>JAENHJ010000541.1:0-2670000 GCA_025330945.1 Mucuna pruriens
ACTAAAAACCCGCTTATCAATAGCATAGGGTCAACCTAGGTCATTATTCTCGAGGACACTTTAGTTCCTATCTTTCTAAGGTACAAAGCTGAAAAGATTAGAAAGTTGGGCGGTAGGATGCGGCTCATGTAGAAAATGTAAATGGGGGTTTGGGCAGTAAAGTAAATTGCAAGAAATGTAAAAATCTAACTAAAGAATTAACAGATGGGTAGAGATTATAGTCTAAGTATCGAATTACAATCTACATTATCTGATGGATATCTATCTAACATACATTTATCAAATATATATTTATCAGATCAGATGCAATAAGGTTAAAGAATGATTCTGGTTCGAATTCCTAGCATGCAAATATTTCTTCACCAACCTATTTCCTAAGGCGACCACCTAACGTTCGTCCGCTACCGACTGAGGACTTACACAATCCAAGGCCTCGAGCGAGTAGGGACTAAGCTTGTGATTAACGTAGATTATCTAAGAATGGTCTATATTATTGCCTAAGTAGTTTCTAGCTAGACACTAATCTAGGCGTGATCTAGTCTTAACGTGCACAAACATACAGATCAAGAGCAGATTGAATTTCCAAGAATTACAGGCATCCAGGTGTAAAGAAACATATACATTTATTGATTAGTCAAAGTACCGATACAAGAAGTGGATTTAGTGGAAAGATGATGATCAGCTTCCTCTGACAACCGTCAGTAGTAGTTGCAGCGTTCCACCTTTGATGGCCAAGATATGGAGGGGTGAATTATCAAGTAGTATGCTAACGCGTCCTAACAGTCCCCTCTTGACAATCAACCATAATACTTAGCTCCTAGTCCTACGTTCGCTTGAGCCTGAGTAGCCACCATACTGAAGCGCCATGAAACAAAGAGGTATGAAGGGATTTTAGGCTTGGGGAATGGAAAAGTGTGTAGGCAGGGTGTAGTTGTGTCCAATCAATCTCGCTAACCCATGGATGTTGACATGCATCTCTTTTATACATGTATTCCTAACTAACTCCATAACCCTACTAACTGAATTAACGAACTTAACTACCTGGTCTAATAGAATTACTAGAAATAACTAATCTAACTACTTTCCTAACTCTTACGTGCTCAATTACATTTGTACGTGCTTTGAATCTTACGTTGGACGGAGTTGGCCTTCTAGAGCCGGGATGGATCTGGTTCTAGATAGGAGTCGGCTTTGCTTTGAGGTTGACCATGAAGTCGATCCTACGGAGTCGGCTTTGTCTGGGACGACTTCCTCGTTGACTTTTGACTTCGTTCTTAGTCTCTTCTTTAACTTGCAAAGCAAGGCGTTGCCTTTTGTTAGCTAATATCAAAAACTTAGCTATGTTTTGCATATTCCTTAGTTAAGCTTTGGAAATCTAAATCTTAGCTAGAACCTAATTCTTAACCATTATTTATATTCTATTTCACCCATCTTAAGGACCTACTAAGGGGTATAAACTTTGTACTATCAATGAGCTCAATGTAAGTAGCACACACACAATTACCATGCAACATCTAAAAGCATCCTTCATATGTACATGTTAGGACAATGATGTATTATTAATTACTACTTCATATGTAGCGTGGTACCAATCTATCACCGAAAAATGGACTAGTGGTAACATGGTTCGACCCTTTGGTTGACCTATTCTATTTTAGCATGATATCATCTAGTAGCACATTAGGATCTACTCAGCTTGCACGTATGCTCTAGCATGTAATCAAACATGATCATTAGAGGTTAACTACCAAGTAAACCCTAGGAGGTCTAGTGGCCTTATCAATTTGGGTTCATATCCATTTCCTTACATCCTCGTCTTTACTATATGATGCATGACGTAGTTTATTCTAATAATTTTACTTTTTGTAAATTAGGTTGTTGAGGATCATTTTTGCCCTTGAGTTAGGTCACTCACTTGACAAGTGTCACTCATGCTCATTCTCATGATCTTTTGGCCTAGGTAACCCGTTAACACTCATCATCATTACTTATTTCTATTTACATATCATGTTCTTAACATGCATCTCAATACTAACATTTAATATAATGCATATATCTCATCATGACTGATTATGTCTTAACACAATTACACGAACCACCTCATATAACATACAAACACATATAATGTACTACAAGCATGCTCCTTTAGCATGCACAATTAATGCAGGTCTAGCACGAGCGTGCTAAATGCCAATACAAGCATGTTCAATGGTTGCAACTTGAAATCTTGCAGAATCCATCCAAATTTACGAAATCATAAGGGGGAAACCTAGGGTTCTTGTACATTCTTCATATACAATCAATTCCAATCCGTTTCACATATTACAAGTACTTAAAATAACATCCTAATCTAGGGGGATTTAATCTCCCATTTAGAGAGCTCCAAGAACATACAATTCATACAACTTTCATAGGTAAAAGTCATTAACTTGATCCCCTTTCAAGAAACCAATGCATACATATTTGGGGTTCGAGGAACTCTTATACCCATAGTCATACCCACACTTTTGAGCATGGTTTCTCACTTCACTCTTACTTAGAATGTTGACTCCAAGCAAAGACTTTTGTCCTTAAGGTCGTCCTCCTCTATCCTCTAAGTGACAACACAAGAGGATTTTGAAGAGTTTTTATGCACTAGGAGTTGTGTTAGCTCCCCTTCTTAGTGTCAAAATGGGCTAGGCTAAGTTGTTAAGTATCTATTATTTAAATATTTGAATATTATTAAATATTAATTATATATAAGGATAATATCTTTTAAATATTTAAAAGTCACTAACTATATTTTAAAGTTGTCATATATCTATTAAGTATAAAGATAATATTCAAAAATTATTAATTACATTTGCAAGTTTATTAGATATCTGATAAATATAAAGATAATATTTTATAAATAGAGATAATATCTTTTAAATATTTAAAACTTATTAATTATATTTGAATTTAAATATTTCTTAAAAATATAATTTATTTAATTAGTGACAAAATATAATTTAAACCATCATTAACATCAATAATACCATAAAAATCGTGGTGTTATTAGAGAGGTCAATCTAGAACAATAATCATAACTAGTATTTTTGTTTATGAATTCTTGTTTTTTAGTCTTTTGTTTATGAATTCATGTTTTTTAATCTTTTTTTTAAAACAAAAAATTAGATTTAGCTCCGTACGATCTTTTGCACAATAGAAAAACCTTAACCATTCAACTTGTTTAACATATGCTATATATAATAATATTGTTTTAGATAATTAAACTTTTTATCTCCAAGTTTGATCAATGTTCGAATAACTTATTATATATTATTATAATAAAACATAAATTTAATAAATTTATATAATTTATAAATAATTATTATTTAATTAATTTAATAAATAATTTTTTATAATTTATAAAGTAGTATAATTAAAATAAAAATATTTGATAAATAAAGTATCCATCCCACCCCATATATTAAATTTATAGTTATTATTATAATAATATATAATTTATAAATTTATATAATTTATAAATTTATATAATTTAACTTAGAATAAATAAAATAAATAAAATTTAATTTAAATATAATTTTATAAATTATTTAATTAAATTTTATTTAGAATACATATAATTTAATTTAATTCATAAATATATAAATTATTTAATTAATTTTTAAATTTGTATAAGCTTATATTATTCAATTTGAAATTTTTTATTCAATATTAAATCATTACTATTTTCATATAAGGACAAAAATGTTTGTCTTTAAGCCTTTATCAAAAGAACAGCTTCATAAAGATTGACATGTTCTATTCCTTATAAACTCTGAACTCACCATTATTCTTATACTAGATTATTCCCAATCTATCTATGAATATGAACCATCCTATACATCTACCTATCCTAACCTCTCAACTTATGCACTTGTTCCACCAAGTTAACTCTCAAATGAACTTGGTCCTCTTTGTGTTTCTCTACCTTTGAAACACAAATCCAAGAAGATGTTCCATGATCTGGTGAAGGACAAAGGTCCTTATAAGCACACCTTGGAGTGGAGTTATGCAACATATGATTCCAATTAATGATATTTGTGAATCCTTATCAAGAAGTAAGGTTTCATGCTCAACTTAGGTCTTAACCTTTTCAAAAGATCTCAAGTTTAAGCTTTTGGGCGCTTGTACATAAGGTTTCTTTCCTTCTATAAAAGAGCATATGATAAGTAGGTTTATCTTTTCAAGCCATGAACTGAAGGATCAAACCTTCCTAGTTCATAAAGAAACCACTCATGTTCTCATTTAGCTTGATAGAGTCTGTCTAAGGCTCCTAATGTGGGATATGAACAAGTACAAGGAAGAAAAGACAGATGTCTCACTGATGAAAGACTCTACAAAAATACCCCACATATTTGTGATTACCTTATTGTTGATGAGACGAAATTGCATGGCATTCTAGATCAAGAAGAAGCATGCAAGGTTTGGAAGAAGGAACTATGGATTCTTAGCTATCAAACCCTAGTTAGCCACCTAATTGATGAAGAGAAAGTGGACACTCCAATAGCGTCCAAGGATGCTACCTTCATCAGAAGCATTTCTGTCTTTTACTTCGATCATTGGCTCACAGTACCTTCAAGAAATCCTTCCTTTGAAGAGATTGAGATCACTGGAAGCGAGATTGGCATCATGTATATGGTTATTGCTGCTTTGTTGGGTTTGGAATCTATTCAACTAGAGCATCCATACCCATGGGAGAAGTTCTTCAAGTTTTACAGGGATCCATTAATTGTAAATTATGATGGTCCTAGACCTTTCCTAGCCCTACTAGAACCACCTCTAAACCTTCATACCTCACCACCAGCAAACACAAATGTTTTACTTGAACCTGAACCTCAACCAAATAATACATTATCTTTATCCCACCGGAATAATAACAAATACAAGACCTCACCTCTTTAACCCCACTCATTCCACCACCTACTCAAGCCTGTATCAATCAACGTTTTGCCAAAATGGAAAACATGATCAAAACCCTTTTTGCCCAACATTTTAGACCCATCCACCACCTTCTACCTAAAGAATATTCTCTTTTTATCTTCTTTAAATTTTTTTGACAATGGTGTTTTTTTCTTACTCTTTTTGTCTGATGACAAAAGGGGGATAAATATGATAAGATGAACATGGGTTGTAGCAAGGTGAAGTTGAAGCATTAGTTATGTCGAAACAAACTCCTTTAGAGCATCCAATCTCTCAAGGTTTTGATGAAAACAAATATTCATCTTAATTATTGATGTTGCAAAAGCCTAAGTGCTTTAGGAAATGTCAAGCATAAGACATCTTTGAGATAAAGCATCCAATACAAGCTAATCAAGGTTATCAAACAAAAACATCTTAATAGACCGTCAATAGATGAAGCGTCCAATATATCATGCTTCTACAAAGTGTCCAAAATAGAAAGCGTTCAAAAGACACAATTGGAAGTAAAAGAAATTCTGTATTGAATGAATTGAATAATACAATTTCTAATCTCCTTTTTTATAGGGTAAATGTCAACTACCTTAAGATATTATAACAAATAACAAACTAAAAGATAACTAGATAATATGTGATATTCATGATCTCCTAATGAGATACTTAAATATTTGTAACCACTTAATCTAATAAGATATTTATATGTTTGTAACCTCTTAATGAGTTACCTACCATATTTTATCATATATTTACAATATCTCTAACACTCCCCTCAAGTTGGTAAATGAATATCAATCATTCCTAACTTGCCATTGAGTTCTTGAAATCTAGCTGTAGGGAGCCCTTTGGTGAAAATATTTGCTACTTAGAGCCTTCTAGGAACATGTGATGTAACTACAAGTCCACTATTCAACTTCTCTTTAATGAAGTATCTGTCAATCTCTATGTGTTTTATCTTGTCGTGTTGGAATGGATTATGGACAATACTAATAGTTGAGTTGTTGTCATAGAACAACTTTATAGGTCCCTCATATTTTACTTTGAGGTCATCAAGAATAATCTCCATCCACAACCTTTCACATATATCGTGTGCCACGGCTCGAAATTCTGCTTCTACACTAGATCGAGCAACCACATTTTGCTTCTTGCTCCTTCAAGTTACTAGATTTCCTCCCCAAAACATACAATATCCGAAAGTGGATCTTCTTTTCGAAACTAATCATTCATAGTCAACATCTGTATATATCTCCATGGATAATGTACCTTCTTTTCTAAACAATAGTCCTTTTCTTGGACTTGCCTTCAAATACTAGAGAATCCTTTCAACTGCTTGAAGGTGCCTTTCCCTAGGATCATGCATAAATTGGCTAACCACACTAACAGCATAAGCAATATCTGGCCTAGTGTGGGATAAGTAGATCAATTTTCCTACCAATCTCTAATATTGGGACTTCTCTATGATTGGAATTTCTTCACACCCAATCCTATGGTTTTGCTCAATAGGTACCCCTGAGGTCTTGCATCCCAATTTTCCTATTTCTTTGAGGAGATTGATGAGTCACATATTATGCATCTTTTATAGACCTAAGAAGGGTGGTTGTAAGATTATTTTGTGCTTAAGGATTCTTTGTTAGCTGAGATTCATATTATGAACCTAAAAATAGAGAAAATAGAAATCTGTGCTAAATTGAAGGTCTTAGCTAATAAAAAGTTCCTCCCCTTCTTCTGTAGGATTGAGTCAAGTTCACATCAGCCAAGAGAGTCATCCTAGCTGAGGCCGACTCTATCTCGGCCAGGTCAGGCCTTGTAGCTCAACAACTCACGGTAGGCGCAGCCCAATAAAGGTGGCCCAAATGGCACCATCCTCGTCAACCATCCAGCTCAGAGGCCACCTCAGCTCTAGATGCCATGTCACTCCTAGAGAAACGTGTAACACAAGCTATAAGGGTAGAATAGGAAATTCGCTTTTGAAATTTTGTTAGGCATCGTAGTTCGTGCGCTCTTGTATATATAAGAGTAATTGTGTACATTTTAGGGGTCTTTGAATTCACATTCTATGCATTGTCATCAATTCCATTATCTCGCTCTCATTTTTCCTCCATCTACGGTGGTGCACGGTGCTGCATTGGTGTTTCTCTCGTTCGAGGAAGTACAGGCCTGAGATTGGGAAGCTGAAGTCTGTCAGAGGGGACCGCTTGGGATTCCATCGCACTCTGGTGGATCTAATCCTCAGCACTCAGGCTACTAGAGGTGAACTACCACCATCAACCATGGCGATCGTCGTGGGAGATGGATTCAACTGAATTTAGACCACTGTGTTTGTCCTCTGTTTTCTACTAATCAATTTCATTCTCTCATTTCTTGTTCCTGTACCTTTCCTATTCTTTAATTCGCGGATTGAATTGCGATTACATTTAAAATGTGAACAATGTTAAGCTAAGCCGATCAGAACTGGTTTCCAATCTTGTTGCGTTTGTCTGCATTTAGCCGAGACCAAGCCTGATAAATCTCTACCGAGACCATATCGGCTAACTCTCTATCGAGGGAAACTTGGCCAGTGGCCGAGACAAGCAATACTCTACATCTTAGACCCTACATCATTTCGCTTCACACTAAATCACTATTGAGCACATTGTGTCCTTGAGAAAATTCGACCTAGGGTTGACTATACTATAGTTAGCTTTAGTTATTTGATGCACGTTAAGACGACTAAAAATGAGCTTATCAAATTGGCATCGTTGCTGGGGACACAAGTTCTTTTGTGTCTTGGTGTGCCAAGCTAAGTGAAGTCAAGTCTCGAGTCTGGAGAGTGTATCTGTTGAGTCAGCCTATTGAGTCTTTGAAATTGTCTATATCTGTTTCTACTTGAGTAATGAAGCATGCTTAGTGTCTGTTAATTTTTCTGCGTGAATTCACCGCCCAAAAAAAAAACAAAAACAACAACAAAATATTTGTCTCTACATTGCATACTGTAACATTCTGTTCTGTATCCATTTTTGCATTGCACAATTGACTCGCATCTTCTTTACATTGCATTCTTGCAGTTTTATTAGGCGATTAACTGATAGTGGTAGTTTACTATTATTATGAGTACTGATTCATTCTTAACTCTTTTGCATAAACTGTACAATGCATGACTAGGAGTAGCACTAACCCTTTATATGCTTTTGACCCCGAAATAGAGAAAACCTTACGTAGATTAAGGAAGGCTAGAAATCTAGTAGTAAATAATAGTAAAAGTTCTAATTTTGTCATTAACTCTAACCAATGGTGTACTGATAACTATGTTGCTAGTTCTAACATCTTTGCAGAGCCAAGATAGATGGAGAATAATGACAGAACATTGAAAGAGTTGGCTACACCAGACGTGGTGTATTAACCTTGGCGTATCCAATACCCACAGTTGGAGCCAACTCAAACATATGAATTAAAATTTGGTCTTATACATCTGTTGCCTAAATTTCATAGTCTTGCAGGAGAAGACCCCTACAAGCACTTGAAGGAATTCCATGTGGTTTGCTCCACAATGAGGCCACAGGGGATACTGGAGGATTACATCAAAATGAAGGCATTTCCATTCTCCCTGGATGGAGTAGCAAAGGATTGGTTGTATCTACAGCCAGTTCTCTTTAACACTTGGGGAGACATGAAGCGTATGTTCCTGGAGAAGTTCTTTCTAGCATCCAGAACTGCGACCATCAGGAAGGAAATCTATGGGATAAGGCAGCATACAAGAGAAACTCTGCACGAATATTGGGAGAGATTCAATAAACTTTGTGCCACCTGTCCAAACCATCAGATTAGTGAGAAGTTGCTGATCCAATATTTCTATGAAGGACTCTCAATGATGGACAGAAGTATGATCGATGCCGCCTGATGAGTCACAATTTATACATCTTTTAGACACCTAAGAAGGAGGTTTGCAAGACTATTCTGTGCTTAAGAATGGATTGTTAGCTAAGATTCATTTTATGGGCTTAAATACAGAGAAAATACAAATCTGTGTTAATTCAGATTTCTTAGCTAATAAAAAGTATCACTCCTTCTTCTGCAGGTCAAGCCGAGTTGACCAGGGTCAACAGAGGAGTTTATGCCGAGATGAAGTCGTCCCGGCCAGACCGACTCCATCTTGGCCAAGCCAGATTCGTCTCGGCAGCCCATGCCTTGCAGTCCAGCAGCCCAATAAAGAGTGGCCCAATTGTATTGACCACATCAGCTATCCAGCTCAGAGGCCATCTCAGCGTCAGCTCAGCTGCCATGTCACTCCTAGGAAATCTGCCATGTCACGTTAGAAGATCTGCATAGGGGTAGAATAGGGTCTTCACAGTGTAATTCTGTTAGGATTCGTTAGGATTAGCATATCACAGCTCGTGTATATATAGGAGGAGCTGTGCACTTTTTACACGTCTGTCTTTTGAATTCACTCTTAATACGCTTCATTTACTCCATTTCCTCGCTCTCATCCTTCCATTCCTGGTGGTGCACGATGCTGCATTGGCGTTTCTCTCAATTGAGGAAGTGCAGGTCTGAGACTGGGAAGCCGAAGTCTGCCAGAGGGGACCGATCAGACTATTGACGCACTCTGGTGGAGCTGATCCTCATTGCTCAGGGCTAACGAGGTGAACCACCACCATCAACCATGTCGATTGTCGTGGAAGATGGATTCATTTGAATTCAGGACCATTGTATTTGTATTCCATTTCTGTTAATCAATTTCATTCTGCAACTCTTATCTCCATTCCCTTCCTCTACTTTAATTCATGATTTGATCCGCGATTGCAATTAAATTGTGAACAATGTTAAGCTAAGCCGATTGGAATTGGTTTAACTAATTTAGTAGGTAATCATTTGGCGATTGTTAACTGAGAACCTAAAATCAATTCTGAACTTAATCCCTGCCAACTAATGAGGTAGCGATTGCATAAATCCTCGGTGTGGCAATGGACAAACCTTTGGTGATTGCCATAAGACTTCCCAAGGGTGATACAGATTGAGAACTGGAGTGTGGAGCCTGGACTGAACTTAGATTAATGGGACTGAATATGAGCACAGTTAAATAATAATAATAGATAACTAGTAACAGTAGTATATGTTTATTGCATTCGTAGTCTTAGTCTATTTTCTGCATTACTTGCATTCCCAACCCCCCTGTTTACTGCTTTTTAGTTTGAAACAGAGATAGTCCATCTCTGTAGCGTTTGTCTGCACTCAGTCTAGACCAAGCCGGATTATCTCTACCGAGATCATCTCGGCTCAGTCTCTGCCAAGAGCTAGTCGGCCAGTGCCGAGGGGAGTCAGTACTTTACATCTCAGATTCTACGTCACTTCACTTAACATCAATTCACAACTGAACACACTGTGTCCTTGAGAAGAATGACCTAGGGTTAGCTATACTATAGTTAGCTTTAGCTATTTGATAAGCGCGTAAAACGACTGTAAAAGCACGCATCATCAAATTGGCGCCATTGCCGGGGACACAAGTTCTTTTGTGTCTTTGTGTGCCAAGTTAAGTGAGGTCGAATTCCGAGTCTGTAAAGTGTGTCTATCAAGTTAGTCTTGAGTCTTTTGAACTTGTCTATGTCTGTCTGTTTTGTTTGTGGATCCTAAATAAAGAGCATGTTGACTATTATTTGTTTCTTTGCGTGAATTCACCGCTAAAAAAAAGAGAAAAAGAAGAAGAAAGAAATCAAACATTTATTTCTGTAGCTACGGCATCCTGTTTTGTATTCACTACTGCATCTTTCTTTCTGTATTGCATTCTTGCATTCAGCTAGTTTTTCTGTTTTGCATTCGTGCTGGTTTAATTGCGTTCTTTCTGTATACCATTCTGTAGTTCCATTGGTTAGTGAACTGATAGCTGTAGTTTCCAATTCTGCATTTACTATTTCAAGTACTGTTTCTAATTCTGATTTTTCTGCATAACATGTACAATGCATGACTAGGAGTAGTATTGACCCATTGTATGTTTTTGACCCAGAAATAGAATTAACCTTACGTAGATTACGCAAAATTAGGAACACTATAGTAAATACTAGTATCAATATAGATTCTGTAGCTGACTCTAACCAGTTTTACACTAACAATTTTGTTTCTAGTTCTGACGTTGTTACAAGAATCAGACGAATGGAGAATAACGATAGGACACTGAAGGAGTTAGCCACTCGAGACGTGGTGTATCAACCTTGGTGCATTCAATACCCACAACTGGAGCCAGCTCAAACATATGAGTTAAAATCTGGTCTTATACACCTGTTGCCTAAGTTTCATGGTCTTGCAGGAGAAGACCCCCACAAGCATTTAAAAGAATTCCATGTGGTTTGCTCCACAATGAGGCCGCAAGGGATATCGGAAGACTACATCAAAATGAAGGCATTTCCATTCTTCTTGGATGGAGCAGCGAAGGATTGGCTGTATCTTCAGCCAGTACTTTTCAATACATGGGGAGACATGAAGCGCACCTTCTTGGAGAAGTTCTTTCCGGCATCCCGCACTGTGTCCATTAGGAAGGAAATATGTGGGATCAGGCAGCATGCAACGAAACTTGCCGCAGTACTTGGGAGGTTTAACAAACTCTGTGCCACTGTCCACATCATCATTTCGTGACGAGTTCTGATCGGTATTTCTATGAAGGTTTATCACTAATGGACGAAGTATGATAAGGCCTTGACCAATGGCCGAGACTCGATGGACAAAACACCAATAGCAACCACGGCATCGATTTCCAATATGGCAAGCAATACGCCAGTTTGGGATCGAGGGCCAAATCAACCACGGATGGTGAACAAAAGCGGTGCGACTTCGATCAAAGGTTGGAGAATCGGTGACCGAATTGACATCGTTGGTGAGGCAGCTTTTTGTTGGGCAACACCAACCAGCCATGGCAGCAAAAGTATGTGGCATATGTACTTAAGTGGAGCACCCATTTGATATGTGCCCTTTCTCCAGAAACCGAGTCGGACCAGCCAGGAAAATGTTGGAGCCATAGGTGGATTTCGGTGTGGGAAGTAGCCCGTATCAGAATCGGCCATTTGATAACCAATAACAAGGAAGACAGCCATTTCGGCAGGACAGAATCAAGGACCATATGCAACCCAGACAATTCGGATCCACATGAACACCTATCGGAGGCAGGCGGGTTATCAGCAGCGACTCCGCAATACCAAGTGCCACCTTTCCAGCAGCAACAACAACGAGAAGAATGCCCCTCGGGCAACTCTCCATCTCTGGAGGACTTAATGAAGCAACATGCGACCAGCAATCTGGAGTTCAATGATGCATGAGCTCCGGCAACATGCAGTTTCACAAAACATGACCGCCACCATTCAAGACCTCAAAACATAGATTGGACAGCTAGCTAACAATGTAAGCCAATTACAATCGGCAGGATCTAGCAACCTTCCTCTCAAACCATTCCAAATCAAGAGGTAACGCCCGGTGTAGTCCTCTTGAAGTGGGAAAAGAACTACCTCAACCTACATTGGAGCAGGTGCCGAGATCAGCAGAAGCCGACTCCGAGCAAAATGTCGACTTACAGTCTCGGCCAGAGACAGCTGTTCCCCAGCCATTTTCACCTCGAACCACTTCGGTAAGGAAATCAGAGTCAGACGAAGAGCTGCTGAAGATGTTTCGTAAGGTTGAAATCAACATTCCATTCCTCGATGCCATCAAGCAAATTCCCAAGTACGCAAAATTCCTCAAGGAACTCTGTGTGCACAAGCAGAAGAAGATAAAAGGGAGTATGGAGGTTGGAGGTGTGGTGTCAGCACTAACTAGAAACGAAACTTCCACCACAGGAGCAAAAACACTGCCAAAGAAATGCAGAGATCCCAAAATCTTTTCTGTCCCATGTACCATTGGTGAATGTACTTTTACCGATGCTATGCTGGATTTGGGAGCTTCAATCAATGTCATGCCAGCATCAATCTACAGGTCCCTAAATTTCGATGATTTAGAACCCACAGGTATGACCATTCAACTGGAAAACAGGAGTATTGTCCAACCCTTGGGAGTTCTTAAGGATGTTCTCGTCCAAGTCAATGAGCTAATTTTTCCAGCTGACTTTTATGTGCTTGACATGGAGGATGAGACACCAGGGAAAAGAATCAACCATAATTGCAGGAAGACCATTTCTGATGACAGCACGAACAAAGATTGATGTGCATGCAGGGACTCTCTCAATGGAATTCGGTGACACTCTGGTACAATTCAACATCTTTGAAGCCATGAGGCACCCCACCGAAGACCATTCCCTTTTTGGCGTTGACCTTATTGAAGAGCTGGTTGAAGAATACCTTCAACTAGACAGTGAGTGGGAGCATGAAAGACTTTGCTGAAGATTCTTGATATTATCAATTGCTTAGGGACCATAATGAAGAAGTTGACAATGAAGAAGTACATACTCTCTCGACTCAGGGGACCGAATCGATGATATTGCTGACTTGGATTTCAAAGCCGAATTATTCAAAATGATGAACCAAGCATGCAATCAGGGGAGACCGGAGTGCTCGAAAATTGAAAGAGCTGAAGTTACCGAAACTAAGCAACCCTCATCTGCATAACTGGCAACAATCTTTTCAGCCGAACTCGAGTTGGCCAAAGAAGGTCGAGTCAATGAAGAAGACAAAGTCAACTCGACCAATGAAATCAAAGCCGACAAGCTTGCCGAGACCATCTCGGCCACAGAAGACCTAACTCATACTGTAGCAAAAATAAAGAGTCCATCCGGATCTGACTCAGAAGGAACGCCTAAAGCAATGCCGACTCCATTCCGACAATAACCAAATCCATGAAGTCGAACTGGCCGAAGCAGACAAAGGCCGAAATCATGTCGGCACACCTGGTGCTTAATCAAGATCAAGTCTGCCAGTTGGCACACTTGAAATATGCCTACCTGCATAAGGAACAGCAACTCCCGGTTATCATTGCTAGCAATCTCCGTCAAGAGCACGAAAACAAGCTACTTGAAGGTCTAAGGCAGCATAAGAAGGCAATAGGGTGGAAGCTGGCGGACCTTCCTGGCATAAACCCCTCCATCTGCATGCACAGAATCTTGTTGGAGGAGGAAATCAAGCCCATAAGGCAGCAGCAAAGAAGACTGAATCCAACACTCCTGGACATGGTCAAAAAGAAAGTTACCAAACTTCTTGTTGCAAGGATCATCTACCCCATCTCGGATAGCCAATGGGTGAGCCCTGTGCAAGTGGTACCAAAGAAGTGCAGGATGATTTGTCAAGAAAAAACCAGCAAGATGAGCTGGTCCCAACAAGGATTCAGAATAATTTGGCGAGTTTGCATCGACTCCTGAAGATTGAATCAAACAACTTCGCTTGAGGACCACTTCCCTTTGCCCTTCATTGACCAAATTCTTGAGAAGTTAGCGGGGAAATCCCATTACTGCTTTCTGGATGGATTCTCAGGCTACATGCAAATTCATATAGCCCCTGAAGATCAACATAAGACAACCTTCACCTGCCCATTTGGTACCTTTGCGTATACACGCATGCCATTTGGCCTTTGCAATGCCCCGAGCACATTTCAACATTGCATGCTGAGCATCTTCTTGGACTTGCTGCAGGACTGCATGAAGGTATTCATGGATGACTTCACGGTGTATGCCGATTCATTTGAAGCATGCCTGAGTAATCTATCAAGAGTGTTGAAGAGATGCATTGACACAAATCTCGTGCTCAATTTTGAAAAATGTCACTTCATGGTGACTGAAGGAATAGTGTTGGGACACCTGGTCTCCAACGGAGGCATCGAGGTAGACAAAGCAAAGATAGACATCATTACTTCCCTTCCAAACCCGCAAATGCGGGAGGTTCGCTCATTCTAGGACACGCAGGCTTTACAGAAGATTCATAAAAATTTTAGTAAACTTGCCCTGCCTCTGTCCAAGCTACTACTGGAAGGATGTGGAATTCTACTTTGGCGGCCCTATATGGAAGCATTTCGGGAGCTGAAGAGAAGACTCACATCGCCTATTCTGCAAGCACCAGACTGGGACCTCCCTTTGAATTAATGTGTGATGCATCAACTCGGCATTAGGAGCCGTTCTCGGCCAAAGCTCGAGCCCGGCCAACCGGTGCACGTGGTGGCCTATGCATCAGAACTATGGATCCGGCCCAGCAAAACTACACAACAACAAGAGAAGGAGCTCTTGGCAATAGTTTTTGCCATGGACAAATTTCGTTCCTACCTTCTCGGTTCCAAGATAATTGTGTTTCTCGACCATGCTGCCTTGAGGTACTTGCTGAAGAAGCTTGATGCTAAGCCAAGACTGATTAGGTGGATGCTTCTTCTTCAAGAATTCAACCTAGAAATCAGAGATAAGAAGGGTGCTGAGAATTCTGTAGCAGATTATCTGAGTAGAATTGAGAAAGAGAGCGAACTGATGCCTATCCGAGACGAGTTCCCTGATGAGCACTTGCTACATATAAAAACATCTCCACCATGGTTTGCTGACATTTGTAATTTTGTGGCAGCATCTTAGTTTCCACCAGAGGCATCTCGGGCATACAAAGAAAAAATCCGAAATGATGCCAAATACTACATTTGGGATGATCCCCACCTTTGGAGAATGTGTAGTGACAAGGTCATCCGCAGGTGCATTCCTGATGCCGAGACCAACTCGGTCCTCCAGTTTTGTCATTCAGCACCTGGAGGTGGCCATTACGGAACCACTCGGACTGCTAGGAAAATACTTGACTATGGCCCCTATTGGCCTACTATTTTCAGAGACGTGCATGAATTCGTCTCCACTTGCGAGAAATGCCAAAAAGCAGGAGTGGCCATGAACAGAAAGCACGAAATGCCCCAGCAATCCATCCAGTTCTGTGAAATTTTTGATGTCTGGGGAATAGATTTCATGGGACTATTCCCAGTCTCCAATGGTTACTCATACATTCTGTTGGCCGTAGATTATGTATCAAGATGGGTAGAAGCCGTTGCCACCAGAACCAATGATTCAAGAGTGGTTGTGGACTTTCTGAAGTCCAATATTTTCTGCAGGTTCGGTGTGCCAAAAGCGCTCATAAGTGACCAAGGTAGTCACTTCTGTAATAGAGCCATGCTTTCCCTTTTTCAGAAATATGGGGTAGCACACAGAATTGCTACTGCCTACCACCCCCAAACAAATGGCCAAGCAGAAGTGTTCAACAGGGAAATTAAGAAAACATTGCAAAAGATGACCAATCCCAGTAGGAAGGACTGGAGCCGCCTCCTTGAGGATGCTCTCTAGGCACATAGAACTGCATACCGGACACCTTTAGGGATGTCTCCCAATAGGATTGTTTTCGGCAAAGCCTGTCACCTTCCTGTGGAGCTCGAACACAGAGCATACTGGGCTGTTAAGTAGTGCAATCTGGCCTATGACCAAGCTGGAGAGCAGAGAAAATTTCAGCTGCAAGAGTTAGAAGAACTCCGCTTGGAAGCATATGAAAACTCTAGGATCTACAAGCAGAAAATCAAGCGATTCCATGACCAGCAGATCCTGAGAAAAGAATTCCGAGTTGGCCAGAAAGTCCTCTTGTTTAACTCATGCCTCAAGCTCATTGCAGGTAAACTACGTTCTAGATGGGATGGGCCTTTTGTTATCACTAATGTGTTTCCCCATGGTGTAGTACAACTAAAAGATGAACACAATAACAGCACCTTCCAGGTCAATCGGCACCAGATTAAGCCATTCCATGAAGGTCCAGCGCCTCTCACTCATGACATGGAGATAATATCATTGATGGAACCAGCATCACCAGATGACCCTGCCTCGCATTGAGGACAATGCAGATTTTAAGTGTGGGGGAGGGGGGGGATAAATATACAATCATTTCAATTGTTGTGTCTTAATTCTATTCCTATCCTCCTAAACTCTGCTAATTTTAATCTTTGTTTTGTTAGTTTTAATCACTTTGTTGTTTTCCTTCAATTGCGTTGTTTCATTTTATTTTTAAATCTGTCATGTTTTTCAATAAAAGCTGCCAAGCCGAGTCCATGCCGGTTCTGTGCCATCTCGGCCTGATCCGAAACATCTTCGGCCTGGCAAAGTTTCAATTCTGTCATTTACTTTCAAGCTTTCCTCCTAAACAGAATTTCAAAGCGGATTGTCAAAAATAAATTATTTTGAAAAGAATCTTGAATTGACTTCTTTAAGTTTAGGGTTTAGGGTAAGTTTGAAAAAGACAGTAGGGTAACCACTGCAACTTTGGCAAGAGATTTCCCTAGCTTGAGGGGAATGAAACTTTTGTGCTCTAGTCAGTGATTGACTGTAAAACTGAAAGGAAAACCTTTGTGGACAAGTAAAACAACCTGTGTGAGATTTTGAGCCCTTGTGAAATATTGATGGCTTACATCTGGCCATTTCTTTTCTTCTTCTAGTGTGATTTTTTGCATTCATGATAACTGCATATTCTACATTTTGTCTTAACCCTCTAGATACAACTGTTTTCACATGCAGGAATGACATGATCTAGGCCATGTTTTTAATTAGCTCCGAGCCAAATAAAGCCTACCTGAACAAATGTATCTGTTGCTTTCCCCCATTTGAGCCTAATCTAACCATTCTTTCTGACAGCTCACTACAAGCCAAGGCCAGAAAAACCAATAATTAACCTCACCCTATGGGAGTAGAGGAGCTTTGGAATTGTTTTGGGAGTAAGTCATGATCAAGTATGGGGGAACTCCAGGAAGCAAAAAGTTGTTCAGCACAATCCGAGGCTCAAAGAGCAATAAAAGAATAAAAGCAAGTGAAAGAAAGAAAAGGAAAAGTGGAGCAACAACTGAAAATCTAAGCTGAAACGAATAAGGAAAAGAAAAGGAAATGAGCAAGTAGCAGCAAGAAGGAGAAATTGGCAGCATCCTGGGTTACCCTCAGGCTAATAAAAGTTATCTCCCCATTGCTCCTCTCTTCCTCATGGGTCCTGAAACCAGTCTTCCCATATTTTATCCTACCTATGACCCAGCCTTGCTACAAGCCAAAAAGAAGTCCTACTGATCATAACTATGTCTGTTTTTGCAGGTATAAGAAGAGAGATTTGTCAAAATATGGTAATATCAGTTCCATGAATGTTGAGTGTAAATACAAGCCCAAACAAGTGAGGAATAAGGGAGTTATTTGCCTAAAAGAGAGCTCTGTCACTCTTGGTTACCTTGTTTGTAGGTCATGAATTTTCCTAGAGCGCGGAAGGAGTAATTTCCGGATTGTTAGAGTATTTCGATCTCAGGGTGAATGAGTGCCGACTCTGTCTCGGTTGAACTAAAGGAAGCCAAGTGAAAAATTCTTTTCTATCTAAATTTCCCCTTGTTGATTTTCATTTTATTTTGCCCAGGAGTGCAAAAGGGTAAGTGTGGGGGTGTGATGAGTCACAATTTATACATCTTTTAGACACCTAAGAAGGAGGTTTGCAAGAATATTCTGTGCTTAAGAATGGATTGTTAGCTAAGATTCATTTTATGGGCTTAAATATAGAGAAAATACATATCTGTGCTTATTCAGATTTCTTAGCTAATAAAAAGTATCACTCCTTCTTCTACAGGTCAAGCCGAGTTTGACCAGGGTCAACAGAGGACTTTCAGCCGAGATGAAGTCGTCCCGGCCAGACCGACTCCATCTTGGCCAAGCCAGATTCGTCTCGGCAGCCCATGCCTTGCAGTCCAGCAGCCCAATAAAGAGCGGCCCAATTGTATTGACCACATCAGCTATCCAGCTCAGAGGCCATCTCAGAGTCAGCTCAGCTACTATGTCACTCCTAGGAAATCTGCCATGTCACGTTAGAAGATCTGCATAGGGGTAGAATAGGATCTTCACAGTGTAATTCTGTTAGGATTCGTTAGGATTAGCATATCACAACTCGTGTATATATAGGAGGAGCTGTGCACTTTTTACATGTCTATCTTTTGAATTCACTCTTAATACACTTCATTTACTCCATTTCCTCGCTCTCATCCTTCCATTCCTGGTGGTGCACGGTGCTGCATTGGCGTTTCTCTCAATTGAGGAAGTGCAGGTCTGAGATTGGGAAGCCGAAGTCTGCCAGAGGGGACCGATCAGACTACTGACGCACTCTGGTGGAGCTGATCCTCAACGCTCAGGCTAACGGAGGTGAACCACCACCATCAACCATGGCGATTGTCGTGGAAGATGGATTCATCTGAATTCAGGACCATTGTATTTGTATTCCATTTCTGTTAATCAATTTCATTCTGCAACTCTTATATCCATTCCCTTCCTCTACTTTAATTCATGATTTGATTCGCGATTGCAATTAAATTGTGAACAATGTGAAGCTAAGCCGATTGGAATTGGTTTAACTAATTTAGTAGGTAATCATTTGGCGATTGTTAACTGAGAACCTAAAATCAGTTCTGAACTTAATCCTTGCCAACTGATGAGGTAGCGATTGCATAAATCCTCGGTGTGTCAATGGACAAACCTTTGGTGATTGCCATATGACTTCCCAAGGCTGATACGGATTGAGAACTGGAGTGTGGAGCCTGGACTAAACTTGGATTAATGGGACTGAATATGAGCACAGTTAAATAATAATAATAATAGATAACTAGTAACAGTAGTATATGTTTATTGCATTCGTAGTCTTAGTCTATTTTCTGCATTACTTGCAATTCCCAACCCCCTTGTTTACTGCTTTTTAGTCTGAAATAGAGATAGTTCATCTCTGTAGCGTCTGTCTGCACTCAGCCTAGACCAAGTCGGATTATCTCTATCGGGATCATCTCGGCTCAGTCTCTGCCGAGAGATACTCGGCCAGTGCCGAGGGGAGTCAGTACTATACATCTCAGATTCTACGTCACTTCACTTAACATCAATTCACAACTGAGCACACTGTGTCCTTGAGAAGAATGACCTAGGGTTAGCTATACTATAGTTAGCTTTAGCTATTTGATAAGCGCATAAAACGACTGTAAAAGCACGCATCATCACCGCCATCGGAGGAGCTTTGATGGATAAAACACCAACAGCAGCAAGGCATCTAATCTCCAATATGGCAAGTAATACACAACAGTTTGGGATCAGAGGGTCGAGTCAATCACGGATGGTGAATGAAATCGGTGCAGCTTCCAACCAAAGACTGGAGAATCAGCTGACTGAATTGACATCATTGGTGAGATAGCTTGCAGTTGGACAACACCAACCAGCCATGGCAACAACACTATGTGGCATATGTACTTCCGTGGAACATCCCACTGATATGTGCCCCACGCTTCAAGAAACTGAGTCGGAGCAACCAGAGAATGTTGGAGCCATAGGTGGATTCCAGTATGGGAAACAGCCTATCAGAATCGACCATTTGATAGTCAGCAACACGGAAGACAGCCATTTCGGCCGGGACCGAATCAGGGGCCTATGCAGCTCAACAATTCGGGTCCACACCGAATACATATCAGAGACAAGCAGGTTATCAACAGCCATCTCTACAATATCAAACACCACCTTTCCAACAACAACAACAATAGGAAAGGGTGCCTACTCAAGGAAACTCTCCATCTCTAGAGGACCTGATGAAGCAGCTTGCAACTAGCAACTTGGAGTTCCAGCAATCTGTGAGCTCTAGCAATATGCAATTCCAGCAGAACGTGACTGCCACCATCCAAGACCTCAAAACGCAGATCGGACAGTTGGCCAACACTGTGAGCCAATTACAGTCAGCTAGATCCAGCAACCTCCCTTCTCAAACCATTCCAAATCTGAGAAGAAATGCCAGTGTAATCACTCTCAGAAGTGGAAAAGAATTGCCTCAACCTACACTGCAACAGTCGCCGAGGTCAACCAAAACCGACTTTGAACCAAATGTCGACTCACAGTCTCTGATAGAGAAAACTGTTCCAATGCCATTCCCAACTCGAACCATCTCAACAAGAAGGCTAGAGTTAGATGAAGAACTGAAGATATTCCAAAAAGTGGAAGTCAATATTCCACTCCTCGATGCAATTAAATAGGTTCCTAAATATGCCAAATTCCTCAAGGAATTGTGCATACACAAACGAAAGAAGACGAAGGGAACAGGGAAATTAGAGGTGTGGTGTCAGCCCTTACAAGAAATGAAGAACTCACTATAGGTGCTCAAGCCTTGCCAAAGAAATACAAAGATCCTAGAATCTTTTCTGTCCCATGCACCATTGGCAAATGCACTTTTGTTGATGCCATGTTGGACCTAGGAGCCTCAATCAATGTCATGCCCGCATCAATCTATAGGTCCCTGAATTTTGGTGATCTTGAACCCACAAGGATGACCATTTAACTTGCAAACAGGAGCATTGTCCAACCCTTGGGAGTTCTCGAAGATGTTCTTGTCCAAGTGATTGAGCTAATATTTCTGGCTGATTTTTATGTGCTAGATATGGAAGATGAGACATCTGGAAAGGAATCCACCTTAATTTTGGGAAGACCATTCCTGATGACGGCCAGAATGAAGATCGATGTGCATGCGGGGATGTTGTCGATGGAATTCGGTGACACATTGGTGCAGTTCAATATTTTTGAAGCAATAAAGCACCCTACCGAAGACCATTCTCTCTTCGGCATTGACCTGATTAATGAGCTGGTTGAAGAGTATCTTCAACTAGATAGTAGTAGTGAAGACATTGTGAATCTTGCTGGAAGCACTGATCAAATCAACTGCTTAGGACCCTTTATAGGAAAGGCCGACTGTGAGGAAGTACGAGATCTTCCCAATTTTGAGGATAATCATAATGACATTGCCGACGGATTTAGAAGCCGAACTGTGTGAAATGTTAGCCCAAGTCTGCAACCTGGAGAACCCAAAGTGTACAAATCGTGCAAAAGTCGAGGTTGCCGAGACCAAAAGTCCATTCTCAGCACATCTGGCAACCATTTTTATGGCCGAAATCAAGTCGGCCAGAGAAAGTCGAGTCAAGGAAAAGATAAAAGTCAACTCAGCCGAGAAGTCATCCAACAAGGCCAACACGCTTGTCGAGACTGTCATGGCCAATGAAGACCGGAAGCAATCTGGAGCGGTATTCATTATTCCAGACAGATCCGAGCCTAAAGCTGTTCAAGAAGCTAATGCCGACTCCAATTCGACTAGTACCGAGCTCACCAAGGCGAGTCGGCCAAGGCAACCAAAGGCCGAAATCATGTCGACACACCTGGTGCCGAGTCCAAATCAAGTCGGCCAGATGGATTCGAAATCATCAGCTGAAAAATCTTCATCTCCACCACCACCCATGGAACTGAAACCATTGTCGAATCACTTAAAGTATGCCTACTTGGACAAGGAACAGCAACTCCCGGTTATCATTGCCAACAACCTCCACCAGGAGCAAGAAGACAAGTTGTTGGAAGTCCTAAGGCAGCATAAGAGGGCAATGGGGTGGAAACTATCAGACCTTCCTAGCATAAACCCTTCCATCTGCATGCATAGAATCATGATGGAGGAGGAAATCAAGCCCATAAGGCAACAGCAAAGAAGACTGAATCTGACACTCCTAGACGTGATTAAAAAGGAAGTCACCAAACTCCTTGCTGCAGGGATCATTTACCCCATCTCGGATAGCCAATGGGTGAGCCCTGTGCAAGTGGTGCCGAAGAAGTCCGGGATGACTGTCGCAAAGGATCAACATGACAAGTTGGTGCCAATAAGGATTCAGAATAGCTAGCGAGTCTATATTGATTACAGAAGATTAAACCAGGCAATTCGCAAGGATCACTTCCCTTTGCCTTTTATTGACCAAGTCCTTGAAAAGCTAGTAGGGAAATCCCATTACTGTTTTCTGGATGGTTTCTCAGACTACATGCAAATTCATATTGCACCTAAAGATCAGTACAAGACAACCTTCACTTGCCCATTTGGCACCTTTGTGTACACTTGCATGCCATTTGGATTATGTAATGCTCTGGGTACATTCTAGGGTTGCATGACAAGCATCTTCTCGGACTTACTGCAGGATTGCATGGAAGTATCCATGGATGACTTTATGGTCTATGCCGATTCATTTGAAGCATGTTTGAGCAACCTATCCAAGGTGATGAAGAGATGTATTGACACAAATCTTGTGCTGAATTTTGAAAAATGTCATTTCATGGTGACCGAGGGAATAGTGTTGGGACATCTGGTCTCCAACAGAGGCATTGAGGTAGATAAATCAAAGATTGACATTATCACCTCCTTCCTAACCCCAACTTCTGTGCAGGAAGTTCGCTCTTTCCTTGGACATGCAGGTTTCTATAGAAGATTCATTAAGAACTTCAGCAAGCTTGCCTTGCCACTATACAAGCTGCTGTAGAAGGATGTGGAATTTAATTTTGACCAGCCTTGTAGTGAAGCATTTAAGGAGCTGAAGAACAAACTCACATCCGCCCCTATTCTGCAAGCACCAAACTGGGACCTGCCATTCGAGCTGATGTGTGATGCATCCAATTCGGCATTAGGAGCTGTTCTTGGCCAAAGAGTTGGAGTTGGCCATCCTGTGCACGTGATTGCTTATGCAACCAAAACCATGGATTCTGCCCAGCAAAACTACACAACAATTGAGAAGGAACTCTTAGCAATTGTATTTGCCTTGGATAAATTTCGTTCATACCTTCTCGGTTCAAGAATAATTATATTCTCTGACCACGCTGCATTGAGATACTTGTTGAAGAAGCCTGGCGCCAAACCGAGACTGATCGGAAGGATGCTCCTCCTCCAAGAATTCGACATAGAGATTAGAGACTAGAAGGGCACGGAGAATTCTGTAGTTGACCACTTGAGCAGGATTGAAAAACAAAGCGAACCAATGCCTATCTGAGATGAATTCCCTGACGAGCAGCTTCTACACATCAAAGCATCCACACCATGGTTTGCCAACATCTGCAATTATGTGGCAACATCTCAGTTCCCGCTAGAGGCATCTCGGCAACATAAAGAAAAACTTCAAAGTGATGCCAAATATTACATATGGGATGACCCCTACTTTTGGAGACTATGCAGTGACAAAGTAATCCGCAGGTGCATTCTTGATGCTGAGACCAATTTGGTCCTCTAGTTCTGCCACTCAACACCTGGAGGCGGCCACTATGGATCGACTCGAACTACCAGGAAAGTGCTAGACTATGGCCTATACTGGCCTACTATTTTTAGAGACGCTCATCATTTCGTCTCCACCTACAAAAGATGCCAAAAAGCTAGGATGGCCATGAACTGAAGGCATGAAATGCCCCAGCAACCCATCATGTTTTGTGAAGTCTTCAATGTTTGGGGAATTGATTTCATGGGGCCATTCTCAGTCTCCAATGGTTACTCATATATTCTGCTAGCCATCGATTATGTATCAAAATGGGTAGAAGCCATTGCCACCAAGACCAATGATGCAAAGGTTGTCGTGGACTTTCTGAAGTCCAACATTTTCTACAGGTTTGGTATGCCAAAAGCGCTCATAAATGACCAAGGCAGTCACTTCTGCAATAAAGCCATGGTTTCCCTTCTTCAGAAATATGGGGTGACGTACAAAATTGCCACAGCCTACCACCCCAGACAAATGGCTAAGCCAAAGTTTTCAACAGGAAAATTAAGAAAACACTGCAAAAGAAGACAAACCCAAGCAGGAAAGATTGGAGCCGACTCCTTGAGGACGCTCTTTGGGCACACAGAACTGCTTACCAAACACCTTTAGGAATGTCTTCCTATCGAATTGTCATCGGTAAAACTTGCCACCTTCCTGTGGAGCTAGAGCATAAGGCTTACTGGGCTGTCAAGCAAAGCAATTTGGCCTATGACCAAGGTGGAGAGCAGAGGAAATTCCAACTGCAAGAGTTAGATGAACTCCGCTTGGAAGCATATGAGAATTCCAAGATCTATAAGCAGAAAGTCAAGAAATTCCATGACCAACAGATCCTGAGGAAAGACTTCCAAGTCGGCCAGAAAGTGCTACTATTTAATTCACGACTAAAGCTCATAGTAGGTAAGCTTCGCTCTAGATGGGATGGAACTTTTGTTATCACTAACATATTTCCCTATGGTGTAGTACAACTAAAAGATGAACATAACGACAGCACCTTCCAGGTCAATGGGCATCAAATCAAGCCATTCTAGGAAGGTCCAGCACCAATTGTAGGTGACATGGATATCATCTCATTGATGGAACCAGCTCCACCAGATGGCACTACCTAAACCTATTTTGCCGCCCCTTGATAATGAACATTTTTACAGTTCCTACGCGCTTTATCAAATAACTAAAGCTAACTATAGTATAGTCAACCCTAGGTCATTCTTCTAAAGGACACAATGTGCTCATTTGGGTTCTGTATGAAGTGAAATGATGTAGAATCTGAGACATGGAGTATTGGTCTCGGTAAAGTGCAGACAGACGCTACAGAGATGGACTATCTCTGTCTTAGACTAGAAAGCAGTAAACAGTGGGGTTGGGATGCAAGAATAGCAGAAAGTAAACTAATGCTATGAAATGCAGTAAATGTCTACTATCACTACTGGTTCTATTATTATGTTATAACTATGTTCATGTTCAAGTCCGTTAATCCAAGTCCAGTTCGAATTCTTCACTCCAGTTCTCAGTCCATATTAGCCTTGGGTTCTTATGGCAATCGCCAAAGGTTCATCCATTGTCATACCGAGGAATTATGCTAATCGCTACCTCATCAGTTGGCAGGGATTAGGTTCAGAGCTAATTTTAGGTTCTCTATTAACAATCGTTAAATGATTACCTACTGAATTAGTTAAACCAGTTCCAATCGGCTTAGCTTAACATTGTTCATGTTTAAATGCAATCGCGATTCAAGCATGAATTAAAGGAGAGGAGAGGAACAGAGTTGGAATTGCAGAATTGGAATCAATTAACAGAGAATGAAATACAAACACAGTGGCCTGAATTCAAGTGATTCCATCTCCCACAGCGATCGCCGTGGTTGATGGTGGTGGTTCACCTCCGTTAGCCTGAGCGCCGAGGATTAGCTCCACCAGAGTGCGTCAGTAGTCTAATCGGTCCCCTCTGGCAGGCTTCGGCTTCCCAGTCTCAGACCTGCACTTCCTCGATCGAGAGAAACACCATAGCAGCACCGTGCACCACCGTAGAAAGTGGAGAAAGCGAGAGCGAGGAAATAGATTAAATGAAAGTGTATCAAGAGTGAATTCAAAGACGCCTGAAAAGTGCACAGCTCCTCCTATATATACATGAGCTGGGCAGCTAGATGACTGGACAAAGTATCCTAACAGAAATACAATGTGAAATTCCTATTCTACCCTTGTGAAGATTTTCCAAAGTGACATGGCAGATTCTCCAAGAGTGACATGGCAATTGAGCTGGCGCTGAGGTGGCCTCTGAGCTAGATAGCTGACGTGGACAACACAATTGGGTCGTTCTTTATTGGGCTGCTGGGCTACAAGGCGTGAACTGTAGAGACGACTCTAGCTTGGCCGAGACGGAGTCGGTCTGGCCAGGACGACTTCATCTCGGTTAAGACTCTTCTGTTGACCCTGGTCAACTCGGCTTGATCTGCAGAAGAAGGGCTGATACTTTTTATTAGCTAAGACTTCTGAATTAACACCGATTTGTATTTTCTCTATATTTAAGCCCATAAAATGAATCTTAGCTAACAATCCATTCTTAAGCATAGAATAGTTTTGCAAACTCCCTTCTTAGGTGTCTAAAAGATGTATAAATTGTGACTCATCACACCCCCACACTTACCTTTTTGCACTCCTAGGCAAAATAAAATGAACATCAACAAGGGGAAATTTTTTAAAGATAGAAAAGAATCTCTCAATTGACCTCCTTAATTTCATCCGAGACAGCGTTGTCACTCATTCACTCTGAGATAAAAATTACTCAATCCTTCTGAAAAGTGCTTTTCCTCTGTTTAAAGCAATTTCATGACCTGCAACAGCAAAGGTTAACCAATAGTGATAGAGCTCTTACTAGGTAATTATTCTCTCGGCCACTCAAGTGTTTAAGCTTGTATTTACACTTAACATTACATGAGACTAGCATTACCACATTTTGACAAGACTCTTCTTCTAGTCCTATAAAAACACAGCAAAAATGATCACTAGGACTTCTTTTCGGCTTGTGACGAGGCTAGGGGTACAAGTAGGATAAAATATGGAAAGTGGTCTTAGAACCCTTAGGAAAGAGAGAAGCAATGGGGAGTAAGTTCCATCAGCATGAGGGGCATCCTAGGATACTGAGGTCTCTTTCCTTTATTCTGCTTTTATTTTTCTTTGCTTATTTCTCCCTTTCAATTCCTTTTCTTTCTTTTCCTCTTGTTGCTTTGCAGCTTTTGCTGTATACTTTTGCGTTTTTTTGGTTGCTTTTTCCATTTTTCTTTTTGTTTCCCTTGCACTTGTTTCTATCTTTGCCTTTTGAGCCTTTAGAGAATGTGAATTTGATTCAGCTCCTTGGAACTTCCCCCACACTTGATTATGTCCTACTCCCAAGACAGTTCCACAGCTCCTCTATTCTCTAAGGGTGAGGTTGATTCATGGTTTTTCTGGCCTTGGCTTGTGCTGAGTTGTCAGAAAGAATGGTTATTCAGGCTCAATGGGGGGTAAACAAGGAGAGAATTTTCTTCAGGTGGGCTTTATTTGGCTCGGGGCTAATCAAAAACATGGCCTAGATCATGTCATTCCTGCATATGAAAACAGTTGTATCTAAAGAGTCAGGGCAAAATACAGAATACATAGTTGCTCATGAATGCAAAAATCACACAAGAAAGGAGAGAATGGCAAGATGCAAGCCATCAATATATACACAGGCTTGAAATCTCACACGGACTATGTTGCTCTATTACAGAAGGTCTTTCTTTCCAAATTTTCAGCCAATCCCTGCCTAGTACACCAGAGTTTCCTTCCCAGAAAAACTTGAGAAATCTTTTTCCAAATTTCAGAGTTTCTTCCTACCGTCTCTTCAGCCATTTTAGAGGTCAATTTCAGAATTCTATTCAAAACATTTTTCTCAGCAATTCACAACCCAAATTCGGCTAGGAGGGAAAACAAGACAAAAATGGAAATGACTGAATTGAAATCCTGCCAGGCCGAAGTCGTTCCGGGTCCGGCCGTAATGGCACAGAGCCGGAATGGACTCGGCTTGGGCAGCTTTTATTGAAAAACAAATGGTAGATTTAATAAAAACAAAATGAAACATGACAAATTTAATCAAAATAACACGATTAAAGAAAAACAACAAAGTAATTAAAATGAGCAGAATTAAGACTAGTAGAGTTTAGGAGGATGGGAATAAAACACGACAAAGTAATTTAAATGACTGTGACATTATCCCCCCCACACTTAAAATTTGCATTGTCCTCAATGTGAGGTAGGGTCGTCTGGTGGGACTGGTTCCATCAATGATATTATCTCCATATCATGAGTGATTGGCGCTGGAACTTCATGGAATGGCTTAATTTGATGCCCATTGACCTGGAAGGTGTTGTTGCTGTGTTCATCTTTTAATTGGACTGCACCATGGGGAAACACATTAGTGATAACAAAAGGTCCTTCCCATCTAGAACGAAGCTTACCTGCAATGAGCTTAAGGCGTGAGTTAAACAGGAGGACTTTTTGGCCAACTCTGAATTCTTTTCTCAAGATCTACTGGTCATGGAATTGCTTGACTTTTTGTTTGTAGATCCTAGAATTTTCATATGCTTCCAAGCGGAGTTCATCTAACTCTTGCAGTTAAAGCTTTCTCTGTTCTCCAGCTTGGTTATAGGCCAGATTGCACTGCTTAACAGCCCAGTATGCTCTGTGTTCTACCTCCACAGGAAGGTGACAGGTTTTACCGAAAACAATCCTATAGGGAGACATCCCTAGAGGTGTCCGGTGTGCAGTTCTGTGTGCCCAAAGAGCATCCTCAAGGAGGCGGCTCTAGTCTTTCCTGCTAGGATTGGTCATCTTTTGCAGTGTTTTCTTGATTTCCCTATTGAACACTTCTGCTTGTCCATTTGTTTGGGAGTGGTAGGTAGTAGCAATTCTTTGTGCTACCCCATATTTTTGAAGAAGAGAAGCCATGGCTCTGTTACATAAGTGACTGCCTTGGTCGCTTATGAGCGCTTTTGGCACACCAAACCTGCAAAAAATATTGGACTTTAGGAAGTCCACAACCACTTTTGCATCATTGGTTCTGGTGGCAATGGCTTCTACCCATCTTGATACGTAATCCACGGCCAGCAGAATGTATGAATATCCATTGGAGACTGGGAATGGCCTCATGAAATCTATTCCCCAAACATCAAAAATTTCACAGAACTGGATGGGTTGCTGGGGCATTTCATGCCTTCTGTTCATGGCCATTCCTGCTTTTTGGCATTTCTCGTAGGTGGACACAAACTCATGCGCGTCCCTAAAGATAGTTGGTCAGTAAAGGCCACAGTCTAGCACTTTCCTAGCAGTCCGAATGGATCCATAATGGCCGCCTCCAGGTGCTGAGTGGCAGAACTAGAGGACCGAGTTGGTCTCGGCTTCAAGAATGCACCTGCAGATGACTTTGTTACTACATAGTCTCCAAAGGTAGGGATCATCCCAAATGTAGTATTTGGCATTGCTTCAGAGTTTATCTTTGTATGCTCGAGATGCCTCTGGTGGAAGCCGAGATGCCGCCACAAAATTACAAATGTCAGCAAACCATGGGGGAGACGTTCGTATGTGCAGCAGGTGCTCATCTGGAAACTCGTCTCGGATAGTTATTGGATCGCTGCCTCTTCCAATTCTGCTCAGGTGATCAGCTATAGAATTCTCAGCACCTCTTTTATCTCTAATTTCTATGTTGAGTTCTTGAAGGAGAAGCATCCACCGAATCAGTCTTGGCTTGGCATCAGGCTTCTTCAACAAGTATCTCAAAGCAGCATGATTAGAGAACACAATGATCTTTGAACCGAGAAGGTAGGAACGAAATTTGTCTAAGGCAAACACTATTGCCAAAAGCTCCTTCTCAGTTGTTGTGTAGTTTTGCTGGGCCGGATCCATAGTTCTGGATGCATAAGCAATTACTTGCACAGGGAGGCCGGTTCCAGCTCTCTGGCCGAGAACAGCTCCTAATGCCGAATTGGATGCATCACACATTAGTTCAAATGGCAAGTCCCAGTTTGGTGCTTGCAGGATAGGGGCGGATGTAAGTCTTTTTTTCAGCTCCTGAAATGCTTCAATATAGGGCTGGTCGAAGTTGAATTCCACATCCTTCTGTAGCAGCTTAGACAGTGGCAAGGCAAGTTTACTAAAATTCTTGATGAATCTTCTGTAAAAGCCTGTGTGTCCTAGAAATGAGCGAACCTCCCTCACAGAAGAGGGGTTTGGAAGGGATGATATGATGTCTATCTTAGCCTTATCCACTTCAATACCTCTATTGGATACCAGGTGACCCAATACTATTCCTTCAGTCACCATGAAGTGATATTTTTCAAAGTTGAGCACGAGATTTGTGTCAATGCATCTCTTCAACACCTTTGATAGATTATCCAGGCAAGCTTCAAATGAGTCAGCATACACTGTGAAGTCATCCATGAATATCTCCATGTAGTCCTGCAGCAAGTCCGAGAAGATACTCATCATACAATGTTGGAATGTACTCGGTGCGTTGCATAGGCCAAATGGCATGCGTGTGTACGCAAAGGTACCAAATGGGCAGGTGAAGGTTGTCTTCTGCTGATCTTCAGGTGCAATATGAATTTGCATGTAGCCTGAGAATCCATCAAGAAAGTAGTAATGGGATTTTCCAGCTAATTTTTCAAGCATTTGGTCAATGAAAGGTAGAGGGAAGTGATCCTTGCGAGTTGCTTGATTCAATTTTCTGTAGTCGATGCATACTCGCTAGCTATTCTGAATCCTTGTCGGGACCAGCTTCTCTTGCTGATTTCTCATGACAGTCATCCCGGACTTCTTTGGCACCACTTGCACAGGGCTCACCCATTGGCTATCCAAGATGGGGTAGATGATCCCTACTGCAAGGAGTTTGGTTACTTCCCTTTTAACCACGTCCAGGAGTGTTGGATTCAGTCTTCTTTGCTACTGCCTTGTGGGCTTGATTTCCTCCTCCATTAATATTCTGTGCATGCAAATGGAGGGGTTTATGCTAGGAAGGTCAGGAAGTTTCCACCCTATTGCCTTCTTATGTTGCCTTAGGACCTCCAACAACTTGTCTTCTTGCTCTTGGTCGAGATTGCTAGCAATGATAACTGGGAGTTGTTGTTCCTTGTCCAGATAAGTATACTTCAGGTGACTTGGCAATGTTTTCAATTCCATGGGTGGTGGCGGACATGGAGATTTTTTTGTTTTTGAGGTTGGATCCGTTTGGCCGACTTGATCTCGATTCGGCACCAGGTGTGCCGACATTATTTCGGCCTTTGTCTGCTTTGGCTGGCTCGACATGTTGACTTCGGTTCTCGTCGGATTGGAGTCGGCCTCGACCTCTTGCTCCTCTTCAGAGTAGGATCCGGATGGACCATTGATATTTGTTACAGTCTTAGTTGGGTCTCCTTTGGCCGAGACGGTCTCGGCACTCGTGTCGGCCTTGCTGTTTGACTTTTTGACCGAGTTGACTTTTATTTCTTCCTTGACTCGGCCTTCTCTAGCCGACTCGTTCTCGGCCATGAAGATTGTTGCCACTTGTGTAATTGAAGACTCTTTCGCTTCGGCAACCCTGATTTCTGCATCGTACACTCTGGGTGTTCTTGGTTGCAGACTTGGTCTAACAATTCGGACAGTTCCACTTCAAAAGCCAAGTCAGCAACATCACTATGATTGTCCCTCGAGTTGGGAAGGTCATGGTCGGCCTTTTCATCAGTGACCTCTAAGCGGCTGCTTTCGGCATTTTCAGCAAAATCCTCAATGTTTTCACTACTGCCACTTAGTTGAAAATATTCTTCAACTAGTTCATCAAGTACATCAATGTCAAAGAGAGAGTGGTCTTCGGTTAGGTGCTTCATGGCTTTGAAAATATTGAATTGCACCAAGGTGTCACCGAATTCCATGGAGAGCATCCATGCATGCACATCAATCTTTGTTCTGGCTGTTATCAAGAAAGGTCTTCCCATAATTAAGGTAGATTCTTTTCCAGTTGTCTCGTCCTCCATGTCTAGCACATAAAAATCAGCTGGAAATATTAGCTCGTTGACTTGGACGAGAACATCCTCAAGAACTCCCAAGGGTTGGAAAATACTCCTGTTTGCAAGTTGAATGGTCATCCTTGTGGGTTCCAAGTCACCAAAATTCAGGGACCTGTAGATTGATGTAGGCATGACATTAATTGAAGCTCCCAGGTCCAACATGGCATTGGCAAAGTGCATTCGCCGATGGTGCATGGGGACAGAAAAGATTCAGGGTCTCTGCATTTCTTTGGCAAAGCTGAAGCACCTGCAGTGATTGCTTCATTTTTCGTCAGGGCTGACACCACACCTCCAATTTCCTTGCTCCCCTTTATTTTTCTCCTTTTGTGTACGCATAATTCCTTGAGGAATTTTGCGTACTTAGGGACCTGTTTGATAGCGTCGAGGAGTGGAATATTGATTTCCACCTTGTAGAACATCTTCAGCAATTCTTCATCTGACTCTGGCTTTCTTGCCGAAGTGGTCCGGGATGGAAATGGAAGTGGGACAATTGTCTCTGGCCAAGATTACAAATTGGCATTTGGCTCAAAGTCGGCTTCAGTTGGTCTCGGCAACTGCTACAGTGTAGGTTGAGGTAATTCTCTTCCACTTCGCAGAGTAACTACACTGGCATTCCCTCTCGGATTTGGAATTGTCTGAAAGGGAAGGTTGCTGGATCCTTGATGATGGGCTTTTTTCTTAGTCGTTTCAACGCACTTTATCAAATAACTAAAGCTAACTATAGTATAGTCAACCCTAGGTCATTCTTCTCAAGGACACAGTGTGCTCATTTGTGTTTTGTATGAAGTGAATTGATGTAGAATCTGAGACGTGGAGTATTGCCTCTTCTCGGCACTGGCCAAGTGGCTCTCGGCAGAAACTGTCTCTGTTGAGTGCAGACAGACGCTACAGAGATGGACTATCTCTGTCTCAGACTAGAAAACAGTAAACAGGGGGTTGGAGTGTAAGTAAAGCAGGAAACAAACTAGACTATGAATGTAATAAACACATACTATTGCTACTGATTTTACTATTATTGTTATATAATTGTGTTCGTGTTTAGTCCCATTAGTTCAAGTCCAGTCCAAGTTCTGTACTCCAGTTCTCAATCCATATCAACCTTGGGAAGTCTTATGGCAATTGCCAAAGGTTCGTCCATTGCCATACTGAGGATTTATGCAATCGCTACCTCATCAATTGGCAGGGATTAAGTTCAGAGCTGATTTTAGGTTCTCGATTAACAATCGTTAAATGATTACCTACTGAATTAGTTAAACCAGTTCCAATCGGCTTAGCTTAACATTGTTCATAATTTAATTGCAATCACGGATTAAATAATGAATTTAAAGGAGAGGAAGAGAATGGAGATAAGAAATGCAGAATGAAATTGATTAATAGAAATAGAATACAAATACAGTGGTCTTGACTTCAGGTGGTTCCATCTTCCACGACGATCGCCATGGTTGATGGTGGTGGTTCACCTCTGTTAGCCTGAGCGTTGGGGATCAGCTCCACCAGAGTGCGTCAATAGTCTGATCGGTCCTCTCTGGCAGACTTCGGCTTCCCAGTCTTAGACCTGCACTTCCTCAATCGAGAGAAACACCAATGCAGCATCATGCACCACCAGGAATGGAAGAATGAGAGCGAGGAAAATGGAGTAAATGAAGTGTATCAGGAGTGAATTCAAAGATGTGTAAAAAGTGAACATCTCCTCCTATATATACACAAGCTGAGCAGCTAGATAAAGCTAACAAAATATCCTATCAGAATTACAATGTGAATGTCCTATTCTAACCCTGTGAAGATTTTCCAATGTGACATGGCAGATTCCCCAAGAGTGACATGGCAGCTGAGCTGGCGCTGAGGTGGATAGTTGACGTGGACAACACAATTGGGCTGCTCTTTATTGGGCTGCCTAGGCTGCAAGGCATGAACTGCCGAGACGACTCTGGCTTGGTCGAGACGGAGTCGATCTGGCCAGGACGACTTCATCTCGGTTGAGACTCTTCTGTTGACCTTGGTCAACTCGGCTTGACCTGCAGAAGAAGGAGTGATGCTTTTTATTAGCTAAGAAGTTTGATTTAACACAGATTTGTATTTTCTCTATATTTAAGCCCATGGATTGAATCTTAGCTAACAATCCATTCTTAAGCACAAAATAGTCTTGCAAACATCCTTCTTAGGTGTCTAGAAGATGTATAAATTGTGACTCATCAATCCTGCCGACTGCATTTGACTTACAGTATTGGCTAACTGACCAATCTGCGTTTTGAGGTCCTGGATGTTGGTGGTCATGTTCTGTTGGAACTGTAAATTGTTGGAGCTCATAGATTGTTGGAACTCTAGGTTGCTGGTTGCAAGCTGCTTCATCAGGTCTTCCAGAGATGGAGAGTTGCCTTGTGTAGGCGCTCTCTCCTGTTGCTACTGTTGTTGGAAAGGTGGTGCTTGGTAGTGCGGAGTCGGCTATTGATAACCTGCTTGCCTTTGATAGGTATTGGGTGTGGTTCCAAATTGTTGAACTGCATATGGCCCCTGATTCGGTCCTACCCGAAATGGCTGTCTCCCATGCTGCTGGCTATCACATGGCCAATTCTGATACGACTGCTTCCCGTACTGAAATCCACCTATGGCTCCAACATTCTCTGGTTGGTCCGACTCGGTTTCTTGGAGAGTGGGGCACATATCAGTGGGGTGCTCCACAGAAGTACATATGCAAGCTGGTTGGTGTTGTCCAACTGCAAGCTGTCTCACCAATGATGTCAATTCGGTCAACTGATTCTCCAGCCTCTGATTGGAAGCTACACCGATTTCATTCACCATCTGAGACTAACTCGGCCCTCTGATTCTGAATTGCTGCGTGTTGCTAGCCATGTTGGAAATCAGGTGCCTTGTTGTTGGTGGTGTCTTATCCATGAATGCCCCACCATTGGCTGTGTCGATCATGCTTTTGTCCATCAGCGATAATCCTTCATAGAAATACTGGATCAGCAACTGTTCCCTGATCTGGTGATGTGGACAGGTGGCACAGAGTTTGTTGAACCTTTCCCAGTACTCATGTAGTGTTTCACCTGAATGCTGCCTAATCCCACATATCTCCTTTCTGATGGACGTAGTGCGGGATGCCGGAAAGAACTTCTCCAGGAATGTGCGTTTCCTGTCCCCCCCAAGTGTTGAAAAGTACTGGCTGAAGATACAACCAATCCTTCGCTGCTCCATCCAGGGAGAATGGAAATGCCTTCATTTTGATGTAGTCCTCCGATATCCCCTGCGGCCTCATTGTGGAGCAAACCACATGAAATTCTTTAAGATGCTTGTGGGGGTCTTCTCCTGCAAGACCATGAAACTTAGGCAACAGGTGTATGAGACTAGACTTTAACTCATATGTTTGGGCCGGCTCCAGCTGTGGGTATTGGATGCACCATGGTTGATACACCACTTTTGGAGTGGCCAGTTCCTTCAACGTTCTGTCATTATTCTCCATTTGTTCCTGTTCTGCAAAAACTTTAGAACTAAAAACAAAACTGTCAATGTAAAACTGGTTAGAGTTAGCGACAAAATCTATACTACTACTAATATTTACTGCAGCGTTCCTAATTTTCGTAATCTACGTAAGGTTAATTCTATCTCTGGGTCAAAAGCATATAACAGGTCAGTACTACTTCTAGTCATCATTGTACATATTATGCAGAAAAATCAGAATTGAAAACAGTAATTGAACAGTGAATGCAGGAATGGAAATTATGATTGTCAGTTAACTAACTAATGGAACTACAGAATGGCATACAGAAAGAATGCAATGTAAAAAGAATGCAAGTCAACTACAAAAAAAAAGAATGCAAAAGAATACAAAAAAATTAACAAAACTTAACATGCTTTTTATTTTAGGATCCCATAAGAACAGACACACAAAAATCAACGACTCAACTGACTTGACAGACACACTTCACGGGCTCAGGATTCGACCTCACTTATCTTGGCACACAAAGACACAAAAGAACTTGTGTCTCCAGCAACGACGTCAATTTGATAATGAACGTTTTTACAATCGCTACACGCTTTATCAAATAACTAAAGATAACTATAGTATAGTCAACCCTAGGTCATTCTTCTCAAGGACACAATTGTGCTCATTTGGGTTTGTATGCAGTGAAATGATGTAGAATCTGAGACGTGGAGTATTGGTCTCGGTAGAGTGCAGATAGACGCTACAGAGATGGACTATCTCTGTCTCAGACTAGAAAGCAAGAAAACAGGGGGTTGGGATGCAAGAATAGCAGAAAGTAAACTAATGTTATGAAATGCAGTAAATGTATACTGTCACTACTGGTTCTATTATTATGTTATAACTATGTTCATGTTCAAGTTCGTTAATCCAAGTCCAGTCCGAATTCTTCACTCCAGTTCTTAGTCCATATCAGCCTTGGATTCTTATGGCAATCGCCAAAGGTTCATCTATTGTCATACCGAAGAATTACGCGATCGCTACCTCATCAATTAGCAGGGATTAGGTTCAGAGCTGATTTTAGGTTCTCTATTAACAATCGTTAAATGATTACCTACTGAATTAGTTAAACCAGTTCCAATCGGCTTAGCTTAACATTGTTCATGTTTAAATGCAATCACGATTCAAGCATGAATTAAAGGAGAGGAGAGGAACAGAGTTGGAATTGCAGAATTGGAATCAATTAACAGAGAATGAAATACAAACACAGTGGCCTGAATTCGAGTGATTCCATCTCCCACAACGATCGCCATGGTTGATGGTGGTGGTTCACCTCCGTTAGCCTTAGCGCCGAGGATCAGCTCCACCAGAGTGCGTCAGTAGTCTGATCAGTCCCCTCTGGCAGGCTTTGGCTTCCCAATCTCAGACTTGCACTTCCTCGATCGAGAGAAACGCCATAGCAGCACCATGCACCACCGTAGAAAGTGGAGAAAGCGAGAGCGAGGAAATGGATTAAATGAAAGTGTATCAAGAGTGAATTCAAAGACGCTTGAAAAGTGCACAGCTCCTCCTATATATACATGAGCTGGGCAGCTAGATGACGCTACAAAATATCCTAACAGAATTACAATGTGAAATTCCTATTCTACCCTTGTGAAGATTTTCCAAAGTGACGTGGCAGATTCTCGAAGAGTGACATGGCATTTGAGCTGGCACTGAGGTGGCCTCTGAGCTGGATAGCTGACGTGGACAACACAATTGGGCCGCTCTTTATTGGGCTGCTGGGTTGCAAGGCGTGAACTGCCAAGACGACTCTAGCTTGGCCGAGACGTAGTCGGTCTGGCCGGGACGACTTCATCTCAGCTAAGACTCTTTTGTTGACCCTGGTCAATGATGATCGTTCGCTTATAGTCGTTTCAACGCACTTATCAAATACTAAAGCTAACTATAGTATAGTCAACCCTAGGTCATTTTTCTCAAGGACACAGTGTGCTCAATTGTGGTTTAGTGTCAAGCTAAACAATGCAGAATCTAAGATGTGGAGTACAGACTGAGCAGAGATGGTCTCGACAGAGACTGCAGCTGGCTTGGTCTCTGAGCATGATAGACGCCACAGAGGCGGACTACCTCTGTCTCAACCAGAAAACAGTAAAGAAAAACAGTAAACAGGGGGAGTTGGAATGCAGTGATGCAGAAAATAAACTAAGACTATGAATGCAGTAAATGTATACTACTGTTACTAATTATCTATTAGTATTATATAACTGTATTCAGATTCAGTTCCATTAATCAAGTCCAGTCCAGGTTCCAATCTCAGTTCATAGTCCATATCAGCCTTTGGTAGTCATATGGCAATCGCCAAAGGTTAGATCCATTGTCATACCGAGGATTTATGCAATCGCTACCTCATCAGTTGACAGGGATTGAGTGCAGAGCTGATTTTAGGTTCTCATTCAACAATCGTTAAGTGATTACCTACTGAATTAGTTAAACCAGTTCCAATCGGCTTAGCTTAACATTGTTCACAGTTCAATTGCAATCGCAGATTCAACGTGAATTAAAGTAGAGGAAGAGAACAGAGATATGAAATGCAGAACGGAATCAATTAATAGAAACAGAGTACAAATACAGTGGTCCGAATTCGAATGGTTCCATCTTCCTCAACGATCGCCAAGGTTGATGGTGGTGGTTCACCTCCGTTCGCCTAAGTGCTGAGGGTCAGTTCCACCAGAGTGCGTCAGTAGTCTGATCGGTCCCCTCTGGTGAACGTTCAGCTTCCCAGTCTTAGACCTGCACTTCCTCAATCGAGAGAAGTACCACTGCAGTACCGTGCACCACCAGCAATGGAAGAACGAGAACGAAGAAGATGAAGTAATTGATGTGCGAAAAGAGTGAATTCAAAAGACGTCTAAACAGTGCACAGCTCCTCCTATATATACACGAGCTGTGATTTGCTAATCCTAACGAATCCTAACAGAATTACAATGTGAATGCCCTATTCTACCCCTATGCAGATCTTCTCACGTGACATGGCAGATTTCCTCGGAGTGACATGGCAGATGAGTTGGAATTGAGATGGCCTCCAAGCTGGATAGCTGATGTGGTCAACACATTTGGGCCACTCTCTTCTGGACTTCTGGGTTGCAGTCAATCTGGCCGGCCGAGACGACTTCATCTCGGCCGGGATGGAACCGGCTGGCCTGGACGGGCCTGACCTGCAAAAGAAGGAGTGATACTGTTTGTTTAGCTAAGAAATCTGAATTAGCACGGATTTGTATTTTTCCTGTATTAAAACTCCTAAAATGAATCTCAGCTAACAGTCCATCCTTGAGCACGAAATAGTTTTGCAAACCTCCTTCTTAGGTGTCTAAAAGGTGTATAAATTGTGGCTCATCACACCCCCACACTTACCCTTTTGCACTCCTGGGCAAGATAAAATGAAAATCACAAGGGGGGTTTGAAAAGATAGAAAAGAATTTTTCACTTGGCTTCCTTCAGTTCAACCGAGACAGAGTCGCCACTCGTTCACTCTGAGACTGAGATGCTCTAACAATCTGAAAATTACTTCGTATGTGCCCTAGGCAATTCGTGACCTGCAATCAGAGAAGGTAACCAAGAACGACAGAGACCTCATTTAAGTGAATAACTCCCTCACTTCTCTCGTGCTTGGGCTTGTATTTACACTCAACATTCATGGAACTGATATTACCATACTTTGACGAAGCTCTCTTTTTACACCTGCAAAAACACATATAGTTATGATCACTAGGACTTTTTTTCGGCTTGTAGCGAGGCTGGGTCACGGGTAGGATAAAATATAGGGGCAGAGGTTTCAAGACCCATGAGGAAGAGAGGAGCAATGGGGAGTAAGCTTTATCAGCATGAGGGAAAACCCCAAGATGTTATCAGTTCTTTCTTTTTCTGCTTCATCTAGCTCACTTTCTTTCTTTCTCTTATTATACAAGTTTATGCAACTGCTGGCTTTCTATATCCGCTTCAGCTCATATTTTCAGCTGCTTTTTCTCTTTGCTTTCTTTCCTTTCTTTATTTTCGAGCTTTTATAGAATGCTGAATTGATTCTGCTTCCTGGAGAATCCCCCCCCACTTGGTAATGACTTACTCACAAAACAATTCCAAAGCTCCTCAGCTTCCTGAGGGTGAGATTTATTCATAGTTTTCCGACTTTGGCTTGTAATGAGCTGTAAGAAAGAATGGTTATGCGGCTCAATGGGGGTAGACAAGGGAGAGAATTTTCTTCAGGTAGGCTTTATTTGGCTCGGGGCTCATAAGAAACATGGCCTAGATCATCTCATTCCTGCATGTGAAAACAGTGGTATCCAGAGAGCTAAGGCAAAATGCAGAATATACAGTTAATCATGAATGCAAAAATCACACAAGAAAAAAAGAATGGCAAGATGCAAGCCATAAGTATTTACAAAGGCTCAAGCTCTAACACAGGTTGCATTTGTTCTGACTCAAGGTTTTTCTTTCTAGATTCTTAGTCAGTTACTGCCCAGAGCACAAATTTTTTTTCATCTCCTTCAAGTTAGAGACTTCTCTTGTCAAAGTTGCAAAGTTACTCCTACCGTCTTTTCTGAACTTCCAGAAGCCAATTCAAAATTCTTTTCAAGACACTTTTACGATTGACAATCCACTTGGAATTCTGTTCAGATGGAAAAACAGAAAAGCTTTTAAAACAAAACTTAGCTTTAGTATTTGATAAGTGCGTTTAAGTTTTGCCAGGCCGAGTGTGTTCCGGATCCGGCCGAGATGGAATAGAACCAGAATGGACTCGGCTTGGGCAGTTTTTTATTGAAAACATGAAATTTGAAATGACATGAAACTTGAAATAAAACACACAATTGAAAGAAATAACAAAGTAGTTTAAACTAGCAGAGTTCAGGATGATGGGGATAGAAACTGTGATCATCCCCCCCCCCCACACTTAAAATCTGCATTGTCCTCAATGCGAGGCAGGATCATCTGGAGATGCTGGTTTCATCAATGATATTATCTCCATGTCATGAGTGATAGGCGCTGGACCTTCATGGAATGGCTTAATCTGATGCCCATTGACCTGGAAGGTGCTGTTGCTGTGTTCATCTTTTAGCTGTACTGCACCATGGGGAAACACATTAGTGATAACAAAAGGCCCATCCCATCTACAACGTAGTTTACCTGCAATGAGCTTGAGGCGTGAGTTAAACAAGAGGACTTTCTGGCCAACTCGGAATTCTTTTCTCAAGATCTGCTGGTCATGGAATCGCTTGATTTTCTGCTTGTAGATCCTGGAGTTTTCATATGCTTCCAAGCGGAGTTCATCTAGCTCTTGTAGCTGAAATTTTCTCTGCTCCCCTGCTTGGTCATAGGCCAGATTGCACTGCTTAACAGCCCAGTATGCTCTGTGTTCTAGTTCCACAGGAAGGTGACAGGCTTTGCCGAAAACAATCCTGTAGGGAGACATCCCTAAAGGTGTCCGGTATGCGGTTCTATGTGCCCAGAGAGCATCCTCCAGGAGGCGGCTCCAGTCTTTCCTGTTGGGATTGGTCATCTTTTGTAGTGTTTTCTTGATTTCCCTGTTGAATACTTCTGCTTGGCCATTAGTTTGGGGGTGATAGGCTGTAGCAATTCTGTGTGCTACCCCATATTTCTGGAGAAGGGAAGCCATGGCTCTGTTGCAGAAGTGACTGCCTTGGTCACTTATGAGCGCTTTCGGCACACCAAACCGGCAGAAGATATTGGACTTCAGGAAGTCCACTACTACTCGAGCATCGTTGGTTCTGGTGGCAATGGCTTCTACCCACCTTGATACATAATCTACGGCCAGCAGAATGTATGAATAGCCATTGGAGACTGGGAATGGTCCCATGAAATCTATTCCCCAGGAGACGTCAAAGATTTCATAGAATTGGATGGGTTGTTGGGGCATTTCATGCCTTTTGTTCATGGCCACTCCTCGCTTTTTGGCGTTTTTCGCAGTGGAGACGAACTCATGCACGTCTTTGAAGATGGTTGGCCAGTAGAGGCCACAGTCCGATATTTTCCTGGCCGTCCGAAAGTGGAACCATAATGGCCGCCTCCAGGTGCCAAGTGGCAGAACTGGAGGACCGACTTGAACTTCGGCCAGGAATGCACTGCGGATGACTTTGTCCTTTGCATAATCTCCAAAGGTAGGGATCATCCCAAATGTAGTACTTGGCATCGCTTGGATTTTATCCTTTATGCAGCCGAGATGCCTCTGGTGGGAGCAGAGATGTTGCAACAAAGTTGCAAATGTCAACAAACCATGGTGGAGGCGTTTTAATGTGCGAGAAGGTGCTCATCTGGAAATTCATCTCGAATAGGCATTGGTTTGCTTTCTTCTTGAATTCTGCTTAGGTGATCAGCTACAGAATTCTCGGCACCTCTTTTATCTTTGATCTCGATGTTGAATTCTTGAAGGAGAAGCATCCACCGAATCAGTCTCGGCTTGGCATCAGGCTTCTTCAACAAGTACCTTAAAGCCGCATGATCGAGAGAACACAATGATCTTCTTTGCCGAGAAGGTATGGCGGGAATTTGTCTAGGGCAAATACAATTGCCAATAGTTCCTTCTCGGTTGTTGTGTAATTCTCTTTGGGCCGAGTCCATAGTTCGAGATGCATAAGCAATCACATGCCTTTGGGAGGCCGACTCCCGCCCTCGGCCGAGAACAGCTCTAATGCCGAGTTGGATGCATCACACATTAGTTCGAATGGCAGGTCCCAGTTTGGTGCTTGCAGAATGGGAGTGGATGTGAGTCTGTTTTTCAACTCCTGAAATGCTTCAATACAGGGTTGGTTAAAATTGAATTCCACATCCTTCTGTAGCAGCTTGGACAGGGGGGGGGGCAAGTTTGCTAAAGTTCTTGATGAACCTACGTAAAAAGCCTGCGTGTCCTAGAAATGAGCGAACCTCCCTCACAGAAGAGGGGTTTGGAAGGGATGATATGATGTCTATCTTGGCTTTATCCACTTCGATGCCTCTGTTGGATACCGGATGGCCCAATACTATTCCTTGGTCACCATGAAGTGACATTTTTCAAAATTGAGTACGAGGTTTTTGTCAATACATCTCGTCAACACTCTGGATAGATTATTCAGGCATGCATCAAATGAGTCAGCATAAACAGTGAAATCATCCATGAAGACCTCCATGCAGTCTTGCAGCAAGTCGAGAAGATCTTTGAGCATGCAGCGTTGGAATGTACTGCATTGCATTGCACAGGCCGAATGGCATGCGTGTGTGCGCAAAGGTGCCAAATGGGCAGGTAAAAGTTGTCTTATGCTGGTCCCTGCAGTGCGTGTGTATCTGCATATAGCCTGAAAATCCATCAAGAAAACAATAATGGGATCTCCCCTGCTAATTTTTCAAGCATCTGGTCAATGAAAGGCAGAGGAAAGTGATCCTTGCGAGTTGCTTGGTTTAATCTTCTGTAGTCGATGCATACTCGCCAGCTGTTCTGAATCCGTGTTGGTACCAGCTCATCCTGCTGGTTTTTCATGACAGATCAGCCGGACTTCTTTGGCACCAGTTGTACAGGGCTCACCCATTGGCTATCCGAGATGGGGTATATGATCCCCTGCTGCAAGGAGCTTTGAGACTTCTTTCTTAACCACGTCCGGAGTGTTGGATTCAGTCTTCTTTGCTGCTGCCTTATGGGCTTGATCTCCTCCTCCATTAATATTCTATGCATGCAGATGGAGGGTTTATGCCAGGAAGGTCAGAAAGTTTCCACCCTATTGCCTTCTTATGCTGCCTTAGGACCTCCAACAACTTTTCTTCTTGTTCTTGGTTGAGATTGCTAGCAATAATAACAAGGGAGTTCTGTTCTTTGTCCAAGTAGGCGTATTTTAAGTGACTCGGCAATGGTTTTAGTTCTATGGGTGGTGGTGGCAATGGAGATTTGTCGATATCTGAATTTGGATCCGACTGGCCGACTTGGTCTTGATTCGGCACCAGGTGTGCCGACATGATTCGGCCTTTGATTGCTTCGGCCGGCTTGACTTCATGGGCTCGATCAACGTGGGAGTGGAGTCGGCCTTGGCTTCGAGTTGTCCTTCCGAGTCGGATCTGGATGGAACATCAGTGTTTTCCACAGTGTGAGTTGAGTCTTCTTTGGCCGAAATGATCTCGGTGGGCTTGTCGGCCTTGGTTTCTTTGGCCGAGTTGACTATGGCTCCTTCATTGACTCGACCTTCTCTGGCCGACTCGGTTGCGGCTGAAAAGATTGTTGCCAGCTGTGCAAATAAGGATTGGTTAGTTTCGGCAACTTCAGCTTCTTCAATTCCTGAGCACTCCTAGTTTTCCTGATTGCATGCTTGGTTCATCGTTTTGAATAGTTCGGCTTTGAAATCCAAGTCAGCAATATCATCATATTCGTCCTCGGAGCTGGAGAGGGTATGTACTTCTTCACTGTCGGCTTCCTTTGCTAAGCAACTGATAATGTTAGAAACTTCAGCAAAATCTTCCATGCTTCCACTGCAGCTGTCTAGTTGAAGATATTCTTCAACCAGTTCTTCAATAAGGTCAACGCCAAAGAGGGAATGGTCTTGATTGGGGTGCTTCATAGCTTCAAAGATGTTGAATTGCACCAGAGTGTCACCGAATTCCATTGAGAGAGTCGGAGTATACATCAATCTTTGTTCGTGCCGTCATTAAGAATGGTCTTCCCAGAATTAAAGTTGATTCTTTTAAATTTGTCTCTTCCTCCATGTCAAGAACATAAAAGTCATTTGGAAAAATTAGCTCATTAACTTGGGACGAGAACATCCTCAAGAACTCCCAGGGGCTGGACAATACTTCTGTTTGCAAGTTGAATGGTCATCCCTGTGGGCTCTAAACCTCCGAAATTCAGGGACCTGTAGATTGATGCCGGCATGACATTGATTGAGGCTCCCAAATCCAGCATGGCATCGGTAAAAGTGCATTCACCAATGGTGCATGGGACAGAAAAGATTCCAGGATCTCTGCATTTCTTAGGCAGTGTTTTTTTGCCCTACTTGACGGAAGTTGCGTTGTTAGTCAGGGCCGACACCACACCTCCAACTTCCACACTTCCTATTATCTTCTTCCGCTTGTGCACACAGAGTTCCTTGAGGAACTTTGCATACTTGGGAACTTGCTTGATGGTATCGAGGAGTGGAATGTTGATTTCCACCTTACGGAACATCTTCAGCAACTCGTCATCCGACTCTGGCTTCCTTGCTGAATTGGGCCGAGATGGAAATGGCAGTGGGACAGCTTTCTCTGGCCGAGACTGTAAGTCGGCGTTTTTGCTCGGGTCGGTTCTTACCGATCTCGGCTCTGCTGCAGTGTAGGTTGGGCTAGTTCTTTCCCACTTCAAAGAGTGACTACTCAATGGCGTTTCCTCTTGGATTTGGAATGGTTTGAGAGGGAGGTTGCTAGATCCTGCCGACTGTAATTGGCTCACAGTGTTGGCTAGCTGTCAATTTGCGTTTTGAGGTCTTGGATGGTGGCGGATCATATTCTGCTGAAAGCGCATGTTCTTTGGAGCTCACGATTCTTTGGAACTCCAGATTACTAGTTGCTAGTTGCTTCATTAGGTCCTCTAGAGATGGAGGGTTACCTTGAGTAGGTACCTTCTCTTTTGTTGTTGCTGTTGTTGGAATGATGGTACTTGGTATTCTTTGAGTAAATTTGTTGATAACCCGCCTATCGATAAGTGTTCGGTGTGGATCCGAATTGTTGAGCGCATATGGCCCCTGATTCGGTCCTGGCCGAAATGGCTGTCTTCCATGTTGCTTTGGTTATCAAATGGCCGATTCTGATACGGCTGCTTAAAATCTTGAAATCCACCTATGGCTCCAACATTTGCTGGCTGGTCCGACTTCGGTTTCTTGGAGAGTGGGGCACATATCAGTTGGGTGCTCCACGGAAGTACATATGCCACATACTTTTGCTGCCATGGTGGGTTGGTGTTGTCCAACAGCAAAGCTGTCTCACCAATGATGTCAATTCAGTCATTTGATTCTCCAACCTCTGATTGGAAGTTGCACCGATTTCATTCACCATCTGAGACCGACTCGGCCCTCTGATTCCAAACTGTTGTGTGTTGCTAGCCATGTTGGAAATCAGGTGCCTCGCTGCTGCTGGTGTCTTGTCCATTAAGGCTCCGCCACTGGCTGCGTCTATCATACTTATGTCCATCAGAGATAATCCTTCATAGAAATACTGGATCAGCAACTGTTCGCTGATCTGATGATGTGGACAGGTGGCGCAAAGTTTGTTGAACCTCTCCCAGTATTCATGTAACGTTTCGCTTGAATGCTGCCTTATCCCACATATCTCTTTTCTCGATGGTCGCAGTTCTGGATGCCGGAAAGAACTTCTCGGGGAATGCACGCTTCATGTCTCCCTGTGTGTTGAAAAGGGGGTGAAGGTACAGCCAATCCTTTGCTGCCCCATCCAGGGAGAATGGGAATGCCTTCATCTTGATATAGTCCTCCGATATCCCCTGCGGCCTCATGGTAGAACAGACCACATGGAACTCTTTCAGGTGCTTGTGGGGGTCTTCTCCTATAAGACCATGAAATTTGGGCAACAGGTGTATAAGACCAGATTTCAACTCATATGTTTGAGCTGGCTCGGTGTGGGTATTGGATGCACCGGGGTTGATACACCACGCCCTGAGTAGCTAACTCCTTCAACGTCCTATCGTTATTCTCCATTCGTCCTGATTCTGCAAAAGCGTTAGAACTAGACACAAGATTATCAGTACAAAGCTGGTTAGAATTAGCTACAGATTCTATATCAGCACTACTATTTACTACAGTGTTCCTAATTTTTCGTAATCTACGTAAGGTTAACTCTATTTCTGGGTCAAAAAACAGTCAATGGATCAAGTATTACTCCTAGTCATGCATCATGCAGATTATGCAGAAAAGAAAGATGCAGATAATGTATGCAAACAAAATGCTACCTCTAAATACTACAAAATGGTTTTACACAGAAAAATTATTGATATAAGGCATGCTTTTTATTCAGGATCCAGAAACAAAAAAAAAAAAAAAAAAAAAAAAAAAAAAAAACATAGACAAATTCAAAATACTCAAGACTGACTTACACTTCACAGACTCGGGATTCGACCTTACTTAGCTTGGCACACATTTACACAAAAGAACTTGTGTCCCCGGCAACGGCGCCAATTTGATGATCGTTCGCTTATAGTCGTTTCAACGCACTTATCAAATACTAAAGCTAACTATAGTATAGTCAACCCTAGGTCATTTTTCTCAAGGACACAGTGTGCTCAATTGTGGTTTAGTGTCAAGCTAAACAATGCAGAATCTAAGATGTGGAGTACAGACTGAGCAGAGATGGTCTCGGCAGAGACTGTCTGGCTTGGTCTCGGCTGAGTACAGACAGACGCTACAGAGGCGGACTACCTCTGTCTCAACCAGAAAACAGTAAAGAAAACAGTAAACGGGGGAGTTGGAATGCGAGTGATGCAGAAAATAAACTAAGACTATGAATGCAGTAAATGTATACTACTGTTACTAATTATCTATTAGTATTATATAACTGTATTCAGATTCAGTTCCATTAATCAAGTCCAGTCCAGGTTCCAATCTCCAGTTCATAGTCCATATCAGCCTTTGGTAGTCATATGGCAATCGCCAAAGGTTCGTCCATTGTCATACCGAGGATTTATGCAATCGCTACCTCATCAGTTGACAGGGATTGAGTGCAGAGCTGATTTTAGGTTCTCATTCAACAATCGTTAAGTGATTACCTACTGAATTAGTTAAACCAGTTCCAATCAGCTTAGCTTAACATTGTTCACAGTTCAATTGCAATCGCAGATTCAACGTGAATTAAAGTAGAGGAAGAGAACAGAGATATGAAATGCAGAACGGAATCAATTAATAGAAACAGAGTACAAATACAGTGGTCCGAATTCGAATGGTTCCATCTTCCTCAACGATCGCCAAGGTTGATGGTGGTGGTTCACCTCCGTTCGCCTAAGTGCTGAGGGTCAGTTCCACCAGAGTGCGTCAGTAGTCTGATCGGTCCCTCCGGTGAACGTTCAGCTTCCCAGTCTTAGACCTGCACTTCCTCAATCGAGAGAAGTACCACTGCAGTACCGTGCGCCACCAGCAATGGAAGAACGAGAACGAAGAAGATGAAGTAATTGATGTGCGAAAAGAGTGAATTCAAAAGACGTCTAAACAATGCACAGCTCCTCCTATATATACACGAGTTGTGATTTGCTAATCCTAACGAATCCTAACAGAATTACAATGTGAATGCCCTATTCTACCCCTATGCAGATCTTCTCACGTGACATGGCAGATTTCCTCGGAGTGACATGGCAGATGAGTTGGCATTGAGATGGCCTCCAAGCTGGATAGCTGATGTGGTCAACACATTTGGGCCACTCTCTTCTGGACTTCTGGGTTGCAGTCAATCTGGCCGGCCGAGACGACTTCATCTCGGCCAGGATGGAACCGGCTGGCCAGGACGGGCCTGACCTGCAAAAGAAGGAGTGATACTGTTTGTTTAGCTAAGAAATCTGAATTAGCACGGATTTGTATTTTTCCTGTATTTAAACTCCTAAAATGAATCTCAGCTAACAGTCCATCCTTGAGCACGAAATAGTTTTGCAAACCTCCTTCTTAGGTGTCTAAAAGGTGTATAAATTGTGGCTCATCAGTCAACTCGGCTTGATCTGCAGAAGAAGGGCTGATACTTTTTATTAGCTAAGACTTCCGAATTAACACCGATTTGTATTTTCTCTATATTTAAGCCCATAAAATAAATCTTAGCTAACAATCCATTCTTAAGCACAGAATAGTTTTGCAAACTCCCATCTTAGGTGTCTAAAAGATGTATAAATTGTGACTCATCACCCCTCTCAGTCATATCAGGCATTGAGGACAATGCAAAATTCAAGTGTGGGGGGGCACTATGTGGCCATCTGAGACTGTAGATCGAATTCTGTTGCTCTGATATTGTGCAACACTCTTCATTTTGGCTCAATTTTATTTGTTTTGTTTTGTTTGCATTTTTGTTTTATTTCCTTAGTATGTATCTTTCAATTTCCTCCTAGCAGAATTTCAAAATTGGATTAGAAAATGTCGAAAATGTGTGTTGGAAAGAATCGTGAATCAACCTCTGGAAGTAACTCTACAGCCCTGAGAAGAGATTTTTCTAGCCTGAAGGGGGTGAAATTTTGTGTTTCTAGGCAATGATTGACTGAAAACAGAAAGGAAAACCTTCGGTGATAGAGCAAAATAACCAGTGTGAGAATTTGAGCCTTTGTACATATTAATGGCTTGCGTCTTGCCATTCTTTCCTCTTGATTGATTTTTGCATTCATGATTAACTGCGTATTCTGCATTTTGCCTTGACTCTTTGGATACAACTATTCTCACATGCAGGAATGACATGATCTAGATCGTGTTTCTTATAAGCCCCAAGCCAAATAAAGCCTACCTGAAATATTCTGTCCCTTGTTCACCCCCTTGAGCCTAATCCAACTATTCTTTCTGACAGCTCATTACAAGCCAAGGCCAAGAAAAACCCTAATTCAACCTCACCCATGGGGAGAAGAGGAGCCTTGGAAATGTTTTTGGAGTAAATCATCATCAAGTGTGGGGGAAATTCAGGGATGTAGAATCTGCTCAGCATCTTCCAAGGGCTAGGAAAGAAAAGAAGCAAGCGAATGAAAGAAAAAGAGAAAAGTAGAAAAGCAGCTAAGAAATCAAAGCTGAAAAACAAAGAATTACAACAAGGCTGCATGAACACCAGAAAAAAAAAGGAAAAGAAAAGATAAAGAAAAGGGAAACAAGTGAGCAGACAAGAGCAGAATAAAGGAAGGAGATCACAACATCCTAGGCTACCCCCATGCTGATGAAGCTTACTCCCCATTGCTCCTCTCTTCCCCACGGGTTCTAACACCACCTCCCATATTCTATCCTACCCGTGTCCTTGACCTCGCTACAAGCCAAAAAGGAAGTCCTAGTAATCATGACTGCTTGTGTTTTTGCAGTTGTAGGAGGAGAGCCTTGTCAAAGCAAAAGAATGCTAGTCTCATGCAATGTTGAGTGTAAATACAAACCCAAACACTTAAGAGATTGAGAGAATACTTGCCTAAGTGAGAGCTCTATCACCCAGGCTTACCTTTTGCTGTTTGTAGGTCATGAATTCACTTGGGACGCAGGAGAAGTAGTCTTCAGATTGTTCGAGTATCTTAAACTCAGGATGAAGGAGTGCTGACTCTGTCTTGACTGAACTTAAGGAAGCCAATTTGAAAATTCTTTCCTATCCCTAGAAAAATCTCCCTTGTTGATTCCTAGTTGATTTTGCCCAGGAGTGCAAAAGACTAAGTGTGGGGGTCTGATGAGTCACAGATTATGCATCTTTTATAGACCTAAGAAGGGTGGTTGTAAGATTATTTTTTGCTAAAGAATTGTTTGTTAGCTGAGATTCATATTATGAACCTAAAAATAGAGAAAATAGAAATTTGTGCTAAATTGAAGTTCTTAGCTAATAAAAAGTTCCTTCCCTTCTTTTGTAGGACTGAGCCAAGTTTTCATCAGCCAAGAGAGTCGTCCCAGCTGAGGCCGACTCAGTCTCGGCCAGGCCAGGCCTTGCAACCCAACAACTCACGGTAGGTGCAGTCCAATAAAGGTGGCCCAGATGGCACCATCCTTGTCAACCATCCAGCTCAGAGACCACCTTAGCTCCAGATGCCATGTCACTCCTAGAAAAATGTGTAACACAAGCTACAAGGGTAGAATAGGAAATTCGCTTTTGAAATTTTGTTAGGCGTCGTAGTTCGCACGCTCTTGTATATATAGGAGTAGTTGTGTAGATTTTAGGGGTCTTTGAGTTCACACTCTACGCATTGTCATCAATTCCATTATCTCGCTCTCATTTTTCCTCTATCTACGGTGGTGCATGGTGCTGCATTGGTTTTTCTCTCGTTCGTGGAAGTGCAGGCTTGAGATTGGGAAGCTGAAGTCTGTCAGAGGGGACCGCTTGGGATTCCAACGCACTTTGGTGGATCTGATCCTCAGCACTCAGGCTACTGGAGGTGAACTACCACCATCAACCATGGCGATCATCGTGGGAGATGGATCCAACTGAATTCATACCACTGTGTTTGTACTATGTTTTCTATTAATCAATTTCATTCTCTCATTTCTTCTTCCTATTCCTTTCCTCTTATTTAATTCGTGGATTGATAATAATAGTAATATCAGTAGCATTAGTATATCTCCATTGCATTCGGTGTTTAGTTTACTTTCTGCTTTATTCACATTCAATCCCTCCCTCGTTTATTGGTTTCCAAATATCAAAATAGAATCAATCCAATCCTATTACGTCCGTCTGCACTTAGCCGAGACCAAGCCTGATAAATCTCTACTGAGACCATATCGGCTAAGTCTCTACCGAGAGAAACTCGGCTAGTGGCCGAGACAAGCAATACTCTACATCTTAGACCCTATATCATTTGGCTTCACACTAAATCACTATTGAGCACACTGTGTCCTTGAGAAAATTCGACCTAGGGTTGACTATACTATAGTTAGCTTTAGTTATTTGATGCGCGTTAAGACGACTAAAAATGAGCTTATCACAGATCAAGTACATACTTCCTTTGGGAAATAAAGATACCTTGTTTGGAATATGCAACATCTATCCCGACGAAGTATTTCAACTTTCCTAACTCTTTCATTTCAAATTGTGTTACCAACTTTTCTTTCAGAGTTAGTTTTTTAATCTCATCATCACTTGTAACAATCATATTGTCTACATAGACTAGGAGAAGAGTGAATTTACCATCAGGAGAATATTTTATAAAGAGTATGATCACCTTGACTTTGCCTATATCCTAGGGATATCATGACTTGAGCAAATCTTCCAAACCATGCTCAGGGAGACTGTTTAAGTCTATACAATGTCTTTTTGAGTCTACATACCTTGTTCTTTTCATTATGAGAATAGAATCCTGGGGGAATCTCCATGTAGACTTCTTCTTCTAGGTCTCCATGAAGGAAGGCATTTTTAACATCAAATTGTTGCAAGTTCTAGCCAAAGTGAACGGCTAAGGAAAGAATAAATCTTACCGTGTTCATCTTTGCTACAGGGGAAAATGTTTTCTCATAATATATTCCATAAGTCTATGTTTACCCTTTAGCAACCAATCTTTCTTTGTATCATTCAAGGGTCCCATCAGATTTACACTTCACAGTGTATATCCATCTACAGCCTATAACTCTTTTATCTTTGGTCCTATCAACATTCTCCCAAGTTTAATATTTCTCTAACGCCTTCATCTCTTCTTTCATTGCTTGAACTCAATTCTCATCTTTCAAAGCTTCCTGTACTAATGTAGGTGTTTTGATTACATCAATGGCAACAATAAAACTTTGATGTTGTACAAAGAGATGGTTTGTGCATACAAATTGAGAAATAGGATACTTGACACATGATCATTTTCCTTTCCTCAAAGCAATAGGCATATCCTCAATAACATCCTTAATGGGATTCTTAGGAATACTTACCTCTGGCTCAGGCAATTGGACTTGCTCTAGGATTAGAGTGGGTTTTGTGACTTCTTGAACTTGAACTTGAACATCCTGAGTAGGAACATGTAATGACTTGATGACATCCTAAGTAGGATAAGGTAATGACTCAAAGACAGGCTCAACTTCTAGATAACTCTCCCCCTGAAGTGGAAGGCTAACAAAGTTCATGAAAAGTAACATCCATTGAGATAAAGATCTGACGACTCAAAGAATGATAACACTTAAACCCCTTTTTATTTGAGGGATAACCAATGAAAACACATTTGACAGCTCTAGGGTCTAACTTCTCACAATGTGGATTATAAGAGTGGACAAAGGAAACACACCCAAAGACACAACTCGGTAAGCTTAACATTAAGAGAGAGTTAGGAAAGAAGGATAGTATATGTTTAATTGGACTAATATCGTTTCAAACATGAGTGGGTAACCTGTTGATGAGATATGTGCCAGTTAGGACAGCTTCTCCCCAATAAATATTAGGAATAGACATTTGGAAGAGGAGGGCTCTAGCAACCTCAAGGAGATGATGATTTTTCCTTTCTGGAACCCCATTTCGTTGGGGAGTATTCACACACGTCATTTCATGAACCACACCATTATCTTTAAGAAACTTGGAGAACTCAAGATTTACAAATTCGGTACCATTGTCTGACCGTAGTCTTTTAATAGATTTATCGAATTGGTTTTTGACAAGATGGAAAAAACGACAAATATTTGACAAACCTCAAATTTATGTTTCATAAGAAATATCCATATCACACGGGTACAATCATCAATAAACGATGCAAACCACTTAGCCCCTGATATAGAGTTACTAGCTGGCCCCCACACATTAGAATGAATAAGGTCAAAAGGTTCAAGAGTTTTATTATTACTAAGAGAAAATGTTGCATGATGGTGCTTTGAAAACTGATAAACATCACACTTAAAGGACTCCACAGACTCTTTTGTAAATAAATATGGAAACACTTTCTTAAGTAACGCAAACGATGGATGTCCAAGACGTTTATAGTAAAGTCAGATTTGAGAAGCTGCCCAAGTTTTTGAGGTTTCCCTTGATTGGAAGGAAAATCTTCCTTATTGGTGTTGTTATCTACCTTTGTATGTTGTAAGTAGTATAACCCACCCTGCTCTTTAGCAACTCCAATCGTCATCCTTGTTGTAAGTTCTTGAATAACACAATGAGAACAAAAAATGTTACTGCATAATTCCAATCTTGTATAAGCCTATGTATAGAGATAAGGTTGTTAGCCAATTTCGAACATGAAGAACATTGTGTAGGGATAAAGAGAACTGAAGTTGGACGTTGCCAGATCCAACAATAGAAACATGATCTCCATTAGCAATAGTAATGAGTTTCTCTTTGGATACTTTAAGGTATGATGTAAAATATGAAGGAAAAGAGGTCATATGATTTGTTGCCCCAAAATCAAGGATCCAGATGCTTTTGTGGAATTGAACTAGAAATATTGAAAGAACTCTTACCTTTCATGGTCAAGCCACAAGAGCCAAGAGACTTACTTGTTGAGTTTAGGAGGGCTCGAAGGCAATCCATCTCTTCCTTACTAAAGGCTTGAATATCCTGGTCAAGTTGCGGTAGAAGGATGTTCAACTACATGCTCTTTATCGAAGGTTGTTTGATTCGTCCACATCTGAGTTGAGCCTTTATTTCCACCCATTCGCTCAAGAACTTTCTCCTTTCCATAAAGCTTGTAGTAGATATCCTTGGTATGTCTTGGTCGTTTGCAATACGTGCACGATTCTCCAAGACTACTCTTTGTGAAGGGTTTTCCTTCGAAGGTTAATCTTATTGTAAGACCTTTTCCTATCACCATTGTAGATCCTGTGCTGGAATTTCCTTTATCAAGCATGACTGATCATCGGGTCTCTTCACTCCGCATAATAAAAAATACCTCAGACAAAGAGGGGAAGCTTCTTCTTACCCAGAATCTGAACTCGAATAGGATTGTATTCAAAATTCAAGCCATGAAGGAACTTAAAGATTTCCCCCCTTTCAATGAGCCCAATGTATGTAATAGAATTAGCTTTGCACATCTTCAATCCTTGGTACTAGTCCAACTCAATCCATAACCCATTTAGAATCCCATAGTATTCTATTACGGAAAAGGTTCCTTGTTTAGAGTTGATGATTTTGCTTTAAATATCATAGCAAGTAGCAGAGTCCTTTTTCATTGAATATATCTCATTGAGATTCTCCCTTATCTCACGTATGGAGGAATAGAACATATAATTCTGGCTTATTTTTAGAGTCATAGAGTTCCATAGTCATGTCATTATGAGAGAATCCCCATTATCCCATGCTTCAAACTTTAGGTCATCTCTAGGTGGACCATTTCCTTCAATATAACTCAATTTTTTGCACCCTTTAAGAGTGGTACGAATATATTGTGCTCATTGTAGATAATTACGGTCGTCAAGGTGAGAAGAACTCACCAAATTTGGAAGTTCATTAAGTCCTAAGGTAATGACTTTGTATTCTACCATTATCACCGGTAGTTGGGAATAACAAAGAAGATTTTTACTAGTCTCGCACTGACGTGTGAGTCTCGTTAGAGGGTAGCAGATCACTAAAGTGAGGCAGTGGAAACAAAGTTTCCAAGATCTGGAGCTCTAATACCAAATTGGAAGTAAAAGAAACTGTGTATTGATTGAATTGAAAAATATAATTTCTAATCTCCCTTTTTATAGGGTAAATGTCAACTACCTAAAGATATTATAACTAATAACAAATTAAAAGATAACTAGATAATATGTAATATCCACGATCTCCTAATGAGATATTTAAATATTTGTGTTCTATTCGTGGATGGCCTCTCTCATGGTTCACTCTGCCTTTTATACACGTGTCAAGATGACCCTAATATCCACGTCATCCGACAATTCCTCAGACAGGTCAGGGACGAGGCGGCGCTGCTCTACTAAAAAGGTTCTGACATGTCAGATTCGCTCCACACCTATCCTTGAAAGGACACTTGTACTGCGCTGCTTGGTTACCCGGCCGGCTTCATGGACCATCCGGCAGGCCGGGTGGATAGGCCGAACGGTACAATTTGTAACCACTTAATCTAATAAGATATTTAGATGTTTGTAACCTCTTAATGAATTACCTACCATATCTTATCAGATATTTACAATATCTCCAACAGACACATTTGTTTTCAAGAAGTAAATTTTTACCTTTAATATTTTACCAAGTGCATTTGAAATTTAACTGCATTCACTTCCATGTAGGATCTTTTGCTCTAACTTGAAATTTTTTTAAAAGATCTCAAATATGAACACGTACATTATATGACAAACCTCTACTTTGTCATTTGTCTTAGGTTGCACATTCTCTGCTACGAAGACAAAGAACATTCTCGTTATGCTTAGAAATCCTTAGTTCACATTTTGCAACACGTTTACCATACTAGCTATCTTCTAACAAATCTTTGCTACAACAATAATCTTTTGAAAAGCTTTACGAAGAGAAGAAAGCTATAAATGTGTGTACCTACCCTCTTAAAGAAGAAGAATATGAGAATAGTAAAAAAGTGAAAAAGTAAGAAAAGTATCAACAAAAAAAACTTTTGTTACATATACGAAAAGAAAAGGCAAGTGAAAAAACATTCAAGGAAAAGCTCTAACGTGTGCAATTGAACAAGCTTTGGTTGATTAGCACTTAAGAGAAAAAAACATATCATACAGTATTTTGCCTACCCATACTTAACTCTATTTTTTATTAAGTCTTTTTGGACTCCCTCTATCAAAAAAGCTTTTAAGTTCTATTTTATTTTGTAAAACCTTAAGCTTTGTTCTCACAAAGTATTACCTAAAGCTTTCTTGTAAAACTCACTCTGTGAGTACCTTTCTGTTCAAAACTCTTGTTGTTTTGTAATAGCCTAAAGAGATTAAATAAAAAAGAATACTTGAGATACTTGTAATCAGGGTTGTTCATTTCAAGTGGTTGAATACCTGAAGAGGTGAAGAATACTTGTTGTAAGTCAAGGTTGACTTAGGGAAAACCTTCAAGGATTGAAGGGACTCGACATAGGTCTTGTTATAGAATGAACTAGTATAAAAACTTCTATGTTGATATCTCTATCCCTTTCCTTTTATTTGTTTACAGTTTTACATAAACGTTGTTTTTTTGGATGATCTATAAAAACTTTGTTTTATAAACTCACCATTTGCAAAAAAATAAAATAAAATAATAACAAGTGGTTTAAAAATCATACTCACAATTCAACCCCCTTCTTGCATATTTACTTGTCGTACTATAAACATCTCATCCTATAAGTGAACATAAAAGAGAGAAATAGGAAAATGGTAAAAAGTCTCATAAAATAGTGTTTAAAAACACTTATATTTTTATTGGTATGATTGATTCGAGGTCATTTCCTAATGCTAATCAAACATTGTTAAGCGATACTATAATTAACTTAATCATTGGGTGTCATTCTTATCGTTAGACAATGTTGTAACATAATCAATCTTGACAATTAGAGTTCATCATAGAGTGTTGTCTTGTTGCTAGACACTTTGATATTGGTCGATGTGAATATTTGTTGAGTCCTACACAAGCTATGTAAAATTCATTAGTATTTTTATTCTCTCTTAATTTCTTATGATATTTCTAATATTTACAAAAATATCCCTCTTATATAAAGAGAAAGAGAAATAATTAATTTAATAAACACTCCAAAATAAAAAATATTTTACTTGTTTGGCAAAACTAGCTGAAAAGTTAGTTAAAAGTTGAAAATTTATCTAGTAACTAAAAAATGTTAAACTAACTTATTAAATAATAATTATTTGATAAAATTATATGTTGAAGTAGCTTATAAATATGAAATGACAGAAACTGACATACTTATATAATATTTTATATATTTTTAAATTTCATTTTAAAATAATTAGTGTAGTGGTTAAAATATGTATAAAAAATATTGAAATATAATGTTAAAAATAATAGAATAAATAATATAATTAATGTAATGGTTAAAATAAACAGTATAATATAAAAATAAAAAATAAAATAAATATATAATCTATCAATATCAATGTATTGAAATATAATACTGAAATAATAAAATAAATATTATAGATAATATAATAATTAAAATAAACAGTATAATGTAAAATATTTTTAAAAAATAATAATAAAAATAAAATAAATCTATTATTTATCATTATCAATATATTATGCAATAAAAAATAAACATAATAAAAATAATAAAATCAAGAGCAAAGAAAATTATAAAAAAAAATATAGTAAAATCATGAAGTGTAGATATTTTATAGCATAGGAACTTCGATCTGAAGTGTAGATATCTTATAAAACAAAATATAGTAAAAGAAAAATATAATAAAATAAATATAATTAATATTTAAGATATTGGCGACGTACATATCTATTTCTGGATCGGAATTGTGTGACCCGTTGTTATTAATTTCAATTGGTGGAGGAGCTCGGAGTGTGCAAGGATCACGTTCAGTTCTATATATATATATATATATAATCAATACAATATCATTTCATAAAAACAAGTATTTCAAAATAAAAATAAAAATGTGTCGTTAGTATATTTTATAGTAAATACTTGAAAAAAAAATTAATGGATTAATCCAAAACATTAAACAAATTTTGTGTTTTATAGATTAATTTACCATATTACTATTTTAATAAAGAAAAATATATGCAGACATGCTTAGATTCAAACTTGTCTTGTTACATAAAAATACAAATGGCGTTTTATTGGAATATTCGATTTTAAGTTTACATATCTTAAAGTGTGAATTTTTTTTATATTTAGATTTTTTTAAACTAATAAATAAAAACAATAAAAATTAAATAAAATTGTTGATGAAAAATTAATTAATTAAATTAATTGAATTTAAAAAAAGATTTATTTAATATATTAAGCAAGAAATACTTAAATAAAAATCATCTTAGATACATAATTAGCTAAATATAATTAATAGAAATATACATATCTACTTTTAGATCGGAATTGTGGGACTCGTCTTCATGAGTTTGAATTGGTGGTGGACATGGAGGGCTGTAAACACTTTGAAACCTATATTAACAACAACAAAAAGTCAATAAAATATTATTAAATAATTTAACCAAAATTATAAAATAAAAAATATATTATTAGTATTTGTTTTGGTAAAGGCTTAAAAGAAATTAACAAACTAAAAAAATAGACAAAATTAGTCTTCTATCGATAAATTTAAGGAATTAGCCATTTAATAAATAAATAAAAAACACAAATATACTTAATAGAAACCCAATCGAGGCTTAATCTTAGTATACTCAATTTCCTACGTATACAGCACTGGGATCTTTGAATTGAAGTCTAGATATCTTAATATGTGATTTTTGTATATATTTAGATTATTTTGAAATTAATAAATTAAAAACAATAAAAATTAAATAAAATTGTTAATGGAAAATTATTAATTCAATTAATTAAATTTAAAATAAAATATATTTAATATGTTCAATAAAAATACTTAAATAAAAATCACATTAAATAGATAATAAGCTAAATATAATTAGTGTTTGAGCTATTAGCAACCTACATATTTGTTTCTATATGAAAATTCTGTGACCCAGTGGTTTGAATTGGGGGTGGAGTTAAGGTGTATGAGCATTTTTAGTCTTGTATCAACAAAAAAAAAAGTCAATAAAAATATCATTAAATAATTCAACAAGAATCTTAAAATAAAAATTGTACTATTAATATTTATTTTGGTAAAGACTTGAAAAAAAATAATGAACTAAAAAAAAAAAGACAAACTTAGTCTTCTATAAATAAATTTAATGAATTAGTCATTCAATAAAAAAAAATATAAACATACTTAAAGGTCAAACTTGTTCTATTACTCAGAAACTTAATCGAGATTTAATCTTAATTTAATCAATTTTGTATAGCATTGGAATCTCTGAAATGAAGTCGAGATATCTTAAAATGTGAACATTTTCATATTTAAATTCTTTTGAAACTAATAAATAAAAAACAAAAAAATGAAATAAAATTATTTATGTCGACTTTAGTTAATTCATTTAATTTAATTCACATGAAAATTTATTTAATATGTTAAACAAAAAATACTTAAATAAAAATCACCTTAGGTACGTAAAAGCTAAATATAATTGATATTTGAGTTAGCCACATACATTTCTACTTTTACTTTACGTGTCTCTTTCTCAAAAGTTTTAATTGGTGGTGGAGACTGGGGTGTGAGATCTTACCTTCAGTCTTGTATCAACAAAAAATCAATAAAATATCATTAAATAATTCGACATGAAGCACAAAATAAAAATATATTAGTATATTTTTTTCTAAAGACTTGAAAAACAAAATGAACGAACTAACTCAAAAATTATACACACATTTATTCTTTTATGAATAAAGTTAAGAATTTAGCCATTCAATAAAGAAAAAAAAATATATAAGGATATACTTGCCTTGATACATAGAAACATAATGGAAGTTTAAATAGTTTAATAATTTTTCTTTAGCATTGAGATCTTTGAATTGGAGTACAGGTATTTAAACACGTGGATATTTTTATATTTTGATTCTTTTGGAACTAAACATAAAAAATTGAATAAAATTATTAATTGCTAAATTAATTAATTTATTAAATTCACTTCACATAGAAATTTATTTAATACATTAAATAAAAATCACCTTATAGACGTAATAAGCTGAATATAATTAATATTTAAATTATTAGTAACATGCATTCTATATCAGCATTACGTGGCATGCTCTTGTTAGATGGAGTTGGGGACGGAGTTTATAAATTGAAATCTAGATATCGTAACATGTGAATAATTTTATGTTAGGATTTTTTTAAAACTAATAAATATAAAGCATAAAAATTAAATAAAATTATTATGAAAAATTAATCAATTCATTCCATTCAATTTACACAAAAATTTATTTAATATATTAAACATAAAATACTCAAATAAAAATCAACTTAGATACATAATAAACTAAATATAATTAACATTTTAATATACGTGTATATATATATATATATATATATTTCAGAAATATCATTATATAATTTGATAATAATTGCAAAATAAAATATATATTACTAATATTTCTTTCTCCTACAAGATTTTTTTTTATTTTAATACTAATTTTGGCTACCATTTAAATTAGTAGCTAAATCTTAGTTAATTAACTAGAATATTATTTTTTCGCACTAAATTTAAGTTATATCCAATTATACTTTTTATTACTACAAATTAGCTAGAAAATAACTATAAATTTTAAAAATTTACTACAAATTAACTAAAATTATTTTCTTAGCTAATTTGCTACTTATTTCATGCTACCATTAATATTATAATAATTTTGTACCTAATTATTTTTATTATAAATTAGCTACAAAATAATTATTGATTTTAAAATTAATCACAAAATTATTTGGTAGTAAATTTTAAATTTTCTAGTAGTATTTGATGAAATTTTTAGAGAAAAAATATTTATTAACTAACCGAGAAAACATAGACAAAGTTAGTTTTTAATAGACAAGTTTAACAAAATTCAATAGAGAAACAAGATCAAATATGCATTGTACACAGAAAATCAATCGATGTTTAATAACATTTGAAAGAGAACTTTAATTTGACGTCTAGATATCTTAATATGTGATTTTTTTTTTATATTTTTATTCTTTCAAAACAGATAAATCAATATATAGATAAAAATATACTTAAAATTATTAATGGTAAAATTTTAATTAATTCAACCAATTAACTTGAAAATAAGATTTTTTATAATAAATTAAACAAGATATACATTAAATAAGAATCTCCTCATTATATACATAATAAGAATCTGGTGATTATATACATAATATACGTATGCATCGAAATTGCTAGGCCCTTGTTCATGAATTTGAGGTGGTGGCGAGCTGAGGAAAGCTTGAACAATTAGGATGTCGATTTTTTTTATTAATAAATAAATTAAATAATAATATCATTATATAAGAATTGACCTCGTACAAATTTTATTCTTAAAAAATATTTTAACAAATCATCTAAGTCGACTAGTTTATGAATTACATAAAAATTTAATTAATAATAAAATTAAAAATAATACATTATTTATTCTAAGACAGATTAAACACACGAAGTAGTCGACGAAAAGAAAAAAATAACAAATGTTCTTAAGGTTAAGCATCTTTTCATAGAAACTTAATCAAAGTTTTATGAAATATATATAATATCAGTCGGTTTCCTAAAGTACAAAGAACGTTTGAATTGAATAATTGGTCATAATATTTACGATATTTTGGTGAATTTTAAAACTGGTTTAATAAAAAATATAAAAAGCTGAAATAAAATTGATAGTGATAAAATTGATTAGTTCAGCTAATATTGAAGAAAAAGAATATTTAAATAAATTAAATGAGATGAGTTAAGTAAGAACTACAAAAGGCAGATAACAAGGTAAGTAAATCAATATTAGAGTATGCAACATACCAGACTTCAGCACCGAAATTTTTGGGTACATCGATATTATTCTGTAGTTGGTTTGGTGGCAATGGTGTTGAATAGCCATCACATTGAGTACTGTACGAACCAGCAATTTCAAACCAAAACAAAAAAAGTACATTGATTCCGTAAAAAAGAAAAAGTCAAGATTCTCATTTCAATTTACTATGTAAGGCACTAATATATAGCGATATTAATGTATATATGTAAAAAAAAATGAAGAGTTCTAGCAATATATATATAGAATATGTGAAAAAAGGTATATTATTAGACAAATTCACCAACTAAAATCGGCCTAGTAACTGGAGATTTATATTTGGCCAAATTTATAGATATATAATTTTTAACTAAAATATGATTTGATATTTCTTACTATTTAGATTTAAGTTTAACTTAATGTTGTTGGGTTATTTTTGGACCCCCAACTATATGGACAAAAGTCCAATACTCTCAAGTCCACTAGATTTCTTTTTATAAGAGGAGAAGGGGTCAGATTGAGAAAAGGCAGACACCGTGAGACACATAGAAACTGAGATTGAGAGATAGTGGATTTTCACAAGGCAAAAGATAGAAGAGAGAAAAAGGAAAGAGAAAAGAGTAGAGGTGTGAGAAATCGTGTTCGCACAGTAGCTCAATTTTGTGGGTTCTTTTCTTTCATCTTGTTCTTCATCTACAAGTTTTGCTTGCTTGCTTGTAGTGGTGGGTTGTATGAACAAATATTGTTCTTGACCTGCACACTCTTGTATCCTTATTTCATTATAGTGGATTGATTTCTTTGGTCTGGACGACCCGTGGCTTTTACTTCTCATGTTGAGGGGTTTTTTTACGATAAAAATATTGGTCTCTCTTGTGTGATTCTTCTCATTGTTGCTTTAATTCTCATTTGTGGTTACTCCTTAGAGGTTATTGCAAGTTAGGGAAATTTTTATCCGCTGCGTTGTGTCACCACATTGGTGGTACCTTATTGGTTTTTCTAGTATCGTACTACCTTCCCATCATTAGAGTGACTTTTTCCCATCAGAAGTGGTATCGAGCTCTCTAGTTTGAAGGGTGTTCTACTTGCGAGAATAATGAAGGTTAATACAAATAGAATGGTGAGTCTGAATGACACTAATTATCACTTGTGGAAAGGGAAGATGAAAGATTTATTATTTGTGAAGAAAATGCATCTTCCTGTTTTTGCTGCTCACAAGCCAAAATCTATGTCTGATGAAGAATGAGACTTGGAGCTTCAACAAGTATGTGGTTTTACCTGACTTTTTGCGGATGATAATGTTTATAATCACATTGCAAGTGAGATACATGCTAAGACTTTGTAGGAGAAGATTGAATCCTTGTATGCCTCAAAGTGTGGGAACAACAAATTATTTTTGTTGAATTCTATTGTGAGTTTGAAGTTCAAGGAAGACACTTCACTGTCAGATCACTTGAATGAATTTCAAGGAATTATTGATCAGATGTCAGTAATGGGCATCAAGTTTGAAGATGAGATTTTGGGATTACTACTCTTGAATTCTCTACCTGAGTCTTGGGAGACTTTTAAGGTCTCTATCACAAATTCAACTCCTAATGGAGTTGTCTCTTTGTAAATGGTAAAGGATAGCGTCCTTAACGAGGAGATGAGAGGAAAGGCACAAGGTTCTTCATCTCAATTTGAGGTACTTGTCACTAAAAATAGGGGGAGAAGTCAGAAAAAGGAAAGAGAAAATAGTAGAAGTAAATCCAAGTCCAGATACAAGAATGTAGAGTGTCACTACTGTCACAAAACAAGGCATATATAGAAGCATTGTTTCTTGTGGAAAAAGGAGAACAAAGGCAAAAAGGATAAGTCAAAAGAGAAGGATGATCATGATGATGATGATCATGATCGTGTCACTACTACTATAGGAGATGGTCTTATCATTCTTCGAGACTTTGAATCGGTTAATTTTGTATCCGATGAGAGCATGTGGATTATTGATAGCGGTGTTATATTGCATGTTACACCAAGGAAGGAGTTCTTTACATCTTATACTGTAGGTAATTTTGGAGTGTTAAAGATGGGTAATGATGGTGTGACCAAGGTGATTGGTGTTGGTGATGTTTGCTTGCAAACCAACACAGGAATGCAGTTGTGGCTTAGAGGAGTCAAATATGCTCCAGATGTTCGTTTTAACTTGATATCTGTGCATATGCTTGATGATGGTGATTATGATAATCACTTTGGTCATGGAAAATGGAAACTCACCAAAGGTAACTTGGTTGTGGCCAGAAGGGAGAAAATTTCTAAACTGTATTGGACAAAAGCTTTGGTTGCTAAAGATAGTGTGAATGCCATGGATATGGAGGCATCTTTGTGGCACTGAAGGTTTAGTCATATCAGTGAAAAAGGGTTGAATTATTTAGCCAAAAAGGACATGCTTCTAGGATTGAAGAATGCAGAGTTGGAGAAGTGTTCTCATTGCATGGCTGGTAAGCAGACTAAAGTATCCTTTAAGAAGCATCCTCTTTCAAGGAAGTCAGAGTTGCTAGAATTGGTGCATTCTTATGTTTGTGGCCCATTAAAGGTAAAGTCATTTAGAGGTGCACTTTATTTTGTTACCTTTATTGATGATTGTTCTAGGAAGCTCTGGGTCTATGTTTTGAAGACAAAGGGCCAAGTGTTGGAGAAGTTCAAACAATTCCAGGCTTTGGTTGAGAGACAATCAGGCAAGAAGGTGAAATGTATTCGTCCTGACAATGGTGGTGAATATTATGGACCATTTGATGTATATTATAGGCAGTAGGGTATCAGACATGAAAAGACTCCTCCTAAAACTCCTCAGTTGAATGGCTTAGCAGAAAAGATGAACAGGACATTGATTGAGAGGGTTAGATGTATGCTTTCTAAAGCAAGGCTACCTAAGCATTTCTAGGGTGAGACACTTTACACAGCAGTGCATGTTATAAATCTCAGTCCTGTAGTTTCTTTGAATACTAAGGTGCCAGACAAGATTTGGTTTGGCAAAGATGTCAAGTATGATCATTTGCGAGTCTTCGGTTGTAAGGCCTTTGTGCATGTTCCAAAGGATGAAAGATCCAAGTTGGATATGAAGACTAGGCAGTGTATCTTCATTGGGTATGGTCTTGATGAGTATGGTTACATGATGTATGATCCTGTCAAGAAGAAACTTGTCAGAAGTCGTGATGTGCAATTCATGGAAGATCAAACCATTGAAGACATTGATAAGGTAAAGAAGTCTACACTTGAGAAAGACAATAGTTTGTCTGAAATTGATCCAGTTCAGATGCCTGTACGTGATCTGGATACTGCTGATAATAATGTTCAGAATGGTGAGCAACATAATTATGTTGGTGATCAGCAGCTTGGAGATGGTTTTGATATTCCTCTTGATGGTGATGCTAAAGAGGAACAAGAGATGTCACAAGATGAGAATCTGGGTGATGCTCCTGAACCACCTCCAATTCAACTCAAGTGGTCTAATAGAGAGAGATAATCATCTACAAGGTATACTTCTGATGAGTATGTGACCTTGACAGATGGTGAAGAGTGTTACCAGGAGGCCATGGAGAATGAAGAAAAGCAAAAGTGGATGGATGCAATGCAAGATGAAATAAAGTCTTTGCATGATAATCACACTTATGATTTGGTGAAGTTGCCTAATGGCAAGAAGGTCTTGGAAAATAGGTGGATTTACACGATAAAGTAAGAAAGTAACTCTTCATATCCAAGGTATAAAGCCAGATTAGTAGTGAAAGGCTTTAGACAGAGAAAAGGTGTTGACTTCAATGAGATTTTCTCTCCTATGGTGAAGATGTCATCGATCAGAATTGTGCTAAGTTTAGCTGCTACCTTTGATCTGGAGGTTGAATAGATGGATGTAAAAATAGCTTTCCTTCATGGTGATTTGGAGGAAGAGATATACATGAAGCAACCTGATGGTTTTCAAATTAGTGGAAAGGAAGACTATCTGTGCAGGCTCAAGAGCTTGTATGGTCTGAAGCAGGCTCCAAGACAGTGATATAAGAAGTTTGAGTCTGTTATGTGTGAGCAAGGCTACAAGAAGACTACTTCTAATCATTGTGTATTTGTTAGAAAATTTTCTGATGATGACTTCATTATCTTGCTATTGTATGTTGATGACATGCTTATTGTTGGGAAAAGTATTTCCAGAATTGATAGGTTGAAGAAGCAATTGAGCGAGTCATTTGCTATGAAAGACATGGGAGCTGCTAAACAGATTCTTGGTATAAGAATCATTCGAGATAGACAAGCAAAGAAACTTTGGTTGTCACAAGAACACTATGTTAAAAGGATTTTGCAAAGATTCCATATGGAAAATGCTAAAGCAGTGAGCACTCCTCTTGCTGCTCATTTTAAACTGAGTTCTGGACATAGTCCTTCAAATGAAGCTGAGAAGACTAATATGAGCAGAGTTCCTTATGCATCTGTAGTGCGTAGTTTGATGTATGCAATGGTATGTAGAAGACCAGATATTGCACATGTTGTTGGTACTGTCAGTAGATTTTTGTCTAATCTAGGCAGAGAGCACTAGAATGCTGTGAAATAGATCTGAAGGTATCTTCATAGTACTAGTGATTTGAGGTTTTGTTTTGGAGGTGACAAGCCTACTTTGGTGGGTTACTCAAACTCAGATATGACTGGAGACGTTGATTCCGAAAAGTCCACTTCGGGCTATTTGATTAAGTTTGTAGGGGGAGCTGTGGCTTGACAATCTAAATTGCAAAAGTGTGTTGCTTTGTCCACTACCGAGGTAGAGTTTATTGGCATTACAGAAGCATGCAAGGAGTTGCTTTGAGTGAAGAAATTCTTGTAGGAGCTTGGTTTTGTTCAGGACAAGGACTTGTTATTTTGTGATAGTCAGAGTGCAATTAATATTGGTAAGAATTCAACTTTTCATTCTAGGTCCAAGCATATTGATGTGAGGTATCATTGGATACGTGATGCTTTGGATGCTAAGCTGTTGGAGTTGGCTAAAGTTCATACTGATGATAATGGTACTAACATGATGACCAAGGTAGTTCCAAGAGGGAAGTTTGAAGCTTGCTGTGAGATTGCCAGACTGACAATTACCTCCACATAGTTGTGAAGGGGGAGATATGTTGGGTTATTTTTTGGGCTCCCAACTATGTGGATGAAAGTCCAATACTCTCAAGCCTGCTAGGTCTCTCTTTATAAGAGGAGAATGGGTCAGATTGAGGAGAGGCAGACACCGTGAGAGACACATAGAAATAGAGATTGAGAGAGACTGGGTTTTCACAAGACAAAAGAGAGAAGAGAGAAAAAGGAAAGAGAAAAGAGTAGAGGTGTGAGAAATCATTCTCGAACAATAGCTCAATTTTATGGGTTCTTTTCTTTCATCTTGTTCTTCATCTATAAGTTTTGCTTACTTGCTTGTGCTGGTGGGTTGTATGAACAAATATTGTTCTTAACCTGAAAACTCTTGTATCCTTATTTCATTATAGTGGATTGATTTCTTTGGTCTGGACGACCTGTGACTTCTACTTCTCACGTTGAGGGGGTTTTTCCACGTTAAAAATATTAGTCTCTCTTGTGTGATTCTTCTCATTGTTTCTTTAATTCTCATTTGTGGTTACTCCTTAGAGGTTCTTGTAAGTTAGGGAAATTTTTATCCACTGTATTGTGTCACTACATTGGTGGTGCCTTATTGATTTTTCCAGTATCGTATTATGTTCCCATCTTCAGAGTGACTTTTTTTCTATCAAATGTTAATAAAACAGCAATTAGTATTGCAATAGAAAATTGCTTTCGATGATTATGAACATGATTAATTGTAGCTTTTGACTGAACATGGAAAATGATGCAGCAATATTAAGGAAACAAGGAATTGAACAAACGCTAACACCTTGTTGATAAGTCGTTACAAACAAAAATTTCAATTTCTTTCTATGTTGTTTTTGAGAATTTGATTACTTGTCGCAAATTGTGAATGTGAAAAAAAAAATGAAGTGAAATTTATAAAGATGTGATAGAGTGCAAGTGGAATTAGTTAAGAGTAGTTAGGCTCCTGTATAAAGTCTAGGCTTATTAGCTTTTGTCCTTGTTTGGGCTTCATGTCTTCTTTAACCTATTTGACTTGGAAATTAAGAGAGTTTATATTATGATGTACAAGTTCCACCTCCCAGGCTTGGTCTGGTCTACCGCCAGAATAAAAGAGGAATTAGTAGCCCTCATTCAACTTTGTCGCGCGTCTAGTGTGAATTTATTTTAATGGAATAATTATTTCTTATTTCAATTTTTTTTTCAAAACTAATTTACTACAAAATCATGCACATATGACAAAATACTCATGAAAAGAGAGTTTTGTTTTGTTTTTTTTACAATAATTCTACATAATTGCCTTCTGAAAAAAAAATTTATAGTCTTTATCTAAAACACCGGCGCACTCACTTATATATGAAATATGAATTCTTAAGAATAATTATAATTGTAACTATGTATCGATACGTAGTAATAATTTTAATTTTTTTGTTATACATACTTTTAAAATCATAAATAAATTTGTAAAGTTATTTTATTTTTTATTTAATAAAAATTATTTTTTAAAAAGGTTATTTTTACAATATTTTTATTCACATAAATTTTCAAAATTAACCCTTTTAATATTAATTTTAAAAATTAATATTACCAAAATCTAATAATATAATCATTGAGCAAATAAATTAATAAGGATAAAATTATTCTTACTTATCAAGTATTCTCGAATTTAAATTAATATATAATTACATTAAATAATAAAAAAACGTAAAAATAAATTTAGTCTTAAACTAAAAAAAATTTAATAATGTAACCTAGCCCATAGCGACTGAAGTTGTTTGATGCATGATTAAGTGACAACATTGGAGCATTTTAATAATAACTTCTAGTTTTTTTATACCAAGAGTGTACTATATACTATTTGTTCGACTGAAAAATTTGCTACGGCTTGGCATGCATGTACATTAAACGTACTTTCTCAATCAAATAATGTATTAAAAGTACTAAGTCAAAATTTTCTGTCATGAGAAAACGGGAGTTTCCAGCTGAAAATTCAAATATACCTTAATTAACTGGATTGTTGGCAACCATTCCTCTTTTAATTTTTTTTTATTATTTAATATTGTATTAATTACTGAGTCAATATTTGAATGCATATAAAGATGTCTCCTTAAATTATTTACGAAAGAGATGACATTGAGAGATTATGTGGATATGTTCCTACCCTTCAAGTCCATCATTGTCTGCGACTTGTAAATAGACAAGTAATGTGAACGCTCTTAATTAGTATGATAGCGTGTTAGTACTAAATTCATGAATTTGAATTGGTGATCGACATTGATGGCGGTGAGCAATTTGAGACCTGTATCAACAAAAAAAAAAAAAAAAGTCAATAAAATATCATTAAATAATTCAACTAAAATTATAAAATAAAAAATATATTATTAGTATTTGTTTTGGTAAAGATTTAAAAGAAATTAACAAAATAAAAAAATAGACAAAATTAGTCTTCCATTAATAAATTTAAGGAATTAATCATTTAATAAATAAAAAAATTACAAATATACTTAATAGAATCCCAATCGAGACTTAATTTTAGTATACTCAATTTCCTACGTATACAGCACCGAGATCTTTGAATTGAAGTCTAGATATCTTAATATGTGATTTTTGTATATATTTAGATTATTTTGAAATTAATAATTAAAACAATAAAAATTAAATAAAATTGTTAATGAAAAAATTAATTAATTCAATTAATTAAATTTAAAATAAAATATATTTAATATGTGCAATAAAAAAATACTGAAATAAAAATCACACTAAATATATAATAAGCTAAATATAATTAGTATTTAAGTTATTAGCAACATACATATTTGCTTCTATATGAAAATTCTACGATCCAGTGGTTTGAATTGGCCATGGATGTAGGGGTGTATGAGCACTTTTAGTCTTGTATAAAAAAAAGGTCAATAAAAATATCATTAAATAATTCAACAAGAATCTTAAAATAAAAAATATATTATTAATATTTGTACCGGTTGACCTGAACGATCGAGAGGTCGTACCATGTACAGCCATGTGGTGTATTATCTTAGGGTAGGCGCATCCCACGTTTGACATACTGTACTACCCTGGGGTAGGGGCGTCACGTGCCTGACATGTCAAGAAATCAGTATTGTGGCTTCATTTTGCCTTTGACATGTTTGGTACCTTTTGTATAGTGACGTGGAAATTTATACATATAAATATACTGGGACTCGAAGGGAAGGGGAGACACTTGTAACTGAGGATATACACAGGAATCGAACATTGACGCCCACCGTGGGGCTATTGGTAAAACATACCCCAACACCTACAAGATAGAGATTAAGAGAGACTATTTGACACTGTGAACAGTGATGATGCTGGTGACGAGAAATCAGACAAGTTCCACCAATGACAGAGAGGAGGATACATTACAGAGGTTGCTTTGGGGTAGTGGCTTCTTTGCAAGCATGCAGTGACGAGCAATCTCGACTCAGCATAGCAGCGAAGCAAAGACAAGTGGAGGCAGAGGAGCGACACCGCCAGGAACAAGAGCAACACCTCGAAGCTATGAGGGTTGTGGAGCAAAGAGAGAGTGAACTCTATCAGCAAATAGCGACAATGAAGGCGGCAGCAGAGAGACCAAGAGGAGAAACAAGAGAGGTGTTCAATGCCCAAGCCTTTTGGGGACAACCCTTCAGTGAGGAAATCGATAGGACTGCCATCCCCACTCACTTCAGAGAGATGATGGTCGAGCCATTCGATGGAACACAAGACCCTCACGCCCACTTGCGAACCTTCCAAACTCAAATGTATATTAGTGGGGTAAACGACTACCTCAGTTGTAAGCTTTTACCCGCCACACTGTGGGGAGTGGCCATGCATTGGATGGCCACTGATAAGCGGGTTTCTAGTCGTCTTACGCGCATCAAATAAAACTAAAGCTAACTATAGTATAGCTAACCTAGGTCGATTCTCTCAAGGACACAGTGTGTTCAAATTGTGCTAAGTGTAAAAATAAGAGTGTTGCAGAAACGCTAAGTGTTGTGGAATGCCGACTTGACTTCAGCTAGGAAAATGCTGACTTGGCCTCGGCAACGCTAAGGCCGACTCGCTCTTGGCAATCCGGTCTCAGCTAATAGGGAACCGGTATGGTTTCAGCCAAAAGTGATTACACGCGACGGAGTCGGACTGACTCGGTCTCGGACTCTGGAAAGCAGTAAATAAGGGGGGTTTTGTGTTTAAGTGTAGAAAATAAACTAAGTGCTGAAAGTAAACTAAACTATGCTAAACTACTCTATACTAACTACTGTATCAATTCAGGACTCAAAACACGACAATTTACTATTCTTACTTAGAATTGTATTCCGAATCAACCTTAGATTCTTACGACGACCGCCGAACATTTGTCTGTTGCCATACCGAGGATTTACACAACCGCTACCTCATTAGTTGGCAGGGAGTATGTACTTGGTTGAGTTTAGGTTCTCTACCTAATCAGATTATTACACTAGTTCCGACCGGCCTTAGTCTAACGTGATCTGCCTCTAACAATGTGTCACGGCAAAGTTAAAAGCAGATTAAAGCATAGGAATTATAATCAAGAGATAGAATTGTAAACCAGTTATGTTATTGAAAACCAAATCAAATACAAAGGTCAGAATTTAGAATTTCTAGAGAATCTGCCTTTCACGACGACCGCCAATAGAAGAACGGTAGTGATGCACCAATGGTGGCTAGACGTTGAGGTTTCCGTCCAATAGAGTGCATCGGCTATACCGAGCTATCACCTCTAAAGGCTTCCAACTTCCTAAATCTTGGTCCTGTACCTCCTCGACCGAGAGAGACACCGTATTGAAGCTTCGTGTACCCTTGTACTAGCTTGGAGTGTCTGCGATTGCTTACGGCGCTAGCTCTAAATTCTGCTAAAAATTCCACACTTGAAGACGTGGCCTAGTGTGCTTATTTATACACAAGCTAGATAAATCTAAATCTAATCCTGATAACAAAAATTCAAATTCTAAACATTCCAATTCGAATTACAGATTACAATCTCCTTAATCTTAGGAGTTTCCCAATTTCCTAATTTCTAGCAGAATCATATCTGCATTCCTAGTTACCCGAATTATAGATTCCTTGATCTTAGCAAATCATATCTGCATTATAGATTCCTTGATCTTAGCAAATCATATTTGCATCTTAACAAATAATATATGCATCTTAACAAATCATATCTGCATCTTGTCGGAGTAATTTTAGGCAAGATTTTCGTCATTGATGTTGGCTTGACCGGGAGCACTAGACTGGCCGGGATGTTCTCGGCTTGGGCCGAGATGACTTGGGCCGAGATGACTTGGGCCTGCAAAATAAGTCTTAATCTTTTTGTTAGTTAAAAATCTTATTTTAGCACATACTTGTATTTCTCCTATTTTTAGGCCCATAATTCAAATCTCGATTAACACAAGACTCTTAATCATTAAATATTCTTAACAACACCCATCTTAAACCCACATAAAGTGTATAAAATATGACTCATCAGACCCCCACACTTACACTTTTGCACTCCTGGGCAAAATCAGATTTGAGCATTTAAGGAATTGAAAGAGGGACTAGGATTTCCAAATAAACTCCTCAAGTTTGACGAAACAACTTAAGCATGCATTCATTCCAGAATCCAGATATTCAAACAATCTATGAAAGTTACTTTTAATACATCCAAAAACAAATGAGCAACCTGTAAACATTAAGAGTAATTGAGAAATGACTAAGCTCTCTCAGGACATATTCTCTCAATCACTCAAGTGTTTAGGTTTGTATATACACTCAAACATCCTATGTCAACTAGCACTATCAAGCTTTGACTATCCTCTCCTTTCACACCTTCAAAAACACATGCACAAATGATCAATAGGACTTTTCAGGCTTGTAACATGGCCAGGGTAAGGTAGGTTTCAGGATGGTAAAGTGAGCTTTAATAACCAAAGGGACAAGAGGAGCAATGGGGAATGAATATGTAAGCACGAAGATTATCTCCTTCGGACATTACCAGTTTCTTCAAAGCGTCTTTGTTCACTATCCTACTTTTCCATTTTTATTTTTCTCTTTCTCACTCTTCCTGTCTTGTAGCTTTTGTGTTACAATCTCACTTGCAATCCTTTCTTTTTGTTTTTGTTACTTATTCTTTCTTTTCGTATCCTTTTTCTTTTCTTTTCATCAACCCTTTTTTGGACACACTTACTTTTTTTTTTCAAATATACCACTCGTGCAATGGCTCTAGGTGTCACCCCCACACTTATTCAAGATCTATTCCCAAAACAATTCCAAAGCTCCTTCGTTTCCTAAGGTTCGGGTCGATTATGGTTTTTCTGGCTTTAGGCTTGTAATGAGCTATCATATCAAGAAACGATTATAGGCTCGACGAGGTAACCAAAGGAATTATTCATAAGGTAGGATTTATTTGGCTAAGTAGCTGTAAAGAAAGATGGCCTAGATTATATCATTCCTGCATGTGAAGTGAGTTATATCCAGAGAATCAAGGCAAAACCCAGAGTAACCGCAACATGGATGCAATAATCACACAAGAAATGAAAGAATGGCGAGATACAAAGCCATTCATGCAAGGCTCAAAAGTTCTCACACGGTTAATTGCTTTGTCACTAATGGCTCATCTTTTCAGTTTTTTTCAATTGCTACTGCCTAAGGATGCAAAAATTTCACTCCTTGTCAGGTTTAAAAATCTCTCATCCAAGGTCATGCACTGCTTCATGCTGTTTCATCTTACTCAAGGAAATTCATTCAAAATTTTTTCCAAAATAGTTTTATCAGTAATTGTCAATCCGAAATCAGAAATCAGCTAGGAAAACAAAAATGCAAACTTTGAACAAAAATAGCAGAATCAGAATAAAAAGAAAAGGAACAAAATAGATCAGAATAAAAAGAAAAGGAACAAAATAGATCAGAATAAAAAGAAAAGGAACAAAATAGAACAGGAACAAAATAACAAAACAAAACCAAACAAACCATCACCCTTCCTACAGAACACTCCCCCACACTTAAATGATGCATTGTCCTCAATGCATAACAGGACTATGGAGGAGGTTTTTATGGTCGTGTTGCTCAGGTCATGTCGGCTACCATGGCCAATTCTACTAGGGAGATGCTTTCCACTTTGTCGATTGTTGCTGTGGGGCTTTCATGGAAGATTTTGAGTTGCTTCCCGTTGACTTAGAAGGTGTTTCTTGTGAGTTCATCCTGTAATTCTACTGCACCATAGGGCAAAACTTTAGTGATAATGAATGGACCTTCCCACTTGGAGCGGAGCTTACCGGCGATGAGCCTTAATCGTGATTTGAGCAGGAGCACTTTCTGGCTGACGTGAAACTCTTTTCTTAAAATTTGGTGATCATGGAATTGTTTGACTCACTACTTGTAAATGCGGGAGTTCTCGTAGGCTTCCAGGCGAAGTTCCTCCAATTCTTGTAGTTGGAGTTTCCTTTCTTCCCCAGCTTGGTCGTAGGCCATGTTGCACTTCTTGACTGCCCAGTAGGCTCGATGTTCTAGTTCGACAGGTAGGTGACAAGCTTTGCCGAAAACAATCTGGTAGGGAGACATTCCCAACAGAGTTCGGTATGCTGTCCGATGTGCCCAAAGCGCGTCCTCAAGGTGGCGGCTCCAATCCTTCCGGTTCGGGTTGGTCAGCTTCTACAAAATCTTCTTGATTTCTCTGTTGAATACTTCAGCTTGGCCGTTTGTTTGGGGGTGGTATGCTGTGGCAATCCGATGCGCCACCCCATACTTTTCTAAAAGGGAGGACATGGCTCGGTTACAGAAGTGACTTCCTTGGTCACTGATCAGAGCTTTTGGCACGCCAAACCTGTAGAAAATGTTAGACTTAAGAAAATTCACAACTACCTTGGCATCATTGGTCTTGGTGGCCACTGCTTCCACCCATCTTGACATGTAGTCCACGACCAGTAGAATGTATGAGTATCCATTGGAGATGGGGAACGGTCCCATGAAGTCAATTCCCCAAACGTCGAAAACTTCACAAAATAAGATTGGTTGTTGGGGCATCTCATGCTGGTGACTCATGGCCGTTCTTGCTCGCTGGCATTGTTCACAGGTCGATACGAAGTGGTGGGCATCTCGGAAAATGGTGGGCTAGTAAAACCCACAATCTAGTACCTTTCGGGATGTCCGAGTTGATCCATGATGGCTGCCTCCGGCTACTGCATGACAAAAGTGGAGGAATGAGCTGATCTCGGAGTCTGGAATGCACCTGCGAATGACATGGTCGTTGCCACGCTTTCAAAGATACGGGTCATCCCATATATAAAACTTGGCATCACTTTTAATTTTCTCTTTATACAACCGGGATGCCTCTGGTGGAAACTGGGATGCAACGATAAAATTGCATATGTCGGCGAACCATGGTGTAGATGTGTCCATGCGCAACAGTTGTTCATCCGGAAAGTCGTCTCGGATTGGCATTGGGTCAGGTTCACGTTCAATCCGACTGAGGTGATCAGCTACTGCATTGTCGGCACCCTTCTTGTTTTTGATTTCTAGGTCAAATTCCTGCAAGAGAAGCATTCACCGAATGAGTCGTGGCTTGGCGTTTGGCTTCTTCAGTAGGTATTTCAAGGTTGCATGATCAGAGAATACGATGACTCTAGAGCCAAGCAGATATAAGCGAAATTTGTCCAAGGCGAATACTATTGCCAGTAGCTCTTTCTCTGTGGTCGTATAGTTTATCTGGGCCTGGTCCATGGTTCGAGATGCATAGGCGATTACGTGTGCTGGCCCGCCGACTCCGTCTCGCTGGCTGAGAACGGCTCCAAGGGCCGAGTTGGATGCGTTGCACATCAGCTTGAACGGGAGCTCCTAGTTAGGTGCTTGGAGGATTGGTGTGGATGTCAATCTAGTCTTCAACTCCTGAAAGGCTTGTATGCATTCTTTGTTGAAGACAAACTCCACATCCTTTTGCAGTAGTTTGGACAGTGGTAAGGCGATCTTGTTGAAGTTCTTGATGAAACGACTATAAAATCCTGCATGTCCTAAAAATGAATGAACCTCCCGCACAGAAGCGGGGTTAGGGAGAGATGTAATGATGTCAATCTTAGCTTTGTCAACCTCGATCCCTCGACTTGATACTAGGTGGCCGAGCACAATCCCCTCTGCTACCATGAAGTGGCATTTTTCACAGTTCAACACCAGGTCGGTTTCTATGCATCGCTTCAGCACTCGGGCTAGATTTCTCAAACATGCATTGATGAGTCACAATTTATACATCTTTTAGACACCTAAGAAGGAGGTTTGCAAGACTATTATGTGCTTAAGAATGGATTGTTAGCTAAGATTCATTTTATGGGCTTAAACACAGAGAAAATACAAATTTGTGTTAATTCAGATTTCTTAGCTAATAAAAAGTATCACTCCTTCTTCTGCAGGTCAAGCCGAGTTGACCAGGGTTAACAGAGGAGTCTCAGCCGAAATGTAGTCGTCCCGGCCAGACCGACTCCATCTTGGCCAAGCCAGATTCGTCTCGGCAGCCCATGCTTTGCAGTCCAGCAGCCCAATAAAGAGCGGCCCAATTATGCTTGACCAGGTCAGCTATCCAGCTCAAAGGCCACCTCGGCGCCAGCTCAGCCACCATGTCACTCTTGAAGAATCTGCCACGTCATTTTTGAAGATCTTCACAAGGCTAGAATAGGACATTCACAGTGTAATTCTGTTAGGACTCGTTAGGATATTTTGTTAGCATCTAGCTGCTCAGCTCGTGTATATATAGGAGGAGCTGTGCACTTTTTCTGGGTCTTTGAATTCACTCTTAATACACTTCATTTACTCCATTTCCTCGCTCTCATCCTTCCATTCCTGGTGGTGCACGGTGCTGCATTGGCGTTTCTCTCGATTGAGGAAGTGCAGGTCTGAGACTAGGAAGCCGAAGTTTGCCAGAGGGGACCGATCAGACTACTGACGCACTCTGGTGGAGCTGATCCTCAACGCTCAAGCTAACGGAGGTGAACCACCACCATCAACCATGGCGATCGTCGTGGAAGATGGATCCACCTGAATTCGGACCACTGTGTTTGTATTCCGTTTTTGTTAATCAATTCCATTATGCATTTCTTATCTCGGTTCCTTTCCTCTTCTTTAATTCACGAATAGAATCACGATTGCATTTGAGACGTGAACAATGTTAAGCTAAGCCGATCGGAACTGGTTTAACTAATATAGTAGGTAATCATTTAACGATTGTTAATAAAGAACCTAAAATCAGCTCTGAACTTAATCCCTGCCAACTGATGAGGTAGCGATTGCATAAATCCTCGGTATGGCAATGGACGAACCTTTGGTGATTGTCATAAGACTTCCCAAGGCTGATATGGACTGAGAACTGGAGTGTGGAAATTGGACTGGATTTGGACATACAGGACTGAACACGAAGACAGTTATATAGTAATAATAATAGATAACTAGTAATAGTAGTATATGTTTACTGCATTCATAGTCTTAGTTTACTTTCTGCTTTACTTGCACTCCAACCCCCCTATTTCTTGCTTTCTAAGTCTGAGACAGAGATAGTCCATCTTTGTAGCGTCTGTTTGCACTCAGCTGAGACCAAGCCGGATTATCTCTGTCGAGATCATCTCAGCTCAGTCTCTACCGAGAGCTACTCGGCCAGTGCCGAGGAGAGTCAGTACTTTACATCTCAGATTCTACGTCACTTCACTTAACACCAATTCACAACTGAACACACTGTGTCCTTGAGAAGAATGACCTAGGGTTAGCTATGCTATAGTTAGCTTTAGTTATTTGATAAGTGTTCAAAACGACTAGAAAAACACGCATCATCATGCATCGAAAGTGTCTGCGTACACTGTGAAATCGTCCATGAACACCTCCATGCAATCCTCCAATAAGTTTGAGAAGATGCTTAGCATGCATCTCTAGAACGTGCTTGGGGCATTGCATAGTCCAAACGACATCCTAGTGTAAGCAAACGTGCCGAAAGAACAGGTGAAGGTTGTCTTGTGTTGATCTTTAGGTGCGATGTGTATCTGCATGAATTTGGAATATCCGTCTAGCAAGCAGTAGTGGGACTTCCCGGCCAGCTTCTCCAAGACTTAGTCTAAGAATGGCAGAGGGAAATGGTCTTTGCGGGTTGCTTGATTTAGCTTCCTGTAGTCAATGCACACTCGCCAACTGTTCTGAACCCGTGTTGGTACTAGTTCATCATTCTGGTTCTTCATCACGGTCATCCCAGATTTCTTGGGTACTACCTGCATTGGACTGACCCAGCTGCTATTTGAAATTGGATAAATGATTCCAGCAGCAAGTAGCTTAGTCACTTCTTTCTTTACCACATCCAGGATGGTTGGGTTCAGTCTCCTTTGTTGTTGCCTCACGGGGCGTGCTTCTTCCTCCATCAAGATTCTGTGTATGCAGATTGAGGGATTTATTCCTGGAAGGTCAGATAATTTCCATCCTATGGCCTTCTTGTGTTGCTTGAGGACTTGTAACAATTTCTCCTCTTGTTCCTGGTGAAGGTTGCTGGCAATTATGACCGGGAATTGTTGTTCATCACCTAGGTAGGCGTACTTCAGATGGTTCGACAATGGCTTCAACTCAGTGGGTGGTTCTGGTGGCGAGACCTCTCCTATTGGTCTGGAAATTGCTTGGCCGACTTGGTTGGAGTCGGGTAGCTGGGCTGCCGACATGATTCCGGCCTCTAATTGCTCCTTATGCTGATTGGCCGACTCTGTTTCGGCTTTGATTCCGGCTTGCTTCTCGTCCTCTTTGGCCGCATTGGTGTCGGCTTCCGTGACCGACGTGCTTTCGGTCTTTGTCCAGTCTCGGCTTATGTTGACCGACTCGTTCTCAATAGAAGTGTCTGCTTGCATGTATTCTTTGACGAGTTCATCGATCAAGTCAATGCCAAAGAGTGAGGTGTCCTCCACAGGGTGTTTCATGGCTTCGAAAATGTTGAACTGCACCAGAGTGTCACCAAACTCCATTGAGAGTGTCCTGGCATGCACATCAATCTTGGTCTTTGCGGTCATTAGGAATGGCCGTCCTAGGATCAAGGTAGACCCTTTTCCTGGCGTCTCGTTCTCCATATCCAGCACGTAGAAGTTGGCTGGGAAAATTAATTCATCAACTTGGACCAGGACATCTTCAAGAACGCCTAAGGGTTGGATGATGCTTCTGTTTACCAAGTGTATGGTCATCTCGGTGGGTTCCAGATCTCCACAATTCAAGGACTTGTAAATTGACGTCGGCATGACGTTTATTGAAGCTCCTAAGTCTAGCATGGCATCGGCAAAGGTACAATCGCCAATGGTGCATGGGACCAAAAAGATTCCAAGGTCTCGGCATTTCTTTGGCAAGGCTTGTCTCATGCTGGTAGTGAGGTTGTCATTTCTGGTTAGTGTCGACACTATCCCTCCTAGTTCCACTCCTCCTTTCATCTTCTTCCTCTTGTGAACACACAACTCCTTAAGGAATTTTGTGTACTTAGGTATTTGCTTTATGGCATCCAGGAGGGGAATATTGATTTCTACCTTCCGAAACATCTTCAATAGCTCTTCATCAGATTCAGGCTTCCTTGCTGAGAGTGTCCTACTTGGAAAAGGGGATGGGACTGGACTAGCCTGCCATGGTGGTTGTGAGTTGGCATCCGAATTCGACTCGGTGTTGGTGGATCTCGGTTTCTGCTATGGTGCTGCTTGTAATTCCTTACCACTTCTCAATGATACTACACTTGCATTCCCTCTCGGATTTGGAATTGTTTGTGAGGGGAGATTCCCGGATCCGGCCGACTGTAATTGACTTACCGAGTTGGCTAGTTGGCCCACTTGCGTCTTGAGATCTTGGATAGTGGCATTCATATTTTGTTGGAATTGGAAGTTACTAGAGCTCATGGTCTGTTGGAACTCCAGGTTGCTTGCTGCTATCTTCTTCACCAAATCCTCTAGAGATGATGAGTTACCTGGTGGTGGTGTTTTTTGCTGTTGGAATTGGGGCATCTAGTGTCTCGGATTCGGCTGTTGATAGTTTCCTTGACTCTGCGGCATGCTCCGATTTGAACTGAATCCTTGAGCTGCATACGGTCCTTGGTATGGTGGCCATCCGTATTGTTGGCCTTCAAATAGCCGGGTTGCATACGGCTACTTCCCGTACTGGTAGCCACTTATTGCTCCAACTCTTTCGGGGATGATCCAGCTCGGTTTCTTGTAATGTGGGGCACATATCAGTAGGGTGCTCCACTGAAGTACATATACCACATGCTTTTACTACTACGATGGGTTGGTGTTGGCCGATGGCAAGTTGTCTCACCAGTAATGTCAACTCGGTCAATTGATTTTCCAATCTCGGATTGTCAATCGTACCGGTTTCATTCACCATTCTGGGTGCTATGGTTCCTCTGGTCCCGAACTGTTGCGTGTTGCTGGCCATGTTCGAGATCAAATGTCGTGCTGCTGTCGACGTCTTATCCATTAATGCTCCTCCACTTGCAGCGTTGATCATACTTCGGTCCATCATCATCAAACCTTCATAGAAATATTGAATCAGTAACTGCTCACTGATCTGATGGTGTGAACATGTGGCACAAAGCTTGTTGAACCTCTCCCAGTAATCATGCAGCGTCTCGCCGGAGTGTTGCCTGATCCCACAAATCTCCTTCCTTATGGTCGCTGTTCTGGATGCTGGAAAGATTTTCTCCAGGAACATGCGCTTCATATCCCCCCAAGTATTGAAGAGAACTGGCTACAAATACAACCAATCTTTTGCAGCTCCATCCAGGGAGAATGGGAATGCTTTAATTTTAACGTGGTCTTCTGGTATCCCCTACGGCCTCATCGTGGAACAAACCACGTGGAATTCCTTTAAGTGCTTGTGAGGATCTTCACCTGTAAGACCATGAAACTTAGGTAACAGATGAATCAGACTGGACTTTAATTCGTATCTTTGGGCTGGCTCCAGTGGTGGGCATTGAATGCACCATGGTTGATACACGACGTCTGGTGTGGCCAACTAGATTCTGCAGTAGTAAAATTACTATTCTCAGAATTCCAAATAGAATTAGAACTACTGCTATCAAGTGTTATAGTATGCCTAGCTTTCCTTAAATGATGCAAATTTCTTTCTATCTTAAGGTCAAAAGCATGCAATGGTTCAAAACTACTTCTAGTCATACATCATTAGTTTATGCAAGAAAAGTAAAGTACAAAACAAATTGCGGAACAAAATGTAGCAAAGATAAGGTGCAGTAAAAGAACAGACTCGGTATACCCAGACAACTTAGACAAAAGACAGACTTTATAATTCAAAAACAAACGCAACATTCCATAGACTCGGGATTCGGCTTAACTCAGTTTTGACACACAAAGACACAAAAGAACTTGTGTCCCCGACAACGGTGCTAATTTGATAAGCGGGTTTTTAGTCATCTTACGCGCATCAAATAAAACTAAAGCTAACTATAGTATAGCTAACCTAGGTTGATTCTCTCAAGGACACAGTGTGTTCAAATTGTGCTAAGTGTAAAAATAAGAGTGTTGCAGAAACGCTAAGTGTTGTGGAATGCCGACTTGACTTCGGCTAGGAAAATGCCGACTTGGCCTCGACAACGCTAAGGCCGACTCGCTCTTGGCAATCCGGTCTCGGCTAACAGGGAACCGGTATGGTTTCAGCCAAAAGTGATTACACGCGACGGAGTCGGACTGACTCGGTCTTGGACTCTGGAAAGCAGTAAATAAGGGGGGTTTTGTGTTTAAGTGTAGAAAATAAACTAAGTGTTGAAAGTAAACTAAACTATGCTAAACTACTCTATACTAACTACTGTATCAATTCGGGACTAAAAACACGACAGTTTACTATTCTTACTTAGAATTTTTTCCGAATCAACCTTAGATTCTTACGACGATCGCCGAACATTTGTCCGTTGCCATATCGAGGATTTACACAACCGCTACCTCATCAGTTGGCAGGGAGTATGTACTTGGTTAAGTTTAGGTTCTCTACCTAATCAGATTATTACACTAGTTTCGACCGGCCCTAGTCTAACGTGATCTGCCTCTAACAATGTGTCACGGCAAAGTTAAAAGCATATTAAAGAATAGGAATTATAACCAAGAGATAGAATTGCAAACCAGTTATGTTATTGAAAACCAAATCAAATACAAAGGTGAGAATTTAGACTTTCTAGAGAATCTGCCTTTCACGACGACCGCCAATGGAAGAACGACAGTGATGCACCAATGGTGGCCAAACATTGAGGTTTTCGTCCAACAGAGTGTGTTGGCTATACCAAGCGATCATCTCTTGAGGCTTCCAGCTTCCCAAATCCTGGTCCTGTACCTCCTCGACTGAGAGAGACACCGTATTGAAGCTTCGTGCACCCCTGTACTAGCTTGGAGTGTCTGCGATTGTTGACGGCGCTAGCTGTAAATTCTGCTAAAAATTCCACACTTGAAGACGTGGCTTGGTGTGCTTATTTATACACAAGCTGGATAAATCTAAATCTAATCATAATAACAGAAATTCAAATCCTAAAGATTCCAATTCGAATTACAGATTACAATCTCCTCAATCTTAGGAGTTTCCCAGTTTCCTAATTTCTAGCAGAATCATATCTGCATTCCTAGTTACCCGAATTACAGATTCCATGATCTTAGCAAATCATATCTGCATTACAGATTCCTTGATCTTAGCAAATCATATCTACATATTAACAAATCATATATGCATCTTAACAAATCATATCTGCATCTTAACAAATCATATATGCATCTTAACAAATCATATCTGCATCTTAACAAATCATATTTGCATCTTGCCGGAGTGATTTTAGGCAAGATTTTCGTCACTGATGTTGGCTTGACTGAGAGCACTGGACTGGCCGGGATGTTCTCGGCTTGGGCCTACAAAATAAGTCTTAATCTTTTTGTTAGTTAAAAATCTTATTTTAGCACATACTTGTATTTCTCCTATTTTCAGGCGCATAATTCAAATCTCGGTTAACACAAGACTCTTAATCATTAAATATTCTTAACAACACCCATCTTAAACTCACATAAAGTGTATCCAGATCAGCCACCCTCTTGGCCAGATCCATTCGCTCGTTCAACGATGTGGCCAGCTCTTTTGTATCCCAGTTTATTGCCAATAAGGTAAAACGACTCGAAGTAGCCAACTTATTTGACATCAAACAAGCAAAAGATGAAAGTCTCAAGAACTATCTGCCTTGTTTGAACAACGCCATGGTCCATGTCAACGACCCTGACCAGAAGTTCTTTATCAAGGCCTTTCAAAAGGGGTTGAGAGCTGGCCAATTTAGTGACGTACTGGCTTTGAGAAGACCATCAAGCATGGAGAAGATGTGAGCAAGTTCTGAAAAGCATATTGAGGCAGAGAAGGACTAGGCCGAACGGTTGGAGGCCGAGCGACTCCCCAGCCACAAAGAGATTGGGCCTGAGGTCTGATAAGTCATATTTTCACACCTCACAAGAAGTTAAGATGGATATTATTGAGACTCTTTGATAACTAAGAATCACATCTTAGCTAAGATTCGAATTATGGGCCTAGAAATAGGAAAATATAAATCTATGCTAAAATGAGGATTTTAACTAATAAAAGAGTGGATTTATTTTACAGGCCCAAGCTAAGGATGTCTCGGCCGAACCAAGAACGTTTCAACCCAATTGAAGCATCTCGGCCTAAAAGAAGTGGTCCCGGTCAAACTAGCCTTCCCAGCCAAAGCCGACTTCAATGGCTAAAATCACTCCAACAAAAATGTAGATATGATTATGCTAAAATTAAGGAATCTGTAATGCAGATATGACTATGCTAAAATTAAGGAATTTATAATGCAGATATGATTATGCTAGAATTAAGGAATCTGTAATGCAGATATGATTATACTAGAATTAAGGAATCTATAATGTAGATATGATTATGCTAGATCAAGGAATTTGTAATCTCCTAGGATTGAGGAATCTATAATCTCTTAGGATTGAGGAATTTGTAATCTCCTAGGATTGAGAAATCTGTAATCTTCTAGGATTGAGGAATCTCTAATCTCCTAGGATTGAGAAATTTGTAATCAGTAATTCAAATTTGTAATATGTTAGGAATAGGCTGCACCGCAGCTGCCTAGCTTGTGCATAAATAAAGCATGCTAGGCCACATCTTTGGTGTGGAAAAAATAGTGGAATTCTAGACCTAGCACCATCAGTGATTGTAGGTGTTCCAAGCTAGCATGGTGGTATACGAAGCTTCAGTAAGGTGTCTCTCTTGATCGAGGAGGTATAGGGCCAGGATTTGGGGAAGCTGGAAGTGGTCGAGGTGATCGCTCGGTATAGCCGACGCACTCCGGTGGACGGAAACCTCAACGTCTGGCCATCAATGGTGCACCATTGTTGTCCTTCCAAGGCGATTATCGTGGAAGGCAGATTCTCTAGAAACTCTGAATATCTCTCCTTGTACTCGAGTTTGTTTTCAATAATATAAGCGGTTTGCATTTCTGTTTTTTGATTATAATTCATGTGCTTTTAATCTGCTTTAACTTTGCTGTGATTGCACATTGTTAGGAGTAGATCACGTTAGACTAGGACCGATTGGAACTTGTTTAATAATCTGGTTAGGTAGAGAACCTAAAATAAACTGAGTACATACTCCCTACCAACTGATGAGGTAGTGATTGTGTAAATCCTCGGTATCGCAATGGACAAACGTTTGGCGATTGTCGTAAGAATCTAAGGTTGACTCGGAGTATAATCTTAAGTAAAGAATTTGTAAACTGATTGTGTGTTGAATTCGAATTTGGTACAGTAGTTAGTTTAGCGTAGTTTAGTTTACTTTCTGTATTTAGTTTATTTTTCTGCACTTAAACACAAAACTCCCCCCTATTTACTATTTTTTCAGAGTCCAAGACCGAGTCCAGTCCGACTATGTCGCGTCTATCCGATAGGAAGCCGACATTTCACAACATTTAGCGGCTTCTGCATGATTCTCTGATTTCTACACTTAGACACAATTTAACACATTGTGTCCTTGAGAGAATCGACCTAGGGTTAGCTATACTATAATTAGTTTTAGTATTTATTTGAGGTGTGTAAAACAACTAAAAACCCACCTATCAAATTGGCGACGTTGCCGGGGACACAAGTTCTTTTGTGTGTTTGTGTGCCAAAACTGAGTTAAGTCGAATCCCGAGTCTATGGAATGCTGTGTCTGTCATTTGAGTCATAGAGTCATAGAGTCATAGAGTCTGTCGAGTTTTTGAGTCTGTATTTATTTTCTTTTCGGTCGAGTATGAAAATAATATAACATGCTGAATATGGGTTAAATTTTTGTTCCGTATATGTGTTGAATTTTTGTTTGTGTGAGTCTTTACATTGCTAAAAAAAACAACAACCATCTTTATATCATTACATTTAACTGCATCTGCATAATTGATTTTGTTTTCTAATAGCTACTTGTTTTCTGTTTTCTGATTTGCATAACTGACTCTAACTTCTTCTACATAACTGATTTTGATTTTTCTGCAATCTCTTTATATGATTGTTTTTCTTTTTATGCATCAATTTTTTTAACATTCTGACCAGTTTATGATTGTTTTGTTATTTTTCATTATTATGTTGCCTTTCTGTGCCTCTATTTCTTTTTGCCATTTGTTTTTTTGTTTCTATTTCTATTTTTCTGTCTCTGTATCTGTTATTTTTCTATTTTTCTGTTTTTGATTCTATTCTTCTTTTGACGCTTTTCTGTTTTAATTTAGTTATCTTTCTATTTTTTCTATTTTTCTAATTCTGTTATTTTTTTTGTTCTTCTTTTTTATTTTTAATCCTATTAACAACACTTGTGGAACAAGACTATGACATTGGGTCAACAATAAGAGACAAGATTATTCCCCATGCTGTATCATGGTTTACTGGGGAGACAATTCAGGCGGATGAATTTGGAGAACTAGAGGATGATGATGATGAAGAGGAGGATAATGTTGAAGATTTTAGAAGATTGAGAGCAAGACTTGGTGGACATAATTTTCTAATTACGAAGGGATGTTAGAAATAATAATTAGAAAATAAATGGTTGTAAAAAGAGTAATTATGGACAATTACTCTACATTAAGAAGTTATTTTGGGTTAGGAGGCATTAGTATTTTTTTATGGTTATTTAGTGTGTTAATGTTATAAGTTACTCTATTTATACTCTATTTATACTCTATTTATACTCTATTATAAATAGGGTATCAACCTATGTAATTGAAACATTCTGCTTCTGGATTCAATGGAGAAGGGAATAAACTATACATTGTTGCTGTGATGTATCAACCGTCGTGTCCTCAATATCCCAAATGGGATGGAGCTTGGTCATACGAGAATTATCCATCTAAGCTAACAACTATGTTGCCTGAGTTATATGATTTTGTAGGTAACACTCACCATTTTCATAATAGGGGATCCACGACATCCAGAGGAATGAATGGGATTGCTACTACTGACAATCAGAGATTTGAAGGATACATAGATGGACGTGGCATGTGTGGTTCTGTAAGACATCCACCCAATGATTGTCCCATTTTGCAAGAGCCACCACCTCCATTCAGACCACAACCGGTACAAGAAAGTTCCTTAGAGGATTTAATCAAGCAATTGGCCATGAATAACATTCAATTCCAAAAGAATGTGTCCACCATACATCAACTAGTGCAGCAGCTTAACAATTCACCTTCTCTAAAAGATCTAGTGCAAGAATTTCAACAAAACAACACGCAGTTTCAACAAGACAACATGTAGTTTCAACAAAATATAAATGCCATAATGCAAGAGTTGAAAGCACAGATTGGTCAACTAGCCACCACGATAAATCAGTTGCAGTTTGAAGATTTTGGACAAGTTCCTTCCTAAGCCATTCTCAGCCCACAAGAGAATATGAGTGACATAACCATGAGGAGTGGCATGGAGCTACCGCAACAACAATCACTAAAAGTGCAATATGGATTTTCTGGAAATCCGGATTCAGAGAATTCGACCACTATGCTAGGCTTTGTCGACTCTAGTACTGTTACCAACTCCATGCTTGCTGTTGTTGACTCTACTAAGATGACTGAGATTGACAACTATGTGCCAATTGTTTCTGATCTGGATGATGTGGTTAAGATTGCAAATTCTATGACTGATGTTACTAATCTTACTGATATGACATTGGGTGAGATTTCAGACCAAGTTACTAGGGTCGAGATAGCTGATCCCGCATCTGCTGATGTTGACATTACTAATCCCATGTGTGCTGATGCCAAGATGGCCGATCCCAAATATGCTAATGCTAATAATGCTTTTGCTGATAGGGCCGAGGATGCTGATTCTCTGGTTGACAAGTTGGACAGTGTTAATATGATTAAAATGGCCGACTTTGTAGTTTCTATGTTGGACCATGCCAATATATTGGAAGTTTCCAACTCTATGATGGAGGTTCTGAGTCTTGCTGATATAGTTGAGGTTGTTGACTCCGGGGTCAATATTTTTGCTTTTGCTGATATGCCTGAAATGTCGGATTTTGTGGCTAACGTGTCCAACTTTGCCAATGTGGTTGATAATTCTAACAGTGTCAATATAACTAAAGTTTTAGATTCTGGGATTGAAGTGTCAGATTCTGTTAATAATTTTTTGGCTCATGAACCAAAACTTATCAATTTAGGCAATCAAAGTCGAAACCGCAACCAGACCAAATCCATGACCCCAAATGCCGAATCCGTAACCAGAAGAAAGCCAAGACCGACTTAGCACCCCAATGCCGAAACCTAGTTTGGGCTGAAAGCAATTTAGGTGAGGAGACTAATGCCAAGTCTGGCATGAGCATATGGTCGAGAGTCAAAGGCAACTCGAACGATGAGAACCAGAAGCAACCCAAAGCCGAATCCATTTTAGACAACCACATCCGATGGCAGGAACCAATCGAATTCAATTCTAGCGATCAATCGGGAGTCGTGTCCGATTCAGGCAGTCAGAGCTGGAACCAACCAAAGGTTGAAACCGACTTCGGCACACAACTTGCGAATCCAGGCCAAGCTGGCCAATCAAGCAATCAGACAGCAGTCGCGTCCGGTTCAAGTGGTCAAAACTGATATCAAGCAAAGTCTGAATGTGTCCTCGATAGCCAATGTCGTAACTTGATGGATGCTGAGACTATATCCGATAGCCGCATCTACATGTTGACAACTGAGATGACACATGACCATCTGACTCTACATTCGAAAAGTGATAAGCTCGTTTTTAGTCGTCTCAACGCGCATCAAATAACTAAAGCTAACTATAGTATAGTTAACCCTAGGTCGATTTTTCTCAAGGACACAATGTGCTCAATTGTGATTCGGTGTAAAGCAAAATGTCGTAGAATCTGAGGTGTAGAGTATTGACTCGTCTCGGCCTGGCCGAGTTGCTCTCGGCAGAAACTAAGCCGATATGGTGTCGGTAGAGACTTATCTGACTTGGTTTCCACTAAGTGCAAAATTGACGCTACAGAGGTGGACTACCTCTGTCTCAGACTAAAAGGCAGGAAATAGGGGGATTGAATGCAAGTGAAATAAGGACAGAAATTAACTACGAATGTAAACGCAATTATGCTAAACTACTCCTAGTGCTACTTCTATTGCTGTGTTCATGTTTAGTCCCAATAATCAAGGTCCTTCGGGTTCAGTCGCTCTAGTTCACAATCCATATCAGCCTTCGATATTCTTATGACGATCGCCAAACATCTGTCCATTTCCATACCGAGGATTTACACAATTGTTACCTCATCAGTTAGCAGGAATTAAGTTCAAGCTGATTTTAGGTTCTCAATTAGGTTCTCTAGTTGATTACCTACTGAATTAGTTAAACTAGTTCCGATCAGCTTAGCTTAACATTGTTTACATTACTTTGTGCAATCACGACGCAGCAAGTGAATTAAGTTTAGGAATGCAATAGAGATTAGAAATCAGAAAACACTTATATTATTGGAAACGAAATACAAACTCAAGGCCTGGATTCGGTGACTCCATCTTCCACGACAATCGCCATGGTCGACGGTGATGGTCCACCTCTACTAGCTAGGACGCTGAGGATCAAGTCCACCGGAGTGTGTTGGTAATCCAATCGGTCCCCTTTGGCAACCTTCGACTTCTCAGTTCCTAACCTGCACTTCCTCAATCAAGAGAAGCACCAATGACAGCACTCTGCACCACGGTGAGTGTAGGAGATGAGAGCGAGAGAATGGAAATAATGGAGATGGGAAAATATGAAATCCAAGGACCCTGATTTGTTCAAAGTTGCGCCTATATATACAGGGCGCGGAAGCTAACGTCCCTAACAGAATTACAAAGTGAAATCCCTATTCTACCCTTGTTATGGCTTGCGCTGCAAGCTACTTCCAGGGTGACGTGGCTGCTGAGTTGGAGCCGAGGTGGCCTCTGAGTGGATGGCTGACGTGGAATGTGCCACTGGGCTTCACTCCTTATTGGGCCGCTCTATTTATTGGGCTGAGTCTCGGCCTGGCCTAGATGGAGTCGGCCAGGTCAGGGGTACTTTCGGATGGGCCTTCCTTGGATGGGCTAAGAGTCTTGGCTGGACCTGCAATGAAAGAATAGTTAGCTAATGCCTTTTGATTTAACACATAATTGTGTTTTCTCTTTTTTTTAGGTTCCTAATCTGAATCTTAGCTAACAATCATCTTTAAGTACATGAGTTGCTTATTGACACTCTTCTTAGGTCCACCTACGATGTATGATTTATGACTCATCAAAAAGCAGAATCTACTCCCGGCAGCCGAGTCAGGAATCCATGAATGAACCTTCTTCACTTTGCTCACCAGCAGCATAATCAATACCAGTGTCATCCATAGCACAACCATTCCATGCCTTAGTAATTTGCTTTCTAAATTGACTAGACACTCTAAATTTTTGGAAATATGGATTTTAAAAATTATGTTAATTGTGAGTGTACCTGTACTGGATTAACTAAATCTTCTCTATGTGTGAAAAGCAACAATGCCACTAATCCCAATGCAGTAGTTATAGGCAATATTGTAGAGAAGCTACTAGAGGATATCATGTTGAAACTATCAAAATGGATGAAGAGAAAGCTCCCCCAAGCTGTAGACAACATGAGCGGAGCAAAAATATTGGATATTATATTTTGCACATCCTTTCACCCTGAAAAAGTAGTTTTTCTATTTCACCCTTTCCCTTATGCGCATATATGCTTTGCATTGAGGACAATGCATCATTCAAGTGTGGGGGGTGTCTAGTAGTGGGGTGTTATGTTTTGTTTGTTTCTATTTTTCGTCATTCTTTGTGTTTCATTTGTTTTTGTGTTTTGCTATTCTCTATTATTTCAATTTTCTAAAAGCTTTCCAGTCGAGTTTGTGCAGACTCCGGTTCCATCTCGGCCGGATCCGGATTGACTTCGGCCTTGTTTCAATTTTTGCTTTTACTTCTGATTTTTGTTTTTTTTCCCTCAACCAAATTTTGATTTCTGATTGCTAAGAAAAATGCTTTGAAAAAGGATTTAAATGGATTTCATTCAAAAAAATGAAACAGAAAAAGGTATGCATGACCTTGGAGGGAAGATTTTTCAAACTTGACAAGGAGTGAAATTTCTGCATCTTTTGGCATTGAGTGATTGAAAAATTAAAAAGGAGGAACCTTTAGTGATTGAGCAACCATCCGTGTGAGAATTTTTGAGCCTTGCATACCTAATGGCTTTAAATCTTGCCATTCTTTCCTTTCTTGTGTGACATTTACATTCATGATGACTGGTTACTCTAGATTTTTCCTTGACTCTCTGGATACATCTCGTTTCGCATGCTGGAGTGGTATGATCTAGGCCATGTTTCTATTAAGCCCCGAGCCAAATGGACTTACCTTGCAAACTTTATCCCTTGTTTACCCTCTTTGAGCATGAATAACCATTTTTCTAATATGACAGCTCATTACAAGCCAAAGCCGAAAAACCATGATCAACGTCAACCTTAGGGGGATAGAGGTGCTTTGGAATTGTTTTGGGAGTGGGTCTCGTTCAAGTGTGGGGGACATACCCGGGGACATAGCAAGAACAATGTATCCAAAAAGGGTTAAAAAAGAAAAGAAAGAAAAACAAGTACAAGATGAAATAAAGAAAGGGAAAGCAACCAAAAGTTACAAGCTTCAGCAAAAATGTAGCACAACATTGCAAAATAAGAAGTGAGAAAAAGAAGAAAAGAAAAATAGAAAAAGGGAAAGAAAAGAAGTGAGCAAGAATGCTCTTAATAGAATCGTAGTGTCTTGGGGGATTCCCTCCATGCTGCAAACTCATTCCCAATTGCTCCTCCCTTCCCTATGGTTACTAAAGCTCACTTACCATCTTGTATCCTACCCTTAACCTTGGCCACATTACAAGTCGACAAGAAGTCCTAATGATCATGATTGCATGTGATTTTGAAGGTGCAGAAGAAGAGGCTAGTCAAAGTTCGGTAGTGTCGGTTGCATGGGATGTTTAAGTATATACACAATCCCAACCATTTGAGAGATTGAGAGAATATGCCTTGAGAGAGAGCTCGGTCACTTCTCGGTTACTCTTGGATGTTTGCAGGTTGCTTATTTGCTTTGGATATGGAGAAAGTAGCTCTCATAGATTGTTTGAAAATCTGGATTCTGGGATGATTGCATGCTTAATCTTTTTGTCAAACTTGAAAAATTCATTTGAAAGCATATTTCCTCTTTCAAATTTCCTTGAATGATCAAATTTTGATTTTGCCTAGGAGTGCAAAAAGTGTAAGTGTGGGGTCTGATAAGTCATATTTTATACACCTCACAAGAGCTTAAGATGGGTATTATTGAGACTCTTTGATAACTAAGAATCACATCTTAGTTAAGATTCAAATTATGGGCCTAGAAATAGGAAAATATAAATCTATGCTAAAATGAGGATTTTAACTAATAAAAGAGTGTATTTATTTTGCAGGCCCAAGCTAAGGATGTCTCGGCCTAACCAAGAGCGTTTCGACCCAATTAAAGCATCTCAGCCCAAAAGAAGCGGTCCCGGCCAAAGCTGACTTCAGTGGCTAAAATCACTCCAGCAAGAATATAGATATGATTATGCTAAAATTAAGGAATCTGTAATTCATATATGATTATGCTAAAGTTAAGGAATTTGTAATGCATATATGATTATGCTAGAATTAAGGAATCTGTAATATAGATATAATTATGCTAGAATTAAGGAATGTGTAGTGCATATATGATTATGCTAGGATCAAGGAATTTGTAATCTCCTAGGATTGAGGAATTTGTAATCTCCTAGGATTGAGGAATCTGTAATCTTCTAGGATTGAGGAATCTGTAATCTCTTAGGATTGAGGAATCTGTAATCTCCTAGGATTGAGAAATCTGTAATCAGTAATTCAAATTTGTAATCTGTTAGGATTAGGCTACACCGCAACTGCCTAGCTTGTGTATATATAAAGCACGCTAGGCCACGTCTTCGGTGTGGAAAAATAGTAGAATTCTAGACCTAGCACCATCAGCGATTGCAAGCGTTTCAAGCTAGCACGATGGTACACGAAGCTTTAGTGAGGTGTCTCTCTCGATCGAGGAGGTATAGAACTAGGATTTGGGAAGTTGGAAGCTATCAAAGGTGATTGCTCGGTATAGCCAACGTAATCCGGTGGACGGAAACCTCAACGTCTGGCCATCAACGATGCACCATCGCCGTCCTTCCAAGGCGATCGTCGTGGAAGGTGGATTCTCTGGAAACTCTGAATTTCTTACCTTGTACTCGAGTTTGCTTTTAATAATATAAGCGGTTTGCATTTCTGTCTTTTTATTATAATTCCTGTGCTTTTAATCTGCTTTAACTTTGTCACGATTGCACATTGTTAGGAGTAGATCACATTAGACTAGGGCCGATTGGATCTAGTTTAATAATTTGGTTAGATAGAGAACTGATGGGGTAGCGATAGTGTAAATCCTCGGTATGGCAATGGACAAACATTCGACGATTGTTGTAAGAATCTAAGGTTGATTCGAAGTATAATGTTAAGTAAAGAATCTGTAAACTGATTGTGTGTTGAATTCGGATTTGGTACAGTAGTTAGTTTAGCGTAGTTTAGTTTACTTTTTGTACTTAGTTTATTTTTCTGCACTTAAACACAAAGCTCCCCTATTTACCTGTTTTTTCAGAGTTTGAGACCGAGTCTAGTTTGACTCCGTCACATTTGTCTAAGCCAGAATCATACCGACAATTCTAGTCGGTCTCCCATCGAGATCATCTCGGTCGCACTTAAGCCGACAGACAGTAAGTCAACATTTCACAACATTTAACGGCTTCTACATGATTCTCTAATTTCTACACTTAGTCACAATTTAACATACTATGTCCTTGAGTGAATCGACCTAGGGTTAGCTATACTATAGTTAGCTTTAGTATTTATTTGAGGCGTGTAAAACGACTAAAAACCCATTTATCAGGGTCCAAGGAGCTCAACGGAAGGATGCCAAACTCGCGGTCCAAACTCAGACGGGTGACATTCTGTAGAGCTTTACCCCCCTAAAGGAAAAGAGGACGCAAATTCTATGGGAAATATGCCACACCCATTTGCTGGATTTCCTATAGGAAGTGAAGGGCCGGCTGAGGGGTGCGAACTGTAGTGATTGGTGCAAGTTCCACAGAGCCCACAACCATTCGACAGACGAATGCTGAACATTGTAAGCCCAAATAGAAAAATTGATCCAGGAGGGCCATCACGGCCGATATGTCCTATGCGAAGACGGGAGAGACTGAGCAGATCGGAGGCTGGTGGAAGGGATAAGGCGGATGAGCAATGACGAGCCGGTCGAGAAGTGGTACGCCCTATGGAGGGGCAAAGGGAGAGAAGCAGGTCATGACAGAGGACCAACACTTGGCACCGAGGAACCATTGCCACCATTTTAGGAGGGAGTATTCTGCCATCCAAGGAAGTCAGGCTGGGAGGAAGAAAGCACGAGAGGTACTCGTTGTATAAGCGAAGGCCGACATTGTATCCTCCCCAGTAATCACTTTCAATGACTAGGACCTGAGATACAGACCATCTCGTCTGGACGAACCAATGGTTATATCTATGGTGGCGGCAATGTATATGATAGAGCGAGTCTTAATCGACCAAGGGAGCTCTACCAACATATTGTACTGGTCAACATATAAGAGGATGGGGTTACCATCGACCAGTTTGAGCGAGTGTTCAGGGAATCTATATGGTTTCGCGGGCGAGCGAGTACTGATTAAAGGAGTTATAGACTTGGAAACTGTGTTTGGAGAAGACTTCGGCATGCAGAGCATCCCGGTGTTGTACACCGTAGTTGACGTTGACACGTCATATAACATCACTATGGGGCGACCCACCTTGAATAAGCTAGGAGCGATTGTGTCTACTTTACACCTATGTATGAAATTCTTGGTCAGAGGTAGGGTTGGTTGCGTATGGGCTAACGTAGAGGTGTATGTTGATGACATGGTTGTTAAGTCCATAATGATAGGGGAGCATTGCACTATTTTGGAATGAGTGTTCAGTATATTGAGGAAACACTTGCTTAAACTAAACCTAGAGAAGTGATCTTTTGGCATACAGGTAGGAAAGTTTTTAGGTTTCATGCTGACTAAGAGGAGCATAGAGGCCAACCCGGAGAAGTTCCAGGCAGTAATCAACATGAGGAGCCCGTAGAGCGTGAAGGAGGTTCAGCAACTGATGGGAAGAATTACGACTTTATCCCGGTTCATCTCCCAATCGTCTGAAATAGCCATGCCTATATTTGATACCCTCAAGAAAGGAGGGAGCTTTGCTTGGACACCAGAAAGTGAAGAAGCCTTCCTTCGGTTAAAGGCCCTGCTAGTGGCTCCCCCAGTCCTCACTCGCCCCACCCCAGGTATCCCTCTCTTACTATATATATCTATATCTGATGATGTAGTTAGTACAGTAGTAGTCCAGGAGAAAGAAGGGAAGAAATATCCAATCTACTTCACGAGCAAGGTCCTTAGAGCGTTGAAAGAAGATACTAGAAGATAGAGAAGGCAACTTTTGTTGTTGTGGTCACCTCATGAAAGTTACGCTCGTACTTCCAAGGTTATGACATAATAGTTCGGACTGATCTCCCAATCCAACAAGTGCTATGAAAACCCGATCTGGTTGGGAGAATGGTGGCTTGGAGTGTTTAGTTGTCCGAGTTTGACATCTCCTTCAAGAGGAGAGGGCATATAAAAGCATAGGTCCTGGCCAACTTCATCACAGAATTAACCCCCGTCGGATAATCAACCAGTAAGAGTAGGGAGTGGTTCTTATCAATTGATGAAGCATCCAACTAGGTTGGAAGTAGGGCAAGAATAATACTTGAAGGCCCAGATGGAGTCCTGATTGAGCAATCCCTATACTTCAAATTCAAGGCCAGCAATAATCAGGCTGAATATAAGGCTCTGCTAGCCAGAATGCGGTTAACCCGAGAGTTGGAAGCGAAAGTTCTGATGGCTAAAAATGACTCTAAATTGGTAACAAGCTAAGTGAATGGAGAATACCAAGCGAGAGACCCATAATTGATTAAATATTAGGAGATAGAAACAAGAATCACAACCACGTTGAAAAAATTTACACTCTTGCATGTGTGTTAAGCGGGTTTTTAGTCGTCTTACTCGCCTCAAATAAATACTAAAGCTAGCTATAGTATAGCTAACCCTAGGTCGATTCTCTCAAGGACACAGTGTGTTAAATTGTGACTAAGTGTAGAAATCAGAGTTTTATGCAGAAACGTCAAGGGTAGAATGCCGACTCGCTCTCGGCAAAGACTGGTCCGATTTGGTCTCGGTAGAGACGAATCTGACACGGTCTCGGCTAAGTACAGACTCGGACGCAACAAAGTCGGACTGACTCGGTCTCCGACTTTGGAAAAGCAGTAAATATGAGGGGTTTGTGTTTAAATGCAGAAAAATAAACTAAGTACTGAAAGTAAAATAAACTACGCTAAACTAATCTATACTAACTACTGTACCAATTCGGAAATCAACACACAACAGGTTGCCATTCTTACTTAATTATACTCCAAATCAACCTTATATTCTTACGATAATCGCCGAACGTTTGTCCATTGCCATACCAAGGATTTACACAATCGCTACCTCATCAGTTGGCAGGGTGTATGTACTTGGTTGATTTTAGGTTCTCTACCTAATCAGATTATTAAACCAGTTCCAATCGGCCTTAGTCTAACGTGATCTACCCCTAACAATGTGCAATCGCGACAAAGTTAAAAGTAGATTAAAGCATAGGAATTATTATCAAGAGATAGAATTGCAAACCAGTTATGATATTGAAAATAGAATTGAATACAAAGGTGGGAACTCAGTGTTCTCCAGAGAGTCCGCCTTCCACGACTATTGCCTTGGAAGGACGATAGTGGTGCACCAGTGATGGTCAAACGTTGAGGTTTCCGTCCACCGGAGTGCGTCGGCTATACCGAGCGATCACCTCCGACAGCTTCCAGCTTCCCAAATCCTGGTCTTGTACCTCCTCGATCGAGAAAGACACCTTACTGAAGCTTCGTGTACCACCGTGCTAGCTTGAAATGTCTACAGTTGCTAACAACACTAGGTCTAGAATTCCACTGTTTTTCCACTCGAAGAAGTGGCCTGGTGTGCTCTATTTATACACAAGTTATCCAAATCCAAATCTAATCCCACAGAATCGTTGATTCCTTGATTCCCATAGATTTCTTGCTCAATTACTTGAATTACATATTTCCTGATCCTAACAGATTACAAATTTGAATTACTGATCACAGATTTCTCAATCCTAGGAGATTACAAATTTCTCAATCCTAGGAGATTACAAATTTGTCAATCCTAGGAGACTACAAATTCCTTGGTTCTAGCATAATCATATCTACATTACAGATTCCTTAATTCTAGGAGAATCAAATCTGCATTACAGATTCCTTAATTTTAGAATAATCATATATGCATTACAGATTCCTTAATTTTAGAAGAATCAAATTTGCATTTCAGATTCCTTAATTTTAGCATAATCATATCTCCATTATAGATTCCTTAATTCTAAGAGAATCAAATCTGCATTACAGATTCCTTAATTTTAGCATAATCATATCTGCATTCTTGCCTGAGTGATTTTGGCCACTAATGTCAGCTTGGGCCGGGATGTTAGTTAAAATCCTTATTTTAGCACATATTTATATTTTTCCTATATCTAGGCCCATAATTTGAATCTTAGCTAAGACAGGACTCTTAATCACTAAATAGTCTTAATAATACCCATCTTAAGCCCTTGTGAGGTGTATAAAATATGACTTATCAATGTGCTGCGAGACCAAGACGAGAGAGCCGATCTGTTGTTAAAACTGGCCAGCACTCAGAGGAGAGGGCAGCAGAAGTCGGTCATCCACAAAAACTTGAGCACACCGATGGTGGACCGGCAAGAGGCCTGTAGCGTTGACGATAAAAGAACGTGGATGAACCCCTTTTGGAGTACCTTAGAGAAGACTGGCTCCCCAGCGGCACAATTGAGGCTAAGAGGCTGGCCAGAGAAGCTTCTAAGTACACCCTTATCAGCCAACACTTATATCGAAGGGGTCTCTTTCCTACTACTTAGGTGCATGGACATAAAGGAATCTAACTACATAATCAGGGAGGTAAGGTGCATGCTAGACGCATATAGGTGGTCGCGCTCTAGCAAGCAAAATCGCCAGGGCCTGCTACTATTGGTCGACTCTAAAGTGTGATTGTATGGAATATGTGAAGAGATGCGACAAATGCCAAAGGTTTGTAGAGGTGCATAAGGCTCCCTCAGAGCAGCTACACTCGGTTATGTCGCCATGGCCATTCTACAAGTGAGGAGTAGATATTCGGGGCCCATTCCCGACGGTGCTGGGACAAATAAAATACCTGATTATAGCGGTGGACTACTTCACCAAGTGGGTAGAAGTGGTGTAAATAGCCACCATCTCATCAGAAAGGATAAAACGCTTCTACTAAAAAAAGGATCATGCCAGTTCAGCCTCCCTATCGAGATAGTGTCAGACAACGGAACTTAATTTGTGTCCCGGTCCACGGCTGAGTTTTGCACGCTATTAAAAATCAAGCAACTCTACTCATCAATAGGATATCCCCAATCCAATGGCCAAGCCGAAGCAGCCAACAAAGTTATTCTAAGAGGTCTACGCAAGCGTCTAGAGGAAGCCAAAGGCTGATGGGTGGAGGAGTTCCCGTAGGTACTATGCTCCTACCATACCATACTTCACTCCACCAATAACGAGACACCCTTCCGATTGACATTCGGTATTGAGGTAGTCATTCAAGTGGAAATTGGAGAACCGTCCCCACGGACTGCCCTTTTTCAACAAAGTGAGAACGAAGAAGAGTTGAGGGCAAACTTGCACCTGCTACAAGAGGCGCGAGAGGTAGCCCATATCAAAAAGTACGTAATGAAGGCCAGGGCAACGAAATGACAAGATAAAAGGCTCGTAGCTTAGAAATTCAATAGCCAAGATTTGGTATTGCAAAAGATTACACAAACCGTTGACAATAACAAATCGAGCCCAAATTGGGAGGGCCCTTTTAGGATAACAGAAGACATCGGGAAGGGAGCATACCAATTAGAGCATTTGGACGACAAGAGAGTCCCGCGAACATGAAACGCGGTGAACTTACGAATGTATTACAGTTGAAAAGACCCACAGTAGGAATTACTTGTAGTCGGATAGACAATCAATATAAAGTAATTCACTATCAAATCCTTGCATAAAATGATAAGACCTGTAGGAGGCCGGCCATACAGGGCTGGGTCTAGGCACAAGGCCCATAAGAGACCAGCCATATAAGGCTGGTCCAGGGCACAAGACCCATAGGAGGCCCACCATACAAGGCTGGTCCAGGGCACAAGACTTGTAGGAGGCTGGCCATACAAGGCTGGTCCAAGGCTCAAGACCCGTAGGAGGCCGACCATATAAGGCTGGTCTAGGGCATAAGACCCATAAGAGGCCGGCCATACAAGCTTGGTCCAGGGCACAAGACCCGTAGGAGGCTGACCACACAAGGTTGGTTCAGGGCATAAGAACCCGTTGGAGGCTGGATAAACAAGGCTGGTCTAGGGCAAGAGACTTATAGGAGGCCAGCCATACAAGGCTGGTCCAGGCCACAAGACCCGTAGGAGGCCGGCCAAACAAGGTTGGTCTAGGGTACATAAAAATCACAAGATCTGTAGGAGGTCGGCCATACAAGGTTGGTCCAAGGCACAAGACCCATAGAAGGCCGGCCATACAAGGCTAGTCCATGGCACAAGACCCATAGGAGGCCGGCCATATAAGGCTGATCTAGGGCTCAAGACCTGTAGGAGGTCGACCATATAAGGCTGGTCTAGGGCATAAGACCCGTAAGAGGCCGGCCAAACAAGGATGGTCCAAGGCACAAGACCCGTTGGATCCCGGCTAAACAAGGCTGGTCTAGGGCAAAAGACCCATAGGAGGCCAGTCATACAAGGCTGGTCTAGGGCACATAAAAATCATACGATCCGTAGGAGGCCGACCATACAAGGCTATCCAGGGCACAAGACCAGTAGGAGGCCGGCCATACAAGGCTGGTCCAGGGCACAAGACCCGTTGGAGCCCAACTAAACAAGGCTGGTCCAAGGCTCAAGACCCGTAGGAGGCCAACCATATAAGGCTGATCTAGAGCACATGACATGTAGGAGGCCGACCATACAAGGCTGGTCTAGGGCACAAGACCTGTTGGTGGCCAGCCAAACAAGGCTGGTCCTAGGCAAAAGACTTATAGGAGGCCAGCCATACAAGGCTGGTCTAGGGCACAAGCCCGTAGGAGGCCGGCCATACAAGGCTAGTCTAAGGCAGAAGACCTGTAGGAGGCCAGCCATACAAGGCTGGTCTAGGGTACAAGACTCATTGGAGGTCGGCTGAACAAGACTGGTCTAGGGCAAAAGACCCACAGGAGGCTAGCCATACAAGGCTGGTCAAGGGCATAAGATCCGTAGGAGGCCGACCAAACAAGGCTAGTCCAGGGCACATAAAAATCACAAGATCTGTAGGAGGCCGCCATACAAGGCTAGTGTAGGGCATAAGACCCGTAGGAGGCCAGCCATACAAGGCTGGTCCAAAGCACAAGACCTATAGGAGGCCAGCCATACAAGGCTAGTCCAAGGCACAAGACTTGTTGGAGGCCGGCCAAACAAGGCTGGTCCAGGGCAAAAGACCCATAGAAGGTTGGGCATATAAGGCTGGTCCAAGGCACAAGACCCGTAGGAGGCCGACCAAACAAGGCTGGTCCAGGACACATAAAAATTATAAGACCTGTAGGAGGTCGGCCATACAAGGCTGGTCCATGGCACAAGACCCGTAGGAGGTCGGCCATACAAGGTTGGTCTAGGGCACAAGACCCGCAAGAGGCCAGCCAAACAAGGTTGGTCTAGGGAAAATGACTCGTAGGAGGCCGACCACACAAGGCAGGTCCAGGACATGAGACTTGTAGGAGGCCGACCAAACAAGGTTGGTCTAGGGCACATTGATGAGTCACAATTTATGCATCTTTTAGACACCTAAGAAAGAGGTTTGCAAGACTATTCTGCGCTTAAGAAGGATTGTTAGCTAAGATTCATTCTATGGGTTGGAATACAGAGAAAACGCAAATCTGTGTTAAATCAGATTTCTTAGCTAATAAAAGTGTCACTCCCTCTTCTGCAGGTCAAACCGAGTTGACCAGGGTCAACAAAAGGAGTCTCGGTAGAGATGAAGTCATCCTGATCAAGTCCGGCTCCATCTCGGCGGATTGCAGTCGTCTCTAAGAACCCACACCTTGCAGCCCAGCAGCCCAGTAGAGGGCCCAATTTTATTGACCACATCAGCTATCCAGCTCGGAGGCCACCTCAGCGTTAGCTTAGCTGCCATGTCATTCGTAGGAAATCTGCCATGTCATGTTAGAAGATCCGCATAGGGGTAGAATAGGATCTTTCACAATGTAATTCTGTTAGGATTTGTTAAGATTAGCATATCACAGCTCGTGTATATATAGGAAGAGCTGTGCATTTTTTACACGTTCTGTTTTTGAATTCACTCCTAATACACTTCATTTACTCCATCTCCTCGCCCTCATCCTTCCATTCCTGGTGGTGTACGGTGCTGTATTGGTATTTCTCTCGATTGAGGAAGTGCAGGTCTGAGACTGGGAAGCCGAAGTCTGCCAGAGGGGACCGATCAGACTACTGACGCACTCTGGTGGAGCTGATCCTCAGCGCTCAGGCTAACGGAGGTGAACCACCACCATCAACCATGGCGATCGTCGTGGAAGATGGATCCATCTGAACTCAGGACCACGGTGTTTGTATTCTGTTTCTGTTAATCAATTCCATTACGCATTTCTTCTCTTGGTTCCCTTCCTCTTCTTTAATTCACGAATTGAATCGCGATTGCATTTGAGACGTGAACAATGTTAAGCTAAGCCGATTGGAACTGGTTTAACTAATATAGTAGGTAATCATTTAACGATTATTGATTGAGAATCTAAAATCAGCTCTGCACTTAATCCCTGCCAACTGATGAGGTGGCGATTGCGTAATTCCTCGGTATGGCAATGGACGAATGTTTGGCGATCGTCATAAGACTACCAAAGGCTGATATGGACTGAGAACTGGAGTGTGGAATCTGGACTGGACTTGAACTAATGGAACTGAATATGAATACAGTTGTATAATAATAATAGTAGATAACTAATAACAGTAGTATATGTTTACTACATTCGTAGTCTTAGTTTACTTTCTGCTTTACTTGCACTCCAACCCCCCTGTTTCTTGCTTTATAGTAGTCCGAGAGAGATAGTCCATCTCTGTAGCGTCTATCTGCACTCAGTCGAAACCAAGCCGGATTATCTCTACCGGGATCATCTCGGCTCAGTCTCTGCCGAGAGCCACTCGGCTAATTGCCGAGACGAGTCGGTATCTTACACTTAGATTCAACTATTGTTCGCATCACACCAATTCACAACTGAACACTTTGTGTCCTTGAGAAGAATGACCTAGGGTTAGCTATGCTATAGTTAGCTTTAGTTATTTGATAAGCGCCGTAAAACGAGTAAAAAACGCCCATCATCAAATTGGCGCTGTTGCTTGGGGACACAAGTTCTTTTGTGTTTCAGTGTGCCAAGTAAACCGAGTCGAATCCGAGTTGTAAGAAGTTTCGTTTAGAGTTTTTGAGTTTGAATTTGTCAATAAATCTCTACATGAATTCACTGATAAAATAAAAACAAGTATATATATAGATATAGAATAAATTCTCAATTCTGCAATGCATACATTAAATTTTCTGACTCTGCATTACATTTAATCTTGCATACATTACATTTAATTTTGCAGTAGAATTAATTGTTGTTTTAATTACTTTAAATCCCGCATGATGCATGACTAGGAGTAGCACTGACCCATTGTATGTTTTTGACCCAGAAATAGAATTAACTTTACGTAGATTACGCAAAATTAGGAACGCCGCAATAAATACTAGTATCAATATAGATCCTGTAGCTGACTCACAACCAGTTTTACACTAACAACTTTGTTTCTAGTTCTAACGTCTTTGCAGAATCAGGGCGAATGGAGAATAACGATAGGGCGTTGAAGGAATTAGCCACTCCGGACGTGGTGTATCAACCTTGGTGCATCCAATACCCACAGTGGAGCCAGCTCAAACATATGAGTTAAAATCTGGTCTTATACACTGTTGCCTAAGTTTCACGGTCTTGCAGGAGAAGACCCCCACAAGCATTTAAAAGAATTCCATGTGGTCTGTTCTACAATAAGGCCGCAAGGGATATCGGAAGACTACATCAAAATGAAGGCATTTCCATTCTCCCTGGATGGAGCAGCGAAGGATTGGCTGTATCTTCAGCCAGTACTTTTCAATACCTGGGGAGACATGAAGCGCACCTTTCTGGAGAAGTTCTTTCCGGCATCCCGCACTGCGTCCATTAGAAAGGAAATATGTGGGATAAGGCAACATACAGGAGAGACACTGCACGAGTACTGGGAGAGGTTCAACAAACTCTGTGCCACCTGTCCACATCATCAGATCAGCGAACAGTTGCTGATCCAGTATTTTTATGAAGGATTATCGCTGATGGACAGAAGTATGATAGACGCAGCCAGTGGCGGGGCTCTGATGGATAAAACACCAGCAGCAGCGCGGCATCTGATTTCCAATATGGCAAGCAATACACAGCAATTTGGGATCAAAGGGCCAAATCAACCACGGATGGTGAGTGAAATCGGGGCAGCTTCCAATCAGAGGTTGGAGAATCAGCTGACCGAGTTAACATCATTGGTGAGACAGCTTGCTGTTGGGCAACACCAACCAGCCATGGCAGCAAAAGTATGTGGCATATGTACTTCAGTAGAGCACCCCAACGATATGTGCCCCACTCTCCAAGAAAACTGCGTCGGACCAGCCAGAAAATGTTGGAGCCATAGGTGGATTTCAGTACGGGAAGCAGCCGTATCAGAATCGGCCATTCGATAACCAGCAACAGGGAAGACAGCCATTTCGGCCAGGACCGAATCAAGGACCATATGCAACCCAACAATTCGGATCCACACCGAGCACCTATCAGAGGCAGGCAGGTTATCAACAGCCGACTCCGCAATACCAAGCACCACCTTTCCAGCAGCAACAACGGCGAGCAGAGAATGCCTACTCCAGGCAACCTCCTTCTCCGGAAGACCTGATGAAGCAGCTTGCAACCAGCAACCTGGAGTTCCAACAATCTGTGAGCTCCAGCAATTTACAGTTCCAACAGAACATGACTGCCACCATTCAGGACCTCAAAACGTAGATTGGACAGCTAGCTAACACTGTAAGCCAATTCCAGTCGGCAGGATCTAGCAACCTTCCCTCTCAAACCATTCCAAATCCGAGAGGTAACGCCAGTGTAGTCACTCTTCGAAGTGGAAAAGAACTACCTCAACCTACATTGGAGCAGGCGCCGAGATCGAAAGAAGCCGACTCCGAGTCAAATGCTGACTTACAATCTCGGCCAGAGACAACTGTCCCATTGCCGTTTCCATCTCGGACCACTTCGGCAAGAAAGCCAGAGTCAGATGAAGAATTGTTGAAAATGTTCCGTAAGGTGGAAATCAATATTCCACTCCTCGATGCTATTAAACAGGTCCCTAAGTACGCAAAATTCCTCAAGGAATTGTGTGTACACAAAAGGAGAAAAATAAAGGGGAGCAAGGAAACTGGAGGTGTGGTGTCAGCTCTGACACAGAATGGAGCAATCACTACAAGTGCCTCAACTCTGCCAAAAAAATGCAGAGACCCTGGAGTCTTTTCGGTCCCATGCACCATCGGCGAATGCACTTTTGCCAATGCCATGTTGGACCTGGGAGCCTCAATTAATGTCATGCCCACATCAATCTACAGGTCCCTGAATTTTGGTGACTTGGAACCCACAGGGATGACCATTCAGCTAGCAAACAGGAGCATTGTCCAACCCTTGGGAGTTCTCGAGGATGTTCTCGTCCAAGTCAATGAACTAATATTTCCAGCTGATTTTTACGTGCTAGACATGGAAGACGAAACATCCGGAAAGGAATCCACCTTAATTTTGGGAAGACCTTTCTTGATGACAGCCAAAACAAAGATTGACGTGTATGCAGGGACGCTATCCATGGAATTCGGTGACACCTTGGTGCAATTCAATATTTTCGAAGCCATGAAGCACCCAACCGAAGACCACTCTCTCTTTGGCATTGATATACTTGATGAACTAGTTGAAGAATATCTTCAACTAAATGGCAGTGGTGAAAACATTGAAGAGTCTGCTGAGAATGATGATGAAAGCAGCTGCCCAGGAGTTATAGATGAAGAGGCCGACTATGAAGAAGTACAAGACCTCTCCAACTCTGAGGACAATCATAGTGATGTTGCTGACTTGGCCTTTAGAGTGGAACTGTCCGAATTATTAGACCAAGTCTACATCACAGAACACTCAGAGTATTCAAATGGTGCAGAAAACAAAGTCGCTGAAGCTGAAAAGTCTTCCATTGCACACTTAGCGACAATTTTTACGGCCATGAATGAGTCGGCCAAAGAAGGCCGAGTCAATGAAGAAGTCAGAGCCGACAAGCTTGCCGAGACCGTCTCAGCCATAGAAGACCTAACTCATACTGTAGCAAAAATAAAGAGTCCATCCGGAGCCGACTCAGAAGGAACGCTTAAAGCCAATACCGACTCCTGTCCGACAATAGCCAAAACCATGAAGTCGAGCCGGCCGAAGCAAACAAGGGCCGAAATCATGTCGGCACACCTGGGGCCTGATCAAGATCAAGTTGGCCAGTCGGATCCAACCTCAGAAACTGACAAATCTCCATCACCGTCACCACCCATAGATTTAAAAACATTGCCGAGTCATCTAAAATATGCCTACTTGGATAAGGCACAGCAACTCCCGGTTATCATTGCTAGCAATCTCAACCGAGAGCAAGAAGACAAATTGCTGGAGGTCTTAAGGCAACATAAGAAGGCAATAGGGTGGAAGCTTTCTGACCTTCCTTGCATAAACCCCTCCATCTGCATGCATAGAATATTAATGGAGGAGGAAATCAAGCCCATAAGGCAGCCGCAAAGAAGACTGAATCCGACACTCCTGGACGTGGTTAAAAAGGAAGTCACGAAGCTCCTTGCTGCGGGAATCATCTACCCCATCTCGGATAGCCAATGGGTGAGCCCTGTGCAAGTGGTGCCAAAGAAGTCCGGGATGACTGTCATGAAGAATCAGCAGGATGAGCTGGTGCCAACAAGGATTCAGAACAGTTGGCGAGTGTGCATCGATTACAGAAGATTGAACCAAGCAACTCGCAAGGATCACTTTCCTCTGCCTTTCATTGACCAAATGCTTGAAAAATTAGCAGGGAGATCCCATTACTGCTTTCTTGATGGATTCTCAGGCTACATGCAAATTCATATAGCCCCTGAAGATCAACATAAGACAACCTTTACCTGGCCATTTGGTACCTTTGCGTACACACGCATGCCATTTGGTCTCTGCAATGCTCCGAGCACATTTCAACGTTGCATGCTGAGCATCTTCTCGGACTTGCTGCAGGACTGCATGGAGGTATTCATGGATGATTTCACGGTGTATGCTAATTCATTTGATGCATGCCTGAGTAATCTATCAAGAGTGTTAAAGAGATGCATTGACACAAATCTTGTGCTCAATTTTGAAAAATGTCACTTCATGGTGACTGAAGGAATAGTGTTGGGACACCTGGTCTCCAACAGGGGCATCGAGGTAGACAAAGCAAAGATAGATATCATTACTTCCCTTCCAAACCCCACTTCTGTGCGGGAGGTTCGCTCATTCCTAGGTCACGCAGGCTTTTACAGGAGATTCATCAAAAATTTCAGTAAACTTGCCTTGCCTCTGTCCAAGCTGCTACAGAAGGATGTGGAATTCCACTTCGATCGGCCCTGTATGGAAGCATTTGAGGAGCTGAAGAGAAGACTCACATCCGCACCTATTCTGCAAGCACCAGATTGGGACCTTCCCTTTGAATTAATGTGTGATGCATCCAACTCGGCATTGGGAGCCGTTCTCGGCCAAAGAGCTCGAGCCGGCCAACCAGTGCACGTGGTAGCCTATGCATCCAGAACTATGGATCCGGCCCAACAAAACTACACAACAACTGAGAAGGAGCTCTTGGCAACAGTTTTTGCGGGTGGACAAATTCGTTCCTACCTTCTCGGTTCCAAGATAATTGTGTTCTCTGACCATGCCGCCTTGAGGTACTTGCTGAAGAAGTCTGATGCTAAGCCAAGACTGATTAGGTGGATGCTTCTTCTTCAAGAATTCAACCTGGAAATCAGAGACAAGAAAGGTGCTGAGAATTCTGTAGCAGATCATCTGAGCAGAATTGAGAAAGAAAGCGAACGGATGCCTATCCAGAGACGAGTTCCCCGATGAGCAGCGGCTACATATTAAAAACGTCTCCACCATGGTTTGCTGACATTTGTAACTTTGTTGCAGCATCACGGTTTCCACCAGAGGCATCTCGGGCATACAAAGATAAACTCCGAAGCGATGCCAAATACTACATTTGGGATGATCCCTACCTTTGGAGACTATGCAGTGACAAGGTCATCCCAGTGCATTCCGGCCGAGTTCAATTCGGTTCTCCAGTTTTGCCACTCGGCACCTGGAGGCGGTCACTATGGATCAACTCGGACTGCCAGGAAAGTACTAGACTGTGGCCTTTACTGGCCAACTATCTTCAGGGACGCGCATGAATTCATCTCCACCTGCGAGAGTTGCCAAAAAGCAGGAGTGGCCATGAACAAAAGGCATGAAATGCCCCAAACAACCCATCAATTCTGTGAAATTTTTTGATGTCCGGGGAATAGATTTCATGGGACCATTCCAGATCTCAATGGTTACTCATACATTCTGCTGGCCGTGGACTATGTATCCAGATAGGTAGAAGCCGTTGCCACCAGAACCAATGATTCAAGAGTGGTTGTGGACTTTCTTAAGTCCAATATTTTCTGCAGATTCGGTGTGCCAAAAGCACTCATAAGTGACCAAGGCAGTCACTTTAATAACAGAGCTATGGTTTCCCTTCTTCAAAAAATATGGAGTAGCACACAGAATTGCTACTGCCTACCACCCGCAAACAAATGGCCAAAAAAAGTGTTCAACAGGGAAATCAAGCAAACACTGCAAAAGATGACCAATCCCAGCAGGAAGGACTGGAGCCGCCTCCTTGAGGATGATCTCTGGGCACATAGAACCGCATACCGGACACCTTTAGGGATGTCTCCCTACAGGATTGTTTTCGGCAAAGCCTGTCACCTTCCTGTGGAGCTAGAACACAGAGCATACTAGGCTGTTAAGCAGTGCAATCTGGCCTATGACCAAGCAGGGGAGCAAAGAAAATTTCAGCTGCAAGAGCTAGATGAACTCCGCTTGGAAGCATATGAAAACTCCAGGATCTACAAGCAGAAAATCAAGCGATTCCATGACCAGCAGATCCTGAGAAAAGAAATCCGAGTTGGCCAGAAAGTCCTCTTGTTTAACTCACGCCTCAAGCTCATTGCAGGTAAACTACGTTCTAGATGGGATGGGCCTTTTGTTATCACTAATGTGTTTCCCCATGGTGCAGTACAGCTAAAAGATGAACACAGCAACAGCACCTTCCAAGTCAATGGGCATCAGATTAAGCCATTCCATGAAGGTCCAGCGCCTATCACTCATGACATGGAGATAATATCATTTATGGAACCAGCATCTCCAGATGATCCTGCCTCGCATTGAGGACAATGCAGATTTTAAGTGTGGGGGGGGGGGGATAAATATACAGTTATCCCAACTGTTGTGTCTGAACTCTGTTCCCACTCTCCTGAACTCTGCTAATTTTTAAATTTTTATTTTGTTGATGTTTCCTTTCAGTTGCGTCGTTTCATTTTAAAAAAATAAAATAAAATAAAATAAAATAAAATAAAATAAAATAAAAAATATGTCATGTTTTTCAATAAAAGCTGCCTAAGCCGAGTCCATGCCGGTTCTGTGCCATCTCGGCCGGATCTGGAACATCTTCAGCCTGGCAGAGTTTCAATTTTGTCATTTATCTTTAATCTTTCCTCCTAATCAGAATTTTCAAGTGGACGGTCAAAAGTAAAATTGTTTTGAAAAGAATCTTGAACTAGCTTCTGAAAGTTTAAATAAGTCGGTAGGGAAGTAACTCAAGCAACTGGGGCAAGAGATTTCTCTAGCTTGAGGGGAATGAAACTTTTGTGCTCTAGTCAATAGTTGATTAAGAATCTAAGAAGGAACCCCTTGTGTCAGAGCAAATACAACCTGTGTGAGATTTTGAGCCTTGAAAACATTGATGGCTTACATCTTGCCATTTCTTTTCTTTTTCTAGTGTGATTTTTGCATTTATGACAACTGCATATTCTACATTTTGCCTTAACTCTCTGGATACAACTATTCTCACATGTAGGAATGACATGATCTAGGCCATGTTTCTTATAAGCCCTGAGCCAAATAAAGCCTACCTGAACAAATGTGTCTGTTGTTTACCCCGTTTGAACCTAATATAACCATTCTTCCTAAACAGCTCACTATAAGCCAAGGCCAGAAAAACTATGAATCAACCTCACCCTCGAAGAGCAGAGGAGCTTTGGAATTGTTTTGGGAGTAAGTCATGATCAAGTGTGGGGGAACTCCAGGAAGCAAAAGGTTGTTCAGCACCCCCTAAGGCTCGAAAATGCAAGAAAAGAATAAAAGCGAGTGAAAGAAAGTAAAGAGAAAAAAGAGGAAGCAGAAGCTGCAAATCTGAGCTGAAACGGACAAAGAGAGAAATAGCTGCATAAAAGTAAATAAAAGAAAAGAATAGAAAATGAGCTGGCATCAGCAAGAAGGAGGAATTGACAGCATTCTGGGTTATCCCTCAGGCTGATAAAGCTTACTCCCCATTGCTCCTCTCTTCCTCGCGGGTCCTGAAGCTAGTTTTCCCATATTCTATCATACCCGTGACCCAGCCTCGCTACAAGCCGAAAAGAAGTAATAGTGATCATAACTGTGTGTTTTTGCAGGTGTACGAAGAGAGATTCGCCAAAGTATGGTAATATCAGTTCCATGAATGTTGAGTGTAAATACAAGCCCAGACACGTGAGAAATGAGGGAGTTATTTGTCTAAAAGAGAGCTCTGTCACTCTTGGTTACCTTCTCTTATTTGCAGGTCATGAATTTGCCTAGAGCGCGGAAGGAGTAATTTCCGAATTGTTAGAGTATCTCGATCTCAAAGTGAATGAGTACCGACTCTGTCTCGGTTGAACTGAAGGAAGCCAAGTGAAAAATTCTTTTCTAACTTTAAAAATTTCCCCTTGTTGATTTTCATTTTATTTTGCCCAGGAGTGCAAAAGGGTAAGTGTGGGGGTGTGATGAGTCACAATTTATGCATCTTTTAGACACCTAAGAAGGAGGTTTGCAAGACTATTCTGCGCTTAAGAAGGATTGTTAGCTAAGATTCATTCTATGGGTTGGAATACAGAGAAAACGCAAATCTGTGTTAAATCAGATTTCTTAGCTAATAAAAGTGTCACTCCCTCTTCTGCAGGTCAAACCGAGTTGACTAGGGTCAACAAAAGGAGTCTCAGCCGAGATGAAGTCATCCTGATCAAGTCCGACTCCATCTCGGCCGGACCAGAGTCGTCTCGGCAACCCACACCTTGCAGCCCAAAGAGCCCAAAGAGGCCCAATTTTATTGACCACATCAGCCTATCCAGCTCGGAGGCCACCTCTCGTTAGCTCAGCTGCCATGTCATTCGTAGGAAATCTGCCATGTCATGTTAGAAGATCCGCATAGGGGTAGAATAGGATCTTTCACAATGTAATTCTGTTAGGATTTGTTAGGATTAGCATATCACAGCTCGTGTATATATAGGAAGAGCTGTGCACTTTTTACACGTTCTGTTTTTGAATTCACTCCTAATACACTTCATTTACTCCATCTCCTCGCCCTCATCCTTCCATTCCTGGTGGTGTACGGTGCTGTATTGGTATTTCTCTCGATTGAGGAAGTGCAGGTCTGAGACTGGGAAGTCAAGTCTGCTGGAGGGACCGATCGGACTCTTCGACGCACTCTGGTGGAGCTGATCCTCAGCGCTCAGGCTAACGGAGGTGAACCACCACCATCAACCATGGCGATCGTCGTGGAAGATGGATCCATCTGAACTCAGGACCACGGTGTTTGTATTCTGTTTCTGTTAATCAATTCCATTACGCATTTCTTCTCTTGGTTCCCTTCCTCTTCTTTAATTCACGAATTGAATCGCGATTGCATTTGAGACGTGAACAATGTTAAGCTAAGCCGATTGGAACTGGTTTAACTAATATAGTAGGTAATCATTTAACGATTGTTGATTGAGAATCTAAAATCAGCTCTGCACTTAATCCCTGCCAACTGATGAGGTGGCGATTGCGTAATTCCTCGGTATGGCAATGGACGAATGTTTGGCGATCGTCATAAGACTACCAAAGGCTGATATGGACTGAGAACTGGAGTGTGGAATCTGGACTGGACTTGAACTAATGGAACTGAATATGAATACAGTTGTATAATAATAATAGTAGATAACTAATAACAGTAGTATATGTTTACTGCATTCGTAGTCTTAGTTTACTTTCTGCTTTACTTGCACTCCAACCCCCCTGTTTACTGCTTTATAAGTCTGAGACAGAGATAGTCCATCTCTGTAGCGTCTGTCTGCACTCAGCCGAAACCAAGCCGGATTATCTCTACCGGGATCATCTCGGCTCAGTCTCTGCCGAGAGCCACTCGGCTAATTGCCGAGACGAGTCGGTATCTTACACTTAGATTCAACTACTGTTCGCATCACACCAATTCACAACTGAACACACTGTGTCCTTGAGAAGAATGACCTAGGGTTAGCTATGCTATAGTTAGCTTTAGTTATTTGATAAGCGCGTAAAACGACTGTAAAAACGCCCATCATCACACATAAAATGACAAGACATGTAGGAGGTCGGCCAAACAAGACTGGTCCAGGGCTAAAAAAAGAAAAGAGATAAGACCCATAGGAGGCCAACCAAACAAGGCTGGTCTAGGGCACACAAAATGACAAGACCCATAGGAGGCCAGCTAAACAAGGCTGGTCCAAGGGTCAAGAAAAGATAAGACCCGTAGGAGGCCGACCATATGTGGATGGTCTAGGGCACGAAAGGTGAAACTCCCATAGTGAGACATCCAACCAAGGCCGGCCTAGAGTGTTCACCTTGCGAAAATAAAATTGGCATGAAGTCTGGCGACACAAGGATAGAGATCAACTATCTTTTAAGAGAATAAGTCTAAAACATACCAGACCAAGGACCAAGCATTTGAAGATCAACCGTTTTTGAGAGAATAGGTCTAAAACATATCAAAACCAACAACCGAGCGTTTAAGAGAAACCTTGGCAGATTCCTAAGCGGCCAAAATTTGACCGGTCGAGAACAACCCTTTGTATTCTAGAGTCTAAGGGACCCTCAAGCAAAAAGCAAAACCACATACACATAACAAATTCGACTAGAAAACAATATTTAAAAGAATTATGAAGATATGCTCTCAATCAAGAATGGGATATGTTCACACAAATAAGGAGTGTCATTTCAAGCAAAATAAAAGAGAAAACAATGAGTCTCAATCCAACAAAACATAAAAGTACAATACATCCCTAGCACAAATTTGTTCAAATGATAAAGAAATATAAAACAAAACCACACGTCCAAATACATGATTATGTGGCAGGAGAATTTGGAGGGGTAGGGGCCAAGACTAACTGGCCGTCGATGATCTCTTTGAAGGGCCTAACCTCTGAGGTTTCTATGCCTGAATGTAGAAAGGCGACCTGTTCCAAAGCACGAGCGAAGCCTTCTGATTCGCACTTGCAAGGCCTTGCTCAGCCAAGGCATTCTCTTTAGCCTTGATGACTTGATATTTGGCCAAATTCTCCTCTCTCAGTTGCACCAGCGCCGACTCCAATGGTAACAACTTCTCCTCAAGGAGTAGTTCGACCGCTTCCAATTCCTTTTTCTCTTGTTTCAAAGCCTGTACTTTAGTATAAAGTTAGCCGCGGGTCTTCTCCAACTCCCCATGGGACAACATCAAATCCTTCGTCTGAAGCACGACTCGTTGTAATTCATCTTGAAGGTTAGTAGTGGCATCGCAATAGTTGTTGATCATTCAAATCCTTACACTTTCGCCCTCTTGGGCAAAATCAGATTTGATCATTCAAGGAAATTGAAAGAGGAAATATGTTTTCAAATGAATTTCTCAAGTTTGACAAAAATATTAAGCATGCAATCATCCCAGAATCCAGATTTTCAAACAATATGTGAGAGTTACTTTTTCCACATCCAAAGCAAATAAGCAACCTGCAAACATTAAAGAGTAACCAAGAAGTGACTAAGCTCTTTCTCAAGGCATATTCTCTCAATCTCTCAAGTGTTTAGGACTGTATATTCACTCAAACATCTCATGTGACTGGCGCTACAAAACTTTGACTGGCCTCTCCTTCCACACCCTCAAAAGCACATGCAATCATGATCAAAAGAACTTTGTTTTCGGCTTATAACGTGGCTAAGATTAAAGGTAGGATATAGGATGCTAAAGTGATTTTTGCTAACCATAAGGTGGAGAGGAGCAATGGGGAATGAATTTTGCAACTATGTAGGGTATCCCTAGGACACTGCGATCTTATTTGAAAACATCCTTGCTCACTTCTTTCTTTCCTTTTTTTCATTTTTCTTTCCTTCTTTTTCTCACTTCTTGTTTTGCAGCTTTGTGCTGCATTTTTGCTGCATCTTCTAACTTTTGACTGCTTTCCTTTTCTTTGTTTCATTCTACAAATGTTTTTCTTTCTTTTCTTTTGCAACGCTTTTTGGATGCACTACTCTTGCTATGTCCTTGGGTGTCTCCCCCACACTTGAATGAGACCCATTCCCAAAACAATTCCAAAGCTCCTCTGATCATGGTTTTACGACTTTGGCTTGTAATGAGCTATCATATTAGAAAAAATGGTTATTCAGGCTCAAAGAGGGTAAACAAGGGATAAAGTTTGCAAGGTAAGTCTATTTGGCTCAGGGCTTAATAGAAACATGGCCTAGATCATACCACTCCTGCATGCGAAACGAGATGTATCCAGAGAGTCAAGGCAAAACCTAGAGTAACTAGTCATCATGAATACAAATATCACACAAGAAAGGAAAGAATGGCAAGATGTAAAGCCATTATGTATGCAAGGCTCAAAAATTCTCACACGGATGGTTGCTCAATCACTAAAGGTTCCTCTTTTTCAATTTTTCAATCACTCATTGCCAAAAGATGCAGAAATTTCACTCCTTGTCAAGTTTGAAAAATCTTCTCTCCAGGGTCATGCATACCTTTTTATGTTTCATTTTTCTGAAAGAAATCCATTTAAATCCTTTTTTGCAGCATTTTCTCCAGTACTTTAGGAATCAGAAATTAGTTAGGAAAAACAAATGAAAATAAAACGAAAACAGGAATTGAAACAGGGTCGAAGTCGGTTTGGATCCGGCCGAGATGGAACGGAGTCGGTGTGAACTCGGATGACAAACCTTTTATTTGGGAAATAAGGGAAAATGACACCTAGTCAGTGAACTTAAAAACATAAACAAAAAATAATGCAAACAAAATCAAACAAAAACATACTTAAAACTAAAAGTAACAAAAACATAAACAAAGATGGAGCCGATCTAGAGTTTGATAGTCAACACAGGAATTAAAAGAACAAAATTGAGCGAGCCTTGGATGACTATGCCTTCCCCTCATACTTGAATGATGGGGGGAAGGCATACTCGGAACTCCTTCCTTAGAATCTGACGATCATGAAATTGTTTGACCTTTTGCTTGTAGATCTGGGAGTTCTTGTATGCTTCTAAGCGAAGTTCTTCCAGTTCTTGCAATTGGAGTTTCCTTTGCTTACCGGCTTTGTCGTACAAAATTGCACTGCTTGACTGCCTAGTAGGCTTAGTGCTCTATTTCAACTGGGAGATGACAAGTTTTACCGAAAACAATCTGGTAGGAAGACATCCCCAACAGAGTCCGATATGCAGTTTTGTGTGCCCATAGATCATCTTTAAGGAGTCGGCTCCAGTCCTTCCAGTTGGGATTGGCCATCTTTTGTAGTGTTTTCTTGATTTCCCTATTGAAGAATTCAGCTTGACCGTTTGTCTGGGGTGGTATGCTGTGGTGATTCGGTGTACCACCCCATACTTGTGGAGTAAGGCGGACATGACTCTATTGTAGAAGTGACTACCTTGGTCACTTATGAGCGCTTTTGGCATACCAAACCGGTAGAAGATATTGGATTTTAGAAAATCCACTACAACTTTGACATCATTGGTCTTGGTGGCTATGGCCTCTACCCATTGTGATACGTAATCGATGGTAAACAGAATGTAGGAGTATCCATTGGAGATTGGGAATGACCCCATGAAATCAATACCCCAAACGTCAAAGACTTCGCAAAATAAGATAGGTTGCTGGGGCATTTCATGCCTTCTACTTATGGCCATTCCTACTTTCTGGACATTTTTACAGGTGGGGACGAATTGATAGGCGTCTCTAAAAATGGTGGGCCAATAGAACCCACAATCAAGTACTTTTTGGGCTATCTGTGTTAATGCATTATGGTCGCCTCCAGATGCTGCATGACAAAATTGGATGATCGATTTGTCTCGGTGTCCAGGATGCACCTACGTATGACTTGATCATTGTAGAGTGTCCAAAGGTAAGGATCATCCCATATGTAATACTTGGCCTCACTTTTAAGTTTCTCTTTGTATAGTTGAGATGCCTCTGGAGGAAATTGAGATGCCTCTGGAGGAAATTGAGATGCTGCCACAAAGTTGTAGATGTCTGCAAACTATGGTGTAGACGTGTTGATTTGCAGTAGTTGCTCGTCTGGGAATTCATCTTGGATAGGCATCAGGTCACTCTCCCTCTCGATCAAGCTTAAGTGGTCTGCTATAGAGTTCTCAGCACCCTTCTTGTCTTTGATCTCTATATTGAATTCTTGGAGAAGAAGCATCCATCGAATCAATCTCAGTTTTTCATCTGGCTTCTTCAACAAGAATCTCAATGCAGCATGGTCAAAGAATACAATGATTTTGGAGTCCAGTAGGTAAGAACGAAATTTGTCCAAGGTGAACACAATTGTCAACAACTCCTTTTCTGTTGTTGTGTAATTTAACTGGGCTGGGTCCATTGTTTGGGAAGCATACGTAATCACATGCACTGGTTTGCCAACTCCAGCTCTTTGGCCCAAGACGGCTCCTAATGTTGAATTGGATGCGTCACACATAAGCTCGAATGGAAGCTCCCAAATAGGTGTTTGCAGAATAGGGGTAAATGTGAGTTGATTCTTCAGCTCCTAGAAGGCTTCAATGCAGGGCTTGTCAAATTTAAAATCCACATGCTTTTGTAGAAGTTTGGACAATGGTAGGGTAATCTTGCTGAAATTTTTGATAAATCTTCTGTAGAACCCTACATGCCCCAGGAATGAGCGAACCTCCCGCATAGAAACAGGGTTTGGAAGAGAGGTGATGATATCAATCTTGGATTTGTCAACCTCGATGCCTCTATTGGATACAAGGTGTCCCAACACGATTCCCTCGGTCACCATAAAGTGGCACTTTTCAAAGTTGAGCACCAGGTTTGTATCTATGCATCTCTTTAACACCTTGGATAGATTTGCCAGACATGCATCAAATGAATCAGCGTACACCATGAAGTCGTCCATGAAGACTTCCATGCAATCCTGAAGCAGGTTTGAGAAGATACTTATCATAAAGTGTTGAAAGGTACTTGGTGCATTGCATAGGCCAAACGACATGTGTGAATACACAAAGGTGCCAAATGGGCATGTAAAAGTAGTCTTGTGCTGGTCTTCAGGTGCAATGTGGATTTTCATATATCCAGAGAATCCATCCAGGAAGCAGTAATGAGATTTTCCTGCTAGTTTCTCCAGGACATGATTTATGAAAGGCAAAGGGAAATGATCCTTGTGAGTTGCCTGGTTTAATCTTTTGTAGTCAATACAGACTTGCTAGCTATTCTGAACCCACAGAGGTACTAGTTCATCATGCTGGTTTTTCATGACTGTCATCCTAGACTTCTTAGGTACTACCTACACTAGACTAACCCACTGGCTGTTCGAGATAGGATAGATGATCCTGGCAACAAGTAGTTCTGTCACTTCCTTCTTGACCACGTCTAGGATGGTCAGATTCAACCTTCTTTGTTGTTGCTTTATTGGACGGGCTTCCTCTTCCATTAAAATTCTATACCTGTAGATGGAGGGGTTTATGCTTGGAAGGTTAGATAACTTCCACCCAATTGCCTTCTTGTGTTGTCGTAGGACATGCAGCAATTTATCCTCCTGTTCCCAGTGGAGATCGTTAGCAATTATTACCAGTAGGTGCTGCTTAGCATCCACGTAGGCATACTTTAGATGACTCGGTAATGGCTTCAGTTCTATGGGTGGTAGCAATGATGAAGTATCATTAGTCGATTTTTGGTCCAGCTGGCTGATGAGTCATATTTTATACACTTTATGTCGGCTTAAGATGGGTGTTATTAAGAATGTTTAATGATTAAAAGTCTTGTCTTAATCAAGATTTGAATTATGGGCCTAAAAACAGGAGAAATACAAATATGTGCTAAAATGAGGTTTTTAGCTAACAAAAAGGTTAAGATTTGTTTTGCAGGCCTGAATGCCAAGCCATCTCGGCCCAAGTCATCTCGACCCAAGCTGGAAACATCCCGGCCAGTCCAGCGCTCCCGGTCAAGCCAACATCAGTGACGAAAATCTTGCCTAAAATCACCCCAACAAGATATAGATGATTTGTTAAGATGCAGATATGATTTGTTAAGATGTAGATATGGTTTGTTAAGATGCCGATATGATTTGCTAAGATCAAGGAATCTGTAATGCAGATATGATTTGTTAATATGCAAATATGATTTGTTAAGATGCAGATATGATTCGTTAAGATGCAGATATGATTCGTTAAGATGCAGATATGATTTGCTAAGATCAAGGAATCTGTAATGCATATATGATTTGCTAAGATCAAGGAATCTGTAATTTGGGTAACCAGGAATGCAGATATGATTCTGCTAGAAATTAGGAAACTGGGAAACTCCTAAGATTGAGGAGATTGTAATCTGTAATTCGAATTGGAATCTTTAGGATTTGAATTTCTATTATTAGGATTAGATTTAGATTTATCTAGATTGTGTATAAATAAGCACACCAGGCCACGTCTTCAAGTGTGGAATTTTCAGCAGAATCTAGAGTTAGTGTCGTCAGCAATCGCAGACACTTAGCGCTTCTGCAAAACTCTAATTTCTACACTTAGCCACAATTTAACACACTGTGTCCTTGAGAGAATCGACCTAGGGTTAGCTATACTATAGTTAGCTTTAGTTTTATTTGATACGCGTAAGACGACTAAAAACCTGCTTATCAAATTGGCACCGTTGCTGGGGACACAAGTTCTTTTGTGTCTTTGTGTGCCAAAACTGAGTTAAGCCGAATCCCGAGTCTGTGGAATGTTGTGTTTGTCGTTTGAGTCATAGAGTGTGTCGAGTTTGTTGAGTTTGTATTTGTTTTCTTTTCGGTCGAGTCTAAAAATAATATAGCATGCTGAATATTTTTTAAATTTTTGTTGCGTGTGTGTGTCGAATTTTTGTTTACGTGAGTCTTTACATTACTAACAACAACAACAACAACAACAACTATCCCTGCATCATTGCATTTAACTGCATCTGCATAATTGATTTTGCTTTCTGATAGCTACTTGTTTTCTATTTTCTGATTTGCATAACTAACTCTAACTTCTTCTGCATAACTGATATCGATTTTTCTGCATATTTAATTCTTTCTTTGTATGATTTTTTTCCATTTTTATGCATCAATTTTTTTTTAACATTCTGACCAATTTATGATTGTTTTGTTATTTTTTAATATTTTGTTGCCTTTCTGTGCCTCTATTTTTTTTGCTGCATATTTTTCTGTTCTATTTTTGTTTTCTTTCTATTTTTATATTTTTTCTATTCTTCTCTGATGTTTTTCTATTTTAATTCAGTTATCTTTCTATTTTTCTATTTTTCTAATCCTGTTATCTTATTGTTCTTCTTTATGATTTTTAATTTTATTAACAACACTTGTGCATTTTAATACTAGTATTATTCCTACTTCTTCTGATGTTGATAATTCTGCTCCTAGCTCCAATGAAGAAAGGAATGAGTTGCACATTGATGCCATGATGTATCAACCGTGGTGTCCTCAATATCTCGAATGGGATGGAGCCTGGTCATATGAGAATTATCCATTTGAGCTAACAACTGTGCTGCCCGAGTTTTATGATTTTGCAGGTAACATTCACCATTTTGACAATGGGGGATCCACGGCATCTAGAGGAAGGAATGAGATTGTTGCTGCTGACAATAAGAGATTTGAAGGATACAGAGATGGATGTGGCATGTGTGGTTCTATAGGACATTCATTCATTGTCCCATTTTGAAAGAACCACCACCTTCATTCAGACCACAACCGGTACAAGAAAGTTCCTTAGAGGATTTAGTAAAGCAATTGGCCATGAATAACATTCAATTCCAAAAGAATTGTCTGCCACACAACAACCAGTGCAGCAGCTTAACAGTTCACCTTCTCTGGAAGATCTAGTGCAACAATTTCAACAAAACACCATACAGATACAACAAAACAACATGCAGTTTCAGCAAAATATGAATGCCACAATGCAAGAGTTGAAAGCACAAATTGGTCAACTGACCACCACGATAAACAAGTTGCAGTTCGAAGATTCTGAATAGGTTCCTTCCCAAGCCATTCTCAGTCCATAGGAGAATATAAGTGACATAACCGTGAGGAGTGACATGGAGTTGCCGCAACAACAATCATTAAAAGTGCGATATGGATTTTCTGGAAATCCGGATTCAGAGAATTCACCCACTGTACTGGACTTTGCTGACCCTAGTAGTGCTGCCAACTCCATGCTTGCTACTGTTGACTCTACTAAGATGACTGAGATTGACGACTACATGCGAATTGTTTCTGATCTGGCTGATGTGGTTAAGATTGCAAATTCTATGACTGATGTTACTAATCTTACTGATGTGATATCGGATGAGATTTCAGACCAAGTTACTAGGGTCGAGATAGCTAATCTCGCATGTGCTGATGTTGACATTACTAATCCCAGATATGCTAATGCTAAGAATGCTTTTGCTAAAGGGACCAAGGATGCTGATTCTATGGTTGATGAGTCAGACAAAGTTAATATGATTGAAAGTGCCGACTCCATTTTGGATCTTGCCTACTCTAGAAAATGGGACGAAGTGACGATCAACTCTAACATCCAGGAAGAAGCAATGGCTGAGTCCAACAACTTAGAAGGAGCCGGTTCTGAGTCGAATAATCAAGAGGCCATTGAGTCCCACTTCGGGAGCGACAACTGTAAACAAGCCGAGAAGGAGCTACTTCCCAATTGCCGAGACCCGACAAGAGTTGAGAGTGACACGAGCAATAAGATAGATACCGAGTCTGATTCAAACAAACAAAGTCAGAAGCAGCTAAAGGCCGAGACTGACTCGGCAACCCAAGTACCGAATCCTGACCGAGTCGGCCAACTGAAGCCGAGACGAGATGAAACCAACTCGTGTGAAGAGACACATGCCACATCCGACTCCATCTCGGACAATAGAATCCATAAGCAAGTACCATCCGTGTCTGACCCAAACATGGAAGTCGAGTCCATTCTCGATAATCAAGGTCGAAACCGATATTAAGAAAAATATGAATGTGTCCTCAGTAGCCGATGCCGCAACTTGACGGATGCTGAGACTATATCCGGTAACCGCATCTACACGTGGACAATTGAGATGACACACGACCATCCGACTCTACATTCGAAAAGCTGAATCTACTCCCGACAGCCAAGTCAAGAATCCACGAATGAACCTTCTTTACTTTATTCACTAGCAGTAGAATCAATACCAATGTCATCCATACTGCAGCCATTCCATGCCTTAGTAAATTTGCATTTTGAATTGACTAAACACTGAATTTTTTGGAAATATGGATTTTAAAAATTCTATTAATTATGAGAGTACCCATACTGGATTAACTAAATCTTCTTTGTGTGTGAAAAGCAACAATGACACTAATCCCAGTGTAGAAGTTATAGGAAAAAGTGCAAAGAAGCTACTGGAGGATATCATGTTGAAACTATCAAAATGGATGAGGAGAAAGCTCCCCCAAGCTGTAGACAACATGAGCGGAGCAAAAATACTGGATATCAGATTTTGCACATTCTTTCCACCCTGAAAACAACAACCTTTCTATTTCACCCCTTCCTTTGCACACATATGCTTTGCATTGAGGACAATGCATTATTTAAGTGTGGGGGGGTCTTCCTCAGGAGGGTGACGGTTTTTTTGGTTTTGTTTTGTTTTTAGTTTTTATTTCATTACTATTCTATTTCATTTTGTTTCTTTTCTTTTTATTCTGATTCTGCTATTTTTTTTTCAATTTTGGCTTTCATTTTCATTTTATTTTGTTTTTCCTAGCTGACTTTTGATTTCGGATTGCCAATTATTGAGAAACTATTTTGAAAAAGAATTTGCATGGACTTCTTTAAGTTGAATGAAACAGTATGAAGTAATGCATAACCTTGGATGAGACGTTTTTAAACCTGACAGGGAGTGAAATTTTTGCATCCTTAGGTAGTGAGTAAGTGAAAAACTGAAAAGATGAACCATTAGTGGCAAAGCAATTAACCGTGTGAGAACTTTTGAGCCTTGCATGAATGGCTTTGTATCTCCCCATTCTTTCATTTCTTGTGTGATTATTGCATCCATGTTGCTAGTTACTCTAGGTTTTGCCTTGATTCTCTGGATATAACTCACTTCACATGCAGGAATGATATGATCTAGGCCATATTTCTTTACAACTACTTAGCCAAATAAAGCCTACCTTGTGAATAATTCCTTTGGTTACCTCGTTGAGCCTATAACCGTTTCTTGATATGACAGCTCATTACAAGCCTAAAGCCAGAAAAACCATAATCAACCTGAACCTTAGGGAATGGAGGAGCTTTGACATTGTTTTGGGAATAGATCTTGATTAAGTGTGGGGGTGACACCTAGAGGCATTGCGAGAGTAGTATATTTGAAAAAAAAAAGTATGTCCAGAAAAGGGTTGATGAAAAGAAAAGAAAAAGGATACAAAAAGAAAGAAAAAGTAGCGGAAAGAAAAAGTAGCGGAAACAAAAAGAAAAGATTGCAAGTGAGATTGCAACACAAAAGCTGCAAGACAGGAAAAGTGAGAAAAAGAAAGAGAAAAATACAAAGGAAAAAGTAGGACAGTGAACAAAGATGCTTCCAAGAAACTGGTAATGTTCGAAGGAGATAATCTCTATGCTTACAGATTCATTCCCCATTGCTCCTCTTGTCCCTCTGGTTATTAAAGCTCACTTTACCATCCTGAAACCTACCTTACCCTGGCCACGTTACAAGCCCGAAAAGTCCTATTTATCATTTGTGCATGTGTTGTTGAAGGTGTGAAAGGAGAGGATAGTCAAAGCTTGGTAGTGCTAGTTGACATAGGATGTTTGAGTGTATATACAAACCTAAACACTTGAGAGATTGAGAGAATATGTCTTGAGAGAGCTTAGTTACTTCTTGGTTACTCTTAATGTTTGCAGGTTGCTCATTTGCTTTTGGATGTGGAGAAAGTAACTTTCATAGATTGTTTGAATATCTGGATTCTGGGATGAATGCATGCTTAAGCTGTTTTGTCAAACTTGAGGAGTTTATTTGAAAATCCTAGTCCCTCTTTCAATTCCTTGAATGCTCGAATCTGATTTTGCCCAGGAGTGCAAGTCTGATGAGTCATATTTTATACACTTTATGTGGGCTTAAGATGGGTGTTGTTAAGAATGTTTAATGACTAAAAGTCTTGTCTTAATCAAGATTTGAATTATGGGCCTAAAAACAGGAGAAATACAAATCTATGCTAAACTAAGGTTTTTAACTAACAAAAAGGTTAAGACTTGTTTTGCAGGCCTGAATGCCAAGTCATCTCGACCCAAGTCATCTCGACCCAAGTCATCTCGACCCAAGCTGGGAACATCCCAGCCGGTCCAACGCTCCCGGTCAAAGCAACATCAATGACGAAAATCTTGCCTAAAATCACCCTAGCAAGATGCAGATATGATTTGTTAAGATGCAAATATGATTTGTTAAGATGCAGATATGATTTGTTAAGATGCAGATATGGTTTGTTAAGATGCAGATATGATTTGCTAAGATCAAGGAATCTGTAATGCAGATATGATTTGTTAATATGCAAATATGATTTGCTAAGATGCAAATATGATTTGTTAAGATGCAAATATGATTTGTTAAGATGTAGATATGATTTTCTAAGATCAAGGAATCTGTAATGCAGATATGACTTGCTAAGATCAAGGAATCTGTAATGCGGGTAACTGGAAATGCAGATATGATTCTGCTAGAAATTAGGAAACTAGGAAACTCCTAAGATTGAGGATATTGTAATCTGTAATTAAAATTGGAATCTTTAGGATTTGAATTTCTGTTATTAGGATTAGATTTAGATTTATCCAGCTTGTGTATAAAAAAAGCACCCAGGCCACATCTTCAAGTGTGGAATTTTCAGCAGAATCTAGAGCTAGTGTCGTCATCAATCGCAGACACTCCAAGCTAGTACAATGGTAGACGAAGCTTCAATTCGGTGTCTCTCTCAGTCGAGGAGGTACAAGACCAGGATTTGGGAAGCTGGAAGCCTTCAGAGGTGATCGCTCGGTATAGCTGACGCACTCTGTTGGACGGAAACCTCAACGTCTGGCCACCATTGGTGCATTACTGCCGTTCTTCCATTGGCAGTCGTCATGGAAGGCGGACTATCTGGAGACTCTGATTTCTCACCTTTGTATTCGGTTTGGTATATCATAAGTACAGTTGGTTTGCAATTCTGAATTTCTTTATAATTCATGCGCTTTAATTTTACTCTTAATTTTGTCGTGACACATTGTTAGGGGTAAATCACGTTAGATTAGGACCGGTTGGAACTAGTTTAACAATCTGATTAGGTAGAGAACCTAAAATCAACCAAGTACATACTCTTTGCCAACTGATGAGGTAGCGGTTGTGTAAATCCTCGGTATGGCAGTAGACAAACGTTCGACGATCGTCGTAAGAATCTAAGGTTGATTTGGAATATAACTCCCAATAGGAATGGTAAGCTGTGATGTGTTTATGATTCCCAAATCGGTACAGTAGTTTAGCGTAGTTTAGTTTACTTTCAGCACTTAGTTAATTTTCTGCACTTAAACACAAAACCCCCCTTATTTATTGCTTTCCAAAGTCCGAGACCGAGTCAGTCCGACTCCGTCGCGTCTAAATCGCTTTTGGCCGAAACCATATCAGTTCCCTATTAGCCGAGACCAGATTGCCGAGTGCGAGTCGGCCTTAGTGTCGCCGAGGTCAGGTCGGAATTTCACAACACTTAGCGCTTCTGCAAAACTCTAATTTCTACACTTAGCCACAATTTAACACATTGTGTCCTAGAGAGAATCGACCTAGGGTTAGCTATACTATAGTTAGCTTTAGTTTTATTTGATGCGCGTAAGACGACTAAAATCCCGCTTATCACTGGCCAACTTGATCTGGCTTCGGCACCAGGTGTACTAACATGATCTCGGCCTCCTATTGTTGTGACTGACGCATATTGGCCGGGGTGTATCCGGTTCTTGTTGGGTTGGAGTCGAACTCGGCATTGTGCTTTGTATTGGAGTTGAATCCAGATGGAACAAGGTTCTGGTCTTCATTGTCCGAGGTGCTTCCGGCTTTAGCATGCATAATCAAGTCGGGCTCGATACTTGTCCTTTTAATCGAGTTAGCTTCGGCTTTCTTTCCCTCTTGGCTGCCAGTGGCCGGCATGTACTCGGAAATAAACATTGTTTCCACCTACGCTGATAGCTGCTTTTCGATCCCGACAACTTGGACTCTTGCATTATTTGAGTACTTCAGGTCTTCATGCTTGCATACTTGGTCCAATAAATCAAGTAATTCTTCCTCAGGACCCAAGTCGACAAGGTCAGTGATACCACCCTCAGAGTTGGAAAAATCGTGTACTTCCCTTAATTCATTACAGTCGGCCTCAACTGTTACAGATCCTAAGCAGTCAAATATATGAGTATCTGTAGCAAAATCTAATGTATCATCACTGTCAGTATTCAATCGAAGATGCTCTCCAACCAGTTCATCAATCAGGTATACGCCAAAGAGTGAATGGTCCTCGGTGGGGTGCTTCATAGCTTCGAAAAATATTGAACTGCACAGATGATCACCAAATTCCATCGAGAGTGTCCCGGCATGCACATCAATCTTTATTTTGGCAGTCATTAGGAACGGTCTCCCCAAGATTAAGGTAGAACCCTTCCCAGATGTCTCGTCCTCCATATCCAACACATAAAAGTCGGCTGGGAAAATCAGCTCATTAACTTGGACCAGTACATCTTCGAGAACGCCTAAGGGTTGAACAACACTTCTATTTGCCAGTTGTATTGTCATTCCAGTGGGCTCTAGATCACCAAATTTCAAGGATTTGTAGATTGATGTCGGCATGACATTAATTGAAGCTCCCAGGTCCAACATGGCATTGGCAAAGGTATAGTCACCAATAGTGCATGGGATAGAAAAAATTTTAGGGTCTCGACATTTCTTTGGCAGTGCTTGTTGTACTCCTGTAGTGAATTCATCGCTTCGGGTCAACGTTGATACTGTACCTCTTGATTCCACCCCTCCTTTCATCTTCTTCCTCTTGTGCATACACAACTCCTTAAGGAATTTTGCATACTTTGGAATCTGTTTTATGGCATCTAGGAGTGGAATATTAATTTCCACCTTTTGGAACATCTTCAGCAACTCTTCATTAGACTCACGCTTCTTTGTCGAAATGGTCTGGGTCGGAAACGGCAATGGGACAGACCTATCTTGTTGAGGTACTTGTGAGTTGGCATCTAGTTTGGAGTCAGCATCAATCGGTCTCGGCTCTTGTAGCGATGCTGGTTATGGTAATTCTCTACCACTCCTCAGAGTTACTACGCTCGCATTCCCTCTAGGATTTGGAATTGTTTGCAAGGAAGGTTGTTGGACCCGGTTGATTGTAAATGGCTCACAGTATTGGCTAGTTGTTCTATTTGCATCTTGAGGTCTTGGATGGTGGTGCTCATGTTTTGATGGAATTGCATGTTGCTGGAGTTCATATTTTGTTAGAACTCCAGATTGCTTGTTGCCAGCTGCTTCATCAGGTCCTCCAGAGATGGCAAGTTTCCTTGAGCTAGCACTCTTTATTACTGTTGTTGTTGGAAAGGTGATACTTGATATTGCGAACTTGGCTGTTGATAACTGACTTGACCTTGAGGTGCATTCGGGGCAGGTCCAAATCGCTAAGCTGCATATGGCCCTTAACTCAGCCCCAGCCGAAATGGTTGCTTCCCATATTGATTATCAAACTGCCAACTCTGATACGGCTGCTTTCCGTACTGATAGCCACCTATTACTCCAACACTCTCTAGGTGGTTCAACTCAGTCTCTTGTAGTGTGGGACACATATTAGTGGGGTGCTCCATAAAAGTGCATATACCATAGACTCTGGCTACTATGCTTGGTTGATGTTGCCCAACAGCAAGTTGCCTTACCAATGATGTCAATTCGGTCAGCTGGTTTTCCAATCTCAAGTTGTCAACTATGCCGATTTCATTCAATATTCGGGGTTGGCCAGCTCCTCTGATCCCAAACTGTTGTGTATTACTTGCCATATTGGAGATCAGGTGCCTTGCTGCTGCTGGCATCTTGTCTATTAATGCTCCTCCACTAGCAACATCAGTCATGCTTATGTCCATTATTGTCAAGCCTTTATAGAAATATTGAATCAACAATTGCTCACTAATTTGATGATGTGGACATGTGGCACACAACTTGTTAAATCTTTCCCAGTACTCATGTAGAGTTTCTCCAAAATGTTGCCTTATCCCACAAATCTCCTTCCTGATGGTCGCGGTTTTAGATGCCGGAAAGAATTTCTCCAGAAACATGCACTTCATATCTCCCCAGGTGTTGAAGAGAACCGACTGCAGATACAGCCAATCCTTCGTAGCTCCATCCAAGGAAAACGAGAACGCCTTCATTTTAATGTTTCGGTATCCCTTGCGGCCTCATTGTGGAACAAATCACATGGAATTCTTTTAAGTGCTTGTAGGGATCTTCTCCTGCAAGACCATGAAATTTAGGCAACAAATGTATAAGACCAGATTTTAGTTCATATGATTGAGTTGGTTCCAACTATGGATACTGGATGCACTAAGGTTGGTACACCACATCCGGTGTAGCTAGCTCCTTCAAGGTTCGATCATTGTTCTCCATTTGCTCCAAATCTGAAAAATTGTTAGTGCTACTGTACTCAACAGAACTAGAAGTGTTAGTAACAAGGCTACTATTATTAGAACTAGAAATAGAATCAGAACTGTTACTATTACTTACTACTATATTCCTAGCTTTCCTTAACCTACGTAAAGTTATTTCTATTTCAGGATCTTAATCATATAAAGGGTTAGTACTACTCTTAGTCATGCATCATAAGGTAGATCATGTAGAAAAATGCAAGTTAGTCATGCAGAAAAATTAAAGAATGTTTATGCAGAAAAGTAGATATGGTTAATGATACAGAGATAGTTGTGTGTGTTTTTTTTTCTGTTTTTTTTAACGGTGAAACTCACGTGAAAGAATTTTAACACACACTCAGCATGTTATATTATTTCAGGATCCAAAAAGACACAGACTCAAAACTTTGACTCAACTGACAAGCATAGCATTCCACAGACTCTGGATTCGGCTTGACTCAGTTTACCACACAAAGACACAAAAGAACTTGTGTCCCCAGCAACTGCGACAATTTGATAACTCGTTTTAGTCGTGTTCTGTTTATTAAATAAACTAAAGCTAACTAAAGTATAGCTAACCCTAGGTCGATTCTTTCAAGGACACAATGTGTTCTAATATGGGTAAATGTGAAGATCAGATTTAATGCAGGAAACGTCAAGTGTAGAATGTCGACTTGCTCTTGGTAAAGACTGATCCGATTCGGTCACGGCAAAGACGAATCTGACATGATCTCGGTTAAGCGCAGAGTTGGACGCAATAGAGTCAGACTGACTCGGTTTCGGGCGGACGCTACGGAGTCGGACTAGACTCAGTCTCAAACTGAAAAGTAAGAAATAGGGGGGTTTGGTTTTGTAGGAAATAAAGACAGAAAATAAGCTAAGCAGGAAAGTAAATTAAACTATGCTAAGCTAACTATTGTATCAAATCAGAATCTAACAGACGGTTGGTCCTTAATTCCTTACCTAAGATTATACTCCGAATCAACCTGAACTCTTACAACAATTGTCGAACGTTTATCCATTTCCATACCGAGGATTTACACAATCGCTACCTCATCAGTTGGCAGAGAGTATGCACTTGGTTGATTTTAGGTTCTCTTACCTAACAAGATTATTAAACCAGTTCCAATTGGTCCTAGTCTAATGCGATCCACTCCTCACAATGTGAAATCGCGACAAAGAGACAGTAGATTGAAGCACAGGGATTAAAATCAAAATACAAAATTGCAAACCAGTTGTGTTATTGAAAACAGCATTGAATACAAGGTGAGAATCCAAAGATTCCAGAGAATCCGCCATCCACGATGATCACCATGGATGGATGGCGATGGTTCATCACTAATGGCTAGTCGTTGAGGTTTCTGCCCACCAGAGTACGTCGGCTATACCGAGCGATCACCTTTAACGGCTTCCAAATTCCCAATTCCTGGTTCTGCACCTCTTCAATTGAGAGAGACACCTTACTGAAGCTTCATGTACCATTGTGCTGGCTAGGATGAATTGATGTCGGCACTAGGTCTAAATTCTGCTGAAATTCCACACCCTAAACTTGTGCCTTACGTGCCCTTATAAACATGCAGGGTAGTTACGACTAAATCTAAACCTAATCCTACAAAATCGATTATTCCTTTATCCTAACAGATTTCTAGCAAAGTTACCCGAATTACATATTCCTTGATCCTAACAAATTTCTAGCTGAGTTACCTGAATTACATATTTCCTAATTTACTCTTCCTATGATCACGCGTTGTTCCTTGTATGCTGGAGTGATTTTTGCCACTAATATCAGTCCTGGCTAAGAGTGCTACTTTGGCTGGGACGGCTGGTCTGGCTGGGACCACTTCTTCTGGGCCAAGATTCTCCTTTTGGGCCAAGAAGCAGCTACCAAACTTCGATCAACCACTTCGCCAATTGGATAAGAGGGGGCCCACACAAGGGGCTGGACAAATGGCTTACCAGGATGGAGCCCCAGCTATCGGCTTTAGAAGGGCCATCCATCCTAATAACGAGCCGGCCTACATGGGTGTCGCCAACAGGACTTTCAACGTCTATGACCACCGCCCGTTTCCTTTGGTGCTCCTAATCTTCCATGGTCCCCTCAACTGCACGCTTACCACCACCATCCCGATCAGCATCAGTTTGGATGGGGGACCCCTCAGGTGAATTTAGGATGACGGTGGAGGGTGCGCGTACGTCTTTCTCGATGGGGCTGGACGGCTCAGGTTGGACAGCAACAACTAAGGGTGATGCTTGGGTGGCCACCTCCACCTCGCTAGATGTGGAAAGCTGGGAAGCCTTTTTCTTTAAACCCCTAAGGGCTTGAGCTGTATAACCTGTTGAAGAAGAACACATGTTAACAAGGCAACAAAAGGAAAACAAAAACAAAAGGACGACTAGTCGCTTACCCTTGTTTATTATAAGCTCGGCACTGGAAAAGGTGTGTAAACAACCAAGTTCTCCTATGAACTCTTCCTCTCATTCCTCCAAGTCGTTCCGATCAACTGTGACTGAGACAGTAGGTTGGTTGGTCCAATATGGAGGAAAGAAGGGATCCCCAAAATTATCAACCAAGAGATTGAGCCCAGTCTAATCAGGGGCAACTTGAAAAAAAAACCCTTAAAAAATTTATAACTCTTGCAAAAGGGTTTCAGCAATTTCTGCTTCGACCGACTGCTTAGAGAGGTCCATCCTACCTTTTCCGCCCGAAGGAGCGAAAAGAACCAGAAAAAGACACTAAGCGAAGGCACCCACCCCATATCCTCGCATAGGACCTTTAAAGCTCTCACAAAAGCCCAATTATTAGAGTGTAGTTGAGTGGGGGTGATATTCAGGGCACGGAGCATCGACCATTCAAATTGAGTAAAGGGGAGCTTTATTCCTAATTTCCGTGGTAGGGTGTCGTAGAAATGGAAGAAGGTACCTTCACTCGGCCACTCATTGACCATTTCGTCTGGGTGGCAAGGCGAGACTTCTACATACCTGGGACCACGACAACATATAGCATCAACCACACCCACTAGGGAGTCGGGACACGTATAAACCGAGAAGATTTTAAGACTGTTGAATCAATCCAGGAAGAGGATTCCATTGAGGAATCGCTACTCTCGACTTCCCGAAACCAAATTTTAAAGGGAATCTCCTCGCTAGCTTCGGGAGTAGCACCACGGGGTGATTGATTTCCCCAAGCAGAGGAATAGGTCTTAGAAGTGGGTCTGTATGAAGACTGGTTTCCCTGAGCAAAGGAACCAGAGGTCCCATTTGAAGGGCTCCTTGCAACGAAATATGCGAGGGTTAGATAAAGACCCTAGCTAAAGAAAGGCCCCCTCCTAAACGAAAAAACCACGAAGACAACACCAAATACAGAAAACCCAAAAGGACAATAATACAAAGCATAGAGAATCGAAGGGAAATGGCATTACCTCGTCTTGTCATTATGCAAAAGGATGAAGAGTTGAAGTGTGGAAGCAGAAAAACAAAAGGTCGGGATTCTGGGCTAAGGCGCTTGAGAGAAAAGCAGATGAGATTAAGGATTTCGAATGTAACGAGTTGGGAATTTTTTAACAATTAAAACAAGGAATGCAACCATTGTGTCCAATAGATAAATCTTGGAACGACTTGCATTGAATGACAACTGAGGCGCAGGAGGCGAAAAGACGTGCATGTGTCATTAGGCCTTAGCGTGCGAAACCAAGTGTCACCAAAGCCTGACTCGTCGTGGACTCCCTACATGCAGAGAACAACAGAATTAGGAGGGACTTGTGTGCGCCGATTGATTGGGACTTAAACTTGTGTCCTATGGACAAAAGCTTGAGGGGCTGTGTATTGGTCGGCCTGGACGACCGAGAAGCTATACCACGTACATCCACGTGGTGTACTATCCTAGGGTAGGGGCATCCCGCGTCTGACATACTGTACCGCCCTAGAGCAAGGACGTTGCGTGCCTGACATATCAGGATACCGGTATTGCGGCTCCGTTTTGTCTCTGACATGTCTGGTACCTTTTGTCTAGTGACGTGAAAATTTATACATATAAATATATGGGACTTGAAGGGAAGGGGAGACACTTGAGGTTATACATAGTGAATATAACAGCATTTATTTTGGTAAAGACTTGTATTTATTTTGGTGAATGACATTGAGAGTGATTATGTGAATGTGTTCATTTATTTTGGTGAATGACATAGAGAGTGATTATGTGGATGTGTTCATACCCTTCAAGTCCATCATTGTCTACGACTTGTAAATAGACCAGTAGTGTGAACGCTCTTAATTAGTATGATAGCGTGTTAATACTAGTTCCAGGGACAGAAAAGTTACTAGTTAGAATGGAATCTTTGATAAGGTCTTCCATAAGTTCTCTTGATCATGTTTAAATGTGTTCACATATAAAATTGAATGTGTTCACTCTACAACTATACAATTTTCTTTGTAAAAATAAAAATAAAAAAGAATATTGAAAAAGCTAGTGGGTCTCGTTTCTTAACCACGTGAAAATTAAAAGTAAAAGAAAAATAAAATTATATATTAACCAAGTCAAAATTTTAGATAAGATTATATGAGTTCTAAAACAATCAATGAAGGACTTTTCTTTTGAAATATTTAAACAAACACTATTTCGGGATTGGTAGACATTTTCTTAATCCTGCTGTCCATATTATTACCCTTCTTACTTACCTAGCTATGAACAAACATTGCTTTTAAGTAGACTTGGAGCGCTGACTATGTAAAATGTCAGTATATTCGTCATTTTTTAAAAACATTATTATAATCAAACGTCTCTAAATTAATCATTGTCTAGTTGGGAGAAATTTCGGTTAATTTACTTTAACCATGATTAACTGATTAATTTAAAGTCACTTTGTATGTCATGTTTACTTTAATGTACATAAAGAAAGTATCAAATAATATAATTTTAAATTAATATAAAATGTTATAAATTTGATATAAATAAAAGAAATTTTTAATTCAATAGTGGGTGTTGATTATTTTCTTAGTTATTTAATATTGACAAAATTTCACAATTAAGATGATATATAATTATAACACAACAGCTTAGAGGGGTAATAAATAAATTTTAAAAAATTCAATTACTTTAAAATCTGCATAATATGTTAAGCTTTTGCTAAAGAAAACTTAATAAAATCTCAAAAAATAAACATAATAATATTTACATTATTTGTAGAGCTAGCAAAACAAACTACTCGATCCATTCCAGGTTAACGCAATGCAGGTTGCAAGTTATACCAGGTTAGGTTAAATATGAGCCTCTAAATTAAAATTCAAGTCCAATCCTACGAGGATCGCAGAATTTTCGAACCAATCCTATATATTTTTTAATTTTTTTCTAAAATTCAAGACTAATAATTATTATAATATTTTTATTGGTATATTTATTTTAGTTAATAAATAAAATAAAATAATTATATTATTCTATTAATATTTTTTAAAAAAGATTGAAAAGATAATTAGTTGATTACTCTTTATATGGAATATATTATATGATAATATCATTTATCATTTTGTAAAAGTTATAGTAAAAGAACCTATATATTTACGCATATAAGTTTGTATAAATTACAAAAGTCTAAGTCTCTAACCATTTTAAATATTATATATATAGCTCAAAAAGAACATCATGATATTTGGAAACATGTTTTACAACTCTATAAGTAACGTATGTCAAAATAAAAAATCAAAGTTTATGTCAAATAAATGAAAGTTTAAAAAATTTTCTAACATCTTTAATATATTTCAATTTGTAACTTTGTATCCATACAGGGTCTTTGCCAAAATGAGATTTAGAAACATAAATGATACTTAAATAAGTAGATATTAATGAACGACTTAAATATATTTTAAGTTTGTAAATATAATTTTGTCTACTTTTAACTATAATTTTTTTTTGTTATTTTAAATTTTTTTACCATTTTTTAATCTCAAGTCAAATTGTTATTCATAACTATCGCGTATTTGTATTGAATTAATATTTAAAACTGAATGAATAGATCTCAATTACTTATTTAAGGTGAATGGAGGCAAGATTTTAAAACCTCAAGTTGTGAATAATGAAGGATTTTGTGTTGTTTATAATATCTATGCAGAACTTAATTCACCCAATACTTACCCCAAGAGTTGTCTTAATATATATTTAATTTAGAGTGACCAAAAAAAATTATTAAGTAATATTGTACCACGTGTATTAACATTTATATAATATGTAATTAAGTATTATTGATTTTTTTATATATATTAAAAAATTTAAATACATGTATCGATCAAGATCATTCACACATTGTATTCAGTACTGCCTAATAATTTTGACTCCACATAGACTGCCTTCAATACAGGGAGCAACCAGCATAGTTCCATTGACACCCAGCACTCTTTCCTTTACTTGTTCCCTTTCTTATTTCCTTTCTCTCTCAATCCTCCTTCATTCAGTTTTCAGTCATCAATTCTGTATCCATATCATTCCCAAAAGCAAAAGATAGGTACATTTTCTTTTTATACTGTTGTTACTGAATTATCAATTTATCTTTAGTCAGCTTGTTTGTGTTTAACTACACACTATGATGAGGCTCAACTTGCTCATGCTTTGCTTATCCGCCTTGTTATATGCTGTTAATGCATTGAACACTGATGGGGTAGCTCTTCTATCACTTCTAAGGCATTGGACATTTGTGCCTCATCCCATAAACTCCAGCTGGAATGCTTCTGATTCCACTCCATGCTCTTGGTTGGGAGTCCAGTGTGACAATAACCACAATGCAATCTTTCTTAATCTCTCTGGACACTCAATTTCAGGTCCATTAGGACCTGAAATAGCACACTTGAGTCACTTGCAAACACTTGACTTGACCTTTAACAACTTCTCAGGGAAAATACCTCCTGAGTTAGGAAATTGTAGTAAACTTGAGAACTTGAACCTTTCTGATAACAGCATCAGTGGACAAATACCAGATAGTTTGAGAAACTTGCTGAATTTAGTGTCTTTTAGCGTTATGGACAATATACTAACCGGTCAAATTCCTGAGTTCTTGTTTCAACTCCAACACTTGGAATATCTTCTCCTGAGCAACAACTATCTGACTGGTCCCATTCCAATGAATGTTGGGAACAGTACAGAAATTTTGATGCTCTATCTGGATAACAATCAGTTGTCAGGAATGATTCCCCCATCCATTGGAAACTGCAGTAAATTAGTAGAATTGCTTTTGGATTATAACCAGTTGCATGGAGTTTTACCTGAGAGCCTTAATAATCTCCAAAGTGTTGTTTATTTATCTGTCAACAATAATGGACTTGAGGGTACCATTCCATTATTGGGTTCTGGCAGATGTAAGAGTTTATATTATTTGGACCTGTCATTCAATAAATTTAGTGGGGGCATATCTTCAAGCTTGGGAAATTGCAGCGGATTAACAGAATTTTATGCTCTCAACAATAGTTTAGGAGGCAGCATCCCATCATCCTTGGGCCAACTAAGTGAACTTTCTACTCTTCGCCTTGAAACCAATAATTTGTCTGGACAAATACCTCCAGAAATTGGTAACTGTAGGTCCTTAAAAGTGTTGATGTTAAGTAACAACGAACTTGAGGGCGAGCTTCCAAGTGAATTAGGAATGCTAAGTCAATTACAAGATCTTAGATTGAATTTCAATCATTTGACAGGTGGAATTCCAGTGAGCCTTTGGAAAATTCCTAGTCTTGAGAACGTGATTGTGCATTACAATAACCTTTCTGGGGAACTACCTTTAGAATTGACAGAACTCAAACGACTGAAAAGCATCACATTGTATAAAAACCAATTCTCTGGAGTCATTCCTCAAAACTTAGGAATCAATAGCAGTTTAGTGCAATTGGATGTCTCGTATAATTACTTCACTGGCACTATCCCATCTAATCTTTGCTTTGGACAGCAATTAGAAAGGCTACTCATGGCTTCAAATCAATTTCAAGGTGGTATACCTCTTGACATAGGAAGATGTACAACTCTTGCTAGGTTACGCCTCGATGGAAATAACTTAACAGGACCTCTACCTGATCTTACAAGCATTAGCAGTCTCACCTACATGGACATCAGTGAGAACAATTTCAGAGGAGCGATTCCATCAAGTTTGGGAAACTTCACAAATCTTACTGTTCTTATTTTGTCCCACAACAATTTTTCAGGGCACATACCCTTTGAGCTAGGAAGCCTTGTGAATCTTCAAAGGCTGAACCTTTCTCACAACAAGTTGGAAGGTCCTTTGCCACCTGAGCTGTCCAATTGTAACAAAATGGTTTACTTTGATGCCGAGTTCAATTCTCTAAATGGCTCATTCCCATCAAGTTTGAGAACTTGGACAGGGTTAACCACATTAAACTTAGGGGAAAATCATTTGACTGGTGGTATCCCAACTTTCTTATCAGAATTTAAAGGCCTTTTTTATATAAATCTTGGGGGGAATTCTTTTGCTGGCCAAATTCCTGGATCAATTGGTGAGTTGCAGAATCTTTTTTATGGGTTGAACCTAAGTGCTAATGGGTTGACAGGTGAAATTCCTCCAGAGATTGGGAAACTGAAAATGCTGCAAAGCCTGGATATTTCTGTTAACAATCTGACTGGAATGATTGAAGTTCTTGAAGATCTTTCTTCACTGGTTGCACTCAATATTTCATACAATTCCTTTTCTGGTCCTCTTCCAGACACACTGCTGAACTTGCTCCATTCTTCTCCTTCATCATTCTTGGGCAATCCTGGCTTATGTGTCAGATGTCTTCCATCACATGGGCTGAACTGTTCCAAAGGTAACAGCTTGAAGCCATGTGATGAGAGAAATTCCACACATCCAAAAGGGCTGAGTAAATTTAAAATTGTGATGATAGCACTTGGATCCACACTACTTGTAACATTTCTGTCACTTGGTCTTGTTTATGTGCTACACTACAAGCAGGAAATTTTCTCCGAACAACGGTCGTCTTCTTTCCTCAAAAAAGTGATGAAGGTTACAGACAACCTTAATGATAGGCATATTATTGGAAGAGGAGCACATGGAGTTATCTACAAAGTTGAATTCAGTCCAGACGAAGTTTTTGCTATAAAGAAAATACCCTTTGCAGATAACAAAGGTCAGATCACAAGCATGAGCACAGAGATTGAAACCACTGAGAAGATTAAGCACCGAAATCTGGTAAGAATAAAAAACTTCTGGTTAAGAAAGGACTGTGGTCTAATTCTTTACAAGTACATGAAAAATGGAAGTCTTCATGATGTTCTGCATGAGAAGTATCCACCACCATCTTTGGAGTGGAGTGTCCGCTATAAGATTGCTGTTGGAATTGCACATGGACTTGAATATCTCCATCATGATTATGATCATGTCATAGTGCACAGAGACATCAAGCCAAAGAATATACTTTTGGATTCTGATATGGAGCCTCATATTGCTGATTTTGGCATTGCCACACTTCAAGACCATTCCTCTACTTCATTACAATCTTTCACTGTTCCTGGAACAGTTGGATATATTGCACCAGGTAATTTTTCTAGTCTTTTGGTTCATTATGTTTACTTGAGTTTCTTTTTATATTTTTTTAAATATAAATTTTTGTATGGAATAACACATGTTTACTTCGGCATGTACCAGAGAATGCTCATTCAACAGTAATGAGTAGAAAGTCTGATGTATTTAGTTATGGAGTGGTTTTGCTTGAGCTAATAAGCAGAAAGAAGGTGCTAGATGATCCATCATTTATGGATGAAACAAATCTTGTAGGGTGGGTTAAATCTGTCTGGGAGAAAACAAGCAGCATTGATGGAATTGTTGACTCAAGCCTTGAACAAGAATTTTTGGCCTCAAATGTGAGGGAACAAGTTGAACAAGTTCTTTTTCTGGCATTGAGATGTACTGAGAAGGATCCAGGTGAGAGACCAACAATGAGAGAAGTCGTCAAGGACTTGATTGTTAGATGCAAATCTCCTCACAAGACCTAGGACATTCACTGTTTTAAAAAATTACTTATTAGAGCTTTAAGTACACTTGTTTTATTAAATAATGATTTGTAATGTTAGGATAAATTTGCATGAGTGCTTCTATTTAATAAAATCATAAAGGTTTAGTAGCGTTTTTCATCCTCTTATTATTATTGTTTCTCGAATTTAGTCCTTCTATAGAGTTATGGTACGCAACTCAAACTGATAAGTTATGTATCTTTCACTGCTGAAGTAGAAAAAAGTGAATCTGCCGAGGTTGATAGTTAGGCATTGGATAAATATGTTCAAGTTAAGGCAAACCTTTCCCTATGCTATGCTTTACTGGGTTTTTGCAAGAAGCAAAAGCAAGATTTTTTTGGATGGAAGATCAGAAAGCCTGGAAAAGAGATCAACAAGAATAACCTCGTACTTCTATGTATCATTTGGTGCAGTAGATTTTAGTAACACAGTTCTTGTAAAATATTATCAATCAGTTGATTTTATTATTATTGTTATGTTTTTTGAAAAGAAATTTTTAAAATTTTGAATTATCACAAGGTGATTCTTTCTATAGGAATATATAACTTGTTTCAAAACTTTTTTTCTCAATATCTAATAATATTTGACACTTGCCATCGGTCGCCATATTATATAATAACTATTTTTTTTAATATTGTACTTTAAATCCTAGGACTTATTAGCAATTTCTTTCGTATTTTAATTTTTTAAGTTTTATTTTTTTAAATATTGACGGTAAAAATTTATAAATTCAACTTTTCACACCTTCGTACTTTGCTTTCCTATATCTCTTTTATTATCGATATGTCCAATCAATAGTTCGTCTTCTTTATCGATGAGTTGGAGTTTTCATGACCAATCTATTTGTCAGCTATTTCAAAGCCTATTTCTCATTTTGTGGGTTGTGGTAATTTAAATCAAATTTGTTCTTTTATCTTGGCAAGTTCCTAATCCTCTAACCATACACTTAAAATTATATGATTAAAGTGAATAATTTATTGACTCACGCAATTGTAATTGAACCTTATATGAAATGATTGGTTTTAATTAAAATTGAATCAAATTTGAATACATTCTTTAAGTTTTGTCTTAATGGATTAGCCATATATATACCATAGTTAGAGTTATTATTTGGGGATTTATGCAAACAAACTTAGCCTTCCCTTTGAGTTCTTCCTTGTGGTTGAGAAAATTGGAAACCTTGAACCCAAAAGTCTCAATGTGAGCAAAACCTATGTTAATTTTAAAAAATAAATGGTGTTGTTATCTACTTATTAGTTGCTATACATTAATCCAACGACTTCTCTAGTTTCTGCATTCACTACCACATACTTTATTTTTTAGCACTAGTTTACAATGTCAATGGAAAAACATGACATTATTGATGTTCTCATGGACCAAGATGAAGGAGAAATCATGACCAAGTATAATTTTGTCAATGATATTATTAATTTTATCTATATTTGTTATGAATGATTTTTTATTTGTATTTGAAACTTGTTATAATGTTATCCCAATTTCTCCTCTTGTGCATGCTAATACTTTGAAATTGTTACATCAATTAAAAGACATTTTTGTTTATGTTGCTACATTTCTTGCATGGGTTTGATTATGCTTTATTTAATTTGCAAGATCTAGATTTGATATAGAGTGGGAGAATCTTCCTCCATATTTTCTTTCTTTCAAGGTCCAAGAAGAAGATTTTGTTTTTTCCTTTTCCCATTAAATCAAAGGTTATGGTACAACGAAATTAATGACTTAAATAGAGCATGATGAGATTTTAACGTAGGTGACCAAGATTTTAAGAAAATAAAAAATTATAAATATATCTTGATTATCCTTATTAAGTCGATGTATTGTTGGGAATTAAAAATGGAAATGAGATACACTCATTTAACAAAATATTAAAGATTTAGAAAACTTTTGAATGGGTCATAAATATTATTAGAGTTGTATATATAAAATATAAAATTTTAAATATAATTTTTTTTACTTTGTTTTTGTGTGCAGAATTTTTATACATAGTATATATTATGTTAGATGTTGTATTATATATTATTACCTTTTAACTTAATTATAATATTTTATTTTTAAATATAATATTGAAAAAGGTAACTCCTATCATAGTTAATTTAATTACTATTAAAAGGGAAATTGATATCCTAATTAATTTGATTACTTTTGAAAAGGTAACTTATACCATACTTAGTTTAATTACTATTAAAATGGATTTCATAATTAATTTAATTACTACTTAAAAGATAATTTATATCTAACTAATTCAATTATTATTTGAAATAGTAATTTGTATTTAATTAATTTAATTAGATAATTTATAACATAACTAACTCAATTACAGTTAAAAGAGTTACTTTAGAACAACCAAAATATCATTTTTATGTTCTCCATTATGTACAAATTAGTAGTAAAAATAAGTTTACAAAGCTATGTCGTGAATTAATTAAATTTCATTTGTTAATCATACATTTTTACTTAAATAAGAATAAAATTATAGTAATGTATATTATACCGACTAACATATAAGTAGATTAAACATGTTTCAATTGAGTTAATATAAAAATATTATTTTTGATCTTAAGTTTAAATTGAAAATTACAAGAACATAGATTTTAAAAAAATGACTTAATATTTAAAATTTGTTCACTTTGTTACTAAACTATGAAAAAAAAATTGAAGCAATGAATAATATTTATTACAAAATTATTTTTCCGAAAGAAGTAACTCATACGTTATATTTGACAAATGAATCTAGGCATCCTTGTTTATAACTTTGATGAACTAGTATAATTACTAGTATTCCTTATTTATAACTTTGATGATCTAGTATAACTAATATAACGAGAACCCAAGGGTAGGAAATCTTCAACATGAGTAAGAACATAAAGAACCTAAGGGTAGACTTGGTATCATAGTCACAATTAGTAATAAGTTTTATAAATATTGACTGCCCATGATATAGATATGATTGCAAATTTTTGCCAGTAACAAAATTTCATCATATTAGGTAGATTGTTGTTACATGAGTACTAAACCTAGTTTTGCTGGATTTTGAAATGCCTGCAAAAAGGATCTAGGGAGAAGCTAGGGAGAGTGTTGAAATATCATTACCATTCAATTACATTTTTCGCGGTTTAGTCTTCCTTGTACTGTTTCATTCGAATTCAGTTTTGAAAGATACATTTTGTTTGGATTCAGTCTGCATTCTGTGGCAGATGGGAACATTTCCGCAATCAGCATTTTTTTTTTTTTTCTCCAACTGGATCCATGCAATTTTTCGGTTGCGTTTTGGCTGTCCACATTCATTTTCGTGCATTCAATTTGGAGCTGTCCGCACTCATGAATAATTTTCATGGATTGCGTTTTAATTCCGAGAGGTTTCAGAAAATTTGGAGCACGTTTGGATCGTTCCACGTTCAAAAAAAAAAAAGAACTGAAGAAAAAACTGAAGTTGTGCGCGATTCTTCCTTTAATTCCGGCCACGTTGCGGCTGCTGGATCCAGTTTTGGTAAAGCTGGGCGAAATTGGTGTGGACCGTGGACGTTCTGAATGCTACCAAAATGGGCGAAAAGAAATCACCAAAAGGGATCTAGTTTGCAGCGTGATAAGTGGATTCAACCTCCTCAAGGCAGCGTGATACGTGCAATTCCGGATTACGTGATACCTGGAACGGGCAGTTTTGCAAGTTTCCAATTGGCGGCTTCGTTGTGGTGAAGCGTGCATTTTCCGCAAACAGGCATTTGGATTCAATTAGGTTTCGTAATTTTCTGATACTGCATTCAATTTCGGTTTTGAAATTTAATTGATAGGCACCATTGAATTGCATTTTTCGGTTACATTTGTGTTCTCTCCACGGTTTTTGTTGCCCTCTCCAATCTCTTTGCCTCCCATTCATAGGGAGAATCATGGATTAGTTTTACCCTTTTGGCATGCATTTCAACTTAGCCTGTTGATGTCAGAGGGGTGAAGCTTCTTTGGTGGGCTACTTTTCAGTATGTCAGGGGGTGCCTCCATCTGCTCTAACTTCCTCGAGAATGAAGTCATGTCAAATTAACTCTAGCTTCCTTCCTACTTTTCGTTCTAACATGGTCGGGTATCCATTCTTGGGTGACCCCGGTCGGTATGCGCATTCCTCCTCTCGGTCAGTCATGACCGGACAGTGTACATCGGTCCCCGGACAGTGTACATCGGTCGGAGCCGAACAGTACACAGCCCCTTAAGCTTGATTCTTATTCTTGGGAGTCAAGCTTAACTCGTCGAACACGACCGTGGAGTCCTCTGGGCCCGACGTGGGGGATGATGTCGCTTGGCTTCCCTGAATTTTAAAACCGCTTCAGTTCCAGGTTTGCGCGCCTTATGATGACACCTCATTAAATGCGTGTTGTTTTGCCTTCCCGAGGTTAGCGCAATGATTGCGGTTACCCTAGGATTTTTAATGCGTCTAGAACTACTTTACTTCCTTCGTTTCTACCTTCTTCCATTTCTCTTCGCATTACGCTTTCAAAATTCTTTCTGTGCCTCTTCACGATTTCTCCTTCCCAGTCCTTTTCGTCTTCCATAGCGACTTGATTATAGATGTCGTAGGTATCAATTCTTCTTGCTTTTTCCTTGGCTGTATTTTCTTTTCCGTTTGGTTCTTTTTCCTGTGGTTTGTTTTTTGTTTTGGTTAGTTTCGATTTCCCCTTCTTCCTTCAATCTGTCAAAAATTCCTTTCTTCTGGTTGGGTCTGAAACTGACCCTACCTCTCTTTGTTGCAGGGGGCCCTTCTGAAGGTGTCGCTGGTTTTTCTCAGGAAAACTGGTCCCTCGACAGAGTCGCGTCGGTGATCGACTCTTCCTCCCAAGACGACCCTTTAAGTTCGTCAAGTTCAGGAGAGGTGTTCCTGTTTGAGATTTGGTATAGGGACAATTTTGAGGATGATAACTCTGAAGACCCTTTTTCCTGAGTTGATTCGGACATCAAGAGGGTTTCTTCCTTCTATACTCAAGGAAGTTCTTTGCTGGGGATGGCCAAGAAACTAGTTCAACCCAGCCCCTGGTCTGTGGTGGTTCGGTCCTACTGGCCGAACGAATCAGTCAATGGCAAACCTTCTCCTAATGAAGCCCCCTTCTTCTTCTTCTACGAGCCGGTGTTCTCAAAATTCAACATCAAGCTCCCTTTCACAGCCTTCGAACGGTCGGTTCTTCGTGCCTTGAATGTCGCTCCCTCACAACTTCATCCTAATAGCTGAGCTTTCGTGAGAGCTTTCGAGCTGTTGTGCGAAGATTTGGGGCCGAGCGCCCTCCTTGGGAGTGTAGTTTTGGTTTTTCTCTTTGAAGAAAGTCTCCAAGGTGGGATGGATGTCATTGAGCGGCCGTCCCAGGCGTAAGCTTTTGAAGCCATTTCTTGAGAGTTTCAAGACTTTCAAGGATAAGTTTTTCAAAGTCAACCAAGGCAAATCTGGCCCCAATATTTTGGTCGACCAATCGAGGACTCCTTACTTCCCTTTATACTGGACTTCTCAACCAGCCGTGTCTGTTACCATAGTCCGAAAGGACTTGGAGAAATGGGAAGATGAGTTTATTGTTGAACTCGAGACTCTTCCATACTTATCATGTTCTGAACTTATTTGTGGAATAGGTTTGTATCTGTTTTTTCCAATTAACATATCCTACCCTTGAAACATATGTCTTAACATATTGATTTTGTTTGCAGGTTTCTTTGTTAAATATTTAAAAGATATTAAGAAGAAACTCCTTCAGGGTGCCGAGGAAGGAACAAGCGCACCTGTTGCTGCCGTGCCTAAGGTTGTTCCTTTATCTCATTTAGAAAAGAACACGGCCGCGGACCCTTTGATAATATCTGAGGGATCCTAAGTGGCCACGACATGGTTGGACGAGGGTCGGCCGGCTGATGAGGAAATTTTGGAGAGGCCGGCTAAGTGCGTCCATCTTGAAGAACCTAAAGAGCCCAGGATGACCGCTCAATTTCTGGTGTTGGCTTGGTTTCCCGAGGGATAATTCTGGGTCGGCCGTCCAGTCCTTCCATGTGGGCGTGCTCTGGGTCGGTCGTAGAGGCAGTGGACCGAACAATGTTGGCCCCTTCAGATGGCCTCTTAATAAAGCAACTAGGTGTTTCAGGCACCTTAGATGCTATTCAGCGTTTAGTTGGTTGCTCGGCCATTCTGGCTCGTGCAGCCGAGGCTGAATGCGGTCCGTTGGCCGATCGTTTGGTGCAGGCGGAAGAAGAAAAACAAGCTTGGGAGAAGGCCCGTTCCAAGTCTGATCATCAACTTGAAATTTTAAGAAAAACAATAGTTGAACTTCAGGAAGAACTGCGGCGCTCCACTGATCATCATTCTTCAGCCCAGGCCGAGTGGGAAGTGACTCGAGCTTCTCTCACCACCGAGGTAGAAGATGCAAAGAGATCTTTCTTGGTCGGCCAGGAAAAATTTCATCTTTGGAGTCCGACTTGGTTCATCTTCAAGCGAAAAATGCTGCACAAAAGGATCAAATGAAAATTAAGGACGCGACTATCCTCCAATAAGGGATGGTCATGGTGCATCAATATGAGCATGGTTTCAATCATGCTCTTGCTCAAGTTAAAGTTTTGCATCCTAACTTAGATTTTTCTAGGACCAACCCTTATAAGGAAATTGTAAATGGTAGGATAGTTGATATTCCTTCATTCTTACTTGGCTTGAATAGGGCTATCCTGTAATAAATCCAGGTTGGTCCTCAGTTATTCTTCATTCTTACTTGGCTTGAATAGGGCTATCCTGGGGGAGGGTTCTCCTATTTCGACTGGGATCATGGCTTCAGTGCCGAAAGTGAGACGAAAAGGAGTCTCATTAGTTGTTGAGTGTGGTATGATAGGACCACAGGACTTGAGGTAGCTCTTCTGCCCATCGACCCTTAGCTTCTTCCAACCTCTTTTGTAGTCCTTGTAGTATGACCTTGTTTGCAGCTTCGGCTTGGTCGTTAGATTGAGGGTGTTCGACCAAAGTGAACAATTGTTTTATCTTTAACTCCTTGCAAAATTCGACCGTCCCTTTGAGGCGAATTGAGTGCCGTTGTCAGACACTATCTTGGCCGATATGCCAAATCTACATATATTTTTTTCCAAAAGAATCGTTTAATTTTTTCAGTCGTGATTGATGCGACCGGCTCCGTCTCTATCCACTTTGTGAAATAATCTACCGCTACGACCAAGAATTCTACCTGCCCTAGCGTTGGGAGAAAAGGTCCAAAGATATCCACTCTCCATTTAAAGAAGGGCCAAGGGGATGTGATGGGGTGTAAGCGTTCTAAAGGTGCTTTGTGTCCTTCAACAAATTTCTGGCATTTGTCGCATTTTTTCACATATTCCAAGCAGTCTCTTCTGAGCGTTGGCCAATAATAGCCGGCTCTTGCTATTTTACTGGGCAACGCTCTTCCACCAATATGAGTGCCGCATACCCCTTCATGCACTTCCTTTATCACATAGGCCAACTCCTCATCCTTTAAGCACCTAAGAAGTGGGATGGAGAAGCCCCTTCTGTATAAGTGCTATCCTAGGAGGGTGTACTTGGCGGCCTCCTTTACTACCTTCAGAGCCTCTCCTGGATTGTCTGGGGTTTCCCCATTTTGAAGGTAGTTAAAGATTGGCGTCATCCAGGTAGTTCTGTTTTCAACGCCCAAAACTTCCGACCGATCGATGGTCGGTGTACTCAGATTTTTATGGATAACCGTCCTCTGCTGTCCTCGTCTCTGCGTGCTGGCCAATTTTTCCAGTAAGTCGGCTTGTTTGTTCTGATCCCTTGGGACGTGCAAAAGGATGAAGCTGTCAAAAGAGGAGGCCATGGCCGAGGCTCTATCCCGGTATTTGGCTAATTGGGGATATTTGGCTTGGTAATCTCCATTAATTTGTCCAGTGACGAGTTTTGAGTCACTTTTAGCCGTGAGTTTCTTTGTTCCTAGCTCCTGGGCCAGCTTCATCCCCGCCAGTAATGCCTCATATTCTGCTTGGTTGTTGCTGGCTTTGAACTCGAAGTGCAGGGATTGTTCTATCAAGACTCCAGTTGGTCCCTCCAGAATGATTCTAGCTCCACTTCTAGTGTGGTTGGACGATCCATCGACTGAGAGGTACCATTCTTCTTCTTCCTCTCTTCCCCCTTCGGGGGTTAATTCTATGAGGAAGTCTGCTATTGCTTGAGCTTTGATGTGGCCTCGTCTTTCGAATAAAATATCGAACTCTGATAGTTGTACGCTCCATGCCACCATCCGTCCGTCTAGGTTTGGTTTACCTAACACCTGACGAATTGGCAAATCTGTTCGTACAATTATGCTGAAGTTTTGGAAGTACGGTCGTAACCTTCTGGAGGCGGTTACGAGAGTCAGGGCGGCTTTTTCAATCTTCCGGTATCGTGTCTCTGGTCCCTGTAAAACTTTGCTCACAAAATATACCGGTCGTTGCTCTCCTTCTCTTTCCTGTACTAATACAACACTTATGGCATCATCAGAGGCAGAAAGTAGTAGAGGCACAAAGGGATACCTGGGACCGGACGTGTCAAAACCGGTGGAGCGGCGATCGCTGTTTTCAGTTTTTGAAAAGCCTCTTTGCACTCGCTCGTCCAAGTGAACCTCCTCCCTTTCTTTAATGCCCCGAAAATGGGTTGTGCCGTCTCTGCCGACTGAGGGATAAACCGTGATAGGACGGTAATTCTTCTCATATGTTGTTGGACCTCCTTGACGCCTTGAGGGCTCCTCATGCCAATTATTGCCTGACACTTGTCCGGGTTAGCTTCTATACCTCTTTCGGTCAGCATAAACCCTAAAAATTTCCCAGCTTGCACTCCGAAGGAACACTTCTCAAGGTTCAACTTTAGTTGATGGTCTCTTAATGTCTTGAAAACACGATCTAAAGTTTCACAGTGTTTGTTTGCCTTCTCGGATTTTATGACCATGTCGTTCACATATACTTCTATATTGACCCCAATTGTTTTCTTAAAAATCTTGTCCATCAAATGTTGGTAGGTAGCCCCAGCATTCTTTAAGCCAAACAGCATGACCTTGTAGCAAAAAACTCCTTCCTCAATTATGAAGGTTGTTTTTTCCTCGTTGGAGGGATGCATCCGGATTTGGTTATAGCCTGAATAAGCATCCATGAAACTCAGGAGTGCGTATCCTGATACTCCATCTACTAGTCGGTCGATGCTGGGTAGAGGGTATGGGTCCTTTAGGCAGGCTTGTTTAGGTCGGTGTAATCTGTGCACATCCGCCACCGACCATTGTCCTTTTTGACCATCACCACATTGGCCAGCCATGTGGGGTATTGCACTTTCTTGACGATATCGGCCGTCACCAACTTGCTGACCTCTTCCCTTACGGCCGTTCGCTTTTCCTCCCCTTGTTTCCTCTTTTTCTGTGCCATTGGTTTAGCATTTGGGCTGACTAACAGGTGGTGGCACATAAAATTTAGGTCGATACCTGACATATCCTTAGCGGACCAGGCGAAAACGTCCACGTTTCTTCGGAGTGTCTGGACGAGTTGGTCTTCTTCCTCTAGTTCTAGAGCCTTGCCGATCTTCATTCTCTGGGTATCTGAAGGTCCTATTTGCACTTCTTTGAGATCTCCCACCGGATGGGGCCTCTCTTCGATGGAGAAATGTCGCGAGTCAAGGTCAAAGTCCAAGATATTCACCCTAGGTCTTTTGGTAGTCGATTCCACCCTCAAACTATCTTTATAACATTTTCTGGCCACTGTCACATCTGCCTAGACAGTAGCCACCGTTCGCCCGGCAGGAAACTGCATGCATAGGTGGTGGGTAGAAACGACAGCTTTTAACCTGTTTAATGCTAGGTGTCCTATGATTATGTTATAAGAGGCCTCGGCATCAACGACCGTGTATAGGATAGGGATCGTCTTAGCTCCATCTCTATTTCCGAATGCTGTTTCCAACTCCACTGTTCATTTTATGGGGACTCGTTCTATAGCGAATCCGTAGAGAGCTCCCTGGCACTTGGTTAGGTTTTGGATACCCAACCTTTTGGCGGTCGTCCAATATAAAATATTGGCCGAGCTTCCCTGGTCGACTAACACCCTTTTGATCTTATATTCTGCGGCCACAATGGATATGACCATGGGCTCGTCACACCCCGTCCTTCCTCTCCTAATGTCTCGGTCAGTAAAGGTGATGACCGGCCTTGACGTCCGTCTTCCCAAAGGTGTTATGTTGGCTCTCGTGAGTACTGCCTGAATCTCTCTCCTTCGTCGACAATCTTCTAAGGGTGGGCTACTGACGCCTCCCAATATGGTAAAGATGGTGCCCTTGTGCGGGACTGGGCTGCCTTGTCTTGACCTACTTCGCCTTCTTCTGGTTGGCCATTCTTCCTTCTGTCCTAGCTTTTCTTCCCGTAGCCTGACGTATTGGTTCAAACGTCCCTCCTGGATCAGTCTTTCGATTTGGGTCTTCAAGGTCCAGCATGCTTCCGTTGAATGTCCCGTGGTACGATGGAAGTCACACCGATCGGCCTTGTTGTTGCCCAAGACCTTTCCATCAAAGGGAGGGGCAAAATGCAACAATCTTGTATGGCATATCTCCCTCAGGATTTGGGCTCTTTTTTCATTCAAAGGGGTGAAGTGTTTGTTGTCTGGCCGTTTTTGGAGCGCTGGTCCGTGGATTGTCCTTTGTTCGATCGTTCGGTCGTTGTTTCTCCTATTTTGTGAGGGTTTTTCCTCCAATCGTTCTACCTCATCCTCCTCGGCCTCTACGTGCTTTTCAGCCCTCATTCGGATTTCTTCCATGCTAATTGGTCGTTTGAGGGCCAGAGAGTTGCTAAACGGACTGGCCTTTAATCCTTTTTGAAAAGCTTTTACGAAAAGTTTCTGATCCGGGTCATTTACCCAGACGGTTGTGTTGTTAAAACGACCTAAATAATTCTTTAGGCTTTCTCCCTTGGCTTGCCTAATGTCAAATAAGTCCGCCACCTCCAATTTCTTCGCCTTGTTGGCTGCAAACTAAGAAACAAACGCACTGGCTAGGTCATTGAAGGTTCGAATGGTCCTGGCCGGCAATGTTGCCATCCAGTGCATTGCTACACCCCTTAGGGTGCTTGGGAAGAGTTTACAGCTTAACTTATCATTTCCACCACTTATATACATTTGTGTTTGGAAAGCCTGCAAGTGTGCATGGGGTCTTGCGTTCCATCAAAGGGTTCCACCACCACCTCCCTAAAATTTGGTGGAAACTGAGTTTTGTTAATCTCTTGGCTGAAAGGTTGCCCCCAGAAAGACTTGGGGGAATTTTCCATTGGTGTGGATGATTCCCTTCCACGAGTTGTCTTGGCTGCTTCCAGCTGTCGTTGGAGTTCTTCCTCCCTTTCCTGCGCCCTTCTCAAGGCCTTCGAGTGTCGTTCCTCTGCCTGTTTATATCTCTATTCGGCCTTGGCACTTAGGCGAGATTGCTCATCACTGCGTGCCTGTAATGAGGCTACAGTACGAAGCAACCTTTGGAGAGTATCTTCCTCTCCCTCATTTGTGGAACTCGCTTGATTCCTTATTATCAACATCTTCTCAAGGTTAGGTTTTTTCTTTTGATGGCTGGAAAAAGTTTTTAAGTGGTTGGGATTAATTTTACCTTGCCCCACAGTGGGCGCCAATGTTCTCTCCGCGGTTTTTGTTTCCCTCTCCAATCTCTTTGCCTCTTATTTATAGGGAGAATCATGGATTAGTTTTACCCTTTTGGCACGCATTTCAACTTAGCCTGTTGATGTCAGAGGGGCGAAGCTTCTCTGGTGGGCTACTTTTCAGTTTGTCATGGGGGCGCCTTCTTCTGCTCTGACTTCCTCGAGAATGAAGTCATGTCAAATCAACTCTATCTTCCTTCCTACTCTTCGTTATAACACGATCGGGGACCCATTCTTGGATGACCCCGGTCGGTATGCGCGTTCCTCCTCTCGGTCGGTCATGGCCGGACAGTGCACATCGATCGGGGCCGGACAGTACAATTTGCATTTAATTGCAATTGTTTTTCAATTTTCAGTGCATTTTTTATCAATTGGCAGTTTCATTTTGGTGCGATTTTGCTTCCGCTTGGCACGTTTCCACGATTTCCAGATTTAGGGGTTCAAATTATTTTTATTTAATTTGATTAAAAAAACCATTTTAAAATAAGGATAAAATATACATATATTTTATACCAACAAGGAATAGAACCCAAGTTCCTTTAGTGGCTGGAGATCCCAAAATCCATTAAGATTTTTTAAATATTAAAAATTTATTATTATTATTATTATTGTTGTTGAATATGTTGATAATAATAATAAGAAAGTAAATTATGGTATAAAAGCACTTAGAGTACTACATAATATGATAAAATTTGGACCCTTCTTATTAATTTTGGTAGTCTAGTAATTTTAAAAATTAAATTAATTGAAGAATAAATTATCAATGTAATCCCCGTCAGGTGAAAATTTATTTAATTTAAATTACATATCGTATATGAAATTATTTATGCAAACTATGATCGGCTGAAAGGAAGACAAAATTTGGCCAAATAATAACATACCCATGATAATAAATATGTGATAATTATAAAGTTTTACTTTTCATGTAAATAATAGTCGGTCCAACGAAAAGCTATTATTTGATAGAACTAATTGTCAATATTTGATTATTACATTAAGTGTACCGCTTACAAATTAATTTTTCTGTCCAAAGACTAAAAATTAATGTTGTGCTAGGAATCTTGTAAAGGGTTCATTATGTAGTTTATCTACACGTGTCTTGCTATATACTTTATATGTCTTACCTACTTAATGTGTCTTACCTACTTAAAGTGTCTAACCGCTTGTGTACTTGCAAGCAAAATTGAAGGCTGGTTATTACTGGTCGACTTTATAGTAGGATTGCACAAAATATGTGAGGAAATGCGATAAATGGCAAAGGTTCGTAAAAATGCATAAAGCACCCCTGTGAGCAAGCATTACATTCGGTCATTATCGCCATGGCCATTCTACAAATGGGGGTGGATATCCTAGGCCCTTTCCCAACGACACAGGGGCAAATTAAATACTTGATAGTAGTAGTAGACTACTTGGCCAAATGGGTGGAAGCCGGAGGCTGGTCGTCAGCATTTCGGTGGGGAAAGGATCAAACAATTTTGTTGGAAGAAGATCATCTACCGTTTTAGCTTACCGACTGAAATCGTATCAGACAACAGAACGTAGTTTGCATCCTGCTCCACGTCCGAGTTCTACGAACAGTTGAAAATTAAACAACTCTTCACGTCAGGAGAACACCCCTAGGCCAATGGCCAAGCTGAAGCAGCTAACAAGGTCATCTTGAGGGCCCTACAGAATTGTTTGGAAGAAGCAAAAGGCAGATGGGTGGAGGACCTTCCACAAGTACTCTGGTCATACCATACCACACCTCACTCCACCACAAATGAAACTCATTTTCACTTGACGCTTGGCGTTGAAGCAATGATCCCTGTGAGAAAGTGGGAGCCATCCCCATGAACGACCTTATTCCGACGAAAGTGAGAACAAAAAGGAACTAAGGGCTTAACCTAGATCTACTACAAGAAACGCAAGAAATAGCCCCATGTAAGGAAATATGTAGGAAGGCTAGAGGCGGCGTAAGGCATAACAGAAAAGCTCAGTGCCTCGCAAATTCAAATGTCGAGACTTGGTGCTACGGAAAATCACGAAAGCAAAGTGGAAAGTAACAAGTTAACCCCAGTTTGGGAGGGGCCCTTTAGGGTTTTAGAAGATGTTGGAAAAGGAGCGTATCACTTGGAGTAATGGATGGCAAAAAGGTCCTACATACTTGGAATGCTACTAGTCTACAAATGTATTACAGCTAAAATTCATGGAAAATCCACATGTAATAGAATCACACATTAATGCAAAAAGAATTCATTGCTAGTTCAACGAAGGAGCAAAGACCCATTAGAGGCTAAATATAAAAGCTAGTCCAGGACACAAAGATCCATAGAAAGCTGGCTATATAAAGCTGGTCCAGGGCATGAAGGAGCAAAGACTACAGGTGAGGCTATATATAAAGCTGGCTCAGGGCATGAGGGAGCAAAGACCCATAGAACGGCTATATAAAGCTGGTCCAGGCATAAAGACCCATAGGAGGTCGACTATAAAAGCGGGTCCAGGACACAAAGACTCATAGGAGGCTGACTATATAAAGCTGGTCCAGGACATAGAGCAGACCCACGTGAGACCGGTCAGAGTGTGAGGGAATTAAAGACCCACGAGAGTCGACTATATAAAGCTGGTCCACAGAGCCGGCATTACGAGGCTGGTCCAAGGCACCAAAATCAAAGATGCGTAGGGGACCACCCAGCGATAAATCCAATGAATGATGCCCTCCAAAACACTTAAAAGAATGTAGAAACCAATTTAACATACAAGGCGAAAACATAAAAATTTGTCGAAGAGAGCGTATGGTGGACACATCCACCTATATCGAAGTCTGAGAAATTTGATCGAGATTTGTACATAAACCTTGCAATCAAAAGGTGTTTTTGGGTAAACCCTAAAAAATTCCTGCAACAGAGTGAAAAAGCAAACGCATAAATAATACAAAGCAATGGGACCGACTAAGCTCTGTGCTCAGACCTTGTAATCAAAGGTAAGCAATTAAGCAACCATAGTTGAAAATAAAATGCATAAAAAAGTATACAAGGCGCCGAGGAATGATTGAGATCTATCAAAAGACTTCGTCAAATTCACCGATATTAAATAACCTCGATATAATGAGATACATGCATAATAAGGCATCCATCAAGAGAAATCGCGAAAACTTGATTAAAGCAAAAAGGCATGAATATAAGTATTAAAATCACAGGGACAAAATAGAAGCAAAGTATTGTCAAATACAAATGAGGGGTCCATACATGGTTAAATACAAAGAGTTAAGAAGCAGGAGAGGCTTTTGAGAAGGAGATTCGGAATTTTCCATTAACGATCTCCTTAAAGGGAATCTTACCAGAATTGTCAACATTCGGGTATAAAATTTGACTTGCTCCAAAACACGAGAGAAGCCATCTTGGAATTGGTCCATGATCACTGCACCATTGCTCAGCTAGAGCATGTTCTTTAGATTTGATAGTTTGATCCTTCGCCAATCTTTTCTGCCTTTACTTGAGACAAGGCCGACTCAATAGATGATAATTTCTCTTCGAGGGCTAACTTGGCTGCCTCTAGTTCTTTCTTATCATGCTTCAAAGTTTCCACTTCGGCCTGAAGATAATCGCGGGCAGTTTCCATATCCCTTTGGGCCAACATTGGGTTCTTATTCTGAATTATGGTCCGTTATGCCAAGTCTTCTTGAAGGCGGTGGTGGCGTCCCCGATAACTATTAATCTTACTCTCAGCCTTCCAAATACGCAATCGACAGTTTAAGGTTAGCCTCAAGAGCCTTCATATTTTTATCAGCCAGTGATTGGTCACAGCTTCTAAACGCCCAAACTCTACTTCAAAGAAGTGCGAAGCAAAATTAAAGAATATCCAGCATACCTTTTGCAAGGCCCTAAAGCTACCAGTGACCCTCGAAGTCGATTTGGCCTTGTAATTATCGAGATGGCAACAGAGCCCGATCAACCACCTGGCCCATGGATACAAACGAGCCCACAGGGGCTGAGGGACGATCGGGCCAGAATTATGTCCCACTGCCTAACTCGTGTTGCTCAGCCTCGAGAACAAGCCTTTCTCATCACCCATATCGAGTGCCCGATTTTCGCCCCCATGTTGGCCGAAGCCTCGGGACGCCTTGATCCCCATCATCATCCTTTGGGCACGTTTTTCACTAACCTCAAGGTTGGTGTCAACAAGAATGAGAGTTCATAAGGTGACTACGGTGACCACTCAAGAGGCGCCATTGCGCGATGGTCGGGAAGCATCCTCGACGATGAAAATGACAATGGAGTCACCGGGGATGGTCTGGCCCAACTGCCTAAGTCACGAATTGCACTCCACTTTTTTTTCTTCGACCTTGAGAGCTTGACCTGCACAAACATGTGTAGAGGAAAAAATTAGCAAAGCACAAGGAACAGAAGTGAATTAATGGGGAACATGAGTCACTAACCCTTGCCTCTTTACGAGGTCGACACTGACAAGGTAGGCATATCGCCTAACTCCTTTACAAAACTCTGGCCCCACTCTTCCAAGTTGTCCTTGCCGACCAAGATCGAAACTATGTTGTTTGCCCAGTACAAAGGGAAGAAAGGTTCCCCAACATTATCCACCAAGAGATTGGGCCCCACATCACGGGGCTACTCAAAAAAGCGATTCTTAAAAAAGTTTGTAACTCTCACTAATGGTTTAATAACCTCCATTTTGGCCTGGTGCTAAGAGAAGTCCATCTTATTTTCTACCCGACCGACCAAGAAGAACCGTAAGAAGATGCTGTTAAGTGTGCCTTCCCATATCTCGCAAGATAGAGCTCGAAAGTTTTACGAAGGCCCAACTATTCAAAGTGGAGCTAGGTAGGCGTGACATTTAGGGCACGTGAGCAATCGACCTTCTCAAAATGCGAAAAGGAAGCTTCACGCCTAGTTTGCGGAAGGGTTTCTCGAGAAATAAAAGAGTGGCCTTCATCATTGGCCACCGTCCATTAACCTGATTCACCCTCACTTAAAGGCTTAAACTTTGATAACTAAGGACCATTTGACATATCGCTCAAGCCATACCTAACAAAAGAGCTCAAACGTAAGAATAGAAGAGATCTTCACAACCCAAAATCAACCCATGAAAGGAATCTTTCGAGGATCGCCGTTGCTGTTGTCTTGGTACCAAATCTCAAAAAGGAAACCCTTGCTTGATTTAAAGCCCCGAACAAATGAGGAAATGACTTCCTGCCAAGGAGGCCGACTTAAGTGGTCTGGCCCCACCCGAGATCGGTCTCCTTGAGCAGAGGGAACCAAGTATTCCACTCGTGGACCGGGGACAAAAATATGCAGGATGAACGTTAGATCCAAGCCAGTGACAATTTTCTCCTCAAAGTAGAAAAACTAGACAGAGGATACCCAAAACAATTAATCATAGAATGCAATAAGAAAAGAGTACTAAAAAGAGAGTATGGGCCACTGCTGCTGCTACATGTGACAAAGAAGGTGGAAGCATTGAATAAGAAAGAGGTAGCACAAAGTAACAATACGAAAGGTGTCTGTTTACAGTAAACTAAAGTGACGTCGAGATCGTGAATCATTGTGCAATTCTATTAGTCAATAATCTAGAACAACGAGCATTGAATGACACACTAAGATGCGAAAGGCAAAAGGACACACACGCATCCTGTGGTCTCAGTACCCACGGCTGCATGTCGCCATCTTTTCTCTGCATCCCCACACACCTAGAAACACTGGACAGGCAAGAGTCGCAAGACATACGCATCTGGCGCGAGATAAAAGCTCTAAGTCCTAGCACAAACTAGTGCCATGCAGCACTACCTTAACCGACCTTAATTCAGATCATGTACTCACCACCACGCCAGCATCAGATACCTTGTAGAGAGAAGTCCGCTACCGACATTTAATATCGGGTCTTAGTTGGCCCGACGTCCCAAGATCTTTCAAATGACGCATTCCTTTATCTAGTAATTAATATATATATATATATACACACACGAGAAAAAGGGAAAGGATTGTATTGGCATTCCATCTGTGTTCAGGAAAGAACAAGCATGTAACGTAAAAAATACACGTAGTCTTGTTAATTATGTAATTTGATGCTCACCGACTGAGACCGGTCGCTGATGCATTTTAATAAGTATAACTTAGTCTTTTTGGCGGAAGAGTGTAATACTATTTGTTGGCGACATTTCCTCTTTTAATTTTTTTATTATTTAATATTGTATTAATTACTGAGTCAATTTCAACTCATATTTGGCCCATATAAAGATGTTTCCCAATTATTTACGAAAGAGATGAATGGAGAGATTATGGATATGTTCCTACCTTCAAGTCCATCATTGTTCATGACTTTTATATAGACAAGTAATGTGAACGTTTTAATTAGTATGATAGCGTGTTAATACTAGTTCCAGGGACAGAAGAGTTACTAGTTAGAATGGAATCTTTGATAAGGTCTTCTGTAAGTTTTTGATCATGTTTAAATGTGTTAACATATAAAATTGAAAATAAAATTGAAAGTGTCACAATTAGAAAAGTAAAATTAATCACACAATAATATATATGTAGTTTTAAAAAATATTGTTATTGAAATTTAGGGGTGATCTGTAGTTATCAAGAGAAAATAATTTTTTGCTCAAATTGATTTTAGTAACGTATGTACCTTGTCTTTCCTTTAAGTCATTCTTAGCTAAATGTGGGTAGTGATGCAATTGTGTCTATTCTTATGCTTTGATCATGTGGGCCTACTATTGGGCTTCTGGTTTCATATTTGTATTTTATTAGATTATGATATTTATATTTATTTTTGTTATTAAGTATATTTTATTTTTTTATTAAAATACTCTCTCTCTATAAAATATTATAAATTTTATTTTTATATTTTATTTTTTATTTTTTAAATTAAAAAATACAATTACAATACTAAACCCTAACATAGAATTTTGTATACTAGTCAAACCTCTACTACTATTATTTTAAACTCTATTTTTACATCTCCATCTTTATTTTGCTTTAATCAGCCTAACGTTTATTATTCTTTAAATTTATTTTATATTTTCGATAATTCTGTAGACTTTATTTTGATATTCTTCATCTTCATTGTAAATTTTGCAACTAATCTTAATATATATTTATATATAAAAATTACTAGAATTTTACCTCAGTTCCGCCTCTTTCTACCGGTGAATACACCGTCAAAGAATGAAGCGATAACAACATATTTTATTGGTTATGATTTACACATTTACACAATAAGGTATCATTTATTGCAATTTATATTTTACATGATAGTTTTTGAACATATATCAACATATAGTGCTAATTTTCTTCAAAGAACAATAGCACTATTTTCATGTATATGGGCATAGTATTTTTACGAACTTATTTTTCAAAAGCATTTTGGAATAAACATATATATTTCGAAAATACTCTTGAAGGCTAAAAATACAACATCCTGAAGTATTTCTAAAACCATGATCTAAGCATACTTTGGTAATCATTTCTTCTAAAATAATAGTACTTTTGATGAATCTTATTGATGGACATGAATATATTTGAAGAGCATTTTGATGCGGCTGGTTAATCAATAAGAGATGGTATAACATTTGACTTTATGAACTTGTATTTACTGTGTGTGTTCACTGAAGAATTTGGGCATCAGTTGTAGACCCATAACAAGTGCTAAGTAAGCATGTTGCCATGTGGAGTGCTGCGCACCTGTATTGCTTTACTGTTTTATATTCTAGTGTGTTAGCTTAAGCCATTACGAATTTGGTGGTACAGCAATGAGTTGCTTTTCAGAGCTTTTTCAGTTTCCTTCAGCAGTTACTTAGATTTGTTTATGTATGCATGTCATCCAAAGATTTTGGAGGCACGAGTTACGTAGAACTTGATATTTTGGAAATCCTTGCATTGTCTAAAATAAAACAATTTGAATTATTTTAAGAAATTAGTCAGACATAATGTGACTGATTTCATTTAAGGGCGTACAGTCAGATAATCTCAGAAAATCTTTTCTAAAATCTATAATAATAATAAAATCAACTGATTCATAATATTTTACGAGAATTACATAATTATAACATTGTACCAAAGATACATAGACGTACCAGGCTAGTCTTGTCGAGTTATAATTTTCTATGTTGATAACTTAATTGTTAAAAGCATAATACAATATAAGTTGCTGATATTGAATATGGCGAAACAACATGCAAATCTTTCATAAATCATTTTACTTCATGGATAAGATAAATATTTTAGAGAGTTGTTCCATGTATGTAACTTTTACCCATGATCTATGAGGTGTGTCATAATAATAATGGTTTTAATTTCTCTTCGTGCTTATATCCTCATTTCCGGTGTCCTTTTTAGGACTTGCTTTCTATGTTGATGTCTACTGTGATTGATTACACACAATTAAAACAAGGTGTCGTTTGCCTGTGGTGGTATTTTATTTGTTAGGCTTTTTCTGACGTGATAAGCGTGGGAATCTGGATGTTAAGTCTCTAGTTCGTCAGGTCAGTAATGGTCGCTTTTTGGATACTTAGTCTGCAAAGTGATGTGGTGGATAGAGGGACGGGGGGGCTGAGACCTGGTTGGTGAACCCCAAGGTCGTCTCTAATGGGGGATTTCAAAATTTTAAGTGGGATGGAGTGATGATCTGGATTCTGGTTGGCGATCTTCAATAAAAGGTCCTTACTAGTAGAAAATTTTTTGGGATTTGTTTGGCTTGGCAGTGCCTCTCGTTACATGTGTCGTTGTCATTATTGGTGGTTGTTCTCTTCCTCGATGTGTCATGCCTCATGGCGCCGGTTGTATGAGAGTTTTGGTAGCTTTACCTCTCCCTTTGATTGATTGGGGCGTCGTGGAGGTGTTTAGCCTTTTTGTCTTTTCTGTGGCGTTTCAAATACCTCTACACACCTGGTGATTGGTTTGCTTATCTCTTTTTCTGCCAATCATCTTCGTGTTCTCTCTATTTCCTCGTGGTTTTCATTCCTTACCTTGTCAGTCAATCATGGTGAAAGAGGTAACTTTTCTCGACTTTTTCATCCTTCCTATTTTAGGGTTTTTCCTCAAGTCCTTTTTGAATAGTTCTTTGTCAGGGTCCTTCCTTGGCCATGATTTTGTCATGGTGTGAATTGGTGATCATCCATTGTTTTTGAGTAGGGGGTTATCAGATCTGGCAGTTAACCTCTCTGGTTCCTTAAGTGGAGGGATCAATCTTTTGTGGTTTTGTATCGTGCCTTTGAGAGGTGGTGTCTCAGGACTTAGAGTGGGACTTAGCTGGTTCGGCGAGGGTGTTCTCATGAGTGTTTCTGTTGGATGTGACCGTTATTGGGTGGGTCTCAGGGATCCTAGTCGTTGCAAGTTTTTTCCTTTACTGTTTGTGAGTGGGGCCTTCTTTTACTGTAGTAAGACTCTTTGATTAAGTTAGAATCGTTTATGCTTCACTTCATTTGAGCAGTTATTCTCAGCATTTTAAACATCACGCTTACTCAAATTTATCTTAACGGTATTTGTTTGGGCCTTCTTAGATGTTAAGTGAAAATCTAAAGCGAGCTCCCTCTTTGGCATCTTCTTTGGTTTTTTTCCTCAGTTTGACAAGGGGGTGATTGGCTGAAAGTTTTCATGTAAGCTAATTTTGGACCATTTTTTCAGGTTTTCACTAGGAAAGTTGGTAGTTTAATTGATTCTTGGGTGACCCTTCTTGCCTGGATAAAGCTATGCCTAGTTGTTGAGGGGACTTGTAGGTGTGGGGAGTATGATGATCTGACTTTTCTTGTGATCTTATTAAGAGGTGGTACGGTTTCTTCCTCCCTTTTTCCTGATCTAATTCATTAATGATTGCTTTTTGTTGCAGGTTATATGTCCTAGAGCTCACAGTTATGGCCCTTTTTCTTGATGCTTGGCCTCTGTTCTACACGATAAAAAAACTTCGGTCTTGCCAGTTGTGTCTATCTGGCCGATTATGTGATGGCTCATCTACTTAGACTTTAATTTAAGATGCTGTCGGCATGTCTTTGACTTCTCCCACTGTGATATTAGGACTTTCTAGCCAAATATCCATGATACAAACAACTTGAAGGCATATACTTTAGCATGTGTGGAAGACACCCTCTCCCAAAGGCAGCCTCTAGCATTGACTGCACCTGCTAGAGATCCGGCATCTATTTTGGCCTGGGCTGCAGTCCCTTTTTTTTATTTGGAATCCTCACTTCCTCCTGGTGAATGGATAAACTGCGACTTCATTTGATCCTACAAGTGTGGGCACCTAGGAACATCTAGTGTTTTGTAAGCACTCTCAGCGCCACGCTAACTACTTGTTAGTGCTTTCCTGTTACCGAATCCTAAAGTTTTGGAACCTAGGTGGTGGCAACAAACCGGTCGAGACCAAAAATCTCATAAGGAAAATGCGGTTGAGCTGACATCTACGATTAGAGAAAATGAATCGTTATCACCAATCCACCGAGAATCTATAGATCATCTTTTGTCATCATTATCTGTAACAGGGATAATTTGGCATCTAAAGTTTGAAAGTTTTAAGAATTTCTCACGACTAATCTTTGGGTGAAGGACAAGTGGGGCGATTTTTAAATGGGACAATCATAAGCTGAGGCTGACAGTTGTAACTCAAGGCCATGATTGCAAGAGGCAACAAAATAGGAGGTTGAGGAGCGTTTAGAGCTGAAAACTACTGGGAGAGAGAAACTACATGAAGAGTTTATTACAAAAGGATTTAAGTTTTGGCTAAGCAAGGCTCTATCGTTGGATCAATTCAACTTGGTTTTGCTCTGCGCCTGGGAAACAAATTATTACCTTCTGCATCTTTCTATGGACTTTTTTGAGGTGGGCCCTTCAAAAGAGAGTGAAGGTCGCTAGTTGAAGCCTGCACTTCTCCTAACTCTTCGACCTCATGATTTTTAAGGGGATGTAATAGGACATATTTTCCTTTAGTTTTATCCAAACGTGGATACGGTTGGGGATTCAATTGTTATACACGGCCTTCCTTTTGTCTTTCCTTTAGTTTTTCTATTTATTTTTACGAAAAGTGGCATGTTTTTCTTTTTAATTTTGCTTATGATCACCTTGTTAAATATGCTATGACATAAATTGTCATTTTTCAAGTTCACTTAACTTGATTATCTCAAAATTTTTAAGACTGAGGATCGCTAGCAACTGCCTCTCAAGTCTTTAAGGCTCGGAGGGATTGTCGTATACCGCCTTTCAAGTCTTAGTTGGGGATTGTCAATCCAATTTCTTAGGTCTTTTAATGCTAGGATCACAGCAACCTTTTCTCAAGTCTTTAGCTGGGAGATCATTGTCGACGCTTTCAAGTATTTAAATTGGGGATCACGGTCAACTACCTCACTCTTCGTGTCTTTAATGCATCGCATCGCTTATCGCATCTTTCATGTCTACCTGCGGATTGTCAGCGACCGCCTCTGCAGCCTTTGGCCTCTGCGAGGATCATCGGTCGATCACCTTTCTAGGTCTTTAGCTGGCCTGAGGGATCATTGGTCAACTGCCTCTTTTCAGTTCTCTTTAATTTAGTACTTTTTGACATTTTCTGGGAAAGTGTCCTGTGTTTTTTTAACAACACGTGGGTACATCAATGTTATGCTTAATCAGAATACATATGCAAACTCACCGTGATTCTGGGCATAGGACCTTCTTTCCGCTCAGTCCTCTAGTCGAAAAAGCTCCTTTGTTTGCTTCTTTTCAATAATTTTGTGTGGGCCTTCCTGGGCTGGATGTAAGCTAGTACCTGTATTGTTTTGTGACCTCTCACATTTAGGTCCCTCTTTTTGATCTTTTCGAGCACTTAAATTTGTATTCCCAGTTAATTCCTTTGCTTGCTGCTACGACCTCCTTTACATGAGCAATCTCGGCTTTGTAGCAAATCTAGCTAGGCCCTGATCTCCTCCTCATTCTGGGCTGGATAGAAGAAAAGGTCTTGGGAGGCTCACTACTTAACGGATTACTACGTTGTTCAATGTCACCAACGTAATTCTCTCAGATTGCGGAATCTAAAAGTGGTACAACCATAATTTGGAGGCAACTCCTCTACCCATCTGCCTTTAGCTTCCTGTAGTCTCCTTCTAAGGTCTTAGAGGATTATCCATCGCTCGATTTCTACTTGTTCATTTGACTAGGGCACGCCGATCAAAGATGAATTTTTAGCTACTCCGAGGTTGTGCGCAAAATTCTGCAACTGGATTAGAAGCAAATTGTGTGCCATTGTCTGACACACTCACATTCTGCAGGAATCTGAAAGTGACATATCCTCCAATAAATCATTTCACTCTGGTCGCCAGATTGATCACTCGGGTACAAATTTCTGCTTCCGTCCACTGGGTGGAGATTTTCTACGGCTACTATGCAGAATTTCACCTGTTCACCGTGGGAGCAATAGGTCCTAAGATAGTCCATCTCCCAGGTATGAAAAGGCCAAAGGTGCTTATTACTAGTGGAGAGGCTTTGAGGCGCCTCAGGCGGGTTAGCAAAGTGCTGGCATTTTGTCACACCTCCTTTCACAAACTCTGGTGATAATCCTTCTTTAAGCGTCTGGGCCATGGTGAGTCTTTCGCTGGCGCTCTGTCAATGCCTGGCCACCAATGTGCATGCATATACTCATGCGCTCCTGCATGGCGCATCTAGCTTCATCTTGGTCTAGTACATTTCAAGAGCCGATCAGAGAGCAGTATGTATGGTGTCGGGATATCAAGTATACTGGGTCACTTCCCTATGAGTTTCTTAGCTTAGGTCATCACGAGGTGCTTCTTCTATTTGCGAAAGACATCGGGTCCTCCATGCGTATAATGCCCGACCGAGCATAGTCAGCTATCCGTCTCTGGATGACAGATCGATGAGTCCCAACTAGAGTGTCAGCTAACATGGATGATCGATCTCTACGCTCATTTTGGTCAACTGGGTACATGTCGAGACGCTTTCAAAGGAGGTTGCCACTTGTGGTACCCTCTTTTCTGTGCATAGAATTAGCGGGACAAAGAGGTAAGGCACTGAGTCAGACGATCTGTCTCTAGGAAAAAGACAAAGGTATCAGTGAGTAACCCTAAGTGGAAACAGGCTTAGCGGCCTTGCGCTCATGAGCCTCTGGGCATACGTCGCATCGATAGAGAGCCATGCGCCTGTGCCGAGTCATCGCAATCCTGCCATCTCGCAGGAAATGCGTAGAAGCGTCGGTGGGCGTTGTCTCGGCCATGACAAAATAAAATAGTAGAGTCTCATCATCGTCATGGCGAGCGGTCAAGCCGCATTAATGGAGGGATCCATCAAAGGGCACCACGACATGAGTGGGCCTCGAGACTACTGCATTAATGGTGGAAAAATCTCAGATCACAGGAGAGAGGAGCCGGTGCTATAGGCCGCAAGCTCGAAGGGAAAAAGGTCAAGATTTTGACCACAAAAACCTCGTAGAATTATGAGAAATCAATAGTGAGAAGGTCAAGTTTCAATGGGGAGGAGGAAAAAGATTGAGAAAAGTAAGTCATTTGAAGAAAGAAAGGTGTGGAGAAGAAGGAAAGATAGCAAAACTTGCCACTCCATGATCACAACAAAGAGAGAAATACCTGGATGCAGTGAAAATCCTTAGAAATTCTCATTACTGTGGTATATTTGTTTAGTAATGTTCAACTCCTAGGCAAAAATCTTCAGTCAAGTTAGTTTAAGATTTATACTATCAGATCCATGGGCTGATTCCAGATCACACGCATAAGTCAGGACGACCAAGAGCCAATGCTCGCTGGTCAAGTCCAAAGAATGTTTCGTTTGCGCTTAGCTCCATACTCATCGAGTCCTACTCGACACATTAGCAAAGTGACACCTCTAGTCAACACCCTCACTTGGTTGGGTTGGTCTCTGACCTTTCCCATCATCTAACCTTTAAGCCTCGCGGATCCACGTAAACCGATTTCTCTCCATCAGTGATAGAATACGATGGGAGCAAGCGCACTCTTGTCAAGTTCACAAAACCAAAATATCCCTCATTTCTTCCCTGTATATCCATCCACTCCATGAAAGGTGAAAGTCATGAGCTCAGAGTCGGCATTTCTCATCTTCATGCATCTAGTTAGGGTAACTTGATGGCAAACATGACGGGATCACGGGTGTGATCCGTACATGTAATTGACTCCCCAAACCCAAACTCCTGATTCCTAGACCAGCCTAGTCCAACCATAGGTTTCCAATATTTCCTTTAAAAGTATTGGTGGCCATCAGTTCCTTCCTTTCCTTAAGAGGAACTTGGATACAAAACCTTTCTATCACTTATTCTAATTTTGTCGCGGCTTTCTAAAGTTGCAAATGTGTATTTGTGATTCCATTTCCGAGAAATATTTGTATAGTCGAAATGAGATAAACTAACTGTGATGAATTGACCTTATATGCTCACACCTTCAGCTAATTTATTTAAAACTTCATCTTTTTCTATTTTTTGCTACATTAACATGACTTAACGCCTCCCCCCTGCATCCTTTATTCACCGTGGAACTTATGGCAGGAGATTTGTGGGACTTGTTATTTTGCAGCATTATATGATCAAGCCGGGGATGGTTTTTCAGGATTTTTTCTCATGACCAAACATGCATTAATAAGTGGGTCCTGCATCTGTGACCTAAGTCACTTAGGGAGTGAGAAATCAGCAGTGGTACTATTTAGTATCTCCTCATTCGGGTGACCATTAAAGCCCATTTGCAGTACGAGACTCTTTCATGAACGCCGACATTTTGGAATTTTTTTTCTGTCACAAGAAAGAAGTACCAAGCTCTAGAGGCCAAATTTAGGTACATGTCCACTGAGAGACCCTATATAGCCGACATAAGACCCATAGGATGCTCCTCCAACTCACTTATAAGTAAAAGGGGCAAAGCGCATGTTCTAATGCAGTTGGTAAAAAATAAAATAAAAAAATCCTTCATCCTCAAGCCAATCATCGCTCATTAAAGCATTTAAACTCATAAAACCATCATTGCATAGGATTTATTTTGATCATGAAAGCTGTGAAGGTTTGATATCGAATCAAAGTAGAGCCAAGAACTTACCGTTCATCTGGGTCAAGATGCCTGATTCCACCCTGGGACACCAAGAATGTAATTAAAGCGGCCGCTGGCACGAGCCTTCGAGGGAAAATATGGCAGCAAAATTTAAGTCTCATAGAAGTGAGGGTGCACGTGCACCATCTAAGATTAATCTAATTTATGATTCACCAATGAGATGCTTCACATTCCAAGACTCTAGCCAGTCTACTTTGGAAGAATATGAATGCTTGCTGGGCTACCATTGACCTAAACTCCATCTTATTTCTATGAAGTAGCATTACTCAGCAACATTAGCAAGGCTAGTGAAGGTACCCAGTCGGAGCTGATCAAAAGAAAGTTTTAATCATGGAGGCCTTCCTCGAATATATCTCGAGGAAAGACTGAGTTACTGGCTGGGCTAAGACTGTACTGATTTCTCCGACGTCTCTGACTAATGATCTACATGGATCGCCTTGTTTCCCATATTGATGACCATGTGGACATGGCCGCTATAAATGCCTTCCTCAAGGACACGAGACATCGAGGGGAGAACCCCACCATAGGAATCTTGGCCAATACATATCTGCACATTAAATTACTGCTATGAAAGAAAATGGAAAGCACGGTGTTGTAAAGATCTATTCAGATTTATGGTTGACTACCCATGTGTTTCATAACAAGTAAAGACGGCATATATCCTATGAGGACTTCAGTCATGCTTAAGGAAGACAAATGTAGTGGCTCAAGATTTGAGACGGGCCACATAAAAGAATAGTTTGCTTAAGGAATGAATGGAGGATTAATTTACAAATATGGTTTTCAATGTCTGCTTGGATGTGACCCAAGGGTGCACTAATTACAATCCAGAACTAGTCCTCTATACCCAGATATCCCATGATTCTTCCTCCTACAGGGAACTGCTTCCTTTCATGGTATACAACCTAGGAGCACAGAACTGGAGTGTTTAAAGAATCAAGAAGATGGAAAACATTGTCAAAAAGTGGCCCAGTTTTAGATCTAGGAACTGTGGCTGATGTTGTAAGGCCTGGCTCAAATTTCGGGTTGAACAAATAAGACTTACCTTTCGACAACCTTTCTCCGCCAGAAGCCGAGAGGATATCAACTCGACATCCTGGAAATGGATAAGACCAAAGAAATTAAAAAGACCATGCGGGCATTATAGAATAAAAATGCTAAAAGGAAGCTAGACGAGGCGTAAGTCGACACAAGCATTCGGCCCAAGAAGAGGCCGAATTCAGGAACGAAAAATTAAAACGTAAGCAATAATCAAAAGTCAATGGAAAGGGAAGTCATTGGAAAACGGTGAATGTCAAGGTAGCTGACTACTAAGATGGAAAGAGACAAAACTGATAATGACAAGAGCTGAAGGAAACAGCAAGAAACTCCAAGGTCAAGGGAACTAGAATTGCAATAATGATGTAGTTAGAATTAGTCGTTATTTCAACTACCAAAAATACTAGATTTTAGTGTTTTGCAGTATGTGTAACCTAGGTTGAATCTCCAACGACACTGTTCTAGTGTTTTTGCAGCGTAAAGGCTGAAAAGATGCATCAGGGACGTAGATCGCCCGTAAAGCTAAGTAAAACGGGGTTTCATAAGCAAAATAAAAAAGCAAAAAGTAAATGGCTAACTATGAAAGCAGCGTAGATAACTACAAATTATCGAGATATTTATCGCATGTATCTAAATATCAATGAGATGGTTCGATTCTGGTTCCGCTATGCAAGCACTTCCTAACCAACCTTAAATATTAAGACAACCTCCTAATATTCGTCCATCGGGCCGACTAAGGGGCCACATGATCTTGAGTTAGTAGTGGATTACGCTTATGGTTGGCGAAGGCGTTTCTCGACACTGGCAAAGTCGCTTAGATTGGTTTTTGAATGAATCCTAATCTAGCATGATCTATTCCTACCATGCATAATCGTGGACACAAGCAAAAACAGAGAATCTAACAAGAATTAAGCAAAACAAACAATAAAAGAAAATAAAACCCATTCATTGACAATCACAAAGGTGTTGATACAATGGAGGAATACAGGAAGGATGTAATTAGCTTTTCCACGACGATCGTCGATAGCCTGCAGTGTCTAATCGAATATGTCAGTGTAATTAAGAGTTGAATCACCAAAGCAAAAGCTAGATTCGGTTAGTCCTCTTTAGCAACCTGGCCACCACCTAGATTCTTTGGTCATGCACCCACTGACCGATTAAACGCCTACAATCAAGCACCGTGGAACAGAGGAGTTGAAGTGAGAATGAAGGTGAACGATTTAAGCATGCATGCTAGTCTGTATGTGTTATCGATAATCTTGCTAACCGCATGATTGAACTACATCTTCCTTTATTTATACATGTCATAATAATTTTAACTCTAACAATTAACTAATTAATCGCTTGACATAACAGAAATAACTAATTTTTCGACCACCAACCACTTCCTAAACGACCATGCGCTAATCAGCACAATTGTCCACGCATAAAATTATCGGAGCGGAATCAATCCCATGCCGGATGGATTTGACCACGGGAGTCGATATCCGAGTCAGCATCCGGCCGAAGTCCAGATGATATTAGCATGCGCTTGAGCCTGTACATCCATAGCTGTTACGCGCTGATTCATTATTCTACTCATTGATGATGTAGCTTTGATTAAGTGAGCCCGGCTTCAATTCCATTTAAGACACTTCTGGCCTTAGTCAGAGTCACCATCCTACCGACCCGAGTTGCCCGAAGAGAATTCTTTCCTCCGTCAGATGACTTCGCCTAGTCGAATTGACTGCCTGTATCTGACCTGCAAAATAAGATTCTCTTTCAAATAAAAGAAACAATTTAGCATAAGTTTGTATTTTTCCTATTTAACTTTGAAAATCTGAATCTTAGCCACACTTGATTCTTAACTACAGAGTGGAGTGTTTATTCACCCGTCATCAAGACCTTGTGTAGCGTGTCTAAAATATGAATTACGACCCTCACAATGTGCACACGCGAAAAATCAAGAAAAGAAATCAATTCGAGAGAATCATGCAACAATTCAGCCTACAAGAGGAGGATATGTATAGAAATGAAATCGACTCAAATGCGTAAAATAGACTAAGCATCCAATTTCACTCTCAGGTTTCAAGGATATCCAACAACCCATGACTCACATTCTCTCGCATCCAAAGTAGCAACAAACTAAATTGCAAAGATCAACTGAAAAATGATAGTAGTCCTCACCGGGTATATGCTCTAATTTCTCTAAGTGTTTGGGTAATTGTGTTTACACTTAATCATCCTATGTTACTAGCAACGCAGCTTTGACTAGCCTGCATATTTTATAATAACTTGAACATCGTGCCATGACGATGAGTAGTGACTTTTATTCAGTCAGTAATGTGCGCGGTTAAGCCGGGTGATGAGTATAAGGATCGGGTCGTCACTTCCTCTATCAAAAATACTGTGATTTTCCTAAGCTAAAGCACACTAGGAGTCAACCCTAGGTCATTCTTTTCTCAAGGGCACACTTTGGTTCTCTAATATTTCCAAGGTCTGGCGAGAAAAAGATTACTAAAGCTGATTATGTAAAAATACTGGACTCTAACAAGCAAATGTACTAGGGGTTCAACAGGAGTACTCGCAAAACCATGTGAGATCGACTAAGGCAATTAAAGAAAGTAAAGATTCTACGGCTAAGCAAAGAATTGACGTACCTCTAATCTCAAATGTAATTATGATATTGATCGGACAATAGGATCGAGAAATGGTTGCACTCCGATTCCTACGTGTCGTGAGCACTTTTCTCGCCAACCTCTTTCGAAGCCTGCATTTCAATATCAATCTGCAATTCCGCCCACTGAGACTTACTGCAGACCGCGACCTCGAGGTAGCGGGATTGAACTTTGCTGGCGTTGGTATCTATGTCTACGCCAGGTAAGTTTCTACCAAAGCCTGGCCTAAACCTAAGCTACAGTCTATTCTTAACATGCACACCGTCAGTAACAAAATCATCGAACATATTATCTATAAGAATTACAAACATACAAGTGCAAAAAGAAACATATGCATTCATTGATTAGCCAAAATCATCGATAGATGAATTCAATGGAAAAGAATGAGTGTGACTGGCCTCACGACAACTCACCCGATGGTAGTCGTAGTAGTTTCAACGATCGAGTAACGTTAGATACGGCAGGTGGGTACCTCTCAAAGCGCGTCGCGAAGATCAGATGAACGTCCTCTGGTCAGCCTCTCCTAGCCAGCTCGCTCAGCTCGAACTTTTGCCATGTACGCTCACCGAAGTTCAACGAATGGCGTCCGCTTCAGCACCAGACATCAAGCAAAGGCGTTGAAATTTAGAGACGGAAATGGAGCGTGAAGCATTGGTCAGCTTTAACAATAATGTACATTGGCTAAACACTCAAAAGACGTAGCTAGAGGCGTTCCCTGTTTATACATGCGTCCTCACTAACTCTACATAACTCGAGTATTAACTAAAATAACAAATTTAACCACTTGATCTTAACAAAAATACGAATTAACTACTCCTACTACTTTGCTAACTACCACGGTCAAATTACATTTTATGCACGCAGGCTTGAATCTACCAAGCGTAGCCCGATCTTTTGATAACGGATGGATCCGATTTTGACGGAGTCAGATTTGATTTGGAGGTTACATCCGGATAGACTCGACGCAGCAGCCTGCCTTGTAGCCTGCCCTAGCATGGAGCCTACATTCCACAGAATCACCCCCGAGTCAAGATGCGAATGTCAATTGGGTACTGAGTCACATTCTGAGCTCCGCCCACAGATCTAAGATTCTTAATTATTGGGATGACAGATTCAGCATGACGGAGTCGCTTCATCTGCTAGCACATCTTGCCTTAGTTGGGATGAGAGATCATTCTAACCAAGACGGGTCAAGGCCCGAGGTTTCGCTTGGCCTCGACGATTTCCTCTAAATTGATCTTTTCGACTCGGGTCCTATTTCTCCTCTAACTACAAAAGACTTATATTTCTTTTGTTGCTTAAAATCAGTAACTTTAGCCTAGATTTGCATTTTCCTTAGTTTAACTCTTTGGAACTCTAAATTGGGCCTAATACATGATTCTTAACTCTAAATTATACTATCCTAATGATCTAGACAAGACTCCTAGTGGATATAAAATATGTACTATTAAATGTATTATGTTAATGTCAGTTTTAATAGCAGAAGAAGGAAACAATGGGGAGTAAGCCTTATAAGCATGGAGATTGATGATAATTCATATTTTAGATATCCATAAGGTCTTAAGACGTGTTAAGAAATTTATTTCAGAAGAATCACTATTAGCAAAAGATCTGCATTCCAAGGTTAAAATAGTGGAAAATGCAAATCCATACTAATTTATTTATTTTAGCCATCAAAAGAGTAGTCCTTCCTTTTGTTGAACCGGAGTCCCGAACCATCCCAGCCGAAAATCGACCGAATCCTCCTAGCCATCACAGTCGAGACCGAATGCATCTGCTTAATGTATGCCTGACCAACTAAAGTCAGATCGAGACCGAGTCCTCCGGCCAATCAGATGTGAAATCTTGGCCGATGAAGTTGTCCTACCAAGACGAGTTCCTCATATAGCTAATCTAACTCCACATGGTCGACCCTACGGCCGCCCCGCATGGCCAACTCTAGCCTATCAAATCCAGCCAACCGATTCCATCCCTGCTTTCTGCATTTATCAACTCCACATCAATAACTCCGCATGGCCTCGATTCTGCATGGCTGACTGTAGCTCCGCCGACTCACTAATCGATTCTGTCCCCGGCCGAATGAAGCTGACTCCTCAGATCTAAGTCACCAACTACCCACAATACCGACTCTATCACCTACAATCGAATGCCACCTAACCTGTGACACCGATTCCAAACCAGATAAAGTTGACTCGGGAGGCCGGACTTGACACCATCTATCTGATTCCTCAAGCAAAAGACCTAATTTACTCGATAATTCTAGCATGTTTTAGGAAAACAGTTAAATTAGTCGGTGTTGTTTTTTCTGTTATGTCAAGTTAATTAGTAGTTATTTTTATTAGAAAGAAGTTAGGCTATACATATATAGTCATGGCGAAGAATGTTGGTTAGCTAAGCTTTGCCAAATATGTAAACACATACTCCACCTCCACCCATATTCCTCACTTCACCTCTTGTTCCACGGTGCTCAATATTGCCTGGGCCACAAGTGACACAAGACCAAGGTCTGGGTAGCTACCGGTTGCCAAGAGGAAACTGTCGTACGTGCTGGCACACTACTTGGTGATTCAACTTCAAGACTCCGGCCATCTTCTAAGTGGAACACTACAACACCATCAAGCACATTCAGGAAGTCGACATCTTTCCCCTATATCCACTTCACCCACATCACTACACTAGTTAATCAAATAATGGGTTTGTTTCCTTTTACTTTTATGTTTGTAATTTTGTTAGCTTAATCTGTCTCTTGCTTGTGTCACAACAGGCATGGTAGAATAAATCACCTAGATTAAATGATTGGAACCAATCTAAGCAATTATGTGTAATACATCAACCACTCATTCCTCAAGTAATCAAGGCTATGCTTGTGTAAGCCTCACCGGCAATGGATGAATATTAGGCGATTGTCTTTTAAGATTGGGTCAGTAAGGAAGTTCACTCCATATTGTGAACCTGAAACCCAAAACCATCTCATATTGATATTTTGTGGAGTCGACAGATAAATATATGTCTTATTAATTATAGTTAATTTAGTTGCTCTTTACCTTCATATAGATATTCATTTACTTTCTACACTTTACTTTTACCGTTAAACCCTCCTATTTTACTTTCGCCATCGTGTTCTGCATTTCTACACTCTTAGTTTTGCATGTATCTGGGTTCCTTTATGGCACTCACTGTAATTACACGCCCTGAGAGATTCGACCTAGGTTGCCCGAGGCCACCAAAACCTCGAAACGAAGTTATTTTGATAGGTGAAATAATGATTAATTTTGTCTATTAAATTGGCATCTGTCTTTTATCACATGCCCCCTGTGTCTTAGTGTGCCGAGTCTAAGAATGAACCCCGAGTCTATGGAAATGCTCTCTGCCTATGGTATATACTGTCTGTGTTTTTTTTGCTGCCAAGTTTGTCGAGTCAATCAAGCTTTTTGTTCAATTAATTGTTGAGTCTGTCTTGGTCACTAATTGTTGAGTTTGTTTTTTTTTGTGTTTTTACTAACTAACACATTTATTTGGTATACCGAAACTAAGTCTGTTTTTTTTAGTTTCTTTCTAGTTTGTCAGGCCAAATTTAAGTTTTTATGCATACCGAGTCTGTTTTAGTTTGTCAAGTTTACATTTTTATGTATATATCCGTTGTAGTTGTTTAAGTCCAAGTCTGTATGTATGCATTTTCTATGAATTTTTGCTTACGATGGTATTAAATTGTCAGATGTGTGCTGAATCAGAGTACGCTGAATTTCAGATGTGCCGACTGTGATGTTAAGCCGGTGATGTATTTAGTCTATGTATATTGAGTCTATGTGTGTGAGTGTATGTGGAGCAGCTGGTGAGTAATTTTTTTAGAGAAAAACTAATTTGTGTAAATTATTCTGCAGTTAATTTTTCTTCTTTTCTCAGATTTTAATTCATTTTTCTTTTCTCTCAGATAATTTTTTGGCTTCATATCAGTATATCTATTTTTCTTCATTTTTTACTGATTCATTCATTTTTCTGCATCATTTGTTACTATATTTTGCATTCATTTTTTCTTCTGCATAATTTTTTATTGTATCTTCATCATTACTTTCTTATTTTTTTGAATTTCGTTTTTTTAATTGTAAGGATGTTTGTTGTTTTATTTTCTATATTTGATCATATAACATGGCGGCCTCCCATCTTGACATTTGTACCAATTTTCATTGTTCTGATCTTGGTAATTCTGAAATTGGTTCTCACTTGAGGGAATAGGATACACATGCTAAGGATGCACAACCGGTGGTGTGTCCTCTATATTCCGACCTGGGAACAAGCCTCACAAGGACCATTATCAAATAGAATAACCTAAGGTTTCGAGTTTCATGATTTTACAGGTATATTCAGTGCTGCTATAGGGGACCTAATGCATCTAGAGTAAGGAAGGAGGCAGATGTTGTTGGAAATCGAGATTGGAAGATAGCCTATGAACCGACATCTCTTGTTAGACAACGAGCCGGATAACACCATAACGGGCCACCAAAGGCAAAGACAAGGGCACGTGTCGCTGACATCCAACCAATACTTATCCCATTTTACAAGAAATGGAACCACGATACCAACGGTTCGTGAACCTAAAGGCATCTTCATAGAAAGAGTTCAGCAAATTGACAATAACAACGGAAATTCTGGTGAGGATATGTGTCACATTGCAGCATTCATGAACACAAATGGAGAATTAACCACCATGACAAATTAGCTATAGTTCAAGATTTGGACATAGTCCTTCTCAAATCCATCCCCAATCGATAAGATGGATGTAAAAAGTGATAAAACGGCGGGCAGGTAAGAGTTAATTAAAACAGTTTTTTTTTGTATTTTTGGCAATATGAATTTTCCGAAATTATGGATTTAGAGAATCTTCTATACTAATTGTAATTACACCGTAATGATTTAACTAAGTGTTCAAATTATGCAATGAAGCATATTAACACAAACGTAGGTGCAAGAGTGATACTGAATTCAGAAGTGGTAGTAGTACAAACTTCAAGAGTCACCACTATCAGGAATTTTAATTTTGCCGACTCAGAGATGATTTTTTGACTTTGTCGATGATCAAGTTTCTACCCTTATAGCAGAGCTGCCGGCTGACTCTAATGAGATGGCTGAAGTTGTCAACTCTATAGAGGATGTTTTTGATTCTGCTAAGATGACCAAAGTTTCGCCTCTATAGTGGATGTGTCCGACTCTCACTAAGATAATGAGAGTATCGACTGGTGGTAGATACGGTATCTGACCCAGCTGATATGACAGGTTTCTATTCTGCGATCGACGCTGTCAATCTTTACCGAGATGACTGAGTGTGTTGATTGCGTGTTGATATTTGATCAATATGGCTGAGATTGCTAGTTCCATATGTTGATGCATCATTAGATAGTAATGAGGGTACGATTCTCTCATACATGTCAAATGCTAATACGACTAAAATTGCCAACTCGTGGGTTGATTTGTTAGATGGTGTTAAATTGTCAATTTATGATCGACATGGCCTAAGAGCAGCATTATGAGTTGAAACAACAATTCTATGGTTGATTTGTTCGATGGTGTTAAAATTGCTGACTCATGATTCATATGTCAAGGAGTGTTAATATGGCTGAAATGTATTCTGATTCTATGGTCAATATTTATTTTGGTGATAATGACCAAATTTCCAGATTCTCGGTGGCTAACTAAGTCTGTCTCTATTAAGTTTCAGATTCTGGATTGAAGTTTCAGACCCTGTTCATATTTTTTAGTTGATCTTGCCTAATTCTTTTTTCGATATTTATGACCTCGCTAACATGGTTGATATGGCTGATTTTTCTTCTTCCACAGTGTAGATGTCGGGTTTTAGTCGCCTTACACGCCTCAAATAAATACTAAAGCTAACTATAGTATACTAACCTAGGTCGATTCTCTTATGACAATGTGTTCAGATTGTGCTATGTGAAAATCAGAGTTGTAGAAAATATTTAGCTATAGAATGCCGACCTTGGCCTCTGATAGATGTTAATTAGCCCTGATCGACCATTTCAAACTATAGAAAAGCAAAGAATAGGAGTTTGGTGCTTATGTAGAAAATAAAATAAGTGTAGAAAAGTAAACCATAATACTTATCTATACTAATCCTACTGTACTAATCAAGAATCAACACATAACATTTTCCCTTTCTTACTTAGGATTATACTGAATCAACAATCACAACTGTTGTCTACACCGAGGATTTAGCCAATCGCTGCCTCATCGCTATGGTGAGTATGTACTTGGTTGATTTTAGGTTCTCTATTCAATCGCATTAAAACAAGTTCCAATTAGTCCTAGTCTAACGTGATCAACTCCTAACAACGTAATCTGCAAAAAGTTTCAAAAGTGAGATTAAAGCTACAAGAAGCATAATTAAGATAGAATTGTCCAGTTATAATATTGAAATAAGAATTGAATACAAAGTTGGAATTCAACATTCTCCAGAGTCCGGTCCCACCACGATCAGCGACTATGAAGTAAGGCACCGTTGATGGCGACGCCGAGGTTTCCATCCACGCAGGTCGACTATACGTGAGCGATCACCTCCGACAGCTTCCCAGCTTCCCAAATCCTGATCCCGCACTCCCTGATCGAGAGAGACACCCCGCTAAAGCAGCTCATTGTGCTTCGCTTGAATGTTCACAGTCATTGGACATACCAAGTCTAGAATCCCACCGTCTCCACTCCGAAACATGCCAAGGCATGCCCTTTATATACATGCAAGGCACGCGGCTAAATCTAAATCTAATCCACAAAATTGCTAATTTCTCGATCCCCGTAGATTTCTTGCATAGTTACCCAAATTACATATTTCCCTAATCCTAACAGATTTCCGCATATTACTCCTAATTACATATCGTGATCCTAACAAATTTCTTACCGAGTTACTCCGAATTACATATTTCCTGATTCTAATGTATTTCTAGCTATCCCAATTACATGAGCCTATTTTACTCTTCCCTATAATCACTGTTCATTGCTTGTCGGGAGTTGATTGGCCGCTGCTATTGCCCTGGCCGGGACGCTCTTTTCAGCCAAGATGCTCTTTGGGCCGAGATACTTCAGCTGTGCCCACAAAACATCGCCACCTTTTTTTAGTTAAAATCCTCATTTTAGCACAAATTTATATTTTTCCTATTTCCGTGCTCATAATCTCGAATCTTAACTAAGACAGAGACTCTTAATCACTAAAACTACCTTAACAATACCCATCTTAAGCCTCAGTGAGGTATATAAAATATGATCTATCATTAGCCGACTGTGTACGCAGGTGATGAGACACAATGCTCCATTTGTAGAAATTCATGTTGCTATTGGCCATGGGCCAAGAGGCGTATGGCGTAGTGATTTTGTTCGTTCCAACTTGAGCAGTAAACGTTATGATCGAGTTCTCAGGCATATTCCTAATGTCTCAAGCAGTGTTTGGGATTGTATATACACTAAAACATCCCAGCTTAACCTGCACTAATGAACTTTGACTAGCCTCTCCTTCTCGCATCACAAAATCACATGCACCATGATCACTGTGTGACTTCTTTGTCATTGTAACGCGCCAAGGTTAAGTGGTAGGGATACAAGATGGTAAGTGAGATTTATAGTAACCTTAAGGAAGGGAGTATACTAGAATGAGTTCGTGAGTATGATGGAACTCTGCAACACTGGCGCTCTACTAAAGTCGCTCTGCCACTACTTTCTTCCCTTTTCCACTTTTCTTTCTTCTTTTCACTTTTCTTTGCAGCCAGGCTGTATTTTGCTGTACTATAACTTTGGCTACTTTCCCTTTCTTTTGTTTTCTTCCTCGCACTTTTTCTTCTTTTCTTTTTCAACCCTTTCGATGAACTACATTGTTATGTCCCCGTGTCTCCCACACACTTGAACGAGACCTACCTCAAATAATTCCAAAGCTCCTTATCCCCCCTAAGGCCGAGTCATGGTTTTTCGTTTTGGCTTTAAATGAAGGTCATATTAGAAAAATATGGTTATTCAAAGCCCAAAGAGGGTAAGCAAAGAGATAAATTTGCAGTAAGGTATGTCCATTTACCTCCTGGGGCTAATTTTCCAGGAAACATGGCCTAGATCATATCACTCCCATAAACGGTATGTATCCAGAGAGTCAAGGCAAAATCTAGAGTAACCACATCATGAATGCAATTATCACACAAGAAAGGAAAGTGATGGCAAGATGTAAAGCCATTATGTACGCAAGGAAAATTCTCACACCTGATGGTTATCACCACCGAAGGTCTTCTTTTTCAATTTTTCAATCATTCATTGCCCAAAGATGCAAAAAATTTCATTCCTCACAAGTTTGAAAATCTTTCCTCCAAGGTCATGCACCTTTTCATTATTTACTCAAAGAAATCCATCCAGAATTTTTCATAATAGCTTACTCAAGGTCACACAAACCAAACAAACCTCACCCTCCTACTTTAACACCCCCCACACTTGAATGATGCATTGTCCTCAATGCAAAACGTATGTGCACAAAGGAAGGGGTGAAATAGAAAGGTTGCTTTTTTTAGGTGGATAGAATGTACAAAATTTGATATCGCATTTGCCTGCCTATAACAAGATCGATTATGGCATTGCTGGGCTTACACGCAGAGAAGATTTATTAACCAACAGGTACACTCACAATTAATAAAATTTAAAATCCATATTTCCAAAAATTCAAAGTATTTTAGTCAATTCGTAATGCAATTTACTAAGGCATGGAATGGCTTCGTATATGGATGACACCGAGACAGTCTACTAGTGAGCAAAGTGAAGAAGGTTCATTTGTGGAATGCCGACTTGTCAGAGTGGATTCACTTTAATGTGTAGTCAGGTGGTCGTGTGTCATCTCAATTGGCCAACACAGAGACGCCACAATGGATATAGTCTCTCTAAGATCCGTCAAGTTGCGGCATTGGCCCAGGACACATTCAGACTTTGCTTGATGTCGGTTTCGACTAATCTCGAACCACACACACTACTGTTGTCCTGGACATTTGATCGGGTCAAGCTCGGGCCTAGCTTCTAAGAGCGTGGCCGAGCCTGCTTTCTTCGTTACTTGGATTCTATAACACGGATTGGCCCGGTCAGTTTCGCTTTGATTGCCCGAATTGGCAAGTGTTGGTTCATGAGCCAAAAGTTATTAATGCATCCGACACTTTACCCCGTAATCTAAAACTTTAGTTATATCGACATTGTTAGAATTATCAATCACATTGGCAAAGCTTGGACACGTTAGCCATGCACCGACATTTCAAGCATATCGGGCAAAAGTAGAAATATCGAATTTTAGCCTGGCAGAACCTCAATTATATCACGTTAAAGACTCTAACCTTCATCATAGAGTTGGCACTTCCAATATATCGGGCATGGTCCATAAAACTACAAAGTTTTATTTCAAATATATTAATGTCTCACTCTACAACCGTAGAATCAGATCTCGACCCTTATCAATAAAAGATTATCGGTTGCATATCCGATCGACCATCTTGGCATCAAACACATGGATTAGTAATGTCAACATTAGTTAGTTACGTTTTTAGATCAGCTATCTCTAATTCTAAGAATTTTGGCCTCATCCAATGTCGTATTAGTAACATCAGTAACATTAGTCACAGAATTTCAGACATTAACCACATCAACCAAATCAAAACAGTTGGCACGTCATCAATCTCAGCTATCTTAGTGTGAGTTGGCAAGCCCAACATGCGTTGAATTCTTCCTAATCCGATTTAAAATCCATATTGCACTTTTGTGCGATCATTGTCAGGTAGCTCTATGTCACTCCTCATGGTTATGTCACTTATATTCTCTTGTGATCGAGAATGGCTTGGGAAGGAACTCAACCAAAATCCTCAAACTGTAGCTTGATTTATCATATGTACAATCGACACTCAGGCTGGCCAACTCTGTATCAGGGCAATTATATTTTTGTTGAAATTGCATGTTGTTTTGTTGAATTTGGTATGGTATTTTTGTTGAAACTGCATGTTGTTTTGCTGGAATCTACATGGTATTTTGTTGAAACTGTTGTACCAGATCTTCCAAAGAAGGTGAAATCAAGGTTTATTGCACCGTTGTCAGGTGGCTAATATCTTTTTGGAATTGAATGTTATCTATGGACAATTGCTTTATTAAATCCTTTAAGGAACTTTCTTGTACTGGTTGTGGTCCAATGGAGGTAGTGGTTTTTGCAAACGGGACAATCATCGGGTGGATGTCCTATAGAACCACACATCCACATCCATCTATGTATCCTTCAAATTCTAATTTGCCTAGCTGTTAATCCCATTCACCGGATGTCATGGATCCCCTATCGGCCAAAATTCATGGCGGTTACCTGCAAAATCATATGACTCGCTAAATACAAAAGGCTCATATGATAATTATCGCATGACTAGGGCTCCATCCCATCCGGATATCGAGGACACCACTCGCTGATACATTACATAATGTAATTTGATTTCTTTCTTTGTCAGAGTTGGTGAGCAGAATTATCAAGATCAAAGAATTAGGAGTTTTCATACTAGCATCAGAATGCGGGCATGCGTTGTTAGAACAGAATTAAAATCAACAAAGAGTAGAACAAAAGACATAATAGTAATAAGAAAATAGAGCGAAAAGATGACTGAATTGGGGCAGCCATGCATCGTAGATAGAATCAAAAATAGATAGAAAATAACAGATAAAGAAACAGAAACAAAATAGAAAGAAAACAAAATAGAAACAGAAACATGTAATAAAAAGAAATAGAGGCACAGAAAGGCAAATAGAAATTATTGAAAAATAACAGAACACTCATGAACTGTCAGAATGTTAAAATTGATGCATAGGATCATAAAAAGAAATTGTAATTAAATATGCAGAAAATCGATACGGGTTATACGTTATTAGTATCGGCTTATGCAACCTAAAATAGAAAAGAAGTGAGTTATTAGAAAACAAAATCAATTATGTAGATTTGAAGAATGCAGTGATGCAGACATATTCAGCATGCTATATTATTTTAGACTCTAGCTCCAGAAGAAAACAAATATAGACTCCATCAAACTTGGACAGACTCTATTTAGTACTATGACTAACGACAGACACAGCATTCCATTGCATTTCGGATTCTAGCTTAACTCAATTTTGGCACACAAAGACATTAAAGAACTCAGGTCCCCGACAATGACACCAATTTGATAAGGGGTTTTAGTCGTCTTACACGCCCAAATAAATACTAAAGCTAACTATAAGATAAATTTAACCTAGGCTCCATTCTCTATGATGACAAGGTGTCTATTGGTTATGAAAATCGTGAGTTAATGCAGTAAAAACATTTAGTGTAGAATGCACTCTGATCTCTGACAGATCACTTGTGAGTCTGACCGACTTGGTCTCGCACTCTAGAAAGCAATTGATGTTTGTTTTACTGCCTTAACGCCAAGATCAAATAACTAAAAGCCTAACTATAGATACCAACCCTAGTACGATTTTCTCAAGGACAATGTGCTCCAATCTGTGGTTCTGTAAAGCAAATGACGTGAACCCTGTGGTGCAGTGGTATTAATTGCCTGAACTGGCCGAGTTGTTTCTACAGAACTAGTTCTATATTGTCCCCGATTGCAGACCTATCCCACTCTGGTTTCAAGGTCGAAAGTGCAACCGATGCTACAGTCTGCCAATCAGATCGACCAAATGCAGAACAAAAGTGATTTGATGTGAATAAAATGAATCAGGCAGAAAGGCTAAGATGCTAATGCAAATACTAACTATTCTATTGTTACCGCCGCTATTATGCTCACAAAACAGTCCAAGAATCAAGTCCTTCTGTCCACCCAATAACCTCAGAATGTTCTTATGGCAACGCCAATCGATCATCCACCGACATTTAATCACAATTTACCGCTTGACAGATTAAGTTAGAGTTGATTTTAGGTTCTTAATTAGGTTCTAGTTGATTACCTACTAAATTAGTTAAACCAGCTCCGATCGCTTAGTTTAACATCGCTCCTTACCTTGTGCAATCGCTACTTGTTAAATCTTAATTACAACTGTGAATGCCACGTAGATCGTGAATCAATTACTTATATTATGAGAAAAGAAATACAAACACAAGTGCCTACTCTGTGTGGTTCATCTCCACCTATCGATCATGGCCCAATTGGGTGATGGTTCACCTCCTAGCGGACGCCGAGATCAAGTCCACAAAAGTGGGTCAACCAACCTGGTCCCCTCAGGTACTTTAGCTTCTTAGTTCCTAACCTGCACTTCCTCGATCGAGAGAGTTAATTAATGACAACACCGTGTACCACCGCGAATAGAGACGGGAGTGAGAGAACGAAAAAAGAAAGCTAATACGAACTAGAATTATGAATGCCAAAGACCCCGATTTGTCTAAGGTTGCCTATATACAGTTAACGTCCTAACAAAATTACAAAGTGAAATCCCTATTCTAATTTCAGCATGCGGCCATACTGCAAGCGCTTCCTGCAGACGTGGTCGCTGAGTCAGGAGCCAAGGTAGCCTCTAAGGGATGGCTGACGGGAATGTGCCACCAGGTCAGCTTCCTTATCAGGCGCGCTTTCATGATAGCCTGCCTCGTCTGGATTTCGAGTCTCTACCCGTCGAGATAAAGCCTACCATGCCGGGCTTGTATGCCTCGTACCGGCTTTTCGATGGGCTCAGCAGTCTTGGCCGACTCTGCAATGAAAGAATAAGCAATAATGCCTTTTCGACAACACAGTAATTAAAGTCTTTCTCTGCTGAGGTTCCTCAATATGCATCTAAGCTAGCCATCTTTTAAGTACATGAGCTAAGCTCATTGACACTTTTCAGGTCCTACCTACGATATGTATGATTTATGACTATCAACAAGTAAATGAGGGTTTGTGCTAAGTGTAGAAAACAAACTAAGTGTAGAAAAGTAAAAGTATACCACCTATACTAACTTACTATACTGATCAAGAATCAACACACATAACAATTTGCCTCTTTCTTACTTAGGATTATACTCCAATCAACCCTTAGATTCTTATGACAATTGCTAAAAACGTCATGTCCATCGCTTTCATACCGAGCATTTACACAATCGCCACGATCGTTGCATATGAGCGAGATGCATTGGTTGATTTTAGGTTCAATACCTAATCAAATTATTAAACCACAATAAATGTGCAATCGCCGCAAAGTCAAAAGTAGATTAAAGTTATAATTATAATTAAGAGATGTCATTGAAAACCACATAATATTGAAATTCAATTGAATCACGTAGAATTCAGTTTCAGAGAAGAGTCTCCGCTCTTCCATGACTAATCACTGGTAGCACGGGCAAGCTAAATGCTGGCGTTTGAGTCGCCATTCACCTAGCAGTAAGGCGCTCTGGCCATAGGCTGCAGAGCTTATCACCCTCCCGACAGCCTTCCACTCTCCCCAAATCCTGGATCCTCGCACTTCCTAACGAGAGAGACACCTTGTTGCAGCTTCAAGGCACCACCGTGCCAGCTGGGAATGCCTATAGTCAGTTTGACTTTGCGCAAGTCTGCAGATCCCATATTTTCCATGCTCTAAAAACGTGCCAAGAATGCCCTTACATACATGCAGGAAGCCGTCACAAATCAAAATCTAATCCTGCCAAAATCGCTTGACTTTCCTCATCTTGGAAGACTCTTGCACAGTTACCCACCACATATTCGATCCCACAGATTTCAGACAGTTACCTCGAATTACATATTTCCGCGATCCTAACAAATTTCTTGGTGAGTTACTCGAATTACATATTTCTTTGATTCTAATAGATTTCTAGTTGTTACTCGATTACATATTTCATTTTACACTTCCTATAATCACGCTGCTATTCCTTGCTCTGCTGGAGTGATTTCCGTCAGCTGAGGCTGGTTTGGCCAGACTCCATCTTTCACAAGATGTTTCAGTTTACTTATTGCCTACAAAACAAGTTAAATCTTTATTAGTTAAACTCTCATTTTGAAAGCACAAATTTATATTTTCCGCTTTCCAGGCTCATAATTTAAATCTTAACCAAGACTAGTCCCACCAAATAAATTTCAACAAATACCCATTAGCTTTGTGAGGTGTATAGGATATGACTTATTATTGAATGACTATGCATAGTAGATGTCATGGATGCCACGTGATGCTCCATTTGTGCAGAAAATCATGTTGCTAGTGGCTGCTGAAGGGCCAGTAAAGCAGGGGCGGCGCGTGAGCAGATCGTGGTATTTGCCGACCGAAAGAGCCGAGTCCTACCCAACAATTAGAAAGCATGCCGAGTTCCACCTCGAGAATCAACAAAAGAGCCAAAGATCGTTCCCTGATATGAGAAGGGTTTGATCTCAACTCCAAGAACTCAATAGTCTCCATTCTATGCAGAGAGTGAAGCTCGATGACCGATCTAAAACAACTCGAGGAGCCATCTTTGACTCTCTAACAATCGGGAAGAAACCCAGTCATGCCTCTAGAAGCCGAAATCGCAAACAAAAAGCCTGAGTCTGAAGCTTTGTTTTGACATTGCCGAAGTTCCGCTATCAAACAAATGCTACTGACCTCCGGTCTTGCTAACCATAAGCCGCAACCGCACAAAAGTCGAGACTCAAGTGTTCGATAACCAAGTTTAAAACGTGACAATCAAGACTACACTCGATGAAGTCGATTCTCCACCAGCACTATCCAAAACCTAACACTTGCAGCTGAGCCGAAAGCACCAAGCGAATCCTTTTCACTTCCCCTCACTAGTAGAAGAGTCTATCACTAGCTATCTCATGGTGCAAGCCATCACATGTGCTTCTGAGAAATTGCATTCTGGACTATCTAAAAACTCTGAATTTTTGCAAATTTTGATCTTAAGCATATTGTTAATCGTGAATATTCTTTTAGTGTAAAACGCAGCAATGCTACCAATGTGAGGCAGTGGAGTTCTCTACAATGCAGAGAGTCCTCAGGGTGCAGCACACAACTCTCATGCCAACATCTGGCACCGCCATCACATGCTCCTAGTAAGTACAACTCAACCAGTCCCAAGCAGAAGCGTCGACAAGATCGAAGCAGCCGGCAGCTTTCAAAGGCACACCTGTAGTCAAGCATATCATCATTCAAGTCATGCAAGAAGCCAACAGAAGATTTAAGCTATCAAAATTATCAAGATGCATGAGGGAGCGACTCAAGCCATTATAAACAGGAGCGGAGCGAAAACTATTGGGATATCAAATTTTTGCACATTCTTTCCACCTTGAGAAAGAAGTCTAGTTTTCTTTCGTATGTGATTCTCATGTTTTGCATTGAGGACAATGCTTGTTAGTCGTAGGTGTTTTCTCTGTGTTCTTTCGATTTACCATTCTTCATTTTGTGCTTCTTTGGGCTGTTTCTCATCGAGTCCGTGCACGATTTCGCTCTGGCTCCTTGCCGGAGCTCCGTCGATACGCTAGTTTTGCTGCATATTTCCTGTTTTGGTCTTGTTTCGCTTTCTATATCCGTTTAATCTACCTACTTTATATCTATTTTGACTGCTAAGAAAGTTTATTTCTGCAAAGTTTAAATGGATTTCTTTTGCTGAATAACAACATAAAGAAGTAGGCATAATCCCAGATTAAAAGGTGTCACAACTCGATGGGAACAAAATTTTGCATCCTTAGGAAATAAAGTACAAAAAAAAAAAAATTAAACCATTAGTGATAGAGCAATGAATGATTTTTTTAGCCTTGGAAATTGGCTTACATCTTCGCCATTCTCTTCTTTCTTGCATGATTTTGCATCTATGTTTCTAGATTACCTTAGGTTTATTTTGACTATCTTTTATACTGCTTGTTTCACATGCATTAATGACATAATAATATCTTTCTTCACAAGCTACCACAAAAATGGACCTACCTTGCAAATAAAATCCTTGTTTACCCTGTTGAGTATATAACTATTTTTTTCTTATGGTAGCTCATTACAAGCCCAAAAAAAAAAACCTATGATCAACCTAAACCAGTGGGTCAGAGGAGTTTAAATTATTTTGGGGAATAGGTTCAACAAGGTGAGCAAGACTTCAGGCAGTAGCAGTATACTAATGTATTGGCCGTACTCAGAATGCGTTATGTCAGGACAAAGTGATGAAAGAAAGAAATGAGTGTAAAAAGAAAAATGAGGATAAATAAATGAGGAAGCGACAAAAAGAAAAAAAAAAAGAAAATGCAACACAAGGCCGCAAGAATACAAAAAAAATAAAAAGTGAATAAAAGAAAGAAAAGAATAAAAAAGGAAAACATGTGAGTGGTATGAAATATTTTTTGTGTTAGTCTCCTACCTATGGGACTTGGCTCCTCTTCCCTCTCCCTTGGTTATTCAAGCTCACTTCACCTCTTTATATATCCTACCGCACTCAGCCAATGCTACAACCCCACAAAGTCCTATTGATCACTACTGCATGTTTTAAAGTCGAAAAACTGTGAGGCTAGTCAAACATGGTAGTGCTAGTTAACATAGAAAGTGAATAAAATACAACCCCAAAACACTTGAGAGATTGGAGACATACCTAGAGAGTTTCATCATTTGGCGGTTGCTCTTTAATTTTAAGTTTTCTGTTCACTTCATGCTGGAAAAAGTAATTTACAGATTGACAAGTTATGATTTTGGGGTGAATGTATACTATTCTGTTTTGTCAAACTTAAAGGGTTTCATTTAAAATGCATCTTACTTACAATCAATTGTCTTCATTTTTTTCATTACGATCTGCTCTAATTTGCTTAGGAGCAAAAAAATGCAAGTACGCAGGTCTAATAATTTATATTTAGATACTCATAAGGTCTTAAGATGGGCATAGTAGACTCATTTATAGTTAAGAATCACGATTAGCTAAGATTCTTATCAAGTTAAAATAGGAAAAATATAACCATGCTAATTTGCTAATTTTAGCTAACAAAAAGAGTAGTCTCATTTTTGCAAGCAGAACTAGAGTCCTGAACTATCCCAGCCAAGATCGAGATCAAGTCCTCCAGGTCATCAGTCGAGACCGAACAGTGTCTCGGCCAATTGAAAGCCTCACCAGCCAAGCCGAGACCGAGACCCAAGACCGAATCCTTCCCAGCCATCCAACCAAGACCAAGACATCCAGCCTAACCAAAGGCATCCCACCATCAAGTCGCCTCGCCATTGACTAGTTCCTCACATGGCCGAATTCACTACACATGGCCGACTTCATATGGTTGGTTCTCGCATGGCCGACTATACATTGTTGACTCCGCATTGCCTGCTCCGCATGGTCGATCTCCAGCCTATCTGGGCCCAGCCAACTGATTCCGTCCCGATTCCGCTTGACTGACTCCACATGGTCGAATCCGCATGGCCGACTCCACATGGCTCTGCTCTGCATGGCCAACTCCAGCTCAATCAATCTTCGTCCCGACCGATGAAGCCGATCACATAATACTGACTCTATTGCCCTGCAAATCAAAATGCCGATTCCCTAATCTGATACTAATTCCAAACCCGATGTCTACCCAAACCTGATGTTGACCTCTAGGAGGTCGACTTCATTTGTCCGATCCGCTTTCAGCATCAGAGACCGAATCTCATCTCCGACAATTCCAACACGTGTTATTTTGAGGAAAAATAGTTAGTTAGTCGAGGCTATTCTTTCTGTTACTGACAGTTAATTAGAGTAGTTATTTCTATTAGAAAGTTAGTTAGGCTATACATATATATATAAGGAGATGTATAGTTCATTGGTTAGCAAAGCTTTTGCCAAATACACACGCACACTCCATCGCTCACCTCCATATTCTCACTTCACCTCTTGTTCCATGGTGCTTCAATATTATGCTCAGTCACCATGGACGCAGGACTTGTGCTCTGGGCATGATGGTCTAGCCAAGAGGAGACTCGTTAGGCGTGTCTGGCACACTACTTGGTGATTCAACCCCTAGTACTTGGCCATCTTCAGTGGAACACTGCAGCTACCACTAGCTGATCACCGTGGGAAGCTGATCATATCTTTCCTCTGAACTACTTCACTTCACTTCATGTATCACTACACCGATTATCAATGCATCGGGTTTGTTTCCTTTTACATTTATGTTTGTAATTCCTGTTAGCTTAATTTGTTCTTGCTAGTGTCACGTCATGCAGTAGAAATAGATCATGTTAGATTAGGGGCTGGTCGAACCAATCTAAGAAACCTTATAAGTAATCGATAGATAACTTACATCAACCATAGGCATTATCCCTACTAACTCAAGGCTGTAGTGTAAGCCCTCAGTGAGGCAAATGGACGAATGTTAGACTGTTGTCTAAAGATTTGGGTTGGTATGAAGTACACGCATAATAGAACCGAACACGTAACCATCTCTATTGATACTTAGTGAGTCTGTATGATAAATATATGTTCTGATTAATTTTAGTTAATTGTAACTTTTTACCTTCATAGATAGTTATTTACTTTCTGCACTTTACTTACTAGTTAACATTTTTACTTTTCTTTTTACCATGTCCGCATTCTACACTCTTAGTTTTGCATGTATCTCAACCTCTTTATACTTGAATTCACTAGAATCATGCGCCTGAGAGATTCGACTTAGGTTGCCCCAGATACCCAAAACCTAACAAATCTAGTTATTTTGATAGGAAGTAATAACTAATTCTTACACTATCAATTGACTCCAAGATACTACAAGTCTTTTTATTTTAAATACCTATCTAAATGCTTCTTACTTTTGCCTTTGCATCTTTCTCACTTTTTGTATTTTCCTCTTTAGACTCGTGGCTTTGAGCTACATTTTTACAACCTTTTGCTTGTTGCTGCCTTTTTACTTTTTCCCTCCACTTTTTCTTTTTATACACTTTTTCTATTATTTTAACAACCCATCTTTTCTTCCAAAGTACTGGGCCTCACTTGGTACAACTATTTTGAAGCACCGTCTACTTGTAGTTCCTAGAGTGTCATCCCACATCTTATTGTGGACCCTACTCCCAAAACAAACTAAAGCTCCTTTGATCCCTCAGGTTAAGGCGATCATGGTTTTTGGCTATTAGGCTTGTAATGAGCTACCTTATATAAAAAGAAGGTTTTATAGGCTCAAAGGTTAACAAGGATTCTTTTGAAAGGTGGGCTTTTATTTGGTTAGTAGTTTACAAGAAAGAATGGCTAGATCACATAATTACTGCATGTAAGACAAGAAGTATATAAAAGAGTCAAGGAAAAACCTAGAGTAATCTATTAACATAGATGCAAATTCACACAAGAAAAGAAAAGAGAATGGCAAGATGAAAAAGTCATTTTTATGTACAAGGCTCAAAATCTCACACCTGTTTAGTTTCTCATCAATTAAGTGTTTCAACTTTGAATCAGTCACTTATTGAAAAATCTCTTACCCAAGATTATGAATTACCTCTTCATGTTCTATTCAACTTAAAGAAATTTCATTTAAATCAAAGAATTTTTCTAGACAATTAGAAACAGAAAACCAAAGAACAGGAAAAATTTAAAAACAACTAACATAAAAATGAAAAACAAAAAAGAACGAAAAACAAAACAGAAAAACAATAAGATGACATGAAACTCGAGTCGATACGACCCGACAAAATGACAAAACGAAAAATGACCGAGATAGAGTTAGCAAAATGGCAAGGACAAATGACATGTGATCGAGTCGACATGGACTTGGTCTTAGCATGGAACCGAGTCGACACGGACTTGGTCAAAATGCTACGTGCCTAGAGTCTGAGTTGGTAAAAATGAAAGCACATAAAAATGATACATATGAAGATTAACAACAAAACAGAAACTATTTCCCGAATGATACTACCCCCCACCCCTTTTATTGCAAGCATTGTCCTGAATGCATATGCTCATGAGGGATTTGGAGGTTTCCTCAAGTATGTCTTCCGGATAGCTAGTTCCATCAACGCTATGCTTTCCACCCACCCACATTTAAACTCTGACCTTCATAATAGGGCTTTAGTTGGTGCCCATTTACCATGAAATTCCAATTGCTAGCCTTATCTCTTAATTCTACTGCACCATAGGGAAAATACGTTAGTAACAACAAATGGTCCATCCCATCTAGAATGGAGTTTACCGATTATGGCTTTAATCTAGAGCAAAACAAGAGTACCTTTTGGCCGACTCTGAACTCCTTCCTTAGGATCCTATTTTTCATGAAATTGTTTTACCTTTTCTTTATAGATCTGAGAGTTCTCATATGCTTCTCAAGCGCAGCCTCTTCCAGTTCCTACAACTATAATTTCCTTTCTTGGTTGGCTTAGTCATAGCCATGTTGCACTTCTTGATTGCCTAGTAGGCTCGGTGTTCTATCTCAACTGGCAAGTGACAAGCTTTATTGAAGACAATCTGATAGGGAGACATTCCTAATGGAGTATGGTATACTGTCTTACGGGTCCATGAGAGCGTCCTCTAAGAGTTGGCTCCAATTGTTTCAGCTAGATTTTCCATCTTTTTGTAACAACTTTTTAATTTCCCCTCATAAACACTTCAACTCGCCATTGAGTCCGGGGTGATAAGTGGTGGCAACTTTGTGCACTACTCCCATACTTCTCGAGTAGAGTGGGCCATTATGCAGTTGCAGAAATGACTTCCTTGGTCACTGATCATTGCTTTACACACATCAAACCTGTAAAAATATTGATTTCAAGAATTCACAACAACTCTAGCCTCATTAGTTCGGTGGCCTTAGCCTCACCCATCTTGAAATATAATCAACGACAAGTAGAATGTAAGAGTCTCGAGATGGGGAATGGCCCCATGAAATCAATACCCCATGAAATCAATACCCCATACATAAAAACTTCACAAAAATACCATAGGCTGCTGAGCATTTTGTTCCTTCGACTTATTGCCATTCTAGATCTCTGGCATTGTTCAGTAGGTCGAGACATATTCATGAAAATGCGTCTCAAAAATGGTGGGACAATATAACCCATAGTCGAAGACTTTTCCAGGCTATCAAGCCGATCCATAATGGCCTCCCTTCTGCTGCTGAATTGCAAAAGAGAGGATTGACTGGATCTCTGAATCCGGGAATACACCGCGCATAACTTGGTCATTGCATATTCTCCATAGATAGGATCATCCTAGATGTAGTACTTGGATTCACTTCCAATTTTGTCTTTAGTACGCTGATGCTCCGTGGAAACATGACGCGACGAGGAAATTGCAGATATCTACATACCATGGTGTCACATGTTCTAGCTGCAGTATTTGTTCGTCAGTGAACTCGTCTTGTATCGGCAGAGGGTCGACTTCTCTCTCAAGTTGGCTCGGTGGTCCTACTACATTCTCCGCACTCTCTTGTCTCTGATCTCACATCGAACTCCTAAAGGAGTAGCGCCCACCGAATCAGTCTTGGCTTCAGATCTGTCTTCTTCAACAGAAATTTCAGATTGCATGGTCTGAAAAAGACTATAATTTTAAAGCCTAGCAAATATGACCAAAAATTTGTCAAAAGGCAAATACAACTGCAAAACAACTTTTTCAGTAGTGGTATAGCTTGATCTAGGCCGCATCCATGGTTCAAGATGCTAGGCGATGACATGCAATTGCTTGCTGAATCTTTGACCTAGGACTGCCTCGAGCATAGAGTTGGATGCATTGCACATCAACTCCGACATGATACTCCTAGTTTGGTGCTTGGAGAATAAGTGTGGACGTGAGTCTCTTTCTTCACTCTGAAAGCGCCCATGCAGGGTTAGTCAAATACAAAGTCCACATCCTTTTTCAGCAGCTTGGATAGGGGCAAGGCGATCTTCCTAATATGCTTGATGAACCGCTTTGACAGAAACCCTGCATGTCCAAGAAAAAGAGCAAACTTCTGCATAAAGGCGAGGTTAGATGAGAAGCTATAATGTCGACTTTTTGCCTTGTAGACTTCAATACCTCTACTTGATGTAAGACCCTAAATCTGTTTGGCCCAAGAAATAGTTCCAGGAAAAAACTGCAAGCACAAAAAGGACTCAAGCCCAAAAGTGTCTGAAGGACCTGTCGGGAGGATTTGCGACTCTGCCACATCCAAGAGGAAGAGCGCATAACACACTTGACTTTAGTCAGTGGATAAGACTAGCAAAGAACATACACGGCCTGGCTCACGACTCGAACGAAACTCAAGAGGACCAAAGTGACCAACCCCTCATCATGACAACGCAAAAAGTGGGCCTCCAAGCGCAACCCAAACGAAACAAAGGCGAGGCAAGAGAATCATCTAGCCCAATCTGCCTATTTGGGAAGAGAGGGCTCGAGATAGCCTAGTCAGTGCCGATACCAGCAACCTTACTGGGACCCAATCCACACTAGATCCGGAATCGCCAACTCAATGTTGACAGGGCAGCCACTCTCAGAGAAAAAGAGCACCCCATCACCATACTCGAAAGCTCCCTAACCGCCGATCTTCCCAATGCTCAAATATCCATCGATATGGCAATGTCGAAAAAAGCAAGAATCATACCAATCCCTAACAGACCAATAATCCTCGCCATTCACAGCGATCGAATGTGCCAGGTCAGCCACTACCCGTAAGAGACGCCACGGATCGTGGAGAACGTGCTACGATCAAGCGTGGGTTCCAACGAGCATCAACTTGGGGATCGCCAAGGCTAACGAATGGATCAAGAAGCTGGAACAGCTCCACATGCCAAGATCATATGCACCCTCATCGCCTACTCAAAGGCTATAAAATGCCTTAGCGCAAGTGCTGAATCAGAGTGGGGGATCAAGAATCAAAAGAAGAGCGAAATTGCTGAGGAATCATTGTGTGAACTCGACCTGAAACTTTGAAAGGATGAGCTACAAGCTCAGCGACAATCATCTCTCTACATATCAAGTAAGTCTCTTAGCCAAAAACTTCACTTAAGCCATAGGCATTCTCCCTAGACACATTTCAAAATGGCGAATACGTAGTTCGCCATAGAAGAGAGTCGAGACGGCCTTGGCTTCCCCTTTCACTAGCTTAAATCGTTGTGTCCTCGAGCCCATGTGATCCAAACACTCTGAACCTCTAGTGCACAGCCCGCTCCAATACCAAGCCAAGTCCATTACACTTCGAGATGATCGACAAGCCGCTCCCTAGTATCAAACCCGAAGTCACGAACACTTCAGATGGGCAGGCTCTAGCTCGCCTCAACTTAAAACCAAGTTGGTCTCGACTTTCATGACCTAACACCCAATACATTCTCCGACTCGAGTCAGTACCTGCATGCTCGAAAGTTAACTCTAGTAGGTAGACTCACAAAAACACAATTCATGTGTTAGGCGGGATGCCTAATGGATAGTCCCGACTTCGAGTTCAAACAACAAGTGGCTGAGTGCCTAATGGAAAGTTCAATCCTTGCACCTAAACTCCCAGCAGACACCTAAGGGAAAGTCGCCCTGCATTAGAGTCAATACCTATGAGCACCTCGCTGTTCCTCTCCCAAAGAAAGGACGCTAACTAAAAAGTCTGACTCTATCCATTGCCTCATGCATCCGCATAGGACTACGCCGACTTTGATTCCTCTTTGATTGGAAGGCACGTAGGAGCAAAAGGCCTACTCTTGTCAGTCAACTATTCCACCAAAACCTGTCCCTGTATCATCCGTCATAATAGTAGAGGTTATATAGCATCCAATTCATAGGGTAACTACCAGATGGTAGGCGGATGGGATGATGCGTCATCCTTGTGCGTGAACTCTGCTTACCCAGATTCTTTAACTCGAGGCCAGCCTTACCCACCCCCTGGCTTTCCAATGTACCATTAAACATTGGTGGCGACTCCAATTTGAGTCACATCAGTTTAGGCTAGCCTTTCCCTAGGAAGCCTAACAGATGCTGACTCATCACACTGGGTTGTTGTGAGTTCCCGACACATTCTCAAACTTCGATCCACCCATCTGAATCTATGGCGAAGCTCCATTTCGCCCATGCAATTATCATCTAAATCCACCCCAAACGTAATTTAGGGTCGCGTTAGATGGCGACTCACTAGGGATAAAACACGTAGGTGTTAGCCAAGCCTTGTCAAATGAATGGCATGTTGCATAACCTCTACTTCAATTTTCGCTTTTTTAATTTATCGTGCTACCATACATGCTCAGCCTCTAGGGTAGATGCTATATATATTTTTGTAGATGGCTTCCCCTGAGTGTATCCCCTAGATGGTTGGTCACTGATAGCCCACCAGAGCGTGATCTTTCAAGGGCGCCCACACTTTGGGATTCATTCTTGTTTGATGGAAGATGCCCAAAAAGGTCTTGAGCTTTGGTGGCCAAGGTGAGGTGTGTGAGTAAAGCCGTGAAAGGATCCTGTAATTGCCCTAGAACCTTTAGGAATGGACATACCCACCCATAGGAGGATGAGGGACCCTTTCGCACTCGTTAGTGATGGTCGCCATTCCCATCTACTACTGGGAACCGACTCTCGCACTCAGAATTCCCACCAGTAAAAACATAAGAAAGGCTAAGTTGTTCAGGCATACACGACGCCTCCAAATCTAAGGCTATGCAAAATCAGGATCTCGAAAGGGAAGGTGAGCCAACTGAAGGAACAAATGGCTTAAATGTTTTAGATCCTCTCCTGCACCAATACCGCCATCACGACCATGGCTAATCACAATGTTGCTGGGCACTGCCAAGCCGGCAACACCGCTGCCCTTCGCCCCATGCAATAAGTGACCCGCTATACGAAATGTCATCTGGTTGGAAATACTAAAGATCCCACTAACGAGGAACAAGAACAATCAAGGCCGAGGCTCAACATCAAGCCTCAGAGACTACTCAGCCCCTCGTGGTTTGCTGACAAACAACTCTAATGGAGGACAAGTGGCAATCCCTAGAAGAACGGCTCTGTCTATGGAAAGGGAAACCAATTTGGGTTAGAAAGTTGTGGATCTTTGCCTTGTTCGAATGTGGTCTTCGCCAACTTCAAAAACCTCGAGAATTTGACAAGTAAAAGGAAGTTCCTACCCCAGGGTTCACCTGGCCATGTACTGCAAAAAGGATGGTGGCTTACATATATGATAACATCCTCGTCCCACTTCTTCCAAGATAGCTCGACAAAAGCAGCACTTAGCTGGTATGTTAGCTTAGAGTAAGGGTGCGTTAAAAACATTGAGAGACTCTGCGAAGCCTTCCTAAAATAGTATAAATACAACGGGGATATGGCACTGAATCATTTTTCAGCTCCAAAACATGGTCAAGAAAGAACAGGAAGGTTTCAAAGAGTATGCGTAGATGGCGAAGCTGGCATGTAAGTCAAGCCACCCATCCCAAAAAGGGAGATGGTTACTATGTTCATTAATACCTTCCTTCTCAGTATTATGACAGGTGGTCGAAAAATGTCGCCTCAACTTCTGACGTGGTGGTGGTAGGTGAAAGAATCGAAGCTAGGCATCGACAAGGGAAGTTTGCCCAAACAAGCAACAATGCGAGGCTTTTGTCAAGAAACCCACGTTGGAAAAAGAAAGGCGAGACCAATGCCATATTGGTCGAGCTGGTCTTCCACCAAAAAGAAGGTGGGACGCCTCGCACTCGACACGGATTCAAGTAGGATCCAGGTCAGCGACAATGCCACTAGTACCATACATCCCCCGTGTCAGGCAGCAGCGACTGGGCAACCACCAAGACAAGGCCAGTAAAGAAAGCGCGAGAAGACCCTCTAGAACGCTGGCCCCAATTCTCATCATCCTGTCCCACCTTTCCTCATCATACTCTATTCTACTTCCACCACGACATGCACTCAGAGATGGAGCCGGCCAGGCTTTCTATGGTCAACCTTTCCCCATGACTAGGCCAAAAAGTCCGGTCAAGATGGAACCGAAATGCCACTCCGAGTGGAGTCGGTCAATCCCTTCTAAATCAAACCCAAGGTGGAATTGGCACGAAACCATCCTGACACCTCACTTCTTTCACCATATCAGCTTTACATACGCTCCGATCCGGCCATCGTACGATTCCAAACTCGAGTCCGGCCAGATGTCTTATGCACGTGTCATTTCCAAACACAACCCTCGTGTCGATTCCAATCTTGAGTCCGCGCAGTGTCGTTGTCTTAGCCACAATGTCATTTCCAAACTCAACCCCCGTGCAGATTCCAACTTCGAGTCCAGCCCAATCATCGTTGTCCTAGCCATGGTGCAATTCCCCAAACTAAACCCTTAGTGTCGATTCTAAGTCGGCGTCGGCTCGTGTTGTCTCCTTTTATTTAACACCTGCTCCGCCTTGTGTCAGATTCAATTCACGTGCCATCTCGATCCGACTACGTTTGTCCCCTTATTTAAGCTGCTCCTACCATCTCCTCAATTTTGTTTTACCTCGCGTCACTTCTAAGTTGAACCAAACGCCATTTTTCAATTTCGATCTGACCTTGTCGATTAAGAGGTGCAGAGTTGACTTAGAAAAAATATGTATAATAAAATAAAAATGAAAAACAACATAAAAACAACATGCATCATATGTTGCATTCATCTCCATCAGGCATTTAAAATTAGGTGTTGCATTCCATCACATTGGCATGCAGTTCTTCACCCGACCAGCTAACCAAGACCAATACAGTAGGGTTCAAGTTCGAAAAGACCTTTACATGGCGCTTCCCAGGCAAAACAAATGTAGACAACTATAGGGATCTAGCAGAACAACAAGAAGCACTAAAGAATGATGTTAGTCAAGTAAAAGGTGCAAATAGGTCAAATCCGGAAATGTTGAAGTCGATGCAAAACCAGAGGGCATCTCGAGCCATTGCCCGCTCACACTATCACAAATCCTACACCAGAGCGGCTAAAGCCCCACTAAGCCCAACACTAAACATCGCGCCTCTAGCCTCTGGCCATCCCCATTCCAACCGTAGTATGACATTTTTGGAAATGAAGGAACCTAGAGTTCTAACACCTCTATCAATGTCGCATGTTGAACTTTTGCCACTCGCTGTCAGCATGCTCTTGTGACCACAGTCCCATTGAAGCTCTGTCTAACCCCTATCACGAAAAGCTATGATCCAGGGCCGAAATCGCGAATACCACAAAGGGAGCCTTAGGACATGCCAGCGAAAAAAATGTTGAGGGATTGGAACATAAAGGTACAAGACTTAATTGACGCGGGATTGCTGGTTCTTTTAAGAGAAACGATCTGAAATCTATACTAGCAAGCCCTCAACACAGAAGATGAAACAGGCTGACTGCAACTTCAAATACTCGACTGCTGACCACATGAACCGGCCTGGACTTGGCACTATAAAGTCGAGTCCTAACAGTCTAAGAAAAAGCCTCTTGTTTTGTAGCCTTTAAATCCTTTATCAAATTGAGCAGTAATGCTCTAACTCTCCATGCTTCCTTTTCTCTTCCACGTTTAAACCAAGTCAAAAATACCAATAAAAAATCATCTCTAATGTTAATATCTCATGTTCTAATTTTGACCATTCCATCAATCAAACCGCAGAGGGATAATAAGGGTAATATATAAAACCTCGAGCATCTAGTCTGCTACTTGGCCCCAAACCAAGAAGGAAGAGAGTTTACCACATCAAACTTTACTATGCTTAAAAACTCTCATTGGCTCAGTGCTAAGAAAAAGGAATAGAGAAAAATGAATAAGTGACTCCTGACAGAAAAACTCAGAAACAGTCAGGCAAAGTCAGAGTCATAAAAGCGGAAGAAAGGGGCTCACTAGGTTGAAACCTTAAAATAACAACCTAGGGCAAAAGTTGAGTCCCAAAAATAAAAAGTTCACTAAGACTGAAAACTCTAGAGTCTAAGCAAAAAGCGCAATCTTTGGGGCAAGCCAGCAACATGGCAGTAATGACCCATGGCAAAAGCAACTAGAAAGCGATAAATCAGTCATAGAGATACCCAAATTATCCTTAAAAGGCACTGGATGATGGACTCTTCAAAATTGTATGCATAAGGATAGCATTGACCCAAAAACCTCTTTAGCTGGAAACAACATAAACACCATTCTCTTCGTTCCTCCATAGTGAAAAACAAAAATAAACAAAAAGAAGCATTACGATCAAGATGAAAAAGTTAAATATCACTCGAGTAGTAAGCCTTTGACTAGTCTCAACTTATGAGCAATAACGAGGTAACATCATCAGAGGCGTCTCTAACACCAAAAGCTGAACGAAAGAAGCTCGCTTTACTACACCACGAGTCTTGGGATAGCAACTGTAGGGAAACAAAGACTTTGCCTACTAAACGCACTCCTCATGCCTCGTCCAACTCACGCCTTGTCATTACCTCATACAGTCCATACCCATCACTGCAATCCATGCCAGCCATGTCGACAACCAACCCCATATAAACCTCCATGCATCAGGCCTCCACGGCAAATCTACATACATCCATACGACCATGCATCCATACATCCACGCATCCAGCCATCCTCGACAAACTCACATACATCCATACGAGTTCCATCCAACAATCCACATCAAACGTCCCATGCAACCTACATGCATTCCAAGCATTCACGCATCCAACAATCCATGCATATGACATGCATTCCAAATGTCCATCCTCCCATAAAATAAAAATCTCGATCAATTTTGCATACATGCATAAATAAATACATACAACATGCATGCACGTCATCCCATGGTTATTTCCTTAAGACTACTATCGATTCTCGCATTCCAAAGCTACGTCAAGGTCTATGCCGACTCTATGTTAAGTCCTTTTGCTACTCTGTCTCCGAGTCGACCACTGTGTCAAGCCTCTCTACCGACTCCGTGTCAAGTTGACATGCCAACTTTGTACCATGTTGTGAGATCCTTGCCGACTAGCTATAACTTGGGCCCTCCATACCAACATTCTTATTTCGACCTCGAGTCGATTTGTCCTTAGGTTAGTCATTTAGGTCCTAACTTAGGCATTTGTGGCGCAATGCCAACTTTTCTAGTTTGTCTCGATCATTTTGGCCTCGTGCCAACTTAGTCATTTTAACCCCCGAGTTGGTTATTCTTCGAGGTAGTCAATTTGGTTTCATGCCACATTCTTCATTTCAACCAGTAGGTCAGAAGGGGACGCACCTATGACTTCGTTGTCACAGCACTAAAGGTTGAGGCCAAAGTCAAGGGCTAGCAACATAAATTCTAAGATCATCCAAACCGATCTAGACCTTTCAATCGACTCTAGGTCGAGACCCTTCAAACTGGCTAAATGATAGACCAAGAATCCGTCTTCGGGTCGAGACCCTTCAACTAGCATTACACCAAAACCTCAATTCGACCCTACACCAAGAACCGTTCGACTCTATGACAGGACCTTCCTACCGCCTCCATGCTGAGGGCGCTTAACATGCTCTATGCAAAAACCTCCATGCCAAGTCCAAGCTCCATGTCAACATCCAGCATCGGCTCCGTGCCAAGTCTCCCGATGCCACGCTAACTTCTTGCGCTCCAGATTAACATCACAACACCATCCACGTCCGACCTCTTCCCATGTGATCCAATGTTATCCAAAACAAGCTCCACGAAATCCAATCTAAAACACTAAAATCAACCCAATCTAGTCTATTTATCCACCCACTCTAAAAAACTTTTTAGATGCCAAAAGGATAGTCCAATAATCCTATCCGACTTTTGGGACGCCAAAAGGATAGTCCACTCCATCTAAATCTCCTCGTCCCTCAAGAGACACCCCACCACATCTAAAGGATCTCCAGGACACTTAAAAAAGAAAGTCAATTAATCCTAAATTCACCCATTCCGACCCCGTGTTGAATCGACCTTTTTCCGACTCGTGTCGAATCATCCTTTTTCGACTTCGTGTTGAACAATCCTTTTTCGACTCTGTGTCAAATCGACCTTTCTCCGACTCCGTGTCCATCTTTTTCGACTCCATGTTGAATCATCCTTTTGCTAACCCCTGTCGAACCTCCTCAGCCGACTTTTGTTTCAAGTCTCCCTAACTGACTCTATACCCGTATCACTATCCGATTCCATCCCAAAAATAACTCTTTCAATCTCGGATGTCAGTGGATAGTCCGAGTGATTCCTTCAACTCATGGGCACTAGCGGATAGCTAACGAGTCCTTTCAAGCAACCAGTCAACCTTGGACACCTATTAGATAGTCCAATGATCAACCAACCCATTAACCCAACTTCGGGCCTCTAATGGTTCCAGTTCAAAACGAAACGAAGAGCGTGTCTGAACGCATTCAAAACAAGGGGCATGTCCGAAGAAAGACCAGCGCATCTCTTCAAGCTCAATCCTCAGCATTCCAAAAATTTCAAATTTCAAATTCTTCCACGTGGCTAGGACGCTCGCAACATTAACTTGCAGTGCGACACTCGAAATCATCTCGACCATGGTCAAACCTGCCAAGGCCGACATCGAGTTGTCCCAGCTTTGGTCAAACCCACCAAGGTTGACATCGAAGTCATCCCGCCTCAATCAAGCTTGTCATGGTCGATATCGACTCGCTCGACCTTGGCAAACCCTTCATGGTTGACATCAAACCTTCCCAACCAATGCCAAACCATGAAGGCCCTGCACAATGAGGCGCCTCACCTCGAGCAACCCAGTCTAAGCGTCCCCAAGTCCTCCCAAAGACTACAAACCAATGTACTCGACTTTAGTAGGAGACAAAAACCCAATCCATAAGAACTCCCTAAAATTTATCAACTTTGGGCACCTATTGGAAAGCCCACTATAGCTAATCCAAACCTAGGCCCTAGTGAAGCCCCGAGTCTCCTATCAACCCCGGATACCAATTGGATAGTCTAGTGACTAGTGCACCCTAACTTGGACATCGCGATCCAAAGGTCCTTGCACAACAGATAGAAAAGATTTCAGCTACCTACCTCAGTCTCTAATATTGAACCCCTAGCCTTCATAGAAGTCGCCTCAGACTTTACAACAAAGCTCAGCCTTCAACCTCTCCACTTCAACCTTCGCTTCGCTCAGTCTTCAAATCTAAACTCTCAACCTTCAGACTCAGTCTGTTTTCAAGACTTGATTCTCTACCTTGAGATCAGCATGGGCCTTCTATAGCTTCTTGTTGAGGACCTCTTTTAGAAGAATTTGCTCAACCTTCTTAGCCCAACCTCTCAAGATTTCTAAGGTGGCTATAGAGCGGGCATGATAAGCTGTCATTATGTCAAGGCAGTCCAGCACCTACAAAGCACCACCAAACCTCTGCCATCCTGAGGAATGAAGTTGGTAGGAAGCGACCTTACAAGCCTGGCCCCTCACAAAGTGATTGGATGTCGAGGAGCAGCGTAGCAAGTCAAGCCCCCAGGGGGCAATTCGAGCCCAAGAAGTCACCACTACCTTTCCCTTCGGGCTGACCAGTAGCCAAAGGGGGATGCATAGCAGCCTTCCCTTTCTTCCTAGAGGCGTCTTGAGTGGCTTAGGTCTCAACTTTCCTCTTGGCTTCAATCACATCAGCTTGATTGTCTTCGACCTCGGTCGAGACTCGCCTCTTCTCAGTTCCAATCGAGACCGCCTTCTTCTCGACTTTTAGAAGTCCCTTAAGAAGTAGCAGAGTTCCCCTGCCATGGGAAATGAGCTTAGCCTTTCAGATTAGCTCCTCCATGTTGATTCCTTCATCTTCAATCGTATCTCGATCATAAAAATTCAAAATCAAAGCAAAGCAATCACGCTCAGATAGAAGAGGGCTTGCCTCCTCACCAAGAGACACAATTTCCTTACAGTTCGTCCCCTACGGGCAGCTTGAGGTCAACATTTCCTTCCAAAGAAAGCCGACTCTTATGGGTCCACGTGCCTCTAGACAAAAAAACCTTGGCATTCCGGGGATTTAAAATTCAAAAATCCTCCACAAGGCAAAAGGCAAACATCACTTCAGCTAGCACAAATGTCATCTCACCTCAACATCAAGTCGCTCTCAACCAGCTTTCAAGTCGTCTTAGCTAGTTCATTCCATCGCAGACTAGTTTATCTCAGCTAGTTCATTCCATCTCAACTAGTTCATTCCATCTCGGCTCTGTTCCAACTGCCCGTCTCGGTCAATATCAAGTCGTCTCGGTCAACCATCAAGTCAGTCACGGCCAAATCTATACTGTCTCAAGTCACCTCAATCAGCATCTGCCAGTACTCATATTTCACTGGCGCCTAGAGGAAAGCCCGTGATCTTTTCAAATTGAGCCATCAAGACCTGGGCGCCTAAAAGGAAAGTCCAGTGAACTTATCAAGTTCAAATTCAAGTTACCAAATCTCACTGCCGCCCAAAGGATAGCCCGATGACCTCAGTTCAAACTCAAGTTACCATATTTCACTTTGCCGCCTCGAGGAAAGCCTAGTGATCTTATTCAAATTCAAGTTCAAATTTCACTGCGCCTAGAGGAAAGCCCAATGATCTTTTTCAAATTCAAGCCATCAAGATCTGGGACACCTAAAGGAAAGTCCAGTGATCTTATCAAGTTCAAATTCAAGTTACCAAACCTCACTGGTCACCTAGAGTTGAGCTCGGTGACCCAATTCAAGCTCAAGATCTCATTGGCTGCCCAGAGTAGAGCCCAGTCACCTCAATTTATCAATTCAAGCTATCAATTCAAGTTCAAGACATCATTGGCCGCCCCGAGTAGAGTCAATGATCAGATATCAATTCATCAATCATCAGTCATCAGTTATCATGTTCAAGACATCATTGGCCATCCTGAGTAGAGTCAATGATCAGATATCAATTCATCAGTCATCAGTTATCAAGTTCAAGACATCATCGGCGCCCTGGTAGAGTCAATGATCGGATATCAATTCATCGATCATCAGTTATCAAGTTCAAGACTTCATTGGCGCCTGAGTAGAGTCAATGATCGAGATATCAATTCATCGAGTCATCAGTTATCAAGTTCAAGACATCGCTAGCCACGAGTAGAACCAGTGATCTCAAGTTCAAGACATCATTGGCCGCACTGAGTAGAGCCGATGATCAGCTACTAAATTCAATTCATCGGTCATCGATTCAAGACATTGCTGGCCACCCACGAGTAGAACTAGTGATCTCGTGTTCAAGACATCATTGGCCGCCTAAGTAGAGCCGATGATCAACTACCAAATTCAATTCATCGATCATCGATTCAAGACATTGTTGGCATCCCGAGTAAAAACCAAGTAATCTCGAGTTCAAGACATCATTGGCCGCCTCGAGTAGAGTCAATGATCAAAAATCAATTCATCGGTCTCAAGACATCGTGGCCTTTAGTAGAGCCAACGATCTCGAGTCATCAGCTATCAAGATCAATACATCAGTCATCAACTATCAAGATCAAGTCATCGACTATCAAGTTCATCAACTATCAAGATCAAGGCATCAGCTATCAAATTCAACTCATCGACTATCAAATTCAAGTCATCGACTATCAAGTCCAAGTCATCAAGCAGCGAGTTATCAAATTCGAAATCTAGTTGGCCAAGTAGAGTTAGTAACCTTAGTTTAAGCTTTAAGACATCAAGTCATTAAAACTCTAAGACAAAATCTTATCCAAATCAACCGAAACCTAGAAACAAAGCCTAATACCTCCTCAGCCTAGAACCATCCTCGATTCTTTATTTAAGCCCGTTGAGGGGCATCCCTAATGAACACAAATAAAGAGGGGGCAACTGTAGCACCTCAAAAACTGTCCGACTAAACAACCACATTTGACTTTTTCATACAGATAACGATAAAATCCTAAAGTTTTATACGTTATCAACAAGAAACACGCGGAGGCTGCGATGACTACCTCTAACAACTATGGCAGTTTGTCACCATAACGGGTAAAAAATCCTGGAGATTCTTGGCGATAAGGCAAGATACTCATCCCAAGAATCAGGGGATAAACCTGTTAGATATTCAAAATTCAAATATAAAATATAATAAAATATTCTCTCATCCCAAGAATCAAGGGATAAACTTGTTAGATATTCAAAATTCAAATGTAAAATATAATAAAATATTCTCTCATCCCAAGAATCAGGGGATAAACCATGTTAGCTATTCAAAAATTCAAATATAAAAATATAATAAAAATATTCTCTCATCGGAGAGAGGTCCAAGCCCATCTCAGACCTATATAAGACCTCACTACTGAATGAGCAGTCTGAGATTTTTCTGACGGGGTGAACGAAATTTTCAATTTAAATAGAATATGAGAAGTCAGAACTCGCTGAGAAAGCATCCCGACAAAGAAGAGAAGACACCTGACTCCTGATATCAAAGTTAGTGGGCAAATGCACAAACATTTCCTTGGGAAGCCTTTTAGGCAGCTCCTTTCCTTCTCTACAAAACCAAAAGTCAAATCTCAAACCCTTTTCCCAAGCCTCCTCTTGTCAATACAAATTCATTCTGCTTAAACACAACCAAGTTAGTGCTGACCCAAGCCCACCCTTTCTTAACCACAACCAAGCTAGAACTACGTAGACTTTGATTCCTCGAATCTTAAGTAATGAGGCAAAAGGAGCACACTCTATCAAGTCTATTCCAAAGCCAATAAATTACATAGGATTTGATAATATGCGATGCTATGCACAATAATATTGGTATGAATTACTATATGATATTACCATCTCTACCCACATTGAAACCTTAGTAAACCCAAAGCTAGTCTTATGCTTTGTTAAATGCGGGCATCTTTGGGGGCACCTTGTGCTCCCGTGTGTAACCAACTTCCGAACCCATTCATCCGGTTCCGGACCAAACCTTATCCAGCCCTACTTTGGTTTTCAAAGCATTCCTAATCAAAAATGCTGGTGCGACTCCTCCCGATGCCGAATTGATTTTGGCCTCCTCCTTAAATTTTCCCTTTTTCACATCGTCACAAATCTGGTTGTGACAATCACCTTCTAAGAGATGGACATTTGCCGTGCTGCATTGTCTTCTGGCAGAGCTATGGATCCATGCGCATGAGCAGCTCCTTCTTTCTTGCATTGAAGGTCAAATTCATAGCGGATGGGCAACTAATCGGTGTCATGGGGAAAAGGAACTAATTGTCAGCACTCTCTTCCCCGAGTACATTGAAGAGGATGAGGAAGCCCTTGAAACCTCTTTTTCAAGCACTAGAGATAGTGGGCACACTCAACGTTGAGGCGTATGAGAAGACCCTAAGCCATCCAGAGTCGTATTAATGGCAGCCAAAGTACTTATCAGCAATGGCTTTCAACCTGGCAAGGGTTTGGGCAGGACTTCATGGCATGCCGAACTAGTAACAATCTGAAAACCATGGGCGATCGAGGGATTGGCTCGGTGCACAGCAAAGCAAAAAAGCAAAACTAGGGTAAAGACCCAGAGTGCATAATGGATACAATTGAGCCTCATCCTTTATTCCACTGGTGGGGTCATCATGCAGGATCATCGCGCGCGATGATAGAATCAACTCTCAGTGGGTGGAGCGGGATTTACATTATGGCCCTGGAATTAGGATGGTCGGACAGCCAGAAGCTCTACCTAGCTTTGGTCTTCCTGACAAATGTAAATTGAATAAGTGCATGTATATAGGCCTCCAGCCCTTACTAACCGGACAAGTTAATAAAATATGCTGCATATTCCTTGCAATTGCTTTCTTTAAGTATTTATTCTTCATACGCTGCATTTCAATGTTCATCAATTCATTCATTCAAAGCTGTGCTTAAAGCATACTTTTTCTTGCTTTCAAAAAGGTGAAAATAAAAACAACCTAGACAAAACTACCCTTTGGATTGATAACACGACCTCAACACCAATGACCTAGCAAATCCAATAAAAGAAGGGAAGACTTAGAGGAAGAAGTTTTGATTGAACTTGAAGGAATGATAGAAGGAAGGTCGAGGCTCAGTCCAACCAAGATCTAAAGGTTGTTAACCACGCAAAGAAGGAGGAGCCAGAGGAATCCGGGCAAGGAAACGGATACCCTAGGATTCTGAAAAAGCGAAACTGGTTGAGCTCCCGAAAGAATAAGTCGACACTATGGGACCTTTGAATCTGTCCAGACCAGAAATTTCAAACCCAAAGAAGGCACATGCTCAAGAGGGCGGTGAAGAGACTGATAGGAAAAGATCGCTAACTCCTAACCACGACTAAAGCAGAAGAACATAGCATACGGATGGTAGTCAGGGACCTAAGAAGGACACACACAAATCGGCCATTTACTCGAAACAAGGCCTAAAGGACCAGCGACCATACCAGCGTAGGGTAGCGTGGAAAAAGGTCAAGCGACCAAGTGCTACGAGGCCCGCCTCGATAATGAAATTGCCGGCTAAGCGAGAATCGAAAAGGATCGCCATGCCAGAGTATGACCTCGCCAAATCGAGCAATTAGAATATGATCTTAAAAAGGAAAATAAGGGCCTCAATAGAGCCATGATAAACCAAAGGACCCGCCTACCAATCAATGAAATAAGATCCTCGCCAATCGCCTTAAGGAAAAAGCCATGTCAGCCACTTGCCTTATGGCGCGCCAAATTTAGGAGAGCATTACCCACGATCAAAGCCGAATCCAACAAGCATCGGCATGGAAAGCCCGTGCTAACATGGCTGGATTAGGAAGCGGGGATGCTTCACTTTGTAGAATCATCGTGTCGTCAGCGTTCTCCAAAAGGCTATAAAAAGGCCTTGATCACCCGAATAGCTCGGGGCGAAGGGAAGACTAAAAAGGGGAAGAAAGAAATCGCTGAAAGATTGCGATGCGCGAGCTGCGACTTCATGACAACAGTAACCCCGCCTTTGATAAACTCCATTTTTGGTCGTCTCAGCGTGTATCAAATAAACTAAAGCTAACTATAGTATAGTCAACCCTAGGTTGAATTCTCTCAAGGACACAATGTGTTCAATTGTGATTTTGTGAAAACTGAAGTAAAACTGGAAATCTAAAGTGTAAAGTCTTGAACTCACTCTCGGCATGTCTTTGAGGATTGCTCCGGTAGAGAATTGGTCCCGAATATGGACTCGGTAGAGCCTTATCCAGGCACGGTCTCGGCTAAGTGCAACTTAGGACACTTCTGAATCGGACTAACTCTGTCTTGGGCTAAAATGTAGGAAACTGGGGGTTTTTCGGTGCAAATGCTTGAAAGGCGAAATGAAACTAAAGGCGTAAATGCGATTCAACTAGCTCTTCTACTTACTTTTGTATTCATGTTCAGTCTCAATAATAATCAAGTTCGTTCTAGTTCATTTACTCCGATTAGCAATCCATATCAATCCTTGGGTTTTTCTTATGACGATCGCCAAATATTCGTCCATTGCCATATCGAGGATTTACACAATCGCTACCTCGTCAGTTAGCGGGGATTAAGCTCGAGAGTTGATTTTAGGTTCTCAATTAGGTTCTACAGTTGATTACCTACTGAATTAGTTAAACCGAGTTCAATCGGGCTAGTTCGACATTGTTCCGTTACCTTATGCAATCGCAACGCAGATAGTGAATTAAAGTATGAGAATGCAACTAGAGGTCGAATTAAAAACAACTTATTATTAAAAATGGAAGCCACAAACCTGAGGTGTGAATTTAGTGGATCGAGTCTTCCATGATGACTTTTAACGACAATGGTTCACCTCCGTTAACCAGAATGCTAAGGATCGGATCCACTAGAGTGCGATTAGTAATCAAGCGGTCCTTCTGACCGATCTTGACTTTAGTTTTCTGACCTGTGCTTCCTCAATCGAGAGAAGCACCATTGAGAGCAACGTGCACCATCGTGAGTGTAGAAAGCGAGCGAGAGAATGAAAACAATGGAAATGGAAAATATGAATTCAATCACACCCAGAAAAAGTGTACAGTTCCACCTATATATACACGAGCTGTGACTTGCTACTCTAACGACTCTAACAAAATTACAAGTTGAATTGCCTATTCTACCCTTTGCCCATATTCTTCAGAGTGATGTGGGAGATTTCTAAGAGTGACATGGCAGCTGAGTTGGAGCTGAGATGACTTCTACGCTAGATCGTTGACATGGATGACCCTGAATCGGGCTACACTTATCATTGTTGACTATTTCCTCGGGGCTGCTTTGGACCACTGAGTATGGCTCGAGAAGGAGTCAGTTACGATATGAGTCGGCTAGTCAGGGTGACTCTCCGGCCGAGACCAATTCGACTGGTCGGGACTCTTGATGAGCGAGATCAATTCGGCCAGCAAAATGAATAAATTCTTTATTAACTAAAATCCTCAAGTTAAGTTACTTGCATTTATACTTTCCTATTTGTAGGTCCATAATATGAATCTTAGCTAATACTCATTCTTAAGCACCAAATGATCCCAAAACACTAATCTTAGGGTCCTGAAGGTGTATAAAATACACCATCGTAATCCCCACACTTACACTTTTGCACTCTTGAAGCAAAGTAAGAGTTCGAAACACAAGGGAGATTTAAAAAAAAAAAAAGAATTTTCAACGAAGCTTACCGAAGCTTTAAAAAAGAATCAAATTCCTTCACCCAAAGACTCGAGACATTCAATCAATCTATGAAAATTACTTTCTCCACAATCAAGGCAATTAAGTGACTTGCAAACATCAAAGGAAGACCTAGAGTGACATAGCTCTCTTAGAAAATATTCTTCAACCTTTCAAGTGTTTAAATATATACACCAACATCCCATGTAACTCGGTATTACCAAACTTTGACTGGCCTCTCGCACACCTTCAATAACACATGCAGTCATGATCACTAGGACTCCTTTTGAAAACTGTATCTGGACAAGGTCAAAAGATGGGGCATAGGATGAAATAAGTGAATTTTTTCTAACCGTAGGGAAGAGAGAGCAATGGGGGTAGGTTCCAATATGGAGAGTATCGAGGCACCAGCTCACTTCCTTTCTTTCCCTTTTTCTAATTTTCTTTTCTTTATTTCTCACTTCTTGCAACTTTGTGCCGTGTTTACAAATCTCTATTTACTTTTGGCCGCTTCTTTTATTTTCCTGCACTTGCTTTCTTTCTTTCTTTTGTTGCAACTTGTGGTTTTTGTCAGCTTTTCTTTTCTTTGTTTCATCATGCAATTTTTTTCTTTCTTTTCTCTTTTCACCATTTTCGATACACTACTCCTTTGCTTCATCTCCCCGGTGTCTCCTCTCACACTTGATCGTGACTTACCTCAAAACAATTCCAAAGCTCCTTCGTCCATGTTGAGGTTTGATCATGGTTTTTCTGCTTTGGCTTGTAAATGAGCTGTCACAAATGGATGGTCATTCAGATCAAAAAGGATAAAATCATGATAAAATTTACAAGGTTGGTTATTTGGCTCAAGCCTTCGTCTCCGGTTGAGGTTCGACATGGTTTTTCATGGCTTGTAATGAGGTGTCACAAAATGGATGGTCATTCAGGCTCAAAGAGGATAAAACAAGTGGATAAAATTTACAAGGTAGTCCATTTGGCTCAAGCTTATTAGAAACATGGCTTAGATCATCTCATTTCTCATGATAAACTCAGACATATCCAAAGAGTCAAGGCAAAAAATCCAGAATACACAAACAACATGGATGCAAAAAATCACACAAAGAAAGAGAGAATGGCAAGATGCAAAGCCATTTATATATACATAGGCTCAAAATCTCACTAGTTAATTGTCACCACCAATGGTCTATCCTTTTGTTTTTCAGTCACCCACTACCTAAGATGCAAAATTTTATTCCTTGTCAAGGTTGAAAATCTGTTCCGTGTTCGGAATTGCTTCACTGCCTCATCTAATACTTGAAGAAATTGTTTCAAATTCTTTATCACATGCGTTTTCTCAGCAATTAGAATTTTGAATTCAGTTAGGAAAAATAAAAGCAAAAATTTCAACTAAAATTGAATTTGGCTGACCGAGCCAAAGTTGGTCCGAATCCGCTGAGATGGAGTCGGTTGATGGACTCATTGATAGCTTAGTAATAAGAGCTGGGTTTTAGTCGTATTCGCTTATCAAATAAACTAAAAACTAACTATAGCATAGTCAACCTTAGGTCTAATTCTCTCAAGGACACAGACAGTCGACTCACTCGATAGAGACTGGTCCAATATGGACTCGTAAAGCCTCATCCGTCACTGCCTCTGCTAAGTGCAAACTGACACTACAAAGTCGATTGACTCTGTCTCAGACTGAAAAAGCAGGAAAACAGGGGATTTGGCATGCAGTAAGGTAAAATGCAATTAAGCTAAAATGTGAATGCAACTAACTAGACTACTCTACTACTATTGCTACTACTGTGTTCATGTTTTTACTCAATAATCAAAGTCCTTCTGGTTCATTCACTCATCCACATCCTTATCAACCTTTAATGTTCTTATGACAATCGCCAAACATTCGTCCCATTGCCATACCGAGGATTTATGCAATCACTCTACCTCATCGGTGCATGTGATTAAGTCCAAAAGTTGATTTTAGATTCTCAATTAGGTTCTCTAGTTGATTACCCATCAATTAGTTAAACTAGTTCCGATCGGCTTAGCTTTAACATTGTTCACATTATTTTGTGCAATCGCGATGCAGCAAGTGAATTAGAGTTTACTGAATGCAAATGCAGATCAGAAATCAGAAAATACTTATATTATTGAAACAAAATACAAACACAGGGCTTGGATTCCGTGACTCTATCTTTCACAACGATCGCCATGGTCGATGACGATGGTTCACCTTCAAGCCAGGATGCTGAGGATTAGGTCCACTAGAGTGCATTGGTAATCCAATCGGTCCTCTCTAGCAACCTTCTGCTTTAGTTCTCGACTCTGCACTTCTTCGATCGAGAGAAGCATCAATGATAGCACTATGCACCACCTTGAGTGTAGAAGACGAGAGTGAGAGAATGGAAATAATGGAGATGGGAAAATATGAATTCAGAGATGCCTAAAAATGCACTAGCTCCTCCTATATATACAAGAGCTGAACGCTAACTACTAGCTCAACAAAATTACAAATTGGATTCCTAATCTACCCTTTCATAACTTGCACCGCAAGCTTCTAGAAGTGACGTTTTGAGAAACTCGAGTTGAAGTGGCCTCTAGCTGGAGCTGAGGTGGATACACCTCTAGGTCACCTCATTGGGTTGTTGGATCGTGGAGCCTGAACGCTGAAATTGAGTCGGCTAAAAGAGGTCGATGACTTCATCTCACTGAGTCTTCTTATGATGGGATCAGAAATTGATGTGTTGCTTTTCTACAGTCGTTTTTACTGCGCTTATCAAATAACTAAAAGCTAACTATAGTATACCTTAACCCTCAGGTCATTCTTCTACGAGGACACAGTGTGTTCAGTAGTGAATTGCGTGATGCTAATAGTAGTTGAATCTAAGTGTAAAGATACCGACTGCTCTCGAGATGGCCGAAGTTGTCTCTCAACAGAGGCGATCCGGCTTGGTCTAGCTGAATGCAGACAGACGCTACGAGATGGACTGTCTCTACCTGACATAGAAAGCAGAAATGCGTTGAAATGCAATTGAGATCAAAGCGAAGTCAACTATAATCAAAAATGCAATTACGCTACTTCTAACGCTATTATCTGTTACTATGTTCATGTTTTAGTTCCAATAATCAAGTTCTTTCTGGTTCTGTCATTCCAATTACAATCCTCATCAGCCTCCAAAGTGTTCTTATGGCAATCGCCAAAGGTCTCGCCCTTACCATCTAGAATATACCTAACGCACCTCATCGCTTGGCGGAGATTAAGTTCAAGCTGATTTTAGATTCTCAATCAACAATCATTAAGTGATTACTCGTTGAATTAGCTAAACCAGTTCCAATCGGCTTAGTTTAGCATTGTTCAGTCACAGTGCAATCGCAACACAGTAATTGAACTTAGATTTCAGAATGCGATGGAGTTCGAGAATCCAGAAAACGCTTCATAATATTGAAAGCAAAATACAAAACACAGGCTGGATTCGATGATTCCATCTTCACTGATCGATCGCCATGGATCTGACAGCGATGATTCACCTCAACTAGCTAAGCGCTGAGGTTCAGGTCCACGAGTGCGTTGGTGCTCAATCGGTCTCTCGATAACCTTCTGGCCTCGACTGCGTTTCAATCGAGAGAAAGCCATTAACTCTGCTGTACTGCACGTGAGCGGAGGAAGGAGTATGAGCGTGAAAAAGCTACATGCCAAAAGCCATATTCGTTTCGGAGTTACATCTAGTTATACATGAGTGGGCACAACCAACGAAGCTATAGAATTACATGAACAATTCCCTACTCTACCCTGTTGTCACGACGTTGCAAGCTACTCAGTAGTGACGTGGGCTCGAGCTGATCCATGTTTCTCTACGTGGAGTTGCCACAGCCTCACTGATTGGGCTGGTAAGTCAGGCCGGAGGCTCTCGGCCAGAGCTATGCTAAGTTGGCTGAACTATGAGAGAGATGGTTAGCTAAAAATCTTGATTAAGCACCGATTGTGTTTTTACTTTCAAGTTTAGGCCATTAATCTGGATCTTAGCTAGTCATCTCTAAACTTGTGAGTTGTTAATGGTGCTTCTTAGTCACTTAGATGTGCATTTATGACCCATCAAACCTCAGCGCTTTGCTCGCACTTGGGCAAAACATATGACTCAATTAGGGTGACTTTAGTGAGAGAATTTCTGTTTGATTTCCTTAGGCTAACTCTGCAGAGTCGGCTTCTCTTCATCAGGTTCAAAGCGCTAGTGCAGTCAGAGGGAGCTACTTCCTTTGGTTTCTCAAAGGGCCTTCATGGTTTTCCCAATTGTGAAAAGTGTGCCCCCAGGTGATAGAACTTTTTACTCATGTGCTCACTCTTTCTGCGACCTCTCATAGCTGTAAGTCATGTGCTTACACTCTCACATTGACATGGGACTGGTGTCACTATCTTTGACGTGAGCTCTCCTCTACACCTGCAAAACACAACCAAATGTACTATGATCACTAGTGACTTTTCTCGCCTGCAGAGCGAGGTTGGGAGGTGATGGGTCGACAGGTGTAAGAAAACTGGCTTCTGAGACCTAGCACGGGGTGGGAGAGGAGCAATGGGGAGTGAGTGCAACCAAGATGAGGCGGTCGTGCTGTCGTGGTCTCCCTTTGGATCTATTTACTCGCCAAGCTCATTCTTTCTTTCTTTTACTCGCAAGATGCTGCTCGATCTTGCTTTATTTCAGCTCACTTTATTCACTGCCTGCTTTTCCTATTTTTATGTACTTTCTTTTCATTTCTTTCATTCCATTTTCTTCTCAACCTCAGCCGCTTTTGACTCGCTGCAGCCTCCTCAGATCTCTCCAGCCATACTTGATTCTAACTCACTCCGAGACAGTCCCATCTGGCTCCTCGGCTTCCGAGGCGAGGTGGGAATGGTTTTTACAGCCTCGCATTGTAGTGAAACTCGCAAGAAAAGTGGTCAGTTAAAGCTCAAGAGTGACATAGTCGTTTGTTTCTTGGACAGCTTATTTGGCCTCCTGCTCATAAGAAATATGACCTGGGATCATTTCATTCCCCGCGTAGTAAACACAGTTGTATCCAGAGGAGTGAGCAAAATTCAGCACACACAGTGACATGCGTGCAAAAATCACTGTATACGAGAAGAAGCAGATGGCGGAAGCCGTCGTCTGCATAGCGATGCTCAGAGTCTCACGCAGCAGCTGGTCAGATTTCAGCTAACAGCTGCCTCTTCCCATTTTCACCATTTAAGACTCTGGGGACCCAGAGGTTTGGTTCCTCTCGAGGCCAGAGCAGCTTTTTGCTCGGGGAACAGAGAGATTCCTTCAACCTGAGCTGGGCGCACTCTCGGACTCAGCGAGCGAATTTCCTCTCTTCGTGGACACGCAATTCTGCTAGGATAAGGTTTGTCCTCTGCTGGCAGACTGCGGCTACGTGGGACTCTTTTGTTAAACACACAAACCATGAGATACTAATGAGACTTAAATGGTATGGTCGAGAGATGTAAGCACGAAAATGGAAAGAAGTTGTGAGGAAATGAAAAGGTATAGAGAAGAAGAAGAACAGATATGGCGTGAATGATCAGTTCCAAAATCGAGAGAACCCTCACACTTAATCTCGGCATTGCCCTCTGATGCTGGGGATAGGAAGTAGTAGGCGCACTAAGATTTAGACGCTATCATCTGCGTGAGTCAGCTCCACGATGAGAATGCCTCTACGTGTTCTCTCCCATTGGTGCCGGACCTTCGAGGAAAGGTTTGACTTGGTGCCGATTGACCATCCAAAGAGTCTGGTCCGTCTGTTCTTCTATACGTGCAGCTACTCAGCACCGGAAATATGTCGCATGTCTACAAAGGTCCATCCCATCTCGTAAGCGGTTTACTCGGCGCATGAAGTTTTAATCGGGAATTGAATAGCAACACTTTTGTGCCAATCTGGAGATCTTTCCTCAGGATATGTTGGTCGTGGAACTCCATACTTTACGCTTGCCAGATCGAGCAAGCTCATGAGCTTCCATGCGGTTCATCTCATTCTGAAGTTGGAACTTCCTATGCTCTCTCGCTTGGTCATAAGCCATGTCGCATTGCTTAACTGCCTGAAAGAAGCTTTTATGCTCGAGGCTCGTAGGAAGGTGACAGGCTTTCCAGCACCTGATCGATGAGACATCACAGCGGGGTGACCGAGAGCTGATCCTGTGAGCCCATAGAGCATCCTCAAGCAGCTCCAGTCGTCCTGCTGGATTGGTCATCTGTCTGTGAGAGTGCTTGATTTCCCTGTTAAACACTTCAGCTTGCCCATTTGTGCAGAGAGTGATATGTAGAGACCTATCACATGTGCTACCCATATATTTTGAAGAAAGGAGGCCATGGTTCTGTTGGTGTATGACTCCTCGTCACCGAGGAGCTAGACACCGAATGCGCAGAAATATTGGACTTAAGAAAGGTCCACTACTACCTATTTGCATCATTGGTTCTGGTGGGAATGAGCTTTCTACGTCTTGGATACATAACGATGTGAGCAAGGTGATGTATGAATATGCATTGGAGATTGGGAATGGCTGTAAAAATCGACAATTTGCAGACGGCCAAAGACTTCCTGAAAAACAGGATGGTTGTCAGTATTTAGGGCATGTCATGTCCAATGCCAAGGCACATTCCCCGCTTTCTCGACATCTGTCAGCGAGGAGGAGAGCTTTGAATTGATAGCGTCTCTGAAAATAGAAGGCCAATAAAGGCCACAATCAAGCTTAACTCCTCGGCGAGTCTAAGATGAGGCGCATGCTGGCCTCGCTCCGAGGCCGAATAGCAGAAGTGGAGAACTGACTTGATCTTCAGCAGCACGAATGCACTCGCGGACAGATCTTATCACCCATAATCTCCGTAGAGTCAGGTACATCCCACACGTGAGAGCTTAGCATCGCCGATCTTCTGTAAGTTCTGATGCCTGTGGAAATTGAGATGTTGCTACTTAAAATTAAGCAAATGTCCCAAACCATGGTGTAGCCGGCTTTCAGGTGAGTTGCTCAATGTGAACTTATTCTCGACAGGCAATTGTTCGCTTTCTTCAACTCATTGAGGTGGTCCACACAATTTCAAAGACCTTTCTATCTTCGATATCTGTGTTTTAATTTTTGGGAGGTTACATCCACTTGGATTAGTCTCTGCCAGATTCCATTGTACAAGTACTTGAGAGTCGAAAGTGATCGAGAACATCATCTAGAAACCGCAGAAGGTAGGAGCTTAAATCATCAAGGCAAACATAATTGCTGTGAGTTCTTCTCGGCTGTCGTAATTTGCTGGCCGAGTCCACGGTTCTAGACGCATACGCACAACGTGACCGGTTGGCCGACTTCTCCTGCCGAGAACAGCCCTAGTGCTGACTGGCGCATCGACATGAGCTCAATGGCAAGTCCTAACTGCGCTTGGCAAGTGATAAAAAGACAGAGTTTGTTCTTCAGCTCCGAAATGCGGCCACCGTGGCATGGTCATGTTGAAGTCCACATCCTTCACAGGTCGATAGAGGCAGCGCAAGCATTTTGCTGGGCAAGTCTCGATGAACCTTCTATAAAAACAGATGTCCCATGAGCTAACTCTACTACGTAAGCAGCTCTGGGAAGTGACGTGACTATGTCTATTTTCGCTCTGTCCACTTCTGCTGATGCCTCCGTTGGAGCACGATGCCCAACACCATTCGTCTCTAGCCACCACGAAATGGCATTTTCGAGCGAGAACTGGGATCGGTTCACATGCATCTCTTCAACACCTTGGGACAAAGTTGAGGTTTATTTAATGGATTCTCATACACCGTGAAGTCATCCATAAACACCTCCATGCAACCCCTCAGAGCAATCCCAAGCGATGCTCATCATGCAACGTGGAATGTACTCACAAGATTGCACAAGCCGAATGGCGTGTGTACGCAAAAGTGCCAAACTGGGCATGTGGAAAAGTGGTCTTATGTTGATCCTCCTAAGTACATGCGGTATTTGTACCGTGATCCCGAGGAATCCATCCAAAACAAGAATGGGATTGCCATTTTTTCTAACATTTGGTCAATAAAAGGCAAGGAAAGGATCCTCGCGTTGCCCGATTGAGTCTTCAGAATTTATACACACCCGCCAAATTGCTCGAACTGCAGTACCCAACTCATCTTCATTGGTTTTTCATAACTGGCCATTCCAGATTTCTTTGGCACTACTTCGTACTGTGACTTACCCATCGGGTCAGTCTGGAGATAGTAGATGATGCTCGCAGCAGAAGCAGATTTCTCTCAAGTGACTTCTTTCTTGGACCACATCTCAGAATGCAGGATTCATCCCTCATGTCATTGCTTGCCTTTATGGACTTCTAATATCCTCCTCCATTGATATTCTCGTGCATGCATACGATGGAGGGCTACACTACCGAAGGTCGAGAAAGTTTCCACCAATTGCCTTTCAGTGTTAAGCTTTAAGGACTTCCAGCAAATTTTTGTCTTCTTGCCTCTCAAGAGGTGAGGTTACTGTGCACGATGACCGAGCCGCCAAGCTCACGTCCTCAAAAAGCTGCATATCTGAGGTGGCTTAGGCAATGGTTTCTCGCCTGCAAGTGGTGGAGACGGAATCGAGATTTCCCTCGAGATACGGGCCTTGATCCGTCTGCCGGGCATTATGTTCTAGACTCAGCATTGTTGCTGGCATTTCGCTTTGTATCGCTTCGCCGGCTCGGATTGAGGTCGGCTTTGCCTCTCTTTGTAGCTTCGATCTTGATCCGGTGGAGAATGAGCCTTCTGCTCGAAGTCCGGTCCTTACTAGCCGAGATGGTTTCTTTAAGTAAGTTGTGTCGGGTTGGGCAGAGTTTGACTCTGGCCGGGCCGAGTTGACTTTTGAACTTGCATTGACTGCCTTTGGCCGACTTCATTTCTGGGCCAGGAATATTGTTGCCACCGTGTGCAGAGGCTTCAGCTCTCTAACTTTGCCCCCGCACTATTCTCATTCTCTCGAGGGGTCGTGGATAGTTGCATTTCCGTTTATTAATCCTGGTTAGTCTTTTTCAAATGCTGCTGTCACGCCACTGCGGATCATCCTCAAAGTCCGGGGATTTAGCACTCCATTATGGTTGGCCTGAGCAATGCACGTTTCTAAGTAATTCTAGCAAGATCTTCCATTCCTCACTGCAGAATCGCCTAGGCCGGAAGTATTCCTCCCACCAATCGGCTCCATTATGTTCTATGCTAAAGAGAGAGTGGTCTTCTGGTGGGGTGCTTCATGGCTTCAAAATGTTGAACCGCACTAATGTGTCACGAATTCCATAGAGTGTTGCCCGCATGTACGCCGATCTTCGCCCTTGCTGCCATTAGAAATGGTATCAATGTTGATCCTTTTCGGATGCATGCTCCATGTCGGTAATAGCAAAAATCATCGAAATATTAGTTCATTCACTCGACGAGGACATCTTCAGAATTCCTGTGGGTCTGGTCACGCTTCTATTAGCAAGCTATATGGTCTCCTCAGTTCCAGAATCTGTCGACTATAAAGTCTGATGAGCTGATCGATTGGTCGTCAGTGGCATCAGCAGAATGCAATCACCGATGGTCATGCCGAGAATACAAGGTCTCGCACTTCTTTTGGTAAGACTCAGTGAAATCGGCAGGGGATGGCTCCCTAGTTGCTTCGAGACCACATCCCAGTTCTCGATTCCCCTTCATCTTTCTTGTGTACGCATATTCCTCGAGACACTTTTAAGCATTCTCGGAAATTTGCTTGATCGATCGAGAAGTGGAATGTTGATTTCACCTCCTAGACATCTTCACATGGCCATCGTAACTGCTTCGTGCGAGACGGGTCCCAGATGGAAATGGCAATGGGACAGTTGTCCGTGGTTGAGACTCGTGAGTCTGCCATTGCTTTAGAGCTGGCCCACTCAGAGTACTGATCTATGCTGTCGAAGTAATTCTTTGCGCTCGGTATTACTCGCATTGGCATTCCCTCTCGCGATTCTGAATGGGTTGAGGAAGGCTGCTGAGCCACTTGACATAACTCGTCACAGATTTGCTAGTGCATCCTATCTGCATCTTGAGGTCCCTGATGGTATTGGCGGTCATATTCTGTTGGAATCATGAGGTCATTTTGGGAACTTATCTGATCTGCTGAAATTTATGCTTGTTGCCACTACTTCATTAAGTCTTCTAGTGATGGAGAATTGCCTTCATGAGGAGTTCTCCTCTTGCCGTGGTGGAAGGATGGTCTCAGTATTGCTAGTACTAGCCGGGTAACCACCACCCATAAGTGCACTTTGGCATGGTTCCGCGCTCTGAGCCGCATATGGTCCTTGTTGTGGGCTAGGCGAAAATGGTTGTTCCTCATATGGTTGATTATCGAACACTGAGTTTCGGTATGGTCGCTCTCAGATCTGAATCCTCCTACGGCCCAACACTTTTCTGCTTGCCATGCCTGCTGCTTTGCAGGTGGGGCATGATCGCTTGATGCTCCATTGAAGCACATATGCCACTGCACTCATTTGCCATGTGTGATGTTGACTAACACCATTGTCTCACCAGAGATGTCAATTCAGCTAGTTTCTCCATCCTTTGGTCGAGGCTGCACAGATTTCGCTCAATCGTGCGAGATGGATTCTACCGATCCCAAATTGTCGAGTGTTACTCGCCATGTTCGAGATCGATGCTCTTGCTGCTACTTGGTGTTTTGTCCATTAATGCTCCTCCATCAGTGGCATCAATCATGCTCTGCCCATCATCGATACGTCCTTCGTAGTACTGGATCAGACATCAGCTCACGATCCGTGATGGGGACAGTGTCAGCAAAAGCTTGTTGAAGCGCCTCCCAATATTCGTCGCAGTAGTCCCTTGTATGCTGCCTTATCTCACATATTTCTTCTCGATGGTCAAATTCTAGAAGCTGAAAGAATCTAGGAAGGTCCGTTTCATATCTCGGTAGCGAAGAGCAGTCACAGATATAGCCAGTCCTTTGCAGCCCTACCTGCGAGAGAATGGAAATGCCTTCATCTTTATGTGAGTCTTCCGATTCCTCATCATTGGAACAAACCACATGAAATTCTTTTCGAGATGTTTGTAGGGGTCTTCCCCGCAAGACCATGAAATTTAGGCAACAAAGTATATCAAACCAGACTTCAATTCATATGTTCGGCTGCCCAGTTGTGGATATTGGATACACCCATGGTTGGTCACACATCTGAGTAGCTAGCTCTTTCAACGCGCTTGGTGTTCCATCCGCCCTGCCCGTGAAATTGTACATGACTAGTAATAAAATGGTCGACATGAAAACTGGTAAGAGTTAATGATGCGACTACACCCACTACCGATATTTCACTGTGGTATTTCTAATTTTTCGTAATCATGTAGTTAGTTCTCTATCTCCTGGATCAAAAAATATTACATGCAATGGGTCACATAATTCTAGTCATGCATCATATGATTCAAAGTAATTAAACAACAATTAATTCTACTGCAAAATTAAATGTAATGGGCAAAATTAAAATGTAATGTAGAGTCATAAATTTAATATATGCAATGCAGAATCGAATTTATTCTATATCTCAGAGGTATATATTTGTTTTATTTTATCATGAATTCACGTAGAGATTTATTGACAAATCCAGACTGAAAACTCTAAACGAAACTTGCCAACTTGATTCGACTTTGGCTTATTTCATAATAATCGAAAACACAAAGAACTTGTGTCCCTCATAATGCCTAATTACTGCTAGCCATTGCTTATAAATAAGCTTTATCATTATCAACAACTAAAGCTAACTATAGTATAGCTAACCCTAGGTCATTCTTTCAAGGACACAAACAGTGTTCAACAGGAATCAGCGTGATGCGAATAGTAGTTGAATCTATAAGATACCGACTGCCTCGGAGATGGCCGAGTTGCTCAACTGCAGGCGATCCTGGCTTGGTCTAGAGGCCATCCCGGTTTGGTCTGGGTTGAATGCATAGACGCTAATGAGATGGACTGTCTCTACCTTCTGACATGTAAAGCAAGAACAAGGGGTTGAAATGCAATTGGAATCAAACAAGACAACTATAATCAAAATGCAATTACGCTACTCCTAACGCTTATTACTGTTACTGTGTTCATGTTTTAGTTCCAATAATCAAGTTCTTTCTGGTTTGTCATTCCCACCATAATCCTCATCACGCCTCCGTTGTTCTTATGGCACCGCTAAAGGTTCGCCCACCATACCGAGGAATTATACACCGCCACCCTCACCGCTATGTAGATTGTCTAAGTTGATTTTAGATTCTCAATCAACAATCATTAAGTGATTACCATCAATTAGCTAAACCAGTTCCAATCTGGGCTTAGTTTAGCATTGTCTGTCACCAAGTGCAATCGCAATACGAATGAACTTAGATTGTGAATGCAATGGAGTTCGCATTCTTAAAATGCTCATAATATTGAAAGCAAAATACAAACACAGGCCCGGATTCGATGATTCCATCTTCCACGACGACGCCATGGACGACGGCGATGATTCACCTCAACTAGCTAAGACGCCGAGGTTCAGGTCCACCAGAGTGCGCTTGGTGTCTAATCCTGGCCTCCTCCGATAACCTTCGCCCTCGCCAACAGCATTTCAATCGAGAGAAACGCCATTAATGCCTCTCCGTACCACCGTGACGGAGGAGAAGAGAATTATGAACGTGGAAAAGCTTGAATGCCAAAAGCCCCTATTCGCTCGTGAGTTCTATCTATTTATACATGAGTGGGCACAGCTTAACGATGCTAACAGAATTACATGAACAATCCTTACTCTACCCTTTGCTTTAACGTATGCCGCAAGCTTGGCCTGTAGTGACGTGAAGCTTGCCGATCCACGGTTTGTTTGATTGCTAACGTGGAGTTCCACCCAGACGCCTGGGACAAGGCTCTCTTCGCATAAGTTGAGTCCTGCCTGCCGGTAGGCTTCGCCCGGGCTTCATGGCGCTAAGTTTGGCTGAACTCGCAATGAGGGAGATGGTTAGCTAAAATCTTGATTGCCACGTATTGTGTTTTACTTCAAGTTTAGGCCATTAACTGATCTTAGCTAACAAATATCTTTTAAACTCGTGAGTTGTTCAATGGTGCCTTCTTAGGTCCACTTAAGATGGCATTTTATGACCCATCAAAATCACCTTGGCTGATCCTACAAGGAAGCAAGAGTAAGTCTTTTATTAGCTAAGATCTCTAATTAGTATAGATTTATGATTTCTCCGTTTCTAGGTCTCAATATGAATCTCAATAAGACTCCTCTTAAACACTTATTTATCTTAGAAACACCCATCATAGGTCCGTAAGGTGTATAAATGTGACTCATCACTTAGGAAAATGAAATAAAAACAAACCTGATAGAAAAACAAAATGGAAAAACAACACAATAGAAGATGAGGCAAAGTGGCAAATAGAGAATGAAATAAACATGAAATAGGCCGACATGGATTCTGGTCCTCCCCCACACTTGAATGATGTATCATTCCTAATGCATGCTAGAACGCCATGGGGTTATGATGTTTGCTCAAGGATTACCATCTAACATGGCCGGTTGCGCAAAATGATAGGCCGAGTTGGTCTCTTGCCATTACGACGCTAACCCGAATGTTCAATGGGACCGCCTTTGTTCTTTCTAGTAGTCTCCCTTTCGTTCTTGGTTTTATTATTATTATTGTTTCTTTTTGCAAAACAACAAATTTCTTTCTCAGGTGGAAAAAATGTGCAAATTTTGATATTTAGCATTGTCGCCTCCGCTCCTATTGGTAATAGTGGGAAGCATTCTCCTCATCCATCCTACCACGTCAATATGATGTCTTTTCACAACTTTAGAACAGAAAGTTTAATCTGAATGTTTGACCAAGTAGCCACATGAGCTTCTTGGTTTCTTCAAATCTTGAGCAGTTCTTCTATTGCTCAATTAGGCTTGGTTGATCATGAATACTAATACCTATTACCGACATCTCTAGTAAGTTTTGGACTCGGTTTAGACTGATTGGCCATTTTCCTGAGTGCAGAGCCTACTTGTCAGAATCCTCCCAGCTTGTCCATCCAGAGTTGGTAACCAAGCATACTGACATCTATCCGATTTTGGCATTGATTACCCAAAATAGACTCCGCTTCCATTTCCATGCTTGAGTAAGATAGGGATGGTACTTGCTTTGAACTCTATTGTCCGAGATGGAGCCTGACTTGGCACATGTCTCCTCATGAAGCCTGCTTTATCTCGCCTTGCTTTTAGTTGGGGATTGGCCTGGATTCGCAATTTGGTTTGCCGAGTCGGCCTTGGCCTTTAGTCGATTTTGACTTTATTTGTCTCAATCAGACCTCGTATCCGTTTTATTGCTCGAAGCTTCCTCGGCTCTTTCTTGATTTTGGTAGTCGGGAACCGCTCATTCTGCATGTTTGGTCGGTTCCTAGATTGACTTAGTGTCCTTTGATTGTTCAACCCTGAACCGGCTTCTTCTTCTAAGCTGACTTAGCTTTAGCTCTAGCTTAGAGAGGTTAGAGTCGATCATTACTTCCTCCTGGTTTCAGAGTCGACACGATCCATAATTGCAATCTTATCAGCAAGATCCAGACTCAACCACAAAGTCGACACTTCAGCTTATATTAACACTAGCCGACTTATCAACCATAGAATCAGTATCCTGGCCCTATTAGCAAAATTAGTGTCATCATATCCGGATCAGCAATCTTGGCATCAACACATATGGGCTCAAAGAATGTTAGCATCAGCACTGCAAGATCAGCTATCTCAACCCCCAATATCTTGGTCTGAAATTTGTACAAGGGACTCCTCAATCTCTGTCATGTCAGAAAGATTAATGACATTATCTCAGAATTTGCAATATTAACAACAACAGTTGGATCAAAATAGTTGGCACACAGTTGTCAATCTCAGCCATTGCAATAGAGTCAACAAAGAAACATGTTGTTGAATTAGTAAGGTTCGGCATAGTGGTCTAATTCTTTGAACTGAATTTCCAAAACCCATATTGCATTTGGACGGATTCAGGGTAGCTTCTTGCCATTCCACTTGGTTGTGTCACTCATCTTCTTCCCCATTGATTACCAAATCTCTAATGTAGCTGGTTCATGGTGGTAGTCAATTTAGTAATGTTTTTGCAAACTCAGAGCTCTTGTAGTGTGGTGCACATATCTTCTTGGAAGTCCATATTGCTTATGGGCATGTGGTTGGTTAGTTCCCCAAGGAACTCTCCTTTGGGGGAGCTGCATGTTGTTCATGGATTTAGGTTGTAGTCCCTAAATGGAAGTGGGTGGTTCTTGTAGAATGGGACAATCATGGGTTGGATGTCCTACAAAGCCACACATGCCACATCTATCTATGTTGCTTCCCCTCTCTGGAATGTCAACAAGAGTTATCCTTTCACTCCTCTAGATGTCGTGGGCTCTATATTGTCAAAATGACGTAGTGTTACTGCGAGTAAATCATGCAACTCAAGCAACATAGTGGTTAGCTCAATTGGATAGTGCTTATAAGGATTGGGCTTGTTCTATTCGGGATATCGAGGACACCATGGTTGATACATGATGATGGGCGTTTTACAAGTGCTTTAAGCTTTTATCAAATAACTAAAAGCTAACTATAGTATAGCTAACCTAGGTCATTCCTCAAGGACACAAAGGTGTTCTAGTTGTGAATGGTGTGATGCGAAAAGAGTTGAATCTAAGTGTAAGATCCACTGTCTCTAAGAATGGCGAGTTGTTTCTCAACAGAGATCAACCAGGAGTCGATCTCATGAGGCAGTCCTGGCTGGGTCTCGGTTGAATGCAGATGACGCCTTCTGAGAGATGGACTCGTCTGTCTCGGATTTAGAAAGCAGTAGAACAGGGGGTTGGAGTGCAAGTAAAGGTAGCAAGCAAACTAAGACTACGAATGCAAGAAACATGTACCATCATTTACTCGTTATCTATTATTATTATACAACCGTATTCATATTCAGTTCCATTAGTTCAAGTCCAGTCCAGATTCCACACTCCAGTTCTCAGTCCATATCAGCCTTTGGTAGTCTTATGACGATCGCCAAACATTCGTCCATTGCCATACCGAGGAATTACGCAACGCCACCTCATCGGTTGGCGGTGATTAAGTCTTGAGCTGATTTTAGATTCTCAATCAACAATCGTTAAATGATTACCTACTATATTAGTTAAACCAGTTCTAATCGGCTTAGCTTAACATTGTTCACGTCTCAAATGCAATCGTGATTCAATTCCGTGAATTAAAGAAGAGGAAGGGACCAAGAGAAGAAATGCGTAATGGAATTGATTAATGTAAAATGTAATACAAACACCGTGGTCCCGAAGTTCAGATGGATCCATCTTCCTGACGATCACCATGGTTGATGGTGGTGGTTCACCTCCGGTAGCCTGGCGTTGAGGATCAGCCCTCCACTAGAGTGCGCCAAGAGTCCGACGGCCCTCCGCGAGACTTCTCGCTTCCCAGCCTCGCACTGCACTTCCTCAATCGAGAGAAATACCAATACAAAGACCGCATACCACCAGAATGGAAGGATGAGGGTGAGATGGAGTAAATGAAGTGTATTAGGAGTGATTTCAAAAACGTAACCTCAGAAAAGTGCATGTGACTCTTCCTATATATACACGAAATGTGATATGCTAATCCTAACTAATCCCAATAGAATTACATTGGAAAGATCCTATTCTACCCCCTATGCGGATCTTCTAACGTGACATGGCAGATCTCCTAGAGTGACATGGCACCGGAATATGAGCTAAGCCGACGGCCACCCAGCAGATACCGGGTGGGTCAATACATTCTGGGCCTCTCTCACCGGGCTCTTTCAATGGCAAGGCATGGGTTGCCGAGACGACCCTCGTCTGGCCGAGATGGGGTTGGTCTGATCAGATGACTTCATTTTCGGCCGAGACTCCTTTTGTTGACCCCGGTCAACTCCTTTGGTTTGACCAAGAAGAGGAGTGACACTTTTATTAGCTAAGAAATCTGATTTAACACGCATTTACGTTTTCTCCGTATTCCAACCCATAGAATGAATCTTAGCTAACAATCCTTCTTAAGCACAGAATAGTCTTGCAAACCTCCTTCTTAGGTGTCTAAAAGATGCATAAATTGGGACTCATCACACCCCACACTTACCCTTTGCACTCCCTGGGCAAAAATAAAATGAAAATCAACACGGGGAAATTTTTAAAGATTTAAAAGAATTTTTCACTTGGCTTCCTTGCTCAACCGAGACAGAGTCAGACTCATTCACTCGAGATCGAGATACTCTAACAATTCTAAATTACTCCTTCCGCGCTCCTGAAGCAAATTCATGACCTGCAAATAAGAGGGTAACCAAGAGTGACAGAGCCTCTTTTGGACAAATAACTCCCTCATTTCTCACGTGTGCGGGCTTGTATTTACACTCAACATTCATGGAACTGATATTACCATACTTTGGCGAATCTCTCTTTACACCTGCAAAAACACACAGCTTATGATCACTAGACTTTTTTTGGCCAGAAGCGAGGCCGGGTCACGCGTATGATAGAATATGGGCAAACTAGCTTCGTGGACCCGCGAGGAAGAGAGGAGCAATGGGGAGTAAGCTTTATCAGCCTGAGGGATAACCCAGAATGCTGTCAATTTCTCCTTCTTGCTGATGCCAGCTATTTTCTGTTCTTTTCTTTTATTTACTTTTATGCAATTTATTTCTCTCTTTGGCCGTTTCACTCATTTGCAAATTCCCGCTTCCTCTTTTTCTCTTTACTTTCTTTCACTCGCTTTATTCTTTTTCTTGCATTTTCGAGCCTTAGAGGGTGCCGAATAACCTTTTGCTTCCTGGAGTTCCCCCACACTTGATCATGACTTACTCCCAAAACAATTCCAAAGCTCCTCCGCTCTTCGAGAGGTGGAGGTTGATTCATGGTTTTTCTGGCCTTGGCTTATAAAGTGAGCTGTTTAGGAAGAATGGTTATATTAGGCTCAAACGGGGTAAACAATGATAATATTTGTTCAGGTAGGCTTTATTTGGCTCTGTATTTATAAGAAAACATGGCCTAGATCATGTCATTCCTGCATGTGAGAACAGTTGTATCCAGAGAGTTAAGGCAAAATGTAGAATATGCAGTTGTCATAAATGCAAAAATCACACTAGAAAAAGAAGAGAAATGGCAAGATGTAAGCCATCAATGTTTTTAAGGCTCAAAAATCTCACACAGGTTGTAATTGCTCTGACACAAGGGGTTCCTTCTTAAATTCTTAATCAACTATTGACTAGAGCACAAAAGTTTCATTCCCCTGCCAAGAGAGAAATCTTTTGCCCCAAATTGGAAGTTACTTCCTAATGAATTTATTTAAACTTTCAGATGCTTAGTTCAAGATTCTTTTCAAAACAATTTTACTTTTTGACCGTCCACTTGGAAATTTGATTAGGAGGAAAGATTAAAGGTAAATGACAAAATTGAAACTCTGCCGGGCTGAAGATGCTCCAGATCCGCCGAGATGGCATGTAACCGGCATGGACTCGGCTTAGGCAGCTTTTATTGAAAAAACATGACAGTTTTTTTTTTAAATAAAATGAAACGACGCAACTGAAAGGAAATAATAAACAAAATAACAGTTGAGATGACTGTATATTTATCCCCCCACACTTAAAATCTGCATTGTCCTCACGCGAGGCAGGATCATCTGAGATGCGGGTTCCATCAATGATATTGTCTCCATGTCATGAGTGATAGGCGGCTGGACCTTCATGGAATGGCTTAAACTGATGCCCATTGACCTGAAGGTGTTGTTATGTGTTCATCTTTTAGCTGTACTGCACCATGGGAAACACATTAGTGATAACAAAAGGCCCATCCCATCTAGAACGAGTTTACCCGCAATGAGCTTGAGGCGTAAGTTAAACAAGAGGACTTTCCCGCCAACTCGGAATTCTTTTCTCGTGATCTCATGGTCATGGAATCGCTTTTGATTTTGGGCCAGATCCTGGAGTTTTCATGCTTCCAAGCGGGAGTTCATCTAGCTCTTGTAGTTTTCAAAGGTGTAGGTGATGCGGTTCTATGCGCCTGCAGAAAGATCCTCAAGGAGGCGCCCAGTCCTTCCCTTTGGGATTGGTCATCTTTTGCAATGTTTTCTTAATTTCCCTGTTGAACACTTCGCTTGGCCATTTGTTCATGTGTGGTAGGCAGTAGCAATTCTGTGTGCTACTCCATATTTTTGAAGAAGGAAACCATAGCTTTCATTCTGTTGACTGCCTTGGTCACTTATGAGTGCTTTTGGCACACTGAATCTGCAGAAAATATTGGACTTAAGAAAGACCACAACCACTCTTGAATCATTGGTTCCGTGGCACCCGCTTCTATCCATCTGGATACATAGTCCACGGCCAGCAGAATGTATGAGTAACCATTGAGACTGGAATGGTCCCATGAAATCTATTCCCCAGACATCAAAAAATTCTACAGAATTGGATGGTTGTCGGGCATTTCATGCCTTTTGTTCATGGCCACCCCTGCTTTTTGGCAACTCTCGCAGTGGAGACGAATCTACGCGCTGGCCCTGAAGATAGTCACAAGTAAAGGCCACAGTCTAGTACTTTCCTGGCAGTTGAGTTGATCCATAGTGACCGCTTCCAGGTGCCGAGTGGCAAAAACTGAGAACCGAATTGAACTCGGCTTCAGAATGCACAAGGGATGACCTTGTCACTGCATAGTCTCCAAAGGTAGGGATCATCCCAAATGTAGTATTTGGCATCGCCTCGAGTTTATCTTTGTATGCCCGAGATGCCTCCGGGGTGGAAACCGTGATGCTGCAACAGTTACAAATGTCAGCAAAACCATGGTGGAGACGCTTTAATATGTAGCAAGTGCTCATAAGGAACTCGCCTTGATAGGCATCCGTCAGCTTTCTTTCTCAATTCTGCCGATGATCTGCCCATGTAATTCTCAAGCACCTTTCTTGTCTCTGATTTCCAAGTTGAATTCTTGAAGAAGAAGCATCCACCTAATCAGTCCTTGGCAAAGCATCAGGCTTCTTCAGCAAGTACCTCAAGGCGTGCATGGTTAGAGAACACAATTATCTTGGAACCGAGAAGGTAGGAACGAAATTTGTCCACTAAGCAAAAACTATTGCCAAGAGCTCCTTCTCAGTTGTTGTGGTAGTTTTGTCGGGCCGGATCCATAGTTCTGATGATAGGCTACCACGCAGACTGGTTGGTTATGGGCTCGAAATTTTGGCCGAACGGCCCCAATGCCGAGTTCGATGCATCACATTAATTCAAAGGGAAGGTCCTAACTTGCTTGCAGAATAGGTGCGATGTGAGTCTTCTTCAGCTCCTCAAATGCTTCCATACAGGCCGGCCAAAGGGAATTCCTACATCCTTCTCAGAGCAGCTGGACAGAGGCAAGGCAAGTTTACTGAAATTTTTGATGAATCTCCTGTAAAGCCCGTTGTGACCTATGGAATGAAATGGTAACCTCCCGCATGTGCCGGGGTTTTGAAGGGAAGAATGATATCTATCTTTGCTTTGTCTACCTCGATGCCCCCCTGTTGGAGACCAGGTGTCCCAACACTATTCCTTCAGTACCATGAAGACATTTTCCAAAATTGAGCACAAGATTTGTCAACCCATCTCTTTTAACACTCTTGATAGATTACTCAGGCATGCATCAAATGAATCAAGATATACCGTGAAGTCATCCATGAATACCTCCATGCAGTCCTGCAGCAAGTCCGAGAAGATGCTCAAACATGCAACGTTGAAATGTGCTCTGAGTATTGCAGAGGCCAAATGGCATGCGTGTGTACGCAAAGGTACCAAACGGGCAGGTGAAGGTTGTCTTATGTTGATCTTCAGGGCTATATGAATTTGCATGTAGCCTGAGAATCCATCCAGAAAGCAGTAAATGGATTTCCTGCTAACTTCTCGAGCATTTGGTCAATGAAAGGCAGAGGAAAGTGATCTGAAAGTTGCTTGATTCAATCTTTCAGAATCGATGCACACTCGCCAACTGTTCTCAACTTGTTGGCACCAGCTCATCCCTGCTGATTCTTCATGATACCATCCCTGACTTCTTTGGCACCACTTGCACAGGCTCACCCATTGGCTATCCGAGATGGGTAGATGATCCGCAGCAAGGAGCTTTGTGACTTCTTTTTAACCACGCCTGCGAGTGCCTGATTCAATCTTCTTTCAAGGCCTTATGGGCTTCCGATTTCCTCCTCCATTAATATTCTATGCATGCAAACGGAGGGATTTATGCTAGGAAGGTCAGAAAGCTTCCACCCTATTGCCTTCTTATGTTGCCTAGACCTCCAACAATTTGTCTTCTTGCTCCTGCTGAGATTGCTGGCAATGATAACTGGAGCGCCGTGCCTTATCCAAGTAGGCATATTTTAGATGACTTCGCAATGTTTTTAAATCTCCGGGTGGTGACGGTGATGGAGATTTGTCGGTTTCTGAGATTGGATCCGACGGGTCGACTTGATCAGGCACTGTGTGTGAACATGATTTCGGGCCACACCGCTTCTATGGCTCGACTTCATGGATTTGGTTATGGTCAAAATGGAGTCGGTATTAGCCTTTAAGCTGTTCCTTTCCGAGTCGGATCCGATGGGTTTTATTTTTGCTACAGTGTGAGTTAGGGGTCTTCTCTGTGGCCGAGATAGTCTCACAAGAAGTTTGTCGGCTTTGACTTCTTCATTGATTTGGCCTCTTGGCTCATTCGTACGAAAAAATTGTCACTAAGTGTGCAATGGAAGACTTTTCAGCTTCGCCGACTTTGTTTTCTCGTCATTTGAATACTCTAAGTGTTCTGTGCCGCAGACTTGGGCGAAAATTCGGAAAGTTCCACTTCAAAGGCCACAAGAACATCACTATGATTGTCCTCAGAGTTGGAGAGGTCTTGTACTTTCTTCATAGTCGGCCTTTTCATCCGTAACTCCTGGGCAGCTGCTTTCATCAACTTTCTCAGAGACTCTTCAATGTTTTCACCATGCCATTTAGTCAAGATATTCTTCAACTAGTTCATCAAGTATATCAATGCCAAAGAGAGAGTGGTCTTCGGTTGTGGTGCTATAGCTTCGAAAAATATTGAATTGCACCAAGGCGCCACTGAATTCCATGGAGAGGCCGTCCGCATACACGCCAATCTTTGTTTTGGCTGTCATCAAGAAAGGTCTTCCCTGAATTAAGGTGGATTCCTTTCTAGGATGTTTCGCCTTCCATGTCTAGCACGTAAAAATCAGCTGGAAATATTAGATCATTGACTTGGACGAGAACATCCTCGAGAACTCCCAAGGGCTGGACAATACTCCTGCTTTTGCTAGCTGAATGGTCATCCTCAGGTTCCAAGTCACCAAAATTCAGGGACCTGTAGATTGATGTGGGCATGACATTAATTCGAGGCTCCTGTGTCCAAATATGGCATTGGTAAAAGTGCATTAAATGCCGATGGTGCATGGGACCAAAAAAAGACCTGTGGTCTCGCATTTTTCAAGGCAGTAGCCGAGGCACTTGTAGTGATTGCTCCATTCTCTGTGTCGAGCTGACACCACACCTCCGATTTCCTTGCTCCCCTTTATTTTTCTCTTTTTGTGTACACACAATTCCTTGAGGAATTTTTGCATGCCAGGGACCTGTTTAATAGCATCGAGGAGTGGAATATTGATTTCACCTTACGAACATCTTCAACAATTCTTCATCTGACTCGGGCTTTCTTGCCGAAGTGGTCCGAGATGGAAACGGCAATGGGACAGCTTGCCTCAGGCCGAGACCGTAAGTCGGCATTTGACTCCTGAGCCTTCTTTTCGATCTTTAGCGCCTGCCCAATGTAGGTTGAGGTAGTTCTTTTTCCACTTCAAGAGTGACTACACGCATTACCTCTGATTTGGAATGGTTTGAGAGGAAGGTTGCTAGATCCTGCCGACCTGAATTGGCTTACGAGTGTTAGCTAGCTGTCCAATCTGCGTTTGAGGTCCTGGATGGTGGCGTTCTTCATGTTCTGTTGGAATCAGAATTGCCGGAGCTCACAGATTGTTGGAACCTGTGTGCTGGTTGCAAGCTGCTTCATCAGTCTTCCAGAGAAGAGAGTTGCCTGAGTAGGCATTCTCTAACTGTAGTTGTTCTGCTGAAAGGTGGTGCTTAATTGACAAGGAGCCGGGCCGTTGATAACCTGCCTGCCTCGATAGGTGCTGGTGTGGATCCGAATTGTTGGGTTGCATATGGTCCTTGATTCGGTCCTGGCCGAAATGGCTGTCTTCCCATTGCTGGTTATCGAACGATTCTGAAAATCGCGGCCTGCTTCCTATACTGAAATCCACCTATGGCTCCAACATTTTCTGGCTGGGTCCGACTTTCTTGGAGAGTGGGGGCACATATCAGTGAGTGCTCTACGGAAGTACATATGCCACATACTTTTTGCTGCCATGGCTGGTAGGTGTTGCCCAACAGCAAGCTGTCTCACCAATGATGTTAACTCGGTCACCTGATTCTCCAACCTCTGATTGAAGCTGCCCCGATTTCACTCACCATCCGTGGTTGACGGCCGATCCCAAATTGCTGTGTATCGCTTGCCATATTGAAATCAGATGCCGCTGCTGGTGTTTTATCCATCAGAGCCCCCCACCGGCTCGCGTTTATCATACTTCTTTCCATCAGCGATAATCCTTCATAAAATATCTGGATCAGCAACTGTCGCTGATCACGATGATGTGGGACGGTGGACAGAGTTTGTTGAACCTCTCCCAGTACTCGTGCAGTGTCTCTCCTGTATGTTGCCTTATCCTACATATTTCCTTTCTAATGGACGCAAATGCGGGATGCCGAAAGAACTTCTCCGTAAAGAAAGGTGCGCTTCATGTCTCCCTGTGTATTGAAAAATCTTGGGAAGGAAGATACAGCCAATCCTTCGCTGCTCCATCCAAGGAGAATGGAAATGCCTTCATTTTGATGTAGTCTTCCGATATCCCTTGGGCCTATCAGAGAACAGACCACATGGAATTCTTTTTTTAAATGCTTGTAGGGTCTTCTCCGCAAGACCGTGAAACTTAAGGCGATGTGTATAAGACCAGATTTTAACTCATATGTTTGAGCTGGCTCAGGGTATTGGATGCACCAAGGTTGATACACCACGCCTGAGTGGCTAATTCCTTCAGCGCCCTATCGTTATTCTCCATTCGCCCCGATTCTGCAAAAGACGTTAGAACTAGAAAAAAAGTTGTTAGTGTAAAAACTGGTTAGAGTCAGCTACATGATCTATATTGATACTAGTATTTATTGCGCGTTCCTAATTTTGCGTAATCTACGTAAAGGTTAATTCTATTTCGGGTCAAAAACATACAATGGGTCAGTGCTACTCCTAGTCATGCATCATGCGGGATTTAAAGTAATTAAAACAACAATTAATTCTACTACAAAATTAAATATAATGTATGCAAAATTAAATGTAATGCGAGTCGAAAATTTAATGTATGCAATGCAGAATTGAGAATTTATTCTATATCTATAAGTATATATTTATTTTTGTTTTATCAAGTGAATTCACGTAGAGATTTATTGACAAATTCAAACTCAAAAAAACTCTAAACGAAACTTCTTACAACTCGGATTCGACTTCGGTTTACTTGGCACACTGAAACACAAAAGAACTTGTGTCCTAAGAACGGCGCCCAATTTGATGATGGGCGTTTTTACAAATCGTTTTACGCGCTTATCAAATAACTAAAGCTAACTATAGTATAGCTAACCCTAGGTCATTCTTCTCAAGGACACGGTGTGTTCGGTTGTGAATTGGTGTGATGCGACAATAGTTGAATCTAAGTGTAAGATACCCACTGGCTCTAAGAATGGCCGAAGTTTCTAGAGTTTCTCTCAACAGAGACTGAACCGAGTTGATCTCTACAGAGACGGTCCGGCTTGGTCTCGGTTGAATGCAGACAGACGCTTCTGTAGATGGACTGTCTCTCGTCTCTGTGACTTAGAAAGAAGCTTGGGGGGTTGGAGTGCAAGTAAAGCAGAAATAAACTAAGACTACTTAATGCAAGAAACATGTACTATCATTTACTCGTTATCTACTATTATTATTATACAACTGTATTCATATTCAGTTCCATTAGTTCAAGTCCAGTCCAGATTCCACACTCCAGTTCTCGGTCCATATCAGCCTTTGGTAGTCTTACGACGATCGCCAAACATTCGTCCATTGCCATACCGAGGAATTACGCAATCGCCACCTCATCGGTTTGCGGGGATTAAGTCAAGAGCTGATTTTAGATTCTCAATCAACAATCGTTAAATGATTACCTACTATATTAGTTAAACTAGTTCCAATCGGCTTAGCTTAACATTGTTCACGTCTCAAATGCAATCGCGATTCAATTCGTGAATTAAAGAAGAGGAAGGAACCAAGAGAAGAAATGCGTAATGGAATTGATTAACAGTAAAACAGAATACAAACACCGTGGTCCCGAAGTTCAGATGGATCCATCTTCCACGACGATCGCCATGGTTGATGGTGGTGGTTCACCTCCGTTAGCCCGGCGTTGAGGATCGGCCCACCAGAGTGCGTCAAAGAGTCCGACGGTCCCCTGCAGACTTCGGCTTCCCAGCCTCAGACCTGCACTTCCTCAATCGAGAGAAATACCAAATACAGCACCGCACACCACGGGGAATGGAAGGATGAGGCGAGGAGATGGAGTAAATGAAGTGTATTAGAGTGAATTCAAAAAACAGAACGTGTAAAAAGTGCACAGCTCTTCCTATATATACACGAGCTGTGATATGATAATCCTAACAAATCCTAACAGAATTACATTGTGAAAGATCCTATTCTACCCTATGCGGATCTTCTAACATGACATGGCAGATTTCCTACGAATGACATGGCGGTGAAAGCTAACGCCGAGGTGGCCTCCGAGCTGGATAATTGATGTGGTCAATAAAATTGGGCCCCCTACTAGGCTGCTGGGCTGCAAGGTGTGGGTTGCCGAGACGACTCTGGTCCGGCCGAGATGGAGTCGCACTTGATCAGGATGACTTCATCTCGGCTGAGACTCCTTTTGTTGACCCTGGTCAACTCGGTTTGACCTGCAGAAGAGGGAGTGACACTTTTATTAGCTAAGAAATCTGATTTAACACAGATTTGCGTTTTCTCTGTATTCCAACCCATAGAATGAATCTTAGCTAACAATCCTTCTTAAGCGCAGAATAGTCTTGCAAACCTCCTTCTTAGGTGTCTAAAAGATGCATAAATTGTGACTCATCAATACATCATGGTATCAATGTGAAACTTATTCCCTTCTCTATTAGAGCTAGGAGCTGAGTTATCAATATCAGAAGAGTTAGGAACAATACTAGTATTAGAATGCACAATTGTTATGAACAGGATTAGAAATCAAAAAGAAGAAGAAAAGATAACAGAGTCAGAAAAATAAAAAAACGGAAAGATAACTGAATTAAAACAGCAAAGCATCAGAAGAAGAATAAAATAAAAAATAGAAGAACAGAAAAATAACAGATACATAGATAGAAAAATAGAAAGAAAACGAAAAAAATTGATGCATAAAAGGAAGAAAAAAAATCATACAGAGAAATTGTAGAATCAAGTATGCAGAAAAAGCAGAATTAGTTATGCAGAAGAAGTTAGAGTCAATTATGCAAATCAGAAAACAGAAAACAAGTAGCCATCAAAAAACAAAATCAATCATGTAGAAAGTTAGAGAATGTTGATGCAAAAAAGTAGATATGGTTAATGATGCAAAGAGGGTTAAGCTGGGTTTTTTTTGGCAGTGAAATTCATGCAGAAAATTTTTTAACACCTATTCACCATGCTGTATTATTACAGGATCCAAATCAAATAGACACGGACTCACTTTAGACTCTATGACTCGACTAACATGACAATCTACAGACTCGGGATTCGGTTTCACTTCAGGCTTAGAACACAAAGACACAAAAGAACTTGTTTCTCCGGCAACGGCTCCAATTTGATAAACTTCGTTTTTAGTCTTCTTAACGTGTATCAAATAAACTAAACCTAACTATAGTATAGTGAACCCTAGGTTGAATTCTCTCAAGGAAATAGTGTGCTCGATTGTGATTTCATGAGAAAACTGAAGTAAAACTATAACTCTCAAGTGTAAGGTGCCGACTCGCTCTCGACACGATGCCGAGTTGCTCTCGGCAGAGACTAGTCCGATATGGACTCGGCAGATCCTTATTCGACACTGTCTCAACTAAGTGCAATGGATGCTATAGAGTCGGACTGACTTTGTCTCGGACTGAAATGTAGGAAACAGGGGGTTTTGAAGTGCAAGTAACAAAAGACTGAAAGTAAACTAAGAACGTAAATGCGATTAAACTAAGCTACTCTACTGCTACTACTGTATTCATGTTCAGTCTCAATAATCAAGTCCGTTCTAGTTCCTTTACTCCAGTTCACAGTCCATATCAACCTTGGGTTTTCTTATGACGATCGCCAAATATTCGTTCATTGTTATATTGAGGATTTAAACAATCGCTACCTCATCAGTTGGTAGGTATTAAGCCTAGAGTTGATTTTAGGTTCTCTAGTTGATTACCTACTTAGTTAGTTAAACAAGTTCCAATTGGCTTAGTTCAACATTGCTCATGTCACCTTATGCAATCGCAATGCAGATAGTGAATTAAAGTGTGAGAATGCAACCAGAGGTCAGAATCAGAAAACACTCTTATTATTAAGAACGAGATACAAACACAGGGTGTGAATTTAGTGGATCCGTCTTCCATGATGATTACCATGGTTAAATGGCGATGGTTCACCTTCGTTAGCCAGAACACTGAGGATCAGATCCATTAGAGTGTGTTGGTAATCCAAGTGGTCCCCTCTGACGATCTTCGGCTTCTCAGTTTCTGACCTGTACTTCCTCAATCGAGAGAAGTATCATTGAGAGCACCATTCACCACCGTGAGTGTAGAAAGCGAGAGCAAGAGAATGAAAACAATGGAAAATGGTAAATATGAATTCAAGCACACCCAGAAAAAGTGCACAACTCCTCCTATATATACATGACTTGTGACCTTCTACTCCTAATGAATCCTAACAAAATTACAAGTTGAATTGCCTATTCTACCCTTGCATAGACTCTTTAGAGTGACGTGACAGATTCTCCATGAGTGACATGGCAGCTGAGCTAGAGGTAAGATGACTTATGAGTCACAAATTATACATCTTTTATGGACCTTAGAAGAGTGTTGCAGGATTATTTTGTGCTTAGGAATTGAGTGTTAGTTGAGATTCATATTAAAGACCAAAAATTAGACAAAATACAAATCTGTGTTAAATTGAAGGTCTTACCTAATAAAAAAGTCTTCTTCCCTTCTTTTGCAGGACTGAGCCGAGTCCACTGATGAGTCATAAATCATACACTGTAGGTGGACCTAAGAAGAGTGTCAATAAGCAACTCATGTACTTAAAAGATGACTGTTAGCTAAGATTCAGATTAGGAACCTAAAGACAGAAAAAACACAATTCTGTGTTAAATCAAAAGGACATTAGCTAACTATTCTTTCATTGCAGGTCCAGCCAAGACTCTCAGCCCATCCAAAGAAGACCCAGCCGAGAGCATCCCTGACTTGGTCGACTCTATCTCGATCAGGCCGAGACTCAGCCCAGTGAACAAGAGCAGCCAATAAACAGAGTGGCCCAATAAGGAGCGAAGCCTAGTGGCACATTCCACGTCAGCCATCCACTCAAAGGCCACCTCAGCTCTAACTCAGCAGCCACGTCAACCTGGAAGTAAGTTGCAACGCAAGCCATAACAAGGGTAGAATAGGGATTTCACTTTGTAATTCTGTTAGGGATGTTAGCTTTCGTGCCCTATATATATAGGCGCAACTATGAACAAATTGGGGTCTTTGGCATTCATAATTCTCCGCTCGCATTAGCTTTCATTTCCATTCTCTCGCTCTCATCTCCTACACTCACGGTGGTACATGGTGCTATCATTGGTGCTTCTCTCGATCCAGGAAGTGCAAGTTAGGAACTGAGAAGCTGAAGGTTACTAGAGGGGACCGATTGGATTACCAATGCACTCTGGTGGAATTGCTCCTCAGCATCCTAACTAACAGAGGTGAACCATCGCCGTCGACCATTGTGATTGTTGTGGAAGATGGAGTCATTGAATCCAGGCCCTGTGTTTGTATTTCGTTTCCAATAATATAAGTGTTTTCTAATTTCTGATCTCTATTTTATTCGTAAACCTAATTCACTTGCTGCGTCACGATTGCACAAAGTAATGTGAACAATGTTAAGCTAAGCTGATTGGAACTGGTTTAACTAATTTAGTAGGTAATCCTTTAACGATTGTTAATAGAGAACCTAAAATCAACTTTGAACTTAATCCCTGTCAACTGATGAGGTAGCGATTGTGTAAATCCTCGGTATGGCAATGGACGGATGTTTGGCGATCGTCATAAGAATACTGAAGGCTGATATGGACTGTGAACTAGAGTGACTGAACCAGAAGGACCTTGATTATTAGGACTAAACATGAACACAATAGTAGAAGTAGTATGATGAGTCATATTTTATACACTTTATGTGGGCTTAAGATGGGTGTTGTTAAGAATGTTTAATGATTAAAAGTCTTGTCTTAATCAAGATTGGAATTATTGGCCTAAAAACAGGAGAAATACAAATCTGTGCTAAAATGAGGTTTTTAACTAACAAAAAGGTTAAGACTTGTTTTGCAAGCCTGAATGCCAAGCTGGGAACATCCCAACTAGTCCAGCGCTCCCGGTCAAGCCGACATCAGTGACGGAAATCTTGCCTAAAAATCACTCTAGCAAGAATGCAGATATGATTTGCTAAGATTAAGGAATCTGTAATGCATATATGATTTGCTAAGATTAAGGAATCTGTAATGCATATATGATTTGCTAAGATTAAGGAATCTGTAATGTAGATATGATTTTCTAAGATCAAGGAATCTATAATGCAGATATGATTTGCTAAGATTAAGGAATCTGTAATGTAGATATGATTTACTAAGATCAAGGAATCTATAATTCGGGTAACTAGGAATGTAGATATGATTTTGCTAGAAACTAGGAAATTGGGAAACTCCTAAGATTGAGGAGATTGTAATCTGTAATTCGAATTGGATTAGATTTAGATTTATCCAGCTTGTGTATAAATAAGCACACCAGGCCACGTCTTCAAGTGTGGAATTTTCAGCAGAATCTAGAGCTAGCGCTGTCAGCAATTGCAGACACTCCAACCTAGTACAGTGGTACACGAAGCTTCAATACGGTGTCTCTCTCAGTCGAGGAGGTACAGGACCATGAATTGGGAAGCTGGAAGCCTTCAGAGGTGATCACTTGGTATAGCCGACGCACTCTATTGGACGAAAACCTCAATGTCTGGTCACCATTGGTGCATCACTTCCGTTCTTCCATTGGTGGTCGTCGTGAAAGGCGGACTATCTGGAGACTCTGATTTCTCACCTTTGCATTCAATTTGGTATATCAATAAATACAATTGGTTTGCAATTCTGAATTTTCTTATAATTCCTGTGCTTTAATTCTACTCTTAACTTTGCTGTGACACACTGTTAGGGGTAGATCACGTTAGATTAGGATCAATTGGAACTAGTTTAACAATCTGATTAGGTAGAGAACCTAAAATCAACCAAGTGCATACTCTTTGCCAACTGATGAGGTAGCGGTTGTGTAAATCCTCGGTATGGCAGTGGACAAACGTTCGGCGGTCGTCATAAGAATCTAAGGTTGATTCAGAATACAATTCTAAGTAAGAATAGTAAACTGTCATGTTTTGATTCCTGAATTGATACAATAGTTAGTATAGAGTAGTTTAGCATAGTTTAGTTTACTTTCAGCACTTAGTTTATTTTCTGCACTTAAACACAAAACAACCCCCCCTTATTTACTACTTTCTAGAGTCTGAGACTCAGTTAGTCCGACTCTGTTGCATCTATCCAAGACCGAGTCAGAATTTTGCACTAAATGTTTTTCTACATTAACTTTGACTTTCATACTTAGCACAATCTGAGCACACTGTGTCCTTGAGAGAATCGACCTAGGTTAGTTATACTATAGTTAGCTTTAGTAATTATTTGAGGCGTGTAAGACGACTAAAAACCCGCTTATCAAATTGGTGCTGTTGTCGGGGACACAAGTTATTTTGTGTCTTTGTGTGCCAAAACTGAGTTAAGCCGAATCCCGAGTCTGTGGAATGTTGTGTCTGTCATTTGAGTCATAGAGTCATAGAGTCTGTCGAGTTTGTTGAGTATGTATTTGTTTTGTTTTCGGTCGTGTCTAAAAATAATATAACATGCTGAATATGTGTCTCTGCATCATTGCATTTAACTACATCTACATAATTGATTTTATTTTCTAATAGTTACTTGTTTTTCTAATTTGCATAACTAACTATAACTTCTTTTGCATAACTGATTTTGATTTTTCTGCATATTTGATTTTTTGATTTCTTTGTAAGATTTTTTTCTTTTTTATGCATCAATTTTTTTTAACATTCTGACAAGTTCATGCTTGTTTTGTTATTTTCCATTATTTTGTTGCCTTTCTGTGCCTCTATTTCTTTTCTCGTTTGTTTTTTTGTTTCTATTTTTGTTTTCTTTCTATTTTTCTGTCTCTCTATCTATTATTTTTCTATTTTTCTATTTTTGATTCCATTCTTCTTCTAATGCTTTTTTTTTTGTTTTAATTCAGTTATCTTTCTGTTTTTTCTATTTTTCTAATTTTGTTATCTTTTTGTTCTTCTTTTTGATTTTTAATATTGTTCACCACACTTGTGCACTTTGATACTAGTATTGTTCCTAATTTTTCTGATCTTGATGATTCTGCTCCTGGATTCAATGGAGAAGGGAATAAACTATACATTGTTGTTGTGATGTATCAACCGTGGTGTCCTCAATATCCCAAATGGGATGAAGCCTGGTCATATGATGAGTCACAAACTATACACCTATCTCGGATCTAAGAAGGATCATTGCAAGCGTATTTTGCAACTAAGGAATGAATATTAGTTGGGATTCATGTTAGGAACCAAAAAATAGAGAAAATACAAAATTGTGCTAATTCCAGGATCTTAGCTGATTTTCCTTTTAGTGTAGGTCCAACCAAGGCTCTCAGATCCAGCACCGAAGGACCTAGGCCGATGCCATCTCGGCCAGGCCTAATTTCCAGCAACTCACTGATTAGCAGCCCAATGAGGGCGGCCCTTGCGGCCTCCCGTGTTAGCCATCCAACAAAGAGGCCACCTCAAGACCAGCTAGACGCCACATCACTCTTAGCGCAACTAGCAACGCGCATTGTAAGGGCAGATTAGGAAATCTACTTTTGTAATTCTATTAAGGGTTTTTGGATTCACTCTTTACACACTCGCATTGTATCCATTCGCTCGCTCGTGTTTCCCTTCGTTTACGATGGTGCACGGTGGTGCAATGGTGTTTTTCTCGATCGAGGAAGTACAGGTCTGAGACTGGGAAGCCGAAGTCTGCCAGAGGGGACTGATTGGGATTTCCAACACACTTTGGTGGAGCTGATCCTCAACGCTCAGGCTACTGTAGGTGAACCATCGCCATCAACCATGGCGATCGTCGTGGAAGATGGATCCACCTGAATTCAGGCCACTGTGTTTGTAATCTATTTTCTATTAATCAATTTCATTCTGCATTTCTCATCTCTGTTCCTTTCCCCTTCTATAATTCATGGATTGAATCGTGATTGCATCTAAGACGTGAACAATGTTAAGCTAAGCCGATCAGAACTGGTTTAACTAATTTAGTTGGTAATCACCTAACGATCGTTGATTGAGAACCTAAAATCAGCTATGTACTTAATCCCTGCCAATTGATGAGGTAGCGATTGCGTAATTCCTCGGTATGGCAATGGAAGAACCTTTGGCGATTGTCATAAGAATTCCCAAGGCTAATATGGATTGAGAACAGGAGTGAGGAAATTGGACTGGACTTGGACTGATAGAACTGACACGAGCACAGTTATATCACAACAATAATAATAGTAAAACCCATAGCATTAGTGTATGTTCATTACATTCATAGTTTAGTTACTTTCCGCTTACTTGCATTTCAATCCCCCTTATTTACTGCTTTTTGGTCCGAGAAAGAGATAGTCCGTCTTTGTAGCGTCAGTCTACACTCAGCCGAAACCAAGTCGGGTAGATCTCTGCCAAAGATCATTTCGGCTCAGTTTCTGCCGGGAGCGACTCGGCCAGTGCCGAGGCGAGTCAGGTCCATACACCTCAGGTTCTACGTCATTTCACTTCACATCGAATCATAATTGAACACATTGTATCCTTGAGAAAAATCGACCTAGGGTTGACTATACTATAATTAGCTTTAGTTATTTGATGCGCGTTGAGACGACTAAAAATGAGCTTATCAAATTGGCGTCATTGTCGAGGACACAAGTTCTTTTGTGTTTTCATGTGCCAAGTTAAGTGAAGTCAAATCTCGAGTGTGTAGAGTGTGTCTGTCATGTCAGTCTATTGAGTCTTTTGAATTTGTCTGTGTCTGCCTTCTAGATCTTGGATCCCAAATAAAAAGCATGCTGAGTGTTTGTTAATTTTTTGCGTGAATTCACTGCAAAAAAAAACAACAAAAACAAAAACCACAATAAAACATTTGTCTCTACAGTGCATAGTGTTAGCATTCTGTTTGCATTCATTTCCACATCGCACAATTGACTTGCATTTTTTCATTACAACTTTTTGCTTTTTTAGGTAATTGACTGGTAGTTGTAGTTTACTATTTTGTAAATACTGCTTCAAGTCTGATTTTTCTGCTTAATATGTACAATGCATGACTAGGAGTAGCACTGACCCCTTACATGCTTTTGACCCCGAAATAGAGAAAACTCTACGTAGACTAAGGAGGACTAGGAATCTAATAATAAATAATAGTAGAAGTTCTGATCCTGCCATTAACTCTAACCAGTTTTGTACTGACAATTCTGTTGCTAGTTCTAACATTTTTGCAGAGCCAGCACAGATGGAGAATAATGACAGAACATTGAAGGAATTGGCCACCCCAGATGTGGTGTATCAACCTTGGTGCATCCAATACCCAAAACTAGAGCCAGCTCAAACATACGAATTGAAGTCTGGTCTTATACACCTGTTGCCTAAGTTTCACGGTCTTGCAAGAGAGGACCCCCACAAGCATCTGAAGGAATTCCATGTGGTTTGCTCCACAATGAGGCCGTAGGGAATATCGGAGGAATACATCAAAATGAAGGCGTTTCCATTCTCCCTGGATGGAGCAGCGAAGGATTGGCTGTATCTTCAGCCAGTGCTTTTCAACACTTGGGGAGACATGAAGCGCACATTCCTGGAGATGTTCTTTCCGGCATCTAGAACTGCGTCCATCAGAAAGGAAATCTGTGGGATAAGGCAGCATACAAGAGAAACTCTACATGAGTACTAGGAAAGGTTTAACAAGATCTATGCCACCTATCCACACCATCAGATCAACGAGCAGTTGCTGATCCAATATTTCTATGAAGGACTCTCAATGATGGACAAAAGCATGATCGATGCAGCCAGTGGAGGAGCCCTGATGGATAAAATGCTAGTAGCAGCAAGGCACCTGATCTCCAATATGGCAAGTAATATACAGTAGTTTGGGATCAGAGGGCCAAGTCAATCTCGGATGGTGAATGAAATCGGTGCAGCTTCTAACCAAAGACTGGAGAATCAGCTGACCGAATTGACATCACTGGTGAGGCAGCTTGTAGTTGGACAACACCAACCAGCCATGGCAGCAAAAGTATGTGGCTTATGTACTTCCGTGGAGCACCCCACTAATATGTGCCCAACCCTTCAAGAGACTAAGTTGGACCAAACAGAGAACGTTGGAGCCATAGGTGGATTTCAATATGGGAAACAACCGTATCAGAATCAACCATTTGATAGCCTACAGCATGGGAGAGAACCATTTCAGCTAGGACCGAATCAGGGGCCATACGCAGCTTAACAATTCAGATCCACACCGAATGCATATCAGAGACAAGCAGGGTATCAACAGCCGACTCCGCAATATCAAGCACCACCTTTCCAACAACAACAACAGCAGTAGAGAGTGCCTACCCAAGGCAACTCCCCATCTCTGGAATACTTGATGAAGTAGCTTGCAACAAGCAACCTGGAGTTTCAGCAATTCGTGAGCTTTAGTAACATGCAGTTCCGGCAAAACATGACCGCCACCATACAAGACCTCAAAACCCAGATTGGACAACTAGCAAATACCGTAAGTCAACTACAGTCGCCTAGGTCCAACAACCTACCCTCTTAAACCATCCCAAATCCGAGAGGAAACACCAGTGTAGTCACTCTCCGAAGTGGAAAAGAACTACCTCAACCTACACTGCAGTAGTTGCTAAGACCAGACAAAGCCGACTTTGAACCAAATGCTGATCCGTAGTCTCGGCCAGAGAGAACTGTCCTACTGCCATTTCCATCTCGGACCATCTCGCCAAGGAAGCCAGAGTCAGACGAAGAACTATTGAAGATGTTCCGGAAAGTGGAAATTAATATTCCACTCCTCAACGCAATTAAACAGGTCCCTAAGTATGCAAAATTCCTCAAGGAATTGTGCGTACATAAAAGAAGGAAGATCAAAGGGAGCAAGGAGATTGGAGGCGTGGTGTCGGCCTTGACCAAAAATGAAGAGCTCACTGCAGGCACTTCACGAGCACTGCCATAGAAGTGTAGAGATCCTGGAATATTTTTTGTCCCATGCACCATTGGCGACTACACCTTTGCTAACGCCATGTTAGACTTGGGAGCTTCAATCAACGTCATGCCCGCATCAATCTACAGGTCCCTGAGCTTTGGTGATCTTAAGCCCACAGGGATGATCATTCAGCTCGCAAACAGAAGCATTGTTCAACCCTTGGGAGTTCTCGATGATGTTCTCGTCCAAGTAAACGAGTTAATATTTCCAATTGATTTCTATGTGCTTGACATGGACGAGGAAACATCCGGGAAGGAATCCACCTTAATTTTGGGAAGACCATTCCTGATGACAGCTAGAACAAAGATCGATGTGCATGTTGGGACTCTCTCGATGGAATTCGGTGACACTCTGGTGCAATTCAACATTTTTGAAGCAATGAAGCACCCTACTGAAGACCACTCCCTCTTTGGCATTGATTTACTTGATGAGATGGTTGAAGAATACCTTCAACTAAATAGCAGCAGTGAAGACATTGAGAAATTCGTTGGAAGCATTGATGAGATCAGCTGCCTAGGGGTCGTAGATGAAAAGGCCGACCATGAGAAAGTACAAGACCTTCCCAACTCTGAGGACGATCATGGCGATATTGCTGACTTAGACTTTGAAGTTGAATTGTCTGAATTACTAGATCAAGTCTGCAACCAAGAACACTCAGAGTGTATAAAGGATGCAGTAGTCAAAGTCGCCGAAACTAAAAAGTCTCCCATTGCACAATTGGCGACCATTTTCACGGCCGAGATCAAGTCGGCCAGAGAAGACCGATTCGAGGATGAGACAAAAGTCAACTCGGCCGAAAAGTCAAACACCAAGGCTGACACGCTTGCCGAGACCATCTCGGCCAATGAAGTCCAGACGCAAGATGGAATGGAAATTACAGTTCCATCCGGATCTGGATCCGAAGCAACGCAAGAGGCCAATGCCGACTCCGATCCAAGAAGAACTGAAGCTAGTGAGTCGAGCCGGCCGAAGCAACCAAAGGCCAAAATCATGACGATACACCTGGTGTCGAGTCGAGATCAAGTTGGCCAAACGGATCCGAGCACATTAATTGAGAAATCCCCATCTCCACCACCACCCGTAGAAATGAAATAATTGCCAAGTCACTTAAAATACGCCTACCGGACAATGAACAGGCAGCTCCTAGTTATCATTGCCAACAACCTCCACCATGAGCAAGAAGATAAGCTGCTAGAAGTCCTAAGGCAACACAAAAAGGCAATCGGGTGGAAGCTTTCAGACCTTTCAGGAATTAATCCCTCCATTTGCATGCATAGAATATTAATGGAGGAAGAAGTCAAGTCCATAAGGCAACAACAAAAAAGACTGAATCCGACACTCCTAGACGTGGTTAAAAAGGAAGTCACCAAACTCCTTGCTGTAGGGATCATCTACCCCATCTCGGATAGCCAATGGGTGAGCCTTGTGCAAGTAGTGCCGAAAAAGTCTGGAATGACCGTCACAAGGAATCAATACGACTAGTTGGTGCCAACAAGGATTCAGAATAGCTGGCGAGTCTGCATTGACTACAGAAGGTTAAACCAGGAAACTCGTAAGGACCATTTTCCTTTGCCTTTCATTGATCAAGTCCTGGAAAAATTATCAGGGAAATCCCATTACTGTTTTCTGGACGGATTCTCAAGCTACATGCAAATCCATATTGCACCTGAAGACCAGCACAAAACAACCTTCACTTGCCCATTTGGCACCTTTGCGTACACACGCATGCCATTTGGCCTGTGCAACACACCGAGCACATTCCAACGTTGCATGACAAGTATTTTCTCGGATCTGCTACAGGACTGCATGGAGGTGTTCATGGATGACTTCACAGTGTACGCAGATTCATTTGAAGCATGCCTGAGTAACCTGTCCAGGTGTTGAAGAGATGTATGGACACAAACCTCGTGCTCAATTTTGAAAAATGTCATTTCATGGTGATTGAGGGAATTGTGTTGGGATATCTGGTCTCCAACAAAGGCATTGAGGTGGATAAATCAAAGATAGACATCATCACCTCCCTTCCAAACCCCACTTCTGTGTGGGAAGTTCGCTCTTTTCTTGGACATGCAGGTTTCTATAGAAGGTTCATCGAGAACTTCAGCAAACTTGCCCTGCCACTGTCCACACTGCTACAAAAGGATGTGGACTTCAACTTTGATCAGCCCTATATCAAAGCATTTCAGGAGCTGAAAGATAAACTCACATCCTCCCCCATCTTTCAAGCACCAAACTGGGACCTGCCATTCAAATTGGTGTGTGATGCATCCAACTTGGCATTAGGAGCTGTTCTCGGCCAGAGAGCCAGAGTCGGCCAACTGGTGCACGTGATTGCTTATGCATCCAAAACTATGGATCCGGCCCAGCAAAACTATACAACAACTGAGAAGGAACTCTTGGCAATTGTGTTTGCCTTAGACAAATTTCACTCCTACCTTCTCGATTCGAAGATAATTGTATTCTCTGACCATGCTGCTTTAAGGTACTTGCTGAAGAAGCCTGACGCCAAGCCAAGACTAATCAGGTGGATGCTTCTCCTTCAAGAGTTTGACTTAGATATTAGAGATAAAAAATGGTGTTGAGAACTCTGTAGTAGATCACCTGAGCAGGATTGAAAAAGAAAGCGAACCAATGCCTATCCAAGATGAATTCCCTGACGAACAACTTCTCCACATCAAAGCATCCACACCATGGTTTGCCGACATTTACAATTATGTGGCAACATCTCAGTTCCCACCTGAGGCATCCCGGCTATACAAGGAGAAACTCCAGAGTGATGCCAAATATTACATATGGGATGATTCCTACCTTTGGAGATTGTGCAGCGACAAAGTTATCTACAGGTGCATTCCTAATGCCGAGATCGATTCGGTTCTCCAATTCTGCCACTCAGCACCTGGAGGCGGCCACTATGGATCAACTCAGATTGCTAGGAAAGTGCTCGACTGTGGCCTTTATTGGCCCACTATCTTTAGAGACGCCCATCAATTTGTCTCCACCTGTGAAAGATGCCAAAAAGCAGGAATGGCCATGAATCGAAGGCGTGAAATGCCCCAACAACCTATTTTGTTTTGTGAAGTCTTTGACGTCTGGGGTATAGACTTTATGGGACCATTCCCAATTTCCAATGGTTATTCATACATTTTGATGGCCGTTGATTATGTATCGAGATGGGTAGAAGTCGTTGCCACCAGAACCAACGATGCCAAGGTAGTAGTGGACTTTCTTAAGTCCAATATTTTTTGCAGGTTTGGTATGCCAAAAGTACTCATAAGTGACCAAGGCAGTCACTTCTGTAACAGAAACACGACCTCTCTCCTTCAGAAATATGGGGTAGCTCACAGAATTGTCATAGCATACCACCCCTAGACAAATAGCCAAGTAGAAGTTTTTAATAGGGAAATCAAAAAAACGCTACAAAAGATGACCAACCCCAGCAGGAAGGATTGGAGCAGACTCCTTGAGGACGCTCTTTGGGCTCACAGAACCGCATACCAAACGCCGTTAGGGATGTCTCCCTACCAGATTATCTTCGGTAAAACCTGCCACCTTCCTGTGGAGCTAGAACACAAAGCTTACTCGGTTGTCAAGCAGTGCAATTTGGCCTATGACCAAGCGGGAGAGCAAAGAAGATTTCAATTGCAAGAACTTGATGAACTCCGCATGGAAGCATATGAAAAATCCAGGATATACAAGGAAAAAGTCAAGAAATTTCATGACCAGCAGATCTTGAGGAAAGATTTTCATGTTGGCCAGAAAGTGCTAGTGTTCAACTCAAGACTCAAGCTCATTGCAGGTAAGCTTCGTTCCAGATGGGACGAACCTTTTGTTATCACTAACATATTTCCCAATGGTGCAGTACAATTACAAGATGAACATAGCAATAGCACCTTCCAGGTCAATGGGCATCAGATCAAGCCATTCCTTGAAAGTCCAGCACCAACTACAGTTGACATGGAGATCATCTCCCTGATGGAACCAACTGCACCAGATCTACAGCCCCTCTCAATCATAGCAGGCATTGAGGACAATGCAGAATTCGAGTGTGGGGGCGGGGGGAGGACACCGTTGTAGCCATCTGAAGCTGCAGACTGAATTCTGATATTGTTCACACCTTTCATCTTGGCTCAATTTTATTTGTTTTTTCTTGCTTGCATTTATGTTTTGTTTGCTGTATTCGTTTTGCTTCGCTTTCATTTATGTGTTGTCTTGTTGAAGTTAATGTCTTGTCTGTTGAGTCACTTTCCTTTCTTTTCCTAGTCATTCCCTTCTAATAAAATTCAAAGTTGAATTCATCCTGGTCTGAGGCCATCATGGCCGAATCTGGAATGACTTCGGCCAGACTTGAGTCCTTACTCGTCTTTTATTTTCTATTGTGTTCCTCCTAGCAGAATTCCAAAATTGGATGGTCGAAAGAAAAGGTGAGTTGAAAAGATGTTTGAAACTGACTTCTGGAAGTTGAGAAGACAGTAGGAAGTAATTCTGCAGCTCTGAAAAGAGATCTCTCTAGCTCGATGGGAGCGAAACTTTTGTGATCTAAGCTGTGATTGACTAAAAACCGAAAAGGAAAACCCTCTGTGATAGAGCAAAATGACCTGCGTAAGAATTTGAGCCTTTGTACATATTGATGGCTTACATCTTGCCATTCTTCTTTTTTTTCAGTGTGATTCCTTGCATTCATGATTAATTGTGTATTCCGCATTTTGCCTTGACTCTCTGGATACAACTATTTTCACATGTAGGAATGACATGATCTAGGCCATTTTTCTGATAAGCCCCAAGCCAAATAAAGCCTACCTGAAAATTTCTATCCCTTGTTCACCTCCATTGAGCCTGACTAACCAATTGTTCTGACAACTTATTACGAGCCTAGGCCGGAAAAACTATGATCCAACCCTCACCCTCAGGAAGTAGAGGAGCCTTGGAATCGTTTTGGGAGTAAGTCATAATCAAGTGTGGGGGAACTCCAGGAAGCAGAATCTGAGTGGAATTCTCTAAAGGCTCGAAACGACAAGAAAGAAAAGAGAAGCAAGCGAAAGAAAAAAAAAGTAAAAATTGCAGCTGGAAAACCTGAGCTGAATCAAACAAAACGAAAAACAGCAAAGCTGCATAATTAATCAGAAAAATAAGGAAATGGAAAAGATACAAGGAAAGGGAAGAAATGAGCAATCGAGCATAGAAAGAGACCACATCATCCTAGGACATCCCTCATACTGATGAAACTCACTCCCCATTGCTCCTCTCTTCCCCACGGGTCCTGAACCAAATCTCTACATTTTATCCTACCCGTGTCCCTAGCCTCGCTACAAGCCAAAAAGAAGTCCTAGTGATCATAATTGTTTGTGTTTCTACAGATGTAGGAGGAGACCCTTGTCAAAGTATGGTACTACCAGTTTCATGTAATGATTGAGTGTAAATACAAACCCAAACACCTGAGGGTTGAGAGAAGTTATTCACCCCGTGAGAGCTCGCTTTATCACCCTTGGTTACCTTCTTTCGACTGCAGGTCATGAATTCACCTTAAGCACTAAAGAAGTAACTCTCAGATTTCTTGAGTATCTCAATCCCAGTGTAAAGGAGTACCGAACCTGTCTTGGTTGAGCTTAAGGGAGTCAATCGAAAATTTTCTTTTCAACCTTAAAAATTCCCTTGTTGATTTTCATTTCATTTTGCCCAGGGAGTGCAATGGGGTCTGATGAGTCACAAACTATACACCTATCTCGGACCTAAGAAGGACCATTGCAAGCGTATTTTGCAACTAAGGAATAAATATTAGCTGGGATTCATGTTAGGAACCGAAAAATAGAGAAAATACAAAATTATGCTAATTCCAGGATCTTAGCTGATTTTCCTTTTAGTGCAGGTCCAACCAAGGCTCTCAAATCCAGCACCGAAGGACCCAGGCCGATGCCATCTCGGCCAGGCCCAATTTCCAGCAACTCATTGATTAGCAGCCCAATGAGGAGCGACCCAATTGCGCCTCCCGTGTCAGCCATCCAACAAAGAGGCCACCTCAGCACCAACTAGACGCCATATCACTCTTAGCGCAACCAGCAACACGCAATGCAAGGGCATATTAGGAAATCTACTTTTGTAATTCTGTTCGGCATCGAGGTTCACGTGTTCATGTATAAATAGGAATAGTCGTGTACAGTTTAGGGGTCTTTGAATTCACTCTTTACACACTTGCATTGTATCCATTCGCTCACTCTCGTTTCCCTTCATTTACGGTGGTGCATGGTGGTGCAATGGTGTTTTTCTCGATCGAGGAAGTACAGGTCTGAGACTGGGAAGCCGAAGTCTGCCAGAGGGGACTGATTGGGATTTCCAACACACTCTGGTGGAGCTGATCCTCAGCGCTCAGGCTACTGGAGGTGAACCATCGCCATCAACCATGGCGATCATCGTGGAAGATGGATCCACCTGAATTCAGGCCACTGTGTTTGTACTCTATTTTCTATTAATCAATTTCATTCTGCATTTCTCATCTCTATTCCTTTCCCCTTCTATAATTCACGGATTGAATCGTGATTGCATCTAAGACGTGAACAATGTTAAGCTAATCTGATCGAAATTGGTTTAACTAATTTAGTAGGTAATCACCTAACGAACGTTGATTGAGAACCTAAAATCATCTCTGTACTTAATCTCTACCAACTGATGAGGTAGCGATTGCATAATTCCTCGGTATGGCAATGGAAGAACCTTTGGGGATTGTCATAAGAATTCCCAAGGCTGATATGGATTGAGAACTGGAGTGAGGAAATTGGACTGGACTTGGACTGATAGAACTGAACGCGAGCACAGTTATATCACAACAATAATAATAGTAAAACCCATAGCATTAGTGTATGTTCATTACATTCATAGTTTAGTTACTTTCCGTCTCTGTAGCGTCAGTCTGCACTCAGCCGAAACCAAGTCGGATAGATCTTTGTCGAGATCATTTCGGGCTCAGTTTTTGCAGGAGCGACTCGACTAGTGCCGAGGCGAGTCAGTATCCTACACCTCAGGTTCTACATCATTTCACTTCACACCGAATCATAATTGAACACATTGTGTCCTTGAGAAAAATTGACCTAGTGTTGACTATACTATAGTTAGCTTTAGTTATTTGATGCGCGTTGAGACGACTAAAAATGAGCTTATCATCATATGAGAATTATTCATCTAAGCTAACAACTGTGTTGCCTGAGTTTTATGATTTTGCATATAACACTCATCATTTTGACAATAGGGGATCCACGACATTTAGAGGAAGGAATGAGATTGCTGTTGCTGACAATCAGAGATTTGAAGGATACATAGATGGATGTGGCATGTGTGGTTCTGTAGGACATTCATTCAATGATTGTCCCATTTTGCAAGAACCACCACCTCCATTCAGACCACAATCAGTACAAGAAAGTTCCTTAGAGGATTTAATAAAGCAATTGGCCATGAATAACATTCAATTCAAAAAGAATGTGTCTGCCACACAACAACCAGTGCAACAGCCTAACAATTCACCTTCTTTAGAAGATTTGGTACAACAATTTCAACAAAATACCATGCAGATTTAGCAAAACAACATGCAGTTTCAACAAAATATAATTTCCACAATGCAAGAGTTGACAGCACAGATTGATCAACTGGCCACCATAGTAAATCAGCTACAGTTCGAAGATTTTGGACAGGTTCCTTCTCAAGCCATTCTTAGTCCACAGGAGAATATAAGTGACATAACCATGAGGAGTGACATGGAGTTGCCACAATAACACTCACTAGAAGTGCAATATGAATTTTTTGGAAATCTGGATTTAGAGAATTCAACCACTGTGCTGGGCTTTGCCGACTCCAATATTGCTGCCCACTCCATGCTTGCTACTACCAACTCTACTAAGATGGCTGAGATTGACAACTACATGCCAACTATTTTTGATCTGGCTGATGTGATTAAGATTGCAAATTCTATGCATGATGTTACTGATCTCACTGATATGACATTGGATGAGATTTCGGACCAAGTTACTAGGGTCAAGATAGCTAATCCCACATGTGCTAATGTTGACATTACTAATCCCATGTGTGCTGATGCCAAGATGGCTAATCCCAGATATGCTAATGCTGATAATGCTTTTGTTGAAGGGGCCGAGGATGCTGATTCTATGGTTGATAAGTCGGACAATGTTAATATGACTGAAAGTGTTGACTCCATGGTTGAGGGCCTGGATCTTCCTGATAAGATTGCAATTTCATATCTTGCTGACTTTAGAAAATGGGATGAAGTGACAATCGACTCTAACATCCAGGAGGAAGCCATAGCCAAGTCCAACAACTTAGAAGGAGCAGGTTCCAAGTCGAACAATCAAGAGGCCATTGAGCCCAATTTCAGGAGCCGTAACCATAAACAGGTCGAGAATGAGCCGATGCCCAACTGTCGAGACTCGACAAGAGTTGAGAGCGACTCGAACAATAAGACAGATACCGAGTATGATTAGACAAACAAAGTCAGAAGCAGCTAAAGGCCGAAACCGACTCGGCAACCCAAGTACCGAATCCTGACCGAGTCGGCCAACTGAAGCCGAGACGAGACGAAACCAACTCTTGTGAAGAGACACATGCCACGTCCGACTCCATCTCAGACAATAGAATCCATAAGCAAGTACCATCTGTGTCTGACCCAAACGTGGAAGCCGAGTCCATTCTCAGTAATCAAGGTCGAAACCGATATCAAGAAAAGTCTGAATGTGTCCTCAATAGCCGATGCCGCAACTTGACGGATGCCGAGACTATATCCGGTAATCTCATCTACACGTGGACAACTGAGATGACACGCAACCATCCGACTCTACATTCGAAAAGCCGAATCCATTCTCGGCAGCCAAGTCAGGAATCCATGAATGAACCTTCTTTACTTCATTCACTAGCAGCAAAATCTATACTGGTGTCATCCATAGTGCAGCCATTCCATGCCTTAGTAAATTTGCATTTTGAATTGACTAAACACTCCGAATTTTTTGGAAATATGGATTTTAAAAATTCTGTTAATTATGAGTGTACATATAATGGATTAACTAAATCTTCTTTGTGTGTGAAAAGTAGCAATGACACTAATCCCAATGCAATAGTTATAGGTAAAAGGGCAAAGAAGCTACTGGAGGATATCATGTTGAAACTATCAAAATGGATAAGGAGAAAGCTCCCCCAAGCTGTAGACAATAGGAGCGGAGCAAAAATACTGGATATCAGATTTTGCACATTCTTTCCACCCTAAAAACAACAGTCTTTCTATTTCACCCCTTCCTTTGTGCACATATGCTTTGCATTGAGGACAATGCATTATTTAAGTGTGTGTGTGGGGGGTTGTTCCATAGGAGGGTGACGGTTTGTTTGGTTTTGTTTTGTTTTTAGTTTTGTTATTTTGTTTTTATTTCGTTACTGTTCTATTTCATTTTGTTTCTTTTCTTTTTATTCTAATTCTGCTATTTTTTGTTCAATTTTGGTTTTCATTTTCGTTTTATTTTGTTTTTCCTAGCTGACTTTTGATTTCAGATTGCCAATTACTGAGAAAACTATTTTGAAAAAGAATTTGAATGGACTTCTTTAAGTTGAATGAAACAGTATGAAGCATTGCATAACCTTGGATGAGAGGTTATTAAACCTGACAGGGAGTGAAATTTTTGCGTCCTTAGGCAGTAAGTGAAAAACTGAAAAGATGAACCATCACTGGTAGAGCAATTAACCATGTGAGAACTTTCGAGCCTTGCATGAATGGCTGTGTATCTCACCATTCTTTCATTTCTTGTGTGATATTTGCATCTATGTTACTGGTTACTCTAGGTTTTGCCTTGATTCTCTGGATATATCTCATTTCGCATGTAGGAATGATATGATCTAGGCCATCTTTCTTTACATCTACTTAGCCAAATAAAGCCTACCTTGTGAATAATTCCTTTGGTTACCCCTTTGAGCCTATAACTGTTTCTTGATATGACAACTCATTACAAGCCTAAAGCCGGAAAAACCATAATCAACCCGAACCTTAAGGAACAAAGGAGCTTTCGAATTGTTTTGGGAATAGATCTTGAATAAGTGTGGGGGTGACACCTAGGGGCATTGCAAGAGTGGTATATTTGACAAAAAAGTAAGTGTGTCCAAAAAAGGGTTGATGAAAAGAAAAGAAAAAGGATACGAAAAGAAAGAATAAGTAGCGGAAACAAAAAGAAAGGATTGCAAGTGAGATTGTAACACAAAAGCTGCAAGACAAGAAGAGTGAGAAAAAGAAAGAGAAAAATACAAATGGAAAAGTAGGACAGTGAACAAAGATGCTTTGAAGAAACTGGTAATGTCCGAAGGAGATAATCTCCATGCTTACAGATTCATTCCCCATTGCTGCTCTTGTCCCTCTGGTTATTAAAGCTCACTTTACATCCTGAAACCTACCTTACCCTGGCCATGTTACAAGCCTGAAAAGTCCTATTGATCATTTGTGCATGTGTTTTTGAAGGTGTGAAAGGAGAGGATAGTCAAAGCTTGGCAGTGCTAGTTGACATAGGATGTTTGAGTGTATATACAAACCCAAACACTTGAGAGATTGAGAGAATATGTCCTGAGAGAGCTTAGTCACTTCTCGGTTACTCTTAATGTTTGTAGGTTGCTTATTTGTTTTTCGATGTGGAGAAAGTAACTTTCATAGATTGTTTGAATACTTGGATTCTGGGATGAATTCATGCTTAAGCTATTTTGTTAAATCTCAGGAGTTTATTTGAAAAACATATTTCCTCTTTCAATTCCTTGAATGCTCGAATCTGATTTTGCCCAAGAGTACAAAAGTGTAAGTGTGGGGGTCTCATGAGTCATATTTTATGCACTTTATGTGGGCTTAAGATGGGTGTTGTTAAGAATGTTTAATGATTAAAAGTATTGTCTTAATCAGGATTTGAATTATGGGCCTAAAAACAGGAGAAATACAAATCTGTACTAAAATGAGGTTTTTAACTAACAAAAAGGTTAAGACTTGTTCTGAAGGCCTGAATGCCAAGCCATCTCGGCCCAAGCCGGGAACATCCCGACTAGTCCAGCGCTCCCGGTCAAGCCGACATCAGTAACGAAAATCTTGCCTAAAAATCACTTCGGCAAGAATGCAGATATGATTTGCCAAGATTAAGGAATCTGTAATGCAGATATGATTTGCTAAGATTAAGGAATCTGTAATGTAAATATGATTTGCTAAGATTAAGGAATTTGTAATGCAGATAAGATTTGCTAAGATCAAGGAATCTGTAATGCAGATATAATTTGCTAAGATTAAGGAATCTGTAATGCAGATATGATTTGCTAAGATCAAGGAATCTGTAATTCGTGTAACTATGAATGTAGATATGATTCTGCTAGAAACTAGGAAACTGGGAAACTCCTAAGATTGAGGAGATTGTAATATGTAATTCGAATTGGAATCTTTAGGATTTGAATTTCTGTTATTAGAATTAGATTTAGATTTATCCAGCTTGTGTATAAATAAGCACACTAGGCCACGTCTTCAAGTGTGGAATTTTCAGCAGAATCTAGAGCTAGCGCCTTCAACAATTGCAGACACTCCAAGCTAGTTCAGTGGTACACAAAGCTTCAATATAGTGTCTCTCTCAGTCGAGGAGGTACAAGACCAGGATTTGGGAAGCTGGAAGCCTTCAGAGGTGATCGCTCGGTATAGCCGACGCACTCTATTGGATGGAAACCTTAACGTCTGGCCACCATTGGTGCAACACTGCCGTTCTTCCATTTGTTGTCGTCGTGGAAGGCGGACTATCTGGAGACTTTGATTTCTCACCTTTGTATTCAGTTTGGTATATCAATAAATACAACTGGTTTGCAATTCTGAATTTTCTTATAATTCTTGTGTTTTAATTCTACTCTTAACTTTGTCGTGACACACTGTTAGGGGTAAATCACGTTATATTAGGATCGATTGGAACTAGTTTAACAATCTGATTAGGTAGAGAACCTAAAATCAACCAAGTGCATACTCTTTACCAACTGATGAGGTAGCGGTTGTATAAATCCTCGGTATGGTAGTGGACAAACGTTCGACGGTCGTCGTAAGAATCTAAGGTTGATTCGGAATACAATTCTAAGTAAGAATAGTAAACTGTCGTGTTTTGATTCCCGATTTGATACAGTAGTTAGTATAGAGTAGTTTAGCATAGTTTAGTTTACTTTCAGCACTTAGTTTATTTTCTGCACTTAAACACAACCCCCCCTTATTTGTTGCTTTCTAGAGTCTGAGACTGAGTTAGTCCGACTTCGTTGCATCTGTCCAAGACCGAGTCGGCATTCTGCACTAAATGTTTAGCTGCATTAACTCTAATTTTCACACTTAGCACAATCTGAGCACACTGTGTCCTTGAGAGAATCGACCTAGGTTAGCTATACTATAGTTAACTTTAGTATTTATTTGAGGCATGCAAGACGACTAAAAACCCGCTTATCATAGCACTAGGAGTAGTTTAGTGTAATTGCATTTGCATTCATAGTTAATTTATGTCTTTATTTCACTTGCATCCAACCCCCCATGTTCCTGCCTTTCGGTCTGAAATAGAGTCAGTCAGACTTTGTTGCGTCAGTTCTGGCACTTAGCCGAACCAAGTCGGATAAGTCTCTGCCGAGACCATATCGGCTCAGTTTCTGCCGAGAGCAACTCGACCAGTGCCAAGACGAGTGAATACTCTACACCTTAGATTCTACATCATTTCGCTTCACATCGAATCACAATTGAGCACACTGTGTCCTTGAGAAAAATCGACCTATGGTTGACTATGCTATAGTTCGCTTTAGTTATTTAAAGCACGTTGAGACGACTAAAAACGAGCTTATCAAATTGGCGCCATTGTTGGGGACACAAGTTCTTTTATGTTTACATGTGCCAAGTAGATTGAACCGAATCCCGAGTCTATAGAGTCTTGTTTGTAGAGTCTGTTGAGTCTTAAATTGTGTCTGTATTTGTTTCTGCATTTCGGATCCAATAATAATAATGCATGCTGAAAATCTGTTAAGTAGAATTTTTACGTGAAACCACTATTAATAATAAAAATAAAGAAAACTCGTTTTTGCATTATATTCAATTCTGCATTACGTGTTATTAGTACTTTGTTTTGCATCCATCTCCACATTGCATTCTTACTTTTCCATTAGAATTAACTATTAACTTTAGTTGCTATCCAGAATCACTGATTATTTTTCTTTTACATGACATGTATAATGCATGACTAGGAGTAGTACTGACCCATTGTATGCTTTTGACCCAGAGATAGAATTAACTTTACGTAGATTACGAAAAACCAGAAATATTGTAGTAAATATTAGTAGTAATTCAGATTCTGCCATTAATTCTAACCTGCTTTCTGCTAACACACTTGTTTCTAGTTCTAACGTTTTTATAGAGCCAGGACAGATGGAAAATAACGACAGAACTCTAAAGGAGCTAGCCACTCCATACGTGATGTACCAACCATGGTGTATTGATAAACTTCGTTTTTAGTCGTTTTAACGAGCATCAAATAACTAAAGCTAACTATAGTATAGTCAACCCTAGGTCATTCTTCTCAAGGACACAGTATGCTCTAAGTGTGTTTCGATGTGGAGTAAGCGAGATAAAATCTAAGTGTATAGTATTGACTCGTCTCAGCACTGGCCGAGTTGCTCTCGGCAGAGACTGAGCCGAAATGATATCGACAGAGATTTTTCCAACTTGGTCTCAACTGAATGCAGACAGACACTACATAGATGGATTATCTCTGTCTCAGACTCAAAAGCAGTAAATGGGGGAATTGGAATGCAAGTAAAGCAGAAAATAAACCAAAACTATGAATGCATTAAACCTATACTGACGCTACTGGTTTACTATTATTATTATTGTTATATAACTGTGTTCATGTTCAGTTCTGTTGATCCAAGTCTAGTCCAATAACTACACTCCAGTTCTCAGTCCATATCAGCCTTGGGAAGTCTTATGGCAATCGCCAAAGGTTCATCCATTTCCATACTGAGGAATTACGCAATCGCTACCTCATCAGTTGGCAGGGATTAAGTTCAATGCTGATTTTAGGTTCTCGATTAACGATCATTAAATGATTATCTACTGAATTAGTTAAACCAGTTCTAATTGGCTTAGCTTAACATTGCTCACAATTCAATTGCAATCGCGGATTAAATCATGAATTAAAGGAGAGGAAGGGAACGAAAATGAGGAATGTAGAATGAAATTGATTAACAGTAAACAGAGTACAAACACAGTGGTATGAATTCGGGTGAATCCATCTTCCACAACGATCACCATGGTTGATGGCGGTGGTTCACCTCCAATAGCCTGAGCGTTGAGGACTAGATTCACCAGAGTGTGTTGGGAGTCCCAATCAATCCTCTCTGACAAACTTTGGCTTCCCCGTCTCAAACTTGCATTTCCTCGATCGAGAGAAACACCAACACAGCACTGTGCACCACCGGAAATGGAGAGAAGTGAGAGCGATGAAATGGATATAATGAGAGTGTGTTGAAAATGAATTAAAGACCCCTAAAAAGTGCACAGCTCCCCCTATATATACACGAGTTGTGACTTGCTACGCCTACGATTTCTAACAGAATTGCAACATGAATTGCCTATTCTACCCTTGCGTAACTTGCGTTGTAAGCTACTCCAGAAGTGACGTGGTAGCTGAGCTGGAGCTGAAATGGACCTGAGCTGGACTACTAACGTGGATAGCGTCTTTGGGCCGCACCTTATTGGATTGTTGGGCCGTGAAGCCTGGCCTGATCTGGTTTGGTTGAGATGGAGTCGATCTTGGCCAAGACGACTTCATCCCGGGCGAGTCTCCTTATGATGGATCCAAGAGCATCTCGGCTTATCCTGCAAGAGAAGAAGAGTTAGCTAAGGTCCTTGAATTAGCACAGATTTATATTTTCTCTATTTTTAGATCCATAATATGAATCTCAGCTAACACTCCATTCTTAAGCACAAGATAGTCTTGTAAACCTCCTTCTTAGATCCATAAAAGATGCATGATTTATGACTCATCATGTATCCAATACCCCCAGCTGGAGCCGGCTCAGACGTACGAGTTGAAGTGTGGTTTGATACATTTGTTGCCTAAATTTCTTGGTCTTGTAGGAGAAGACCCCCACAAGCACCTCAAAGAATTCCATGTGGTTTGCTCCACAATGAGGCCGCAGGGGATACCAGAGGATTATATCAAAATGAAGGTGTTTCCATTCTCCCTTGATGGAGCCACAAAAGACTGGTTGTATCTTCAACCAGCACTCTTTAACATGTGGGGAGATATGAAGCGTACCTTCGAGGAAAAATTCTTTTCGGCATCCAAGACTACGACCATCAAGAAGGAAATATGTGGGATTAGGCAGCACCAAGGAGAAATCCTACATGAATACTGGGAGCGATTCAATAAACTTTGCGCCACCTGTCCACATCATCAGATCAGCAAACAACTGCTGATCCAATACTTCTACGAAAGACTCTCTATGATGGACAGAAGCATGATTGATGCCACTAGTGGAGGAGCCTTAATGGACAACACACCAGCAGCAGCAAGGCACCTGATCTCGAATATGGCAAGCAACACACAGCAGTTTGGGATCAGAGGGCTGAATCCGTTTGGATGGTAAACGAAATCGGCACAGCTTCCAACCAAAGATTTGAGAATCAGCTGACCAAGTTGACTTCATTAGTGAGACAGCTGGTTGTTAGTCAACATCAACCGGCCATGGCAGTAAAAATCTATGGTATATATACTTCGGTGGAGCACCCCGTTGATATGAGTTCCACTCTCCAAGAAACTGAGTCGGACCAACCAGAGCATGTTGGAGCTATAGGAGGTTTTCAATATGGGAAGCAACAATATGAGACTCGACCATTCGACAACCAGCAATATGGAAGACAACCATTTCGGCCAGGCCCACCACAAGGACCATATGCAGCTCAGAGAGCCGGATCTGTGTCGAATATGCCTCATGGAGTAGCTGGTCATCAACAGTCGAGTCCACAATATCAAGCACCATCCTTCCCACAGCAACAACAGAGGTTGCCTACTCAAGGCAACTCCCCATCTTTGGAAGATCTGATAAAGCAGCTTGGAACAAGCAATCTGGAGTTCCAACAATCTGTGAGCTCCAGCAAATATGCAATTCAAGAAAATATGACCGCCACCATCTAGGATCTCAAGATGCAAATTGGACGGTTAGCAACTACTATGAGCCAATTACAATCGGCCGGCTCAAGTAACCTTCCCTCTCAAACCATTCTGAATCCAAGAGGGAATGCTAGTGCAATAACACTTAGAAGCAGCAAAGAATTACCTCAACCTGCACAGCAGCAAACGCCGAAGTCAGCCGAAGCCGACTCCGAAGCAATTGCCGACTCACAGTCACACCCAGAGACAACTATCCCATTGTCGTTTCCATCTCGGCAAGGAGACCAGAGTCAGATGAAGAACTATTGAGGATGTTTCGGAAGGTGGAAATTAACATTCCATTCCTCGACGTGATTAAACAAATTCCCGAGTATACAAAATTCCTCAAGGAATTATGTGTACACAAAAGAAGAAAGATGAAGGGGAGTAGGGAATTCGGAGGCATGGTGTCGGCCCTGACAAGGAGTGAAGAATCCACTGCAGGAAATTCACAGGTACTGCCGAAGAAGTGCTGAAACCCCAGAATATTCTCGGTCCCATGCACCATTGGCGAATGCACATTTGTTGATGCCATGCTAGACCTAGGAGCATCAATCAACGTTATGCATGCGTCAATCTATAGGTCCTTCAATTTTGGTGATATGGAGCCAACAAGGATGACCATCCAACTTGCCAATAGAAGCATTGTGCAACCTCTGGGAGTTCTCGAAGATGTCCTAGTCCATGTAAACGAGTTAATATTTCCAGCTGACTTCTATGTGCTTGATATGGAGGACGAAACATCAAGGAAGGAATCAACCTTAATTTTGGGGAGACCCTTCCTAATGACTGCGAGGACGAAGATTGACGTACATGCCGGAACGCTCTCGATGGAATTTGGTGAAACCCTAGTGCAATTCAACATCTTTGAAGCTATGAGGCACCCCACTGAAGACCACTCTCTCTTCAGCATAGACATGATAGAGGAGCTGGTGGAAGAATATTTCCAGCCAGACAGCTGCAGTGAAGATATAGAAGATTCTGCTGAAAGCATTATCAGCTGCTTGGAAGCCGACCAGGACGAAGTACAAGAATCCCCCAACCTTGAGGCTAACCACAATGACATCGCCGAATTAGCATTTGAAGCAGAGCTAACAAAACTTCTAGACCAAGTATGCTACTTGGAGAGCCCAAAGTATACAAATAATGCAGAAGTAAAAGTTGTCGAGACTAAAAATCCTGCCCCTACACAGTTGGCAACCATATTCACGACCGAAACCAAGTCGGCCAATGAAGGCCGAGTTTGTACCGAGTCAAAAGTCAACTCGGCCAAACATCTCATGAACAAAGCCGACATCGAAGGCAAGTTGGCCAAAGAAGACCGAGACCAAGAAAAGGTCAAAATCAACTCGGTCGAGAGGATAAGCAATGAGGCTGACACGAAGGTTGAAATAAAACCTACCAAAGAAAACCAGACACAAGCTAGCAAAAAACTCGATGTTCCACTTGGATCCAACTTCGAAGCTGCATAAGTAACCGAGACCGACTCCAATCTGATCAGAATCGAAGATATCAAGTCAACTCGGTCAATGCAGCTACAGGCCGAACTCACAACGGCACACCTGGTGCCGACTCCAATTCAAGTCAACCAGGCGGATCCGAAACCACAAATAGAAGAATCTTCATCTCCACCACCACCCATGGAACTGAAGCCATTGCCAAATTACTTAAAATACGCCTACTTGGATAGTGAATAGCAATCGGGTGAAAGCTTTCAGACCTTCCAGACATTAATCCCTCCATCTGCATGCATAGAATATTAATAGAGGAAGAAGTCAAGCCCATAAGGCAACAACAAAGAAGACTGAATCCAACAACCTGGACGTAGTCAAAAAGGAAGTCACTAAACTCCTTGCTATAGGCATTATCTACCCCATCTCGGATAGTCAATGGGTAAGCCCTGTACAAGTAGTTCTAAAAAAGTTTGGGATGACTGTTATGAAAAACCAGCAAGATGAGCTGGTACCAACAAGGATTCAGAATAGCTGGCGAGTATGCATAGATTATGGAAGATTAAACCAGGCAACTCGCAAGGATCATTTCCCTTTGCCTTTCATTGATCAAGTCCTGGAGAAATTAGTAGGGAAATCCCAATATTGTTTTCTGGATGGATTCTCAGGGTACATGCAAATACATATTGCATCGGAAGACCAGCATAAAACCACCTTCACCTGCCTTTTTGGCACCTTTGCATATACTCGCATGCCATTTGGCCTCTACAATGCACCGAGCACGTTCCAACGTTGCATGACAAGTATCTTCTCGGACATGCTGCAGGATTGCATGGAGGTGCTCATGGATGACTTCACGGTGTACGTCGATTCATTTGAAGCATGCCTGGGCAATCTATCCAAGGTGTTAAAGCGATGCATTGACATGAACCTTGTGCTGAATTTTGAAAAATGTCATTTAATGGTGACCGAAGGAATCGTGTTGGGATATCTAGTTTCCAACAGAGGCATCAAGGTGGACAAATCATAGATAGATGTTATCACCTCCCTTCTAAACCACGCTTCTGTTCGGGAAGTTCGCTCATTTCTAGAACATGCAGGTTTTTACAGAAGATTCATCAAGAATTTCAACAAACTGGCCTTGCCTCTGTCCAAACTGCTACAGAAGGATGTGGAATTCAAATTCGACCAGCCCTACATCGAAGCATTCCAGGAGATGAAGAGCCGACTCACATCCGCCCCTATCCTACAAGCACCAAATTGGGCCCTGCCATTTGAGCTGATGTGTGATGCATCCAACTCGGCATTAGGAGCTGTTCTCGACCAGAGAGCCAGAGTCGGCCAATCGGTGCATATGATTGCTTATGCATCCAGAACCATGGATCCAGCCCAGCAGAATTACATAACAACTGAGAAGGAACTATTGGCAATCGTGTTTGCCTTGGACAAATTTCATTCCTACCTTCTCGATTCGAAGATAATTGTGTTCTTTGACCATGCTGCTTTGAGATACTTGCTGAAGAAGCTTGATGCTAAACCGAGACTGATCAAGTGGATGCTTCTTCTCCAAGAGTTTGACTTAGAGATCAGAGATAAAAAGGGTGCTAAGAATGCCGTGGCAGACCACTTAAGTAGGATTGAAAAAGAAAGCGAACTGATGCCTATCCGAGATGAATTCCTTGATGAGCAGCTTCTGCACATCAAATCGGCTACACCATGGTTTGCCGACATCTGCAATTACGTGGCAACATCTCAGTTCCCACCGGAGGCATCTTGGCCATATAAGGAGAAACTCCAGAATGATGCCAAGTATTACATTTGGGATGACTCTTACCTTTGGAGACTGTGTAGCGACAAAGTTATCCGTAGGTGTATTCCTGACACCGAGATCAATTCGGTCCTCCAATTCTGCCATTCAGCACCTGGAGGTGGCCATTATGGATCAACTCGGACTGCTAGGAAGGTGTTAGATTGCGGCTTGTACTGGCCTACTATTTTTAGAGACACCCACCAATGTGTCTCTACTTGCGAAAGATGCCAAAAAGCAAGAATGGCCATGAACCGAAGGCATGAAATGCCCCAGCAACCGATTTTGTTTTGTGAAGTTTTTGACGTTTGGGGAATAGACATCATGGAGCCATTCCCAGTCTCCAATGGCTACTCATATATTCTGCTAACCGTTGACTACGTATCAAGATGGGTAGAGGCCCTTGCCACCAGAACCAATGATGCTAAGGTAGTAGTGGACTTTCTTAAGTCCAATATTTTCTACAGGTTTGGTGTGCCGAAAGCGCTCATCAGTGACCAAGGGAGTCACTTTTGCAACCGAGCCATGGCCTTTCTAATTTAGAAATATGGAGTGGCACACAGGATCGCTACAGCATATCACCCCCAAACAAACAGCCAAGCTGAGGTTTTTAATAGGGAAATCAAGCAAACACTGCAAAAGATGACAAACCCCAGCAGGAAGGACTAGAGTTGACTCTCGAGGACCGCTCTATGGGCACATAGAACTGCATACCGAACACCCCTAGGGATGTCTCCCTACCGAATCGTTTTCGACAAAGCTTGCCACATTCCTGTGGAGCTAGAACACAAAGCTTACTGGGCGGTCAAGCAATGCAACATGGCCTATGACCAAGCAATGCAACATGGCCTTACTAGGCGGTCAACTTGATGAACTTCGCTTGGAAGCCTTGATAAGCTCGTTTTTAGTCGTCTCAACGTGCATCAAATAACTAAAGCTAACTATAGTATAGTCAACCCTAGGTCGATTTTCTCAAGGACACAGTGTGTTCAATTATGATTCAGTGCGAAGTGAAATGAGGTAGAAACTAAGGTGTAGAGTACTGACTCATCCCGGCACTGGCCAAGTCGCTCTCGGCAGAAACTGAGCCGAGATGATCTCGGCAGCGACTTGGTCTCGGCTGAACACAGACAGACGCTACAGAGGCGGACTGTCTTTGTCCTGGACTGAAAAGCAGTAAACAGGGGGGATTGCAATGCAAGTAAGGCAAAGAGTAAACTAAGGCTATGAATGCAATGAACATATACTAATGCTACTAACTTTACTATTATTATTATTATGATATAACTGTGCTCATGTTCAGTTCTATGAGTCCGAGTCCAGCCCAATTTCCGCACTCCAATTCTGAGTCAATATCAGCCTTGGGAATTCTTATGGCAATTGCCAAAGGTTCGTCCATTGCTATACCGAGGAATTACGCAACCGCCACCTCATCAGTTGACAGTGATTAACTTTAGAGCTGATTTTAGGTTCTCTATTAACAATCGTTAAACGATTACCTACTAAATTATTTGAACCAGTTCCATTCAGCTTAGCTTAACATTGTTCATGTTCAATTGTAATCGTGGTTTAAATCATGAATTAAAGGAGAGGAAAGGAACCGAGGTAAGAAATGCATACTGAAATTGATTAATAGAAAACAAAGTACAAACACAGTGGTCTGAATTCAAGTGGTTCCATCTTCCACGACGATCGCCATGGTTGATGGTGGTGGTTCACCTCCAATAGCCTGAGTGCTGAGGATCAGATTCACCAGAGTGTGTTGGAAATCCCAATCAGTCCCCTTTGACAAACTTCGGCTTCCCAGTCTTAGACCTGCATTTCCTCGATCGAGAGAAACACCAATGCAGCACCGTACACCACCGTAACGAAGGAAAACGAGAGCGAGGAAATGGATATAATGAGAGTGTGTTTAGAATGAATTCAAAGACCCCTAAAAAGTGCACAACTCCTCCTATATATACACGAGTTGTGACTTGCTACTCCTAACGATTCCTAACAGAATTACAACATGAATTGCCTATTCTACCCTTGCGTAACTTACGCTGCAAGCTTCTCCAAAAGTGACGTGGCAGTTGAGCTGGAGCTGAGGTGGTCCTGAGCTGGATAGCTGACGTGGATAGCATCTTTGGGCTGCTCCTTATTGGACTGCATCTACTTGGGCTATTGGGCCGTGAAGCCTAGCCTGATCTGGTTTAGCCGAGATGGAGTCGGTCTTGGCCGAGACGACTTCATCTAGGCCGAGTCTTCTTATGATGGACCCAAGAACATCTCGGCTGATCCTGCAAGAAAAGAATAGTTAGCTAAGATTCTCCAATTAGCATAGATTTGTATTTTCTCTATTTTTAGGTCCATAATATGAATCTCAGCTAACACTCCATTCTTAAGCACAAGGTAGTCTTGTAACATACTTCTTAGGTTTATAAAAGATGTATAACTTGTGACTCATCAGACCCCTACACTTAACCTTTTGCACTCCTAGGCAAAATAAAATGGAAATACACAAGGGAGATTTTTAAAGATAGAAAAGAATTTTTCACTTGGCTTCCTTAAGTTTAACCGAGACAGAGTCGGTACTCATTCACCCTGGGGTTGAGATACTCAAGCAATATGAGAATTACTTCTTCAGTGCTCGATGCAATTTCATGATCTGCAAACAGGAGAAGATAACCCAAAGTGATAGAGCTCTCATTTAAGCAATTAACTTTCTCACTTCTCACGTGTTTGGGCTTGTATTTACACTCAACATTCATGGAACTGATATCACAATATTTTGACATAGCTCTCTTCTTACACCTGCAAAAACACAAACAATTATGATCACCAGGACTTCTTTTTCGGCTTGTAGCGAGGCTGGGGTCACAGATAGGATAAAATATAGAAACTGGCTTCAGGACCCATGGGGAAGAGAGGAGAAATGGGGAGTAAGCTTCATCAGCATGAGGGGTAGCATAGGATGCTGTGGTTTTCCCCCTTTATTGTTGCCAACTCACTTCTTTCCATTTTTCTTATCTTTTTTTTTTTTATTCGTGCAGCTTTGCTGTTTTCCTTCTTTGTTTAATTCAGCTTAAATTTTCCAGCTGTTGCTTCCATTTTTTTTCTTTCACTCGCTTCTTTTCTTTCTTTGTATTTTCGAGCCTTTAGAGGATGCTGAACAGACTTTGCTTTCTGGAATCCCCCACACTTGATTATGACTTACTCCCAAAACAATTCCAAAGCTCCTCTGGTTCCTAAGGGTGAGGTTAAATCATGGTTTTTCTGGCTTTGGCTTGTAATGAGTTGTAAGAAAGAATGGTCGAGTTAGGCTCAAGGGGGTGAACAAGGGACAGCATTTGTTCAGGTAAGCTTTACTTGGCTCGGGGCTAATAAGAAATATGGCCTAGATCATGTCATTCCTGCATGTGAAAACAGTTGTATCCAGAGAGTTAAGGCAAAATGCAGAATCAGTTATCATGAATGCAAAAATCACACTAGAAAAAAAAAAGAAGAGGAATGGCAAGATGTAAGCCATCAATATTTACAAGGGCTCAAATTATCGCATAGGTTGTTTTTGCTCTATCATAGAGGGTTTTCCTTTTTGTTCTAGTCAATCACTGCCTAAAACGTAGGAGTTTCGCTCCCATCGAGCTTAGAGAAGTCTCTTCCAGGGCTGTAGAGGTACTTCCTCCTACCTTCTCAAACTTCCAGTAGTCACTTCAAAACATCTTTTCAACTCACCTTTTCTTTTCGACCACCTAATTCTGGAATTCTGCTAGGAGGGACGAGATAGAAGACAAGAGGCGAGTAGGGACTTAAGTCTGGCTGAAGTCATTCCGGATTTAGCCATGATGGCCTCGGTCCGGGATGAATTCGGCTCTGAATTTTATTGGAATGGAACGACTTGGAAAAGAAGGAAAAGTGACTCAACGGATAAGACATTGACTTCAACAAGACACTGAAAAGACGAAACAAATACAGGAAATAAAACATAAATACAATCAAGACAAAACGAATAAAATTGAGCCAAGATGGAAGGTGTGAACAATATCAGACGATAGAATTCAGTTCTGCAGCTTCAGATGGCTACAACGGTGTACCCCCCCCCCCTCCCCACACTTGAAATCTGCATTGTCCTCAATGCCTGCTATGATTGAGAGGGGCAGGCGGGGTAGGCTTAGGTAGTACCATCCGGTGGAGTTGGTTCCATCAGGAAGATGATCTCCATGTCAACTATTGTTGGGGCTGGACCTTCATGGAATGGCTTAATCTGATGTCCATTGACATGGAAGGTGCTTCTACGATGTTCATCTTGCAATTGTATTGTACCATTGGGAAATATGTTAGTGATAACAAAAGGTCCGTCCCATCTAGAACAAAGCTTACCTGCTATGAGCTTGAGTCGTGAATTGAACACTAGCACTTTCTTGCCAACATGAAAATCTTTCCTCAGGATCTTCTGGTCGTGAAATTTCTTAACTCTTTGCTTGTATATCCTGGAGTTTTCATATGCTTCCAATCGGAGTTCGTCAAGTTCTTGTAGTTGAAATTTCCGCTGCTCTCTCGCCTGGTCATAGGCCAGATTGCACTGCTTGACAGCCTAGTAAGCTTTGTGCTCAAGTTCCATAGGAAGATGGCAGGTCTTACCAAAGACGATCCGGTAGGGAGACATCCCTTACGACGTTCGGTATGCAGTTCTGTGTGCCCAAAGAGCGTCCTCAAGGAGACGGCTCCAGTCCTTCCTGTTGGGGTTGGTCATCTTTTGCAGCGTTTTTTTGATTTCCCTGTTAAAAACTTCTGGTTGGCCATTTGTCTGGGGGTGGTAAGCTGTAGCAAGACTGTAGCAAAAGTGACTGCCTTGGTCACTTATGAGCGCTTTCGACACACCAAACCTGCAAAAAATATTGGATTTTAGAAAGTCCACAACTACCTTTGCATCATTGGTCCTGGTGGCGATGGCCTCGACCCATCTTGACACATAATCTACAGTTAGCAGAATGTACGAATAACCATTGGAGACTGGGAATGGCCCCATGAAATCTATTCCCCAGACATCAAAGACTTCACAGAATAGAATAGGTTGTTGGGGCATTTCATGCCTTCGGGTCATGGCCATCCCTGCTTTTTAGCATTTTTCACAGGTGGAGACAAAATGGTAAGCGTCTCTAAAAATGTTAGGCCAGTATAAGCCACATTCTAACACTTTCCTAGCAGTCCGAGTTGATCCATAATGCCCACCTCCAGGTGCTGAGTGGCAGAACTGGAGGACCGAATTGATCTCGGCATCAGGAATGCACTTGTGAATAATTTTGTCACTACACAGCCTTGAAAGGTAGGGATCATCCTAAATGTAGTACTTGGCATCGCTTTGAAGATTTTCCTTGTATAGAAGGGATGCCTCAGGTGGGAGCTGAGATGTTGCCACATAGTTGCAGATGTCTACAAACCATGGTGTGGATGCTTTAATGTGTAACAGTTGTTCGTCATGGAATTCATCTCGAATAGCCATTGGTTCAATTTTTTTTTCGATTCTACTTAAGTGGTCTGCCACAGAATTCTCAGCACCCTTCTTATCTCTGATCTCTAAGTCAAATTCTTGGAGAAGAAGCATCCATTTGATCAGTCTCGGCTTAGCGTTAGGCTTCTTCAACAAGTATCTTAAGGCGGCATGGTCAAAGAACACAATTATCATGGAACCGAGAATGTAAGAGCGAAATTTATCCAGGGCAAAGACAATTGCCAATAGTTCCTTCTCAGTTGTTGTGTAATTTTGCTGGGCCGAATCCATAGTTCTGGATGCATAAGCAATCATGTGCACCGGTTGGCCGACTCCAGCTCGTTGGCCGAGGAAAGCTCCCAATGTAGAATTGGATGCATCACACATCAATTCGAATGGAAGGTCCCAGTTTGGTGCTTGTAAGATGGGGGCGGATATGAGTCGGCTCTTCAGCTCCTGAAATGCTTCAATACAGGGCTGATCGAAGTTGAATTTCACATCCTTCTGTAGCAGTTTGGACAGAGGCAGAGCGAGTTTGCTGAAGTTCTTGATGAGCCTTTTGTAGAAACCTGCGTGTCCAAGAAAGGAGCGAACTTCCCGTACAGAAGTTGGGTTAGGAAGTGAGGTGATGATGTCAATCTTTGATTTATCTACCTCAATGCCTCTGTTGGAGACCAGGTGTCCCAACACAATTCCCTTAGTCACCATGAAATGACATTTTTCAAAATTGAGCACGAGATTTGTGTCAATACATCTCTTCAACACCTTGGACAGGTTGCTCAGGCATGCTTCGAATGAATCTACGTACACTGTGAAGTCATCCACGAACACCTCCATGCAGTCCTATAGTAGATCCGAGAAAATACTTGTCATGCAACATTGGAATGTGCTCAGTGCGTTGCACAGGCCAAATGGCATGCGTGTGTACGCAAAGGTACCAAATTGGCAGGTGAAGGTTGTCTTGTGCTGATCTTCTGATGCAATATGAATTTGCATGTAGCCTGAGAATCCGTCTAGGAAACAATAGTGGGACTTCCCTGATAACTTCTCCAAGACTTGATCAATGAACGACAAAGGGAAATGATCCTTACGAGTTACCTGGTTTAATCTTCTGTAATCTATGCAAACTCGCCAGCTATTCTGAATCCTTGTTGGTACCAGCTCATTTTGCTGGTTTTTCATGATAGTCAGCCCAGACTTTTTTGGGACTACCTGCACATGGCTTACCCATTGACTGTTCGAGATGGGATAGATGATACCTGCAGCAAGTAGCTTCGTAGCTTCCTTCTTGACCACGTCTAGGAGTGTCGGATTTAGTCTCCTTTGCTATTGCCTTATGGGCTTGACTTCTTCCTCCATTAATATTCTATGCATGCAGATGGAGGGATTAATGCCTAGAAGGTCTGATAGCTTCCACCCGATTACCTTTTTATGTTGCCTCAGGACTTCTAACAACTTTTCTTCTTGCTCTTAGTGGAGATTGTTGGCAATGATAACTGGGAGTTGCTGCTCCTTGTCCAAGTAGGCATATTTCAAGTGACTCGGCAATGGTTTCAGTTCCACGGGTGATGGGGGCAATGGAGATTTTTTAGTTATTGGGCTCGAATCCGTCTGGTCGACTTGATCTTGACTCGGCACCAGGTGTGCCGACATGATCTCGACTCGGCACCAGGTGTGCCGACATGATTTCAGCCTTTGGCTACCTCGGCCGGCTCGACTCACTGGCTTCAGTTCTTGTTGGATCGGAGTCGGCATTGGCTTCTTGTGCTGCTTTGGAGCCGGAACCGAATGGAACTGTAATTTCAACTCCAGCTTGCGTCTGGTCCTCATTGGCCAAGACAATCTCGACAAGCGTGTCGGCCTTGATTTTTGACTTTTCGGCCGAATTGACTTTTAGCTCTTCCTCGAATTAGCCTTCTCTGGCCGACTTGATCTCGACCGTGAAAATGGTCGCCAATTGTGCAATGGGAGATTCTCTAATTTCGGAAACTCTGACTGCTGCATCCTTTGTACGCTCTGAGTGTTCTTGGTTGCAGACTTGGTCTAGTAATTCAGACAATTCAACTTCAAAGTCCAAGTCAACAATATCGCTATGGTTGTCCTCAGAGTAGGGAAGGTCTTGTACTTCCTCATGGTCGGCCTCATCATCTGCGACCCCTAGGCAGCTGATCTCATCAGCTCTCCCAGCGAACTTCTCGATGTCTTCACTGCTGCTATTTAGTTGAGAGTATTCTTCAACTATCTCATCAAGTAAATTGATGCCAAAGAGGGAGTGGTCTTCGATGGGGTGCTTCATTGCTTCAAAAATGTTGAATTGCACCAGAGTGTCACCGAATTCCATCAAGAGAGTCCCGACATGCACATCAATCTTAGTTTTCGCTATCATCAAGAATGGTCTTCCCATAATTAAGGCGGATCCCTTCCCAGATGTTTCCTCCTCCATGTCAAGCACATAGAAATCAGTTGGAAATATTAACTCGTTTACTTGGACGAGAACATCCTTGAGAACTCCCAGGGGCTGAACAATGCTTCTGTTTGCGAGCTGAATGATCATCCTTGTGGGCTCAAGATCGCTAAAATTCAGGGACCTGTAGATTGATGCAGGCATGACATTGATTGAAGCTCCCAAGTCCAACATGGCATCAGCAAAGGTGCAGTCGCCAATGGTGCATGGGACAGAAAATATTCCAGGGTCTCTACACTTCTGTGGCAATGCTCGTGAAGTACCTACAGTGAACTCTTCATTTTTGGTCAAAGCCGACACCACGCCCCCAATCTCCTTGCTCCCCTTGATCTTCCTTCTTTTATGTACACGCAATTCCTTGAGGAATTTTGCATACTTAGGGACCTGTTTAATTGCATCGAGGAGTGGAATATTGATTTCCACCTTCCGGAACATCTTCAACAGTTCTTCGTCTGACTCTGGCTTCTTTGTCGAGATGGTCCGAGATGGAAACGGCAATGGGACAACTGTTTCTGGTCGAGACTGCAAGTCGGCATTTGGTTCAGAGTCAGCTTTGGCTGGTCTCGATAACTGCTGCAGTGTAGGCTGAGGTAGTTCTTTTCCACTTCTAAGTGTCACTGCACTAGCATTCCCTCTCAGATTCGAAATGGTTTGAGAGAGGAGGTTGCTGGATCCAGTCAACTGCAATTGACTCACAGTGTTGAGTAGTTGTCCGATCTGCATTTTGAGGTCTTGAATGGTGGCGGTCATGTTCTGCTGGAATTGCATATTACTGGATCTCACAGATTGCTGGAACTCCAGGCTACTGTTTGCAGGTGCTTCATTAGGTCTTCCAAAGATGGAGAGTTGCCTCGGGTAGGCACTCTTTGCTCCTGCTATTGCTGTTGGAAAGGTGGTGCTTGATATTGTAGAGTCGGCTGTTGATAACCTGCTTGTCTTTGATAGGCATTTGGTGTGGATCCGAATTGTTGAGCTGCATATGGCCCCTGATTCGGTCTTGGCCGAATTGGCTGTCTCTCATGTTGCTGGCTATCAAATGGCCAATTCTGATACGGTTGTTTCCCGTACTAAAATCCACCTATGGCTCCAACGTTCTCTAGTTGGTCTGACTCGGTTTCTTGAAGAGTGGGGCACATATCAGTAGGGTGCTCCACGGAAGTACATATGCCACATACCTTTGCTGCCAAGGCTGGTTGGTGTTGTCCAACTGCAAGCTGTCTCACCAATGATGTCAATTCGGTTAGCTAATTCTCCAATCTTTGGTTGGAAGCTACACCGATTTCATTCACCATCCGTGATTGATTTGACCCTCTGATCCCAAACTACTGTGTATTACTTGCCATATTGGAGATCAGGTGCCTTGCTGCTGCAGGCGTTTTATCCATCAGGGCTTCTTCATAGAAATACTGGATCAGCAACTGCTCGTTGATATGATGGTGTGGACATATGGCATAGAGTTTGTTGAACCTTTCCAAGTACTCATGCAGAGTTTCTCCTTTATGCTGCCTTATCCCACAGATTTCCTTTCTGATGGACGTAGTTCTGGATGTCGGAAAGAACTTCTCTAGGAATGTGTGCTTCATGTCTCCCCAAGTGTTGAAAAGGACTGGCTGAAGATACAGCCAATCCTTAGCTGCTCCATCCAGAGAGAATAGGAACGCCTTCATTTTGATGTAGTCCTCCGATATCCCCTACGGCCTCATTGTGGAGCAAACCACATGGAATTCCTTCAGATGCTTGTGGGGGTCTTCTCTTGCAAGACCATGAAATTTAGGCAACAGGTGTATAAGACCAGACTTCAATTCATATGTTTGAGCCGGCTCCAACTGTGGGTATTGGATGCACCAAGGTTGATACACCACGTCTGGACTGGCCAATTCCTTTAATGTTCTATCATTATTCTCCATTTGTCCTGGCTCTACAAAAATGTTAGAACTAGCAACAGAATTATCAGTACAAAACTGGTTAGAGTTAATGACAGGATCAGAACTTCTACTATTATTTACTATTAGATTCCTAGTCTTCCTTAGTCTACGTAAAGTTAATTCTATCTCTAGGTCAAAAGCATATAATGGGTCAGTACTACTCCTAGTCATGCATTGTACATATTATGCAGAAAAACTAAGACTTAAGCGGTACTTTCAAATTAATGAACTACAACTATCAGTTAGTTACCTATGGATGCGAGACAGTAAATTACAAAGGCAGAATGCAATGCAAAACGGAATGCTAACACTATGCACTGCAGAGACAATTGTTTTATATTTGTTTGTTTTTTTTTTGGCGGTTAATTCACGCAGAAAAATTAACAACACTCAATATGCTTTTTATTTAGGATCCCAAATCTAGAAGACAGACATGGACAAATTCAAAGGACTCAACTCAAAGGACAAATTCAAAGAAGATGAATTCAATAGACTGACTTGACAAACACAATCTACAGACTCGGGATTCGACTTCACTTAACTTGGCACACGAAAATACAAAAGAACTTGTGTCCCCGGCAACGACGCCAATTTGATAAGCTCGTTTTTAGTCGTCTCAACGCGCATCAAATAACTAAAGCTAACTATAGTATAGTCAACCCTAGGTCGATTTTTCTCAAGGACATAGTGTGTTCAATTATGATTCGATGTGAAGTGAAATGATGTAGAACTTGAGGTGTAGGGTACTGACTCACCTCGGCACTGGCCGAATCGCTCCCAACAGAAACGGACTATCTCTGTCTCGGACCAAAAAGCAGTAAATGAGGGGGATTGAAATGCAAGTAAGCGGAAAGTAACTAAACTATGAATGTAATGAACATACACTAATGCTACGGGTTTTACTATTATTATTGTTGTGATATAACTATGCTCGTGTTCAGTTCTATGAGTCCAAGTCTAGCCCAATTTCCGCACTCCAGTTCTCAGACCATATCAGCCTTGGGAATTCTTATGGCAATCGCCAAAGGTTCATCCATTGTCGTACCGAGGAATTACGCAATCGCCACCTCATCAGTTGATAGGGATTAAGTTCAGAGCTGATTTTAGGTTCTCTATCAACAATCGTTAAACCATTACCTACTAAATTAATTAAACCAGTTCCAATCGGCTTAGCTTAACAATGTTCATGTTCAATTGCAATCGCGGATTAAATCATGAATTAAAGGAGAGGAAAGGAACCGAGGTAAGAAATACAAACTGAAATTGACTAATAGAAAACAAAGTACAAACACAGTGGTCTGAATTCAAGTGGTTCCATCTTCCACGACGATCGCCATGGTTGATGGTGGTGGTTCACCTCCAATAGCCTGAGTGCTGAGGATCAGATTCACCAGAGTGTGTTGGAAATCCAAATTAGTCCCCTCTGAAAAACTTCGGCTTCCTAGTCTTAGACCTGCATTTCCTCGACCGAGAGAAACACCAATGCAGCACCGTACACCATCGTAACAGAGGAAAACGAGAGCGAGGAAATGGATACGATGAGAGTGTGTTTAGAATGAATTCAAAGACCCCTAAAAAGTGCAAAGCTCTTCCTATATATACACGAGCTCTGACTTGCTACTCCTAACGATTCCTAACAGAATTACAACATGAATTGCCTATTCTACTCTTGCGTAACTTGCACTGCAAGCTTCTCTAGAAGTGACGTGGTAGTTGAGCTAGAGTTGAGGTGGTCTTGAGCTGGATAGCTGATGTGGATAGCGTCTTTGGGCTGCTCCTTATTGGACTGCTTCTACTTGGGCTGCTGGGCCGTGAAGCCTGGCCTGATCTGGTTTAGCCGAGATGGAGTCGGTCTTGGCCGAGACGACTTCATCTCGGCCGAGTCTTCTTATGATGGACCTGAGAACATCTCGGCTGATCCTGCAAGAAAAGAAGAGTTAGCTAAGATCCTCCAATTAGCACAGATTTGTATTTTCTCTATTTTTAGGTCTATAATATGAATCTCAGCTAACACTCCATTCTTAAGCACAAGGTAGTCTTGTAACATCCTTCTTAGGTCCATAAAAGATGTATAACTTGTGACTCATCAAGCCTATGAGAATGCCAAGATCTACAAGCAGAAAGTCAAGAGATTTCATGACCAGAAGATCCTAAGGAAAGACTTCCATATCGGCCAGAAAGTGTTGCTATTCAACTCAAGATTGAAGCTCATAGCAGGTAAGCTTTGCTCCAGATGGGATGGCCCTTTTGTTATCACTAACATATTTCCCCATGGTGCAGTACAGCTAAAAGACGAGCATACTAGCAGCACCTTCCAGGTCAACGGGCACCAAATTAAGCCATTCCATGAAGGTCCAGCACCAACCATAAACGACATGGAGATCATATCACTGGTGGAACCAGCTCCACCAGATGGCACAACTTAAGCCTACTCGACTGAACCCCTCTCAATCTACACTATGCATTAAGGACAATGCCGGATTCAAGTGTGTGTGTGTGTGGGGGGGGGGGATGTGGCCATCTGAGACTCCTACCAGGCCCTGACTCTCTTTTACTTACTTCTATTTAATTTTCCCGTTTCATTAAACTGACGGCCATTTTCGAATTTGCTGTTTTGAATTTTCTATTTATAAGTCTTTTATTTCAATAAGGAAGAAAAATCTACCCCAGCCGAGTCCATCTCGGCTTTGTACCGACTTGATCAAAGCCGGAATGACCTCGGCCCAGCAAAGTCACAAAGCCGAAATGAAAAGAGAGAAGAATTCCTAGTTGAATTCGAAAGTTTTGATGAAACAGAGGGGCAGTTCCTCCAATCCTAGGAAGAAGTGATTCCTGCTTGAAGGGAACCAAACCTTTGTTTCCTAAGTGATAAATGATTGAAAAATGGGAAGAGGAAACCTCTAGAGTGAAGGAGCAAAAGTAACCCGTGTGAGAATTTGAGCCTTGCAACAGTGATGGCTTACATTCTTGCCATCTTTCCTCTTCTTGAGTGATTTTGCATGCATGTTAGTTGTGTATTTTGCATTTTGCCTTAACACTCTGGATACAACTGCTTACACATGCAAGAATGACATGATCTAGGCCATATTTCTTATGAGCCCCGAATCAATCAAAGCCTACCTGAAAGAATTTTATCCCATGTTCACCCCCTTGGGCCTAAGCTAACCATTCTTTCTCACAGCTCACTACAAGCCGAGGCCAGAAAAATCATAATTTCACCTCACCCTTGGGAAGCCGAGGAGCCTTGGAATTGTCTTGGGAGTGGGTCAGAATCAAGTGTGGGGGAGGCCTAGGAAGCAGAATATGGTCAGAAGTATCTGAAGGCTCGGAAGAAAAGACAAAGAAAAGAATCGAATGTAAGGAAGAAAAATAAAAAGCATATATAGTAGGAAATAAGCAACTGAGACAATTAAGCTGAATCAAATAAAAATAGCAAGCTGCATGAATACAAGAAAGAAAAAGAAAGAAATGAAAAGGAAAGGCGAGAAAAAAAAGATGGAAGGAGACCACAGCAACCGGGGCTGTCCTCATGCTGATAAGACTCACTCCCCATTGGTCCTCTCTTCCCCACAGGTGCTAAAGCTAGTTTTCTTGCATTCTATCCTACCTGTGACCTTAGCCTCGCTACAAGCCAAAAAGGTTCTAGTGATCATGACTGTTTGTGTTTTGCAGGTGTAAGAGGAGAGCTTTGACAAGATATGGTAATACCAATTCCATGCAATGCTGAATATAAATACAAGCCAAACACTTGAGAGAATTGAGAAAGTTGATTATCCAAGTGAGAGCTCTATCACTCTTGGTTACTTTCTCCGGTTTGTGGGTTATGAAGGTGTGATAAGCTCATTTTTAGTCATCTCAACGTGCATCAAATAACTAAAGCTAACGATAGTATAGTCAACCCTAGGTCAATTTTTCTCAAGGGCACAATGTGCTCAATTGTGGTTTTATGTGCAAACTGAAGTAAAGCTAGAAGTCTTAAGTGCAGGATGCCGACTCGCTCTCGGTAGAGACTAAGCCGATTCATCTTGGCTAAGTGCAGAACTGACACAACAGAGTCGGACTGACTCTATTTCAGACCGGAAAGCAGGAAACAGGGGGATTGGATGCAAGTGAAATAAAGGAAGAAATTAACTACAAATGCAAATGTAATTACACTAAACTACTCCTAGTGCTACTTCTATTACTATGTTCATGTTTAGTCCCAATAATCAAGGTCCTTCTAGTTCATTCACTCTAGTTTACAGTCCATATCAGCCTTTGATATTCTTATGACGATTGCCAAACATCCGTCCATTGCCATACCGAGGATTTACACAATCGTTACCTCATCAGTTGGCAAGGATTAAGTTCAAGCTGATTTTAGGTTCTCTAGTTGATTGCCTATTGAATTAGTTAAACCAGTTCCGATCGGCTTAGCTTAACATTGTTCACATTACTTTGTGCAATCGCGACGTAGCAAGTGAATTACATTTAGGAATGCAACAGAGATCAGAAATCAGAAAACACTTATATTATTGGAAACAAAATACAAACACAGGGCTTGGATTCGGTGACTCCATCTTCCACGACAATTGCCATGGTTGATGGCGATGGTCCACCTCCGCTATCTAGAACGCTGAGGATCAAGTCCACCAGAGTGCGTTGGTAATCCAATCAGTCCCCTCTAGTAACCTTCGGCTTCTCGGTTCCTAACCTGCACTTCCTCAATTGAGAGAAGCACCAATGACAGCACTGTGCACCACCGTTAGTGTAGGAGATAAGAGTGAGAGAATAGAAATAATGGAGATGGGAAAATATGAATTCCAAGGACCCCATAAAAAGTGCACAACTCCTCCTATATATACACAAGCTGTGACCTACTATTCCTAACGATTCCTAACAGAATTACAAAATGAATTGCCTATTCTACCCTTGCGTAACTTGCGTTGCAAGCTTCTCAAAAAGTGACATGGTAGTTGAACTGGAGCTGAGGTGGCCTTTACGCTGGATAGCTGATGTGGATAGCGTCTTTGGGCCACTCCTTATTGGACTACACCTACTTGGGCTGCTGGGCCGTGAAGCCTGGCCTGATCTGGTTTGGCCGAGATGGAGTCGATCTTGGCCGAGATGACTTCATCTTGGCTGAGTCTTCTTATGATGGACCCAAGCTCATCTCGATTGAACTTGCAAAAGGGAAGAACAAGTCTTTTATTAGCTAAGATCCTTGAATTAGCACAGATTTGTATTTTCTCTATTTTTAGGTTCATAATATGAATCTTAGCTAATACTCAATTCTTAGGCACCGAATGATCTCTAAAACACTCATCTTAGGGCCCTGTAAGGTGTATAAAATGTGACTCATCAAGGCGTCTTAGGCCCAGAGGGAGTAATTCTCCGACTACATGAACATCTTGAGATGGGATGAAGAGAAGCTAACTCTGTCCAATCAAAATGAGGAAGTCAACGAAAGAATTTCTCTCCATCAACCCAAAACCTCCCTTGTATAAAACATTTTATTTTGCCTAGGAGTGCAAAAGGCTAAGTGTGGGGGTTTGATGAGTTATAAATCATACACTGTAGGTGGACCTAAGAAGAATGTCAATAAGCAACTCATGTACTTAAAAGATGATTGTTAGCTAAGATTCAGATTAGGAACCTAAAGACAGAGAAAACATAATTCTGTGTTAAATCAAAAGGGCATTAGCTAACTATTCTTTCATTGCAAGTGCAGCCAAGACTCTCAGCCCATCCAAAGAAGACCCAGCCGAGAGCATCCTTGACTTGGTCGACTTTATCTCGACTAGGCCAAGACTTGGCCCAGTGAACAAGAGCATCCAATAAATAGAGCAACCCAATAAGGAGCGAAGCCTAGTGGCACATTCTACATCAGCCATCCACTCAGAGGCCACCTCGACTCCAACTCAGCCGCCACGTCACCTTGGAAGTAACTTGCACCACAAGCCATAACAAGGGTAGAATAGGGATTTCACTTTGTAATTCCATTAGGGACGCTAGCTTTCGTGCCCTGTATATATAGGTGCAACTATGAACAAATCGCGGTCTTTGGCATTCATAATTCTCCGCTCGCATTAGCTTTCATTTTCATTCTCTCTCTCTCATCTACTACACTCACGATGGTACACGGTGCTGCATTGGTGCTTCTCTCGATCGAGGAAGTGCAGGTTAGGAAATGAGAAGCCAAAGGTTACCAGAGGAGACTGATTGGATTACCAACGCACTCTGGTGGACTTGATCCTCAGCGTCCTTGCTAACAGAGGTCAACCATCACCGTCGACCATGGTGATTGTCATGGAAGATGGAGTCATCGAATCCAGGCCCTGTGTTTGTATTTCGTTTCCAATAATATAAGTGTTTTCTGATTTTTGATCTCTGTTGTATTCCTAAACCTAATTCACTTGTTGCGTCACAATTGCATAAAGTAATGTGAACAATGTTAAGCTAAGCCGATCAGAACTAGTTTAACTAATTCAGTAGGTAATCCTCTAACGATTGTTAATAGAGAACCTAAAATCAGCTTTGAACTTAATCCCTGCCAACTGATGAGGTAGCGATTGTGTAAATCCTCGGTATGGCAATGGACGGATGTTCGACGATCATCACAAGAATATCGAAGGCTGATATGGACTGTGAACTAGAGTGACTGATCCAGAAGGACCTTGATTATTGGGACTAAACATGAACGCAGTAGTAGAAGTAGCACTAGGAGTAGTTTAGTGTAATTGCATTTGCACTCGTAGTTAATTTCTGTCTTTATTTCACTTGCATCCAACCCCCCTGTTCCTGCCTTTCGGTCTGAAACCGAGTCAGTCCAACTTTGTTGCGTTAGTTTTGCACTTTAGCCAAAACCAAGTCGGATAAGTCTCTATCGAGACCATATCGGCTCAGTTTCTACTGAAAGCAACTCGGCCAGTGCCGAGATGAGTCAATACTCTACACCTCAGATTCTACATCATTTTGCTTCATATCAAATCACAATTAAGCACACTGTGTCCTTGAGAAAAATCGACCTAGGGTTGACTATGCTATAGTTAGCTTTAGTTATTTGACGCACGTTGAGACAACTAAAAACGGCTTATCATCCACCTCGGCCAGGAAGAGGAGTCTGAGCCGAGACCGTCTCCACCTTGACTAGGAGAGTCGTCTCGGCCAGGACCAATTTCCAGCAGCCCACTAAAGAGCAGCCTGATAAGCCTGATAAGGAACGACCCAATTGCGTCATCCACGTCAGCAATCCAACATAGAGGCCACCTCAACTCTAGCTCAACTATCACGTCATTTCTGGAGAAGCTTGCAGCGCAAGTTACGCAAGGGTAGATTAGGCAATTCACCATGTAATTCTGTTAAGAGTTAGTTAGGAATAGTTAGCAGTAACAATTGTGTATAAATATGAGGAAATGTGCACTGTTTTAGAGTCTTTGAATTCACACTCTATGCATATCCATTGTATTCCATTTTCACGCTCTCATTTTCTCCATCAGCGGTGGTGCATAGTGCTGCAATGGTGTCTCTCTCGATCGAGGAGGTGCAGGTTTGAGACTGGGAAGCCGAAGTCTGTCAGAGGGGACCGATTGGGATATCCAACGCATTCTGGTGGATCTGATCCTCAACGCTCAAGCTAGCAAAGGTGAACCACCACCATCAACCATGGCGATCGTCGTGGAAGATGGATCCATCTGAATTTGAACCACTGTGTTTGTATTCTGTTTCTATTAATCAATTTCATTCTACATTTCCAATCTCTGTTCCTTTCCTATTCTTTAATTCATGGGTTGAATCGCGATTGCATTTAAAACCTGAACAATGTTAAGCTAAGCCAATCAAAACTGGTTTAACTAATTCAATAGGCAATCAACTAATGAATGTTAATTGAGAACCTAAAATCAGCTCTGAACTTAATCCCTGCCAACTGATGAGGTAGCGATCACATAATTCCTCGGTATGGAAATCGACGAACCTTTGGCGATTGTCATAAGAATTCCCTAGGTTGATATGGACTGAGAACTGGAGTGAAGACATTGGACTAGACTCAGATTAATGGGACTGAACATGAACACAATAATATAATAATAATAATAATAGTAATATTCGTAGTAGGAGCATATTTCCTCTCCATTCATAACTTCACTTTATTTTCTGTCATTCTCGCATTCCAACCCCCCTGTTTACTGCTTTCTAAAGTCTGAAACAGAGTCAGTCCAACTCTGTTGCGTCAATCCGCATTTAGCCGAGCTGAGTCGAGAAGTCTATGATGAGATCATCTCGTCCCAGTCTCTATCGAAGGCATCTCGGCCAGTGCCGAGACGAGTCAACATTCTACACTTAGATTCTGCATTACTTCAGTCTGCACATAAAATCACAATTGAGCACACTGTGTCCTTGAGAAAATTCGACCTAGGGTTGACTATACTATAGTTAGCTTTAGTTTATTGATATGCGTTAGACGACTAAAAATGATCTTATCAATGACCTCTACGCTGGACCGCTGATGTGGATGACGCAATTGGGCCGCTCCTTATTGGGATGCTAGGCGGTTTCCTCATGGGTTGCTAGACAGTTGAGTTGGCCGACCGAGAAGGAGTCGGCTGGTCGGGGGGACTCTCTTGGGCTAAGTCCAATTCGGCCTAACTGGGACTCTTGATGAGCTGAGATCAATTTGGCCTGTAGAAATGAATAAATTCTTTTATTAGCTAAAATCCTCAAGTTAGCATAGATTTATACTTTCCCTATTTCTAGGTCCATAATATGAATGTTAACTAATACTCAATTCTTAAGCACCAAATGATCCCAAAAACACTCATCTTAGGGTACTGTAAGGTTATAAAATATGACTCATCACCCACACACGCCTCAACCAGTCCTCTAGATACTAGGTAAACTTCTTCTCTTGGCTAAATTTCACCCCAACCTTACTAGCCTCAAATCATCCGTCTCTATAGAGAACCAAGTCAGCCTTAGCCTATCTCTGATCCTGTCCCAACCTTGCTAGTCTCAAATCATCTGCCTTTATAGAGAACCAAGTCAGCCTTAGCCTATCTCTAATCCTGTCCCAACCTCGCTAGTCTCAAATCGCTTGCCTCTATAGAGAACCGAGTCAACCTTAACTTGTTCCCAGTTTTATCTTGGCTTCGCTCCCACTACAGACAACCTTTCTCCCCACTTTCGATGGTGAGCACGCAGCTTGCTTCTAATCGAAGTCGAGTCAGCCTTAGCTTTAATCCTAGGGTACGCCCTACATTCTCGTGTCCGCTCGATGTCTGTACTCTAGATCACTGTCACGGCACACCTTGCGTCAAGCCGAGTCTAACATACGTCAGATGGAAAACACGTAGTTTGCCATTGGCAAAAATTGAGTCAATGTTGACCAGTGCCTTGGGTTAACTCGACCTCTCATCTCAACACATCGCCGCATGTCCAACCCTGCACCAAATTAAGCTAGAACATTCCAAATTGCCAGTTCATGATAAACCCTTACTTGAAAACCGAGTCAACCAACTTCTCTAGCTCCATAACCGATGTGTCCCGCCTGACCTCGAGTCATTAGGCATTTCCCCTAGTTTGCTCAGTAGGAGCACTCAATCCAGCACCGAGACGGGATGCCCATCGGATAGTCCTAGTCTCGACTCTGTACCATAGGAGCTGAATGCCAAATGGAAAGGCTAACCCCTATGCCCCCAACCTTAATGGACGCCTAGCGGAAAGTCCATTCGTCCTCGCATCCACATCCTGTTGTTGATCTTGTACTATGAGGAAGACGCCTAGTGGACAGTCCGACTCTATCTTGACTTACCAAAACTACTTCAATTTTGAATTCTCTCGACCAGGAGATATGTAGGAGCAAGAGGCCTACTATTGTCAAGTTGAGCTTCCTTTTTGCCTTATATCTCTGTGACACCCGCCAAAGTAATAAAGGTTATGCAACATGCTATTGAAAGGGTAACTACCAGATGGTAGGTGGATGGGGTGACACGTCATTCCCATGTGTAACCAACTCCTTACCTAGCTTCTCTATCTCAAGACCCTGCCTTATCCATTCCTAGTTTCCGCTGTACCATTGAACACTGGTGGCGACTTCCATCCGGGTCAGTTTGGCTGGAACCAATCTTCCCCGGGTTGGCATAGCCGATACTGTGACTCCTCTAGCTATGTGTCCGCAAATGCCAGGTGCGTCCGACACCCTTCAAATCAATATATTCAAATCAGAAGACGAAGTATCAAACCACCTCAAGAGCGTCCTTTCACAGATCGCCCCCAACACGATTTAGGTCGTCTCAAACACCTTTTGCATGGTCATACTGGGACATGTCGAGTCCAAACATTACCGTCATTGTGCATAGGCTTTCCTTGATCCCTAACACGATCCTAGTTTGGTAATCGTCGCGAGGGATGAAGCCGAAAGTAGCCTTGAAAACCAAAGTGAAAGTATAAAAGCAATAGAATGAAGGCTCCCTGACTAGGGACAAGCGGATGATAAGCCTTGGTATCATAATATCAACAAATACCCACAAAAAAGGCGCCTACTCGCAGGTGGCAACTGAGAATAACAAGAGAACTTTAAGGAGGTTAGCAATCGTCTTCTTTCAGAGCGAGCCAATTCTTTACAAAAAAGAGTACAGGTTTAACACTACTTCGTTGCGTAGAGGACCGAGGGGCAAAGGGAATCATAGAGGAAGTCCATGAAGGATGTGAGGGTTAGATATAATTGGACCAATAAGAGTTGAAAGCCTCCAATGGGCATAGATTCATCTTGGTGACTATCAACTACTTCATGAAGTAGGTAGAGGCCACCTTGTACAGCAGTATAATGAACCGCGTAGTGGCTAAGTTTATTAAGAGGGACATCATATCCCGATACGAACTCCCGACTCGCATCATCACATACAACAAAATAAACATGAACAATGAAGCCATGACTAAGCCGTGTGAGCCATTCAAGGCTAAACACCACAATCCAACACCCTACCATCCCAAAATAAATTGGACTGTGGGAGCGGCCAATAAAAACATCAAGAAAATAGTACAAAAGATGGTGGTGATATAAAGCTTGGCATAACATGTTACCCTACGTCCTACACGGATATCGAACCTCAGTGCGAACCCGCATAAGGGCAACCCCCCTATTCGCTGGCATACGTCACAAAGGCGGTTCTCCCAATAGAAGTGGAAATACCCTCATTAAGGGTTATAGCCGTGGCCAAATTGGAGGAAGCCGAATGGACCCAAAGCCAGCTAGACCAACTCAACTTGATAAAAGGAAAGAGGTTGGCGGCCTTATGTCACGAACCACTCTATAAAAAAAAATCAAGAAAAAAATATAAAAGAGATCGAAAACACCTTTGACAAAAATATGAGGCCCCACTCATTTAAGGAGGGAGACTTGGTACCCAGAAAAATCTTTCCCAATGCCAAGGACTCAAAAATGGAAATGTACGAAGAGCCTTATGTAGCCAAACACATTTTCTCTGAAAGAGACTTAATATTGACCGACCCAAAGGGGGACGAGCTCATCCATCCCGCCAACATAAACATGGTCAAACTGTGCCATCCCCGAGAGTTCAATCAAAGAAGAATCCAAAGGGTTGACCCTAAGTCTCCAAGATGGAGGAGTTAGCACTGCCGGGCACGAGGGAATTGTTATCAATTCCTAGGTAAAGGCATTAGGACGGAAGCTGGTCCTGACCTGTATCCTATTCCATGGGATCCCCCAGGAGGGACTGATGCTTGTAAATGCTTTTCATTAATAAATTATTCTTTGCCACAACATATTTTATTAAGCAGAAGGAAGACTAGTACACCTTTACGTTGGGACTGGGAAGGGGAAGCGTCATCCCATGTGAGAAGCTGGCAACCCTGCCACCACGCCGTGACGAAACCCATGCAAATTCGAGTTTGGAGACAGGATTCTCCCTGGTCACCCCGCAATGCACATACAAGTTAAAGGACTGTGTTGTGAACGTACTCGAACCAGGCTGTCCAACGCACATGTGAGACCAGGAAGAGATTTATGCCGCGCATGCACAAGACACTTGCATAAATAAAATACTCCCTAGCATACATACATACAAAGCGAGGACGGGAAACACTCCATGCATACACTAACACTTACATTCTAAACCCTTATTCGACTCTGTGTCAAAGCCTACTTCAATATGGTGAACTCTTTTCCGACTTCATGTCGAAGCCTACCTCAATGTAGTGAACCTTTATCCGACTTCGTTTTGAAGCCTACCTCAGTGTAGTGAACCCTTCTTCGACTCCGTGTCAAAGCCTACCTCAGTGTAGTGAACCCTTATTCGACTTCGTGTCGAAGCCTACCTTAGTGTAGTGAACCCTTCTCCGACTCCGTGTAGAAGCCTACCTTAGTGTAGTGAACCCTTATCTGACTCCGTGTCGAAGACTACCTCAATATAGTGAACCCTCATCCGACTCTATGTAGAAGCCTACCTCAATATAGTGAACTCTTTTCTGACCCCGTGTCGAAGCCTACCTAGTGTAGTGAACTCTTTTCCGACTCCGCGTCAAAGCCCACCTTGAGGTAGTGAATTCAATCTGACACCGAGTCGAAGACGACTTCTTTGTCGTAAAAGATAACCGATTATGTGTCAAGTGCAATTCTTCAACAACAAGAGAAATAAAAATCCAAATCAATTCCACTCGACCCATTCCCACTTCAAATACTCCCACTTCTTCACCTCATTTCATGCTAAGTAAGGATTAGAGTTCCAGATCACACAAGATTGTCAGTTTCGTATGTTAGCAGAATTCCAAGTTAATAGTTTAGGATTCCAAAACACAAGTTCATTAGCCTAGCGTGTTAACAAAATGCCAAATCATCCAAAGTTGCAAGTCATCAAAACGCATTAGTTTAGAATTACATAAGTCTGTTAGTATAAAATTCCAAATCACTCGAGTTCACTAGTTTAGAAGTCCGAATGCATCAATTTCAGGCTTTCATTGTTTACCAACCTAGAGTCTTAAGGTCGCCTGAGTCTACCATCTTAGAGTCCCCCGGTTTCGGGTCGGAAAATTAGTATTTTTCTTTCCATCTTAACATTAAATTTTAGCTGTTATAGTTTATTAGCCTAGAAAAATAAAAAGAAGAACACAACAGATGAGTGAACACGTTTGTTTTATTGAACATAACCGAAATTACATCAAGAGGACTTTTACAAAAAAAAACAAACAAAGAAGGAAAAGTTCCCATCCACCACATCTTATTCCGCAGCACATTTCTTGAAGTCGACCTTAGGAGCTGCTTGCCTCAAAGTCTTTGCAAACTATTGCGGTGTTCGGGCCAACTCCTATAATTACTTCGTCCAGTTCAGCTTCCAGAAGGTTTCCCCAACTCGTGGTGTTGACACACCCGGTTTCGACCTCCTAAGAAGGATAACAACGAACAATACTGTTACGCCCGTGTTAAGCTCGGCGAGATGCTTCCCAGACACGCCTGAACCCGAAGGATAGCATACAACTCCAAAACTGAAGTTGGGATTCAAGCGCATGCTCCAAAGAAGGTTCGAAGTGATATATTCAAGACCGGGAAAGAAGAGCTCCTTGATAGAGAGATTCTGAAGGAAGATGATAGAGAAATCATCATTGAGAGGATGTCTGCCATGGTCAAGACCAGTCAGCGTCGAACGAAGGATGCCAGAGTCTGAGAACCTGGTCATGAAGTTCACCTCCACCTTAAAGGTACAAAGAAGACCTTTGTTGCACAGGAGCAACTATATTTGAAGAGGCCATGAATTGTGGATCTCATTGGTTGTAGCAATTGTGGAGCCTTAAATCTGTCTGGCCCAACAGAAATTTCGAGCCCAAAGAAGGTACGTGCCCAAGAAGCTCAGGAAGAGACAAGGCAGGGAAGACCATCGACTCGGCCACGACTGAAAGGAAGAATGATGAGTCACAATTTATGCATCTTTTAGACACCTAAGAAGGATGTTTGCAAGGTTATTCTGTGCTTAAGAATGATTTGTTAGCTAAGATTCAATTCATAGGGCTTAAATATAGAGAAAATACAAAATATGTGTTAATTCAGACTTCTTAGCTAATAAAAAGTATCACTCCTTCTTCTGTAGGTCAAGCCGAGTTGACCAGGGTCAACTGAAGAGTCTCAGCCGAGATGAAGTCGTCCCGGCCAGATGACTCCGTCTCGGCCAAGCTAGAGTCGTCTCGGCAATTCACGCCATGCAGCCCAATAAAGAGCGGCCCAATTGTGTTTCCACGTCAACTATCCACCTCATCGCCAGCTCAGTCGCCATGTCACTCTTGGAGAATCTGCCATGTCACGTTGGAAGATCTTCATACGGGTAATAGGATATTCACATTGTAATTCTGTTAGGATATTTTGTTAGCATTATCTAGCTGCTCAGCTCGTGTATATATGGGAGGAGCTGTGCACTTTTTACACGTCTTTGAATTCACTCTTGATACACTTCATTCATTCCATTTCCTTCACTCTCATTCCTCCATTCTTGGTGGTGCACGGTGCTGCATTGGTGCTTCTCTCGATTGAGGAAGTGCAGGTCTAAGACTGGGAAGCCGAAGTCTACTAGAGGGGACCGATTAGACTACTGACGCACTCTGGTGGAGCTGATCCTCAATGCTCAAGCTAACGGAGGTGAACCACCACCATCAACCTTGGCGATCGTGGTGGAAGATGGATCCACCTGAATTCAGAACCACTGTATTTGTATTCTGTTATTGTTAATCAATTTCATTCTACGTTTCTCATCTTCATTCTCTTCCTCTCCTTTAATTCATGATTTAATCCGCGATTGCAATTAAATTGTGAACAATGTTGAGCTAAGCCGATTGGAACTGGTTTAACTAATTTAGTAGGTAATCATTTAGCGATTGTTAACTGAGAACCTAAAATCAGCTCTGAACTTAATCCCTGCCAACTGATGAGGTAGCGATTGCATAAATCCTCGGTATGGCAATGGACAAATCTTTGGCGATTGCCATAAGACTTCCCAAGGCTGATATGGACTGAGAACTGGAGTGTGGAAATTGGACTGGATTTGGACTTACATGATTGAACACGAACACAGTTAAATAATGATAATAATAGATAACCAGTAATAGTAGTATATGTCTATTACATTCATAGTCTAGCTTATTTCCTGTTCACTTGCACTCCAACCCCCCTGTTTACTGCCTTCTAGTCCGAGACAGAGACAGTCCATATCTGTAGCGTCTGTCTGCGCTTAGTTATTACCGAGAGCCACTCGGCCAGTGCTGAGATGAGTCAATATTCCACGTCTCAAACTCTACATCATTTTACTTCACACTAAATCACAACTGAGAACACTGTGTCCTTGAGAAGAATGACCTAGGGTTGGCTATACTATAGTTAGCTTTAGTTATATGATAAGTGCGTTGAAACGACTAAAAACGCCATCATCAAAGAACATAGCATACACAATGGTAGTTGCACGACAGGACTGACAAGGACACACAAACCGACCCATTACTCGAACAAGACCCAAGGAGACCAGCGACCACACCAGCGCATGGTAAGCGTGGCCCAAACGACCAGGTACCTATACGAGGCCCCACCTCAATAACAATGAAAGAACCCATAGTAGCAGAATCAAAAAGGATCTGCCACCTCAGCAACAAAGGTAACACCTCACCAAAATCAAAGCAACACAAGCCACACGATCTTTTGAAAGGAAAAGAAGAGCTATCATTAGAGCCACGTCAGTAAACCAAGGGCCCCACCACCATCAACAAACTAAGACCCTTGCCAATTACAGCAAGGGAAAGAGCCATGTCAGCCACTACCCATAGAGCGCGTCAAGAATTCAGGAGAACGTGCCACGACCTAGCGCAAAATCCAATGAGCATCAACATGGGAATTGCCAGTGCTAACAAACTGGATCAGGAGGCAGGGATGCTTCCACCTGGTAGGATCATGCGCTCTCTCAATGCTCTCCCCAAAGGCTATAAAAGGTCGCAACGTGAATAGCTCTAGGTAGAGGATTGAAGAGAAAAAAAGAAGAATAGAATCCATTGCCAGCACACGCCTCAACCAGTCCTCCAGATACTAGGTAAACTTCTTCTCTTGGCCAAACTTCACTCCGAGCCACAAGTCGTCCACCCCTGTAGAAAACTGAGTCAGCCTTAGCCCATCTTCGATCCTATCCCAGCCTCGCACGAGTCTCAAATCACTTGCCTCTATAGGGAACCAAGTCATCCTTGACCTGTTCCCAGTCCTACCCTTACTTCGCTCCCACTACAAATAACATTTTCCCCCACTCCCAATGGTGAGTGTGCAACTTGCCTTTGATCAAAGCCGAGTCAGCCCCAGCTTCAATCCTAGCACATGCCTTGCATTCCCGTGTCCCCTTGATTCTTGTACTCTAGATTATTGTCACATGGCACACCTTGCGTCAAGCCGAATCTAACATACTTCAGATGGCAAACACATAGTCTGCCATTGACGGAAATCGAGTCAATACGGCCCAACATCACATTCTTGGGTTAACTCGACCCCTCGTCTTAGCCCATTGTCACATATCCGACGTACCAAATCGAGCTAGAACACTCCAGGTGGCGGTTCGTGATAAGCCCCCACTTGAGAATCGAGTCAATCAACTTCTCCGGCTTCATAGCTGATGTGTCTAGCCTAACCTGAGTAAATAGGTATTTTCCCTAGTCATCTTAGTAGGAGCACTCCACCCGGCACCAAGATGGGATGCCCATCGGATAGTCCTAGTTTTGACTATGTACAATAGGAGCTGAATACCAAATGGAAAGTCTGGCCCCTATGCCCCCAACCTCGATGGACGCTTAGCGGAAAGTCCATTTGCTCTCACATCCACACCTTGTTGTCGACTGCGTACTACAAGGAGGACGCCCAATGAACAATCTGACTCTACCCTAACTCACCAGAACTACGTCAACTTTGACTTCTCTTGGCTGGGAGATACGTAGGAGCAAAAGGCCCACTCTTGTCAAGTTGAGCTTCCTTTTTGCCCTATATCCCTTTGACACCCGTCGAAATAGTAAAGGTTATGCAGCATGCTATCCAGAGGGTAAGTACCAGATGGTAAGCAGATGGGGTGATGCATCATTCCCATGCGTAACCTACTCCTTACCCAGCTTCTCTATCTTGAGACCCCACCTTATCCACTCCCAGTTTCTGGTGTACCATTGAACACTAGTGGCAAATCCCATCTGGGTCACCTTGGCTGGAACCAATCTTCCCCGGGTTGGCATAGCCATCTGGGTCTGCAAATGCTAGCATCTGGCACCCTTCAAGTCAATCTATTCCAATCAGAAGACAAAGCATGAAGAAATAATCAACGACCATCCTTCCACTGATCATCGCCGGCGCGATTTAGGTCGCGTCAAATGGCGACTCCACTAGGGATACATGCCCTAAGTGCGAGTCAAGCCCTAGTCAACTGGATGGCATGCCGTGTAACCTTCTTGCGATTGTGGTAACTTTACTCCTTGCTATTATGCAGGCTTATACTAAGGTAGATGTTATATATTCTTTATATTTGCTCTTGACTGCTTGGGGGAAAAAGGGCCGAGAATAGAAGTTACTAGCACTTGCCATTAAATCAAACTTTGAGAGGGTCCTATTCCCGGGCCTGAGTGATAGGAGAGTGATGGGCGTGTAGTGACTTCCTGCTTGGACTTTATCACTAGACAACTGTCATGATAACCCAACTAGAGCGTGGGATTTATCTCTAGACTTTCGCACTCTAGGATTTATTCCTGTATGTGGAAGGTACCTAGAAAAGATCTTGAACTTTGGAGGCCTAATGTGAGGTGTGATTAAAGCCATACGAGGATCCCGCCACCACCTTAGAACCCGTAAGATAAGGTATACCCACCCATAGGAAGGCAGGGGCCTCTTCCACGCCACGACAAAAATAGGTTGTTATCCATGTTTGCCAAAGGTCGACTATCCGCATGAGGAAAAATAGTTGTAAGCATGGTTCATGCATCCATACATAGGGGATAGAGGGGAAAGAACACAGGATGTATCATATAATAGCCAATCCCCAAGTTATGCGTGACCATGTACATTAAAGTTTTAGAATGACATGTATGACTTTTATTTTTCCCTTTATTTCTGTGCATGCCATCATATTACCCTATGCCATGCATCATACACCTGATAAACACGCGTTGGGATACTAGAAAGGCTAGGCTGTCCACGTACGTGACGTTTTCCAAATCCAAGACTATGGAGAGCAAGATTGAGGTCCTCGAGTTGCAAAATCAGGACCTCAAAGGGGAGGTGGGTCAATTGAAGGAGCAAATGGCCCAGATGTTCCAAATCATTTCTCAAACCAATGCTGCCATTACAACTACCCACCGACACGCTGTCCGCCAAGAACAGAAGCGAGTAAAAGCTGAGGCCCAACACCATGTCTCATGGACTCTTCCTCCCTTCACGGATCATCAGCAGATTGATAAGCTCGTTTTAGTCGTCTCAACGTGCATCAAATAACTAAAGCTAACTATAGTATATTCAACCCTAGGTCGATTTTTTTCTCAAGGACACAGTGTGCTCGAATTGTGAATTAATGCGAGGTAAGATAAAGCAGAACCTAAGTTGCAAAGTATTGACTGTCTTGGCACTGCCCGAATCCCTCTCGGCAGGGACAAGTTCGATATGGTCTCAGTGGAGACTTATCTGACTCGTCTCGGCTAAGTGCGGGCATACGCAATAGAGATGGACTATTTCTGTTTCGGGCTCGGAAAATAGTAAACAAGGGGGTTTAATTGTAGAAACGAGTAGAAGTAAATGAGTGCAGGGAATAAATGCAGATGCAAGGATGCTACTTCTACGAGATGACTACTATTATTACTAAGATATAACTGTGTTCGTGTTCAATTCAGTTAATTCAAGTCCAGTCCAGGTTCCTTACTCCAATTCTCAATCCAGGTCAGCCTTGAGGATTCTTATGGCAATCGCCATAGGTTCGTCCATTACCATCTTGAGGAATTACGCAATCGCCACCTCATCAGTTGGTAGGGATTAGGTTCAGAGCTAATTTTAGGTTCTCTATCAACAATCGTTAAAGGATTACCTACTGAGTTAGCTAAACCAGTTCCAATCAGCTTAGTTTAACTTGTTCATGGTTCAATTGCAATCGCAGATTAAATCATGAATTAAAGAAGAGGAGAAGAATAGAGGCAAGGAACACAGAACGAAATTGATTAACAGAAGATAGAATACAAACGCAGTGGTCCGAACTCAGATGGATCCATCTTCCACGACGATCGCCATGGTTGATGTTGGTGGTTCACCTCCAGTAGCTTGAACGCTGAGGATCAGCTCCACCAGAGTGCGTTTGAATCCCAAGCGGTCACCTCTAACAGACTTTGGCTTCTCAGTCTCAAGCCTGTACTTCCTCAATCGAGAGAAACACCAATGCAATAGTGTGCACCACCATGATGGAGAAAAGTGAGAGCGGGATAGTGGATGCAATGAAAGTGTGTAGGGAATGAATTCAAAGACCCCTAAATTGTACACAACTATTCCTATTTATACAAGACTGTGCAAACCTTGATGCCTAACAGAATTACAAAAGTAGATTTCCTAATCTTCCCCTTGCAAAGTGCGCTAGAAAAAACTTGGTCTCTCTAGGAGTGACGTGGCTTCCATGCTGGTGTTGGATTGCTATCTGGTGAGTTGCTGGGAATTGGGCCTGGCCGAGATGGAATCGGCTGAGTCTCCTCGTGATGGCTACGAGCCTGGCTAGACCTACAATGAAAGAATTAGTTAGCTTAATACCTTGAATAAACACAAGGTTGTGCTTTTCTCTTATTTTAGGCCCTTAATCGGAATCTTAGCTAACAATCATCTTTTAAGTACATGAGTTGCATAGTGGCACTCTTCTTAGGTCCACTTATGATGTGTGTTTTGTGACTCATCAATGCCTCAAGCCGATGAAAAGTAGCAATCCTTGGAAGAACGACCCCAGGTCGTAGAAGGGGGAAGCCGCTATGGATTGAAAGCCGTAGACATCTGTTTAGTCCTGGATGTGGGCCTCCCGATCGACTTTAAGACCCTAGAGTTTGACAAGTACAATGAGAGCTCTTGCCTTAGGGTTCATCTTGCCATGTACTGCAGAAAGATGGCAGCCCACATACATAACGACAAGGTTCTCATCCATTACTTCCAAGACAGCTTGACGGGAGCAACTCTCAATTGGTATGTCAGCTTGGAATGGGGATGCATTAAAGCTTGGAGGGACTTGGCAGAAGCCTTCCTGAAGCAGTACAAGTACAATGAGGATATGGCACTGGATCGCTCCCGACTCCAAGGTACGTTCAAAAAAGAGCAGGAAGGTTTTATGGAGTACGCATAGCGATGGCACGAGTTGGCAACGCAAGTCCAACAACCAATAACCAAGAAGGAGATGGTTACCATGTTCATCAACGCCTTCCCATCCCCCTATTATGATAGGGTGGTAGGAAACACCGCATCTAATTTTGCAGACCTAGTTGTGGTCAGTGAAAAGGTCGAGCTGGGCATCAGGTGCGGGAAGCTCGCTCAAACAAATAGTAACAAGGGATTCGTCAAGAAGCCCACACTAGAGAAAAAAGAAAGACGAAACCAATGTCATAATAATAGAACCCATCTTCTTGTAAGGAAAAGGAGCTGCTTCCTCCTACCCTGCTCAGTATGCCAACCCGCCACATGTGCCATATGTTCCTCCTTATCAGCCGCGAACCAACGCAGGGGTCGTTAGCTCGAACCCAATTCAGTAGGACGTGAGAAGACTGCCTTGGACGTTGACCCCAATCCCCTTATACAAAACTGCTTTCCCAATTACTGGAACAAAAACTTGTGGAGATAACTCCCTTCAAGCCCCTAGAGCCCCGTACCCGAGAAGCTATGACTCGGGTGCCTGGTGTGACTACCACAATAGGGTCGTAAGACATACCACAGAGAAGTGTTGGAGTTTGAAACACAAAGTCCAAGACCTTTTGGATGGCGGCCAGTTCAGATTCCAAAACCAGGGGCCGAATGCACACAACAACCCTCTCCCGACCCATAGAGTCATGGCAACACAATAAGCCATGAAAATAGGTAGAGGGTCGAGGGCCCTAGCAACCAGACTCAGCTGCGTGGGACCTTTTGGAAAAAGGCCGGTACGAGAGATCCCGAGCACATAAGCCTATAGGGCCTCACGCTCACAAATGATCCGACCGCATGAGCCAGGAAAGCGAATATACTTCAAGAGTCAGAAAGTCGTACAACGAAAGCATTACACGATCTAGTCTCCCAACAGAAGTAAAGCCAAGTGCATGTATAAAGGCCTTGTGCCACCTTCGAATAAGTTAATAAAATATGTTGCATATTTACGGATTTGTTTTCTTTCATATTGGTCCTTTGTCTATCCTACACTTCGAATTTCATCTAATCCTTTTACTTGAAACTGCACCTCAAGCATACCCTTTTCCTTGCTTTCCAAGAGCAAGTAAGATAAAACACTCGAGCACAAAAACTACTCCCGGGATTGACAACAAGACTCTCGTGCCCGACAACGCCAGCAAATCTAGCAGGTAAGACGAAGGGGAAAAACCCGAGGAACAGCCCTCGATCGAGCCAAAAAGAATGGTAGAACAGGGGATAACCGTGACTCGAAGCGAAATCTAGAAGTCTCGGGAGGTCGTACCCCTGGGCCTAAGTGCCCCCATCACTAAACATGAGTCGCCCGGGGCTTAGAAAGAGATCCCGATCAAGCAACAACCGAGAAAGGCAGAACCGGAGGACTTCGGGAAATAAAGAAACGATAAACAGCCAGAGAGACTAGGCGTTCCATCAACGACAGATAATTAGCCCAAGTGCCACCCCTAAAAAAAAAGAAGAAAAAGAAAAGAAAAGAAAAATAAAAAATTAGAACGGGACTACCCAAAGCAGAAACCAAAGTGAGTGGTCAACTGAGAGTACCGAAGTAGACTAACCGTCAGTTTGTTTCTGAGTGATCATTGATGGCTCCCAACCAGTGTCATCACAAATAATAGAGTGATGAGACGGAAAACATGGGCCTAGTGCCTGGGAAGATACATCCCAATATTAAGAGCACAAGAGAAAAGAGGGCTCCACACAACTATGCGAGCCTCTTACGAACCACCGTCCTTCCACCGATCGTCGTCGGCATGATTTAGGTTGCGTCAACAATAATGATGCCAGAACCCAGAGAAGTCCTTCATGCACCCATTCTGGATGCTGAAGCGGGGGATGCCTCAAAAGCAAGGCAGCACACTCGCCACTACATGCCCATCACTCACTTATCACATAGACCTAGGAATAAGGCCTCTCGAAGGGGATGGTTGTTGTTTGCAAAGCCCAGCCAAGAGCGTTTTGAGGTACATGTTTTCTAGAATCAGTGGTTTAAAAGGGAGGAGCATGAGCCCTAGAGCATCAATGTGCTCGGGGGGAGAGATTTTCACATAACGAAAAGTGGCAAACTGGAAAGGTAAGGAAATGATAGCCTAAGACCTACCCATTTATAGCCAAGAAAGAGACGTGTCCAGGAAGCCAAGAAATTAAATGTGGGCACGAAAAAGTAAGAACGTTGAATTCATATGTCACCAATACCGAAGGGTGCATTTAAGAAGAAACGAGAATACGCATTCAAAGCGAAGCAAAACAACATGACTATTGTCATTCTGCCTAAAGGCGCGTCGCCTTCACGCACGACTCTTGACTCCCCAACAGCCATTTCACTTGACGTAAAGGTGCGTTGCTCCCACACACGACCTTCTACCTCCAAGCAACCACATCATGTTCTCGAATCGGCCATCTATCAAACCAGGTGAGTCGACTTCACTCCCTAGTGGATCACTACCACCCGGCCAACCACTCAAATAGCCCTACGCCTTAACGAGTTGGCATTATCAAATTCCCCATTGACATGGCCTTCAGTCAACCTGGCATGCAGATGAGGACCAGGAAGCGATCTTTATTCCTGATCAGCCCGAAAGACATCAACGTCTCCCTTAGGCGATCACAAATGAAGAGGGGGCAGCTATAAGACCCTAAATCTGTTCGGCCCAAGAAACAGTTCCGTGAAAAACTAAGAGCACAAAGAGGACTCAAGCTCAAAAGGGCCAGAAGGACTCGTCGAGAGGATTAGCTGACTTAATCACATCCAAGAGGAAGAGCCTATAACATACTTGACTTCAACTGGCAGGATAAGACCAGCAAAGAACATATGCGGCTCGGCCCACGACTCAGACGAAACCCAAGAGGACCAGTAGCCAACCCCTCATCATCACAAACACAAAAAGAGGGCCTCCAAGCCAACCCAAACAAATCAAAGCCGAGGCAAGAGAATCATCTAGCCCAATCTGGTCCATCTAGGAAGAAGGGCTCGGGATAGCTGATAAGTCATATTTTATACACCTTACAAGGACTTAAGATGGGTATTAGTAAGACTGTTTATTGATTAAGAGTCTTGTCTTAGTTAAGATTGGAATTATGGGCTTAGAAATAGAAAAAATATAAATTAGTGCGAAAACGAGGATTTTAATTGATAAAAGGTTGGACTTGTTCTGCAGGCCTGAAAGTTGAGAACATCTTGGCCCAGAAGAAGCGGTCCCGGTCAGACCAACCGTCCCGACCAAAGTAGCACTCTCGGCTAGGACCGATATCAGCGACGGAAATCACTCCAGCATACAAGGAACAACACGTGATCATAGGTAGAGTAAATTAGGAAATATGTAATTCGGGTAACTCAGTGATAATCGGGTTTTTATTTGTCTTACACGCCTCAAATAAATACTAAACCTAACTATAGAGTTAATGTAGAAAACATTTAGTGTAGAGTGCCGACTCGGTCTCAGATAGACGCGACGGAGTCGGACTGACTCGGTCTCAGACTCTAGAAAAGCAGTAAATAGGGGGAAGATTTGTGTTTAAGTGCAGAAAATAAACTAAGTGCAGAAAAGTAAACTATACTAATCAATACTAACTTACTGTACTAATTCAAGAATCAACAAATAACAGTTTGCCTTTCTTACTTAGGATTATACTCCGAATCAACCTTAGATTCTTACGACAATCGCCGAACATTTGTCCATTTCCATACTGAGGATTTATACAATCGCTACCTCATCAGTTGGCAGGGAGTACGTACTTGGTTGATTTTAGGTTCTCTACCTAATCAGATTGTTAAACTAGTTCCAATCGGTCTTACTCCAACGTGATCTACTTCTAAAATTGTGCAATCACGACAAAGTCAAAAGTAGATTAAAGCGCAGGAATTATAATTAAAAGATAGAATTGCAAACCAGTTATAATATTGAAATTAGAATTGAATACAAATGTGGGAATTCAGCGTTCTTTAGAGAGTCAGCCTTCCACGATGATTGACTTAGAAGGATAGTAGTGGTGAACCAGTGATGGCCAAACGTTGAGGTTTCTGTCCACCGGAGTGCATCGGCTATACCAAGCGATCACCTCCGACAACTTCCAACTTCCCAAATCCTGATCCGTTACCTCCTCGATCGAGAGAGACACCTTACTGAAGCTTCGTGTACCACCGTGCTAGCTTGGAATGTCTACATGCAGGGCAGCTGCGGCTAAATCTAAATCTAATCCTACAAAATCGTTGATTCCTTGATCCTCGTAGATTTCTTGCATAGTTACCCAAATTACATATTTCCATGATCCTAATAGATTTCTTGCATAGTTACTTGAATTACATATTTCCCTGATCCTAACAAATTTCTTGCCGAGTTACCTGAATTACATATTTCCTTGATTCTAATAGATTTCTAGCTAAGTTACCCGAATTACATATTTCCTATTTTACTCTTCCTATAATCACTTGTTGTTCTTTGTTTGTTGGAGTGATTTCCGCCACTGATATTGGTTCTGGCCACGACCATTTCTTTTGGGCCAATATACACTCGGCTTTCGGGCCTACAAAACAAGTCAAATCTTTTATTAGTTAAAATCCTCATTTTAACACAAATTTATATTTTTCCTATTTCCAGGCTCATAATTTGAATCTTAACTAAGATAGGACTCTTAATCACTAAACAGTCTTAACAATACCCATCTTAAGCCCTTGTGAGATGTATAAAATATGACTTATCAGACCCCACACTTACACTTTTGCACTCCTAGGCAAAATCAGATTTCAAGGAAATTGAAAGAGAAAATATGTTTTCAAATGAGTTTTTTAAGTTTGACAAACAGATCATGCATGCAATCATCCCAAAATCTAGATTTTCAAGCAGTTGACAGGAAGTATGTACTTGGTTGATTTTAGGTTCTCTACCTAATCAGGTTATTAAACCAATTCCAATTGGTCCTAGTCTAACGTGATCAACTCCTAATAATGTGTAATTGCGACAAAGTCAAAAGTAGATTAAAGTGTAGGAATTATAATTAAGAGATAGAATTGCAAACCAATCATAATATTGAAATTAGAATTGAATACAAAGGTGGGAATTCAGCATTCTCTAGAGAGTCCGCCTTCCACGACAATCGCCTTGGAAGGACGGTAGTGGTGCACCAGTGATGGCCAGACGTTGAGGTTTCTGCCTACTAGAATGCGTCGACTATACCGAGCGATCACCTCCGACATCTTCCAGCTTCCCAAATCCTGATCCTGTACCTCCTCGATCGAGAGAGACACCTTACTAAAGCTTTGTGTACGACCGTGCTAGCTTGGAATGTCTATAGTTGTTGACGGTGCTAGCTCTAGAATCCCACTGTTTTTCCACACTCTAAAACGTGCCAAGGCATGCCCTTATATACATGCAGGAGAGCTGCAGCTAAATCTAAATCCAATCCTACAAAATCGTTGATTCCTTGATCCTAGAAGATTTCTTGCATAGTTACCCGAATTACATATTTCCCTGATCCTAATAGATTTCTTACATAGTTACCTGAATTACATATTTCCCTGATCCTAACAAATTTCTTGCTGAGTTACCTGAATTACATATTTCCTTGATTCTAACAGTTTTCTAGCTAAGTTACCCAAATTACATATTTCCTATTTTACTCTTCCTATAATCACGCGTTGTTCCTTGTTTGTAGGAGTGATTTCCACCGCTGATATTGGTTCTGGCCGGGACCATTTCTTTTGGGCCAAGATGCTCTTTTTGGGCTGAGATACTCTCGGCTTTCGGGCCTATAAAACAAGTCAAATCTTTTATTAGTTAAAATCCTCATTTTAGCACAAATTTATATTTTTCCTATTTCTAGGCTCATAATTCGAATCTTAACTAAGACAGGACTCTTAATCACTAAATAGTCTTAACAAAACCCATTTTAAGCCCTTGTGAGGTGTATAAAATATGACTTATCAAACCCTACTGGAATGGGCAAAACCAGGTCACTTCTCAAGAACAATAGCTAACGGAGCTGATACTACTACCTCATACGGCTCCTCCCTTATGTGTGTAATGATAAAAATACATAGAATCGAAAAAGATTACACTTTTGCACTGTTGGGCAAAAATCAGATTTTAGGGAAATTGAAAGAGAAAATATGTTTTTAAATGCTTTTTTCAAGTTTGACAAATAGATCAAGCATGCAATCATCCCAAAATCTAGATTTTCAAGCAATCTATGAGAGTTACTTCTCCATAGCCAAAGAAAATAACCAACCTACAAACAATAAAGAGTAACCGAGAAGTGATCGAGTTCTCTCTGAGGCATATTCTCTCAATCTCTCAACTATTTAGGATTGTATATACACTCAAACATCCCATGCAACTAGCACTACCGAACTTTGACTAGCTTCTCCTTCTTCACCTTCAAAATCACATGCAATCATGATCATTAGGACTTCTTGTCAGCTTGTAACATGGCCAAGGTTAAGGGTAGGATACAGGATGGTAAGTGAGCTTTAGTAACCTTAGGGAAGGAAGGAGTAATGGGGAATGAGTTCGCAGTATGGATGGAATCCCCCAAGATACTATGGTTCTACTAAGAGCGTTCTTGCTCACTACTTTTCTTTCCTTTTTTCCACTTTTCTTTTCTTCTTTTTCTTACTTCTTGTTTTGTAGCTTTGTGTTGTATTTTTGCTGCAGCTTATAACTTTTGGCTACTTTCCCTTTCTTTGTTTCAGCCTGCACTTATTTTTTCTTTCTTTTTTTTTCAACTCTTTTTGGATGCACTGCTCTTGCTATGTCCCTAGGTGTCTCCCCCACATTTGAAAGAGATCCACTCCCAAAATAATTCCAAAGCTCCTTTGTCCCCCTAAGGTTGAGGTTGATCATGGTTTTTCGGCTTTTGCTTATATTAGAAAAAAAATGGTTATTCAAGCTTAAAGAGGGTAAACAAGGGATAATATTTGCAAGGTAGGTCCATTTGGCTCAGGGCTGAATAGAAACATGGCCTAGATCATATCACCTTGCATGTGAAAGGAGATGTATCCAAAGAGTCAAGGCAAAATGTAGAGTAACTAGTCATCATGAATGCAAATATCACACAAGAAAGGAAGGAATGACAAGATGTAAAGCCATTATGCTCAATCACTAAAGATTCCTCTTTTTGACTTTTTCAATCACTTAATGCTCAAAGATGCAGAAATTTCATTCCTTGTCAAGTTTGAAAAATCTTTTTCCTCTGGTCGTGTATACCTCTTCTGCTTCATTTTTACTCAAAGAAATCCATCCAAAATTTTTCAAAATAGTTTTCTCAGTAATTGGCAATCCAAAATTAGAAGTTAGCTAGGAAAAATAAAATAAAACGAAAATGAAAACCAAAATTGAACAAAACCGAAGTCGGTCCAGACCCAGCAGAAATGGAACCAAGGCCGTCACAGACTCAAGAAAAATAAAAATAGCAAAAAACCGAAATACAAAGAAAAGAAACAAAATGAAATAGAACAGGAACGAAATAAAAATGAAATAACAAAACAAAACCAAATAAACCGTCACCCTCCTACGGAACACCCCCCCACACTTGAATGATGCATTGTCCTCAATGCAAAGCATATGTGCACAAAAGAAGGGATGAAATAGAAAGATTGCTTTTTTTAAGGTGGAAAGAATGTGCAAAATCTGATATCCAATATTTTTGCTCCGCTCCTGTTGTCTACAGCTTGGGGGAGCTTTCTCCTCATCCATTTTGATAGTTTCAACATGATATCCTCTAGTAGCTTCTCTACAATATTGCCTATAACTCCTACACTAGGATTAGTGTCATCGTTGCTTTTCACACACAGAGAAGATTTAGTTAATCTAGTACATGTACACTCACAATTAACAGAATTCTTAAAATCCATATTTCGAAAAAATTCAGAGTGTTTAGTCAATTTAGAAAGCAAATTTACTAAGGCATGGAATGGCTGTGCTATGGATGACACTGGAATTGATTCTATTGTTGGTGAGCGAAGTGAAGAAGGTTCATTCGTGGATTCCTAACTCAGTTGTCGGGAGTGGATTCGACTTTTTGAATGTAGAGTCGGATGGTCACGTGTCATCTTTGTTGTCAATGTGTAGATGCGGCTATCGGATATAGTCTCGGCATCCGTCAAGTTGTTGCATTGACTACCGAGGACACATTCGGACTTTGCTTGATATCCGTTTCGACCACCTGAACTAGACGCGGCTGCTGTTTGATTGCTTGATTGGCCGGCTTGTCCTAGATTCGATAAGTGGTGTGCCGAGTCGGTTTCGACCTTTTGTTGGTTCCAGCTCTGACTGCCCGAATCGGACTCAGCTCCTAGTTGGCCGCTAAAGTCGGACTCGATTGGTTCCTACCATTGGGACTGATTGTCTGAAATGGATTCGGCTTCAGGCTCCTTCCGGTTCTCTTCATCTGAGTTGCCTTCGACTCTCGGCCGCATGCTCATGTTGGACTCGGCATTAGTCTCCTCACCTGAGTCGCTTTTGGACCACACCAAGTTTCGGCCTTGGGGTGTCGAGTCGGTCTCGACTTTCTTCTGGTTACAGATTCGACATTTGGGGTCAGACACGAATTTGGCCTGGTTGTAGTTTTGGCTTTGATTGCTTGAATCAGTAAGTGCTGGTTCATGAGCCAAAAAATTATTAACAAAATCTGACACTTCAGTCCCAAAATCTAAAACTTTAGTTATATCGACACTGTTAAAATTGTCAACCACATTGGCAAAGTTGGACACGTTAACCACAGAATCCGACATTTCAGGCATATCGGCAAAAGCAGAAATATTGACCCCGGAGTCGGCAACCTCAATTATATCCGCAAGACTCTGAACCTCCATCATATAGTTGGCAACTTCTAATATATTGGCATGGTTTGACATAGAAATTATAGAGTTGGCCATTTCAGTCATATTAACACTATCCGACTTGTCAACCAGAGAATCAGCATCCTCGGCCCTATCAACAAAAGCATTATCAGCATTAGCATATCTGATCGGGCATCTTGGCATCAGCACACATGAGATTAGTAATGTCAACAACAACACATGCGGGATCAGCTATCTCAACCCTAGTAACTTGGTCCAAAACCTCATTCAATATCATATCAGTAAGATCAGTAACATCAGCCATAGAATTTGCAATCTTAACAACATCAACTAGATCAGAAACAATTGGCACACAGTCATCAATCTCAGTCATCTTAGTAGAGTCGACAACCGCAAGCATGGAGTTGGCAACACTACTAGAGTTGACAAAGCCCGGCAACATGGTTGAATTCTCTAAATCCAGATTTCCAAAAAATCCATATTGCACTTTTAGTGATTGTTGTTGCGGAAGCTCCATGTCACTCCTCATGGTTAAGTCACTTATATTCTCATGTGGACTGAGAATGGCTTCGGAAGGAACCTATCCAAAATCTTCTAACTGCAGTTGATTTATCGTGGTGGCCAATTGACCAATTTGTGCTATCAACTGTTGCATTGTGGCAATCATATTTTGTTGAAACCACATGTTGTTTTGCTGAATCTACATGGTATTTTGTTGAAACTGCATGTTGTTTTGCTAAATCTGCATGGTATTTTGTTGAAACTATTGTACCAGATCTTCCAAAGAAGGTGAACTGTTAAGCTATTGCACTAGTTGTTGTGTGGCAGACACATTCTTTTGGAATTGAATGTTATTCGTGGACAATTGCTTTATTAAATCCTCTAAGGAACTTTCTTGTACTAGTTGTGGTCTAAATAGAGGTGGTGGTTCTTGCAAAATGGGACAATCATTGGGTGGATGTCTTACAAAACCACACATGCCACATCCATCTGTGTATCCTTCAAATCTTTGATTGTCAGCAGCAGTAATCCCATTCCTTCCTCTGGATGTCGTGGACCCCCCATTGTCAAAATGGTGAGTGTTACCTTCAAAATCATAAAACTTAGGCAGCACAATTGTTAGTTCAGATGGATAATTCTCGTATGACCAGGCTCCATCCCATTTGGGATATTGAGGACACCAGGGTTGATACATCATGGCATCAATGTGCAATTGATTCCTTTCTTCATTAGAGATAGGAGCAGAATTATCAAGATCAAAAGAATTAGGAATAATACTAGTATCAGAATGCACAAGTATTGTTAACAGGATTAAAAATCAAAAAGAAGAACAAAAAGATAACAGAGTTAGAAAAATAGAAAAAAAAACTAAAAGATGACTGAATTTAAACAGAAAAGCATCAAAGAAGAATAGAATCAAAAATAGAAAATAGAAAAATAACAGATAAAGAGACATAAAAAAAATAGAAACAGAAAAACATACGACAAAAGAAATAGAGGCATAGAAAGGCAATAAAATATTGAAAAATAACAGAACAATCATACAAAGAAATTGCAGAATCAAATATGTAGAAAAATCAATATCGATTATGCAAAAGAAGTTAGAGTCAGTTATGCAAATCAGAAAATAGAAAACAAGTAGCTATTAGAAAGCAAAATCAATTATGCAGATGTAGTTAAATGTAATGATGCAAGGATGGTTGTTGTTGTTGTTTTCTTTTTCTTTTTTTTAGCAATGTAAAGACTCACGTAAACAAAAATTCAACACACACACGTAACAAAAATTTAACACATATTTAGCATGCTATATTATTTTTAGACTTGACCAAAAAGAAAACAAATACAGACTCAACAAACTCGACAGACTCTATGACTCAAATGACAGACATAACATTCCACAAACTCGGGATTTGACTTAACTCAGTTTTGGCACACAAAGACATAAAAGAACTTGTGTCACTAGCAACGACACCAATTTGATAAGCGGGTTTTTAGTCGTCTTACACGCCTCAAATAAATACTAAAGCTAACTATAGTATAGCTAACCTAGGTTAATTCTCTCAAGGACACATTGTTTAGATTGTGCTAAGTGTGAAAATTAGAGTTAATGCAGAAAACATTTAGTGTAGAATGTCGACTCGGTCTCAGATAGACATGATGGAGTCCGATTGACTCGATCTCAGACTCTAGAGAAGCAGTAAATAGGGGGTTTTGTGTTTAAGTGTAGAAAATAAACTAAGTTCAGAAAACTAAACTATACTAATCTATACTAACTTACTCTACTAAATCAAGAATCAACACATAACATTTTGCCTTTCTTACTTAGGATTATACTCCGAATCAACCTTAGATTCTTACGACAATCGCCGAATGTTTGTGCATTGCCAAACTGAGGATTTACACAATCACTACCTTATTAGTTGGTAGGGAGTATGTACTTTGTTGATTTTACGTTCTCTACCAAATCAGATTATTAAACTAATTCCAATCAGTCCTAGTCTAACGTGATCTACTCCTAACAATGTGCAACGTGGCAAAGTCAAAAGTAGATTAAAGCGCAGGAATTATAATTAAGAGATAGAATTGCAAATCAGTTATAATATTGAAATTAGAATTGATTACAAAGGTGGGAATTCAGCGTTCTCTAGAGAGTCCGCCTTCCATGACGATCGCCTTGGAAGGACGGTAGTGGTGCACTAGTGATGGCCAGACGTTAAGGTTTCCGTCCACCAGAGTGCGTCGACTTTATCGAGTGATCACCTCCGTCAGCTTCCAGCTTCCCAAATCTTGATCCTGTACCTCCTCGATCGAGAGAGACACCTTACTAAAGTTTTGTGTACCACCGTGCTAGCTTGGAATGTCTACAATTGTTGATGGTGCTAGGTCTAGAATCCCACTATTTTTCGACGCTCTGAAATGTGCCAAGGCATGCTCTTATATACATGTAGGGCAGTCGCGGCTAAATCTAAATCTAATCCTACAAAATCGCTAATTCCTTGATCCTGGTAGATTTCTTGCATAGATACCCGAATTACATATTTCCCTGATCCTAACAGATTTCTTGCATAGTTACCCAAATTACATATTTCCCTGATCCTAACAAATTTCTTGTTGAGTTACCCGAATTACATATTTCCTTTATTCTAACAGATTTCTAGCTAAGTTACCCGAATTACATATTTCCTATTTTACTCTTCCTATAATCATGCATTGTTCCTTGTTTGTTGGAGTGATTTCCGCCGCTGATATTGGTTCTGGTCGGGACCGCTTCTTTTGGGCCAAGATGCTTTTTTTGGACCGAGATACTCTCGGCTTTCGGGCCTACAAAACAAGTCAAATCTTTTATTAGTTAAAATCCTTATTTTAGCACAAATTTATATTTTTCTTATTTCCAAGCTCATAATTCAAATCTTAACTAAGATAGAACTCTTAATCACTAAACAGTCTTAATAATACCCATCTTAAGCCCTTGTGAGGTGTATAAAATATGACTTATCACTGAGCTAGAAATCTGTTAGGATCAAGGAATATGTAATTTGGGTAACTCAGCTATAAATATGTTAGGATCAAGGAATCATCGATTCCGTAGGATTAGGTTTTGATTTAGTCGTAGCTACCCTACATATTTAAAAGGGCACGTAAGGCACGAGATTAGGGTGTGGAATTTCAGTAGAATTTAGACCTAGCATTTTCAGCAATTACAATTCATCCTAGCTAGCACGGTGGTACACGAAGCTTCAATAAGGTGTCTCTCTTGATCAAGAAGGTGTAGGACCAGGAATTGGGAAGCTGGAAGCTATCGTAGGTGATCTCTCGGTATAGCCGACGCACTCTGGTGTGTAGAAACCTCAACACTTGGCCATTAGTGGTGAACCATCGCCGTCCTTCCATGGCAATCATCATGGAAGGAGGATTCTCTAGAATCTCTGAATTCTCACCTTGTATTCAATGTTGTTTTGAATAACACAACTGGTTTGCAATTCTGTCTTTTGATTTTAATCCCTCGGCTTTAATCTGCTACTTCTTTGTCGCGGTTACACATTGTGAGGAGTGGATCACGTTAGACTAGAATCGACTGGAACTGGTTTAATAACCTTGTTAGGTAAGAGAACCTAAAATCGGTCAAGTACATACTCCTTGCCAACTGATGAGGTAGCGATTGTGTAAATCCTCAGTATGACAAGGGATAAACATTTGATAATTGTCATAAGAGTTTTAGGTTGATTCAGAGTATAATCTTAGGTAAGGAATTAAGGACCGACTGTGTGCTGAATTCTGATTTGATACAATAGTTAGCTTAGCATAGTTTAGTTTACTTTCAGTCCTTAGTTATTTCTCTATGCTCAAACGCAAACCCCCCTTTTATTTACTACATTTTAGTTTGAGTCCGAGTTAGTTCGTCTCTGTCGTGTCTATCCAAGTCTGTGCTTAGCCGAGACTGTGCCGAGACCAAATTAGATCAGTCTTTGCCGAGTGTGAGTCGGCATTCTACACTTTAGTATTTTCTTCATTAACTCTGATTTTCACATTTAGCCATATTAGAACATATTGTGTCCTTGAGAGAATTTCGACCTAGGGTTAGCTATACTATAGTTAGCTTTAGTTTATTTGATAAATGGAACACGACTAAAAACGAGTTATCAATAATCTAGCTGTGACGATACCAGCAACCTTACGGGGCCCAACCCACACTAGATCCGGAAATCGCCAACTCAATGCTGATGGGGGCAGCCACCTCAGTGGAAAGAGCACCCCATCACCATACTCGAAAGCTCCCTAACTGTCAGATCTTCCTAAAGCTCAGATATCCGTTGATATAGCCACCTTAGAAAAGCAAGAATCATGCCAATCCCAACAGACCAATAATCCTCGCCATTCACAATGAGCGAATGTGCCAAGTCAGCCACGAATTTAGGAAGAACGTGCCGCGATCAAGCACGGGATCCAACGAGCATCAACCTAGGGATCGTCAAGGCTAACGAATTGAATCAAGAGGTTGGAATAGCTCCATGTGCCAAGATCATATGCACCCTCATCGCATGATCAAAGGCTATAAAACGCCTTAGCGCGAAGTACTGAGGGGGGGGGGGAGGAATCGAAGAATCAAAGAAAAGTGAAATCGCTGAGGAATTGCTGTGTGAACTATGACTTGAAACTCTCAAAGGATTAGCTGCAAGCTCACGTGACAATCATCTCTCTAGATATCAGGTAAGTCTCTTGACCAAAACTTCACTTAAGCCATAAGCATTCTCCTTAGACACACTTCAAATGGCGAATACATAGTTCGCCACGGAAAGGAGTCGAGTCAACCCTGGCTTCCCCCTTTCACCAAGCCTAAATCCCTACGTCCTCGTTCCCATGTGATCCAAACACTTTGAATCCCTAGCACACAGCCTGTTCCAATACCAAGCCGAGTCCATTACACTTTAGACGGTCGGCAAGTTGTCCTAGTATCAAACCGAGTCACAAACACTTCAGATGGCAGGCTCCTAGCTCGCCTCAACTTAAAACCGAGTTGGTCTCGACTCTCATCACCTGACACCTAGTGCATTCTCCCCAGTACCTGCATGCCTAAGTCAACCTAGTAGGCAGACTCACAAACACACAATTCATGTGCTGGGGCAGGACGCCTAATGTATAGTCTCGACTTCAAGTTCAAACCACGAGGGCTGAGCACCTAACAAAACGTTCAATCCCCGCACCCTAAACTCCGGCGGACACCTAAGGGAAAGTCTGGCCGTACTAGAGTCAATACTTGTGAGCACCTCATTGTTCCTCTCCCAAAGGAAGGATGCCTAACGGAAAGTCCAACTCTATCCCTCGCCTCCTACATCCGCACAGAACAACGTCGACTTTAATTCTTTCCGATTGGGAGGTACATAGGAGCAAGAGGCCTACTCTTGTCAAGTCAACCATTCCATCAAAACCTGTCCCTATATCATTCGTCAAAATAGTAGAGGTTATATAGCATGCAATTCATAGGGTAACTACCAGATGGTAGGCGGATGGGGTGATGCGTCATCCCCATGCATAACCGACTCCTTACCCAGATTCTCTAACTTGAGGTCGTGCTTTACCCACCCTTGGTTTCTAGTGTACCATTAAACATTGGTGGCGACTCTAATCAGAGTCACATCAATTTATGCCAACCTTTCCCGGGGAAGCCTAACAGATTCGGACTCATCACGTCGGGTCCCTGTGGGTTCTCGGCACATTCTTAAACTTTGATCCACCCATTTGAATCCACAATGGAAGCCCCATTTTCCCCCATGCAATTATCATCTAAATCTGTCCCTGTCGCGATTCAAATCTCGCCACTTGAGATAAAGTGTCCCAAACCAATCACCTCTATAACCATGAAGTAACATTTTTCAAAATTCAAAACAAGGTTAGTGTCAATGCTACTACGTAAAACTCGAGCCAGACTATCCAGACATGCATCGAAGGATTCTGCATACACAGTGAAGTCATCCATGAATAGCTCCATGCAGTCCTCCAAGAGATTTGAGAAGATGCTGATCATACACCTTTGGAATGTACTTGGAGCATTGCATAGTTGATGAGTCACAAATTATGCATCTTTTATGGACCTAAGAAGGATGTTTACAAGACTATCTTGTGCTTAAGAATTGAGTGTTAGCTGAGATTCATATTATCGACCTAAAAATAGAGAAAATACAAATCTGTGCTAATTCGAGGATTTTAGCTAACTCTTCTTCTCTTACAGGTTCAACCAAAATGAGCTTGGGTCCATCATAAGAAGACTCAGCCGAGATGAAGTCATCTCGGCCAAGACCGACTCCATCTCGGCCAAACCAGATCAGGCCAGGCTTCACGGCCCAGTAGACTAAGTAGGTGCAGTCCAATAAGGAGCAGCCCAAATACGCTATCCACGTCAGCTATCCAGCTTAGGACCACCTCAGCTCCAGCTCAATTACCATGTCACTTCTGGAGAAGCTTGCAGCGCAAGTTATGCAAGGGTAGAATAGGCAATTCATGTTGTAATTTTGTTAGGAATCGTTAGGAGTAGCAGGTCACAGCTCGTGTATATATAGGAGGAGCTGTGCACTTTTTAGGGGTCTTTGAATTCATTCTAAACCCACTCTCATTGTATCCATTTCTTTGCTCTCGTTACTCTCCGTTTACGGTGGTGCATGGTACTATGATGGTGTTTCTCTCAATCGAGGAAATGCAAGTCTGAGACTAGGAAGCCAAAGTTTGCCAAAGGGAACTGATTGGGATTTCCAACACACTCTGGTGAATTTGATCCTCAACGCTCAGGCTATTGGAGGTGAACCATCGCCATCAACCATGGTGATTGTCGTGGAAGATGGATCCACCTGAATTCAGACTACTGTGTTTGTACTCTATTTTCTGTTAATCAATTTCATTCTGCATTTCTTATCTTTGTCCTCTTCCTCTCCTTTAATTCACAGATTGAATCGCGATTGCATTTATAACGTGAACAATGTTAAGCTAAGCCGATCAGAACTGGTTTAACTAATTTAGTAGGTAATCATTTAACGATTGTTAATCGAGAACCTAAAATCAGCTCTGAACTTAATCCTTGCCAACTGATGAGGTAGCGATTGCATAATTCCTCGGTATGGCAATGGACGAACCTTTGGCGATTTCCATAAGAATTTCCAAGGCTGATATGGACTGAGAACTGGAAGTGTGAAAATCAGACTGGACTTGAATTAATAGAACTGAACACGAACACAGTTATATCGTAATAATAATAATAATAGAACTAGTAGCGTTAATATCTGTTCACTACATTCATAGTTTTAGTTTATTTTCTACTTTACATGCATTTCAATCCCCCCTGTTTACTGCTTTTCAGTCCGAGGCAGAGATAGTCCATCTCTGTATTGTCTGTCTGCACTCAGCCGAGACCAAGCCGAATAGATCTCTGCCGAGATCATCTCGGCCCAGTCTCTGCCGACAGCGACTCGGCCGCTGCCGAGGCAAGTCAGTAATCTACAGCTTAGATTCTACGTCATTTCACTTCACACTGAATCACAATCGAGCACACTGTGTCCTTGAGAAAAATCGACCTAGGGTTGACTATACTATAGTTAGCTTTAGTCATGTGATGCCCGTTAAGACGACTAAAAATGAGCTTATCAATAGTCCAAACGACATTCTGGTGTAGGCGAACGTATCGAAGGGACACGTAAAGGTTGTCTTATGCTAATCCACCAATGCTATATGAATTTGCATGTATCCTGAAAAGCCATCCAAAAAGCAATAATGGGATTTTCCGGCTAACTTTTCTAACACTTGATCAATGAAAGACAATGGGAAGTGATCCTTGCGAGTCACTTGATTAAGTTTTCTGTAATCGATACAGACTCGCCAGCTGTTCTAAATCCTTGTCGGCACCATCTCGTCTAGTCGATTCTTCACGACCGTCATCCCAGACTTCTTTGGCACTACTTGAATCAGACTCACCCATTGGCTATTCGAAATGGGATAAATGATCCCACCAACAAGTAGATTTGTGACTTCTTTCTTCACCACGTCTAGAGTGGTCAGATTCAGTCTTCGCTACTGTTGCCTTATAGGTCGGGCTTCCTCCTCTAATAAAATCTTGTGCAAGCAAACGAAGGGGTTGATTCGTGGAAGGCTGACTAACGAGCACGCAATTGCCTTCTTATGCTTCCTTAATACATCTAGTAACTTCTCCTCCTGCTCTCGACTGAGATTGTTGGCTATTATTACTGGAAATTGTTGATAGTGTTAGAATTAGTTGCTATTTCAACTATACTAGATTTCCTATGTTGTGGGTAGCATAGGGGCAACCTAGGTCGAATCACTCAAGGACACTTGGTTCTAGTGTTTTTTAGTGTAAAAGGCTGAAAAGATGCAGATCAGGGAATGTAGACTATGGCGCGGTAAAGCTAAGTAAAATGGGGGGTTTTGCATTGTAAAATAAAAGCAGAAAGTAAATGGCTAACTATGAAAGTAAAGGTAAAACTACAACTATTGGAACATATATTTATCATATCGACTCTAAAGGTATCAATGAGATGGTTCTGATTTCGATTCCTATTATGCAACCAATTCCTCACCAACCTAAATCTTAAGACAACCGCCTAACATTCGTCCATTACCGACTGAGGGCTTACACAACTGCGGCCTCGATTTAGTAGGGATCACGCCCGTGGTTGGTGTAAGTTATCTTTTGATTACCTATAAAGTTGCTTAGATTGGTTCTGATCGACCCCTAATCTAGTGTGATCCTTTCCTACCATGCACAATGATAAGCGTATCTTTAGTCGTCTCAATGTGCATCAAATAAACTAAAGCTAACTATAGCATAGTCAACCCTAGGTCGAATTTTCTCAAGGACACAGTGTGCTCAAATGTGACTTTAATGTGAAAACTAAGCGACGCAGAACTCAAGTGTAGAATGAAGACTCGCTCACGGCTGGAGGCTAAGTTTCTCCCGACAAAGACTGGTCCAATATGGTCTCGGCAAAGACTTATCCGACACGATCTCGACTAAGTGCTGACAGAGACAACAGAGTCAGACTGATTCTATTTCGGGGAAGAAATGCAGAAACATGGGGTTTTGAAGTGTAAGTAACAAAAGTTAGGAAGTAAACTAAGACGTGAATGCAATTAAGCTAAGCTACTCTACTGTTACTACTGTGTTCATGTTCAGTCTGAATAATGAAGTCCATTCTGGTTCATTCACTCCAATTACAGTCTATATAAACCTTCAACTTTCTTATGACAATCTTCAAATATTAGTCCACTATCATACCAAGGAATTACACGATTGCTACCTCATCAGCTGGCAGGGATTAATCTCAGAATTGATTTTAGATTCTCAATTAGGTTCTCTAATTGATTACCTACTGAATTAGTTAAACCAGTTCTGATCAGCTTAGTTCAACATGATTCACGTCACTTAGTGCAATCGCAATGCAGATAGTGAATTGAAGTATAGAAATGCAACGGAGATCAAAATTAGAAAATACTCATATTATTAGAAATGAAATACAAACACAGGGTGTGAATTCAGTCTATACTTCTTCAATCGAGAGAACCACCATTAAGAACACCATGCACCACCGTGAGTGTAGAGAACGAGAGCGAGAAATGAGAAGAAAAATGAGGGAAATGGGAAGTATGAATTCAACCCCTTAAACGTGCTTAACTCCTACTTTATATACATGAGTTGGTTTTGATAAACGCACTAACTAACGATCTCAATAGAATTTCAATCTGAATTCCCTATTCTACCCTTTCGTGACTTAAGCTTCTTAAAAGTGACATGGTAGCTGAGCTAAATCGGTGTTGACCTGGACTGCCACGTGGACAGTGTGCTTGGCTACTCCTTATTGGGCTATTGGCCTGTAGAGCCGTCTGGTTCTACGACGAGTCAGTCTGGTTGGGACGACTCTCCTGAGCCAAGGCTTCTCATGATAGGCTGAGGTCATCCATGTCGATCCTGCAAGAAAGAGGAATGAGTCCTTTGTTAGCTAAAATTCTCAAATTAGCACAGATTCGTACTTTCCCTATTTCTAGGTCCATAATATGAATCTTAGCTAAGACTCAATTCTTAAGCACCAAATGATCTCTAAAATACCCATCTTAGGTCCCTGTAAGGTGTATAAAATACGACTCATTAGACCCCCGCACTTACACTTTTGCACTCTTGGGCAAAAAGAGTTCAAACACAAGGGAGATTTTTTTAAAGAGAAAAGAATTTTCAAATATATTTCTTAAGCTCTGAATGGACACAAAGTCAACATTCCTTCGCCTCAACTCCCAAGAGTTGAGATGCTCAAACAATTTGCAAAAAATACTCTTGAATAACCTAAGGCGATTAAGTGACTTGTAAACAACAAAGGATGACCGAGAGTGACACAGTGCTCTCTTAGGAAAATATTCTCTCAGTCTCTCAAGTGTTTGGGCTTGTATATACACTCAACATCCCATGTAACTAATATTACCAAATCTTGATTGGTCTCTCCTTCCACACCTTCAAAAACACATGCAGTCATGATCAAAAGGACTTCCTTCTCGGCTTGTATCGTGGCCTGGGTCAAAGGTAGGGTACAAGATGGGTAAGGGAGTTTTTCTAACCACAAGGAAGAGAGAAGCAATGGGGAGAAGGCTTCGCCAGCATGGGGAGTATCCCCAGAGCGAAGCTTTCCTGCTATGAGCTGTAGTCGTGAATTGAATAACAACACTTTCTGGCCGACTTAGAGGTCTTTCCTCAAGATCTGTTGGTAATGGAATTTCTTGAATTTCTGCTTATAGATCCTAGAGTTCTCATATGCTTCCAAGCGGAGTTCATCTAACTCTTGCAGCTGGAATTTTCTCTGCTCCCCAGCTTGGTCATAGGCCAGATTGCACTATTTCATAGCCTAGTAAGCTTTGTGCTCTAGCTCCACAAGAAGGTGGTAGGTTTTCCCAAAGACAATCCGATAAGGAGACATCCCTAACGGTGTTCGGTATGTAGTTATGTGTGCCCAAAGAGCGTCCTCAAGGAGTCGGCTCCAGTCTTTCCTACTTGGGTTGGTCATCTTTTGCAGCATTTTCTTAATTTCCCTATTGAAAACCTCTGCTTGGCCGTTTGTTTGGGGGTGATATGTTGTGGCAACTCTATGCACCACCCCATACTTGTGGAGAAGAGAAGCCATAGCTCTATTGCAAAAGTGACTCCCTTGGTCACTTATGAGCGCTTTTGGCACACCAAACCGATAGAAGATATTGGATTTTAGAAAATCCACTACGACTTTAGCATCATTGGTTTGGTGGCTATGGCCTCTACCCATCTTGACACATAATCTACGGTCAGCAAAATGTAAGAGTAGCCATTGGAGACTTGGAATGTCCCCATGAAATCAATACCCCAAACATCAAAAACTTCACAAAACAAGATGGGTTGCTGGGGCATTTCATGCCTTCTGTTCATGGCCATTCTGGCTTTCTGGCATTTGTCGCAGGTGGAGACGAACTGATAAGCGTCTTTGAAATAGTGGGCCAATAGATCCTGCAATCAAGCACTTTCCTGGTAGTCCGAGTTGATCCATAATGGCCGCCTCCAGGTTTTGAGTGGCAGAACTAGAGAACTGAATTGATCTCGGTGTCAGGAATGCACCTGCGAAAAACTTGATCACTACATAGTCTCCAAAGGTAGGGATCATCCCATATGTAGTATTTGGCATCGCTCTAGAGTTTTTCCTTGTAGAGCCAAGATGCCTTCGGTGGAAACTAAGATGTTGCCACATAATTGCACATGTCGGCAAACCATGGTGTAGACGCTTTGATGTGCAGCAACTGCTCATCTGGGAATTGGTCTTTGATAGGCATGAGGTCTTCTTCCCTCTCAATCCTGCTTAAGTGATCTGCTACTGAATTGTCAGCACCTTTCTTGTCTCTGATTTCTATGTCGAATTCTTGAAGAAGAAGCATCCATCGAATCAGTCTCAACTTGGCATCAAGCTTCTTCAACAAGTACCTCAAGGAAACGTGGTCAAAGAACACAACAATTCTTGAGCCGAGAAGGTACAAATGGAATTTGTCTAAAGCAAATACAATTGCCAACAACTCCTTCTCAATTGTTGTGTAGTTTTGTTGGGCCGGGTCCATGGTACGAGATGCATAGGCAATTACATGCACAAGTTGGCCCACTTCAAATCTTTGGCCGACAACAGCTCCTAATGCTGAATTGGATGCATCACATATCAGCTCAAATGGTAGGTACCAGTTTGGTGCTTGTAGAATAGGGGCGGATGTAAGTTTGTTCTTCAGCTCCTGAAATGCTTCAATACAAGGCTGGTCAAAATTGAAATCAACATCCTTTTGTACCAATCTGGATAGTGGTAGGGCGAGTTTACTGAAGTTCTTGATGAATCTTCTGTAGAAGCCTGCATGTCCCAGGAATGAGCAAACTTCCCACACCAAAGTGGGGTTTGGAAGGGAAGTGATGATGTCTATCTTCGATTTATCCACCTCAATGCCTCTGTTGGATACTAGATGACCCAACAATATTCCCTCAGTCACCATGAAATGACACTTTTCAAAATTAAGCATGAGGTTTGTGTCAATACATCTCTTCAACACCTTGGATAAGCTGCTCAGGCATGCTTCAAATGAATCTGCATACACGATGAAGTCATCCATGAATACCTCCATGCAATCCTGTAGTAAGTTTGAGAAGATACTGATCATACAACGCTGGAGCGTACTCGGAGCGTTACATAGTCCAAATGGCATGCGAGTGTACGCGAAGGTGCCAAATGGGTAGGTGAAGGTAGTCTTGTGTTGATCTTCAGGTGCAATATGAATTTGCATGTACCCTAAGAAGCCATCCAAAAAGCAGTAATGGGATTTCCCTGATAGCTTTTCCAGGACTTGATCAATAAAAGGCAAAGGAAAGTGATCCTTGCGAGTTGCCTGGTTTAATCTTCTATAGTCAATGCAAACTCGCTAGCTATTCTGAATTCTTATTGGCACCAACTCATCTTGTTGGTTTTTCGTGACAATCATCCCGAACTTCTGCGGTACAACTTGCACAGGGCTCACCCATTGACTATCCGAGATGGGGTAGATGATCCTTGCAGCAAAAAGTTTGGTGACCTCTTTCTTGACCACATCTCGGATTGTCGGATTCAGTCTTCTTTGTTGTTTCCTTATGGGTTTGATTTCCTCCTCCATCAATATTTTGTGCATACAGATGGAGGGGTTTATGCCAGGAAGGTCTGAAAGTTTCCACCCAATCGCCTTCTTATGTTGCCTTAGGACATTCAGCAACTTATCTTCTTGCTCCTTACGAAGGTTATTAGCAATAATAATTGGGAGTTGCTGTTCATTGTCCAAGTAGGCATATTTTAGATGATTTGGCAACGATTTTGTCTCTCAGCATCTCGGTCGAGTTGACTTTGGTCTTTCCTTGCTCTCGACCTTCATTGGCCGAGCTGACCTTTTTCTCTTCTCGGTCTCAGTTTTGCTTGGCCGAGTTGACCTTAGTCATTTTTGGTTTTGGCCTTCAGTAGCCGACTCGCCTTTAGCTGTGAAAATTGTTGCCAGTTGTGCAAATGAAGGCCTGCTAGTTTCTGCAACTCTGACTTCTGCATTATCTACACGCTCCAGGTTTTCATGATTGCAGACTTGGTCTATCACTTCGAGCAATTCAGCTTCAAAATCCAAGTTGGCAATGTCATCATTATTGTCCTCGAAGTTGGGGAGGTTATGTATTTTCTCATTGTCGGCCTCTTCTATTATGGACCTTGAGCAACTAGTGACTTCATCATTTTCAGCAAAATCTTCTATGTCTTCATTGCAGCTGTCTAGTTGAAAATATTCTTCAATTATGTCAATACCAAAGAGAGAATGGTCCTCGGTGGGGTGCTTCATGGCTTCAAAGATGTTAAACTGCACTAGAGTGTCACCGAATTCCATTGAGAGCGTCCCAGCATGCACATCAATCTTTGTTCTAGCAGTCATAAAAAATGGTCTCCCTAGAATTAAGGTGGATTCCTTCCCAGGTGTTTCATCCTCCATGTCTAGCACATAAAAGTCAATTGGAAAAATTAGCTCGTAACTTGGACAAGAACATCTTCGAGCACGCCCAAGGGTTGAACAATGCTTCTATTTGCAAGTTGAATGGTCATCCTTGTGGGTTCAGGATCACCAAAATTTAGGGCTTTGTAGATTGATGCAGGCATGACATTAATTGAGGCCCCCAAGTCCAACATGGCATCGGCAAAAGTGCATTCGCCAATGGTGCATGGGACAGAAAAGATTCTAGGGTCTCTGCATTTCTTTGGCAGTGCTCGTGGGGCACCTGCAGTGAGTTCTTCATTTCTTATTAGGGCTGACACCATACCTCCAATTTCCCTGCTCCCTTTCATCTTTTTCCTTTTGTGTATGCACAATTCCTTGAGGAATTTTGCGTACTTAGGAATCTGTTTAATCGCATCGAGGAGTGGGATATTAATTTCCACTTTTTGGAACATCTTCAACAGCCTCTTCATCGACTTTGGCTTCCTTGGTGAGATGGTCCGAGTTGGAAATGGCAATGGGACAGTTGTCTCTAGCCGAGATTGTGAGTCAACATTTGGTTCAGAATCAGCCTCAGTTGATCTTGGCAACTGCTGCAGTGTAGGTTGGGGTAATTCTTTTCCACTTCTGAGGGTGACTACACTGGCATTTCCTCTCAGATTTAGAATGGTTTGCGAGGGAAGGTTGTTGGATCCAGCCGATTGTAAATGGCTCACAATATTGGCTAACTGTCCAATTTGCGTTTTGAGATCTTGGATGGTGACGGTCACATTTTGCTGGAATTGCATATTGCTGGAGCTCACAGATTGCTGCAGCTCCAGGTTGCTAGTTGCAAGTTGCTTCATCAAGACTTCCAAAGATGGAGAGTTTCCTTGAGTAGGCGCTCTCCACAGCTGTTGTTATTGTTGGAAAGGTGGCGCTGGATATTGCGGGGTCGGCTGTTGATAACCTACTTGTCTCTAATATGCATTCGGTGTGGACCCGAATTGTTGAGCTGTATAAGGCCATTGATTCGGTCCTAGCTGAAATGGTTGTCTTCCATGCTGCTGACTATCAAATGGCCGATTCTGATACGATTGCTTCCATGCTGAAATCCACCTATGGCTCCAACATTCTCTAGTTGGTCCGACTTAGTTTCTTGAAGCCTGGGGCACATATCAGTAGGGTGCTCCATAGAGGTACAGATGCCACAGATCTTGGCTGCCGTGGTGAGTTGTTGTCCAACAGCGAGCTGTCTCACTAGTGAAGTCAATTTGGCCAGTTGATTCTTCATTCTCTGGTTGGTGGCTATGCCGATCTCGTTCACTATCCGAGATGGATTCAGCCCTCTGATCCTGGATTACTATGTGTTGCTTGCCATGTATGAGATCAGGTGCCTTGCTGCTGTTGGTGTCTTGTCCATCAATGCTCCTCCACTGGCAGCGTCTATCATGCTTCTGTCCATCATTGGTAATCCTTCATTAAAGTACTGGATTAGCAATTGTTCGCTGATCTGATGGTGTGGATAGGTAGCGCAGAGCTTATTAAATCTCTCCCAATATTTATACAGAGTCTCTCCTGTATGCTGCCTTATCCCACATATTTCCTTCCGAATGGATGCAGTTCTGGATGCCGGAAAGAACTTCTCCAGAAAGGTGCGCTTCATGTCTCCCCAAGTGTTGAAAAGTGCTGGCTGAAGGTACAGCCAGTCCTTTGCAGCTCCGTCAAACGGGAATGGGAACGCCTTCATCTTGATATAATCTTCTGGAATCCCCTGCGGTCTCATTGTGGAACAGACCACGTGGAATTCTTTCAAATGCTTGTGGGGGTCCTCTCTTACAAGACCATGAAATTTAGGCAACAAGTGGATAAGACCTTACTTTAATTCATAAGTTTGAGCCGGCTCCAGCTGTGGATATTAGATGCACCACAGTTGATACACCACATCTGGTGTAGCCAACTCCTTCAATGTTTTGTCATTGTTCTCCATCTGTCCTGGCTCTCCAAAAATGTTGGAACTAGAAGCAGAAATATTAATAGACAACTAGTTAGAGTTAATGATAGAATCAAACTACTACTATTATTTGCTACTATCTTCCTAGCCTTCCTTAATCTACGCAAAGTTAGTTCAAATTTAGGATCTAATTCATATAAGGGGTTAGTGTTACTCCTAGTCATGCATTATAAAATCATGTAGGAAAATTTGAGTTAAATCAGTGAATTCAGGAATATAAACTACAATTGTCAGTGAATCCTAATAAAACTGTAAGAATCCAATGTGAAAAAAAAATGCAAGTCAATTATGTAATGTAGAAATATATGCAGAACAGAATGCAACATAGAGATTGAATACAATGCATAAGCAAATTTTCTTTAATTTTGTTTTTTTATTGGCAGTGAATTCACGCAGAAATTTTAATACAAACTCAGCATGCTTTATTATTCAGGATCCAAAGTCTAGAAAACAGACATAGACAAATTCAAGAGACTCAATAGATTGACTTAACATACACACTCTATAGACTTGAGATTCGACTTCACTTGGTTTGGCTCACAAAGACACAAAAGAACTTGTGTCCCTGGCAACGACACCAATTTGATAAAAGTGTTTTTAGTCATCTCAACGTGCATCAAATAAACTAAAGCTAACTATAGTATAGTCAACCCTAGGTCGAATTTTCTCAAGGACACAGTGTGCTCGATTGTGATTTTATGTGCAAACTGAAGTAATGCAGAATCTAAGTGTACAATGTTGACTCGTCTCGGCACTGGCCGAGATGCCCTCGGCAGAGACTGGGATGAGATGATCTTAGCAGAGACTTCTCGACTTGGCTCGGTTGAATGCAGACTGACGCATCAGAGTCGGACTGACTTTGTTTCAGACTTAGAAAGCAGTAAATAGGGGGGTTGGAATGCGATAATGGTAGAATGTAAAGTAAAGCTATGAATGCAGAGGAAATACACTACTACTATAGATATTACTGTTATTATTATTATATTACTGTGTTCATGTTCAGTCCCATTAGTCTGAGTCCAGTCCAATTTCTTCACTCTAGTTCTCAGTCCATATTAGCCTAGGGAATTCTTATGACAATTGCCAATGGTTCGTCCATTTCCATACCGAGGAATTACGCGATTGCTACCTCATCAGTTGGCAGGGATTGAGTTTAGAGCTTATTTTAGGTTCTCAATTAACATTCATTAGTTGATTGCCTACTGAATTAGTTAAACTAGTTCCGATTGGCTTAGCTTAACATTGTTCACGTTTTAAATGCAATCGCGATTCAACCCGTGAATTAAAGAAGAGGAAAGGAACAAAGATTGGAAATGTAGAATGAAATTGATTAATAGAAATAGAATACAAACACAATGGTCCGAATTCAGGTGGATCCATCTTCCATGACGATAACCATGGTTGATGGTGGTGGTCCACCTTCACTAGCCTGAGCGTTGAGGACCAGATCCACCAGAGTACGTTGGAAATCCCAATCGGTCCCCTCTGATAGACTTCAGCTTCTCAATCTCAGACCTGCACCTCCTCGATCGAGGGAGACACCAATGCAGCACCGTGCACCACCGTAGATGGAGAAAACGATAGCGTGAAAATGGAATACAATGGATATAAGTAGAGTGTGAATTCAAAGACTCTGAAACAATGCACAGTTCCTCATATTTATACACAATTATGACTGCTACTGCTCCTAACTAACACCTAACAAAATTACATGGTGAATTGCCTAATCTACCCTTGCATAACTTGCGCTGCAAGCTTCTTCAGGAATGACGTGGTAGCTGAGCTGGAGCTGAGGTGGCCTCTGTGTTGGATTGCTGACGTGGATGACGCAATTGGGCTGCTCCTTATTGGGCTGCTCTTTAGTGGGCTGCTGGAATTTGGGCCTGGCTGAGACGACTCTTCTGGCCAAGGTGGAGATGGTCTCGGCTGGGACTCCTCTTCCTGGCCGAGGTGGACTCTGCTCAGTCCTTCAGAAGGAGGGAAGAAGACTTTTTATTAGCTAAGACCCTCAATTTAACACAGATTTATATTTTCTCTAATTTTAGGTCCTTAATATGAATCTCAACTAACACTCAATTCTTAAGCGCAAAATAATCCTACAACATTCTTCTTAGGTCCATACATAAAAGATGTATAATTTGTGACTCATCACCCCCACACTAGAAGAGTACAAAAGGTTGATAGGAATACCCTATGATAAATCTCCACCCTACCTCTTTAGAGGCATTATCCCTCTTGGGCTTTAGTAGCCAGATAACTCAAGGTGCTTGAGTCAGAATTATTAAAGTTGAAGAAAAATTGGAACGGGGTGGAAGGGATCCCAGAAGCGGCCTTAGAAGAAAGGCTCCAATAGCTTCAGGAGGAAGAAGACTGGCTGGCCTTTGTGGACGGGTATGGACTCTTGGTTTATGACATAATTCTCTTTCCTCAAATAGAATGCTATATAGATTTGGCCGCCATAGATGCCTTTCTCAGAAACGAGACCAGGGAGAACACCCTGTTGTGGTAGTCATGGCCAACACCTACTATACTTTGGACTACTGTAGTAAGAGAAACAGAAAAGGGTTAAGATGCTGCACTTCATTGCTCTTCCTGTGGTTAATTGCGCATTTGTTCCACAACAGAAAGAGGACAAGATGCCCCATAGAAGACCACTAATGGAGCTATGTCAAGCTCCTAACGAAGGTGGAATGGACTGCACGCCGGGACGAGGCTATAGAGAGGTCAATCCAGTGGTACTCACAATGGAATGAAAGAGAGGATGTGATCATCCGTTGTGGAGGAATCCCAAACATCCCTCTAATGGGTACCCAGGGAGCCATTAACTGTAATCCTGAATTGACACTTTGCCAAGCCCGATATCTTATGGTCTTACCTCCATCGGAGGAGGTGGGGGCACCCTTCATCCTCCATGGTTTAGGGATACAAGAGCGAGAGTACTTGAAGAAGATCCGCCAAGCTTGGAAAAAGATCGTTAGGAAGGGACCCGAGTGGGGACTGTGAAGCTGCGAAGCCTCATCCAGCTACAAGTCTTGGCTGCAGCATAGAGTAGAGTCTAATTTCTTGACGTTCGGTGACCCCCGGTTTGAAGCCGTGGAAAGCGAACTAGCAGGGCTACAAGGGCAATTAAAAAGGAAACGGAAAGAACTCGACTCCGGGAAGGCGAGGAGAGCCGAGAGATTCCTAAAACGGAACGTTGGTTTCGAATCGCTGCCTAAGGAAAAAGACTGAGGGAGTTGGAGCGGAATCAAGCCTCACTAGAAAAGGAGGAGCTAATAGTGGCCTTGGTGGACGCTAGGTCAAAGGCCACCTTTGCCAACTCCAAGAGCAGATAGCTCTGTTGAAAACGGAGGTGACTAAGTACAAACTCCACAACAAATATCTGGAGAAACAAAGGCAGCAAGGGTTGGCGGAGCTCGTTGAGGAAAGAAGGAAAGCCGCCGACTAGGGCTCACAGGCCGACACCGTGGTTCGGAGATTAAAAGAACAAGCCAGTAAACACCTAGAGATGGCAGCCCACATCGAGGAGGCGGCACGGGAAGCCTAGGAAGAGGCCAGGTTCTAGAAGGATAGGTTTATCAAGTTAGCCTGGATAGCCAACCAAGCTATCAAAGGCATACCCAAGAGTCTCCGTATGGCGGAAGAAATGGTTAACCTGATTAATACACCAATAGAAATCACTCAATTTTTAGGCCTATGTTGAAATTTGTACGACAAAATAAAGGCACTGTCTTTGCCTCCTTGAGGCACCTTCGTAAATATCGCATAAAAATGACAACAAGTTTTCCTTCCACTGTGTCTAAATGCTTCATGATTAAGTTATAACATATATTTTTTTCTTTTTGTTTTTCATGCATAACATGCATCCCATAATAAATACGCTCAACGAAATGTGCACTGGATACCAGAAAAATAAAGCAGTCTATGTCGCAGCATAAATACGCCACGCACCTAAGGTCTAAAGTCATGGAAAGCAAGGTAGAGGCATTGGAACAACAAAATCAAGACCTCAGAGGTGAGGTTCGCCAACTGAGGGAAGAAATGGCCCAAATGTTCCAAATGCTCACCCAGACCAATGCGGCCGTCACGACTCTAGTTAACCCAAATGTTGCCGGGTACGCGCAGAATGCCTATGCTGTAGGACCCTCTCCCTGCAACGTCAGGGATCCACCTTATGGGGTGCCGCAGGGATGGAACACTGAAAACCCTGCCAAAGAGGAGTAGGAACAGCAGAACGCTGTGAATAATGGGCCAATGTTCAACGCCAGTTCGAGAGCCGGCCTAAATCCAAAAGAGAATTCAGGGGCCTAACACTAGACCTCGGGGAATCCCCCCCCCCCCTTTGTAACTCACAGACAAGCCTCCTAGTCAAAAGAAAAATGGCAGTGTTTGGAGGAACGCCTCTGCGCCATAGAAGGAGGAGACAAGTACGGGTTGGAGGCCATAGACTTGTGCTTAGTCCCAGACGTAGGGCTCCTGACAAATTTCAAGAGCCCAGAGTTTGACAAATATAAAGGGAGTTCCTGCCCCCGTGTGCATCTAGCTATGTATTGCTGAAAGATGGCAGCATACATTTATGACGACAAGGTCTTGATCCACTGTTTCCAGGACAGTCTGACGGGGGCGGCACTTAGTTGGTATGTCGGCCCTAGAGCGGGGCGTATTAAGACTTGGCGAGACCTCTCAGAAGCCTTTTTGAAGTAGTATAAATATAACGAAGACATAGCGCTTGACCGATCCTGGCTCCGAACATTGGTAAAAAAAGAACAAGAAGGCTTCAAAGAATACACTCAGCGGTGACGTGAGTTGGCAGCTCAGGTGCTTCCAACTTTGCTAACCTCGTGGTGGTAGGTGAGAGGATAGAGGTGGGCATTCAACGAGGAAAGTTCGCCCAAACCAACAGCTCCACTAGCTTCGCCAAGAAGACAATATCATAAAAGAAGAATGGTGAGACCAACGCTGTGCTAATCGAACCCACCTTCCCTCGGGCCAAGATAAACACATCCTCGTACCCCACTCAGACGGGATCCCGACTAGCGGTAACACATCCAACACCGTACATTCCACCAAGCCAACCGCGAGCAGATGCGGGGCCTACCACCAACCCCAAGCCAATAGAGTAAGTCGCGAGAAGGTCACACAGGATACTGACCCCAATTCCCATGACCAATACCAAGCTTTTTCCCCTACTACTGTAACAAAAACTAATAGAGGTAGTTTCCCTAAAGCCTCTCGAACCTCTATACCCAAGGAGTTATGACCCTAATGCCAGGTGCAATTACCATGGCGAGGCTATAGGGCATTCCATGGAAAGATGCTAGAGTTTGAAGCATAAGGTCCAGGATCTTTTGGATGACGGACTCCTTGGGTTTGAAGACAAAGGGCCCAATGTACATAGTAATCCTCTCCCAGCCCATGGGGCCGCGACAGTCAACACCATAAACCACATGGATGAGAGGGTTGCAAGTCCCAATAGGAGAAGAGACGGAGAACCCGAACAGGCTGTAGATCCAGCTAACCGGGTGGAGGAAGAGTCCCACCCGTATCCGTCGGACAACATCACCATAGTTGCATACATTGAGGGAAACGGCAACCTCACCCCAAACCGTTAATTATTCAATATAACTCGGCTTTCAAACCGGCACATTTTATCATACAGGTCGCGGCCAAGCCTGTTTAAAATAAGAATGTGGTACCATGGAGGTATCCGACTGAGGAACCATAGGCACCTCAAATAAAAGAAGAGTCTACAGCCCCCGAAATCACCAACATAGCCGGAGTAGGGGGCATGACATAAAGCGGGAGGATATTTGCCCCAGAAGCCCTGAGAAATAAAGACCCTGCTCGCGTGAAAAAATAAAAAACAGTAGAGTCACCCAAAAGAATGATGACAGAAGAAAAGGCTCGGGAGTTTCTTGAGGTAATCCAGCACAGCGAATACAAGATACTAGACCAATTGCACGAAACACCAGCACGAATTTCACTCCTTTCGCTATTGATCAACTCGGAGAGCCATCGTGAACTCCTCCTAAAAATACCGAACAAGGCCCATGTACCTCAAAACATTACACCTGCAAAATTTGAAGGTATCATCAACAACATCACCGCAAGTCGTCATCTGTCGTTTTCTGAAGAATTGGTCCTAAACGAAGGCAAAAACCATAATCAGCCTCTTTATATTGCAGTCAAGTGCGGTAATTACATGATAGCGAGGGTGCTGATAGATAATGGGTCCTCACTCAACATCATGCCAAAAACCACGCTGGATAAACTCTACTCCCCTAGCGCCATCGTAAGAAACAGTCCAGTTGTGGTAAGAGCTTTTGATGGCTCCAAGCGGGAAGTGATGGGTGAAATCACACTCCCAATATGCATAGGGCCAACAACCTTTGACATCACCTTCCAAGTGATGGATATCCGGCCAGTGTATAGTTGCTTGCTGGGTCGACCTTGGATACATGTCATGGGGGTAGTCCCTTTATCGCTACACTAGAAAGTGAAATTCATAGCCGATGGACAGTTGATTAGCGTCATAGGAAAAAAAGAAATGATGGTCAGCACACCCTTTGCCACGAAATACATAGAAGAAGATGAAGAAGCTCTGGAAACCTCTTTTCAAGGACTTGAAATAGTGGGTACAACCAACATCGAAACAAAAAGAGGTGACATCAAGCCATCCAAAGTTGCAATTATGGCAGCAAAGGTGCTGATCACTAATGACTTTGAACCCGGCAAAGGGTTAGGAAGAAGACTCGAAGACATAGCCAACCCGGTGGCAATACAAGAAAATCCAGGATGAGCCAGACTCGGCTATAGCGGGGTTGCAAGGAAAGCAAAGCTGGGGTGGAAGGTCCAAAGCAAGCAACAGGCAAGGACTAGTCTCTACCGTCGCTTCACTAGTGGGGGCATCATGACTCTAGAACAAGTAGCAACAGTAGAAAATCAACCGTTGGAGCCGACAGAGCGGGTGCACCCCATGGCGCGAGAGTTGGATAATTGGACTACCGAAGCGCTGCCCGAACTGGCCTTTTGGAAAATGTAATTAAAACCATGTAAAAAAGGGGCCTCGATGCCAATTCCAAACAATACCGTAAAAATAAAAGCTGTGAACACTTCCATTTACCTTCTTGCATATTCGTTCCTTTTTCATTTTCATTTTCATTTGCATTGGAGCCGCGTTTAAAGCACATTTTTTTCTGCTTTCTTTTAAAATGCGGACAAAATAATAATCAGCCCAAACATAGAAACCTTCCCCCAAATAAATAACGTGGCCCTTACGCTTGACGACGTTGACAAATCTAGTAGGCAAGATGAAGAGGAAGAGACGGAGGAAGAAGCCTTGAGAGAACTCGAAAGGTTGCTAGAACAAGAAAGGCCAAAACTCTAGTCTGGCACTAAGGAGTTGGAGATCAACAATCTTGGCAAGGGAGAAGAGACCAGAGAAATACAGATAGGAAAACTAATACATGCCGGATTTCAAGCGAGGGTTGATAGAGCTCTTGAGGGAATATGAAGATATTTTTGCATGGTCTTATCGAGATATGCCAGGACTAGACACTGTCATTGTTGAACACATGCTACCTTTAATCCCCAACGCCATCGTAGTCTGGCAACAGCAGAGGAGAATGAAACCAGAAGTAGCCTTAAAAATCAAAGAAGAAGTGGAAAAATAGTGGAAGGTCGGCTTCTTGGCAGTAGCGGAATACCCCCAATGGGTGGCCAACATCATGCTAGTCCCCAAGAAGGATGGAAAAGTGCGAGTGTGTGTTGATTATAAGGATCTCAATAGAGCGAGCCCAAAGGATAACTTTCCTTTACCCCACATTGACCTATTGGTGGATAACACTACTCAACACTCCTGTTATTCCTTCATGGATGGATTCTCTAGATACAATCAAATTCGGATGGCCCCTGAGGATAAGGAGAAAACCACCACTTTCATCACCATGTGGGGAACATTTTGTTACTAGGTCATGCCATTCGGACTCAAAAATGTCGGGGCAACCTATTAGAGGGCCATGGTCACCCTCTTCCATGACATGATGCATAAAGAAGTGGAAGTCTATGGATGATATGATCACCAAGTCAAAAACACTAGGGCAACACATCGATGACCTAGGTAAACTTTTCGAAAGGCTACGAAAATACCGGCTCAAGTTAAACCCCGCCAAGTGCACTTTTGGAGTTGGGACAAGGAAGTTATTGGGATTTATAGTCAACGAAAGAGGGATCAAACTAGATCTGGATAAAGTCAAGGCCATCCGAGATATGCCGGCCCCAAAAACTGAAATAGAAGTAAGAGGCTTCCTGGGAAGGGTCAACTACATAGCTCGATTCATCTCTCAATTGACGGCTACTTGCAGCCCAATATTTAAACTCCTACAGAAGAACCAGAAGATGGAGTGGAATCAAGAATGCCAAGATGCCTTCAAAAAAGTCAAGCAGTACCTAGAGTCACCTCCTGCTCTCGTTCCAGCGGTACTCGGCAAACCCCTAATACTATGTACCTAACGCTATTGAAGGAGTCCATGGGGGGCATCTTGGGATAGCAAGATGATTCCAGGAAAGAACAAACCATCTATTACCTCAACAAGAAGTTCACAGAATGCGAACAGAGGTACTCGGCACTAGAGCGAACGTGTTGCGCTTTGGTCTGGGCCGTGAATAGGTTAAGGCAATACATGCTGGCTACACCACGCGGCTTATTGCTAAAATGGATCCTCTCAAGTATATCTTTGAAAAGCCAGCACTAACGGGGCGAATAGCAAGATGGCAAATGGCTTTGTCAGAATATGACATAGTCTATACAAGTTAGAAAGCCATTAAAGGAAGTGCTCTAGTGGAACAGCTAGCCTATCACCCTCTGAATGAATACCATCCCTTCTCACACGAATTCCCGGATGAGCATATTAGACGAGTGGAAACTTTAGTTTGATGGAGCCTCGAACCTATTAGGAAATAGGATAGGAGTCGTACTGGCATCCTCGAAAGGTCAGTATTTTCCCTTCTCGGCAAGGTTGGGTTTTGATTACACCAACAATATGCAGAATACGAGGCCTACGCCATGGGAATGAAAATGGCCATCGACCACCAAATCAGCAGGCTTAAGGTCTTTGGTGATTCAGTGCTAGTTATCTACCAACTCCACAGAGAGTGGAAAACACGAGATGCCAAGCTGGTCCCTTACCATGCACACATAATGGTACTGAGTGAGCATTTTAACGAAATATCCTTTCACTATGTCCCACAGGACGAAAATCAAATGGCTGACGCCCTTGTAACCTTGTCAGCCATGCTTCAAGCGAACCAAGGCAAAGAAATGACTATACATGTCCAGCAGCAAACTAAGATGGCCCATTGTCAACAAGTAGGCAAGGCAGAAATCAATGGCAAACCCTGGTATCATGACATCAGGGAGTACTTAAAGAGGGGTGTCTATCCCCCGAAGGCAACTAAAAATGACAAGAGGACACTAAGGAGGCTGGCGATAGGCTTCCTCCTAAGTGGAGTAATTCTCTACAAAAGAAGTGTTGATTCGACTCTCCTACATTGTGTAGATGATTGTGAAGCTCGAGAAATAATGGAGGAAGTGCATGGGGGAGCCTTCAGCACCCACGCCAATGGCCATACCCTCGCCCGCAAAATCCTTCTAGCTGGATATTATTGGAGCAAGATGGAGTCAGACTGCTGCCAACATGTGAAAAGATGCATGAAGTGCCAAATGTATGTTGACAACATCCACATAGCACACACTGCCTTACACAACCTAACCTCTCCATGGCCATTCTCCATGTGGGGATTAGACATGATTTGCCCGATAAAGCCCAAGGCATCTAATGGACACAAATTCATTATGGTAGTCATCGACTGCTTCACAAAGTGGGTGGAAGCTGCCTTGTACGCTAACGTGACAAAAAGCGTGTTGATTAAGTTTATCAAGAAAGAAATCATATGCCACTATGGTCTTCCAGCTCGCATCATCACGGATAATGGAACAAACTTGAACAATAAGATGATGACCAAGTTATGTGAACAGTTCAAAATCAAGCATCATAACTCCACTCCTTACCATCCAAAAATGAACGGAGCTGTAGAAGCGGCCAACAAAAACATGGAGAAAATAATACAAAAAATGGTGGTGACATACAACGATTGGCATGACATGTTACCCTACGGTCTACACGGATACCGGACATCGATGTGTACATCCACAAGGGCAACCCTCTACTCATTAGTGTACGGTACAGAGGCGGTCCTCCTGGTGGAAGTAGAAATACCCTCTTTGAGAGTCCTAGCCGAGGCAGAATTGGATGAATCTAAATGGGTCCAGAGTCGGCTAGACCAACTGAACTTAATATAAGAGAAATGCCTAACCACCGTATGCCACAGGTAGTTCTATCAGAGGAGGATGAAGAACACCTTCGATAGAAGAGTCAGACCTCGAGTGTTCAAGGAAGGGGACCTGGTACTCAAGAAGAGGCTACCCAACATCAAGGACCCGCGGGGCAAGTGGGCTCTCAATTATGAGGGACCATATGTAGTCAAGCAAGCATTCTCAGGAGGAGCCTTGGTACTAGTAGACTCAGAGGGACAAGAATTAATCCACCCAGTTAATGCAGACGCAGTCAAAATGTTCTACCCTTAAGAGTTCGATCAGGAAAGAATCCGAAGAATCAACCTCCAAGTCTCCAGGATGGAGGAGTCAGTGCCGATTGATGCCAAGGAAAGCGTTATTGATTTCCAACTGAAAGCATTAGGCCCACAATTGGTCTTAATTTGTACGCTTGAAACAGCCAACGAGATCCCCTAGGGGGATCCATCGTTGTATCACATGTTCTTGATAAAAATAATATCCTTATTACATAGCATGCATTAATTCGTAAACATGCAATTCCCAAGACTGGTAAGGAAGGCGCATAAGGCCAGGCCAAAATTAGAAAACTTCGCTACCACGAGCGAAACCCACGAAGCCCAAGCTCAAATTGGACTAGCTCTGACGTGAATAGCGGCTCCCCCGAGGCCATTGCGAATCAGAAAACCATGCGACCAACAGGGCAATCCACGTGCACATGAAACTGGACGAGAGGAATCCTTGCATACATTCACAAAAATATATACGCATGCAAAGCGAGGATGGGAAACACCCCATGCATACATGCATACATGCATACTCACATTCCTAACTCAATCCGACCTCATGTCGAAGCCTACCTAAGTGTAGTGAACCTCAATCCGACCCCGTGTCAAAGCCTACCTTAGTGTAGTGAGCTCAATCCGACCCTGTGTCGAAGCCTACCTTAGTGTAGTGAACCTCAATCCGACCCCGTGTCGAAGCCTGCCTTAGTGTAGTGAACTCAATCGAACCTCGCATCGAATCTTACCTTAGTGTAGTGAACCTCAATCCGACCCCGCATCGAAGCCTACCTTAGTGTAGTGAACCTCAAACCGACTCCATGTCGAAGCCTACCTTAGTATAGTGAACCTCAATCCGATCCCGTGTCGAAGCCTACCTTAGTGTAGTGAACCTAACTTAAACTGACTTTGTGTCGAAACCTACCTTAGTGTAGTGAACCATATTCCGATTCCGTGTCGAAGCCTACCTCAGCATAGTGAATTTAAGACCTCACGTCAAAGCCTACCCCAAGGTAGCACACTCAACCAGACTCCATGTCGAAACGCACCTCGAAAAAAAAAGGACAACAAAGAGAAAACATCGAGCCAAAGAAAGGATTCCTTCATAAGTGTACGAGTCTATTAAACTTATGCAAGGAAAAAAGAAATAAAAGCAACACTTAAAATAATTAGTCGGCTTTAGGTGGAAAAATAGAAACGAGCTTGCCATCAACAACATCCTGTGCGATAGTACACTAGCTAAAATTGACGGTAGGTGCAATCAAGGCGGCCTGCCTCAAAGCTTTGGCAAAATTATTACCTTGCTCAGTCAAGATGGCCTTTTCCAGTTTGTCCAGGTAGCCAAGAGCAATGGCCTCAAAGTCGGCAAACTCGGCCTTAGTCTTATTAGCCTTTTCCTTCATCATGGCGGTTTCCTCGACTCGGTGGCCTCACGATCATCACATGCCTTTTTCAAGCTCTCCTTCATGACCTGCAAGGTAGCCTTATCTGTCACTGAAGAAGCCTCCAATTCTGCCACCTGGAAGCGTGCCACGCTCAAGTCACCAAACATGGTGTCAGAAGCTTTCTTGATGGAATCGATGGTGACCTTAGCTATCGACAGGTCTGCCTTGACATCAGTAATAGCAACTTCGGATGAGGATAAGCCTGCATGAACCTTCAGTAGATTTTCTTTCAACTTAGCATTGACCCCCTTCAGCTCATCGCTTTCAAGTGATAATTGATGCACGATCTTTTTCAGTGTGGCGTTATCCTTTGATAATTGTTGATTGGCCTACCTCAGCTCTACAAGATCATTCAATAATTTGGCCATCTCTTACCTACTCCATAGCCCCTCCTAGGCCAATTTCTCCGTTTGAAGAAAGGCTGGCCTTAGGGCATTCATAACGTCTGCTGCACGGATGCATGAAGTCGCCGCCACTTTGAGCGAATTCTCGAGGCCAATGGAAAGTAGCGAATCACGGTCACGGGCGCCAAGCTTCACTCCCAACTTCAAAGAAGGGGGCTCTAGTCGTAGCCCCCACAAAGAGCCTGTTTCAGAAGGGCCCGCAGTAGTATTTGAGTCCCCTTTACCAAAACTGGTGGAGCGCGCCACTCGACCGACAAACTCAGTGGCCATCGGGGTAGAAGAATCCTTATGGCAACAATAGCAGCGACGCCCTGATCGGTAGATACAGGGGGCGCTCTCTCAAAAATGGCTCTGACCTCCAAAGAAACCTCCCTTGCAGTTGCGGTTTCGGTCGAGATGACAACTGGAGAAGGATCAACCGCTGGAATCACCTCAATCGGTTTGACCTTCTTGACTTCATCTTTGTAGGGAGAGGGAGTCCTCTTTCTCTTTGGACTCAACAGAGGAGGCGGGGCTAGTACTGGTTTGAAAACCGATCCCTATTGCACGACAGGTGTCGACGGAGCAGGCGAATGAGACGTTGGATCATCAGGTTGTTTGACAGGTGTGCTTCCCGCAGCCACCTGGTTCCACTGCATTATGGCACCTAAATCATAGTCGGACTTCTTGAAGATGGCTATGATACGAAATAAAAGACATGTCAGTGGTTCGGCGCTTGGTCGAGTCAGTTCAAAAGCCACAAAAACAAAGATTTACCTATGAAAAAGGGGTTAGGGTCATCAGCGAAAGAGGCCGCCACCACTTCTTTACAGTTCACACCGCGAGGAAGTTGGTTAAGGATGCCCCAACTTACTTGGTCTTCAACACTCAGGTCTTCCAAACTTAACCCCTGTACCTAGTTTGGCATAAGCCAGTATCAAGGTATTGGTTCCCCATCCATAGTGAAAGGAGCATCCTTTACTGGGGATCACCTTCACATAACCGCTTTTGAAAGCCTTATAAGATTCCATATAGGGGCAAAACAAATTCATGCAGTGCATAGCCGCAAGAGACACCTAGGCAGCGCCCTGGCTGATCCGGGCAGTATAAAACGAAAAAAGGAGGGAGGTCGTGGGCTCAAATGAGAGACCTCAGCAAATGGTCTTGAAAGCTCGAAGGGTGGCCCAACTATTGGGGTGAAGTTGTGAAGGACCTCGACATAAAAGAAGTTAATGGGCAACAAAATCCCCAAATCTTCAAAAATTGTTTCATACATGAAGATGAAATCATCCTCGTCCTCCTGGGCTGCATAGCAAACACGCTTGTCGTCAAAAGGCACCATCATAATGAAATCATTGGCTGAAGATGGGTCCACCCAAGTACCCTTTGCAACTAATCTATCCACCTGTGAGGGCATCATGCTAGACACCTACTTAAGGACATCTGGACTCACCCATTCCTCATAATGCTATGTCGAATGAGAGGGAACACTAGCAGGGACCATCGACTCCGACACAACTGCCAATGAAACTGGCTCCGTAGAAGGAAAAGAAGAGGAAGATTCAGAAGATACAGGGACTGGAGACTTACACTTGGATTGACCCGCCATGAGTAATGAGAGAAAATAAGGAGGCTTAGAGAGAAGATCTTGGTGCACAAGAGGGTGAATAGAGTAGCTGTGTGGGACAAAAGGAATCGAAGGAGAGAGCCCTTATTTATACCCGCGAAAAGGCGTGCGAAGGAAGCCAAGGATACGGCACGAAGTACCGAGGGAGTGCAATCGTGAGGAGGAGGCGCATTTAAGGAGAAAAAGACAAAATGCATTCAAGACGAAGCGAAACGATACGACTTCCGTCATTCCAATTTTAAAGCACATAATCTCCTAACCCTCGAATGTTACCACACCGAAGGGGCACGTCGCCTTCATGCGCGACTCTTGGATCCCCAGTGGTTATGTTACTTGACAAAAAATGCGTCACACCTACACGTGACTTTCTAATGACCATGTCGCCTGACACTTAGGCTCGTCACGCAGCCTTCTATCTCCAGATAACCACCTCATATCCCTCACCAGCGAGTCGGCATTACTCCCCAATGAACCGCTACTCGGCCAACCACTCACTCAGCCCTACCCCTTGACGAACTAGTAAATGCCTCGACTGCATGACCAGTGGATAACCCGACATGCAGATTAAGACCAAGAAGAAGTGGTCTCTATTCCTGATCACCCTATAAGACATCCACGCCTCCCTTAGGTGATCACGAATAAAGAGGGGGCAACTGTAAGACCCCAACAGTGTTCAGCTCAAGAGAGCACCTTGGCGGAAGGAAGATAATAAGGGTCCGCAGCCCAATGCAACCAAATGGGAAGAATGCTGGGCTCACCCCGGATTACCACGGGAAAGGAAACTTGACTGTATTGGAGTAGGTATTGGACGTCGAAAGGCCCAGACCCAAACTAGGTCCAAGAGCCTAGCTCAACGCTGACAAGATTTTCCACCTCAACAGAAAGAGTGCTACCCCACCATGCTCAGAGCATCCAGGCCGTAAGGCTCCGTAAGGAAGTAGAGCCCCCGATCAAGCCATGTCAAAATAGCAAGACTTAACAGACTAAACAATCCTTACCAATCACAACACACAAGAGTGCCAAGTCATCCACTACCCATGAAATGTGCCGAGAATCATGGAAAATCGTGGCACAATTAAGCGTAGAGCCCCATGAAGATCAGCCTTGGGATTGCTTGCAATAACAAATTTAATCAACAAGTTGGGAAGGGGGCAAGTGACGAGATCAGACACACCCCCCAGCACCTCCCCAAAGGCTATAAAAAGCCTCATCACGAAGAAACATTGTTAGAGAAATTCGTAGGACGCTTGTGTAAGTTCCCAACTACTCGCATCAACCGTCTCTCTGGATACTAAGTAAGGTTCTTGGCCAAATCTTATTCATCTTCCGACGAGCCCTCATTCATTTCATAAACAATGTGCATTACACTCTAGATGGTCGGCGAGCCATTGTTCATTTCATAAATAGTGTGCATTACACTCCAGATGGCCAACGAGCCATTATTTATTTCATAAATAGTGTGCATTACACTCCATATGGCCGTCATGCCATTATTCATTTCCCAAACAATGTGCATTACACTTTAGATGGCCGGTGAGCCTTCATTCATTCCCAAGATAGTGTGCATTACACTCTAGGTGATCAACATACCACCACCTAGCCGTCCAAGCTAGTTCATAAGATGGCCTATAACTAATCCTTGAATTCAAGCATTCAAGTACAGAGCATCTTGCACATCCGGGTCAATCCACATATTGCCCAAGTCATCCTAGCTTACTCTTACATGGCCAGAGGACGCCGAAAGGATAGTCCGGCTTTAGTTCCTTAGTCACCAAGTTGAGTATCCATAGATTCAGTCTCCACCGCGTCGAGGACGCCTAAGCGAAAGTCCCCTCCTACTAATTGTAACACAAAATTGATCTCCTAAGGAAAGACGCCTAATGGAAAGTCAAATCCTACCTGCACTCACAGAACTACGTTGACTTTGATTCCTCCTGACTAGGAGGGGTACGTAGGAGCAAGAGCTCGTCAAGTCCAAAATCATCCACATCTTATCTCACATATTTCGATCCGGTCAAACTATAGGAAGTGAAGGTTGTGTTAACATATACAAGTCGTCGGGTAACTAACAAGTGGTAGACGGATGGGATGATGTGCCACCCCCATGCGTAAACGACCCCTTACCTGGATCTTAGATTCGCTTGCCTACCTTATCTGTCTTAGATTCCCAATGTACATTAAAACATTGGTGGCGACTCCAATCCGAGTTAGTACAGGTTTAGTCAATCCCCTGGGTTGATTGAATCAATACCGACTCGACGCCGAGTCAATGAGCGAATCTGGTCCCCAGTCTAACTTTGCTCGAAAAAGATATTTCATAAAAAAAAGAATTAAAATGACGAAAAACACCTCACGACGTGATCTAGGTCGCGTCACCCCTTTTCATGCTGCTCCTCTTTAGATGCAGCCTCTTCATAAGCCCTACTTCTTTTGGACACTATTCTGGACGCATTTCTGGTTTGGACGACGAGACCTTACTATTCTTATCACAACCATATGGGATGCACTTTTTAGTTGACTATTTATCCCTTATAATCCAAGCCTCTTCCAAAACAATGTAAACTTTGAATTCTCAATTGCATAGGAGCAAGAGGCAACACTTGTCAAGTTCAAAACCCCTCAAAAAATATATCTTTCTTTTTCCATCAACAATCTAATTCTATCTACATTTGAAAGGTAAAAATAACAATTTCGAAGTCAATAAATTTCATGTGTCTAATTAAGGTTAGGACGGATGTTGTGGGGAGCTAACACCTTCCTTACACATAATGGACTCCCGAGCCTAAAATTTGTTTTCATAGACCGGCCTTATTCTTCTCAAAGGTTTTTCTAACATTTCCCTCAATAAATGTTGGTGGTGACTCCATTGCAAATTCATTTTTCTTTCCTCAAAAAGACTTGCCATTTCTTTTTCTATTTTTGCCATCCTCATCACAATTACAATTGCGACACACAGAATACATGAATTGCTTGTAATTAGGGTGATTACAAGTGTTATATAATCTAAAGAGGTACCTCTTGTAAAAGAGTGACCCAAGATAAATCTAGGTGTTGTTTTTCTCTTCCCTTATGTTTGTTATGTTTCTGCACACTTTGGACAATTTGCCTATAGACAGTTTGTTATGTTTTTGCACACTTTGGATAGTTTGCCTATAGACAAGGTTTTTGAACTTATATTTGTCATATATTTCCAAAAGTGCTTAAAAATCACAGACACAATTTAACCCCTTTTCTTTTTTGATTCATGTTTCCTTTGGTTGGTATCAAAGCTCATCCTTAAGGAGTTGAGCATCTAATAGTGTAGGGTAAAAGATCCTATACAGTACTATGAAGAATGAAGGACATGCTATCAATAGATCTCCTATGTTTACAGGATAGAACTGTGACTATTGGAAACAAAGAATGATTGTGTTCTTTGATGCTTGTCATAGGCCTCCAGGTGAAGCTCCTCAAGTTCTTACAATTAAAGCTTTCTTTCCTTACTTGCGTGGTCAAAGGCCAAGGTACATCTCTTCACTGCCTAATGTGCACAATGCTCTATTTCTACTAGAAGGTAACACGCCTTACCAAAAATTATCTAATAAGGGGACATTTCTAACGGTGTTCGATAAGCTGTCCTGTGAGCCCAAAGAGCATCCTCTAACAACGACTCCAATCTTTTCTATTGGGGTATGCCACCATTTGCAAAATCTATTTGATCTCCCTATTAAAGACCTCAGTCTACCCATTGGTTTGGGGATGATAAGCAGTATCCACTCTATGCACCACCTCATACTTCTCAAGTAAGGTGGTCATGGTCTTATTGCAGAAATGGCTCCCCTAGTCATTGATGAGAGCTTTAGGCACACAAAACTTGTAAAAAATATTAGATTTAACAAAATTCACAACAACTTTAGCATCATTAGTTTTGGTGGCTTTAGCCTCCACCCATTTGGAAACATAATCAACAAGTAAAATATATGCATAACCATAAGAAACAGGAAATGGACCCATGAAATCAATACCCTAGACATCAAAGACCTCATGAAAAAGAATGGGCTGCTAGGGCATCTCATGCTTATGAGTGATGGCCGCTCCTGCTCTTTGGCACTATTCACAAGTGGTAACAATGTGGTAGGCATCCTTGAAAATGGTGCGTCAATAAAGACCACTATCCAATACCTTTTGGGCTATCTGATGCAATCTATAATGCCCACCTATAGGTACAGAATGACAAAACTAGAGCACTAATTAGATCTCATGGTTTGGTATACATTGGGAATCAGTTGATCACTGTAAAATTTCCACAAATATGGATCGTCCCACACATAATATTTAGTCTCACTCTTAATTTTATCCTTATATGATTTGGATGCCTCTTGGGGTAAAATAGATGCAACAAGATAGTTAACAATGTTAGCAAACCATGGAACAATACTATCTAGCTACATAAGTTGCTCATTAGGAAAGTCATCTTTAATAGGTAAAGGGTCAATCCTCCCCTCAATTTTTCTCATGTAGTCGGTTACTAGGTTCTTTGAACCACTTTTGTCTCTAATCTCTATATTAAATTCTTGAAGGAGAAGCATCTAGTGAATTAATCTTGGTTTCGCATCGGGCTTTTTCAACAAGAATTTCAAAGTTGCATGGTTAGAGAAAACAATAATCTTGGAGCCAAGAAAATAAGAACGAAATTTATCTAAGGCAAAAAAAATAGCTAAAAGCTTCTTCTTAGTCGTGATGTAATTAGACTGGGCTGAATCCAATATGCGAGAGGCATAAGCTATAACATGGGAATGCTTTCCAACTTGTTGACCTAAAACTCCCACAAGTGCCAAGTTAGATGCATCACACATGAGTTCAAAGGGGAGCTCCCAATCAAGCGCCTAAAGGATATGAAGGGTGGTAAGTCTCTTTTCCAACTCTTGGTAGGCCTTAATGCATGGCTGATCAAAGACAAGGTTCGCATCCTACTCTACAAGCTTAGACAATGGCAAGGCTATTTTGCTAAAATTTTTGGATGAACCTTTTGTAAAAACTTGCATGTCCAAGGAAAGAACGAACCTTCTGCACAAATACGAGGTGAGAAAGAGAAGAAATAATATCAATTTTGGCCTAATCAACCTCAATACCTTTATTAGAGACTAGATTCCCTAAGACTATACCTTCAGTCACCATGAAATGACATTTCTCAAAGTTCAATACAAGGTTAGTCTTAATGCACCTATCTAGAACTCTAGACAAACTCTCCAAGCATGCATCGAATGAAGGGTCATACACTGTAAAATCATTTATAAAGACCTTCATGCAACTCACTAATAACTCAGAAAAATACTCACCATACACCTCTAGAAGGTGCTTGATGAGTCATATTTTATACACCTTACAGGGACCTAAGATGAGTGTTTTAGAGACCAATTGGTGCTTAAGAATTGAGTCTTGGCTAAGATTCATATTATGGACCAAGAAATGGAGAAAGTATAAATCTATGATAATTTGCAGGTCTTAGCTAATAAAAGATTCATTCCTCTTTGTAGGATAATTCCAAATGATCTCGACCCCTCAAGAAGAGTCTCGGCCTAAGTGAGCCGTCCTGGCCAGACCAACTCACCACAGGACCAGCCGACTCTATAATCTAGCAGCCCAATAAGGAGCGACCCATTGCACTATCCACGTAAGGCATCTCAGCTCAAGTGCCAACATATCTCCAAGTCCAATTCAGATGCCATGTCACCCTGGAAAAGCTTGCAGCACAAGTTACACAAGGGTAGAATAAGAAAGGCAATCTGTAATTCTGTTAGGATTCTTGGCTAGCGTGTTTAGCAAGGTCCAACTCATATATATATGGGAAGAGCTAGGCACGGTTAAAGGTTGTTAATTTTAGACTAGACTCCATAAACATTACATTCTATTCTCTCACGCACATTCTTCATCCTCACGATGGTGCACGACTCTTCAATGGCGTTTCTCTCGATTGAGGAGGCACAGGTCATGGACTGAGAGGCCAAAGGTTATCAGAGGGGACCGCTTGGCTTGCCATCGCACTCTGGTGGACCTGATCCTCAATGCCTTGATTAACAGAGGTGAACCATCACCGTTCAACCATGCCGATCATTGTGGAAGACGGATTCACCGAATTCATACCTTGTGTTTGTGTTCATTCTTAATAATATAAGTAGTTTCTGATTCCAATCTCATGTTTGTGATTTCTACACTTTAATCCGCTCGATGTGTTGCAATTGCATATTGTAATGAGGACTACGTTGAACTAGGCCAATTGGAATCGGTTTAACAACTTCAGTAGGTAATCTATTAGAGAACCTAAAATCAACTCTAAACTTAATCCCTACCAACTGATGAGGTCGCGATTGTGTAAATCCTCGGTATGGCAATGGATGAATGTTTGGCGATTGTCATAAGAGAATCCAAGGTTGATATGGAACGTGAACTTGAGTGAATGAACTAGAACTGACTTAATTATTGAGACGGAATATGAATACAGTAGTAGCAGTAGTAGTAGCCTAGCTTAGTCGTATTTAGTTTTTTAGTTAATTGTTGTTTTACTTGATCTACAACCAACCCCTTGTTTCCTGTATTTCAGTCTGAAACCGAGTTAGTCTAACTCTGTTGAGTCTGTCAATAGTTAGCCGAGACCGTGTCGGATAAGGCTCTACTGAGTTCATATCAGACCAGTCTCTACTAAGAGCAACTCGACACCTAGCCGAGAGTGAGTCTGCATTTTACACTTAAATCCCGCATTACTTAGTTTTTACACAAAGTCATAAATGCAATGCATATGTGCGTAAAGGAAGGGGTGAAATAGAAAGACTTCTGTTTTTTTCAGGGTGGAAAGAATGTGCAAAATCTGATATCCAGTATTTTTGCTCTGCTCCTATTGTCTACAGCTTGCGGAAGCTTTCTCCTCATCCATTTTGATAGTTTCAACATAATATCCTCCAATAGCTTCTCTGTAATATTGCCTATAACTCCTACACTGGGATTAGTGGCATTGCTACTTTTCACACACAGAGAAGATTTAGTTAATCCAGTATAGGTACACTCACAATTAACAAAATTCTTAAAATCGATATTTCCAAAAAATTCAGAGTGTTTAGTAAATTCATAATGCAAATTTACTAAGGCATGGAATGGCTGCACTATGGATGACACTAGTATTGAGTCTACTGCTAGTGAGCGAAGTGAAGAAGGTTCATTTGTGGATTCCTAACTCAGCTGCTGGGAGTGGATTCGACTTTTCGAAAGAGTCTGACGGTCGCATGTCATCTTAGTTGTCCACGTGTAGATGCAGCTACCAGATATAGTCTCGGCATCCGTCAAGTTGCTGCATTGGCTACCGAAGATACATTCAGACATAGCTTAATATCGGTTTTGGCCTTGATTACCGAGAATGGACTCAGCTTCCACGTTTGAGTTGGACATGGATGGTACTTGCTTGTGGATTCTATTGTCCGAGATGGAGTAGGACATGGCATGTGTCTCTTCACACGAGTTGGTTTCGTCTCATCTCGGCTTTAGTTGGCCGATTCAGTTAGGATTCGATACTTTGGTTGCCGAGTCGGTCTTGGCCTTTAGCTGCTTCTGACTTTGTTTGTCTAAATCAGACTCGGTATCTGTCTTATTGCTCGAGTAGCTCTCAACTCTTGTCGGGTCTCGATAGTTGGGAACTGGCTCACTCTCGGCCTGTTTACGGTTGCGGCTCCTAAAATTAGGCTTAGTGGCCTCTTGATTGTTCGACTCTGAATCGGCTCCTTCTAAGTTGTTGGACTCGGCTATGGCTTTGATGATGGAGTTTTTAGTCGTTTCAACGCACTTATCAAATAACTAAAGCTAATTATAGTATAGCCAACCCTAGGTCATTCTTCTCAAGGACACAGTGTGCTCAGTTGTGATTTAGTGTGAAGTAAAATGATGCAGAGTCTGAGACGTGGAGTATTGACTCTTCTCGGCACTGGCCGAGTGGCTCTCGGTAATAACTGAGCGCAGACAAATGCTATAAAGATGGACTGTCTCTGTCTCAGACTAGAAGGTAGTAAACAGGGGGGGTTAGAGTGCAAGTGAATAGGAAATAAGCTAGACTATGAATGTAATAGACATATACTACTATTACTGGTTATCTATTATTATCATTATTTAACTATGTTCGTGTTCAGTCATGTAAGTCCAAATCCAGTCCAGTTTCCACACTCCAGTTCTCAGTCCATATCAACCTTGGGAAGTCTTATGGCAATCGCCAAAGATTCGTCCATTGCCATATCGAGGATTTATGCAATTGCTACGTCATTAGTTGGTAGGGATTAAGTTCAGAGTTGATTTTAGGTTCTCAGTTAACAATCGCTAAATGATTACCTACTAAATTAGTTAAACCAGTTCCAATCGGCTTAGCTCAAAATTGTTCACAATTTAATTTCAATCGCGGATTAAATCATGAATTAAAGGAGAGGAAGAGAATGGAGATGAGAAATGCAGAATGAAATTGATTAACAGTAACAGAATACAAATACAGTTGTTCTGAATTCAGGTGGATCCATCTTCCACGACGATCGCCAAGGTTGATGGTGGTGGTTCACCTCCGTTAGCCTGAGCGTTAGGATCAGCTCCACCAGAGTGCGTCAGTAGTCTGATCGATCCCCTCTGGCAGACTTTGGCTTCCCAATCTTAGACCTGCACTTCCTCAATCGAGAGAAGCACCAATACAGCACCGTGCACCACCAAGAATGGAGGAATGAGAGCGAAGTAAATGGAATGAATGAAGTGTATCAAGAGTGAATTCAAAGACGCGTAAAAAGTGCACAACTCCTCCCATATATACACGAGCTGAGCAGCTAGATAATGCTAACAAAATATCCTAACAGAATTACAATGTGAATATCCTTTCTACCCCTGTGAAGATCTTCCAACGTGACATGGCAGATTCTCCAAGAGTGACATGGCGGCTGAGCTGGCGATGAGGTGGATAGTTGACGTGGAAACACAATTGGGCCGCTCTTTATTGGGCTGCATGGCGTGAATTGCCGAGACGGCTCTGGCATGGCCGAGACGGAGTTGTCTAGCCGGAATGACTTCATCTCGGCTGAGACTCTTCAGTTGACCCTGGTCAACTCGGCTTGACCTGCAGAAGAAGGAGTGATACTTTTTATTTGCTAAGAAGTCTGAATTAACACATATTTGTATTTTCTCTATATTTAAGCCCTATAAATTGAATCTTAGCTAACAAATCATTCTTAAGTGCAAAATAGCCTTGCAAACATCCTTCTTAGGTGTCTAAAAGATGCATAAATTGTGACTCATCACACCCCCACACTTACCTTTTTGCACTCCTGGGCAAAATGAAAATCAACAAAGGGAAAATTTTTAAAGAATTTTCACTTGGCTTCCTTTAGTTCAACGGAGACAGAATCGACATTCATTCACTCTGAGATCGAGACACTCTAGCAATCTAAAAATTACTTCTTCTGGGCTCTAGGCAATTTCATGACCTGTAAACCAGAGAAGGCAACCAAGAGTGACAGAGCTCTCATTTAAGCGAATAACTCCCTTGCTCCACACGTGTTTTTTGGGTTTGTATTTACACTCAACATTCATGGAACTGATATTACCATATTTTGACAAAACTCTTCTTCCACTCCTGTAAAAACATAGCAAAAATGATCACTAGGACTTCTTTTCGGCTTGTAACGAGGCAAGGGGTGTAGGTAGGATAATATGGAAAAGTGGTCTCAGAACCCTTAGGAAAGAGAAAGGCAATGGGGAGTAAGTTCCTTCAGCATGGGGGCATCCCAGGATACTTAAGTCTTCTTCCTTTATTCTGCTTTTATTTTTCTTTGCTTATTTCCCCCTTTCAATTCCTTTTCTTTCTTTTCCTCCTGTTGCTTTGCACCTTTTGCTGTATACTTTTTGCGTTTTGGCTGCTTTTCCATTTTTCTTTTTGTTTCCCTTGCGCACTTGTTTCTATCTTTGCCCTTCGAGCCTTCAGAAAATGTGAATTTGATTCAACTCCCTAGAACTTCCCCCACACTTGATTATGACCTACTCCCAAGACAATTCCAAAGCTCCTCTATTCCTGAGGATGAGGTTGATTCATGGGTTTTCTGGCCTTGGCTTGTGCTGAGTTGTCAGAAAGAATGGTTATGTAGGCTCAATGGGGTAAACAAGGGAGAGAATTTTCTTCAGGTGGGCTTTATTTGGCTCGGGGCTAATCAGAAACATAGCCTAGATCATGTCATTCCTGCATGTGAGAACGGTAGTATCCAGAGAGTTAAGGTAAAATGTAGAATATGCAGCTAACAAGAATGCAAAAATCACACTAGAAAAAGAAGAGAGATGGTAAGATGTAAGACATCAATATTTACACAGGCTCAAAATCTCACTCGGGTTATGTTGCTTTGTCACCAAAGGTTTTTCTTTTCAGTTTCTCAATCAATCACTGGCTAGAGCACCAAAGTTTCATTCCCTTCAAGCTAGAGAAATCTCTTGTTAGAGTTGCAAAATTACTTCCTACTGTCTTTTTCAAACATCCAGAAGCCAATTCAAGATTCTTTCCAAACAGTTTATTTTTGGCAATCCACTTTGGAATTTTGCTTAGGAGGGAAGAATTAAAACAAAATAATAGAACTGAAATCCTGCAGGGCCGAAAGCGTTCTGGATCCGGTCGGCTTGGGCAGCTTTTTATTGAAAAACAGATGACAGATTTAAGAAAAAAAACAAATGAAACAAAGCAATTAAACAAATTTAACAAAATGAGACAGACAAATTTAAAATTAGCAGAGTTCAGGATGATGGGAATAGAAACAAGACAAGCAATTCAAATGACTGTAACATTATCCCCCCCCCCACACTTAAAATTTTGCATTGTCCTCAATGCGAGGCAGGGTCGTTTGGTGGAGCTGGTTCCATCAATGATATTATCTCCATGCCATGAGTGATTGGCGCTGGTCCTTCATGGAATGGCTTAATTTGCTGTCCATTGACCTGGAAGGTGCTGTTATTGTGTTCATCTTTTAGCTGTATTGCACCATGGGGAAACACATTAGTGATAACAAAAGGTCCATCCCATCTAGAACGAAGCTTACCTAAAATGAGTTTAAGGCGTGAGTTAAACAGGAGAACTTTTTGGCCGACTCTAAATTCTTTACTCAGGATCTGCTGGTCACGGAATTGCTTGACTTTTTGTTTGTAGATCCTAGAATTTTCATATGCTTCCAAGCGAAGTTCATCTAACTCTTGTAGTTGAAATTTTCTTTGCTCTCCAGCTTGATCATAGGCTAGATTGCACTGCTTAACAGCCTAGTATGCTCTGTGTTATAGCTCCACAGGAAGGTGACAGACTTTTCTGAAAACAATCCTATAGGGAGACATCCCTAAAGGTGTCCGGTGTGCAATTCGATGCGCCCATAGAGCATCCTCGAGGAGGCGGCTCCAGTCTTTCCTGCTGGAATTGATCATTTTTTGCAATGTTTTCTTGATTTCCCTGTTGAACACTTCGGCTTGGCCATTTGTTTGGGGGTGGTAGGCAGTAGCAATTCTGTGTGCTACCCCATATTTTTGAAGAAGAGAAGCCATGGCTCTATTACAGAAGTGGCTGCCTTGGTCACTTATGAGCGCTTTTGGTACACCAAACATGTAGAAAATATTGGACTTGAGGAAGTCCACAACTACTCTTGCGTCATTGGTTTTGGTGGGAATGGCTTCTACCCATCTTGATACGTAATCCACGACCAGCAGAATGTATGAATATCCATTGGAGACTAGGAATGGCCCCATGAAATCTATTCCCCAAACATCAAAAATTTCACAGAACTGGATAGGTTACTGGGGCATTTCATGCCTTCTGTTATGGTCACTTCTGCTTTTTGGCATTTCTCGTAGGTGAAGACGAATTCATGCGCGTCCCTAAAGATAGTTGGCTAGTAGAGGCCATAGTCTAGCACTTTTCGGGCAGTCCAAGTTGATCCATAGTGACCGCCTCCAGGTGCCGAATGGCAGAACTGGAGGACCGAATTGATTTCGGCTTCAGGAATGCACCTGCGGATGACCTTATCACTACACAGTCTCCACAGGTAGGGATCATCCCAAATGTAGTACTTGGCATCGCTTCGGATTTTCTCCTTATGTGCCTGCGACGCCTCCGGTGGAAGATGAGATGTTGCCACATAGTTACAAATGTCAGCAAACCATGGTGTGGTCGTCTGGATGTTTAATAGCTGCTCGTCAAGGAATTCATCTCGGATAGGCATCAATTCACTTCCTTTTTCGATTCTACTTAGATGATCTGCTACAGAGTTCTCAGCACCCTTCTTATCTCTGATCTCTAAATCAAATTCTTGAAGAAGAAGCATCCACCTGATCAGTCTCGGCTTAGCGCCAGGCTTCTTCAGCAAGTATCTCAAGGCAGCGTGGTCAGAGAATACAATTATCTTGGAACCGAGAAGGTAAGAACGAAATTTGTCCAAAGCAAATACGATTGCCAAAAGCTCCTTCTCAGTCGTTGTGTAGTTTTGCTGGGCCGGGTCCATAGTTCTAGATGCATAGGCAATCACGTGTACCGGTTGGCCGGCTCTAGCTCTCTAGCCGAGAATAGCTCCTGAAGCCAAGTTGGATGCATCACACATCAGCTCAAATGGCAGGTCCCAGTTTGGTGCTTGTAAAATAGGTGCGGATGTGAGTCTTCTCTTCAAATCCTGAAATGCTTTAATACAGGGCTGGTCAAAATTATATTCCACATCCTTCTCAGCAATTTGTATAGAGGCAAGGCTAGTGTACTGAAGTTTTTGATGAATCTTCTGTAGAAACCTGCGTGTCCAAGAAATGAGCGAACTTTCCGCACAGAAGCGAGGTTTGGAAGGGAGGTGATGATGGCTATCTTTGCTTTATCCACCTTGATGCCTCTGTTGGAGACCAGATGTTCCAACACTATTCCCTCGGTTACCATGAAGTGACATTTTTCAAAGTTGAGCACGAGATTTGTGTCAATGCATCTCTTCAACACCCTTGATAGATTATTCAGGCATGCTTCAAATGAGTCAGCATACACTGTGAAGTCATCCATGAATACCTCCATGCAGTCCTGCAGCAAGTCCGAGAAGATGCTCAGCATGCAATGTTGGAATGTACTCGGCGCATTGCACAAGCCAAATGGCATGCGTGTATACACAAAGGTACCAAATGGGCAGGTGAAGGTTGTCTTATGCTGATCTTCAGGTGCAATATGAATTTGCATGTAGCTTGAGAATCCGTCCAGAAAACAGTAGTGGGATTTCCTAGATAACTTCTCAAGCATTTGGTCAATGAAAGGCAGAGGAAAATGGTCCTTGCGAGTTGCTTGATTCAATCTTCTATAGTCTATGCATACTCGCCAGCTATTCTGAATCCTTGTTGGGACCACTTCTTTGGCATGACAGTCATCCCAGACTTCTTTGGCACCACTTGCACAGGGCTCACCCATTGGCTATCCGAGATGGGGTAGATGATCCCTGTCGCAAGGAGCTTCGTGACTTCTTTCTTAACCACGTCCAGTAGTGTTGGATTCAGTCTTCTTTGTTGCTACCTTATGGGCTTGATTTCCTCCTCCATCAATGTTATGTGCATGTAAATGGAGGGGTTTATGCCAGGAAGGTCTGCTAGCTTCCACCCTATTGCCTTCTTATGTTGCCTGAGAACCTCCAACAACTTGTCTTCTTTCTCTTGGTCGAGATTTCTAGCAATAATAACCGGGAGTTCCTGTTCCTTGTCCAGGTAGGCATATTTCAGGTGACTTGGCAATGTTTTTAATTCTATTGGTGGTGGCGGACATGGAGATTTTTCAGTTTCTGAGGTTGGATCCATCTGGCCGACTTGATCTTGACTCGGCACTAGGTGCGTTGACATGATTTCGGCCTTTGTCCGCTTCGGCCGGCTCGACATGTTTATTTCGGTTTTTGTCAGACTAGAGTCGGCATCGACCACTTGCACCTCTTCAGAGTCGGGTCCGGATGGAATAATGGCTTCTTCCTCGGCCTGTGTCTGGTCTTTATTGGCCGAGACGGTTTCGGCAAACGTGTCAGCCTTGCTCTTTGACTCTTTGGCCGAGTTGACTTTTATTTCTTTATTGACTCGGCCTTCTCTGGCCGACTCGTTCTGGGTCGTGTAGATTGTCGCCAATTGTACAATTGTAGACTTTTCCGCTTCGGCGACCTTAATCTCTGTATTACTCGTACACCCTGGGTATTCTTGGTTGCAGACTTGGTCTAATAATTCGGACAATTCCACTTCAAAGGCTAAGTCAACGATATCATTATGATTATCCTCAAAGTTGGAGAGGTCTTGTACTTCCTCATAGTCGACCTCTTCATCGATGACCTCTGGGCAGCTACTTTTAGCATTCTCAGCAGACTCCTCAATGTTTTCATTGCTGCCATTTAGTTGAAGATATTCTTCAACTAGTTCATCAAGTACATCAATGCTAAAGAGAGAGTGGTCTTCGGTAGGGTGCTTCATGGCTTCGAAAATATTGAATTGCACCAGAGTGTCACCGAATTCCATGGAGAGCATCCCTGCATGCACATCAATCTTTGTTCTGGCTGTCATCAAGAAAGGTCTTCCCAGAATTAAGGTGGATTCTTTTTCGGATGTCTCGTCCTCCATATCTAGCACATAAAAGTCAGTTGGAAATATTAGCTCGTTGACTTGGACAAGAACATCCTCGAGAACTCCCAAGGGTTGGACAATACTCCTGTTTGCAAGTTGAATGGTCATCCCTGTGGGTTCTAAATCACCAAAATTCAGGGACCTATAGATTGATGCGGGCATGACATTAATTGAGGCTCCCAGGTCCAACATGGCATTGGCAAAAGTGCATTCGCCGATGGTGCATGGGACAGAAAAGATTCCAGGATCTCTACATTTCTTTGGCAAAGTTGGGGCACCTACGGTGATTGTTTCATTTTTCGTCAAGGCCGACACCACACCTCCAATCTCCTTGCTCCCCTTTATTTTTCTCCTTTTGTGTACACACAATTCCTTGAGGAATTTTGCATACTTAGGGACCTGTTTGATGGCGTCGAGGAGTGGAATATTGATTTCCACCTTGCGGAACATGTTCAGCAATTCGTCATCTGACTCTGGCTTCCTTGCTAAGATGGGCCGAGATGGAAATGGCAATGGGATAGTTGTCTTTGGCCGAGACTGTAAGTGGTCATTTGGCTTAGAGTCGGCTTCAACTGATCTCGGCAACTGCTGCAATGTAGGTTGAAGTAATTCTTTCCCACTTCGCAGAGTGACTACACTGCATTCCTTCTCGGATTTGGAATTGTTTGAGAGGGAAGGTTGTTGGATCCTGCTGACTGCATTTGACTTATAGTATTGGCTAACTGACCAACCTGCGTTTTGAGGTCTTGGATGGTGGCGGTTATGTTCTGCTAGAACTGTAAATTGCTGGAGCTCACAGATTGTTGGAACTCTAGGTTGCTGGTTGCGAGCTGCTTCATTAGGTCTTCCAGAGATGGGGAGTTGCCTTGGGTAGGCGCTCTCTACTACTGTTGTTATTGGAAAGGCGGTGCCTAGTATTGTGGAGTCGGCTGTTGATAGCCTACTTGCCTCTGATAGGTGTTCGGTGTGGACCTGAATTGTTGAGCTGCATATGGCCCCTGATTCGGTCCTGCCCAAAATGGTTGTCTCCCATGCTGTTGGCTATCAAATGGCCGATTCTAATACGGCTGCTTCCCGTACTGGAATCCACCTATGGCTCCAACATTCTCTGGTTGGTCCGACTCAGTTTCTTGGAGAGTGGGGCACATATCAGTGGGGTGCTCCACTGAAGTACATATGCCACATACCTTTGCTGTCATGGCTGGTTGGTGTTGTCCGACAATAAGTTGTCTCACCAATGATGTCAATTCGGACAGCTGGTTTTCCAATCTTTGGTTGGCAGCTGTGCCGACTTCATTCACCATCTGAGACTGACTCGGCCCTCTGATTCCGAATTGCTGCGTGTTGCTAGCCATGTTGGAAATCAGGTGCCTTGCTGCTGCTGGTGTCTTATCCATCAATGCTCTACCACTGGCTGCGTCTACATGCTTTTGTCCATCATTGATAGGCCTTCATAGAAATACTGGATCAGCAACTGTTAGCTGATCTGATGATGTGGACAGGTGGCACAGAGTTTGTTGAACCTCTCCCAGTACTCATGTAGTGTTTCACCTGCATGCTGCCTGATTCCACATATTTCTTTCCGGATGGTCGTAGTTCTGGATGCCGGAAAGAACTTCTCCAGGAATGCACGCTTCATGTCTCCCCAAGTATTAAAAAGTGCTGGCTGAAGGTACAACCAATCCTTTGCTGCTCCATCTAGGGAGAATGGAAATGCCTTCATTTTGATGTAGTCCTCCGATATCCCCTGCGGCCTCATTGTGGAGCAGACCATATGGAATTCTTTCAGGTGTTTGTGGGGGTCTTCTCCTGCAAGACCATGGAATTTTGGCAACAGGTGTATAAGACCAGATTTCAACTCATAAGTTTGAGCTGGCTCCAGCTGTGTGTATTGGATGCACCATGGTTGATACACCACGTCTGGAGTGGCTAGTTCCTTCAACGTTCTATCATTATTCTCCATTTGTTCCTGTTCTGCAAAAACTTTAGAACTAGAAACGAAATTGTCATTGTAAAACTGGTTAGGGTCAGCGATAGAATCTATACTACTACTAATATTTACTGCAGCGTTCCTAATTTTTCGTAATCTACGTAAGGTTAATCTATCTCTGGGTCAAAAGCATATAATGGGTCAGTACTACTTCTAGTCATGCATTGTACATATTATGCAGAAAAATCAGAATTGAAAACAGTAATTGAACAGTGAATGTAGGAATGGAAACTATGACTGTCAGTTAACTCGCTAATGGAGCTACAGAATGGCATACAGAAAGAATGCAAGTCAACTAAAAAAAAGGAATGCAAAAGAATGCAGAAAAATTAACAACACTTAACAAGCTTTTAGGATCCCATAAAAATAGACACATACAAAAATCAACGACTCAACTGACTTGACAGACACACTTCACGAGCTCAGGATTCGACCGTACTTATCCTGGCACACAAAGACACAAAAGAACTTGTGTCCCCAGCAACGGCGCCAATTTGATGATGGCGTTTTTAGTCGTTTCAATGCACTTATCAAATAACTAAAGCTAACAATAGTATAGTCAACCCCAGGTCATTCTTCTCAAGGACACAGTGTGCTCAGTTGTGATTTAGTGTGAAGTAAAATGATGTAGAGTCTGAGAAGTGGAGTATTGACTCTTCTCGGCACTGGCCGAGTGGCTCTCGGTAATAACTGAACGCAGACAGACGCTACAGAGATGGACTGTCTCTGTCTCGGACTAGAAGGCAGTAAACAGAGGGGGTTGGAGTGCAAGTGAATAGGAAATAAGCTAGACTATGAATGTAATAGACATATACTACTATTACTGGTTATCTATTATTATCATTATTTAACTATGTTCGTGTTCAGTCATGTAAGTCCAAATCCAGTCCAGTTTCCACACTCCAGTTCTCAGTCCATATCAGCCTTGGGAAGTCTTATGGCAATCGCCAAAGATTCGTCCATTGCCATACCGAGGATTTATGCAATCGCTACCTCATCAGTTGGTAGGGATTAAGTTCAGAGTTGATTTTAGGTTCTCAGTTAACAATCGCTAAATGATTACCTACTAAATTAGTTAAACCAGTTCCAATCGGCTTAGCTCAACATTGTTCACAATTTAATTGCAATCGCGGATTAAATCATGAATTAAAGGAGAGGAAGAGAATGGAGATGAGAAATGCATAATGAAATTGATTAACAGTAACAGAATACAAATACAGTGGTTCTGAATTCAGGTGGATCCATCTTCCACGACGATCGCCAAGGTTGATGGTGGTGGTTCACCTTCGTTAGCCTGAGCGCTAAGGATCAGCTCCACCAGAGTACGTCAGTAGTCTGATCGATCCCCTCTGGCAGACTTTGGCTTTCCAGTCTTAGACCTGCACTTCCTCAATCGAGAGAAGCACCAATGCAGCACCGTGCACCACCAAGAATGGAGGAATGAGAGCAAAGGAAATGGAATGAATGAAGTGTATCAAGAGTGAATTCAAAGACGCGTAAAAAGTGCACAACTCCTCCCATATATACACGAGCTGAGCAGCTAGATAATGCTAACAAAATATCCTAACAGAATTACAATGTGAATATCCTTTCTACCCCTGTGAAGATCTCCCAACGTGACATGGCAGATTCTCCAAGAGTGACATGGCGGCTGAGCTGGCGATGAGGTGGATAGTTGACGTGGAAACACAATTGGGCCGCTCTTTATTGGGCTGCATGGCGTGAATTGCCGAGACGGAGTCGTCTGGACAGGACGACTTCATCTCGGCTGAGTCTCTTCAGTTGACCCTGGTCAACTCGGCTTGACCTGCAGAAGAAGGAGTGATACTTTTTATTAGCTAAGAAGTCTGAATTAACACATATTTGTATTTTCTCTATATTTAAGCCCTATGAATTGAATCTTAGCTAACAAATCATTCTTAAGCGTAGAATAGCCTTGCAAACATCCTTCTTAGGTGTCTAAAAGATGCATAAATTGTGACTCATCAGGCTTCCTCCTGGATGTTAGAGTTTATCGTCACTTCATCATTTTTTCTAGAGTCAACAAGATCCAAAATTGCAATCTTATCAACAAGATCCAGGCCTTCAACCATGGAGTCGGCACTTTCAGTCATATTAACATTGTCCGACTTATCAACTAGAGAATCAACATCCTTTGCTCTATCAGCAAAAGCATTATGAACATTAGCATATCTGGGATCAACCATCTTGGCATCAGCACACATGGGATTAGTAATGCCAGCATCAGCACATGCGGGATCAACTATCTCAACCCTAGTAACTTGGTCTAAAGTCTCATCTGATGTCATATCAGTAAGATTAATAACATCAGTCGTAGAATTTGCAATCTTAACCACATCAATCAGATCAGAAATAGTTGGCACGTAGTCGTCAATCTCAGCCATCTTAGTAGATTTGGTAGCAACAAGCATAGAGTTAGCAACACTACTGGAGATGGTAAAGCCCGACACAGTGGTTGAATTCTCCGAATCCGGATTTCCAGAAAATCCATATTGCACTCAGATGGATAATTCTCGTATGACCAGGCTCCATCCCATTCGGGACATTGAGGATACCACGATTGATTCATCACAACAACAATGTATAGCTTATTCCCTTCTCTATTGGACCTAGGAGTAGAATGATCAAGATCAGAAGAATTAGGAACAATACTAGTATCAGAGTGCACAAGTGTTATTGACCAAATAAAGGAAAACAAAAGAGAAACAAGAAGCTAATCAACTGAAGAGAAAAAAAATAACATAAGTGAAACAGAAAAACAAAAAAAAAATTGCAGAAAAATAAAAGTTAGAGTCAATTATGCAAGATAAGTTAATGTCAGTTATGCAAAGAAGTTCAATGTTAGTTATGCAAGATAGAAAATCAGTTATGCAAAGAAGTTCAATGTTAGTATCAGAAAATCAGTTATGCAGACAAGATAAAATTAGTTATGCAGAGATTCAATGAACAGAAAACAGAAACAAACTTGGTCAAAAGAAAACAAATATAGACTCAACGAACTCGACAGACTCTATGAGTCTATGACTCAAACGACAAACACAACATTCCACACACTTCGGATTCGACTTAACTCAGTTTTGGCACACAAAGACACAAAAGAACTTGTGTCCCCAGCAACGGTGCCATTTTGATAAGCGGGTTTTTAGTCGTCTTACACGCCTCAAATAATTACTAAAGCTAACTATAGTATAGCTAACCTAGGACGATTCTCTCAAGGACATAGTGTGTTCAGATTGTTCTAAGTGTGAAAATCAGAGTTAATGCGAAAAATATCTAGTGTAGAATGTCGACACAGTCTTAGACTCTGGGAAGTAGTAAATAGGGGGGTTGTGTTTTAAGTGTAGAAAATAAACTAAGTACTGAAAGTAAACTAACTACGCTAAACTAATCTATACTAACTATTGTACCAATTCGGAAATCAACACACAGTAGTTTACCATTCTTGCTTAGAATTATACTCCTATTCAACTTGAGATTCTTACGACGAGTGCCGAATGTTTGTCCACTGCCAGATTGAGGATTACACAACCGCTACCTCATCAGTTGGCAGGGAGTATGTACTTGGTTGATTTTAGGTTCTCTACCTAATCAGATTATTAAATCAGTTCCGATCGGCCCTAGTCTAACGTGATCTACCTCTAACAATGTTAAAGTAGATTAAAGCGCAAGCATTAAAATCAAAAGATAGAATAGAAAACCAGTTGTGTTATTGAAACAGAATCGAATACAAAGGTGAGAAATTCAGAGTTCCTAGAGAATCCTCCTTCCACGACAACCGCCAATGGAAGAACGGCAGTGCTGCACAAGTGATGGCCAGACATTGAGGTTTCCATCCACCGGAGTGCATCTGCTATACCGAGCGACCACCTTCGACTTCCAGTTTCCCAAATCCTGATCCTGTACCTCCTCCACCGAGAGAGACACCTTACTGAAGCTTCGTGTACCACCGTGCTAGCTTGAAGTGTCTACAGTTGCTGATTTTGCTGAAATTCCACATTGAAGACATGGCCTGGTGTGCTCTATTTATACACAAGCTGGCCAAATCTAATCTCACAGAATCACTGATTCCTTGATCCTAGCAGATTACAAATTTGAATTACTGATTACAGATTCTCAATCTTAGGAGATTACAAATTTGAATTACTGATTACAAATTCTCAATCCTAGGAGATTACAAATTTGAATTACTGATTACAGATTCTCAATCGTAGGAGATTACAAATTCCTTGATTCTAGCATAATCATATCTGCATTACAGATTCCTTAATTCTAGGAGAATCAAATCTACATTACAGATTCCTTAATTTTAGCATAATCATATCTGCATTACAGATTCCTTAATTCTAGGAGAATCAACTCTACATTTTAGATTCCTTAATTTTAGCATAGTCATATCTGCTTTCTTGTCGGAGTGATTTTTGCCACTAAAGTCGGCTTGGGCCGAGATGCTTGATGAGTCACAGATTATGCAACTTTTATAGACTTAAGAAGGGTGGTTGTAAGATTATTTTGTGCTTAAGGATTGTTTGTTAGCTGAGATTCATATTATGAACCTAAAATAAAGAAAATACAAATTTGTGCTAAATTGAAGGTCTTAGCTAATAAAAAGTTTCCTTCCCTTCTTCTGTTGGACTGAGCCAAGTTCACATCAGCCAGGAGAGTCGTCTCAACTGAGACCGACTCCATCTCGGCCAGGCCAGGCCTTGCATCCCAGTAGTTAACTGTAGGCGCAACCTAATTAGGGTGGCCCAATGGCACTATCCACATCAACTATCCAGCTCAGAGGCCACCTCAGCTCCAGATGCCATGTCACTCTTGGAGAAACATGGGACACAAGCTACGTGAGGGTAGAATAGGAAATTCACTTTTGTAATTCTGCTGGGTCGTAGTTCGCGCGCTCTTGTATATATAGGAGTAGTTGTTTACATTTTAGGGGTCTTTGAATTCACTCGCTACACATTATCATCATCTTTATTACCTCGCTCTCATTTTCCTCCATCTACAGTGGTGCACGGTGCTGCATTGGTGTTTCTCTCGATCGAGGAAGTGCAAGTCTGAGAATGGGAAGCCGAAGTTTGTTAGAGGGGACTGCTTGGGATTCCAACGCACTTTGGTGGATCTGATCCTCAACGCTCAGGCTATTGGAGGTGAACTACCACCATCAACCATGGCGATCATTGTGGGAGATGGATCCATCTGAATTCAAACCACTGTGTTTGTACTCTATTTTCTATTAATCAATTTCATTCTGTGTTTCTCACTTTTGTTCCTCTCCTCTTCTTTAATTCGCGGATTGAATTGTGATTGCACTTAAACGTGAACAATGTTAAGCTATGCCGATCGAAACTGGTTTAACTAACTCAGTAGGTAATCATTTAACGAATGTTGATTGAGAACCTAAAATCAGCTCTGAACTTAATCCCTGCCAACTGATGAGGTAGCGATTGCATAATTCCTCAGTATGGCAATGGACGAACCTTTGGCGATTGTCATAAGAATTCCCAAGGCTGATATGGACTGTGAACTGGAGTGAGGAAATCGAATTGGACTTGGACTAATAGAACTGAACATGAGCACAGTTATATCATAATAATAATAATAGTAATATCAGTAGCATTAGTATATTTTCACTGCATTCATAGTTTTAGTTTATTTTTTGCTTTACTCGCATTGAAACCCCTTCATTTACTACTTTCCAAGTACTGAAACAGAGTCGGTCCAACTCTGTTGCGTCTGTCTGCACTTAGCCGAGACCAAGCCTGATAAATCTCTACCGAGACCATATCGACTCAGTCTCTGCCGAGAGTAACTCGGCCAGTGGCCGAGTCAAGTCAACACTCTGCACCTTAGATTCTACGTCATTTTGCCTCACACTAAATCACAAGTGAGCACACTATGTCCTTGAGAAAATTTGACCTAAGGTTGACTATACTATAGTTAGCTTTAGTTATTTGATGCGCATTAAGATGACTAAAAATGAGCTTATCAATGCTCCTTTGGGTCGAGATGCTCTCAACTTCTTCTTGGCCGAGATGCTCCCAACTTTCTGGCCTGCAAAACAAGTCCAATCTTTTATTAGTTAAAATTCTTATTTTAGCACAGATTTATGTTTTTCCTATTTCTAGGCCCGTAATTCAAATCTTAGCTAAGACAAGACTCTTAATCACTAAACAATCTTAATAATACCCATCTTAAGCCCTTGTGAGGTGTATAAAATATGAGTTATCACAAATAGAAGTGTTGTCAACCCTTGGGCATTCTCGAAAATGTACTTGTCCAAGTTGATGAACTGATTTTCCCAGCAGATTTCTACGTGTTGTATATGGAGGACGAGACATCAAGGAAGGGATCCACCTTAATCTTGGGGCGATCATTCCTTATGACTACCAGAACAAAGATTGACGTGCATGCCAGGATGCTCTCGATGGAATTTGGTGATACTTTGGTGCAGTTTAATATTTTCAAAGCCATGAAGCACCCTATTGAAGACCATTCACTCTTTGGCATAGATTTGATTTATGAACTAGTTGAAGAGTATCTTCAATTAGACAGCGGTAGTGAAGATACATCATATTTGGCTGAAGATACTGAGTCCATTAATTGCTTAGGGTCCCTCGCAAAAGAAGCCGACTATGATGAAGTATGGGAAGTACACAATTTTTCCGACTTCGAGGATGATAATATTGATCTTGTCGACCTGAGCCAGAGAGCTAAGTTAATCAAGTTATTAGATCAAGCATGCAAGTATAAGAACCTGGAGTGTTCAAATAAAGCAGAAATTCAAGTTGCCGAGACCAAAAAGCCCTTCATAGCACAAGTGGAAACAATGTTCACAACCGAGTACAAGTTGGCCAAAAGAAGCTGAGACCAAGAAAGTACTGAAGTCATCTCGGCCAAAAAGACAGGTGTCAAGGCCGACCCAGATGTGCATGTGCATGCCGAGACCATCTCGGCCAAAGAAGACCAGATGCAAGCAAGAGTCGAGTCTATCTCGGCTAATTAAGGCAAGAATCGTGTTCCATCCAGATCTGAATTTAGTGCAAAACAAAGAGCCGAGTCCAACTCCAATTCAACTAGAACCAATTCCATCCCGACCAAAAGGAGTCGTCCACAACAACAAAAGGTCGAGATCATGTCGGCACACCTGGTGTCGATTCCAATTCAAGTCGGCCAGCCGGATCCGAAGGAATCTATTGACAATTCTTCATCTCCGCCACCACCGATGGAATTGAAGCCATTATCAAGTCATCTAAAATATGCCTATTTGGATGTTGAACAGCAATTCCCAGTCATCATTGCTAGCAATCTCCACCAGGAGCAGGAGGATAAATTGCTGAGCATTCTAAGGCAACATAAGAAGGAAATTAAGTGGAGATTATCTAACCTTCCAGGGATAAACCCCTCCATCTACATGCATAGAATCTTAATGGAGGAGGAAGCCAAGCCCATAAGGAAACAACAAAGAAGAATGAATCTGACCATCCTAGATGTGGTCAAGAAAGAGGTGACAAAACTACTTGCTGCGAGGATCATCTACCCCATCTCAGATAGTCAGTGGGTGAGCCTAGTGCAAGTGGTACCTAAAAAGTCGGGGATGACCGTCATGAAAACCAACACGATGAGTTGGTACCTATGCGGATTCAAAATAGCTGGTGAGTCTGCATCAACTACAGAAGATTGAATCAGGCCACTCGCAAGGATCACTTTCCTTTGCCTTTTAGTGATCAAGTCCTAGAAAAATTAGCAAGGAAATCCTATTATTGTTTTTTGGATGGTTTCTCTAGATACATGCAAATCCACATTGCACCTGAAGATCAACACAATACCACCTTCACCTGCCCATTTGGTACCATTGCATACACTCGCATGCCATTTGGCATGTACAATACGCCGAGTACATTTCAACTTTTCATGACAAGCATTTTCTCGGACCTACTACAGGAGTGCATGGAGGTGTTCATGGACAACTTCACAGTATATGTTGATTCATTCAATGCATGCCTAGAGAACCTAACGAGATGCATGGACACGAACTTGGTTCTCAACTTTGAAAAATGTCACTTCATGGTGACCGAGGAAATTGTGTTGGGAAATCTAGTGTCCAACAGAGGCATCGAAGTTGATAAATCAAAGATTGATATCATCACATCTCTTCCAAACCCCACTTCTATGCGGGAAGTCCGCTCATTTTTGGGGCATGTAGGATTCTATAGGAGATTCATCAAGAATTTTAGCAAGATTTCCCTGCCATTGTCCAAATTGCTATAAAAGGATGTGCATAAATTTGACTAGCCTTGTATTATAGCCTTTCAGGAGCTGAAGAAGCAACTCACATCTGCCCCCATTCTTCAAGCACCTATATGGGACCTGCCATTCGAGCTTATGTGTGATTCATCCAATTCAGCATTAGGAGCCATCTTAGGCCAAAGAGATGGAGTCGGCAAGCTAGTGCATGTGATCGCTTATGCATCTCGAACAATGAACCCAGCCCAATTAAACTACACAACAATTGAGAATGAGCTATTGCCAATTGTATTTTCCTTGGAAAATTTTGTTCATATCTACTGGGCTCCAAAATAGTTATGTTCTCTGACCATGCTGCATTGAGATTCTTGCTGAAGAAGCCATACGTAAAGTTGAGACTGATTCGGTGGATACTTCTCTTTCAAGAGTTCAACATAGAGATCAAAGATAAGAAGGGTGCTGAGAATGCAGTAGCAGATCACCTAAGCAAGATTGAAAGAGAGGATGACCAAATGCCCATCAGAGACAAATTCCCAAATGAGCAACTGTTGCACATCACTACGCCTACACCATGGTTTACAGACATCTGCAACTTTGTGGCCACATCTCAGTTCTCACCAGAGGCATCTCGACCATACAAGTAAAGACTGTAGAATGATGCCAAATACTACATATGGGATGATCCCTACCTATGGAGACTTTGTAATGATCAAGTTATTTGTAGGTGCATTCTTGACACCGAGATCAATTCGGTCCTCCAGTTTTGTCATGCAACTCTTGGAGGCGACCATTATAGATCAAATCGGATGGCCAGGAAGGTACTTGATTGCGGGTTCTATTGGCCCACCATTTTTAGGGACGCGTACCAATTTGTCTCCACCTGCAAAAAATGCCAAAAAGCTGGAGTGGCCATTAGCAAAAGACATGGGATGCCCCAACAACCCATACTGTTCTGCGAAGTCTTTGATGTCTGGGGTATCGACTTCATGGGGCCATTCCTAGTCTCCAATGGTTACTCATACATTCTGCTGGTCGTAGACTACGTGTCAAGATGGGTAGAGGCCATAGCCACTAAAACCAATGATGCCAAGGTTGTAGTAGATTTTTTGAAGTCCAATATCTTTTGCCGGTTTGGTGTGCCAAAAGCTCTCGTAAGTGACCAAGGTAGTCACTTCTGCAACAGAGCCATGTCCTCTTTACTCCACAAATATGGGGTGGTGCATCGAATTGCCACAGCCTATCACCCCTAGACCAATGGCCAAGCTCAAGTTTTCAATAGGGAAATAAAGAAGACACTACAAAGATGACCAATCCTAACAAGAAAGATTGGAGCCGACTCCTTGAGGACGCTCTTTGAGAACATAGAACCACATACCGAACTTCATTGGGGATGTCTCCCTACCGGATTGTCTTCGATAAAGCATGTCATCTCCCTGTGGAAATAGAACACAGTGCTTACTAGGCTGTCAAGCAGTGCAATCTGGCCTATGACCAAGCAAGGAAGCAAAGAAAATTCCAGCTGCAAAAATTGGATGAACTCCGCTTGGAATCCTATGAGAACTCTCGGATCTATAAGAAAAAAGTCAAGCGGTTTCATGATCAACAGATCTTGAGAAAAGAGTTCCAAGTCGGCCAGAAAGTACTCCTATTCAATTCACGTTTAACGCTCATAGCAGGTAAGCTCCGTTCTAGATGGGATGGACCTCTTGTTATGACTAATATTTTTCCCTATGGTGTAGTGGAACTAAAGGATGAACACACCAACAACACCTTCCAAGTCAATGGGCATCAGATTAAACTATTTCATGAAGGTCTAGCACCAATAACAGGCGACATGGAGACCATCTCCTTAATGGAACTGACTCCTTGAGTCAATCCCATGAACCCCCTCTAGATTCATGCCTTGCATTGAGGACAATGCAGCATTTAAGTTTGTGGGGGGAGGGGGAGTATGGCCATCCAAGGCTTGCTAAAGTCGTTTTCTTTTCAAATTTTCAAATTTTCTTTCATGTCTTAATTTTCTTTTCAAATTTAGTCCAACTTTTGTTTCTCTTTTTTATTTTCAAGTCACTTTCCTTTATTGTAAATAAAAAGCTGCCCAAGCTGAGTCTATGCCAACTCCGACTCCATCTCGGACGGATTCAAACCGACTTCAGTTCAGCCTAGCCAATTTCAATTTTCGTTTTTAATTTTGAGTGTTTTCTTGACTGAATTCTGATTACTGAGAAAAACACCTTGAGAAAGAATTTGAAACAATTTCTTTAAGTGTTGGATGAAGCAGTAGGAAGCAATTCGGAACCCTGGAGAACAAATCTTTCAAGCTTGACAAGGAATGAAATTCTTGCACCTTAGGAAGTAGGTGACTGAAAAACAGAAAAGATAGATCATTAGTGGCAGAGCAATTAACCGGTGATAATTTTTGAGCCTATGCACATATAAATGGCTTTGCATCTTGCCATTCTCTCTTTTCTGGTGTGATTTTTGCATCCATGTTAGCTGTGTATTCTAGATTTTTCCTTGACTCTCTAGATATATCTAGTTTCACATGCAGGAATGAGATGATCTAGGCCATGTTTCTAATAAGCCTCGAGCCAAATGGACCTACCTTGTAAATTTTATCCCTTGTTTACCCTCTTTGAGCCTGAATGACCATTCTTTTGTGACAACTCATTACAAGCCAAAGCCGGAAAACCATGATCGAACTTCAACCTTAGGGGAGAGAGGAGCTTTGGAATTGTTTTAGGAGTGAGTCACGATCAAGTGTGGGGAGTCAACCAAGGGACGAAGCAAGAGTAGTGTATTCAAAAAGGGTTGGAAAAGAAAAGGAAAGAAAGAAAGAAACAAGTACCTGATAACAAAGAAAAATAAAGAAGCAGCCAAAGGTCATAAGTTGTAAACATAGACAAGCTGCAAAATAAGAAGCGAGAAAAGCAGAAACGAAAAATAGAAATAGGGAAATAAAAGAAGTGAGCAAAAATGTTTCCAAACAGAATCGTAGTATCTTGGGACATCCTGCATACTTGCGAACTTACTCCCTATTGCTCCTCTATTCCCTATGGTTAGAAAACTCATTCTTCCATCCTGTATCCCACCTCTTAACCCAGGCCACGATACAAGCCGAGAATGAAGCCCTTTTGATCATGACTGTATGTGTTTTTGAAGGTATGGAAGGAGAGGCCAATCAAGGTTTGGTAATACCAGTTGCATAGGATCTTTAGTGTACATACAAACCCAAAACAAACACTTGAGAGGTTGAGAGAATATGTTCCTAAGAGAGAACTCTGTCACTCTCGGTCGTCCTTTGATGTTTGCAAGTCATTTAATTGCCTTGGGTGTGAGGAAAGCAGTTTTCGCAGATTGCTTGAATATCTCAATTCCTAGGGTGAATGAATGCTGATTCTGTTTTATCTAAAGCTTGAGAAACTTATTGAAAATTATTTTTCTCTTTTAAAATCTCCCTTGTGATTGAACTCTGATTTTTCCCAGGAGTGCAAAAGTGTAAGTGTGGGGGTCTGATGAGTCATATTTTATACACCTTACAGGGACCTAAGATAAGTGTTTTAGAGATCAATTGGTACTTAAGAATTAAGTCTTGGCTAAGATTCATATTATGGACCAAGAAATGGAGAAAGTATAAATCTATGATAATTTGCAGGTCTTAGCTAATAAAAGATTCATTCCTCTTTGCAAGATAATTCCAAATGATATCAACCCATCAAGAAGAGTCTCGGCCCAGGTGAGCCATCCCAGCCAGACCAACTCATAACAAGACCAGTCGACTCTGCAGTCCAACAGCCCAATAAGGAGTGGCCCATCGCACTGTCCACGTAAGACATCCCAGCTCAGGTGCCAACACATCTCCAAGTCCAGTTTAGCTGCCATGTCACCCTGGAAAAGCTTGCAGCACAAGTTATGCAAGGGTAGAATAGGAAAGGCAATCTGTAATTCTATTAGGATTCGTTAGCTAGCGTGTTTAGCAAGGCCCAGCTTATGTATATATGGGAAGAGCTAGGCATGGTTAAAGGTTGTTGAATTTAGACTAGACTCCATATACATTACATTCCATTCTCTCACGCACATTCTTCATCCTCACGATGGTGCACGACTCTTCAATGGTGTTTCTCTCGGTTGAGGAGGCGCAAGTCATAGATTGAGAGGCCGAAGGTTGTTAGAGGGGACCGTTAGGCTTGCCATTGCACTCTGGTGGACCTGATCCTCAACACCTTGACTAACAGAGGTGAACCATTGTCATTCAACCATGGCGATCATCGTGGAAGACGGATTCACCGAATTCACACCCTACGTTTGTATTCGTTCTGAATAATATAAGTAGTTTCTGATTCCAATCTCGTGTTTACGATTTCTGCACTTTAATCTGCTCATTGTGTTGCGATTGCATATGGTAATGTGGACTATTTTGAACTAGGCCGAGTGGAACCGGTTTAACAACTTCAGTAGGTAATCTATTAGAGAACCTAAAATCAACTCTAAACTTAATCCCTGCCAACTAATGAGGTCGTGATTGTGTAAATCCTCGGTATGGAAATGGACGAATGTTTGGTGATTGTCATAAGAGAATCCAAGATTGATGTGGAACATGAACTTAAGTGAACGAACCAAAACTGACTTAATTATTGAGACGGAATATGAATACAGTAGTAGCATTAGCAATATCCTAGCTTAGTCATATTTAATTTTTTAGTTAATTGCCATTTTACTTGATCTACAACCAACCCCCTATTTCCTGCATTTCAGTCCGAAACCAAGTTAGTCCGACTCTATTGCGTCTGTCAGCACTTAACTGAGACCGTGTCGAATAGGGCTCTATTGGATTCATATCGGACCAGTCTCTACCAAAAGCAACTTGGCACCTAGTTGAGAGTGAGTCTGCATTCTACACTTGAATCCTGCATTACTTAATTTTTACACAAAGTCATAATTGAGCACACTATGTCTTTGAGAGAATTCAACCTAGGGTTGACTATGCTATAGTTAGCTTTAGTTTATTTGATGCACGTTGAGACGACTAAAAACGAGCTTATTAGTGCTTGGGGTGTTGTACAGGCCAAACGACAACCTAATGTAGGCAAAGGTACCACACAAGCAAGTGAAGGTGGTCTTATATTGATCTTCTAGTGCAATATGAATATGCATATAACCTGAAAATCCATAAAAAAACAATAATGAGATTTACCTATCAACCTCTCTAAAACTTGATCAATGAATGGGAGTGGGAAGTGGTCTTTGTGAGTTGCTTTGTTTAGCTTCCTATAGTTTATGCGTACTCGCCAACTATTTTGAACTCTAGTTGGAACCAACTCACTATTCTAATTTTTCACTATAGTCATCCCTGACTTCTTAGGAACAACCTGTACAAGACTAACCCACTGATTGTCTGATATAGTATAATGATCTCTGCTGCAAGTAGCTTCATAACTTCTTTTTTTTACCACATCAAGAATTGTGGGGTTCAACCGCTTTTTGTGGTTGCCTCACTAGTCAGTCTTCCTCCTCCAGTAGAAGGATTAATCCTTGGGAGGTTAATTAAAGTCCAACAAATGGCTTTTTGATGCTTTCTCAAGACCTGCAACAACCTCTCCTCTTGCTCAGCTTGGAGTTGTGTGATTATTGGGGGCTGTAATAGTTATGCAATTGATGGCTGCACAATGGATGACAATGGAAGTTGAACTTCTACAACCTCTACAACTCCTACAATATTCGCACCTACAATATCTACAACTTCTGCACCGGCATTAATAACACTACTACTTTCTACGCAAATTGGAAACTCTGTTAATCTAGTACAAATACGATCACAATCAGTAAAGTCATCAAAATTAGGGAACTCAGAATGTAGATTTATTGTTTGTTGTTCAGGTAGCTCCTTGCCACTCCTCAAGGTTATGACAATCATATTTTCTTATGGACTAAGAATCGTTTGAGAGGGAATCTGTTTAGAACCTTTGGACTATAGTTGATTCATAGTGGTGGTCAATTGTCCAATATGTGTTTGCAAGTTCTGACTTGTGGAAAACACATTCTCTTGGAATTGAATGTTATTCTTGGCCATCTGCTTGACCAAATCCTCCAAGGAACTCTATTGTACAGGTTACATAGGTTGTTGTTGTCTAAATGGAGGTGGTGGTTGGTATCTTCGAGGTACATGTTGCATAGGATGTGAACCATTTCTCTAGTTTGAGTACTAATCATGGGACTACCTATACTACTGACCACCCATCATTGCAGCAACTTTAACACTATTTGGTTCAGTTTCTTGCAAAATGGGGCACACATCAGTTGGATGTTCTACAGAAGCACAAATGACACACACTCACTAATGGACTAATATGGTGTTGTCCAATAGCTAGTTGTCTAACAAGAGAAGTCAGTTTAGTTATCCTATTTTTTAATCTCTGATTTCCAACAACAACTACCTCATTCACTACTTTAGATTCAACAAACTCCCTAACACCAAATTGCTAAGTGCTACCTACCATATTGGAAATTAAATTTCTTACACCATGGAACTCCTGAAGATGCTTGTGAAGATCTTCACCTACAAGACCATGAAACTTAGGCAACAAATGGATTAGTCCAAACTTAAGCTCATATGATTGAGCTTGTTCCAATTCAGGATATCGAATACACCAAGGTTGACACATAATATCAAGTGTAGTCAACTCCTTCAAGGTCTAGGGGTGCAATGATACCAAATAATTTATTTTATTTTATTTTTAAATTCTTACACCATAGTGATATTATAGGATGTATTTATGATTTTCTAGAATTATTAGGTGATAACAATAAAAATAAAAATAAAAAATAAAAAAAGTCAAAGCCAAAATAAAAAAAGTCAAAGCCAAAATAAAAATTAAACTCAAATATCACAAGGTTAGGACACAATAATTTGTGTCCCCAACAACAGTGCTTGTTTAATAATGTTGTTGGAACACTATCAAAATCACTATATTTCTCTTAATTTCATAATATATGGGTTAATATTGGTCGAATCTCTGAAGGACACAATTATGCAATGCCTAATCTTGTTGAACAGAAAATAATTTGAATGAAAAAGGGGGGTTGTATGTAATATAGAATTATGCAGAAAACAAAATAAAATTGAAAACAAAATTATGTAACATCAATTCAAGATTCATTAGATAATCATCTAAAATTTGTCCATACAGATTGAGATCACAATTACAGTCCCTAATTAGCATGGATTTAAGCACATAATTGGTTGATTTTAGGTGATCAATCGATTACCTAACCTTGATTAGATTGGGATTAATCAATCCTAACCTAACACAATCCAAAATCTCATACGAAATTATAATCATGAAAATGGATCAAGAATTGGAAAGAAAAGAAAGACACAACAGAATTTACATAATAAAGAATTCAAGAACTCAAACCTAACATGTTATCCCTTTCAAATATGAAAATCACTCTATGTCAAGGAGTAAGAAACCAAAAACTCATTGCAAGTTCTTATATATCCCAAGGACTTGAAGTTCAAGCCCTTGGATGCTCTCACCACAAGTTTCTTTCCTTCCTATAAAGACCATCTCATGAGTAGATAGATTTATGCTAGCTTTTAGCTACAAGACCAACAATTCATACCTTCATCTCAGTTCATCAGATCCACTATTGATGTTTTGAAACGTCTTGATAGGATCTATTGTAGGCTACCCATGTTGGACCTCAACAACTATAAGGAAGAGAGGACCAAGACAATGGTTGTAGTTAGACCCTACAACTAATCTCCTAAGATAAGAAGGTTCTCTACTGTAGAACGAGCCATATTCCATGAAAAGATACTGCATGGTCCTCTTGAAGAAGATGAAGCAAGTAAGCTTTAGATACAAATGTTTTGGATCCACAGTCACTAGACATCCAATAGCCACTTGACTGATGAAGAGAAATTAGACACTCCTACTACGTCCAAAGGTTGTGCAACTATGCTAGAGGAGATTCCAGTCTATCACTTTGATGATTAACTCACTATTCCCCTCAAGAAAAAACATCCTGAAGACATTGAGCTACCTGGGACTAAGACCAACTTCATATATGTTGTTGTTGCCACACTTCTAGGACTTAGTCATATGAAGTTAAAGAAATGTTATCCATGGGAGAAGTTGTTTCGCTTATACAGAGATCCTCCACCCATAGATTACTAGATGCCTCTACCTATCCTTGCTATGCCCACACCACCTACACCTCCTCCCTTTTCACCACCTGAGATCCAACCTCCTCAACCTTCTTTACTTGACCCTACCAACTCCTTTTCTCAAGCCCTCACTATATACCAACCACCAACCTTTCAACCTCTTCCTGATTTTACCCAACAAGTCTTAGAAGCAAGCAAAGCCTACATTGATCAATGCTTTTGATCAAATGGAAGCTCGACTTATAGGAATGTTATCCCATTTCTTTGATCCAAGACCCCATCACCTACTATTTAAAACTTGTTATTTTTGTTTTTTTTTTTTTTATGTTTTTTAGACCATGATGTCTTTATTTCCTAACCTTTTGCCTGATGAAAAATAGGGAGAGATAATGTAAAGAGAAAGCACAACACTTATATAATACATGTTCTTTTATCAACAACATCTGTACCTTATATAATACGTGTATTTTTTCTTTCATCTATTTTCTTCTCTAAGTTATGTTCTTATCATCCATAGACTTAGGGAGATCATAAAAAAAGTATGAGCATGCTTTATACATGTGTTGTTTCTGATACATGTTTGCTCTTATATACGCTTTCTATTTTATCTCTCTTATGTCTGTCTATGAGTATTTTTTTTCTTTATGCTTTCTCTTAGCATAATTTTTGCCATCATCAAAAAAAGGAGAGGTTGTTGGAGAAAATTTAGTATACCTCCAAAAGACCCTTACGTTTTGATGATAACAAATATTACGATCAAAGAGTGATGACTAACGTCTCTACATTAGTACTTAGTTATTTAAGTATAACAAAGTCATCACAACATACAAGAAAAGTGTATGCATCCAAAAAGACTCGTTTTGAACAAGTTTGTCAATGTCATCCAAATGACCATGCTATTCATAAAAGGACTTTGTCCAAACATGTAAAAAAGGACATTTCTTTTTTTAATGTTGATATTTTCTTGTAACTTGCATTTTAACTTATATATCTAATATCTCATATCAATCAAGACATATGTGCTTTATCGAGAATGTTTTTAAACGTTCAATTCGTTTTGTATGCTTGTTGCTATTGTGCTTCATTTTTCAAAGAGTGAAGATTTCCTTGTCAAGCTTTAAAGAAACAAGTCAACTTTGATAAAGAAGTATTATGATCATAGATTCTACAAAAATCGGAACAAGAAGAATGTATTTCTATTTGTTAGTCAAATGAAGCACGATTAAGGAAAGAAAAAAATAGTATTTTCTGCTGCACCTTTTCCCTGTCCTCGAAAAAAGACAAACGCTTTAAAGCTGCTCTTCAAAAAGACTAACTTTGGCATTTAATGCAAATACACTTCTCTCTCCATGCAAAACAACAATTTTCTTTCCCACGTCTATATACCCTCCTCAAAGAAGAAGGACAAACAAGAAAATAAATACATACAAGAATCATAGCTAGAAACGAAAAAGAAAAGCAAGTGTTCAATGCCTTTGGACAACATTTTGAAAATCTTGTAAAAGTTTTTCTATGTGTTATATCTCTGATCTAAACTTGTATTCACTTTGCTAAGAAAAACTTAAGCTTTGTTTTGAACTGTTGTATGCTCACTTAGTGAGTTATCTGTCTTTGTAAAACTCTTTGTTTTTATGATAGCTTGAAGAGACTAAATGATAGAGAATACTTTGCTTGCTTGTAATAGATGTGATTACAAGTGTTGTATAACTTGAAGAGGTTTTGAAAATACTTGGTTGTAAAGTCGTGTTGACTTAGTGAAAAATCCTTCATGTTGAAGGGATTGGACATAGCTCTTGTGAAAGAGTGAACAATGATGAACCTTTGTGCTGCTTTTCTCTTCCCTTATCTCTGTTATGTTTTTGCATGCTTTGGACGGTCTGCTTATAGATAGTCTTTTTGAACTTATATCTACTAAACACTTTTAAAAGTGATTACACAATTCAACCTCTCATTTCTTGTGTGATTCCTATTTTCTTCAAAACACCCTATTGTAGTTGCTTTTAGTTTTTTTTTCTTAAAATAATGAGAGAATCAAATTTGTGAAGAAAATTGAGGAAATAAATTTGAGAAACAATAATTATAAGAGGATGAAAAACACTACTAAACCTTTGTAATTTTATTAAATAGAAGCACTCATGCAATTTTATCCTTTAGTAGTAGTAATGAGTTGCTTCAATAATTAGTTTCATCTATGTTTTTTTTTTCTCTTCTTTCCATAGTTCCTCCAGCTCCACCACCGCATGATGCCTTTATTGACTTGATTTTCAGGATGTATGAGCTTTTAAGGAATGAGCAGTGACAATTTAAAAATTTTAAAATTATATATAATAGTAATAAAATCAACCGATTCATAATATTTTACCAGAATTACATAACTATAATCTACTATATCAAGAAACACGTAGAATTATGAGGCTATTTCTGTCTAACTAATTTTTTTTTTTTATTTTCTAGTATTAATAAAATTTAATTGTTAACAAAAATAAAAGAATATAAGTGATTAATATTAAACAAGAAGAATAAATTAAGAAAATCTTTCATAAACTTTTTTTTTTCATGGACGAGATAAATATTTTTAAAGTAATTAATAATTTTCTTATTTAATAACATATCAATATTTTTTAACAAATACTGTAAGGTACCAATATTTTTCTTATACTATACGTAATCAATTTCAAAATCCAAAATTTTAATTGGATGTCTTTTCCAGGCTTTCTGAACTTCCATCAAAAAAATCTTCCTTTTGCTTCTAAAATCTCAGTGAAAAGCATAGCATATACAGAAAGGTTTGCCTTAACTTGAACATATTTTGTCCAGTGCCTATCAACCTCAGCAGATTCACTTTTCTTCTACTTCAGCAATGAAAGATACATAACTAATTAGTTTGAGTTATCATAAGAGGATAATATAAATATTGACACATTTGTTAGAATATTAATTTATTAGTGTCAAACACTTAATACTTCATTAAATCAATGAGGGTACTACAATAAAAAGGGTTATTTGCAGCAATATATATTGTCAGTGAATCTCAAATATTATTGGATAAACACCACTTGCTAGCGACAAATTGTCGCCGAAAAGTTGCTGCAAAAATGACTATTATAAAAAGTTTTGCAGCAATATAATTGCCACTACCTATGTTATATTTATAATTTTTTACGATTGTTGTTGTTACAACTAATTTTGTGATATTGCTATATTTACATTTCTTAACTACTATTATTATTGTAAAAGACAAATTGTTTATAATATAATAATTTTTTTTAATAATTAATATCGCTGTAACAACATATCTTTTTTCAACAACTAATGTTGTTAAAATAAAATATTTTTTGCGATCATAAATTATTCTTTTTTAACAACTTACGTTAGTGTAAAATTTTATATAAATATTAAATTTGATTTTAATAATAATTATATATTATTTTTAAAATTAATATTAATGGAATTAATTTAATTCTCATTACTATTTAAAATTAGATCAAATTGACACTAATAAAAATATAGAGTTTTTTAAACACAAATAACAATATTATTAATGTAAAAAATATATAAAGAAATATAAACAACATATAAAACATTAATAAATATCATAAAATATTCTTTAGATGACTTAATCAGTAAAATTCTCATTTTTACATAAGGAAAATAATATATATAATAAACAAATACCTAAAAACTACTACCGCAATATTAATTCTTCTTTTTAACCTTTACTTTTAATATCCCTTTCAATAATAGTTGAAACACTACAAGTAAAAGAAGCATGCTTTTGAACAATCACGGAGATTATTAAAATTAAAACCAAAAACAAAATTAAAATTAAAAATAAAAATAAAATTAAAACTAAGATTAAAATTAAAATTAAAAATAAAATTAAAACTAAAATTAAAAATAAAAATAAAAATAAAAATAAAATTAAAATTAAAATTAAAATTAAATTAACATTAAAAACAATATAAAAATAAAATTAAAAATAAAATAATATTTAAATTAAAATTAAAACTAAAACTAAAATTAAAATTAAAACTTAAAATTAAAATTAAAATTAAAATTAAAATTAGAAATAAAATTATAATTATAATTATAATTATAATTATAATTAAGAATAAAACTAAAACTAAAAATAAAATTAAAAATAAAATTAAAATTAAAATTAATACTAAAATTAAAATTAAATTAAAATTAAAAATAATTATAACTTAAATTAAAATAAAAATAAAATTAAAATTAAGTCTAAAATTAAAATTATAATTATAATTAAAACTAAAATTAAAATTTAAGTTAAAACTAAAATTAAAATATAAATAAAATTAAAATTATAATTATAATTATAATTATAATTATAATTAAAAATAAAAGTAAAATTAAAATTAAAATTAAAATTAAAATTAAAATTAAAGTTAAATGTAAAATTAAAACTAAAATTAAAATTAAATAATAAAACTAAAACTAAAATTAAAATTAAAATTAAAGATAAAATTAAGACTAAAATTAAAATTAAAACTAAAATTATAATTAAAATTAAAACTAAAACTATAATTATAATTATAATTATAATTATAATCAAAACTAAAACTAAAATTAAAATTAAAATTAAATTAAAATGAAATTCAAAATTAAAATTTAAACTAAAACTAAAATAATTAAAATTTAAATTGAAATTAAAATTAAAATTAAAATTAAGCGAAACTCTAATTCTAATTAAAAAAACAACGTTAATATTAAAAGTATTTGAAAAATTACATCTAAATGTTTTTCTTAAAATAATGTGAGAATTAAATTTTTGAAAAGAAAATAGAAAGACCAAATTCCAAAAACAAGATAATAGTTGGATGGAAAACACAACCTTTCAATTTTATTAAATAGAAGCACTCATGCAATTTTATCCTACCATTACATATCATTACTTAATATGTATTTAAAAGGAAGTGTACCTAAAGCTCTTATATAAGTATTTTTTTTTTTTAAAAAAAACTGTGTGAATGTCCTAGGGCTACATTCTGCTCTCTTCATGTCAGAGATTTGCCTCTAACGAGCAAGTCCTTGACGACTTCTCTCATTGTTGGTCTCTCACCTGGATCCTCCTCAGTACATCTCAATGCCAGAGAAAGCACTTGTTCAACTTGTTCCCTCACATTTGAGGCCAAAATTTCCTGTTCAAGGCTTGAGTCAACAATTCCATCAATGCTGCTTGTTTTTTCCCAGACAGATTTAACCCACCCCACAAGATTTGTTTCATCCATAAATGATGGATCATCTAGCACCTTCTTTCTGCTTATTAGCTCAAGCAAAACCACTCCATAACTAAAGACATCAGACTTTCTACTCATTACTGTTGAATGAGCATTCTCTGGTACATGCCAAAGTAAACATGTGTTATTCCATAGAAGAATTTATATTTAAAAAAAATAAAAAAAGAAACTCAAGTAAACATAATGAACAAAAAGATTAGAAGAATTACCTGGTGCAATATATCCAACTGTTCCAGGAACAGTGAAAGATCGTAATGAAGTAGAGGAATGGTCTAGAAGTGTGGCAATGCCAAAATCAGCAATATGAGGCTCCATATCAGAATCCAAAAGTATATTCTTTGGCTTAATGTCTCTGTGCACTATGACATGATCATAATCATGATGGAGATATTCAAGTCCATGTGCAATTCCAACAGCAATCTTATAGCGGACACTCCACTCCAAAGATGGTGGTGGATACTTCTCATGCAGAACATCATGAAGACTTCCATTTTCCATGTACTTGTAAAGAATTAGACCACAGTCCTTTCTTAACCAGAAGTTTTTTATTCTTACCAGATTTCGGTGCCTAATCTTCCCAGTGGTTTCAGTCTCTGTGCTCATGCTTGTGATCTGACCTTTGTTATCCGCAAAGGGTATTTTCTTTATAGCAAAAACTTTGTCTGGACTGAATTCAACTTTGTAGATAACTCCATGTGCTCCTCTTCCAATAATATGCCTATCATTAAGGTTGTCTGTGACCTTCATCACATTTTTGAGCAAAGAAGACGAGCGCTGCTCGGGGAAAATCTTGAATTCTTGCTTGTAGTGTAGCACGTAAACAAGACCAAGTGAGAGAAATGTTACAAGTAGTGTGGACCCAAGTGCTATCATCACAACTTTAATTTTACTCAGCCCTTTTGGATGTGTGGAATTGCTCTCATCACATGGCTTCAAGCTGTTACCTTTGGAACAATTCAGCCCATGTGATGGAAGACATCTGACACATAAGCCAGGGTTGCCCAAGAATGATGAAGGAGAAGAATGGAGAAAGTTCAGCAGTGTGTCTGGAAGAGGACCAGAAAAGGAATTGTATGAAATATTGAGTGCAACCAGTGAAGAGAGATCTTCAAGAACTTCAATCTTTGCAGTCAGATGGTTAACAGAAATATCCAGGCTTTGCAGCATTTTCAGTTTTCCAATCTCTGGAGGAATTTCACCTGTCAATCCATTAGCACTTAGGTTCAACCCATAAAGAAGATGCTGCAACTCACCAATTGATCCAAGAATTTGGCCTCCAAAAGAATTTCCCCCAAGATTTAGATAAGTAAGGCCTTTAAATTCTGATAAAAAAGTTGGGATTCCACCAGTAAAATGATTTTCCCCTAAGTTTAATGTGGTTAACCCTGTCCAAGTTCTCAAACTTGATGGGAATGAGCCATTTAGAGAATTGAACTCGGCATCAAAGTAAACCATTTTGTTACAATTGGACAGCTCAGGTGGCAAAGGACCTTCCAACTTGTTGTGAGAAAGGTTCAGCCTTTGAAGATTCACAAGTCTTCCTAGCTCAAAGGGTATGTGCCCTGAAAAATTGTTGTGGGACAAAATAAGAACAGTAAGATTTGTGAAGTTTCCCAAACTTGATGGAATCGCTCCTCTGAAATTGTTCTCACTGATGTCCATGTAGGTGAGACTGCTAATGCTTGTAAGATCAGGTAGAGGTCCTGTTAAGTTATTTCCATCGAGGCGAAACCTAGCAAGAGTTGTACATCTTCCTATGTCAAGAGGTATACCACCTTGAAATTGATTTGAAGCCATGAGTAGCCTTTCTAATTGCTGTCCAAAGCAAAGATTAGGTGGGATGGTGCCAGTGAAGTAATTATAGGAGACATCCAATAGCACTAAACTGCTATTGATTCCTAAGTTTTGAGGAATGATTCCAGAGAATCGGTTGTAATTCAATGTGATGTTTCGCAGTTGTTTGAGTTCTGTCAATTCTAAAGGTAGTTCCCCAGAAAGGTTATTGTAACTCACAATCACGTTCTTAAGACTAGGAATTTTCCAAAGGCTCACTGGAATTCCACCTGTCAAATGGTTGGAATCCAGTCTAAGATCTTGCAATTGACTTAGCATTCCTATTTCACTTGGAATCTCTCCCTCAAGTTCATTGCTACTTAACAACAACACTTTTAAGGACCTACAGTTACCAATTTCTGAAGGTATTTGTCCAGACAAATTATTGGTATCAAGGCGAAGAACAGAAAGTTTACTTAGTTGGCCCAAGGATGATGGAATGCTGCCTCCTAAACTATTGTTGAGAGCATAAAATTCTGTTAATCCGCTGCAATTTCCCAAGCTTGAAGGTATGTCCCCACTAAATTTATTGGATGACAGATCCAAATAATATAAACTTTTACATCTGCCAGAAACCAATAATGGAATGGTACCCTCGAGTCCATTATTGTTGACTCTTAAATAAACAACACTTTGGAGATTGTTAAGGTTTTCAGGTAGAACTCCATGAAACTGGTTATAATGCAAAAGCAATTGTATTAATTTACTGCAGTTTCCAATGGATGAGGGAATGCTTCCTGACAACTGATTATTATACAGATAGAGCATCAAAATTTCTGTACTGTTCCCAACATTCATTGGAATGGGACCAGACAGATAGTTGTTGCTCAGGAGAAGATATTTCAAGTGTTGGAGTTGAAACAAGAACTCGGGAATTTGACCGGTTAGCATATTGTCCTCAACGCTAAAAGACACTAAATTCTGCAAGTTTCTCAAACTATCTGGTATTTGTCCAGTGATAAAGTTATCAGAAAGGTTCAGGTTCTCAAGTTTACTACAATTTCCTAACTCAGGAGGTATTTTCCCTGAGAAGTTGTTAAAGGTCAAGTCAAGTGTTTGCAAGTGACTCAAGTGTGCTATTTCAGGTCCTAATGGACCTGAAATTGAGTTTCCAGAGAGGTTAAGAAAGATTGCATTGTGGTTATTGTCACACTGGACTCCCAACCAAGAGCATGGAGTGGAGTCAGAAGCATTCCAGCTGGAGTTTATGGGATGAGGTACAAATGTCCAATGCCTTAGAAGTGACAGAAGAGCCACCCCATCAGTGTTCAATGCATTAACAGCATATAACAAGGCAGATAAGCAAAGCATGAGCAAGTTGAGCCTCACCATACTGTGTGGTTAAACACACACAAGCTGACTAAAGATAAATTGATAATTCAGTAACAACAGTATAAAGAGAAAATGTACCTATCTTTTTGCTTTTGGGAATGAGATGGATACAGAATTGATGACTGAAATATGAATGAAGGAGGATTGAGAGAGAAAGGAAATAAGAAAGGGAAAGGAAATAAGAAAGGGAAAGGAAATAAGAAAGGAAATATACTTTTAATATTATATTTTTTTGAAATATAATATTAAAAGTATATTAATGAATTGAAAAGTAACAATAATATTAAAAATAATAAAATTATTGTTCAAAATATACTAAAAAAATAAGTTATAAAAATAAAAATTTATCTTATTTATATAAATAATATATACATTACATAATTAAATTACATACCTAAAAATAATCTAATTATTTTAATTTAAAATATTTTGTTACCTTACTAAATTTATTAGAGTGAGAGGTAAGAATTAAAATAAAATATTAGAAAAATGTCAACATCGACAAATAATAATAAAAATTACAATGACTAATCATATTTGCTTATATTTAAATTGATTTAAGTCTTTCTGACCAATATTTAAGTTAATATATTATTATTAATTTTACAGAAAAGTTATTCTTTTTTTTTTTTGCGAGAAAAAAATCGTTAAGAATTCAAACCATCAATTTCTTTATTCTTGAGCTGATGAATCCCATTTTTGGTCATTTTTAGGTAATTACGTAGAGTTTTAAACCAAATTATGTAAATGTTACTATGTTTATTTTGCGAGATTTCATCAATTTTCCTTTTTACAAAAGCATAAGAAATCTCGCAATTAGACAATGATGAATTTAGAGACGTTTGATTATAATAATGTTTTTAAAAAATGACGAATATGCTGACATTTTACATAGTCAGCGGTCCAAGTCTACTTGAAAACAATATTTGTTCATAGCTAGGTAAGTAAAAATGGAAATAATATAGACAGCAGAATTAAGAAAAGAATTTAAGTAGTATACTATAAAGTAGTTTTTCACTCTATATATTTGTTTAAACATTTCAAGAGTAAAGTCCTCTTTCAGAACTTATAAAATATTATCTGAAAATTTTGACTTGGTTAATATAGTTTCATTTTTCTTTTATTTTTATTTTTCACGTTGTTAAAAAACAAGACCTGCTAGCTTTTTAGCACTCCTTTTTTTTCATAGAAAAAATTTTACAGAAAAAATAAGTCATACATTATGAAATAGTTTTCACTTTTATTAATTATAAAATATTATATATAATATATTTGTTAATTTTTATAATAATTATTTTAAAATAATATTAACAATTACTAAATGATCATATAAAATTATTTTCCTATGCAATAATCACTAACTTTTTCTATATAATTTTTTAACTCTCTCATTGTCTTTCTTTTTCTTTTTCTTTTTCTTTTTCTTCTCATTTTGTTGCCTTGACATAAGCAAGAAGTCTGTTATATTTTATGATACCTGTGCATTACATGGATAAATTTTCAAAAAAAAATGTGAAGTCGCATATTTTACGTTGTCTCTTTTGTCAACAATTTAAGACCAGTTTGTGATTTGTGATTTTGGTCTATAACAACAAATCATACTTCTCATGATAAAGACCTCTTTATAAATGACCTTAGATTTACTAATACAGACCAAGAAAACGTAACTAGACATTACCTTTGGCATATATTAAGCTAAATAGTTAAGCCTATATCCTAGAAACCAACAAGTCAGCATTCCAAGTCTAACTTTTAAAACATTAAGTAGTCCATCAGTGTATTGGACTAAGAACTGGCATAATTAGGTAAACAACGATAGGTCAAGAGCTATTTAAAATTTGAAAATTTAAAGAATATTTTTTTGTCGGGCTAAAAATGTAAATAATAATTTTATATTGTACAAATGGATTATCTTTATATTTTTAAATGTTTATACAAAAAATATTAAATATCTTTTGGTTATTTAATAGTTTTATTTTAAAAATTGAAAAAAACGAAAACTTCTTTAAATAATAACTTAAATAGCTCTTTCATTCCTATAATATAGGTTGTTTTTCATTTTGGTCGTTTAAGAAAACTTTTATATTAGAAGATTTGTATTATAGTCTCTGCTATTTAGGAATAAAGACCTTTAGTTACGTCATCCTCACTTAATAAGACAATGAGAAAATAAAACAGAATAAAAATTATAACGACTAAACTAGATCTTTCTTAATAAAATTAAAACAAAAATAATCTTATATTATAAGAATAAAAATTGTTTTAAGGTTTAAATAAAATTATAATAATCCCTTATGTCTTACTAAATTGTTATATCATAATTGACAATAAAATCTTAAATTTTGTAAGAGAACTTCCTAACTCCTAACTCGTTACATTATCTAACACAATTTATTATTAACTAAAATTTATTAAAAATTATAAAATTATAAGAGAGGTTCATTAAATGGAATGTGAGATTTGTGAAATTTTGTAATTTTCAATCAATTTCACTCAATAGGAGAATGTTTAAAAGAGTGTGTTAGAGAATATTTTGCTAGTGTAACACCCCAGTTTTTATTCTATTTTATTATTAGTTATAAATATTATATTTTATTAATAACAATTATTATTATTATTATTATTATTATTATTATTATTATTATTATTATTATTATTATTATTATTATTATTATTATTATTATTATTATTATTATTATTATTATTATTATTATTATTATTATTATTATTATTATTATTATTATTAAGTGCTTTAAATTGGGTTTTAATTAATTAAATTAAGAAAAATAGATCATTTAAATATGTTAAAAGCTTAAGTCTTACATCAAACAATATAAGTTCATGTCTCACCTCCTTTTCCTATAAGGAGTGGGATAACTCAAGTCTCACATCGGACAATATCTTCTTCTACATAAGAAGTTGGATACCAAGCAATAGGGAAGGCAAGGGAGTCTTTAAACAAGCTGAATTTGATGCAAAGCTTTGAACCCATGATAGAGTTCAAGAGATATGGGAATTGCTTGTTTGGGTTTTATGTGGGAGCACGCTTGTGCTCGTTAGAGGAAATTGCGAGGCTTGTTTTGGAGTTATATAAAGGGAGTGACTAGAGGAGCAGTAAATACTTTTGCTGTTGAGTTAATTTTATTAAACATGTGATTTCAAACTAGAGACCAGAGGAAGGAGAACCTTTGAAGGAAACTCCAAGGAACAAGAAGAACAACCCCGAAAAACATGTTTTCTACATCTGCACTTCTCCAAGTAAGGGCGTAAGAAATCTCACTCATGAATATAGGTATGAGTATGAGTAGAAGGGTTGGCCTCGTGGTTATGTTGGACTGCCTCTATCAATTAATAGAGTGTTTAGTCGTTTTCCTGTTTAGTGGTTGTGTTTGACTACATCTATCAATCGACAGAGTGTTTAGTTGTTTTCTTGCTTAGTATGTGTTTGATTGCCTTTGTCAATTGATTGAGTGTTTAGTTGTTTTCCTGCTTAGTGTTTGTGTTGGACTATCTCTATCAATTGACAAGGTGTTTAGTTGTTTTCCTATTGGTTTTTGTGTTTGATTGTCTTATGATTGACAAAGTGTTTAGTTGTTTGCCGATTGGTTGTTGTGTTTGATTGTCCTATGATTAACAAGTTAATTATTTGCTTGTTGGTTGTTTGTTGGTTGTTTGTGTTTGTGTGTCCTATGATTGATCAAGTATTTGGTTGTTTGCCTATTAATTGTTTATGTTTAACTGCCTCTATGATTGGTAGAGTGTTCGATTGTTTGTTTGTGGTTTCTTGTCTCTATCCCATTGATAGAGTAAAAGGTTTTTAATTTGGTGATTGTACATTAAAATCCTAGAACCCCCAATCTATCATACTTTTAATCTTGTGATCATGGGTTGAGGGTTTTCCCCCTAAACCCTAAGTTTGCATGTCTCAATTTCCTAAAGGGGAAATCAAGTCAATAACTTTTACCTATGGTTAAAGACTATATGTCTTAATTTCCCGAAGGAGAACCAAGTTAGGTACTTATATTTGAAATTATGAAACTATGTGATATGTGATACATTGAATTCAAAACACGATGATTCGTTATATGTATTATAATAATAATAATTAAGAATGATGATATGTGATATGAAATTGGGTAATAAGGATAAATGTTCTCGAAAAGGATGACCTAGTATGTGAAAGATAAGAATGGGCCAAGAGACATTTTTCTAGTAAGTGACCTAGCCTATGTTAAGCAAGAGTGATACTTACTAGTTTATGATGGGTTGTGAGATGAGGTTCCTAGCCCGTGAGAGGCAAGAATAGTCCTCGTCGGCCTAATGTTGAAGGTGGAATAATGACTAAATTGAATATCATTTCATGCATCATTTAATGAAATGGGTGCGAAGTAAGTAAACATGAACCTAAGTGGTAAGGTCATTATACCTCTTGGGGGCTAATCGGTAGGAAAATCCCAACAACTATGATTGATCCCAACAACTATGATTGATCCCATGAGATAGGATGGGTGATGCAAGCTGAGTAGTACCTAATGTGCTACCAAAGGGCATCATGCTAGTGTGGGACAACCAACAAAGAGGTTGAGCTATGTGGGCCCTAGCCTACTTTCTGGATTAGAGTTGATACCACATGACATATGGAGAAGTACTAGAACATTGTGACACCCTTCTACCCCGAATACTTAAATTAAAATAATCAAGTAAATAAAATGAAGACAGTGTAATAGTTAAAACCAAAAAGCACAATTTGTATTAAGGATAAAAGGTTCACATGATAATTAAAAGGTAGGCACAAAGTTTTCAAGGAGGTTTTAGATCTAAACATTATAATTGAGAAAACTAAAGTCATCATCATCTTTAAAATAAGTCATTCAAACATCAAAGCATAGAGCAACTATTCTAACTTCTAGAACCCAATGTCACGCTAATCAGAGCAAGACCCTACCTTTTCAAAACTTGGCACCATGAGTGCCCTCAACGTAACCTAAAAGAAAACAACAAGAGAAAGTACGATGAGAAATCGCATTCAATCATATATAAAGGCAGATAATGTCCTAAATCCCACCCATTACCGTACTTAATTACTAACAGTTAACAGATACTCATATATCAATCACATTTCATTCATTCAAAATCAATCACAGTTCGTTCATGTTTACAAAATGCACATGCTCGCACAATGCATATGCTCATCACCACACCTAAGAGTCTCGAGTCGGAACTCCACACCATGGGCGAACCTCCTCAACCCCCTTAGTTATCACTAATGATGACCACATCGTTAAACACCACGTATAGGCCGGCCGGTGTGTCGCACAGTTAAACACCACCTATGGCCATGCGAAGACATTCCACACAACCGTTAAACACCACCTATGGCCGGTGTGCAGCATGGTTAAACACCACCTATGGCCCATGCATATGATTGTCCCCCATCATTAGTCCCCCTGTTAAACACCACATACAGCTAGGGTATTATAGCCACGTCTGCCTTCTCATGCATCTCAAGCCTCTCATGTCCATGATCAATGCATTCTCATCCACACTCTTATTCTCATGATTTATTTATACATCATTTGCACAGTCCACAATCATACTCAACCATATTAATTTAACCATCATTATTATAAATCATTCATCAGAAAGCACAGAAACGCACATAAAACAGCATTGAATTTCACCCAGTTTCATCATTGCACACAAGAGCCTCAAATCATAAACAACCATAAACAACACAAGAATCAAGTAATTAGGGCAATTAATTATACAGTTTCCCAAAAAAAATCACATTAGGACAAGATGTTAATCAAACCATAGAGCATATTGACAAATCTTTTCTACCAATTAAAATATTCTTAAAACATAATAATCAAACGAAATTAAGAATTTAGATCCTAAAGGGACTTAGGGATTGCCCTCACTACCCGTACACTCCTGCATTCATATATGACCAAACACATCTCTCTCATACCTTAGATGCGAAGAATAGTGATGATCTGATGCGGCTCTAGGACAATCTGAACATCCTAGCTCCTCTTCCTTGCAGGTCGGCGTTCTCTCTCCTCTAGGTCTGGCTGTCTGACGCGTAAGACACCAATTAGGGTAAACTGATTACCCCTGTCTAATATTCTAGCTGGCTCCGGTCAATCCCGAGTTGCCCGTCAGCCTCCCCCGTTAATTCAATTAATTAAATTAATAAATGAAAATAATTTAGATAAAGCCTCATCAGTTTATAAAATCATTAACCCCTCTATTAAAATAAAATTGATAATAATAATAATAATGTAATTAATTTCTAAAAATAATCAAATAAATTTTAGGATGTTACATGCATTATTATCATTCATGTGCATATGTTGATTGTTTATTTTCTATCTTTTAATTAATTGTGAGTATGTGCTTCTTTTGTTGTGCTCATACCATGAGCTTGAGTGAGGTATATTTCTCACTTCCTTCTGTCATATTATTTGTGTTTGGGCTGAATGCCACCTCACAATAAGAGCACAAGGATTGAGATAGGCTCTTTATTTTACTATTTTTCTTCTAGTTTCATGTATTTTGGGATTTGATGCTCTGATAGGACATGTGACATCAGGATAGTTGTAATTACTTTATGATAGTATGTTTTGGTTTATATTTTATGACTCATTGATGAGTCGTATTTTATACACTTTATGTGGACTTAAGATAGGTGTTATTGAGAATATTTAATGATTAAGAGTCTTGTGTTAACCGAGATTTGAATTATGGGCTTGAAAATAGGAGAAATACAAATACGTGCTAAAATAAGATTTTTAACTAACAAAAAGATTAAGACTTATTTTGCAGGCCCAAGTCATCTCGGCCATGCCGAGAACATCTCAGCCCAAGTCATCTCGGATGCCGAGAACATCTCGGCCAGTCCAGCATTCTCAGTCAAGCCAACATCAGTGATGAAAATCTTGCCTAAAATCACTCTAGCAATATGCAGATATAATATGTTAAGATGCAGATATGATTTTCCAAGATCAAGGAATCTGTAAATGCATATGTGATTTGATAAGATCAGATATGATTTGATAAGATGCAGATATGATTTGATAAGATCAGATATGATTTGATAAGATGCAGATATGATTTGATAAGATCAGATATGATTTGATAAGATGCAGATATGATTTGATAAGATCAGATATGATTTGATAAGATCAGATATGATTTGATAAGATATGATTTGCTAAGATTGCAATCTGTAATTCGAATTAGAATCTTTAGGATTTGAATTTCTGTTATTAAGATTAGATTTAGATTTATCCAGCTTTTGTATAAATAAGCACATCAGGCCACGTCTTCAGTGTGGAATTTTCAGCAGAATCTAGAGCTAGCACCGGCAGCAATCGCAGACACTCCAAGCTAGTACAGTGGTGCACGAAGCTTCAATACGGTGTCTCTCTCGGTCGATGAGGTACAGGATCAGGAGTTGGGAAGCTGGAAGCCTTCAGAGGTGATCGCTCGGTATAGCCGACGCACTCTGTTGGACGGAAACCTCAACGTCTGGCCACCATCGGTGCATCACTGCCGTTCTTCCATTGGCGGTCGTCGTGGAAGGCGGATTCTCTGGAAACTCTAAATTCTCACCCTTGTATTCGATTTGGTTTCAATAATATAACTGGTTTGCAATTCTATTTCTTGATTATAATTCCTGCACTTTAATCTGCTTTTAGCTTTGCCGTGACACATTGTTGGGGTAGATCACGTTAGACTAGGGCCGGTCGGAACTAGTGTAATAATCTGATTAGGTAGAGAACCTAAAATCAACCAAGTACATACTCCCCGCCAACTGATGAGGTAGCGGTTGTGTAAATCCTCGGTATGGCAACGGACAAACGTTCGTGGTCGTCGTAAGAATCTAAGGTTGATTCGGATATAATTCTAAGTAAGAATGACAACCTTTTGTGTGTTGATTTCCAAATCGGTACAATAGTTAGCATAGATTAGTTTAGCATAGTTTAGTTTACTTCAGTACTTAGTTTACTTTCCGCACTTGAACACAAAACCCCCCTTATTTATTGCTTTCAGAGTCCGAGACCGAGTCAGTCCGACTAAGTTGCGTCTAGATCACTTTCGGTCGAAAACCATATCGGTTCCCTGTTAGCCAAGACCGGATTCCGAGAACAAGTCGGCCTTAGTATCGCCGAGGTCAAGTCGGCATTTTCCTAGCCAAAGTCAAGTCAACAATTCCATAACACTTAGCGTTTTCTGCAAAACTCTGATTTTTACACTTAGCACAATCTGAACACACTGTGTCCTTGAGAGAATCGACCTAGGTTAGCTATACTATAGTTAGCTTTAGTATTTTATTTGAGGCGTGTAAGACGACTAAAAAACCGCTTATCACTCATCGACATTAGAAATTGTCCATTTGGAGTGTCAGAGATACATGTTTGTTTTTAGATTATAGTATGTGAGATGGTGATGTGAAATCCTTTACCAATTGATGTATTTTGAAAGTTTGGATTTCTTTTAATTTTATTTATTATAATTATATAACATTGAGGGTAAAGGGTGTCACAACTAGCATTTTAAAAGAATGTGTTAAAGAATGTGATGCATTTAAAAAATATGTTTAAGAGTAAGTGCACCCTATAACGATAGTAACAAATGAAATAAATAGGATACACATAAGAAGAAAGGTTGAATTGTGTGTGAGTGTTAACACTAAAAAGTTTATCGCAAAATATATGTAATTTAATAAAGAGCCCAAAGTAAAACGTATCTTAAACGTATAAAACAAGATAACAAGGAATGATAGATAGATTCACACAAAATGTTTATTCTGATTCACTCTACAAATTAGTCTACTCCTTTCTACTAAAAGATTTATCAACTAAGTCAACCTTACAACAAATATTCTTACAACCTCTTCAAACTTTATAACACTTGTAATTTATAACCCGGATTTTTTTAATACTAAGCCTCTTCAGGCTTGCAACAAAGATAAAAAGGTTTTATAAGAAAATTTCACATAGTTAGCATAAACATTTTAGAGTTGAGATGCAACTTTGTTTATACAAAAAAAAAATATGAGAAAGAAACTACGCATCCAAAGAAGGTTCAAATAGCCTTTTATATAAAACTTGTGTATTTCTCTTGAATATTTTCCTTTAAGATGATGACTTATATATGCATAATTGTTTATGCATTCAGTCCTTTAATAATTTTTGCAATTGCACAAGATATCTTCTTCACGTTTTTGCTAAAATGTTGTCTTTTCTGTTGGAGAGAAAAAAGGTGCAACAAACTTTGTACTTTATGCTTTCCTTAAATGTGTACTGAAGGGCTTTTTGTAGAAAAGAGTTCCTTTGATTTATATCTTTCTTTCTTCATAAGAATAAGCAACACAAATGTTATTATAAGTTGACTTGCTTTTGCATAGAAACAAAGCTAAAAAGAAAATATGTCTTTTTTCTTCTACCAAGGTGCTTTTCTAGAGACACGAAGATAAGAATGAATGTTATAACAAAAGCATGCATATAATAGTTTCTTTATAATTTCAAGATAAGTAAGAGTGAATGTGTATGTGTGTGAACATCAAACAAGATAAGATAAGTTATAGACATTATTAGTGTTATTGGATGCTTTTGTACTAAGACATGTTTGGACAGTTTTTCAAACATATGTTATATTGTAACTTATATACAATATGTGAAACATACTTTATATCTTCTTTGAAAAATTTTCACATGTTGGACCATGGCTTCAAAACAATTCATATGTTGATCAACGTAAGCTTTGGCTTCATCTAGAATTTTTTGAGGTGAAAGGATAAAGTCAGGTTGAGGTGGACAGAGAGATAAAGGTTAGGGTTTGTGGTTTATATAGGTATAGATTTAAAGGGTCGTTGAGAAGGTGTTGTAGTTGTTGAAGAGTTAGGTTATGGAGGAGGTATAGGTGGGGTGAAGGTGTTGGAGGGACCATTAAGGGATGTGGTCCATCAAATGAGCTCCTTGCAAGGATATGGTAATTATAAATGAAATCCTTCTAGAGGTAGAAAAGCATTCGTAATAAGGGTGGCTATGCCAGTCTCACTACCATTGATGCCACATTCTCCAAATAGATGGCTTATAAGAGGAGCTATAAACCAATCATTAAAGTGATAGACATTGATGAGCTGAAGTAGGGTGGCATCTTTAGATGTTGTGGGAGTGTCCAATTTCTCTTCTTTTGTAAGTAAGCTTATGGATGCCTGATGACTACTTATCCATGTTAGAACAAATGAACACAAGAAGGAAAAGGGTTAAATTATGTTCTTTAAAAATTTTCACAAATCTTTTTCTTTCATAAAAATGTTTTGTTTATCGTAGTCAGACGATGCCAAAAACTTTGCTTCAAGAACTTAAAAAAAATAAACCTTGTGAGATAAGGGTAACAAACTATAATAAAGAGAGCTAGGGAAGAGATAACTATTCAAGATTTTATACTTGTTCTTTTATTAAAAGACTATGTCTAGTCCTTGGCTAAACCACTAAGCTTTTCACTATAAGCAAGAACTCTTTTGCTTATAGGAGATCCACTCTTAAGCCAACCCAGGCTTATATCTAAGTAGTCTTTCAGTTTCCTCTACAAGTAATAGTCCAAGTAGTCTTTTAATTTCATTTTTCAAGTAATCTCCCAAGTATTATTTATAATAAGCCTCTTTAGGCTCCATAGTCTACACAAGTAAGGTGTTTAAGAAAATAGGTGACTCTTATCATCTATTAGACATATTTTCGTATTGGAGTGGGATTAAGACTTTAAGATAGAGAACTAGAGTTAACCAAAGAACTTATGAAATATACATTAGGATTACACTTTGTTGTCACTTGTTCACTTGCTACATGTGTGACTTGCTTTTATCTCTCTATCACTAGGTAATATAAAACTTCTTGAAAGATTTAGTCATTGAGAGTCTTTAGAGTTCTTCCCTTTTAATTTCAAAAAAAATTAGAGTTGTACATCATGTGATTGTTGTTAGAAAAATATAATCCAAGCTCCAAAGGATCCAGAGCTCTAAACTTAAGATCAACATAGAAGATTAGGACATGCAAAGGCTTTGTAAATTTTCTCCTTAACATAGATTCTCCATCTGTCTTGACAAGAATTTGATTCTACTAAATTCCTGGATGATGAGCTTCAAGGCGCTAGCATTTGACAACATCTAGATATATCTCCTCGGCATAAATCCAAAAAGATCTCTTTAGAGGTAACGAGAGGGCCAAGCTCATTGAATTTCTAACTAGGTGGAGTTAAAGCAAGAGATAAATAGGATATACACACAAGAAGAAGTTGAATTGTATGTGTGATTTTAAGAACTTTTAAGAATTTTTACAAAGAGATATAAATTCAAAACAACTACTACAAGTAGAGGGTCCAAAACATGTTGAAAAAAATAAAAGGATAGGGATAGAAAGATTAATACAAGGTATTTACCCTGGTTCACTCTACCACTTAGAGTTACATCTAGTTCTTTTCACTAAATGATTTTTCCACTAAGTCTAATTGACTTACAACAACAAGTATTCTTAGCCTCTTCAAACTTTACACACTTAATCTAACATAGATTACAAGCACATCAAGTATTCTTTAACACTTAGCCTCTTCAGGATATCATATAGGTGTAAAAGGAATTTCACAAAGATAACTCTTGTAGTGAGCATAAAACATTTAAAATAGTGTTTTAACTTTGTAATCATAAAGAAAATTTACAACGAAAAAAGATCAGAGCATGAAATCAATGCATTCTTAACAAAGATTTTTTTATGAAAATAGAGGTCATCCAAAAGCAATGAGCATGGATTTTAATCTTTTTCTGTTATCTCTTTCTTCTTCTTTTTCATGTTCTTCTTCATTGTCTTCTTAGAGGATGGAATATATAGAATGTTGAGAAGTGACTATTTTGAATCTTCAAGGACAACATGCCTTGACAATAAATATCGAAGAATGTATTTTGCAAAAAAAGAACATTAGTACTTCTTGCCTTCTAATTAGAGAGAAAAGGTGTAGCAGAGCTTGTCTCCAAGCCTTTCCTTAAATAAAAATGAGCAAGGAATGTGCAAATTCTTTTTGTTGGTTTGTCATTTTTTGCCAACTTTTGAGAACAATAGAATATTCTCGTAATTGTCTTGATTTTCAGGTCTAAAACACATTATCTTGTTGTTGGAAGATCACAAAAAGCAATATACACTACAACTAAAGATAACGTCAATGAATAAGCAATGTTTATTTAAGATAAGTAATAAGATATATGTGAATATAAGTGTGAATCTTTGTAGAGCGTTTATAGGATAGAAAAAAATATCGTTTTATAGATGCCTTTTCTTTTGATGCTTTTTGTTACGCTCATTTTATGGATGCTTCTATAAGATATATGTTTGGACGCTTTCCAAACATTTATATCACTTGCTTATACTTTAATGACTTGAGTGCTTCTTGAAAAACTACACACTCGATAAAGAAACCTATCATCACGCTTAATCTATAATTTTTTTTATCATTAAAACGTATATGGGTTTGGACTCTTTTAGCATATTTGGTTCAATAGAGCATTTAGTGGTGGAACATATGTGGCTAGGTAAAGGTAGGAGGGTGTAGAAGGTGGGTAGTATTAGTAGTTTGGTCTAACGATTATGGTAGGTGGTTTGGGATGTTTCAAGAATAAAACGAGTCAATCCTTCTTTATTTTTCCTCAATTCTTAGACTTGCGATTAAAAAGTGATGTTAATGAGGACTGGGTCATTGTGTTTGTTTAAAGATATGTATGATATATTGTAGGCACAGGTAGTGTTGGGAGGTTTAAAACTTTCTTCACTAGGTATGAGGATGGTAGTGTCATTGTTTGTGGTCTAGACAATGTTTAAGTATTTTATTTGGTATGGATGAGATGGTAAGTCTGAAGAGTTAGGTTCTATAGGTTGGTCAACTTGGTGGTTCAAGAATGGTAGCTTTTGTGGGTTAGTCATGGTTTACTAGATATGGTTCTTCTTAAAAACTTATGGGTAAGACTTGGGATGAAGATATGTAAGTAGGATTAAATGGTATAGGGGATGAGGTGGATTAACTTTGAGTACGAGACATCCTTCTATTTGAGGTGGTCTTGATCTTGTTTCTTTTCTTTTTAGAATTTAGAAAGGAAAGTAATAGAATCATCTAGAATAGTACCTTTAGTAAAAGTAGCTTCAACTTACTTTCTCATTTTGTTCGTCATGTTTATGAAAGGTTGATCATCATCCTCCTCTTCATTAGTCTTTGGTATCGATACCAACTTCCTCTTTGTAGTAGCAACAACTTAGGTCATGCACAAAGGATGCTCAAGCAACAGTTTTTGGAATCTGCATAAAAGAGGCTTCACACCCTATACTTCTTCTTCTTCTTTAGCAATCTTCTTCTTAGCTGACTTAGGCTAAGTAAGAATAAAATCTAGATGCATCTAGATGATGTTGGTTCTTCAAAGCACATGTTGCCTGTAAGAAGGCATGATAGCCTTGACTAGATTGGAGGTGATATATCTAAAGTCCTTTAGGTCAGGGACGATTAGGATTTTTTGGGAACCATCTAAAAGGATATAATTGAAAAATAATCAATCCATGCCTAGAATAATGTCTAGGTTTGATAAAGGAAGACAAATCAAAATTTCCTTGTAACAATGTCCATTGACAACAAAAGGAGAACTATCGCACATGACAAAGGTTTCTACTAGAGTAGTGGTAAGGGAAGAAACTAACAAATCAAAAGATAACAAATTGTTAGGTAAACCTAGTCTACCCATACAAGCATAAGAAATAAAGAAATGTGTAGCACCCGAATTGAACAATACAAATAAAAGGTTACCAGCTACTTCATACTCACCCAAAACCATTTTGTTAAACTTGGAGGCTTCAACTCCTCTCATAGTAAAAACCCTTCTAACAACAATTGGCTTCATTACTCTAACAACACTAGTAACTACTTCTAACTTTGTAGACATCCTACATTCTCTAGACATGTAAGTAGGCCTTCGACAATTGAAGCATATGGACTAAAAAAATGAGCACTCTAAAGCATAGTGTGGACTATTACACTTAAAACATCAAACCTACTGACTTATTTACTGACTCCATGCACGAGACATAGCAGGATGACTCGAAGCTACTAATCCTCCACTTGATTATTGGGATCCTAAGTATCATTATTGATACTAAGGCCTATTGTACGATTTTTCTATTGGTACCTCTTCTTGGATCTAGATGATCAAAGTCCCTTACATTTTTGCTACTCTTGTGTTGCACTCTAAGCACTCAACAACCTTCACATTCTCAACTAGCTTAGGAATCTCATGAATTGCTATAAGGATTATCACCTTTTTACATCCTCTAATATCGGTAATTATAAAAATGTGACAAATTCTCAAATCTGGTAATATACTCATGCACTGTAGGCGTTCCTTGAAACAACCTCAAAAACTCTTATTCTTGGCACAAATGGGGAAATATTTATACTTATTCACTATAGGCATTCCTTGAAACAACCTCAAAAACTTTTATTCTTGGCACAAATAGGGGAAATATTTCTTCAAGAAACAGTTTAAGAACTAGTCCAGGTGATATCTTCACGGGCACCCATCAATTATTAGGTCCTTTTCCCCCAGACTTAGCCTCTTCAACCAACATGTATGTCTCATAAACCACCTTTTACTCCTTTAGGCAATTCATAGCTCTAAAGATCTTCTCCAACTCCTTGATCCATTTGTTTACCACATCTAAATCAACTGCTCCTCTAAACTACAGAGGGTTGTTCTTCCTAAACTCTTTTAAACCTTAGAAACTCAAAGGATCTACCACTCTTGTAGCTTTAACTATAGTCCTAACGGTCTCTGACTATTCTGTTGTAGCCTAATGTTGCTATACCATCGCAACTTGCTGCTGTGCATTCACGATATTCTATTGAGCCATAGTTGTGGCAATTTCTTGAGCTATCTATGAGAAACCTAATAGCAATATAGAGTTCTTCCTTCTCATTATGATCTACAAGAGTGCAAATGAGATAAAAAAAATGATCAACAAAAAGCCATCATACAAATATTTCCCTTTGGAAACCTCAACCACACAAAGAGAGTCAGGTGACTCATTAAACAATAATAATTTCTTTTCAAAAACAACTCCATATCATACAATAAAAGACACAATGAACCTATTTCCCATATGCATTCTCTTAAGCACACAACAAACTTTAAAACCACTAAAGTTGTAACAACCCATGGTCATCACAACTTGTGAAACTGTAACTACAAACTAACACGTGGAAGATTAATTTTAATAGATATTTACTTATTTATTTATGAACAAGGCATACCCAATTTTTTTCCATGATGATGTCAACGAGAAAATAATAAGCAATTAAAACATATGCATGTATAAACAACTCTGAAAAACATGAACATCCTTACATACATCATTAGAGTTAATTAAAACGCTTTGAATTACATGAGACAACTTGTGTTTCTTACCACTTTACAATAAAAGGAAACAAAAACATAACTCTAAAGTTGATAACGTACAATAGACTTCTCAAAATATAAAAAAGAGAAATGAGGATATAACCAAAACACCTTGAGTTGGTCCCTAAAACATGCACAACAAAAACAACAAGATCATTGTAGTGGCAAAGGTGTGGAAGAAGAAGCTTCCCCACGACCATTAGCTCCTAGAGGTGTAGTTCTAAAACAGCAACAATGAGGACCAGGACAAGAGGGGTGGTGATTGATGTTCGTAGTTAGCTCGTCTCTCATGAGATGCAAAGGTATGCTCCACATCTCAAGTATCAGTAGCTAGATGCTTAAAGATGTAAAGAATAAGATTATGAACCAAGGAGTGCTTGCTGGTACATATTGATAAGCTCGTTTTTAGTCATCGCAACGCGCATCAAATAAAATAAAGTTAACTACAGTATAGTCAACCCTAGGTCGAATCCTCTCGAAGACATAGTTCGCTCAATTATGACTTTATGTGGGAACTAAGTATCGCAGAACTCAAGTGTGGAATCCATACTCGCTTTCGGCTAGGTGTCGAGTTGCTCTCGGTAGAGAATAGCCCGATATGGTCTCGGCAGAGACTTATCCGACATGGTCTCGGCTAAGTGCTGACAAATGCAACAAAGTCAAATTAACTCTGGTTCAAACTAAAATGCAGGAAACGGGGGATTGGTTGTACATTAAGTAAAACAACAATTAACTAGGAAAGTAAATGTAGCTAAACTAGATACTTCTATTGCTACTACTATGTTCATGCCAAGTCTCAACAATCGAGTCGGTTCTGGTTCGTTCACTCAATTCCATGTTCCATATCAACCTTAGTTTTTCTTATGACAATCGCCAAACATTCATCCATTGTCATACCAAGGATTTACACAGTTGCTACCTCAACAATTGATAGGGATTAAGTTCAAAGTTGATTTTAGGTTCTCTATTAGGTTCTCTAATTGATTACCTACTGTAGTTGTCAAACCGGTTCCAATCAGCCTAGTTCAACATTTGTCCATATTACTATATGCAATTGCAAGACAGTAAGCGGGTTAAAGTACAAGAATTGCAACAAGAGAGTGGAATTGGAAACTAGTCATATTATTAAGAACGAAATACAAACACAAGGTGTGAATGCGGTGGATCTGTCTTCCACGATGATCACCATGGGACGCAGTGATGGTTCACCTCTATTAGCCAAGGCGTTGAGGATCAGGTCCACCAAAGTGTGATGGCAAGCTAGGCGGTCCCCTCTAACAACTTTCGGTCTCTCGTTTCATGACCTGCGCTTCCTTGATAGAGAGAAACACCATTGTAGGCACCGTGCACCACCGTGAGGATGGAGAATGTGCGTGAGAGAATGGACTGTAGAGTGTATGGGATATAGTCTGAATTCAACAACCATTAAACGTGCCTAACACTTCCTATATATACAGAAGCTAGACCTTGCTACACATGCTAGCTAACGACTCCTAATAGAATTACAAATTGAACTCTCTAATCTACCCTTGTGTAAATTGTGCTACAAGCTTCTCCATAGTGACGTGATAGTTGAGCTGGCTTTGGAGCTGAGCTGGCACCTAAGTTGGACTGCCTTATGTTGACAATACAATGGGCCGCTCTTAGTGGTTACTGGATTCCTAGATTGGATTGCTGATTGGGCTACTCCAAGTGGCTGCTAGACCTTTAGAGTCGGCCGGTTCGGGAAGGAGTCGGTCTGGTTGGGACGACTCGCCTGGGCTGAGACTCTTGATAGGCTGAGATCAATTCAGCCTATAGAAAGGAATGAATTCTTTTATTAGTTAAAATCCTCAAGTTAGCACATATTTATACTTTTCCTATTTCTAGGTCCATAATATGAATGTTAGCTAAAACTTAATTCTTAAGCACCAATTAATCTCTAAAACACTCATCTTAGGTCCCTGTAAGGTGTATAAAATATGACTCATCAAACCCTCACACTTACACTTTTGCACTCTTGGGCAAAATAAGAGTTCAAATACAAGGGAGATTTCTAAAAGAGAAAAAGAATTTTCAATAAATTTCTCAAGCTCTGGATGGAAACAGAGTCAGCATTCCTTCACCCAAAGAGTTGAGATGTTCAAGAAATCTGTGAAAATTACTTTCTCCACACTCAAGGCAATTAAGTGACTTGCAAACATCAAAGGATGATCGAGAGTGACAAAGTTCTCTCTTAGGAAAATATTCTCTCAACCTCTCAAGTGTTTGGGCTTGTATATACACTCAATATCCCATGTTATTGGTATTACCAAACTTTGACTGGCCTCTCCTTCCACAACTTTAAAAACACATGAAGTCATGATAAAAAAGGCTTCATTCTCGGCTTGTATCATGGCTTGGGTCAAAAGGTGGGGTATAGGATGGGTAAGTGAGTTTTTCTAACCATAGGGAAGAGAGGAGCAATGGGGAGTAGGTTCGCCAGCATGGAGAGTAACCCCAAGGCACTACAAGTCCACTCGAAACAGTTCTAGCTTACTTTCTTTCTTTCCCTTTTCCTAATTTTCTTTTCTTCTATTTCTCACTTCTTATTTTGCAGCTTTGTGTTATGTTTTCAGCTTATGACTTTTAGCTACTTCTTTTATTTTTCTTTATTTTCCTACACTTGTTTGTTTCTTTCTTTTCTTTTTCGACCCTTTTTGAATACACTGCTCTTGCTTCATCCCCTAGTGTCTCCCTCCCACACTTGATCGTGACTTACTCTCAAATCAATTCCAAAGCTCCTCTATTCCCCAAGGTTGAGGTCAATCATGGTTTTTCCAGCTTTGGCTTGTAATGAGCTGTCATAAAAGAATGGTCATTTAGGCTCAAAGAGGGTAAACAAGGGATAAATTTTACAAGGTAGGTCCATTTGGCTCAAGGCATATTAGAAACATAGCCTAGATCATCTCATTCCTGCGTGTGAAACCAGATATATCTAGAGTCAGGGAAAAATCTAGAATACACAGTTAACATGGATGCAAAAATCACACAAGAAAGAGAGAATGACAAGATGCAAAGCCATCTATATGTACATAGGCTAAAAAATTCTCATTGGCTGATTTCTCTACCATTAATGGTCTATCTTTTCTGCTTTTCAATCACCTACTACCTAAGGTGCAAAAAATTTCATTCCTGTCAAACTTGAAAAATCTGTCCTCTAGGGTTCCGAATTGCTTCCTACTGATTCATCCAACACTTAAAGAAATTATTTCAAATTCTTTTTCAAGGCGTTTTTCTCAGCAATCCGAATTTAGAATTTTGTTAGGAAAAAAAAGCAAAATTCCAACGAAAATTGAAATTGGTTGGGTCGAGTCGAAGTCGGTCTGAATCTGACCGAGATGGAGTCAGAGTCGGCATGGACTTGGCTCGGACCGCCTTTATTTACAACAAAGGAAAATGACTTCAAAGGAAAAAGAAAGGAATAAAAAGAAATAGAAAAGGAAATAAAAAATAAAAATCAAAGTTGAAACAAAGGTAAAATAGATATGGAGTTTGAACTTTGAAGAATAGAACAAGACTTTTAAGCACAGAATAGAACAAGACTTTTAAACACTATCCCCCCGCCCCCACACACACACGCTTAAAGGTTGCATTCTCTTGAATGCAAGGCATGAATACAGAAGGGGTTCATGAGATTGGCTCAGAGTGTGTCATTTGGCGGAGCCGGTTCCATTAATGAGATGGTCTCCATGTCACCTGCTATTGGTGTTGGACCTTCATGAAATAGCTTAATTTGATGCCCATTGACCTATAAGGTGCTATTGGTGTGTTCATCCTTTAGTTCTACTACACCATAGAGAAAAACATTAGTGATAACAAAAGGTTCATCCCATCTAGAATGGAGCTTACCTGTAATGAGTTTCAAACATGAATTGAACAGGAGTACTTTCTAGTCGACTTGGAACTCTTTTCTCAGGACCTGTTGGTCATGAAATCGCTTGACTTTCTGCTTATAGATCCGAGAGTTCTCATAGGCTTCGAAGCGGAGTTCATCCAGTTCTTGCAACTAGAATTTTCTTTGCTTCCCTACTTGGTCGTAGGCCAGATTGCACTGTTTAACTGCCTAATAAGCTTTGTGTTCTATTTCCATAGGAAGATGACAGTCTTTACCGAAGACAATCTGGTAGGGGGGCATCCCTAACGGAGTTCGGTGCAGTTCTACGTGCCCAAAGAGTGTCCTCAAGGAGTCGGCTCCAGTCCTTCCTGATGAGATTGGTCATCTTTTGTAGTGTCTTCTTTATTTCCCTGTTAAAAACTTCAGCTTGCCCGTTGGTCTGGGGGTGATAGGCTATGACAATTCTATGCACCACCCATACTTATTGAGTAAAGAAGACATGGCTCTATTGCAAAAGTGACTACCTTAGTCACTTATGAGCGCTTTCGGCATACCAAACCAGCAGAAGATATTGGACTTCAGGAAATCCACTACAACCTTGGCATCATTGGTTTTGTTGTTGTGGCCTCTACCCATCTTGACATGTAATCTAGGGCGAGCAGAATGTATGAGTAACCATTGGAGACTGGGAACGGCCCCATGAAGTCGATACCCTAGACATCAAAGACTTCGCAGAATAGTATGGGTTGTTGGGGCATCTCATGTCTTCTACTAATGGCCATTCCACCTTTTTGGCATTTTTCGCAGGTGGAGACGAAATGATAAGCGTCCCTAAAAATGGTGGGCCAATAGAACCCGCAATCAAGTACTTTCCTAGTTGTCCGAGTTGATCCATAGTGGCCGCCTTCAGGTGCTGTATAACAAAACTGGAGGACCGAATTGATCTCGGCATTAGGAATGCACCTACGAATAACTTGATCATTACAAAGCCTCCATAGATAGGGATCATCCCATATGTAGTACTTAGCATCATTTTGCAATCTTTCCCTGTATAACCGGGATGCCCCTAGTAGGAACTGAGATGCTGCCACGAAGTTGCAAATGTCTGCAAACCATGGTGTAGGTGTGGTGATGTGCAATAGTTGCTCCTGTAGGAATTTGTCTCTGATAGGCATTGGGTCATCCTCTCTCTCAATCCTGCTCAAGTGATCTGCTACTGAATTCTCAGTGCCTTTCTTGTCTCTGATCTCTATGTTGAATTCTTAAAGGAGAAGCATCCACCAAATTAGTCTCGGCTTGGCATCAGGCTTCTTCAGCAAGAATCTCAGTCCAGCGTGGTTAGAGAACATAACTATTTTGGAGCCTAGTAAATATGAATGAAATTTGTCTAGATCAAATATAATTGCTAATAGCTCCTTCTCGGTTTTGTGTAGTTTAACTAGGATGGGTCCATTGTTCGAGATGCATAAGCAATCACATGTACTGGCTTGCCGACTCCAGCTCTTTGGCCTAAGATGGCTTCCAATGCCGAATTGGATGCATCACACATAAGCTTGAATGACAGCTCCTAGTTAGGCGCTTGAAGAATGGGAGCGGATGTGAGTCAGTTCTTTAGCTCCTGAAATGCTTCAATATAGGGTTGGTCAAATTTAAATTCCACATCCTTTTGCAGCAGCTTGGACAGTGGCAGAGCAATCTTGATGAAATTCTTGATAAATCTTCTATAGAATCCTACATGTCCCAAAAATGAGCGAACTTCCCACACAGAAGTGGGGTTTGGAAGAGATGTGATGATGTCAACCTTTGCTTTATCGACCTTAATGCCTCTGTTAGACACCAGATGTCCCAACACAATTCCCTCGGTCACCATGAAATGGCATTTTTCAAAGTTGAGGACCAAGTTTGTGTCAATGCATCTCGTTAACACCTTGGATAAGTTCTCCAGACTTGCATCAAATGAATCAGCATATACTGTGAAGTCATCCATGGACACCTCCATGCACCCCTCTAGCAAGTCTGAAGAGATGCTAGTCATGCAACATTGAAATGTGCTCGGTGCGTTGCACAGGCCAAATGGCATGCGAGTGTATGCAAAGGTACCAAATGGGCAGGTGAAGGTGGTCTTGTCTTGATCTTCAAGTGCAATGTGGATTTGCATGTATCCAGAAAAACCATCCAGAAAACAATAATGGGATTTCCCTGCTAGTTTTTCCAGGACTTGATCAATGAAATGCAAAGGAAAGTGATCCTTGCGAGTTGCTTGATTCAGTCTTCTATAGTCGATGGAGACTCGCCAACTATTTTGAATCTGCATAGGTACCAATTCATCATGCTGGTTTTTCATGACGGTCATCCCAAACATTTTAGGTACTACTTGCACTAGGCTCACCCATTGACTATCTAAAATGGGGTAGATGATCCCTACAGCAAGCAGTTTTGTCACCTCTTTCTTGACCACGTCTAGGATGGTCGAATTCATTCTTCTTTGTTGTTGCCTTATGGGCTTGCTTTCCTCCTCCATTAAAATTCTATGCATGCAGATAGAGGGGTTTATCCCTGGAAGGTTTGATAGTTTCCACCCAATTTCCTTCTTATGTTACCTTAGGACGCTCAACAATTTATCTTTCTGCTCCTGACAGAGATTGCTAGCAATGATGACTAGAAGTTGTTGTTCAACATCCAAATAGGCCTACTTCAAATAACCTGGCAATGGCTTCAATTCCATGGGTGGTGGCAGAGATGAAGAATTATAATTAAATACTTTTGGATTCGGCTGGCCGACTTGGGTTGGATTTGGCACTAGGTGTACTGACATGATCTCAGCCTTTTGCTGTTATGGCCGACTCCTTCTTGTCAGGATAGAATCGGCTCTTGTTAGATTGGAGTCAGACTCATTTCCTTATTTTGCACTAGAGTCGAATCCGGATGGAACGTAGTTCTTGCCTTGATTGGCCAAGATAGACTCGACTCTTGCCTACTTCTGGTCTTCTTTGGCTAAGATGGTTTCGGCTTGCACATGTTCATGTGGGTCGGACTTGACACTTGTCTTTTTGGCCGAGATGACTTTAGTTCTCTCTTGGTCTCGACCTCCTTTGTCCGACTCGTATTCGGATGCGAACATTGTTGCCACTTGTGTTGTGAATGACTTTTTGGTCTTGGCAACCTGAACTTCTGCCTTGTTCAAACACTCTAGGTTTTCATACTTGCACACTTGGTCTAGTAACTTGATCAACTCGGCTTCCTGACTCAAGTTAGAAAGATCAATATTATCCTCGGTGTTGGAAAGATTATGTACTCCCCACACTTCATCATAATCAGATTCTTCTGTGAGGGACCCTAAGCAACCAATTGAATCAGCATCTTCAGCAAAATTTGCAATGTCTTCATTGTTGCTGTCTAGTTGAAGACATTCCTCAACTAGTTCATCCATCAAATCTATGCCAAAGAGGGAATGGTCTTCAGTGGGGTACTTCATAGCTTCGAAAATATTAAACTGCACCAGGGTATCACCAAATTCCATTGAGAGCATCGTGGCATGAACGTTAATCTTTGTTCTGGCAGTCATAAGGAATGGTCTCCCCAATATTAAAGTGGGTCCCTTTCCTGATGTCTCATCCTCCATATCAAGCACGTAAAAGTCGGCTGGGAAAATTAGCTCATTAACTTGGACAAGTACATCTTCAAGAACGCCTAAGGGTTGAACAACACTTCTGTTTGCTAGTTGTATTGTCATCCCAGTGGGTTCCAGATCACCAAAAAATTCAAGGATTTGTAGATTGAAGTTGGCATGACGTTAATTGAAGCTCCCAGGTCCAACATGGCATCAACAAAGGTATAATCGCCAATGGTACATGGGACAAAAAAATTTTCGGGATCTCGACATTTCTTTGGCAGTGCTTGTGCTCCTGCAGTGAAGTCTTCATTTCTGGTCAACGTCGAGACTATACCTCTCATTTCCACACTTCTTTTAATCTTTTTTCCTCTTATGTACACACAATTCCTTGAGGAACTTTGCATACTTTGTGTGACACCCTTCTACCCCGAATACTTAGATTAAAATAATAATGTAAATAAAAAGGAAGACAAGGTAATAGTTAAAACCAAAGAAACAGAATTCGTATTAAGGATAAAAGGTTCCATGGTCATCATTAAACAAGTAGGTACAAAGTTTTCGAGAAGATTTTAAATCTAAATATTATAATTGAAAAATAAAGTCATTATCATCTTCAAAATAATCTCTTCAAACAACAAAAGACATAGAACAACTATTCTAAATTCCAAAGCCCTGATGTCACACTAATTAGAGCAAGACCCCGCCCCTTCAAAACTCAGCACCATGAGTGCCCTCAACATTACCTAAAGGAAAACCACAAGAGAGTATGGTGAAAAATAGCATTCAATCATATACAAATGGAGATAGTACCCCAAATCCCACCAATTACCGTACCCAATTACTAACAGTTAACAATTACTCATATATCAATCACATGTTCCATCGCATTCAAAATCAATCACATTCCATTCATGTTCACAAAATGCACATGCTCGCACAATGCATATGCTCATCACCACACCTAAGAGTCTCGATTCGGAATTCCACACCATGAGCGAACCTCCTCAATCCCATTAGTTATCACTAATGATGGCCACACCGTTAAACACCCCATATGACTGGTGTTTTGCATAGTTAAATACCACCTATGGCCCGTGCAAAGACATTCTACACAACCGTTAAACATCACCTATGGCCGGCGTGTAGTATGGTTAAACACAACCTATGGCCCATGCATATGAATGTCCCCCATCATTAGTCCACCCTGTTAAACACCACTTTTGGCCAGGGTCCCCTGTTAAACACGACATATGGCCAGGGTATTATAGCCACATCTGGCTTCTCATGCATCTCATGTCCATGCTCAATGCATTCTCATTCACATTCTACATTCTCATTCTCATGATTCATACATCATTCACACAGTCCATAATCGTGCCAAAATCATATCAATTTAGCCATCATTACCATAAATCATTTAGAAGAACGCACAAAAACGTACATAAAACCATTGAATTCCACCCAATTCCACCCAATTTCACCATTACACACAAGAGTCCCAAATTGAACCTCAACCATGAATAACCACGAGAATCAAGTAATTAAGACAATTAACCATACAATTTCAAACAAAAATCACATTAAGGCAAAACATTAATCCAAGAATTTAATCCCCTTCAAATGCCACAAGAAACCATACAATAACAATTATTAATAAAGGCCCTAGGGAAGACCCTATTGCTCTTTCTTATGTAAATGAAACCCAAATAGTGAGATAGACCTGACATCTTTGCATATTTGGAAGCATACTGAAGAAAACATGTTCATCAAAGTCATTCTTCTTATTCCTTTAGGATTCCCTCTAGAGGTTTTCCTTCACATTAAAGGTAACCGATTATGTTATCAATTAAGTCAACCAAAACTACGGTACACATTGACGAATCTTTTCTACCGATTAAAACATTTTTAGAACATAATAACCAAACAAATTTGAGAATTTAGATCCTATAGGGACTTAGGGATTGCCCTCACTACCCGTACACCCCCGCATTCACATATAACCGAACCCATCTCCCCCATACCTTAGATGCATAGATGCGAAGAACAGCGAGGATCTGATGCGACTTCAGGACAATCTGAACACCCTAGCTTCTCCTCCTTGCAGGTCTGCGTTCTCTCTCCTCTAGGTCTGGCTGTCTCACGTGCTAGACACCAATTAGGATAAACTGATTACCCCTGTCTAATATTCTAACCGGGTCGGGTCAATCCTGACCTGCCCATCAGCCCCCCATTAATTCAATTAATTAAATTAATAAATGAAAATAATTCAGATTAATGCCTCATCAGTTTATAAAATCATTAACTCCTCTATTAAAATAAAATTAAATGTAAATATTTAAGTACTAAATTAATTTTCTACCATCATTAATAATAATAATAATAATAATAATAATAATAATAATAATAATAATAATAACATTTAAGTTTCAAAATGTAATTATTTAATAAAATAATTTCCTGCAACAATTAATAATTAAAATAAAATTGATAATAATAATGAAATTTATTTCTAAAAATAATTAAATAAATTTTAGGATGTTACACTTTGAAATTTGCTTTATCGCATCAAGGAGTGGAATGTTGATTTCCACCTTTCAAAACATCCTCAGCAGCTCTTCATCATATTCAGGCTTTCTTGCTGAGAGAGTCTGAGTTGGAAATGGCAATGGGACAGTTTTATCTTGCTGAGGCATCTGTGAGTTGGCATCCGGTTTAGAGTCGGCGTCAGCTGATCTCGGCAACTACTGTGGTGTTCGCTATGACAATGCTTTACCTCTTCTTAAAGTAACTATGCTCGCATTCCCTCTCGAATTTGGAATGGTTTGTGAGGGTAGGTTGCTAGACCCGATCGATTGTAACTGGCTCACAATATTGGCTAACTATCCTATTTGCGTCTTGAGGTCTTGGATGGTGGCATTCATATTTTGCTGAAATTGCATATTGCTTGGAGCTCATGGTTTTTGAAACTCCAAATTGCTTGTTGCTAATTGCTTGATCAAGTCCTCCAGAGATGGTGAATTGCCTTGAGCTGGCATTCTCTGTTGTTGTTGTTATTGGAACGATGAAACCTAATATTGTGGAGTCGGTTGTCGATAACTTGCTGGTCCTTAAGGTGCATTCGGGGAAGGTCCGAATCGTTGAGCAGGATATGGCCCTGAACTCGACCCTGGCTGAAATGGCTGCTTTCAAAACTGTTGATTATCAAATGGCCGACTTTGATACGGTTGCTTCCCATTTTGGTAACCACCTATGGCTCCAACACTTTCTGGATAATCTGACTCGGTTTCTTGCAATGTAGGGCACATATCAGTAGGGTGCTCCACGGAAGTACATATGCCACAAACTCTGGTTGCTATGCTTGGTTGGTGTTGTCCAACAGCAAGTTGCCTCACCAATGATGTCAACTCGGTCAGCTGGTTCTCCAGTCTCAGGTTATCCACTGCACCGATTTCATTCACCATTCGGGGTTAGCTAGCTCCTTTAATCCCAAACTGTTGTGTATTACTTGCCATATTAGAGATTAGTTGTCTTGCTGCTATTGGCGTTTTATCCATCAATGCTCCTCCACTAGCAGCATCAATCATTCTCTGGTCCATCATCGTCAGATCTTCATAGAAATACTGGATCAACAACTGCTAACTGATATGATGATGTGGACATGTGGCACAAAGTTTGTTGAATCTTTCCCAGTACTCATGCGGAGCTTCTCCAGAATGTTGCCTGATCCCACATATTTCCTTCTTGATGGTCACTGTTTTGGAAGCCGGAAATAACTTCTCCAAGAACATGCGCTTCATGTCTTCCTGATGAGTCATATTTTATACACCTTACAAGGGCCTAAGATGAGTGTTTTTGGGATCATTTGGTGCTTAAGAATTGAGTCTTAGCTAAGATTCATATTATGGACCTAGAAATAGAGAAAGTATAAATTTGTGCTAATTTGCAAGTCTTAGGTAATAAAAGATTCATTCCATTTTTGCAGGAAAAATTTGGATGATCTCGGCCCATCAAAAGAGTCTCGACCCAGGAGAGTCGTCTTGGCCAAATAGACTCCTTCCCGTACCGGTTGACTCTGTAGGTCCAGCAGCCACGTGGAGCACATAGCCCAATAAGGAGTGGCCCATTGCGCTGTCCACATAAGGCATCCCATCGCAAGTGCCAGCTCAGCTCCAAAGCCAGCTCAGTTGCCACGTCACTCTGGAGAAGCTTGCAGCGTAAGTTACGCAAGGGTAGATTAGGAAATGCAATCTGTAATTTTGTTAGGGGTTGTTAGCTAGCGTGTGTAGCAAGGTCTAGCTCATGTATATATAGGAAGAGCTGGGCATGTTTAAAGGTTGTTGAATTCAGAATTATAATCACATCCCTTATACTCCATCTTCTCGCTCATGTTTCCATTCTCACGATGGTGCACGATGCCTTCTTTCGTGTTTCTCTCAATTGAGGGTGCCTTCTTTGGTGTTTCTCTCAATTGAGGGAGCGCAGGTCAAGGACTGAGAGGTCGAAGGTTGTTAGAGGGGATCGCTTGGCTTGCCATCGCACTCTAGTGGACCTGATCCTCAACGCCTTGGCTAATAGAGGTCAACCATCGCCATCGTTCATGGCGATTGTCGTGGAAGACGGATCCACTGAATTCACATGCTGTTTTTGTACTTCTTTCTTAATAACATGAGTAGTTTTTTATTCCAATCTCTTGTTGTGATTCTGCACTTTAATCCACTTACTGTGTCGCAATTGCATATAGCAATGTGGACAAACGTTGAACTAGGCCGATTGGAACCGGTTTAACAACCTCAGTAGGTAATCAATTAGATAACCTAATAGAGAACCTAAAATCAACTCTGGACATAATCCCTGCCAATTGATGAGGTAGCGATTGTGTAAATCCTTGGTTTAGCAATGGACGAATGTTTGGTGATCGTCATAAGAAAACCTAAGGTTGATATGGAACGTGGACTTGAGTGAACGAACCAGAACCGACTTGATTGTTGAGACTTGGCATGAACACAATAGTAGTAGTAGAAGTAGCTAGTTTAATTGCATTTACATTCTTAGCTAATTTTTGTTCTACTTAATCTGCAACCAACCCCCTGTTTCCTAGATTTTAGTCCAAAATAGAGTTAGTTTGACTCTGTTGCGTCTGTCAACACTTAGCCGAGACCGTGTTAGATAAGGCTCTGCCGAGACCATATCGGACTAGTCTCTGCCGAGTGCAACTTGGCACCTAGCCAAGAGTGAGTTTGCATTCTACACTTGAGTTCTGCAGTACTTAGTTTTCACATAAAGTCATAATTGAGCGCACTGTGTTCTCGAGAGAATTCGACCTAGGGTTGACTATACTATAGTTAGCTTTAGTTTATTTGATGCGCATTGAAACGACTAAAAACGAGCTTATCACTCCCCAGGTATTGAATAGAACTAGCTGTAAGTACAACCAATCTTTTGCTAATCCATCCAGGGAGAATGGGAACGCCTTCATCTTGATGTAGTCTTCTGGTATCCCCTGTGGTCTTATTGTGGAGCAGACCACATGGAATTCCTTTAAATGCTTGTGGGGATCTTCTGTTGCAAGACCATGGAATTTGGGCAACAAATGTATAAGACCAGATTTCAGTTCATATGTTTGAGCTGGTTCCAGTTGAGGATATTGGATGTACCAAGGTTGGTACACCACATCAGGTGTAGCCAGCTCCTTCAAGGTTCTGTCATTGTTCTCCATCTGCTCTGCAAAATTGTTAGTGCTACTATATTCAATAGAATCAGACGTGTTAGTAATAGGACTGCTATTATCACAACTGGAAACAGAATTAGAACTATTACTTACGACTATATTTCTAGCTTTTCTTAACCTACGTAAAGTTATTTCTATTTCAGGGTCTAAATCATAGAATGGCTCAGGCTACTCCTAGTCATGCATTATACAAAATCATGCAAAGAAATACATTTTACTTATGCAGAACTTGTGACACCCTTCTATCCCGAATACTTAGATTAAAATAATAATGTACATAAAAAGGAAGACAAGGTAATAGTTAAAACCAAAGAAACAGAATTCGTATTAAGGATAAAAGGTTCACATGGTCATCATTAAACAAGTAGGTACAAAGTTTTCGAGAAGATTTTAAATCTAAATATTATAATTGAGAAATAAAGTCATTATCATCTTCAAAATAAGCTCTTCAAACAACAAAAGACATCGAACAATTATTCTAAATTCCAAAGCCCCGATGTCAGACTAATCAGAGCAAGACCCCGCCCCTTCAAAATTGACACCATGAGTGCTCTCAACATTACCTAAAAGAAAACCACAAGAGAGTATGGTGAGAAATAACATTCAATCATATACAAATGCAGATAGTACCCCAAATCTCACCTAAGAGTCTCGATTCGGAACTCCACACCATGGATGGACCTCCTCAATTCCCTTAGTTATCGCTAATGATGGTCACACCGTTAAACACCACTTATGGCCGGTGTGTTGCACAGTTAAACACCACCTATGGCTGGCATGTAGCATGGTTAAACACAACCTATAGCCCATGCATATGAATGTCCCCCATCATTAGTCCACCCTGTTAAACACCCCTTTTGGCCAGAGTCCCCTATTAAACACCACATATGGCCAGGGTATTATAGCCACGTTTGGCTTCTCATGCATCTCATGTCTATGCTCAATGCATTCTCATCCGCATTCTCATTCTCATTCTCATGATTCATACATCATTCACACAATCCATAATCATACCAAAATCATATCAATTTAGCCATCATTATCATATATCATTTATAAGAACACATAGCTAATATTCTTCAACCAATCATGGCAACATTACATACATTTACAATTCATAACTGCATGATAGACAATAATACATCTGAATAATCACATATTTCCATACTTCAATAATTATATCTACTCCATTTATGATTATAGACTAACACCTTTCACAAAATGCAACCAATTAAATTATCCAAAACCACAAAACACATTAATGAATCTTTTCTACCGATTAAAGTATTATTATTTTTATATATATAATATTTAATTAGGCAATGAGTTTAATAAAGTATTGATTTAATGCACTTTTATTCTATAAAAAAAATTATGTGCATTCTTATCGTATAAAATAAATGACTAAAATGACATTTTTATTATTTACAACCTACTTGAGATGTACATGTAACACCCCAATTTTTCATTGTATGTATTATATAGTATTTTTAATTATTTATTTAAATATGTGCATGTTAAAAAAGTTATTTTGTCATTTACAAGATATACTAGAGAAAATAAGTATTCAGCTAAAAATGAGGTTTCTAGTAAGTAAAAATAACTAAAAAGGCCTTTAAAGCCCAAGTTGCGAGTGAATCACACACAACAGTTGAGCACGGTCATGTACTATAGTGAGCACTCTCATGTTGATTTGGTAGAGTGAGCATGCCTGTTTAGACTTGCGGGCTCAATAGTGAATAGTGAAGCCCATTTGATTGCTTTATAAAGGAGCAACATGTTGAACCCCTTTTTGTCAGAAATCATTTGGTCAAAAGTTGGTGGTTTCCTCTATAGAGAGGAGTCAAGAAGGAGAATGTCTAAAGAGGACATATAAGGATAAAGAGAAATGACCCTAAGGGGTAGGGACCCTTCTTAGGAGTCAACATTTTAGGTAAGGGGAGTGAGAAATCTCGCCTAGGGGTTAGGTATAATTGTGGGGTAGAGGGGGTCACCCCTAAAATTTTATGTTTTGGATTATCTAAAAGGATGATTAAACTCCTTGGATTAGAACATTTCCTTTTTAATTAATTGTTATTAATTATATGATTATAATCTATATGTTATTGGTGGTCTTTGAAGGGAAGGTTGATCTCCTTGACTTAGGTTGTTTGTTTATAATTTTGCTTTGTGAATTATTTATGTAATTGTTTATATGTATACAAAATTAGAAAATTATAGGTTTCCTTATGAAAATTTGAAATTATGGGCAAAAGTCCATAAAACTCAAATTGTAGTTTGTTAAGCACAATCGTGCTCAAAACAACCTGTGCAGGTTATGCACACCCGTGCAAATTCTATACACACCCATACAGATTCCATACACGCATGTACAAAATCACACTGACTATGCATGACCATGCTAATGGAAGCACATCCATTCTACCCTTTGCTTATATGAATTTTTGTGTTGTAATGTAATTGAACTTTACTTCTCTATGTTAAACTATGTTCTACTATGTTCTTGAATGATACATGCCTACACTTTTTGTTAAAATGTTATTGTTGAGTTGCTTAATTAAGAACTCTGATATGTGACATGGAAATAAGTAACAAAAATAAATGTCTTTCAAAGGGTGACCTAGTATGTGAGAGATAAGGATGGACCTAGAGGATATTTGTCTAGTGAGTAACCTAGCTTGTGAGAGACAAGAATGGTGCTGACTAATATGTGATGAGTTGTGAGATGAGGTGCTTAGCCAGTGAGAAGCAAGAATGATCCTCATTGGCCCAATGTTAAAAGTGAAATAATTATTAAATTGAATAGCATTTAATGCATCATTTAGTGAACATGTGTAAGGAAGTAGATACAAACCTGAGCGGTAATGTCACTAGACCTCCTAGGACTATTTGGTATGAAAATTCCAATGATAATGATTGATCCCACGAGTCAGGATAGATGATGAAAATCGAGTAGTACCTGACATGCTACAAAAGAGCATCATGCTGGTGTGAGATGACCAACAAAAAGGTTGAATTGCATACCCCTAGCTTACTTTCCTAGATTATTGTTAATATCACATAACATGACATATGGAGTAGTACTAAGAGCACATTATTATTATTCACATGCATAAATGGATTGTCTATTTACTATTTTTATCATATTGAACTATGTGATTGTGCTACTTACATTGTGCTCATATCATGAGTTTGAATGAGGTATATTTCTCACTTTCTTTTGTGGTATTATTTGTGTTTAGGCTGAATGTCATTTTGTAGTAAGGATTGAGCTAAGCTCTTTATTTGATGCTTTTATCGTAGTTCTTTTATTTTTGAATTTTATTCTCTAATAGGATATGTGACATCGGGTAGTTGTAATTACTATATGATTATGTGTTTTGGGTTAATATTAATGACTATTACAATGTCAGAAATTGGCCTTTTGGAGTAAATCATTTACCAATTGATGTGTGTTTTTAAGTTTGAATTTATTCCAAGCTTATTTTATTAGTATTGTTTAATATTGGGATAAAGAGTGTCATAGTATACATGACGTATACTTGGTCTTGATTAACAATATTTAAACATCTTGTTCATATATAATACAAGACATATTTTATTTAGCATAAATCAAATATACCTCTTAACAAATTATTAGATATTAATTCTTCTTTAAGTATATAAATTACTAGAATACACTTATCTTTCTTTATAAAATATTTTTAATATTCAATGTTTGAAATAAAATCTTTATCGAAATGTTTAAGGCTATGTTTGGTAGAGTATAAATTGTCAAGAAATAGGGAAGAGGGAGAAGATATGGGTGAAAAATAAAAAGGTGTTCTATGGTGAAGTAAAATAGATGTGAAGAAAAATAAAAATGTCGTTGAACTATGCAGAAATGGAATTGCGGAGATGCATGGTGAGTAAAATTTTTGCTTGAATAAGAACTAAAACGAGTAATTTTTAGATCTAGTACTTGTAATAGACAAATTTGAGCATCACTTATACCCCAAGCTTAAGCTTGACAGTTAAGACTCAACCCAAACTCGGAGACCAAGTTCAATCCATAAGGTGATAGTTTTGCAATTCCCTAAACACATCCTACTATTAAGGGAGGGAAGATAGCCTAGGTTTCAAGGCAATTAGCCCTAAATTGAAGACAAGTGAGATCCTTAAAAATGTCATATGTGACATCCACCAAGTAACCTAATTTTGATGGAGATAATTAAATATGATAACCCAACTAACTTAAGCATTGGAGTGCTTTTGTAAGTACCTACCCTAGCCTCCTAGTTGGGAGATTAGTGATATTAGCTAGAGTACAACCTAGATGCCTTTCTCCATCTTAGGTGAAGGTATATAGGTTTATTGTGTTAACATTTGGCACCCACCATGTGAATAAAGTAAAACTATCCTTTGGCCACCATTTACTATGACAGTAACAAGGAGCATCACAGAAGCGGGCTAGAGAAATAACAATGATTGTCAACGCCCTCCTCCTCTAAATCTAGGGGTGAAGGGGGATACTAACGTATTGTTGGATGGGTACCTGACAACCATAGTGATAAGATAAGAGATTGAGGTGATATGAAAGTGTAATGCCAAAAGTGTGGAAGAGTTGAGATGGGAGAACTTCAGTCCAAAATATATGTCAATGATCAGAAGAAAGCCAAACACCATCCTTTATTAACCCATCTTAATGAGAGTAGGAAGAAGAAGGTGGCCATTGCTAACACTCTAGCTATGAAACTAGCATATGTGACACGACACATGTTGGATCAAGATGCTAAAAAGTGTTCAAAACTCTCAAGTGTTTTGATGATAATAAATAATTATGAAAGAAAAATATTAACTAATATTTGTATGAGTAACTAAGTTTTCAAGAAAGCACTCAAGTGTATCAAAGTTTTCAAGAAAGCACTCAAGTGTATCAAAGTTAAAGAAAATGACATGAGTTACTAGAAATTGCCTAAAGACTCAATTTATGGAGACAACCCATAAATACAACTTCATCACCATTCTAGTTTTAGGAGAAAGATTCTTCATATCAATGCTAGAACTACCCATGTTATTTCTCATTTTTTCTCCCTTAATCACACAACTAAAGGTTGCACCTTAACACTAAACTACTGGACAAAACCATGACCAAAAGATAAGGCAAACTCATTACTCCTAAGTGTTTACACTCTACACTCATGTATGCACTTTTGGACCTTTTTTCTCTAATGTTCTCTCTTACCTTTTATCACTCTTTCTCTTTCTATGGCTTGTGCTCAGAATCTAAATTCTTTTTTATCAAGTTTCTAGTTGCAAGTGAAATATATTAAATCTCAATACTCTCAAGAATTCCAAGGAAGAAAACTTTAAAGACAAAACTAGAGGCTAAGAAATGACAAGCAAAAAAGCACAAAAAAATGAAGTAAACTCAAACGAAATTTTTAATGAAAATAAGAAGACTCGAGAAAGGAATAAGAATTAGGATCATACAAGGAACTTCATGTAAAAATATGTATAGGATTCAACCATAATGAAAAACAAACAAGAACTACAAATCATGCACCAAACATGTGCAACATGCATACTAGTAACTAGGTGTTTTACAACTTCTTTTTCTTAGACCTTGCACAAACTTTTCTTTACTTTTTTTTGTGGCCAATCATTGTTTTCATACACTTTTTTAATGTCACAAATCAACTATATTTTTCACTTTAGAAACATACTTTTCATGGGTCACTAGTTACACATTTTTTGCACAATTACACCACAAGTTACCAACAATTTCTTCAAGAACTATATACAAACTAGTACATAAACTTTTTCATAAACACTTAGTGTTCATAACCATAAAAAACACTTTAGTACCATTGTTTATACAATTACACGACTAAAAAATCCAAGATTACAATGGGTAAAAATTCCAAGATACAATACTAGCCCAAAACATCAAGAACTCAAAGATTTCGCATGGCATTTCCACAAACATGTTATCTTCATATTTTCAAGACCATGAAAAAGAACTCAATTATAATTAGAATTCATAGAATGACAGACCCATGCTAGGTGAACAAAACCCAACAAAAAATTCAAGAAGCAACAAAAAATTCATAAACCTCTCAAGAATAGCTCCAATATAAAGAAAATAACTATGAAGATCACTTGATGAGACCTTAGGATCTACTTTCTTCACATAAAACTCAAGATAACCAATTTAGAAACCAAAATGTAGTAACCAAGAACAAAGAAGAATACAAATGGAATGAGATTACGGAAGTGATAACTTACAACTATTCTAAGAAGGAAGAGATAAAAGAGTTAAAATTCACCACAAGCCTCAAGAAAACTTGATAAGAATTAAAGTTCTTGCTCAAGAACAAGATAAGAGAATCCTTTTTTTTTTTTGGTTGCTTGCAACACAAGTTTACTAGTCATCAAAAGTTGAGTTTACAAGGGAGTGAAAGAGGCTTATATAGCCTATGATCCTAATAACTTAAGCTAGCTAGATGTTTGGATGTGAGACTAAGGTGCCTATCCATGCAAGGAAGCAACTAACTAAGTCATCCAAACAAGATAGCAACTAGAGTAACTAAGGATTAACCTATGAATCCTATATTAAGTACTAAGGCATTATAAAGCATATAAAGAAAATAATTACAAATGAAGATAAGCTAATACAAGCAAGATACTAAGCATCATGAAGTCAAAGTACAAGCCTATACAGAGTAGAGGGTTGGGCTCTAGGTAGGCTCTCATTGGCTTTTTGAAAAGGCCTATCTTCTTAGGAAATTTTTCTTGCAATCTCCTCATTATTCCCCTTGTCATAGGGCCTAGCTCCATGAACAAAGTGGTTTGCTAGGAGAAAGTGCTTATAGAGCTTTATGTAACTCCGATTCACTAAGCAAGAGAGTGAACTAGCAAAGCGAGAGCTGAATTTAGTAACTAAAATCCCCATATGTGTAGACATGAGTTATAAGTTCTCTTATGAGTTGTATTCTTATATTCATGACTTTATTATTATGTTGTGTATCATTGATTAGGATATAACTGTTATTGCATTGAGAGACAAACATGAGGAATGATATGAAAAAATTAGTATGGATGAGTGATTATTAGACAAGCTTCTTAGGTCAAGAGTTGGCAAGAAAGATTTTTGGCATTAATTCAATCCACTTAATTTGACCCTAATCCTAGCTTTAATTATCAAAAGGTCATTGTCAACCTCAATGCAGAGCTAGCATAAAAGGACACAATAATCCAAATCATCCAATCAAAGTTAGCCAATACCCAAAACATTCTCCAATAGGTTATTAGTCACTTAGGAACACTTTTGTCTTCTATTGATGTTCTACCCACTCAAGATGGTGATGATGACATTGGTCCTTCCCCTAATTATCATGGCACCCTTCACCAACCCTCCACTGACTCCCTAACTTGATTTAGAATTTTTTATTATATGTTGAGACATTTTTCATCTTTTAAATCAATTTAGTTCTATTTTTATGATTTTGATTAATGAATGACTAATGTGATCCATTCAATTTTAGTTAACATATATTATTATGATTATGATATTAGTTGAATTTGTATTTTTATCTAATCAAGACTTTTTTTTCAATGGATATGTACTAATATAAAAAACAAACAAATCATATACCATGGGATTATTTAGTAATCGAAAAAATGATCGCTAAAATGGTTAATAAATTTAGCAAACAAATAATCAGTTACAAAAGTAGTATCTATTAAAATAAAAACAATTTGGAATTGTTTTTTTAGCCACTAATTTTGCAATCAAATAATTTGGTTGCTAAATGAAAACTAAAATTCTAATGGTTATTACACACTTGCAATTGAAATAGTCTATACTTTGGCGACCATAATCATTAGTTGCTAAATCAGTATCTAAATAAGCAATTATAATCATTTGTTACACCATTAGTTACCAAATAAAGTCATGTTATCCATTAAATTGTCGGATGCTAAATAATCAATAATAACGACTAATGGACAAATTCAGTTGCAAAACACTTTGGGATTGAAGATTTAGATATCAATTGTTTTCCATAGATGATTTTGTTATAAGCATATTTAATGACCAAATTTAACATATTTGCAAACAATTTGTGGTGTTTTTTTAATTGTTTTCTTCATCCTGTCATAACCTTAGTTGCAACATATTGTATTAGATGTTTTATTATTTATGAAAATTTTGTATGAGGTTTTAATTGATTATAACAATGTTTAGTTTTTAATTTATAAACTCTAATGTGTATGCATTTAGAATTTTCTTGTCCTAGAAATCTAGACACATGTTATGGTAATACATTTTAGGGTGTTATAGAATACCTTAAGAATTAATGATTTATGATGTGATGGAAGATAGTAGATACATGTATAACATGATGGTATTGGTTCAATTACAACAAACATACTCGTCAACAAGTAATAAAATGATAAATAGAGTTAGTATTGTCACAAGGACTTAATTAGTTGATTATGTTGTATTCATTACAAATAATTAATCAAATAGATTGTAAATTGAAAGATTGTCATAAGTTAGTTTCTAGAAAGTTAATAATAAAAGAATATATGAGTGATAAAAAATTTAAGGACCCAACACAAAGATAAGACTAAAAATAAAAACTAGCATATATTAAGATCCTTCAAACTCCTCACCTCAAGATTGCACTCGCTCGCAGTCCTAACTCTATCCATTGAATTAACATTTGAATACACTAAGGTAAACTAGTTCAAATTTGTTGGTAACTAATTTTTTGTTCTCCAAATAAAAACAACAAATTCTTAGACATATAATTACTTAGCACGCAAGGCATTAAGTTCAAGATTGATAAAGAATAACATACTCCTATTTCTAGAATCAATGCATCATGTTTATCAAAATCTCAAATCCTACTTAAGATCCAATTTTTCAGTTGCAGCATAAGCATAGAGTCATTTTATTGCTTTCCGTAATAAAGAAATATTAAGTATAGAGAATCATAATTAATTATGATGTGAAAATCAAAATACTATAACTGAATCCAAAAAAGTTTAAAATCAAAGTATATATCACTACAAAAAGATTAAAGATAGAAAATTAAATCATGAGCACACTACTATAAAATTTAAAATTTACTACAAAATAGTTTTGTAGCTAATTTTAAAATCAATAGTTATTTTGTAGCTAATTTCTAGTAAAAATAATTAGCTACAAAATTACTATAATATTGAATAGAAACATGAAATAAGTAGTAAATTAGCTAAGAAAATAATCTTAGTTAATTTGTAGTAAATTTTTTAAAATTTGTAGTTATTTCCTAACTAATTTGTAGTAATAAGAAGTATAAATGAATATAACTTCAATTTAACTAAAAAAAAATAATATTTTAGTTAATTAATAGTTAATTAGTTAGGATTTAACTATTAATATAAATGATAGCTAAAATTAGTAGCAAAATCAAAAAAATTTCTTGTAGCAGCAAATGATTGAAGCATGAAAGAAGATTGAAGATTGCAATCTAATAAACTTCATATCAATTCCTTAATTAGTGACTCTCTATTGAAGAATACCCAAAAGCCAACATTTCACACTAGGAGTGAAAAAATAATAAATGACAAAAAGTCTCATAAATTGGTGTTAAAACACCTAAATTTTTATTATTAGAATTGATTCGAGACAATTGCATAGCATTAAACAAACATAGTTAAGTGATGCTACAACTAACATCACCATTGGGTATATCATCTTTATTGTAGGATGCTGTTGTAAAATAATCAGTTTTAGCAACTACAGTTCATCATGGAGTGTTGTCTCATTGCTAGGATCTTTGTTATTGTTTGATGTGACCATTTCTAGGGAATGCGAAAAAAAGTCTTCAGTCCTGCACAATCCAAGTCAAATTGATTAGTATTTTTAGTTTTTCTTAATTTCTTATGACATCACAAAATAAAAAGTGCATTACTGGTCCTTTTTTGTGAAAAATAAACACAAGCATGCATGTTCACCCGACAAACACAATTATTAACCCCAACAAGAATAAATTTTTTTAACGAAGACTAAAAGAATTAAAGAAATGTCGAGGTTTAATCTTAGTTTAATCAATTTCCTATAGCAATGGAATATCTGAATTAAAGTCTAAATATCTTAACATGTCAAAATTTATATATTTAGATTCTTTTAAAACTAGTAAATAAAAACATAATGAATTAAGTAAAATTACTAATGGAAAAATTAATTTATTTAGTTCTTGAAAACAATTCTTCAATATATAAAAAAAAAAACTTAAATAAAAACTACCTTACATACATATGAAGTTAAATATAATTAATATTTGAGTTATTAGATACATACATTTCTATTTCTATGTTAGAATTATGTGACTCGTTGAGACTTTGAATAGAAGATGGAGATGGAGCTGCGAGAGCACTTTGGTTCCTGTATTAACAAAAAAAGTCATTAAAATATCATTAAATAATTGAACAAAAATTGCAAAATATTAGTATTTCTTTTGATAATGTCTTACAAAAAAAAAATTAATGGACTAATCCAAGAAAGATAGACAAATTAATCTTCTTTAGTTAAATTTAACAAATTAGCCATTCAACAAAGAAAAAGAAATACACAAACATACTTAAGGACAACCTACCTTGGTAAATAGAAATTAAATCAAGGTTTAATAAAAATATCATTATAAAATTCAACAAAAATTGCAACATAAAAAATGTATTATTAGTATTTCTTTAATTTGACAAAGAATTACAAAAAATTAAGGGACTAATTGAAGAAAAATAGAGAAATTTAATCTTCTAAAAATAAATATAACGAAATAGCCATCAACAAAGCAAAACAAATATACATACATACTTAAAAGGTCAACCTGACTTGTTACATAGTATCTAAATTGAGGTTTAGTCTAAGTTTAGTCAATTTCCTATAGCAATGGGATCTCCGCATAGAATTCTAGATATCTTCACATGTGAAATTTTCTATATTTAGATTCTTTTAGAACTAATTAATAAAAACATAATTAAATTAAATAAAATTACTAATGGAAAAATTAATGTATTTAATTCTTAAAAACAATTCTTCAATATATAAAACAAAAATACTTAAATAAAAACTCCCTTTCATACATATTAAGCTAAATATAATTAATATTTCAGTTATTTGATACATACACTTCTATTTCAATGTCAGAATTATGTGACCCGTTGTGATTAGTTTGAATTGGTACCGGAGATGGAGCCATGATAGTACTAATTGGGATCCTACAATATCAACAAAAAAGTTAATAAAATATCATTAAAATATTGACCAAAAATCACAAAACATTAGAATTTCTTACGATAATGTCCTACAAAAAAAAATGCATCAACCTAAGAAATATAGACAAATTTAATCTTCTATAGCTAAATTTACCGAATTAGCCATTCGCAGAAAAAAAATATAAATACATAGACATACTTAAGGACAACCTTCTTTGTTACATAGAAATTAAATTGAGATTTAATCTTAGTTTAGTCAATTTCCTATAGTGTACTAGGATCTCTGAATTGAAGTTTAGATATCTAAACATGTGAAACATTTTATATTTAGATTGTTTTCTTTAAAATTAATAAATAATATAATAAATTAAATTAATTAAGTTAAATATTAATGACAAAATTAATTTTATCCAATTTAAAAAAATGTTCTCTAATATATTGAACAAAAAATACTTAAATAAAAATCAACTTAGAAACATATTAAGCTAAACATAATCAATATCTAAGTTACTAGTAACATACATTTCTATTTCTATGTCGGAATTATGTGGCCCACTATGATTAGTTTGAATTGGTGGTAGAGACGGAGGTGTGAGAGCACTTTGATTCCTGTATCAATAAAAATAAATATCATCAAATAATTCAACAAGAATTGAAAAAAAAAAAAAAGAAATGTATTACTAGTACTTTTTTTATAAAGACTTACAAATAAAATTAATGGACTAATTGAAGAAAAATAGAGAAATTTAATCTTCTAAGGATAAATTTGACAAATTAGTCATTCAACAAAGCAAAAAAAATATACACACATGTGCTTGAGATCAACCTGACTTGCTACACAATATCTAAATCGAGGTTTAATCTTAGCTTAGTCAATTTCCTATAGCACTGAGATCTCTAAATTGAAAGTCTAGATATCTTAAAATGTGAAATTTTATATATTTAGATTCTTCTAAAACTAATAAATATAAATAAAATAAATTAAATAAAATTACTAATGGCAAAGTTAATTTATTTAATTTTAAAAACAATTCTTCAATATATAAAACAGAAAATATTTAAATAAAATTTTCTTACCTACATACTAAGCTAAATATAATTAATATTTGAGTTATTATACATACATTTCTATTTCTATATCAGAATTAGGTGACTCATTATGATCAGTTTGAATTGGTTGGAGAGACAGAGCTGTGGGAGCACTTTGGATCCTGTATCAACAAAAAAAAAAGTCAATAAAATATCATTAAATAATTGAACAAAAATTGCAAAATATTAGTATTTCTTTTCATATTGTCTAACAAAAATAATTAATGGAATAACCTAAGAAAGATAAACAAATTTAATATTCAATTTCTAAATTTAACGAATTAGCCATTCAACAATGAAAAAAAAAATACAAATCCACCTTGTTGCATAGAAATTAAATCAAGTTTTAATCTTAGTTTAGTCAATTTTCTATAGTACTAGGATCTCTTAATTGAAGTTTAGATATCTAAACATGTGAAATTTTTTATATTTAGATTGTTTTCTTAAAAGTAATAAAAAAACATATTAAATTCAATAAAATTATTAATGGCAAAATTAATTTATCCAATTTTCAAAAAAATGTTCTCTAATATAATGAAAAAAAATACTTAAATAAAAATTAACTTAGATACATATTAGGCTAAATAGAACTAATATTTGAGTTATTAACAACATACATTTCTACTTCTACGTCAGAATTACGTGACCTAGTGCCATCAGTATGAATTGGTGGTGGAGGCGGAGGTGTGAGGGCCCTTTGAATCCTGTATCATTAAAAAAGTTAATAGAAATATCATGAAATAATTCGACAAGAATTGTAAAATAAAAATGTATTATTAGTATTTCTTTTGATAAAGACGTACAAGAAAATTAATGGACTAACCGAAGAAAATAGAAAAATTTATTCTTTTAAAGATAAATTTAAAGAATTACTTATTCAACAAAGCAAAACAAATACACACATACATACTTAAAGTCAACATGACTTGTTTTATAGTATTAAGAAAATATAATTAATATTTGAGTTATTTGCAACGTACATTTCTATTTCTAGGTAAAAAACATGTAACTTGATGTGATTAGTTTGAATTGGTAGTAAAGACGGAAGTGTGAGAGAACTTTGGATCTTAAATTGACAAAAAAAATTAATAAAATATTCTTAAATAATTCAACGAAAATAGAAAATTTTCAGTATTTGTTTCAATAATGACTTAAAAAAATATTAATGGACAAACCTAAGAAAAATACAAAAATTTAATCTTCTATAGCTAAATTTAACAAAATAGTCATTCAACAAAGAAAGAAAATATACACAGACGCACTTAGCTCCACCTACCTTGTGACAAAGAAACTAAATATGGTATAATCTTAGTTTAGTCAATTTCCTTTTGCACTAGAATGTTTGATTTGAAGGGTAGATATCTTAACATGTGATTTTTTTTATTTAGATTGTTTTAAAACAAATAAAAATATATCAAATTAAATAAAATTATTAATGGAAAAATTAATTAGTTCAATTTTTTAAAAAAATATTCAATATTTGAGTTATTAGTAACATACATTTCTATTTCTAGGTCAGGATTATCTGAGCCACTGTTATTAGTTTGAATTGGTAAGGATGAAGTTGTGGGAGCAGTTTGATTCCTGTATAAACAGAAAGATTAATAAAATATTATTAAATAATATAACAAGAATTGCAAAATAAAAAATCTATTGCTAGTATTTCTTTTGTTAAAGACTTGCAAAACAAAATGGACTAATGCAAGAAAAATCGACAAATTTAATCTTCTTTAGATAAATTTAACAAATTAGCCATTCAATAAGCAAAACAAATATACACAAACATACTTATGGTAAACTTGACTTTGTATACAATATCTTAATCTAGGTCTAATTTTAGTTTAGTCAATTTTCTATATCACTAGGATCCCTGAGTTGAAAACCAAATATCTTAACATCTGAAATTTATTATATTTAGATTCTTTTGAAACTAATAAATAAAAACATAATAAATTAAATAAAATTATACAAGGAAAATTAATTTATTTAATTCTTAAAAAATTTCTTCTATATATAAACTTAAAAATACTTATATAAAAATTACCTTAGATATATATGAAGTTAAATATAATTAATATTTGAATTATTAGATACATACATTTCTATTTTTATGTCAGAATTTTGTGACCCACTGTGATTAGTTTTAATTGGTGGTAGAGATGGAGGTGCGAGAGCACTTTGGATCCTGTCTCAATAAAAAAAAATCAATAAAATATCATAAAATAATGCAACAAAATTAAAAAAATGTAAGTATGTAAGTATTTATTTTGATAATGTCTTACAAAAAAATTAATGGATTAATTCAAGAAAAATACAAAAAATTAATCTTCTACATATAAATTTAAAGAATTAGTCATTCATTAAAGAAAAAAACATATACAAATACATAAAAAAAAAATATACAAATACATAATTATGTTCAACCTAACTTGATACATAATATTTAAATCGAGACTTAATCTTAGTTTATCAATTTCCTATAGTAGTGAAATCTCAAAATTGAAATCCATATATCTTAACATGTGAAATAAAAACATAATAAATTAAAGAAAATTATTAATGGAAAAATTAATTTATTTAACTCTTAAAAATTGTTTTGCAATATATAAAACAAATAAGCCAATAAAATATGTGAAATTTAACAGATATCTTAACATATGTGAAATTTTTATAGTTAAATTGTCTTAAAATTAATAAAAAAAATATATTAAATGAAATAAAATACTAAAAGAAAAATTAGTTTCTTAAATTTTCAAAAGAAACTCTCTAATATATTAAACAAAATACACTTAAATTAAAATTACCTTAGATACATATTGTGCTAAATATAATTAATATTTTGAGTTATTAGATACATACATTTCGATTTTTACATTAGAATTTTGTGACTCGCTCTGATTTGCTTGAATTTGTGGTAAAGATGAAGGTTTAAGAGCACTTTGAATTCTGTAACCACAAAAATTCAATAAAATATTATTAAATAATGCAACAAAAATCACAAAATGTTAGTATTTTTTTTTATAATATGTTAAAAATACATTAAAGAACTAACCCAAGAAAAATAGATAAATTAAATCTTCTACAGATAAATTTAACGAGTTAACTATTTAACAAAGGAATATATATATATAAACGTAAATAAAGTCAACCTAACTTATTCAAAGTATGTAAATCGACACTTAATCTTAGTTTAGTCAATTTTTTACAATACTGATATCTTTAATTAAATTGAAGTTCAAATATCTTTAACATGTGAAAATTTTAAAATTTATATTCTCTTAAAATAAATAAATACAAAAATAACAAATTAAACACAATTGTTAATGGCAAAATTAATTTTTTAACTCTTAGAAAAGGTTTTCAATGAAACAAATAATTAAAAAATGTGAAATATGACAGATATGTTAACATGCGATTTTTTTATATTTAGATTGTTTTAAAACTAATAAAAATATATTCAATTAAATAAAAATATTAATGAGAAAATTAATTTATTCAATTTTCAAAAAGTATATTCTTTGATATACTAAACAAAAAAATAATTAAATAAAAATCACATTAAATACATATTAAGATAAATATAATTAATATTTCAGTAATTAGTAACATAAGAAAAATTAGGCCGAAATTATCTAACCCGCTGTCATTAATTTGAATTGGTGGAAGAGAGGGAGGTGTGAGAACACTTTGATTCCTGTCTCAACCAAAAAGTTAATAAAATATTATTAAATAATTTCCAAAATAAAAAATATATTATTAATATTTATTTTAATAAAAACAAACAAAATTAATAGACTAACTCAAGAACAAAAGATAAATATAATTAATCTTTAACTGATAAATTTAATGAATTATCCTTTCAACCAAACAAATATTATATATATATATATATATATATATATATATATATATAGATATAAATAAACAGACGTACTTAAGGTCAAGATGACTTGTTACATAATATATATAATCAATACATAATCTTAATTTAGTCAATTTTCTATACCACTATATGAATAAAGTTAGATATCTAGACATATGAAATTTTTTTGTATTTAGATTCTTTTAAAACTAAACATCAAGACATAATAAATTAAATAAAATTATTGATGGCAAAAGTAATTTATTTAACTCTTAAATTTTTCTTTAATATATTAAATAAAAATTACTTAAATAAAAATCACCTTAGAGATATATTAAACTGAAGATAATTAATATTTGAATTATTAGAAACATACCATTCTAATTTTAGGTTAAACTTTTTTTACCTATATTCTAAATGAGCAAATTAGATCTTAATTATAATTTTTTATATTTATTTTGATAATTAAAATATTTGATTATAAATTAAATTATATTTGGAGGACCCAACTAATTCATTTAAAATATGAAATTTAAAATCCTTCATATATAATATTTGAAAGACTAAAAATACAATTTTCTTTTATAAATAAGTTTATTCAAACTTATCCCAGGTATAGGTAAGTAGTTATGCTTAATGTTAAGGATCTTTATATAGAAACTTAATCACAGTTTTATAAAATATATATAACATCAGTTGGTTTCCTAAAGCACAAAGAACGTTTGAATTCAAATTGATATAATATTTACGATATATTGATGAATTTTGAAACTAATTTAATAAAAAGTAAAAAAATAAAACAAGATTGATAGTGGTAACATTTATTAGTTAAAGTAAAATTGAAGAAAACAAATATTTAAATAAATTAAATGAGATAAGTTAAGTAATAACTACACAAGATAGATAACAAGTTAAGTAAATCAATATTAGAGTAAGCAACATACCGCACTTCAGCACCGAAATTGTTAGGTACGTCGGTATTATTTTGTTGTTGGTTTGGTGACAATGGTGTTGAATAGCCAACACATTGAGTACTGTACGTAACAGCAATGTCAAACAAAACAAATATCAAACCGAAGAAAAAAAAACAGAACATTTATTCGTCGAAGAAAAATAGAAAGGTTAAGATTATCATTTCAATTTAGTTACTTTATTCGGTACTTTTATATATATATATATATATATATAATACATGAATGTTAATGTATATACATGTAAAAGAAATGAAGAGTTTTTATAAAAAAAAATTCTAGCAATATATATAGAATATTATATGACACCCGTATTAAAGATATGTAAAAAAAAATATAGGTTGAATTATAATTTTATACGGTAAAAATTCGTTTTTATCCATTCTTTTAAAACATTTATTTTCATTCTGAATCAATATTGATCATTTTCAATTTTGATATATGATTTTAAATTATTTTTTAATCAATTCAAATATTAAAATTTGTCTCGTTTAATTCATTTACACGAAAATTATATAAATCAATTAATTTTTGAATAAAAAATATCATAAATAAAATAAAAATGGTTTGAAAAGTAAATTATATTAGATTTTTTTTAGATACTTCTAGGACTCACTTTTTGTATAATTTTTACAATATATATGATCCAACATTAATTGAGTTTCATAGTTTTTATATAAATAAGTTTAAGAATAAATTTTATCTTTTGAATCCGTAAAAGAAATAGTTTAAAATTTTATTCCAAAATTAAAATTAATCACTTTTTTTAGAAAGATAAAATTGACTTAAATTTAAAAATTAAAAAAAATATTATTTAAAAAATAAATAATTAAAATGAATTTTTATCATAAGACAAATAACTAAAATTATAATTTAGAACCTATCTTATATCTATTTAGATTATCTACTATATTATTATTTATAGAACCTAATAGTACTATATATGAACAAGTATGTTGAAAAAATTCAAATTTCAGTCTCATTAATTTTAATTAGTATTTAAACATAGTATACATGTGTGAATAATTTCCATTTTACAAGCACATTTTTTTAAAAAAAAAAAAAAGCTATTAGACCAATTATACGCACTAATTAACCATTCAAATAGTGTCCCATGGCGGAGACAAGGCATATAACAGTCACCATGGCGGAGACAAGGCATATAACAGAAATATAATTTGGCCAAACTTATATACAACTTCCAGAAGGCAGTTATAACAAGTAACAATCAGTATTGATAAACAAAATTACGTTCGATGATTATGAACAGGATTACTTGTACCTTTTGACAAAATGGTGCAGCAATATCAAGGAAACAAGGAATTGAACTAACACGCTAACACCTTGTTGATAAGCCATTACAAACAAAAAATTTAATTTCTTTCTGTGTTGTTGTTCCGAGAGTCTGATTACTTGTTGCGAATTGTGATTTTGAACAAAAATGAAGTGAAATATATAGATATGATAGAATGCAAGTGGCATTAGTTAAGAATAGTTTGGGTCGTTTATGAAGTCTTTGCTTATTAGTTTCTGTCCTTATTTGAGCTTTGTGTACTTTTTTATCCTATTTGACTTGGAAATTGAGTTTAAATTTTGATTAACAAGTTCCACCTTCCATGCTAAATGTCGTCTACGGCCAGAACAAAAGAGGAATTGGTATAAATTAGTATGTGATTGGTTATTAGCCTCATTCAACTTTGTCGCGGATCACTACTGGTGTGAATGATTAATTCTGTCAGTTTATTTTAATATAATAATTATCTTTTTAATACTTTTTCAAAACTAATTTACTTCAAAATCATGCCCTTAAGGTTCGTTTGTGAATGATCAAACACCGCACACATCACCCAATGCGTTCTTGTTTTAAAACTTTACGAGATCTATTTTTGTGTTATTATGTGATTATTATTGTTGTAATTATCCTATTAAATAAATAATTGATGGTTATATTATATAATTTTTTAAAATAATTATATTTTGTAAATAATTAAATAAATTATATTTTTAAAAAAATTAATTAAAAATCAAGTAATATTTGAATTCAAATATAATTAATCATTTTTTTTAAAATAGTATTTATATTATTTTTATGTTTAATGGATATTTAACAAATTTTTAAATATGGTTATAAATATTGAAATATTTAAAAAGATATTATTTATATTTGAAAAATATTATTTTTAGATATAAAAGATATTTAATAGCTAATAAATATTTGAATAATAGATATTTAAATAATCTAGTCCAACTCATTATAACGGTATAAGAAGGGAAAGCTAGCACAAACCCTATTGAATTAGAAACTCTTCCTCTAAACTCTCTTGTATTGTTACAGTGCTACAGTAGAGGACAAAGAAGAAGTACCATAAGGACATCTCAAAGCCTTTGTTTTATACCTTCCAGGTCAGAGAAGAGTGAGAAATTTTGCTCTAGGGTGCGAATATGATAGCAGGTAGAGGGGTTGGCCCTAGACCTCATTGGTTACTTGTGCTTTATTACCTCTATTGGTTAATAGAGTGTTTAGTTGTTTGTCCAAATGATTGCTTGTGTTTGATCACCTCTATCAATTGACAAAGTGTTTGTTTGTTTGTTTGTGGTTTCTTTCTTTTGCCAATTGATAGAGTACAAGACTTTTAATTTTGTGATTGTAAATTAAAAACCTAGAACCCTAATCTATTGTGTTTGTTTGTGTCTCCTAATTGGTAGAGCACATAGTTCTTAACCTCGTGGTTGTGGGTTGAGGATTTCTCCTTAGAACTTCAATTGTAGTATTTGGTTGTTGTGGTATAAACCAAGGAGACAAAGGAAGAGTAAAAAAAGGACAATCCACAAACTATAAGGTATAACCTTCAAAAACCCTTAATCAGGGGCAGATTGAAAAGGTTGGAGGCTGAAGTCTTGAATAACATGGACCTCTTTAAAGGGCAAGGAGCGTCTAAAGTAGGATCCACTTTTTTTGTATTGTCCTCGTGTAGTTTATACATTTTTGTATAGGTTTTTACATAGCTTGTAATAAGTAGGAGAGTCTTGTAAAACTCTTTAGATGTATGGCACCTTATGGATGCTCATAGCCTTTTTGGACGCACTTCACATCTTTGGATGCTCTGTTTAGACGAAGGGCTCAGTGTGACATACAAAGCCCTTTGGAGGTCTCATGAAGCCTTTGGATGAGGGTGCCCTTTGGAAGACATAGTTGGTTGATATGTTTGGACACTAAGGCCTTTGGACACTTCTATGGATGTTGGCAGTCTTTGGACGATGGAAGACCCCTTTCAGGGAATGCAACTCTTAGGTCAGTTTCTTTTGGACGAAGACTCCTTAGGCCAACTTTAGGCCGTAGACGAAGCCTGGAAGCCATTGACTTAATTGTTGACTTTTCTCGCCTTTAGACGTACAACCTTTGGATGGATTCTTGGGAGTTTAACTTATGACTCGCGGCCCAAGGCCTAGTTAACTTAGTTTGAATACTTGACGTGTCATCTTTGGTATAAATAGCTGAACTTAGGTGTATTGTATCAGTTTTAACTTAAATTTGAATGATATTTTCTTATTAGCAATTGAGAAAATGACTCTCGTTTGTTCTTGGATTATAACACTTTATTCTCACCAAGTTCTCCATGAGGCTTGTGGCAAATCTTGATTCTCATATCTGATTTTCTCCTAAAAATTAGTGACAAACCATTTTTTAACTCTTTTCATTTTTCTATTTCAATTCTTTTATCCTATTTTTAATTTTCACAATTTACTTTATTTTGATAATTCAAAAATCCTAAAATCCTAAAATCCTATTCTAATTTCAACTACAATAATAACATTTGTGAAGTGTAGAGAATCTAGGTAGAGTCAAGACAATCCACAAGAGTGATTCTAATCAAAAGCTATCCAAATTCTAAGTTTTAGGATCTGAATCGTATCATGTTGTTTGGATATCTCTAAAGGGGAGATTAAATTTCCCATACTAGGATGTAATTTCTATGTTAATTATTGTGAAAGCATACTTATACATGTGTTTGGTTGTATTGCCCAAAAATATGTTGAGTTATGCTAAAATTATACTATGTGTGTATTTGTTTATATGGAAGCATTGCATAAAAAATTATGAGATATAAATTGAGAAATGAGTTAATAAGGATGAGTGTCGACAAGTTACTTATGCTAAGAGATGGCGAGAATGGGCTCAGATGACACTTTTCAAGTGAGTGACCTAGTCCAAAGGGGCAAGAATAGTACTCATTGATTGTTGTGGGTTGTGGATGAGGTACTTAGGTTCAGAGAGGCAAGAATGACCTCATCAGCTCCAATTGCAAAAAGTGAATTATAAGAATAAGTTAAGACATGTCATGCATCATTTAATAAAGACAAGTGCATAGGGAAGTGAATACAAACTTGAATTGGTAAGATCACTAGACCTCTTGGGAGCTACTAAGTAGTTAATCTCTAATAGTCATGTCTGATCCCACGAGTTGGAGCATGCGTACAAGTTGAGTAGATACTAACGTGCTACAAGAGGATATTGTGCTAGTATGGGACACTTCAACCAATTGGTTGAGTCATGTTATTGTCAGTCCATTCCTAGTGATAAATTAGTACCACATGCATACAAAGTAGAGACTCAGATGCATCATTGTCATTCATATGCATTTGAATAAATATCTTCGTGTAGTTGTTATAATTTGTTATGTTTTTTTATGGTGTTGTGTGAATGTTACTTACATTGTATTACCACCATGAGTTGAGTGAGATGTGTTTCTCACTTCCTTTTATTGTTATCTATTTCCTGGGTTGAATGCCACTTGCAGGTAATGAAAAGGTAGAGCATAAAGACTAGTATCCTTGTGTCTTATGGTTTTATTTATGCTTTATTAGGTTTATGAATTAGATTTATTAGGTTTTGATTTTGAAGACATGACCTTTAAAGTGCCATCTTTTTGTATTTGATTTATTTTCTGTATTACTTAAGAATATGAGATTCTATTTCTCCACTACCACGAACCTCAATTAGATTTAGGCATGAGATACTTTTTAGTTATTCGAAAAATGTAAACTTTTTACCTTTTGAAAGAAATAAACTATAAGTATAAATATTAGAGAGATAAAAGATATTATAACTTAAGTCTGAGTCATGTATATGCAATTTAATACTCAAAAGAAAAGTTTTATCACACTTAATTAAGATTATTTCTAACAAAGAATAGATGTGATATCTATAAAAACACCATGTGATCTTTCTCATAAGTATATATAATCTGAATTCTTAAAAATAATTTTAATTGTAAGAGCAAAATTGATTTTAATAGTAGTAATAATTTTTAATTTTTTATCATATAAGTGCATGAAACATTCAGATTTTAAAAATCATACATAAAGTTAAAAAGTGATTTATTTATTATTTAATAAATTTATCTTTTTAGAAATTTCGTTTTACGATATTTTTTATACATATCAATTTTTAAAATTAATTTTTTAATATTGATTTTAAATTAATATTATTAAAATCTAATAATCATGAAATGTTCAGAGGAACTAGCATAAAATTATTATAATTTAAATAATAAAAATAAATTCAAATTAACATGTAATTATATTAAATACTCAAATAAATTTTTTAATATTAATTTAATAATTCTATTTTTACTGGACCAAAATCATCTAAAGTTTAAAAATATTTAAAAATACAAATTAACCATCACTTTAGTATAAAATTAAAAAAAAATCATATAGATAAGTTTAGATACTTATTTAATATTTTAGATTTTTTTACATTTTCTTAATTTCAGGATTTTTAATTTCAAGAATGAAAGCGATTTTTGTTTTTTAATAATGTAACCTGACGTCCAGCAACTGTGAGACCGAAGTCAAGTCATTGATGCGTATTCAGTGAGAACATGAGAAGTCTTGTCAGTAGCATTTTAATAATAACTTCTAGACTTTTTTGGCGAAGAATCTAATACTATTTGTTTGTTTGACTGAAAAATTTGTTACGGTTTGGCATGTATATTAAACGTGACTTTCTCAATCAAATAATGTCTTAAAAATATTAAATGGATTGTTGTTAACCATTCCTTTTTTTTATTTAATATTGTATTAATTAATAAGCCAATTTCCATTCTTTTCTCATATTTGAATTCATATAAACATGTTTCCTTAAATTGTTTACTAAAGAATGACAGTCATTGGCCATGGATTTGTTCACACCCTTCAGTCCATCGTTGCCTGCGACTCCTATTTTGTATTGTATGTTGCTAAGTAATGTGAACGCATTCATCTAGTATGATACCGTTTTACTTCCTCTAATTTTAAAATTTATATTTTTAAATATTTTTGCAAGATGAACAACCAAGAGAGTCAAATGTACAAAAACGTGGTGGAAGGATAATATAGAAAGAAAATGAGAGATAATATTGAATATCTATTTTGATTCACGTTATAATTTAGAATTATAATATTTAATTTTATTAAAAGATTTTTCGATTAAGTTTAATTGACTTACGATAAATATTTTTAAATTTTTTCAGACTTTATAATTACTTATAATTTACAGTACAGATTATAAGCAAAATAAATATCTTTTGTAAAATTTTTTATAAAGACAAATTACTAAATGTGCATAAAGTGTTTAAAAATAGAGTTTTAATTTTGTTAAAAGTATTTTACAATAAAGATTAGTGTATAAAATGTTTGAAAGCATGTAGTAAAGATAACTATTGTTGATGGTTTTAGAGAAGAGAAGATATTGACAATAAATATTTAAAATGTCTTTTTAAAATAACAATTTTAAAATAACAATTGTAAAACTAAATGATATTAACTAACATTCTTAGCTAGAGTAAATTTAAATTTTTTTTTCTTATATTCAAGACTAAAGGAAGTACTTGTTAGATTTCAATATTCATTTAGAAACTTTTTATTTTATACGAGAAAAATATTTACATTTTTGTTTCAACCATTAAATACAATCTAAAGTCGTTAACAATGCTTTATGTTTTAATCTCTATACTTGTATTGTTTTTATGTTTTGGTTTGTATACTTACATCATCTTTATATTTTATTCCATACATCTATAAATTACTCGTTTAATCTATAAATTACTCGTTTAGTCCTTATACGAGTAAAATTTTTACGTTTTAGTTCCTTTAAGTTTTATTTTAACTATTACACTATTTTTTTATTTTTAATAAAATACTTAATATTTCAAAACAATAATAATACAAGTTTTGAGTTAATGATAAGAAATATATTTTTGCCTACAAAATAAAAATATGTATTATATTCATATAAATATGTATTTTTATTTCATTTTGTATTTATCATCTAGTTCAACAACTAATTTTACCAAATATTTTTAGTTTAATAAGTTAACAACTTTAAGATTTTAACTAAAAAATTAACTTTACAATTTTTTAACTAACTTAATAAATATTATAACATATATTTAATTAATATTTTAATTATTGTTGGTTTACCATTATGATTATGAAATTTTAATATTCAAAATTCTTCTTTGTATATACATTCATACATACACATATATATATAGTAATGAGTTTAATAAAGTATTTATTGCACTTTTATTCTATAAAAAAATTATGTGCATTCTTATCGTATAAAATAAAGGACTAAAATGACATTTTTATTATTTACAACCTACTTGAGATGTAGATGTAACACCTCAGTTTTTCATTGTATGTATTATATAGAATTTTTAATTATTTATTTAAATATGTGCATGTTAAAAAAGTTATTTTGTCATTTACAAGATACACTAAAGAAAATAAAATAAGTATTGAGCTAAAATTGAGGTTTCTAGTAAGTAAAAATAACCAAAAAGGCCTTTAAAGTCCAAGTTGTGAGTGGATCACACACAACAATTGAGCATAGTCATGTACAATAGTGAGCACTCTCGTGTTGATTTGGTAGAGTGGGCATACCTGTGCAAACTTGCGGGCTCAATAGTCAATAGCGAAGCCCATTTGATTGCTTTATAAAGAAGCAACATGTTGAACCCTCTTTTTGTCAGAAATCATTTGGTCAAAAGTTGGTGGTTTCCTTTGTAGAGAGAGAGTCAAGAAGGAGAACCTCTAAAGAGGACGTATAAGAATAAAGAGGAATGATCCTAATGGGTGGGGACCCTGCTTAGGAGTCAACATTCTAAGTAAAGGGAGTGAGAAATCTCGCTTAGGGGTTAGGTATAATTGTGGGGTAAAGGGGGTCACCCTTAAAATTGTATGTTTTGGATTATCTGAAATGATGATTAAACTCATTGGAGTAGAACATTTCCTTTTTAATTAATTATTATTAATTATATGATTATACTTTGTATGTTCTTGGTGGTATTTGAAGGGGAGGTTGATCTCTTTGGATTAAGTTGTTTGTTTATAATTTTTATTTTGTGAATTGTTTATATGTATGCAAAATTAGAAAATTATAGGTTTCCTTATGAAAATATGAAATTATGAGCAAAAGTCCATAAAACTCAAGTTGTAGCTTGTTAAGCACAATCATGCTCACAAAGAACAACTTGTTCAGATTATGCACACCCGTGCAAATTCTATGCACACTCGTACAGATTCCATTAACGTCTGTACAAAGTCTCATTGACTGTGCATGACCATGCTAATGGAAGCACATCCATTCTGCCCTTTGCTTGTATGAATTTTTGTGTTGTAATGTAATTGAACTTTACTTCTCTATGTTAAATTATGTTCTTGGATGAAACATGCCTGCACTTTTTGTTAAAATGTTATTGTTGAGTTGCATAATTAAGAACTATGATATGTGGCATGGAAATGAGTAATAAAGATAAATGTCCTTCAAAGGGTGACTGCACTTTTTGTTAAAATGTTATTGTTGAGTTGCATAATTAAGAACTATGATATGTGGCATGGAAATGAGTAATAAAGATAAATGTCCTTCAAAGGGTGACTGATAATTCGGGTTTTAGCCGTGTTCCATTTATCAAATAAAAACTAAGGCTAACTATAGCATAGCGTAACTTTAGGTCAAATATCTCAAGGACACGGTGTGTTCTATTATGGCTTTAGTGTGAAAATTTGAGTTTCATGCAAAAAATGCAAAGTGTGTAGAATGTCGACTTGCTCTCGGCAGAAACGGATCAGATATAGGCTCGACTGAGCTGTATCTAACACAACCTCGACTAAGTGCAGACTCATTCACAAACAGACGCGACAGAGTCAGACTGGACTCAATCTCGAACTGAAATATAGGTAAACAGGGGGGTTTGGATTGCAAAAACGTAAAAGAATAGAAAGTAAACTAAGTATAAAAGTAATTGCAATCTAAACTACACTAACTATGACTGTACCAACACAAAGTTCAATAAGCAATTGGTTCTCGGTTCTGCACTCAGGATTACGTTTCCAAATCAATCTAAGGTTTTTACAACAATCGCCAAACATTCATCCACTACCATACCGAGGATTTACACAATCGGCACCTCATCAATTGACAGGGAGTAAGCATGTGGTTGACATTAGGTTCTCTAATTGATTACCTAATGAAATTGTTAAATTGATTTCCGGCCTAGTCTAACATTGATTCACTTCTACAATGCATAATCGCAACACAGTAAAGCAGATTAAAGCAAGATTCACAATCAAGAGGTAAGAAACGCAAACTAATTGTATTATTGAAACAAAGAACTGAATGGTCCTCATTGGTACAATGTTAAAATTGAAACAAGGATGGTCCTCATTGGTCTAATGTTAAAAGTGAAATAATGGTTAAATTGAATAGCATTTAATGTATCATTTAGTGAAACATGTATAAGCAAGTAGACACAAACCTGAGTGATAAGGTCACTAGACCTCCAAGGACTATTTGGTACGAAAATCCCAATGATCATGATTGACCCCACGAGTCAGGATAGACGATGAAAATCGAGTAGTACCTGACATGCTAGTGTGAGATGACCAACAGAAAGGTTGAATTGCATACCCCTAGCTTACTTTCCTATATTAAAGTTAATATCACATTACATATGGAGTAGTACTAAGAGTACATTATTATTATTCACATGTATAAATGGATTGTCTATTTACTATTTTTTTCATATTGAACTATGTGATTGTGCACTTACATTGTGCTCATATCATGAGTTTGAATGAGGTATATTTCTCACTTCCTTTTGTTGTATTATTTGTGTTTAGGCTGAATGCCATTTTGCAGTAAGGATTGAGCTAAGCTCTTTATTTGCTGTTTTTGTCTTAGTTATTTTATTTTTGGATTTTATTCTCTAACAGGACATGTGACATCGGGGTAGTTATAATTACTATATGATTATGTGTTTTGGGTTAATATTAATGACTATTATGATGTCAGAAATTGACCTTTTGGAGTAAATCATTTACCAATTGATGTTTGTTTTTAAGTTTGAATTTATTCCAAGCTTATTTTATTAGTATTGTTTAATATTGGGGTAAAGAGTGTCATAGTATACATGACATATACTTGGTCTTGATTAACAATATTTGAACATCTTATTCATATATAATACAAGACATATTTTATTTAGCATAAATCAAATATACCTCTTAACAAATGATTAGATATTAATTCTTCTTTAAGTGTATAAATTACTAGAATACACTTATCTTTCTTAATAAAATATTTTTAATAAAATAGGGAAGAGGGAGAAGATATGGGTGAAAAATAAAAAGGTGTTGTTTGGTGAAGTAAAAATGGATGTGAAGAAAAATAAAAATGTCATTGAACTGTGCACAAATGGGATTGGGGAGATGCATGGTGAATAAAATTTTTGCTTGAATAAGAACTAAAATGAGTAATTTCTAGATCTAGAACTTGTAATGGACAAATTTGAGCATCACTTACACCCCAAGCTTAAGCTTGACAGTTAAGACTCAACCCAAACTCGAAGACCAAGTTCAATCCATAAGGTGATAGCTTTGCAATTCCCTAAAAATATCCTGCTATTAGGGGAGGGAAGATAGCCTAGGTTTCAAGGCAATTAGCCCTAAATTGAAGACAAGCGAGATCCTTAAAAAGGCCATATGTGACATCCACCAAGTAACCTAATTTTGATGGAGATAATTAAATTTGATAACCCAACTAACTTAAGCATTGAAGTGCTTTTGCAAGAACCTATCCTAGCCTCCTAGTTGGGAGATTAGTGATATTAGCTAGAGGACAACCAAGATGCATTTCCCCATCTTAGGTGAAGGTACACATGTTTATTGTGTTAATATTTGGCACCCACCACGTGATTGAAGTAAAACTATCCTTTGGCCACCACTCACTATGACAATAACAAGGAGCGTCACAGAAGCGGGCTAGAGAAATAACAATGATTGTCAACGCCCTCCTTCCTAGGGGTATGGGGGTATACTAACGTATTGTTGGATGTGTACTTGACAACCATAGTGATAAGACAAGAGATTGAGGTGATACGAAAGTGTAATGCCAAAAAGTGTAGAAGAGTTGAGATGGGAGAACTTGAGTCCAAAATATATGTCAATGATTGGAAGAAAGCCAAACGTCATCCTTTATTAACCTATCTTAATGAGAGTAGGAAGAAGAAGGTGGTCATTGGTCACACTCTAGCTATGAAACTAGCATATGTGACGGGACACATGTTGGATCAAGATGCTAAAAAAGTGTCCAAACTCTCAAGTGTTTTGATGATAATAAATAATTATGAAAGAAAAATGTTAACTAATATTTGTATGAGTAACTAAGTTTTCAAGAAAGTACTCAAGTGTATCCAAGTCAAAGAAAATGACATGAGTTACTAGAAATTGCCCAAAGACTCAATTTATGGAGACAACCCATAAATACAACAAAGATCGTGTAGACCAGAAATACAACTGACCATAAAAAGGCCAACGGTCGGTGATAGATGTGCACGAATTACACCAACCTAAACAAAGCTTGCCCTAAAGACCCGTACCCCCTGCCCAGCATCGACCGACTAGTAGATGGGGTATCAAGGTATGCACTTCTGAGTTTCATGGATGCTTATTCAAGCTATAACCAAATTCGGATGCATCCCTTCGATAAGGAAAAAACAGCCTTCATAACCGAGGAAGGAGTTTTTTGCTACAAGGTCATGCCATTCGGCCTGAAAAAAACTGGGGCTACTTACCAACGCTTGATGGACAAGATTGTTGAGAAGATAATTGGGGTCGATATAGAAGTGTATGTGGACGACATGGTCGTAAAATCCGAGAAGACAAACAAACATTGTGAAACGTTAGAACGCGTCTTCAAGACGTTAAAAGACCATCAACTAAGGTTGAACCCTGAAAAATGCTCCTTTGGAGTTCAGGCAGAGAAGTTTTTGGGATTCATGCTGACCGAAAGGGGCATAGAAGCTAACCCAGACAAGTGTCGAGCAATAATTGACATGAGGATCCGTTAAGGCATCAAGGAGGTCCAACAACTTATGGGAAAGGTCACCGCCCTATCGCGGTTTATCCCTTGTTCGGCAGAAACAACACAACCCATTTTTGGGGTACTGAAGAAAGGGAAGTTCACCTAGACGAGCGAATGCGAAGAGGCTTTTCAAAAACTAAAAACGATAATCACCGCTCCGCTGGTTCTGACACGTCCGGTTTCAGGTATCCCATTGTGCCTCTACTTTTCTGCCTCTAAAAATGCCATAAGTGCTGTATTAGTACAGGAAAGAGAAGTTGGGAACATTCCGGCCAGTCCAGCGCTCTCGGTCAAGCCGACATTAGTGACGGAAATCTTGCCTAAAAATCACTCCAGCAAGAATGCAGATATGATTTGCCAAGATTAAAGAATCTGTAATGCAGATATGATTTTCCAAGATTAAGGAATCTGTAATGCAGATATGATTTGCTAAGATTAAGGAATCTGTAATGCAGATATGATTTGCTAAGATTAAGGAATCTGTAATGCATATATGATTTGCTAAGATCAAGGAATCTATAATGCAGATATGATTTGCTAAGATTAAAGAATCTGTAATGTAGATATGATTTGCTAAAATCAAGGAATCTATAATTTGGGTAACTAGGAATGTAGATATGATTCTGCTAGATATTAGGAAACTGGGAAACTCCTAAGATTGAGGAGATTGTAATCTGTAATTCGAATTGGAATCTTTAGGATTTGAATTTCTGTTATTAGGATTAGATTTAGATTTATCCAACTTGTGTATAAATAAGAACACCAAGCCACGTCTTCAAGTGTGGAATTTTCAGTAGAATCTAGAGCTAGCGCCGTCAGCAATCGCAGACACTCCAAGCTAGTACAGTGGTACATGAAGCTTCAATACGGTGTCTCTCTCGGTCGAGGAGGTACAGGACCAGGATTTGGAAAGTTGGAAGCCTTTAGAGGTGATCGCTCGGTATAGCCGACGCACTCTGTTGGACGAAAACCTCAACGTTTAGCCACCATTGGTTCATCACTACCGTTCTTCCATTGGCGATCGTCGTGGAAGGCGGACTATCTGGAGACTCTGATTTCTCACCTTGTATTCGGTTTGGTATATTAATAAATACAGCTGGTTTGCAATTCTAAATTTCTTTATAATGCCCGCGCTTTAATTCTACTCTTAATTTTGCCGTGACACACTATTAGGGGTAGATCACGTTAGATTAGGACCGGTTAGAACTAGTTTAACAATCTGATTAGGTAGAGAACCTAAAATCAACCAAGTACATACTCTTTGCCAACTGATGAGGTAGCGGTTGTGTAAATCCTCGGTATGGCAGTAGACAAACGTTCAGCGGTCGTCGTAAGAATCTAAGGTTGATTCGGAATATAACTCTCAATAGGAATGGTAAGTTGTGACGTGTTTCTGATTCCCAAATCGGTACAGTAGATTAGTTAGTTTAATTTACTTTCAGCACTTAGTTTATTTTCTTGCACTTAAACACAAAACCCCCCTTATTTACTGCTTCCCAGAGTCCGAGACCGAGTCAGTTCGACTCCATCGCGTCTATCCAAGTTGACATTTCACAACATTTAGCGTTTCTGCAAAACTCTATTTTCTACACTTAGTCACAATTTAACACACTGTGTCCTTGAGAGAATCGACCTAGGGTTAGCTATACTATAGGTAGCTTTAGTTTTATTTGATGCGAGTAAGACGACTAAAATCCCGCTTATCAAATTGGCACTGTTGCCGGGGACACAAGTTCTTTTGTGTCTTTGTGTGCCAAAATGGAGTTAAGCCGAATCCCGAGTTTGTGGAATGTTGTGTCTGTCGTTTGAGTCATAGAGTCTGTCGAGTTTGTTGAGTCTGTATTTGTTTTCTTTTCAGTCGAGTCTAAAAATAATATAGCATGCTGAATATTTGTTAAATTTTTGTTGCGTATGTGTGTTGAATTTTTGTTTGCGTTACTCTTTACATTACTAAAAAAAACAATCATCCCTGCATCATTGCATTTAACTGCATCTTCATAATTGATTTTACTTGTTGATAGCTACCTGTTTTCTATTTTCTGATTTGCATAACTAACTCTAACTTCTTCTACATAACTGATATCGATTTTTTTGCATATTTAATTCTGCAATTTCTTTGTATGATTTTTTTTCCTTTTTATGCATCAATTTTTTTTAACATTCTGACCAATTTATGATTGTTTTGTTATTTTTCAATATTTTGTTGCCTTTCTTTGCCTTTATTTCTTTTGCCGCATATTTTTTTGTTTCTGTTTTTGTTTTCTTTCTATTTTTTATCTCTCTATCTTTTATTTTTCTATTTTTCCATTTTTGATTCTATTCTTCTCTGATGTTTTTCTATTTTAATTCAAATATCTTTCTGTTTTTCTATTTTTCTAATTCTGTTATCTTTTTGTTCTTCTTTATGATTTTTAATTTTGTTAACAACACTTATCATTCTGAAACTAGTATTATTCCTACTTCTTCTGATCTTGATAATTCTGCTCCTAGCTCCAATGAAGAAAGGAATTAGTTGCACATTGATGCCATGATGTATCAACCGTGGTGTCCTCAATATCCCGAATGGGATGGAGCCTGGTCATATGAGAATTATCCATTTGAGCTAACAACTGTGCTATCTGAGTTTTATGATTTTGCAGGTAACATTCACCATTTTGATAATGGAGGATCCACGATATCCAGAGAAAGGAATGAGATTGCTGCTACTGACAATCAGAGATTTGAAGGATACATAGATAGATGTGGCATGTGTGGTTCTGTAGGACATTCATTCAATGATTGTCCCATTTTGCAAGAACCACTACCTTCATTCAGACCACAACCGGTACAAGAAAGTTCCTTAGAGGATTTAATGAAGCAATTGACCATGAATAACATTCAATTCAAAAAGAATGTGTCTGCCACACAACAACCAGTGCAGCAGCCTAACAATTCACCTTCTTTAGAAGATTTGGTACAACAATTTCAACAAAATACCATGCAGATTCAGCAAAACAACATGCAGTTTCAACAAAATATAATTGCCACGATGCAAGAGTTGACAACACAGATTGGTCAACTGGCCACCACGATAAATAAGCTGCAGTTCGAAGATTTTGGACAAGTTCCTTCCCAAGCCATTCTCAATCCACAGGAGAATATAAGTGACATAACCGTGATGAGTGACATGGAGCTACCGCAACAACAATCACTAGAAGTGCAATATGGATTTTTTAGAAATCCAGATTCAGAGAATTCAACCACTATGCTGGGCTTTGCCGACTCCAGTAGTGTTGCCAACTCCATGCTTGCTGCTACCAACTCTACTAAGATGACTGAGATTGACAACTACATGCCAACTATTTCTGATCTGGTTGATGTGGTCAAGATTGCAAATTCTATGACTGATGTTACTGATCTTACTGATATGACATTGGATGAGATTTCAGACCAAGTTACTAGGGTGGAGATAGTTGATCCCGCATGTGCTGATGTTGACACTATTAATCCCATGTGTGTTGATGCCAAAATGGCTGATCCCAGATATGTTAATGCTGATAATGCTTTTACTGATAGGGTCGAGGATGTTGATTCTTTGGTTGACAAGTCGGACAGTTTTAATATGATTGAAATGACCAACTCTATAGTTTCTATGTCAGACCATGCCAATATATTAGAAGTTGCCAACTTTGTGACGGAGGTTTCGAGTCTTGCTGATATAATTGAGGTTGCCGACTCCGGGGTCAATATTTCTGCTTTTGTTGATATGCCTGAAATGTCCGATTATGTGGCTAATGTGTCCAACTTTGCCAATGTGGTTGATAATTCTAACAGTGCCGATATAACTAAAGTTTTAGATTCTGAGACTAAAGTGTCAGATTCTGTTAATAATTTTTTGGCTCATGAACAAACACTTGCCGATTTAGACAATCAAAGTCAAATCCACTCCCGGCAGCCGAGTCAGGAATCCACGAATGAACCTTCTTTACTTCATTCACCAGTAGTAGAATCAATACCAACGTCATCCATAGCACAACCATTTCATGCCTTAGTAAATTTGCATTCTAAACTGACTAAACTCTCTGAATTTTTTGGAAATATGGATTTTAAAAATTATGTTAATTGTGAGTGTACCTGTACTGGATTAACTAAATCTTCTTTGTATGTGAAAAGCAGCAATGACACTAATCCCAGTGCAGGAGTTATAGGCAATATTGTAGAGAAGCTACTGGAGGATATCTTGTTGGAACTATCAAAATGGATGAGGAGAAAGCTCCACCAAGCTGTAGACAACAGGAGCAGAGCAAAAATACTGGATATCATATTTTGCATATTCTTTCCACCCTGAAAAAAGCAGTCTTTCTATTTCACCCCTTCCTTTGCGCACATATGCTTTGCATTGAGGACAATGCACCATTTAAGTGTGGGGGGGTGTTCCGTAGGAGGGTGATAGTTTGTTTGGTTTTGTTTTGTTTCTAGTTTTGTTATTTCGTTTTTATTTCGTTATTGTTCTATTTCATTTTGTTTCTTTTCTTTTTATTCTGATTTTGCTATTTTTTTTTTCAATCTTGGTTTTCATTTTTGTTTTATTTTGTTTTTCCTAGCTGACTTCTGATTTCGGATTGCCAATTACTGAGAAAACTATTTTGAAAAAGAATTTGAATGGACTTCTTTAATGAAACAGTATGAAGCAATGCATAACCCTAGATGAGAGGTTTTTAAACCTGATAGGGAGTGAAATTTTTGCATCCTTAGGCAGTGAGTAAGTGAAAAACTGAAAAGATGAACCATTAGTGACAAAGCAATTAACCGTGTGAGAACTTTTGAGCCTTGCATGAATGACTTTGTATCTCGCCATTCTTTCATTTCTTGTGTGATTATTGCATCCATGTTGCTGGTTACTCTAGGTTTTGCCTTGATTCTCTGGATGTAACTCATTTTACATGCAAGAATGATATGATCTAGGCCATCTTTTTTTACAGCTACTTAGCCCAATAAATCCTACCTTGTGAATAATTCCTTTGATTACCCCGTCGAGCCTATAATTGTTTCTTGATATGACAGCTCATTACAAGCCTAAAGTCGGAAAAACCATAATCAACCCGAACCATAGGAATGGAGGAGCTTTGGAATTGTTTTGGGAATAGATCTTGAATAAGTGTGGGGGTGACACCTAGAGGCATTGTGAGAGTGGTATATTTGGAAAAATAGAAAAGGGTTGATGAAAAGAAAAGAAAAAAGGATACGAAAAGAAGAATAAGTAGCAGAAACAAAAAGAAAAGATTGCAAGTAAGATTGCAACAACAAAAGCTGCAAGACAGGAAAAGTGAGAAAAAGAAAGAGAAAAATACAAATGGAAAAGTAGGACAGTGAACAAAGACGCTTTGAAGAAACTGGTAATGTCCGAAGGAGATAATCTCCATGCTTACATATCCATTCCCCATTGCTCCTCTTGTCCCTTTGGTTATTAAAGCTCACTTTACCATCCTGAAACCTACCTTACCTTGGCCATGTTACAAGCCTGAAAAGTCCTATTGATCATTATGCATGTGTGTTTGAAGGTGTGAAAGGAGAGGATAGTCAAAGCTTGGTAGTGCTAGTTGACATAGGATGTTTGAGTGTATATACAAACCTAAACACTTGAGAGACTGAGAGAATATGTCTTGAGAGAGCTTAGTCACTTCTCGATTACTCTTAATGTTTGTAGGTTGCTTATTTGTTTTTGGATGTGGAGAAAGTAACTTTCATAGATCGTTTGAATGCCTGGATTCTAGGATGAATGCATGCTTAAGCTGTTTTGTTAAACTTGAGGAGTTTATTTGAAAAACATATTTTCTCTTTCAATCCCATGAATGCTCGAATCTGATTTTGCCCAGGAATGCAAAAGTGTAAGTGTGGGGGTCTGGTGAGTCGTATTTTATACACCTCACAAGGGCATAAGATGAGTGTTGTTAAGAATATTTAATGATTAAAAGTCTTGTCTTAATCGAGATTTGAATTATGGGCCTAAAAATAGGAGAAATACAAATATGTGCTAAAATGAGGTTTTTAACTAACAAAAGGTTAAGACTTGTTTTGCAGGACCAATAGGATCATCTCAGCTCAAGCCATCTTGGCCCAAGCTGGGAACATCCCGGCCAGTCCAGCGCTCTCGGTCAAGCCGACATTAGTGACGGAAATCTTGCCTAAAAATCACTCCAGCAAGAATGCATATATGATTTGCCAAGATTAAAGAATCTGTAATGCAGATATGATTTTCCAAGATTAAGGAATCTGTAATGCAGATATGATTTGCTAAGATTAAGGAATCTGTAATGCAGATATGATTTCCTAAGATTAAGGAATTTGTAATGCAGATATGATTTGCTAAGATCAAGGAATCTATATGCAGATATGATTTGCTAAGATTAAGGAATCTGTAATGCAGATATGATTTGCTAAGATCAAGGAATCTATAATTCGGGTAACTAGGAATGCAGATATGATTCTACTAGATATTAGGAAACTGGGAAACTCCTAAGATTGAGGAGATTGTAATCTGTAATTCAAATTGGAATCTTTAGGATTTGAATTTATGTTATTAGGATTAGATTTAGATTTATCCAACTTGTGTATAAATAAGAACACCAGGCCACGTCTTCAAGTGTGGAATTTTCAGTAGAATCTAGAGCTAGCGCCGTCAGCAATCGCAGACACTCCAAGCTAGTACAGTGGTACATGAAGCTTCAATACGGTGTCTCTCTCGGTCGAGGAGGTACAGGACCAGGATTTAAGAAGTGGAAGCCTTTAGAGGTGATCGCTCGGTATAGCCGACGCACTCTGTTGGACGAAAACCTCAACGTTTGGCCACCATTGGTGCATCACTGTCGTTCTTCCATTGGCGATCGTCGTGGAAGGCGGACTGTCTGGAGACTCTGATTTCTCACCTTGTATTCGGTTTGGTATATCAATAAATACAGCTGGTTTGCAATTATGAATTTCTTTATAATTCCTGCGCTTTAATTCTACTCTTAATTTTGCCGTGACACACTGTTAGGGGTAGATCACGTTAGATTAGGACCGGTTGGAACTAGTTTAATAATCTGATTAGGTAGAGAACCTAAAATCAACCAAGTACATACTCTTTGCCAACTGATGAGGTAGCGGTTGTGTAAATCCTCGGTATGGCAATAGACAAACGTTCGGCGGTCGTCGTAAGAATCTAAGGTTGATTCGAAATATAACTCTCAGTAGGAATGGTAAGCTGTGATATGTTTCTGATTCCTAAATCGGTACAGTAGATTAGTTAGTTTAATTTACTTTCAGCACTTAGTTTATTTTCTTGCACTTAAACACAAACCCCCCCCCCTTATTTACTGCTCCCAGAGTCTAAGACCGAATCAGTTCAACTCCATTGCGTCTATCCAAGTCGGCATTTCACAACACTTAGCATTTCTGCAAAACTCTATTTTTGACACTTAGTCACAATTTAACACACTGTGTCCTTGAGAGAATCGACCTAAGGTTAGCTATACTATAATTAGCTTTAGTTTTATTTGATGCGCGTAAGACGACTAAAAACCCGCTTATCACTTAAGAAGGACAAAATTCCGAAATTGAATGGCCGAAAGGAGGGCAAAACACCCACCACACCTAGTGCCTCCAAATCTAGTAACATTAAGTGCTTTAACTGTTTGGGCAAATGACACATTGCCTCCCAATTCCCAAATAAGAGGACCATGGTATTGAGAGAAAATGGTGAGGTGGATAGTGAAAGTACATGTGAGGATTCATCTTCTTCTAGTGAAGCAGAGTCCTCTAGTGAAGGTTCCCACTCTAAGGAAGACCTTCTCATGTAGAGGAGGCTTATGAGCAACTTAGTTGGAGAAGAAGTCGAGAGTCAAAGGGAAACTATTTTCATTCTATGTATTTGGTTCATGGTAAGTCGTGCTCTCTGATTATTTATGGGGGAAGTTGTGTGAATGTGTCTAGCTTAAGGCTAGTAGAAAAGTTGACGTTACCTAATTTACCTCACCCTAAACCTTAGAAGTTGAAATGGTTAAGTGAGAAGAGAGAGTTAGTAGTGAATAGGCAAGTGTCATTGGTCATTACCCTTGAGAGTTATAGGGATAACATCTTGTGTGATGTGATGCCTATGGAGGCAACTCACATTTTGTTGGGAAGGCCATTCCAATATGCTAAAAAGTGACACATGATGGGGTTTCAAATAAGTTATATTTTGTATACTTGAGAGAAAAGGTGGTTCTTAAACCTTTATCTCCAAGAGAATTTTGTGAGAACCAAATGAAGATGAGAATAAAAAGAGAGGAAGAAAGAAAAGAACAAGACAAAACCGAAAATGCTAGAGAAAAGAAAAAAGAGAAAAAGGAGAGAAAATCAAGAGTGATAGAGAAAAGAAAGAGATAAAAGAAAAGGGAAAAGTTGGAAAGAAAAGGGAAAAGTTGGAAAGAAAAGTAAGAGAAGGGTTAAAAAAAAGGAGGATGAAATTAAAAAAATAAAGGAGGATGAAATTAAAAAAAAAAGAAGAAGAAGGAAACCCTATGCTTAGGGATGAGAGGAATTAAGAGAGTTATGCTCATGGGAAATGATTATTGCTTACTAGCTCCTTATGACTTTCACTTGTCTTGTGAACCTTCTCTTTTTGTAGGATGCATCTCTACAATGGTATATGCAATTGGATTCATTCATATAATGTTAATTGTGAATGTAATACTTATTATCTTGTAGTGTGGTATACCCAGCCTTGTTGAGGTATTCTTATATAACAATGAAATGTATTCTTACTCCTCTTTGTTTGTTTTTTGTGTTTGGGTTGAATACCATTTGCAAGCGATGATGAGCCAGAGCATGATGACTAGTATTCTTGTGCTTTATAGTTTTATTTTTTATTTTCTTGTAATTAGTTTAGATGCTCTGATAGATTGTAACATCAGGCAGGTTTGTAAAGTTTAAGTTTTAATTATGTTTATTTTACATTCTTAGATTTCTTAAATATAACACTAATGAGGTACAATCTTACTTATTTTCTCACAAAAACATCTAGAGGATAGTTGAGTTGTAAGTATTTACTTGTAATATGTATGCTTTGTGATTTGTATTATAACTCTAAAACCTATACCATAATTTATATGATTATTTTTTTATTATAGAGCTATGGATGGATTTCAGATGTTGGTAGTGATGCATATATGGAGGACCACCGCCAAGGAGCTCAAGAAGGCATGAAGAACTAAGAAACCCCTGCACTTGAAAAAACTCATGACTAGGCGAGGGTCAAGAGAAGCCAAGAGGAGGTGAAACACAAGTTGGCCACACTTAAGAGCCAAAAGGAGGCCTAAGAAGGGCATGTTTAGTATCATTTGTCCAACTGTTATATGAGCAATGTCTAGTGTTGGAAAGACTTCATTTCTATTGTATTTTCATGTTATTTTAGGTACATTTTCGATAGGGTATCTAAGTCATGGACCAAAGCCCAATTTGGTGTTGTTTTCCTTATTTCCACAAATCTGTTGCTACTTCTCCAATTGCATGGTTAAATTTGTTGCTAGCAGGAAATACATTTTGGTTCCATTTTTGGGCTTGCTTCTTTGTGGGCCTCGGTGGCTTAGCTTAACTAGGATTAAAAGACCTTAATTAGGACTTAATCAAGGCTATATAAGCCTATTTTGTAATTAGCTTAATTACTTTTGAATAAAATTGAATTGTGCTTTGCACTTTTTGAGGGCTTGCTTTCTACTCTTGTCTTAAGCAAGAAACCCCCATTCTTATCAAGTTTCCATAATGCTTGTGGCCAATCCCACTTCTCTTAGTTAATTCTCTTTCAATTAGTGGTGAGTCATTCCTTCTTCTTCCTCCATTTCTACTTTTCTTCTTCTTCATTTTTGGTTACCAAATTCGTGACTAAGTCTTGGTTCTACTTGAAGCTAGGCTTTGATTGTGAATCATTGGGTTCATCTGGTAGATAGGCACTTGTTGCAAATAAAGAAACCTGCATAGATTTACTCCTGTATAAGTAGTTTAGAACCCAACTTTTAACTATAGTTTGTAATAGTTACTAACTTTAACAATTACTCATTATATTCAAATTCTTAATTATTTGTACTCTCAAAGATAACTTAAGAGTTTTGAGTGTGGATATTATGTTATGAAATATATGGTTACCATTGTCTCAGCAAATGTTCTTGATCATGGAAGTAGGTAATAGAATTTTAAACAACTTCAATTAATTATGTTTTTTAAGTTTATTAGTTAATGTTTTAATTTATGTTATTTAAATTTCAGTTATTCAACAATGAGGAATCATTCACTAAAGATGAAATTAAGGTCATTTGGAAACGTTAGACAAAGTTTTTCCTAGAGCTTAGTAATTTATTAATTTATTTATAATTGTTTAGAATGTAGTTAGGTACGATGAAAGTAGTTCACAATGTTTAATTGTTTAAAAATGTTTACTTATTTTATAATGTAGAATGTATAATTTATAAAATGTATAATTGTATTATATTGCTCATAGTTGTTTATGGTTTAAGGTCAAATTTACGGGAAATGAATGTAAGAAAAAACAAATTACTTATTTTTAAAAAAAATACATTTTCTACATCGTTTATAGTCAAAACCAATGTAGAAAGTAACTTTTTACGTCAGTTCTATGCATAATTGATGTAAAAGGTTACTTTTTACATCAATTCTATGCATAACCAATTTAATTTCTACATTGGTTTGCGACATAATTGATGTAGAAAGTATACTTTTTACATCAGTTATGCACAAAGTCAATGTGTAATATAATATTTTTTACATCGATTATTTTCATAACTGATGTAAAAAACATTTTGTTGTTGGTTCAATATCCAATGTAAAAATTTGTCACATTTTATATCTCTAGCATATATAATGGATGTACAACTTATAAAAATGTCATTTTTAATCGTTATAAAAAGTCATCTCTGCAATAGTGCCCTCTTGGTTGTTTTCTTTTTTCTTGTTTTTCCACTTTTTCTACATTTGATATTTGTTCAATGAATTAGGCTTGCCTAGCAACCAATTTTTTTTTCTCTTTGGTAGTCAGATCCTAATCATTCAACTTCTCCTTTCCTTTTTCCCTCATTTTAAACCATAACTCTTGTATTCTTTCTCCTACAAAGTGGTTTACTCTAGTTATTGTACAATAATTCTTTATGTTTAAGCCATACATAGAATATTATTTTCTAAATCTTGACATAGATCAAGATATCCACATCACAATCCTTCTTGATGTTACTACTCCTTGATAGTAGGTGTAAATGGAGTATACTAGAAAGACACTCTAATACTTGATACTAAGTTAGCTAAGAAAATATAGGTGTGAGATCTTCGTAATAAGAAAAGCTATCTTTTTGGTTGAAATAAAAAAATTGAAAAAATGAAAATTTTATAATTTTATCCCTTAATAGTGGATAAATCTATGGAAGAAAAAAAATATCCTTTCAAATTACAAGACAATACATCCAACCAAACTATCATAAATTTTTGGTATTCTGTTTATTTTAATTTTTATATATTTTCTAAAAAGGTGTGTATATATATTTGAATGTAATATGAAATTTTATCCTCCATCTAAAATCTTATTTTGTTTCTCTATAAATTTTCTTAAAAGAATAAAGAGGGTTTGTTTGCACAAACGAGTTTGTATTTACCAAAGAATGAGGATAATTGAAGGTCATTCGTCACCTGTAACATAGCAAATATAGTTTATTAATAATTGATTGAGGTATTCTATAGTAGATGTTAGAAGTGAGTACCCAAATTAATAAGATTAATTTATATAATATACATGATTTACAATCACTTTCCTAAAATGATACTTCTACTATTTAGCCTCTGTTATCCATTGTCCCGAATCAAGTTAGTTGGCTCACTCAAAACGTAGTTAGGTAGCTCATACTTCGCCCCTGCAACAAGCATCGTAACAAGTATTAAAATAAGAAAACATTAATAGAGGTAACACAAGCTCGCCTGATCATGAAAAACAAAGGTGAAACAATACAAAATGATCTCCCAAATAAAAAGAAATAAAAATGAAAACATTAAATAAAAAAAATAGAAAAACACTAACAAAGATTATACTGCTACCCTAATTCATGCATATGAGCTCCAAGTAGTTAGGCAGCTAAGTCAGCATGTGATGTAGTTAGTTGGTAGTTAGTAAACTCTGTATAATTCTTTTGTATCATATCAAGTGTGGATTTTTTACTCCATGAATCTCATGCTCTATAAATATATATACTCTCTTATTGTATATTTTTTTTTTAAAACTATTATTACTATTTTCGTCATCTCTTCCATTGTTATCACTACCACTTTTTATTGTTGTCACTTTGATCCTTAATATTATTGCGGTCCCACTAATGATGATAATAATGGTGATGATAATGATGGTGAAGATTAAAGCGAAAACAATAGCGATGACGATAGTGATGATAGTAGAAACTACAATTACTTAAATAAACTCTTAAAGTAAAAATTTTAATCCCAACCTTTTATTTAAATTCTAAAAGTTGGGTTAATCATTCTCGTTCTCGCTTTAACTTAAGAAAGTCATTCTTATATGATACATCTTATATTTATATATAAAAAAGTAAGAATCAGACTACTTGTTATAATTATTAAATTAAAAAAAATATAGATAAAAAATTACTCTTTTAAAATTTTTTTTAAAATAATTTGATCTCTATTTTTTTTAAATAGATAAATAATTAGATATATACTTTCACCAAATATGCATATTTTCTCAAGTCCCGATAAACACTAAAAAGAAAATAAAAGTATGCTTTGCTGATTCAGATTCTTAATTAGGCCATCAATTGATTTTTAGTTTTTTTATAGCCAAAAAGTAGCCTTTTATTAAAAAGAATAGCCCTTTTATGTTTTTTCTAATGACTATTAGTTTCCAAATATTTCCCTCAAGTTGTTTCACCACTACTGAGTTTTGCAACGAAAGCTTAATGGACCTATTTTAGGGGAAAATATGTCCAAAACACCAAGGAATTTGCCTCCAAACCAAACACATGAATACAACATTCTCGAAGATTTCGTGAAATATTCTAAGAAATATTTTGAGCAAACCGCACAATTTTGGATACCCTGTTAAGAATCACATTCTAAAAACGTGAAGTAATTCAACCAGCCATATACCCTCAGGTGCCGGACAACTAATTGGATGCTGTTCATTGTAACTCTTACATTTTTATAATTCTGTTCTTAAATATAGTAAAGAAAAAATAAAAATTAATTTAAATATATTGATGGTGAAAAAAATATACTAATATTCAATCACTAATTAACATTTCAATAAAATTATTAACTTTTTTAATAATCTTCTTAAAAATCATACTTAATATAATTTTAATTAATTGATATGATAAATTTCATAATAATATATAAAAATTAAACTCTAACAAACACAGTTAATTACCTCTTTCATCATAGCATACTGTCAAATCAGAACTCTGGACAATGACACCAGCACTATCCACAATTGCTTGTGCTAAAGTTAAATCAGCCTCTGCAGCAGCTCGAAGAGCATCCCAAATCTCTAGCATGCCATAAAATGGGATGTGCACTTCAAATTATGTAACTTAAAACTCTTTTAACACTTGTATGAAAATAGAGATAAGAAAAGAAAATGATTGACCCCAACATATTACCTTGTTAAAATTAGATGATCTTCACATTGTTTTATTGTGAAAATAATTGGTGATCTTAACATAAATTGGAAATGTTAGAACGTGATGTCATTCATGGCCCTGTCACACTAATATTTATCCAACGATTTTATATTATTTGACTTTAACTATATTCTACAACTAAAAGCAATGGCAAATTATTGGCAATGTTAATCTTAACCCAACGATCCGTCTTTCAAAAGATAAAGATATCTTTGATCCTTTTTTCTTATCCCCCTTGGTAAGCACTAGTTCTACCATGGATGTTTTTGCTAAGTCAACGTTTTCAATATGAATTTATTTGTATACATACATTTTCATGAATTTGTATACATTTTCTCTTAAAAGTTTCACATTATAAGCTAATGAAATGTCCAATAGTAATTGACCTTGAAAAGTTCAAAATATAGTCACTTATAGGATTATGATAATACCTTTCCGGCCACCATAGTGAGGAGCTGTGTCCCAAAATTCTTCCCGCAACTGCATTAGATGAGTCTTTGTTATTGGTTGAGGATGTTTCCAAGGCTTAGGTTTTCTAATCTTTTTTACTGCCCCTACTAAAAAGTTTCAACTTAACATCATATAAATGGTAACCGACACAAATGTTAATTTGTAAATTTAGCATTATCATCGGCAGCCACTGCGATATTAAGATGATAGTTACACTGCACCATCAAACAATAAAAGAAAAATATTTGACATACAATTAAATAATATAAATAGAATAAATAATTTTATGAATCTAAAACATTTCACAAGGTATAAAATAGAATTTAGTTTCCTCATTTCAATTTTTTGTTTTATCTTGATTCTTAAATTTAATAAAAAAATATTCTTTAAAGTGTTTATTAAACTAAGTTAGTCTCTCTTAGTTAATCTCTATTATTAGTTTTTTATATTAACAATATCAATTTTGACTGGTTAGATATTCTTTATTATTTTTCATGTATCATCAAATTCATTAAATTATTAGTAAACAAATAGGATAACCAATTTTATTTCGCAGACACACTTTAAAAGAACAAAATAAAATCTTTTAAATTTAAAAGATTAAAGTAAAATAAAAAATATTAGATAAGACATAATATGTAACCATACAAATAAAGAAAAGTTACATACCATACTTATTTGGTAACTGAAAGCATCATCTCATAAGAACAAAAATCAAAATAAAATGGGAATCCATCATGATGGTAAATGAACATGCTCAGAGTAGACAAATTCATGAACCATTTTATATCAATATTAGTATTTTCTTGACCCTTTGAAATATCTACACACTTAAATCTGCCCACTTTGCAATGGAGTGAACCAACTTCCATCCTTAATTCAATAACTATAAACTAATTACAGTTATATCCCATCAATAACTAACTTCTAAACTACAAAAAGAAACAGGGACCAATAAATCGTTTGAACTTGTTAAAGCAACTCTCATCATCATGTACAGTTGAATATAAAAGGCCATCCTTAAACTCCAATCCCAAGTCAGCAATTCTTAGAACAATAATCAATCAGAATAAAAGATTAATGCTCTCTACGGTTACAGTACAAATAGCAGGAGTTTCATTGTTCAAGACAGAATGTGATAAATATCCAAAAACAAAAAAAGAAAATTGTTTCGCTTGTGCATATGCAACAAGTTATTTTGCTTAAAGTTTACATTTTACAGAATCGCTATGGTGGAAGTTAACATGGGCTTTTACAATTCTCAGTATCAATAGTATTTCAACAAACAAAACCCAGGAAAAAGAAAAACATTTTTTTAGTTCTTAGCACAACCCGAGTACCCAACATCATTTTTTTGAAGCTTTTCCAAAACCCAAATGCAAAGATTAAAGAACAGAAAAATGAAAGCAAAGCAGGGAAGTGACAAGAGTTGGTGGGGGTAGCCTCACCATTTGGTTTGGACTGTGAGGATCCGGCACAACCCATTGGAACTCAGAACTTGGAACCCACGAAGAAATTAAGAGAAGTGAAAAAGCATAAAGATGTAGATTTTTTGTAGCTTCGTTTTATGTGGAATTCTTAGCATCCATATATGTCTATGATGTTTCGAATGGAAATAGAAATTTTTTAATATTCTTAGCAAATAGCGGTAATACTAAAGTTTTCTAAGTTCAGATTTTATTTAAATTACAAAATGTATGTCGGAGTGTCGGGTTAGTTATGGAAGTCATCTTTATCTTTCACTTAAGTGAGGTAAAATTTAATGTTTCCATTGTTCCATGTTAAAAGTTGCAGATTATAATCGTTTATTTAGATGACGTGGCACACGTCACCGTTAGAAAGAGTTGTGTTAGATTTTTAGATCGGAGTGAACTTAGGTACAGTCACCGGTTGTGAGGCTAATTTATACGGACATAGAGTAATTTTTCCAGATTGACATATAAAAAAAATTATGTACGATTGATTAAAATATAAATAAATTTTAATTAATTTTATTTTATATATAATATTATTTTAAAATATTTTTATTTAATTAAAAATTTATTTTTAATATTAAATTTTAATAAAAAGTAGTTTAAAAATTATTTTTTGAACGAAATATTAAAATTAAATGATATTAATTTTTTAATTAACGTGAATCAACTTTTCTTATAATTAAATTCAGAAAGAATATTATTTAAGGGATAATTTATTTGTATATAGATTTCATTTAAAATCTGTTATTTCATAATTAATTTCTAGTAAAAATAATTAGTTACAAAATTATTATAAGAAAATTTCTTGTCACTACAAGAAATTTTAAAATCTGTTACAAAATAATTAGCTACAAAATTTTAAAATGAATAGCTATTTCGTAGTCAATTTCTAGTAAAAAATAATTAGTTACAAAATTACTATAATATTAGTAGTATCATGAAATAAGTGTCAAATTAACTAAAAAAATAATCTTAATTAACTTTTAATAAATTTTTAAAATTTGTAGTTATTTTTTAGTTGATTTATAGTAATAAAAATATAAATAAATATAATTTAAATTTAGTTATGAAAAATAATATGTCAGTTAATTAATAATTAATTAGTTAGAATTTATCTATTAATTTAAATGGTAGTTAGCTAAAATGAGTAACAAAATAAAAAAAATTCTTAAATAAAAAAATTTCTTACATCAAACTCTTACTATATGTTTAAGAAGTTTCAGTAACTAGTCACTTGTGTCATCGTATGCAGGGAGAGTTACGTTAGATTAATTTGTTGTTTAGATTTTTAAGTTATATTAATGTGTGTTAGGTCTCACTTGCTTATCAAGAATCATATTGAAAAATAATTTTAACTTTAAAATTGATTTTGAATTGAAGTAATTTTAAATAATTTTTGTGTTAAATCAAAATAATTATATTGATTTTTACTAGTAATTTATTTTTAAAATAAAAAAAAATCTAAATATAAATTACATTACTTTAAAATTAATTTTGTTAATTTTCATCAAACACATACTTCATTTTATAAAATTGATTTTAAGTTGCATTTTAAAATAATTTGATGCTGACGAAACAGTTTTACATAAACCACCACTGGATATAATAAAATTATTGATTTTTATAATAATTATTTTAAAAAATATATCAACAATAATTTATTATTAGATAAGAGTATAAAACTATTTATATAATTTATATATAACTAATTAACGTAGAGTTTTTATATTAATTATTAAAGATATTATTTCTTATATTAAATTTATTTGGGACAAATTTAATTATTTATTCTAAAAGTAATGTTTTAGTGTATTGAAAAAAAAAAACTTATAAATGTAGAAACTGTTAAAAATATTATGGAGATACTTGAGTGTTTTTCACAATGCTACCTTCAATCAAAACTATCGTTTTGAATCCAAAATTAATTTTTCATAATTTTGTCAAATATATTTATATAAAAATCAAGGCACACTTGGACCTCCTCAACAAACTTTTTTAATGTTGCCAACTATTTTACAAATATCCATTCTAGCTAAAGTCTCTTAAATTATTTTAATGTAAAATATTGCAACATTAGATCATATAAGACATGAACATATGTGCATAATATATAATCAACCATGGAAATTTATTAACAAAAATCTTGTATAATTAGTAGATAATTGAATCCTTTAAAAATATTGATTCTTTATCAAGTTTATTGAAAAGATTCTATTAGAATAAACATAACTCACTTCAGTAAAATGTACGTCAAAAAAATTATTATTCTCTACTTATTGGTTGAATATATCTTTGTAAAAAAGAAAAAACTACTGTACAAACTTTGCTTTTCTAGTTTCTCTTTTTTACTTAATTCACTTTAAATTTGTTAATTACTTTACCATTTTGTAGTTAGCTTTAAATATCTGAAGTTTTTAATTGAAAAGATAATACTGCCAATAAAAATTAAATTATTTACAGTTCAGTCAAAAAGTAAAAATCACACGACAGCAAATTAAAAAAGGACTACATAATTATAACAGGCAGTCTCATTGTTTTCTTGAGGCACAAAGCCAAACAGGAAGGTTCCTGAGCGATTCATTTTGAAGTATTTTTTCATCCTTATTAAGTTAAAAATATAGATTATTTACCTTATCCACAAATTATTAAAAGGATATATAAGAATAAGGAATATAATGGTACATTTATATAGAGATACTCATTGAAGTGGACGAGTGGTTTATTTAACTTTAGTTTGTAGTTTGCAGTATGTTTATTTTGCATAATTTTATTAAATAAAAAATCAATTATTTACCAATTAAGTGTCCGCATATTATTAATTATAAGAATAAGAACTATAGTGCTACATATACTTGGTGGATGAGTGGTTCCCAAATTCTGATGAAAACAAATATAGTGAAGATTAGGAACGTAGAAAAAAACAAAAAAAACCTGCACCGTGATATTCACGGATAAAATCCGTTACGGGTAGAAAACTGGTAGTTTTAATAGATACTCACGGATAATTTACATGGATATTTTCTCTACCCACTTCTTAACTAGACAAGACCGAGCATATATAATAATATTCATACTTGTAGTAATATTTTATTCATTTAGTTTCTAAATTTAAATATTTGAATTAGTATAATTTTTAACAGTAATTATATAAAATATTTAAATAAATTTATTTTTATGATTTTTAAACTATTTTTAAAAAAACTTTCAAAAATAATTAAATATTATAGTTTAAATATTTTTAAAAATATTATTAAACTATTTTATTTTTTAATAAATATTATGAATATTTTATATATATATATATATATATATATATATATATATATATATATATATATATATATTAAAAAATTCATAAATATTTACTTAACAAATACCCACACAAATATTACACCAACACATGATAAATATTTATCCACCAAAACGAATAATAAAAGACTACTACGTATACCCGTCAAACCCTATTCACATCTCAATCAATGATAAAGATCAAAACTTAAGATTACAAAGAAGCCATCTAGATAAAAAAAAAAGTGAGAAACATAGTAGTTATTTTGACGAGTTAATTTACTTGTAAATATCATTAGATTAAAATAAAATGAAAGTAGAAATGAAGATAAAGAGTAATGTCATAACCAAGCTCGGACGAAATTGGTGAGTTTCGAAAAAATGGAATTCAAGTCCCTTTCGGGGAAAGGAACTCAGGGACTAGAGTTGTCACTAGCATTTTCAAGGTAAATGCCATGAAATCTATGGATGGATAAGGATGATCTAGGAAATCAGAGTATGGGTTTGAGAGTCGGTTACGTGTAGGGATCACCAAGTATCCCATCACGTCTATCAAAAGATAATTATCCTAATTAGATGCATGAAATGAGGTATGATTTGTACACTACGGTTTTCGCCTTTCTAAAAATGGAGGATATTTACAAGGAAATGAGCAAGGGACTTTTGGTTTTTTTAAGGTGAACTTGACAAAAGTTGCCTCTTACTCCTACATATCTCCTATTGCAATGTCAAAGTTTACATAGTTTTGAGGGTTAAGGTTAGTAATGGGAGGGATCAAGACCGTCTTGGCCAAGTCAGGGTGCCAACTAGGTGTTGGCTGGGCTAACGTGCCAAATGTCACTCGATGAGTGTGTGTAATTTGAGAGTGTAGGATGTTTGAGCCAGACCGAAGAGCGCTGGCTCTTGACCAGTCTCGATTTCAGTTACATGAGACCAATTTGGAATTGGCCAGCAACTTGCAGTATTTATAGACTAAGTAAGAAAACTTGAGTTTAGGGCTTGGTGTAAATAAATGGAAAATGCACAATGAACTGTGAGATCCGAAAAGTGTCTAGCTCAAGAGAACACCTTGGCAAAAAGAAGAAGATAGTAAGGATGGATCTCCACGGCCCAATGCGGCCACATGGGAATAACGTTGGGCTTGACCCGAATTACCACAAGAAAGAAAACTTGACCCTACTGGAATTGGTACTGGACTCTACAAAGACCAAATCGAACTGAATCCAAGAGCCTAGCTCAGCGTTGATGGGATTTGCCACTTCACCATGTTCAAAGCATCCAAGCTGTGAGTTTCCACAATAAGGCAAAACCGCTGATCAAGCCACGTCAGAACAGCAAGTCCTAACAAACTAAATGATCCTCGCCAATCATAGCACGTAAAGGCGCCAGGTCAGCCACTACCCACGAGATGCGCTGTGAATCTCAGGAGGTCGTGCCACAACTGGACGCAGAGCCCCATGAGGATCAACCTTGAGATTGTTGGTAATAACAGATTGAATCAGGAGGTTGAGGAGATTCTAGGTGGCAAGATCAGGCACACCCTCAGTGCTTCCTCGAAGGCTATAAGAGGCCTCATTGCAAAGAACTCAAGGCCAAGAATCAAGGAGTATACTGAACGAATTCACTACAAAATTGTTGTTCGAATAGCTCAAAGGCACTAGTGCAAGTTTCTAGCTACCAGTCTTTCCTCTGGATACCAGGTATGATTCTTGGCCAAATCTCATTCATCATCTCAGCGAGCCATTTTCCATTCCATAAACAATATTCATCACACTTCAGATGGCTGGCGAGCCATTTTCCATTCCGTAAACAGTATTCATTACAACTCAAATGGCCGACAAGCCATTTTCCATTCCATAAACAATATTCATTACACTTCAGATGGTCGGCAAGCCATTTTCCATTCCATAAATAGTATTCATCATGTTTCGAATGGACAACGTGCCATCTTAGCACCATAAGTCGGGTTAGTTTCACTTCGACAGGAAACATGTAGCCAGCCCTTAGGTCCCGGTGATAAAAAACATAGTGCATCTCACATGTCTGAATCAACCAACGTGTATCCAAGTCATCTTAGCTCACTCACGCATGACCCACACATAGCCTGGAACCAAAGAGGGACGCCTAATGGATAGTCCTGTTTTGGATCTTAAATCGTAGAGTTGAACATCAGTGGTAGGTCCATGCTCTATGGTCTTGAAGGACGCCTAAGGGGAAGTCCCGTAATACCCGTTTTAACAAACCTAGATATGATTCCCAAGGGAAAGACATCAAATGGAAAGTCTAATCCTGCACATAGCCCTTTACAAAACTGCGTTAACTTTGATTTCTCCAGGTTAGGAGAAGTACGTAGGAGCGAGAGGCACACTCTCGTCAAGTTAAAGACCCTCAACCTTTTACCTCATCCATTCCTGATCCTATCAAGAAAAGTGAAATGAAGGTTGTGCTAACGAATGCAAGTCGTAGGGTAACTACCAGATGGTAGGTGGATGGGATGGTATGCCACTCCCATGCGTAGTCGACCCCTTATCCGGATCTCAGATTCGCTCACTTGCCTTATCCGTTTTAGGTTCTCAACGTACCATTAAAAGTTGGTGGCAACTCTTGTCCAAGTTAGTATCGGTCCAATCAATTCCCCAGATTGATTGATCGAACCGATACCGACTTAGTGCTTTGGGTCAAGTTCTTCCTGGTAACTTCCAGTCTATTTCCACTAAATCAAAATATTTCAGCTAAAATAAAAGATCTCCTTTACGAAAAACGCTGCCGACGCGATTTAGGTCGCGTTAGTCCTTGTGATCTTACCTTGCATCTAGGAGTTATCCTTTAGTTGCCTACCAAAAGGTGGATATGTGTTTTCTTTCCTCCCCTAGTATCCTTTCTTTGCAGACTCATTCCAACGTTCACTATCTCTCTGTATACTTGATCTTTAGTGCTCTCTAAGGATTCTTCAGATTAAAATTTCAATTCATTCCTCTTAAGGTAAGAATTTTCAACCCTCTCTCCTTCGAGCTTTGGGCCTTTTATAGGCTCATTAACCATCATTAGGATCTTCAGGGAGATCCTCCTCCATTAATGCAGTGCCTCTTCCCCATGTCCATTTAATATCGCGATGTCCTCCAAAGGATTTCCCTCCATTAATGCAACAACATTTGCATTCAGTGGTGACCGCTCCTTCCCTGACTCTGACCATCTCGACAGAAAATTGCTTCTGTGTCCCTACTTGCCTGCAAGATGGCATTCCTGAGGTGGCTTCTAAAGGAAGCCACCACCTGACACATGCTTCCTCCTTCATTTGCAACTGCTCGAGGTGGGATGAGATGCATGGATTTTGCCAACCCACGCTTCCCCAGCTTTTTTTTTTTCCTTTTCTCTTTTTAGGGAGAACAATCGACTTGCACTTCCCTTCCTTCCTTTTGTCCCTTTCTTTTTTCCAAAGTCAGATAAAAAAAAGTCCTACAAGTAACTCTTTTAAAATATATAACTTGATTCTTCCTTATTCTAAATATATATCCCTTAATGTAATTTATTAATTCGAGGTAATATTCTTAGTGGTTTTTTTTTCTGTTCCTTTATGCAATTATTGACAAATGTTATTGTACAATTTAATTTTGGTGTAATAACGAATTGAAGAATTTAATTTTAAAACTTACTAATTAAAAGGTCAAGTCGAATTTGAGAACATTATAAGAGTGTTTTTTCTATTTTCTTTTAAGGTTATCTTCTTTTTAAAAGAAGAAGTTAGTTCAAACACTTTATAAAAAAAAATCTTTAAAAATAAGTAACTTATTTTTCCAGGATAAATTTTGAAAAAAGTAGTTTTTAATTAAGTAACAAATTTTTTTTTACAGATTACATGAACTTTATTCACACTAATTTACTGAATAAATTTTAGATTATTTATTCATTACAATGATACATTAATTAAATATTTTTGGATTATTTAATAAATACAACAATATATTTATTAAATATTTTTTGGATTATTTATTAAATACAACAATATATTTCTTAAATAATTTTGGGATTATTTATTAAATACTACTTACTTTTTAATATAATTTGACATTATTAAATTCTATTTAAATAAATTACTTTTATCTTCTAAAAGTATTATTGAACAATGATATAGAAATTTTAAATATTTTATCTTTTATACTAAATATTTAAATTTATTTAATCAATGTTATAAATAATAAATTATTTGTGAATAATATTTAAAACTAATTCTATTAATTAAAATACTTTTTCACATTTTTCAAATTATACTATAAGTATATTTCATGTAAGATAATTATATTTTGGCCAAGTAAAACCACTAAAGATAATATAATTCTTATTCTGAAAATTCATGACAATTATGTATCTAAAATTTGAACTCAAGACAATTAAATAAATTAAAATAATCATGTGTAAATTGAGTCACATGCTTAGTAATTAACAAGAAGAGAAAATATATTATGTATTTTCAGTATAAAAAATTTTTAAACAATTATTTAATAACAATACACGATATAAAATAAGTTTATTAACTTTTGCAATAAATATTTTAAAATTCACCCCATCATAATTTAGGATTGAATTAAAGTGTTTTTCCACTGTATGTGATTTTAAAAGAAGTGATTTTTTTTTATCATTGGTTAAATTTCACGTCAACCTTCCTACAATTGAAGTCCTAGAATAAGTTAAAAGTGGGTTAAGATTAATTATTTGGTGCTTGTTTAATAGAAATGATGGTGTTTGAGAAATTTTGGTGGCGAAGACAATAAATTTTTTAACGAATAAAATCAATTTTAAGAAAATAAAATTGAACTTTATGATGAATAAAATTAATTTTAGGTGTCAAACATCAAAAATTTCAAAGTACTCATATTTAATTTTAAAAGTAAATTTATCTCATCATTTAAACAAAATTAATTCTTCTAAATTTACTTTGAAAATATATTTTGTAAATATAAATATATTTTTTTAATTCTTTTAAAATTAATTTTTTCGTCATCAATTTCCTTTGAAATCAATTCAACTAAAATCTAGAGTAAACAAACAATTAGGAGGACTCCCAGAATATTTAATAATAAAATGAGCATACAAACAATATATTAGCAATATTTCTTTTCATGCTTTAGAAATAATTCAATTTATCATTCAAATAAAATTAAATTATAATATTATTTGAAAATACAAATCAACTTTTAAACTTCTACGGAAAAGAAATCGATCAAAAGAAATGGATTAACTTCGGTGGGGTTTCCCGGAAATTGCAAGGAAACCAGTTTGAAAGGTAATGCTTTTAGGCCAAATAAATCAAAGTAGCCATTTTGGCAAGATGCTCGTGCCTTGAGACTTTTAACCTAACTTTTAAGAGGGAGAGAACGATAACAAAATCAAATGGATTGTAATAAAACCATACTAGCAAACAAAACAGCACAATTAGTCTTGAGTAACAACTAATTATGATTGTATATAATATATATCAAAATAATGGATTTCTCTCTTTTAAAATGATATAATGTGTAAAGTAAATAATAATAATAAGTGTTAGATGTTACTAAACACAATATTACAATCATCCATTTAACTGGGGTAGTAGGTTACTAAAATTTAATGACTTATTGGTTAAACTAATTAAACAATATTATGTTTTATGTATGTGAGAAAAGAGATTGGTTTACAATTTTATTTTATTTCTTTACAGAGAGATTGGTTTACAATTATTCAAGCATTATTAATAATTTTATATAGAAGGTATTTTTTTCTAATTCAATTATTGAATTATAATTATATATTAATTAAATTATTTTACGTCAAATCTTATAAAAATTGAAGAACAATAATAAAATAATCAAATAGTTTTTAGTTACACACATTTCAAAAAAAATTATTATATTAATTTTATGACGATGTCCTAGAGATCAAATAGTTTTAGATTAATATAAATTATTGTAGATATAATTTATATGATAAAAAATAATAATCCAATAATTGGTTTTATTATGTATTACAAATTAGTTTGTCTCAATGTTAATGACGAAATGATTAATAATTCAAGATTTTTTACATTTGCATCAAGCGTAAGTCGGTCATGATTGACATATCATTAACATGTCATAAATTTACCATTATACACATTTCGGTTTAAGTAATGTGACTCATGTGAACTTTGTGTGTCACATTATTCACATGCATTCATAATTATTTACCTATTTTTTTTTGCTTAAAACCTACTATTTTAAACTACACTTAGCAGCATTGAAGTATGAATCTAATCTTTATTTTTCATTTCACTCACTCTTTAATTGACTTTTAATATCAAAGTTCTTGCACCACCACACAAGATATGAACTCTATTATTGAATCTTCCATGTAGTTTCATCACCAAACATTAGCATTGTTTGTGGGGAATCTCCATGCTTACTCGAAAAAGTCTAAGCCACCAATCTTAGACAATCTTTAGTTCCACGTCGGTCCCATCAATGAACTTTGACTATGGTACGAGGAGTCACGATACCACCACCATAATCTTTTCTATTGATTACTCCTAAGATTGATGCTGCCATTGAGTGTCATGACAATGATGTAATTTTGTTCAACCTTTTATTTTCTGATTAAGTTATAAGCTTTCAAGTTTTGAAGCACTTACACTAGCTTTCTACCATGGACCTATATGACGGAACCACAAATCCCAATGATCACTTAATTGCCTTCAAGTCAGCCTTGCACATAAAGGGCCATAGGACTACTAATGTGTAAGGCGTTCTTGCTATCTTTGAAACAAAGTACATTAAGGTGGTTCTAGTCCTTCTTGGCTTGCTTTATTGATGCTTTGGATTTGAGGGAGATGGTTCGTATTTCCTTTGCAATGATCAAGACAAGACAAAAGACAACTTAAAGAGAATCTAGAAGGGAGCGAATGAGCCTCTCCATGAGTATAAAGCTCAGTTCAACTAAGAAGCAAGATCAATTGAGGGACTCTTTGTGTCACCCTTTATCCCAACTATATTTTTAATTTAACAAACTAAGAATCTCATATAAATCATAATTTGAAATCATACATATCATGGTAAAAGATTCACATGTGTTTAAAACGCTATACTATAACAAAATAAAGTCCTATTAGCACTCTAAAGACCAATTTAACTACCAACGATCATAAGCAATTAAACGTTGTAAATATCAACTATCGAAACATAAACACAACTAGCCTCAATGTTGCATGTTTAATCAAAACAATAAAATTCAAAATAAAATAAAAGGAAACAAAAACAATGAAGCCCTAGCTCATTCCTCTTGTTCTTGCTCATCATCACCTACAAACAGCGATTAATTGAAACATAAGCAAATACAAACAAAAAGAGAGTGAAAAACACATTTGACTATAGGCTCTACGTACAAGCATAAAAACAGGTAAAACAAACAATAAATAAAACATATCATATACAATCAAACATAGGCATTCCACAAATGCACGTGAATGACAATAATGTGACCTAGTTACTACTCCATATGCAATGTAGTACCAATCTAACATAGGAAAGTGAGTTAGCTATAACATGGCTCGACTCTCTAGTTGATTTGTTCCACTCTAACATGATACTATCTGGTATCACATTAGGATCTGCTCAATTTGCATATATACTCTAGTACATGGAATTAGACATGACCATTACATGTTAGTTATCAAGTAGCACACATGAGGTCTAGTAACCTTATCAATAGGGTTCGTATCCACTTCTTTACATCTTTTGTTAAATGATGCATGACATACATATAATTAACTTATTATTTCACTTTCACAAATTAGGTCATTGAAGACCATTCTAGCCCCTCTTGATCTAGGTATCTTATCCCGCATAATAAAATCAGTGAGTACCATTCTTGTCCCTCTTAAGAAGGACTAGGAATCTAATAGTAAAAAATAGTAGAAGTTCTGATTCTGTCATTAACTCTAACCAGTTTTGTACTGACAATTCTGTTGCTAGTTCTAACATTTTTGTCAAGCTAGGACAGATGCAGAATAATGACAGAACACTAAAAGAATTGGCCACTCCAGATGTGGTGTGTCAACCTTGGTGTATCCAATACCCACAGCTGGAGCCGACTCAAACATATGAATTGAAGTCTGGTCTTATACACCTGTTACCTAAATTTCACGGTCTTGCAGGAGAGGATCCCCACAAGCATTTGAAGGAATTCCATATGGTTTGCTCCACAATGAGGCCGTAGGGGATATCAAAAGATTACATCAAAATGAAGGTGTTCCCATTCTCCCTGGATGGAGTAGTGAAAGATTGGCTGTATCTTCAGCCAGTGCTTTTCAACACTTGGGGAGACATGAAGCGCACATTCCTGGAGAAGTTCTTTCCAACATCCAGAACTGCTTCCATCAGAAAGGAAATATGTGGGATAAGGCAGCATACAGGAGAGACTTTGCACGAGTACTGGGAGAGGTTTAACAAACTTTGTGCCACCTGTCCATACCATCAGATCAGCGAACAGTTGCTGATCCAATATTTTTATGAAGGACTCTCAATGATGGATAGAAGCATGATCGATGCAACCAGTGGAGGAGCTTTGATGGATAAAACGCCAGCAACAGCAAGGCATTTGATCTCCAATATGGCAAGTAATACACAACAGTTTGGGATCAGAGGGCCAAGTCAACCTCGGATGGTGAATGAAATCGGTGTAGCTTCCAACCAAAGACTGGAGAATCAGCTGACCAAATTGACATCATTGGTGAGACAGCTTGTAGTTGGACAACACCAACCAACCATGGCAGCAAAAGCATGTGGCATATGTACTTCCATGGAGCACCCCACTAATATGTGCCCCACCCTTCAAGAAACTAAGTCAGACCAAACTGAGAATGTTGGAGCCATAGGTGGATTCCAGTACGGGAAGCAGTCGTATCAGAATCGGCCATCTGATAGCCAGCAACATGGAAGACAACCATTTTGGCCAGGACCGAATCAGGGGCCATACGCAGCTCAACAATTCGGATCAACACCGAATACATATCAGAGACAAGCAGGCTATCAACAGCCGACTCCGCAATATCAGGTACCACCTTTCCAACAACAACAGCAACAGTCGAGAGTGTCTACTCAAGGCAACTCTCCATCTTTGGAAGACCTTATGAAGCAGCTTGAAACAAGCAACCTAGAGTTCCAACAATCTGTGAGCTCTAGTAATATGCAGTTCCAATAGAACATGACCACCACCACACAAGACCTTAAAACACAGATTGGGAAGCTAGCTAATACCGTAAGTCAACTACAGTCGACTGGGTCCAACAACCTACCCTCTCAAATCATCCCAAATCCGAGAGGAAACGCCAGTGTAGTCACTCTTCGAAGTGGAAAAGAACTACCTCAACCTACACTACAGCAGTTGCCGAGATCAACCAAAGCCGACTCTGAACCAAATGTCGATCCATAGTCTCGGCCAGAGATAGCTTTCCCACTGCCATTTCCAACTCGGACCATCTCGGCAAGAAAGTCAAAGTCAGACGAAGAACTATTGAAGATGTTCCGGAAGGTGGAAATTAATATTCCACTCCTCGATGCAATCAAACAAGTCCCTAAGTATGCAAAATTCCTCAAGGAATTGTGCATACATAAAAGGAGAAAGATCAAGGGGAGCATGGAGATTGGAGGCGTGGTGTCGGCCTTGACCAAAAACGAAGAGCTCACTACGGGTACTTCATGAGCACTGCTAGAGAAGTGCAGAGACCCTGGAATATTTTCTGTCCCATGCACCATTGGCGACTGCACCTTTGCTGACGCCATGTTGGACTTGGGAGCTTCAATCAATGTCATGCCAGCATCAATCTATAGGTCCTTGAATTTTGGTGATCTTGAGCCCACAAGGATGACCATTAAGCTCGCAAACAAAAGCATTGTCCAACCCTTGGGAGTTCTCGAGGATGTTCTTGTCTAAGTAAACGAGTTAATATTTCCAGCTGATTTCTACGTGCTTGACATGGAGGAGGAAACATCCGGGAAGGGATCCACCTTAATTCTGGGAAGATCATTCTTGATGACAGCTAGGACAAAGATCGATGTGAATGCGGGACTCTCTCGATGGAATTCGGTGACACTCTGGTGCAATTCAACATTTTTGAAGCAATGAAGCACCCTACCGAAGACCACTCCCTCTTTGGCATTGATTTACTTGATGAGATAGTTGAAGAATACTTTGAACTAAATAGCAGCAGTGAAGACATTGAGAAGTTCGCTGGAAGCCCTAATGAGATCAGTTTCCTAGGGGTCGCAGATGAAGAGGTCGACCATGAGGAAGTACAAGACCTTCCCAACTCTGAGGACGACCATAGCGATATTGCTGACTTGGATTTTGAAGTTGAATTATCTAATTTGATTAACCAGGTCTGCAATCTTGAAAACCCATATAGTATAACTAATACATAAGTGAAAGTCACCGAAACTGAAGAGTCTCTTATTATACAATTGGCGACCATTTTTACGACCGAAATCAAGTCGGCCAGAATAGGCCGAGTCAAGGAAAACATAAAAGTCAACTTGGCCAAAAAGTCAGACAGCAAGGTCGACATGTTTGCTGAGACCGTCTCGGCCAAGGAAGACCAGAAGCAAGCTGGAGTGGAAATTACAGTTCCACCCGGATTCGACTCCGAAGCTGCACAAGAAGTCAAGGCCGACTCCAATCCGACAAGAACTGAAGCCACTGAGTCGAGCCAGCCAAAGGCCGAAATCATGTCGGCACACCTAGTGCCGAGTCGAGATCAAGTCGGCCAGACGGATCCGAGCCCGTTAATTGAGGAATCTCCATCCCCACCACCCATGGAACTGAAACCATTGTCGAGTCACTTGAAATATGCCTACATGGATAGTGAACAACAACTCCCAGTTATTATTGCCAACAATCTCCTCCAAGAGCAAGAAGATAAGCTACTGAAAGTCTTGAGGCAACACAAAAAGGCGATTGGGTGGAAGTTTTCAAACCTTCCAGGCATCAATCCCTCCATTTGAATGCATAGAATATTAATGGAGGAGGAAGTCAAGCCCATAAGGCAACAACAAAGAAGACTGAATCTGACACTCCTGGACATGGTTAAAAAGGAAGTCACCAAACTTCTTGCTGCAAGGATCATCTACCCCATCTCGAATAGCCAATGGGTGAGCCCTGTGCAAGTGGTGCCGAAAAAGTCTGGAATGACCGTCGCAAGGAATCAACATGACGAGTTGGTGCCAACAAGGATTTAGAATAGTTGGCGAGTTTGCATTGATTACAGAAGATTAAACCAGGCAACTCGCAAGGATCACTTCCCTTTGCCTTTTATTGATCAAGTCCTGGAAAAACTCACAGGGAAATCCAATTACTATTTCGTAGATGGTTTCTCAGGCTACATGAAAATACATATCGCACTGGAGGACCAGCACAAGACCACCTTCACCTACCCATTTGGCACCTTTGCGTATACACGCATGCCATTTGGCCTGTGCAATGGACCGAGCACATTCCAACGTTGCATGGCAAGTATCTTCTCGGACTTGCTACAAGACTGCATGGAGGTGTTCATGGATGACTTCATAGTGTATGCAGATTCCTTTGAAGCATGCCTGAGCAACCTGTCCAAGGTGTTGAAGAGATGTATTGATAAAAACCTTGTACTCAATTTTGAAAATTGTGATTTCATGGTGATTGAGGGAATTGTGTTGGGACATCTGGTCTCCAACAGAGGCATTGAGGTGGACAGAGCAAAGACATATATCATATCCTCTCTCCCAAATCTCACTTCAGTGAGGGAAGCTTGCTCATTCCTAGGACATGCAAGCTTCTGCAGAAGATTCATTAAGAACTTCAACAACCTTGCCCTATCGCTGTCCAGATTGCTGTAGAAGGATGTGGAATTCAACTTTGACTAGCCTTGTATTGAAGCATTTCAGGAGCTGAAGAATCGACTCACATTCTCCCCTATCCTGCAAGCGCCAAACTGGGACCTGCCATTCGAACTGATGTGCAATGCATCCAATTCGGCATTAGGAACTGTTCTCGACCTAGCTGGTGTCGGCCAACTAGTGCATGTGATTGCTTATGCATCCAGAACCACGGATTCGGCCCAGCAAAACTACACAACAACTGAGAAGGAACTATTGGCAATTGTGTTTGCCCTAGACAAATTTCGCTCATACCTTCTCGGTTCGAAGATAGTGGTGTTCTCTAACCATGCTGCGATGAGATACTTGTTGAAGAAGCCGGATGCCAAACCAAGACTGATCTGGTGGATGCTTCTTCTCCAAGAATTCGACATAGAAATCAGAGACAAAAAGGGCGCTGAGAACTCCATAGCAGATCACCTGAGTAGGATTGAAAAAGAAAGTGAACCAATGCCTATCCGAGATGAATTCCCTGACGAACAGCTTCTCCACATCAAAGCATCCACACCATGGTTTGCCGACACCTGCAATTATGTGGAAACATCTCAGTTCCCACCAGAGGCATCCCAGCTATACAAGGAAAAACTCCAGAGTGATGCCAAATATTACATATGGGATGATCCCTACCTTTGGAGACTATGCAGTGATGAGTTAAAAATCATACATTAAACATGGACCTAAGAGTGGTGTCAGTAGGCAACGCATGTACCTCAAAGATGATTATTAGCCAAGATCTAGATTAAGAGACTAAAACTAGAGAAAAACGCAAATCTGTGCTAAAACAAGGTATAAGCTAACAAATCCTTCATTGCAGGTCCAAACGAACTCTCAGCCCATCCAAAGGAGGCCCAGTCGGAATTACCTCTGACTTGGCCGACTCCATCTCGGCCCAATGAAGAGCGAAGCCTAGTGGCACCCCACACTAGCAAACCATTATGCAGCTACCCTGGCTCAAGCTCAACAGCCACGTCATCCCCTAGAGTAACTTGCAACGCAAGTAATAGCAAGGGTAGAACAGGGATTTCAAATGTAATTCTATTAATATAGTTAGGGAAGTTAGTTGTCACGTCCTGTATATATAGGTGCAGCTACAAAAAAATCGGGGTCTTTGGCTTCATAATTGCGCTCACGCTCCCATCTACATTTTCTCTCAATCCCATCTTTTCTCTCTTACAATGGTTTACGGTGTTGTAGTGACGTTCTCTTGATCGAAGAACGTAGGCTAGAAACCGAGAAGCCGAAAAGGTTTGGAGGTGACCGATTGGGACACCAACACACTCCAGAGAACTTGATCCTCTGCATTCTAGCTACTCGAGGTGAACCATCATCGTCGGCCATGGCGATTGTCGTGGACGGTGGAGCCTAATCCCTGTGTTTGTATTCCGTTTCCATTAACGTGAAGTGATTTCTGATTTTGAATTCTGTTGCATTCCTAGACGTTAATTCCTTATTTGTGTTGTGATTGCACAAAGTGAAGGAACCATGATTGAACTAAGCCGATTGGAATTGGTTTGATTAGAAACAGTAGGTAATCAACTAGATCACCTAATTGAGAACCTAAAATCAGCTTGAATTTAATCCCTACCAACTGATGAGGTAGAGATTGTGTAATTCCTTGGTATGGCAACGGACGAACGTTTGACGATCATCATAAGAATATCAAAGGCTGATATGGATTGTTAATCGAACGAATGAACTATAAAGGACTCGATTATTGGACTGGAACATGAACACAGTCATAGCAGTAGTAGTACTGTAGTTAGTGGCTACATTTACACTTTACATTTTACTGTATTCTACCTTCCTGCATTTCAATCCCCCGTTTATTATTGTCCTAGTCAGATACAGAGTTAGCCCGACTCTATGGCGTCTGTCTGCACTTAGATTCTGCCTTGTTTACTCCACATTAAAACACACTTCAAACACACTGTATCCTTGAGAAGAATGACCTAGGGTTGACTATACTATAGTTAGCTTTAGTTATTTGATGTCCGTTAAGATGACTAAAAACGAGCTTATCATGCAGCGACAAAGTTATCCGCAGGTGCATCCCTGATGTCGAGATCAATTCGGTCCTCCAATTCTGCCACTCAGCACTTGAAGGCGGCCACTATGGATCAACTCAAACTGCCAGGAAAGTGCTAGATTGTAGCCTTTATTGGCCTACTATTTTTAGAGACGCTCATCATTTTGTCTCCACCTACGAAAAATGCCAAAAAGCAGGAATGGCCATGAATCGAAGGCATGAGATGCTCCAACAACCCATCCTGTTCTGTGAAGTTTTCGATGTCTGGAGAATAGATGTCATGGGGCCATTCCGAGTCTCCAACGGTTACTCGTACATTCTATTGGCCGTAGATTATGTATCAAGATGGGTAGAGGCCGTCACCACCAGAACCAATGATGCAAAGGTGGTTGTGCACTTTCTGAAGTCCAATATTTTCTGTAGGTTTGGTGTGCGAAGAGCGCTCATAAGTGACCAAGGCAGTCACTTCTGTAACAGAGCCATGGCTTCTCTTCTTCATAAATATGGGGTAGCACACAGAATTGCTACAGCATACCACCCCCAGACGAATGGCCAGGCAGAAGTTTTCAATAGGGAAATCAAGAAAACGCTGCAAAAGATGACCAATCCCAACAGGAAGGATTGGAGCCGACTCCTCGAGGACGCTCTGTGGGCACATAGAACTGCATACCGAACACCCCTAGGGATGTCCCCTTACCGGATTGTTTTTGGTAAAGCCTGCCACCTTCCTGTGGAGCTCGAACACAAAGCTTACTAGGTGGTCAAGCAATACAACATGGCCTATGACCAAGCGGGAGAACAGAGAAAATTCCAACTCCAGGAACTTGATGAACTCCACTTGGAAGCCTATGAGAATGCCAGGATCTACAAGCAGAAAGTCAAGAGATTTCATGACCAGAAGATCCTGAGGAAAGATTTCCATATCGACCAAAAAGTGTTGCTATTCAACTCAAGATTGAAGCTCATAGTAGGTAAGCTTTGCTCCAGGTGGGACGGACCTTTTGTTATCACTAACATATTTTCCCATGGTGCAGTACAGTTAAAGAACGAGCATACCAACAGAACCTTCCAGGTCAATGGGTATCAAATCAAGCCATTCCATGAAGGTCCAGCGCCAATCATTAACGACATGGAGATCATTTCATTAGTGAAAGCAGCTCCACCAGATGGCACAAGCTAAGCCTACTCGGCTACACCCCTCTCAACCTACACTATGCATTAAGGACAATGCCGGATTCAAGTGTGTGTGTGTGTGGGGGGGTGACCATCTGAGGCCATAGAACAAGCTGTCATTCCTATCTGGCTCTAACTTTCTTCTTACCTACTTTCCCTTACTCTCACTTTACTTACTTTCCTTTCATTATTCGAATTTGCTGTTTTGAATTTTCTGTTTATAAGTCTTTCATTTCAATAAGAATAAGAAGCCACCCCAGCCGAGTCCATTCCAGCCTTGTATCGACTTGATCAGAGCCGAAATGACCTCGGCCCAACAGGGTCATAGAGCCAAAATGAGAAAAGAGAGAAATTCCTACTCGAATTCGAAGGATTGATGAAACAGCGGGACAGTTCCTCCAATCCTAGGGAGAGATGATTCCTGCCTGAAGGGAACCAAACCTTCATGTCCTAAGCGATAAATGACTAAAAAAATGGGAAGAGGAAACCTCTAGAGTGAAGGAGCAAAAATGACCCGTGTGAGAATTTGAGCCCTACAACAATGATGGCTTACACTCTTGCCATCTCTTTTCTTCTTGAGTGATTTTGCATGCATGTTGATTGTGTATTCTATATTTTGCCTTAACTCTTTGGATGCAACTGCTTTCACATACAAGAATGACATGATCTAGGCCACATTTCGTATGAGCCTTGAGCCAAGCAAAGCCTACCTGACAGAATTCCATCCCTAGTTCACCTCACTTGGACCTAATCTAACCATTCCTTCTTATAGCTCATTACAAGTCGAGGCCAGAAAAACTAGAATTTCACCTCACCCTTGGGAAGCCGAGGAGCCTTGGAATTGTCTTGGGAGTGAGTTAGAATCAAGTGTGGGGGAGGCCTAGGAAGAAAAATCTGGTCTGAAATATCTAAAGGCTCAGAAGAAAAGAAAAAGAAAAAGAATTGAATGAAAGGGAGAAAAAGAAAAGCATATATAGTAGGAAATAAGCAGCTGAGATAAATAAGCTGAATAAAAAAAAACAGCAGGCTGCATAAATGCAAGAAAGAAAAAGAAAGATATGTAAAGAAAAGGTGAGCAAGTAAAAATGGAAGGAGACCACAGCAACCGGGACTGTCCTCATACTGATAAGACTCACTCCCCATTGCTCCTCTCCTCCCCACGGGTCCTGAAGTTAGTTTTCCTGCATTCTATCCTACCCGTGACCTTAGCCTCGCCACAAGTCGAAAAGTCCTAGTGATCATGACTGTTTGTGTTGTACAGGTGTAAGAGGAGAGCTTTGACAAAATATGGTAATACCAATTCCATGCAATGCTGAGGTAGACATAAACTGAACACTTGAGAGAACTGAGAGGGTTGACTGCCCAAGTGAGAGCTCTATCACTCATGTTTTCTTTCCCCAATTGTAGGTCATGAAGGTGTCTTAGGCCCGGAAGGAGTAGTTCCCCAACTGCATGAAACCATCTTGAACCAGGATGAAGAGAAGCTAACTCTATCCAGTCAAATTGAAGAAGCCAACAAAAGAATCTCTCTATCAACCGAAAACCTCCTTTGTATAGCACATTTTATTTTTCCCAAGAGTGCAAAAGGCTAAGCGTGGGGGTTTGATGAGTCATAAATCATACACCGTAGGTGGACCCAAGCAGAGTGTCAATAAGCAACTCATGTACTTAAAAGATGAATGTTAGCTAAGATTCAGATTAGGAACCAAGAAGTAGAGAAAATATAATTCTGTGCTAAAAGGCATTAACTAACTATTCTTTTATTGCAAGTCCAGCCAAGACTCCCAACCATCCAAAGAAGGCCCAACCGAGAGCATTCTTGACCTGGCCAACTCTATCTCGACTAGGCCAAGACTAGGCCCGAAAAACAAGAATAGCTGGTAAGCAGAGCGGCCCAATAAGGAGCGAAGCCCAGTTGCATCTTCCACAACAACCATCCAACACAGAGGCCAGCTCAGCAGTAGAATGGAAGCCATGTCCTCTTGGAGAGACCAAGTTCTTTCTAGCGCACTTTGCAAGGGCATATTAGGAAATCTACTTTTGTAATTCCGTTAGGCATCGTGGTTCGCGCGTCCATGTATAAATAGGAATAGTCGGGTACAATTTAGGGGTCTTTGAATTCATTCTCTACGCACTTTCATTACATCCATTATCTCCCTCTCGCTTTTCTCCATTGCGGTGGTACACGGTGCTGCATTAGTGTTTCTCTTGATCGTGGAAGTATAGGCTTGAGACTGAGAAGCCGAAGTCTGCCAAAGGCGACCGCTTGGGATTCCAACACACTCTGGTGGAGCTGATCCTTAGCGTTCAAGCCACTGGACGTGAACCACCATCATCAACCATGGCGATCGTCGTGGAAGATGGATCCACCTGAATTCGGACCACTACGTTTGTACTATATTTTCTATTAATCAATTTCATTCTGCATTTCTTGTCTCGGTTCTTCTCCTCTTCCTTAATTCATGATTTAATCCACGATTGCAATTGAACCATGAACAAGTTGAACTAAGCCGATTGGAACTGGTTCAGCTAATTCAATAGGTAATCCTTTAACGATTGTTGATAGAGAACCTAAATTCAGCTTTGAACCTAATCCTTACCAACTGATGAGGTAGCGATTGCGTAATTCCTCAGTATGGTAATGGACGAACCTGTGGCGATTGCCATAAGAATCCCCAAGGCTGACCTGGATTGAGAGCTGTAATAAGGAACCTGGACTGGACTTGAATTAATAGAATTGAACACGAACACAATTATATCTTAATAATAATAGTAGCTATATCGTATCAGCAACATCCTTCTATTCGCATTTATTTCCTGCATTCGTCTACTCGTTTCCGTAATTAAAACCCTCCTGTTTACTGCTTTCCAAGTCTGAGACAGAAATAGTCCATCTTTGTTGCGTCCGTCCGCACTTAGCTGAGAAGAGTCGGATAAGTCTCTGCCGAGACCATATCGGACCTGTCCCAACCGAGAGCGACTCGGTCTGTACCGAGATTGTCAATACTTTGCAAACTTAGATTCTGCTTTATCTAGCTTTGCATTAATTCACAATTCGAGCACACTATGTCCTTGAGAATAATCGACTTAGGGTTGACTATACTATAGTTAGCTTTAGTTATTTGATACATGTTAAGACGACTAAAAACGAGCTTATCAAGGAAAAATAGCACAAAAACAGATAACGGTAAAAGAGAAAAGGAAAATCTCTAGGCTATTATGTCTAAAGGCATGGACAAGCAGCAAAGGTACAATAAACGACATAGAAAAAAAAAGGGGCTAGCCTCTAGGTTCCACGTCCAAAGGCATGACAGAAAAATATTCAAGGTTGTGTCCATAGGCATGGACGATCAAGAAAGGTACAGTAAATAACACAGAAAGAAAAAGGGACCAAGCTCTGGGTTCCACGTCTAAAGGCATGGCGGAAAAACATTCAAGGTTGTTGCATCCAAAGGCATGGACGAGTAGCAAAGGTATTGTAAACGACATAAAAAGAACAAGGGACTAGCCTCTAGGTTCCACGTCCAAAGGCATGACAAAAAACATTCAATTTTGTTGCGTCCAAAGGCATGGATGAGCAGCAAAAGTACAGTAAATGACAAAGAAAGAAAAAGGGACCAACTTTTGTGTTCTGTGTCTAAAGACATGGATAAAAGGTAAAAGAAAATAGAAAGAGACAAAAGGAACCAACCTTTGGAGCATGCGTTTAGAGGCTATGGGCTAATAATGTAGGTGAAATAGAAAAAAGCACATAACAATAAATAGCGAGAAAAAAAAGAAGGAAAAGAGCCCCCCCAAAAAGGGGCCTAAAGGTTGTGGAGTATACATGATGAAAATAAGAGTTATACAATCAATAAAGAAGATAAGGGATTTAGTAGTACTTGCTTTGGCATACGGGTTTCTCTTACTTGTCCAAGCTTTGAGAATTCGTCTACCTTCTCGATTTTTATTTTCTTCTCTTAGCTCTTTCTTTTCTCCAGCCTTCCCCCTCTCAATTTTTTGAAGATCCCCCTCATGGGTTTTATTTGTTCTAATGTCAATGGCTGAAGCAGGGTCTTTAATGGAAAGTTGGCTTGTGGCCCCTTTTGTGAACAAAAACTGATTCCTCAACTATAAAGTTGAATTGGAGTTGTAATGTAGGAGAGAAATTGTCAATGGCTGGGTAAGGAGTTTAATAAGAAGTTGGTTATGGACTATATGTTTGATAAGTCATATTTTATACACCTCACAAGGGCTTAAGATGGGTATTATTAAGACTATTTGACAACTAAGAATTACATCTTAGCTAGGATTCAGATTATTGGCCTAGAAATAGGAAAAATATAAATCTATGCTAAAATGAGGATCTTAGCTAATAAAAGATTGGATTCCTTTGCATGCCTCGTCCAAAAAGAAGCATCTCGGCTCAGGAGGAACCGTCCTGGCCAGACTCATCCCGTCCCAACCAAGTCCAGCTTCAAGGCTCAATAACACTCTAGGGGAAGCGTGTAGCGCACGATGGCCATTTAGGGACTGATTAGGCAATTGGGAATTTGTAAATTCAGTTAGGAATTTTGTTAGGATTTAACGTGCAGTTCAGGGAACCCACTCTTGTATATATAAGGACCTAGTGCACGTTTTAAGTGGTGGTTGAATTCAGAAACTAAACATCTCACACACACTTCATGTTCTTGCTCTCGCTCCATTGGTGGTGCACAATGCTTCAATATGGCGTCTCGTCGATCAAGGAGGTGCAGGTCTAGAGTCTGGGAAGTCAGAGGTTATTAGAGGAGATCGCTCAGTTTAGCTAACACACTCTGGTGGACTAAATCCTCAATGCTCTAGCCATCACGAGTGGACCATCACCATTCTTCCATGGCGATCATTATGGAAGGCCGAATCCATGAATTCAATCAACCTTGTAAACATACTTTGTTTCAGTAATGCTATTGGTTTGCATTTCCTTAATTCTTGTTGTGAATCATGTTATTAATCTACCTATACTATTGTCACAATTGTGCATCTGTGAGAGTGGAAAATGCTAGGTGAGGTTGATTGGAACCGATCTAGCAACTTAATTAGGTAATTGATAAGAGAACCTAAAATCAACCACATGCATACTCCCTACCAACTAAGAAGGTAGCGATTGTGTAAATCCTCAGTTAGGCAACGGACGAACATTTGGCAATTGTCATAAGAACTTCAGGATGGTTTAGAATCACAATCTTGAACTAAGAACCAAGAATCGATTGCTTAATAAAACTCTGTGTTGATGCAATAATTAGTATAGTTTAGTTTGCATTTATTTCCAGTACTTAATTAACCTTCTGCCTTACTTTACCTTTCCTGCATTACAAACCCCCATGTTTACATTTACGGTCCATGTTTGAGTCAGTCCCACTCTAGTCCGAGTTGAGCGTCTCTATTTGAGACCAGTCTGAGTCCACGGTAGAGTCGGCACCCGACTAGATCTATCTGAAGTCCAAGTCAGCATTCCACATGTTCTCAGTGTTTAAGCATAAAACTCACATTTCCACATTAAGTCATAATAGAACGCACTCTGTCCTTGAGAAGAATGACCTAGGTTTGTGCTATGCCATAGTTAGCTCTAGTTTTATTTGATAAAGCCACCATGACAAAACGCGCTATTAAATTGTCATCATTGTCGGGGACACAAGTTCCTTTGTGTCTTTATGTGCCAATTCTGAGTTTATGTCGAATCCTAAGCCTGTAGAATGCTAGGTCTGTTTGTTTTCATGTACCAAGTCTGTTTTTCTTTTGATTTTATCTGTATCTGTTGAGTTTGCTAAGTCTATATCTACTTTCTTTTCTTTATTAAGTCTCAGTTTTAAGGCATGCCGAGTCTGTGTTGACAGCTTTGTTTGCGTGTGATTGTATGTTGTGTGTTTGTGTGCATTTTTACTATTGGAAAAAGAAGAGAAGAGAAGTTGTAGTACCTTTCTATTTTTTTGCATATTTTTTCTTGCAACTTTATTTTGTGTTGTGTGAGTTGTTATTTTGAGATTGTATATTTCTAATATTCTTTTGCACAACTGACACTAATTCCTTGCATCATTGACTTTAACCTTTTTGCATAACTGACTTCAATTTTTCTGCATATTTGAGTTTGCAATTTTCTGCACGAATTTTTTTTAGTGCATGACTAGAAGTAGTTTTGACATCTTGTATGAATTAGATCCTGAAATAGATAGGACTTTATGTAGGTTGAGGAAGGTTAGGAGTACTATAGTAAGTAATAGCGGTAGTTCTAATTTTGCTTCTAATTTTGACAATAGTGTTTCTGTAACTAACGATTCTGATTCTTTTGAGTATCGTAGTTTTAACATTAATTCAAATTTTAATTTTGGAATAAATAAATCTCAAGAGCAGGAACAAATGGAGAACAATGATCGAATGCTCAAGGAGTTGGCCATGCCAAATGTGGTGTGCCAACCTTGGTGCATCGAGCATCCGCAATTGGAACCAGCTCAAACCTATGAATTGAAATCCGGTCTGATACATTTGTTGCCCAAATTTCATGGTCTTGCAAGTGAAGACCCCCACAAGCACTTAAAGAAATTTCACATGGTTTATTCCACGATGAGGTCGTACGGGATACTGAAGAACTACATCAAGATGAAAGCGTTACCATTTTCCTTGGATGGAGCTGTTAGGATTGGTTATATTTGCAGCCAGTTCTTTTCAACAACTGGGGAGATATGAAGTGCATGTTCCTAGAGAAGTTCTTCTTGGCATCAAGAACTACAACCATTAGAAAAGAGATTTGTGGGATAAGGCAATATTTTGGAGAGACTCTGCATGAATACTAGGAAAGATTTAACAAGCTATGTGCCACTTGTTCATATCATCAAATCAGTGAGCAACTATAGATTCGGTATTTCTATGAAGGTCTGACGATGATGGACAAAAGCATGATTGATGCTATAAGTGGAAGAGCATTAATGGACAAGACACCAGCAACAGCAAGGCACCTGATCTCTAATATGACAAGTAATTCACAGCAATTTGGGATTAGAGGAGCTGGACCATCCCAGATGGTGAATGAAATCGGTACAGTTGACAATCTGAGACTGGAAAATCAACTAATTGAATTAACATCACTGGTAAGGCAACTTGCTGTTGGGCAACATCAAACAAGCACAACAGTAAGAGTTTATGGCATTTGTACTTCTGTGGAGCACCCCACTGATATGTGTCCCATATTGTAAGAAATTGGGTCAGACCATCATGAAAGTGTTGGATCAATAGGTGGATATCAATACGAAAAGCAATCATATCAGAGTCGGCGATATGACAGTCAACAATTAGGGAGGCAGTAGTACCGGCCAAATCCGAATCAAGGGCAATACCTAGCTCCAAAATTCGGACCTGGCTAGAACATGCTTCTCAGTCAAAGCAGCTATCAACCGAATACAACAATAGAGAGTGCTGCCACAAGGCAACTCACTGTCTCTAGAGGACCTAATGAAGCAGTTGGCGACAAGCAACCTAGAGTTTCAGCAAACTATAAACTCCAACAACATGCAATTTCAATAGAATTTGAATGCCATGATCCAAGATCTCAAAACGCAGGTGGGCCAGCTAGCAAACACTATGAGTCAACTACAGTCAACTGGGTTTAGAAACCTTCCCTCACAAACAATTCCAAACCCAAGAGGGAATGCAAGTGCTGTGTCATTAAGAAGTGGTAGAGAATTGCTACCAACAGTACCACAATAAAAGCCAAGACTAGCTAATGCCGAGTCTGAGCCAGAAGCCGACTCCCCAATGTCTAGGTAGGTTGGACCCGTTCCATTGCCATTTCCAAACCGAACTCTCTCAGCAAGAAAATCTGAAATTGATGAAGACTTGCTAAAGATGTTCTGGAAGGTAAAGATCAACATTCCATTCCTAAATGCCATAAAACAGATCCCCAAGTATGCAAAATTCCTCAAGGAGTTGTGCATGCACAAGAGGGAAAAGATGAAAAGGAAATGAGGGGTGAAATTAAGTGAGATTGTGTCTGCATTGACCAGAAATAAAGTCGTTGTCAGATCAACATTAACCCTGCCAAAGAAGAGTTGAGACCCAGAAATTTTCTCTATCTCATGCACCATTGGCTAATGTACCTTTGTCGTTGCCATGTTGGACTTAGGTGCCTCAATAAATGTCATGTCAACATCAGTCTACAAATCCTTGAATTTTGGTGACCTGGAACCCTGGGATGACAATACAACTAGCCAATAAAAGTGTTGTGCAATCCTTAGATGTTCTCGAAGATGTACTGGTCCAAGTCAATGAGCTGATTTTTCCAGCCGACTTCTATGTGCTGGACCTGGAAGACGAGACACCAGGGAAAGGATCAACCTTGATCTTGGGGCGACCATTCTTAATGATTGCTAGAACAAAGATTGATGTGCATGTTGGGATGCTCTTGATGGAATTCGGTGACAACTTGGTGCAATTCAACATGTTTGAAGCAATGAAGCACCCTAACGAGGACCATTCACTCTTTGGTATTGATATAATTAACGAACTAGTTGCAGAACATTTGCAATTAGAAGCCGACAGTACTGAATTTCCAAATTTTGCTAAACACATCGACGTAATCAACTGCCTAGGGTCTGAAATAGATGAGTCTGATTATGATAATTTTTGGGAAGTACAAGATCTTTTTTGACTCAAGGATGACATTGATAATCTTGTCATCTTGGTTGTTAACTCTGAAATGGTTGATTTGATTGACCAAGCATACAAGTGTGATGAAGAATCGGAGTATTCAGAAGGTGCGAGAGTCTAAGTTGTCGAGACCAAGAAGCCGTTACAAGCACAAGTGGCAATACTTTTAACTGTTGAGTATGATTCGGCCAATCAATCTCGAGACCCGACTGGAGCTAAAAATGACTCGAACAAAATGATTAATGCTGAATTCAGCTTGAGTATATTGTTGAGGGCCGATTTCAACTCAGATAGCGAGAACCAAAAGCTGAAACCATCCGAATTTGACTCAAGAGCATAAATGAAAGTCAAATCCAACTATAGCCTCCAACTAGGAGCCAAGTCTGATTTAGACATCCAAAGCTGAAAGCAGCAAAAAGCCGAGACTGACTCGACACATCAAATGTCGGATCCAAAACGAGTCGACCAACTAAAGCCGAGATTAGCTAACAACACTTCCCCATTACCTTTACCACCCTTAGAGCTGAAGTTGTTGCCGGGTGATCTAAAGTACGCCTACTTGGACGATGATCAACAATTCCCTTTCATAATTGCCAATAACCTCCACCAGGAGCAGGAGGAGAATTTGCTACAAGTTTTGAGGCAGCATAAGAAGGCAATAGGGTGGCGACTATTGGACCTTCCTAGAATTAATCCCTCAATTTGTATGCATAGAATTTTAATGGATGAAGAAGCCTGTCCAATAAGGCAACAACAAAGAAGACTGAATCCGACCATCCTAGATGTGGTTAAGAAGGAAGTAACAAAACCACTTGCTGCCAAAATCATTTATCCCATTTTGGATAGCCAATGGGTCAGTCCGGTACAAGTAGTCCCAAAGAAATCTGGGATGACCGTAATGAAAAATCAACATGACGAGCTGGTACCTATGCAAATTCAGAATAGTTGGTGAGTTTGTATTGGCTACAAAAAATTAAACCAGGCGACTCGCAAAGACTATTTTCCTTTTCCTTTTATTGACCAAGTCTTGGAAAAACTAGTAGGAAATCCCATTACTATTTTCTGGATGGATTTTTTGGATACATGCAAATCCATATTGCCCTTGAAGATCAGCAGAAGACTACCTTCACTTGCCCATTCGGAACCTTTGCGTACATACGCATATGCAATGCTCTGAGCACATTTCAATGCTGCATGACCAGCATCTTCACAGACTTGCTAAAAGATTGCATGGAAGTTTTTATGGACAACTTCACGATGTACGCCAAGTAATTTTATGCATGCCTGAAAAATGTATCTCAAGTGTTAACTAGATGCATGGATACTAATCTTATGCTTAATTTTGAAAAATGTCATTTCATGGTGACTGAGGGAATTGTCTTAGGACATCTCGTCTCCAACAGAGGCATTAAGGTTGACAAATCTAAGATTGACATCATTACCTCTCTCCCTAACCCCGCTTCTATGTTGGAGGTTCACTCATTCCTAGGACATGTAGGGTTCTTTAGAAGATTTATCAAAAATTTCAACAAAATTGCCCTACTCCTGTCCAAACTGCTACAGAAGGATGTGGACTTAAATTTTTTGACCAGCCTTGTATTGAAGCATTTCAGGAGCTAAAGAACCGACTTACATCCATACCAATTCTCCAAGCACCAAATTAGGAATATCCATTCGAGCTAATGCGTGATGCATCCAACATCACACTCGGAGCCATCTTGGGCCAAAGAGCCGGAGTCGGCAAGCAGTCGCATGTGATTGCATATGCATCTCAAACTATGGATTTGGCCCAATTGAATTATACCACTACTAAGAAGGAGTTGCTGGCAATTGTGTTTGCCTTAGGCAAATTTTGCTCATATCTGTTGGGCTCCAAAATTATCTTCTCTGACCATGCAGCACTGCGATTCTTGTTGAAGAAGTTAGATGCAAAGCCAAGACTAATTCGGTGGATGCTTCTTCTCATAGAATTCGACATAGAGATCAGAGACAAGAGAGGTGCTGAGAATTCGGTAGTAGACCATCTAAGCCAAATCGAGAGGGAAAGCGACCCAATGCCAATCCAAGATGAATTCCTTGACGAGCAACTGTTGCAAGTGAGCAAGATTACACCATGGTTTGCAAACATTTGTTATTATATCGTCGAATCTAAGTTTCCACCAAAAGAATCTAGACTATACAAAGAGAAACTTGAAAGTGATGCTAAATATTATATATGGGATGATCCATATGTTTGGAGACTCTATAGTGATCAAGTCATTCACAGGTACATTCTGGATTCCAAGATCAAGTCAGTACTCCATCTTTTCCATTCAGCATCTGGAGGTGGCCACTATGGATCAACTTGGACAGCCCAAAAAGTGCTTGATTGCAAGTTCTACTGGCCTACCATTTTTAGAGACGCCTATCAATTCGTCTCCATCTCCGAACAATGTCAAAGAGTAGGGATGGCCATAAGCAGAAGGCATGAAATGCCCCAACAACCAATTTTATTTTGTGAAGTCTTTTACATTTGGGGTATTGATTTTATGGGACCATTCCCAGTCTCCAATGGATACTCATACATTCTGCTTATCGTCGACTATGTATCGCGATGGGTAGAGGTTGTAGCCACCAAGACCAATGATGCCAAAGTTGTGGTGGATTTCTTGAAATCCAATATCTTTTCCATGTTTTGTGTGCATAAAGTTCTTATCAATGACCAAAGGAGTAACTTCTACAATAGAGCTATGTCCTCCTTACTCAAAAAGTATGGGGTGGTGCACAAAATTGCCACAGCATACCACCCCCAGACAAATGGCCAAGCAAAAGTATTTAACAGGAAAATCAAGAAGATCTTGTAGAAGATGGCCAATCCCAGCCGGAAGGACTAGATTCGACTCCTTGAGGACGTTCTCTGGGCACACAGGACTGTATACCAAACTCCGGTAGGGATGTCACCCTACCGGATTGTCTTCAATAAAGCCTGCCACCTGCCGGTTGAAATAGAACATCGAGCTTACTGGGCAGTCAAGTAGAGCAATATGGCCTACGACCAAGCCGGTAAGGAAAGGAAGCTCCAACTACAAGAACTGGAGGAGCTCTTCTTGGAAGCATATGAGAAATCCTGAATCTACAAGAATAAGGTCAAGCAATTTCATGATCAACAGATCCTGAGAAAGGAGTTCCGAGTTGTGCCAAAAAGTACTCTTGTTTAATTCACGTTTATAGCTCATTGCAGGTAAGCTTTGTTCTAGGTGGGATGGACAATTTTTTATCACTAATGTTTTCCCTCACGATGTAGCTGAATTAAAGGATGAAGCTACAAATAGTACTTTCCAGGTCAATGGGCATCAACTAAAGATTTTCCATGAATGACCGATACCGACAATGGGAGAGGTGGAAAGCATCTCATTGATGGAACCGGCCATGTCGGGTGGCACCCCTTGAGCAAAGCCTCATAACCCCCTCGAAGTTCCTGGCATGCATTAGGGACAATGCATCATTCAAGTGTGGGGGTGAAGGAACCGAGTCCATGCCAGCCCCATTTCATGTTTTAGTCCATGCCGCCCCATTTCATGTTTATTTTCTGTTTTCTAATTACTACTTTTGCTTATGGTTTCATTTCATTTTCCTTTTACTTCCTTTATTTCTATTTTCGATTTTTGTTTCTTTTGGATTCTGCGGCATTTTGCTTTGGTTCCTCAAATGCTTTGTTTCCTTCTTTTCTATTTTCTGATTCCTAATTTCAAAAAAAAATGCTTTGGAAATTTAGAAGTTTTGGATCTCTCTAGTTTGAATGAAGCAAGAGGAGACTATGCATAGTTCTAGAAAAGAAGTTTTTCAAACTTGACAAGGAGTGAAAATTTTGCATCCTTAGGCATTAAGTGAATCAGAAGCTGAAAAGAGATACCATCAATGACAGGGCAAATGATCCATGTGAGAAATGTTGATCTGTGACAAGCAGTAAAGGTACAATAAACAACATAGAAAAAAAGGGGCTAGCCTTTGGGTTCCACCTCCAAAGGCATGACAAAAAAATATTCAAGGTTGTTGCGTTCATAGGCATGGACGAGCAATAAAGGTACAGTAAACGACATAGAAGGAAAAAGTGACTAGCCTCTGGGTTCCACATCCAAAGGCATGGTAGAAAAACATTCAAGGTTGTTGTGTCCAAAGGCATGGACGAGTAGCAAAGGTATAGTAAACGACATAGAAAGAACAAGGGACTAGCCTCTAGGTTCCACATCCAAAGGCATGACAGAAAACATTGAAGGTTGTTGCGTCCAAAGGCATGACAGAAAACATTCAAGGTTGTTGCGTCCAAAGGCATGGATGAGCAGCAAAGGTACAGTAAACGACACAGAAAGAAAAAGGGACCAGCCTCTGGGTTTTGCGTATAAAGGCATGGACGAAAGGTAATAGAAAATAGAAAGAGACAAAAGGAACTAGCCTTTGGAGCATGCATTCAAAGGTTGTGGGCTAACAATGTAGGTGAAATAGAAAAAATCACATAACAATAAATAGCGAGAAGAAAAAAAAGGAAAAGAGCCCCCCAAAAAGGGGGCCTAAAGGTTGTGGAGTACACATGGTGATGAAAATAAGAGTTATAAAATCAATAAAGAAGACAAGGGATTTAGTAGTACCTGCTTTTACACACGGGTTTCTCTTACTTGCCTAAGCTTTAAGAATTTGTCTACCTTCTCAATTTTTATTTTCTTCTCTTAGCTCCTTCTTTTCTCCAGCCTTCCCCCTCTCAATTTTTTAAAGGTCCCCCTCATGGATTATGTTTGTTCTATTTATAGACCTCCTTGGACCACAACATTAATTGATCTAGATTTTGGATTGAAGTCACAATGCTTGAAGAGAAATGTCAATGGCTGAGCAGGGTCTTTGATGGAAAGTTGGCTTGTGGCCCCTTTTGTGAACAAAAACTGATTCCTCGGCTATAAAGTTGAATTGGAGTTGTAATGTAGGAGAGCAATTGTCAATGGCTGGGCAGGGAGTTTAATGGGAAGTTGGTTCTGGACTATATGTCTGATAAGTCATATTTTATACACCTCACAAGGGCTTAAGATGGGTATTATTAAGACTATTTGGCAACTAAGAAACACATCTAAGCTAGAATTCATATCATTGGCCTAGAAATAGGAAAAATATAAATATATGCTAAAATGAGGATCTTAGCTAATAAAAGATTGGATTCCTTTGCAAGCCTTGTCTAAGAGCGTCTCAACCCAAAAAGTAGCGTCTTGGCCGAGGAGGAGCCATCCTGGCCAGACTCATCCCGTCCCAGCCATGTCTAGCTTCAAGGCCCAATAACACTCCAGGGGAAGCGTGCAGTGCACAATGGTCATTCAAGGACTAATTAGGCAATTGAAAATTTGTAAATTCAGTTAGGAAGTTTGTTAGGATTTAGCGTGCAGCACAAGGAACCTACTCGTGTATATATAAGGACCTAGTGCACGTTTTTTAAGTGGTGGTTGAATTCAGAAACTAAACATCTCACACATTCTTCATCTTCTCGCTCTCGCTCCATTGGTGGTGCACGGTGCTTCAGTACGGCATCTCGTCAATCGAGGAGGTGCATAGCTAGAGTTTGGGATGTCGGAGGTTATTAGAGGTGATCGCTTAGTTTAGCTGACGCATTGTGGTAGACTGAATCCTTAGTGCTCTAGCCATCGCGGGTGGACCATCACCGTTCTTCCATGGTGATCATTGTTGAAGGTGGAATCACCAAATTCATCCAACCTTGTAACAATACTCTGTGTTAGCAATATAATTGGTTTGTGTTTCCTTATCTCTTGCTTGTGAAACCTGTCATTTTGTGTCACGATTGTGCATTGGTAAGAATGCATCATGTTAGGTTAGATCGATCGAAATCGATCTAACAACTTAATTACGTAATCAATAAGAGAACCTAAAATCAACCACGTGCATACTCCCTGCCAACTGATGAGGTAGCGATTGTGTAAATCCTCGGTCAGCAACAAAGAAAAATTCAGCGATTATTGTAAGAGTTTTAGGTTGGTTTGGAATCACAATCTTGAGAACAGAACCGAGAACCGATTGCTTGTTTAACCTTTGTGTTGGTACACTAAATATCATAGTATAGTTAATTCGCATTTATTTTCATTACTTTGTTACTTTCTATCTCCTTTACATTTCCAGCAACACAAACCCCCCTATTTACGTTTTGGTCTGTGTCCGAGTCAGTTTGACTCCACTTGAGTCTAGCATCTCTGTCCGAGTCCACGATAGAGTCGGCATCCGAGACCGGTTCTATTCGAGTCCGAGTCGACATTCTGCACGCACTCAGTATTTTGCATGAAACTCTAATTTCCACACAAGTCATAATAGAATGCACTGTGTCCTTGAGAAGAATGACCTAGGGTTGCACTATGCTATAGTTAGCCCTAGTTTTATTTGATATTGCCACTACGACAAAGCGATTATCAACAAGCACGACAAATTTGCACTGAATAAGAAAAAAGAAATTACCACTGCATCATATTCTCGTAATAGCCTTGAATAGTATCCGCCAAAGTCTATAACTCCATTCCCAAGTAAGTCCAAAAAGTTTCCATTGACAGAAAGAGAATGTCTCAAAGTAAGTAAAGGCTTTCCAGTCAACATGCAATGAATATAAGCCTCATTGAGGCTCTTGTAGAGCTCTTCCTCTACACCCACAACAACTCCAATTCTAGCATCTCTTAATCTCTCCACCCCTGTAAAGGCAACTATGGGATTTGAATCCACCATCCCAACAACAACCTTTTTCACTTTGACTTTAATTAGAGCTTTAGTGCAAGGTGGAGTCCTCCCAAAATGTTACAAGGTTCCAAGCTCACATAAGTTGTTGCATTTTGCACCAAATCACCTGCATCTCTTAGAGTAAACACCTGACAATCTCATCTCCTAACTCAACATACTCAACATCAAACACAAATTCTCTATCTAAATTCTAAGAAAGAGTAACATCTCATAATCAAAACATGTTCCCTAGAATATCTCCTAATTTTGTATCTTATAAAAACCACCATTTGAATTCAAGTTAGGCTCAAGATATAAAAAAGAATCAAAACCACAATTTCGGCCACAATGTTAAGGATTTTGGGGTCTTTGTAACCGTTATAGCATCATCAGTCATGTTTGTCCACAATTTCCTACAATATCAAGGACCAAAGTTTTAAGAAACTGTTTGTGACCATAATATCAACAGCAAAATCAAGGTTTTTGAGGTGTTTACGATCGTAATATACCGTGATTGTGGCTGAAATACAACAAATTGTTTATCTGAATTTAAGACCTTGTTTAGGCTTATTACCAGTTTGAAATACCAATTCAATGAAACCAAGAGGTAAAATGACCACAAAAGAACACAGTAAAATGAGTATATTTTTGTAAAGTGTATATATGACAATTTAGCTAATTAAATTGACAGTTAACCCTAATTAAGAGAATAATAATTATAAATAACTATAATTACATTGACATAAATATCGTTTAAATTTAAATATTTATCTACTATCAAATATCTCTTCTTTTGAATTTACTTTCTCCATGGTATTATTGTGACTAGGGATGGTAAAATGGATTTTGTCTTGCAAGCTAGTTCTGTGGCCCGTTAGGTTGAGTTAGGTTACATTTAAACAAATTGACCTAAATAGAATTGAGTCAAATTGGTCTAACTCTATGGGCCCAAAAATGTTGGCCCCAAAACAATTGCATTGATTTGGTCAAGTATTTTCTTTTTTAAAAATTCCTTTGAAAATCTAGATATTTTTAAGTAAAAAAAAGGGGTTTGAATTGACCCAGCCTAAGCTAGCAAAATAGCAGCCCATATAAAAATTAGCTCGGCTTATCCTATTTTTTTCTCTTTAGCCTGTTTTGTTGGGCTATGATGAAAATCTAACTAGCACTACAAAAGATATCTAAAAAGACTAAAGGGAAGGATACTCAAACAATCAAAGGCCTAGTGATAAGAGGAAGGCCAAAGAGATTACAAGATGAAGTGCTTTAAAGGATAGGGGTGCTAAGAAGCTTGGAAGCCTCAACCCCAAGCCCAACCTTATATTTTGTATGGGCTTGCATATTAACTCCTTAGAATCATGTGTATCTCATTGGCATGTCATTTGTATTTCATTTGTAGATCTTTAGTTCAAGTCTCAAGTACATTAAGACTTAAAGGCTTGTTTGTTTGGCAATGTAGATAGTATAGTCTTTAACTTTTATTGGCTAGCTAGATTAGATGTTTACTTGCATGGATGAACATCTAATCCTATATCCAAACAAACCTTTTAGGCATGAAGTCGAGCTTACAAAAATGATTTACCCACCCCTTGTACTCATAACTTTGAATGAATAAATTTGTAGTTACTTTGCAACCTTGATAGTTTATCTCTATCTTGTTTTGTACAAGAGCCTTTAATTCTTATCAAGCTTTGTGGTGAATCTCATAATGATCTTATCTTCCTCAATATTTGAGTAAATGTTGAGTTCCTTAATTATTTCCTTATCACTCATATTTTCCTTGTTTCTTTCCTTTTGTTTTCTTTTACATCAATTCAGCTAGCTCCTACCTTTGGAGTTCTTAGAGGGATTTGACTCAAGAAGATACTAAGGAGTCATCGAGTGATATTTAGAGCATCTCGGGTCTATTTCCTCACATCCTTGGAAGGGAAAACCTTCATTGAATCAAGCATTTATCTACCATGTTCACGACTACCATGTAAGTACTCACAAAAATTAGATGCTTGACACATGCTTTCCTTTGGTCTATTTTTTCAATTTTTCATGGGTTTTGTTCTCCTAGCTCTCAATTATACATGGTTTCTTTCTTGCAAATTGAGTCACGTATGAAGTTCTTGCATGAGGGTTTGGGGAAATGTTAGTCGAAATGCCCATGAGAGGTTGTTAGTGTTCTTGTGCCAAACATGTGTTCTTGGTGATTAATTTCTTGCACTTCACTCAATTGAATATTTGAAATTGGTTTAGCTTTGTAAGTGTAGTGCAGTATTGATAATTGAAAATGCATGCCTTATGCTTGTGGAAATGTCATGTGAAAGTGTAAAGTGCTAGAAAATTGTGTTGGAAAATCTTGGTGTTTGCATGTTGTTTTAGGTTACTTGCATGCCAAGAAAAGAAAAAATGTATTACTGAAAAAATTATGTTTTATGGCATTAAAAGAGTGTTAAAAACAAAAGAAAGCCATTGGAAAGAGTATGAAAAGATTGGTTAAAGATCCATGTGAAAAAAGATTGCTAGTTGCATCAACATGCTAGTAGCACTTGTTTTGGAATTTGTATTGAGTTGTTATCTTGGTTAGATATAGTGGGTTTTGTATGGTAAATCCTCTGCATATTCTTGTTCTTGATTCCTTTTTTTGAGTCTTCATTTTGTCTATCAAATTTCCTTGAGTTTAGCTTCATTTTCTATGATTTTTTTGCTTGCCAATTTCTTGGCTTCTTTAGTTTTGTCATTGAAGTTTTCTTCCTTGGAATTCTTAAAAATCTTATGAGATTTGATGTATTTAACTTGCACCTAAAAGCTTTTTCAAAGAATTAATACTTTTATACAAATAAAAGATAGAGAAATAGTGGTAAAAGGCAAAAGAGTACATTAAAGAAAAAGCCCCTAAAATATGCACACACAAGTGTTATTGTAAACACTAAGGAGTGGTGAGTTTTGCCTTTCTTTTTCTTGCATTTTTAGGTGCAAGTGTTGGAGGTTTGTGGAAGCTTTGTAGGTGTTTAGTGAGGGAGAAAAAAGAGTGAGACAGAGATGGCTAATTTAAGCTTTAATATGAAGGATCTTTCTCCTAAGTCTCTGATGATGATAAAGTATATGAAAAAGCTTGAGGATAAAATTGAGAAGTTAGGAGGAGGTTTAGAATCAATGAGAATAGATTCACATAGTAGTGGAGATAGTCATGATGAAAGTTGTGGAAGTCATAATAATAAGTATAGTAAATCACATAGAAGTGAGAGGATTGTAAGGAGACATAAGAGGCCTAAGGATGAACCAAAGAAAAATCCATAGGAACTCATCAAAGGTAAAATTCCTCAATTTTGTAGTAAAGGTGATGCAAATGATTATTATGATTGGGCATTAAAGGTAGCAAAATCTTGATTGTGAAGATTTGATAAAGGTTAGGCTAATTGCTTTGTCTTTTAAAGGATACACTTTGATTTGGTGGATTGCGATTGCCCTCCAAATAAGGTGTATGAGATGAACATCCATTGAATCTTAGGAAGAACTCAAAAGAGAGATTTGTACCATGTTATTACAAAATAGATTTATTTGTAAAGTTGCAAAAAATGTTTCAAGGTTATAAAAGTGTAGATGAATTTTATTAAAGGATGAAAGTTACTTTGATTAGAGTTCAACTTGTTGAATCACAAGAAGTCACAATGGCTAGATTTTTGAATGGTTTAAATAGAGACATTCAAGATGTTGTTGAGTTGCATAAATATACTTTTATTTCTACACTTGTGCACCAAGCCTCTAAGGTTGAATCTCAACTAAGAAGGCATGGGAAGAAAGTCTACCCTACCACAAGCTCCAACTAGAAAGGTAAGGAAAGGAAAGAAGTAAAACTCCTTAAAAAATAGGGACAAAAGTCCAAAGAAGGGGAGAGCACCCTTCAAAGGCCACAAAGAAAAGGTAAGTAAGGTAAATTATCCTAACTCTAAAACTCATAAATCAAGTAACATTAAGTGTTTTAAGTGTTTAGGAAGTGATACTAAGGAAGGCATGAAGAGCATGGAAAGGGATACTGAGCTTATAAAGGCCCAAAGGGGAAGATTCACCTCCATAGTGGTTGTAGGACTTTGTATAGTTCCTTTTAGTTTGTTTACTTTATATTAAAAACCTTAGTTTTGGCCTTTGGATGCACCTGGAGTCTATGGACAATGGATGCAAGCATTGTTTGGACACATCTAGAATCTACGGATGGTAGGCACTCTTTGGACGCCCCTGGGTCCTTTGGACAATGACACCCTTTAGACAACCCTTGGTGCTCTTTGGATGATGAGTCCTCAGGACAACTCTGGACATCAAATGAAGCATGGAGTCCATTACACGTGTCTATTGGAGTGTTCCGCTTATAAACGCACAACCACTAGGCGATTCTCTACTAAAAGATTCGCGAGAGTTCCTTTACAAGTCACGGCCCAAGGTCCAGTTAGGTCGATTCAAATACGTTTGCGTCCTATGCATGTATAAATAGTTGACCTTAGGCATTTTGTATGAATTTTTTGTTCATTTGAATGAAATTTGTTGAAGTAAGCATTTGAGACAGTTTTTTCAACTTATTCTTGGATTAGAACATTTAATTCTCATCAAGTTCTCCATAAGACTTATGGTGAATCTTGATCCCTCTTATTTGATTTCTTTGAGATCAGTGGTGAGCCATTTCTAGCTCTATCCATTTTCTAATTTCAATTCTCTCTACCTTATGTTTTTGTTTTGTGATTATTACACTAAAAATCCCTAAAATTCTGTTCCAAATGTAGCCCTATAAACTTTAATGGTTGAGTGAAAAAGAAGAAATGATTATAGATAAAAAGGTATCTGTTTCCTTTACATTGGGTAAGTAGAAGGATGAAATCCATTGTGATGTTATCCTAATGGAAGTCACTCATGTCCTATTGGGAAGGCCTTGGCAATTTGACAGAAAGGTGATACATGATGGGGTTATAATCAAAATCTCCTTTGTCCATAAGGGTAATAAGGTAACTCTTAAACCCTTAACCCCTAGGAAAGTTATAGAAGATCAAATTAAAATGGAAAAAAAGATAGAAGAAAAAAAAAGAAAGAGAAAAAGAGAAGAAAATCAAACGTAAGAAAATCAAAGAAAAGAAGGATAAAAAAATTAGTAAAATGAAAGTTTTAGTTAGTAGAAAATATTTGAAAAAAAAATGCTTTTAAACAAAAAAGAACCTTTACTACTCTTGTATACTAATATGTGTCTTGTGTTGAATTCTTCATTAGAAAATTTACCTGTAGCTTTTGAGCAGATGCTTAAAGAGTTCAAGGACATTCTTCCAAGGGAGATATCTCTTATTAGAGGAATTGAGCACCAAATAGACTTCATGCCAAGTGCCTCATTGTCAAATTGTCCTGCATATAGGGCCAATCCTAAATAATCTAAGGAGATCCAAAGATAGGTTACATAACTCTTGAGCAAAGGGTTGGTAAGGGAGTGTAAGAGTCCTTGTGTTGTTCCAATAATCCTTGTTCCTGAAAAGGATGACACTTGAAAAATGTGTGCAGATTGTAGATCTATTAATTCCATCACGGTTAGATATAGACACCCTATCCCACGTCTAGATGATTTGCTTGATAAGTTATATGATGCATGTGTGTTTTCAAAAATTGATTTCAGAAATGGGTGTCACCAAATTCATATGAAAGTGAGTGACAAATGCAAAACTGCTTTTAAAACTAAATTGGGACATTATGAGTGGTTGGTTATACCTTTCGGGCTACTGAATGTCCCAAGTACTTTCATGAGGTTGATGAATCGTGTTCGTATATCTCTCATGGGCAAATGCGTGGTAGTGTACCTTGATGATATACATGTCTACTCTAATTGTATCGATGACCATGTGATGCATGTTAAAAATGTGCTTTTGTTGCTAAAAAAGAATGCTTGTATGTTAACCTAGAAAAATGCACATTTTGTACCAATGAGGTCATCTTTTTAGGCTATGCAGTGGGGGCTTGAAGGAATCAAAGTGGATGCAGAAAAGGTGAAGACAAAGTTGGCCAACATTAGGGATGTGAGAAGTTTCCTTGGGTTAGCCAATTTTTATAGGTGTTTTGTTAAAGACTTTAATACCCTAGCTTCACTCCTAAATGAGATAGTAAAAATAGATGTAGGTTTTAAATGGAAAAGAGTCAGGAAAGAGCTTTCCAAACTTTAAAAGAGGAACTCACCAATGCCTTCATCCTAGCACTTCCAAACTGCAATAAATCTTTGAACTTGAGTGTGATGCTTCCAATGTGGGAGTAGGGGCAATGTTGCTTTAGGAAGATCACCCTATAGCCTATTTTAGTGAAAAATAAAAAAAATCTCAAATAAATTTCTCCACTTATGATAAAGAGTTTTATGCACTGGTTAAGCTTTATTACTTGTTACTAAATGAGTTTGTGATCCACAGTGATCATGAGACCTTTAAACATATGAAAGACCAAGATAAGTTGAATAAAAGACATGCTAAGTGGGTATAATTCCTTGAACAATTCCCTTATGTCATTCAACACAAACAAGGAAAGCCAATGTTGTGGCTGATGATTTATCTAGGAGGCACTCCTTACTTTCTATGCTTGAAACTAAACTTCTTGGTTTTAAGCATATTAAAGAACTTTACCTTAAATGAGTATTTTAAAGAAATCTATGATCATTGTGCTAGTGCAGCCAATGAAGATTTCTATAGATATGATGGGTTCCTCTTTAAGGATAAAAAATTACGTGTGCTCAAAAGTTCCTTAAGGGAATTGTTGGTCAAAGAGACACATGAAGGTGGCCTCGTGAGACAAGGCTCACACTTTCAACTTTCAATGATTATTGACACTTTCAACCTTCAATGGTTATTGACAAATGAAACTGTAGAAAGTAAAGTTTTGAGACAAATCAATTTGTGAGTTTAATAATATGTCCTTATAAAAAATATTTAAATCATCAATTAATTAAAAATTATGTTTATTTAGTATATCATATTTTGTATGACTTTTAATCTCATTGATAACAATATACTGTCTGGGCATATCCCATTTTTTCTCAATTTATTTTTTTCATAATTAATTGTATGATTGCTCCTATTCGTGCTATATGGTGTTTTTGGATTTCAATCTTGTACTAAACAGGTCACTGCATGTTTAAGGCAAGTAGAAACATTAAACCTTGATTATGCAATTTTGTTAAAAATGCTTGTCTTCGTGGCTGCGTCGTGATTCCATGGAACTTAATGAATTTGTATTAATTATATGTAAATTTAATTTGAATATAGTTTGTTGTCCAAGAAAATCAACGCATTTTACAGGGAATCATAATTTTGATAAAAACGTAAATTGATTTTTGAGTACTTAGAGAAATACATCGAAAAAAAAAACTTAATTAATTCTAAATAATGTAGTCTAGCCACAAGTATTCTTTATAAGATGAAATCCTATTTGAACCATATATAATATGGTGAGACTTACTCTCCAAAGGGAAAAAAAATTCATACACCAAGCTTAAAAAAGACTTTACTTGAGAAGATTCCTTAAACTCAAAAACTCTTTGAGAAGATTCCTTAAACTCAAAAACTCTTTGAGAAGATTCCATAGAACTTAACGAACTTATATTGATTTAAAATTTCAGTAACCAACTTTGACATTTTTATAGTTATGTGCATCACAAAAAAAAAAAAAAAAAAGCAATTCAGAAGATGTAGTAATAATTTTTATTTTTGTTTTTCGGGCATGATGTAGTATGCTCCTAGAAATGAGCAGCTTTGTAAGTTAGTGATGCTAAGTTGTCAAGAAACCTATACAAATTGTCATAGGCCACTATAGGCCCCAGTAACTAACATAACAACCTTCAATAACTAATTTAAGTTCGAATATAGCTTCCTTGCTTCAATTTCTTACACCAAACCAGTGTAGGTGAACATATATATATATATATATTCATGTAAAGGACAACACAATAGTGGTGAACCAAAAAAAGAAATGTAAAACCTGTTAATGAGGATTGAAACGGAAGGACTCCTCAGGTACATATTTAGTCCTCATATTGTAATGCTCAAACTTCGGATTATCATAACCAACAGCCCTCATCTCAACTGGTTTTCGCTCTGCTCCAACTTCCCCCAGAAGAACTTCTCCAATCTTTTCTCGTTGCCGATGTCTCGACCTTGGTTTCTGGCTCTTGGATTTTGCATAAGATGGCATCTCACTCGATCCATAGAACTCGGCATACTCCTGTCTTTTTGACGAGCGGTGCTTGCTTGACAAAGATGGGTCCTTGGAAGTGCTTGATTTTATCTTTGGGGGCTTCATTTCTGAATATTTCTCAGCTGTGCTTGGAGTGTGAACTTGCTTATTTTCAGTAAGTGGAGAAGAAGAAGAAGGAGAAGTGCTTTGCCTATTGTTTAATGGCGGCTCCATTTCATCTTCGGGCATCTTAAGACGATCTTTAAGTGGTGTTAGGCCTCTCCTGGTGCTGTCAGATTTGAAATGCGATGGCATGAATTGAAAGAATGAAGTAGTCAATGCCTCAAGGGAGAACTTAGAAAGATCAACAAGAAGGTGTCTTAAAGATTGCCATCCTTGCTCCTCCTTATTGCTCTCCAGAATGGGATTAAGTTTCTCGCAGCTTGCTTGGCCTTTGAATTCTCTTTCTGATGGTGGCTGCAGCATGCATGCAGTGTATTTAGCCAACCAACAAGGACAACATGTTTTCTAAATGAACAGCATGACATAATGATTAAAATATTAGGTTTTGGCAATATGAAATGCTAAGGCACAAAGAAAAATAAGATTTATTGGCAAAAGGATAAAAATGCAAGAGAGAAGTTACTATACTTATGAAAATAAAAAAGTTTTGACTTACAAAAGAATTATCACAGTTTCAATTTCATATAACAAGATTTTGCAAAACAGTGAGGTTGCAGCAGGAAAAACCATATACCTCTTAATATTGTTCTACTATTACAAATTTTATTGAGGAAGAAAAATAGACATAAATAGACATACTGCTTTTGAGAAGAAAGAGGATCCAAATCCCTGCTGAAGCCTGCATGTAGCATATCCTACTAAAACGGCACCAACAACTGTAAGGACATCTGCAGAAAACCACAGAGTGCAATTTAGTATAAATGTCAAAGAGCTTTCAGCTCCATCATAAAATTGAGCAAAAGTCTCACTGACTTATTTAGGAGGCTAAAAGTTTGTTTTCAAATTTACATATTCCTCATTTTTTTCACCTTACTGCATAATACTGCAGCAAATTCACATCACCGGCGGCAAACACCAGGACAGATTTAAGAAATTTTTTTGACAAAGAATAAGACAGACCCACCAAGAATAACAAATGAAGCTAAACTTCACTGGTCTGAGTGAAATTTGCCATTTCATTTACGGACCTCACCCAAGCTAAATTCATCTGTCAAGACAAAATGTATCTTCCTGGAACTGACTGGTCTAGTTCACGACTTTTCCCTTACATATCAATCAAGATACAACTAATAAAGCAAAGATAAGATCCTCAGCTTAACTAAAATATGCCATAAGCAAGAAGCAAGCAGACTATATAACATAAGATATTGTCCAGCAACTGATGTTTGCAGTGGTCAACTAAACTAAACATTGATGCCATAGAATTGGCATATGATATTTTGCTGTTCTTTCTTCACAACTGATATTTGAAATTATGTCTTTATTTCTTCTTCCCTTTCTTTTTATCTGTGTGTGGGTGATATCCAAAATTCTAAACCAGAACTTCAACATTAGAATCACAAGTTGCAAAGACCATAAATTTTTAATCACCGGTGAAGAAAAAGTCATTCAGAACTTTTTTGTACAGTTGTACTCTTCGGAAGGTCAAAGAAAGAGAAGCTGACTGTTATCATCTTATATCAACATAGATGATGAATTGATGATCATATAAATGACAAAACATGTTAAACAAAAGATTAAGAATATAAACCTGTAATAGAAATTGAACTAGATTGATAATCACAATCCTCTTGGTTGAGAGTAATTTGCCGAAGAGCTGCATTTCCTCTATCAATGACCAACAAGGAACAGGTCTGATGAACATATACCACATCAAAATCATTTGAGAACTTAGCATCCTCACTGGGGCCATCCCTGTAGCCTGCAACATTTGACTTTCCTCCAGCAATGGTTGTCACACCTAAAAAATACATACAAAGATCAGTAATTATATTCTTTCACAATTCTTGTGACTAGTAATGCAACACTTCTACATTGAGGTTTTATTAGTAATTTTAATATTCAAACTCAATTCTCATATTGTTTATACATTATACTCATACTAATGTACCACATTAGTCATGACTCTCCTGAAATGTATTCTTGTAACTAGCTTAGTTTAACATATACCAGCATCTCCAATCTTTCTGATGGCTAGATTTTGAGTATCAGCAACATAAACATTCCCTTTATCATCCACGGCTATGCCTTTGGGATGATTAAAACGAGCATCACTTGGTTTTCCATCTACATGACCTGTGTGGCCCTGAAATGACCCTGCCACCAATCTTCCTCTACTATCTGCAGTAACATAAAGACAAAACAGAGGCAGTTAAATGTTAAGTTCAATGACTGAAGATCAAATCATTCTAATCACTTATCAGTTGCTCCAGAAATCTATTTCATTAACTAGATAACTCTTATATGCTGATGCTGGCTTGCTACTATGGAAAACCCATATACCAAGTAAAATAAAGCTAAGGGGCCGATGATTTGACAAAACGTTTTCTGTTTTCAATTTCTATTTTCACTTTATTTTCTATTTTCAAAAGTTTGTGGAGGAAACACTGAAAACAACTTTGTATTGTTTCTTGTTTTCATTTTCTATTTTCACTTTTTCCTGTATAAACTTTAGACAACAAGAAAACAAAGTGAAAGCAGAAAATAAAAACAGAAAATGCTTCCTCAAACCAAACAGGTGTCAAATTTTCCATTTTTTGTTTCCTTTTCTTACCCTTATTTATGCCTGGGGAACTATGATAGATCTGTTAGTTTAGGACCTTAGTTAGTTCATTAGGCTGAGATAGTTAGAATAAATAAATAAAGCCTATTGCCTATAAATAGGAAGAGGAGTTGAGAAGAAGGGAAGGCATTTTGGGTGAAATAGAATTGGGACTAGGGAGAGGCTAGGATCTCTTGATTATATCCAGGGAATTCTTTGTAAAGTTACACAAAATTACTAAAAAAATTTTGTTTCTCTTCCATTTCTGATCCAGTTTCTATCAACTGGTATCAAATGATCTCTAGGAGCTGTGGGTATCAATTCTTGAAGATGATTCCATAATTTGAAGGAAAATAAGCCTCTTGGTGGCTGATTAACATGGCACAGTATTTTGAAGCCATAGGCATAATCAAGGAAGTAAATAAACAAAGGGTTGGGAAGGCTATGTGAGGACGTGCATTCATTTGGTGGTATGTGTGGAATGACCATCCAAGTGCAACATGGTGGCAATTCATGAAGGCTTTGCTCAAGAGTTCCAACCAGAATTTGATCCAAATATTTGGATTCAAGAAGATAGCCACAAGCCAATGGAGCAGAGGGCAAAAGCTGATGACAAAAGAAAGTCAGAAATAGATACAAAAAATAAACAAGAATTGGGAGGAATTGAGATAGTTAGAATAAATAAATAAATAAATAAATAGGACCTTAGTTAGATCATTAGGCTGAGATAGTTAGAATAAATAAATAAGGCCTATTACCTATAAATAGGAAGAGGAGTTGAGAAGAAGGGAAGGCATTTTGGGTGAAATAGAATTGGGACTAGGGAGAGACATGGATCTCTCGAATATCCAGATAATTCTTTGTATAGATACATACAATCACTAAAGAAATTCTGTTTTTCTTCCATTTCTGATCTAGTTTCCATCAAACTATTAATCCCTGCTTAAATTGAACCAGTCAAAAGACTAAAACCAACATTCATTAGCTTTTAGTCATCATTCTTATGTTTTCAGCAAAATACAGAACCAACTTGAAAAAATAAATAAGACATCCCAAGTATATATGTCAAAACTGCCATGTACCAATCAATCAAATTTGATAGTTATAAAAGGAAAGAGGAGAAAGGCCATCATACACTGGGACAAGGGCGGGGTGATTCGAACAATATTGCTATTAATTGCATCCACAGCAAAGAGTTCACCATCTTCCTCAGAAACACGGATACTATGAGGAACAACCCCAATATCATTTCCTTCAACAACAGTCTCTACTACATAACCGCTCTCAAATTGAATAACATTCCCATCTGAATAGCAACAATGAAATCACATGTTACAAACCACATAAGCATGTCACACCACACAGCATGCATTTAACTAAATATAAAAAAGAAACAATTCTAAGAGAAAACATCCAACCTGACTGAGGGATCTTGGGGTTAGACTTTCTCCATTTGAGAACTGAAGATAGATGCTTAATCAATGATCCTGATAAATTAATATTATATAATTAAAGTAACAAAACAAAACAACTTCGTGCACAAATTATATAACTTTCAAGGGTAAAAAAAAGTCAAAAGGTTAAAATTCATTGAAATTGAGCAGAATTAAGCATAATAAATTGAAAGAGAAAGAACAGATACAAAGGGAAAATAATCCAGAAATGCTCATTCAAAATGTGCAATTCGTGAAATTGCAGAAAGTATCAAACTTTAGCATGTCCATTTGAAGGAAAAAAAAAGGAAAAACTAAAATTTTTAATACATGGGCAAATGAGAAAGTGGCTTTTTTTTTTTTTTTTTTTTTTTTTGAGGAAAAAAATGTTTACCTGCAGGAGCAGCATGAGCTGGAAAATGAAGAGAGCAAGTGAGAGCAAGAACGGTGAAAGCATAAAAGAGAAGGTGATTTGTCATAGTTGTGTGAATGTGAATGATCCAAGAGAAGGTGATTTCTCAATTCACAGTAACTATGGAAGATGATGAAGGGGCATTTTGGGAATGAGGAGCACGAAATCTAGCTTCAACTCGATCCAGTAGAAGCCATAATAAAGTGCGTACTTCACCTTCTGCAGCGCACACACAATGCTGTTGTATTTTAGTGTTATCTTCAGGCCTCTGTGTCTCTCTCTTCAGTTTCAACTTTTTGAGTTCAAGTTCCAAGTACTTCCTTTCTTTTCATCTCTCTATATATATATTTTAAATTTTAACCTTTTTTCAGCATTCAGCAAATGGTGAGATTTTCGAGGTGAAAAGAGCAAATAAAAATGAAACGCCTTTTTATATTGTTACTGCGCTGCTTGGATCTTCTGAGTTCTCTGTCTGTCTTCCGTGCAACTGTGCAAACTTACATGGTCTTGTATTTTTCTTTATTAAAGATGTTTTTGGTTTAGCTAAATTAACATTTTTTTTATTTTTTCGTACAAATAAAATTCCGGGAATTATTCGTGTAAGTCTTTAATTTTTTTTAATTTTATTATCAACATATTAATTTATTAATATCATTTCTGCCCGTTAATAAAATATATTATATCACATATCGAATTAGCATAATATTATCCAACAAAATCAAAGTACAAGGATTACTACGTCAATAACAAAAACAAAATCAAGTAATAATTACATCCTCGTTAATGTAAAATCTTTCGTGATTAAAAATATCAACTTTATCTACTAGTCATCAACATGGAATGTAACAAGAAAATAAAGTGCTAATATGATCAAACAATCATATCTATCATTTTTTTTATTAATCTTTAATTTTTCTTAAATGTCTAAAGGACCGAGAAAATACATATTTACAATAAAACCATTACGCCTCAATTCAAAATGGCATTGACTATAGGCACAATAATCCTTATGACACCAAGCCTCAATATCATACCTTAATTTCAATATAGAGTTTACCATAAGCATAGTGATCTTAATGACACCGAACATCAATATCATGTCTCAACTCTAGTATAACGTTAACTACTGGCATAGCAATCCTAATGACATCGAGCTTCAATACCATGCCTCAATTCCAATACGGCATCGACCACTAGCATAACAATCCTAATGACACCGAGCTTCAATATTTTCACATTAAATGTACATATATGCAAAGTACATATTGAAACTTAAATCAAATGAATATTATTAGAAGGTCCAAAATCAAAAGATTTATTAATCATAGGGGAAGGCAACATATAACTTATACTTCCACTAACCAAGCACATCATAATAACTCATAATGCCCTTGTTCTTAACACGTCTTTTAAAAACAGCGGCCCTAAGTCCCTTGGTTAAGGGATCAACAAACATGAAATCTTTGTCAAAATGCTCTACCAATGTAAAATCATCTTTCATAAGATCTTTAACAATTAGGTATTTTAGCTTGAAGTGCTTAGATCAACTATAAGTTATTGATTTTTGCATAAAACACTACAATATTGTTATTACAAAAAATTCTTAGTGGTTTAGCAATGGAGTTCACAATGAGAAATCCTGTCACAAGATTCCTCAATTAAATGACATGAGTAGCAACAACAAAACAAGTAATGAACTTTGCTTACACAATACAAGACGCAACAAGAGTTTGCTTTTTACTCTTTTAGGATATCGTACCCCAATCATCATAAAGATGTATCCAAAATTTGATTTTCTATCATCAGGGAACCCACTAAGATTGAAATCTATGTACCATATGATCTCTGAGTTGTCAATTCTCTTATATACAAGCATAAACTTTTGGTCCTCTACAAGTACCTCATCACCATAGTAATTATCTAGTGATCATTCTTAAGGTTTGACTAGTGTTTACCCAAAAGGCCAACTATGAAGGCGATGTTAAGCTCGGTGCACACTTGAGCATACATGAGACTACCCAAAGCACTCCTGAAAGGTTTATCCTTCATCTCTACTCGCTCAATCTCATTCTTAAGACATTGGTTCTTGTTGAATGTCATGTTTGAGGACTGGAACATCCTCGAGTTTACAACTCTACATATTAAAATTCTTTAAGACTCTATCAATGTAAGCCCTACCAAGATCCTTAAGGTATATACATTGATCAATTTTATTTACTTCAAAACCAAAGGTGGAAATCACTTCATGTATCATTGTCTAGAAGTTTGCTTCAACCTTTAGTGAGACTTGGTCAAAAAGAACATAAACCTCATTTGATAAGATGATGGAGCTTGCTACATATTTATTTTAATGCTCTCCTAAAGGATAGTACGTGAAAGGTGTCCTTCAAAACAAATTCAGATCTAGACTCTAGGACTAAACATGCATCTCTCACTAATTTGACGACTTCTCCAAGATTATTTTCTATCCTAAGTTCACTTTTCCTCAAATTTAATTCTCTCAATATTTTGAATTCCTCTAAATACACAAAAGGATAGGTTGTAGAACAACCATCATGCACCTATCAACAATTAATAAAAACATATAATACAACAAGATATAGTTCAAGACATAACAAACTATCATAATAAAGCTAGTATATACATTTCCCTTTAGGCAAAATGCATAAACCAAGATCACAACATGGTTCAAAACCTCATGGGTTAATCTATGAGTACACACTGGATCTAGAAAATTATCTCCTTTGAACAGATAAATTCTCTAACCCAATGCATTATCCAATAACTCCACTTAAATTAATTATTAAAACAAAACACATGCATTAGAACATATTATAAGGCAAGATATAGCTTAAAACAAAACAAGCTATCATAGTGAGGCCAATATAACAACATATTCCTTTTTTAGTAGAATGTACAAACCAATGTCACATCTTAATTTAAAACCTCACACAGGTTAATCCATGAACACACACGTTAATCCATGAACACACACGTTAATCCATGAGCACACAGTAAACTTATAAACTTATCTCTTTTGGGCAGACAAATCTCTTACCTAATGCATTCTCTAGTAACTCCATCTATTCTTAACTTTTAAAAGTATCCCTCAAAATACAAAAAAAAAATCATGAATCAATACAAATAGTCTCATTTTCGCGATGACGACTTATAACAACCCATAAAATTCTTGTGTAAGAATCAATTTTCTCTTATCCAAAACCATCACTCAATCAACAACCAAACACATTATTAAAAGAATATCCTCGGAGATCATATATTAATTATTAATAATATTTATCACATGTTTTGTCCTTAGAAAATCTTAAAAATCAATTAAAATCTTTCAATTTTAAATTTTCACTAAATAAATATTAACTAGAAACTCATAGTAACAAAAAAAATAATAAATATATAGTGGCAATTTTAAAATGCGAATAAAAAGATATATCTCAAATATTAACATATATTTAGCTTAATAAAATTACAGTAACAATTTCGTGTTCAAACTCTAAATGTTACAACTTGGTAAACTTGGATTCAAGCTCCTTCAACACTTTTAAAATCATAACATAAATCAATATGGCAGCAATGGATATTATCACTGACGTATTCATTCAATTCAAATAATTACAATTTAATTTACGAGAATAAAATACTCGTGACGCCAAAAGGAAGATCCGTTTGAAAATTTCATAGTTCAATTATATTAATTTGAAATCTAAAGCAATCATAGTGTAACCTTAAATCAAAGCAATCACAGTGTAACATAAATCAAGGTGCCAATGTAAATAATAGGTAGAATTTAATCAAAACAGTAGCGCAATCACATAATAATATAATAGCAGTAGCAATGGAATCAAAATTCAATTTTCAATTGAAATTGAAATCGATTAAACAAACAGCATATCAAAATCAATTGCAATTGAAATCACAGCATAATAATTTCAGCAATTGAATATTAAAAAGCAAGTGCTATGATAATAGCAATTACAGGCAATTTAAAAAAAGTAATTGATATCAAATCTGAGCCCATCGAAAACGTAAACATTGAAATTAATATAAGAATATTAATTACAAACCCAGAAGCGTAATAACCCAACAACATAACAATTACAAATCGTGAATCAATCAATTAGTTAAAACTAGTAAATTGCAAATTACTTATCATAGCAATTAAAATCGAACAATAGCAATTGAATCAATTAAACCATATAATAACAATTAAACTCGCAACAAACGCATTAGCGTAGTGAATTAATTCAATTGCGCAGCATCATATGAGCTTAATCATAAACATAACAAAGTAACAAATGAAATCAATTAGTAGTGCAGCAGTACATTAGCGTAACATATTAGCACAATAGAATTTGTTCAATGGTAGTTGAAATATAATAGCATGGCCATTAATTCAATTGAAATCAACCTTACATAACAGTAGACAATAGAATTGTTAAATACAACAATTCAATTGAACAATCGTATACAGGAGACCATGAATTCAAATTGAAAATTAAAATTATTCAAAATTAAATCAAAAAATTATTAAATAAAAGAGCAACACAATATTTAATTATCAAGTCCTAAACAATATAAAGTTGTCTCTTATATCAAATATAAGAAAAAATATACCCAGAATTAACATACTTAATGTGAATTTAGAACATTAATTTAAATATTTACTTATTGAAGACATAATTTAATGTATTGGATGATTGTGTATTTGTTTTGTGTAACTCTAAACAATAAAGAAGTTACTAATCATAAACTCTAAGATTATAGGTTTTAAATGGGGCAAACACAGAGAGTACCAAATACCATGATGGTAAAGGGACCTAGATATAATATTTATTAACTCTATGCACATAATGGTTAGACCTATACTATTCCTACGTAGATCAAGATTAAGTGTCCAAAACTCTTTTACTAATTAATCACATTATTACTAATAAATCATAATTCATAACATTTGTAACATCCTATTTTTTTATTATTTATTATTGTCTATAAATATGATGTTTTAATATTGTTATATGTTAATAAGTGATTTAAATGATTTTATACATGTCACTAATTAAATAATGTTTATTGGGGAGTTATATATATGTGGGGTTTAAAAATGGATTTTTAATTAAATAAAATAGAGAAAATGGTTTTGGACTTGTGCATCTTGACCTATTAAATAAAAAGCTTACCCGATCGTTACGAGTTGGAGTTGCTATGTTTTATTATCAGTTTAGCATTTGAACTTTTCTTAAGGGTAGAGAGTGGAACAAAGGAACCTATACAAGGAGTAAATTATCATCAAGGAAAGCCATGAAGATAGTTTTTTGTGACGATTTTTGCATATGAAGTAAGGGGAGAGTGAGATTGTCTTGTTATTTTGGATATCCTTTACATGAGGCAGGTGGTAGGGTCATCCCTAGGATTTGTTTGTATATGTTTTTGTATGGTTCTTGGTGGTCTTTGAAAGAGGATTAAGCCCCCTAAATTAGGTTGTGTCTTCGTATGATTTTTGCATGTTTTGTTGTGAATAATTGTTGTCAACTGTTTGAATTTGGCTACCTTTGGTTTGAGGGTTTTGTTGTTTAATTTGAGGTTTTTCTTATTTGAATGCAATTGGATGAAAATGAGTGATGATTCATGTGTATCTCTATGTGCAAAATTCATGTATGTGAAAAAACCTAGATTGACTTAGATTCTCCCATTCAATTTGCGAGATTATGCTTAGGTTTTTTATAGGAATTTGCTAATCGTAAACTCTTGTTTGTCGCTACTCCTTGAGTGAGAGATGACTCTTGCTAGGCAAGAGCATGTAGAACAAAGAAGGCTCTTCTTTGTTAGGCCTATTCATTGGGCGAATGCGATTCTTGCCAAGCGAATAAGAGCCCTAGAAGCACTATTGCTTTCCCCGTTGAGCAAACAATGAGGTTCACTAAGCGAGAGTGCTAGGACCTAAGAGACTTAAGAGAAAGACTCTTTATGGTCTCATTTGCTAGGCGAAAAGGTGTCTCGTTGAGCAAGAGAGTGAGGTCTAGAGAGTGAAAATTCTTTGTGGCTTAACTCACTAAGCAAGGGGTTGTCTTGTTGAGCGATAGTGTACAATAGAGAGTTTTGACTCTTTATTAAGTGTGTTCTTTGAGGGAATAAGGTGAAATAGAGAGCAGAAAAATCTATGTGGCTCCTATCATTGGGCAAACAAGTGGTTGACTAGGTGAGAATATGTACAGTGTTGGAAATTTTTTATTCTATGCTTAGATTCCTTATGATCTTTTGCCATTATACCAGATCATTAAAGCAGTAAATAAAGATGTATAAACTACTGAATACCTGGATCCATTTTTACTCTAGGAGATCACAGCAGAATCTTCTGTATCTTTGATTGAGAACCGTTGGTTTGTGGTCTTCCTCAACCAAACCGCCTTAATTCCTTCTACCTTCGCTTCTCTTTTCTAATGGGGAGAATAGAGAATGTTCTTTAGTTTGGTGTATTGGGGACCATAACCTTTCCTGATGTGTCAGCCTACATATAGGGTTCCCATTATCCCTAACAGGCCAACCTTGGTATCCACTCATTAAGCCCATATCAAGCCTTTTAGGAAGTCTTTTTTGATTACACAATTGGATCACTTAAGATTATAATTACTTTAAATAAATAGCTATATAATTGTATTTAAAATATAAAGCCCACATAATTAAAAAGAAATTATAAATTTCTAACAATCTCCCACTTGGGCTTCATATTTTCTTGAAATAATTATATTACTCAACTCCTTAGGCGCACCAGTATGCTATTTATTTTAGACTTCCTCTTGATACAATCTGGTCCATCTTGTATATTAACAATGGAACCATTGCATCTTTAATCACAATTTAAGCGTGATTAAATAACGATGATCACCATATTAACATACTCAATAACATAGATCAAATATGGATGAGTGGCATGGAAATTACATGCAATGTGATCTCAAACATGTCTATTTCCAATTGGTCTTGATTTTTAATCTTTATGGAGATCAATCCAAATTCTTGTAACATAATTACTATATACAAGAAAACATAAGCGAGTTCAAAATATAAATTTAAACCATCAACTTTATTTCTATAGAAAATAAATTACAACAAAATTGTTCAAATTGAAACATAAAACATATAGGCTCCTACTGAACTAAAGTATCCTAAGGAACAATACTCATACGAGCAGTGTGCTCATGAAAGACCTTAGGTATTAGCACTTTAGTCAATGGATCAGCTAGCATAAAACTTGTTCCTATATGTTCTATGGAAATATGTTTATTCTAAACTCTTTATTTAACAACCAGAAATTTGATGTCGATGAACTTCGACTTGGTAGTACTCTTGTTGTTATTGGATTAAAGGACTGCTGAGTTATTGTCATAGTATAGTTTTAATGGTCTTTCAATGCCATCGACCACCCGTAAACCAGTGACAAAGTTTCGCAGTCATATCCCTTGGTTGGATGCCTCGAAGCAAGCCATAAACTCTACTGCCATGGTTGAAGGGGCTATAAGAGTCTGTTTAACAGACTTCCAAGAGATAGCTCCTCCAGCCAGCATGTAGATGTATCCAGATGTGGAGAGTTTGCTGTCTTGACATCCTGCAAAATCGGAGTCAGAGTACTCGATGATCTCCAAATCCTCAGACTTCCGATAAGTGAGCATGTGTCCTTTTGTTCTCCTCAAGTAACGCATCACGCGTTTCACTGCCTTCCAATGTTGCATTCCAGGATCACTCAAATACCTGCCCAAAACTCCTACCACAAATGCAATATCGGGACGAATACAAATTTAAGCGTACATTAGACTTCTCACTGCTGAGGCATAGGGAATCTTTTGCATCTCATTTCTTTTAAGGTTATTGTTGGGGCACTGTTTTAGACTAAATTTGTCTCCTTTAGCTATCGGGGTGTCTCCTGGTTTACTATCTTTCATGCCAAATCTTTCTAAGACTTTGCTGATATAGTTCTCTTGTGATAACCTTAGGATACCTTGAGAACGATTTCTTAGTATCTGAATGCCTAACAAAAAAGAAGCTTCCCCAAGATCTTTCATCTCGAAATTCTTTGTCAGAAATCTCTTGGTTTCATGCAACAAGCCTGCATCACTACTAGCAAGTAGTATATCATCGACATATAGTACCAGAAATATGTATTTACTCCCACTAAAATTGTGATATACACAATCATCAACTACATTTGCCTCAAAACCATATGAGGTAATGACTTGATGGAACTTGTGATACCATTGACGAGAAGCCTGTTTTAGGCCATAGATGGATTTCTTTAGTTTGCATACCATAGACTTAGATTCGTTTGAAACAAAGTTTTCAGGTTGCATCATATAAATCGTTTCGTCAATGTCGCCATTTAGAAACACAGTCTTAACATCCATTTGATGTAGCTCTAAATCAAAATGAGCTACTAGTGCCATTACGGTTCTAAAAGAATCCTTTGAAGATACCGGAGAAAAGGTTTCTTTGTAGTCAATTCCTTCCTTCTGAGTAAAGCCTTTAGCAACTAGACGAGCCTTATATCTTTCGATGTTACCTTTAGAATCCTTTTTGGTTTTAAATATCCATTTGCAACCAATAGGTTTCATGCCTTCAGGTAATTCGACAAGATCCCAAACATCATTGTCTTGCATAGACTTCAACTCATCTTTCATGGCATCAATCCATTTTTGAGAGTTAGAACTTTGCATAGCTTGACAGAAGTTGATTGGATCATCTTCTGTTAAACCAATGCCATCCTCATGTTCTTGGAAAAAGACAATGTAATCATCTGGAATTGCATGTCTCCTCTCTCTAATGGATCTCCTTAACGACACTTGTTGAGGTTGTTGAGGTTGCTCTATTGGTGTTTGAGGAAGAGCCTCATCATAGTCTTGTTTTGGAACAATGTCAGGGACAGTAGTTTGAACATTGTCCCCTATTACTGGAGTTGTTTCTTGAATAGTAATCGGCACAAGGATTTGACCAACGTCATCGATAGATTCTTCCTCAAAGACAACATTCCTTATGTTCTCTTCCTTCCCAAACTCAACTTCCTCAAGAATTCTCGCATTTCCTATTTCAAAAAAGGATCTTGAAGTGGGATCATAAAACTTATAGCCCCGAGACCGTTCAGCATAGCCAACGAAGTAACAGCTAACTGTTCTTGAATCCAGTTTTCTTTCACGCGGCCTATAAGGTCGTGCTTCAGCTGGACAACCCCAAATGTGAAAATGATTGATGCTTGGTTTTTTGCCAGTCCAAAGTTCATAAGGGGTTTTGTTAACTGCTTTAGTCGGCACCCTATTAAGGATGTGAACTGCGATCTTTAAAGCTTCACCCCAGAGTGACTCTGGTAAAGAAGAATGACCAATCATGCTTCTTACCATATCCTTAAGAGTCCAGTTATCGTTCTACCACACTGTTCATGCTAGGTTTGCCTGGCATGGTGTATTGTGGAACAATTCCATACTCTCTAAGAAAAAGAGCAAAAGGTCATAGACGTTGTTCTCCTGATCCGTCATATCTACCATAGTATTCACCACCACGATCAGATCTGACAGCTTTAAATTTCTTTCCAATTTGAAGTTCAACTTCATCTTTAAAAGACTTGAAAACGTCTAGGGATTGGGACTTCTCATGTATCAGATAAAGGTAATCGTATCTTGAGTAATCATCTATGAACGTAATAAAGTATTGTTGTCCATTCCATGAAGCTGTAGGGAAAGGGCCACAAATATCTGTATGTATTAGTTCTAAGACATCCTTAGCTCTTTCGGCACCTAATTTTCTTATGTTTGTTCGTTTTCCCTTGATACACTCAACACAAACTTCAAAGTTTGATAATTCCAAGTGTTCAAGAATTTCATCCGACACAAGTCTCTGAATTCTCTATTTAGAGATATGGCCTAAACGCTTGTGCCATAGGATGGTTGAATTCTCAATTAATTATCGCTTTGTGCCTCTTGAACCTATTTGCAGTATTTCGTTATAGGAACTAACAACATCAAGCATGTAAAGATTATCAATTAAAGAACCAGAACCAACAACATTTAAATTTTGGTAGAGACTAACTTTATTATTCCCAAAAGAACATGAAAAACCAAATCTGTCCAAGCTGGAAATAGAAACTAAATTCCGTCTAAAAGACGGTACAACAAAAGTCTCAGATAAATCCAAACAAAATCCAGTTCTCAATTGTAATCTGAAAGTTCCAATGGCTTCTACTGCAACTTCATTGCCATCGCCCACAAAAATGAATTTTTCATCATCACTTGGCGATCGGCTCCATAGGCAACCCTACATAGTCACACTTATGTGAGTAGTAGCTCTAGAGTCTAGCCACCAAGTATCTGTGGGCACAAAGGTCAAATTAATTTCAGAACAAACTAGAGCAAGAAATTTACCTTTCTTTACACGCCAGGTAACGTACTTAGGACATTGTTTCTTCATGTGTCCTGATTTCTTACAAAAGTAGCAGGTAAATTCCTCTTTCTTCTTTAGCTTGTTTCTTGGAGAAGACCCTTCTGCAACACCCTTAATCTTCTTCCTTTTATTATTCTGAGAAGTCGAAACAAAATAAGCATTTTGAGTCTTATCTTTTTGCAACCTTTCTTCCTCTTGCACGCAGTGAGATATAAGTTCATTGAGGGACCATTTGTCCTTCTGAGTATTATAACTCACTTTGAATTGCCCAAAGTGTGCAAGAAGTGAGATTAAAACCAAGTGCACTAGCAAGTCTTCAGCAACCTCTAACTTAAGTGATTTGAGCTTTGCTGTGAGATTGGACATCTCCATTATGTATTCTCTGATGTTTCCTTTGCCTTTATACTTCATGGAGATGAGTTTAGCCAAAAGGTTACTCGTCTTCGCCTTTTCATTTTTGGCAAAGAATTGCTCAATCTCTTCAAGAAATTTGATTGCATTTTCACTCTCAAAAATAGAGCCCCTAAACGCCTCTGGAATTGAGCGTTTCATTATCATAAGGCACATCCGATTAGAGCGTTCCCATTTCTCAATTTTAACCTCTTGAAGGTTATCCATAGTAAGAATAGGTTCCTCTGCCCGAAGTGCTAAATCCAAATCCATACAGCCCATAACTATCTCTACGGCTTCCTTCCATTCCTTAAAATTTGTCCCATTCAGCATTGGGATACTATTTTTTTGGGTAGATATGTTGACCACACTAGCAGCAACTGAAATAAGAAAAAAAAAAGGACTATAAACATACAAAGCACAATTAATCTTTATGATAAATTTAAAGGTCCAAACAAGATACCTAGCGCATCATTAATCCTCAATCATTGGATTGATAGAATTAACTGTAAGTGGTACTCTCAGCGTAATAATCAAATATTGACAATTAATTTTGTCAAATAATAGCCTTTCGTTGGACCGACTATTATTCACATGAAAAATTGGACTTTATAATTGTCACATATTTATTATCACAGATATGTTATTATTTGGCCAAACTGTGTCTTCCGTTGGGCCGATCACAATTCGCATAAATAATTTCATACGTCTATGTAATTTAAATTAAATCAATTTTCACAACAGGGATTACGTTGGCAGTTTATTGCTTCAATTAATTTAATTTTAAAAAATTACTAGACTACCAAAATTAATAAGGGTCCAAAATTTATCAATAGTAATGTATATGGTTTAATATTTATAAATTCAAAAATAAATAAATAAATAAACCCATCCCTGATTGCCGCCACGTAATTACACGTTCAATTATCTCCTAACGGGCCAACCTGGGTATCCACTCATTAAGCACATATCAAGCCTTTTAGGAAATCTTTTTTGATTACACAATTGGATCACTTATGATTATAATTACTTTATATAAATAGCTATATAATTGTATTTAAAATATAAATCCCACATAATTAAAAAGAAATTATAAATTTCTAACATACAAAGCTCCTTATAGTTCTAATTTGCTAAGTGAGGAGTGATCTCGTTGAGTGAGAAGTGGACTTAGTGACTAAATTCCTTTTTGTGTGAGCTTAAGAGGTAGATGTTTTGAGAGCTTTTGTATGTTATGTTTTGAGTTGTGATGTGGATTGATTGAAATATATATTGTCGTTGCATTAAGAGATGAGCATTAGAAATGAAATGTGAAAATGAATAAGGATGAGTGATTATCAATCGAGATTCCTAGGCCAAGAGTTGGCATGAAAGGAACTCAAATGATCCTTGTTAAGTGAACAGCCTAGGCCTATATGTGGGGGAGGATAATGCTTACTGCGTGATTTGTCAGATGAGGTACCTAGCCTACGATGAGTGAGCATGATCCTTATTGATCCAATTTAAAGAGAAACTAATGAGAATATGAATTGTGTAAAATTCATCATATAATGACACTGGTGTATAAGAAAGTAGATATGAACCAAGCAGTAAGGTCACTTGACCTACTAGGGGCTACTTGGTATGGAAACCCCAATAGTTGTGCTTGATCGCACGAACCGAGACACACAGTGCAAGCTAAGTAGATTCTAACATGCTACCCGAGGATATCATGCTAATATGGTATAACTAACTCTAGAAGAGGAGTCTAGCAGTGTTGCCTTTAGCCTATTTTTCTAAGTATAATTGGTACCACATGCATATGGAGTAGTGTGTAGGATGCATATTGTCATAGCATGTGCATAATAATTATTGTGGATGTTTATTCTATATTTTATCTATTATTGTGTGTGTGCTACCTGGCCTTGCCGAGGTTACCCTCATAGTAGTGAAATGTATTTTCACTCCTCTTGTATTGTCTTGTTTGGGCTAAATACCATTTGTAGGTGAAGATGAGAAGGTACAGAATGATAAGTGATGTTTCGTGTTGTTGGTCTTTTTATGTTATACAAATTACTAGTCATTATTTCCAATAAAATATAACAAAATCATGCATAATACCTTAAGAAACATCACACTCATATATAATTGTATTCTTGTCTGAGAATACAGATAGTATGTATGTTCTATACTCTCCTTGTAACCTACCATAGTCGCATCCCTTAATTCCTATTTGTACATGAATGACCCTCTGCTATTCTCTCTCTCTAATCAACTCCTAACCATCCCAATTACCTTTTAATTGACTTTGGGAGTTGAGTGTTTGGGGTAGGAAGGGGGCTAGTCTGAGTGGACTGACTTTCTTGGATCAATATATTCTATTGGGTTAGGACATATTTGTCGTTGGACCTACACATGTCAGAACTTGTCGTGACCGGCCGGTTCAAATTACAATAAAAAAAACACAAAAAAAAGAACAATATATATTATAAAATTATTCTTCCTTTCTGTCCAATCCAAAAATTAATTAACAAGTATATTTTAACGACATAACAGTCATAGCACGACGAATAATATCATTACCTAAAGCTTTCGTGCATAATATATACATGAAAGATATGAAAGATATAAATGAAACAAATAATATCAAGAGAGAGCGAGAAGAATATTAAAAAGAGAGGATTATATTAGTAAATCTGAACGATAAATTATACATAAATAATTTAAATTAAATTACAAAGTTATATAATTTTTTTTAAGTAATAATATCAGCATTTAATAGTTTTAAATTCTAAATGGATGCAGAGTGTATATTCACTTCTCTCACCATGCTCGTTACCATGACAATTACGATGTTAAGTAAAATAATGTCTGGACATTAAGCAATCACGTTAAATTTCTTAGCATAGAACTGGCAAAATTAATATCATTTAATTACTATTGTAATTGCCAAAATTTGTCATCTTGAAGAGTTTCCATTGCGTTTTTAAAACTGATTAAACTAGGATTGAATTGCAATAAATGGAAATTTTGTTTTAATAGGTATAAAAAAAAAAAGCCAAGCACTATACTTGATAGTAATATTAAAAACAATCCTTATTATCACAAGATAACTTTTTCCGTCATCTGTTCTTTTACCAATTAATTTGCAATTATATTTTGTTTAAGATCTAGAAACTCATCTGTACTCCAACTTAATCCAAATAAATAAATAAAAACATGCACTAAACTTACAATGTAACGTAAAATTGTTTTATATTACAAAATTAGGAGTTGTACTTTAGTTCGACATCATGCATTATTTATATAATACAATAAAATTTGAATGGAATAATTAGAATTTGAAGTGAATAACTAAAAATATATGTAAATGGGTTGCAAAGAAACGATTAATTCTCCCAATCTAGGCAATGATTTGCTAAAAAAAAACAGTGAGGAGTTTTAATCGCAAATGAGTGATATAGAGAAATTTCAAATCAATTGCAAGATTCATGGAAGAATTGTGAGAGTAATCCTTGTTCAAAAGAATACACAAATTAAATGAGTTCATCTAACCCACAACACATTCGATCTCTCAATTTTGATAACAAAATAGAACAAAAAAGAGGGATCTTGATCGCAACACATACATAGATAGAAGCCCTCAATCAATTTAATTGTCGTACATACAACATTAACAGGTTCTTCTAGAATTTTGGAAAACAAACAAGAAACCGAAAACTCATATTTTGATGATGTTTAAATAAATGAACAACAAAATTCAATGGTTATAATTTGTATCTACCAAGCTTTAATAGCAGTCCGTTGTTGGGTTATTTTTAAAAGTCCAATATCCTAAAGTCCACTGGATCTTTCTTATAAGAAGAGAGAGGGTCAGATTGAAGAGAGACATAGAGAGTGTGAATTTTCACAGCCAAGCAAAGAAAGAGAAGAGAAAAAGAAAGAAAGTGTTTTATTTGCATCTCTACACAGAACAGTCACATCAGAACCGTAATATCTACTTTATTAACAGTTGGATCAGGTTGAAAATTTGATAGCACGGATCTTGATTCAGATGTAATGTCTGTGGTATGAAAAATTGTACTCATACAATAGCATGATTTTGTAAGTTCTTTACTTTCTTGTTCCTTATTTTTTGTTCTTCATTTGCAACCTTTGCTTACTTGTGTTAGTTGGTTGTATGCACGAATTGTCCTCTTGACCAAATACTCTTGTATTCTTATTTTATTATAGTCGATTGATACCAAATGATATGATCTTAAAATAGATCATCATCAACATGCAAATGAAGGAACTTGACCATAACCGCGACCTGCCGATAGAATCAACTCTATAAAAGTTCTTTAACCTATGAACAAAGGAAAAGTTCTCCCAAAAGAAAAAATACAAATTTTATTAAACTTTAAAATTCTAAATCCTGTTCTTTTGGTTGCTTACAAGAGTTTATTTATAGACTTAGCTAGGCAGCTCTGAAGTTAATGTCCATTAATATTTTAATTGGCATAAAATCTCTTGAAGTTAATGTTCATTAATATTTTAATTGGTATAAAATTTCATGGAGGTAATACCCATTAATATTTTAATTGGCATAAAATATCATCCGCTATAACTCCTCATTACCCTTTTATTTCCACCATAAATGACCTTCCTTTTTTTTCATCAACTATCAAACTTTTCTCTTTTCTACCCACTATCAAAATGATTCATGCAAAAATACATATAAATAGATCCTAATTAACTACTCAACCCAAATTACATGACAATGACTTTGGACTTTATATGTGTCTTCAAGATGAATTTCAATCTTCATCAACTTGTAATAAAGTAACTTGTTTTGGTGCAGCCTCTAATTGACTTTGGTCTAAACTTTCCTTAATTTTCAAACTTAGGCCTTGCAAAGATTGCTTCCTCATTTTGGTTTTAGACCTAGTCATGGGACTTCTAGTGTCATACAAAGGGTCTTTGGCTTTGTTGGTTGGGTTTCTATCATTCCTCCCTCCTTCAAAAGGATTCGTCCTCAAATTAAATTCCTTACCTACAACAAATAAAGATAAATCAGCAACATTTAAAGTAGAACTCACATTACCATATGTAGTTGATAAATCCAGCTTATAGACATTGTCATTGATCCTTTCTAACACTTGAAAAGTTGCATCTCCTCTTGGGTACAACTTGTATTTTCTTTGAGTAGGAAACCTTTCTTTTTGCCTATGAACCCAAACGCAATCTCCAAGCTCAAAAATCATAACACGCCCTTTATTTGCTTGCCTTACATATTGTCTATTCCTCTTCTCAATGTTAGCTCGAACTTTGGCATGCAACTCTCTAACAAATTTTGCCTTCTCGTTTGCATTCTTAGGTGTTGGACATTCTCTTATTGCCTTTACCTTTTCTTCATCCACACTTATTCCTTTTAAACTTACAACAAAACCCAAAAACACAACAGATTCAAGACAAAATGAACACTTTTTAAGATTTTCATACAATTTATTTTCTCTCAAGACATTAAGAACAACATGCAAATACTCAACATGTTCATCTAAAGTCTTGCTATAAATCAAAATATCATTACTACAAATTTCCCAATGAAAGAATGCAAAACATGATTCATTAACCTCATGAAGGTGTTGGAAGCATTAGTTAAGCCAAATGGCATCACTAACCACACATATAAATCATATTTTGTTTTGAAGGTTGTTTTCCATTCATCACCTTCTTGCATACGAATTTGATTGTATCCACCATTCAAATCAATTTTAGTAAATACACAAGAACCAAACAATTCATCAAGCATATCATCTAACCTAGGAATAGAATATTTATACTTTACAGTGATTTTATTAATGGCCCGACTGTCAACGCACATGCGCCATGTTCTATCTTTCTTTAGAACCAAGATGACAGGAACAGAACATGGACTAAGACTTTCCCTCACAAAGCCCTTTTGCAGCAACTCATTCACTTGCTTTTGAATTTTCTTTGTTTCCTCGGGATTTGTTCTATAGGCTGGTCTATTTGGGATTGGACAACCAGGAATGAGGTCAATTTGATGCTCAATACCTCTTAAAGAAGGTAAACCATGAGACACTTCATCTGGAAAAAGATCAGTGAATTCCTATAACAAAGAATCAACTTTACAAGGAAAAAGGAAAAGAAGGATGACATTCGTTAGTGAAATAAACATCCTTGTACATAAGTACAAGTAGTTTCTCTTTTGCTAATAACGTACTCTCAACCTTTTTTTTCTTTGCAAATGCACTCATTTTCTTATTTTTCTCTTCACTGCACTCAATTTCATGTTTTTCTTATTTTCACTCATATTTTCTTTTTTCTTTTTTTTCTGGAATGTTCAATTGCTCTTCTCTCAACTTACACTCTCTTACTTTTCTCATTTTTATTTGGTCTTCACCTACTTGCTTTAAAGACAATGGAGTAAGAGTAATTTTTAGCTCATTATAAATAAAAGACAAACAATTGGTATACCCCTTATGAGTCAACTTGCGATCGAGCTACCATGGGCGGCCCAAAAGTATATGCCTTGCCTCCATAAGAACCATATCACATAGTACTTCATCTTTGTAATTCTCAATAGCAAAAGGCATTGAAACTTGCTTGTCAACCTTTACTTCTCCAATATTACTAAGTCATTGTAGCTTATAAGGCCTAGGGTGTTTGGCATTTTACAAATTTATTTTCTCCACTAAGATAGTACTAGCCACATTGGTACAACTCCCTCCATCTAGAATCATGCTGCATACTTTTCCTTGAACAAGGCACCTAGTATGAAAAATATGTTTACGTTGCTCCACATCACCATCTTCCTTAGGTTGTATGTTAAGAGCATGCCTAGTAACAAGTACAACTCCGTCTACAGTTCAACAACTTCCATGTCACTACAATCCTCTAATGGTGGCATTTCATTGTCACTTAAGCTCTCACTCTCTACTTCTTCATTATCCATCATAATCATTGCTCTTTTATTTGAACATTGAGAAGCAATATGTTCAACTTCTTGACACCTAAAACACTTGATATCATGTGATCTATAGGATGTATCAGTGTCAGTTTTACCTTTAGGAGGAGTATTTAAATATTTGACAATCACATCTTCTTTAGGATTTGTAACAGCTTTATTGTTCTTCCAATTTGATCTCCATGAAGAGCTAGAAGATGAAGTAAATTTAGAAGAGCTTTTAGACTTCAATTGCCTGTCCACTTGAATTGCTTTGTACAGCAAATCCTCTATCTCCATATAATGCTACAACTCCACCACATCAACAATCTCTTTCTTTAAGCCTCCAATGAATCTAGCCATAATTGTCTCATGGTCTTCCTCCACATTGGCTCTAGTCATGGCTATTTTCATCTCCTCATAGTAATTATGCACACTCATAGAACCTTGTGTTAAACATTGCAATTTTTGTGCAAGTCCCTATGGTAATGGTTTGATACAATCTCGTGCGTGATTCTTCTCGTTGTTGTTGCCATTTTTATTTGTAGTTACTCCTTATAAATACTTGCAAGTTAGGGAAATTTATATCCGCTGCATTGTCATCATATTGGTGGTGCATTATTGGTTTTTCTAGTACCTTATTGGTTTTTCCCCATCATTGATGAAATTTGATAATCCCTAAATTAAAAGGATTAAGTATATACAAGATTATATCATATTCTTATAATAAATTCAAAGAGAAGATAGTAGAGTTTGGGTTCTTGTATTCATCTATAAGTCTATGATACTTATAATTTAATTATAGAGCAACAATTTCTAGAGTTTTTTTTTACATTGTGTCAAACTGAGTAATGAGATGTCAATAGTTCAATGGGCTATAAAATGAATAGCCCAATTCATTACATGGTCACTCTTAAAATAAAGTTCAATGCAACATCCATCAATAGTTCAATGTCATTATAATACTTGTTGACCATAAATAAATATTTGTAATAAAAGAATAATTCCTAATAATTGATTAATACCAATTCATAAAATTGATTAATTAAATAATTAATTTAACATATACATTCCTTCCTTTTCTCACTAAATACTTCCACACACACATTATTTTACACTATCTATTTTCTTTTATCACCAAGAAACTCTTAGTAATTAGTATTATATCAACAATATTATAAGTCACTTATACTAGTAATTATTAATATTAATATTTGAAATAAACAAGATACACACAAGAAATGAAGTTGAATTGTGTGTGTAATTTTTAATCACTTTTAAAATAGTTTCGCAAGATATTTAAGTTTAAAACAAGAATTAAGTGTCGAGCATCCAAAAGCATGACAATAGAATAATAAGGAGAAGGATAAAAAGATCAACACTAGATATTTATCTTAGTTCAATATACAACTTAGAGTTATGTTCAATCCCTTACATTAAAGAATTTTTCTACTATGTTCAACTAACTTACAACAAGTATTAGGATTTTTAACATTAAGCCTCTTCATGATTTCACAAAGGTGTAGAAAAGATTTTACAGAGATAACTCACTAAGTGAGTATAAAATGTTTTAGAACAAAGCTAATGACTTTGTTTAGAACAAAGAAAATATACAATAAAGATCTGAGCATAAAAGCAATGCTTGAAAACAATGTTTCTTTCAAAATGCCCAAACGAGGTTTGTTAACTTTTCAACTTAGTATCACTTCGTCTGTTCATGTATTCATTCATATGTAACCTTCTTTGTCTTCTCATATGTTGATATACATGATCATGTAGAAAAGATAATGATTGATGGTCTTCGAGGATGAAAGGATCTTGACAATAAATGCCCAAGATGTTTTCTACATGAAAACTTTTGCATTTTTTGTCTTCTTTTGAAAAGAGATACATGTAGTAGAGGGTGCAAACAACTTTCCTTAAACATAACTAGAAAGAGAATGTGTAGAGAAAGTTCTTCTTACTTGTTTGCTTATTTCTTCTAAGCTTTTGATCATGATACATTGACTTGTTTTATCTTAGCTTTCGATTTGTTTGCTTATTCTTAAACAGATCATTATCTCTTTCTTGTTAGCAAGACAAGCAAGACAAAATACACTAAAGAGGAAATGAATGTTAGTGTATAAAATATCATATATTCATGTAGTTTTCAAGGTAGATAAGCATTTGTTAATATATGTATATAAGCACAAAACTCTTTGTAAAAGAGATAAGTTATATAAGTGATAGAAACCCAACCAATAAAGACAAAGACCATCTGCATGACATTGGAAGTCCCATGACTAGGTCCAAAACCAAAATGAAGAAGCAAGCTTTGCAAGGCCTGAGTTTGGGGATTAAGGAAAATATAAATTCAAGAGAGTTAGAGGCTACACCAAAATGAGTCACTTTATTGCAAGTTGATGAAGAATGAAGCTCATCTTGAAGAACACAAATAAAACTCAAAGTTATTGTCATGTAATTTGAGCTAAGTAGTTAATTATGATCAATTTACATGTATTTTCGCATAATAATTTTGGTAGCTGGTAGGTAGCAGAAATATTTTTGCATAATGACGGTTACAATTTTATATTGGGGAGTTATAACTATTACAATTTTATATTGGGGAATTATAGTGGTTACAATTTTATTGTGGGGAGATATAGCAGTTGAGATTTTATGCCAATTCAAATACTAATGGGCTTTAACTTCCGGGCTGTCTAGCTAAGCCTATAAATAAGCTTTTGTAAGCACTTAAAATGCAGAATTTGAAATTTAATAAAATTTGTGTTTTTTCTTTGTGAGAACTTTTCCTTTGTTCTTAGGATTAAAAACTTTTTTTTTATAGTGTTGGTTTTACTGGCAGGTCACGGTTAGGGTCAAGTTCCCTTTTTCACCTGGTCATGTTTTTATAACTTTGGTTTTGCCTATAGGTTACAGTTAGGGTCAAGTTCCCCCTTTCACCTATTTTCAAGACAGTCCTTTTCTGATCCCTTAAGATCTTATCAATAAGCTACGTTTTTGGATGCTTTTATAATCATATCCTATGGACACTTTTTATAGTTGTATGTTTGGACATTTTCCCAAACATAAACCAAATTTACATAAACTTTTTAGATGACTTGAATGCTTTATCAAATTTTATAGGCACAACAAATATTAGTTATCACATGTACTAATAATTTTTGTTATCATCAAAATATAGAAGAGATGAATGTTTTTATGTCTTTGGTTCAACAATATCACTATTTCTTGATTTAGAGAAAACAACATAAGGCTTACACACACCTCACACAATAATCCCCAAACTAGGATATTACAACCTAATTACAAAGATATATAATAATTTAATATAAGGTGGAATCAAGTTACTCCAAAAGTAAATTTAAAAGAATCATTCCTCATCTTTATCTTTCATTTTCTTTCAATTTATTAAACCCTCATTGTATATTATATATATATATATATAAAGGACATATATATATATAATATAATATAAAGGACATGTCATATAAAAATGAGTTTCTTAGACGAGAATGAAAATGATTAACCAAAATCTTTAGATTAAAATAGAAGACTTATTACTCACTCAAAAACACAAGTTATCTTTATTGTTGTTACCACCATTGCTAATGATCATGATGGAAGTAATTATGGTAATAATAATATTAAAAATAATAAAACTTTTAGATAATGGGTAAAAAAGAAAAAAAATTGATGGACAAAAAATTGAGAAATATGAGAAGATGGATTGTGTAAACAAATTTTATGCTAGCTTTATTTATATACATATGTTAAAAAAAAGGCCTTGTTTAATTTAACAATAAAAAATGGTTATATTTATCACGTTGAGAAAATATGCAACGGTAAATTTGTAACATTAAAAAAAAATGGTGCAATGGTTTTAGGAAGTGTGTAATTCTTCAAAATAGGGCATTGTTTTTGTTAAATAAAATAGTGTAATGCTAAAATGCTCAAAATTGAAAAGGCGGTGTAACGCTGAAATGCTCAAAATATGTGTAAAAATTAAATTTGTAATTCTATATTTTAAAAAACCGACAATGGCTGAACAAAGTGACCCCACATAAAGAATAACAAGACTACGTCCTTCTACACGAATAGAGTGCTTATCTGTATTTCACTCTAATGGTCCTATCCTACAAGCATCGATAGTTAATGGGAAGATCTCCCTCAAGGATTTAACTTATATAAAAATAGGAGACGTACTTTAAATGATAAAATGCAATAATAATTTTTAACTAAAAAATTTGATAATTAATATTATAATTAATTTTAGAATTTCTTATATATATTTAATTTTATCAAAATCTTAACTATTAATTTTAATTAATAATATTTTTAAAAAAATACATCTCTTTACTTTAGAGAAGACAAATCCCTCCTTTAAATACCACTAATGAAGATGACTTTAGGTAAGAATTTAAAATATATTAATTTTATGACATTTATAAATAGATATTTTAATTTTAATTTTGGCTAAAGTAATTTTTGAATTTTATTTATTTATTTGATAATAAGCATGGCAACGAAATTGGCAGGGAGTGAATTAGCTTCCCCACCACTTTCGGCTAAAAGACATATAGCTTCGGGGTTAAGTTTTAGAGAGACAGATTTTTTTTTTTTTAAATCAACTTATCTATGTCGGGATTTATCAAGTTAAAGAGAATATACGACAAATTAGCCTTATTAGGTAATGTACTACGTTATTAATTATGTTTTAATTAAATAATATATAAAAATTAATTAATAACAAAATTCTTAAATTAAGAAAGATTTAAGAATTGAATTATATCTTTGGTCAAATGTATAATTAAAATTATTTAACTATTAAAATATTTTTAATAAAAATAAAAGTATGACAATAAAATCGTGTATATATATATATATATATATATATATATATATTAGTTTTTATTCCTATAAAAGACATAATAATTAGTTTTAATTCGGTTTTTTTTAAAGTTTTGGAATGGAACGAAACTATTGATACACATTTATCAATGTAAAAGCATATGTTGAGAGGGGAAGTAACGAAACTATTGAAGTATCTACAAGAACTACGCAAACTTTGAATTTTTCATTGTTCTAGGAGATAAAACCAAAAAAATATTTTTCCTCTCTTAATAACAATATCCAATCTTTGTCTGTCTTGAATAACGAAAATAATAATTTAGAAGTCATAATAAATTTCGCACGTCTAATTAAGGTAATTGTCTAAGGATTGACGTCATAGGGTGCTAATACCTTTGTTATGTGTAATCAACTCTCGAACCTTATATCTATTTCTAAAAACCAACCTTATTCTTCTCCAAGGTTTTTTCGACGTTTCCCTCAATAAACGTTGGTGGTGCCTCCATTGTAAATTCATTTTTCTTTTCTCAAAAGAAACTTGAATATCTTTTTCTATTTTTGTCCTCATTGCGATTACGGTTGTGGCAGATGACAACTACACTAGGGTCTTTAGTGAGTTAATCCTGTCCGAGGTTTTTTCGACGTTTCCTTCAATAAACGTTGGTAGCAAATCCATTTTAAATTCATTTTTCTTTCCACGAAAGGAACTTGAATATCTTTTTCTATTTTTCGTCGACCCCGTCACGATTATGGTTGTGACAGATGGCGACTACACTAGGGTCTTTAGAGAGTCAATCTTGTACAATTAGACATGTGAAATTAATGACTTCTTCTTTGTTGTTTCTACCTTTCGGTTGTTTTATTCATTCCTTTATTTTGCATTCTTGTTTTGATTTGCATGTTTTTATTTATATTATGTGTTTTATTTGGTCTGAGCTTTAGGATAGAAGACATGTAAATATGTTGTATTGTTTTGTGACCTAGGAAAATTTGTGAATAGTTTTCTGCACACACCACTCTTACACAATTCACACACTTAGAGTGAGGTCCTATACTCGGGCCTGAGTGCAACCTAGGGAGTGAGATATGAGTAGTGATAGCCACCTTGGAGAGTACTCCCTATTTGGTTATTGCGAAAGTCTCATTTAGAGCATGACCCTTTCGTGAATATCCATACTTTGGATATCCTTCTTATTTGAGGTGACTTCACAAGATGGGTATTGAGCTCTAGAGACCAACAAATCTGCCAAGGTAGAATAAACCACCACTTGTGAGGTTCACATATTAGACACGTCAAATCCTAGTAGTTTGGTTGATTTTGTCCTTTCTCTTCTTCATTCCCTTTTACCAAAAAAAAAGAAGAAAGAAAGAAAAACATGCATGCATTGCATTCAACATCCATTTTCATCAGGTTGTTAGGGTCACACCTCTGTCTTGCAGCTTATGGTTCTTTAACAACCTTGCATTCCAAATAAAGTGTACACACTCCATTGCATTCTCATTCCATCCTATAACCACAACCAACCAGAATTGATAAGAAAACTGAGACCAAGTCCAAGAAAGCATCCCTGCAGCACCCCTACGAGACACGTTCCAAAACAAAATTGATGGAGGTAGTTATGGATTACCTAGAGCAATAGCATGAGGCACCGAGGAACGACGTTAATCAACTCAAAGAATAAATGAGTCAGATCCTGGAGATGCAACAATTAATGCAAAATCCTAATAGGAATGCACTTAAGCAGCCCTCAGTAACTCTTGACCATCCTCTGAGAATCACACCAAACCAACCCCATAATCAAACTTAATACTCTCCATATGGCCTCCCTCCTAGCTATACACCACCTGTACACAATAAAATTGACCCTCCCACGTCCACCTTGATAATGCGTAGTTTATACCCCCTATAAGGTCTTTAGATGGTTAGAATAGACTATAATTTGTAGTTAAGAATCATGTATTGGATAAGATTTAGATTTCCAAGGTTAAACTAAGGAAAATACAAATCTAGACTAAGTTATTGATTTTAGCTAACAAAAATAGAAGTCTTGATTTGCAGGTCAAAAGAGAAGATGGACGAAGTTGAATCAACTAGACAAAGTCGTCCAGGCCAGACGAAATCCTCTAGGTCGACTCCGTCTCGGTCATAATGGAGTTATCCCAACTGAGGCCGGATGCGTCCCGACTAGATGAAGCCAACTCCAAGTCCGCCCAGATAAAGACGGGACATCCCGGGCAGACAAAACTAATTCTGCATACCGACTCCTGTAGAGTCGACTCTACAGGACCGACTTCGTGTCTAGGTCCTATACGGATGCTGACTTCATACCGGATGCTGATTCTAGTTGAGATGTTGACTCAAGATCCGCATGCCAATTCCAGAACCGAATGTCAACCTCAAAGCAGATGTCGACTCCCATCCGTCTGGATCCATCTCGGCATCAGAAGACCGATTCCACTTCGGCAGATTCACGCACGTGCATAAAATGTAATTTAGCACGTGGTAGTTAGGAAAGTCTATTATAGTAGTTATTTCTATTAAGTTTGTTATGTCAGGTGGTTAAATCTATTATTTCAGTTATAGAGTTAGTTAGGTGATGCATTTATAAATAGGAACGAATGACTACGTTCTGAGTTTAGCATAGATTATCGATAAACACGCACTATACGCTCACCGTTAACCTCATTTCCACTTTACTCCTCTTTGTTCCATGGTGCTTCAGAAAGTGCCTAGTCGGCCAAATAGGTACAGGACCTATGTTTGGGTAGCAGTCGGTTGCCAAGAGGGGACTGTCAGGGCTCGTTGGCATACTACTTGGTGATTTAACCCCTCAGTACCTGGCCATCTTCGATGGAACACTACAGCTACTACTGGCAGTCGTCTTGGGAAGCTGAGACCCTCTTTTCCCCCTGAATCCACTGCATGTATCAGTATTTTGGTTAATCAATAAATGAATATGTTTCTCTTGCTTGTATATTTGTAATTCCTGTTAGATAAATCTATTCTTTCTTGTGTCACGCTAGTGCTTAGTAAGATTAGATCATGCTAGATTAGGGGCCGGTTGGAACCTGCCCAAGCAACTTTATAGGTAATCGTTAGAAAACCTACATCAACCAAGGGCATAATCCTTGCTATTTTAAAGTCGCGGTTATGTAAGCCCTCAGTTAGCAATAGACGAATGTTAGGTAGTTGTCATAGGAAATAGGTTGGTGAGGAACCACTTGCATACTAGTAAACTGAATCAGAACCATTCCATTGAGCCTTTGTAGCCGGTATGATAACTATATTGTTTTGTTAGTTTTAGTAATTGTAGTGACCTTAGGTAACCTTTACTTTCTTAGATAACCAATTTAATTTCCTACACTTTACGTTTCTTTGTTTAAAACCCCCCTATTTACATTCCATCACCGATTCAATCCGCATCCTACCTTCCCAATTCTATAGCTTTTTAGCCTTACACACATAAAAAAACATTAGAACCACATGTCCTTGAGAGATATGACCTAGGTTGACCCTGTGCTACCCATAACATAGGAAAATCTAGTATTTTAATAGGAGAAATGAGATTAAATCTCAAGCCTATCACACCTCAAACCCTCAAAACCAATATGACCTTAAGACCCAAACTGTAGAACCGATGATTCACGAACCTTCATCCCACCTCCCACCTATGACGCTCCAAACCATCCACTCATCAATCCAACACCAATTGTCATCCTACACCCCCACAAATCTGAGGATCCTCATTCCATCAAAATGCTACAACTCTTCGAAGAAAGACTGAAGGACATAGAAGGAGTTGATTACTTTGATTTTAATGTGACTAATCTGTGTTTGATCCCCAATGTTGTAATCCATCCCAATTTCAAACTGCCAGAATTTGATAAATACAAGGAGAACACATGTCCAAAAAATCATCTCACCGTGTACTGCAGAAAGATGGCTTCACAGGTTCATGATGATAGATTGTTGATTCATTTTTTCAAGAGAACCTTATGGGGTCCACTCTCAGGTGGTACATGAGCCTAGACCGTGGATGCATCCAAACCTAGAGGGACCTAACAGAAGCCTTCCTTAAACAATACAAGTATAATGTGGACATGGCTCTAGACCACACAGTTACAAAACATGACAAAGAAGGAGAATGAAACCTTCAAGGGGTATGCTCAACGTCAGAAGGAAACAACAACCCAAGTACAACTTCTTCTCTCCGAAAAAGAATTGGTCACAATGTTCATTGGTGCACTCTAATCACCCTTCTATGATAGGATGATTGGAAATGTATTATCAAACTTCTCAAACCCGGTCATTATTGGAGAAAGGGTTGAGATGTGAGTAAGGAGTGGAAGGATTGCTCAAGGGGCAGTAACAACAAACGTGAACAAGCCTTCCATAGCCACAAACAAAAGTCTCAGACCTGGTCATTATTGGAGAAAGGGTTGACATGTGAGTAAGGAGTGGAAGGATTGCTCAAGGGGTAGTAACAACAAACGTGAACAAACCCTCCATAGCCACAAACAAAAGAAAGGAGGGAGAAACAAACACAATCACATCAACACCAAATCTCCTCAACCAAAATCACATCCCATACTACCAACCTTAGTTTACATACCATGCATAAGTAGCGACAATCTCTCAGCCCACATACCACCAACCTTCCCAACCAAGAATGACCTTCCAACCACCACCAGTGCAAGTTTCTCCATTGTCAACCACCCAAGCAAATCCACCAGGAATCTAGCAACCCAACGTGGACAATGCCCATAAGAGGAGAAGCAACCTAACAAGAGAATTTGCCCTAATCCCCATGACCTACACCGAACTCTTAACCCATTTGATCCAAAATTCTTTGGTTGTTCATTTCACCCTAAAGCCTCTTCAACCACCATATCCAAAGAATTATGACTCGAATGCCAAGTGTGATTACCGTGTTGGCACCATAGGCCACACCACTAAAAGGTGTTGGGGATTGAAGCACAAGGTGTAAGACTTAATGGAAGCAAAATTACTAAGGTTCGAAGAAAAAGGCTCAAACACCAGGAGTAATCCGCTTCCATATTACAGGGCACATCAATGAATGTCATTGAGAAGAACGGGCCAATAGGAGAAGCCAAGTCCTAACAATCATGCATCCCATGAAAAGCATTCACGATTAAGGGATCACTATTTTGCGTAGTCTTTAATCAATTTCAAAACAACTATAATGCAACTCTAGTTGCCCTACCCAAGGCTTTAAGAACTTTTGTCAAATGGGCTTGTATGCTTTTTTTCATCCGGCCTTTCTCTTTATTTCTCATATTTTTTGTCCATTTTATTAACCTCAAATAAAAGTTAAAAAAACAGAAAAAGAGAGAGAAAAAAGATGGAGTCGTCCTTAATGCTAATATATCTTATATTTCAATTTTGATTATCTCATTAACCAAGCCCGCAAGGATAACAAGGGTAATCCATAAACCCCAAATGAGTCTAAGAGGTTGTTTAGACAAAATTGAAACGATTGAGACATCTTTAACAAGTAAACCTCTCTATCTAATGGTTTGTCTAAACCCAAAAGCACTGAATTTTATTCCTAACCAAACGCACAAGCTTCAACAAAGCAAAGGTTCAACCACCCTTTGCCTCATTTCTATATTTACCCCTCATAATTGCTACTACTATATCACCATCTCTTTGTTCTCTCATAAGATCAATTTCACCCTCTCTTTTATAAACCCATCACGACACTTCCATCGCCCTCCATACCCTTCCACATAACCACCCAAGCTTGGCTACTTGACCCTATGACCCAAGCTATGAGAAAAGGTCCATCTTGTTCAAATATTACTCTGCTTAGGCCACTTGGACCAGGGACAAGAAAAATAATCCTAACTTTGTGTCCCCTAGAATAAGGGAAAAAAAGTGACTCGCTAGACGAAAAACTCAAAAAGAATAGTCTAGACAAAAGTTAGAGTCATAACAAAAAAGAGCGACTCGCTAGGTTGAAAACTCAAAACAACAACCTAGGCAAATGTTAAAGTAAGGAAAAAGAATAAAAAAAAGAAAAAAAAAGAAAAAAAGAAAGAAAAGAGCTTACTAGATTGAAAACCTAAAAAAGGCAATTTAGGCAAAAATTAGAGCAACACTTTCCACGGAATACTAGGGGCAAACCACAAAACACCAAAGCTAGGGGCAGAAATTGCCTTTTAGAAAGCTAACTAGGGGCAAAGACTCAACCGTAAAAGCATCTAAGTCATCCTTAAAAGTTGGTTAATGGGATTCTCAAAACTACAAGCATGAGAAAAATAACATTGCCATTCCAAAGCTTACTTTCCAACCTTCATCTTATCAAAATCATTCATTCCTCATAAATTCATTCTTAAAATGGCTAAAACATTATCCCCTCCATTCTTTCATCATGATCATTTCATTGTGTCATGAACTGAAAATAAAGCATGTAATAACATAAAAAGAAAAGAGCATTACAGTTAGGATAAATAGTGTTAAAGATAGCAAAAAGCAGTGGGTCTCTGACTAAGCTCGGATAGAAGCAAAGGCAAATTGGCATTATGACGATGACACCCCAAAAGTCTCCAACACCAAAAAAGAAATAAAATGAAAAGAAATCAAGCTACCTTTTCTATGAGTCTTGGGACACTAAAGCCTTAAGGGATCAAGGGTCGAAAAAAGAATGTATTCATGTAAAATGCTCACCTTCTATAGCTTGTGTCCTCCTATCCATGTTCCACATTGATGATGGGTATTTTTCTAGTCGTTTTGAACACTTATCAAATAACTAAAGCTAACTATAGTATAGCTAACCCTAGGTCATTCTTCTCAAGGACACAGTGTATTCAGTTGTGAATTGGTGTTAAGTGAAGTGACGTAGAATCTGAGATGCAAAGTATTGACTCCCCTCGGCACTGGCCGAGTAGCTCTCGGCAGAGACTGAGCCGAGATGATCCTGGTAGAGATAATCCGGCTTGGTCTCGGCTGAGTGGAGACAGACGCTACAGGGATGGACTATCTCTGTTTCAGACTAAAAAGCAGTAAATAGGGGGGTTGGAGTGCAAGCAAAGCAGAAAGTAAACTAAGACTAAGAATGCAGTAAATATATACTACTATCACTAGTTATCTATTATTATTATTATTTAACTGTGCTCATATTCAGTCCCATTAGTTCAAGTCCAGTCCAGGTTCCACACTCCAGTTCTCAGTCCATATCAGCCTCCAGGGTTCTTATGGCAATCGCCAAAAGTTCGTCCATTGCCATACCGAGGAATTACGCAATCGCTACCTCATCAGTTGGCAGGGATTAAGTGTAGAGCTGATTTTAGGTTCTCGATTAACTATCGTTAACTGATTACCTACTGAATTAGTTAAACCAATTCCAATCAGCTTAGCTTAACATTGTTCACAAGTTAATTGCAATCGCGGATCAAATCATGAATTAAAGTAGAGGAAGAGAATGGAGATAAGAGTTGCAGAATAAAATCGATTAACAAAAACAGAGTACAAATACAGTGGTCCTGAATTCAGGTGAATCCATCTTCCACAACGATCACCATGGTTGATGGTGGTGGTTCACCTCCGTTAGCCCGAGCGTTGAGGGTCAGCTCCACCAGAGTGCGTCAGTAGTCTGATCGGTCCCCTCTGGCAAACTTCGGCTTCCCAGTCTCAAACCTGCACTTCCTCAATCGAGAGAAACGCCAATGCAGCACCGTGCGCCACCAGGAATGGAAGGAGGAGATCGAGGAAATAGAGTAAATGAAGTGTACTAAGAGTGAATTCCAAAAAGACAGAACGTGTAAAAAGTGCACAGCTCCTCCTATATATACACGAGCTGTGACATGCTAATCCTAATGAATCCTAACAGAATTACCCTGTGAAGATCCTATTCTACCCCTATGCAGATCTTCTAACGTGACATTGCAGATTTCCTAGGAGTGACATGGCAGTTGAGCTGACGCTGAGATGGCCTCCGAGCTGGATAGCTGATGTGGTCAATACAATTGGGCCTCTCTACTGGGCTGCGAGGCATGGGTTGCCGAGACGACTCTGGTCCGGCCGAGATGGAATCGGACTGGCCAGGATGACTTCATCTCGGTTGAGACTCCTTTTGTTGACCCTGGTCAACTCAGCTTGACCTGCAGAAGAAGGAGTGATACTTTTATTAGCTAAGAAATATGCATTAACACATATTTGTATTTTCTCTGTATTTAAGCCCATAAAATGAATCTTAGCTAACAATCCATTCTTAAGCACAGAATAGTCTTGCAAACCTCCTTCTTAGGTGTCTAAAAGATGAATAAATTGTGACTCATCACACATCCTCCTATTTCCACACATACAATTTACACCTTGCATGCACCCCAGCATACATTCTACACATCTCCACACGGTACATTTCATACATATTCCATACATTCCAAAAAGCCCATACCCTAAGCCTTCAAGAATTCATTCCAAACCTCTGTGCATTCTATCCATTCAAACAATCCACCTTCTATACAGTCCAAACCTCAATAAGCTCTATATGTTCCATACCATCATACTATCAAGTACTAAGGAGTCTAACATTTGCCCCACATGTTGATTCACCATAATCAGACTTTTGATAGCTTACATTATACTATGAAGTTCATCTTTTCCAACTCTTTGGACGCTAATGGACAGTTCACTCTATCTCAGCTCTTTGGACACCAACGAATAATCCATCCCTCCCAACTCTTTGGATGCCAATGAACAATCAACTTTATCCAAATTCTTTGGAAGCCAACAGATAGTCCATCCCTTTCAACTATTTGGACCTTTGGACGCTAATGGATAGTCCATCCCTTCCAAATCTCTTCCAAAACTATGTAATCTTTGAATTTTCTATTACATTAGGAGATACGTAGGAGTAAGAGACAACTTTTGTCAAGTTAAAAAAAAGCAAAAAAAAATACTCTTCTCTCCCAATAACAACGTCTGATCTTGTCTGTGCTTGAAAGGTGAAAATAACAATTTAGAAGTCATAATAAATTTCACATGTCTAATTAAGGTAACCGTCTTAGAATGGATGTCATAAGGTACTAATACCTTCCTTACGCATAATCGACTACTGAATCTTAAATTTGTTTCTGAAAGACCAATCTTATTTTTTTCCAAGGTTTTTCCAACATTTCCTTCAATAAATGTTGGTGACGACTCCATTATAAATTCATTTTTCTTTCCTTAAAAGAAACTTGAATATCTTTTTCTATTTTTCACCATCCTCGTTGCGATTATGGTTGTGACACACGTCAATCGAGGTTAATCACCGATTGACTTTTCATTGTGGATGAAAGCTAATTATACCATTCATGGTTCATTTCTTCACCATTTATAGAATGAAATTCAAAACTACCTATTTGTGGTAAAATATCTTTAGCCAATCATATACCAGTTTTGATAAATCATCTTTTCCATTGTTGGCTTAATCCATTGATTAAGCAAATCCTTCTTAACCCTTTAGGTTTTAAGGATACCTTAATCTCTTTTATTTAACGGGTGCTTCAACTAAGGAATCATAAATTATTCCTTTCCTCCTTGCTCCTGATTTTTTCCCACATATTGAGCCTCTTATTCTTGCAACTCTCATCCCCTTCCCTAAAGTTTTCATACCTTGACTTTGCTCTAGGTAAGGGAAGCTTACCTGATAAAGACCCAATCAACAAAGTCAAAGACTCTTTAAATGACATTGGAGGTCTCGTGACTAGGTCCAAAACCAAAATGATGAAGCAATCTTTGTAAGCCTAATTGTGGAGATTAAGGAAAGTTTAGAACAAAGTAAATTAAAGGCTGTACCAAAATGACCCTAACTACGACTTACTGGTAGAACCAACACTATATAGTTTTTAACCCAAGAAGAAAGGGAAAACTCTCACAATAGAGAAAGTTCAATTTCATTCAACTTGAAAATTATCTATTCTGGTTGCTTACAAGATTTTTCTATTAGGCTAAGCTAAGCAACCTTGAAATTAATGCCCACTAAACATTTCCACTAGGCATTAAATTCTAAAGCAACCTTGAAATTAATGCCCACTAAACATTTCCACTAGGCATTAAATTCTGTTTAGTTATAACTCCCTACTAAGCTTTTATTTTCCCAGCAGAAATGACTTTCCACTATTCCACCAATCATTATAAGGGTTTAAAAAGCTTTAATAAAATAAAAACTGACCTAGAAAATATTAAAAGATATTTGAACTTATTACATGAACATAATGAGCGAAAATTACATGTAATTGGATCTTAATGAACTATCTAGCCCAAATTACATGAAAATGACTTTGGGCTTTTCGTGTGTTCTTCAAGTTGGACACCAATCATCATCAACTTGTAATAAAGTGACTCATTTTTGTGCAACCTCTAATTCGCTTTGTTCTGAAGTTTCCTTAATCTCTACAATTAGGCCTTGGAAAGATTGCTTCATCATTTTGGTTTTGGACCTAGTCATGGGACCTCCAATGGCACTCAAAGGGTCTTTGACTTTGTTAGTTGGGTCTCTATCATTACTTCTTTATGTTTTAATGTTTAGAATCTATTGTATGATGCTTAGGAATGTTGCTAAATGTTAGGATGTGATATGTGGTTAAATTTTTGGGTTTGAATATACATAAAATTATATGAAATGACGATTCTATATCGTAATGAGGTTTTTGTTGGTTGGAATGAGTTCATATATGTATATGATGTTGATATGTACTATTTGGGGCCATTATATAATTGATTTGAGTTGTTTTAAATGAAAATCATGTTTCTATGATGAACTATTTATGTTATCTCGATAAGCAAGGAGAATTCTCGCATAGCGAAACTCAAAAATTTGGAAATTTGATTAAGGCTCACTAAGCAAAGAATAGTTATCGCTAAGTGCCTTGAACACTAGGGTAGAAAATTTGCAAAAAAATGAATCTCGCTAAGCGACATGAGTGTTTGCTTGACGAAGAACATAAACTTATGAACTGAATGAGTGCTTGCAAAGTGAGAGAGGTATCTCGCTAGGCACCTTGAAGAACTTAGTAATAAAATATGAAAATGTGATGAACATCACTAAGCAATATAAGTGCTTTTTAAGCAAGGATCTTGAAACCCTAAAACTCATTGTTCACGTCCGTAGATAGGCTATCGACATGAGTCTTAACTATCCTTAAGTGTCTTTATGGTGATTAAGTGTGTCATCCTCTCTTGGTTATCCTCCTTATCCTTTTATACTTCTCTCCTATGTCATTTTGTCTCTTGAGGATCGCATTATCTGACTTCTACAACATGTGGGCTACACTACCTAGCAGCTCGATAATCAACCCAGCCAGTTGGACCACAACTCCATAAGCGTTGAGTAAAGATGGAAGCGCTTTAAAGTTATGAATTGAAGTTGGCCAACTTTGTTGGCCGCTCGGTAGTCGACAAGTCGGGCGATCCACAACCCCACATGCTTGGGGGTCGTTTTGGCTTACTGCCTTTCACGGGTCTTTTAATTTGCTCGACAAGTCATTTTGGTCTATCACCTCTAACAGGTCTATTATTACCTAGGAGGTCATTTTAGCCATCCACCTCTCACGAGTCTTTAATTGCTTGGGGGTCATTTTGACCGACCACCTCTCATAGGTCTTTAATTGCTCGAGGGTCATTTTTACTAACCGCCTCTTACAAGTCTTGGATTGCTCGAGGGGTCGTTTTGGTCTACTGCCTCTCACAGGTCTTTAAATGCTCGGGAGTTGTTTTGACTAATCACCTTTCATAGATCTTTGATTGCCTGTGGGTCGTTTTACCTGATTGCCTCTCATGAGTCTTTTAATTTTCCTTAATTTTCCTGGAGGTTTATTTTGGCCGACTACCTCTAATAGGTCTTTTATTGCCCGAAGGGTTATTTTGGCCAACTGTCTCTTATAGGTCTTTAATTGTCCAGGGAGTCGTTTTGATCGACTATCTCTGGTCTTTCATTGCTCGTGGGTTATTTTTTACCAATTGCCTTCCACGAGTCTTTGATTGCCCGGGAGTCGTTTTGGCCGACCATCTCTCACATCTCTTTAATTGTTCGAGGGGTCGTTTTGACTAACCGCCTCTTATAGTTATTTGATTTCCCAAGGGGTTGTTTTGGCTTACCGCCTCTCATAGGTCTTTGATTGCTTAAGGGGTCATTTTGGCCAACTACTTCTCACATGTCTTTGATTTTTGTGGTGGAGTAGGGAGCTAAAATCCTTTTGATACTTCAACATTGCACAAAATACAAATTATGGTCATGCGTATTTTAAGATGTGAAGCTTAGTTATAATACATATATAGGCTTGCTGAGTTCCATGTGTATGGCACCTTCCTTGCCTCAAGTTGCCTTCGAATTTTGCTTTCATGTTCTTTGACCAACCTTAAAGACTTGAGTGAGGCAGTTGACCTATGATCCTCTACGAAAACTTAAAGACCTAAGTGAGGTGGTCGATTAAGGACCCCCTAAACAAATTTAAAGACTTGAGTGAGGTGATCACAAACCCTTTGGGTAAACTTAAAGACTTGAGTGAGGCGGTCGACCAATGACCCCCTGGGCAAATTTAAAGACTTGAGTGAGGCGGTCACAAACCCTCCAAGTAAACTTAAATACCTAAGTGAGGTGGTCAACAATTGATCCTGTAGGCAAGCTTAAAGACCTTAGTGTGGCAGTCAACCAATGACCCCCTGGGAAAATCTAAAAACCTGAATGAGGTGATCATAGACCTCTTGGACAAACACAAAGACCTAGGTGCAATGATTAGCCAGCGAAATGTAATCCAAAAAGACATACCATAAGGCACTGACGCCCGAGAAAGCTAATAATGTGTGGGAAAGAATTAGTTAAGCTCATTTTTATATATTCGAAGGCTGATAGTCAAACCAGTTAAGCATAAAGACATTTGGATTATCTCACATTTGGATCGTCTAAAATATCGTTTGAAACATGACACATATATTTAAAAAATATTACCTAAAGAATAAGTTAAAACTTTTTTTTCTTTTCGAAAGCTGGTAGTCGAACTAGTTGAGTGTGAGTATGTTTGGATTAATTAGAATACTGTTTGAAACATGGCGAGTCTGTATGAAAGCGGGCGTTATATCCAAGAACTATTATCTAAAGAGCAAGTCAAGCTCTTTTTATTTGAAAGCTAGTAGTTGAATTAATGAAGCACGAGGGCATTCAAATTATCTAAGTACTGCTTGAAACATATGGCATCTTTATGAAAATAAACCAACTTAAAGACAGCAAGGCACAAAGGTAGGCGAAATAGTTAATGAAACAAATAAGTTGTTTGTGATTACAAAATTAAGGCAAGCAGGGAGGAGTGGTGTCCTCAACCAACCGATCATCAACTATTTCTTTACAAATTCGGCCTCAAAGACAAGTCTTTCTTTACGAGAGTCTTATTTTCTACACAAGCAACTCCTTCGCCTGCTTAAGCTTGATCTCGAGGGAGGCGACATTCTCTTCTAAGGAGGTAACCTAGCTTCTCAAAGCAGACACCTCTTCTAGTAGGGTTTTCTCTTTGTCCTCCAGTCATTCTTTAAGAGCCAAGTACTTGGCGACATCGTTGATAGCCAATTGAAGTTGAACCCGCAGATTGTTGGACACTCATTGGCTCTCGAAGATTTTCCTTCAATTGTTGGATCTCAACTTTGGTCTTCTTCACATTCTCGGTCATTCATTTTCTTTGGGCCTCGAGGTTACCGTTCTTGCGCTCGGCGGTCCGAGAAAGGACTAGGCATAACTCAATTATGCCTCAAGAACTTTTAACACTCTGCTCAGCCCAAAGGTTTCCACCTTTCCGTCATCAGAACTAGCTACCAGATATTGGTCGACAACCTCGACCAAGGGAAACTTTCGGTTCCATACCGAAGTAGTATTTGGGCTCTAATTCATAATGGACTTCCAATCAATGTCAATAGGTAGGGTCGCCTTCGAAGGGGGAGATGAGACCACCTCTACCACCTCATTTGGATTGGAACCTGGGTCTTCACGAGGGAATTTATTAGTTCTGAGTTGATTGGCATCTTGATTGATGGTCGGAACCTTTTCCTTTTCAATGACGATAAGTGGTGGATCGAGTTCCATCATTGAGGAGGTCACAACACTAGTAGGCGCTTCTTCCTTTTTTCTTTAAAATGCCTTGCACTCAGATGCTACAAGTCCTCATGCAAAGAAACTACAATAGTTAATAATTGGCTATAAAAATAAAAGAACTAGACCAGAGCATCACCCTTATTTAGAACCTTGACGCAGGAGAACATTGGGCGACTCTTTAAGGACATAATGAATTCATCCTCCCATTCTTCTAAATAGGTCTTCTCTATCCTAATACTAGCCACCAGATTCCTAGTCCAAAAAAGGGGGAAGAACTATTTGTCGGCCTAGTCGAGTAAGAAGTTTGGGCCATCCCCTACACAGCGAACCCAGAAAAATTGGTTTTTGAAGAATTTATAACTTTCGCGGAAAGGTCGAAGCAAGACATGACCTGACTGGTTACTTAATGAAGACCAACCAACTTTCTCAGTCTTCCTAATCGCAAAAAACCAGAAAACCATGTTTAATGAGGGTGGTCATCCTAATTCCTAACACAGAACCTCGAAAACTTAGACAAAGGCCCAACGGGGATGGAGCTGTATAGGAGCAACACTTAAAGTCCTAAGGACCAAGCACTCAAAGGCCGAAAAAGGGTACCATAATCCCCAATTTTAAAGCTAGGGTGTCAGACAAATAAGTATACACATGCCCTTTCCTCACTCGAACCTTCATAAACATTCTCATTGGGCCGGCAAGGTGATACTCTTATGGACCAAGGTCCGACATGGCGAATAATGCTAATTATCCCATCTAAAGCAAATAGGCTGATGAAGACTGAGGACACCTTATGAACACCCTCATCCACCAATCATAGGCCAAGGGTGGGCTACCTGTCTCCCTTTTAGTTCCCTTTAGGAAGCTTTCCACCCCTTTGTCTTCACGATACTAGATGCCTATGGAGGACTCCCCTCTCCCATTGTACCGAAGGAAGAGGTTTCCTATTTAGAGGAGGAGCTAATGATTTTTGAGAGCCGCTGAAAGGGGGTCGCACGACCCTTCATCGGTGGTCTTCCCTGCGACAAGAAGGGCGAGAGTTAGAACTTAAACTCACATCGCCATCACCACCCACAAAGGAGGTCACCAAAAATCTCTCTAGAGAAAAAACCAAAGCAGATAAAGAAAGAAAAATAAGAAGCAGAGTCGAGAAGTTCATACCTTTTGTCATAGTTACTGGAAGGGGCAAACGAACGTGGTAAAAACTATGAGAAGATCGATAACGACACAAAAAACTCAGAGCGCAGTAGTGATGAGGAAGAACAAGAAGAAGAGGGCAATGATAACTAATGATAAACAAGGAGGTATGATGCCTTGAGCCCTGTCCAATTTTCAAAATAAAAGGGAGATGGTATAGGGGAAACCAATAGTCAAATCCAACGGACAAAAATCCAACAGTTACAACCCATGTTTGTCATTCAACGGTTGGGAGCAAAAGGGCTAACCACCACAATCAACGACCAATCGCACATCGCATCCAATTAATGACACACGAAAAACGTTGCGGCTCATCATTACATCAAGAAACCCACAGGTACCACACGCAGCCAAGGATATATGCTCCCCACTAGAGGGTTAGTAGTCGACCCAATAGGGCGATAGAGTGTTCGTCTTTCACTCAGCACTCATGGGACTATAGATCTCTCAGCTAGTTAGTGAAGCCACGACACTTAGTTGGCCGAATGATCAAGTCAAAACATCTGAATGCCAAGATGGACTCTTAAACACTTGGCAATCTAAAGCACTTGACGTTTCACTTTACGCTTGTGGGGTTGTGAATCAGGCGATGGAGCCATGACACTTAGCCAACTGAAGGACCAAGTGAAAACACTCGAATGACGAAATAGACTCTTAAACACCTGGCAATCTAAAGTGCTTTACATTTCAATCTGTGCTTGTGGGACTGTGGATCGTTGGTATGTCGCGACAACTCCCGATCAGACACTAAAAAAAGACCATACAAATAACATTAAATGCTTGAGGGGAAGCCGGCCTGACTGAAGAGGCAGAGGCTAGATAGCGCAACTCTAGGACAAAGGGTGCCCTACGAGCCTCATAGAAGTCAATGAGCGTAGGCAACGACCTGGCGAGATCAGAAAGGAACCTTCTGTGTGGCCTGAAGAAAGTAACCACCCCATGATGACTATAAGGGTCACTTGAAGATAAGAGAGAGGGATCAAATTCTAAAGAGATGAGAGAAACACATTTGTAATCGGAAATTTCTATCAAGTGATAGACGTGAACAAATATAATATTTAAAAAAAATCTATATATATTTCCTTAATGTCAAAAAAACTAAAAATAAGTATTTCTTAATTATGAGTTATTTTGTTATTTTGAGAGTTTTATTTTGTTTTAATTCTTTTGCTTTGAGAAATAGAAAATATTTTGTTTTTATAAAATATTATTATTTATTGATAAAAATATGTATTGTTTTCATAAAAAATATTATTATTATTTATTATAAAAAGTCACGTTACATAAAGTAATATTTATTAAGATATTGTTTAAAGAAACCAAAACACTTTAATGGAAATATTTATATGACAAATAAAAAGTTGAAATGTTGACAAGAATCCAATGAAAACTTCGTAAACCAATATCCAAAGTCAGACCAAATGTAAATGGATATGAAAAAAATCCGAGACACAGTGACTTAGGTAAAGTACTCACGTGCAGTATGAAAACCAGTCACACAAAAATGATCAGTGGTGTAAAAAGCAGATTACGGTTTTCTATGAGTCTTTTTATTGAATACAAAACGGACTCCGTTTTAATTAGAGCTTAAAAATTAGATTTGGACATTAAATTAGAAGGCGATAAGTAAGTTTTACTATAAATTCTTATTGAAATTGACTATCTTCCTTACAAGGGGACACACTTCCTCTAATCTAATTTTTTTTCCCATAAAAAGTTATAAAATTACTTAAGGTTAAAACGATATTTTTAATGTTTTTAGATTAAAATATTTAATATTATTTTAATTATAAAATATTTAAATTAAATAAATAATCGTACAAAATAAAAATATATATATAAAATAAATCTTACAAATATTCTATCTATATAATAAATTAGAATATTTATCTTAAAAAATATTTTAGAAGTTATTTTTAAGGGATGCATTTAAAATAAAATTAGAAAATTTTCTTAATCAATTATCATTTTTAATATATTCTTTTATTTTTATTTTAAATTAAATTTTAATATTTTAAAAATATTAATATTAGATAATAATTTTGTATTACAATATAAATCATTTATTATAAATTAAAATTTATTTTGTATGTTTAAAATTATTTATTTATTACAAATTATAATTATAATTATAATACAATATATATTTAAAATATTAATTTATTATAAAATTTAATTACATAAAAAAATATTTTAAAAAATAATAAAGTGTACAGCTTACGGACATTATTAATAGATAAAATTGTAGATAATCTTTTGATGAACAATTTAGAATTCAAATAACTTATCAGATAAAAAATCATCTGAGAGATCTTTTTATCGCATTATCCGCCCAAAATTCCGAAAAATGCCTTGGTATGAAAAAAGTTGACTCAGTTAAATGTTAAGAAACTAGTCAAAAATGGCCACGCTGGCCACGTCAGCCTATTAGTACACGTGTCCAATTATGATTTGTTTATCCACGTACAGCTCTCTTCAAGCAGCGCAAAATCTTCAGCCCCGCTTCTCCTATTAGAATTCACAAACTTTCATCTTTCAGAGTTCAGATCCAATCGTGCCCTAATTTTTTTTTCTTTGAAACTTTCAATCGATCGAAGATCTTCAACAAACCGGTAAACTCTCTCTCTTTCTCTCTTCGATTCGTTTCCGAGAATTCTCAGATTCACAGATCTGTGTCATTTTCTTGCTTCGTTCGATCTGCATTTGCCTTTTGTTAATCATTTTCTGGTTCTGTGAATGCTTTTATGTGCGTCGATGATGTTAAATTCTCGTGTGCGAATGAACATGTCGTGTGCGAATTGTCGATTGATGGCGTACGATTAGGGTTTTGAATTCGTGATCATGTTCCGATTTGGGTTGTTTTAGTGTTTGTCCTTGAGTGCATCGACGCAGATCTAGCTCGATCGAGTGTGGTGATGCTTTGCTTGATTTGGTCGATTCCTCATTTCTGTTTTTAATTTTTGTTTCGTGATGAATGTTTGTGATATGTGATTGTCACTGGTTATCGGATTGGTTTGCTTTTATCATTATAATTTTTTTTTAAACCACGGATAAAGACATTTTAGATTGCCTTCTTTGTATTAGTCGATGCATGTACCAAAAGTTTGAGTTTTTTCGTTGATTGTATTATTTAAGCTGTTAATATAATTAATATTAATATTTCATGGATTTTTTCATTGATTGTATTATTTAAGCTGTTAATATAATTAATATTAATATATGAAATATTTGACGTTGTTTATATTAATTCATGGGGTGCATGGCTTGCTTGTAGAGATGACAATCTTTCAATAATTCAGGAGTTTTCTTTAGAGCTGAGAGTGATTTTTTAATGCTCATACTCAAAATAATCTCAGAAGCATGTTTCTTATTATTTTTTTTAATATTTTTCTTAATGGGCATCCAGGCAAAACCTTGTTATTACTCTTGCATATTGAAACTACTCCATGCATCATGGGTTTTGGTGACCATTATGTGAAATTCTTGCAGCTCCTGAATGAAAGAATTTAATAAGAATTATTATGTCGTGTCTATATCTGCATTACTTGGTTTCATTTTGTTGTTTTGCTGAATTATCATTTGGATGCTGCAGCTTGCTTTGAAAGTGTTGTTTTATTTTTTCTCCCCTCTTTGGAAATCCTCTTACCTAAGCCTTATAACTGTCTAATGCAGGTTAAATTTGTGTAGTTCGGCAAGATGGGAGGTGGATTTAGAGTGCTCCACTTAGTTAGACCGTTTCTCTCATTCCTTCCTGAAGTTCAGACTGCTGACAGGAAAGTGCCATTTAGAGAGAAGGTCATATATACTGTGATCTCTTTGTTCATTTTCCTTGTTTGCAGTCAGCTCCCACTGTATGGAATACATTCAACAACGGGTGCAGATCCATTCTATTGGATGCGTGTTATTCTTGCTTCAAACCGTGGAACTGTTATGGAGCTGGGAATCACCCCCATTGTGACTTCTGGGCTGGTAATGCAACTTTTGGCTGGGTCAAAGATCATCGAAGTGGACAACAATGTAAGGGAGGATCGTGCTCTCTTGTAAGTGTCTTTCTTTGTATTTTTTCTTTCTTGGTACAGTTTTTATATCTTGCCTATTACAATGCCTGTGATTTCAGCTGGTTGCTTTGTTTCTGTCAATTTGTCATATATTGTTTTACTTAGTTGTGTATACAATTTATTAGGATGGGCACTGGGACTGGGTTATGTCTTATACTCTTATGATATTCAGTTATTTTTATTTTTTCATATTTCTTTATGGAGGTTTTGCACTGTTATATATGTTGCCTATTGAGATAAATTTTTCTCTCTCCCAGAAATGGTGCACAGAAGCTACTTGGCATCTTGATAGCTGTTGGTGAGGCAGTTGCATATGTTCTTTCTGGAATGTATGGTAGTGTGGGCCAACTTGGAGTGGGAAATGCCATCCTCATCATCATTCAGCTCTGTTTTGCGGGTATCATTGTGATATGTTTAGATGAGCTCCTTCAAAAAGGCTATGGTTTGGGATCTGGAATTTCTCTATTCATTGCCACTAATATATGGTAAGTTTTATTGTTCCTTTTATTATTAATAATTTATAATTTATTTCTAGCATTAGCTTGTGTCTCATAGCAAACTTATCAAAAACTGAAAGGCCTTTTATCAAAAACTTAGGTTAATTCTCTCATTATATTGCAGTGAAAACATCATATGGAAAGCATTTAGTCCCACCACCATTAATAGTGGAAGAGGAGCTGAATTTGAGGGTGCTGTTATTGCTCTATTCCATTTGTTGATAACTAGAACAGACAAGGTTCGGGCCCTTCGAGAAGCATTTTACCGGCAAAATCTTCCCAATGTGACAAATCTGCTTGCTACCGTCTTGATCTTCCTAATTGTGATATACTTCCAAGGTTTCCGTGTGGTGTTGCCTGTGAGATCAAAGAATGCCCGTGGACAGCAGGGTTCATATCCAATCAAATTATTTTATACCTCCAACATGCCCATTATTCTTCAGTCTGCCCTTGTTTCCAATCTCTACTTCATTTCTCAGGTAGTGGAGTGTAATGATGCTAAAATGTCAGTTTGAGTTTTTCTTTTTTCACTGTTTTAACAAGATTTTACTGGATCTGTACAGCTTCTACACAGAAAGTACAGTGGAAACTTCTTTGTAGATATGTTGGGCAAATGGAAGGAGTCTGAATATGGAGGTGGTCAATCTATTCCTGTTGGTGGTATTGCATACTATATCACTGCACCTTCCAGGTAACAGAAGTGCTTCCCATTGTATGGTTTATGGATTATAGACATAAATATCTGTACTTTGTTTGTTATTCTGTTATGATCTAAAATTTCTATCAATCATCTTTTTATTGTTCGTTATTATTCTACATCAAAAATTTCATTTTGGCACTTCTTTTTTGCAGCTTAGCTGATATGGCAGCCAATCCTTTCCATGCATTGTTCTACCTTGTGTTTATGTTGTCAGCCTGTGCCTTGTTCTCTAAAACTTGGATTGAAGTCTCTGGTTCATCTGCTAGAGATGTTGCCAAGCAGCTGAAGGTATTTACATGCATTTCTGTAAATTTATTATTTTGTTTTGTTCCTGTAACTCTAGTATTTTAGTATAACGAGCTTGTTTTTTCATCATATTTGTTCATAATAAAAATTCATTTATTCATAATATTGAGCTGTTAGAAGTTTTGTTTCCCAATTAAATTAATACTGGAAAGGAAATCTCCACTTGCAACACCTGAAGCAGATAGCCATGACTGGGTCTAAAAAGCTAACTTTAGAAGCAATATTTTGTCTAATGTAGTATTTGGCCCAACTTTTCTTTTTCCTTATAAGAAGTTGAGCACACAACTTCAGAAATGCTCTTAAAAATCAAGTAATTTCCCTTTGTTTAATTAAAAAATCCCAAAATGTTGAGGTTCCATAAAAGCTAGTGATGAGAGCTTTTACTTTGAAAGGAGAAGAAAAGTATAAAAAAATTAGGCCAAACACTACCCAAAAAGATATATATTTATAGCTTTATTGCACCTTTATTAGTAATACTTTTTGTAAGTTGACCAGCCCATATCTCCAAGCACTCTCTTTTAACCCATGGCAATTGATCTTTGTAATTTGTATTTTGCAGTAAAATTCATGAATCAGCAGAATCTATTCTGTTGCCATAATATATTTTTTTTTTATTGAATTTGCAGGAACAACAAATGGTAATGCCAGGACATCGTGAGTCAAACTTGCAGAAAGAACTGAACCGATACATTCCCACTGCTGCTGCATTTGGAGGCATCTGTATTGGTGCCTTGACAGTGCTGGCAGATTTCATGGGGGCAATTGGTTCAGGGACAGGAATATTACTTGCAGTAACAATCATCTATCAGTACTTCGAGACATTTGAGAAGGAGAGAGCTAGCGAGCTTGGCTTCTTTGGTTTCTAAACTCTGCTTAGCATTTACTGTTGGTGACGCCTCTGGGCTCTACCGCACCCGCAGTTTTGATGTATTGAGGGCTTGTAGGTTGTTTAACACAGTAAGGAAGAACGTAGATTAGTTTGTATCACTTTTTTTTCTCAACTCACGAACACCTCGTAGTTTATCACTGTAAACGTTTTTGGATTTCTCTGAATATACTTGCGTTAATTTAATTTGTCAAAGTCTGACACAATGGCTTAAAACTGGATCTTAATTTATCAGCTTAGTTTTAGAAATTACTTGCTTAATTTTCTCGTTGTGCGTGGCAGTAGTGTTTTGTGTCAAAATGCGCCAACTCAACTCAATCTGTCTTTATCTTGCTGAAAAGGTTGGGTTGGACTTGATTTTATATTGTTTGTAATTATGGGTTGTGATAGGTCAAATATAAGGAACAAAAATATTTTAAACTAGTATTTAAAGAACTCACTTGATATGTAAGAGATGATAATAAAATTTGAAGTTACTACTATATTTATTTGTCTTAAAACGAAATCATCACAAAAATATTTTTTTCATAATTTTAAATAAAGAGAAACCAATTAAATTATAATAGATTACTCGTTCCCTTTAAAACATGAATTGTAATTTAGTCCGAAAGCTTATAATTCAATCTTATAATTCAAAACTTACCTAGATTATCTCATTTAACAGAGAAGAAATCTTGATTTTGCCCTCATTTTAGTTTGGCTAGAACTTGCGCAGAATAAAAGCCAGACTGAAAATGAGTACTCAAGATCAAAGATAAAGGAAATTATGTGTGTATGTGATTAGATAGCATTTTCCACCTCTTGACGAGTTGCAAGAGCAGTAAAACTCAAGAAACTAATTAAGTAAATTAAATTTTTACTAATAAAATTTTATAATAAGAATAATGTGAATAACTGATTTAAGATAGATCCTTGCTCTTGGTACATTTGGTCTTTGAGCCTCATTGATATTTTTTAATTTTTTATTATGTATTTTACTATTTGTTTAACTACATAGGAGAAAAATGATGATGTTACACATCTCGACATTCATGAATTTATGATGGGGTCATATTGAGTGGAGTGCATATCCCAAATCTACCTCTAGGACCTCTTTGGTGCATGTTCAATGTATTCGTTGAATTTGGTTGGATTGTTTTCCTTGCCTAAAATGGTTTAGATTAAGTATTTGTTAACTTGGGCTCAAATTCTTCTTAGTTTATATACTTCATAGTCCAAAGAACTCCTGCCATCATTTGGATTGTCATTTTTGTAAAAAGATATAGGATTGTCTATAAAATTAGTTTGAAAAATTAAAAATTATTATTCATTTATATATATATATTATTCAAATTATCACAATTAGTCGATATAGAATATCCGAACTTAACCATATACGGAAAGGTTCAGGTTGGAGCCCATCTACTTGACAAGTTCTTAAATTCCTAGTTGAAATGAGCAAGATCATTCCAAAGTTCACTTCATTTTTGTCCAAGTGAGCTAACGAGTGAGTGGTGAGGTTGTAAAATGGAGGAGAAACTAGTTCACGAATTGATCCCACTGGTCAATCGATGTCTGGTGAAGGGAGGAAAACCAATGTAATGACACTATTATCCTCTAGTGATGACCTAAGTTCTCTTCAATAAGCAACGCCAATTGTACATAATGGGAATTGTACAAGATGTTAGCTTAAACGAAAAATGGTTTGACTATGGAGTCTGGATCACTAACTTTCTTCGTCCTTGATGGGGTCTATGTGCTTCAATCTCCTAATTACCAACCTCTAATAGATGAATAAGGAGGTACTTTGTAAAATACACTCTAAAATGCAAAGCAAGTTAGTAATAGGAAGCGCTTCAACTTGAAAATGTGTGGCTAAGTGTGTAATTGGGCATGTTGGATGTTGCCCCTAAGTCTCCTGTTTAAGGAAAGAAGAAGGCCAGTAACACTCTTTGTTACTTTCTCTTTAGTATTTTTTTATAATTGATTAAAATTTATTAAAAATTATAAATTTTATTCTTGTCTTTACTCTTTATCTTTGTAGGATGAGTCATTTAATTTTGTTTGATAGAAAGTAAAATTGAAAAGAAAGAATTAGGAGAAAAGAAATAGAAGAAATATATTAATTGAAATAATTTTTGGATAACAGTTTGTATGGGTCCGTAAAAATTGATTTTTTTTTAAAAAAAATCAGGCTGAACCAAACGGTTAAGGTTTGGTGAATTGAATTGTTTTTTTTATATAAAAAAAAAACAGTTCGGTTAACTGAACTATTTTTAAAAAATTCAGTTTGGTTTGTTTTAAAGAATCATTCGATTTTTTTTTTATCAATTCAGTTTGGTTATCTATTTTTTTTACTTATATATGGTTTAATTTTTTAAAAATCGAACAAAACTGAATTGAGCTATTTTTTTAAGCGGTTCAGTTTTTTTTTTTCTCAAAACGGTTCAATTTTTTTAATTGATTTGGTCTTAGAGTGGTTTGATTTTTTGCATATGGATTGATAAAATTAGAAAAAAAATTGTAAAAATGCTTTCTAACTGTGTTGTATGTTTTGTTACCCATATACACGATATTTCATTTATAATCGAATAAGACTAAAATTAAGAATACAAAAAAATTAAAAATTCTCAATTTTTAACAATAAAATTTTTTCATATTTCCATATTTCCATATTTCCATGTTTATATAAAATAAATAAATATCTTTAACACTCCTCCTTAAGGTAGAGAATATTTGTCATGCGAAGCAAGTATGTCACAAAATATAGTTTATATCATAGTTCTAAATAAACACAATTTCAATCTTTTAGAGGATCATTGAAATGCAGGGAAGGGGTCGTTGAAAGTAGGACTTGCGATAGATGGGTTGTTTGGTAGAGAATTTGTTGAAAATAGGAGAGTAGAGCAAAGGGGTTGTCATAGTTAAGGAAGTGCAAGTAAGGGATCAATAAAGTAAAAGGGGTGCAACGAAGAAGTTGTCATAATCAAAGGAGCACGATGGAGAGGTTGTCAAAGAAAGGGTTACTAGAGTTAAATGAGCACGATGAAAGAGATCGTCAGAGTTGGGAGAACGCAACAATGTAGTCACTAAAGTTAGAAGAGCGTGATGAAGGAATTGTCAAAGACATAAGAGCATGATAGAGGGATTGCCTAAGATAGAACAACACAATGGAAAGGTTTCCAAAGTCAAGGAAGCGTGGAAGAGGGATATTTAGAGTCATGGGAGCATACTGAAGGAATCACCATAATCATGAGAACGTGGCAAAAGAGTTGTTGAAATGTAGACCACAAATGGTACACATGTAATTTTTGTGCAAGCCTGTGTTTTTTATGCATAGAAGAAAGGTGGCACGAAGTGTGAGTGAGACAAGTATTGGTCGCCCATAAAAAGGAACACTCATTGTGGCAAAAAGGGAATGGAGTGAGCCTAAATCACTAAGAAAGTGCGTATAGTAGTTGCAGTTATTGTTCATGCGACTATGGAAAAAAAAAGGAACAATTGAATTTTTATGTTTTTGATATCATATAAAAGTGTTTACAGAGTGTGTTGTGTATTTTGTTACACATGTAATATGGTTTATTTATAATCAAATAAGGCTAAAATTAAATATATAAATAATTATAAAAATTTCTAATTTGAGTGAAGGGAGGAGCGCAACATTGATCAAATAATACTGTTTACATAGAATAAATGAATATGTTTAATAAAAATGACATAAAGTGATTTATTTTTATTTGTTTGGTTAAATGAGAAAGTAGAAGAAATGAAATGAAAAATATTATAAAAAGATGTTATCCATTTAATTAAATTCAAATTTAATTATTACGTATTTAATCATTTTATATTTAACTAAAATATCTTAAAATAACTATTTAAAAAACTTATTATTTAAAAAAATTATATTTTTATATATGTCCTACATTTTTTTTGTTACATAAAAATGATGTGTCAATCCAAGACAAGAAAAGTCTCTGAGCTAAAAGAGCGCTGCGGGCCTGACGAGTTAGATGCGAGATTCTATTTTGTTGTACTCGATTATCCCTTAAAATTATGTCCTGCTTCTTATTAGGAGATGTGAATTCTGCGTATATTTTATATACCGTATAACATTTATATAACATGTCTTTTTTCGATGAAAAGGAGGGCCCACGACCCAGAAGAAAAACTAGCCAATAACATTACCAATTGGTGGGGTATGTAACACATTCATATAATGTGTCACTTTTCTTCTTCGTACTTAGTATTTCTTCTGTGTTTTTTTACCCTCTCGTAACCAAAAACAAAATTCTGCCCATGTTATCGAAAAAAGATGAAACGGGTATATGAAAATAAAAAATACCAATAACACGTGCAAGGCATTCCAAATCTTGATTAGTTTGATTTTCATTCGAAATCACTGTTGAGGAGTAAGGAAATAGAATATTATGGGATCTACTGATTTTTATCATATCTCCTTCCTAATTTATTATCAAACAAACAAAGAAAATATTTAATCTTTTTCCTAAATTTCTCCCTCTTAGATCACCCAAAGAAAACAAAGAATTAATGTGAGATGGATGTAATAGCTTGAGGATCATGGGATTTGTCTGTAAATAGCGATAGTAATAGTCTCTCAGTATTAGTGATAAATTTCAAAAATATTTTTGGTCGTACAACATATGAGTTTTAAGTTCTTATAAAAATTTAATATATTTTTAATTTCTACATTTTAATAGAAAACATGATTTTAGTATTTAATGAAAGACCGGAACCATATCATTTTTTTAAATATAAGAACTAAAAGTATTAAAGTTTTATAGGAATTAAAATAGTAAAACTATAATTTGAAATATTTATATATACAGATAGATTTCTATGAAGGGCGATCTGATAAGAGGGGATTAGTTGGATGAAAAATAAATTTCAGATATCTCCTGATTTAAAAAAAAAAATATATATATATATAGATAACTTAAATATAAGAGAAAAGAACTATCAAGAAAATATAAGAGAAAGGAAAATAAAATTAAAAAAAAGTGAAAAAATAATAATTAAAAAAAAAGAATAGATGCATAGTTAATATTTTAGAGGAAGTTTTCATATAAAAAGAAAAAATTACAAGCAATTAAAGTTCAAATTTAAAATTTTGAAGTTTTAATGCAAAACTAAATTTTAATATAAAAAAGAAATCATAGCGTAAAAGAAAAGTTAAAAATAATCAATGATTTAGGAATCTTTAAAAGAATATAAGAATAAATGGTAAATAATGTTATAATAAAAAATAAAGTATAATAAAAATGTCGTTATATTAAAGAACGAAAATTTATAATAAATGGTTGAACAAATAAAAAAAATTAACTAATTGTAGTTTGGTTGGAGTATTTCACATGATGCTAAGGTGAATCTATTAAATAAGGTCAACTATGTAAAATCTCGAAGTTTGATGAAAGAATTAAATAAAATAACGATTTATTATATAAACATTTTGTATTGAAAATTTATTATTCTTTATGAATTAAGTAAAGAAACATTATACAATCAAGTTATTTACAATTGATATTTTTAATATTTAAATTGCCGAACCAAATATTATTAATATTCAAACACAATTTAACAACTTATTAGGATCCATATGACAATTTTTTTAATAAAAAAAGACTTACTAGCTACAGGACGGCAATGGCTTTCAAGTTTAATTAATTTTAATTAATTCAGGATGCATGAACCTTAACTCCATGGTAAGGTATTGCTGACCTAGAAGTCATGTGTTTAATTCTTAAAAAGTAAACCTAACCCTTAAACTTATTTTTAACTAACACTTAAAACTTTGCTCTCGTAAGGATTAAGTGGAATTTGAATAAAAGTAATAAGTTTATTCTTTTTTTTTAAGAGGATAACAAGTTTAGTCTATTGAACTTATAATTCCACGTACGTAACCTTTAAATTTATATACTTTTTAAAATATTGTGCCAATTCAGTTTCTCAATCTCAACCTGACTAGGTTTAAACATTAAACAAGACATGACACTACATATTAAGCAGCCACATCACATCTACAAAACTGCATCTGTTAAACTACAAAGTCACCTCATAAAACAAAAACTACAAAGTCAGACCCAATTCAAGGTTGATTTATGCCACACGATACTAGAAGCAAATTACTATTTATTAACTATTTAATATTGAATTAACCTCTGTTAATATTTCTTTTTAATGAAAATTAAATTATCTATCATTATTATAATCGCTATAGATAGTCTTTATATATATTTTTTGGAACTATTTTGTGTCTTATCTAACCTTATAAACTACACTATTATTATGTTTTGATTACATATAAAAAAAAAATCACCACACTAACTGGGTATAGAGAGGCATGGAATGCCTCTTATAAATACTGAGAATTTGATTAATATTTCTGTAACCAAATATATAAAATATTAGTATATAATATTTAATAATATATGCATTTACAGAGTAAATAATTTTTACACGATAATTCAATTATAATATGTTGTGTATAATAAGTTTTTTTATTTTTATAATATTTATCTTAAAAATCATATAGAAATATTTTTAATTTGTTGGTAATATAAAAAAACTTTTACACAGAAAATATATTTATTTTTATTGAACATTATTATTAATACATTAAACGTTAATATAATACATTAGAATTTTAGACTTCAAAGTTTATACTACTAGTTTAATTTTATTTGACAATTATAAAAAGTAACGTTAACACTTGGCAACTTTTTATTTGTTAATAAATAGTTTTTTTTTTTTTTGTAGCAACTTATCTTTTCAAAGGATTAGCACCAATTTCATTGACCTACACAAATCTATTCATATATTATAATCGAAAATATATAATTTGGAGTTAAACTCTTGTTATCCTCTCACACTTAATTAGATTTTTTTTCTTCTTACGAGGTGCATTTCAAATATTATATTTATAACTAGTCATTTTTTTTATATTTCAATTATCTCAAATTATCCTATATTCTTTTATCATATATTTAATTTTTAACTTTCTATCTCTTTTGATCTATTATTTTTTACCTTTATTTTTATATTAAATTTTTATAATTTTAAATTATTAATAATTAAAAATAACCTTATATCAAATTTAAATTCATTAAAATTTTAAAAATAGTTTATATATTTAAAATACTTATTTATTATAAAATTTAATTATATAAAACAAACAATTATCCTATACAATACAAATATTAAAATGCCAGTGGTTTAGATTTTTATAACTATTCCATTGAAGTTATCCATTTCATAACGTCACTTGATTAAATATTTTTATGATAAATTTGATAGGTTATACGTAAGATCGTAAGAAGAATAGAAGATCCGTGCTAAGCACGGATCTATTAGTTTCAACTTCACGAAAAATGAAATCAGAGGGAAATATAGATTGTTCTACCAATCGACCCTGCCTTTCCACTATGGATCATGATTTTCTCTAGCTTCTTTTTTATTATTATTATTAAAAAAATGTTACATTTTGGTCATTAGTTCTTTAAGATTAATTTTATATAGATGGTTGTATTCTTGACAAAGAAAAATTGGAGTCATCGTTCCATTTTACTATGAAAGAGTTTTTATTAAAAGAAATATTACTGTAACAAAATTGTTTTATGATAAGGAGATTATATTTCAATTATACAAAATATTCTCGATAGTAGGTGTATGGGTAGAATCCGGATATCTAATCGGTGACCAAATACTATCAAGATCTTATTATGCAGATAGGGAGTCATCGGTGGAGAAAAGGACATAACATTGAATAAGGGGGGTAAGGAAGTCACAATTTATGAAACAATATAAGGTGAGAGTAACAAAAATTTAAAAGGCTATTAAGAGGTAAAGGTAAAATAAATTACTTTTGATTTATGAGAGGGGAAAAATATCTCATTTGACTTAAGCATTGGAGTGTGTTTGTAGCTACTTTCTCCTTTTGGATTTAGCTAAGAGGAAGGGGATAACTGATCGAGTCGAGATCAAAACATCAAAGAAAGTTGAAATCAACCATCCATAAGGAGCCAAAGTGGAGTTGAGCACATGTAGGTTCGTGTAAGAACATTGATAAGTTAAGATTTAGTCATTATTTCCCCTTTTAAAATACTAGATTTTCTTAAGCTAAAGTAGCACAGGGTCAACCTAGGTTATTCTTCTCAAGGACACGTGACTCTTGTATTTTTAAGGTTCAAGACTGGAAAGGGATGAAACTGGACGTAGGATGCAAACTCGGCCTGAATTGTAAAAGGAGATTTTAATACAAGAAAGTAAATTGCAAGAAATGTAAATATCTAACTAAAGAACATAAAACTTAAAGATGATCTATGGTTACTAACGTTTCTAAAATTGCTTTAGGTTATTAAGACTCCTATGACATATTTACTTCATCATTGTCTGGGTTTACCGCTTACTAATTTCAATTTTAAGTCTTATTATGCCAATGATTTTTCACCAATCCAATTACCTACGACGATCGTCGAACATTTGTCATGTGCTAACTAATGACTTATGTGTTGTGATTCAGATAATAGCATAAGAACACACAACTAAAATAAAAGATGAGAAAAACACACTACCTAGTGGCAAAGAATGTAATTTACTAATAAAGTAATTACAACAAAAGAACAAGGAAACAATTTGGGAATTTTCTCCCACACTGCTGGGACACTCTTTGTTATTTTTCTCTTAGTGGTGTGTATTTCCTCGCTTTACGCTCCCTTATATAAGGGAAGGAAACCGCGTAACGGAAGAGGAATTAAAAAGAAAAAAAAAAGTGGCGTTTATGGACAATAAAAGCGGTGGCGTTTTATTGACAATAAAAACGGTGGCCGTTTTATTGACAATAAAAGCAGTGGCATTTTTTTATTGGCTTTTCAACAATCTCCACTTGAAGATTTTGATTAGATTAATCAAATCTTCACACCTTTATTCTTTATCCTTTGCCATACATGTAGCTTACTTTTCCGATGAGCCACAAGAGGATCGACTCCATGCGAACTTGTCAATGCTAACTGGCTTTGTCATAACATCTGCTAGGTTCTCATCGGTGTGAATCTTTTGCATATCCACACTTCCTTCTTCCACCACTTCTCGAACAAAGTGATATCTTATGGCTATGTGCTTTGTCCTAGAATGAAAAGGCTGGATTCCTTGCAATGTGTAAAACACTTTCTGATTGTCACAATACACAACAATTTGTTCTTTGCTTGTGCCCGAGTTCCTCCATTACCTTTTTAATCCAAATAGCTTCCTTACATGCCGGGTGGTGCCATGTACTCAGCTTCAGTAGTAGACAGAGCTATAACATCCTGTAACTTGGATAACCAACTTACTGCCCCCTCCGCAATTGTAAATACATAGCCAAGAGTAGATTTTCTTTTATCCACATCACCGCAAAATCTGAATCGACATAACCTCCGACAAGTAGTTCTGATCCTCCGTAACATAAAGCAACACCCGAGGTCCCTTTGATATATCTAAGGATCCTCTTAATAGCATTCCAATGTTCTCCACCAGGATTTCCCATGAATTTACTAACCACTCCCACCGCTTGTGCAAAGTCCGGTCTTGACAAATCATGGCATACATAAGACTTCCCACTGATGCATACGGTACTCGAGACATCTCCATCCTCTTCTTCTTTTGCTAGGGCTCATCTTGGAGGATAACTTGAAGTTAGTAGGAAGAGGGGTAGAAATTGGCTTACAATCTTGCATGTTGCGCCGCAAGATTTTCGATAAGTAATTCTTCCGAGAAAGCCAAACCTTCCTATCTTTTTCTGTCTCGGTGAATTTGCATCCCTAAAATCTTGTTTGCAGGTCCCAAATCCTTCATATCAAATTCCTTAGCCAATTGTGCCTTTAATTCTTGGATTTGATCTTTGTTGGGGCCTACCACCAACATGTCATCCACATCTGATAGCAGAATAACAAAATCAGTATTACCAAACCTATTGTAATAAGTACAATGGTGCGAGCTCAGTCTATTGTAACCAAGGCTAATAATGAAGGAATCAAATCTCTTGTACCAACACTGGGCAGGCGCCTGCTTTAGGCCAATGCAGAGATTTGGTCAACCTGCAAACCAAGTTTTCTTGTGTTTTAAAGCCTCCTAGGTTGGAGCATATAAATTTCCTCTTCAAGTTCTCCATGAAGAAAAGCAGTCTTTACATCTAATTGCTCAAGATGTAAATCAAATACAGCACACATAGCTAGAACAATTCTGATTGTCGTCATCCCGACAACTGGTGAGAATATCTCATTGAAGTCAATACCTTCTTTTTGAGCATATCCCTTTAGTACCAATCTAGCACGATATCTTTCCACTTGATCATTGCCATCTCGCTTGATCTTATAGACCCATTTACAGCCGATGGCTTTCAGGCCCTTTGGTAGTTCCACAAGATTCCATGTCTTGTTCTGTGAAGAGCCTCAATTTCTTCCTGCATTGCAGTCATCCAAAGAGAAGCATCTGAACCACTCACAGCCTCCTGAAAAGTTGAAGGTTCTCCTTCTTCATTTAGAAGACAATACGCATCATGACTAGTCATCACATATTTTGAATGCCAAGATGGTTTGCTCCTTTCTCTTGTTGATCGTCGGAGTTCTCCATTGCCAACCTCATTTGGCTCCTGTTCTTCATGCTGCCCTTCTAACTCGGAGGAAACTTCGAAGTCTTCTTCTCAATTGCACTGTAACCTTGTCTCTATCAAGCTGTTATTTGTGCGCTCATTTTGCAGTTCATTTTCTGCAAAGACTACATTCTCGCTAACAATAACCTTGTGGGCGGTGGGATCCCAAGCGATACCCCTTCACATTGTCAAGCATAGCCCAAGAAGATACATTTCCTGGATTTTGGATCCAGCTTTGTTCTTTCTTGTGAGTTGTACATTACGTACAGGGACAGCCAAAAACCCGTAAGGATGAATAATCAGCCGGTTTACCATTCCACACCTCCATTGGTGTACTCAAACCAATTCTTTGTTGATGGAGATCGATTTATTACATAACAGGCAGTTTTTCTGCTTACGCCCAGAAAAGACTTGGCCACTCCTGCTGTTTGCAACATAGCTCTTGTTCTTTCGGGAGAGTTCTATTCATCCGCTCTGCTACACCATTCTGGGCTGAGGTGTATGTGGGACGAAAAATTGTCGACAATACCCTCTTGCTTGCGAGAATGCTAAAAATTCTCCATCTACATATTCTCCTCCGTTATCTGTCCTCAAGCACTTAATTTTCCTCCCAGTCTCAAGTTCTACTTGTGCTTTGAATTCCTTGAACTGAGAAAATACACTTGACTTCGTTTTGATAGGGTACACCCACAATCTCTGGAGTAATCATCGATAAACGATACAAAATATTTTGCTCCTCCTAGGGATAATCCGGTGATTCCCACACATCTGAATGAATCAAGTCTAATTTGTGTTTACTCTGGTAGTCGTCTTAGCAAACTTCAATTTGTGTTGCTTACTTATCACACAGATGTTCACGAAGGGTAAACTTACTTCTTTAAGCAGGGTAAGAGATTACGCGTTCAAGAATTTTCAGACCACGTTTCGACATATGACCAAGTCTGTAATGCCACATAAATGTCACATCTTCCTGACTTGGTGCTGCAACTGATGCATTCGCTTCTTTGCAACGTATCTCCAGCCAGCATATACAAATTTGCCAAGATCTTCTTAGCCTTCATGACTACCAAGTTCCCCTCACCACCTTTAAGATTTCATCTTCAACATGGATCTTACATCCGAGATCATCTAATTGCCCTATGGACAGTAGATTCTTCTTCAAGTCCTTCACATGTCGTACCCTTGAATTGTGCGAACAGTACCATCATACATTTTTATTTTGACAGTACCTACTCCAGCAATCTCCAAGGCATGGTTGTTTCCCATGAACACGGATCCACCTGAGATAGGCTCATAAGTGTGAAACCAATCTCGATGCGGAGTCATGTGCCAAGTTGCACCTGAATCCACTATCCATTTATCATGAAACTCCCTTTTCTTGTTGGGACTCATTCTTTGTATCACTCACCAGAATGTCTCCATCTTCTAAGGTATTTGCAACATTACCTTGTGAAGATGATTCTTCAGAGTTCTTTTGTTCATTCTTCCTCTTCCAACACTCTTTCTTCGTGTGCCCTTTCTTGCCACAATAGTAGCATTTGAAATTCTTCTTGCTTCGAGAGTTTGACCTATAATGATTTTGACTCCCACTTGAGCCACGTTAAGTTGATCTTCCTCTCATCATTGTTAAAGCTTCTGCTTGTTTGGAACTTTCCACTTTGCTCATCCTTCTGGATTCTTCTTCAAGAATAGCTCCAATGACGTCCTCAAAGTGTAAATTCCCATCAATATTATTATTTGTAATATTGATGATGAGTTGATCATACGAGTCGGAGTAAACTCGAAGTAGAAGCTCCGCACGTTCATTTTCAACTATATTGAAATCTGCTGCTGATAATTGGGCAAACAAGGTGTTCAACTGGTTGATGTGGTCCGTCACCGATATGGACTCACTCATAGAAGAGTATAGAGTTTTCTCTTCAAGAATATTCTTGTGTGAAGTGATTTTACCTCATATAGTTTGATGAGGGTATCCCAAATCTCCTTCGCTGTATTCTTTTTTCTCGCCACACTGGATAGAACTGAATCCGCCATTGCTAAGTGCAAATTTGCAATAGCATTGTCATTGATTTCTTTCCACCGCTGGTCCGTGTGAGTCAGCGGTTCTTCCTTCAATTGCCTCTATGCAATTGTCTTTCCTTAGAATGGCCTTCATCTTTAATTTCCACAATGAGAAATTACTCCCATTGAACTTCTATCTATCTCATATTTCGTCGTCATGGTTTTAAAACCGACTTATGCAACCTTCACTTATGAATAGTATTGCCTAATGGAACGACAACGGTAGGCCGTGAACAAGTTCACACTACCACGCTCAAAGAACAAGAATAACTCTTTTTGATGTGGAAGATCAGCTTAACCTTTGCAACTACGAAAGCATACTAAGAATTTTCTCCAACACTATTCTAGTGACTATAGAAATGAAAGCACAACTAACTGGCTCGATACCACTTTGTTGTGATTCAGATAATAGCATAAGAACACACAACTAAAATAAAAGATGAGAAAAACACACTACCCAGTGGCAAAGAATGTAATTTACTAATAAAGTAATTACAACAAAAGAACAAGGAAACAATTTGGGAATTTTCTCCCACACTGCTGGGACACTCTTTGTTATTTTTCTCTCAGTGGTGTGTATTTCCTACTGCCTACGCTCCCCTTATATAAGGGAAGGAAACCGCGTAACGGAAGAGGAATTAAAAAGAAAAAAAAAACGGTGGCCGTTTTATGGACAATAAAAACGGTGGCCGTTTTATTGACAATAAAAACGGTGGCCGTTTTATTGACAATAAAAACGGTGGCCGTTTTTATTGGCTTTTCAACATTATGCAATCACTACTTCGAGTTTGATAAGGAATACGCACTTGATTGATGTAGATTATCTAGAATTTATCTATTTTGTTGTTAGAGTGGTTCCGATCGACCCCTAAACTAACGTGCTCTACTTCTTACTGTACATAATTGTGACTTAAGTAAGAAAAGATTATGCTAACAGAAATCAGTCATAACAAGAACAAAATCTTGATCATTCATTGATTAACCTGGAATGTGATACAAGAGAAAAGTATAGAGTTGTGTATGGATTGTGGATCAATTTTCCGCGACGATCGCCAGCAATAGTTGCAGTGTTCCACCATCGTTGGCCAAGTACTGAAGGGCTAAATTACTAAATAGTGTGCCAGCATGCCTTGACAGTCTCCTCTTAGCAATCAGCCGCTACCCAAACACAAGTCCTGTACCCACTCGATTGATTACGCACTCTTTGAAGTATCGTGGAATAAAGAGGTATGAATGGAATTTTGGCTCGTGAAAATGGAAGATATGTAGGCTAGAGTAGTGGTGTGCGACCGATCTAGCTAACCAACGGATGTTGACGCACATCTCTTCTATACATGCATTCCTAACTAACTTCATAACCGTATTAACTGAAATAACAACTTTAACTACCTGACCTAACAAAATCACCACAAACAATAAATCTAATACTTTTCCTACTCTACGTGTTTGGATCTTGCTTTTGGTGGAGTCATCCTTCTAGAGCCGGGATGGATCCAGTTCCGGATAGGAGTTGGCTCTTGACTTGAGGTCGACCACAGAGTTGATTTGGAGGAGTTGGCTTTGTCTGACCGAGATGACTTCCTCGTTGACTTTGACTTCGTTTCTTAGTCTCTTCTTCAACCTACAAAACAATACTTTGCCTTTTGTTAGTTAATATCAGAAATTTGGCCAGGATTTGTTTATTCCTTAGTTTAAACTTAGGAAATCTAAATCTTAGCTAACACTTGATTCTTAACCATTGTTTATATTCTATTTTACCCATCTTAAAGACCTACTATGGGATATAAATTGTGTACTATCAAACATCTAGCATCATTTATAGGGACAAAGGAAAATATCCTTTAAACCACAATAATGGTGAGAACATGAAACACTAATGAAAGAGAAGGAAGAATGATCAACAACCACCTTTGATGACAGATCCGAGGAATATATGTGTCAAAGCTTTGCAAGAAGGACATCTAATAGAAATGGCCATGCAACAAAAAAGAACTAATCAATGAAAAAAAAGTGCGAAGGAGATTGAGGCACTAAGAAGAGAAAATGTCAAAATTAAGATCCAAGTGACTAGAAGTAGGACAATTAGCAACAAATACATCTCGTAATCTTGGTGATCATGAGGACACTAGTGGATCTCATGGAGGAAATATTCAAAGATCCATATTTGACACCAACATATCCTACATGTTTAGCCAATGTAGTTTTAGTAAAAGAAAAAGTGGAAAAAGGAGAATGTGTATTGATTACATTAATCTAAATAAGGAGTGTCCAATTGATTCATATCATTTGCCTGGTATAGATCGGTTAGTCGATAGCACCTTGGGCTATGACATGTTGAGCTTTTTAAATACACACGTAGGATACAATCATTAAGACAAGACAACATTCATGATTGAGGGACCTAATTATTACTATAACGTGATACCTTTTGGGTTGAAGAATGTAGGAGCAACTTACCGAAGGTTAATGGATAAAATATTTCTTAATCAAATTGGAAAAAAATCTAGAGGTGTATGTGACATCTTTTACTCCTCTGACATCTATATTTAGTAAAAGAAAATAAAAGAATTAAAATGTCAATTATGTTCTCATTCATTCTAAAAAGGTAAAGAGTTCACATTTATAAACAATACGGAAAATATATCAAATCCAAAGTGATGGCACAAACTATAAATCTAGCCATGATATCACAACCTATCAGAGCATATCATCTCCTACACAAACTACTAAAGGAAATAAAGTAATAAAAGGCCGCATCATACTCTTCAAGATCTTACTTAGCTTCCTCACCTGAACGTGACATTTAACCTAAACATAAACAATATAAAACAAAGGGATTGAGAAACGCATCTCACTCCACTCGTAGTGCAAGTACAACATAAATAACACACACAACACCATGCAATAGATAAAAGTGCAAGCATAACAAATTATAACAATTACATAAATACATTCACTTGAATGCATGCGAATGACACAATGTGACTCATGACATTTGAATATATGTGAACAATGTTATGTCACTCACAACACTTGAATACATGTGAACAACGTTATGTCACTCACATGACACTTGAACACAGGTGAGTGACATGATACCACTCATGACACTTGAATACATGAATGACACTATGTCACTCACCACACTTGAATACATGTGAATGACGCTATGTTACTCACAAAACTTGAATACATGTGAATGATGTTATGCCACTCACACGATACTTGAATAAATGTGAACAACGCTATGCCACTCACAACATACAAATACACGTGAACGACGCTATGCCACTCACACGATACTTGAATACATGTGAATGACACAACGACACTCATGAATCTTGAATACATGTGAATGACACTATGTCACTCACATGACACTTGAATACATATGAATGATGCTATGCTACTCACAACACTTATCCTTATTAAATGATACCTAACATAGTTTATTCTTTATCGTTTCGCTTTTTGCAAATTGAGCTAATAAAGACCATTCTCGCCCCTTTAGACATAGGTACCTCATCCATGACCCACAATAACCATTCTTGTCCCTTTGGACTAGGTCACAAACTTAACAAGTGTTCTTGAGCCCATTTTCTTTATCTATTGGCCCAGGTAACCCCTCAACACTCATCATCATCACATATTTTCATTTTCATGTTCTCAACGTGCATTTCAAACACTATTATAACATATGTGTTTCTTCATGACTTATCATGTCTCGAATTCAACTTATCATAGCATACACAACTACATAAATAACTTTATACAGTAAGGTCTAGGGTAGCATGGGCATACTCCTTCCAGCACAGTCGTGCACTAACATAGGTGTGCACTAGCATAGGCGTGCTTAACAAATTGCGATTCGTGGTCTAAAGTTGCAAATTCTTAATGGGGAAAGCCTAGGGTTCTCCTACGTTCTTCATACACAACCAATTCCAAACATTCTTCATACATAACCAATTCCAAACATTCTTCATGTACAACCAATACAAACATCTTAATCCATAAACTTTAATATCCTTTCAGAAACTTCTAATATCATACAATCATTATACATTTAAGGAACCAAGGCATAAACTTGGGGTTCTTAGGGAAATCCCTCAACCTACGACTACAAGGTTAAAAGTAATATGCTCTACCAATTGGAAGATATAAACAAACATGACAAATTGGAGTTCCCGTGACAACCAATTTTAACTCACAATCACAAAATTAAGAGTCTTGTACTCTATCAATTGACAAAGATAAACAATCACAAGCAAACAACTAAACACTTAGTCAACTAACAGAGGTAGTCAAACACAAGCAACCACTAGGGGTCTAAGGCCAACCTTTCTACTTATAGTCATACCTACATCCTTAAGTAAAATTTTTCACTCCCCCTTACCTAGAATGTCGCCACCAAACAAAATCCTTGTCCCTCAAAGTGATCCTTCAAGTTGCTCCTTTATATAGGAACAACTAACATATTTAGAAGACTGACGTGTAAAATCGGGGTACTACAAGTCACCTTTTTTTATAGAGCCTCGTAATGGGCTAAACTAGACTATTAAATATCTATTATTTAAATATTTATTTGCTATCAAATTTATATATAAAGATAATATTTTTTAAATATAGATAATATCTTTTTAAATATTCAAATATCCATAATTGTATTTGGAAGTTTGTTAAACATTTGTTAACCATAAAGATTATATAAATATCTTTTTTAAATATCTAAAAATTGTTAATTAAATTTGAATTCAAATATTACCTGATCTTAAAGTAACACCTATTTCCTAAAAAATACAATATATTTAATTATTCACAAAATATAAATTATCCTAATAGGTGATAAAACATATTAGGAAATTACTTAATAGGATAATTACAAACAATAATAATAGCACAAAAATCAAGGTTTTATAGTGTATGTATATGATATGGTGGTAAAATCTCAAAGCCCCAATGCTCATGTTTTAGACTTATAAAAAGTGTTCGGAGAAATCAAAAAGCACTACATGAGGTTAAACTTGAAAAAAAATGTGTGTTTGTTGTGAAAGGAGAAAAATTCTTAGGTTTCATGATTATCCATAGGGGCGTAGAGGCAAATCCTGGTAAATGTCAAGCACTCATCGACATGAGATGTTCAACAAATATGAAAGAGGTACGAAAGTTGACGGGGAGACTTGCTTCATTATCTTTTCCAACTGAAAAAGCTAGACCATTTTTCCATATGCTAAAAACCCAACAACCTTTTGGTGGGATGATAAATATGAAACAACATTTAAGGACCTAAAATTCTTTTTGGTGACACCACCAATACTAACAAAATTGATGCAAGGTCGACCCTTATTGTTATATTCAACGGTATCCGAACAAGCCATCAACTCGATGATAGTTCAAGAAACACTAGAGAGGAAATTACTGATGTATTATATTAGTAAAGTACTACAAGAAGCCTAAGTCTGGTATCAAAATTGAAATATTAGTGTTAGCTTTAGTGATAGTAGCTCGACATCTAAGGTCATACTTTCAAAGTCATCAGGTGGTGGTAAAAATAGATCATCCCATCAAGCAAGTTTTATGGAAACCGAGTTGGCAAGGAGAATGGTTGATAAACCGAATTTTTGTATAATGCTAAGGAGTTTTGGGTGAAATTTTTATTGTTTTTAACATTTATCACACATAATTCACCTTTGTCCTTTGAGTTTAATGTAATATAGACCCACGAGAAAAAAAAAAACAAGGTAACAAAATTGAGATTTTTTGTCCCAAAAAAAGGAAGTCCACTAAGGAGGTTTACTCTATACATTATGAAAGGGAGCAACCAGGGAGTAGAGAAAGGCACCCATAAATTCCACATCATTTGTTTCTCATTTTCTTTCTCACCCTGTACTTAAGGCCATTTAGCAAGGCCAAGACATAAGACAAGGTGAAGGAGTGAAGTCTCCAATATTCATGGGTTCTTATTTCTTATCTTTCTTTTATGTATTATTTGTTTTCTTGTAGTCTAATCATGAGTATGAGTGGTTAAACCCCTTTTGTGAGTTATAGCCTAGTTTGTATTTGGAACCCTTAGTCTAACATTAAATGTGAATGTTTGCTTTTTCTCTTATATATCATATCCACAAAAATTAGTATAAGTGATTACCAGTTTTTTTGGAAATTCTTATATGATTCAAGCAAACCAATTTTTAAAGTTTTTAGGGAAAAGAAAAGAATTGAGGAAAATAAAGCAAAATAATTTGAATTTGAATTCAAGTAAATATGGGTTTTTTACTTCATTTGTATTCTTTACTCCCTAATCCTAATTTCATGTGAATTTCCTTACTTATTCTCTTATTATTGATCTTACCCCTTAATTTTATTAGGAAATCTTGGTCTAGTACTCCCAATATTCTTTACCTTAAAGTACAACCCTAATTGATCATATAGAGACATAATTTAAAATAAGCATGAAGCAAATAGAGGTGGATTAATTAAATTAATTAATCTAATCAGATATTTTGAAAAGAGCTTGGTCATGCATTTTTCTTAAAACTAATTTGTTTTATAGTTCTACCTATTAATTGCGATACGACCATTGATCAATTAACCAATTGAGATAAATGATTATTAAACCTTTTACAAATAATTATAATAAAATAATTAATAAGAAAAAAATCAAGCATTCACATTTAATATCAGATTAGGGGTTCCAAATACAAATTAGGTAATAACTCATAAAAGGGATTTAGCCACTCATACTCATTATTAGACTACAAGAAAATGAATAATACATAAAGGAAGGTAAGAAAAAGGAATTTTTGGATATTGAAGAGTTCACTCCTTCACCTTATCTTATGTCTTAGCTTTCCTAAATGACCCTAAGTTCTCAAGAGAGGCCTAAAAACTCTAAAAGAGGAAGAAAGAAAATGAGAGACTACAGTTGTGGAATTTTTGGATGTCTTTCTCTACTCCCTGGTGGGCTTCCTCTTTTTGGGCCAAAAAAAATCTTAATTTTTTGTTAAGTTGTCTTCTATTTTCTCTCATGAGCCTATGTCATATTAAATTCAAAGGACAAGGTGAATTCTATGTGATAAATGTTAAAAACAATAAACTTTTCACCCAAAAATTCTTAGTAGCAATATATAAAAATTTGGTTTATCAATGATAGCATGGTCGATTGAGTTATCTAAATTCGACTTGGAGTTTAAACCAAGAAGACCTATAAAGTCACAATGTCTAGCTAATTTTGTAGTCAAACTCAATACAATTCTCAAGTCAAATATATGGTGGACTCTATTCGTAGATAGGTCATCCAACCTTAAAGGAAGCAAAGCATGAGTTATTTTGGAAGGACCCAAGGGCATAGTCCTTGAACATTTGTTAAATTTTGACTAAGTCCTCAAACAATAAGGCTGAGTACGAGGTCCTTATAGTAGGTTTAGGCCTAGCATTAGAGGTAAGAGCAAAGAAGGTTACATGTAAAAGTGATTCACAACTCATAACTGATTAGGCATCAAGTTCCTAGCAAACTAAGGATCCCAATCTTTTTTAGTACAATCACAAGGTCCAAAATTTGCTAAAGGAATTTAATGAGTAGAAATTGAAGCATATCTTGAGAGAAGATAATGCTAGAGCATACTTGTTGTCTAAACTAGCTAGCACAAAATAGTTGAGTCATCATTGTACAATGATACACAAAGCACTCAATGTACTAGTATTAAGGAAAGATAGGTTTATACTAATGACACGGAAAGAGACAATAGGATGACACCTTTGTGGAAATCCATAAATAAAGGTGCTCTATCGAGGGATAAGGTGGAAGAAACAAAAATACAGAGGAAGGCATCTCACTACATAATTCGTACAAGAATATTATATAAAAGAGGGTTCTCAACACCTTTTTTGAAATGCCTTAATACTGAGCAGTCATTGTTTGTGTTAGATGAAATCCACATAGGAATTTGTGGCATGCACATAAGAGGAAGATCAATGGCGACTCGAGTCCTTAAGGTCGAATACTACTGGTCTACCCTTTAAGTCGATTATGCCACATATATCTAGTGATGAAAGGAGTATCAAGCCCATGATATTCTAAATCATTCCCCCAAGAAGAGATTCACAACATCATATCGACCTGGCTGTTTAAAATGTATAGCATGGATATGTTAGGATCATTCACAATGGTCAAAGGACAGATAAAATTCTTTGCTAGTAAGTTTTTGCTTTAAATTGTGTTAAATCGATGTTGTTATGAATAAAACTCATCTTGATGTGAAAATATTTTGATTGATGTTTTTTATCTAATAAGTTTCTATGCTCTAATAAGTTATGTTTGATATAATTATTGTTTGATTGCTCAAATCATATATGCTTTGATAAAATAAATACAAGTATTTTAAACATATTGTCTATAGAAACACTTGACATATAATGATCTAAAAATTAAATCATCTTTAGACAAATACATATTTTATGAAAAACTTATAGTTGTTTGTCACCATAAATTATAAGAAGATTTTCCCATAAATTTTGATTAATAACAATCGAACAAGTTTTTTAGAAACAAAGGACAATAAGTAGTCTTTTATTAGTAACATATTTAAGAAGCTTTGCATGTAAGTTAAAAGCTTATATTTGAATATATCTTATCAATATCAAAAGGCGTGCCCTAAAAGAATGAAGTAGCAATTCCTAAAATGTACTTTTTTCATCTACAACAATGCATGTATATAAGAAGAGAAAGATAAGCAAAATGTTTTATCATATCAAAGTGATAAGTTGGTGAAATGTATTTACTAAAGCATTTATTATCCCCAATGAACACTTTCTCTCTCCTAAAAGAAGAAAGATGTTAGGATGGTTACCAGACTCTCACAATGGATATATATTGGAAGACCTCTTATATAAAGAATGTTGAAGACTATAACAAGAAAGAAGTGATAGACTATATACTTCATTATAAATTTCATCTTAAAGACAATATAGAGATAGTATGAGTTTACCCTAAATCATATTCTAAGTGAATTTGGTTAAATCTTGGAGAGGCTTTATGTGCAAAGAATACTTATGTAATTTTCTTGAATAGACAAAGAAAATACTACTTGGTAGTTGAGCCTAAAGAGGTTTATGATAAAAGAATACTTGTAACTGTGATTCAGTTAGTGAAAAACCTAATGGTGTATCAAATATTAGAAGTAGACTCAAGGTTTAAGACGAACCAAGATAAAACCTTTGTGTTGTTTCTCTTTCTCTCATACTAAGTATTCTTTATTAATGAGGTTTTTAAAAGCATTCTTAAAAGATATCTCCCAACAAACCAACGCCTTTACATATAGTTCTTTTACACGATAAACGCTACTACATCCTCTTGAAAAAGTTTTTAAACATAATTCAACCTTTTACCAATTTTACAGTATGTATTATCTTTCTTCAACTTCTTTATTTTTTTCTCTTCTCCCCTTTGGACATCATCAAAATCATCAATTAGACTTAGAATTACAACTATAGCTTATAGCAACCTTTTTCTTGACTTTTGTTAGGAGCTTGAGTAGATTTTTTTTTGTCTGTTGCCTAAGGAAGTCATTGTCTACTTTAAGGAAGAAACTTCAATTTTAAGAGAGTTGTTATTTTATAGAAATCTAGTAGGCATGTCTTTTGATGTGACATGGTACTTGATAATTTGACTTTGCAATTCTTTATTGATACGTTTGAAATCATTTAAGGCATACTCATAATAACTTAAATATATAAAAGTTTTTTTTTCTTGTGTTCAAGTTTAGTATAGACACAAAATAATAAGTATATAAATATAATTTAAGTGATACATTGCATTTTGGCTTGTTCATATGATAAGATGATTCCATCGTCTGTATATAAGGCGCATTTATAAAGGATTATTTTATGCTTAAGATGATTGTTGTTTATAACCAAAATATGATTAGTTCCTTTAATTTTTTTGTAAATCATTTTAAAGTACTTGAGGGCCTAACACCATAGTTAAGACTCACTCTCATAATCACTTCCACACATGTGTTAAGGTTTCTATCCTTTGCACATACCAATCACATAGGGAAATATCCTCTTATCGTGACTAAAGCACACAAGGAAAGTCCAACCCAAAAGATTTGGTCAATTATAAAGGAGAATCTTATGATATAACTATTATTAAACTTATTATTCTACTTAATAGGGGATTGATAACATTGTCACCTCCTTTAAAAGTATACATCTACAATGGATTCACTTTATTGACATTGATACATTGTGCTAAGATCTAATCTATAGGTAGCTCTTTATATAGCCTATTTTTCAATAAAGCACAAATAATTATGAATTGAACACATAAGAAGAATTTAACTTAAAAGTATATCATGATTTAAGTATCATATTAAACTTTTTATTATATTTAATGTGATACTCATTACACATCTTTGGGTTCTTGGTGTACTTAATATATTATCTTTTAGACCATTTCAAGTAGGATAGAGAAATGACAATTTTACTACATTTTGAACTTGAAAGTCAGATGTACACTTTAAAAGATTAAATTATATGATTATAATTGTTAATTAAGAATAATTGAGATTAGGAGTGTGTTTGCAAGATAGGTTGAGATGAGTTTATTTGTGTCCCTTTCCAGCCTGAAATTTTGATAGGGTTAATTTTACAAACCCAACATTGACCTAATTAAGACTCTTTATATTGGATAAGATTGGGTCAACCTGACTTGTTATCATAATATATTAATCTTAATATTATATATAGTTAAATCGTAGAATTTTAAAGAAGTATACAATTACAATTAAAGTATGTTTTATGATTGTTTGAGATATTGTAAATATCTCATTAAATTAAGAGGTTACAAATATTTAGATCGTGAATATCGCATTTTATCTACAACAGTTATCTTTTCTTTTTTGTTAGCTATATTATCTTTAAGAAGTTCACCTTTACCCTATAAAAAGGGAGATTAAAAATTGTATTATTCAATTCAATCAATACACAATTCCTTTTACTTTCAATTTGGTATCAAAGCTCCAGATCTTGGGAGCTCTGTTTCCGCTGTCTCACTTCAATGAACTGCTATCCTCTAACGAGACCCACACATCAGTGCAAGACTAGTCAGAGTCTTTTCTATCATTTCCAACTATCGGTGATAATGGTAGAAGATAAAGTCATTATCTTGGGTCCCAATGAACTTCCAAATTTGGTGGGTCCCTCTCGACTTGACAATCGCAATTATCTACAATTGGCATAGTACATTCATACTACGCTCAAAGGACGTAAGAAGTTGAGTCATATTGAAGGAAATGGCCTACCTAGAGATGATCCAATGTTTGAAGCATGGGACAATGAGGATTCTCTCATTATGACATGACTATGAAATTCTATGACTTTAGAAATAAGCTGAAATTATATGTTTTATTCCTCTATTCATGAGATATAGGAGAATTTCATTGAGACATATTCAATGAAAAAGGACTATGCTGCTTGTATGATATTGAAAGAAAGATCTTCAACTCTAGACAAGGAACCCTCTCAGTAATAGACTACTATGGTACTCTAAATGGGTTATGGGTCGAGTTGGACTAGTACCAAGGATTGAAGATGCGAAAAGCTGATTCTATTGCATATACTGGGCTCGTTGAAAGGGGGGAATCTTTAAGTTCCTTCATAACTTGAATTCTGAATATGATCCTATTCAGGTTCAAATTCTAGGCAAGGAGAAGCTTCCTTATCTGTTTGAGGTGTTTTTTATTGTGCAGAGTGAAGAGACGATCAGTCATGCTTGATAAAGGAAGCTTCAACACATGATCTACCATGGTGACAGGAAAAGGTTTCACAAAAAGATCAACCTCCAAAGGAAAACCCTTCACAAAGAGTAGTCATGGATAATATTGCACGTATTACAAACGACCAGGACATACCAAAGATACCTGCTACAAGCTTTATGGAAAGGAGAAAATCCTTGAATGAATGGGTGAATATAAAGGCCCAACTAAGATATGGGTGAATCAAATAACCTTCGATAAGGATAATGTAGTTGAACATCCTTCTACTTTGCAATTTGACTAGGATATTTAAGCCTTTAGTAAGGAGGAGGTGGACCACCTTCGAGCCCTCCTAAACTCAACAAGTAAGTCTCTTGGCTTGTATGGTTTGACTATGAAAGGTAAGAGTTCTTTCAATATTTCTGGTTCAGTTTCACAAAGTATCTAGATCCTTGATTCCGGGGCAATAGATCATATGACCCCGTTTCCTTCATATTTTACATCATACCTTAAAGTATCCATAAAGTAACTCATTACTATTGCTAATGAAGATCATGTTCCTATTGTTGGATCTGGCAACATCCAACTTCAGTCCTCTTTATCCCTACACAATGTTCTTCATGTTTCGAAACTAGCTAACAACCTTATCTCTATACATAGGCTTATACAAGATTGGAATTGTTCAGTAACATTTTTTCGTTCTCATTGTGTTATTCAAGAACTTACAACGGGGTGGACAATTAGAGTTGCTAAAGAACAAGGTGGGTTATACTAATTACAACATACAAAGATAGGTAACAACACTAATAAGGAATATCTACCTTCCAGTCAATGGGCAACCTCAAAAACTTGAGCAACTTCTCAAATTTGTCTTTATCATAAACGTCTTGGACATCCACCGTTTGGGTTACTTAAGACAATGTTTCTACATTTATTTACAAAAAAGTTTGTCGAGTTCTTTAAGTGTGATGTTTATCAGTTTTCAAAGGACCATTGTGCAACATTTTCTCCTAGTAATAATAAAAGTCTTGAACCTTTTGACCTTATTCATTCTGATGTGTGAGGGCCAACTAGTAACTCTATATCATGGGCTAAGTGGTTTGTATTATTTATTAATGATTGTACCTGTGTGACATGAATATTTCTTATGAAACATAAATCTGAGGTTTATCAAATATTTGTTGATTTTTTTCGTCTTGTCAAAAACCAATTCGATAAATCTATTAAAAGACTATAATCAGACAATGATATCGAATTTATAAATCTTGAGTTCTCCAAGTTTCTTAAAGATAATGGTGTGGTTCATGAGCTGATGTGTGTGAATACTCCCTAACAAAATGGGGTTGCAAAAAGGAAAAATCGTCATTTTCTTGAGGTTGTTAGAGCTCTCCTCATCCAAATGTCTATTACTAATGTTTATTGGGGAGAAGCTGTCCTAACTGCCACCTATCTTATCAACAGGTTACCCACTTGTGTTTTAAATGATATTAGTCCAATTAAACATATGTTATCCTTCTTTCCTAACTCTCCCCTAATGTCAAGCTTACCAAGTCGTGTTGTGTTACCTTTGTCCACTCTCATAATCCACATCGTGGGAAATTAGACCCTAGAGCTATCAAATGTCTTTTCATTGTTATCCCTCAAATAAAAAGGGGTTTAAGTGTTATTATACTTCAAGTAGTTAGATCTTTATCTCAATGGATGCTACTTTTCATGAAACATAGTCATTCTTTATTAGCCCTCCATTTCAGGGGGGAGTTATCTAGATGTTGAGTTTGTCATTGAGTCATTACCTGTTCCTACGAAACCCACTCTGGTCCCTGGTAAACTTTGTTTTTAGTCATCTCAACGTGTATCAAATAAACTAAAGCTAACCATAGCATAGTCAACCCTAGGTCGAATTCTCTCAAGGACATAGTGTGCTTGATTATGACTCTATGTGAAAATTGAGTGATACAGAACTCAAGTGTAGAATGCAGACTCACTCTCGGCTAGATGCCGAGTTGCTCTCGGTAGAGACTGGTCCGATATGGACTCGGTAGAGTCTTACCCGACAAGGTCTCGACTAAGTGCTGACAGACGCAACAGAGTCAGACTTACTCTATTTCGGACTAAAGTGCAGGAAATATGAGGTTTGGTTATAGAGTAAGTAAAGAACAACAATTAAACTACGAATGCAAATACAGCTAAACTAGCTAATCCTACTGTTACTATTGTGTTCATACTGGTCCTCAACAAACGAATCAGTTCTGGTTCGTTCATTCAAATTCACGTTCCCTATCAACCTTAGGTTCTCTTATGACAATCACCAAATATTCGTCCATTGCCATACTGAGGATTTACACAATCGCTACCTCATCAGTTAGCACGAATTAAGCTCAGAGTTGATTTTTAGGTTCTCTATTAGGTTCCCTAATTGATTACCTACTGGAGTTGTTAAACTGGTTCCAATCGGCCTAGTTCAACGTTATCCAACTTACTATAAGCAATCGCGGCACAGTGAGTGGATTAAAGTATAGGAATCGCAATTGTGAAATCAAAATCAAAATTATTCATATTATTAAGAATGAAGTACAAACACAGGGTGTGAATTCAGTGGTTTCGTCTTCCACGACGATCGCCATGGTCGAACAACGATGGTTCACCTCTGTTAGCCAAGGTGTTGAGGATCAAGTCCACCAGAGTGCGGTGGCAAGCCAAGCGGTCCCCTTTGATAACCTTCGGCCTCTCAGTCCATGACCTGCGCTTCCTCGATCGAGAGAAATGCCAATACGAACACCGTGCACCATCGTAGATGTGAGAACGAGAGTGATAGAATGAGATAAAGTGTGTATGGAATCAAGTGTGAATTCAACAACCTTTAAACGCGCCCAACTACTACTATATATACACGAGCTAGACCTTGCTAAACGCGCTAACTAACGAACCTAACGGAATTACAAATTGAACTCCCTATTCTACCCTTGCATAGCTTGCGTTGCAAGCTTCTCCCATGAGTGATGTGGCAGCTGAGCTGGCCTTTGAAGCTGAGCTGGACTGCCAACATGGATAGTGCAATTGGGCTACTGGACCTGTGGAGTCGTTTGGTTCTAGGACGAGTCAGTCTGGCCGAAACGACTCTCCTGGGCCAAGGCTTCTCATGATGGGCCGAGATCATCCATGCTGACCTTGCAAGAAAGAGGAATGAGTTCTTTTATTAGTTAAGATTCTCAAATTAGCACAGATTCATGATTTCTCTATTTCTCAATCCATAATATGAATCTCAGCTAAGACTCCATTCTTAGACAGTAATTGATCTCAAAAGCACCCATCTTAGGTCCTTGTAAGGTGTACAAAATATGACTCATCAGACCCCCACACTTACACTTTTTTGCACTCCTAGCAAAATAAGAGTTCAAACACAAAGGAGATTTTTAAAAGAGAAAAGAATTTTCAAATAAGTTTCTTAAGCTCTAAATGGAAATAGAGTCAACATTCCTTCGCCCCAAGAGTTAAGATGTTCAAGCAATCTGCGAAAACTACTTTTCCCACACCTAAGGCAATTGAGTGACCTGCAAACAACAAAGGACAACCGCGAGTAACTGAGTTCTCTCTTAGGAACATATTCTCTCAGCCTCTTAAGTGTTTAGGCTTGTATATACACTCAACATCCCATGTAACTGGTATTACCAAACTTTGACTGGCCTCTCCTTCCACACCTTCAAAAACACATGCAGAATTGATCAAAAGGACTTTCTTTCGGCTTCTAATAGGGCCAGGGCTAATAGGAGGATATAGGATGGAAAGGTGTGTTTTTTCTAACCGTAGGGAAGAGAGCAGTAATGGGGAGTAAGTTCGTCAGTATGAGGGACATTCCAGGATATTGTGATTCTTTCTGAAGACTTTCTTTGCTCGCTTCTTTTCTTCCCCTTTTTCATTTTTTTTTCTTCTTTCCTTTCTTTTATTTTGCAGCTTGTGCTGTGTTTTTGTTTATAGCTAATGGCTTTTGGCTACTTCTTTTATTTTTCTTTTGTTTCCCTCCACTTATTTCTTGCTTTTCATTCTCAGCCCCTTAGCATACACTATTCTTGCTTTGCTCCCTGGTGCTTCCCCCACACTTGATCGTAACTTACTCCCAAAACAATTCCAAAGCTCCTTTATCCCCTAAGGTTGAGGGTAATCATGGTTTTTCAGGCCTTGGGTTGTAATGAGCTGTCACAAAAGAATGGTCATTCAGTCTCAAAGGGGGTAAACAAGGGATAAACTTTACAAGATAAGACCATTTGACTCGAGGCTTATTGAAACATGGCCTAGATCATCTCATACCTACATGTGAAACCAGATATGTCCAGAGAGTCAAGGCAAAGTCCAGAATACACAGTTAGCATGAATGCAAAAATCACACAAGAAAGAGAGAATGGCGAGATGCAAAAGCCATTTATATGTACAAAGGCTCAAAAATTCTTACACAGTCAATTACTCTGCCACTAAAGGTCTATCTCTTCTGTTTTTCAATCACCTACTGCCCAAGGATGCAAAAATTTTGTTCCTTGTCAAACTTGAAAAATCTGTCCTCCAATGTTCCAAATTGCTTCCTACTGATTCATCCAACACTTAAAGAAATTATTTCAAATTCTTTTTCAAAGCATTTTCCTCAGCAATCAAAGTTCAGAATTCAGTTAGGAAAAGCAAAAGAAAAATTTACACATGAAAGTTGAATTTGGCTAGGTCGAGTGAAGTCGATCCGAATCCGGCCGAGATGAGGGTCGAAGTCGACATGAACTCGGCTTGGACAACCTTTTATTTAAAACGAATGGAAATGGAAATGACTTAGAAAAGAAAAAGTTGAACTAGAATGAACACGAAAATGGAAATGATCACAAAAAGAAAAATTAAGACATGAACGAAAACCACAGTTAGAACAGATATGACCAATATAACAAATAGATATGAACAACTGGCATTGAGTTATGAACAAAACAAAATTTGAATCATAGAATTTAGTAGCCTTAAATGGCCATGCAATCCTGATGAGTCATATTTTATGTGCCTTACAAGGACCTATGATGGGTATTCTTAAGAGAAAGGAGTGCTTAAGAGATGAGTCTTAGCGGAGATTCATATTAAGGACCTAAAGTTAGAGAAATTATAAATTTGTACTAATTCGAGGGTCTTAGCTAATAAATGACTCATTCCTCTTTTTGCAGGTTCAGTTGAGATGAGCTCGGGCCAATCATAAGAAGACTCAACCGAGATGAAGTCGTCTCAGCCAAGACCGACTCCACCTCGGCCAAACTAGATTAGGCCAGGCCTCACAGCCCAGTAGCCCAAGTAGGTGCAACCCAATAAGGAGTGGCCCAAAGGTGCTATCCACATCATCTATCTAGCTCTGAGGCCACCTCAGCTGCCACGTCACTCCTGGAGAAACTTGCAGCGCAAGTTACGTAAGGGTAGAATAGGAATTCCACTCTTGTAATTTTGTTAGGTCTCGTAATTCATGCGCTTTAGCTCTTGTATATATAGGAGTAGCTGTGTACATTTTAAGGGTCCTTGGAATTCATATTTTCCCGCTTTCATTGTTTCCATTCTCTCACTCTCTTCTTCTACACTCACGGTGGTGCACGGTACTATCATTGATGCTTCTCTCTATTGAGGAAGTGCGGGTTAGGAGCTGAGAAGCCAAAAGTTGCTAGAGGGGTGTGATTGGATTACCAACGCACTCTGGTAGACCTGATCCTCAGCATCTTAGCTAGCAGAGGTGAACCATCGCCGTCGACCATGGCGATCGTTGTGGAAGATGGAATCACCGAATCCAGGCCCTGTGTTTGTATTTCGTTTCCAATAATATAAGTATTTTCTGATTTTTTATATCTATTGCATTCTTGAATTCTAATTCACTTGTTGCGTCACGATTGCACAAAGTAATGTGAATAATATTAAGCTAAGCCGATCGGAACTGGTTTAACTAACTCAGTAGGTAATCAACTAGAAAACCTAATTGAGAACATAAAATCAACTTTGGACTTAATCCCTACCAACTAATAAGGTAGCGATTGTGTAAATCCTCGGTATGGTAATGGACAAATGTTTGGCGATCGTCATAAGAACATTAAAGGTTGATAAGGATTATGGACTGAGTAACTGAACGAGAATGGACTTGATTCTTGGACCGAAATACGAATATAGTAGTAGCAGTAGCAGTAGAGTAGTTAGTTTAGCTGCATTCGCATTTTAGCTTAATTTCATTCTACCTTACTCACATCCAAATCCCCTTGTCTCCTATTTTTCAGTCTGAGACAAAGTTAGTCCAACTCTGTAGCGCCTGTTGCCCTTAACCGAGACCATGCCGGATAAGGTTTTGCCGAGTCCATATCGGACCAGTCTCTGACGAGAGCGAGTTGGAACTTTACACTTTAGACTTCCAGCTTTACTTTAGTTTTCACATAAAAGCATAATTGAGCACACTGTGTCCTTGAGAAAATTTGACCTAGGGTTGACTATACTATAGTTAGCTTTAGTTTATTTGATGCGCGTTGAAACGACTAAAAATGAGCTTATCAAATCCCCCCCCACACACACACTTAAATGTTGCATTGTCCCCAATGCATGACATGAATTCAGAGGGGTTCATGCAACTGGCTCAAGGTGTGTCATCCGGCGGAGTTGGTTCCATTAATGAGATGGTCTCCATGTCGCCTTGCTATGGAGCTGGACCTTCATGATATAGCTTAATCTGATGCCCATTGACCTGGAAGGTGCTGTTGGTGTCTTCGTCTTTTAGTTCTACTGCATCATAAGGAAAAACATTAGTGATAACAAAAGGTCTATCTCATCTAGAACAAAGCTTACCTGTTATGAGTTTTAATCGTGAATTGAACAACGGTACTTTCTGGTCGACTCAGAACTCTTTCCTCAAGATTTGTTGATCATGGAATTTCTTGACTTTCTACTTATAAATTCGAGAGTTCTCATAGGCTTCCAAGTGAAGTTCGTCCAGTTCTTGTAGCTGGAATTGTCTCTGCCTCCCTGCTTGGTTATAATCCAGATTGCACTGTTTAACTACCCAGTAAGCTCTGTCTTCTATTTCCACAGGAAGATGACAAGCTTTATCGAAGACAATCTGGTAGGGAGACATCCCCAACGAAGTTCGATATGCAGTTCTATGTGCCCACAGAGCATCCTCAAGGATTCGGCTCTAGTCCTTCCTGTTGGGATGACAAGCTTTAACTACCTAGTAAGCTTTGTCTTCTATTTCCACAAGAAGATGACAAGCTTTACCGAAGACAATCTGGTAGGGAGACATCCCCAACGGAGTTCGATATGTAATTCTATGTGCCCATAGAGCATCCTCAAGGAGTCGGCTCTAGTCCTTCCTGTTGGGATTGGTCATCTTTTGCATTCAATGGCTCCGTCTTCCACAACGATCGTCATGGTCGAACGGTGATGGTTCACCTCTGTTAGCCAAGGCGCTGAGGATCAGGTCCACTAGAGTGCAATGGCAAGCCAAGCGGTCCCCTCTAATAACCTTCGGCCTCTCAGTCCATGACCTACGCTTCCTCGATCGAGAGAAACGCCAATACGAATATCGTGCACCACCGTAGATGTGAGAACAAGAGCGATAGAATAAGATAAAGTGTGTATGGAATCAAGTGTGAATTCAACAACCTTTAAATGCGCCCAGCTCCTACTATATATACACGAGCTGGACCTTGCTAAACGCGTTAATTAACAAACCTAATGGAATTACAAATTGAACTCCCTATTCTACCCTTGCGTAGCTTACACTACAAGCTTCTCCCATGAGTGACATGGCAGCTAAGCTGGACTGCCAACATGGATAGTGTAATTGGGCTGCTGGACCTGTCGAGCCATCTGGTTCTAGGACGAGTCAGTCTGGCCGAGACGACTCTCCTAGGCCAAGGCTTCTCATAATGGGCCGAGATCATCCATGCTGACCCTGCAAGAAAGAGGAATGAGTTCTTTTATTAGCTAAACTTCTCAAATTAGCACAGATTTATGATTTCTCTATTTCTCAGTCCATAATATGAATCTCAGCTAAGACTCCATTCTTAGATAGTAATTGATCTCAAAAGCACCCATCTTAGGTCCCTGTAAGGTGTACAAAATATGACTCATCAGTCCCAAAGCAAGTCCAATTGTTAGTCGGTGTAAGTATTCCTAAGCTTATTAAGGATGTTATTAGTGACATGCCTATTGCTTTAAGGAAAGAAAAACGATCATGTATCAAGTATTGCTTTGAGGAAAGGAAACCGATCATGTGTTAAGTATCATATTTCTCAATTTCTATGTACTAGCCATCTCTCTATACAACACTAGAGTTTTATTGTTGTCATTGATGCAATCAAAACGCCTACATCAGTACAAGAAGCTTTGAAAGATGAGAATTGGGTTCAAGCAATGAAAGAAGAGATGAAGGTGTTAGAGAAAAACTCAACTTGGGAGATTGTTGATAGACCTAATGGCAAAAGAGTTGTAGGTTGTAGATGGATATACATTGTAAAGTGTAAATTTGATGAGACCTTTAAGTGATACAAAGCAAGATTAGTTGCTAAAGGATATACACAGACTTATAGAATAGATTATGAGGAAACATTTGCCCCTGTAGCAAAGATGAACACGGTAAGAGATATTCTTTCCTTAGCCACCCACTTTGGCTAGAACTTGCAACAGTTTGATGTTAAAATGCCTTCCTTCATGGAGACCTAGAAGAAGAAGTCTACATGGAGATTCCCCGGGGATTTTATTCTCATAATAAAAAGAACAAGGTATGTAGACTCAAAAAGGCATTGTATGAACTTAAATAGTCTCCTCGAGCATGGTTTGGAAGATTTGCTCAAGTCATAATATCCTTAGGATATAGGCAGAGTCAAGGTGATCATACTCTCTTTATAAAACATTCTACTGATGGTAAACTCACTCTTCTCCTAGTCTATGTAGACGATATGATTGTTAGAGGTGATGATTAGATTGAAAAACTAAGTCTAAAAGAAAAGTTGGCAACACAGTTTGCAATAAAGGAGTTAGGAAAGCTAAAATACTTTCTAGAGATAGAAGTTGCATGTTCCAAAAAAAGTACCTTTATCTCTCAAAGAAACTATGTACTCGATCTCCTCAAAGAAACAGGAAAATTGGGATGCAAGACCTTGGGGTACCTATTGAGCAGAATCATAGGATTGGGTATGAAGAAAGTCCACCCATAGAGAAGTCCCAATATTAGAGATTGGTGGGGAAATTGATCTATTTATCCCACACTAGGCTAGATATTGCCTATGTTGTTAGTGTGGTCAGCCAATTTATGCATAATCCTAGGGAAAGACACCTTTTAGGCAATTGAAAGGACCTCTAGTATTTGAAGGCAAGTCCACGAAAAGGATTATTGTTTAGAAAATAAGGTAAATTGTCCATGGAAATATATACAGATGCAGACTACGCAGAATTAGTTGTGGATTGAAGATCCACTTTTGGATATTGTACGTTTCTGGGAGGAAATTTAGTAACTTGGAAGAGTAAGAAGCAAAATGTGGTTGCTCGATCTAGTGCAGAAGCAGAATTTTGAGCCATGACACACGATATATGTGAAGGATTATGGATGAAAATTATTCTTGAAGACCTCAAAGTAAAATATGAGGGACCTATAAAGTTGTTCTGTAACAACAACTCAACTATTAATATTGCCCATAATTCAATCCAACACAACAAGATAAAGCACATAGAGATTGACAAACACTTCATTAAAGAGAAGTTGAATAGTGGACTTTTAGTCACAACACATGTTCCTACAAGGCTTCAAGTAGCAGATGTTTTCACCAAAGGGTTTCCTGTAGCTAGATTTCAAGAAGTCAATGGCAAGTTAGGAATGATTGATATTTATTTACCAATTTGAATGGGAGTTTTGGAGATATTGTAAATATCTCATTAGATTAAGAGGTTATAAATATCTAAATATTTCATTAGGAGATCGTGAATATCGCATTTTATCAACAATGGTTATCTTTTCTTTTTTGTTAGCTATATTATCTTTAAGTAGTTCACCTTTACCCTATAAAAAGGGAGATTAGAAATTGTATTATTCAATTCAATCAATACATAATTCTTTTTACTTTCAACTATGATATATATTTTAAGATAAATAAAATGATATAAATATAATATTATATTATGCTAGACAGATTAAACTTTATTTATTAAGTCAATAAGTTGTATTATTAATACATAATTATTTAAAAAATATATGACATTAGATTGAGTTGGGATGAATCAAATTATAATTTAAATTCGTCCTTAAAATGTATCAAATTTAATTTCTTTAATCCGAACATATCAAAAGTCCCTTTAGACCAATCAGGTTAGTAGGACAAAATGGGCTATGGACACCTCTAATTGATATTATGATAATGAATACTTATTTAAATAATGAATTATAAAATTGTTAAAATCAATAATTAATTATAACTCACAAATTAACCTTTAAAAATTATTTCTGTTTTGAGATTAGTTAAATATAGAAATATACATCTTTTTGTCATTAAATATATAAATTATTATATTTTATTATATTTTTTCTTACTGTAGTTTATGAAATAAGTTTTTAAATATTTATACTTTCAATTGCTTAAATCAAATTCTTATACTTTAAAATTGATGAAATTTAGTCTAAAACTTAATTTATCATCAAATTCCTAATTGGATTAATGAGATATTGACGTGCTAACGTGACACTAGAAAATTAGGTTTAAAATTTGGAAAAAGTGTTCAAAATGGAGTTATAACCTACTATACTTATGAGTTAACACCCTTTAAAGGAATCACTAAACCACTTAACATATTTATGTATAAAAAATATATTATGTATGACTTAAATGTGTGGAGAACAAAAAGTATATATATATATATATATAATGTAAATATTATAACACTAAAAAAATAAAAATTTATATTTTTTAATATCATATATCTATTTTATAACTTATTAACTCTTATTATAAATATTCTCTATAGAGTTGCATTACTTTAATTTTTTTTCTTTTGATATTTTGATAATTGAAATAAAATATTATTGGTGATGTAATAGTTTTTCTGTACTTTACCAAAAAAAATTAAAATTAAAAAACTTTTCTAATAATATCTTGAAAATTTATTTTATATTTAAATATTTTAATTAAAATTAAAATAATCTTTTTAATAATATCTTGAAAATTAATAATAACCTTATTATTTTCTTCGGTATTTCACTATAAAAACCATTACATCAATAATAATATCCCATTTTAGTCACTAAAATAATATATTTAATTTTAATATTATATAACTTGTTTATTATTAAATTTAAAAGATGATTACAGAAAATTAATAATAGAAATATAATATTTCTAATTATTTTGTAAAATATATACAAAAAATTATTACGTCAATAGTAAAATATCCAAAAACAAAATATGAGAAATTAAAAAAAATTATAAAAGAATAAATAATTTAATATAGTATGATTAAGTTATAATTATGATATATGATATTAAAAAGTACAAGTTTTCGTTTATTCAACTTTACAATATTTTCTATTGTTTATTTATCAGTAGTAAATATATTTTTTGTTTTTCACATATTTAAGTTATGTATAATATATTTTTGGGAAAAATATGTTTTTCACCCCTCCAAATTTTGATTTTGATCCCTCAAAATATAAAAATGTATTATTTTATAACAACGTGTGTAATTCTGTTAATTTAATGTTGATGTAGCTAACAGAATTTCACGTTGTGTACATGGAATTTAAGGTGATATGACATCCGTATGGTTACAACTTGACAAGTAATTTTTTTCTCATCCCAACAAAATTTTTAAAAGTATGATTTTAGTCTTGTAAAATTTAAGTTTGATTTTATTCCTCATAAAATTAAAAAGTTAGATTTTAATCTTTGTAAAATCTAAAAGTTTGATTTATTTCCTATAAAATTTAAAGTTTGATTTTAATCCTTAATTCAAAATTTCGTTTATTGGTATTTTTGCTTCACCAACATCATACAATATGGTTTAAATTACTATTATATATTGTGATTAATTCATTATTAAACTTGTATAACTAAATAATATTATTTTTTTTAATATAATATGTTAAGAAATATTAAACAAAAAATAAATTAAATTAATAAATTCATAATACAATTGGCATGGATGAACGTGAGACAAATTTATCTTTGTTCGTATCTGACTTAAAACTTTGTTAGAATCTTTTATTTAAGTTCAAACTTAACCCGACTAAGATGGATAATAATATGGGACAAGATCATAACCTTTTAGGTACACTATTTAATACTTTTTAATAGCTAATAAAGTTTCAAAAATTAGAGTTTTATTTCAACAACATGCAAAACTACACTACTAAAGAAATATGAAACAAAATGTTGTAATTTTGTTAGTTACTAAAGACTATTAGGAAGCATGCAATAGAGTTTTTTAATATCTAATTTGGATTTTAGTCATTTTTTTATAGTTATATAAAGTCACATTATTCAAGTTTTACCTTCGTCAATAATCTTTAATAAATAATAATAGTTTCATAATCCTTGATAAATAATAATAATAGTTTGGATCAAAAATTTTAAAACTAGATATATAATTGAATCAATAAAGATAATAGTTCAAGGTTCAATAGTCTAATTGTAATTGATTCATCATTAAACTTGTATAATTAAATGATATTATTTTATTTTTTAATATAATATATTAAATAATATTCAAGAAAAAAATAACATTAAATTCATAATAACGTTTTAAGTCCTTCAATCCAAACTGTGTTAGTAAATTTTCTTATGTGGCTAATAAATCTCAAGTCAACAATTATAATTACCATGTAAAAAGACTTGTCTAAGTGAAAAATTGTTTTTCTTATCTTTTTAAGTGAAAAATGACTTCCTCCCTTATATATTATAAAAAATGATTAACTAATTAAACCCTAAAATATACATGAAAGATTCAAGTCTGTGAGTAAATTTATAATAAAAAATTAACTCATGACCTCAATTTATTCCTTATTAAGAATACGATTTCTGCTTCCAACTTATTCACATATAATTTTGAGTTAAATTTGTGAATTGTTTTTGACAATATATTAAGGAAGTTATTTTCTCACTTAAATTAAAAAAAAAATCAATTTTCGACATAAAATTCGTGAGTGAGTTCATTAAATATTGTTTGAACTAAGAGACTAAAAATAACTATTTCTCAGTCATAAGGACTAAAAACATTATTTTATTTTATTTTTTTAAAATACTAAGAGTTAAAATTATACGAACTAAATTTACATATCTCACCGACTATAGAAAAAAAAAGTAAGTTAAATTATTATTAGGTTTAAGTTGATCAATGACAAGTGCACCGTGGACAAGTAATATAGGTAAGTATTTGAAATCCCAAAATATCATCCTACGAGAATTGGTTAATTTAATAATTGATTGAAAGGCAAAAAATTATGGTTGATTCTCAAACTCCTGGAACAAGATAGATTTTATTTCAAGGTTGAGGAGCTCCAACTCCATATTTGTAGCCTTCTTAACAGCTATTGGAAAGAAAGGAGTGTTTGCTAATGATGGGGTTTCAAAACTCCTCCATATAAATGAGTCTTGACTATTTACAAGTTCTGTTTAGATCCTGTTCTAATAAGATCTTCCAAGGTGTACAAAATAATAATTTATTCATTTATTGTATATATGTATATTTTTTAGATTATACCTCATTTAGCATATGCTTAATAATATGAAATAAAAGTATTTTCTTATTTTGGAGGACTTACCATTTAAAAAAACACATTAATGAACATTTGTTTGAGAAAGCAAGAGGATAATAATTAATGAACATTTTGGTTACCAGAAAAGCATCTCCACAGTCATGTTGAAATAAATTATTCAAATCTTTAGAAATAAAAATTTAGTTTAATAATTATGTAACGATAATATAATCATTACTTAATTATAAATTATTATTGATATGATTTTTAAAATATTTTTATTAAAAATAAATAAATTTATCTTATACAATAGTTTGTAATTGGATGATATTATAAACTATTTTATATTGTAAGTATATAATTTATTTTCTCATAAAAAAATTATTTTATTTTATATTATTATTTACATATTAATTTATTTATAATATTAAAATATTTTCTTATTTTTGGAACACATTTTTCAAAAGCATCTATAAACATTTGTTTGACAAAATTAGTAAATTGATAGTGTGCACGCAATATTTGAATTATTTGTATCTATTCACGGAAAGCAGCATTATCACTCACAATTATGAAGAAAGAAATTTTCGAATGTTTTAGAGACAAAAAAATATGGTTGATATGTCTCTATAAATATAATATTAAAAAATATTATAATACAACAAAATATTTTATAAAATTAAAATAATTAAAATTGGTAGATATACAAATTGCTTGACTCTTACTTAAAAATGTATGACCATGGCATGGCTTAAGCCATTTTAAAAATGATTTTATTTAATTACAGTCGGTAAAACACTAAAAATATAATTATAATCTTAAATGAACTTATTAATTTTAAAAATTTTTAATTTTAAGAAAGCTTTTCTTAAGGCTAAATTTTAATTTTAATTTTTTATCTTGCGAATAAAATTTGTTTTAATTTTTTATCTTTTGAAAAAAATTTACTTAATTTTTTAATTCTTAAAATTATAATTAACTCTTTTTAATTTTAAGAATAATTTTAATCAATTATTTTAATTTCAAGAATTAAATTGATTTCATAAAACAACTTCATTGTTAATTACAATTTTAAAAATTAAATTAATTAACAACGTAAAGTTCCAGAATTAGTATATTATATTATTGATTTTAAGAATCAATTTCACTAATTATTATATTTTGAAAGATTAAATTAGTTATTTACTTATTAAATTTTTTATTTTTTCATAATTTTTAATTAATTACTGGATTACCCTATTGCAATTAATCTCAAAGAAACAAGCACTTGCGTGTTCCTGTTTCCATGCACATATTCTGACTTTCGCTTGCTAAGACTTTTGATAAAGGTTTATTTGAAGAGAAATTAGGCGATGTCATATTTTCTTATAACTAATTAAAATTAAATAACAGTATAAAATTATTATCATTAAATTTTTATTTTAATGACAGAATATCATATATGATATTTATAAATTTCAAATAATTTAATTAAGAAAATATATACATTAAATTAAATTACATCAAACTTGTCTAGTTTTAAAAAATACAAATCAATTTAATTATAGAATTAAATCTCTAACTTAATTATGGAAATAAATTACTTGATTATGTTTTAACAAAATATTTCATTTTCAGTATTAAATTGTATTCATAAATGAAATAGAATATATTTGATTATTATTTTTTAATTCACTTGCCAATATAAAATATGTTAAATACAAAATTAAAAAATAAAATTTTACTTAAAAATCTATATAAAAAAATTAAGCCACAAATAAAATTCAAATTACAACTCAATTAATTAAATAAATCCAATTCAAACAACGCTATTTATCTTACAATCCAAACTTTAAATATTTAACTGATATATTTAAGTTTTTATTCAATAAATACTTGTAAAATTAAATAATTTAAGCAATAATTATATTTACAACACTACTCATAATTTAAAAATAAATTTTTAACAAATGAATATAACTTATATTATTAATAGAATTATAAATACATTCACATATATAAAAAGTAAATAAATATGTCATAAATAAAATTCACAACAAATTAAAATTATAAAAGAAAATAAAAAATTAATACATCTAAGAATACTATAAAAAGAAGCTGACGTAGTGTATCACACCTGAACATGTCCTCTTATAGTAGTATTTCCTTTTATGATATTTTATTGAGCGTGAAGTATTTAAAACTAAAAAATAATTAATATAGAATAAAATTTGTGAATTTATCAAAATATGTATATTATTATCATTTCACCATAGTCTTTTTCATATAAAACAAGAATAGAATAAAATTGAAGAAACTAATTTAAGAAAACGGGATTTCCAAGTCTTTATTACTGCTACCACAGTTTAAAAAGACGGGATTTCCAAGTCTTTATTTATGCACACGGAATGGAACATTATCCTCTTTAAATTCCAATTGTACCCTTCCCGCCCTCGAAAATCCCCTTGCACGGAACATGTAATATCGCAGTACTCGAAGGGCATGAAAAGTAAAAACAGCCTCAAAATTACCGAAAGCGACACGACACTCTGCAATCTTTTAAATTCCCAATGCCGAGAGAGTGTTGTCAGGTCGGAACATATCTCAACCCCTGTCCTTTTTTGTCATTTCACTCACTTTCTATCTCTAGATTTTTTCCTCTCTCTAACACCTATGCTATTTCTGTCTCTGTGAATGAGTGAAAGAAACGTTTAATAAAAACGTATTTTTTACCATATTTTTTAAAAATTAAAATTATAAAAATATATTAAATATAAGGTGAAAGTTTAACTTTTATAATCTCGATTTGCAAATTTGTAATAGTTATTGGTTAATAAATATTTTTACACTTTTAAAAGATCGAATATTCTTATTTAATAAATTGTCTCCATCCATGTAGACATAACGGTGCCTTGAGATATTACAACAGCTCATCAAATTAAACTCACCCAATTTTATGCAATGTAACAAATTTTAATTAATAATAAAATTTTATTAAAAAGTGTGTTAATAAATACATATATAAAAAATTAATTTTTAACTACGTAATAAAATAATACTTGTTAATAAAAAATTATTCACTAATAATATCTTTTTAGGAGATTCACCTCATGTTTTTCTGCTATAAAAATATTCTTGAATTTAATTTTAGATTTAAAATAAATAAAATTGTTATGATTTTAACATTATGATTTAGTTATAAATAATTATATATAATAAAATTATCAATTCTTAAATAATTAATTTTAAAATTATATTAATAATAATTTTAAATTGATTATATAAAATTACTTTACATTATAACTATTAAATTTTTTTAATTTGATTAAATGATCGGAAATTGTAAAATTGAAGGAAAAAAAAACATTAAATAGTAAGTGTGAGAGAAATTTCAGCTAAAAACTAATACTCAGCAGAGAAAGGGTTTAAAATGGTTTGATGGAAAAAGTATTGATGGTTTTTTCAACACAATCATCCTTAAACCCAAGAGTCACGAACAGAGACGAGGTTTTCTAAGCCGAGAGAAGAATAAGAAGCAAAGAGAGGAGGCGGAGAAGAAGAAACAAGGGAACAACCCACAAGACAATAACAAGAACAAGTCTTAGAAGAGATTGGACCAGAGGGTCAAGTGGGCCATTTTCAATTTATTTTCCCATTTATTCAGTTTCTTGTTCAGGTTAGCTTAGGAAACTTCATAAGAAACTCCATTAAGGCATTAAACCCTTTTTTATTGGTCGTTCTCAGTTTTTGGCTATTGGCTGTTTCCCTTTCCTCTCTTTATATTCATGAGGAGACAGAAGCACAAACAAAAACATTAACTTTTGGTGCTACCCGTTTGAAGGTAAAATAAAAAGTCGGTGTTTTTATTATCTTTTGAACGCGTTTTCGTTACAAACACGTTTTGATGACTTTATATTAACTCGGTTGTTAGTTTTCTTTGTTTGCCTTTCGGGTGTTTTACTTTTTTTTTTTTGTGTGTTTTGGAGATTAAAAGAAACTATTTTTCTTATTTTTGAAGTTTTTTTTTTCTTTACTGAGGGTGTTTGGTTTTGCAGGTGTTTCAAGTTTGCGCTTGGAGATATATTTGAGTTGTTCTGTTCTGACTCTGTTTTCGAGAGATTTACGTTTCACTATGAGGAGAAGTTAACACACTAAAACACTCCTAGATTGTCGGAATATTTCTTCAGGTACGGTGAAATCTCTTGGTATGTCAAATCAATGGGTTTTGGTTTGATGAATGGTTAAGTCGTGAATGTTCTGTTTTGTGATTTTTCTTAATTTTATTTTATTTAAGACAAAACTTAGATATAATTATTTAGTTGTTAATGTACGGTTCCTCATACCGCGATAAATTACATAATTGTTTATTGAAAATTTTTATTACCTGAATTATTAAGATAAAATACTAATTCTGACAAAAAAATAACTATGAAACTGCATCTAAAATCTTTTTAGGTTTTTGACTTGTTTAGTGTTTAGCTAGGATAGCATGATCCATCAATGATAAAATGGACTTGTAGTTTAAGCCATTAGTGGGAAACATAAAAGTTGTGATTTTGATAACCAGAACCATAAAGATGCTTTGTTTTGGCACTTTTGTTTGATGTTTATGTTTGTTGATGGCATGGTTAATGCAAGGTTTCTGGCAACGATAACGAATTTTGTTTGTATTGAACTGTTGTAGAAGGTTGGTATTTTGAATGAAATAAGGAACTGGGTTAATGTATTTTTAGGCCCCATGGTCTAGTGTTGTGCTTTCTTAAGGTAACATGTCCTGTGTCTGGTGGATTTTGAAAGCACCAAGAATCTAATCTGGTATTGTTTTGACTTTTTTTAAATAATGGTCATGTGAATGTCTGTGTAGTGGATGTTGAAATGACAGTGGTGGGGGTAATGAGTCAATGGCAGTGTAAAAATGTTGCTTGCTCTTGAATAGTGTTTTGCCATTCAGGTACACAATTTTAATACTGTGATTTTAGTCACGGGGAAGATAATATGTTTGGAAGATGAATGAGTCTTTGAAGTACAGTCATTAGTGTGTGTATTTCTCTATTTATTAATTGGTTTTGTTTGTTCCATTGAATATGATATTTATGAACCACAGCTGGTGGATTCTTAATTGCATTTGAAAAGTAAAAGGGTCCTTCTAGGCATAGTGAGAGGCAGAGGTAGGTATCTCTTTTACCATGTAGTGTTTGGATGATGCCTAATGGGGTTGATACGTTTTTCTCATTGTCATCATAGTGAATTCAAAAGTTCCATGTCAGATATTTACTTTGATATGGGTCCTATATTGCAGACACATGGGTTAACTACTGTACTGGCTTACTGCTAGGCCTGATCTGGTGCATGTCCAATATGAGGAACTCAGGGAATCCTAAGGGTTATGAATCAGACGAATATTTTTTTTTATCAAAAGAAACAAAACTAATTGTCAGTTTTTGTAATGGTTACTTAAATACTCATAATTAAAATATTATTTAGCATCACGTATTGATTGTCCAACAAAGGTAGATCACTTAAATTTACTTTTGGATTTAACTATGAAAAAATAGGTTGTGCATTGATAGTGTACTATACAGTGTCACTGTCATACATTCACAAATTACTATGGAAAGTTTGTTGATTTTTATAATAATTACCTTGAAGTCATACTAACAGAAATTTGTAATTAGATGACTAAGTAAAATTATTTTACACTAGTGCATAATCACTAAACTCTAACTATTCATTTGAGGTTATGGTTTTATTTTATTATTGACTGAATTTTCCTGTATAAAACATGGGAAGTGAATAGGATTAGTGTTGATCATGACTGTAATCATTATTACTTTCATAATCAATCAATACTAAAGATACTCAAACTATTAATCTGACCACTTTACAAACAAGTTTTGATTAATTTGACTGATGGGCCAATTCTCTTATGCTCTTTGAAGCGAAATTTGAGGAAGCTAAACAAGGCTGATAAAATTGTACACTCACAATAAAATATGTAGAAATAAGGGTCCTGTGTTTTTGGCTGCGAGTTGGTGCTAAATTTGGGCTTGAAGCTTTGCCTTTTCTAGTATGAAACTTTTTCTTTTTTGAGAATAAAATGCATTCTTAAGTTGGTTCAATTACTGAATTATCTTTTCTGCTTTTGCCTTATATATAAAACCATGGTTTCATATATATATTCATTCACGTTGCTAATTGCCAACTTGGACAAGATGCCTAGTATTACGTGAATATTCTATAAGTTAATGAATTTTAATGCATCTTTTGATCGTGTCCTTGGTTCTTTATTCTTTAGCATCCTTGTCTTCTAAATATGCTTGGATAGAAATGACTTTTTGCCATCTTTGAAAGTATGCAACCAAGAAACTTTTATAGATGAAGAACAAAAAGAAAAATTCCAGCCTCCATTAAAGGCCTCGATCTAAGCATTAAAGCATAATGCGTTTTTCTTTTTTCTCTTTTCTAAACATACTCATCATGATCACCATCTTGTCATGACTTTATTGCCCTTATCTGTCTTTTTAAACATTTGAACACTTCACTATTTTCACCCTCATTTGCAATATTGTGATGTTACTGCAGATGGAATCTGTTAAGCCATCAGCAGTGACACCAAGCAAGAGCAAATTGGCTCGCACTTTCGCCAAAGTTCTTAACGCTAAAGGAGTGACTGGAATTGCATCAGTTGGACTGAAGAATGTTAAAGTGGATGCAGATCTCAACAATGAAGCAAATAAGTGCAAGAGTACAATACAGAAAGAAGATGAAGAGCTTCAGAAAAGAAAGGCCACAGAAGCTTTGCTTGCAAAAACTTTTGCTAGCATTTCAACTGTAAAAGCTTCATATGCTCAGCTACAGCATGCTCAGTCTCCTTATGACCCTGATGGAATTCAAGCTGCTGATCAATTGATAGTCTCAGAGTTCAAGACCTTGTCTGAGCTAAAACAATGTCACTTCAAAGAACAATTTGATCCTTCACCTGATAGAGCAATTCTTGCAGCTAAATTAAAGGAGCTGCAGAGTGTTATCAAAACATATGAGATCATGGGGAAGAAGTTAGATTCACAGGCGCGGCTCAAGGAATCCGAGGTTATATTTCTGCGTGAAAAGCTAGAGGAAGCTAACACGCAGAACAGGTCAATTGAGAAGAGGTTAAATCAAAGTGGGTCATTATCAGTCCTTGATAATCTCCACATGTCAGGACTAACTCCTAGCCATTTCGTTACTGTTCTTCACCACACGGTTAGGTCCATCCGGAGCTTCGTGAAGTTATTAGTTAATGAGATGAGGTCTGCTGGTTGGGATATTGATGCTTCAGTCAATGCCATCATTGATCAGAATGTGGTTTACTGGAAAGAAGATCACAAGTGTTTTGCAATTGAGTCCTTTGTGTGCAGGGAGATGTTTGATTCATTCAACTTCCCCAACTTCTCCCTACCTAATGAGTCCTTACCAGACAGGAACAAGAAGCAAGTGTTCTTTGGGAGGTTCAATGAGCTAAAGCCAATGAAAGCAAAGGAGTTTCTTGCAGGGAAGCCAAGGTCACCATTTGCAAAATTCTGCAGGATCAAGTACTTGAGACTTGTTCATCCCAAGATGGAAGCATCATTTTTTGGTAATCTGAATCAGAGAAACCTGCTGAATGCTGGAGAGTTTCCTGAGACCAACTTCTTCAAATCATTTGCTGAGATGGCCAAGAGGGTCTGGCTGCTACATTGCCTGGCCTTTTCCTTTGAGCCTCAAGCTTCAATCTTCCAAGTGGGGAAGGGGTGCAGATTCTCTGATGTGTACATGGAGAGTGTGAATGAAAGTGATGAAGAAATGCCAGTGGAATCTGAGCCACAAGTTGCATTCACTGTGGTTCCAGGGTTTAGGATTGGTAAAACTGTTGTACAGTGCCAAGTCTACCTTTCACAAGGCAAAGTAAAAAACTTCACATCCACAAAGCAAAGGTAGTATAACACAAAACTGTGGTATGTGATCAGTGACTGACCCCACCATGCAATAGGTTGTTGAAGTGGAAGCCAATGTTTTGAGTTGAACTTTTGGGAGGGACATGGCTTGTGCAGTGCATGGCTGTGCTTTGTGGGGACTCACACCTCTGCCATGGCTCAAATGGGGCATTTCTTGTCCATTTGTGTTTTTGGCCTTTTTGAAAAGGCAGCGCGTGAACCCTTGCATTGGGAACTGCCCTTTTATTAAGAATGTTTTTATTTATCATGTTTAATCAAATGCTTGCCCCCAAATTTTGTTGATATTAGGCCGGTGGCAGGGATGCTCTAGCTGGAATATGCATCTTTACCAGACATTGCATATGTTATGTACATAATAATGTTCCTGCCAATTTCATTATGCTCTTTTTAATTTCTTTTCTTCTACTCCTTGCTAATTATTTTAGCCTAAATTATCTTTGCCTTTTGTATGTATTTTCAAATATAATTTTTTGGACAACATTTAGATACGGTATCATCTTTATTGTTTTTTAATCAATTAAAATTTTATCTCGATAATACATATTTAATGACAAATATTTTTATTACGTGTATTATTGAAGTAAAATTTAGTTTTGATTGAAAAATATTGCTATTAACACTTATGGTACTTAATGTAAGTGTTGTCCATGGTTTTTCTTTCAAGCGATGAAAATGAATAGTAAGAATTTGAAAATAGTTGGTGGTTTTGACAATCATAAATAAAGAAAAATTGCTTTCGAGAAATTTGTTTCTATCAATGTAAATTAAAATTTAAATACAGTATACTTAATCTTTTATAAAAAGATGATATTTTTGAATTAAATAAAAAATATTTTAAGTTGAACATATCTTCAGCGATGATATGTGATTCTTGTTTTTATTATTTTTTTTAATACAATTTTTTATTGTTATGTGTGTAGCCTTGGATGCCTTTACATCTACATAGAGATATATTTGAAAGGGACACAAAAGAGACGTTATTCCCTAATTAAATATTCAAATTAGTTTTTCGATAATATACAAGGACATTAAGTTGATTTTCTAAAGATTTTATAGAGTAATTTAAATTTTGCAACATTTAAAATAAGCAATAACTTTTTTCAATATGTAATATATTTTAAAATATTCTAAAGATTTTAAAATATTTAAATAAATACTCCATCTGTTTCTAATATTTGGTTGTTTTAGTGTTTTATTTTTGTTTTAAAACTTTGATTGTTTTAGAATTTTAATATGTAATTGTGCATTTTTTCAATTATACCTTTACATATGATATAGTGGAATAAGTGAGACTATTTTTTAGTGAAGTATTAATAATTTTGGTTTTCACAAGATGTATATAGTAGTATTAATACTATTTTTTAAGTAGAATTTGCATTGAAAAGAAATGTGTTTGATATTCTCATAAATTTAAAGAAAAAATATCAATGATTATAATACATTAAAGTAAGTTATAAATGAAGTAGGTTGAAATAGTATAGAAATTTGTAAAATAATAAATGAGGATATTTTAGAGTATTGTAATTAAATATATTTTGTGCAAAAATATTAAATAACTAAAGATTAGGAAGGGAGGAGTATTATTTTACATTAAATATAACCAAATTAAAATAAAAAACATTTAATGGATTATGCTCCTTGGTTGTGTATGAACTTGAAATAAAATTTCTAATGGTAGTTTTTAGACGAGTTCTTGAAATTAAGAACGGTTCTTAACTAGAGAAGAAAGAACGGTTCTTATAAAAGAATTAATTTTTAAATATTAAAAAATAATTGAATAGTAATTTATGAGATTTATTTTAAAGAAATATAAAAATGTGAGACAATTTGTGAAATTCGTTTAAAGTTTTTAAAGAGTAACACTATTAGAGTTAAGTGATTGTTTAAAATTTTAAATATAACATAACATAACATGACAAAAAAAAGAGTTAAGAACGATATTCATTATTGGAGATGTCCTTATTCGATTATTAAATAATTGATATTGCATCATTTAAAATTATTTTTTATCTCTATTTAATTTTATATGATAAAAAATTCAAAATTAAAGAAAATAACATTTAATTATCTCATTTGATTGTTTGCAAAATATTTTCCAAAAAGTTTGCGAAATGCGAATATTGCACTTGTAAGACTTCACTTTATGGTAATAGTTTTATATATGGTACGACGTATACTTGGCTTTTTGAATGAATTGAAAGCTAAGTAGGTCCCACACGATACCGACTTTAATTTATTCAATGAGGTCGGTGATAAAGGGGCACGTAAAGACAATATTTGTAAACCTTAATTATACTTTTAGTTTCTTTATTTTTATTTTAGTTTATGTGTAATTTTAAACTTTCAATTTTATTTACGCACGTTTAGTCGTTCTAATTTTTAATTATTTTAATTAAATTTTAATTTTAATCTTTATCTTATAAAATTGTAATTATCATTGATTCGTATATATTTACAAATCAGAAATATTTTATATCTTTGTTAATTATTAAATAGCATTTTATATAAGAAATTTAATTTACTCAATTAAAAATTATAAAAATTAAATTGAATAATAAAAATTAAAAAATTAAAACACGTACATTTTCTAACACGAATTTGTAACAAACCTTCTATTTGTTACAACTCACAAAATTGTGTGGGTCTTATTCTTTATTTAATCAATCACACTTATAATTTTATAAATTTTAAAAAATTATAATTAATTAAAAATGTGTTTTATTTCAAAAAGAGAAAAAAAAAGACCAATTTTAGAAAAGCTTGAATGTCTCATAAAGAAGGTTGTGATTCATCTTTGATGTCTCATAAAGAAGGTTGTGATTCATGTTTTTATATCTCAGTGTATTACATCCAACCGTTACAAATGTTTAATAATTGAAGTGATGAAGTAGGTTGTGGTGTGGTTCATATCATATGTGGAAAATGTTGTATAGATTTTGTGTGATGACTTAAATTCTTGAAAAACGATGGCATCTTTCTCGGAAATTAATTGCGGGTCAATTTTGGTTTGCCGATTTGATGACGTCTAGGCCATGTTGCAAAGTTTAGATTTAAGTAATTTTCGCAATAATATTGAGGGTAGGTGATTTCCTTTAAAAGTAAAGAGTACGAGCATCAATGTGATCAAGTGGGGACTCTGAATAAAGGATTCGATTTTTATTTTATGTGACAGGACCAACTTTGTTGTATCAGTGACATCATTAATGTAGGCCAATGTAAGTCCACAGCGGAACGTTAATACGTGCAACTCCCAACTTTTGCAAATCGCAAACCATCATTTTTCAACTATATATATAGTTTTATTTTATTTTTAATAAAAGTTTACTTGAGTTGGATAGCACTGTCAAAATAGGTCATTCCACCTTGTGTGTGAGACTAAGTGGTGAAAAATAGACTAGTTTCATTTAGTATAAATTGCAATTCTAGCCTCATCATCTATCGAATATACTTAGTCTATTTCATTTTACTTAAAATGTATATAAATTTTAAAAGAAAATTCATTTTTGAATTATATTTTCATAAGTTATATCAAATTAATCTTGTTCTATTTAAGTTATTATATTAAGAACTTAGCGTAGGTTTGCACATTGGGTTGAAGTGTTTTTTACAATCTAAAATTGGGTCTTGCAAGATTATCAAGGCTTTGATAGACCTCAAGCCTCAAACAAAGTTTGTAGAAATACTTAAAAGATTATCTACAAACAAAGTTCTTATATTGATAGCATAATTTGAACTTATAATTTTATGTGTAATGACCATCTGCCACACATAATATCGAGACAAACATTTATTTTAAAATAGATTAATTACTCAGTTTAATTTAAAACTTCTTTAATTATTTTCTTTATGGAAATAGACGTGAAATTCTTTTTTGAAAGGTAATACTAAAAATCTATATATATAAATAAATATTTTCTTTATTATAAGGATAATTTAATACAAGTCAAATATCTAAACAAATATTATAATATAATAATGAGAGTCCTTTGAGTTCTTGTAGAATTAGTTCTTATTACAATTTAAAATATCATATACATAAATAGAGAAATACTATAGCTAGTCAACACTTCTACAGAGGTAAAAGGACGAGTCTTCACATCCTATGACATTGTTTCTACATTCTCGATCGCAATTCAATCTTGTTCAACAACTTGCTCCTGTAAACGTAATGTCACAATCATAGCAATCACATACACACAAATACGAAGGCAAGGGTATACTTACTATAATTAAACTTAACCACGAGTTCTTGAACACATAAAGTAGTAAAGCACGTAAGGGGGTGAGAGACGTCAACATTCAAATAACATTTAATATTTACATATAATTTCTATTTTAAAAACATGTTAATGGTACAACTTCAAAATAATAGAAAAATCATAACTCTAAAGATTTACTATCACAATCATTTCAACTATGCTTTTTACGAGAATAATCATCATTTCAATATCATTACAGTTCAACAACCAATCGTCATCATACAACAATGATGTTAGTCATATAAATCTATGTCGATGCAATTCTATAAAGATTTTCACCAATTGAGCGATAAATATTGACGCATTCCTTACATAACTGTGAACGTCTATAGTGGACCTCTTGGTCTCTACTACCAATTATTGGGGAAGTTGTGTCCTAATTGATGATTGAGATAGGTGGTTTGTTAGGATATGATATATATGGGTAGTGGCTCACCACGACACAAGGTTTGTAATGACCTTGGACCCCTTTAGAATCGATCATCTTCCTATCCCCAAGACCTAATATTCGCACACCTATTATCTGACACTAGGCTAGGAGGCCCAATATAGGCAACCAACCAAGCTTACGTGTCTGCTCACAACACAACTATTGTTGCCAAACTTATGCACAATGTATGCATGCCACTTCATCATCAACAACAACTTCAACTCATTTAAAAGACATCAACACTTAGTTTCCTTGCGACCACTACCTATCATGCTCAACCTTAGAGTGCTAAGCATCAATAACACAACAAGATAGAGATTTAATAACCAACTCTACAAAGTAATGATCACGTGCACACCCTACTCTAAACATCATGCATCATCTGCTATTATACGGATAAGAGGCATTTTCCAGTCTTACAAACTTCATCTTAATTAGTATTTCACTTTGTTCTTTTATACCCATCCTACACGTAATTCATCTTTTACAAAATCTCAATCAAATCTTTAATGCATAAATTAAATCAAATATTTCAATTCTTCAACCTAACAAGTTTTCTCATTACTAATGGATTCACTCAGCAAAAAGGATTATTTGCTCATCAAATTCTACCCCATGTAGGGTACTTCTTCAAGTGTACACATTCACTTAAAAAGAGCCTAGCTTCGCCCAACAGATGGAGTCATAGAGAGTTGTTACTATATTTAGTCCCCTAATGAGTGTGTCATTCGCCTAGTAAGTCAAGCTACAATGACTAAAATTTCTAAAATCCTCACATCCTCGCTTAACAAGAACACACCTTTGTTCAGCCAGAGGAGGCATAGAGAGCATCCTCTAACCCTCACTTATTTGCTTAGCAAGTGAGATTGCTTGCTTAGCGAATGAAATCATAAAGACTTCACACTCACCATTGTACTTATCTCGCTCAATGAGAGGAGTCACAAAGAGTTCTTGTAATCTCACCTCTTATTTTCTCAACGGGTGGGATGTCTCACCTAGTGAATGAAGTCATGGTGACTTCATACTCTTAACTATGTTAAATTTACTCAATCAAACTCTAGATTTGCCCAACAAGATGTTGGATTCGCTTAGCCAAACAATGGACTCGCCCAACCAAATGTTGGGCTCACCTAGCTAGACATTGGACATGCCTAGCCAAATGCTAAACTTGCCTAGCCAAAAGCTAGACTCACCTAGCAGATGTTCATCATGTTCATGTGCTCTTGAGTTTTCACCCAACAAGAAAGACTCTCCCTAGTGAAAACTCATGTTTTCTAGAATATACCTAGAAAATGCAAGGTTACCTAACGAGAGTCTTCTATCACTCAATGAACCTTCAACAAAAACCTAGAAAATAGGCATTCACCCAGCCAGATAAGGGGTTTGCCCAACAAGAGCTCCTAAACAAAAACACCTTAACTCATAGAAAATCATCAAAACTTAACCAAATCAACATGTAACTTCATCAACAACTCTGGATTAACTCATAAACATTATCTAAACATATTTCAACAAAAAAAAAATGCATGTATGGACAAATCGTTACCATTCTCATCAATTTGCATAAAGCTAAAATACTCATAACTATGGCTACCAACTCCAAACAAATTCTACCCAAGCAATCGTAACCATATAACCATGTATAAAACAACAATATAACTACTTCTAAGGCAAGCTTCCTTTACTTGTTGAAGAACTTGGGGATAAAACTTTAGTGAAGGCTTGAAAATCTTAACTAACAAGGGAGCTTCAAGGCTTGGCAATAAAGGTGACAAAAATGCAAAGATAAGAGGTGATTTCTTTTGTTTCATTCACCTTAACTTAGCCATGGAGTGAACTTCTTATAGGATCTTGGGTGTAGGCTATTGTCCAAGGGTTACAAGGAATTTGAATTTATTAGTAATGGATGAAAACACGAGCTTTACCAAAATTGGTAATGAAGTGGGCTGAATACAACATGTCTCAATTGGGTGGTTTCACTTTTGAATTTTATACTACAAATGGTAAGGTAATTAGTTATAAATGGTATAACCACTTTTTGCTAAAAATAAAAAGCCAACTTGTGATTTACCTCAAAGTACATGCTAACTTTACTAGGAAGCATGTAAATCACACTATGTCAATGATTCTTGGTATTTCTAAATAGATATGTTCACTCTTTTAGGGAAGATTATTATCCTAATAAAGTGCATTGGACTGTTCTAGTCTCACTCAAGACTTTATAAAAAAAAACATGTAATACAATTCAACATAACTTGTTATAAATTATTTTCACTGATATTAAATTTAATTACTCTTGTAATTCATCTCAATCACTTAACTAATGACACCAGAAAACAGGTGTTACATCATGGTATATGAACCTATTTTTTATTAACTGAACTAACATTGTTGACTTTCGTGTAAGTAATTGAATTTAATAAACCAAAATATAAAATTATTACTATGAGAATTCATTACTGTATAGTTAATGTTTAGGATAAATATTAAGAAATAAAAAATATTATGCATTTACATTACTAAAGAAATTAATTTTTTAATTTAATATTAGTAACTTACTTTCTAATGTAATAGTTAGAATTTAATTTTCGTGACTCCAAAATTTTTGGTTTGCTTTTGGTTCCTCAAAAATATAAAATGTGTTATTTGTCCACATGTCTAACTCCTTTAACTTAATGCTAATGTGACTGACAAAATTTTATGTCAATACTATACACGTGAATATTTTGGATAACATGTCATCCACACGACTACCACGTGATAAGTAAATATTTTTGTCCATACAAAATTTTTAAAATATAATTTTAGTCCCTATAAAATTTAAAGTTTAATTTTAGTCACCGTAAAATTTACAAGTTTAATTTTAATCATCATAAAATTCAAAACTTTGATTTTAGTTCTTATAAAATTCAATATTTGATTTTAGTTCTTATAAAATTCAATATTTGATTCTAGTCCTTAATTTAGACTTTCATTTATTGGTACTTTCATCTCACTAGCATCATATTGTATCGTTCAAACTAAGGATGATAATGAGTAAAATATGAGTAAGGTACTATAGTACCTGTCTCAATACTTATGTTTGAAAAAAATACTTATATTGTTCTCGCCCTATAGCTATGGGTAGCAACTTTAATTTCATCCTCGTATCCAATGAGTACCTATACATTCATACTCACACATGTTACCTGCACTTTAATTACATGTAATAAATGAATAAAAAATATTAAATAAAAATTACCACAACTAAATTGATAATTCACTCTTAAATCGTCCAAATGTTTAGTGTGTTAATCATGAAAGAACAGTTTTAGAGTTCAAATATTTAGTAGAATCAATTATTCAATACTAGTTTTGCTAACTAAATAAAAATTAATATATATATATATATATATGATATTTTAATTAAACATTTATATATTTATATAGCTACAGGTATGAGGCGGGGTGAGTACTATAATACCTATACCCACATCCATCCCCATTCAAATTTGTAGGTAATTCTCTATCCCCAAACTCATACCCATTAAGTAGGTAATTACCCAACTCATGTAGATATCTTTTTGTAGTACTCATAGGATTTGAGTAAAATTGCCATCTCTAGTTCAAATAACTATTAGGGATTAAAGGCTTCAAAACCTTTCATGCATACTATCTAAAACCTTTCAATAGCTAACAAAGTTTCAAAAATTAAAACTCAATTGGTAATTACCCTACCCATGTAGATATTTTTTTTTGTAGGTACTCATAGAATTCAAGTACAATTGTCATCTCTAGTTCAAATCACTATTAGGGATTAAAGGCTTCACAACCTTTCAGGTATACTATTTAACACCTTTCAATAGCTAACAAAGTCTTAAAAAGTAAAACTTCATTCAACAACTTACACGAAACTTTACTACTAAAGAAATATGAAATAAAGTGTTTTAACTTTGTTAGTTACTAAATAATGTTAGGAAGCGCACAATAGAGGTTTTAATCCTTAATAAATAATAATATTTTGAATTAAGGATTTTAAAACTAGATTGATTATTGAATTGATTAAGACAATAATTCAAAGTTCAATAGTCTAATTGTGATTGATTCATGATTAAACTTGTATAATTACATGATATTATTTTATCTCTTAATATAATATATTAAGAAATATTAAGCGAAAAATAATATTAAATTAATAACTTCATAATATTATTGGTAAGGTGAGTGTGACACAAATTTATCTTTGTTCCTACTTGACCCGAAACTTTGTTAGGGTAATTTATTTGAGTACAAACTCAACTTGATCAAAACCAACAATATTATAGGATAAGATTGGATCAACCCAATTTATTAACATAATATATCAATATTAACATTTCATATAGTTAAAATGTAATATATAATAAGTATAAAACTTAAATTAAGGTGTATTTTATGATATATTTCAAAATAAATAATATCATTATAAATATAACATCATGTTCTACAAAATATCAATAAAAAAGTTATTATTAATACATAATTTTTAAAAAATATATATATACTTTTTTAAAGAATATAAGACATTGAGTCAATTTAGGACAACCAAAACATAACTCAAATCTATTTTCAAAATACATAAAACCTAATTTATAAAATCCAAACTCGTCAAAATTAACCTTAAGTCAAGGCAGGTTAGTAAGACGGGATGAGACATGCACACCCCTAATTATTGGTTAAAAATTATTGAAAACTATAAGCTCTTTATTATTAATTAAAATTTATTAAAAATACTCTTTTTATTGTTAGTTAAAATTTAGTGTGTTGCATTTCTCAATAAATCATAAAGTTTAACAATACACATGCAACGATTCTTTGTACAAGCAATGATTCTTTGTACAAGCAATTATTCTTTGTATATAACTAGTTTTGAGAATTGATCAAACTGGTCTCGTAACCAATTCTTAATTGAATTGATAGTGGATAAAAAATTGACTTAAGTAAGATAATAAATTAATTAAGGGTTAAAATAAAAAATTGAATTTTATAGAGACCAAAATCAAACTTTTGAATTTTAGGTAGACTAAAATCAAAATTTTAAAATTTATAGGGACTATAATCAAACATTAAATTTTATAGGGACTAAAATTATATTTACAAATTTGTAAGAACAAAAAAATTACTTGACGCGTGACAACAATATGGATGCCATGTCATCCAAAATATTCACGTGTACAATACTGTCTGAAACTTTGTTAGCCACGTCAATACTAAGTTAATGAAATTAGACACATGGATTAAAAATAACACATTTTGTATTTTGAGGAACCAAAATCAAAGAATAATTTTGGATGGACTAAAACATACTTTTTTCCTATTTTTATTATTAAATAAAGTTATGTGAATAATATAGTAAATAGTATGAATCTCACTTGTTATTTAGGCTTTTTATCCCTTATCTTACTATGAAAATACATTTTGGTCCTTTATTTTTAAAATATTGATTATAGTTCTTTAACTTTTAAATTTAAGTTAATGTTATTTTTCTAAAATGATTATCATTTTTCGATTTTAAGACATGATTTTGAATTTTTTTTATTGATTCAAGATATGAAACTTGTCCTATTAGATTCATTTACATAAAAACTATGAAATCGAATTAATGTTCAAACAAAAAATGTCATAAACAAGATAAAAATGGTATGAAAAGTGAGTTTCAAAATCAACCAGAAAACCTAAAAAAATCCAATATTAGAATTTTTCAGATGATCTCGAATCTCACTTTTCATGCAATTTTCATTTGTTTATGACATTTTTTTTCCAATATTAATTGAGTTCCATAGTTTTTAACTATGTAATTCTAATGAGACAAATTTCACATCTTGAATCAATCCATAAAAGGTTCAAAATCATGTTTTAAAATTGAAAATGATATTTTTTTTCGAAAGAATAACAGTAACTTAAATTTAAAAATAAAATAATAAAAATAATTTTTTTAAAAATAAAAAGACTATGTTGAATTTTCACAATAAAATAAAGAAGAAAAATATAATTTACCCTCTTATTTAAGGAATTATATGTAAAAATTTTGTACAATAATATAAGTATACGGGGAAAAATATGTTGTATTTTGATATTTTTTTATAATTAATTTCTAGAAGCTTAAGGTACACGTTAAAAAGCTCAATAATATAAGATATCGAATAATTGAAATCAAATTATTGATGAGGGTGACAATTGGTTCAATATGCTACTAATGGCTTCCGGAAATATGAGATGCCTTCTTCCCAGAAGTGTTTTAGAGGTTTAAGAAACATAATTGATTTAAATTCGAAACTCCATTACCACATGTAGCACTTTCAGTAACATTTTATTTTAAAAAATTATAAATATTTTTTTTATTTAAATATTATTAATAACATTTTGGTACATGAGTTAAATACAACATTTGTTAAAATAATAGATAATTTTTTTTATATATTTTAACATTTTCTAAATATTACAAAAAGTCATTCGTGATAGTGCTAGTTTGGAAGTGGTAATTATTGTTATTGAATGAGGGTTTTTATGAGAGGTTCAATTAAGGTTATGCTTATATAACTTTTTCAGGGGTTAAAAATTTATTTTTAAGTTGAAATTCAAAAATAAAAAATTAAAGAAAAAGTAAAAAATTGTTTCACAGTTAAATATATTATTTTATGTTAGGTTCAATTTTTAATTGTTGACAAATTTTTCATATAACCAAGTCAAGTTAGATATAGCGTGTTTGGTTTGCAGTTAAAAATTTCAGACTGTCGCGTTCAACGAAAAATGACACAAAATCTTGCTTCTTATTTTGGTATTTTGGAAAGTGGGAACCCTCTCCCCAACACAACATAGCAGTACATTCAAAATTCACAGAAATTATTTTGCATCATTGTGATGAGTACGTGATGACCCAACAAGTAACATAATCAATCAAACAAATATAATTACGATAACAAGGAGTCAAAGTGAGAAGAAACATCATCAAAGTCAGAGTAAGAAAGGAAACAAGAATAAAAATCATGGGGTGAGAAGAAGAAGGAACAAAAAGAGTGAAGAGAGAGGAAAAGAGTGGAGAAAGAAAACTTATTGAAGAAATGACCAGAAAGAGAAAACTTACAATAAAGAAGGAACATGTAAGCATTACAAATTCTTCCTAAAGCTCACGTAGTTTGTTTTTAAAAAGGCTATTATTTTTTTCTTTTTTTGATAAAATTAAGCTACTTAATTTTTAAAAAGTTTTTTTTTTTAGAAAATGTGTTTCACTCATATCCTTCTTTAAGGAGAATAAAAACTCAAAAAAGCTAGACTCGACACTAACTAAATATTGACAACAATAATAAGTTTTTTGGCCTTTGAATCCACTCCAATTGTAATGGTAATAAAAATTAGATATCCAATATCCCCCCTTATATTTTTGAAGATTCAGTGATCAATTCTTATCTTATCTTTGTCCTTTTTCATCATTTCTTATTTTTCTTTGCATAAACCATATATTAAGTTACATTTTAAATTAATTAACACAGAAATAAATATTAACAACATTAAAAAAAATTTAATAATCAAGTAGAGTTAGTACAAAATGAAGACTTGTTGGTGCAATAATTTTTACTTGTAATTTTGACTGAGTATGAAAATGTATAAAGCATCTTTTGATTAAAACTCAAACAATGAAGGATGAATGGATTTTAAAAGTGTTGAAGAATGAAGAATGAAAGAATGATCAATAAAGTTGAATTTCATGTGCTTAACATGTATGACAAAAAATTGAAGAGAGAGTAGAAGTTTTCGTGATGTTATCTGTTTTTGGATTGAGCCTTGAGAAGGTTCGACTCGGATAAACTTGGCTTCACACCCTTTGCATCGAGGAATTTCAGTATTTGAAGTTTTCTTCCATGGAAAAAATATTTTTTATTGAGTTCGGTGTAGTAGGTAAATGATTGAAGAGAGAAGTATATATAATTTCTCAAATAAAAGATGAAAATTTGTCAAACATTTAACTTTCTTTATGTATTGTGTTGCATCATTCTTTTTTTATTAAAACAGTTGTTTGTACCTTCAAACATCAACCGTAATACACCTTATAAGTCAATAATTTGTAGGTGTCACTAATTGTTCATTTAGTTGGAGAAATATTTATCCAACTTCTGACTTTACAAAGTTTCCTTATTATATGTTATAAGTTTAAAATATGTAATTCTCAAGCATTAAAATATGCAGGGCACTACTGGGTCATGACACTTGAAAGCTACTCTTTCGATGCACGTGTTAGTGTCTCTATTGTGGGTAATTGACATTTTCTCTCCCTACCTTTGGATATAGATCGTGCTTCACGACGTTTCGTTGTGAGTCGTTGGATCAGGATCTTGGTAACTTCCTATATTCCCTTTTTGATTGATGGGGAGTGCTGGAGATGCTTTGGCTTCGTCATCAATCTCTTCATCTTCCTCCCTTTTCTCTATACCCCTTCATTCCTGATATTTCTCTGATATCTCTATTTCCTCTAGCTTTGAGCGTTTCATCCATCCCCTTTTTCTACTAGTCATCTCCAGGTGTTCCATTCTTCCATTGTGGTTTTTGCCTCTCCGTCTTCCTTGTCATCGAACATGGTAAAAAGGGGTAAAATTTTCAAACTTTTCACCTTTTATTTGCTTTTGAGTTACGATTTTTCTTCGTGTTTCCTTTTCTGGGAATGACACTTTTGTTGTGGGTCTTTACTCTAACCCTCACATGGTTTTTGTCATAGGAGTTGCCTTCGAAGAGCTATCCACTGCGTCTTCCCCCTTAGTGAGGAGGTAAACAACCTCTCTACTCGAGGAACCTCTCCCTTGGCTTCCTCCACTTCCTTAGAGGGAGGGTGTGAGTCTTTTCACATTCTGTATCGGGTATTGGAAAGAAATGAGGCCTCTAGTAAGGACCCAAAGGAGGAGGTCTACCTTGAAGGGGCCTTGTCTGACTAGATTGACGAGAATATTCTTATAGTACTCTCAGTCTATACCAACCCTGACTTTGTTGAGAGGATGGCCGACACCATTTGTCGTTGGGGGTCTTGGTCGCTAAAGATTCTTGCTTGCCGGTCGAATGAGCCGGTTTGTTGGGGCCTGCTATTGATTAAGAACCCTTCTTTTACCTTTATGAGACCTTACCCTTCAAGTTGGGGATATGTCTACCCTTTACTTAGTTTGAACAATCAGTTCTTCACATCTTGAATATTATGCCTACTTGGCTCCATCATAACAGTTGGGCCATTGTTTGGGCCTTCGAGCTGTTGAGTGAGGATCTAAAACGCACACCCTCTTTGGGCATCTTCTTTTTGGTTTTTTCCAATCTGACATTCAAAGAAGGTGGGGTGGTCGTCCTTAAGCTGCTGACTGCGACACAAGCTACTAAAACCCTTTATGAAAGCTACAAGCTTTTTAAGGATTGACTTTTCCTTGTTTTCCCTAGAGATATTGGTCCTTATCTCCTAACTGACCCATTGGGCGACCCCTTCTTCCCCCTGTATTGGACAAGGCAGCCAGCTATTTCTATAACCGTTGAAAGGGTAGACCTGGAGGAATGGAAGTATGAATTTATAACAGAGCTCTAACGGTTGCTGGCCCTTTCTAGTGCCGACTTGATTAAGAAGGGTGATTGGTTTTCCCCCTCTTTTTTTCTGTCCTTTAATCTCGCCTCGCTCTATTTTATTAATGATTATTTTCTCTTGAAATAGGTTGCACACCTTCTAAACTTAAGGCTATGAAGAAAATGGGAGCATTTATTTCTTTGGCCCTTTCTACTATCGTTGAGTTGCCTCTCTTCCGGCTAAAGGTTACCACTTCTCCAGCACCTGTTGTCTTTGCTCAACTAATTGTCGCCTCCCATCCCCTTTTGGTTAGGTCATTTGAGGATATCTCAGACACAACCTTAATTCCACCGACTGTCACATTAGATTTGCAATCGGCCGCCACCCTTGAGGTGGCTTCAGGGGATTCAACTTCGTCATCTGTTGGAGACTTGGTATCTGTTTTGGCCAATCGTCCTTGTAGTCCTTCCATCTAGAATTGCCAATTCCCTTTGGCAAATGTAGCAAACAAACACATGGTGGCATCCTCTAATTTTACCAAGGCAGACATTCTTGGGATTCTTGGCGCTATGTAGGCACTTCGGTTCTACGCCAGTTATTCCTTTGTATTTTCCCAAACTATTGAATGGAAGTTTGGGAGTTTGGGTTTGCGAAATAAAAAGTTGATGGAGGCCGCCCAAAAGTCCCACGAGGAGAATGTGAAGTTAAGGACAATGCTTCATGCTATGAAGGAGAAGTTGCATAACTATCATTAATCGGTTGAGAGTTTACAAGTGTAGCTTTCCTCAGCCATTGTTGAGGCTAAGGATAACATGGCAGCCAAGGTCGAATTAGAGCATTGGGAGGAATTTAGAATGGCTGAGCTTCAACAATGAAGGAGTTGGGGGGCTGCTTGGGAAGCAGATAAATAGAAGTTTGATGCTGAAATTCAGAGGTTAGTGGCCGACAAGCAAGAAGAGGAGGAATGCATGGGGGTCGAGATAAGTCAACTAGAAGCTGAAAAATTGAAAGGGGAGGAGCTTCTTAAACAAAAAGAGGATGCCTTGCTTGATAAGAGCCTGACCATTATTGATCAATTCAAAATTGGCTTTGCTCGTGCCTTAGAGCAAGTTGCCTTTCTACATCCATCTGTGGACGTCTTTGAGGCAGGTGCTTTTAAGAAAGTAGTAGATGGTCGATTAATCAAAGTCAGCACTCCTCCCAATTCACTTAATTATTTTTTACAAAGAATGTATGTGCTCTCTTACTGGTCTTTTAATTTTTTAATAGTTAAATGAAGCGAGATTTGGTTGCAAAGTTACTTTTGTCAATTCTTCATTTCATCAGCTTGTTTGCTTCTTTTATGATGAAAGAATGACTTTTATTTTAAATTATCTATCAACTTCTTTTCCCCTTCTTTGTTTGGTGTTATTTTGATCGCTTTGTTAAATATGTCGTGAATTGAACTCAAGTCTATTTAACCTGAGTTTCTTGCTTGGACCTGGGGGGATGTAGGTCGACCACCCTTCTCAGGTTATTTTGTACTTGGGGAGATTGTTGGTCGATCGCCTCTCTCAAGGCTTTTGTTCCTTAGGGGATTGTTGGTCGACTACCTCTCTTAGGTCTTTTGGTGCATGGGGGATTATTGGTAGATTGCCTTTCTCAAGTCTTTTTGGTGCTTGGGGGATCATTGGTAGACTGCCTCTCTCAGGTCTTTTTGGTGCTTGGAGGATCATTGGTAGATCGCTTCTCTCAAGTCTTTTTGGTGCCTAGGGGTGGTAGACTGCCTCTCTCAAGTCTTTTTGGTGCTTGGGGGATCATTGGTAGACTACCTCTCTTAGGTCTTTTTGGTTCCTAGGGGGATCATTGGTAGATTGCCTCTCTTAGGTCTTTTTGGTGCTTGGGGGATCACTAGTAGACCACCTCTCTCAAGTCTTTTGGTGCCTAGGAGATCATTGGTAGATCGCCTTTCTCAGGTCTTTTGGTGCCAGGGGGTCATTGGTAGATCGCCTCTCTGAGGTCTTTTTGGTGCCTGGGGGATCATTAGTAGACCACCTCTCTCAGGTCTTTTTGGTGCTTGAGAGGATCATTGGTAGACCACCCTCCTCAAGTCTTTTTGGTGCTTGGGGAATCATTGGTAGATCACCTCTCTCAAGCCTTTTTGGTGCCTAGAGGGATCATTGGTAGACCGCCTTTTTAAGGTCTTTTTGGTGCTTGGGAAGATCATTAGTAGACCGCCTCTCTCAAGTCTTTTGGTGCCTAGGGAGGTCACTGGTAGACTGGTTCTCAAGTCTTTTTGGTGCCTCGGGGGATTGTTAGTAGATCGCCTCTCTCAATTCTTTTTGGTGCTTGGGGATCATTGGTAGACTACCTCTTTCAAGTCTCTTGGTACTTGAGGGGGTCATTGGTAGACCGTCTCTCTCAAGTCTTTTTGGTGCTTGGAGGGATCATTGGTAGACCACATCTCTTAGGTCTTTTGGTGCCTAAGGGATCATTAGTAGACCGCCTCTCTTAGGACTTTTGGTTCCTCGGGGGATCATTGGTAGATCGTCTCTCTCAGGTCTTTTGGTGCTTGGGGGGTCATTGGTAGGCTGTCTCTCTCAGGTCTTTTGGTGCCTAGGGAATCATTGGTAGACTGCCTCTCTCAATTCTTTTTTATACTTGGGGGGATCATTGATAGACCGCCTCTCTCAGGTCTTTTGGGTTTTTTATGTTTTAGCTTTATAAAACATCTTGCACTTTTATATTAAAGACATGTGTACATCAGGATTTATGTTTTAAGTATAATACATACGTAAACTCGTCGTGTTCCAGGTACGCGGGACCTTCTTTCCGTTCAAGTGTTCTAGCTAAAAAGCACCCTTGCCTACCCTTGGCTTCCTCTAGTCTTCTTTTAAGACCTCGGAGGATTACTCTATTGGCTGACTCCACTTATCCATTTGACTGGGGATATTAGACAAAAGTAAAAGCCTACTTTATCCCTAGTTGTGAGTAGAATTCAACAACTAGTTGGGAAGTGAATTGCATGTCATTATCTGACACTATAATACTAGGGAGTCTAAAACGACATATAATCTTCTTTCAACAAAATCGTTTAACTCTCTTGGCGGTGATTGTCATTATCGGCTCTACCTCCACCCACTTAGTGAAGTAGTCTACTACTATTATGAGAAATTTTACTTGTCCAATTGCTAGGGGAAAAGGTCTCAATATATCTACCCCCCGAGTATGAAAAGGCCATGTAATATTATAGGGTGGAGGTATTCTCGGGGGCTTTGTGTAGGTTGGCATATCGGTGGCATTTGTCAAACCTTTTTACAAATTCAGTATAATCTCTCTTTAGTGTCGGCCAATAGTAGCCAACTCTAGCTACTTTGCTTACTAACACACGTCTGCCAATATGGGTCTTGCATACCCCCTAATGAATTTCCATCATGGCATATTCAGCCTCGTCAAGGTCTAAACATTTTAGGAGGGGGTAAGAAAATCCCCTTCTATACAGCTATTGGGATATTAAGGTATATTTGGCGGCTTCCCTTCGGAGTTTCTTGGCCACTAAAGGGTCGTTGGGTGCTTCTTCTATCCAAAGGAAAGTCACTATAAGCTCCTTCTAAGAGGGGTTGTAGTCAACCAAGCATACATTTGATGGCTCGATGGTTGCTTGGCTAATTGTTTCCTAGATGATCGTCCTATTGAGTCCCCCCTTTTGCATACTAGCCAATTTGGACAATAGATCCGGGTGCTCATTTTGGTCTCTAGGCACGTGTAGGAGGGTAAAGCTTTCGAAGGAAGCCGCCAAATTTTTTGCTATATCCCAATAATTCATTAACTATGGGTCTCTAGCCTAGAATTCGCCATTCACCTGACCGGTTACAAACTCAGAGTCGCTTTTTGTCATGAGTACTTGGGCTCCTATCTCCTTAGTAAGTTTCATCTCGGCCAAAAGCACTTCGTACTTAGCCTAGTTGTTACTCGCCTTAAACTTGAACCAGAGGGATTGCTCTATCAATACTCCATCTGGCCCCTCCAACACGATCCTAGCTCCATTGCCCCTTCAATTCGATGCTCCATCTATTGACAACGTCTATCCTTTGGAAGGTTGTTTAGCGTCGCCAATTGGAGTCAGCTCTGTGATGAAATCTACTAGTACTTGGGCTTTAACATGCCCCCTCCTTTAAAAAGTTAAATCAAATTCAGACAGCTACACCATCCTTCCAACCATCCATGTTGCCAAATCAAGCTTTCTTAGAACTTGCTTGACGGGGAGGTTGGTTCGAATGACTATCTGGTTGCTTTGGAAGAATGGTCTCAACTTTCGGGCCATGACTACTAGAGCCAGGGCGGCCTTCTCCAACATTTGGTATCTGATTTCTACACCCTGGAGGACCCTACTGCCGAAGTAGATCGGGTATTGGTTCTTTTCGTCTTCCTATTTTAAAGCAGTGTTGATTGCTTCATTAGAAAATAGACAAATATACGATTATTGGCGTACCTTCCTTTAGCTTGGAGAGGACTAGGGGTGATGCCAACATTGCCTTTAGCTCTTGGAAAGCTAACTCACATGCCTCCGTTCATTAAAATCTTTCATTCCTTTTAAGAGATTGGAAAACTATGAGTGCCTTTTCGGCCAATCTGGACAAAAACAGTGATAATGCAGTGATTCAACCTGCCAACTATTGGACCTCCTTTACGCTCCTTGAGCTCCTTATATTGATGACGACCTCACACTTATCCGGATTGGCTTCTATGCCTCTTCTAATCAGCATGTATCCCAAGAACTTCCCTGCCTGGATGCCGAAAGAACATTTCTCCAGGTTTAACTTCAACTTATGCTTCCTCAAAACATCAAATATTCTAGTGAGGATCACACAATGCTGCTCACCTTGAGCTGACTTGGCCATCATATCATCTACGTAGACCTCTAGGTCTAAACCTATCTGTTCTTTGAAAAATTTAGTCCATCAATCTCTGATAAGTGGCCCTTTCATTTTTTAGCCCGAATGACATTACCCGATAGTAGAAGCTGCCCTCGTCAGTAATAAATGCAGTCTTGACTTCGTCCACAGGGTGCATACGCATTTGATTGTACCCAAAGTATGCATCCATGAAAATTAAGAGATTGTGGGCAGAGGTTCCATCAACCAATCGATCGATGTTGGTGAGAGGTAAGGGTCCTTCAGGTAGGTTTTGTTTAAATCTATATAGTTCGTACACATACGCTAGCTTTATTGGACTTTTGAACCATAACCATGTTAGCCAGCCAGGTTGGGTACTATACTTCCCTGATGAAATGAGCCGCCAACAACTTTATGGTTTCCTCCTTTGCCGCCTTTCTCTTTTCGTCACCCATCTTCCTTTTTTTTAAGCTATATAAGTCATGTCCCAAGTATTATGGATAATCGGTGACAGAGAAAATTTGGATCGATTCCCAGCATTTCCTTTAGGGCCCACGCAAATGCATCTCTATTTTTTCTTAGTAAGTTTATCATTTGCTCCTCCTCCTTGTGTCCTAAACCGGCCTCGATCCTAGTAGTCTCAGTCAATTTCTAGCTGATTTGGATTTCCTTCAAGTCATCTACCAGTTGAGGATGCTCTATCTCTTCAATTTGTCGTGCGTCAAGTTCGAGGAGGTGGACATTTCCTTGCAATCCCGTCTCCACCTATTCAGGATCTGCCCTTTGACTTCTAATCTTCAAACTCGCCTTGTAACATTGATGAGTTGTTTGTTGGTCAGCTCGAATGGTTCCTACTTGGCCAGCAACTTGGTACTTCATGTATAGATGGAGAGTGGAAACTATCGCCCTCACTTGGGTTAGAGTCGATCATCCTAGGATAATGTTATAAGATGCCTAGGCATTAGCGATCATGAATTTGAGAAGGACGATTTTCACATCCGGATCAGCTCTAAAAGTTGTTCGAAGATTGATGACACCTTGGATCTCCACCTGTTCTCCCGCGAAACTAATGAGGGTTCCCGAGCACGCCTCCAGTTCTTCCTCTGTCTTTCCTAGCTTCTGGAAGGTAGTCCAGAAAAGTACATTCGTTGAACTCCCTTGGTCCACCAACACTCTTTCTACTTTATAATCGTCAGCCACAATCGATATCACCATCAAATCGTCCTGGTGAGGTTGAATGCCCTCGTAATCGGCCTCCTAAAAGGAAATGACTCGGTCCTCGAAATGACCATCGTTGCTCTAAACACTCATAATTTGCTGCACTTAACTTCTTCTTTTTGACCTTGACATCCCTTCCATTGCTCCTCCTCCGGCTATTATGGCAATGGTTCTCCTATGGGGGGTGTCAGTTGCCTGCTTTAGCTTCTATCTCTATTTCCAGTGTTGTTCCCGTCCTTATTGTGCTCCCATTGTTCCTTCTTCTCTCATCCTCTTGGATACCCTTTCCTTGTTGGTCCTTGACAGGCTTGAGATTCAGTCGTTATTTCTCTTATCAAAATACTAGTTTACCTATGTTATAAGTAGCATAAGGTCAACCTAGGTCATATTTCTTAAGGACACGTGGTTATAATGATTTCTAGCAGAAAAGGCTGAAAAGCTATAAAACTAGGAAGGTAGGATGCGGACTGACTCGACAAGTAAAGTAAAAAGGGGGTTTTGGGCAGAGGAAAGTAAAGTGTAGAAAGTAAATTTGCGGGAAGTAAACTAATGGCTACAAAAGTAAAGGTAAGCTATGATTACTACTACAACTAATAGAACAATTAACATGACAAATAGTTATTGTATCAATTCCACAGTTATCAATAAGGTGGTTCTGGGTTCCAGCTCCTATTATGCAAGCAACTTCTCACCAACCCAATTTCCTAGGACAATCGCCCAACATTCGTCCATTGCCTACTAAGGACTTACACAATCGCTACCTCGAGTTTTGCAAGGATTACGCCTTTGGTTGATGTAGGTTCTCTATAGATTACCTATAGTATTGTTAGAGTGGTTCTGATCGACCCCTGAACTAACATGGTCAATTCCTACCTTGCACTCTTGTGACCAAGGAAGAACAGATTAAGCTAAGCAGAAATTACACTCATAACAATAAAGGAAAACAAATTCATTCATTGATTAACAATGTACCGATATATGCAATGGATACAAGGAAAAGATGGTCTAAGCTTTCCACGATGATCACTAGTGGTAATTTTATAGTGTTCAACCAAAGGAGAAAAGAGAACATGAGAGGCGGTACCCTTTAGAGCGTGCTGTGAGGACAAACAAATCTATCCCTCCTAGTCAGTCTATCTCTAGCAACTTTGCTCAGCTCGAACTCTGCCCTATGCCCACTCAATCGACTAAGTGTCGCTGAAGCACCGTTGAACAAAGAGAAGTGAAGTGGGTAATGGATGTAAGCTTGTGTTTTGCGTGCTATTGATAGACCTTGCTCACTAACCTATGAATGAGTAACATGTCTTTATTTATACACGTATAGCCTAATTACTTCCTAACAAAAATAACAGAAACAACTATCTTGTTGTAACAAAATTAATAGACTAAACTAACTAACGGTTTTCCTAAACGACACGTGCTAGAAATGCTAGAGTAGATTTAGTCTTCGCTTGCCGGGATGAATTCATATGGATGAGAGTCAGCACATGGAGCCGGTCTCACAAGAGTTGACATCCAGTTTGGAATCGGCATCTAGTTAGTACGCGGACACGGAGTCGGCATGCGGAGTTGGCATCCAACTACTGGTGATAGAGTCAGTATTGTGAAGTTGGCTTGGTTCGGTTGGGACGAAATCAATTGCACTGGAGTTGGTAGGCTGGAGACGTTATCGGCCGAGAGGAGAACTCGTCTTGGTCGAGACGACTTCATCTAGCTAGGATGTCTTCAGTTGGCTAGGACACCTTCGGTTGGCCAAGACGCATTCAGTCTCGGTTGTATTGGCCAGGAAGACTCGGTCTCAGTCTCGGTTGGGACGGTTTCGGGACTCCAGTTTGACCCGCAAAACAAGACTTCTATTTTTGTTAGCTAAAATCAACAACTTAGCCTAGATTTGTATTTTCCTTATTTTAACCTTGGAATTATGAGTTTTAGCTAATACGTGATTCTTAACTACCAATTAGAGTCTATTCTACTCATTTTAAGACCTTATTGTGGGGTTAAAATAGGAATTATCAATGCCTCGTTTAGTCATTGTGGTTTTTGGCTCATCATGCCCCTGTACGAAATGTCCCAGCTAGTCGTTATTAATCATCTTCTCGATTTAGGATTGCAATGCTCTGTAATTCTCCATCATGTATTCGCTAGTTCGGTGGAACTCTCACCACTCTTCCGGTGATGTCCTTTTCTGTATGAATTTGGTTGGCCTAATCCTCCTCAGCTTCAATGTGCTTCTCTACCCTTGTCCTTATCTTGCTCATGTTGGATGGACACCTTAGGGCAAGAGAGTCGCTAAATTGTTCAACCCTTAGTCCCTTCTGAAAAGCCTTGACAAAAAAAATTTGGTCGGGGTCGTTTACCTGAATCGTTGCGTTGTTGAATCCCGCTAGATATTTTTTTAGGCTTTCACCCTTTGCTTGCCAAATGTCGAAAAGGTTGGCCCCCTTCAGCCTTTTGGCACAGTTGGCAATGAACTGTGACACAAAGACCGCCTCCAAGTTATTAAAGATATGAATAATTTTGGGTGGTAGACCCGCAAACCATTGCATAGTAACACCCTTTAGGGTGCCTGGGAAAAGTTTGTAGCTAATAGCGTCATTCCCTCCACTAATGTACACCTGGGTTTGGAAAGCCTAGAGGTGAATGTTGGGGTCTTGAGTTCCATCAAAAGAGTCCACCACCAGCTCCCAGAAGTGAGGGGGATGAAAACTTGGTCTATCTCGAGGCTAAAGGGTTGCCCCAAGAAGGTGGGGAATGTTGTTGTCTGTGACGAATGACTTGGCTGACTAGCATGAGTTCTCATGTCCTCCAGCTATCTTCGTAACTCCTCCTCGTGCTCTGTTGAGACCCTCAACACTTCCCTGTGACGTTCATCAGCCTCATCCTATCATTAGGTTGCTTTTTGGCTTAAACGTGCCTGCTCCTCACTTTTTTCTTGTAAAGAAGCTATTGCACGGAGCAAGTGCTGCATGGTGTCCTTGTCGCCTACGTAGCTGGAGCTCATCTGTTGCCTCATGACTAGCATGGTTGTTTTTGAAGTGGCTTTGAAATTGTGGACGTTGGGAGGTGTTTTATCGCAAGCCCAACGATGGGCGCCGTTGTTCACACTTGTAACTATAACTAAGGTCACAGAGTGTACATAAAATTGATCTCTCCTTTCTCTTCGCTTTGATCTTGCTATATATACTCCCTCTCACTTCTCTCTACCTGTTGGGAATGATGATCATTGATGGGACGTAGGCTTCTCTCTTGTGTGTTTTTCCTTCCTTGGTAAGTCTACTAAATGTTGTCTCTGTCAGGAGTTAGGTGACCTTTCTCCGTATGCAAAGGATCACTCATTGTGATCTCTACTTACGTCATTTCCTTTGTTGACATTAAATGTCCGTGTATTGTGTCGATTGCCTCAAGTAGATCAATCATAATGGCTTGGATGGATGTGAGGTCTATAGATCGATTAGTACATAGCCTCTCAAGCGTCATAGGTCTATGGTAGTGAGATCACTTTATTGGATGGTCACTTTGTGCAACCGGCCATGATGACTTGGATGGCCAGGAGGTATATAGGCCGACTGATACACAGTCCCTCAAACGTCAATCATAGTGAGGTCGCTTTATTGGATGGTCACTTCGTGCAATCAATCGTGTGATGACTTGGATGGTCAGGAGGTCTATAGGCAAACTCGTACACAATCCCTCAAGCATCAATTGTAATGAGGTCACTTTATTGGATGGTCACTTCGTACAACCAACCGTAATGGCTTGAATGATTGTGAGGTCCATAGACCGAGTGGTACAAAAACCAACACAACTCATACACCTACACGAATACTATATATTAATTATTCTTAAAATCATTAATTTTTTTTCAACTTTAAAAATTAACATCACCCATAAACTAAACCTTATAATTTAACAAAAACAAAACCAATCTACTTAAAATATAAAACAGTTTTGCATAAATGATCTAATCATAAACGGTTATATTTGGATAAATTTATTGACTTTTTATAATAATTATACTAAAATCATATGAGCTATAATTTATAATTGAATGATAATATAAAATTATTTTATATTATGAATGCAATACCATTAAACATATAATTTAATTTTATTATATTATAATTTAATTATTATCGTAGCAGAATTAAGTTCATGTTAAGGATAAGTACCGGTATATCCCTAATTAATCAGTTCTTAAATCTAATCAAATAGAAATTTTCATGATAAAGATAAGACAAGGCAGACAAATTATCCTTGATATGGATTTTCTTGTCATGATTTTGAACATATTTAAATGGAGAAATGCTATAGCAGTATTCGCATATACGTTTTGGATTGGACCGCTAAAACTTAATTGGTTGTCATGTGGCCTAGCGGTCTTGCTCTTGGAGACCGGAATGATGATGAACTTTGTTGTAGCTACATCATTAGCAAAGTTAATATTTTAATTTTACATGCACACAAGTCTATTAATAAAGTTTTTTTTTCTTTTGTTTTTACAGAATCACGTTAAAACTATTGTGATACTTGCTATATGAAAAATAAGTATCCCATACATATTGTATGGATATTTATAAATTGTAATAAAATAAAAAAATTAATATAATTAATAATAGATAGAATATTATTTTATTAACAATAAAATTATGAAAATATACAAGTTCATAACTTTGTAAAATTTTTAAAAATATTTTAATTTAAAAGATTGTTTAAATTGTAATTTATAAATAAGTCATTAAACTTTTTATCAAGGCTTTTCAGAAGGGACTAAGGGTTGAACAATTTAGCAACTCTCTTTCCCTAAGGTATCCATCCAACATGAGCGAGATAACGGCAAGGGTAGAGAAGCACATTGAGGCTGAGGTGGATTAGGCCAACCAAATTCATACAGAAAAGGACATCATCGGAAGAGTGCTGCGAGTTCCTCCAAACTAGCGAACACATGACGGAGAATTGCAGAGCATTGCAATCCCAAATCGAGAAGATGATTCATAACGACCAGTTGGAACATTTCGTACAGGAGAATGATGAGCCAAAAACCACAGTTGACTAAACGAGACATTGATAATTCCTATTTTAGCCCCACAATAAGGTCTTAAAATGGGTAGAATAGACTCTAATTGGTAGTTAAGAATTACGTATTAGTTAAAATTCAGAATTCCAAGGTTAAAATAAGGAAAATACAAATCTAGACTAAGTTGCTGATTTTAGCTAACAAAAATAGAAGTCTTGTTTTGCAGGTCAAATTAGAGTCCCGAAATCGTCCCAGCCGAGACTGAGACCGAGTCTTCATGGCCAATACAACCGAGATCGAATGTGTCTCAGCTAACTGAAGGCGTCTCAGCCAGATGAAGCTGAGACCAAAAGTGTCCCAGCCAATTGAAGACATCCTAACCAGATGAAGTTGTCCTGACCAAGTCTTCCTGGCCAATACAACCGAGATCAAATGTGTCTTGACCAATTGAAGGCGTCTCAGCCAGATGAAGCTGAGACCGAAAGTGTCCCAACCAACTGAAGACATCCTAACCAGATGAAATTGTCCCGACCAAGACGAGTTTTACAGAATCACGTTAAAAACTATTGTGATAATTGTTATATGAAAAATAAGTATCCCATACATATTGTATGGATATTTATATATTGTAATAAAATAAAAAAATTAATATAATTAATAATAGATAGAATATTATTTTATTAACAATAAAATTATGAAAATATACAAGTTCGTAACTTTGTAAAATTTTAAAAAAGATTTTAATTTAGAAGATTGTTTAAATTGTATTTTATAAATAAGTCATTAAACTTATTGGATAAATTTAAATATTAATTGACAAATTAAGGAAAATATAATTTTTCTATGAATGAGAAATTAATTAAAATATTAATATATTACGGTGTGGAAGCTTAGAATATTAATTATATGCAAAAATGAAATGGAAGTTTAAAAGACGTGCATTACAAATTAATGAGTAAGGTAAGTAACATGCACAAAGTTGACATATTCTAAAAATTGAGGACTGAAACAAGGATAAATCTAGGACACCATTCATGGAAGTAGAGTGTGAAAATGCTACGGCCATTCGTAATTAATTTACATTGCATGAAAATACGGGTTAATCCATGAAGATATGTAAGATAACATTATTCAGTTTTTTTTTTTTTCAATTGTATGAATAGCATTCTTCAATTTATATATTTGAAAGCAAACTGTCGTGAGAGCATTAAACGACTGACACGTGGTACTATTTTTTTAATATTGTACTTAAATTTATTGTATGAATTAATTATTTTTAATATAAAAAATAAAAATAATAAAATTATATAAAAAATAAATTATAGAATTTATTCTTTAATTTATTTTTTCATATAATTCTCTTTATATATAAATTTTAAAAAATTTCAATAATTCACCAATAAGAATGTTTTCAAGAGTTTTTCTTAGACGGAACATTTTTATGAATTTTTCTAAATCTTTTGTCCTTTTCAATTTATATATCATTTAATTAAACTAACATTGTATCAAAAAATAAATTGATTATTATAAAATAAAAAATATATATAAATATTTATTTATTATAAATTTTAATTATAATATAATTTATATATTTAGAAGTATTTATTATAAATTTAAATTATATAAATTAAATATTTATTATGTACAATATGCACATGATGTAATGAACATGTTTCAATACCCTCTTTGACATTGTCCAATAATATGTGTACAAATATCTTGACTTTTGTCCCATTAGAGTATGAGAGACATGGAACCATGATGTGTTTAGAAAATGATAAATCTAGTAGAGATGAAATTAAAACTCATGACCCTCCTATTTTCTTTCAATCCCCAAATCATTATAAGTCATTTAACTTGTTTGAGTGTTAATATAAAAAATATATTATATATAACATTACTACATGAGTTAATTGTATTTTTAAAATATTATTTAATGTTAAATATATTTAAAAATAAAAATAATAAAATTATATGATAAATAAATAAGTTATATAGTTTAATATTTAATTTACTTTTCCTACGACAAATATAATAATACAATCACTTTTGTCTTTCATCTCCTTTTTTTATCTCATTTTCTTCTCATCTTTTTTTACTATATCACTAATATTATATTATCTATTTTAATATTATAATATTTATACTTTAGAATAATATTAAATCTTTTTATTTAAATATAAAATGATGAAATATATAAATATTATAACACTAAAATAAATAATATAAAATTAGTGATGTGATAGAAAAAAATAAGATTAAAAAGGAGATGAATGACAAAAGTGATTGTATGTTTATATTTATTAGTATTTTAATTTGTGCATTATACATAATAAATAATTTTTTATATAACTTCAATTTATAATAAGTGTAACCACAAGTTTTTTTATCTGTTTGATTAATTAAGTGAATGAATAATTTTAAGAATAATTAAGTTTAGTTCAAGTAAATAATGTTTAATAGAAAGTTGTATTGTGTGTTTTTCAAAAAATCTTGAAAGAGACTAAAGTGGCTTAAGGCATGCTTACCAAGAAAAGTGCTTTTCTTGAAAGATGGACACATTTTGAATAAAGTTTGTTGAATCAATGTCATCATCACACTTTTCGAAATGATGACATGTTTTTCGAGACAAAACACTAACCAAATGAAGTATCGAAAAATTTAAAACCTTTCAACTGTAGGATAATAGAACCCCTATGGACCAATGGGTAACCAAATCTTATTGTCCAATGGACAACAAAATCCTACCAACCCTATGTAAACCCTTGAACCATTGGGTATGCAAAATTGTAGTGACCAATGGACAAAAGTCCTAACCCTAAATATATATATAAGGCCATCATTGACTGAAAAATCAGACTTCCTAAGCACTCCTCTACCCTTCTTTTCCAAATTTTTGTCACCTCTATTGTTAAACTTTGAAGGTTCTTATTAATCAAGAATTTTAACTCCTTCCATAAAGTTTCCATACCTTTTGTTTTCAACAAGTAAAGGAAGCTTAGATTGGTGATTTTTCTATGGTTGCATGTGTTTAGATGATGATTTTATATGTTGTTATTTTCTTAGAATTGCATGAATATGATTAGATTGAGATTTAGATCCATTTTCTTGAGTTTTGGAGCCTATATGAAATTTTGAATATAATGATGAATTTGGGCTTGCATGTTTTTTTTTGGCAAATATACATTTAAATGATGTTGTTATGATGTTATAAATATGTTATACGATGATTTGGATGAATTTTGATGAAATTGTTTAAGTTTGCATAATCTGTTCTAGGGTTTCACTCGACAAGCTTGTCACTCACTGGACAAGACTTCATTTTATGGGTTTCTAAATGGAGGCTCACTAAGTGAAAGAAGAATCTTATTAAGCACCTTCAAAATTTGGGTAAATTTATAGAAAAATGCATGTTTTTTTGAGCGGCTTGAAGGCTCAGTAGGAAAAACATTAAGAACACACGAATTGTATTAATGCTCCTTAAGCAGGTGTCTAACTTGTTGAGTGAAATCTAAAAAACTTAGTGAGAAAACTAGAAATCTGATGCCTTTCACTAGGCGACTAGAAAGTTCGTTGAGCGAGGATCTTGATAACCTAAAAACACATGAGCTTGTTGGGTGAGTTGTGTTTTTCACTAAGATCATACCTTAGTGTGATATTGAAGGGCTCTCTATGGCTCCTTTGACTAGGCAAAGGGACACCTCTGTTGAGCAAGAAAGTAGGATGAGATGTGGAAGTCTTTGTTGGCTACATTCGCTAGGCGAATAAACCCATTCACTGGGTGGCTAGGATGAGAGTTTTGGGGGATCTCTTTATGGCTCCTCTAGTTGGGTGAGGAGGATGCTTTGCTAGGCAAGTGAGGAAAAAACTTAGTAGTTGAGACTATGCGCTTGTTGAGCAAGTATATATCTGAGACTCTACCTTCATTGTGACTATGCGCTTGTTAGGACACCATAGAATTGACACTTAAATTTGGGATTCATAACCTAGTCTTGGAAGGAAGACTAAGGTAACGTTGAATAGCTTAAGAGATAGTACGGACAAGTAAATTCCATAAGGGGTCCTAGTCCTTGTAAACCTTGACTGTGGTATAGCCATACCCACGTATGTCTATCTCAACCGATATAATTACTTGACTTATAAAATCTCCATGGAGTAATATATATATATATATATATATATATATATATATATATATATATAAGAAATGTATTAAGTGAGAGGGTGAGAAGAGTAAATATAGATCATATAACCATATATGAAGGTTATGATTGAAAGTTATTTAATGCTCATATGACTATTAAAAAATGTGACATGATTTTTTTATTCAATTCAAACCTCCAATGTATGGTTATATGGTCCAGATTTACTCTTCTTACCCTTTCGTATCTCTTCACACTTCACACGCACACACACACACATAGAGAGAGAGATGTGTGTGTATGTGTCAATGTATGAACCTATATGAGTATGTCCTTACCCTTATGCATGTTTTTTATTCATACAAATACAATAACCTCAAACGTTGTGTTCATTGAGGGAAGATGTCGAAACCACCGTGGAGTGAAACACTTACAACATGTTAAGGAGTTGTGTGTATATAGGGTAGTTCAGCCCATGCTGTAGGGAAACCACAATGGGTCCACGAGGGGCTTGGAGGATTGCCCCATGCAGTAGAGAGAGTATGGTATAGAAAGGACACTAGTGAAAAAAATAGACTTTTACATTGGTTCTTTAGGTTCTTAAAGAACCGATCTAAGTAAAAGCATGATGGCATTTTTATAAATATTGTGTGTTTATGTACATTAGTTATTTAAGAACTAATGTACAAATTTGTTTTTACAATCAATATAAAAAATATTTTTTTACATTGGTTGTTTTCAGAACCAATGTAAAAAGTGTTTAAAATATTCTTGTGAGCTACAACACATTGTCTATTCTTTATTCAAAACTCATTTCTTCTACAAGAAAATCTCATCCATTTGAAATGAAACCCATTTGAAACCCCACCGACAGAAACCTTCATTAATGCTAGCATCCATCTATACCTTCGTCAGCACCACCATCCTCATTGTTATACCTTCGCCTTTTCTATCTCGGTCATTTTTGCTCATATAAAATAGTATTTCTGCCCTTTGATTCTCTTTATCATTTTTGTTTGTCTAATTTTTGTTTATTTCGAAAGTGTAGATCTACAAGGTCTGCAAATGCAACACTAGATCTATAGGATTCGTGAGATGTACCTCTTATATGAAAATTGAAGTGCAAATATGCAGGATCCGAAGCAAACTCACAAAGTTTCTTACAAGCGTAAATTTGCAAAATTTGTGGGATCCTAGTATTCGAAATCATCGAAGCGAAAATAAAAGCGTATCTACATCATTAAAAAAAAACTTTTTAACTCAGTTATAAAATAACCAATATAAAAAATATACTTTTTTATGTCAGTTATAAATATAACCGATGACTTTTTATATCGTTTGTCTCTGCATCGGTTACTGAATTGATGTGAAAAGTTGATTTTAACCGATTTTAGAAGTCTTTTTTGCACTAATGGGAGGTGATAGTGAAATATATGTCGATAAACGTTCCATGGTTCACTATCACATTTTTCACCCACCTAAGCATATGGTTGCCAATGTGGTAATCTGGAGTAGGGCGACACACCTTATATGAGATGAGCTCACTAGGAATATTAGTCATCCTCCCTCATGTCATGAAACTTCTTCCTCTACACCCGTATCATGGTAGTCGTATGTTTTCTTAGTGTTTTAGTTGTAGGGACCAACTTAGGGTGTTTTGATATATCTTTGTCCCCAATTGTTGTTTTTAGATGTATAAGCTTTTGAGCAATTTGTCTTGGTCCTCAACTTCAGGTTCTTTATGTTCTTTCATGATCCCTTTAATGTAAGTGTCAGGTGGCACAAGCTCTCCTTTTGTAATCCAATGATGTAAATGAACTCAAATGAATGACATATGATGTTTATATTCTCAATTGACATGTTTACCTAAGTGTATGGATGCGCTTTTATGTTTTAACGTTGCTATGATATGTTATTGCAAAAAGAAAAAAATTAAACATTCCTTTTATAATTAAATTAATTAATAAATTTTTTTTATTAAAATTAATTTTCGTGTATTTACTTTTATAGTATTTAACAATTGTGATGAGAATAGTTCGTAATAATAAATATTTTTGAATATATTGATTATATTTAAAATTTATAAAATTTTATATTGTAATACAACGTTATTTTAATTATTAATAATTTTAATTTAATATATTAAAAATAAATTTAAAATTAAATATATTAAAAATGACAGATTGAAAGAGATCACATGGTAAAACTAATTCTAAAATCATTTTCGTTAAAGAAAAACTCTTGAAAATACTTTGTTAAAAAATGACAATTAAAAATATTTCCGTTTAGGATAATTTTTCTAATTTAAATATAGAGAGAATTACATAAAAAAATAAATTATATAATTTATTTATTATATTTATTTCTTATATAATTTTATTATTTATTATTTTAATATTAAAAAATATTTTAAAAAATAATTAACTCATGCCGTAATAATATACATAATATATTGTTTATATTACAATACAAACAAATCAAATACTTAATAATTTAAAACAATACAAAGAAATCAAATAACGGTGGAAAGGAAGCAAAAGTTACGATAAAAGAAGATTTAACTCATGGTACATTGAGACTTGTCTATGATCCGAACATGGCCTATGGTGGATCACAATCGCCATTGCCCCGTCAGCTAAGCCTAATAGACTAGGAGGACAAAGCAACCATTGTTACCCTAATTGTCATGGAGACCCTCGTACCACTTGGTCGAACGACCAACTATCTCGAAATTACAACAAGACCACGACAGGGCAAACGCAAGTCCCTCTCGACTACTCTTTTTACAATACATGCAAATATTACGTCATTTAATTATTAAACATGTCACCTTTTCTATATATAATACCATCAATATTGATTGATATAAACTATAGTTTTAATCAATATATTAAATATTTGATTTCTAATATTAAGTAATGAAAAAATCATTTTAAAAAGAAATTTTAATAAAAATTAATCATTATTTTTAACTGTTAATATTTTTTAAAATATTTACCGGTAACTCCTCTGCCCTGTTAACAAACTTGATGACCCTATTATAGTTTCCACGAGATCCTCTTTTGATTCCCGGCGAAGTAGTGACAAGAGCAAAACAATTTCTATCTTATACTAGACATTATATAGTGTGTTTTTCACTTATACGAAGAACATGCTCTCGTTTTTAGTATATTGCTCGTACAAGTACCGGTTTGAAAATTAATTAAAAGATGTTGGAAAATGGTTAGGGTGCTTAAAAAAGCTTAGATAATAAATATGAAGAAATTATTAGGTTACTATTGGCTATTATAGATTTCCATCAGTACGTAATATATATGTAAATATGTCCTTTGGAGATATGTAGATACATACATTTTTAACATGCCTACTATAATGTCTATTTAGAAATTATTCCTTGAATGGTGATGGCTTGTCGTGGTGAAGAAAGGACAAAAATATACTAGAACATAGTAAAATGCTACAAGCTATGAAGAAATAGGCACCTACCTACTGACTAGAGAATGGGTGAATCAGGAAAATTGTAGGTAAGAGGTCTAATTTAATATCTAGATGCTTTGCTTCAACATTTGGGAAAAGTATAGTATGGTATCATGCTGTGTAAGGTACATGTACCTATCAAAACCGTAAAAGGGGCAAAACTATCCCGAGATGCTGTTTTATATATATATAAAAAAAAAGTTTCATAACCCCTTTCGCTTTCTATAGGAAAACAAAAGCATTATTTGATTAATGTGTACCATTTGCCTGTAATAATTCCATATATTGAAAACAAGCATCATGTCAAGAGTGGTAAAATGTGTCGGATTGATTGGTATAGTTTAAATTTATCTGATAAAATGAAAGATTTAGACTTAAATTTAAAGTTTGAATTAATTTTAGATTTATTTTATTCTGATGAAGTTCAATTTGAGTTAGCCTACTATGAACCTAAAATAACATATTTAAACATTATTTTAGAAACCTAAATTGAAACCATTTTTTTTGTTAACCTGACTGGTTATAAGTGGGCCACATAACCATGTTGCCCCCTCTTTACTGTCAAGTACATAGATTTGAGGGAACATCCATTTCAAAAGCAAAGGGGATAATTTTTTTTTCATAAAAATAGTTTTAAGAGATACCATACCATCATTACTTTATACAATAACTTGTCACACTCTTTTATTTCTATTTATTTTCACTATATCACCTAACTTGTGTGATGTTTCTCTTCCCTTTTTATTCCTCTTATCTTGTGTATTAGTATATGATTGTTATAAGAATACAATTTCTCTATTTTTAAATTGTCTCTCAATCCATTCAATTATACTTGTACTCTTTGTTTAAGCTTTAAAATGAAAGGAAGTTTATGCTAGAATTACAACAATTTTCGTTCCATCCATATAGAAGAAAAAGAGGTGGAAAGAAGTTTTTTTAATCATAAAATACTAAATTAATATTTTTCTATATAATGTTTTTTTAAGTATTTATGTCATTTTAGACATAACTTCTTTTTCCTTTCATTTTTACGTAGTCTATTCATTTTCTTTTTCCATTTTTAAGAATAAACCGATACTTTTACTTCCAGACCAAATAACATCATTCGATATAAAATATAATTTTTAAAACATGTAATATGAGATGTCATTTCAGTATTTAAATTAATATTATTTTTGTTATATAATTGTTTTGGCTGATGTGATTCTCTCATTTCAATCTCATGAAATTGAAAGTAAAATTACATTTTTTCCTTAAAAAAATCTTTTAATTTTTTATAACTCTTATCTTTCCTTAAAACTCGTGTTTTATATATAATTTCTTATAACCGAACAATAAAAGTATATGTTATGAAAGATAATGAAACTCATAAAAAAATTAATTTCTTGAATTTTTTTCATATTCTTATATAACCAAACAATAAAAGCATGAGTTATAAAAGATAATGAAACTCATAAAAATTTAATTTCTTGAATTTTTTGAATTTTTTTATAACTCTTATCTTTTTCTCATTACAATATTATATTTATTTGCATAATTTCTCTAAACTTTATTATTATGTGGTCACCAATTATCTGGAATATACAACCTTAATTTTTTTTTTCATAAATACCAAAGCCTACTGCTACAATACCTTACCATTAAGTTGTTGTTAAATATTCACATCAATCCAACCATTAGAGTAAAATTTATCAGTATTGCGTCAATTTTCAAATTTCAGTTAATCCCTATATATAAGTGCATTAAAATTTTATATTAGGTAAAAAACAAGCACGACACATTTATATTAAAAATTTATAAGTTAAACATTTTGACTAAGAAATGTTGTGATGTTCCTTCTTAGAAAGGCTATCAAAGATATTAAGTATAAAGACACATTGAAATACGTTTTTGAAAGATATCACAATTTTTTTGTGCAAAAAAATAGGGGGGAAAAGTTAGTCCAATTAGGTATTATAATAAAGGGAACTATAAATTTAAGGTCAAAATTTCTTTTGCGCAAAAATAAAAATAAAAAGGTTAGTTTAATTAATTATTAGGAAAAAAAAATCCAAGACCTTTCCTGCGTTAAAATTTTTGTAACAATTAATATTGCAGTAGCTAATTAAGAGAAATTCTCTTATTTATAAATTCATAAAGAAGAAAAAGTTCAATATAGTACAAATCAAAAAGAAATATATTGAAAAGATAATAAAAATAAATTTACTAATAAATAAGTGTATGACATAATACCAAAATTATAAACTCACTTTTTAAAATATCAATTTTTTTTTCAAAAACAAAATTTATATTGCATAAATTAAAATTAATAAAAAAATTAATCTTTCCTATTGTTACAGTTAACGTACCACCACACAAATGAGTTTAATAACATGATTGGTTAGGCCATGAATAAAAAAATTACATAAAAAATATGAAAAATCATAAACAATTTAGTGTTGATTTGTTTCGATGTTCTTTATGCCTCAGAATGAATTAGTCTTTCAGTCTCATATTGAAAGATATCATTTTATGCAAATTATAAAAAGAACCTAACATAAATATTTTGCAAGTCCCTTCCAAATGGAATTTCTCATTCATTGCCTTTTCTCATATGTTGAACCACATCACTTTTCATTTCACGACCTTCAAATCCCACATGTTGTTTAGAAACAATGTATTTGGTAAAGACAAAAATTGAGGAGAGTAGACGTTCTACTTATAATTTGACCTACTTTTTCATGCCTTAATTATGATTTTTTGTCGATAAAGGAATTTCTTAAGTGTCACAATCATTACAAGATTTTTTTGATTTTGTTATTAATTTTAACTACCATTTAAATTAGTAGTTAAATTCTAACTAATTAACTAGAATATTATTTTTTTCTAGTTAAATTTAAGTTATATTCATTTATACTTCTTATTACTACAAATTAGCTAGAAAATAATTACATATTTTAAAAATTTACTACAAATTAACTAAGATTATTTTCTTAGCTAATTTGCTACTTATTTCATGCTACCATTAATATCATAGAAATTTTGTAGCTAATTATTTTTACTATAAATTAGCTACAAAATAACTATTGATTTTAAAATTAACCACAAAATTATTTGGTAACAAATTGTAAATTTTCTAGTAGTGAGTTTTTAAGACTTGTTTGGTAGAAATGAAATAGAGAAGAAATGGAATTGAGAGAGAAGAAATGGGTGAAATATATATATATATAAGTGAGTGTGTTTGGTAGAAAAGAAATGGAGAGGAGAGAAATAAAGAGATACGAGTCTCACATTTCGTTCTGATGATTTAAGTGGTTTGCATGTTGTTCTAGGATTTCGTTGGGCGAGTCCTTGATTTGCTAGGCAAATCCTTCTTTTTGAGCTTGTTGTTGAAGGTTTACTAAGTGAAGGGATACTTTTGTTGAGCGACCTTGTCTTATAAGTAGAATTTCTAGAAAATTAAGAGTATCTTTGAGTGAGGACCTCTCTCATTGAGCGAATAATCAAGAACACATGACAAGATGTAGGTTCACTAAGTGAGTACCTCACTTGCTGGGCAAAGCTATGAATTGAGTGAGAAAACTCTGTATTCGTTGAGTGTTTGCTGAGTGAGTGCTTTACTTGTTAAGTAAGGATCTTGAGAATCCAAAAAACATATATTTATTGGGCAAGTCTTATGTTGTGCTAAGAGTTTGAGGGCTCTTTGTGAACCTTCTAGTTGGGTGAAGGAATACCCTTGTTAAGGAAGTGAACCCAAGTTGAGAATGTGAAGCCACTACGATTGCATTCGTTGGGTGAAACATCTAACTCACTAAGCAAATAAGAAGCGGGATCTTAGAGTGCTCTCTGTCCACCCTTTGGCTTAGCGAGAATGGATACTTGTTGGGAAAATGTTTGAGGTTTTAGGAAATGTTATTATCCATGGTTGTTGGATAGAGTATATGTTATTGTTGTAGAGTGAGATGTTGGCCTTACCCTTAAGGGAGCTAGTTAATGAACCAACCTCGTTGTTGTCGTTATGTTGAATTGCCTTAAAAGTGACCATGACGAATGGAAGATACATGTTTATAGTATCTGAGTTCAAGGACGTCAAAAGTGTTTGACATAATTATTATTGTTGATGTTGTTGTGATGAAAGTCAAATTACTGATGCTAAAATGAGTAGGTGAAGTGAAGTGAAGGTCTCGAGGACCTAAGGGATAAAATGGATGGGCAAACTCCACATGAGGTTGAGGCTTTTGCAAACCTTAGATTGTGGTAAAGTCATTACTCATGTATTTTTATCTCGACTAGTTTCAGTTGTTCGCAAATTTCCATAGGATCATGTCTTACCTTCCCTAATGATGAGTAGCATAAGTCCAAGGGAGCTTCGTTGGCAAAAGTTATGTTAAGGAATGGGGTCAGGAATGATTGTTCGACTTATGGAAATCTCCATGGTGTAGTTGTATATGTGTGTGTATGTGAGTGTAGATAAGACTATATTGTTGCAAAATGTTGGTTGGATGTTGGAATTATATCAGTTGAGGGCTAAGGCTTGATGTTGAGGAATGTTACATCTAAAATGTTTGAATGCTTGTGATATTCATATATAATGTATCTTTTATGTTGTCTTTTGCTTAGACATAAGGATATTCTTGCAGTAACTTACCCTTATGTTTGTATGTTATATGCGTACGATTACGATGACCTCGAATGACATACTCATGGGAGCAGATATCGAGGACTTCGAGAATATGGTATTTGTGCATCACGCTAGTGGTTCGAAGGCATGTGAGCTTTCCTCCTCTAGACCCCACTGTAGTAGTTTTGTATTTTGAGTAGTTGTTAGTAGTTTTTGTAACCAACTTGGGTGTGTGAGTGTTGTATTCCAAATCCTTTCATTGTGTGTTTTGGATAATTTGATGTAAGTGTGATGTGGCATAGACATTTTCATGTAACTAAACTTTATGATCTCTATATTGTTTACATTTTCAATATGTGCTTTATGTGGTTGTGCATGAAGTAGGTCATGTGTGATGGCATAAAAAATTATTCTCCTTTTTATAAGCAAATTAAATACAAAATTTTCCTTAAAATTAACTTTTTCTCATTAGCCTTTTTGGATGTTTAACCCTGATAACAGATAATTACAAAACTTGCTCCTAAAATCTCACACCATTTCAAATAACAATAAATAATGTTTTTGTTTTTAAAGCAATACATGACCACTCAACTACCTCGAGAAAGGTATCAATTATTTGACCATTCATCTTCTTCACCTCCAAATTGAAGTTAAAAATTTAATTTAATTATTAATTATCTATTATTATAGGATAATAAAATATTTTACATTATTGCTTTTAATAGGGGTTATTTTTTTCTAATAATTATAATTTTCAAACTATAAATAACATTAAAAGACTACTTTGAATTGGTAGTTTTTTTATTTTAAAAGGAGTTTTTAAAATCTTAGCATCATTTTAAATAGCAATACAAAATATTTTCATTTCTAAAGTAATACATGACCACCCAAATACCTCAAGAAATGTTTCAATTATTTGACCCTTCATCATTTTCACCTCTGTCACATCCAGATTTGTGACGAAGCGAAATGGGAAAATTTTAGGAAGGGAGTCGCCACCAGCGTTTTGATTAGGAACGCTGGAAAACCAAGGTGAGGGGATAAGGCTTGGTCTGGAACCAGATGGGTGGGTTCGGAAGTTGGTTACACACTAGGGGCACAGGGTGCCCCCAGCATGCTTGTTACCTAAGACTAGTTTTTTGGGTTATTAAGGTTTCGGTGTGGGTTGTGCAATAAACGCATATTATGGGATTCCTATGTATGGGGGATGGTTTGGTTGGGGGAAAAGACTTGAGAGGAGTGTGCCTCCTTTGCCTACGTACCTCGGCTTTAGAGGAGTCAAAGTCAACATAGTTTTGGTATGGGTTGTTGGTTAAGAGAGGGTGAAGCCGGTCAATACCAGCATGATTGTGTTTAGGCCAAGATGAACTTGGCCTTGACAAGAGGGAGGCTTGGGAGGGAGAGGTGTGAAATATCTGGCATGGGTTTCATAGAGAGGGGAGGGGACTGCCTAAGGTTTCACCAAAAAAAGTTTGTGCATTTACTACTAACCTGATATCTCGAGGAATCCGGCGTCTTCTCTTCTTGGTCTAGGATGCTTCCTCCGACTTCCTGACTTCTCCCTCTTCTAACTTTCTGGTGGAAAGTTTCGTTCCACTCCCGTAAAAAATCTCCGACCCCTGCTCATTCGCAGTGAGGTCTTATATAGGCTGCGAAATGGGCTTGGACCTCTCTCCTGATGAGAGAATATTTTATTATATTTTATATTTGAATTTTGAATATTTAACAGGTTTATCCCCTGATTCTTGGGATGGCAGAATATTTTATATTTGAATTTTGAAAAGCTAACTAGTTTATCCCCTGATTCTTGGGATGAGGGAATATTTTATTATATTTTATATTTGAATTTTGAAAAGCTAACAGATTTATCCCCTGATTCTTGGGATGAGAGAATATTTTATTATATTTTATATTTGAATTTTGAATATTTAACAGGTTTATCCCCTGCTTGTTGATAACGTATAAAATCTTCAGGATTTTATCGTTATCAGTTAAGGGAAAGCCAGTTTGTGGTTGTTTGTTGATAACATATAGAATCTTCAAGATTTTATTTGTTATCAGTTAAAGGAAAGTCAACTATGGTTGTTTAGGCCGGACAGTTTTGGGGTGCTACAACCTCCAAACTACCAATAATACATATAGAACATTTGTAGTTTGCCTATTTATATTACTTTAGTAAGAAGACTTTTTTTCCCTTACCTTTCACAATCTAGGGGTCCATGTTTTGGTTACTTTGATATTTTTTTTCCTCTAATTTGTGTTGTCTTTTAATTGTACTCATATTTTCTCTTTTTTCAATTATAAAAATTTAGCAACAATGTGGTTAATCGCATGATTGACAATGGTTAACAAATGAGTATTCCTCCCATTCTCTTCTTGCATAAATTTTTGTTTTTGCCTTCCACTCTAACTCTTTGTTCAATTAGATATCCTATTTGGCACCAAATGACAAATCCATTACTGGAACAAAGTGGATATTCAGAAACAAATTGGACCAAAATGGTAAGGTTGTGCAAAATAAAGTTAGGTTAGTAGCACAAGGCTATATTCTTAGTAGGAGGGAATAAACTTCACTAAAAATTTTTCTCTTGTAGCTAGACTAGAAGTCACTCACATTTTGCTATCATTTTCATCTCATCATAATATGAGATTACATCAAATAGATGTCAAATACATTTTTCTGATGATATAGTAAATGAAGAAGTTTTGTGAAATAACCTTTTGGTTTCGAGAGGAATACTTTTCCAAATCATGTTTTTAAACTAAAAAATGCATTCTATAGACTCAAGCAAGCACCTCGTGCTTGGTATGAAAAATTGAGTTCTTCTCTTATGATAAATGATTTTCAAAGTGGATAAATAGATACCACTCTATTTTGCAAGAATTATGATTCACTTATTATTGTACAAATTTATGTAGATTAAATAATTTTTGATGCTACTGACTACTCTCTCTATGAAGAATTTTTTCTGAGTTAATGTAGAAAGAGTTTGAGATGAGCATGATAGGAGAATTAAAATTCTTTTTTGGACTGCAAATTAAGCAAGTAGAAGATGAAATTTATATCCATCAAACCAAATATGTCAAGAAATTCAATCTTGAAGATTGTAAAATAATGTTAACTCTAATGTACCCAACATCAATCTTAAGTCTGGACGGGATAGATAAAAAGGTAGATCAAGCATCATACAAAGGTATGATTGAATCTCTACTCTATTTAATTGCTTTTAGGCCAGATATAACGTTTAGTGTATGTTTGTGTGCATGATTTCAATATGATATAAGAGAATCATGTCTTACAATCGTTAAACGTATTTTTAGATACCTAAAAGGTACTACTAATCTTGTTCTATGGATCAAGCATCAATTGGAGGATTATGACATAATTGAGAGTAACATTCCTCTTCTCTATGATAATATTGTTGCAATTAAGTTGTCCAAAAATATCATATTGCATTCTTGTTCTAAACATATAGAAATTAAGCATCATTTCATTAGGAATTATATTTAGAAAGGGACTTTAGACTTAAAATTTATTAACACTAAAAATTAGTTAGCTGACATATTTACAAAACCTCTTCTTGAGGATAGCTTATTCATATAAAGGATCTTCTTGGTATGGTATTCATTAAGGAATGACATTTTAAGTTCCATCTAGTTTAGGCGACCATAGCATATAAGTCCAAAACATGTGAGTCCAAAAGCATGTGCATCCAAACACGTGAGTCCAAAAGCATGTGCGTCCAAACGCATGTGACTCACATGTGAGTCCAAAGCTTGTAAAGCTTATGAGTCCATAACATAGTGGCTTTCTCTTTTACTCACTGATTCAAGATGTTTCACCTATCTGTTAAATGTTTTTTAATCGATGTAAATCCCCAACAAAAAATCTTTTACCACTAATGTTTTTGTTATTGTTACATTTTAAATGATTTTCTAAAACCGTTTTAATTCACTTTGTCTCTTTGTTTTCAAAACTCTTTGCCTCTTTGTGCCTTTTCTTCCTTTTAAACCTTTGCTTTCTCTAAATTTGAAACCTTTTCCCTCTCTCTTTCAAAACCCTACTTTCACCCTTACAAATCATCGTCCATATGCCAATAAACATCTCCAAACCATTTGAACCAAGCCCCCCATTATCTTTGCCAACCATCATCCAAATCGCTTTGGATGACACCATTGTCCATACCTCTATGGACACCATGGCCCTTGGATTCTATCCCAATCCTGAAGATCATCTTATGGCTAAGATAATCGAAGGAAGCTTAGCTTTAAGAGTCCAACACTTCACTCCTCAATTGTTGGTTATAAAGCCATCCACTCATGTCCTCATTCAACCAAATCGAATTTGCCTAAGGTTGTCAATTGACGACAAAAATGCACAAGGAGATGTGTGTTCAACAACTAGTTGCCTTCATCCAAAGAGCTTATAAGCATATTCTCTAGTAGATGTAGACGTGTGTCCAATTACTTTGATTTGCTTATATTAATGCTCTAATACATATGTTATATAAACTCTGATAAAATATGATAAGTTATATACTCTGAACTTAATTGCTCTAATTTGTGCTATGATTAACTTAAACTTCGTTTTTACTTAATCCGTCTATAAGCTTAAGGGGAGCTAAAAATAGAAAATAAGGTATATATGTTAGATGGAGCCTAAAATAAATCATGTGTTTATTTATTATATACTAAAATCATTTTTCTCTTTAAACATAATGTTTGTCATCATAAAAAATGAGGAGATTGTTGAAACATAAGTCTATGCATCCAAAGTGATCCAAGTGCTTTGATGATAACAAAAAATTATGAAAATGGATAATGTATTATGTTTAACCACTATTCTCTAAATTTTAGAAGAATTGTAGGTTATTGGACATAAAGATTGAAACACAATTGTTTAAGAGAAACTGATATAAAATAGAATTTCATCAGTTGAGTCTATAAGGAGCTCGTTGTCCATAGACGTACTCATCGTCCAAAAGAAACTTCACCATCCAAAGGATATATTCAGCATCCATAGAGAAACTCATTGTTCAAAGGACGTATTCAGCGTCCACAAAGAGACTCGACATCTAAAGATGTAGTCAAATGTCCATAAAGAGACTTAACATCCAAAGATGTAGTCAAACTTCTATAGAAGAACTCAACGTCTATAAACAAGTTCACCGTCCATAAGCAAACTAGTTGTCTGTAGAGAAACTCGTTATCCAAAGAAGATGTCATCCAAAAATAGAACGACTGCACCGTTCCATTTAGGAAGTATTCTCAAATAAGCGTAAAAAGTTATTTAAACTATTTATGTAACTTCTTTCTTTCAAATATATAGCTTGAAATCATGATCCAATGTTTAAATATCTACCAAATACACTATTCTAAGAACATGACAGTTTTAGATTGACAAAGGGCTACATGAAGTTTTGTTTATTATAAGTCAAGTCTAAATACCAGATCATGACTCCCATCAAAAGGAACCAATAGAAGCTTCATCTCTCATCAATAGAAGACAACACATTAAAATTCAGAGAAGAATAGTTTTTCTCTTATACAACTTTGCTTTGTCTTTAGAAAAAAAAAAGGAGCCTCTATAGAAGTATAGCAGAAAGCAATCAAGTAGCATTTAATGTTGACTCAACCATTCCTCAATCACAAGCAATGTTCAAAACTCTACGTGTTATAAAAAGAAGATTGATCAAGCTCAAAAGACATCGAACCAAAAAGAAGAAGAAGCACAACAATGTGAACAAGAAAGATTAAGTGATATACTCAAATATTCTCTCATACTCAAAAGTCGCTTTGGATGACATTCACTTCCATTCTCTATAAAGCTTACTTTGCTCAGCAAAGCTAAGTCTCTATGGATTTATTGTAATATTCTCACTATGTGAATTGAGTTTCTTATATAGACTCATTGAGTTAGTCGAATAGCCTAAAGAGGTTATGTGATAAAGAATATTTGATTTTCATATAATCAGGTACATTACAAGGGTTGTAATACCTAGAAAGGTAAAGAATATTTGTTTGTAAGTCAAGTAGACTTAGTGGTATTCCTTCGTGTTGAAAAGACTGGACATAGCGTTATTGAAAGAGTGAACCAGTATAAACTTTGTGTATTTTCTCTCTTACCCTACACTTGTTACATTTTATACTTCTTTGGATGACCTTTTTGGATAGTCCCTTTGGACGACTATCCAAAATTATATTTTAAATCATTTGTATTTGTGAAAAAATTTCAAAAATCATACACAGACACAACTCAACATCTCCTTGTGTGTTACCTTTACCTTCACCGTTAACCATAAAAACAATATAAATATCTTTTTAAATATTTAAAAGTTGTTAATTATATTTGAAAATTCAAACATTACCTGATCTTTAAATAACATCTATTTTTCTAAAAATACAATTTATTTAATTATTTCCAAAATAATATTATTTTAAAAGATAATGAAACATAACAACTAATTATTTAATAAAATAATTACAATAACAATAATAACAACAATAACAATAATAACAACAAAACAAAAATCAAGGTGTTACATGATAATGTTGTTAAGACACTATCAAATCACTAAATTTTCCTTAATTTTTTGTAGTGTAGGGACTAACCTAGGTCAATTCTCACAAGGATACAAACATATTATGTCTAATCTTGTTGATCAAAATCCAAAATGAATGTGAAAAATGGGGGGGGGGATTGGATGATACAAAATTATGTAGAACAAGAATTATGTAGAGTAAGAATAGAATTCATATAAAACATAATGGATCTAAAATGATTTGTGTAACATCAATTCAAGGATTTTCAATCATACAATTAATTATCATGGTTCTAAGAAGGAAGCATTTTCATATTAACCTAAGTTTCTTTAGATAATCATCTAACATTCATCAATGCATATTGAGATCACAATCGCAGCCTCTAATTAGTATGGATTCAAGATCATAACTAGTTGATTTTAGGTTATCAATTGATTACCTAATAGAAGACAATCCAAAACTTAAGCTAGATCACAATCATGAAAACAGATTAAGAATTGAAAAGACAAAATAGTAGAAATTGCATAAAAAAGATAAAGAATCAAGAGCTCAAACCGGTTGCATCATTAATCTTGAATTGATAACGAAGTTAGTCTTTCATGTTCATTGTCATAAAAGACTTAACATCATTCTAAGAAGGAAAATAATAGAGAAGATGCAGAAAAACCAGTAAAAACATAGCTGAAACTCTTTGGAGAAGAAAGGAAACTTCCACTACAAGCAACCTTTCAACTTCCCCAAAACTCAAGAGTCTCCAACAAGTTTCTAACTAACTAACTCACTCACTAACTAACTCCTTCCCTTAACTACCTAACTAACTTCCTAAATGACCACATGCTCGAAAATGCTAAGGAGAATGAACTTAGATAGAAGCTTTAGCAGTCCAACAAGCCCAACAATTTACAAGGAAAAGTCCAATCTAGAGTGGTGCAAATGTAGTAAATTCACGTCCATATTTGACACTTCATATGGTCGAACTGGGTTGAACGATCTTTGTCTTAGCTTTCTAGGGCTACCAAGATTGTCCAATTTGGAGGTTTGGAGATCTATAACTTCAAATATGGCCTACACAAGATAACAACCATGTAATGAAAATTAATTCGAAAATAAACAAAGATTAACAATTATCCTCAATTAAGCTCAATGACCCAAGACTCAACCAATGTGTGATTATTAACCAAAAAATAATGTCAAATATGTCTAATATAAATCACTATTAGGTGACTCAAAAATGCTCTATCATTACACTTTTCATGTAAAATGAGGAGCTAAAAGACTTTTATTTTTGGATGATTAATTATAAACATTTTATATTTTTTAACTTTGAAAAATCATATTTACTATTAGTGTTTAAAAATCGCTAAAAATATACTTTTTGACAAATAAAAAACCTAATGAATTATATATAAGTCTCCATAAAAAAAAACTTGTCAATTTACTAATTATTATAAATATTTGTACCTATATTAAAATTAATAATAACAATAATAATAAAATATAAAATTACTAATTAATTTATGGGCTATGTGTAAATTTGTGTCAATTAATTTTTTTTTAGTTCAATGATTCATATGAGTCAAGTGTCTTTTGGATGGAAAGGTGATAACATCAAATATCCATGTACCATTTTTTATTTTTTTTTCTATTTTTATTTATTATGTCATGTTACAATCAACATTTCATTAAAAGATTGACAAATTATGGATGGAAATACTGGATTCTAATTCAGAGAAAACTTAAAAGATACCATTTACTCCTTTAAGATTTGGAAGATCAATCTTGCAAGTATTCATATACATATTCAGTATCGGAATTTTAACCGTGCCATTAAACCTAAAAATAAATAAACGAATAAGTAACTTTTGGCGTTCTCATAGTACATCGCTTTAAGATCTTTTAAGACTTTAACCGAAATTTACGCTAAATGTTGCATTTCTTTTTCTCCTCTTTTACTGAAAAGACCCCTTTCAATGTCAGAAATTGTTGTAACTTTTACAAGCCAAAGAGCTCCCAGTTGAAATTGGAGCAATTATAACTAAATAGTCATCATGGGGTGCAGCTAATAAGGTCCATCCATTTCCTCTTATCCATTTGTGTCAAATAATTTTTTTCTAAAATAGTTTTGCATCATGGATGGGATAATTGAACATTTACACACTCCATCTGTCATTTTGTAGTAGCCCTCTTTTCACTTTACACAGGTTAACAACAAATTTGTGATTTGAGATTAACTTTGAGCACAAATTCCAGTTATGTTGAATTCAAAATAAACAAGTACTCACTCAATCATCCCACCGTAAATGGATCATGTCACATACTCGATACTGTTTTTAATTAATTATAAATAGATTTTCCATCAAAAGGTTTCTCAACTTGCTCTAATTTATAACTCATTTGAGTTTTTAACTCTTTTTTTTAAGTAGGTATTTTATTGTAATATAAAATTTAAAAATACTTGTTAAATTTTATTTTAATGCTAGAATTTAACTTGAATTTTTAATTTATTTTTAGTAACTCAAATTTTATCTCTTGATACAAATAAAAATCTCCATTTAATTTGAAATTTTTTTTAATGGTTAAGAAACAATAGACGTAGTTGTTTATATAAACAACTTTTATAAGAACTAATTGGGATATTTTTAAGTTGTTTGAATTTAAGAACAAATACAAGTAATTACATTTTTCTCGAATTGGTTAGCATCGATAAATTTGGTTAAATGGTACCTTTTGTCCACATTGAAGATTTTGGATTTTAATGGCAAACTTATGAAGAGATGAGGTATGAAACGTCAATTCTCTTATGATGCACTTTCTTGACTATGTTATCAAGACTATTAAGAATATTTTTATCCCTTATTGATTGTCAGCAATTATTAACATGGTCAAAGTAAATGAGACACTAGTTGAACTAGTTGGTCAATGATTGAAATAATGGATTAATAGTCACAAAAAAGAAGTTGAATTGTGTTTAAAAAAATTTACAAATCTTTTAGTCAAGATTGTTTATTGTCTTAAAGATCCATATGATAAGTTTAATTAAAAAAAATTCAATAAATTTTTCACAAGCAAGCTGTTGAAACACAATGTAATAAGATATAAAGAGAAAGATAATAAACACATGATTTATCATTATTCATCTCAAACTCGAGACTATGTCTAATCCTTGATATACCATTAAGCTTTTGCTGGCTAAAAATAATTACAAGTATTATTTTTCACAGACTTATTCTGGCTTAAAAACAAATATTCTTTTTACTTCTCAAAGCAAATTAACCAAGTATTATTTATACACAAAGCCTCTTCAAACTTCAATCAATTTTATTTAAAATTGATTTAGGATAAACTAACATACTATATCGTTGGATAGACGAATTTACTAATAAAAGTATAATCTTTTTTCAAAAGGATCTATAAGATCTTTACACAACTAGAAGAGTTTGTATTCTATATGTCTGTGTATATTTTTTGTGATCTTCAAAGACATTACATATGATGTCTTTGTTAAGTAACCATTGAAAGTTGTAGAAAGAAAAAAATTTCATTGGAACATTTAATGCCTCAATAAATATATTTAATCAACTTGTCACTTTGATAAAAATAAAACTACTTTTAGATACATTGCTACTTTCTTTTGAAAACACACACATGCTGATGTTGATAAAGTATATTTACAAAAGCTTTAACCTTCATTTCAAAGCTTTTTTAATACACTAAGTAATATAACGAATTTACACATATATATATTCCATCTTTCGTCTTTTAAAAATACTTCATCTAATACTAATATACATATTATATCTTGATCTAAAAAAAACTTATTTGTTGATTTATTATTAATAAAAACCGGCCTGAAAACTTTGGGTTGAATATTTAGATTAGGTTAAATCATAAATAGTGTAATCAACTTTACTATTATTATTCCAAAAAAATTGACCAACATTATATTCTTCAAATCAAGTGAATCTAACTCTATCTCTATCGCAATTACCTTAATTTTTTTAATTTCTATATTTTTTCTGCTATTACTTCTAATTTATTTTAATTTCATGAATATTTAAAAAATTAAAGAAAATATATTAATATATATATATATATATATATATATATAAATAAATAAAAGTGATTAAATTATTCTATAAGTAACTATAAAAGAATTATTTATAAAAAAAATTCAATTTTATTCTAACATTTTATAAATGAATTATTTTTAAATAAGTTAAAAATTATAAATATAGATCACTCCAATCCAATAACTTGATTTAGTCCAACTCTGAGTTTGATTAAGTTAGTTTAGATATTTCGAAAATAAAAAAAAAAAAAAGTTAGTTTAGATTGAATCAATTAAAAAATTGTTGGTAATTCAATTCAATTAAATTTAAACAATTTGAATTTCGGTGTATGCTAAACTCAATTCAACCATATATATGATCCTCACTAATAAAAATAACTTGAAGGAAAATAGAATGTTGGAATATATATATATATATAGATAAAAGATTATAATTTACCCAAATTTTAAATAAAATCTAACTTTTCCCCACTTAATTCTAGGATGGTAATGTGTAATAAAATTAATATACACATATAAAAATTATTCATGGGAGGTAAGGTAATATGTAGAAATATGGATAATTACTTGTAACATTTAATCCTGGTCCGATTGCAAACATGTGAGTTATTGGTTTTAGATTAAATCACTCTAGGAAGCTTCACATTCCATTACATTAAAAATGACACATCAAACTTGAAAATTTATAAATGGTTGTTTTATATACTTATTGTAATGTTTATAATATTTTATAAAAGATCGATAGATGGTATTTTTATTATTTTTATTTGTTTGTAATTATACTTTTAATCCATATTTTCTTTATTTATTGATATTTTTATGTTAATTAAAGTGTAAATAACGAGTTTGACTGTAGGTAATTAGATACCCAACCAAGAAAAATACAAATATTAAAATTGTTATTTACACTGGTATAATTTTAAATATGAGTATTTTTTAAAATACAATTATAAAAATCAACTTTATAATGCACCATACAGACTCAACCTATTATCACTCTTTCTTATTTCTTAGTGCATGATAATATAATTACACAAATGATGGCATTTGTTCCTTTATAAATTAGTAACACCTTCCATAATTTAGTTGAATATGAAAAAAAAAAATAGTTGAATAAAATAGTCCAATATTCGTTGAATCGAAAACAAATACATCAAATCAAATGAAATGTATATACATGCAAAATGAGTAGACAAATAAACAGATTAAAGTTTCACTACGACCATAAGGAACTCCCTGGGCTTTGATCGATCAATCACTTCTGACACCAAGAAGTTGTTTGATTTTTCCATCAACCTTGTACCACGTGAAACACTGTCCTAGGCAAGGAGCATCAATCAAATCCAAGTCTTTTGAAAACGAGGTTGAAACTCAACCATTTCATTTCTATCCTCTTCCTTTCGTTATTCTTTCCTCTTCCTTCACTCATTCTAGCCTCATCTCACACCTTTTCTAAAGTTAAATAGGGTAGAATCGGGGACTAATAAATTTTTTCTAGATCCTTATAAAAAATTAAAATAATTTTTTTTATAAGTTAAAAATAAATTATACATAAATTAAAAATTAATATTTGAAAATATTTAATATAAATAATTTTTACAAATTAATTTCTGTATAGTTAATTTTAATTAAGAAAAAGTTTTTTTTCTCCTTATAAGTATTTATAAAAATATTTACTAAAACAAACTCGATAAATACGTATACCATACCAATTTTGATATCCTGTCTTCATTCCCCATATACGCCGGTAAAATCCTAACCATATAGGAGAACAATAGCTTGAAAGCACATTTCTTTCATAGAATAATTAATCCACCCATCTCCCTTCAAAATGTTCGTGAATCCATTCACATCAGGATCCCCTAAAGATGTTCACATAATCTTTTATCTACATTCTCAATTTTTGTTTCCTAAATTACAAGAAAATCCAACTGTTGTTGTTTTTCTTTTTTTAATCCCCTAAAAAATAAATAAAAATCAATGACATTAATCTACTTAATCTTCATGGATTACCTTTGTTCACCCCTTTTGAAGCTTAGACAAATCCTACCCCCTCCAAATAAAGTGAAAGGGTATCATTTAGACGATAAAGTACCTAAAACTGTTCATTAAATAAAATAACGGTAGAAATTATGATATAAATGGAGTGCATGTATAACCAATTTTGAAATTAATTTTTTTAATTAATAGTATATTTTATTATCTGTGATATTCCCTCCTTATTTTAGAAGAGCCAACAAAATTTGTCTATCATCCTTCTATTTGCAGGTCTTTATAAAATGAATTTAATGACATGTAAAATAATTTTACAATTATTTAATTATAATTATGATTTTTTAAGTAGTTATTATAAAAGTTAATAAATTTATTTTATAAAATAATTTGTAATTTATACTTATATGAATATAACTTAATTTTTCTTATAAAATATCTTGTGTCATTATCGCCAGCTGTAACAACAATCTCTTTCGCCAAACTCCTAATCCTACTTGCTACCTCATTATAGCTAAGAGGCAGAATTTAATAGACATATTTGAATTGGAAATAAAAGTATCCATTGAAAGCAAACTGAATTATCACCATGTGTCGCATCAAAATAAGAAACGAGCTAAGATTCCTTAGTAAATGTGGTAATTAATGAGTGCTTGGCACATCTCCACGCACGATTCATGAGAATATATATCTAAAGTCCATCTATAAGATATAGCATAACCAATAAATGTGGTTCCAGGTGAACAACTTTGAAAATATCGAATTAATCCCATTTACATAAGCAACAACGCTTTCCTTACAGCTCTCAAGTGATCTAAGCCTGAATTATGTTAATATCTCCAAAGCATAAGGCTTTCCATAGCTGAAGCATATGGAGAGTCCTTCATTTGTTCCCTTTCAACCTCATTTTTAGGGCATTGGTTCAGGCTGATTTATATCACCTTTCACAATACATGTTACAATTCGTCAACAATCTTTCTAAACCAATTTCCCTAAATTGCGCTACTCTATAACTTCTAAGTAGTCCACACCGACTAAGATGCGTATAAAAATAACTGTTCCGTAGAACAGTAACTTTGGTTGTGAAGTTGTGTTACAGTTAAGTGGTATCAGTTGCGAAAGATTCGTATACAACATAATGGTCGACAACAAAAATTTGACCATTACTCAATGTTTCAATTGTCAAGAATGAGAAACTTCAATATTTTTCAATTATTAAAGTTTGCGTTGGGGTCATGGTCGATTAATTAAAATAATAAATGGGCGAATGTTAGTAGTCGTAGCCATTGATTGAACTGTCAGGAGTCCATTGGCGTTGATGAATGATGATACTAAATTAATATAAGTTGGGTCAAATTATTCCACTTGGTATTAAATGTTTTGATGTTCTTCGTCCTTCAGATTCCTGTTTTCATATTTGATTATTGGAACACTCTTTGTTGTTAGAACTTTTCTTTGGGCCGTAGTCATCTCCTTTTAACAAACACGCACTATAAAGTTCAGGATACTTTTACGTTAACAAGGAGCATGACAATGTCCCGTTATAACAGAGAAAAACAGAGATTAAATTAATGAACTTTACACAAATAACGATAGATCTTATTATAATTATGTTGACTATTTTTTTCATAATTGTCATGTTTCTTACCAACCTAAGATCTAAATCCATTAATATATTTATATTTCCGCAATAAAACAATTCAAATAATAAAGTATAGAAATTGAGAGAATCCATTACACTACTATCGCCCTAGTATTTGTAACTGGTCTAGTATATTTATCTTGCTGAATCATATCTTGGGTTATCATGTTTCACTTTTACATAATAATTTATTGTAGATCTTTATGCTTGGAAATTGGATTCTTATTAGTAAGAAGAGAATAGTAGCCAAGAAACGAGCACAAAAAAGCATGCTATTATTTCTTAATGCATTTTCTATGAAGCGTTGAGTAATTGACATATAGTCAAATAAAAAGATCTTGATAAAACCTGCTATCTGCATATACAAGTTCTAGCTCAAGATGTATCCAAATGCTGAAGAACGATCACAAAAAAAGGCATTTTTACCTGTTGGCAAGCTTGGGGACATGCGCGCACATGACAAGAAAAAAGATGCCCTCAATCTCTCTATCTATGCCAATACTCGTCCAAGATCAATGATTGAAAATGTGACTGTCATCATCCTCTTCGTTGTTATTATTTTACTTTCATATTCCAAATAAATCAAGCAGCTGAGAATGTTGAGATGCTTGAAATGTTGCTACAGTTACACCACTAGCTCAACTGCTTGAACTCCAAGTCTCCTAATAATTTAAACCTAGCATTTTCTCTTATATTTCCTTTGATCCAGTCCACATGTACAAAACATAAATCAGCAAAAACTCAGCCGGCCATCCGACCCTGGCCCTTCACACCTACCCCTAGCCCAATAGGGGTCAGAAAGGGGAATGGACACCTTGTTAAGCACATAGACTCGCTGTTGGGCAGGCTCAATAGGCCAATCCGCCTCTGAAGACCCATGGCCCAATAAGTGATGATTGGCAAGGTGGTTATTAGTTAGTTACTAGTCGGTTACTAGATAACTTGACCAGCAAGCAACCTCCTAAAGGTACCTCACACATGTATAAGTACCAACCCCTTCTCTATGATTGGGGTTGATCCAGAAATTCACCAAGAACAATTCAACTACCTGTACCCTTAGACGAGAACAGTGGGGCCTTGGTGAAACTTTTCCCGATGCCTCAAGATTAAGACACCGACTTTGAAGCTCAAGAGAGAAGGAGGAAGACAAACGGTCTTGGTTGAGTGTAGAGGCGGAGCAGTGGCAGATGGAGACTAAAGAGAGACACAGGATGGCAGAGGTGCAACACACGAAAGCATTGAAAGCTGCTGAAGAACGGGAGGAGGAACTTTGTTGTCAGTTGGTAGTAGTAAAGGCCATAGTGGAGAAGTCGGGAGGAGAGGCAACCTTGTCAGCAGCAAGTACCCAAGCTTTTTGGGCCCAACCATTCAATGAAGAGATTGACGACATAGCCATCCCCCCAAATTTCCGCGAAGTGGTGATTAAGCCGTTCGACGGGACCCAAGACCCTCATACCCACCTTCAAGCCTTTCATACCCAGATGTATCAGCGAAGGCAATGACTGACTAAGCTGCAAGTTATTCCTAGGGACCTTGCGAGGTGTGGCCATGCACTGGTTGGCCACCCTCCCGTCTTGATCCATAAGATCTTTTAGTGACCTAGCAACCTCTTTCACATCCCAGCTCACGACCAATAAGACGAAGCGTTTGGAGGTGGCTGACCTCTTCGATATCTGACAAGGCAAGGGTGAACCCCTCAAAAGTTACTTGGCCCAATTCAACAATGCCACGGTCAGAGTAAACAACCTCGATTAGAAGTTTTTCATGAAGGCTTTCCAAAAAGGAGAGGGTCGGATAGTTCAACGACTCCCCAGCATTAAGAAAGCCCCTGATCATGGAGGAGATCAGAACCGAGCCGAAAAGCATATTGAAGTGGAGGAAGACCAAGTCGATCGGCTCGAGGCCGAGAGGCAATCTGGCTCCCGTGACACGAGGCCACCATTGCAAGGCGGCCAAAAAGTAGAAAACAAGTACCCATCCATATCGAAAGACTACCCTTTGACACTTACCCCCTTGCGCGAAAAAGGGCGCAGATATTGCACGACATCTACCACACCCACGACAAGTACCCGAAGGAAGCGAAGGGCCGAAGGATGGGAGCCAACAAATAGGAATGGTGTGAATTCCATAGGGCCTATGGACAATCAACGGAGGGCTACCGCACTTTACAAGACCATATAGAGAAGCTAATCCAAGAGAGAAACTTAAGCCAGTATATCCGGAGATGGAACGAAAAGGCCCCCACCAACCCAAAGACAGCAAGAAAGACAGGTGAGAACGAGTCGTCTAGGGAGGTTAGGGATGACCCCAAACGAGAGGAGAGACGAAGAGATAGGAGCAGATCACCACAGAGAAGGGACATCTGGCACCGAGGTGTCATAACCATTTTTGGTGGCGGAGCAAGCGTGGCCGGGATAGACGGAAGTCGGAAGAGAAAAGCCAACAACATTCTAATAGTGAGGGGGAAGGTCGACACAACCCCGACTCCAATAATTACATTTGGCGAGAGGGATATGAGGTATGAACCACCCAAACAGGACGAGCCCATGGTGATTTCAATGGTAATGGTCGAGTACAAAGTAGAGAGGGTCATCATTGATCAAGGAAGTTCGACCAACATCCTATACTAGTCGACTTATAGAAGGTTGGATCTATAGCCGGCCAACCTGGAGGCATGCGCGGGAAAATTATATGGCTTTGCAGGCGAGCAGGTACCGATCAAGGGCGTAATCGAGTTGGAAACCATGTTCAGAGAACCCATGCACGTGCGTACCATCCTGATGCTATATACGAGCGTCGATGTAGATGCATCCTACATCATTATCATGGGAAGACCGACCCTGAATAGGTTAGGAGTCGTGGTCTCCACCCTACATTTATGCATGAAGTATCCCGTGGGGCAGGAGGTAGGAAGAGTATGGGCCGAGAATAGGTTCCCACCCATCACAGGCGGGAGAGCCGGATGTAAATGTACTGGACCTCGACCTAGACCCCTAGTGCAAAGACGAACGCGAAAGGCCTCTCCCCGCTGAGGACCTAAAAGAAGTCAACATAGGGCCCCAATCGACGCACAAAACCAAGATAAGGACGACCCTAGAGCCGGAGGATGAAAGTCGTCTCATTTCCTTCCTATGGGAGAACAGGGACGCATTCGCATGGTCTACAATCGACATGCTTGAGATCAACCCAGACTTCCTATGCCATCATCTCTCGATCTCCCCAGGTTACAGGCTGGCCGCCTAGTGAAGGAGGAAGCTAGGGGAGGAAAAATGAAAGGCGGCCCGAGACGAGACTAGGAAGTTACTTGCGACCGAATTCATCAGAGATATAGTATCCCATGTGGTTGGCGAATGTAGTCATGGTAAGGAAGGTCAATGGGAAATGGCGCATGTGCACTAATTATACAGACCTTAACAAAGCCTACCCCAACGACCCATACCCATTGCCCAATATAGACCGGCTAGTAGATGGGGCATCGGGTTTCGCCCTCCTAAGTTTCATGGATGCATACTCAAGCTACAACCAGATCAAAATGCACTCCCAAGACGAGGCAAAAACTTCCTTCATTACAGACTTGAGAACTTACTATTACAAGGTGATGCCTTTCGGACTAAAGAACGCCAAGGCAACTTACCAGTGCTTGATGGACAAGATCTTTAAGGAGATTATAGGCATTGAGGTGGAGGTGTATCTGGAGGACATGGTGGTGAAGTCCACAGTAGCAGCAAACCATTGTAGCGCCCTGAAGAGAGTTTTCCAAGTGTTGAGGAGGCACCAGCTCAAGCTGAACCCCGAGAAATGCTCTTTCAGGGTCCAAGCAGGAAAATTTCTTGGATTCATGCTAACTGAGAGGGGGATAGAGGCCAACTCGAAGAAGTGCCAAGCGATCATTAATATGAGGACCCTGTAGATGGTCAAGGAGGTACAACAACTGGCCGAGAGAATCATTGCACTATCGTGATTCCTATCCCGATCAGCGAAGACAGTCGTACCCATCTTTAACACTCTTAAGAAGGGGGACACCTTTGCTTGGACGGTGGGGAGTGAAGAGGCGTTCCTAAGGCTGAAAGCACTATTGGCCTCCCCCCGATCCTGACGAAACCAATACCCGGCATTCCCCTACTAGTTTATATTTCAGTGGTAGAGAACGTCATGAGCACAACTATAGTGCAAGAGAGGGAAGGGAAACAACACCCAATATACTTCATCAGCAAAGTCCTCCAAGACGCGGAGAGAAGATACCAGAGGATAGAGAAGGCAGCCCTCACCCTCATAATCGCCTCTAGGAGACTTCGCCCCTACTTCTAGGAATATCCCGTGATCGTCCAAACAGACCTGCCAATTAAACAAGTATTAAGAAAGCCAGACTTTGTTGGGAGGATTGTAACCTGGAGCGTCCAGCTCTCAGAATTCGACATATCCTACGAGAGTCGAGGCCACATAAAAGCCCAAGTATTGGCCGACTTTATCACGGAAATGGCAGCGAGCGGGCCGGAGACTGAGGAAAACAATAGATGGTTCTTATCAGTGGATGGAGCATCCAACCAGCTGGGGAGAGGAGCAGGAGTGATACTGGAAGGACCAAAAGGGGTGCTCATTGAGTAGTCACTCCATTTCAAGTTCAAGGCTAGCAATCAAGAAGCACGATCTGAGGCGTTATTGGCCGGGATATTAAGCCGGCTAAAAACTAGGAAACAGGACCCTAACACAACTAAGAGGACTCGAGAAATTTGGTCACGGGCCAGTGAGGAGAATCTTAGGCAGACCAGTGATAAAATACCTGAAAAGAGCCATCGGGATGGCGGCCCACTTCGAAAATTCACCTCCGCTGGCGTACTGGGAGGCGAGCAGGTGGTAGAGGCCTATTATCGGTAGCCACCACCAAAGAGAGGGTGCAAGGTGGGTCAATCACGAGGCATAAAGTCGGCCCGACAATTGGAAGAGTCGGCCCGCTATTGCACGAAGGAAGAGCGATGGATGAGCCATGATGCATACCTAAAGAATGAAGAGGCTATGAAGTGATCCAAATGAAGCTAAGAAAATAGTTGAGGACCTGACCGAATTTTTATCATCGTTGGGGGGCCGAGCATAGTACGTAGTGAGGAGGAGTTCATGAAGGGGGTATCGGAATACACGTAGAATTCGCACTCTGGCCCGGCCAAAATAGCCGAGTAGGTTATTGCTTGGCCAGGTATGAAAAAGCGATTGTAGATGCGTAAAAAGATGGCGTAGCGGATGCCAAGATTTTTGCGGAAGTGAGCGTGGCGCCCCAGCATAAAGCGCACTTCATCACCTGCCATGCAGCCGTTTCCTGAATGGGCGTGGACATCCTGGAACCATTCGCCGCCCGGGTCAAGTGAAGTACCTAATAGTGGCGGGCGATGGCAGCGATATCAATGGAAAGAATCAAAGCGCTTTTCTTTGGGAAGAAAATAATATGTCGTTTATTTAGGCAAGATAGTCTCGAACAACGAGACTCGATTATGCGTCCCAACGGCCCGAAGTAAGTTTGCGCTGGTGAAGATAAAACAGCGGTTATCGGTGGAACACCCAGTCGAATGGGCCGGGCAGGCGGCTGACAAAGTTATCTGAGGCAGGGACTCGGCTTCGAAGAAGCGAAAAGGGAGGTGGCCAGAAGAGCTTCCCAAGTCCTCCGTCTACCCATGGCCTTGGCTCCTCCTTGAAACACCTTACGCTGCCTTGACCTTCGACACGGAAGTGATTATCAGTGAGATGAAGAGTCACCCAACCGCTTTATTCACCAAGCCAAGAGCGAAAAGGCAGTGAGGGTAAACTTGGACCTGTTGCGGGAGGCTCGGGTAAAAGAGATGAAAGCCTAAAGCGACAGGCGCGCGAGGAAGAAAGATAGCCTCAACAATTCAAGCCTCGAGACAGTCTTGAGGAAAATAATAAGGATGGCAGGCGAATGACAAACCGATCCCGATTTGGGAAGGCCCATTCGGGAGTAGCAGAGGGAGAGGGCAAAGGAAGGCTGTCGCTAAAAGCTGACTCGGCGACAAAAGAATCCCTTGGACATGGGAGCGCATTAAACACAAGCATGCTTATAGTTAAGTCCAAGTATATCTCAAAATGTATCAAAATATTACTAATCTAATACAATAAAATGCATTTGGAACAAAGCGGGACCAAAAGACACAGGGGGCTGGCCATAAGGTCCCTCGAGCATGAAGACCAAAGACTTGAGAGGACAACCACAAGTCCCTCAAGCACAGACCAAAGACACGAGAGGGGGCGACCCGAGGTCAGCTCCGAACATGAAGACCAAAGACCTAAGAGGGGGGCCCCGCGTAATTCAAGCCGGGCCTGAAAGACCAAGACACGAGAGGGCGACCTTGTGAGGTCCTCCAAGCCTGAAGACAAAGACTTGAGAGGGCGGTGTAAAGGTCCCCCCCGGGCATGAAGACAAAAACAGGAGAGGGCGACCATAAGGTCCGCTTCCCGAGCATGAAGACAAAAGAACTGAGAGGATGGCCACAAGGTACCTCCCGAGGCACGAAGGCCAAGACTTGAGAGGGCGACAGCCAAGGTCTCCTCAGGGCATGAAAACAAAGACTCGAGGAAAGGTCATGAACCACTCCGGGCAAGATAATTAAAGACCCAATTTGAGATAAATTTGGTCAAAGCTATTTGGGGCACAGACATGTGGCGGCCAGGTCGATGGACCCCTCGAACAACATCCTCGGGAATCAAGCAGAAGAGCGGTCATCAAAAAAAAAAAAGGAAAGAACACAAGAGCCGGCAGAGAGCCAACTCTAAAAAGAAAAAAGACAAGTTACAAGGAAAAGGACCACATGACCAATGACCCACAACTCACGAAAAAAAAAAGACAAGTCATAGAGAAGAGCTGCGACACGGTAGAAAGCCAAGTTCTTCAAGAAACTTCGGTAGTGAAATTCAAATCACTGCGTAATAAGCGCAAAAGCGGGCCAAAAGCCAAAATCTCAAAAAGCATTCCAAAGCACGAGTCCTAAGGAGACTCGACCAAAATTAAAGCGCTAAAGGACTAAAAATAAAAGTATGGTCTAACATTAAACACGTAATAAAATAAACCAGCGAGGAGATAAATCACATTTAAAAAGAAAAGACCAAAATATATTAACACACGAGCAATAAATTCGAGAAGCCAAAACCATTGTTCAAAAAACCCAAAAAAAAAAAAAGTTCAACACTAACCAAAAATGCAAAATTAAAAATAGCTTCAAAAAAAAAAAAAAAAAAAAAAAAAAAAAAAAAAAAAACTGTTGTAGATGCGGGGAAAGGAGGAAAAAAAAAAAAAATGGAGGAGGCTCGACTTAACTTGACCAAGCTGGTTAAATAACCCTACTTTGTTGAAAAGGTCAACGGAGGGATCAAAATCGCGGCGGGATTAAGGAAGGCCGCTTCATCAAACCCATGGGCGAAGCCTTTCTTGAAAAGATTGACGGTTCCTGATAGCGAGCCCACCTCGTCGCAAGGGCATGCTTTCTCGTCTTTCTCATTCAAGCGGTCGGGCCTCGATCTTAACCGACCACGACACTTCTTCATCGGCGTGCTTCGTCGAGGGCATCATATCACCGACAAGCAGGTCTCGAGCCTCGATCTCGCCGCTTAAGCGTGACACTTCTTCATCGGCCGGCGATTGGTAGAGCGTCAGGCCTCATGCTCCTTCCCAGACTTCGGTTTAGTCTTAAAGTAGTCGGGGAGCTCTCCAATCTTGTTGCACCGACCACCGACTCTTTGGTCTCATGCGGTAGGTCTAGATCACTTTAAAAAAGTGGTATTGGCATCTCGATAAATTTGCATTGATATCACAGGCATCGGCGTATTGACCTTCAACAGAGCGTCGTGCTCCTTTTTATTCTTCTCGGCCAGGGATTGTTGATGAGCCGCCAGCCCCCCAAACTCCCTCTCCACGGCCCTGGCAAGGACAAGAGAGAAACTGGCATACCTTTGAATCACTTCAAGAGATTTGTGACCCCAAATCCTTGGCCTTCATCGATCAAGGCGGCCTGACCTTTCGTCGACAACCTCGTCGATGGGGTATTGGGGTTCCAAACAGAAGTTCTGGGAGATCAGCTTACCATCACCTCCATCCAAGTGTCATCGCCATCCCCGGCCGTAGATCCCAAAATTCAAAAAATTGAAGTCCCTGGTCACCACGGCTTTAGCCCTCGCTCACGGATGTCCCTTTTTTGAATGCCTTTTCTTGGCTTTGCGGCGCCCCTCTCCCTCGGCCAGCGCTTGCAAGCCGAACATCCGATGGCGGCGAAGGGCCTTCTTTTGAATCGACACGGCTGACGAGGGAGGTAGTGTACTTCTCCTCGGCCCGGGTTGAGTAGCCCTGGGCATAGCCTCGAAGAATCGCTTCCCCACGACGACAGTGGCGGAGGCGGGAAGAACGCACCTTGAGCGATATCCTTGGCAGGTAACCTCTACACAAGAAAACACACAATTAGCAAAAAAGAAAAAAAAAAAAAAAGTGGAGAGTCGGTTTAAGCACCTTTAGCACTTATTAGCTTAAAAGAAAAGCGTGGGCAACTAGTTGAAATTTCGCGATGAACTCCTCCTGATCCTGGGGATCGATCCGGTCGACTATGATCGAGATGGCCGGGTTGGTCACTCCAAGTATAGCAGAAAGAGGGCTCTCAGACTCATCAAAAGCAGGTTTGTCCCTATCACACCACCACCGGAAGAAGTGATCCTTGAATTGTTTGTAGCTTTCGGAAAAGGTTTCATCTGCTTACACCAAGGTCATTTACTTTCGGTGAGGTCCAACCAACCTTATCCGCCCGACGCAGCGAGAAAAACCAAAAAAAGACGCTAAGAGAGGGCTCCCTGCCCATGTCCTCACACAAAAGCCCAGCTGTTCGGGTGGAGCTGGGTTGGAGCCATGTTTAGAGCTTGTAGGGCCGCCTGGTCAAAATCGGTGAAGGGAAGTCGGATACCCAACTTCGAGAACAGAGTCTCGTAGAGGTAGAAGTAAGGCTCCTCAATTCAGCCACCCACTCGCATATGATCTCGTCCGACCTATAAGGGAGAACCTCCACCGACCACGAACCACAGCGGCATATGGTGTCGACCATCCCCACCAAAGAATCTAGGTGCGTATAAACGGAGTTGACCTCAAAAACCCTAGGGTCAATCCATGAGGGTAGCCCTTTTGAATCACTCTCCTGTGCCTCCCGAAACAAAATGGTGAAAGGGAACTCCTCTTCTCCCGCCAGAGTAGCAGAATATTGAGTTTCATTCCCCTGCATAGAGGAGCTGTCGGGATTGGAGGAACCAGATGACCCGCTGGAGTGGCTCCCTGCGAACAAAACGCAAGGGTCAACCATGAGACCCAAGCTAGATAGGGAAAAATCCCCCTCCCGATAGGAAAACCCAACAAAGCGATACCAGGCAGAAAACACAGAAAATGCAAAAAACTCAGGGAATAAAAACACCGATGAGTGGTACAGATACTTACATCCTCGAGTGGCCATCGAAAGTCGAGATTGAAATGGGGCTGAAAATGACAGGACCCACAACGACGAAAGTACAAGGAGCGCCGAAGGAAGAAGCAAGAAAGAGTAGAAGAAAGCAAGTGAAAGGTCCTTTCGGAAGAAGAAGCAAGGAAGAGCGAAGGAGAACAGTGAAGGGTCTTTTCGTCTGTCGCTCAAGGGAATATGAAGGGTTTAGAGGAAAGAGACAAAGGGTTTTTGGCAAATCATTAAAGGAGAATAACTGATAAGGAAACGTGCGAAGACACGTTTTAAATGACAATGATTAGTGGTTATGAAAAACGAGAACACGCAAACACATTTAAGAGGAGTGCAGAAATCAAGTGTCACCAATATAATTGCACCAAGCCTAGACCGGCCGACCGACTAAAAGATACACAACGACCAATTGACATGACGCATGCAAGACTTCCGCCATTAAAAGCTTGAGTGGGCTATCTTAGCAACCATCCCAGGCCTTCACACCGACTGCGGGCCCAATAGGGTCGAAGGAGAATGGACACCCTGTTAAGCACGTAGACTCATTGTTGGGCCGGCCCAATAGGCCAATCCACCTCTGAAGACCCATGGCCCACGAAGTAATGACTGGCAAGGTGGTTATTAGTTAGTTACTAGTCGGTTACTAGATAACTTGACTAGCAAGCAACCTCCTAGAGGTACCTCACACATGTATAAGTATCATCCCCTTCTCTATGATAAGGGTTGATCCAGAAACTCACCAAGAACAATTCAACTACCTATACTCTTAGACGAGAACAACTTATAAATCTCGACTATTTTTTTCTAAGAAAATTTCAAGTAAACCTTTGCAAATTTTATCGTAGCCGGTACCAAGCTTGGCTTAAAAAAGAGGGACGCGTTAAGAAGTTGATACTTGATAGCTAACTTAATACTTTGTCGCATCGAATGTGAACCACCAATGAATGTAATTATTAATTACTAATTATTTCCTTATCATTTTCAGTACATGTCAGATATACAAACATTAAAGCCATGGGGAAGTGGCTGCAAATCAAAGAAACCTCTACATTAAAACAAATACAAATCCTAGAAATAATTGAAACTGAAAACCAAACGAACATTAGGGGTTGCAGAATGTCCAAAGATTTTGTTGAGGATGAAGGGTGCGTCCCTTTCCCATTTTCTGAAGGAATATTAACTGTGGTAGTTCCATCTTCTATATTTTCCCACTATTTTGGTTTAGAGAAAAGACGGATCTTACTCAACAGTACACCCTAATACTTCCTGGTCAAACAAAATTACCAACCTTAATTCAATTTTAGGATTAAAAAATCTTTACAAAGAAAGGCATGAATGGGAGTTTGCATTAAAGCACCGCCTTCCAATAAACTTATTATACTAATTGGCAACAAACCATTTGATCATGAACATAGCACGGTGCAACTGTAGCACCAATACAGCAAGACCACATGAAGACAGTTCTTATCCTAGTCTCAAAAGGTATTTTGATAGAAATTGGATCAGAGTTCCAGAAAGTAAACTACCTAACTTGTAGAACTTCAAGGATCTGCACCTCCTAATGTCCAAAGGTCCCAATTCTTTCACAAATGACAAGATACCCTCTTTCCACCTTTCCTCTTATTTATAGGCAACATAGCAACATGCCTTATTTCTCAAATAATCCCAGCCCCAACAAACTCACTAATATAACAGATTGACAACTAACAACTATCTAACATTTCTTTTCTTTTAATATAATTTGGTTGTGAGAGACCATAGCAGGCATAAAATTTCAAAGCAAAGTTAGACTGACTCTAAAGAACTGGAGGATCATCTCCTGCAATTTTAAGAAAACAAATGTTGAGATAAATATACTTCATCTCACTTGGACCTAGGTTTTACCTTCTTAACAAGGTTATATCAACTCTTAAAAATAGGGTAAGGGCATTGCTTCAAGATGACAAAAGGATGTATGTGATACATGCAAAGAGGATTTTCTTAAAAAAAATTATATCCATGTAACTAGCAAAAGATGACAAAAGGATGTCTGTGATACATGCAGAGAGGATTTTCTTAAAAAAAATTATATCCATGTAACTAGCAAAATATTAAAAGTTAAAAATCCAAAATAATAAGAAATAGGATATTAAAAATTATATCCATGATACCAGAGACAGCGGAAAGATCGACTATGGAAAAGAGAATAGAGAAATAGGAAGCATAAAAAACTTAAAGTTAAAATTTAATTCATAAAATTAAACAAATACGAAAAAGAAATATGCAGAAATAAATTAATGCATAAAAAATTAAAAGAAAACTGAACGGGAAGTCCGCACCGATCGATTGAGAAGAAGGGAAGAAGCAGGATCGTGGTAGTCCGTGACCGATCAGGAAGAGGAGAAGAGAAATGTAAAAAGAGTTCTTTTATTGAAGAAGAGAGCTTACAAGATGGTATCGGGGAGCTTCACCAGATTCTCTGTCTCTACTATTTTGCTTTCGAAGTGGTACGCACAAATGAGCCGGACCTCCTTTTATAATTGAAAATTTTCATGTAGACTCAAAGATGCAGGTTACATAACCCCGAACTATTTGCTACTGAAGCGAAAAAAACCCTAGATCTGAAAATCTCCAAACTATCTAGGTCTTCATTTGTTCGAGACTTCAAATTGGATTCCATAACAATCGCCCTCATTCGGTAAAGGGATCGGTTGAAAGCAAGAATCGAGGCCATCTGGGTCTTGATCTTCTTCAACATCTTTTTTCAATGTTTCCTTTGAGGAAGAGGCTTTTCTATCTTCAAGATCTTCGCTTTTTAGAGGTAGATGCTTCAGCCTTAAGGCTTTAAGAGCAGCCGATGCTTCGAGTTGATCTTTTTGATTGAGCTCCCGACTAGGAAGGCTGATAAAAGTTTTTGGTTGAGAAATAAGGAAGTTTCGTGGTCCGATGCCTTAAAGGAATTCCTTATTATTTTTGAACCGTCTTTAATCTTGGCTGGTTGGACTTGTTCACAATTAAATTGTGCCACCACTTTACATAAAAGTGTCTATTAATTTGAGGCAATTCCATTTTGTGATTGGTTTGCTAAAGGCTATTCGCCAGAAAATATCCAAGCTAACCCTGCCGGAAAAGAACTTGAGATCGGTACGGTATTCTATCGCTAGTTGGTTCATACGTTCTTGAATCGATCGAATCCATCAAAGGAAAGAAGGGGGGAAGATTGATGGAACTAACCGAATAAATTCCAACTGAGAAACCAATTTGGAAAATAATATCTAGTATTGTTGCTAAACATTATTAGCCATGAATGTTTTCTGCTGATTTTGGTGCCGAAGACATTAGTCCATGCATCAATATAGTCCCATAAGAGTAACTTTCTTTGGGTCAAACGGTTGGGAGAATTTTTTATAAGTTTTAAGAGTTTTCCCTAATTGGTGGTCTTAAAACTTTGAGGATCGTGGATGGTTGAATGAGTTGTTCATATCGGGATGTCTTTTATCATCTTTGTAGTGCTTTTAATTGAGATCGATTTTGGTATCAATCAAAATGAATTGTAAAAAGTTCTTTTGTTTTGTTCATGGTCAACTGAAAAAGAACCTCCTTCCTGGAATGCGCTTTATTTCCATAACCTTTATAAGGATTTCGTGGCGTAACTCCTGCTCAACACAAAACAACTTCAGATATATTTTTGTAAATATATGCATTACTTGGTTCGGGGCTAAGTGTTTTGGTTGATTTCAGAAGCACTAGGTTTTTTAGAACATGTGCTAACAGATGTTTTGAATTTGTGTGTCATCATCGATTAGGATGATGCTATATCCGGGGGACCTTTTTGGTAGGACTAGGAATGAGTCCTTAATCTGGGTTGGGTTATTTGGTAAAGGCCATTGCATAGTCGGGGAAGTTTTTTGACTTTTGAATGGTGTTTTTGCTAGTAATCTCGGATGGAGTTACCGGTTTAAGGATTTTTTATGAATTTGATCCCGGATTGATGATCCGTAATTTTTAGTGGATGACCCATTTGGGTATGAGACCTTAATTTGCTTTTGGTAATTCTTGAATTTGATGAGGTTTTTGTTGTCTCTTCACTGGGCCGCGGGCTCTAGAAGCATCTTGTGTCTTTAGAGCGGGACACCTTTCTTTTCACGACTTTGGAGATCTATCCGTCTCCAAAAAACTCTGCGGTTAAATAGTCCGGTAGACGTTTTGGGCTCCTTTAAGAAATTCAATATCAAAATAAAAATGCTTAATATGGCCCGCCATCTGGCAAAAATTTGTTTTGATGCAAGGTTTTTGACATCTTTTTTTTCAAAATTTCTTTTGATCTGATCGACTCTAATTAAAAAAACTTTTGATTCAAAAAGATCACTTTGAAATTTGGATATGCACAAAACAATTGCTAAAACTTCTTTTTTATGGGGTTGAGTAATTTTGTTGTGCAGGATTCCAATGTTTTGATATGTAAGAAATTATTTGCTCATGGTTATCAATTCTTTGTTTAAGAATGCCACCATAACCTATGTTGAGGCATCTGTTTCAACAATTTGAAATGTTTTGCGAATTTGGGAGATACAAAGCATTTTATAGACAAAACTTGTTGTTTAATCTTTTGACTACCGAAGTATGCTTTTCGATTCACTCGGGAATTCTTTTTTTATCATGAAGAGGTTTCACTATTTGACTCGGATTATGACAAAGTCTCATACATAATTTAGACATCCTAGAAATCTCTAAAGTTGAGTTTTATCTAGATTTCATCAGGGAATTTTGAAGCAAATTCTATGGATCGCTAATTGGGATTATGGTTCCTTGATTGATCATATGACCTAAGAACCTAATTTTTGTTTGAAATAAATTAATTTTTGATTCCGAGATCACAAAGACCATTTCTTTGGATGACCTTAACAAAAATCGGAGATGTTTGAAGTGTTGATCAATTGAATCGAGAATACTTAAGACATCATCAATGTAGACAATAGTGAACTTAGTATAATCATTGAATATATCATTCATAATTTTTTGAAATTCTAAAGGGGCATTCTTCAGACCGAAAGGCATGACATTCCATTCATATTGCCCGAAAGGTACAGTGAAGGCAGTCTTGTTTCCCTTCCTAGAACAATTAAATGGGTAACGCTCCCTGAAAAATGGATCATGGAAAGAGCAACAACACCATCTATTCCAAGACCAAGACCACAAATCAATTTTATTAAACAAGATAATTTCCGCAAGGTTGAAATCAACTTTGATAGGAGAAATTCTTTTCTCTTCCGAATAGAGGCCCTAGACCTATAGGTTCTTTTTAGAGGCCCTTGTTCTAATAAAACACCATCATTAGCTAGGTTTGTATCCTATGGTCCAGCTAATTCCAAACTTGAGGAGTAAATAATACTTCCCAAATTCCTCATGGTGTTTACAAAGACATGGATTATGACCAAAAGTCTAACCGGTCTCCAACATACTTTTCATGGATGGTCCTTATGAATCATAGAACCTTTATCATAGTTGACGAAACCCTTAGAAAGACTTTCGCTCTAAGGAAAACAAACTTAAGAGAGATTGGTTTTCCAAAATTACAAGGGTAAAGAAAAATTAAAATCCAATCTAGGTATCATAAATTCATTAATGATACTAAAACCCAAGTTCCTTTCTTTGATTGGTTTCATGCATACTCAATCAAAAAAGAAAATCAATTATCCTTGGCGGGTTGATGTTATTATTAACCCGGGTCAAAGGAATAAACCGGGTTATTAAAGATGGTAAGATAGTCCAACCGACTTACCTCCGTAAGTCCGTTTCAAATTCCTAAATTAAAAGATGCTAACGATCTACCAGTCAAGATCTCCATTCAAAACTAAGGATCCCAAAGAAGATGTCAAACCTCATGACATTAAAGGATTAATGGAACAAGCAAATTATACAAATAAATATCTTCAAGTTTTAGGTAATAAAATTGATAAAGTTAAAACTTTAGTCAAACCTAATACTTTGAAGAACCATCAACTTCGTCTTCTCAAATGAGAAGCCTCTCTTTGCCATTTAAAATGAGTGATAGAGCTGAAAAGTGCTTAAAGAATTTAGAAAACAAAAGTTCGAGAAATGTAGAAAATAGTGAAATCTTAGAAAAGATTAATAATTTTAATTAAGGCCATTCCCGAACAACCGATCCAAGTTTAGAGTTAGAACCGGGTCTTCTAGGGTAAATGTCCTAGGAAAAGATTCCCGAGAGCTCTTGATCTCCTCTTTCACTAGAAATCAAGAAGGTTCAATCGGTGAAAAAAGAACAAATTATAAAGGGTAAAATGCCTTTAAACCTTAATCCAGGTTAATTGGAAATCTTCCTCTAAACTGTACTACCAAAGGCCTATTAAATTTTACCCCGGACCTTTTTTTAGAAGAAAAAAGAAGGAAACTTTAGGTCTTTCAATGCAAATAACATCTATGAATGGAACATAGATACCCAAACCGAGTACAATATTACGAAAGTACTCTTCAACATATGTCCATGGTGGCTCTTGATATCAGACATGACCCATGATAGTTATGAAGATGTTATAGTTAACATTTTAGTTTCGGGATTTTTGGACAACTAAAAGGATGGTGGAATAATCATCCATTGAAGAAGATAAACCCAAATATTTGAAGTCGTTAGGACCAACCAAGATGGTAGAGTCATGACCAAATGACGAGTTCCTGAATGAATTTCGATTAAGTGAATACATTAATATTCACTATAGCAAAACACTTCATAGGAGATCCATCCTTATTGAAGGATAGGTCTGCTGAATTACTATCCAATCTAAGGTGTAGAACTCTAGGAGATTTCAGATCTTATAAGGACACCTTCCTAGCCAGAGTTTACACTAGAGAAGATTGTCATCAACCTTTCTGGAACAAAAGAACACTAGAGAAGATTCTTCTGAAATAAATGTTTTAACAAAAGAACAAAATCTCTTGTTTGAGGTAATAGAGAACCTCTCTGATCCTCAAGAGAAGATGGTTTTCTTAAACCAACTCAAAAAATTCTTAGAGGTTAAAACAAGACCTAAAAACTTATTAACTGATAATAAATTTGACGTTAATAAAATTTTTAGATAGGTTCCACCTCTAAACCAACCACAATTCAAGACCTCCAGGAAGAAATAAGAAATCTTAAACTGGAAGTCAAAGACCTTAAAACTCAACAAGACCTTCATTCAGTTGTGTTAGCACAAATTGGATGGAAAGAAAAGGAGCAAGGAGACCTTGGATCTACTGATTCCAAGATATGTAGTGAATCTTAGAAGATGAAGGTTCCGATAAAATTATGGGTTTAATCAAAAAAGATTAGAATCCGTAAATTCTACATCAACATTAAAATTGTCATTAAGGATTTTGTTCTTGAAACTTTAGCCTTATTCGATACTGGTGCCGATTCAAATTGCATCTTAGAAGGATTAATTCCTACTAAGTTCTTTGAGAAAACTTCTGAGAAGCTTAGCACGGCTAAGCGGCTCTAAATTAAAAAAAATCAACTATAAGTTGTCTAAAGGCGACCATAGTTAACCAAGATCTTAGGATTAAAACTAGCTTTCTTTTTTAGTCAAGAACTTAAAGAACGAAGTTATCTTAGGGACACCGTTCATCAAGTCTCTCTTCCCAATAGAAATTAATGATAAAGGAATCATAACTTTTTGTTTAGGAAAGAAAATAAGATTTGATTTTACAAACAAACCAATAGTTAAAACACTTAACTTGTTGGATAACAAAATTAAGCAAATAAACTACTTAAAAGAAGAAGTTTCTCATGCTAGGATTAATCAGCAACTAGAAACTCCTCAAGTCAAAAACAGAATAGATAAGATCTTTAAAGAAATTAAGATTTCTATTTGTTCTAATCTCCCAAATGCTTTTTGGGATAGGAAAAATCACATGGTCGATTTACCCTATGAAAGAGACTTCAAAGACAGTCTCATCCCAACCAAAACTAGACCAATTCAAATGAACGAAGAACTCCTTCATTGCCAAAAAGAGATCAAGGACTTCTTAGACAAAAAAACTAATTAGAAGAAGTAAAAGCCCATGGTCTTGTGCTGCCTTCTATGTCAATAAACAAGCTGAGCTAGAGCGTGGTACGCCTAGATTAGTAATCAATTACAAGCCTCTTAATGAAGCTCTTCAATGGATTAGATATCCTATTCCTAATAAAAAAGATCTTCTTAATAGGTTAAATTCACCAAAATCTTTTCCAAATTGATATGAAGTCAAGATTTTGGCAGATCCAAATCAAAGAATGATAGGTACAAGATCGCTTTTCACTGTACCTTTCGGACAATATGAATGGAATGTCATGCCTTTCTGTCTGAAGAATGCCCCTTTAGAATTTCAAAAATTATGAATGATATATTCAATGATTATACTAAGTTCACTATTGTCTACATTGATGATGTCTTAGTATTCTCGATTCAATTTATCAACACTTCAAACATCTCCAGATTTTTGTTAAGGTCATCCAAAGAAATGGTCTTGTGATCTCGGAATCAAAAATTAGTTTATTTCAAACAAAATTAGGTTCTTAGGTCATATGATCAATCAAGGAACCATAATCCCAATTAGCGATCCATAGAATTTGCTTCAAAATTTCTGATGAAATCCTAGATAAAACTCAACTTTAGAGATTTCTAGGATGTCTAAATTATGTAGGAGACTTTGTCCCTAATCTGAAGTCAAATAGTGAAACCTCTTCATGATAAGGCTCAAAAAGAATTCCCCGAGTGGACCGAAAAGCATACTCGGGTAGTCAAAAAGATTAAACAACAAGTTTTGTCTATAAAATGCTTTTGTATCTCCCAAACAAAAGCATTTCAAATTGTTGAAACAGATGCCTCCAACATAGGTTATGGTGGCATTCTTAAACAAAGAATTGATAACCATGAGGAAATAATTTCTTACACATCAAAACATTGGAATCTTGCACAACAAAATTACTCAACTGTTAAAAAAGAAGTTTTAGCAATTGTTTTGTGCATATCCAAATTTCAAAGTGATCTTTTGAATCAAAAGTTTTTAATTAGAGTCGATTGCAGATCGGCTAAAGAAATTTTGAAAAAAGATGTCAAAACCTTGCATCAAAACAAACAAATTTTGCTTGGATGGCAGCCATATTAAGCATTTTTTATTTTGATATTGAATTTTTAAAGAGCCCAAAACTGACCAGACTATTTAACTGAGAGAGTTTTTACAGATATATAGATGCCTCCAAAGTCAAGACCAAAGGTGTCCCGCCTAAAGACACCAAGATGCTTTAGAGGCCAGAATTGAAGAGACAACAAAACCTCATCAAATTCAAAAGCTACGAAAGCAAATTGGTCTCATACCCAAATTGGGTCATCCATTAAAAAAATTACCTGGATCATCAATCCAGGGATCAAATCCATAAAAATCCTTAATTTGGTAACTCCATCCGAGATTACTAGCAAAAACACCATTCAAAGTCAAAAACTTCCGACTATGCAATGGCCTTATCAAATAACCCAACCCTGCATGATAAGGACTCATTCCTAGTCCTACCAAAAAAGTCTGGCGGATATAGCATCATCCGAATCGATGATGACACCAAATCCAAAACATCTGTTAGCACATGTTCTAAAAACCAGTGCTACTAATCAACCAAAACACTTAAATTAACCAAGTAATGCATATATTTACAAAAATATATCCAAGTTGTTTCTTAGGTTGAACCAGGAGTTACGCCACGTAAATCCTTATAAGGTTATGGAAATAGCATTTCCGTATGGTTCTTTTTGCCAGCCACCATGAACAAAACAAGAACTTTTTATTTAATTCATTTTGATTGATACCAAATCGGTCTCAATTAAGCACTACAAAGATGATAAAAGACATCCCGATATGAACACTCATTCAACCATCACGATCCTCAAAGTTTTAAGACCGCACCAATTGGGAAAACTCTTAAAACTTATAAAAATTCTCCCAACCGTTTGACCCAAAGAAGTTACTCTTATTGGGACTATATTGATGCATGGACTAATGTCTTCGGCACCAAAATCAACAGAGAAAACATTCATGGCTAATAATGTTTAAAGCAACAATACTAGATATTATTTTCCAAATTGGTTTCTCAGTTGGTGGAATTTATTGCATCTGTTCCATCAATCTTCCCCCATCGCTATCACCGATGGATTCGATCAGTTCAAGAAATGATGAACCAACTAGAAGTAGAATACCGGCTTGATCTCAAGTTCTTTTCCAATTTTCGGGTTAGCTTGGATATTTTCCTGGCGAATAGCCTTTAAAAAACCAATCACAAAATGGAATTGCCTCAAATTAATAGACACTTTTATGTAAAGTGGTGGCAACAATTTAATTGTGAACAAGTCCAACCACCAAGATTAAAGACTGGTTCAAAAAATAATAAGGAATTCCTTAAGGCATCGGACCTCGAAACTTCCTTATTTCTCAACCAAAGAACTTCTCTATCCTTTCTTCCTAGCCTGAGCTCAATCAAAAGATCAACTCCAAGAGCATCTGAAGACCGCTCTTAAAGCCTTGGAAGCCGAAGCATCTACCTCTAAAAAAGCGTAAGATGTCGAAGATAGAAAAGCCTCTTCCTCCAAAGGAAACATTGAAAAGATGTTGAAGAAGATCAAGAGGCCGATGACCTCGATTCTTGCTCAACCGATCCCTTCTACCGTAACGAGGACGATTGTTATGGAATCAATTTCAATAGAAGTCTCAGCAAATGAAGACCTAGATAGTTTGAGATTTTGTATCTAGGGTTTTTACCGCTTCTGTAGCAAATAGTTCAGGTTATGTAACCGGTATTGTAGTCTACAGGAAAATTTTCAATTATAAAAGGAGGCCTCAGCTCATTTGTGAGGTACCCTTTCAAAAAGCAAAATAGTAGAGAGAGAATCTAGTGAGAGAAGCTCCCTGATACCATCTTGTAAGCTCCTCTTCTTCAATAAAAGAACTCTTTTTACATTTCTCTTCTCCCTCTCCTGCATCGGTGTGAATTCCCGATCCTGGCTTCTTCCTTCTTCACCTCAATCGATCGGTCATGACTACCGTAGTTCAATTTTCTTTTTATCTTTTTTATGCATTAATTTATTTCTGCATATTTCTTTTCCGTATTTGTTTAATTTTATGAATTAAATTTTAACTTTAAGTTTTTTTTTATGCTTCCTATTTCTCTATTCTCTTTTCCATAATCGATCTTTCCGCTGTCTCTGGTATCAGAGCCTGATGGGGAAGTAGGATAATTAATAAGGACACTGTTATAAATTATAATATGGAATCTGGAAAATTTTGTATAGCATTTTTGTCTGTTTATTCTGGATCCAATGGTTTATATGGCTTAAGGGTTCTACCACCCAACCATTGTTAAATTTATGTAATGTTTATTTTTTCAGTACAGATAAACTGTTTATTTTGAACATCTTGATCATTTGTTTATTAAGTGATTAATAAATTCTTTAAAGCATAGCAGATTCTAAATATTGAAAACGATCAAGGTATGAGGCAAGAAGTCCCAAGGGTGAGGCAAGAAGAAGACCATAAAAATACCCTCCGAGATCATTTTCAAAATCATGAACATTAAGTCTAAGGCCAATTTATTATTCATAAAATAAACTTAATTAGTTGAGAAGTTCAAGATAAAAGAGTTTAAAAAAAAAAAAAAAAGAGTTTTTTTCTCCGGATTTCGAGGTTATAAATTTATAATGAATACCTTATTAAAAATTCTATGGAACCAGAGGATGGCAAAGATACTTAGAGGTTGTTTTTACTCATGAATCGCCTTATTCGAACTTTTCTCGCCTTTCCTTACCAACCTCTTCCTCTAATTCTTCATCCTCCTCTTCTCCTTCAAAAAACAATCACCTTGTTCAATGAACAAGAAAATTCTACCCAAGAGGTTAACCCTGCATTCAATCTCTTCGACAAAGAAGTTCGTCAAGAAATCAACCAAAACATGGATGACCTGACAACCTAAATCCTCAGACTAACTATACGTTCCTCGAAAATCAAAAAAAAAAAGGTCCTCTGATTACATTATCAAGATGTTGAAAATAATATTCCCTTCAGACAAGGTATTGGAGAAGAATTCCATCTCTTGTCTAAAGATTCAATCATGTAACACACTAAAGTATAAATATCTTCATATGGGTGTGTCCAAATAGCTATCAAACCTTTAATTGATATGGGTTTGGATGTAGTTGTCCTCATGTGTCTTAGAGATACTAGACACAACAAATTTGAGGATTGTTGATAGGAGAAAGAGAAACAAGCCAGGTCAAGGACCAGCTTTATTTCAACCGTTATCCTAACAAAACCGGTGAGCCTAATGGATAGAAATATTTCGGACTCACTTTTCCTCAACATCCAATTTTGCGGTTTAGATATGAAGGAAGGATCTATTCCCGCAGCCTTAATCTACAGGATTCAATACAAGGTCATGAATACCTGTGCTTCAAGAGTCCTTCTAAAACCTCAGAAAGGTGAAACTACTTTGTTCATCACTTATATGACAAAGGCTAATGTTTCCCTTCCTAGAACAATTAAATGGGACGAAGTAACGCTCCCTGAAAAATGGATCATGGAAAGAGCAACACCATCTATTCCAAGACCAACACCACAAATCAATTTTATTAAACAAGATAATTCTGGCAAGGTTGAAATCAACTTTGATAGGAGAAATTCTTTCTCTTCCAGAATAGAGGCCCTAGGACCTATAGGTTCTTTTAGAGGCCCTTGTTCTGATAAAACACCATCATTAGCTAGGTCTGTATCCTATGGTCCAGCTAATTCCAAACTTGAGGGAGTAAATAATACTTCCCAAATTCCTCATGGGAGGATTTTCTTAAAAAAAATTATATCCATGTAACTAGCAAAAGATGACAAAAGGATGTATGTGATACATGCAGAGAGGATTTTCTTAAAAAAAATTATATCCATGTAACTAGCAAAATATTAAAAGTTAAAAATCCAAAATAATAAGAAAGTCAATTTATTTCTTCAGGTTAAGCCAAATCAAACAAATATAAACTCTAAACAACATTTACAGGCTAAGGTTAAGCCAAATCAAACAAATATAAACTCTAAACAACATTTACAGGCTAACAGTAACATTAGCATGACTATCTCTTCTGTATCTTTAAAGAATCATCATGTTGAAATCCTTCTTCCCTTGAAGAAGGAGCAAACGAACTAAGTTCAATTCAATTATGTGTCTTGGACAACCTTATAGATAATCCTATAAATCTTAACTAGTATACTTCAAAATTTTAATATTTAAAACATATCCATATCTATCACAACAAATAAGATGCACCAACAATAAGATATTAACAATAACAAGTCAGCAAAAATAGTGAATATTTCTATCATCTTGGAATCATTTTATTTTCCATTCAAATCATATCAACAAGGCACAAAGAAAATAATAAACTGCCATTCATTTTCTAGGCAGTTTAAATGAAAATTATCATTTATTACAATGGAAATGAGAGTACCGAGTGAGCAAGTCCATATATCTGCTTATGTATCATTTTTACATTATTTTAATTACAATTAGATGCATCTCAGCCACTTTATCCTATAGGAAATCAAACTAACACATACTATTGGATTAAATTATAATGCAAAACTCAGAATAAATTGATTTGGAGCTACTTACCTCCTAGTTTGGGAGCACCCACAAATAGTAGAATTGGGAGCTAAAATAGCAGACTTAAAGGACTTTTTTCTAGGCGGTGCTTAGAAGGCCTGTAATTAGCATATCTCCTTCAACAAAAGGAGCATATAAAGAATGCTCCCAGCCTTTTTTCAAATTCTCAAGTGTTGGCTGCAACTCATCTTCACTGTATATTCATCTCTACTTTGTGGACTACAGATTTACTTCTCTGGTATTGCAAGTTGATGAGATGCTTGGCTGGAATTGAAAATGTGTAGCTCATCCATGAAAATATGCATTTTGGAACCAGCAAGGATTAAACAGCACTTTGATGTTTCCAAACACAAATTGAAAATGTAAAAACCTGTTACCAACTCTGCAGCCAGTATTTTGGGTGGTCAACCACCAGACCATTGCAAAAAATTAATGATCCTCAGTCAACAAGTTCTGCACACAAGTAGCTAAACAGAATCTCACCTAGAGCATTTGCTAAAACCAAATCTACAATTCATGCCAACACCAAGGCATCAAAAGCCTCAAAAGCTCCCAACATCTTTTCCGACTTACAAACCAAGGAAACCACAGTTTTCCACACATCCTCATTGCAAAACCCCCCTCTACCCAAATCCCTCAAAACAGTCAACACCAACTCAAAATCCCCTTCCCGGCACAACCTGCCAACAAACTCATTCAAACTCGACGAACACGGAACATAGCCTTTAAAAATCATCTCCTCCAAAACCAACCCAGCCTCCTCAAACTGCATACACCGGCAAAGCCCATCAAACAACATCCGATAAGTCACGACATCAGGCACACACTGCCTTCTCGGCATGTCCTGAAACAAATCATCCGCCTCCCTCCATCTCCCCTCTCTACACAGCCAACCAATAACCACATTGTAACCAACAACATCAGGCTTCACACCTTCCACTCCATCCTCCAAAACCTTACAAGCCTCTTCAAAATTCCCCTCCCTACAAAACTCCCTAATCAAAACATTACACGTCACCGAATCCGGCTTTACACCGCCACTCTTCATCTCATCCAAAACCCTAAACCCTAAATCCTTCTTCTCCGCTTTAAAAAGTGCGGAAATCAAAGTATTATACACCACAGCATCCAGCCTCAAGTTGTTCCTAACCATCTCATCTCTCATCCTAAACGCGCAATCGAAGTCCCCAACCTCGCAAACCGCTTTGATCAAATTAGTGTACACAAAAACATTAGGCTTCAAGTTAAAAACCCTCTCCATGTCCTCCTTCGTTTTAAACGCATCGTTTAACAGGGAGTTTCTGCAGAGTATGTTAATAAAAGTCCCGAACGTGACCTGGTTGGGGCGAACACCGCGCGTGCGCATTTCGTCGAACAGTTTCCGCGCGCGGGGGACATCGTTGGTTAGGGAACACGCGCGGATGAGGATGTTGAAGGTGCAGGCGTCGGGGGCGCCGAACTGGCACGCGCGCGGGAGGAGGCGCGTGACGGAGGGGAAGTCGCGGCACGCGAGGAGCGCGTGGAGGAGGGAGTTGAAGGACTTGAGAGTGGGGGAGGGGATGGAGAGGAAGGTGCGGAGGGCGTGAGTGGGGAGGCGGGCACGGGCGTAAAAGTTGATGACGTGGCAGAGGAGGGGTTCGGGGATGGAGAAGCGCGTTTGGCGGAGGAGTTGTTGGAGGACTTGTTCCATCTGGGGGAACATTTTGGCGCGGCCGAGTTTGGTGATGATGAGGTCGTAGGAGAGGAGGGAGTGGCGGAAGGGGCGCGTAGTGGTGCGGCTGGGGTTTGGATTGAGGAAGAGTTGGAAGGCGAGGGAGGGGTCTTTCTGGGAGCGGAGGAGGGAGGAGAGACGGAAGGGGGATATGGGTTTTGGGGTCGACATTCCTTCTTTCTTCCACCTTTGCTGTTACCTCTCACTCTCTTTCTGTGTAGTAACAAACCAGGTTAGCTTCACCGCCGCGCCGCAATTCTCATACACTGCTATTATCCATTTTTCACTTTATATTATATTATCAAACTTTAATTACATTTTTCTTTCTTAAACATGGTTGTGAATAAATTGAATTTTTCAAGTATCAAAATTTTAGTTTTTTTTTTAATAAATATTTAATAAACTCTTTTAATATGACATTTAACATATTGTAAGGTGATTTAATTATATTGTTGTTACTTTATGATTTAAGAGACTAACAGTATAATTAAGTTATGTTAGTATGCGTGTGAATTAATATCTCAGTTATTATATTATTGTCTAGTACTACATTAGTAAATTTTGATTAATAGTTAATAAAAAATCAACAAAAATACTAAAAAATTATATAATTGTAATATTTAAAGGATTTAATTTATACAATTAAAACATATAAGACTAAAATTATATAATTATAATATTTGAAAGACTAAAATTACAATTAAACCTAAATAATAATATAAGTTAAATAAACAATAGTAATAATTAGTGAACACAAATGATCAAGAACACTATGTGGAGCCTATTAAAAACAAAAGAATATATAGAAGTTAAGTATAATAGTTATGCACATATATTTTCAAACAAAAATTATATCCCTCAACAAATCATGCAACAGGAAATTAAGAAGACATAATTATATATATAAATAACATACACATGAAAAACTAACAATAACATAAAGTAGATGTTACAGGTCAAAATATTAAGATGAATCTTAAGAAACACAAGAAAATTTTGAGATACCTTTCTTGTGACCTCTATAATGTCATTAACATTTAAAGCAAATTGATTTTATCAATTTCATATCTATATAACAATCATTTTAGACACTTAACTCTATTACATGACTCTTATTTTTAAATAATAAAATTTTTGTTTGTTTTTTAGTTGTAAGTTTAAATGAATTCAAAAATCAAAATCAGTTTTTTATTTTTAAAAATTAGTTTTAATTTTTTTTTCAAAATAAACTCATTTTGAAAGCTTTTTATTTTTTAAAATTAGGTTAAGGACATGTTTGTACAATGGTGCTGACAACAACGTGGAAGCAAAGGTGTTAATGGTGCATGTGGTAGTGGAAGTGGTGTCAATGTGAAAATGATGATGGTGGTAGTAATAGTAGTAGCAACGGTAGTGGTGGTAGTAATAATGATGTCAATGTAGTGGGATGGCAATGGTGTCGATATGGTGGTAGTACTAATAGCGATGTTAACGGTGTGGTTATGATGGTAGATTAGCAGTGCCAATGACAGTGGTGGTCGTAATAAAAAGAGTCATCGTCAAATAAAGTGAGAGTGCATTTTTATAAAACTAAAAATCAAATTTAAAAATCTATTTTTCTTGATTTTGAAAATAAATGCAAAAATGTTTTGAAATTGAGTTGAAAATCATTTTATCCAAACACATTTTATTTTGAAAAATGTACTTGGAAACAAAAAATTGGTATTTTGAGTGGTTTAGTTGTAAGTTTAAAAATTTTCAAAAACTAAAACCAATTTTTAGTTTTTTAAAATTAGTTTTAATTTTTTTAGTTTCAAAATAAACTCACTTTTAAAGGTCTATATTATGTTAAAATTAATTTAAGAGTTGTTTATATGGTTGTGGTGATGACAACGACATGGTGGCAATAGTATCAATCATGATAGTGGTGGTGGTGGTTGTGTCATGATGATGATGGTAGTTGTGTCGATGGTGGTGACGGTGGTGCCTATGATGGTGGTAATGCTGGTAATGGTGTCAATACAGTGGTGGTGATAGTGGTGATAACAATGGGTGTAGTGGTGTTGGTGCGATGTCAATAATAATGGTAGCAGTAATGAGAAGGTCATTATTATATGTAATGAGAGTATTTTTTATACTAAAACTTGAATTTACAAATCCTTTTTTCTTGATTTTTAAAATGAATATAAAAGTATTTTGAAATTAAGTAAAAAACTATTTCAACTCAATTTTAAACAAAATGCTTTCTATTTTAAGAATTGCATTTAAAACTAAAAAACAAAACTTCATGAATACCCAAAGGTCATTAGTGATGGTGGATATATAAACCCCTAAAATACTCTTTGTTTACTCTATTTATGGATTAAAAACAAAATTGGTTGAACTTCATAACAGACAAAGCCAACAAAAAATGGTGGATCTTAATATTTTTCTAATTTCTTGCCTTTAAACATGTTACAATGCTCTTTGTACCACTTTTGACATTGCAAAATGACTAGGTCCACATGTGGGATCTTGGTTTTGTTCTTAAAAAATGTGTGAAGATACACTCTTATATTTTTTCAAATCATATAATTTCTTGATCGCATAATTTAATAGTGTGAACATGCTAATGAAAAGAAAAGGTAAAAAAAATGCAATCTATATACCTGCTATGGAGCTTTAAACTATTATCTTTCTTTATATATAGTCTACACATGACAGGTACAAGTATCCAAGATAACATGTAACCCACAAGAAAATATAATCAACAATGAATCACAACCCCAAGCCTTTATAATAACTTTTATTTCTTTGATCGCTAATGTGGACTAATATCAATGGTGTTTCTAGGTAACCCAAGTTAGACACAAGGCCAAAGAGTCTTCATTGGTACCTGGTTAACTAAAGTTTGGGGGCCTATCAATGTGTCAAACTGAGTAGAATTATTCACCATTTTGTATAATAGACAAGAAGCATGTGGAAAACTTTACAGGCTAGGCTTAATTTAATTTAGAATTTGATTAAATGGACATAATGCAAGTAACCAGGAAAAACACAATCCAGAGCCAAAAGATGTCCATGCTAATGATAATTATGTACATTATTATCTTATGCTTTATGCATAATTTCTCTAATTAAGAAACAATTATTACTATTCCAAATTAGTCTATCCAATATAATGAGACCCTTGTTTCTATGCTAAGTAGGATTTTCAATTTCGAAAATCCAAGATGTCAATACTTTGGATGATGTACATTACTTTCTTTTATGTCTAATTTGTCTAATCAAGACACAATTACTATTATTCCAAATCAGTTTGTCCTATATCACGAGACCCTTGTTTCTATGTTAAGCACGATTTTCAATTTCAATATTCCAAGATGTGGATACTTTGGTAATGTGGTACAAGATCATATCACCTAGGACAATTGTGTGGGTTGCCAACAAATGCCCCAAAAGGTATATGGTACAATCTCACATCTTTTAATAATTTATTAATCATCAAACCTCACCTTTAGGCCCCCCCAAAAAATACAACAAATAAAAAAAATAAAAAAATGAAGCCATAGGGATATCTAAAAATGAAAAGAGCATTCACAAGAATCATAAAACACAAATTTGGACAAACCCATAAATTCCAAAAATATGAGTCACGATAAGTAGACTTGGTAGATTAGGATTCACCAATCCAATGAAAGATTTAATTAGAAGTATAATTGTCAATAAGACCATAGTTGAGACAAAGTTATTCGTGATTGGAAGCAAGTTCGTCAATTGTGGAGACAATTGTCGCACATGATTGTGGAGAGTTACGAAGATTTAATCCCTTACTGATGCAAGTGAAGGCAAGAAAATGATGAACTAACCTAGAAAATGAAAAACTTATTAGTGCGAATGTTTTAAGTTTTTGAAATAGAAAGGACTTATTATAGAGATAAATATTTTCTTAAATCACTAAAACTTATAATAAATAAATATTTGGAAATATAGATGTTATATTATAATTAGATTTATATTAAATAAATATATTTAAGTATAAAAATTATATTTATAATATATATTTTAGTTTATATATTGCACGTGATAAATATTTATTTTATATAATTAAACTTTATGATAAATAAATATTTTAATATATAAATTATATATTAGAATAACTTTCTTGAATGAGAACAAATATCATTATTCAACAATAGTGCTTTTAACTATTTATCCTCAATGAAAGTATTTTTAGGAATTTTTCTTATTTTCTTATCTTTTTCAATCTATTATTTTTAATATCTTTAATTCTAAATTGAATTTCAATATTAAAAAAAACTATGAGTAAATTACACTCCCCTATCTTGAAAGATACAAATATTATATTATCCTCTCCTTTTATGTTAAAACATACAATTTAGTAATACCATTAAAACAAATTACTTTTTTCTCCCCTTTTATATATTAAATATAAATTTAAATACATATTACTATAATATTATATGAGAAGGGATTTAGTTATACTCTAAAAAGTAACTAATATATAAAATTTATTTTTTGTAATTTAATATTTCTAACGATAACACATTTTATTTGGTAAATTGCAAGAATAAAGGGTGAGGATGAGAAATAATTCTCTTAGAGTTATTGTTAGTATAACTTGATCTTTTTTCATATTATATATGTATATATATATATACTAAGATGTAATATATCCATATCTTTTAGGAGAGGAGAATGTGTATTTTAGTACAAGAAGGGAGAATGATGTAACATTTGCATATCTGAGGGGATAATAAAGTAAATGATAATTTAGTATTAATATTTTTAACGGAAAGTTAAAATTTTTTTAACGAAAAATAAAAAAAAATAGAATAAAACATCATATAATCTAATATGTTGAAAGAGAGGAACGTAAATTTTAACATAAGAGATAAGAATAATGTAATTTTTGTATTTGCCATGGGAGATGTTACTAAAAGATTATCAACAATTAAAAACAACATTATATCATAATATAAATTATTTTTTATAAATTTAAAATAAAATCTATATGTTAAAATATTTATTTATTATGAATTTTAATTATAATATAATTTTTATATTTAAAAATATTTATTTATTATAAATTTTAGTTATAAAAAATAAATATTTGACAAGTTAAAATGTTAGTATAATAAAATTCTAATGTGATAGAATATTGGAACTTTGATAAAAAAAAATGAATTTCTAGATGTTGTTCGACCATAAAAGGCATGTTATCATTAAGATTATATTTATTTTTACAAATTTAATCATATTTAATTGTTGGAACATATAAAACATGTATTTCTAGCCTTGAACAATTGCAAACTCCTTTAAAAGAATAATTATACAATCATATTAAGCCTTGAACAATGTTGACTTACGGCCTTGATAATTTTTATTGTTTTTTTCATAACATGTTTCCTATCTCTTTAATAAAAATTTGTAGAATTACAATTTTTAATTTTTTTTTTCAAATTACGATTGAATATACACACTTCTTGTTAGTTAAAATTTACCTATAATCATATATCATTAATAACCCTCCATCCTTGCACACAAAACAACAATCCTAATTACATTTACAGTAATAGAAAAATGGATTCAAAGAAGAAAATAAAAAATAACATAAATTTAAAGAGATTTAGAGAAATCAACAATAGCAAAAAAAAATCATATTATGTTTATTGGTCATTTAACAACATTGATATCGTTGTAATCTTTTAATGATTTTTCATTGGAATTATATTTTCTCAATATCCAATAAGCAAAATATTTTCAATAAGTAACTTTCTATGATTAAATCTACAATTTCAGAAAGGAATAAATTAAGAAATATTAATATAATCCATATAAATTTATAAAAATATTTACTATTTAGACTATTCAAAAACTTTCACTTATCATATAATATACTGTCTATTAATAATTGTTAATTCTTTTTAGATATTTTGGATATTATGAACAATCTATGCAAATAAGTTCCAAACATCAATAAAAATACTTTTATAATAGCACTAATGTAGTCTTCGTCATTATTTTACAACCCTAAAGCTTCACAAGCCCCACATAATAGATTGTATATAAATTATATTCTCAAATCCTCATAAGTTATACATCCTTTTCATACATTTAGTAATATCCTAAGATAATACATTTCTCTTTTACTAGGGGATAAAGCACATGCATCCAATTAAGTAACCACATTTCCTCTAAGTATCACTCTTCATTCTTCACATCATACACAAACATAGAGAGAAATTCACCATATGTCAATTTTTTTTTTATTTAAGATACTTACAATTAACTTTCATTCAAGAAACATATTTTTTTCTTCTTTTGTGCAAGAACATTGTCAATTTGTTTTGTTTCATTGAATACACAACTTGTTGCTTAGGCAAGTAAAGACTTAGACATTAAGGTCATTTTTTTTTATGAATGTCAAAGGTAAATATTCTCCAAAGTGATTCACATGGAGACAAATATCTAAAATCATAGTATTGCCTTATCTTATCCATTTCATCACTACCAATAACATCATTAGATTCAAAAGTTATTGATACTTAATTCTATCAACTCTTTTGCTTAAATAGATATTTGATTGAGTTTGATTTGTTACAATACTCAATATTAATATGTGCTTGGTATTAAATAACAACTTAGGATTATATGGAATGAAAAATCTAATATCCAACTCAATTCCACCTCTATTTAATGGATACCATTGTCCCTTTTATATATTGGATAACCATCACTATCAAAAGATATATAAGATAAATTTTTTTGGGAAATACTTTAAGTACATACCATTCTTCATGCAAGGTGATTCTCTTCATGCTATCCCACACAATCCATGAATCATGTAGGTTGACACAACATAAAAAAAATGTACAATGTTTTTTTAAATATGAAAGCTCGACACATATCATAAAATTAATCATTTCAACAAATTGTAATTTATTTGATGCTTCCAACCACAACAATATATAAGCATGTGGCAAACCTCACTTTTGAAATTCAATGGTATACATACCTATAGGAAACAAAAGATAAGTTAAATACTCATGGAAAGTAAGTCATCATTAAGTTGAACAAATTCTATAACTTATTAATAATAACTTTTCTGAAGAATTCACCTTTCTTTATCAACCATCAATTCATTGAGCTTAATTTGAAATATTTGACATACAATATTTGGTCTATCATAAACATTTAAAACTTGTTTAAAAATGAATCACTAAATCTCTAACTATTTTGGATTGCATGTAATATAAAGAAACAAATAAGAATAACCAAATTTATACTTATACAACTAACTAAATTTTGGAGCACTATTTTTCATTATTCATTGACAAATTAATGTTTTACTATTTATTGGTTTTATGAAATTGGTAAACAACTCATGGGTTCTTAGGCTTCTATGCTCGTTTATATGCGACCTAGCTTATTTCACAGTTAAATAGAAATTATATATTTTGTCCAACTTAATTGTTATATTGAAATGTTATCGACTATTGAGTTGCATGAAAAATACTTTTCTTCTTCATTTTAGTCATCATATGTGTCTAATGTTAGAGTGTTTTTTACTAGGAATACATCTTGTGTATTGACATATGAGTTTGAGCAAGCTTAATTGACACGTGATATGGTCTAATTTTATTTATTAATCATTTATTTCTATATGCAAATGCTATAAGTTAGATCGCAAAAACAATTTATTTATTTATTGACATGAAATACTATTTGTTTTTTTATTTTAATCAATTTTTACATATTTGAACTAAGATTTTCTATTGAAAGCTTGCGTCGAAGATGAAGGTAATGGGTTATTGATTTATGGGTAATAGTTAGTGTAGGTGATTTATTTTTAATTTGAATTTGGGTAAAGTTAGTGTTACGTTATTTTTTGTTGTTAAATGAAATTGAGTAATGTGAGAAGACGTTTTGTTACTAAAATTTATATTGATTAATATCATTTTTGTCTTCTTTTGTGAAAACAACTTTTACCTTTTCTTTATGGCCTTAATTATCAAGCTTACACCATCTAGAAATTTATTGATTGTGCAAAATAACATGATACACATTTTGAAAATTTGATTGCCATGCCTATTAAACACATCAACACCTTCGTCTCACAACATTCTCAAGTCTTCAACCAAGGAACTTAAATAAATATCTATATCATTTCCTGATTGTCTTTGACTAGAAATAATCATATACAACATTATATATTTATGTTTCATGTAAAACCAAGGAGACAATTTGCAAATCACTAATAGAGCAAGCCATGAATTGTGCTTACTATTTAAGTTATTGTACATATTTATTTCATTAGTAGCAAGTCCAATCTTAAGGTTTCTTGACACACTATTGAAAGTTGGAAACAAACTATCAATTTTATTCCACTATATTGAGTAAGTCGCATGGTGAAGTTGTCTATCACATTTTCTCTCATTGCATGTCATCTAAGGTTTTTCGCATCATTTGCATTAGCAAATAATCACTCGAACCTTGGAATAATTGGAAGATGCCACAGTACCTTTGCAAGATGGCCCTTTGTGCTAATGCCACTACTAGAGTCATTAACTTTCTTTTTATACTATGACCCCTCGTACTTAGGGCACTCTTACGTTGCTTCAAACTCTTTTGTGTACAATATGCAATCATTAGGATATGCATGTATCTTTTTAAATTCCATATCTATTGGATACAATATCTTTTTCGCCTTATTACAATTCTGCAATGTATTACCTTATAAAAGCATGTCTTTCAACAATTCAAGCAATTCGGTAAAGCTTCTATCATACCACCCATTTTCGACCTTTAGATTTACTAGTCTTAGGACCACCAACAACCTTGTGAAATTAGTGCATCTTATGTATAAAAGGCTTTTTCGTATCACTGCATAAATTGTCATACATAACTATTCGCTGAAAAGACTCTAGTCATAAATCACGAATCATGTCTTCTAGTTGATCGTTCATATCTACATCAACTTCCTCTCTTTGGAACACAATGTGTAACAACTCACCATGCCATGTCCATGTTGTATAACTCTTGCAAAATCCATCACAAAGAATATACTCCTGTATTCCCTCAACTTCTAATCTTTTCTCATTTAGATAGTTGACACAAACAAAATTTTGGCAGTATTTTGCATTGGTCTTCGAAATGCATGAAATGAAAATGGTAACATCAAATTCACCATAATCAAGTATGCACAAGGAGAATAACACAAAATGCACTAAACTGAAAATTTATCAAATTATAGATTTGAAACTTAACATTTATATATTAATCAAGTATAAAAAAAAATAATCCATCCCAAATTGCCTAACTTAGACAATTCAAGATTCAAAACAATGATTAGTAATTTTAATCATCATATTGAATTTTAAATTGAAAACTAAGGTTTACTTAATGCATAAGTTCAATATAAAGCATAAAGCATAGGATAAATAAAAAATCATATAATTAAATACATAAGTTATAAAGCAAGAAGCAAGAAAAAATTATTCTAGTTCATCAATAAAATTTCAAAGTTAATTTCGCGTTTTGATGTTTTAAATTTTCTAGCTCTACAACAGTCTAAAATCAATTTGAAGTTATCATTTCTCTAGTTTGACACTACTTATATCACCAACTATTGCTTCCCTTCAACTATTTTGTCATTACTTCCTCAAGAAAAAATTATTCTAGTTCATCAATAAAATTTCAAAGTTAATTTCGCGTTTTGATGTTTTAACTTTTCTAGCTCTACAACAGTCCAAAGTCAATTTGAAGTTATCAATTCTCTAGTTTGACACTACTTATATCACCAACTATTGCTTCCCTTCAACTATTTTGTCATTACTTCCTCTTTTGCCTAATCTTTCTCTGTCACTACTATAAACCATGGTGCATGTTTGATTTGGTCAAACTATAGCGGGCCATGGTTAGTCAAATAAAACCAAGTTTGACTTAAAATTAAGCGCATGCTTGATTTGATGGTCAAACCATGGTGAACCATGGTTAGTTGAGTCAAGTTTGGATCAAAATTAATTATATGTTTGATTTGATGATTAAACCATGGTAGAAGATGTCTAGTTAAGTCAAACCAAGTTTGACTCAAAATTAAGCATATTTAGTTAGTACTTTTAATGCTTTTATAAGGAGTGTATTTTCTAATATTTTAAGTTTTATGATATATCTAAGAAAATGATATCTTTAATTATAATATAACAATTGACACAACTATGCTCTATGTGGCTATTAAGGGTAAGCAAAAAATCCAATTTGTCAAAATTATCCATATCTACATTGGTCTAGTCTAGTTTTAGTCTATTTATTGGATTTAATTAATGATCCAAAATCTATTTTTATACCCGTTTAAAGATCTGAAACTCATTCGTTTATCATACAGATCTTAAAGTGAAAACCTAGAAGTGCCAAACCAAAACAAAACATCCTAACTCTTGGCTTAGTCCAAATCTAAAATCCCTCAACAAGTTCTCTATTGCACATTTGCACTAAAACCCTCAATCAACTGTGCTAAATTTGAAATCCCTCAATCGATTGCGCTAAAACCCTAACGAGTTTCTGAAGTAATTCATGCTTTGTTCTCTCAAATTGTTCACATCTCAATTCACTTTGCTTGTTGAATCATAGTTTCACTTTGCTCTTAATCATATCTTCACTTCTTTCAATGCTTTCATATAAGGTATCTTTGATAAACCCTAATGCTTTGATTCTCTTATGTTTTTTTTATCTTATCCCTGATCTTGTGTTTCTGTGCAGGTTTGATAATTTTTTTTTACATTTTCCCAATTTTGTTCTCAATTGCTAAAACTAGCTTATCTCAATCTAAGGTAATGATAATTTAATAATTTGGTATTTTTTTTCTTTGTTTTTACATCGGCTGAATATATACATATATGATAGTTTCATAATTTTAAAATGGGCATGGAATGGAAGCTATTAAGAGTTAGATAAATTGTTGAAGAAGCAAGAATTGAAAGACTTTTTGTGTAGGTAGAGACTATAGAGAATGAGCTAGCTAGTTATCTTTTTTTCCCTTTTTCAGTTGAGTTGTAAGGGTGAGGTAATTTTTATTTTGCACCCCCCACAAGCCATAATTGCTAAAATGATGTATAATATTCATGGATCCAGAGATATAGTATAGGTGTGAGTCATTGCATGAGAGGTTTTAGATTTATTGAATGTGGATAAGCACATGATAATTAGAATGATTGTGTGTATTGAAATCTGTATAGATAAATCCCTTGCTCATTCAGTCATTCTCACATAAGTATTTTAGCTGTACTTACACATGTGTAGTTTAATTCCAACTTTCTTCTAATTCCTCCTTCTAAACATAATGTGTTTAATAAGTCATTCTGGTAGCTTATAATTATATGCTATTTGACTAGCTTATAAGTTAGTTTAATTAAAGCATATAGAGATCATACAAAAAATAAGAGAGTAGCAAATTCTTTCTCACATTAACAACCAAAGCACATCAATTATATTATAATGACAATTGAATATAACAATTATATTATAATATTTAGCAATTTTGGTCTGTTGCTATAATTGAATCTAAATTGGGTGCAATTGTCATGTTTTGGTTCATTTTTAATTTTTTAATGCTAATTCAAGTAGTTGATTCCTTGATTCTAATCCTTTAATGTATCTGGTGACATGATTGGTATTTAAAATAATGATTCAGGCAAATCTTCTATTATCATATGGGTATGAAAATGATATAAAAGATTTTACACCTCACGTACCCAAAAGTTGCTTATGACTTTGTATGTTTGCAACATCAAGGTGTGTTATTTATGGTGCTTCTTCCACTTTTGACATTTATGGTGTGTTATTTTAGGATTAGGCTTACATATATTATGTCCATTTGTTTAATCTTTCATCTATTATATTGATTTGTTTCTAATATATTGTGTGAAATGCTATTGAAAAACTAAAGAAGTTAATTCTACACAACCCTTTTTATTTTGACTCTGCTTGAAGTGTAACATGAAAATTTTCTATTTTTGTTTTATTGTATATGAAAACACTCATAGAAACACTTACATACATATACTTGTTGCTCTTTATATAATGTAAAGAATGCATTGTTAGAGAAGACATTCATTCACCAATTAAGGACTGTCTTAATGTGGTTGTCTTTCGTGATACTCCTAATACTCAAAGTGAATCTAATAAGAAATTAACATCTGGTGCAGAACCTGTCCAAAGCTAAATTTACAATATTATTTGAAGTTGTCTATAGCTAGTCACTAAAGAGTATTAATATTTGGAATGACATAGGCTTTGTAGATACAGTATGAGATTATGATTCCTATTCCTACTCTAACCAATATTTTGAAAATTTGAAGTTGAAAATTGATGTTTTATTTTACATGTAGATGTCATCAATATGTGATCAAGATAACTTTTCGATCTCAAACACAACTGAACATGTGTTTTTTACTCCACCAATTGTCACGGGCTCTACAAATGTGAGACCTTCTCGCCATGAGGGACAAAAAAGTCATTTAGATGCTTATAATCATTTTATTCAACTAGAGCTTACTTTAGATAAAAAGGATAAATGCAAGTATTGTGATGTCATAATTCTATATGAGAACGGAACAAGTTCAATGCATGCTTATGTGTTGAGATGTAAGAATAACCCCAATGAAGAAGGAAACAAGAGGCAAAAAATAGCATCATCCTCAACAACTTATGGGTAAATTAACTCTCCTTCATAAGGTAGATTTAACCCAAATTTTTGTGGGAATGAATTAGTACAAATGCTTATATGGAAGTTGAACTTCCTTTTAGATTTGTAAACCATCCTACTCTTTGGAGGTACTCTAACGCATTGCAATTGAAATTTGATGTCCTATTGCGTTTTACCTTAGCGCATAATATTATATCGTTGTGGGATATAGAGAAGGCAAACTTGAAGAAGTTTCTTTTGCATTATTGCTAAAGAGTTTGTCTCATGACTTATACATGGACTTCTCGTCAAAATATGAACTATATGTGTTTGACAATCCACTTCATCGATGATGATTAGAAGTTGCACAAGAAGATTTTTAATTTTCATCAAAAAATAAGCCATGCAAGAGAGGTTATGGCTAAATTGGTTGAGTCGTGATTGAATGAATAAGGGCTGAAATGTGTTTTTAGCTTGATAACTGATAATGCTACATCAAAAGACACAGAGATTCAACACTTGACGAAAAGGCTATTGTTGTGGAATAGCTTAGTTTTGAAAGGAAAGCATATTTATATGCATTGTTGTATGCATATTTTGAAATTAATTATGAAAGAGGGGCTAAAAGATATTACTGATTCTATTTTAAGAATTCATGGTACAATGAGATATATTCAATCATCTCCTTCTAGATTTATGAAATTCAAAGAATGCATTAAACAATAAAGCATTAAGTATAAGGGTCATATTTGCTTGGATGTTGAAAGTAGGTGGAATTCAACCTATTTGATATTGGATGCTACTTTGAAGCACAAGAAAGCATTTGAGGAGCTTGAGTTTCATGACATGAAGTATGTTGATGAGTTAGCAAAGGGGAAAGTGTGCCTTTTTATCAAGACTAGGAATATGTTGAGTCTATACTACTCTTCTTAGGCATTTTTCATGAAGCTACTTTGTGCATCTCTAGTACCTCTCATGCTACTAGTAACATGTACATGTTAGAGGTGGTAGGAATTTGGAATGGGATTAGCCATTTGCTTAAGTCCAATAGTGAAAATAATGCTACATATGAGATGACTAAAAATATGAGAAGTATTGGGATAATCTTGACAAATTGAATATGTTGTTGTTAATTGTCGTTGTGTTAGATCCTAGGTATAAAACATGATATATGAATTGGGAAATTGATCAAATTTTTTATTTGGACAAGGAAAATGAGTTGAAATCAAGGCTAGAGTATTCTTTGAAGTTATTATTTGATGAATACAATGGTCATAAAAAGGGGACTCAAAATGACACACAACAAGCACATGTAAATGTACCAGATTATAAGATAGATCCATATGGTTGGAATTGACTTTTGCAAACAATAGGTCATACCTCAATAAACAAATTTGAGCTTCAAAAGTATTTATAGGAAGAGTTTGAAGCCATGGAATGCAAATTATCATTTTCATGTAAAGCATCAGCAACCGCCTCCCAGTCATCAAGGCACCCATCACCCACTTCTTCCTCACTAAGATCCCCTGAGAAACAAGTACTCATACTGCTACTCCTCCTATAAAAACTATTACCCGACTCATCATGATAAAAAATATTATGAACAAGGTTGCATAAAGCAAACCTACTAGTTGCTTTAAATCATTAAGCTTGATACTTTTGCTATACTTGCACAAACTCGTTTTCACTCTTCACATACTCCTACGCAAATCACTAAAAAAAATAGTCCTAATTATGCACATAATTCTCAGTTTGTACAAGTATATTTTCTTTGTTATTGTCCAGCTAGATTATTTTATTGTAGTGACATAGTCTTGTATATATGTCTAATTATGCACAAACTTTGTTATTGTCTAACAAGCAAAAAATCTGCATCTGCCCATTGAATAGATATTGATAGAAGTAGTCAAAACAAACCTGGGTAAGTGACCCAGGCTGTGCCATATAAACTCCCCAGGCTGATCAGTACAGAAATAAGCTCCAACCAATGTTCTACCATAAATTTGATCATCCATCTAGATAAATAGAATTGCAAAACAAAATAAGAGCATAAACAATTATTATTTTGAAGAAGGAATTAGTAATTATCATTATCCTCCTAAACAAAACATAAAACAATCATGAAAAAAAGCAAGAAACCTTATAAAAGGCAAAGAGCTTTGCACCAAATAAATACTAACTGCCTAATCCAAGGCATGTTCTTCCAACTCTATATGCTCAATCAATTTACAGAAAAGGAAAAACAAAAAATAATAACTAATCGGTGAATATTAAGGCATACCTTGGTTTCCACTATCCTGAGCCAACTTGGTAATGAGAGCAGATTTTCTCGAACCATAAGGACCATATAAAAGAGCAGGCCACTTTTGACTATTGCCAAAACAACTCTATCATAACTTTTCTTCATCGCTGAGATCAATACGAATATATTACTTACTGATACATTGTCCCTAAAGTTATAGAAGATATAAAAAATCAAGTGGTAATCTAGATGAAATATGGAATATCTATAATATCTGGAATACTAGCAAGAGTTACCAAAGAGAAGCTACAAGAAATAAACCAAGGGAAAACATAAAAAAATTATTGACGAAAGTTTAAGCACTATAAATTATGCAAGTGAATGATATTTAAATATTTGGCTATTAAGAAGAAATTATTGGAATAAGTTAATTAGGAATTACAAGGTAATGCTAATCGTAATTGGGATAAGATGTCTAAGGTTGCTAAAGCAATATTTGGTGAATCGAAAGGTTTTGAACCGAGAGATAAAAAATCTTGGAATTGGAATAAAAATGTTCAAGGCAAGGTAAGCAATAAAAAAGAGAATGTTTTAAATCCTTACACGAGTTCAATAATGCTAAGAGAGGAATGATATCAACACTCTCTGATATATAACTTCTAACACAATCTTCATTATTAGTTAAAACACAATGTGAAAAGTTCTATCTTAGAAATTCTTAAGATAAAACCAACTTTATACATTAAATTTCAAAGGCATTCTAAAGTATGTGGTGATTGCGGCATTTCATCGAACATGAAAGAAGCACAATGCTGGCTAATATTTATTAGTCACAAATATAACCTAACCTCCAAGTAGGAAAGATAATTCATATAATAGAAGAAATAAAATAAAAATAAAAATAAAAACATAAACAAAACATTGAATCAAAGCTTCAAAATCAGCACAAACCATTTTCGTAATATCTATCTCAGAGCATTTTCCTGCATTTTAATGAGAAACAATATATGGTTGAAGGGGCAACAAGTCTTGTAAAAGAGAAACCTAAGCCGTAGAAAAGATGAAATTAGAGCATGAAAATTAAAATAGAGGAAGGAAAGAATGAAGGTTAGGATTATGAATGTCAAAACTAGTGGTCAAAATGAAAGGAAGCAGATTCGAGAATAGGAGAACAAAGGTGAGGAAGCAACGAGTGAAGAAGAGAGAATCACCTTTATTTTTGGAGAGGGAGCTTTATGCGTGGTTATGGTTGTAAACAGTGGAGGCATCGTGCTCCGAAGTAACTTTAAGCTTGGTAGGGTTGGGGACACTTCAAAGAATGAATGAAAGGGACGACTTCAACGATGAAGGTAGGAATTGAAGGTGAAGCATTAGGGTTTGTTTCCATTTCTGTGAGAGTCGTTAGAGAACAAGAATTTTGAGGAGTGTTTCCTTCTCTATGAGAGTTGCTCAAGAATGAGAATTTTAAAGAAAGTGCTCTCTGTATATCTAAGTACGAAAGCTCTTTTTTATCTTTGTGTTTTTTTTTGTGGCGGTTAAAGAAATCGTCAGAAATCATATCATTTTATGGCAGTTTATATTAGCTGCCACAAATAAACCCCACTAAAAATTGATTTTTTTGTAGTGAGAGAAGAAGATGATGGTGGAAATGGTGGCAAGAGAGATGCACGTGTTGGAACATAAGTCTATGCATCCAAAATAACCAAAGAGTTTTGTTGATAACAAACATTTTAAAGGATGATATCTTATATTTAACTAATGTTCTCTAGCTTTTAGAAGAATAATAGGTTATTGGACTTTATATTGGTGTGTCTCCATTAAGAAAAACCTATTCAGTATATAAGTTTATCATATGCGTCCAAAAGTGAGCTCACCATCCAAAGAAGAGCTCGTTGTTCATAGATGTATTCGCTGTCCAAAAGAAGAGATCATCTAATATAGAATGAATGCAATGTTCTATACATAGAGTATTTCTCTTTTAAGTGTAAAGAGTTATTTAAATGCTTATCTTATCCTGTGAATCCTTTCTTACATATACGAGCTTGTAATCATGACACAACGTTCAAAATTTCTGTTGTACCTAATGTATTAAGTTGAGAACGTGTTCATTTTCAGATTGACGAAAGTCCAAATATTTTATCATAAGTCAAGTATGATAAAAGGAAGCTCAAATCATGACTCCATTCAAAAGGAACCAAAAAAAGCTTCTTCCTTTATCAGTAGAAGACAACACATCAAGTATATAGAAAAACAAATTTCTTTGACACAACTTTTCTCTATCTTCAAGAAAAAAGGAGCTTTTGTAGATGTATAGCAAAAAGAAAATCTTTGACATTTATTGCTAAAATAACCACTCTTCATGCAAGAGCAATGTTTGTCTCATTATGTGCTTATAAAAAGGATTGATTAAGCTCGAAGACAAGTAAGAAGCAGTGAATGAAATATACACGAAAATACTATTTTAAGCTTTTGGATGGTGATTTGTAAAATCTTTGTAAAACTTACTTTGCAAAGCAAAATTAAGTCAAGTTGCTTGGTATTGCTATACGCTTACTGTGCGAGTTAGTTTTGTAAAAACTCTGTATAGTTTTTGAGATAGCTTGAAAAGGCTAAGTAACAAAGAATAATTGGGGTATACTTGTAATCAGGTAGATTACAAAGAGGTGTAATACCTAGAAAGATAGATAATACTTGTGTGTAAGTTAGTTAGACTTAGAGAAAATCCTTTGTGTTGAAGGAATTGGACATAGCTCTATTAGAAGAGTGAACCAGTATAAATTTTGTGTATATTTCTTTCTTAACTTTTCCTTTTTACTTACTACACCTCTTTGGACGATCTCTTTGGACAATGCTTTAAAACTCTATTATATATCTTTTGTTTTTGTGAAAACCTTTCAAACACACACACACACATATACACACATATACATAATTTAACCCCTTGCTTGTGTTACATTTATCTTCAATTGGTATCAAAGCTTATCCTTTAAGGGTTGAACATTTTACAGAGTAAGGGAAAAGATCCATAAAGTAATGGAAAATGAAGTACATGTTTTTAATAGACCTCCACTATTCAAAGGCCAAAATTATGATTATTGGAAACAAAGAATGATAGCATTCTTTAATGAAAATGGCAATTACATCCCTACCAATAAAGAAGAAGAAGAAATACCAAGATCTTCATGGAACGAAGAACAAAATATAAGATACCTTTTAAACTCTAAAGCTAGAAATCTTCTCATGTGTGCTTTAATAGAAGCAAAGTATGAAAAGGTTCATAACTGCAAATCGTTCAAAGAAATGTGAGACAAATAATTCCTATTTTAGCCCCCTAAGAAGGTCTTAAGATGGGTAGAAAAGATTCTAATTTGTAATTAAGAATCATGTGTTGGCTAAGATTTAGATTTCCAAGGTTAAACTAAGGAAAATACAAATCTAGGCTAAGTTGCTGATTTTAGCTAACAAAAAGAGTAGTCTTATTTTGCAGGTCAAACTGGAGTCCCGAACCATCCCAGCCGAGACCAAGACCGAATGCATCTCAGCCAACCGAAGGCGTCTCGTCCAACTGAAGCTGAGATCGAAGGTGTCCCGACTAACTAAAGACATCTCAGCCAGATGAAGTCATCTTGACCAAGACGAGTTTCGCAATGTTGACTCTATCACCAACAGTCAGATGCCGACTCTATCACCAGCAGTCGAATGCTGACTCTATCACCAATAGTTGGATGCTGACTCCTGTAGAGCCGACTCTATAGGTCGACTCCATGTCTGCATACTAATCGGATATCGATTCCAAACCGGATGCTGACTCTTGTGAGGCCGACTCCATGTGCTGACTCCCATCCGTCCAGACCCGTCTCGACAAGTGAAGACTGAATCCACTTCAGGAATTCCAGCACGTGTCATTTAGGAAAACTGTTAGTTAGTTTAGTCTGTTACTTTTGTTACGAAAATACGGTTATTTTTGTTATTTTTGTTAGGAAGTAGTTATGTGATGCATGTATATATAGGGACGCATGGCTACGTTCTAATCTTAGCGAAAGATTATCGATAAACACGCACTATACGCTAGTAGATTTTGTCGTTCACCTCCATTATCCATTCACTCCTCCTTGTTCAATGGTGCTTTAGTGACGCTCAGTCAGTCGAGTGGGCATAGGGTAGAGTTCGAGCTGCACAGAGTTGCTAGAGGGGACTAACTAGGAATCTGGCATACTTTAGAGGGTACAATCTTTCATGTTCACTGTTCTCCCTTGGTTGAACATTGCAGCTACCACTGGTGGTCGTCGTGGGAAATTGAGACCATCCTTTCCCCTTGAATCCACTACATGTATCGATATTTTGGTTAATTAATGAATGACTATGTTTCTCTTGCTTGCATGTTTATAATTCCTACTAGATAAATCTATTCTTGACTATGTCACGCTAATGCTTAGTAAGATTAGATCACGCTAGATTAGGGGCCGGTTGGAACCTGTCTGATGAGTCACAATTTATACATCTTTTAGACACCTCAGAAGGAGGTTTGCAAGACTATTTTGTGCTTAAGAATGGATTGTTAGCTAAGATTCATTTTATGGGCCTAAATATAGAGAAAATACGAATCTGTGTTAATTCAAATTTCTTAGCTAATAAAAAGTATCATTCCTTCTTCTGCAGGACAAACTGAGTTGACTAGGGTCAACAGAGGAGTCTCAGCCGAGATGAAGTCGTCCCGGCTAGACCGATTCCGTCTCGGCCAAGTAAGAGTCGTCTCGGCAGTTCATACTTTGCGGCCCAGTAAGCCCAACAAAGAAGGGCCCAATTGTATTGACCACATCAGCTATCCAGCTCGGAGGCCACCTCAGCGTCAGCTCAGCTGCCATGTCACTCCTACGAAATCTGCCATGTCATGGTAGAAGATCTGCACAGGGGTAGAATAGGACATTCACAGTGTAATTCTGTTAGGAGTCGATAAGATATTTTGTTAGCATCTAGTTGCTCAGCTCGTGTATATATAGGAGGAGTTGTGCACTTTTTCTGCGTCTTTTGAATTCACTCGTAATACACTTCATTTACTCCATTTCCTCGCTCTCATCCTTCCATTCCTGGTGGTGCACGGTGTTGCATTGGCGTTTCGCTCGATTGAGGAAGTGCAGGTCTGAGGCTGGGAAGCCGAAGTCTGGTAGAGGGGACCGATTAGACTACTGACGCACTCTGGTGGAGCTGATCCTCAACGCTCAGGCTAACGGAGGTGAACCACCACCATCAACCATGGCGATCGTCGTGGAAGATGGATTCACCTGGATTCAGGACCACTGTATTTGTATTCCATTTTTGTTAATCAATTTCATTCTGCAACTCTTATCTCCATTCTCTTCCTCTACTTTAATTCGTGATTTGATCCGCGATTGCAATTAAATTGTGAACAGTGTTAAGCTAAGCCGATTGGAACTGGTTTAACTAATTTAGTAGGTAATCAATTGGCGATTGTTAACTGAGAACCTAAAATCAACTCTGAACTTAATCCCTGCCAACTGATGAGGTAGCGATTGCATAAATCCTCGGTATGGCAATGGACGAACCTTTGGCGATTGCCATAAGACTTCCCAAGGCTGATATGGATTGAGAACTGGAGTGTGGAGCCTGGACTGAACTTGGATTAATGGGACTGAATATGAGCACAGTTAAATAATAATAATAATAGATAACTAGTAACAGTAGTATATGTTTATTGCATTCGTAGTCTTAGTCTATTTCCTGCATTACTTGCATTTCCAACCCCCCTGTTTACTGCTTTTTAGTCTAAGACAGAGATAGTCCATCTCTATAGCGTCTGTCTGCACTCAGCCAAGACCAAGCCGGATTATCTCTACCGGAATCATCTCGGCTCAGTCTCTGCTGAGAGCTACTCGGCCAGTGCCGAGGAGAGTGAGCACTTTACATCTCAGATTCTACGTCACTTCACTTAGCACCAATTCACAACTGAACACACTGTGTCCTTGAGAAGAATGACCTAGGGTTAGCTATACTATAGTTAGCTTTAGTTATTTGATAAGCATTCAAAACGACAAGAAAAACGCCCATCATCAAATTGGCGCCGTTGCCGGGGACACAAGTTCTTTTGTGTCTTTGTGAGACAAGTTAAATGAGGTCGAATTTCGAGTCTGTAAAGTGTGTCTGTCAAGTCAGTCTTGAGTCTTTTGAACTTGTCTATGTCTGTCTGTTTTGTTTACGGATCCTAAATAAAGAGCATGTTGACTATTTTTTTTGTTTCTCTGCGTGAATTCACCGCTAAAAAAAAAGAGAAGAAAGAAATCAAACATTTATTTCTGTAGCTACGTAGAATTGGTATCCTATTTTGTATTCACTACTGCATCTTTCTTTCTGCATTGCATTCTTGCATTCAGCTAGTTTCGGCATTCGTGCTAGTTTAACTGCATTTTTTTCTATATACCATTCTGTAGTTCCATTGGTTAGTGAACTGATAGTTGTAGTTTCCAATTCTGCATTTACTATTTCAAGTACTATTTCTAATTCTGATTTTTCTGCATGACATGTACAATGCATGACTAGGAGTAGCACTGACCCATTGTATGTTTTTGACCCAGAAATAGAATTAACCTTACGTAGGTTACGCAAAATTAGGAACACTGCAGTAAATACTAGTATCAATATAGATTCTGTAGCTGACTCTAACCAGTTTTGCACTAACAATTTTTTTTCTCGTTCTGACGTTTTTGCAGAATCAGGACGAATGGAGAATAACGATAGGACGCTGAAGGAATTAGCCACTCCAGACGTGGTGTATCAACCTTGGTGCATCCAATACCCACAGCTGGAGCCAACTCAAACATATGAGTTAAAATCTGGTCTTATACACCTGTTGCCTAAGTTTCATGGTCTTGCAGGAGAAGACCCCCACAAGCATTTAAAAGAATTCCATGTGGTTTGCTACACAATGAGGCCGTAAGGGATATCATAAGACTACATCAAAATGAAGGCATTTCCATTCTCCTTGGATGGAGCAGCGAAGGATTGGCTGTATCTTCAGCCAGTACTTTTCAATACCTGGGGAGACATGAAGCGCACCTTCCTGGAGAAGTTCTTTCCAGGCATCGCATCTGCGTCCATTAGGAAGGAAATATGTGGGATAAGGCAGCATACAGGAGAAACACTGCACGAGTACTGGGAGAGGTTCAACAAACTCTGTGCCACCTGTCCACATCATCATATCAGCGAACAGTTGCTGATCCAGTATTTTTATGAAGGATTATCGCTGATGGACGAAGCATGATAGACGCTTTGACCCGAATCTGAGCTCGATGGACAAAACACCAGCAGCAGCACGACATCTGATTTCCAATATGGCTAGTAATACACAACAATTTGGGATCAGAGGGCCAAATCAACCACGGGTGGTGAATGAAATCGGTGCAGCTTCCAATCAGAGGTTGGAGAATCAGCTGACCGAATTGACATCGTTGGTGAGGCAGCTTGCTGTTGGACAACACCAACCAGCCATGGCAGCAAAAGTATGTGGCATATGTACTTCCGTGGAGCACCCCACTTATATGTGCCCCACTCTCCAAGAAACCGAGTCGGACCAGCGAGAAAATGTTGGAGCCATAGGTGGATTTCAGTACGGGAAGCATCTGCATCAGAATCAGCCATTTGATAACCAGCAACAGGGAAGACAGCCATTTCGGCTAGGACCGAATCAAGGACCATATGCAACCCAACAATTCGGATCCACGCCGAACACCTATCAAAGGTAGGCAGGTTATCAACAGCCGACTCCGCAATACCAAGCACCACCTTTCCAACAGCAACAACAACAGCAGAGAATGCCTACTCCAGGCAACTCTCCATCTCTAGAGGACCTAATGAAGCAACTAGCAACTAACAATCTGGAGTTCCAGCAGTCTGTGAGCTCTAGCAACATGCAGTTTTAGCAAAACTTGACTGCCACCATTCAAGACCCCAAAACGCAGATTGGACAGCTAGCTAACACTGTAAGCCAATTACAGTCGGTAGGATCTAGTAACCTTCCCTCTCAAACCATTCCAAATCCGAGAGGTAAAGCCAGTGTAGTCACTCTTCGAAGTGGAAAAGAACTACCTCAACCTACATTGGAGCAGGTGCCGAGATTAGTAGAAGCCGACTCCGAGCAAAATGTTGACTTACAGTCTCGGCTAGAGACAGCTGTCCCACTGCCATTTCCACCTCGGACCACTTCGGTAAGGAAATCAGAGTCAGACGAAGAGCTGCTGAAGATGTTCCGTAAGGTGGAAATCAACATTCCACTCCTCGAGGCCATCAAGCAAATTCCCAAGTACGCAAAGTTCCTCAAGGAACTCTGTGTGCACAAGTGGAAGAAGATAAAAGGGAGTATGGAGGGTGGAGGTGTGGTGTCAGCATTAACCAGAAACGAAACTTCCACCACAGGAGCAAAAACATTGCCAAAGAAATGCAGAGATCCTAGAATCTTTTCTGTCCCATGTACCATTGGTGAATGTACTTTTACCGATGCCATGCTGGATTTGGGGGCTTCAATCAATGTCATGCCAGCATCAATCTACAGGTCCTTGAATTTCGGTGATTTAGAACCCACAGGGATGACCATTCAACTTGCAAACAAGAGTATTGTCCAACCCCTGGGAGTTCTTGAGGATGTTCTCGTCCAAGTCAATGAGCTAATTTTTCCAGCTGACTTTTACGTGCTAGACATGGAGGATGAGACACCCGGAAAAGAATCAACCTTAATTCTGGGAAGACCATTCCTGATGACAGCACGAACAAAAATTGATGTGCATACCGGGACCCTCTCAATGGAATTCGATGACACTCTGGTACAATTCAACATCTTTGAAGCCATGAGGCACCCCACCGAAGACCATTCCCTCTTTGGCGTTGACCTTATTGAAGAGCTGGTTGAAGAATACCTTCAACTAGACAGCTACGGTGGGAGCATGAAAGACTTTGCTTAAGTTACTGATATTATCAGTTGCTTAGGGACCATAACAGAAGAAGCCGACAATGAAGAAGTACATACTCTCTCCAGCTTCGAGGACGAATACTATGATATTGCTGACTTGGATTTCAAAGCCGAATTGTTCAAAACGATGAACCAAGCATGCAATCAGGGAGACCCGGAGTGCTCGAAAATTGAAAAAGCTGAAGTTGCCGAAACTAAACAACCCTCATCTGTACAACTGGCAACAATCTTTTCAGCCGAACCTGAGTTGGCCAAAGAAGGCCAAGTCAATGAAGAAGTCAAAGTCAACTCGGCCAAGGAAGTCAAAGCCAACAAGCTTGCCGAGACCATCTCGGCCACAAAAGATCTAACTCATACTGTAGCAAAAATAAAGAGTCCATCCGAATCCGACTCAGAAGGAACCCTTGAAGCCACTGCCGGCTCCATTCCGACAATAACCAAATCCATAAAGTCGAGCCGGCCGAATTAGACAAAGGCCGAAATCATGTTGGCACACCTGGTGCCTAATCAAAATCAAGTCGGCCAGTTGGATCCAACTTCAGAAACTAAGAAATCTCCATTACCACTACCACCCATAGAATTAAAAATATTGCCGAGTCACCTGAAATATGCCTACCTGGACAAGGAAAAGCAACTCCCGGTTATCATTGCTAGCAATCTCCGTCAAGAGCACGAAGACAAGTTGCTGGAGGTCCTAAGGCAACATAAGAAGGCAATAGGGTGGAAGCTGTCGGACCTTCCTGGCATAAACCCCTCCATCTGCATGCACAGAATCTTGTTGGAGGAGGAAATCAAGCCCATAAGGCAGCAGCAAAGAAGATTGAATCCAATACTCCTGGACGTGGTCAAAAAGGAAGTTACCAAACTCCTTGCTGCAGGGATCATCTACCCCATCTCGGATAGCCAATGGGTGAGCCCTGTGCAAGTGGTACCAAAGAAGTCTGGGATGACTGTCATGAAAAACCAGCAAGATGAGCTGGTCCCAACAAGGATTCAGAATAGCTGGCGAGTTTGCATAGACTACAGAAGATTGAATCAAGCAACTCGCAAGGACCACTTTCCTCTGCCTTTCATTGACCAAATGCTTGAGAAGTTAGCAGGGAAATCCCATTACTACTTTCTGGATGGATTCTCAGGCTACATGCAAATTCATATAGCCCCTGAAGATCAACATAAGACAACCTTCACCTGCCCATTTGGTACCTTTGCGTATACACGCATGCCATTTGGCCTTTGCAACGCCTCGAGCACATTTCAACGTTGCATGCTGAGCGTCTTCTCGGACTTGCTGCAGGACTGCATGGAGGTATTCATGGATGACATCACGGTATATGCCGATTCATTTGATGAATGCCTGAGTAATCTATCAAGAGTGTTGAAGAGATGCATTGACACAAATCTTGTGCTCAATTTTGAAAAATGTCACTTCATGGTGACTGAAGGAATAGTGTTGGGACACCTGGTCTCCAACAGAGGCATCGAGGTAGACAAAGCAAAGATAGACATCATTACTTCCCTCCCAAACCCCGCTTCTGTGCGGGAGGTTCGCTCATTCCTAGGACACGTAGGCTTTTACAGGAGATTCATAAAAAAATTTAGTAAACTTGCCCTGCCTTTGTCCAAGCTGCTACAAAAGGATGTGGAATTCAACTTTGACCGGCCCTGTATGGAAGCATTTCAGGAGCTGAAGAGAAGACTCACATCCGCCCCTATTCTGCAAGCACCAGACTGGGACCTCCCCTTTGAATTAATGTGTGATGCATCCAACTCGGCATTAGGAGCCGTTCTCGGCCAAAGAGTTCGAGCCGGCCAACCGGTGCACGTGGTGGCCTACGCATCCAGAACTATGGATCCGGCCCAGCAAAACTACACAACAATTGAGAAGGAACTCTTGGCAATAGTTTTCGCCGTGGATAAATTTCGTTCCTACCTTCTCGGTTCCAAGATAATTGTGTTCTCTGACCATGCTGCCTGAGGTACTTGCTGAAGAAGCCTGATGCTAAGCCAAGACTGATTAGGTGGATGCTTCTTCTTCAAGAATTCAACCTGGAAATCAGAGATAAGAAGGGTGCTGAGAATTCTGTAGCAGATCATCTGAGCAGAATTGAGAAAGAAAGCGAACTGATGCCTATCCGAGACGAGTTCCCTGATGAGCACTTGCTACATATAAAAACGTCTCCACCATGGTTTGTTGACATTTGTAATTTTGTGGCAGCATCTCAGTTTCCACCAGAGGCATCTCGGGCATACAAAGAAAAAATCTGAAATGATGCCAAATACTACATTTGGGATGATCCCTACCTTTTGGAGAATTTGTAGTGACAAGGTCATCCGCAGGTGCATTCCTGAAGCCGAGACCAACTCGGTCCTCCAGTTCTGTCATTCAGCACCTGGAAGCGGCCATTACGGATCCACTCGGACTGCCAGGAAAATACTTGACTGTGGCCTCTACTGGCCTACTATTTTCAGAAATGCCAAAAAGCAGGAGTGGCCATGAACAGAAAGCACGAAATGCCCCAGCAATCCATCCAGTTCTATGAAATTTTTGATGTTTGGGGAATAGATTTCATGGGACCATTCCCAGTCTCCAATGGTTACTCATACATTTTGCTGGCCGTGGACTATGTATCAAGATGGGTAGAAGCCGTTGCCACCAGAACCAATGATTCAAGAGTGGTTGTGGACTTTCTAAAGTCCAATATTTTCTACAGGTTCGGTGTGCCAAAAGCGCTCATAAGTGACCAAGGTAGTCACTTCTGTAACAGAGCCATGGCTTCCCTTCTTTAAAAATATGGAGTATCACACAAAATTGCTACTGCCTACCACCCCCAAACAAATGGCCAAGCAGAAGTGTTCAACAGGGAAATTAAGAAAACATTGCAAAAGATGACCAATCCCAGCAGGGAAGGATTGAGTCGCCTCCTTGAGGATGTTGTCTGGGCACATAGAACTGCATACTGGACACCTTTAGGGATGTCTCCCTATAGGATTGTTTTCAATAAAGCCTGTCACCTTCCTGTGGAGCTAGAACACAGAGCATACTGGGCTGTCAAGCAATGCAATCTAGCCTATGACCAAGCAGGAGAGTAGAGAAAATTTCAACTGCAAGAGTAAGATGAACTCCGCTTGGAAGCATATGAAAACTCTAGGATCTACAAGAAGAAAATCAAGCGATTCCATGACCAGCAGATCCTGAGAAAAGAATTCCGAGTTGGCCAGAAAGTCCTCTTGTTTAACTCACGCCTCAAGCTCATTGCAGGTAAACTACGTTCTAGATGGGACGGGCCTTTTGTTATCACTAATGTGTTTCCCCATGGTGCAGTACAACTAAAAGATGAACACAGTAACAACACCTTCCAGGTCAATGGGCATCAGATTAAGCCATTCCATGAAGGTCCAACGCCTATCACTCACGACATCGAGATAATATCATTGATGGAACCAGCATCACCAAATGACCCTGCCTCGCATTGAGGACAATGCAGATGATAAGTGTGGGGGGGGGATAAATATACAGTCATTTCAATTGCTGTGTCTTATTTCTATTCCCATCCTCCTGAACTCTACTAATTTTAATTTTTGTTTTGTTAGTTTTAATCACTTTGTTGTTTTCCTTCAATTGCGTTGTTTCATTTTATTTTTAAAATCTGTCATGTTTTTCAATAAAAGTTGCCCAAGACGAGTCCATGCCGGTTCTGTGCCATCTCGGCCTGACCCGAAACATCTTCGGCCTGGCAGAGTTTCAACTCTGTCATTTACTTTCAAACTTTCCTCCTAAATAGAATTTCAAAGTGGATTGTCAAAAATAAAATTGTTTTGAAAAGAATCTTGAATTGACTTTTGTAGGTTTGAAAAAGACAGTAGGAGTAACTCTGCAACTTTGACAAGAGATTTCTCTAGGGAATGAAACTTTTGTGCTCTAGTCAGTGATTGACCAAAAACACTGAAAAGGAAAACCTTTTGTGACAAGCAAAACAACCTGTGTGAGATTTTGAGCCCGTGTAAATATTGATGGCTTACATCTTGCCATTTCTCTTCTTCTTCTAGTGTGATTTTTGCATTCATGATAACTGTACATTCTACATTTTGCCTCAACTCTCTGGATACAACTGTTCTCTCATGCAGGAATGACATGATCTAGGCCATGTTTCTTATAAGCCCTGAGCCAAATAAAGCCTACCTGAACAAATGTGTCTATTGTTTACCCCTTTTGAGCCTAAGGAAACCATTCTTCCTAACAGCTCACTACAAGCCAAGGCCAGAAAAACCATGAATCAACCTCACCCTCGGGGAGCAGAGGAGCTTTGGAATTGTTTTGGGATTAAGTCATGATCAAGTGTGGGGGAACTCCAGGAAGCAAAAGGTTGTTCAGCACCCTCTAAGGCTTGAAAATGCAAGAAAAAGAATAAAAGCGAGTGAAAGAAAGAAAAGAGAAAAAGAGGAAGCAGTAGTTGAAAATCTGAGCTGAAACGGACAAAGAGAGAAATAGCTGCATAAAAGTGTATAATAAGAAAAAAATGAGTTGATAACAGCAAGAAGGAGGAATTGACGGCATCTTGGGCTTTCCCTCATGCTGATAAGGCTTACTCCCCATTGCTCCTCTCTTCCTCATGGGTCCTGAAACCAGTCTTCCCATATTTTATCCTACCTATGACCCAGCCTCGCTACAAGCCAAAAAGAAGTCCTAGTGATCATGAGTGCGTGTGTTTTTGCAGGTGTAAAAAGAGAGCTTTGTCAAAGTGTGGTAATTGCAGTACCATGAATGTTGAGTGTAAATACAAGCCCAAGCACGAGAAAAGTGAGGAAGTGATCTGTCACTCTTGGTTACCTTCTCTTGTTTGTAGGTCATGAATTTGCCTAGAGCGTAGAAGGAGTAATTTTCGGATTGTTAGAGTATCTCGATTTCAGGGTGAATGAGTGCCGACTTTGTCTCGGTTGAACTGAAGGAAGCCAAGTGAAAAATTCTTTTCTATCTTCAAAAATTTCCCCTTGTTAATTTTCATTTTATTTTGCCCAAGAGTGCAAAAGGGTAAGTGTGGGGGTGTGATGAGTCACAATTTATACATCTTTTAGACACCTAAGAAGGAGGTTTGCAAGACTATTCTGGGCTTAAGAATGGATTGTTAGCTAAGATTCATTTTATAGGCCTAAATATAGAGAAAATATGAATCTGTGTTAATTCAGATTTCTTAGCTAATAAAAAGTATCATTCCTTCTTCTGTAGGACAAACCGAGTTGACCAGGGTCAATAGAGGAGTCTCAGCCAAGATAAAGTCGTCCCGGCTAGACCGATTCCGTCTCGGCCAAGCAAGAGTCGTCTCGGAAGTTCATACTTTGCGGCCCAATAAGCCCAACAAAGAAGGACCCAATTGTATTGACCACATCAGCTATCCAGCTCGGAGGCCACCTCAGCGTTAGCTCAGTTGGCATGTCACTCCTACGAAATCTGCCATGTCACGGTAGAAGATCTGCACAGGGGTAGAATAGGACATTCATAGTGTAATTTTGTTAGGATTCGATAGGATATTTTGTTAGCATCTAGTTGCTCAGCTCGTGTATATATCGGAGGAGCTGTGCACTTTTTCTGCATCTTTTGAATTCACTCGTAATACACTTCATTTACTCCATTTCCTCGCTCTCATCCTTCCATTCCTGGTGGTGCACGGTGTTGCATTGGCGTTTCGCTCGATTGAGGAAGTGTAGGTCTGAGACTGGGAAGCCGAAGTCTGGTAGAGGGGACCGATCAGACTACTGACGCACTCTGGTGGAGCTGATCCTCAGCGCTCAGGCTAACGGAGGTGAACCACCACCATCAACCATGGCGATCATCGTGGAAGATGGATTCACCTGGATTCAGGACCACTGTATTTGTATTCCATTTTTGTTAATCAATTTCATTCTGCAACTCTTATCTGCATTCTCTTCCTCTACTTTAATTCATGATTTGATCCGCGATTGCAATTAAATTATGAACAGTGTTAAGCTAAGCCGATTGGAACTGGTTTAACTAATTTAGTAGGTAATCAATTGGCGATTGTTAACTGAGAACCTAAAATCAACTCTGAACTTAATCCCTGCCAACTGATGAGGTAGCGATTGCATAAATCCTCGGTATGACAATGGACGAACCTTTGGCGATTGCCATAAGACTTCCCAAGGCTGATATGGATTGAGAACTGGAGTGTGGAGCCTGGACTGAACTTGGATTAATGGGACTGAATATGAGCACAGTTAAATAATAATAATAATAGATAACTAGTAACAGTAGTATATGTTTATTGCATTCGTAGTCTTAGTCTATTTCCTGCAATACTTGCATTTCCAACCCCCCTGTTTACTGCTTTTTAGTCTGAGACAGAGATAGTCCATCTCTGTAGCGTCTGTCTGCACTCAACTGAGACCAAGCCGGATTATCTCTACCGGAATCATCTCGGCTCAGTCTCTGCCGAGAGCTACTCGGCTAGTGCCGAGGAGAGTCAGCACTTTACATCTCAAATTCTACGTTACTTCACTTAGCACCAATTCACAACTGAACACACTGTGTCCTTGAGAAGAATGACCTAGAGTTAGCTATACTATAGTTAGCTTTAGTTATTTGATAAGTGTTCAAAACGACAAGAAAAACGCCCATCATCACTGTCCAAGCAACTTTATAGGTAATTGTTAGAAAACCTACATCAACCAAGGGCGTAATCCTTGCTACCTCGAGGTCACAGTTGTGTAAGCCCTCAATTAGTAATAGACGAATGTTAGGCAGTTGTCTTAGAAAATATATTGGTGAGGAATCGCTTGCATACGAATAAACCGAATTAGAACCATTCCATTGAGCCTTTGTAGCTGGTACAATAACTATTTGTCCTGTTAATTGTTTTGTTAATTATAGTTAGTCATAGCTCACCTTTATCTTCATAGATAGTCCTTTAATTTCAATACTTTACTTTACAAGCAAACCCCCCTGTTTTACCTTTAATTGTTGAGTCCGCATACTACAGTTCTGGTTCTACACCTTTTCAGCCTTTTCTACTAGAAAATATTAGAACCACGTGTCCTAGAGAGATATGACTTAGGTTGACCCTGTGCTACCCATAACATAGGTAAATCTAGTATTTTGATAGGAGAAATGACGACTAAATCTTCAGGCTGTGAGGAACACTCTAGTTTTAGCATATGAAGGTACGTCTTAGCTAAGATACTCCAAAATAAGCATGTTTATTCATCAATATGAATTATTTCAGATGGATGATCATGAGACTATTGATCAAATGTTTTGATGGATGATAGTGTTTTGACGATAGTGCTTTGGACGACAAAAAGTCTTGTCAATTTTCTATGTGTTTTTATCTATCTCTAGTTTCATTTAGTCTCGTAGAGTGTTCGTGTTATCTTTTGTGAATTCTTATTTAAGTAAACTTTCATTTCTATTACATTTATTGCTTTTCTACATTTGGCTTCTTTAGTTTTGTTAGAGTTTTCATTTCTTTAAATTCTTAAGAGTCAGTGAGATCCAATGACTTTCATTAGCATCTTAGAACTTGGTTAGTAGAAACTAGGTTCTATTTCAAGACGTAGTTGGAGAATATAGTGGAAAAAGGCAATAGCATGCATAGAAAAAGTCTATAAGAGTGAATACACAAGTGTTGAGAGCATACACTTAGGAGTGGTAAGATTTGTCTTGCTTTAACTAACTTATTTTGTAGATTTTCAGTGTCCTAAATAAGTGCAGTTGTTATTGAGGTAAGAAGGAAAGGATGACAAATAACAGTGATGATATGAGTAGCTACTCGCTTAAAACTCAAAAGTTGATGAGACACATGATAAGGCTGGAGGAGAAGTTAGAGAAACTAGGACGAGGCCTATAACCCATAAGAATAGACATGACAAGTGTCAATGAAAAAGTATAAGTCCTTAGAAAAAATAAAGGAAAGTCTCATGGTGTCTCCATGCATGAAAGCGAAGGAAGTCGAAGTGAGAGTCTAAACAGCTTGTCCAATAGGTCTCATAGATCACGCAGAAGTGAGAAGAGTGAGAGGTCGAGGAAAGAAAGGAGGCATGGAGAGGAGGAACCTAGGAGAGAAATGAGGTAAGAAGAAGAACGTAGAAGAACAAGGAGGTATGAGGAAGATCCTAGGAGAGCTCCTTTGGACGCACTCAATTGCAAAATTCCACCATCTATTTGAAGAGAGTATTATGGAGGGGGGCATGAGAAAAGAAAATATAAAGATATAGTTGAAAGAAAGTATGGAAGAAGAAAGGAAAAAGAGAGGTATTGAAAGAAAAGTTGAAAGTAAGAGTAAGGATAATAAGAGAAAGGTAAGGTCAAGTGGGAAGACCAAGCCTAAGAGGGAGAATTCCTCTTAAAAGGTCAAGTGTAATGAAAATTCTTTCACTTCTACTCTTTCACTTGAAAGTACGGATATAAAGTGTTTCTATTATGGAGAAGAACATACACTTTCCTAATGTCCAAATAGCATATATAAGGAACTAAAAAGGGAAATAAGAGAGTTGAGAAGGTAAGAAAGGGAAGAGTTATAAGAGAAAGAAAAGAGAGAACAAGAGTTTAAGGAGAAAGAGGTGAGAGAGAAAAAAGAAATAGAGTTGATAGAACAAAAGGAACAAAGAGAAAAAGAGAAGGCTGAGAGGATCCAAAGAAAAGAAACAGAGAAAAACAGGGAGGAGAATAAGAAACAGAGTGATGAGAATGAGTATCTAAAAGAAAAACATGTAGAAAAAGTGAGTGATGTGAGTAAGCGTCCAAAAGAAAAACATGCAAAAAAAGTGAGTGACATGAATGAGCATCCAAAAGAAAAGGGTGTTACGAGTGCAAGCAAGGTGGTGTACTAAATTCTTATGATTTTCATTTGTGTTATAAGACTTATCTTTTCCCAGGATTGTTGCAGGCTGTGAAGGAATTTGAAAGTGATATCCATGTTAAGGAAGCTTTTGGAATTCATTGTCCAAAAGTAGACATGCCTCTTAAGGATGCCTTAGCACTTGTTCTAAGAAGTCACGTGTTGTATGAATGACATGTTGTCTAAAGTTTATTCTCAGTCTTTGCATGTTGCTTTTAACTCTTATGAACTATATGTTGTGCATGCGTATGGACACTATTAGTTAAATCTTCATAATGCATCTAGTCATATTGAACTATCCTTTAATTGTGTGCTTGCATGTTTTAATTATGATAGTACTACAATGTTATGTGTTTAAATAGACGCATTACCAAACTTTGGACATAAGATGGTCGTCCATAGCCAAAGTGGATTCCTTGAGCTTTTGGTTGGTAAATAGGAAATAGTTTGAAGTTGAAAGGACATGATTTACTAAGGATGTAAGCATTTTCTTCATGTAATTGTGAACCTCATTTGCGTGTGGGTAGGCATGTTAGAACCTTCTGTGGCCAAGAGCAAAAGTTTCACCATATGGCTACTTGCATTTTAAATGAACGACATGGCATTTATAGCAAAATCGAGCATTGTTTAATTCAAATGCCTAGGAGTTCTACATATCAACCATATCACAAAGGCATTACTTTGGAAAATCTATTGTGGGATTTTGAATTCTTGGGAGTGTTTGAGGATTTTAAGGTATATGAATATGTGGATAAGCATTCCTTGAAATTAGGCAAGGAAGATATGTATTGCTCATGTGTAGCCCTTGCACATTACTTGAAAATATTTGAACGATAAACTTGGTGTGCTTTCTTGAAAAAGGGTAATGTGAACTTCTTTGATTTGGGGGACGATGATATGTGTTTTCCAAGAACAGCCCATGTGTACTCTTTACACATGATGAGCATCCAAGTAAAGTGAAACATAAAATTGGGTGGAAAAATAAGGTAATGCATTTCCATGTAAAGCCCTTGTGAAATTTTTTGAACATGTGTGGCGATAATGAGGATAATAAGCATTGTGTCCTTAGATGTGATGTATGGATCTTCATGAAACCCAAGACACGAGGTCTCAATTCATAACTAATAGACTTCATCAAGATCATTGGACGACGGTTATGGACAAATCCAACAGTTGGAGTCCATGGCGTGATTATTTGTATGATGGTCCATTGAAACATACTATGCGTAATATGTGCCTTAGTTACCTTATCTATAGGTACATTCAAAAGGCCATTAATGGAACCTCCATTTATATCTTTGATCTAGGAGGAACATGGTGTTAGTCTTCTGATAGGTAAGTTTTCGTTCCATTATTCATGACATATGACTCATCCTATCCTTGCATTTTTGTAGGCACTCAAGTTTTGAATTTGTGGACAAATTCTTTTCAAGAAGGGGAGCTTGGTGTAAATATGGAAAAGCATGAAGCATATGGAGACCAAAGCCCTTCAAGTAATCATGATTAGAGAGACTTTAAAGAGACTTAAGGAGGAAGTTCGCCTCCTTCGTAGCTTGTAGGAACTTTGTATAGTTTCTTTTAGTATGCTTTTCTTTGTATTAGAAACTTGGCTTGTCCCTTTGGACACATATGGCCTTTGGAGCCTTTGGCACCTTTCGATGCACCTAAAGCCTTTGGACGACACTTGGGTCCTTCAAATGCTAGGTTCTTTGGACGACACTTGGGTTCTCTGGATGCACATGGAGTCTTTAGATGACATACCCTTGGACAACACCTAGGCCTCTTTGGACACACCTAACTTTCGATGACTCCTAGGTCCTTTAGAGACACACCGCCTTTCTTGATCAACATGCTTGAAGCCTTGTTTTTGAACTGTGTTTGTTCCAAGGTCCAATGCCTTTCCAATTAGCTAGTTTTCACACTTTTTTGTAAGTATATAAACCTGACCCTATCTGATTTGTAACCAACTTTGATTCATTTGTGATATCTTGCATAGCAAGCATTTGAGAGAGTTCTCTCGACTTATTCTTGGATTATAATACTTAATTCTCATCAAGTTTTCCATGAAGCTTGTAATGAATCTTGTTTTCTCTTATCTGATTTCCATAAAATCAATGACGAGTCATTTTTAAATCTTATCCGTTTTCTTTTTTTCAATTCCATTTTCTATCTTAAGTTTTTTGTGAATATACTATATTTTAACGATAATCTTGCTCGTATCTTCATAACATTGACAATTGTGTTAAGTGTGAGATCTAGACTTAGTCAAAACCTATCAAACTTGGTCATGCAAGCTTGAGACTTATCTCTAACCTGAAAAAGCATAACCTCGTGAGAGGATTACCAAGCCTTTGGTACAAAATTGATCTGTTATGTGACGCTTGTGAGAAAAGGAAACAAGTCAGAGGATCTTTCAAGTCCAAAAATGTTGTTTCAACTTCTAGACCTTTAGAATTGTTACATATTGATTTGTTTGGGCCTGCCAAAATTGTCTTATTGGGTGGAAAACATTATGGACTGGTAGTAATAGATGACTATTCTAGATGGACATGGGTTATGTTCCTTCCCACAAGGATAAGTCTTTTCAAGTCTTTTTTGTATTATTTAAATGTTATAAATATAAAAGGTATTAATATTTCCTCTATCCGTAGTGATCATGAGGAGAATTTGAAAGTGAAAATTTTCAATAGTTTTGTGAAGAACAAGGAATTCTTCATAATTTTTCCTTTCCAAGAACGCCTTAACAGAATGGTGTTGTGGAAAGGAAAAATAGATCTCTTCAAGAGATGGTTAGAATAATGTTGAATTATTTTAACTCTTTCAAATTCTTTTGGGCAAAAACTATTAATACAACTTGTTATTTGCAAAATAGAATATATATTAGACCCATTTTGAGAAAGACTTCCTATGAATTGTTGAAGGGTAGATGATACGGATTGGACCTAGGATAAAAGAGACACTTAGGAAGGCATGAGGATCATAGAGAATAATGCATTTCAAGGCCCCTTTACAAGTGGTAGATTGAGGAGGCTTCAAGAAGGACTGTAAAAGGAGTTGGGCCTCCTTAAGGGCCAATGAAGGTCCATTGAAGGACATATTTTATATATCTTGTTTAGTTGCCAAATTGACCTTGATTAGTACCTTTGTACAAAGTATTTTCCCTGTATTGTCATGGTAAAGTAGGTGTATTTTCATTGTATAGCTTACTCTTGGGCCAAATGCCAAATTTAGGACCATTTTCCTAGTATATGGTTTTCAGTCACTAATTTTGTCACTATGTCTGTCACCATTTCCATCACAAACCTGAGAAGGCCTTTAAGGGTTGAATTAGACTTGGCTTGTTTTGAGATGCTTTAAGCTTTTTCCTAGCTTAGATTAGGATTAGTTTAGTTGCTAATTAGGATTAGTTTAGTTGCTAATTAGGATTAGTTTAGTTGCAAATTAGGATTAGTTTAGTTGCTAATTAGGATTAGTGAAAGACTATAAAAGCTTCTTTTGTATTTACCTTACTAACTTTTTAATGAATCTTCAAGAACAAACTGGACCAAAATGGCAAGGTTGTGTGAAATAAGGCCAGGTTAGTAGCACAAGATTATTCTTAACAGGAGGGAATAAACTTTATTGAAACTTTTTCTCTTGTAGTTAGGTTAGAAGTCATACACATTTTGCTATCCTTTGCAACTTATTATAATATGATATTACATAAAATGGATGTCAGATGTGCATTCCTTAATGGCATAATAAATAAAGATATTTATGTGAAACAACCACCTAGTTTTGAGAGTGATGCTTTTCCAAATCATGTTTTTAAATTGAAAAGGGAACTCTATAAACTCAAGTAAGAACCTCGTGCTTGGCATGAAAAATTGAGTTAATTTTTTATGTTAAATGATTTTCAAAAAGAAAAAGTAGACATCTCGCAAAAATTATAATTCACATTTTGTTATTGTGCAAATATATGTGGATTATACTGATGAAACTCTTTTTGAGGAATTCTCTGAGTTAATGTAGAAAGAGTTTGAGATGAGCATGATGGGAGAATTGAAATTTTTCCTAGGACTACAAATTAATCAAGTAGAAGAGGGAATTTACATCCATCAGATAAAGTATCTCAAGGAGTTACTTAAGAAATTTAATCTTGAAGATTATAAAAGTATGTCAACTTCCATGCACCCAACATCCATCTTAAGCCTAGATGAGACGGATAAAAAGGTAGACCAAACTTCATATAGAGGTATGATTGACTCTTTACTTTATTTAACTGCATCTAGACCTGATATAATGTTAAGTATATGCTTGTGTGTACGGTTTCAAGCTGATATAAGAGAATCACATCATATTGTAGTCAAACATACTTGCAAATATCTTAAAGGTACTACTAATCTTGGTTTGTGGTATAAGAAATTTGATTAATACAAGTTGAAAGGCTACAATGATGCTGATTTTGCTAGAGATAGAATAGAAAGGAAAAGCACTAGTAGAGGATGCCACTTCATTGGAGCTAATATAATATCTTGGACTAGAAAAACACAAGGTACTATAGCCCTTTGCATAGCAGAAGTAGAGTACATCTTAACTGCACAATGCTACTCTCAACTTCTATGGATCAAACACCAACTTGAAGATTACGATATATTTAAGAGTAACATGCCTTTACTTCGTGACAATACTACTACTATTAATTTGTCTAAAAATCCCATCTTGCATTCTCGTGCTAAGAATATAGAAGTTAAACATCATTTTATCAAGGATTGTGTTCAAAAAGGTACTTTAGATTTAAAATTTGTCAGCACTAATAGTTGTCATATATATAAAATCCCTTCCTGAAGATAAGCTTGTTCATATCAAGAATCTTCTTGGTATGACAATCATTATGGAATGAAGTGTAAAGTTCATATGGCTTAGGCATCCATAACATGTGCGTCCATTGCTTGTGCATCCATAGCATGTGCGTCTATACTATGTTCACCCATAGCATAATTACATGATAAGTAACTTTCTCTTTTACTGATTGAGTCTTTCATTTTTAACTATCCGTTTATAAAATGATTTTTTACCGTTGTAAATCCTTAACGACTAAGTTTTTAACCATTCAATGCATTTATTACTGTTAAATATAAAAGTTTTTTTTAAATCATTTTTACTCATAAATCTTTCTCATCTCCTATATTATTACAAAAACTGTTCTTTCTTGCTTTCTTTTTGAGTTCTTTCTTTCTCTCAAAACCCTACCTTTAACCCTAAAAAATGGCCCGTAATGTTGACCTTTGCAACCTTGACCTCTTGACCACCTTTATGGAAGACTGAACTACAAACCCTAATGACCATATTGTATACACTGAGTACTTCTTTGACATCTCAGCTCTTGTAGATATGGAGATTGACCTCACCTATGAGTTAACCACATGGAGAGTTCTTCACTTCTTCAGCCATGAACAAGAAGTGTGTCCAATGCTTCAAGAATTTTGGACCAACTGCAAGTTCACTGAAACTACCTTCCATGGAAAGGTTTTGGGTATTGATGTTAGGCTTGACATTCCTGCAATTGTCATAACTACTTGATGAGTCATATTTTATACACTTTATGTGGGCTTAAGATGGGTGTTGTTAAGAATATTTAATGATTAAGAGACTTGTGTTAACTGAAATTTGAATTATGGGCCTGAAAATAGGAGAAATACAAGTATGTGCTAAAATAAGATTTTTAACTAACAAAAAGATTAAGACTTATTTTCCAGGCCCAAGTCATCTCGGCCCAAGTCATCTCGGCCCAAGCCATCTCTGCCCAAGTCTTCTCAGCCCAAGCCGAGAACATCTCGGCCAGTCCAGCTCTCCCGGTCAAGCCAACATCAGTGATGAAAATCTTGCCTAAAATCACTCTGGCAAGATGCAGATATGATTTGTTAAGATGCAGATATGATTTGTTGAGATGCAGATATGATTTGTTAAGATGCAGATATGATTTGTTAAGATGCAGATATGATTTGTTAAGATGCAGATATGATTTGTTAAGATGCAGATATGATTTGTTAAGATGCAGATATGATTTGCTAAGATCAACGAATCTGCAATGCAGATATGATTTGCTAAGATCAAGGAATCTGTAATTCGGGTAACTAGGAAAGCAAATATGATTCTGCTAGAAATTAGGAAACTGGGAAACTCCTAAGATTGAGGAGATTGTAATCTGTAATTCGAATTGGAATCTTTAGGATTTGAATTTCTGTTATTAGGATTAGATTTAGATTTATCCAGCTTGTATATAAATAACCACACCAGGCCACGTCTTCAAGTGTGGAATTTTCAGTAGAATCTAGAGCTAGTGCCGTCAGCAATTGCAGACACTCCAAGCTAGTACAGTGGTACACGAAGCTTCAATACGGTGTCTCTCTCGGTCGAGGAGGTACAGGACCAGGATTTGGGAAGCTAGAAGCCTTCAGAGGTGATCGCTCGGTATAGCCGACGCACTCTGTTGGACGGAAACCTCAACGTCTGGCCATTGTTGGTGCATCACTACCGTTCTTCCATTGGCGGTTGTCGTGGAAGGCGGACTATCTGAAAACTCTGATTTCTCACCTTTGTATTCGGTTTTGCATATCAATAAATACAGCTGGTTTGCAATTCTGAATTTCTTTATAATTCCCGCGCTTTAATTCTATTCTTAATTTTGCCGTGACACACTGTTAGGGGTAGATCACGTTAGATTAGGACCGGTTGGAACTAGTTTAACAAACTGATTAGGTAGAGAACCTAAAATCAACCAAGTACATACTCTCTGCCAACTGATGAGGTAGCGATCGTGTAAACTAATGATGTATATTGTTTAACAAACTGATTAGGTGCATTTTGTTTTGCACCTTATTTTTCTTGCATAAACTAATGATGTATGACTAGAAGTAGTTTTGAACCATTGCATGCTTTTTATCCTGAGATAGAAAGAACTTTGCATCGTTTAAGGAAAGCTAGGCATACTATAACACTTGATGGCAGTAGTTCTAATTCTATTTGAAATTCTGAGAATAGTAATTTTACTACTGACGAATCTATTTCCTTTGAGCACCAAGAGGCAGGAACAATGGAGAACAATGATAGAACTTTGAAGGAGTTGGCCACACCAGACGTCGTGTATCAACCATGGTGCATTCAATGCCCACCACTAGAGCCAACCCAAAGTTACGAATTAAAGTCCAGTTTGATTCATCTGTTACCTAAGTTTCATGGTCTTGCAGGTGAAGATCCTCACAAGCACTTAAAGGAATTCCACGTGGTTTGTTCCACGATGAGGCCGCAGGGGATACCAGAAGACCACGTTAAAATGAAAGCATTCCCATTCTCCCTGGATGGAGCTGCCAAAGATTGGCTGTATCTGTAGCCAGTTCTCTTTAATACTTGGGGGGATATGAAGCGCATGTTCCTGGAAAAATTCTTTCCAACATCCAGAACAACGACCATAAGGAAGGAGTTTTGTGGGATCAGGCAACACTTCGGCGAGACGCTGCATGAATATTGGGAGAGGTTTAACAAGCTTTGCACCACATGTCCATACCACCAAATCAATGAGCAGTTACTGATTCAATATTTCTATGAAGGTTTGATGATGATGGACCGAAGTATGATTGGCGCTGCAAGTGGAGGAGCATTGATGGATAAGACGCCGACAACAACACGACATTTGATCTTGAACATGGCCAGCAACACGCAACAGTTCGGGACCAGAGGAACCGTAACACCCAGAATGGTGAATGAAATCGGTACGATAGATAATCCGAGATTGGAAAATCAATTGACCGAGCTGACGTCACTGGTGAGACAACTTGCCATCGGCAGACACCAATCCATTGCAGCAGTAAAAGCATGTGATATATGTACTTCAGTAGAGCACCCTACTGACATGTGCCCCACATTGCAAGAAACTGAGCCGGATCATCCCGAAAGTGTTGGAGCAATAGGTGGCTACCAGTACGAGAAGCAACCGTACGCAACCCGGCTATTTGAAGGCCAACAATACGAACGACCACCATACCAAGGGCCGTATGCAGCTCAAGGATTCAGTTCAAATCGGAGTATGCCGTAGAGTCAAGGAAGCTATCAACAGTCGAATCCGAGACACCAGATGCCCCAGTTCCAACAGCAAAAAACACCACCACTAGGTAACTCATCATCATTGGAGGATTTGGTGAAGCAGATAGCAGCAAGCAACCTGGAGTTCCAACAGACCATGAGCTCTAGTAACTTGCAATTCCAACAAAATATGAACGCCACTATCCAAGATCTCAAGACGCAAGTGGGCTAACTAGCCAACTCAGTAAGTCAGTTACAATCGGCTGGATTTGGGAATCTCCCCTCACAAACAATTCCAAATCCGAGAGGGAATGCAAGCGTAGTATATCGAGAAGTGGTAAGGAATTACAAGTAGCATTGCAGTAGAAACCAAGATCCGCCAGCACCGAGTCAAATTCGGACGCCAACTCACAACCATCACGGCAGGCTAGTCCCGTCCCAATCCCTTTTCCAAGTAGGACACTCTCAACAAGGAAGCCTGAATCTGACGAAGAGCTATTGAAGATGTTCCGGAAGGTAGAGATCAATATTCCCCTCCTGGATGCCATAATGCAAATACCCAAGTACGCAAAATTCCTTAAGGAGTTGTGTGTGCACAAGAGGAAGAAGATGAAAGGAGGAGTAGAACTAGGAGGGATAGTGTCAGCACTAACCAGAAATGATGACCTCACTGCTGGCACGAGACAAACCTTGCCAAAGAAATGTCGAGATCCTAGAATCTTTTCGATCCCATGCACCATTGGCGACTATACCTTTGCCGATGCCATGTTGGACTTAGGAGCTTCAATTAATGTCATGTCGACGTCAATTTACAAGTCCTTGAATTATGGAGATTTGGAACCCACCGGGATGACCATACAGTTGGAAAACAGAAGCGTCGTCCAACCCTTAGGCGTTCTTGAAGATGTCTTGGTCCAAGTTGATGAATTAATTTTCCCAACCGACTTCTACGTGTTGGATATGGAGGACGAGACACTAGGGAAGGGGTCCACCTTGATCCTAGGACGACCATTCCTAATGACCGCCAAGACCAAGATTGATGTGCATGCTGGGACACTCTCAATGGAGTTTGGTGACACTTTGGTGCAGTTCAACATTTTCGAAGCCATGAAGCACCCTGTGGAGGACACCTCACTCTTTGGCATTGACTTGATCGATGAACTCGTCAAGGAATACATGCAAGCGGACACTTTTGTTCAGATCGAGTCGGCCAACATAAGCCGAGACTGGACGAAGACCGAAAGCACGTCGGTCACGGAAGCCGACACCAATGCGACCAAGGAGGATAGGAAGCAAACCAGAATCAAAGCTGAAACAGAGTCGGCCAATCAGCATAAGGAGCAATCAGAGGCCGGAATCATATCGGCAACCAAGTTACCCAACTCCACCCAAGTCGGCCAAACAGTTTCCAAACCAATAGGTGAGGTCTCGCCACCAAAACCACCTACTGAATTGAAGCCATTGCCGAACCATCTAAAGTACGCCTACCTAGGTAATGAACAACAATTCCCGTCATAATTGCCAACAACCTTCACCAAGAACAGGAGGAGAAATTGTTACAAGTCCTCAAGCAACACAAGAAGGCCATAGGGTGGAAATTATCTGACCTCCCAAGAATAAATCCCTCCATCTGCATGCACAGAATCTTGATGGAGGAAGAAGCATGCTGATGAGTCATAAAATACACATCTTAAGTGGACCTAAGAAGAATGCCATTAAGCAATTCTAACATTAAGCTAACTATTCCTTCATTGCAGGTCCAACAAAGCTCGCAGCCCGCCAATGGAAGCCCAGGCCGAGACTCGGCCCATTCAGCCAATAACACAATTAGGAGCTTGGTCCAGGTGGCACTCCACGTCAGTAATACAGAGTCACCTCAGTGCCAGCTCAAGCGCCACATCATTTCCTGGAGTAGCTTGCAACGCAAGTCACAGCAAGGGTAGAATAGGGATTTTACTTATAATTCTATTAAGTTAGTTAGCTGCGTCCATTCCCATATAAGCAGACGAAACTCTAAAACGATTAAGGGTCTTTGGCATTCATATTTTCCCGCGTCCATTATCTACATTCTCTCTCGTTTTTCATCTCCTCCGTTCACGGTGGTACACGGTGTTGTTAATGGCATTTCTCTCGATTGAGGAAATGCAGGCTAGGAACTGAGAAGCCGAAGGTTACCAGAGGAGACCGATTGGAGCACCAACGCACTCTGGTGGACCTGATCCTCGGCGTCTTAGCTATCAGAGGTGGATCATCACCGTCAGCCATGGCGATTGCCGTGGAAGATGCAATCACTGAATCCAGGTCGAGTGTTTGTATTTCGTTTTCAATAATATAAGAGCTTTCTGAATTCTGATCTCTGTTGCATTCCTAAAATCTAAGTTCAATTACTACGTCGCAATTGCACATGGTAACGGAACAATGTTAAACTAAGCCATTGGAATTGGTTTAGCTAATTCAGTAGGTAATCACTTAACGATTGTTAATTGAGAATCTAAAATCAGCTTGAACTTAATCTCTGCCAACTGATGAGGTAGCGATTGTGTAAATCCTCGGTATGGCAAAGGACGGACCTTTGGCGATTGCCATAAGAACACTGGAGGCTGATGCGGACTGTAATTGGAGTGATTGAACCAGAAAGAACTTGATTATTGGAACTAAACATGAACACAGTAATAGCAGTAGCATTAGGAATAACGTAATTGCATTTGCATTATAGTTAATTTCAGTTTTGATTGTAGTTAATCTCTGTATTGATTTTTATTGCATTCCAACCCCCTCATTTACCGTTTTCAAGTCTGAGATAGAGATAGTCTGTCTTTGTAGCGTCTGCCTGTACTTAGCCGAGACCAAGCCGAATTGTCTCTGCCGAGATCATGTCGGCTCAGTCTCTGCCGAGAGCGACTTGGTCGGTGCCGAGGTGAGTCAGTTCTTTACACTTAGATTCTGCTTCCGTTTGCTCCACATTGAAACACACTTAGAACACATTGTGTCTTTGAGAAGAATGACCTAGGGTTCACTATACTATAGTTAGCTTTAGTTATTTGATAGGTGTTTAAGACGACTAAAAGAACACACTATCACACGCCCTGTAAGGCAGCAGCAAAGGAGATTGAACCCAACCATCCTGGATGTGGTAAAGAAAGAAGTGACCAAGCTACTTGCTACTGGAATCATTTATCCAATTTCAGATAGCAGCTGGGTCAATCCAGTGCAGGTAGTACCCAAGAAATCTAGGATGACCATGATGAAGAACCAAAATGATGAACTAGTACCAACACGGGTTCAGAATAGTTGGCGAGTATGCATTGACTATAGGAAGCTGAACCAAGCAACCCGCAAAGAGCATTTCCCTCTGCCATTCTTAGACCAAGTCTTGGAGAAGTTGGCCAGGAAGTCCCATTACTTCTTCCTAGATGGATATTTCAGATACATGCAGATACACATCGCACCTCAAGATCAACACAAGACAACCTTTACCTGTCCTTTCGGCACATTTGCTTACACTAGGATGTCGTTTGGACTATGCAATGCCCCAAGCACGTTCCAGAGATGCATGCTGAGCATCTTTTCAGATTTACTGGAGGATTGCATGGAGGTGTTCATGGACGATTTCACAGTGTATGCTTACACTTTCGATGCATGTCTGGGAAATTTGGCCCGAGTGCTGAAGCGATGCATAGAAACCGATCTGGTATTGAACTTTGAAAAATGCCACATCATGGTAGCAGAGGGGATTGTGCTCGGCCACCTAGTATCAAGTCGAGGGATCAAGGTTGACAAAGCTAAGATTGACATCATTACATCTCTCCCTAACCCCGCTTCTATGCGGGAGGTTTGTTCATTTTTAGGACATGCAGGGTTTTATAGGTGTTTCATCAAGAACTTTAGCAAGACCGCCATACCACTGTCCAAACTACTGCAAAAGGATATGGAGTTTGTCTTCAACAAAGAATGCATACAAGCCTTTGAGGAGTTAAAGACTAGATTGACATCCACACCAATCCTCCAAGCACCCAACTAGGAGCTCCTGTTCGAGCTGATGTGCGACGCATCCAACTCGGCCCTTGGAGCCGTTCTTGGCCAGCGAGATAGAGTCGGCGGGCCGACGCACGTAATTGCCTATGTATCTCAAACCATGGACCAGGCCTAGATAAACTATACGACCACAGAGAAAGAGCTACTGGCAATAGTATTCGCCTTGGACAAATTTCGCTCATATCTGCTTGGCTCTAGAGTCATCATATTCTCTGATCATGCAGCCTTGAAATACCTACTGAAGAAGCCAGACGCCAAGCCACGACTCATTTGGTGGATGCTTCTCTTGCAAGAATTTGACCTAGAAATCAGAGACAAGAAGGGTGCCGACAATGCAGTAGCCGATCACCTTAGTTGGATTGAACGTGAACCTGACCCAATGCCAATCCGAGACGACTTTCCGGATGAACAACTGCTACACATGGACACGTCTACATCATGGTTCACCGACATATGCAATTTTATCATTGCATCCCAGTTTCCACCAGAGGCATCTCGGTTGTATAAAGAGTAAATTAAAAGTGATGCCAAATATTATATATGGGATGACCCGTACCTTTAGAAGCGCGACAGCGACAATGTCATTCGCAGGTGCATTCTAGACTCCGAGATCAGCTCAGTCCTCCACTTTTGTCATGCAGCAGCTGGAGGCGGCCATCATGGATCAACTCGGACAGCCCGAAAGGTACTAGATTGTGGGTTTTACTGGCCCACCATATTCCGAGATGCCCACCACTTCGTATTGACCTGTGAACAATGCCAGCGAGCAGGAACGACCATCTGTCGCCGGCATGAGATGCCCCAACAACCAATCCTATTTTGTGAAGTTTTCGACGTTTGGGGAATTGACTTCATGGGACCGTTCCCCGTCTCCAATGGATACTCATACATTTTGCTGGCCGTGGACTACATGTCAAGATGGGTGGAGGCAGTGGCCACCAAGACCAATGATGCCATGGTAGTTGTGAATTTTCTTAAGTCTAACATTTTCTACAGGTTTGGCATGCCAAAAGCTCTAATCAGTGACCAAGGAAGTCACTTCTGTAACCGAGCCATGTCCTCCCTATTAGAAAAGTATGGGGTGGCGCATCGGACTGCCACAGCATACCACCCCAAAACAAATGGCCAAACTGAAGTATTCAACAGAGAAATCAAGAAGATTTTGCAGAAGCTGACCAACCCGAACCGAAAGGGTTGGAGCCGCCACCTTGAGGACGCGCTTTGGGCACATCGGACAACATACTGAACTCCGTTGGGAATGTCTCCCTACCGGATTGTTTTCGGCAAAGCTTGTCACCTACCTTTCGAACTAGACCACCGAGCTTACTGGGCAGTCAAGAAGTGCAACATGGCCTACGACCAAGTTGGGGAAGAAAGGAAGCTCCAACTACAAGAATTGGAGGAACTTCGCCTGGAAGCCTACAAGAACTCCCGCATTTACAAGCAGCGAGTCAAACAATTCCATGACCGCCAAATTTTAAGAAAAGAGTTTCACGTCGGCTAGAAAGTGCTCCTGTTCAAATCACGATTAAGGCTCATCGCCGGTAAGCTTCGTTCCAAGTGGGATGGTCCATTCATTATCACTAAAGTTTTGCCTAATGGTGCAGTAGAATTACAGGACGAACTCACAAGAAACACCTTCCAAGTCAACGAGCAGCAGCTCAAAATCTTCCATGAAAGCCCCACCAGCAAAGTCGGCGAAGTGAAAAGCATCTCTCTAGTAGAACCGACCATGGTGGCTGGCATGACCCGAGCAACATGACCATAAAAACCTCCTCCATAGTCCTGTTATGCATTGAGGACAATGCATCATTTAAGTGTGGGGGAGTGTTCCGTAGGAAGGGTGATGGTTTGTTTGGTTTTGTTTTATTATTTCGTTCCTGTTCTATTTTGTTCCTTTTCTTTTTATTCTGATCTATTTTGTTCCTTTTCTTTTTATTCTGATTCTGTTATTTTTGTTCAAATTTTAGTTTGCATTTTTGTTTTCCTAGCTGATTCTTGACTTCGGATTGACAATTACTGAGAAAACTATTTTGAAAAAATTTGAATGAATTTCCTTGAGTAAGATGAAACAGCATGAAGCAGTGCATGATCTTCGATGAGAGATTTTTAAACCTGATAGGGACTAAATTTTTTGCGTCCTTAGGCAGTAGCAAGTGAAAAAAACTGAAAAGAGGAGCCATTAGTGACAAAGCAATTAACAGTGTGAGAACTTTTGAACCTTGCATGAATGGCTTTGTATCTCGCCATTCTTTCATTTCTTGTATGATTATTGCATCCATGTTGCTGGTTACTCTAGGTTTTGCCTTGATTCTCTGGATATAACTCACTTCACATGTAGGAATGATATGATGTAGGCCATCTTTCTTTACAGCTACTTAGCCAAATAAAGCCGACCTTGTGAATAATTCCTTTGGTTACCCCGTCGAGCCTATAACCGTTTCTTGGTATGATAGCTCATTACAAGCCTAAATCCAGAAAAACCATAATCAACCCGAACCTTAGGGAACGGAGGAGCTTTGGAATTGTTTTGGGAATAGATCTTGAATAAGTATGGGGGTGACACCTAGAGGCATTACGAGAGTGGTATAGCTAGAAGAATAGGAAAGAGTTAAGGAAAAGAAAAGAAAAAGGATACGAAAAGAAGAATAAGTAGCAGAAACAAAAAGAAAAGATTGCAAGTAAGATTGCAACAACAAAAGCTGCAAGATAGGAAAAGTGAGAAAAAGAAAGAAAAATATAAATGGAAAAGAAGGACAGTGAACAAAGATGCTTCCAAGAAGCTGGTAATGTCCGAAGGAGATAATCTCCGTGCTTACAGATGCATTCCCCACTGCTCCTCTTGTCCCTCTGGCTATTAAAGCTCACTTAATCATTCTGTAATCCTACCTTACCCTAGCCACGTTACAAGCTCGAAAAGTCCTATTGATCATTATGCATGTGTGGTTGAAGGTGTGAAAGGAGAGGATAGTCAAAGCTTGGTAGTGCTAGTTGACATAGGATGTTTGAGCGTATATACAAACCTAAACACTTGAGAGACTGAGAGAATATGTCTTGAGAGAGCTTAGTCACTTCTCGGTTACTCTTAATTTTTGCAGGTTGCTTATTTGTTTTTGGATGTGGAGAAAGTAACTTTCATAGATCGTTTGAATGCCTGGATTCTAGGATGAATGCATGCTTAAGCTGTTTCCTCTTTCAATTTCCTTAAATGCTCGAATATGATTTTGCCCAGGAGTGCAAAAGTGTAAGTGTAGGGTCTAATGAGTCATATTTTATACACTTTATGTGGGCTTAAGATGGGTGTTGTTAAGAATATTTAATTATTAAGAGTCTTGTGTTAACCGAGATTTGAATTATGGGCCTGAAAATAGGAAAAATACAAGTACGTGCTAAAATAAGATTTTTAACTAACAAAAAGATTAAGACTTATTTTGCAGGCCTAAGTCATCTCGGCCCAAGTCATCTCGGCCCAAGTCATCTCGGCCCCAGCCATCTCGACCCAAGCCATCTCGGCCCAAGTCATCTCGGCCCAAGCTGAGAACATCCTGGCCAATCCAGCTCTCCTGGTCAAGCCAACATTAGTGATGAAAACCTTGCCTAAAATCACTCCGACAAGATGCATATATGATTTGTTAAGATGCAGATATGATTTGTTGAGATGCAGATATGATTTGTTAAGATGCAGATATGATTTGTTAAGATGCAGATATGATTTGTTAAGATGCAGATATGATTTGTTAAGATGCAGATATGATTTTCTAAGATCAACGAATCTGCAATGCAGATATGATTTTCTAAGATCAAGGAATCTGTAATTCGGGTAACTAAGAAAGCATATATGATTCTGCTAGAAATTAGGAAACTGGGAAACTCCTAAGATTGAGGAGATTGTAATCTGTAATTCGAATTGGAATCTTTAGGATTTGAATTTCTATTATTAGGATTAGATTTAGATTTATCCAGCTTGTGTATAAATAAGCACACCAGGCCACGTCTTCAAGTGTGGAATTTTTAGCAGAATCTAGAGCTAGCGCCGTCACCAACCGCAGACACTCCAAGCTAGTACAATGGTACACGAAGCTTCAATACGGCGTCTCTCTCGGTCGAGGAGGTACAAGACCAGGATTTGGGAAGCTGGAAGCTTTCAGAGATGATCGCTCGGTATAGCTAACGCACTCTGTTGGACGAAAACCTCAACGTCTGGCCACTATTGGTGCATCACTATCGTTCTTCCATTGGTGGTCGTCGTGGAAGGCGGATTGTCTGAAAACTCTGATTTCTCACATTTGTATTCAGTTTGCCATATCAATAAATACAACTGGTTTGCAATTCTGAATTTCTTTATAATTCCCGCGCTTTAATTCTACTCTTAATTTTGCCGTGACACACTATTAGGGGTAGATCACGTTAGATTAGGACCGGTTGGAACTAGTTTAACAATCTGATTAGGTAGAGAACCTAAAATCAACCAAGTACATACTCTCTGCCAACTGATGAGGTAGCGGTTGTGTAAATCCTCGGTATGGCAGTAGACAAACGTTCGGTGATCGTCGTAAGAATCTAAGGTTGATTCGAAATATAACTCCCAGTAGGAATAGTAAGCTGTGATGTGTTTCCGATTCCCGAATCAGTACAGTAGGTTAGTTAGTTTAGTTTACTTTTAGCACTTAGTTTATTTTCTTGCACTTAAACACAAACCCCCCTAGTTACTACTTCCCAAAGTTTGAGACCGAGTCAGTCCGACTCCGTCGCGTCTAAAGCACTTTTGGCCGAAACCATATTGGTTCCCTGTTAGCCGAGACCGGATTGCCGAGAGCAAGTCGGCCTTAGCGTTGCCGAGGCCAAGTCGGCATTTTCCTAGCCGAAGTCAAGTCGGCATTCCACAACACTTAGCGTTTCTGCAACACTCTTATTTTTACACTCAGTACAATCTGAACACACTGTGTCCTTGAGAGAATCGACCTAGGTTAGCTATACTATAGTTAGCTTTAGTTTATTTGATGCGCGTAAGACGAGTAAAAACTCACTTATCACTACTTGGTATGAACGTGTTGGAAAGATGCATGAGTTTGGATGGGAGAGTGCTTGTGGTGGCATGCCTTCTATAAAAGATGCTTTGATGAGACTTGATGCTGAAGGGCCATGTGCCCTAAACAAGATGCATGACAAGGTATGCATCTTTCAACAGATGCTCAACAAAGGTATCCTTTAGAAGACTGGCTCAAAGGATCGCCTCTTAGACATGCATCTCTTTGCTTTGTTCCACTTGGTGATTTGATAGAAATTCAACCTCCCAAGTTTTCTCTTTGCACACTTGAGGATGAACTTGAAGGGCAAAAGAGCCAAGAAGAATCATATGACTCATTCGACTCTAATCACCAAGGTCTTCTCAGATTAGAAGGTGTTGGATGCCTTCTATGCCTTGCCTACAACTGAATAGGAAAAGTATGGACATTCTTTTTTACAATAGAGATTTGGGTGAAACAATATCATTCCTATGAAATTGGACACTTTGAAGCCAATACCACCGATTGATATCAAGCCAACAAAAGCTAAGTTTGTAGTAGCATAAAAAAAGCTAGCATTTAAACGCTTGGCCCTAACCATCAAGACCACCAAAGTTTCTGTCAAGAAGAGGATGCTAATTTTACCTACCTTAAATAATGATCAAAAGGTAGTAGATGAAACTAGACCAGCTCTAGTAGTTGAGGAAGAAGTGGATGATGATGAGGTTCCCTTGGTCTTAAGGATCAAGATAAAAGCACTAGTTGAAGAGCCTCATGGTGCCAAACCATCCAATCCCATTCTTTCGACAACAATCTTGAAAGGTAAATGTTTCAAAACCATACCTAAACATCACCATCCCAAACCATCTTTACCTACACCTTTCCCTTTTATCCCTCCACCTCCACAAAATCCAATTCCTGAACCAATCATTATCCTAGAAACCCTTCTCAAACACCTCAAACCTCTCTAGAAAAGCAAACCACTTTAGAAAACCCAAACACTTCACCACTATATATTGGTCCCCTTCACCCATACAACTTGTTGTCTAAATGCCTATGGACACCACAAACACCAAAATTGAGCCTACCTCTCAATTAAGAAAAGAATGGCATGTTCTTTTGTTACAATAGCCAAAACTAGAGACCTTTCGTCTAAGACTTGAATACCCCCTACCTACTTATACATTGATAAGTCATATTTGATACACCTCACAAGGGCTTAAGATAGGTATTGTTGAGATTGTTTGGTAACTAAGAATCGCATCTTAGCTAAGATTTGGATTATTGGCCTAGAAATAGGGAAAATATAAATTTGTACTAAAACAAGGATCTTAGCTAATAAAAAGATTGGATTCTTTTTGCAGGCCAATTCTAGGAGCGTCTCGGCCCAATAAAAGCACCTCGACCTAGGAAGAGATGTCCTGGCCAGGCAAGATCCTTCTCAGCCGAGTCCAGCTTCAGAGCCCAAGCCATTCCAAAAGTGCATGTAATACTTAATCATTAGGGAGATGATAGGATAAATCAGGAATTGTAATTCTGTTAGGAGTTAGTTAGGTAAGGCGCGCGTAGTAAGGAACCTTGCGCGTGTATATAAAGGAGCGCAAGTGCGTGCTTAACGGGTTGTTGAATTCAGAAAACCAATTGTATGACACACACCTCACACTCACGCTCTCATTCCATTCCCTTGGTGGTGCATGTGCTTCAGTATGGAATCTCGTCGATTGAGGACAGGTCTAAAGTTTGGGAAGTCGGAGGTTATAAGAGGAGATTGCTCAGTATAGCTAATACACTCTGGTAGACTGAATCCTTAGTGCTCTAGCCATTCTTGGTGAACCATCGTCGTTCTTCCATGGTGATCATTGTGGAAAGCAGAGTCCCTGAATTCATATAACCTTATAACGATACTCTATTTCAGTAATAACAATTGGCTTGTGTTTCCCTATCTCTATTTGTAAATTCTGTCATTAATCTACTCTTTACTTGTGTCGTGATTGTGCACTGGTGAGAGTGGGTCATGTTAGGTTAGGCCGATTGGAACCAATCTAACTTAATTAGGTAATCAAAAAGAGAATATAAAATCAACCACGTGCATACTCCCTGCCAATTGATGAGGTAGCAATTATGTAAATCCTCGATCGGTAACGAATGAACGTTCGCCGATTGTCGTAAGAACTTTAGGTTGGTTTGGAATCATAATCTCGAGTAAAGAACCAAGAAACGATTGCTTGTTGAACCTTTATGTTGATGCAATAAATATCATAGTCTAGTTAGTTCGCATTTACATTCGTTACGCAGTTTACTTTCTATTTACTCTACGTATTCAGCAACACAAACCCCCCGTTTATGCTTTCAATTCGAGTCCGAGTCCAATCCGACTCCGTCTGAGTCTAGCGTCTCTGTTTGAGACCAAGTTCGAGTCGTCTTAGTCTGAGACAAAGTCGGCATTCTACATACTCTCAGTATTTTGCATAAAACTCTTATTTTTGCATTAAGTCATAATTAAACACATTGTGTCCTTGAGAAGAATGACCTAGGGTTGCATTATGCTATAGTTAGCTCTAGTTTTATTTGATAAAGTCACCACGATGAAAAAGAGATTATCATACATATAAACCTGTTCCTCCACCTTCTTACTCCCACTTAACTACATACATACCTCCACAACCTACTCCTCTACCCCCTAGCCAAATATCAAACAACATTGGCCCTCTTTGTGTAACCTTACATATGTAAATCTAGGAAGATAGGAAGAGCAAGGGAATGTCACTAAGCATGAAGGAATTGGGGCCCTTCAAGGACTCATAACTAGAGGGAGGTCGAAGTGGCATGAAATGGAAGTTTAGGGGAAGATGGATCTCTTTAAAGGGCAATGAGCATCTAAAGAAGGCTTAATGCTATTCACGATATGGGGTTGAGTACAATGCCCTTAAGTAGCTTATAATATCTTGCATATAGTTTATGTAGTTTGCTTTTGTTTGTAAGGAACCTTGAAACTTTAGACGACAAGCCTTTGGATGACACTATGGTCCTTTGGACGCACCCTTCTTTGGACACACTACTGGTCAACATGTTGGAGGCTTTGCTTTTGGGTTGTGCTTGTTCTAAGGCCCATAACCTTTTCATTTAGATTGTTTTTGCACCTAATTTGTAAATATGATTAGTATATAAACCTGATCCAAACTAAATTGTGAAAACTTCGAGTTCATGTGTGAATCTTGTGTACCAAGCAAGAGAGTTCTCTCAACTTGTACTTGGATTAACACTTAATTCTATCAAGTTCTCCATGATACTTGTGGTGAATCTCGTTTTCTCTTATCTGATTTCCATGAAATCAGTGACGAGCCATTTTCAAATCTTATCCATTTTATTCCTTCTCAATTCCCTTTCAATCTTAAGTTTCTGCAAATATACTTTATTTACATACTAATCATACTCGTATCTTTGTAGCATTGACAATTGTGTTAAGTGTAAGGATCTCTTAGGAGAAATCCATCAAGTGGTATTCAGAGCATCTACACTTCACAGGGTGCTACAATTGATGCTCGATAATTTGATTTGCATTCATCTATAGTTGCGTCAAGAGGTAAATTCTCGTATGCATAATCTTGCTTCAATTATCGATCCATTATAAGATTTTTAGCTAAGGTTTTGTTCACCTAGCTATTGTCAAACAATTCTTTGGTTTAATTGTCATTTTCCTTGGTTCGATTTTGAGAAAATTTGAAAAAAAATTTTAGTGTAATTTGATTCTCGTATGGTGATTGTCTTGAAAATTGTATATCAAAGTATTCCAAAAAAGTATAAAAGTAAATCAGTGTATGATCTGTGGCCGAAACTAGTGTAACAAAAACAGAGCAGTAGCAACTGTAACAAACATAAAAAATGTATAAAAAAGAAAAGAAAAGTTAGATGAGATCTAAAGACAAATTTTATACCATGTTTTAGTTTCTAATTTGTTCACTATGATTAAGTGTTGTTCAAGTTTTGTCATATGTTTGAATTGTGTTTGTTAGCACTTTGGACAATGACGCTTTCGACAATAGGGCTTTGGATGCTAGTGTATTGGACGACCAAGTGTTTCGTTTGTTTTACTATGTGTTTTTTGTCTCTCTTATAGTTTTGTTTAATTTCTTAGAGTATTCATATTGTCTTATGTAAATTCCTATTTGAGTAAGCTTTCATTTTTTGTACTTTTATTGTTTGTCTTCGTTTGGTTTCTTTAGTTTTGTCATAGAGTTTTCATCCTGTAAAGTCAGTGAGATTTGATGGCTTTCACTTGCATCTAAGAACTTGATTCGTAGAATCTAGGTTCTAGTTCAAGTCATAGTTTGAGAGTATAGTTGTGAAAGGAAAGAGTTCACATCATAGAGAAAGCCCTCTAAGAGTGAATACATATGTGTAGAGAGTATACACTTAGGATGGTGAGGATTACCTTGTTTTTAACTAATGCATTGTTGTAGGTTGTTCTATGTTTAAAGAGTGCACGTGTTGTGCTGATATAAAGGAGGAAAGTATGGTAGATAGCACTGATGACATGGATAGCTACTCACCTAAAACAAGAAAGGTATTGAGGCACATGAAAAAGCTGGAAGGGAAGTTAGAGAAACTAGGAGGAGGTCTAGAACCCATGAGAATAGACACGTAGAGTGTCAACATAAAGGTAAAGGCCCTTATAAGAGGTAAAGGGAAGTTCGGTGACTTCATGCATGAGAGCAAAGGGAGTTGTAGTGGGAGTCCCAACAACCTATCCAATAAGCCTCACAAGTCACATCACAATGAAAGAAAAGGAGGAACTTGGGAGAGAAAGAAGGTATGAAGAAGAACCTTGAAGAATGTAGAGATTTGAAGAAGATCCTAGGATAGCTCCTTTGGGTACACTACAATGCAAGATTTTTCCATTCGTTGGAAATGGAGATGTAGAGTCATATTTAGAGTGGGAGATGAAGGTAGAGCAAGTCCCGATGTGTTTTAAATATGATGATTACATGAAAGTAAGGATGGTTAACTAAAAATTTAATGGATATGCTCTGGTGTGGTAGAACCAATACATTAGAGAAGTAGAAGAAGGCATATAGATACATGGCTAGATCTCAGAAGGGAGATGAGAACAAGATTTGTGCCTGTTTCCTATGCTCAAGACCTGTACAATAAATTTCAAAAAATGTATCATGGGTCTAATGAAGCCACTATGGCTTGATTTTTACATGGTCTAAACAGAGAGAAACAAGATGTTGTCGAATTGTAACATTATACCTCTTTGAACAACCTAGTGCACCAAGCAACTTGAGTTGCGTCTCAATAGAGGAGGCGCCTTCAAAGAGAACCTACCCCAACAGTTCTAGCAATTAGAAAGGTAAGGAAAGAGAGAAAGAACAACCTAGAAAGGACAAGTATCCAAAGAAGGGGAGTTCCTTATCACGAGGTCGAAAAGGAAGAAACTACCCCACCTAGCCTTGGTTCTTCATCGAAAAGCAATAACTTAAAGTGTTTTAAGTGCTTGGAGAAAGGGCACATTGCCTCCCAATGTCCCAATAAGAGGAACATGGTTATGAGGGAAGATGAAATGTGGAGAGTTAGAGTTCCTGTGAAGAATCTTCTTTCTCAAGTGAGGTTGAATCTTTAAGTGACTTTTCTCATGATGAAGATGATCTCCTCATGGTCAGAAGGCTGATGAGTGCCCAGGTGAATGAGGATAATGACTCTCAAAGGGAGAACATACTCACATTAGGTGTCATGTCAAGGGAAAATTATGATTTATAGTTATAGATATGACAAAACTATGCTCTATAATTATAGATGATGGTAGTTGTGTCAGTGTGGCTAGCCTAAGGCTAGTGGAGAAACTAAACCTCCCTATCTTAGTGCACCCGAAGCCTTACAAGTTGTAGTGGTTGAATGATAAGGGTGAAATGGTAATGGATAAGCAGGTGTCATTGGCTTTTACCACAAGAAATTATAGTGATGAGATCCTATGTGATGTGGTACCCATAGAGGCTACTCACATCCTCCTAGGTAGGCCTTGGAAGTTTTACATAAAGGTGATTCATGGTGGGGTTACCAATAGATTTTTATTTGTACATATGGGATAAAAGGTGATTCTCAAGCCTTTGTCTCTAAGAGAGGTGAGAGAAGATCTATTAAAAATGAAAATAAAGAGGGAAAAAGAACAAAAAGAGTAGAAAGAAAAAGAGAAAGCCAAAAAGGTTAAAAGAAAAGAAATAGAGAAAAATAAAGAGAACAATAAGCAATAGAGTGGCGTAGGAGAGCGTCCAAAAGAGAAAAATGCATAAAAATGAGTGATGTGAATGAGCATCCAAAATAAAAAATGTAAAAAATAAGATAGCAAAAGACAAAGAAGCGTTTACAATAAGTAGAAGAGAGGTCAAGAGAGTAGTCTTTGCAAGAAGAGAGCCCTTATACCTTTTGCCTACTGATATGTGTTTCCATGTATCCTCTTCCTTACCTACTTTTCCTGCAAGTAGAAAGATGTTGGAAAGTTTCAAGGAATTGTTTCCCAAAGATATACTAAAATGCTTGCCTCGCATTAGTGAGAATAAGCACCGCCGCATCAACTTTACATTAGGAGCAACTTTACCTAACCGAGCAGCCTATAAGGCTAACCCTAAAGAGAGTAAGGAAATTAAAAAAGTTGGTAAGCTTGTTGAAAAAGGTGGGTTCATGAAAGAAAAATCCATGTGTAGTACCTGTGATTTTAGTGCCAAAGAAAGATTGGTTCTGACACATGTATGGACTGTCGACTCATAAACACGACCACAATTAGATATAGACACCCCATCCCACGACTAGATGACTTATTGGATGAATTCCATGGGTTTAATGTCTTTTCTAAGATTGATATACGAAGTGGATATCACCAAATCCACATGAGAGAAGGACACAAATGGAAAACGATCTTCAAGACCAAATTTGGTCTATATGAATGGCTAATCATGCCTTTTGGCTTGACCAACGCCCCTAGAACATTCATAAAGCTCATGAACCATGTTCTAAAGAGTGTTGTTGGATGTTGTGTGGTCATTTACTTTGATGACATTCTTGCTTATTCAACATGTATAGATGATCATGTTATGCATGTTAGGGATGTGTTACAACTCCTAAAGAACGAATCATTATATGTTAAGCTAGAGAAGTGCATGTTTTGCACTAATGAGGTAATCTTTTTAGGGCATATGGTTGGCTCACATGGAGTTAGAGTGGATGAAGAAAATGTGAAGGCCATCCAAAACTGGCCAACAGGCATGAATGTGAGTGATGTGAGAAGTTTCCACGGGCTAGCAAGTTTCTATAGGTGTTTTGTCAAGGATTTTAGTATCATTGTTGCTCCCTAAATGAGATAATTAAAAAGGATGTTGTATTCAAGTGGGAAGAACCCTAGGAGAAAGCCTACCAAGCATTAAAGGATAGGCTATCTAATGTCCCCATTCTGGCACTTCCAAATTTTCACAAGTCTTTTGAACTAGAGTGTGATGCGTCCATTATGGGTGTATAGGTAGTATTGTTGCAAGAAGGACACCTAATTGCCTTTTTTAGTGAGAAGCTAAAAGGTTCCAAACATAATTACTCCACGTATGACAAAGAGTTCTACACTTTAGTCAAGGCCTTACAAGTTTGGCAGCATTATCTATTGTCCCATGAGTTTGTCATCCATAGCGACCACGAGTCGCTCAAGCATTTGATGAGCCAAAATAAATTAAACAAAAGGCATGCCAAGTGGGTTGAGTTCTTGGAACAATTCCCACATGTCATAAAGCATAAATAAGGAAAGGTTAATATTGTGATTGATGCCCTTTCTAGGAGGCACTCATTGCTTGCCATGCTAGAAACCAAGTTGTTAGGTTTTGGGAGTCTTAACTACTTGTATGTGGGGGATGATGACTTCAAGGAGGCCTATGAACTTTGCACCAACTCAGCTAATGGAGGCTTCTTCAAGTAAGAAGGATTATTATTTAAGGAAAAGAGGTTATATGTGCCAAAGAGTTCAATTAGAGAGTTTCTAGTTAAAGAGGCACATGAAAGTGGCTTGATGGGTCACTTTAGGGAACAAAAGACATATGAGACCTTGCATGAGCACTTTTATTGGCCTCACATGAGAAGAGATGTACATCACGTATGTGAAAGGTGCTTAGTTTGCAAGATGACCAAATCCAAGGTCTTGTCCAATGGGTTATATACCCTACTTCCTATTCCTACTTCATCGTGGGTGGATATGTCTATGGATTGTGTTTAGGCTTACTTAGATCTAGATGTGGTAGAGATTCCATATTCATGGTAGTAGACAGGTTTTCTATGATGACCCATTTTATACCTTGTCATAAGATTGATGATGTATGTCCCGTGGTCAATCTATTCTTTAAGGAAGGGGTAAGGTTGCATGGTCTTCCTAAGACTATAGTCTCATATAGGGACTACAAGATCCATAGCCGAGAACCCTTTACAGTAAGCATGACACTAAGCTACTTTTTTTCACCACCTGTTTACTCAAAACCTTTTCCTCTTTCTAAACACACCCTTAAGTTGTAAAAGATATATTATGACATCTGCACTTTTTTTACAACCTGTACGCATAGACACACACATACATATATAAATGAGCTTGCAATAGAAAATTAAGTGACTAAAATTTAGTAGCATAGCATTCCCTTTCCTTTTCTTTTGGTGGGTAGTATGAGTGGTTTACAAAGGGAAACATAAACATCGCATAGCATTGCACTTACCTTAGTTCCACCATGCCCATTGCAAGTCCAATATCAACTTCATGAAGGGCTGGGGAATCATTAGTTCCATCACCTGTTACAGCTACACTTCCCCAAACGTGTTACGCAAGTGTTTCCCCAAACTCCAATATTGCAGCCTTGGTTGGAGTCCCTAAAATCTCATGTTTTTCATTTTTGGTTAACCATAACCTCTCCTCCTATGTTATCTAATATTGAATATAGCAGTAGTTTCACCCCAAATTCTAGGAGACCATTATCAATTCATTTCTTGATGATTACCTGCCTGTGGAGGGGATAATGATTGCTCACTCAGGTTGTTCTATAGTGACACTTTTCAGGTTTAGGGAAACAGCAATGAGCCACACTAAAACCAGGATGGAAGAAGCTTGGACAATTCAATGTCCCTAGCCTTTCTTTGAACTATTTCATTATTCCATCCGAGCTAAGGTTGCTTCTATGAGTGAATCCTGTGAGCTTCCCCAGGGTCAGAGAGTTGCAGCAACTGCATACCATGCCAAAATTGCTCACCTACAAAAATCTCATGAAAGCAACACAAATAACATTAACTAGATAGTGGATGTTTAGCTAAGAGGAAGTTTCTGGTTTAGCCTAGGCATCTAGTTTTTATACCTTTTGTGGACTATTTGACAAATTACTGTAGGTAAATGGTAAGATTGCAGCAGGGTTATCAAGAGTTCTCTATTGTGGGTCATTGCCTTATCAAATTTGTAAATAGAAATGATCAGTCATGGATCCTGAAAAGTGAATTTCTATACTCTGGGTTTTTTGGTGGATGATTATGTGCATCAAGGTTTGTTTTTCCCACTTGCTTTCTTTAAGTGTGAAATTGGGACTCTTCTTATCATTTTATAAGCTATAATTCTTGTATATTTTTTTCCTATGAATGCATTAACCATGATGCTTGGAGATCACAGTTATAACCATGATTTCGTCATTGAAAAGTTGGCTGAGTTTCAAGGGCCAGTACTTTGCCGAATTTAATATTGAAAATTGTTGGCGGTATCTATAAGGAAATTTCTTCCATCTTTGAACGAAACTATATAGGATTGAAGAACTTTAAATGTGTTTAGTGCTGGTTTTTATTATGAATTGTCAACCAAGTAGCCAGAGTAAGTAGAAGCTAAATTATTCCTAGATCTATGATTTTTATGCTAAGGACATAGATATTGACAATTTATCACAATCTTGTATCAATATTTAATATTTAACTATAACTGTTAGAAATATGCCAAGATTTCCCTATATTATTTGAATTGTTTCTTTTGTATTTGGAAAAGAAAACTATTATCTTCATGGTCCTTATTCTCCTTGGATGACAGTTTTCTCTATGTAATTTAGTATGATGATTAATCTCGGTACCTTTTGTGTTGCTAATTGTGAAATGTGAACCATAAATGCTTGGATATGCTTATGTTCACATGTGGCATTCAGAATATTTGCAATCGGATACGTGTGGATTTTCGTGCAAAAATTTCCTAAGAAATATATCTATAGATTTTCATGCAGCAAATTTTCAAGAAATATACTTGTGAATTTTTGTACGAAAAATACCCAAAAAGTATACTTGCAGATTTTCGTTTGGAAAATTCTCAAGAAATATACCTGTGGATTTTCCTGTAAAAAATTCCAAGAAATATATACATACGAATTTTCATGCGGAAAATTCCCAAGAGCTATATTTGTGGATTTTTATGCAGAAATTCCCAAAAAATATATATGTTAATTTTTGTGTGAAATATATCCACATATAAAATTTTTGCCAATTTTATCTCACAAAAAGGAGTTATCCACCAAAGAATTTCTTGCGAATTTAAAACTGTAGGAAATTTTGTACAAAATATATTTCTTATGAAATTTTAAGCAAAATTTGTGGAAAAATTCACAGAAAATTTGCATATTTCTAGTAGTGGGAAGAGCAAGGAAAGGACACTAAGCATGAAAAAACTAAGGTCCTTCAAGGACCTGTAACCAAAGGGAGGTTGAACAGGCGTAAAAATGAAGTTCAGGGAAAGATGGATCTCCTAAAAGGGTAAGGTGCGTGTAAAGAAGGCTTATGGGGTTGTATACAATGCCTTTGAGAAGTTTGTAGGATCTTGTGCATAGTTCTTATAGTTTGCTTTTGTTTGTAACGAAGCCTGAAACTTTGGACATGCCTGACATTTTGGCCCTTTGGACGGCACTAAGGTCCTTTAAACACACTAAGTTACAAGACCCAAGGTCTTTTCATTTAGCTTGTTTTAACGCCTAATTTGTAAATAGAATCAGTATGTAAACCTAATCATAACTGAATTGTAATAGCTTCGTGTTCATGTGTGATCTTATGTGGCAAGAAATTGAGAGAGTTCTCTCGACTTGTTCTTGAATTAGAACACTTAATTCTCATCAAGTGTTCCATGAGACTTTTGGCGAATCTTATTTTCTCTTATATGATTTCCACAAAATCAATGACGAGTCATTTCTGAATCTTATCCATTTTATTCCTTTTTAATCTTAAGTTTCTTTGAATATACTCTATTTTCATGCTAATCATACTCATATCTTTGTAGCATTGGCAATTGTGTTAAGTGTGGAGATTCAAGCTTAGAATAAATCCATCACTTATCACTCACCAATACACAAAGAAGAACCTACCCCAACCTCATCAAATCAACCTCCATATATGTTACTATCTGGGAGTTCAACCACACTATATTTTTTGTTAAGGAAGAGGAGATGATTTATGAAAAAATTGAATACCAAACTTCGTCCATATTTAAATCTTTGGGAAAGATTTGAAATTCACCCCTTTAGATGCCCTCACCCCTGGTTTCTCTGCAAGCTTGGAAGACCATTTGATGTCCAAGCTTATTGAAGGAAGTTCTGAACTGAGAGTGCAACACTTCATGCCTCCTTCATTGGTTCTACAACTTTTAACCAAGATCCTAATTCAACTTGGTAGAATTTGTCCTAGGTTTCTAATGATTGACAACAACAAGTATAAGGAGTCGTGAGTTAGAAGTTTAGCTGCCCCTATGCCATGCAACTCATAATCGTCCATTAGAAGTTGTTATATGGGTACTCATCTGTACCTACATGAGAAGATATTGACAAGCTCTTTGGACGAGATGAAGCATACCAACTATAGAGAAAATCTTTGGACCGATATTCACCAAGATTTAGGCAATTACCTTTCTCTCCAAAAGAAGTTGGACACTCCTACAACGTCCATTGGCACTTCTCACTTGTTGAAGGAGTTAAAGACCTTTCACTTTGTTGATTGGCTTATCGTGCCCATCAAGGACAATTCATATGAAGATTTCAAGCTTCTTGGTGCTGCAAAGACACTCATCTTCGCATTTGTACCTTCCTTTGGCCTAACCTTCCTTAACCTTCACTTACCTCACCTTTGGGAGAAACTCCTCCAAACATACCTAGAATCCCATCCTGTGTTAGTTAACCTTCCAGCTCAACCTGAACCTTCTACCTCACAACCCTTACAACAACCCTCTTCACCTTCTACCTCACCCACCTCACCCAAAAACCTCGAACCTCTAGTTTCTCAAAACATTATCCTATATAACTTACCACCACCTCCACCACAACCTGACCTAGCCCAGCAAGTTTTTATAGCTAGCAAGGTCTATATTGATCAACATTTTGATCAATTAGAGTCCAAAGTGCTAGACATGTTTTAAAAATTTTTCATCAACAGCAACCCCCACCTCCTCCAAATCCTTAAACTTCTTCTCTTTTCTTTATTTTATTGTGTCATTTTTTACTATGATGATTTTTCTTCCTATCCTTTTTGTTGATAACAAAAAAGGGGGAGAAAATGTAAAGGAGAAAGATATTGTTAGTTAATATACATTTGCTCTGCATCTTTATCATTTGGTGCTCTGATTCTTTTATATGGTTTATATGCTTTAATCCCATATATGTTCTTTGATATGCTCTAATCTAATATGATATTCTTTTATGTAAGCTCTGATCCCATATGCTTTTATCTCATATGATATTCTTTTACATATACTCTGATCCCTATATAGTCTTTTATGTTCTGATTCGTTTAAGCTCTTATTTATTTAATCGTACATTAGCTTAAAGGGAGCTAAAACATGATATATCATTATATAACTTAAGGGGAGCCTAAAATAAGTTTTGTGCTTAATTGTTATATCTTGAATACATCTTTCTCTTTAGTATAATTTTTGTCATTATCAAAAGGGGGGAGATTGTTGAAACATAAGTTTGTGCATCCAAATTATCTTATATTTAACCAATGTTCTCTAGCTTTTAGAAGAACAATAGGTTATTTAACTTTATATTGGTATATTAAAAGAAACTTATTCAATATATAAGTTTATCATATGCATCCAAAAAAGAGCTTACCATATAAAGAAGAGCTCGTCATCCATAGACGTACTCATCATCTAAAAAAAGAGATCATCCAATATAGAACTAATGCTCTATTCTATACAGGGAGTATATATCTTTAAATGTAAAGAGTTATTTAAATGCTTATCTTGTCTTGTGAATCCTTTCTTATATATACGAGCTTGTAATCATGACACAACATTCAAAATTTTCATTGTACCTAATGCACTATGTCGAGAATGTGTCCATTTTCAAATTGATGAAAGTCCAAATATTTTATTATCACAAGTCAAGTCTGATAAAAGGAAGCTCAGATCATGACTTCATTTAGAAGGAACAAAAAATAAGCTCCTTCCCTTATCAGCAAAAGACAACACATAAAGTACAGAGAAAAATAATTTTCTTTAACACAACTTTTTTCTATCTTTAGAAAAAGAGGAGCCTCTGCAGAAGTAGCAAACAAAGGATTAATCAAGCTTGAAGACAAGCATGAAGTATTGAACAAAACATACACGAAAATACTCTCTTACGCATTTGGACGAAGATTTGTAAAATCTTTGTAAAGCTTACTTTGCAAAGTATAGTTAAGTTGCTTTGTATTGCTATACACTCACTATGTGTGTTAGTTTTTGTAAAAACTCTATATAGTTTTTGAGATAGCTTGAAGAGGCTAAGTGACAAAGAATACTTGGGGTTTACTTATAATCAGATAGATTACAAGGGGTGTAATACTTGAAAAGGTAAATAATACTTGTGTATAAGTCAATTGGACTTAGTGAAAATCCTTTGTGTTGAAGGGACTAGACATAACTATGTTGGAAGAGTAAACCAATATAAATTATGTGTGCATTTCTCTCTTACCTTATCATTTTTACTTACTACACCTCTTTGGACAATGATTTAAAAGATTTAAAATTGTTATATACCCTTTTTTTTTGCGAAAAGCTTTCAAAACACACACAATTTAATCCCTACTTTTTGTGTTACTTGTATCTTTACCACGATGGTAGCAAGGCAGTGGGTGGATGAGGGGGGGGGGGGGTTAAACAAATGCTGAAGGTGGTGAAGGGATGAACAAATGCAAAGGGTCATGGTAGAGTGGTGGTATGGATGAACGAGTGCAAATGGTGGTGGCAAAGATGATTTCGCAGAAAAGGGGACCAGTTTGGGGAAAAATGTTGGAAAAGATGAATAAGGAAGGATATGATGTAAAAAGTCACTTTTATACCAATTGGAATTACAACTGATGTAAATATTTCAAAATATTATAAAAACACCATTGTGTTCTTTTTTACAATGATCCTTCGTGGATCAATGTAAATAGGCTTGATATGGAAACCCATATCAACATTAGTGTTTTGAATGGTTTCACTCACAAATCACTTGAGTTATATTTAGTCCCTACCTGAATAAGATTTTTCCACTATAATCAACCTTGATTACATAAGTATTCTTCCACTAAGCCTATGCATTCTCCATTCCAACTTTGCAACTTCTCCAATAACAATCATTCTAACTAGCAAGAGAGATTCTCAAGTAGCATTAATATTCGCTGATTAAGTTTGGAGAAGCACACTTTTGTTTAGGACACTAGGCTCTTTATATGCTTAAAAAGTGAATTTTCTTTACAATACAAAACCCACACTCTTTAATATGATAAAATAGAAGGAAACAAATTATGGAGTTGTTTTCTAGGTATATATTTTCTTCAAAAGAAGGATTGTTTTCCTTTATGATATGATCCTAATTATGGTCATATTGCTTTTATAAACCGTCTCTGAGTAGATGATTTTGTTTAGAAGAATTATAGAAATAAAAGAAAAGAAGAAAGGTAGAACAAGATGAAACTTGTGCAAACTTAAGAATATTATTGGAAAAGGTACAACAAGTATTAAAACAAAAAAATAAAAATGACAAAATGGAAGAGACAAGAAAATGGAAGTAAATGTCACACTCTATGAAGAGTGATAAGCCAAGTAAGGATTTGCCACAAAAGGTATGAAAAACTTTGAAAAGAACAAAAAATGGTTCTAATTCAAGAATAAAAAAGATGAGTCAATATTCTATTCATACTCTAATAAGAGTAATTCTTAATATTATTCAACTTGTCAAATAATAAGGAATATGTCTCTATTTATGGAGTTTATTCCAAGGAGACTAATTCTAATTATGAAGCAAGGAGACTAATCCTAATATTAAAGTAACATAAGCAAAGGTTCATGCAAACTTAAGGCCAAATTACAACTTAAATTAAACTCAAAAGAAACTTAATCTAAGATTGAAACTTGTGCTCCTAATTAGCAACAAACCAGTCCATTTATTATATTTAAAAAAGGCTCAAAAATACTTAAATAAAATGAAATAAACATTAGGTTGCAATTTCATAGTTAGGGCATCCTTAAGTCTCTAAGTTGGGCTTTCTTCCACTTGAATCAAGTGCATCATCTTGAACTTTTCTTTTTCCACTTTGGGCTTGAGTTTGTAAGTGTTGATCTCATTTTCATGTAAGATATCATTTGTTTTACTAACTCTTGTCCTAGTTATTTGGTCTTCTAGCCCATTTAGGATCTTACTCCCATTTGCTTTACAATAAAAAACTCACACAATCTTTAATATGATAAAATAGAAGGAAACAAATTAAGGAATTGTTTTCTAGATATATATTTTCTTCAAAAAAAAAAATAATGTTTTACTTTATAAGTGTTAATATTGCAGAGTCAATATTATAATATGGTACACTTCTTTCCTATATAGAATTTATGGAACAAGTTGCCTTTATATTGTGATTCAACCTTCAAACTAGTTGTTTACGAACATTAGAAGCCCAAACAAAGTGGATTAAATGTTAATTGAGTTGCCACTTTCACTGTAGTAAACTTTTTTTTTTATCTTACAGAAGATGCTTTGATCACTTCTATTTTTGGAAATCTTTGTTTGATGGAATTACTCTCTATATTCTAAAAATCCTATATACTTAAACAAAATCAAGGATGTTATCCAAACAAGTTTAGAGATTTTCTTCGATTAAAACACTAACAACAATTAAGGTACACTCTGTTAGGATTTTTGCATTTGGAGTTACTACTCTTTTGCAGAAACCTTAAATTATGTGCTTTTCGAAACTTGCAGTGAATTCCAAACAATTTTACTGTTGCCTTTGTGCGTGTCAGCACAAGTAAAAAAATGCAAATTATGATCTTTTGCAACATCACTTATGCATATGAAACATAGTTGTGACTGCTTTTACATCTTTTATTCAAGTTTCACCTTCCCATACAACTTTTATACAACTGTAATTTATGGTGCCACTTGACTTTGATCTTGTTAATTTGTATACTTCAAGAGGTTATCCTTGATTTGTATAAGTTCATCAAGTTTTGCTTCTAGACCTTTGCATGCAATATAGTGACACTCTAAGTGATGTCTTCTTTTCAATCTAACATATCTTGTCTTTTTTACATTCTTAAGTCAAAACGTTAGCACTAATGGATTTAGAATTCTTAAAATTTGATTATGCAATTTGTTATCCATAAAATCTTCATTTTAAGAGAGTTAGACTAAACAAAGAGTCTTCGCAAGGACTTAACTAGTTTGGTTAATGGAACTTTCAATCTTAATAATCTTAATAAGTTAAAAAATAAGAGACACTCAACAAACAAAAGTGGTCTAGGCTATGATGAAAAGAATAAGCAACATAAGTATAATTCATATTCTTATTCTTCTGAGTTTTTTTTTGTGCTCAACTTGGGAACAAATAATTAATTATGCTTAAATTATTGTTTTGCCCCTATCTTTTTATTTTATTTTGTACAAAAGTTTTGTCAATTTTAATCCTTAAAAATAGGAATATTTAGTATTAATCCTTATTGTTTCAGTTTTAGTTCATATAATATTTAGTTTATCTTAAATTAGTCTTTATAACATGTGAACTATACTAATTTTAGTCTCTAAAATATGACATAAATTTTATATAGAAGAATTAATTCAACATTTTAGATTGTGTGTGATCTCACTCATCTCTTAAAAGTGAGGTAAATATAAGTTCCTTGGTAAGTGTTTCATAGTCTACAAGTTTGTCTTGTTTTAGACTAGACACCATCTTCTCCTTTAAAATTTTAATTACGAAAAAATAATTAATTCAACATAAATAATACAACCAGAACCAAAAATCAAAATAAAATAGAGATTAAAACTAATAAAAAAATTGTAGGTACTTAAATGGAAAAAAGTTATATATTACAAAGACTAAACTGTTATTTAAGCCTTTATTTAAATGATTCAAAAGATTTTACAATTACATTATCAAGAACCTCATTGAATTGTCTATTTTTTAAAATAGTATATTTTTTTTACAAAAATTAAATTCTATATCCATTTTAACGATAATTTCTTTGAAGAAAATCACACCATTTTGTTAAAAAAACACACACACACAATTGTCCTATTACAATGTTGATACATATAGAATTAAGAATGTCGTATGATAAAATGTCTATTATTAAGGTTCTCATTTGTTTTTGAGATAAAATAACGATGACGTGCTATTGAAAGGGGTAAAAAAAATAGAGAATAGTCATTTAAGTTTTATTTTGAATTAAAAATTGAAAATATCTACAATATTAAAGGAAATCACTTAACAAGTTTTTAGAATTTAATATTTAAAAGATTTAATATTAAAAAATATATTTGTATTAAAATTAATAATATTAAAAATAAAATAGTTACTAAATAAAAAAAATATAAGATGAAAGCCTATTTTTAAGAAAAAAGTTTCTTCACTTTTAATATTATATTAATCACTAATTTTATTCTATTATTTTTTAGTTAGGAAATATTAATAATGAACCATTTTTGGCCTTATTTATTATAAATCTTGAAGTCGACATTATTTATTAAAAAAATTAGATAAATTAATTTTAATTTACAAGAAAAATTTGATTTATTTTTTATTTTAATTTCTTTTTTCTTTGCATATAGTTGACAATTATTTTAAATCGTGTTTGCTTCATGTTTTGTTACCTCCTACGTCATGTAATAAATTTAGGCCACACAATCATATAGTTTCTTTTTAAGAATTAATGTGAAAATTATAAATCTGAGTATATATAGATGATCAAAATTAAAAGTTAGTAGCCATATAACAAGTTCAAAATTTCATGGGCATTTATCTTTTAATCTCAAAACTTCAAATAAGATATAATATTCTATATTTATAGTTATTATTTCTCACAATAAGAATTGTTCTCATATGTAAGAATATCAAAGTGAGTTGAATTGACATATCAACCACTTGTCAAAATAGGTAGGATGATTCAACCCTTCAACTCGTGTTGATACCCAAATTTGTCCTCCTTAGAAAAAACAAAAAAGCAAAAAAAGGAAATAAAATAGAAAGAAAATGCAAAAGAAAAAGGGAAAGAGGAAGGAAGCTTCTCCGTTGATTTCCTCAGGCTATCCCCAACAACTTCTCTGTCATGTCACAACAAACCCCATCAACAAACCCTTTGCATCGACCATTCTACTGTGTGCCCCAATAGGTTCAAGAAAACCCATCAACAACCCATCTGCATCCATTGTTCCACCACGAGCAAACGCAAACAACCCCTCAACGTCACCATGACCACGACTGGAATGTTGAGGGAGTCAAGCGAAGGCAACCCCAAGTGGTCTATAAAAGGGAGAGGTAGAAACAAGAAAAGGTCGGATTTTTGAGAGCCAAGGGGAGAGCAGGAGAAAAAAAACGGAATATGAGAGAAAGAGGATGAAGTTGCTTCCTTCTACGACGATGATGTCACATCCGGAAACGAGGTAAAATTCTAAAGCATTCTTTTGTTTTGAGTACACTACCTACCCACATAATACCCTGCCTTAACCAAACATTCAGCAAAAAAAAAAACTAAAAAGGGTCACCAATAACCCCAACCAGCTATCTAACACCAACAAGTGTCATACGTAGCTGACACCCCATCGCAAATTAGTCAACACTTAGTCAGCACATCTTATCCTAGCCAAAACCTAGTCAGTATCTCATCTAAGCCAACACCTAGTCGGCATCTCATCCTAGCCGACACCTAGTCGACATCTCACCCCCACCCGACACCTAGTCGACATCTCACCCCCAGTCGACACCTAGTCGACATCTCTTCTAAGGTATCGACATTTCCACTTAGCCCATAGCCTCATCCAGAACTACGTAAACTTTGATTTTTCCATTGTATCAAGAGATACGTAGGAGTAAGAGGTGTCTCTTGTCAAGTTCAAAAATCCCAAGAACATATCCTTTCCCCTTCCTTAACCAATCCTACTTTGTTTATTCTTGAAAGGCAAATACCACAGTTTGGAAGTCATAACCAATTTCACGCATTTAGTTAGGTAATCGCCTTAGGGCGGACATTGTAGGGTTTTAATACCTTCCCTACACGTAATTGACTCTCGTACCCTAAATTTGTTTCCGAAAGACCAACCTTATCTCTTCTAAGGTTTTCTGATGTTTTCCTTAAAAACGTTGGTGGCGACTCCATAAAGTTCATTTTTCTTTCCTTGAAAGGGACCTGAACCTATTTTGATTTCATGTCGACCCCATCATGGCCTAGGTTGCGACAACTCACATAACCCAGCTCTAGCTCATATAACCCGTTAACCCAACGGGTTACATAATGAGTTGGGTTAGATTGACCCACCTAGTTAGTTTTGCTTTTTAAAAAAATATTATAGATTGTTTGGGTAAATATTCTTTTGTTGGACATAATATTTTATAAAGTATTCTACATTTTATGTTATTTTGTTGATTTACTCTACATTTATTTATCTCATAGTGATAGTTTCTGAAAAAAAAATTACTAAGACAATTTAGTAAAATAATATTATTGTATTTATGACATTATGTTTATATTATTTACATTTGTTTATTTATTTGGTAGGTCAACTTATAAGTTATTTATTTTTCATAAATTTTTCTTTCTTTCTTTTTTAAAAAGTTTTGTGGTTCAACCCAAGATAACTCACCACAAGTTAGGTTAGATTAGATTATGTTGACTAATTTGACATATCTATTCATATGATTTACATCTATTTATTTTTTTAAGAGTACTTTAACAAATTATAACATCTAACTATTTAAAAACACACTTAAAATATTGTTTGCTAATATACTCCTTTTAAAAAGTAAGTGGGTGTGCATTAGTAAATATGTCAATTCATTTAAGATGTCGGCATTTTCACTTAACAAGTTATAGCTTCGATTATTTTAAATACACTCAAGGTATAACTTATTAATGAAATCATTGTAAAAGAATCAATAGATGTATGCTAGCAAATACTATAGTGTTATTTTTTTTTATTATGAGATATAAATCTAAAAACATACAACTATTCATGAATAATTTAAAAATATCATTTACATCTTTCTTTCAATTTTGATATTTAAAATATGATTTAATATGGTCAGTATTTATATTTATATTATATTATATTATATATATATAATATATTTTTTTTCAAATAGTTGTATTTGAAGCAGTGACAAATACTAAATATAATTAAAATATTAGTTCACCCTTTCCCTTAAATACATCCAGCCCAGTTAGTTGAGGAATACATGTCAAATGCATAGAAGACTAAGAGCAGAAAAGAAGGTTTTGGGCACGACAAGTGTCAAAGGAAAGCTACAAAAAGAGGAAGTTAGGGGGTCTCTCTCTCTCTGTCAAACACTGCTTGCTCTCGTAGTCGTGAACTTCTGGTTGAGGCGCATAACTTGTCCTTTCCATGCTTGATCCTACGTACTCTTTCTTACCTTCAGAAAAATTATATATTAGAATTTATGTATATGTTACTTAGTATAAAATAAACAGGGTATAAATAATGCTTTTCACGAAATATAAATAAATATAAATAATAAAAACAGCTTTATTCGGAAATGTTTCTTTATTTTTAATTGTATTTTTTAAAATTATTGTTTGAATAATATTTAATTAAAACTGGAGAAAATATACTGTACATTAATATTATAAAATAAATTTATCCAGTCATTTAATTATCAACTATCATATATAATAAATTTATTCACTTTTATATATAATAATTATATTAAAATCATATAATAAAAAATAAAGGCAAAATAGACAGTTATACGGGCCAAAAATAAAACAAATTTATTTAATAAATATTTTTTTATTTTTCATGGATATTTACTAATAATTATATAATTTAAAATATTAATTACATCAATCATTTATCAAAACATATATCTGCGTATAACAAAAAAATATTAATAATTGAATTTATATTAAAATTTTCAATATTTCTTTTTTGAATATTTTGTTGTTTACGAAAATAACAAACATTATATAACATATTAGTTAGAGTTTAAGTTATCAATCTCTTGTATTAGTATTAATAACAAGAATTATATAGCATATTAGTTGGTGCATTTTAAAATTTAAGTTATTAATCTCTTGTATTAGTATTAATAAACTTGTTAAATGCTAATAGATTATTATTAATTTTCAAATTAATTATAATCAAATCAATATATATAGAATACTAATAAAGTTATTTGATGGTAAATGTAATTATATATAATCTTTAAAATAGTAATAATAATTTATAAAAGAAAAAGATTATTAAAAAATCTCCAATATTTTGTAAAAAATATATAATTATCTCTGCAGTAAAATAATAAATAAAATAAAATATTTATCTAAAAAGAGAAATAAAAATTATTATTTTGACAATAAAATTATAAAAAAAAAATCAAATATGCTATCAAAAAATAAAAAAATAAATTATATTTAAATATTATTATCTCTAAAATTAAATCTCATTAAAAATTTATTTAATATTAAAATATTATTTACACTACAAAAAATTGAAAATTAGAAAAACTAGGTGGTCAAGGTGACCTATCTCCACATATAAAAGTGATTTATGATTAAATAATATTTTAAAACTGTTTGACATCCGATGCATGATAATTTAACTTGTAAAAATTAATACTGTATATAAGGATATAATTGTTTTACTTAATGTTATTGTCGCATTTATATATTTTTTTAATTATGTATTTACATATTCTGGATACTTCCTAAATGTTTACAATTCCAATCAATCAAAAGCAACTACTCATTGGTGCTTTGGCTCTTGGTTCACGTAATGAAGATATAGCTAATCTCAAAATGTCTAACCGATGGGTCACACTTTACTGTCATTTATATTCTCTATACTGCATCGGTAAGCACAAAATGTTGAAATATATGTTTTAAAGAAAGAACAAAATACACATGCATTGGGGGTGCATTTATTTATTTAGAGTAGTAATGCCATTTATATACTGCTAATATGTCTATGCAATTTGCGATTCAGCCAAAAAAGAGGAAAGTCACATGAACATAGATACCTGTATGAGAAACTTCTTCACAACTGTTAAAAATTATTCGTGCAATTAGAATCACTTTGAGTTTCTCTTTTCTTATACTGGTATATAAATTAGTTGCAATTAGTCTTTCCAAGATGTGAATTTGATCTCAAAAGGAAATTATGCTTAAAGAATTTTATTTAAAATTTTCGATATTCTATATGTGAAAAAGAAATTAAGTTTGGCATGCATTAATATTTTATGTGTAATGTACTTTTTCAGATAATTAAGATTAAATCTGTAAGTAATTATATACAAAAGGCTAAGGAAAATAAGAAAGTTAGTAAATATAATTAAAATTAAACGTATAAGTTATACATGATTTACCAAGTTACACAAATAAATTGATTTGATAAACATTTTCATATCAGATTAATTACGTGAATGATTATGTTTAACCAAATTAGTTAGCACATATATGTCAGAAAAATAAAAAGTAAAATTCAGTCAGCATTAACACCAATATTGCATTAAAAACATGAAAATAAGAGAGTTGGGATACAGGACTTGTGGTAACATATAGAAAAGAACTTGCAAGTTGCAAGTACTTATTTAACATCTCACTTTATGGGTTTCCTAAGGTTATGATTCCATTGGACCACATAGTTGGCAAAGCAGTGCTCACATGCACATTGAAAAGTACGGATCATATATATTCTGAGACAAACACGACTTTATCCTAAAAGAGATTATGGTTGGCATATGCTCTTTATGCATTAGCTGCCATGATCAACTTCAAGAGCACCAAAAGGCCTGAAAAAGAGTCAGAAGCATCTCATAAAGGTTATTAATTGCTCTCATAACTTAAAACTATAAATAACAACCAGATAATTCAAAGAGAAAACTTAAATACATCTTCATAAATTTTCTTATGATTATTCAGTCATAAGGTAAAACAGTTTTAAATTATCATTCAATCTTAAAATATTATTAGTATGATTTTAAAATAACTATTATAAAAGTTTAACAATTTTACTATATTCGATTTTTTACAATTTTACTATATATATATATATAAATAAGACTGTAGTAATTCTAATTAATTGAAAAATAAAAAAAAAAAAGTGTCTAAGTTTAGAAATATGAAAAGAGAAGAGCAGTTAAAGTTAAAGGAAGAGAAAATGCATACGTTGAAGATGCATAACATGGGTCTCTTCCAAGTCTTGTTTGCCTTCTTGAGCTTCCTCAACATGTCAGCCTCAGAGCATATGTTACCAGGTGAGGCCAAAAACGCAGTCCTCCTTACAGGAGGAGACCACAAGCCACTTTGCTCATAAACAAAATCGAACTGAGAGGCATCAAAGAATTTCCCCATAAGCCTCTCAGAAATAGACTTTGAGACTATTTGAATGGTTGGAGTGCTTGATGTGGAGGAGGATGGGGGGGAGTGATCAGACTCAGACATTGAAACGTGTTGTGGGAATTAAAGAAGAACAACACACACGAGGTGTTGCACACAGGTTAATTAATTTGTTGATAATGGTTCTATCTCAAAAGATACTTACATTCATAAAGAGGAGTAGGGGAATTAACATAGCAAATCATGGTGGGGACCGGGGGTGTCAAGGGTGGGTACCATGATTGGAGTTTCCTATTTGGTGCTTAGCTCTTCTTTCTATCAAAAAGGGGGGCCAAGGGGGAAAATTATGCTTGAAAAAATCAAGGGAAAGGAATAGAAGTGACACTTTCCAAGCAAAGTTATGACATGTTTATTCTACTTTACATTAGAAGTATATACTAGGTATTTGGTGTTTCATGCCAAAGTTTAGATCAATTTTAGTTTTTTGTCGGCATTCAAAAACTAATTTGAATTGATGTGTAAAGCGTGTATGGATCGGTTTGGTGGGGCTATATTAGAGTTCTTGCCAATCACGTACGAGGTAATTTTGAGTAGTGATTTAAGGGCTGGCTAGGGTGAAGTTATAGACACATGTGATTAACTAATGCACCCATTTTTATTATTAGATATAACAATAGAATAATCTAATAATTCAAATCTTTTATCATATGATGAGATATAACAATTTAAAATTATAAATTAGTTTTTTAATAAAAAATTATGCACCTATAGTCTTTAGAGGCATCTTTATATAAAATTATTTGTTTGTAATCCACTTAATTTATTTATATAAAATTCAATCATATTTATTCAGTTGTTAAAATAATTAGGTGAATAAATGGATGGATAAAACAATTCATTTACTTTTATTTTTAAATATAATAAATCATCTTATTAACATTTAATAGATTAAAAATAATTTGATATAGTTATTATATTTAATTTCTTAATATTCTCCTTCTTCTTTCTCTTCTCTCTCACTCTCTCGTCTCTCGTATTTCTCTCTCCACTCTCTTCAAATTAAACTAACTCAATTGTTTATAAATTGGTTCAGTATAGAATTAGATTTACTAAATCCAATATTATAATAAAATTTTAAAATATTATTTTAAAAACATAAGATTTTTTAAAATATTTATGTAACAACAAAAGAATTATCAAAATTTAAATTAGATGTTATAACCTCTATTGCATATTCCCTAACATTATTTAGTAACTAGTATACAAAGCTTTTATTTCATATTCTTTAGTAGTAGAGTTTTGTCTAGGTTCTTGGAAGAGAGCACTAATTGCATCTATAATTTTCAATAATGGTTTGAATTAAGGATTGAAGATTAAACTTTGAATTTTATAGGAACTAAAATCAAACTTTTAAATTTTAAAACGACTAAAACCAAACTTTTGAATTTTATGAGTACTAAAACTAAACTTTAAATTTTATAGAGACTAAAATCATACTTTACAAATTTTGTAGGGATGAAAAAAATACTTGCCACGTGACAGTCACATCACCCAAAATATTTACGTATACAATGTTGGTGTGAAACTCTGTTAGCCATTTAAACAATACATTAACAGAGTTAGACATGTGGATTAAAAATGACACATAGGGATCAAAATCATATGAAAAATTTTAGAGAGACGAAAAGTAAATTCTAACTATTTTAGAGGGAAAAAAGTTTCCTTTTATTATTAGATATAATAACAAAATAATCAACTATTCAAATTTTTTATCATAATATATTGAGATATATAAATTTAAAATTACAAATTTGTTTTTTTAATAAAAGAAATTTATGTACCTATCATTGTTTCACACACCTCCTTCACATTCTTTGTTGATAAAATTCAATCAAATTCATCCGGTTGTTAAAATAAAAAATACTTGAATTGGATTAGATGAATCATAAACAATTCAATCACTTTTATTTTCAAATTTAATAAATCATCTAATTAATACGTAATAGATCAAAATTAATTCAACATAATTTTTTAATATTCTCTTTCTTCTTTCTCTTTTCCTTCATTCTCCCTTCTTTATTCTTTTTCTCCTCTCTCTTTTCAAACTAAATGAACTCAATTGTGAACAAATTAGTTCAGATTAAAGTTAGATCTATTGAGTCCAATATTATAATAAAATCTTAAAATATTACTTAAAAAAATATGATTTTTCAAAATATTTTTGGAGAAATGGAATAGTCCAACAAATCATGTCTTTTTCATTCCTGCCAATTAGAGGTGGCAAAATAGGTCAGCCCAGCCTGATGATTCTCTAGGATCTTCTTGAGTCAAAGCTCTCCAAAAATTCCAAAGGTAGGAGCTAGCTGAATTCATGTAAAAGGCAACAAAGGGAAAGAAGAAACAAGGAAAATGTGAGTGAGAAATGAATGATTAAGGAACTCACCACTTACTCAAATATTGAGGAAGATAAGAGCATGATGAGGTTCGCCACAAGCCTCTTGAAAACTTAATAAGAATTGAAGGCTCTTGTACAAAACAAGATAGAGATAAACTCTCGAGGTTGCAAAACAACTACAAATTCATTCATTCAAAGTTATGAGTACAAGAGGTGGATGAAGCCTTTTATAAGCTTGACTTCACACCTAAAAGGATTGTTCAGACATGGGATTAGATGTTCATCCATGCAAGGAACCATCTAATCTAGCTAGCCAAACAAAGCTAAAGACTATACTATCTACATAGCCAAACAAACAAGTCTTTAAGCCTTAATGTACTTGAGACTTGAATTGAAGATCTACAAATGAAAAACAAATGACATTTAAATGACATTCCAACAAGATACACATGCTTCTAAGGAGTAAAGGTGGAAGCTCATACAAAGTATAAGATTGGGCTTAAGCTTAGGCTTAGGCTTGAGGCTTCCAAGCTCTTGAGCATCTTTATCTTTTGAAGCACTTTTCTTGTAATCTCTTTAATCTTCCTCTTATCATTGTGCCTCTGAGTGCTTCAGTATCCTTTGTCTCTTTGTCCTCTTGGATATCTTTTTTAGTGCTAATCAAGTTCTCATCAAGCTCTCCTTCTTGAAAAGAATTTTCCCTCAAATTCGACTTTGAATTCCTAAAAAAGAAGACAAGTTTGTTACATGAAAAGTATGAGTTCCCTCATATGATTGAGGCATATCCAAGATATATACATTATCATTTATTTTCTTTATTACTTTGAAAGGATCATCTCCCTTTGGGAGTAGCTTAGATTTTCTTAAGTTAGGAAATTGCTCCTTTCTTAAGTGAACCTATACTAGGTCGCCTTCTTCAAAAACATTTTGTGTTCTTTTCCTTATTAACCTTGTTAGCATATTGTCAACCTTCTTCTCAATGTGAGAATGTGCCTTAGCATGCAAATCTTTAACAAATTGAGCTTTGGAAGCTCCATCACAATTAAGCATAGCTTTCGCATTACGTAAAGGTAAAAATTCAAAAGGGGTTAAGAGATTAAAATCATACACCAATTGAAAAGGAAAGTGTGGGATGTAGTAGTTTTAACTACCCTATTGTAAGCAAACTCAATGTGTGGTAGTCATTCCTCCTAAGTTTTAAGGCTTTTGCCCACAAAACACCTCAGAAGTTGGGATAAGATTTTATTAGTTACCTTAGCATGGTCATCCGTTTAAGGATGAGAAGCAGTAGAAAAGAGAAGCTTAGTGTCAAGCTTACTCTAGAGGATCCTCCAAAAGTGAATAAGAAACTTGGAGTCCTTATCAAAAACTATATTCTTAGGAAGACTATGCAATCTAACCACTTCCTTAAAAAAGAGATTGGCCACTAAGTAAGTATGAAATGGTCATTCTAGATAACCTATCTAAAACCACAAAAATAGAATATTTCACACTTTTAGACCTAGGTAAGCCTAAAACAAAATCCATAGAAAGATCTACCCAAGGCATAATAGGGATAGGAAGAGGTGTATAAAAACCATGGGGTTTAACCTTACCTTTGGCTGACTTACAAACTAAGCATATATCATAAATATGATGTACATCTCTCTTCATATGAGGCCAAAAGAAGTGCTTTAATAAATCTTATATGTTTTGTACTCCCCAAAAGTGCCTCATGAGGCCACCTTCATGTGCCTCTTTAGCCAACAGTTCCCTTATGGAACTTTTGGGCACACATAATTTTTTGTCCTTAAAGAGAAATTCATCATGACTATAGAAACCTCCATTGGCTACACTGGCACAAAGATTATAGATTTCTTTAAAATACTCATCTTTAAGGTAAAGTTCTTTAATATGCTTAAAACCAAGAAGTTTAGTTTCGAGCATGGAAAGCAAGGAGTGCCTCCTAGATAAGGCATCAGCCACAACATTGACTTTCCTTGTTTGTGTTTAATGACATAAGGGAATTATTCAAGGAGTTATACCCACTTAGCATTTCTTTTATTCAACTTATTTTGGTTTTACAAATGTTTAAAGGCCTTATGATCATTGTGGATCACAAACTCCTTTAGCAACAAGTAGTGCTACCACACTTGTAAGGATCTAACCAGTGCATAAAGCTCTTTATCAAAGGTGGAAAAAATTATTTGAGCATTTTTTTTTATTTTTCACTAAAGTAAGCTATAGGGTAACCTTCCTAAAGCAACACTACCCCTATTCCCGCATTGGAAGCATCACACTCAAGTTCAAAGATTTATTAAAGTTTGGGAGTGCTAGGATGAAGGCATTGGTGAGTCCTTCTTTTAGAGTTTGGAAAACTCTTTCTTGACTCTCTTCCCATTTAAAACCTACATTTATTTTTACTATCTCATTTAGGGGTGTAGCTAGGGTACTAAAGTCTTTAACAAAACGCCTATAAAAATTGGGTGTTAGCCAACTTCGTATGGCCTTCACCTTTTCTACATCCACTTTGACTCCTTCAAAGCCCACTACGTAGCCTAAAAAATGACTTTATTGGTACAAGATGTGCATTTTTCTAGGTTAACATACAAGCATTCTTTTTTTAGCAACAAAACATACATTTAACATGCATTACATGGTCATCAACACAATTAGAGTAGACATGTATATCATCAAGGTACACTATCACGCATTTTCCTATGAGAGATCTACGAACATGATTCATCAACCTCATGAAAGTACTTGGGGCATTCATTAGCCCGAAAGGCATAACCAACCACTCATAATGTCCCAGTTTAGTTTTAAAAGCAGTTTTCCATTTGTCACCCTCTTTCATACGAATTTGGTGACACCCATTTCTCAAATCAATTTTTGAAAACACACATGCACCATATAACTCATCAAGGAAATCATTTAGACGTGGGATAAGGTGTCTATATCTAACCGTGATGGAATTAATAGATCTACAATCCATACACATTCTCCAAGTGTCATCCTTTTTAGGAATAAGGATTATTGGAACAGCACAAGGACTCTTACACTCCCTTACCAACCCTTTGTTCAAGAGTTGTGTAACCTATCTCTAGATCTCCTTGGATTATTCAAGATCGACCCTATATGCAGGACGGTTTGACAATGAGGCACTTGGCTTGAAGTCTATTTGGTGCTCAATTCCTCTAATAGAAGGCAATCCTTGAGGCATCACCTTTGGAAGAATGTCCTTGAACTCTTCAAGCATCTGCTCAAAAGCTGTAGGTAAATTTTCTAATGAAGAATTCAAAACAAGACACATATTAGTGTGCAAGAGTAGCAAAGGTTCTTTTTTGTTTAAAAGCACTTTTTTCAAATATTTTCTACTAACTAACAAACTTTCATTTTTACTATTTTTTATCCTTCTTTTCTTTGATTTTCTTCTCTTTTTCTCTTTCTTTTTTTTCTTCTTCTATCTTTTTTTTCATTTTAATTTGATCTTCTATAACTTTCCTAGGAGTTAAGAATTTAAGAGTTATCTTATTATCCTTATGGACAAAGGAGAATTTGTTTGTAACACCATCATGTGTCACCGTTCTGTCAAATTGCCAAGGCCTTCCCAATAGGACATAAATGGCTTCCATTGGGACAACATCACAGAGGATTTCATCCCTGTACTTACCCAATGTAAGGGCAACAGGTACCTGTTTGTCTACAATCATTTCTTCTTGTTCACTCAACCACTAAAGTTTATAGGGCTTAGGATGGGGGATAGTATGCAAGCAAAGTTTTTCAACTAGTCTTTGACTAGGCACATTTACACTGCTACCACCATTTATGATTAAAGAACAACATTTTCCTTAGACCATACATCTTGAGTGAAAAATATTTTTCCTTTGGGATTGATCATCTGTAATGAAGGCACTCATGAGTCTTCTTACCATCAAAAGATCTCCTTCATATGGTACTTCACTTAAGTATCCACCTTCACTTCCAAAAGTTGAAGTTTCTTCCTAGGAACTCTCACTTTCAATGTCTTCATTATCTCTCAGAATCATTGTTTTTTTATTTAGGCATTATCTCTTAATATCTACCTTCCTTATATGATTATAATTCTAGAGCTTAAGCTTGTGATCGTGCTACATTGAAATCACACTCGTGGATCGTCTTAACTCAACTTAGATCCTCCATTGAACACAATTTCCATTACTACGCTAAAGTTAGGAATAGAATTTTAGGGATCTTCAGAGTAATAATCACGAAATCAAAACATAAGGTTAAAAGAATTAAAAGTATAAAATGGATAGAGTTAGAAATGACTCGCCACTGATCTTATAGAAATCAGATAAGAGGGATCGAGATTCGCCACAAGTCTCATGGAGAACTTGATGAGAATTAAATATTCTAATCCAAGAACAAGTTGAGAGAATTCTCTCAAATGCTTACTTAAGCACATTTCATTAAAATGAACCAAAAATTCATATAAAATGCCTAAGGTCAGCTATTTATACATGCATAAGGCACGAACGTATTTGAATCGGCCTAATTGGGCCTTGGGCCGTGACTTATAAAGGAACTCTCGCGAATATTCCAGTAGAGACTTGCCTAGTGGTCGTGCGTCCATAAGCGGAATGCTCCAATAGGCATGTGCAATGGACTCCAAGCTTCATCCAAGGTGCAGAGTTGTCCTAGGACTCATCATCCAAAAAGCACCAAGGGTCGTCCGCATCCAAAGAGTGCTTAGCATCCATAGATTCTAGATGCATCCGAATAATGCCTGCGTCCATAGTCCATAGACTGTAGGTGCGTCTAAAGGCCAGAACTAAGGTTTTTAATACAAAGTAAACAAACTAAAAGGAACTATACAAAGTCCTACAACCACTATGGAGGTGAATCTTCCCCCTTGGGCCTCCGCAAGCTCAATATCCCTTTCCATGCTCTTCATACCTTCCCCACTTCGTATCACTTCCCTAAACACTTAAAACACTTAATGTTACTTGATTTATAGTTTTAGAGTTAGGATCATTTACCTTACCTTTTCTTTGTGGCCTTTGAAGGGTGCATTCCCTTTCTTGGGACTTTTGTCCCTTTTCTTAAGGAGTTTTTCTTCTTTCCTTTCCTTACCCTTCTAGTTTGAGCTTGTTGTAGGGTAGGCTTTCTTTTCATGCCTTCTAAGTTGAGATTCGACCTTAGAGGCTTGGTGCACAAGTGTAGAAATAAAAGTTTATTCATGCAACTCAACAACATCTTGAATGTCTCTATTTAAACCATTCAAAAATCTAGTCATTGTGACTTCTTGTGATTCAACAAGTTGAATTTTAATCAAAGTAACTTCCATCCCTTTATAAAATTCTTCTCCACTTTTAGAACCTTGAAATATTTTTTGCAACTTTACAAATAAATCTCTTTTGTAATAACATGGTACAAATCTCTCTCTCATCTCTCTTTTGAGTTCCTCCCAAGATTCAACAGATGCTTGTCCCATACACCTTATTTGGAGGGCAATCTCATTCCACCAAATCATCCTTCAAAAGAAAAAGAAATTAACCTAACCTTTATCAAACCTTCACAATCAATACAGTCAAGATTTTTCTCTACCTTTAATTCCCAATCATAATAGTCATTTGCATCACCTTTACTAGAAAATTGAGGAATTTTACCTTTGATGAGTTCCCATGGATTTTTCTTTGATTCATCCTTAGGCCTCTCATATCTCCTTACAATCCTCTCACTTCTATGTGATCTACTAGACTTATTATTATGACTTTTACAACTTTCATCATGATTATCTCTGCATTTTTTACTTCGTCACTTCTTTTTTACTTTATTTTACTTAATGTTCTTATTTTTGCATTCACACTATGTGAATCTACTCTTATTGATTCTAAACCACCTCCTAACTTCTCAATTTTATCCTAAAGCTTTTTCATATACTCTATCATCATCTGAGACTTAGGAGAAAGATCCTTCATATTAAAGCTTAAACTAACCATCTTTGTCTCACTCTTTTTTCTCCCTTGCTAAACACCTACAAAGCTTCCACAAACCTCAAACACGTGCACCTAAAAATGTAAGAAAAACAAAGGAAAAGCTCACCACTCCTTAGTGTTTACACTCGCACTTGTGCGTGCACATTTTAGGGGCTTTTTCTTTAATGTACTATTTTACCTTTTACCACTATTTCTCCATATTTGGTTTGTATAAAAGTATTAATTCTTTGATGAAACTTTTAGTTTCAAGTGAAATACATCAAATCTCATAAGACTTTTAAGAATTCCTAAGAAGAAAAATTCAATGACAAAACTAAAGAGGCCAAGAAATTGGCAAGCAAAAAAACATAAGAAATGAAGCTAAACTCAAGTGGAATTTGATAGACAAAATGAATACTCAAAAAAAAGGAATTAAGAACAAGAATATGCATAGGATTTGCCATACAAAACTCATTATATCCAACCAAGATAACAACTTAATACAAATTCCAAAACAAGTGCCTACTAGCATGTTGATGTAACTAGCAATCTTTTTCACATGGATCTTTAACCAATCTTTTCATACTTTTTCCAGTGGCTTTCATTTGTTTTTAACACTCTCTTAATGCCACAAAAACATACTTTTTACAGTAATACACTTTTTATTTTCTTGGCATGCAAGTAACCTAAAACAACATGCAAACACCAAGATTTTCCAACACAATTTTCTAGCACTTTACACTACACTTTCACGTGACATTTCCACAATCATAAGGCATGCATTTTCAATTATCAATACTGCAATACACTTATACAAAGCTAAACCAATTTCAAATATTCAATTGAGTAAAGTGAAAGCAATTAATCACCAAGGCAACTCAAGAACACACATGTTTGGTACAAGAACACTAACAACTTCTCATGGGCATTTCAACAAACATTTCCCAAAGCCCTCATGCAAGAACTTCATACGTGACTCAATTTGCAAGAAAGAAACCATGGATGTACAATTGAAAGCTAGGGAAAAAAAACCCACAAAAAATTGAAGAAAACAAACCAAAGGAAAGCATGTTTCAAGCATCCAAATTTTGTGAGTACTTACATGGTAGTCGTGAACATGGTGGATGAATGCTTGATTCAATGAAGGTTTTCCCTTCCAATGACGTGAGGAAATAGACCCAAGATGCTCTGAGTACCACTTGATGACTCCTTAGTATCTTCTTGAGTCAAAGCCCTCCAAGAACACCAAAGGTAGGAGCTAGCTAAATTGATGTAAAAGGAAACAAAAGGAAAGAAACAAGGAAAATATAAGTGATAAGGAAATGATTAAGGAACTCACCACTTACTCAAATATTAGGAAGATAAGAGAATGATGAGATTCACCATAAAGCTTGATAATAATTGAAGGCTCTTATACAAAACAAGATAGAGATAAACTCTCAAGGTTGCAAAGTAACTACAAATTCATTCATTCAAAGTTATGAATACAAGGGATTGGTAAATCCTTTTTGTAAGCTCAACTTCACGCCTAAAAGGTTTGTTTGGATATAGGATTAGATCTTCATCCATGCAAGGAACCATCTAATCTAGCTAGCCAAACAAAGCTAAAGACATACTATCTACACAGCCAAACAAACAAGCCTTTAAGTCTTAATGTACTTAAGACTTGAAGTAAAGATCTACATATAAAGTACAAATGACATTCCAATGAGATACACATAATTCTAAGGAGTTAAGATGCAAGCCCATACAAAATATAAGGTTGGGCTTAGGCTCAAGGCTTCCAAGCTCCTTAGTACACCTATCTTTTGAAGCACTTCTTCTTGTAATCTCTTTAGCCTTCCTTTTGCCACTAGGCCTCTGATTGCTTGAGTATCCTTTCCCTCTATCCTTTTCGATATCTTTTTTAGTGCTAGTTAGATTCTTATCATAGCCCGACAAAATAGGCCAAAGAGAAAAAAACAGGATAAGTCGAGCTAATTTTTATATGTGCTGCTATTTTGCTAGCTTAGGCTAGGTCAATTCAAACCCCTTTTTTTACTTAAAAATATCTATATTTTAAAAGGAATTTTTAAAAAAGAAAATTCTTGACCAAATCGGTGCAATTGTTTTGGGGCTAACCTTTTTGGGCCCATCCAGTTGGACCAATTTGACTCAATTCTATTTAGGCCAATTTGTTTAAGCGTAGCCTAACTCAACCCAATGGGCCACCAAACTAGCATGTAAGACAAAATCCATTTTACCATCCCTAGTCACAATAATACCATGGGGAAAGTAAATTTAAAAGAAGAGAAGCAAATACCATAAAGAAAGTAGATTCAAGAGAAGAGAATGAAATATGTCACATTACAATTATCATCCCATTAGTACCTAATATCAGTAACCTTCACTACAAAATTGTATTTAATTGAAGTCCAACAAACCTCCTCTTCTTCTATTGGTGATCATTTAACCCATGAATTAGTATTTTTTAGCATTGGCCACAATATACATGAGTTTTAACTAGTTTGTGATGATAATATTTTCAAAAAAAACTCTAAGGACCTTTTGGGGTGGTTGCGAGTTTTTAGTTTTTAGTTTTCAAATGCAATTTTCAAAACAAAATATGTTTTGGCTAAAATAGGAGTTGAAATGATTTTTAACTCAATTTTAAAACAGTTTTACATTCATTTTTAAAACAAAAGAAGGTTTTGTGAATTTGGTTTTTAGTTTTAAAATTTATTCTTCCACTATATTTAAAAATTATCATTCTTGATATTGTCATCATCATCACCATTGCCACCACTGCCACCACCATATTGCCACCATCATTGCTGCTACCACTACCACCACCACTGCTATCACCACCACCATCATCGCTACCATCATTCCTACCAACACATAAATACACTCTTACACTAATTTTAACAAGATAGAAAAGTTTCAAAGTAAGCTTATTTTGAAACTAAAAATTAATTTTTGAAACCAAAAAAACTAAAAATTAGTTTTGGTTTAAAAAAATTTTAAACTTGCAACTAAAACTATAACACCCCATTTTTTGTTTGTTTGTAATATTAAGTAATTGCCTAATATATTTTATCACCTTTTAGATAATTATATTTTGTGAATAATTAAATATATTGTATTTTTGAGAAAATATATGTTACTTAAAGATCAGGTAATATTTGAATTCAAATATAAATAACAACTTTTAGATATTTAAAAAGATATTATCTATATTTAAAAACATTATCTTTAGGTTTTAGAGATATTTGATAGTAGATAAATATTTAAATTTAAACAATAGATATTTATGTCAATGTAATTACAGTTATTTGTAATTATTATTCTCTTAATTAGGATTAACTGTCAACCCACTAAATTAGTTGAACTATTATATATACACTTTACTAAAATGTACTCATTTTACTTTGTTCTTTTGTGGGCATTTTACCTCTTGGTTTCATTGAATTGGTATTTCAAATTGGTAATAAGCCTAAACAAGGTTTTAAAATTATGGTAACAGATTTGTTGTGTTTTGGCCACAATCACGATATTATTGCGGTCATAGACACCTCAAAAACCTTACCTTGTTCTTTTGTAGTCATTTTACCTCTTGGTTTCATTGAATTGGTATTTTAAACTAGTAATAAGCCTAAACAAGGTTTTAAATTCTGATAACCGATTTTTTGTGTTTCGACAACAATCGTGGTATTATTGCGGTTGCAAACACCTCAAAAACCTTGATTTTGCTGTTGATATTATGGTCACAGATGATTTCTTAAAACTTTGGTCCTTGATATTATAGGAAATTATGGACAAACATGACTGATGATGAATCATTTAATGTGGATATTAACCTAAATTGGTAAGGTCACTAGACCTTCTAGGGGCTACTCGGTAGTTAACCTCCAATGGTCATGCCTGATCCCACGAGTCATAGTATATGTGCAAGCTAAGTAAATCCTGACATGCTACCATATGGTATCATGTTAGTGTGGGACAGATCAACCAAAGGCTTGAGTCGTATTATTGCTAGCCCATTCCTGATGATAGATTGGTATCACATGCATATGAAGAAGAGACTAGGTTGCATCGCTGTCATTCATATGCATTCAAGTAAATCTTTTGTGTGATTGTTATGCTTATGTTGTTACTTGTTGCTTGGTGTGGTGTGTGTGCTACTTATGTTGGACTCGCACCACGAGCTTGAGTGAGATATTTTTCTCGCTTCTTTCTATTGTGTTGTTTGTGTTTGGGCTGAATGTAATTTGTAGGTGACAATGTTAAGCTAGAACTAAAAACTTAAGACATTGTTGTTTTATTATTGTTGCTTTATTATTTTAGTCACTAAGTAGGGTTATTTAGGGAACCTTGCTCTGATAGGTCGTGACATCAAGTCTGAATTTGTTTCTTTTATTTATCCATATTTACTTGTTGAATTTTAAGGATATGACCTTTAAAGTGTCATGGCTTGTTTTAAGTTTATTTTTTTACATTTTGGTTTAGTATATGTGAACTCTATTCGCTTTGAATGAATAAATTAGTCATTATTCCCTATATTTTCATTTATATAAGTTTAAATATAGTTAAGGTAAAGGGTTTCACAAAATCCACTTAAAATGAAGCCTAAATTATTAGTTATTAAATTAATTGATATGTATGCATTGTGACACTCATTTATTTACATATTTCACTAATGTAGAAAAGGCATTTTACATCGATTAAAATCAACCTTTTACATTGGTTACATAACTAATATAGAATAAGGCAATTTAAAAGTTTGGACTTTTACATCGGCTTTGTAATCAATATAAAAAGTAACTTTTACATTGGTTACTTCCACTATCGATGTAAAAAGGACGACTGTTTACATTAGTTAAGAGCACAACCGATATAAAAAGTCATCATTTTTACATTGGTTATAGAAAAAATAAATGTTCACTATCAACGTTCTCTAAACTCAAAATTGCACTAAACAAACTAAATTTTTTAAACTATAATTATAAAAATAAATGTTCTAAACCATATTAGGCTTTATATTTAAACTATTTAGAAGAATTACTAATGCAAAAGGAAGAACTTTGTCCAACTTTGCCTGATGTGATCAATTTCTACATCAAGGAATGGTGTTGCATTATCATTGAATACCTAGAATTTCAAATAAGATTTAAAACAATAGGTCATAAACTAAAGAAAACATAATTAATCTTTGTTAAAAGTGTTGTATTTACCTTCATCCATGAAACAATAATAGTTGTAGAGACAATGCTAGGTAAATGTTTCGTCACATAATACTCACATTCATAACTCCCACGTTGTTTTTGAATCTACAAATAAAGAAGAATTTAAATAATAAAATTAAATATTGAAGTTAACAAGTATTATAAATTGTAATTGAACTACGATTTTTAAACTACTTATTAGGACTAATCAGGCATGGTTTCTTTATTTGTGACGAATGCTTACCCAACATCCTACCATAAACTTAAAAAGCACTATCATGAATCAATAATCAATGAGGGTTGTTCCAAAAAGTTAAAAGTTATACTAGAAATTTATATGTATTACAAGTAAGTATTTGTCCAATATTTTATATATCTCTTTGCCTAAGTTATGTCCTAATGAACAAAAAAAGAAAATAACGTCTTGTGGGCAAAGAAAAAGCAATTGTCAATGGAACCTACTCTGAACACTTGATTTTGTCCCCTCCCTCCCTTTTTACAAATAATGTCCAAATGAAAAAAAACAAAAATAAAAAGATAAAAACAGTAAAAAAATATTAAAAGAAAAGAAGAAAATCAAGCTCTTTGGACATATGTCCAAAAAGCTGAAGAGGAGAAAAGAAAACAAAATGAAAATCGGAGATTGAAGCTTTGGACAAGCTCTTTGGATGTGTGTCCAAAGAGCCAAAGGCTGCACTTGGTTGCATTAATTCTAAACTGTTTGGATGAACGTCCTAAGAGCCAAAACCCATACTACCCTTTGAATACTCTTCCAAAGGGGTTGGCCTCGTTCTACACTGCCCTTCCCACACCCTTTGGATGAGCAACCATGCCTACACTTCCTTTAGACACGAGTCCAGAAGAATTTGTCCCTTTTCTGCATTTTCTTTGGATGAGAGTCCAAAGGAATTTGTCTTTTTGTCACTTCCTTTGGACAAGAGTCCAAAGGAATTTGTCCTCATTGCACTTCCTTTAGACGAGAGTCCAAAAACATTTGACCCTTTTCTTTACTTCTTTTGGACTATAGTCCAAAGGAATTTGTTTTTTTGGCACTTCCTTTTGACGAGAGTCCAAAGGAATTTGTCCTTTTCTACACTTTCTTTAGACTCATCCAAAGGAATTTGTCCTTTTTTGCAATTCCTTTAGACAAAAGTCCAAAGGAATTTGTTCTTTTCTACACTTCCTTTGGACAAGAGTCTGGAGGAATTTGTCCTTTCTACATTTCCCCTTTGGACGAGCATCCAAAATAGTTTGTTTGTTTTGTTGCATCTCTTCCAACCCCTTTGGACAAGCTCATATGTGCTGCTACACGTTACCCAACCCCTTAGGACGAGAGTCCACTCTGTGTCAATGGCTACAACTTTACAGAAAAGAACTTCTACTTTTCTACTCTTGACTCAACTTTTCTGCTGCTCAGCTTCATAGGTAATAGCTCCTGGATAGCCTTTTAATGATGACACATAGTCCAGAACCAGCTTTCCATTAAACTTCCTATCCAACCGTTGACAATTTCTCTCCTGCGTTACAACTTCAATTCAACTTTATACTCAAGGAATTAGTTTTTGTTGACAAAAAGGGCCCCAAGCCAACTTTCCATTAAAGACCTTACTTAGCCATTGACATTTCTCTTAAGGCATTATGGCTTCAGTTCAAAATCCAGATCAATTAATGTTGTGATCCAAGGAGGTCTATAAATAAAACAAACCAAACCCACGAGAGGGACCTTTAAAAAATTGAAAGGGGGAAAGGTTGGAGAAAAGGAGCTAAGAGAAGAAAATAAAAATCGAGAAGGTAGATGAACTCTCAAAGCTTGGACAAGTAGGAAAAACCTATGTGCAAAAGCAAGTACTGCTAAATCCCTTGTCTTCTTTATTGATTGCGTATAACTCTGATTTTCATCACCATGTAGTCTTATTTCACAACCTTTGGGCCCCCTTTTTGGAGGGCTCCTTTCCTTCTTTTTCTTCTCTACATTTACTATTATGTGCTTTTTGTTTCTTCTCTCCACAACCCACAGCCTTTGGACACAAGCTCCAAAGGCCGGTTCCTTTTATCTCTTTCTATTTTCTATTACCTTTCGTCCATGCCTTTGGACGCAGAACCCAAAGGCTAGTCCCTTTTTCTTTCTGTGTCATTTGTTATACCTTTGTTGCTCATCTATGTCTTTGGACGCAATAGTCTTGAATGTTTTCTATCATGCCTTTGGACATGGAGCCCAGAGGCTAGTCCCTTGTTCTTTCTGTGTTATTTACTATACCTTTGCCACTCATCCATGCCTTTGGATGCAACAACCTTGAATGTTTTTCTCTCATGCCTTTGAACGTGGAACCCAAAGGCTGGTCCCTTTTTCCTTCTGTGTCGTTTACTGTACCTTTGTTGCTCGTCCATGCCTTTGGATGTAGTAACCTTGAATGTTTTTCTATCATGCCTTTGGACGTGGAACCTAGAGGCTGGCCTCTTTTTCTTTCTATGTCATTTATTATGCCTTTGCTGCTCGTCCAGGCCTTTGGATGTAGTAGCCTTGAGTCTTTCCTTTTCACTTTTGTTGTTATCTATTTCTGTGCTATTTGTCCCCAGCTTGTCAAGCGAGAGCCAAAGGCTAGCTGATAAGTATTTAGTCGTCAATAAAAATATCAAAAATAACTAGATTACCTATGATTTCTATAGCATAGGGTCAACATAGGTCGAATCTCTCAAGGACACGTTATTCGTGTGATGCCTAGTGTAGAAAGCTGAGAATTGTGTAGAATATGGGAATGTAGAATGCAGAATCAAACAAAGAATGTAAAGGTAGGGGGGTTTTGTTGGAACTACAAAGTAATCATAGAAAGTAAACTAACTAGCTAAGAAATTAAGGACAAACAAACAATGAACAAATACTTAACATATCGATCCAATGATTTAGCAAGTAATTGGTTCTAGTTCCGAGTAATGCATGTGATTCCAAACCAATCTAAGTCTTAATACAATCGCCTAACATTCGTCCATTGTCTATTAAGGGCTTACATAATCGCGGCCTCGAGTTAACAGGGATTATACACGTGGTTGATTTTAGGCTTTCTATCAATTACCTACAAAGTTGCTAGATTGGTTTTGATCAATCCCTAACCTAACGTGATCTATTCTTACACATGCATGATCATGACACAAGCAAGAACAGAGAAACGAACAGGAATCACAAACAAAAAAGTAGAGAAATGCAAACCCATTTCATTACAATACTATTATATCGATACATGGAGTTGTGGATACATGGAATTATGGACTCAGCCTCCCATAACGATCACCATGGCAGAGCTACAGTGTTCCACTGAAGATGGCTAGGTACAGAGGGGTTAGTCCACCAGAGTGTGCCAGCTAACTGGTCAATCTTCTCTAGTAACCGACCACTACCCAGACCTTGAACCTGCATCCACTCAATTGACTAGACGCCATACTAAAGCACCATGAAACACTAATCATGGAACGAGAGTGTATGTACGAATGACGGAGCAATGGAGGTCGTGGTGAGTATGAATGTGTAACCAATGAATGAGCTACGTCTCTCCTTATATACATGTTTGACTACTAATTAACTAACCACACACTAACTGATTAACTAACAGCTAACTGAAATAACAGACTTAACGGGCTAACTAACTATTTCCTAAATGACCACGTGCTCGAAATCGCTGGAGCAAAATCGGTCTTGCTGCCGGGATGAATCCAGATAGACGGGACAACTTTGGCATCTGGAGTCGGCTATTAGAGTCGAAGTCAACACACGGATTGGATTCGATTATAGACTCGCCAGCTATTCAGAATTCGACTCGGCACCATCTCGTCATGCCAATTCTTCATTACTGTCATCCCAGACTTCTTTGGAACTACTTGTTTCGGACTAACCCATTGGCTGTCCGAGATAGGATAGATGATCCCTGCTGCAAGTAGTCTCGTCACTTCTTTCTTGACTATATCCAGGATGGTCAGATTCAGTCGCTTCTGTTTCTGTCTTATTGGTCGGACTTCTTCCTCCAATAAGATTTTATGCATATAGATGGAGGGGTTGATCCCAGGAAGGTCGGATAACGTCCACCCAATTATCTTTTTATGCTTCCTCAAGACATTCAAAAACTTCTCCTCTTGCTCCCGGTGGAGGTTGTTAGCTATTATAATTGGGAAGTGTTGGTGGTCGTCTAGGTAGGCATACTTCAAATAATCCAGTAATGGCTTTAGTTTAGTGGGTGGTGAATGAGGTGGGGAAAATTTATTTGTTGATCTTAGAATCGGTTGGCTAACTCTATTCAAATGCGGAATTAGTTGTCTAGAGCCGGACTTGGCCTTTGTTTGCTCGCACTCTAGGTTACCAGAATCTGATTTGGCTTCCGACTGACTTATGGAATCGGTCTCTACTTCCTCTAGGTTGATGGAGTCAGTCTCAACTTCTTCCAGATTGTTGGAGTCAATCTCAGCCTCCTCTTGATTGTTGGAGTCAAACTCAGCTTTCATCAGCTTTTGGAATCAGTTGCCAGAATCGGACTCGGCTTCCACTATTGTTGCCACTTGTGCTCCTTCTGATCTTTTTGGTGTGAGTAATTTGAAGTCTTACACAACTGGAACACTATGGGTTTCCATCGTACCTGCATTCAAGGTCATTTAACTCAAACAATTCAAAGATATGGACCAAGTCAGCAAGGTCAGCAATATTATCCACGAAGTCGGAAAGATCTTGCATGTTAAGCATGTTAAGCATGTTAACAGAGTGGGATACATCTTTCACCTAATCGAAACAGTCCATTACATCAGGTATTTCAACAAAATGAGAGATTTTAGCCCTGCTAATGCCTAGTTGCATGTGCTCCTCAACAAGTTCATCAATAATATCGATACTAAAGAGTGAATGGTCTTCGGTGGGGTGCTTCATCACTTCAAAGATATTGAATTGCACCAGGTTGTCATCGAATTCCATTGAAAGGGTCCTGGCATGTACGTCACTCTTTGTTCTTGCAGTCATCAAAACCGGTCATCCCAAAATCAAGGTGGATCCTTTCCTAGACGTATCATCCTCCATATCCAGCACATAGAAGTCGACTAGAAAAATCAACTCGTCGACTTGGACTAATACATCCTCAAGAATACCTAAGGGTTGCACAACACTTCTGTTGGCTAAGTGAATTATCATTCCCGTAGGCTCTAGATCACCAAAATACAAAGACTTGTATATGGATGATGGCATGACATTGATCAAAGCACTTAGGTCCAACATGGCATCTGCAAAGGTACAGTTGCCAATGGTGCATGGAATAGAGAAAATTCCAGGGTCTTGACATTTCTTTGGCAAGACTTGTTACGATTTGGTAGTGACTTCTTCATTTTTTATTAACGCTAACACGACTCTTCCCATTTCGACTCCTCCTTTCAGCTTCTTCCTTTTGTGCATGCATAACTCCTTGAGGAATTTTGCATACTTTGGAATCTATTTGATAGCATCTAGGAGTGGGATGTTGATCTCTACCCTCCGGAACATCTTCAGCAAATCCTCATCAGTCTCAGATTTCCTTGCCGAGACTATCCGGGCAGGAAAAGATAATGGGACAGCTCTAGCCTGTTGCTGCACTCGGGAGTCGGCTTCCAATTCGGACTCGACATTGACTGGTCTTGGCTTTGGCTGTGGCGCAAACTGCCGTGGTAATTCTCTACCACTTCGTAGTGTTATGGCACTCACTCCCCCTTTTGGATTTGGAATTGTTTGAGAGGGAATATTTCCATAACTAACCGACTACACCTGACTCACAATGTTGGCTAGTTGTCCTACCAACATTTTTAGATCTTGAATCGTGGTGTTTAAATTTTGTTAAAATTGCACATTATTTGCATTCATCTGCTTCATCCACTCTTCCATCAAAGATGAATTATCCTATAGTGGAACCTATTGTTGCTGATGTCAGAATGTTGGTGCTTGGTATTTTGGAACCGGCTATTGATAGCTGTTTTGGTCTGGAACCAGCATGCTTTGTGTGGATCTAAATCCCTGGGTCATATACTGCCCTTGACTCGAACTTGGTTGATGTTGCTGCCTCCAGAACTATTGACCATCACACTATCGACTCGGATACGGCTACCTACCATATTGATATCCACCTATTGCTCTAACAATCTCGGCATTGTCCGACTCGATTTCCTATAACTTAGGGCACATATTGGTTGGGTGCTCCACAAAAGTACATATGCCACAAAATTTTACTTGTGCACTCGGCTGATGTTGTCTAACAACAAGCTGCCTCACCAATGATGTCAACTCGATCAGCTGATTTTCTAACCTCAGGTTGTCAATCGTGCCGACTTCGTTCACCACTCAGGACATGACGGCTCCTCTGGTCCCAAATTGTTGTGTGTTGCTTGTCATATTTGAGATCAGGTGTCTTGCTGCTGCTGGAGTCTTATCCATCAATGCTCCACCGCTTGCAACATCAATCATGTTTCAGTCCATCATCATCATGCCTTCATAAGAGTATTGAATTAATAACTGCACACTAATCTAATGGTGGGGACATGTGGCGCACAATTTGTTGAATCTTTCCCAATATTCATGCAAAGTTTCTCTAGAACGTTGCCTGATCCCACAAATCTCCTTTCGGATGGTCACGGTTCTGGAAGTCAAATGGTCATGCTTCATGTCCCCCCATGTGTTGAACAGAACCGGCTGCAAGTATAGTCAATCCTTGGCGGCTCCATCTAGGGAAAAAGGAAACACTTTCATTTTGATGTAGTCCTTCGGTATCCCTTGCGACCTCATTGCGAAACATACCACGTGAAATTCCTTCAAGTGTTTGTGTGGATCTTCACCTGCAAGATCGTGAAACTTGGCAACAAGTGAATAAGTCCATATTTAAATTCGTATGATTGAGTCAGCTCCAGCTGTAGATACTAAATGCACCAAGGATGGTACAACACATCCAGCGTGGCCAACTCTTTAAGTGTTCTATTATTATTCTCCATCTTCTTTGGCTCGTGGGACTTATTATCGGAAATGTTAGGCTTTGAATTATTATCAAAACTATTAGATTCAGCAGAATCAGAATGGTTAGTTGTACAAGTGTTATTAACAGAATCAGGAATAGAAATAAAACTACTGCTACCACCTATGTCAGTACTTCTAAATTTTCTTAATCTATACAAAGTCCTATCTATTCCAGGGTCAAATTTATGTAAATTGTTAGAACTACCCCTAGTCATGCACTACGTAACAAAAAACAATTATGCAGAAAACTAATGCAATGATTAAAATGCAATAAAAAAATTATGCACAAAAAGTAAATGCAAGATACAGTAAACAAATTTGTGTAGAAAAATTGAAATCACTTACGTTGTTGCACACAACAGACTCAAACACACACAGACTCGATTATACATGCAGACTCGGCACATACTGTTTAGCACATACAGACTCGGCACATGTACAAACTCGACACATACAGACTCGGCACAGACAAATTCAGCACATACAGATTTGGCATATACACAAACTTATCACAAACACAAACAAAAATTGGGTACCCATAGACTCGACATGCAAAAAAAAAAAAACTTAGACTTGGTAAACTAAAATCAACACAAACTTAGACTCGACTCAAACTTGACACTTGATGAGTCACATTTTATACACCTTGCAAGGCCCTAAGATGTGTGTTTTAGAGATCATTCGGTGCCTAAGAATTGAGTATTAGCTAAGATTCATATTATGAACCTAAAAATAGAGAAAATATAAATCTGTGCTAATTCGAGGATTTTAGCTAATAAAAGACTTTTGCTTCTTTTCTTGTAGGATTCAACCGAGATGATCTCAGCCCATCATAAGAGGTCCAGCCGAGATGATCTCGGCCCATCATAAGAAGACTCAGCCGAGATGAAGTCGTCCTGGTCAGACCTATTCCATCTCTGCCAGGCTAGGCTTCTCGGTCTAGCAGCCCAATGAGGAGTGGCCTAAAGGTGTATCCACCTCAGCTCCAGCTTAGAGGCCACCTCAACTCCAGCTCAGTTGCCACGTCACTCCTGAAGAAGCTTGCAGTGCAAGTTACGCAAGGGTAGATTAGGAATCTAATTTGTAATTCTGTTAGGCTTCGTAGTTAGCACAATTTAGCAAAGTTTAGCTCTTGTATATATTGGAGGAGTTGTGCACTTTTTCAAGTGCCCCTGGAATTCATATTTTCCCATCTCCATTATTTCCATTCTCTCGCTCTCATCTTTTACACTCACGGTGGTACACGGTGCTATTATTGGCGCTTCTCTCGATTGAGGAAGTGTAGGTTAGGAACTAAGAAGCCGAAGGTTGCTAGAGGGGACCGATTGGATAACCAATGCACTCTAGTGGACCTGATCCTCAGCGTCCTAGCTAGCGGAGGTGAACCATCGCTGTCAACCATGGCGATCGTCGTGGAAGATGGAACCACCAAATCTAGGTCTTGTGTTTGTATTTCGTTTCCAATAATATAAGTGTTTTCTTATTTCTGATCTCTATTGCATTCTTGAAATCTAATTCTCTTGCTGCATTGCGATTGCACAAAGTAATGTGAACAATGTTAAGCTAAGCCGATCGGAACTAGTTTAACTAATATAGTAGGTAATCAATTAGAGAACCTAATTGAGAACGTAAAATCAACTCTGGACTTAATCCCTGCCAACTGATGAGGTAACGATTGCATAAATCCTCGGTATGGCAATGGACGAATGTTTGGCGATCGTCATAAGAACATTACAGGTTGATAAGGATTGTGGACTAAGTGAATAAACCAGAAGGACTTTGATTATTGGACTAAAACATGAACACAGTAGTAGCAGTAACAGTAGAGTAGTTAGCTTAACTGCATTTGCATTTTAGCTTAATTGCATTTTACCTTACTCCCATCCAAATCCCCCTATTTCCTGCTTTTCAGTCTGAGACAAAGTCAGTCCGACTCTGTAGCGTTTGTTGCACTTAGCCGAGACCGTGTCAGATAAGGCTTTGCCAAGTCCATATCAGACCAATCTCTGCCGAGAGCGAGTCGACACTCTACACTAGAGAATTTCAGTTTTACTTCAGTTTCCATATAAAATCACAATTGAGCACATTGTGTCCTTGAGAAAATTCGACCTAGGATTGACTATGCTATAGTTAGCTTTAGTCTATTTGATAAAGAAATACGACTTAAAATCGCTTTTACGCAAAGATTTAACACAAAATTGGCATGCTCTTTTATTACAGGATCCAAATCAAACAGACACAAACTTTAAAAATGACTTTATGACTTCAACAAACATAGGAACTACAAACTCGAGATTCGGCTATTACTCAGGTTTTGGCACACAAAGACACAAAAATATTTGTGTCCCCGACAACGACGCTAATTTGATAAGAGCGTTTTTAGTCGTATTCCATTTATCAAATAAACTAAAGCTAACTATAGCATAGTCAACCCTAGATCGAATTTTCTCAAGGACACAGTGTGCTCAATTGTGATTTTATGTGGAAACCGAAGTAAAACTGAAATTCTCGAGTGTAGAATGCTGACTCGCTCTCGGCAGAGACTAGTCCGATATGGACTCAGCAAAGCCTTATCCGACATGGTCTCGGCTAAGTGCAACAGACGCTACAGAGTCGGACTGACTCTGTCTCAGGCTGAAAAGCAGGAAACAAGGGGATTTGGATGCGAGTAAGGTAAAATACAATTAAGCTAAAATGCAAATGCAACTAAGCTAACTACTGCCAAAAAAAAAAGAACCATATGTTGCATTCAGTTTAGCATAGTTACTTGTAGACTGTAGCATACTTCCCTTTTTTTATTATTTTTGTACTTTCGTTACATAATTGACTTGCATTTTCTAACATTGCATTTCCTAACAGTAGTGTTTAGTAACTATTGATTTAGCTCTAATCTTGTTTGCATAATTTTTAACAATGCATGACTAGGAGTAGCACTGACCCCTTGTAAAATTTAGATCCTGAATTAGAACTAACTTTGCGTAGATTAAGGAAAGCTAGGAAGATAGTAGTAAATAATAGTAGTAGCTCTAGTGCTATCAATAACTCTAACCAGTTTTCTATTGATATTTCCCTTTCTAGTTCTAGTCATTTTGCAGAGCCAGGATAGATGGAGAACAATGACAGAACTCTGAAGGAGTTGGCTACACCAGATGTGGTGTATCAACCTTGGTGCATCTAATATCCACAGCTAGAGCCAGCTCAAACATATGAATTAAAATCTGGTCTTATTCATTTGCTGCCAAAATTTCATGGTCTTGTAGGAGAAGACCCCTACAAGCACTTGAAAGAATTCCACGTGGTCTATTCCACAATGAGACCGTAGGGGATCCCAGAAGACTATATCAAGATGAAGGTGTTCCCATTCTCGCTTGATGGAGCTGCAAAGGATTGGTTGTACCTTCAGCCAGCACTTTTCAACACCTGAGGAGACATGAAGCGCATCTTTCTAGAGAAGTTCTTTCCGGCATCCAGAACTGCATCCATTCGGAAAGAAATGTAGGATTAGGCAGCACATAGGAGAGACTCTGCATGAATATTGGGAGAGATTTAACAAACTCTATGCCACCTGTCCACACCATCAGATCAGCGAACAGCTGCTGATTCAGTACTTCTACGAGGGACTCTTAATGATGGATAGAAGCATGATTGATACAGCCAACGGAGGAGCATTGATGGACAAGACACCAGCAGCAGCAAGGCATCTGATCTCCAACATGGCAAGCCACACGCAACAATTTGGAGTCAGAGGGCCGAGTCCATCCTGTCTGGTGAGTGAAATCGGTGTAGCCTCCAATCAGAGGTTGGAAAATTAGCTGACTGAGTTGACATCGTTGGTAAGACAACTTGCTGTTGGACAACATCAACCCGCCTTGGCAGCAAAAGTATGTGGTATCTGTATTTCCGTGGAGCACTGATAATGACTTCTTTTTAGTCGTTTTGAACTCTTATCAAATAACTAAAGCTAACTATAGTATAGTCAACCCTAGGTCATTCTTCTCAAGGACACAGTATGCTCAGTTGTGATTCAATGTAGAGTAAACAGGAGTAAAATCTAAGTGTAGAGTACTGACTCACCTCGACACTGGCCGAGTTGCTCTCGGCAGAGACTGAGCCGAGATGATCTTGGTAGAGATAATCCGGCTTGGTCTCGGCTGAGTGCAGACGGACGCTACAGAGACGGACTATCTCTGTCTCAGACTCGAAAATAGTAAATAAGGGGGGTTGGAATACAATCGAAATCAAAACAGAAATCAACTACAATGCAAAACAGAAATGAACTACGATGCAAATGCAATTACACTACTCCTAATGCTAGTACTATTACTGTGTTCATGTTTAGTTCCAATAATCAAGGTTTTTCTGGTTCAATCACTCCAGTTACAGTCCATATCAGCCTCTAGTGTTCTTATGGCAATCGCCAAAGGTTCGTCCCTTTCCATACCGAGGATTTACACAATCGCTACCTCATCAGTTGACAGGGATTAAGTTCAAGCTGATTCTAGATCTTCAATTAACAATCGTTAAATGATTATCTACTGAATTAGCTAAACCAGTTCCAATCGGCTTAGTTTAACATTGTTCCACTACTATGTGCAATCGCAACGCAGTAATTGAACTAAGTTTAAGAATGCAATGGAGATCAGAATACAGAAAACACTTATATTACTGAAATTGAAATACAAACACAGGGTCTGGATTCGGTGATTCCATCTTCCACGACGATCGCCATGGACGACAGCGATGATCCACCTCTGCTAGCTAGAACGCTGAGGATCAAGTCCACCAGAGTGCGTTGGTGCTCCAATCGATCTCCTCTGGTAACCTTCGGCTTCTCAGTTCCCAGCCTGCATTTCCTCAATCGAGAGAAATGTCATTAACAGCACCGTGCACCACCGTGAGTGGAGGAAGGGAAATGAAAGAAATTGCAGATAATGGACGCGGGAAAGTATGAATGCCAAAAGACCCTTAATCGTTCAGAGTTTTTCCTATTTATACAGGAGTTTTGCCTAGACTCCCTATTCTACCCTTGTTGTGACTTGCGTTGTAAGCTACTCCAGGAGGTGATGTGGCGCTTGAGCTGGTGCCGAGGTGGTTCTGTATTGCTGACGTGGAGTTCCACCTGGGCCAATGCTTCCTGGTTGTGCCTTTGGCTGTATGGGCCGAGTCTTCAACCTGGCTGAAAAGCTCTCGGCTTGGGCTTCCAGTGGTGGGCTAAGCTTGGCTGGACCTGCAATGAATGGATAGTTAGCTTAAAGCCTTGAATTAACATAGATTGTGCTTTACTCTAATCTTAGGCCATTAATCTGGATCTTAGCTAACAGTCATCTTTTAAGTTCATGAGTTTCTCAATGGCACTCTTCTTAGGTCCACTAAAGATGTGCATCTTATGACTCATCAAACCCCCACACTTAGCCTTTTGCACTCTTAGGCAAAATGTAATGGCTTGGACAAGGGAGATTTCGATTGAGGGAGAGAGATTCGTCTGTTGACTTCCTCGAGCTTGACTAGACAGATTCAGACTCTCTTCTTCCCTGTTCAAAGTGCTTATGCCATCAGGGAGCTACTTCCTTTGGTTCTCAAAGGCCTTCATGGTTTACACATGGGAAGAAGTGCCCCAGAGTGGTAGAACCTCACTAGGTGATCAATTCTCTCGATTCTCTCGAGTGTTTGGCTTGTGTTTACACTCAGCATTGCATGGAATTGGCATTACCATATCTTGACAGGGCTCTCCTTCTTACACCTGCAAAACACAACAATCATGATCACTAGGACTTTTCTAGCTTGTAGCGAGGTTGAGGTTACGGGTCGGATAGATGTAAGAGAACTAGCTTCAGGACCCACGGGGAGGAGAGGAGCAATGGGGAGTGAGTGTGATCATTATGAGGGCAGTCCTGGTTGTTGTGGTCTCCTTCCATCTTTATTTACTCGTCCTTTTTACATTCTTTCTTTCTTTCTACTCATGTAGCTTGCTGATTTTATTTATTTCAGCTTATTTATTTCAGCTGCCTGTTTTCTGTTCATATGTACTTTCTTTTCTTTCTTTTCTTCAATTTCCTTCCCTTTTTCTCTTCTTCTGAGTTTTCAGATGCTTTTTGACCGAATTCTGCTCCCTAGACTTCCCCCACACTTGTTCTGACTCACTCCCAAAACAATTACAAGGCTCTTCGGCTTCCCGAGGGTGAGGTAAGATAATGGTTTTACCGGCCTCGGCTTATGGTGAGCTGCAAGAAAAATGGTCAATTTAGGCTCAAAGGGGGTGACAAGGGTCAGTTTGTTTTCGGACAGCTTATTTGGCTCTGAGCTCAAAAGAAATATGGCCTAGATCATGTCAATCCTGCATGTGTAAAACAGTTGTATCCGGAGAGTTAAGGTAAAATATAGCATACACAATTAACATGCTTTGCAAAAATCACTCAGAAAGAAGGGAGGTGGCGAGAGTGTAGGCCATCACTGTTGCGAGGCTCAAATTCTCACACTGGCTATTTCTGTTCCTTCACTCTGAAGGTTTCCTCTTCCCATTTCCATCACTTGTCGCTTAGAAACCAAAGGTTTGGTCCCCTTCAGGCAGAGGCAGCTTCTGCTCGGGCATGAGGAGATTACTTCTGCTGGCTCGTCAGACTCTCAGACTCAATAGAGAATTTTCTCTTTTTAGTTTTGGCCACGTAATTCTGCTAAGCCGAGACCATTTTGGCTATGGCCGACTCAGTAGTGGATATTATTAAACAAAGAACTTAAGTAGCAAAAATTGAGGGTACTAATGGAACTTAAAATAGTATGTCAAATATCAAAGAAACAGAATGAAAAAGTTGGAGACGAGAAGGGCAGATATGACATGAATGATCAGTCTCAGATGGTCAGAACTCCCCCCCCCCCCACACACACACTTAATTTCGGCATTGTCCTCAATGCAAAGAAGGAAGGGGTTGGCCGAGTTGGCTTAGGTTATGCCATCTGGTGGGGTCGGTTCCACCAATGAAATGTTCTCCGTGTTCTCTCCAATTGGTGCTGGACCTTCGAGGAAAGGTTTGACTTGGTGCCCATTGACCTGAAAGGTGCGGTTGGTCTGCTCTTTTTTTAGCTGCACTGCACCATGGGGAAATATGTTAGTGATAACAAAAGGTCCATCCCATTTGGAGCGAAGCTTACCTGCTATGAGCTTTAATTTGGAGTTGAACAGCAACACTTTTTGGCCAATATGGAGATCTTTTCTCAAGATCTTTTGGTCATGGAACTTTTTTACTTTTTGCTTGTAGATCCTGGCATTTTCATAGGCTTCCATGCAAAGTTCATCTAGTTCTTGAAGTTGGAATTTCCTATGCTCTCCTACTTGGTCATAGGCCATGTTGCATTGTTTGACTGCCTAGTAAGCTTTGTGTTCTAGCAACACAAGGAGGTGGCAGGATTTCTCGAAAACAATCTGATAGGGAGACATCCCTAGCAGTGTTCGGTATGCAGTCCTATTCGCCCATAGAGCATCCTCAAGGAGTTTGCTCCACTCCTTCCTGTTGGGATTTGTCATCTTTTGCAATGTGTGCTTGATTTCCCTGTTAAACACCTCAGCTTGGCCGTTTGTTTGGGGATGGTATATTGTAGCTATCCGGTGTGCTACCCCATATTTTTGAAGAAGGGAGGTCATGGCTCTGTTGCAGAAGTGACTTCCTTGGTCACTGATGAGCGCCTTTAGTACACCAAACCTGCAGAAAATATTGGACTTAAGAAAGTCTACTACAACCTTGGCATCATTGGTTCTGGTGGGAACGGCTTCTACCCATCTTAACACATAATCAATTGCAAGCAAGATGTATGAATAGCCATTGGAGACTGGGAAAGGCCCCATAAAATCTATACCCCAAACATCAAATACTTCGTAGAACAGGATAGGTTGCTGGGGCATTTCATGTCTGTGGTTCAAGGCCATCCTTGCTTTTTGGCATTTTTCGCAGGTGGAGACGAATTGATGAGCGTCTCGAAAAATAGATGGCCAGTAAAGGGCACAGTCTAGCACTTTCCTGGCAGTCCGAGATGATCCGTAATGTCCTCCTCTAGGGGCTGAATGGCAGAATTGGAGGACCAACTTGATCTCGGTGTTAGGAATGCACCTGCGGATGATCTTATCACTGCATAGCCTCCATAGGTAAGGGTCATCCCATACGTAGTATTTGGCATCACTTCTGATCTTCTCCTTGTAGGTCCGAGATGCTTCAGGTGGAAATTGAGATGTTGCCACGAAGTTGCAAATATCGGCAAACCATGGTGTGGCCATCTTGATGTGCAAGAGTTGCTCATCAGGGAATTCATCTCGGATCGGCATTGGTTCGCTTTCATTTTCAATCCTACTCAGGTGATCTGCTACAGAATTTTCAGCACCTTTCTTATCTCTAATCTCTATGTCAAATTCCTGGAGAAGAAGCATCCACCGGATCAGTCTCGGCTTGGCGTCCGGCTTCTTCAGCAAGTATCTTAGAGCAGCGTGATCAGAGAACACGACTATCTTGGAGCCAAGAAGGTAAGAGTGAAACTTATTTATGGCAAATATAATTGCCAAAAGCTCCTTCTTAGTTGTCGTGTAATTTTGCTAGGCCAGATCCATGGTTCTGGACGCATACACAATGACATGTACTGGTTGGCCGACTCCTGCTCTCTGGCCGAGAACAGCTCCCAGTGCCGAATTGGATGCGTCACTCATTAACTCAAATGGCAGGTCCCAGCTTGGTGCTTGTAAGATAGGTGCGGATGTGAGTTTGTTCTTCAGCTCCTGAAATGCCTCAATGCAGGGCTAGTCAAAGTTGAAATCCACATCCTTTTGTAGCAGTTTGGACAAAGGCAGAGCCAATTTGCTGAAGTCCTTGATGAACCTCCTATAGAAACCTGCATGTCCCAGGAAAGAGCGAACTTCCCGCACAGAAGCGGGGTTTGGAAGGGAGGTGATTATGTCTATCTTTGCCTTGTCTACTTCAATGCCTCTGTTGGAGACCAGGTGTCCCAACACTATTCCCTCGGTCACCATGAAATGACATTTTTCGAAATTTAGAACCAAGTTCGTGTCAGTGCATCTCTTCAACACCTTGCATAGGTTGTTCAGGCAGGCGTCGAATGATTCCACGTACACCGTGAAGTCATCCATAAATACCTCCATGCAGTCCTATAGCAAGTCCGAGAAGATACTCATCATGCAGCGTTGAAATGTGCTCGGTGCATTGCACAAGCCAAATGGCATGCGTGTGCACGCAAAGGTACCAAATGGGCTGGTGAAGGTCGCTTTGTGCTGGTCTTTCGGTGCAATGTGAATTTGCTTGTATCCTGAGAATCTATCCAAAAAACAGTAGTGGGACTTCCCTGCTATCTTTTCCAGCATCTGGTCAATAAAAGGCAAAGGAAAGTGATCCTTGCGGGTTGCCTGATTTAGTCTTCTATAATCGATGCACACCCGCCAGCTGTTCTGAATCCTCGTAGGTACCAACTCGTCTTGTTGGTTTTTCATGACCGTCATCCCAGATTTCTTTGGCACTACTTGTACAGGACTCACCCATTGGCTGTCTGAGATAGGGTAGATGATGCCTACAGCAAGTAGCTTTTTGACTTCTTTCTTGACTACATCCAGGATGGTAGGATTCAGCCTTCGTTGTTGTTGCCTTATGGGCTTGATGTCCTCTTCCATTAGTATTCTATGCATGCAGATGGAGGGATTTATGCCTGGAAGGTCAAAGAGTTTCCACCCAATTGCCTTTTTGTGCTGCCTTAGGACTTCCAGCAGCTTCTCTTCTTGCTCCGGGAGGAGGTTGTTGGCGATAATGACTAGGAGCTGCTGTTCACTGTCCAAGTAGGCATATTTCAAGTGATTCGGTAACGGTTTCAGCTCTATGGGTGGTAGAGATGGAGATTCCTCAGTTGTAGGTCTCGGATCCGTCTAGCCGGCTTGTTCTAGACTCGGCATTAGGATTTCCAACATGATCTCGGCCTTGTGCTGCTTCGGCCGACTCGACAGGATGGTTTCGGTTCTTGTCGGATTGAGGTCGGCTTTGACTTCTCTTGTAGCTTCGGTCTCGGATCCTGGTGGAACAATGAGCTTCTCGACTCGAGTCTGATCTTTACTGGCCGAGATGGCTTCTGCAAGTTTGTCGGCTTCTGTGTTTGACTCTTCGGCCGAGTTGACTTTTGACCTTGCGTTGACTCGGCCTTCTTTGGCCGACTTCATTTCGGCCGTGAATATGGTTGCCAATTGTGCAAGTAGAGGTTTTTTAATCTCGACAACTTTTACCTCTGCATTGTTCGTGTTCTCTGAGGTCTTAGGGTAGCAAACTTGATTTATTAACTCTGTCAATTCTCTTTCAAATGTCAAGTCGTTGATGTCGCTATGATCATCCTCAGAGTGTGGGAGCTCTTGTACTTCATCATTGTCGGTCTTTAAACAGCTAATTGGTTTAGTGAGTTAAGCACAATCTTCCACTTTTCCGCTGCTGCTGCTATCTAGTTGGAAGTACTCTTCAACTAGTTCTTCCATTATATTTATGCCAAAGAGAGAATGGTCTTCGGTGGGGTGTTTCATGGCTTCAAAGATGTTGAACTGCACCAACGTATCACCAAATTCCATTGAGAGTGTTCCGGCATGCACGTCAATCTTCGTCCTTGCTGTCATTAGAAATGGTCTCTCCAGTATCAAGGTTGATCCTTTACCTGATGGCTCGTCCTCCATGTCAAGCACATAAAAGTCAGCTAGAAATATTAGTACGTTCACTTGGACAAGAACATCTTCGAGAACTCCCAGGGGTTGAACGATGCTTCTGTTAGCAAGCTAAATGGTCATCCTTGTGGGTTCCAAGTCTCCGAAATTGAGGGACCTGTATGTTGATGCTGGCATGATGTTGATTGATGCTCCTAGGTCCAGCATGGCATCAGCAAATGTGCAATCGCCGATAATGCATGGGACCGAGAAGATACCGGGGTCTCGGCACTTCTTTGGCAAGACCTGTGAGATTCCTGTAGTGGGGTTATTCTTCGTTAAGCTCGACACCACGCCTTCAAGTTCTCGACTCCCCTTCATCTTTCTTCTTTTGTGCACGCATAATTCCTTGAGGAATTTTGCGTACTTCGGAATTTGCTTGATCGCGTCGAGAAGTGGAATGTTGATTTTCCACCTTCCGGAACATCTTCAGCAGTTCGTCGTCAAAATCTGGTTTCCTTGCCGAGACTGTCCGGGATGGAAACAGCAATGGGACAACTGTCTGTGGATGTGACTGTGAGTCGGCCATTACTTCAGAGTCGGCTTCGGCTGGCTGCGGTGCCTGGTGCTATGCAGGCTGAGGTAATTCCTTGCCACTTCTCAATGTCACTGCATTAGCATTCCCTCTCGGATTCGGAATGGATTGAGAGGGAAGGCTGCTTAAGCCGGCTGACTGTAACTCACTCAAAGTATTTGCTAGCTGTCCTATTTGCATCTTGAGATCCTGGATGGTGGCGGTCATGTTTTGCTGGAATTGTAGATTGCTGGAACTTACTGATTGTTGGAATTCCAGGTTACTTGTTGCCAGCTGCTTCATCAAGTCTTCTAGTGATGGTGAGTTGCCTTGAGTAAGAGTTCTCTGGTGCTGTTGTGGGAAGGATGGTGCTGTGTATTGCGGACTTGGCTGTTGGTAACCAACTGCTCCATAGGATGCATTCAGCATGGACCCGGCTCTTTGAGCTGCATATGGTCCTTGTTGTGGGCTTGGCCGGAATGGTTGTTTCCCATATGGTTGGTTATCGAATTGTCGGTTTTGGTATGGCTGCTTCCCGTACTGGAATCCTCCTACGGCTCCAACACTTTCTGTTTGGCCCGACTCGGTTTCTTATAAGGTGGGGCACAAATTGGTGGGGTGCTTCACTGAAGTACATATGCCACAGATCTTTGCTGCCATGGCTGGATGATGTTGACTAACAGCCAGTTGTCTCACCAGGGATGTCAACTCGGTTAACTGGTTCTCCAGCCTTTGGTTGGAGGCTGCACCGATTTCATTCACTGGCCGAGACGGATTCGGCCCTCTGATCCCAAATTGTTGAGTGTTGCTCGCCATGTTCGAGATCAGATGAATTGCTGCTACTGGTGTTTTGTCCATTAACGCTCCTCCACTAGCGGCATCAATCATGCTCTTATCCATCATTGACAGTCCTTCGTAAAAGTATTGGATCAACAGTTGCTCGCTGATCTTATGGTGAGGACAGGTGGCACAAAGCTTGTTGAAATGCTCCCAGTACTCATGCAGAGTTTCTCCAGTGTGCTGCCTTATTCCACAAATTTCTTTCCTGATGGTCGCAGTCCTAGAAGCTGGGAAAATTTTTTCCAAGAATGTATGTTTCATATCTCCCTAGGTGTTGAAGAGTGCTGGCTACAGATATAGCCAGTCCTTTGCGTCTCCATCCAGGGAGAATGGGAACGCCTTCATCTTGATGTAGTCTTCTGGAATCCCTTGCGGCCTCATCGTGGAACAAACCACGTGGAATTCTTTGAGATGCTTGTGTGGGTCTTCTCCTGCAAGACCATGAAATTTGGGCAACAAATGTATTAGACCAGACTTTAGTTCATAGGTATAAGCCGGCTCCAGTTGTGGATATTGGATACACCATGGTTGGTACATCACATCTCGAGTGGCTAGCTCTTTCAATGTTCTGTCGTGGTTCTCCATCTGCCCTGGCTCTGAAAAAATGTTAGTGCTAGCAACAGAATGGTCAGTACAAGATTGGTCAGAGTTAATGACAGGATCTACACTACTACTAATATTTACTATGGTATTTCTAATTTTCCGTAATCTACGTAAAGTTAGCTCTATCTCTGGATCAAATGTATACAATGGGTCAATGCTACTCCTAGTCATGCATCATGCAAAATTTAAAGTAACTAAAGCGACAGTTAATTCTATTGAGAACAGAATGTGGTCAATATGTAATGCAAAATTAAATGTAATGCAGAGTTAGAAAATTAAATGTATGTATGTAATGCAGAAATATAATGCAGAGTTAGAGGTTTCCAATATATCTATATGTATGTATATATATTTTTTATTTTTATTTTTTTATTTTTTTTATTTTTTTTTAACACTGAATTCACGTAGAGGTTTATTGAACCAATAGAAACTCAACAAACTCTAAACAAAAACTCTATAGACTCGGATTCGGCTCAGTTTACTTGGCACACTAAAACACAAAGGAACTTGTGTCCCCGACAACAGCGCCAATTTGATAATGACTTCTTTTTAGTCGTTTTGAACTCTTATCAAATAGCTAACTATAGTATAGTCAACCCTAGGTCATTCTTCTCAAGGACACAGTGTGCTCAGTTGTGATTCAATGTGGAATAAACAGGAGTAAAATCTAAGTGTAGAGTACTGACACACCTCAGCACTGGCCGAGTTGCTCTCGGCAGAGACTGAGCCGAGATGATCACGGCAGAGATAATCCGGCTTGGTCTCGGCTGAGTGTAGACAGACGCTACAGAGACGGACTATCTCTGTCTCAGACTCGAAAATAGTAAATGAGGGGGGTTGGAATACAATCAAAATCAAAACAGAAATCAACTACAATGCAAAACAGAAATGAACTACGATGCAAATGCAATTACGCTACTCCTAATGCTACTGTTATTACTGTGTTCATGTTTAGTTCCAATAATCAAGGTTTTTCTGGTTCAATCACTCCAGTTACAGTCCATATCAGCCTCTAGTGTTCTTATGACAATCGCCAAAGGTCCATCCCTTGCCATACCGAGGATTTACACAATCGCTACCTCATCAGTTGACAGGGATTAAGTTCAAGCTGATTTTAGATCTTCAATTAATAATCGTTAAGTGATTATCTACTGAATTAGCTAAATCAGTTCCAATCGGCTTAGTTTAACATTGTTCCGCTACTATGTGCAATCGCAATGCAGTAATTGAACTAAGTTTAGGAATGCAATGGAGATCAGAATATAGAAAACACTTATATTACTGAAATCGAAATACAAACACAGGGTCTGGATTCGGTGATTCCATCTTCCACAACGATCGCCATGGACGACAGCGATGATCCACCTCTGCTAGCTAGAACGCTGAGGATCAAGCCCACCAGAGTGCGTTGGTGCTCCAATCGGTCTCCTCTGGTAACCTTCGGCTTCTTAGTTCCCAGCCTGTATTTCCTCAATCGAGAGAAATGCCATTAATAGCATCGTGCACCACCGTGAGCGGAGGAAGGGAAATGAGAGAAATTGGAGATAATGGACGCGGGAAAGTATGAATGCCAAAAGACCCTTAATCGTTCAGAGTTCTGCCTATTTATACAGGAGTGGACACAGCTAACTGACTTAACAGAATTACAAGTAGACTCCTTATTCTACCCTTGCTGTGACTTGCGTTGCAAGCTACTCCAGGAGGTGATGTGGCGCTTGAGCTGGTGCCGAGGTGGTTCTGTATTGCTGACGTGGAGTGCCACCTGGGCCAATGCTTCCTGAATGTGCCTTTGGCTATATGGGCTGAGTCTTCAACCTGGCTAAAAAGCTCTCGGCCTAGGCTTCCAGTGGCGGGCTGAGCTTGGTTGAACCTGCAATGAATGGATAGTTAGCTTAAAGCCTTGAATTAACATATTGTGCTTTACTCTAATCTTAGGCCATTAATATGGATCTTAGCTAACAGTCATCTTTTAAGTTCATGAGTTGCTCAATGGCACTCTTCTTAGGTCCACTAAAGATGTGCATCTTATGACTCATCAAGCACCCCATTGATATGTGCCTCATGCTTCAAGAAACCGAGTCGGACCAGCTAGAGAGTGTTGGAGCAATAGGTGGATATTAGTACGGGAAGGAGTCGTATCAGAGTCGGCCATTTGATAATCAATAGTGTCGAAGGCAACCATCTCGGCCAAGGCCGAGTCAAGGGCCGTATGTAGCTTAGTGATTCGGATCCATGCCGAATGTACCTCAAGGACCAGCGGGTTATCAACAGCCAACCCCGCAATATCAAGCACCACCTTTCCAACAACAGCAGCAACATAAATCACCACCTCAAGGCAATTCTCCATCTCTGGAGGACCTGATGAAGCAGCTAGCTACTAGCAACCTAGAGTTCCAACAATTTGTGAGCTCCAGCAACATGCAATTCCAGCAGAATATGACCGCCACCATCCAAGACCTCAAGACACAGATAGGACAATTAGCCAACACTGTGAGCCAATCACAGTCGGCTGGATCCAGCAACCTTCCTTCTCAAACAATTCCAAATCCGAGAGGGAACTCAAATGTAGTTACGTTGAGGAGTGGAAAATAACTATCTCAACCAGCACAATGGTTGCCGAGATCAACCAAAGCCGACTCCGAATCGGATGTTGTCTCGCAATCTCGACCAGAGAAAATTGTCCTAACGTCGTTTCCAACTCAGACCATCTCGGTAAGGAGGCCTGAATCAGATGAAGAGTTATTGAAGATGTTCCGTAAGGTGGAAATCAACACCCCACTTCTTGACGCCATCAAACAGATTCCTAAGTATGCAAAATTCCTCAGAATTGTGTGTACTCAAGAGGAAGAAGATGAAAGGGAGTGTGGAAGTATGAGGTATAGTGTCAGCGTTGACCAAAAATGAAGAATTCATTGTAGGTGCGCAAGCCTTACCAAAGAAATGCAAAGATCCTAGAATCTTTTTGGTCCCATGCACCATTGGCGAATGTACCTTTGCTGATGCCATGCTGAATTTGGGAGCCTCAATTAATGTCATGCCAACGTCAATCTACAAAGCCCTGAACTTTGGTGATCTGGAACCTACAGGGATGACAATCCAGCTTGCAAATAGAAGCATTGTCCAACGCCTAGGTGTTCTCGAGGATGTCCTTGTCCAAGTCAATGAGTTGATCTCTCCAGCTGATTTTTACGTGCTAGACATGGAGGATGAGACATCCGGGATGGGATCGACCTTAATTTTGGGGAGACCGTTCCTGATGACAGCCAAAACAAAGATCGACGTGCATGTCAAGACGCTCTCGATGGAATTTGGTGACACCTTGATGCAATTCAACATTTTCGAAGCTATGAAGCACCTCATTGAAGATTCTCTCTTTGGCATTGATTTGATTGATGAACTAGTTGAGGAGTATCTTCAACTAGACAACAGTAGTGAAGACATTGAAAATTTTGCTGGAGATACTGATGTGATCAGCTGCCTAGGGTCCACAATAGAGGCCAACTATGAAGAAGTATATAATCTTTCCAACTCCGAGGATGAGCATGATGACATTGCCGACTTGGATTTTGAGGCTGAATTGCTCGAAGTAATAGACCATGTGTGCAATCATGAAAACCTGGAGTGTGCAAATAATGCAGAAGTTAAAATTACTGAAACCGAAAGCCCTTCTTTGCACAACTGGCAACAATATTCACGGTCGAAACTGAGTCGGCCAAAAGAGGCCAAGACGAAAAGAAGAAAGGAGTTAACTTGGCCAAACAATTGAGAGACAAGGCCGACATTCTTGTCAAGACCATCTCGGCCAATGAACACTAGAAGTAAGCAAGAGCTAAACTCACTATTCCATCCGGATCCGACCCCAAGGCTGCACAAAGACCTGAAGTCGACTCCAGTTCGACAAGAACTAAAGATATCGAAAGAAGTCAGCCACAGCAGCCAAAGGCCGAAATCATGTCAGCACAACTGGTGCAGAGTTCAACTCAAACCGGCCAATCGGATCCGAAACCTGTTCATGAAAATTATTCATCTCCGCCACCACCCCTAGAATTAAAACCATTGCCAAATCACCTGAAATATGCCTACCTGGATACCGAATAGCAATTCCCAATTATCATTGCCAACAACCTCCACCAGGAGCAAGAAGACAAGTTGTTGAATATCATTAGGCAGCATAAGAAGGCAATTGGGTGGAAGCTTTTAGACCTTCCTGGCATAAACCCCTCCATCTGCATGCACAGAATCTTAATGGAGGAGGAATTCAGGCCCATAAGGAAACAGCAAAGAAGATTGAATCCAACAATCCTGGATGTAGTCAAAAAGGAAGTCACCAAGCTTCTTGATGCAGATACCATCTACCCCATTTCAGACAGCCAATGGATGAGCCCTGTGCAAGTTGTACCAAAGAAATCTGGGATGACTGTCATAAAAAACTAGCAAGATGAGTTGGTACCAACGCGGATTCAGAATAGCTGACGAGTCTGCATTGATTATAGAAGACTAAACCAGGCCACTCGCAAGGATCATTTCCCTTTGCCTTTCATTGATCAAGTCCTGGAAAAATTAGCAAGAAAATCCCACTACTGTTTTTTGGACGGATTCTCAAGATACATGCATATTCACATTGCACTTGAAGATCAGCACAAGACTACCTTCACCTGCCCATTTGGCACTTTTGCGTACAATCGCATGCCATTTGGCCTGTGTAATGCTCTGAGTACATTTCAGCATTGTATGACCAGCATCTTCTCGGATTTTCTACAGGACTGCATGGAGGTGTTCATGGACGACTTCACGGTATATGCTAACTCATTTGATGCATGCCTAGAAAACCTATCCAAGGTGTTGAGGAGATGTATTGACACAAATCTCGTGCTAAACTTTGAAAAATGTCATTTCATGGTGACTGAGGGAATAGTGTTGGGTCATCTAGTATCCAATAGAGGCATTGAAGTGGATAAGTCAAAAATTGACATCATATCTTCCCTTCAGAACCCCGCTTCTGTGCGGGAAGTTCGTTCCTTCCTAAGACACGCAAGCTTCTACAGAAGGTTCATCAAGAACTTCAGTAAACTCGCCCTGCCACTGTCCAGATTGCTACAAAAGGATGTTGACTTCAATTTTGACCAGCCTTGTATTGAAGCATTTCAAGAGCTAAAGAACATACTTACGTCCGCTCTTATTCTCCAAGCACCAAACTGGGACCTGCCATTTGAATTAATGTGTGATGCATCCAATTCGACACTAAGAGTTGTTCTCGGCCAAAGAGCTGGAGCCAGCCTACCAGTGCATGTGATTACCTATGCATCTCGGACCATGGATCCGACCCAACAAAACTACACAACAACTGAGAAGGAACTGTTGGCAATTGTATTTGCCTTAGACAAATTCCGTTCATACCTTCTCGGCTCAAAAATTGTTGTGTTCTCTGACCATGCTGCCTTGAGATACTTGTTGAAGAAGCCTGGCGCCAAGCCGAGACTAATTTGGCGGATGCTTCTCCTTCAAGAATTCAACATAGAGATCAGAGACAAGAAAGGTGATGAGAATTCTGTAGTTGATCACTTAAGCAGGATCAAAAGAGAAAGCGAATCAATTCCTATCCGAGATGAATTCCCAGATGAGCAGCTGTTGCACATCAAAACGCCTACACCATGGTTTGCCGACATCTGTAATTATGTGGCAGCATCTCAGTTTCCACCGGAGGCATCTTAGCTTTACAAGGAAAAACTCCAGAGCGATGCCAAATACTACATGTGGGATGATCCTTACCTATAGAGACTTTGCAGTGACCAAGCCATTCGCAGGTGCATTCCTAACGCCGAGATCAATCCGGTTCTCTAGTTTTTCCATGCAACACCTGGAGGTAGCCACTACGGATCTACTCAGACTGCCAAGAAAGTGTTGGATTACAGGTTTTACTGGCCCACCATTTTCAGAGACGCTTATCAACTAGTCTCCACTTGCGAAAAATGTCAAAAAGCTAGAATGGCCATTAGCAGAAGGCATGAGATGCCCCAACAACCCATTTTGTTTTGTGAAGTCTTCGATATGTGGGGTATTAACTTCATGGGGCCATTCCCAGTCTCCAATGGGTACTCTTACATTTTGTTGGCTGTAGATTATGTGTCAAGATGGGTAGAGGCCATAGCCACCAAGACCAATGATGCCAAAGTCGTAGTGGATTTTCTGAAATCCAATATCTTCTGCAGGTTTTGTGTGCCAAAAGCGCTCATAAGTGACCAAGGGAGTCACTTCTACAATAGAGCCATGTCCTCTTTACTCCACAAGTATGGGGTGGTGCATAGAATTGCAACAGCATATCACCCCCAGACAAACGGTCAAGCTGAAGTTTTCAACAGGGAAATAAAGAAAACACTGCAAAAGATGACCAACCCCAACAGGAAAGACTGGAGCCGACTCCTTGAGGACGCTCTTTGGGCACACAAAACTGCATATCAGACTCTGTTAGGGATGTCTCCCTACCGGATTGTCTTTGGTAAAGCCTGTCATCTTCTTGTGGAGCTAGAACACAAAGCTTACTGGGCTGTTAAACAGTGCAATCTAGTCTATGACCAAGCTAGAGTGTAGAGGAAATTCCAACTACAAGAACTAGATGAACTTCACTTGGAAGCATACGAGAATTCCAGGATTTACAAGCAGAAAGTCAAGAAATTCCATGACCAGCAGATCCTAAGGAAAGAATTCCGAGTTGGCCAGAAAGTGTTGTTATTCAATTCACGCCTAAAGCTCATAGCAGGTAAGCTCCGTTCTAGATGGGATGGACCTTTTGTTATCACTAATGTTTTTCCCTATGGTGTAGTGAAATTAAAAGATGAACACACCAACAGCACCTTCCAGGTCAATGGGCATAAATTAAACTCTTTCATGAAGGTCTAGTACCACCAACAGGCAACATGGAGACCATTTAATTGATGGAACCAGCTCCACCATATGACACACCTTAACCAATCACATGAACCCCTCTGAATTTATGCCATGGATTGGGGATAATGCAACATTTAAAGTGTGGGGGGGGATTATAAGGCCATTCAAGGCTTGCTGAGCTAAAATCTATGCCTTAAATTTCTTCTGTGATTAAACTCCATGCCGATTCCATCTTAATTTTTGTTGTAGTTTTAGCTTTCCCTTTAGTTCTTTCTTCTCAATTTCTTTTCCTTTCAGTTACATGTATGCTTTTATTTCTGCTCTTATATTCTGTGTCATTTCCTAGTTTCAAATAAAAGTTGTCCAAGTCGAATCCGTTCCGGCTCCGATGCCATCTCGACCGAATCCAGATCGACTTCAGTTCGACAAGACTAAGCTTGCATTTTGTCATTTTTTATTCCTGCTTTGTTTTCCTCCTAGCCGAATTCGGAATTTGGATTGTTCAAAAATGTTTTGGAAAAAGAGAATTTGAAATGATTTCTCTAGGTTTGGATTAGAGCAGTATGAAGCAATTCAGAGCTCTAGGTTTGGATTAGAGCAGTAGGAAGCGATTTAGAGCTCTAGAGAGAGATTTTTCGACCTTGTCAGGGGAATAAAATTTTTGTGTCCCTAGGCAGGAAGAAGCTGAAAATTGAAAAAGAGCAACTATTGTGACAAAGCAAGTATCCGTGTGAGGATTTTTAAGCCTTGTGTATATATGATGGCTCTACACCTTGCCATTCTCTCTTTTTGGTGTGATTTTTACATCCTTGTTGACTGTGTATTCTAGACTTTGCCTTGACTCTTTGGATATATTTGGTTTCACATGCAGGAATGACATGATCTAGGCCATGGTTCTAATTAAACCCCGAGCCAAATGGACCTACCTTGAAATTTTATCCCTTGTTTACCCCACTTTGAGCCTGAACGACCATTCTTTTCTGACAACTCATTACAAGCCCAAAGCTAGAAAAACCATAATACAACCTCAACCTTAAGGAGAAGAGGAGCTTTGGAATTGTTTTGGGAGTAAGTAGTGATCAAGTGTGGGGGAGATATCAGGAAGCAAAGCAAGAGTAGCGTATCAAAAGGGTTGAAAAAGAAAAGAACAAAACAAGTGCAAGGAAATAAAAAGAAAAACGAAAAAAAAAGCAGCCAAAGCCATAAGTTGTAAAGCAAAAAGAAATACAGCATGAGCTGTAGAATAGCAAGTAAGGAAAAGAAAAAAGGAAGAAAAGAATGGAAAAGGGGAAGGAAAAGGAACAGCAAGGAAGGTTTTCCCAGAAAAAAAAAAGAGAGAGCAGTATCCTAGGATCCTCCTGGTACTGGCAAACTTACTCCCCATTGCCCCTCTCCTCCCTACGGTTTTAAACCGACTTTCCTTCTTATATCCTACCCTTGACCCTGGCCTCGTTACAAGCTGAAAGAAAGTCCTAGTGATCATGGTTGCGTGTGTTTTTGAGGTATGGAAGGAGAGCCTAGTCAAAGTTCAGTAATAACAGTTTCATGTGATGTTGAGTATAAATACAAATCCAAAAACTTGAGAGACTGGGAGAATATTTGCCTAAGTGAGAGCTCTGTCACTTCTAGTCACTCTTTGATGTTTGCAGGTTGCTGATTCGCCTGGGGTGCAGAAAGAGTAATTTTTAGACTGTTTGAACATCTCAACCCTGGGGCGAATGAATGCCGAATCTGTTTTGGCTAAACTTAAGGAAGTCAATTGAAAATTCTTTCTCTATTTTAAAAAAAATCTCTCTTGTGTTTGAATCCTTATTTTGCCCAAGAGTGCAAAAGTGTAAGTGTGGGGGTCTGATGAGTCACATTTTATACACCTTGCAGGACCCTAAGATGTGTGTTTTAGAGATCATTCGGTGTCTAAGAATTGAGTATTAGCTAAGATTCATATTATGAACCTAAAAATAGAGAAAATATAAATTTGTGCTAATTCGAGGATTTTAGCTAATAAAAGACTTGTTCTTCTTTTCTTGCAGGATTCAACAGAGATGATCTTAGCCCATCATAAGAGGTCCAGCCAAGACGATCTCGGCCTATCATAAGAAGACTCAACCGAGATGAAGTCGTCCTGGTCAAACCGACTCCATCTCGGCCAGGCCAGGCTTCTCGGTCTAACAACCCAATGAGGAGTGGCCCAAAGATGTATCCACTTCAGCTCCAGCTCAGAGGTCACCTCAGCTCCAGCTCAGCTGCCGCGTCACTCTTGAAGAAGCTTGCAGCGCAAGTTACGCAAGGGTAGATTAGGAATCCAATTTGTAATTCTGTTAGGCTTTGTAGTTAGCATGCTTTAGCAAAGTTTAGCTCTTATATATATAGGAGGAGCTGTGCACTTTTTCAGGTGCCCCTGGAATTCATATTTTCCCATCTCCATTATTTCCATTCTCTCGCTCTCATCTTCTACGCTCACGGTGGTGCACGGTGCTATTATTGGCGCTTCTCTCGATTGAGGAAGTGCAGGTTAGGAACTGAGAAGCCGAAGGTTGCTAGAGGGGATTGATTGGATTACCAACACACGCTGATGGACCTGATCCTCAATGCCTTAGCTAGCGGAGGTGAACCATCACCGTCGATCATGACGATCGTCGTGAAAGATGGAATCACCGAATCCAAGCCCTGTGTTTGTATTTCGTTTCCAATAGTATAAGTGTTTTCTGATTTCTGATCTCTATTGCATTCCTGAAATCTAATTCTCTTGTTGCGTTGCGATTACACAAAGTAATGTGAACAATGTTAAGCTAAGTCGATCGGAACTGGTTTAACTAATATAGTAGGTAATCAACTACAGAACCTAATTGAGAACCTAAAATCAACTCTGAACTTAATCCCTGCCAACTGATGAGGTAGCGATTGCGTAAATCCTCGGTATAGCAATGGACGAATGTTTGGCGATCGTCATAAGAACATTACAAATTGATAAGGACTGTGGACTGAGTGAATAAACCAGAAGGACTTTGATTATTGGACTAAAACATGAACACAGTAGTAGTAGTAACAGTAGAGTAGTTAGCTTAGCTACATTCGCATTTTAGCTTAATTGCATTTTACCTTACTCGCATCCAAATCCCCTTGTTTCCTGCTTTTCAGTCTTAGACAGAGTCAGTCCGACTTTGTAGCGTCTGTTGCACTTAGTCGAGACCGTGTCGGACAAGGCTTTGTGATAGTGTATTCTCTTTTTAGTCGTTTTGAACTCTTATCAAATAACTAAAGTTAACTATAGCATAGCCAACCCTAGGTCATTCTTCTCAAGGACACAATGTGCTCAGTTGTGATTCAGTGTGAAGTAAAATGTTATCGAATCTACGATGTAAAGTTTTGACTCTCCTCGGCACTGGCCGAGTCGCTCTCGGCACTGGCCGAGTCGCTCTCGGCAGAGACAGAGCCGAGATGATCTCGGCAGAGACAATCCGGCTTGGTCTCGGCTGAGTGCAGACAGACGCTACAGAGATGGACTATCTCTATTTCAGACTAGAAAACAGTAAACAGGGGGGATTTTGAATATAAGCAAAGCAAAAAGTAAACTAAGACTATGAATGCAGTAAACATATATTACTGTTACTAGTTATCTATTATTATTATTATTTAACTGTGTTCGTGCTCAGTCCTGTAAGTCCAAATCTAGTCCAATTTCCACACTCCAGTTCTCAGTCCATATCAGCCTTGGAAGTCTTATGGCAATCGCCAAAGGTTCGTCCGTTGCCATACCGAGGATTTATGCAATCGCTACCTCATCAGTTGGTAGGGATTAAGTTCAGAGCTGATTTTAGGTTCTCAATTAACAATCGCTAAATGATTACCTACTGAATTAGTTAAACCAGTTCCAGTCGGCTTAGCTTAACATTGTTCACAATTCAATTGCAATCGCAGATTAAATCATGAATTAGAGGAGAGGAAGAGAACAGAGATAAGAAATGCATGATGAAATTGATTAACAGAAACAGAATACAAATACAGTGGTTCTGAATTCAGGTGGATTCATCTTCCACGACAATCGCCATGGTTGATGGTGGTGGTTCACCTCCGCTAGCTTGAGCGTTGAGGATCAGCTCCACGAGAGTGCGTCAGTAATCTGATCGGTCCCCTCTGACAGACTTCGGCTTCCCAGTCTCAAACCTGCACTTCCTCGATCGAGAGAAACGCCAATGAGCACCGTGCACCACCATGAAATGGAGAGAGCGAGAGCGATAAAATGGATGTAATGAGAATGGAATCAGAGTGAATTCAAAGACGTGTAAAAAGTGCACAGCTCCTCCTATATGTACACGAGCTGAGCAGCTAGATGATGCTAACAAAATATCCTAACAGAATTACAATATGAATTTCCTATTCTACCCCTTTGAAGATCTTCCAACGTGACGTGGCAGATTCTCCAAGAGTGACATGGCAGCTGAGCTGACGCTGATGTTGGACAATACAATTGGGCCGCTCTTTATTGGGCTGCTGGGCTCCTGGGTTGCTGGGCTGTTGGGCTGCAAGGCAAGGACTGCCAAGACGACTCTGGCTTGGCCGAGACGGAGTCAGTCTGGCCGGGACGACTTCATCTCGGCTGAGACTTTTTCGTTGACCTTGGTCAACTCGGCTTGACCTGTAGAAGAAGGAGTGATACTTTTTATTAGCTAAGAAGTCTGAATTAACACAGATTTGTATTTTCTCTATATTTAAGCCCATAAATTGAATCTTAGCTAACAATCCATTCTTAAGCACAGAATAGTCTTCCAAACATCCTTCTTAGGTGTCTAAAAGATGTATAAATTGTGACTCATCACTTTGCCGAGTCCATATCGGACCAGTCTTTGCCGAGAGCGAGTTGGCACTCTACACTCGAGAATTTCAGTTTTACTTTAGTTTCCACATAAAATCACAATTGAGCACACTATGTCCTTGTGAAAATTCGATCTAGGGTTGACTATGCTATAGTTAGCTTTAGTTTATTTGATAAATAGAATACGACTAAAAACACTCTTATCAACACTCTACAGACTCAGATTCGGCATACACTCAGACTTGGCACACTAGACACAACAAAATGTGTGTCCCCGGCAACAGCGCTAATTTTGATAAGTGTTTAGTCGTCAACACAAATATCAAAAATAACTAGATTACCTATGACTTCTATAGCATAGGGTCAACCTAGGTCGAATCTCTCAAGGACACGTTGTTCGTGTGATGCCTAATGTAGAAAGCTGAGAATCGTGTAGAATATGGGAATGCAGAATGCAGACTCGACAAAGAATGTAAAGGTAGGGGGTTTTGTTGGAACTAAGAAGTAATTGCAAAAAGTAAACTAACTAGCTATAAAATTAAGGACAAACAAACAATGAACAAATACTTAGCATATCAATCCAATGATTCAACAAGTAATTGGTTCTGGTTCCTAGTAATGCATGTGACTCTAAACCAACCTAATTCTTAAGACGATCGCCTAACATTCGTCCATTACCGATTGAGGGCTTATACAATTGCGGCCTTGAGTTAATAGGGATTATGCACGTGGTTGATTTTAGGTTTTTTATCTTACCTACAAAGTTGCAAGATTGGTTCCAATCGACCCTTAACCTAACATGATCTATTCTTAGACATGCATAATCATTACACAAGCAAGAACAAAGAAAAGAACAAGAATCACAAATAGAAAAGTAGAGAAACGCAAACCCATTTCATTGCAGAACTATTGTATTGATACATGGAGTTGTGGATACATGGAATTATGGACTCAGCCTCCCATAATGATCGGCATGGCAGAGCTGCAGTTTTCCATCGAAGATGGCCAGGTACAGAGGAGTTAGTCCACTAGAGTATGCCAGCTAACTGCTTAGTCTTCTCTAGCAATCAGCCGTTACCCAGACCCTGAACTTGCATCCACTTGATCGACTAGACATCATACTAAAGCATCATGAAACACTGATCATGGAATGAGAGTGTATGTACAACTGAAGGAGCAATGGAGGTCATGGTGTGTATGAATGCGTAACCAATGAATGAGTTACACGTCTTCTTATATACATGTTTGACTACTAACTAACTAACCGTACACTAACTGATTTAACAAAAATAACTAACTAACTAACTAACAGCTAACTGAAATAATAGACTTAATGGACTAACTAATTATTTCCTAAATGACCATGTGCTCGAAATCCCAGGAGCGGAGTCGGTCTTGTTGTTGGGACGAATCCGGATAGACGGGACGACTTCGGCATCTAGAGTCGGCTACTGGAGTCGGAGTCGGAGTCGGCACACGGATTGGACTCGACTATTGGAGACGAGGTCGACTTGGAGTGGAACTCATTTGGCCGGGACGACTTCGGTCTCAACTAGGATGACTTTATTTGGGACTCCAGTTTCGACCTGCAAAATGAGTTTACTCTTTTTGTTAGCTAAAATCTTCAATTTAGCATAGACTTGTATTTTCCCTATTTTTAGCTTGATAATCTGAATCTTAGCTAATACGCGATTCTTAGCTACCAACTAGAGTCTACTATACTCATCTTAAGACCTTGTTGGGTGTCTAAAATATGAATTATCACTAGCCCCCTTTCCTGTTTCTATTACATGTAATGTATTTCCTCTCGTCCAAGGCCTTTGGACGCGGTAGCCTTGAGTCTTTTCTTTTCCCTTTTGTTGTTATTTATTTCTGTACTATTTGACCCAGCCTTTGGACATGAGAGTCGAAGGCTGGTTCCCGTCCCCCTTCCTTTTTCTATTAAATGTCACATGTTTCCTACTCGTCTAAACCTTTAGACACCACGGCCTTAAGTTTTCCTTTTCCCTTTTGTTGTTATATGTTTTTATTCTATTTGTCCCAACCTTTGGATGCGAGAGACGAAGGTTGGCCCCTTTCCTTTTTCAATAAAATGTAATATGTTTCCTACTCGTCCAAGCCTTTGGGTGGAATAGCTTTGATTTTCTTATTTTTATATTATTTGTTTTTGTGTTTTGTCCTAGCCCTTGGATGCGAGCGCCAAAGGCTGGTCCCTTTTCCTTTTTTGTTAACTGTAACGTGTTTCCTACTCGTACAAGCCTTTTGACATAGTAGCTTTGGCTTTCTTCTTTTTCTATTATTTGTTTCTGTGTTTTGTCCCAACCTTTGGACGTGAGAGCCAAAGGCTGGCCCCCCTTTCCTTTTCCATTAACTGTAATGTGTTTCCTCCTCGTCCAAGTCTTTGGACGAAGTAGCTTTGGTTTACTTCTTTTTATATTATTTGTTTCTATATTTCATCCCAGTTATTGGACGTGAGAGCTTAAGGCTGGCCCTCTTTCCTTTATGTGCTAACTATAAAGTGTTTCTTACTCATCCAAGTCTTTGGACAAAGTAGCTTTGCTTTTCTTCTTTTCTTGTTATTTATTTTTGTTTTTCGTCCCATCCTTTGGACACGAGAGCTGAAGGTTGCCCCCTTTTCCTTTTTCTGTTAAATGTAACATATTTCCTACTCATCCAAACCTTTGGATGCAGTAGCTTTGGTTTTCTTCTTTTTCGATTATTTGTTTCTATGTTTTGTCCCAGCCTTTGGATACAAGAGCCGAAGGCTAGCCCCCTTTCATTTTTCTGTTAACTGTAATATGTTTCCTACTTTTCCAAGCCTTTGGATGTAGTAGTTTTGGTTTTTTTCTTTTTCTGTTACGTGCTTTTGTGTTTTGTCCCAGCCTTTGGATGTGAGAGCCGAAGGCTAGCCCCCTTTCCTTTTTCTGTTAACTATAACATCTTTCCTACTCATCCAAGTCTTTGGATGAAGTAGCTTTCGTTTTCTTCTTTTTCTATTATTTGTTTTTGTGTTTTGTCCCATCATTTAGAAGCAAGAGCTGAAGGTTGGCCCCCTTTCCTTTTTCTGTTAATTGTAATGTGTTTCCTACTTGTCCAAGTCTTTGGGACGAAGTAGCTTTATTTTCTTCTTTTTCTGTTATTTGTTTCTATGTTTCGTCTTAGTCTTTGGACGCAAGAACCGAAGGTTGGCCCCTTTCCTTTTTCTATTAAATGTAATGTGTTTCCTACTCGTTCAAGCCTTTCGACATAGTAGCTTTGATTTTCTTCTTTTTATGTTTTTTGTTTATGTGTTTTGTACCAACCTTTAAAGGTGAGAGCCGAAGGCTGGCCCACTTTCCATTTTCTGTTAAATTTAATGTGTTTCCTACTCGTCTAAGCCTTTGGATGTTGTAGCTTTGGTTTTCTTCTTTTTCTATTATTTGTTTTTGTGTTTAGTCCAAGCCTTTGGATGTGGAAGCCAACAACTGGCCCCCTTCCTTTCTTGTTAATTGTAACATGTTTCGTGTTTGTCCAAGCCTTTAGACATAACAACTTTGGTTTTCTTCTTTATGTGTCATCTATTTTTATGATTGTTCATACCTTTGGACGCAAGAGTCAAAGGATGGCCCCTTTTCCTTTTTCTTTAAGTTATTGTGTGTCTTCTACTCGTCCATCCCTTTGGATGCAATAACCTCAAGTATTTTCTATCTCTTTCTTATGTGATTTTATTGAACCTTTGTTGTTCATTCAAGCCTTTGGATGTAGTGGCTCTTTTCTTTTTCCAATACTACTCTATTGTTCGTCCAAGCCCTTTGGACAAAGGGCTTCAGGATAACTTTTTCATTTATTCCCTTACTGCTCATCTGTTCACCCAAGCCCTTTGGATGAAGAGCTATGCGCAGCTCTTCCACTTTTCCTTTGTTGCTCATATGTTTCATCCAAGCCCTTTGGATAACTCTTCACCTATCCCTAGTTGTCATTTATTTGTCCAACCTCTTTGGATGAAATGCTTCTGATAGCTCCACCTTTTTCCATTTACTATTATTTTTTCATTCCAAATCTTTGGACATTGTCTCCCTTTGAGGCATCCTACAAAACTCTAATTCCATCTAGGATAACCATTTTGGAAGTACTTCCTGTTTGGTTATCACTCAAATCATCCTTCCAAAATCAATAACCATTTCAGATGCACATACGATTTGCTTTTTGAACTCAAGCCTAATTCCTTTGCTGATACCCTTCGTCCAAACCCCTTTGGACAAAGAGCTCCTGGCAGCTCTTCCACCAATTTATGCTATCCATTTTATCCAAACCTCTTTGGACGAAGAGCTCCTAACAACTCTTCCACCTGTTACACCTATTTGTTTCACCCAAGCCCTTTGGACAAAGAGCTTTCGATAACTCTTCCACTTATCCCGTTACTGCATCTGTTTCATTCTCTCCTTTGGATGCAGGAGCTAACGAGTAGCTCCTACTCCTCCCTCCTATCCATTCATTTATCTGTTTGTTCTCCCTTTAGATGCATGAACCAATTAGTAGCTTTTGTTCCATCATGTTATATGTCATTTTCTTCCTTTGGACACAAGAGCTAACAAGTAGCTCTTGCTCCTTTCTATTATCTTTTTTTCTTCCTTTGGACGTAGGAGCCAACGAGTAGCTCCTACTCCATCATGTTATCTGTTGTTTTCTTCCTTTGGACGTAGGAGCTAACGAGTATCTCCTGCTCTATCCTGTTATCTGTTGTTCTCTTCCTTTGGATGTAGGAACTAACAAGTAGCTCCTACTTCATCATGCTATCTATTGTTCTCTTCCTCTGAACATAGGAGTTAACGAGTAGTTCTTGCTCCTTTTTGTTATTTGTTTTTCCTTTCTTTGGAAGCAAGCGAGTAGTATCTGCTCCATCATGTTATCTGTTATTTTCTTCTTTTGGATACAGGAGCTAACAAGTAGCTCCTACTTCATCCTGTTATATATTGTACTCACAATTTATGCAACTTAGAAATCCACTACAAAAGTGCTCAAAATTGTAAAATATATTTTTTAAGCCAAATAAGAATTTGACAACAAAAAAATAGTAAAAGCTGAAAAACAACAAAACAACAAAGTAAAATAGCAAACAATAAAACAAAAACAACAAAACTAGTAAAAACAGAAGAACACTCCTCCAAACTTAAAATGAGGATTTTCCTCAATGTATAGTTATAAGAACATAACACAAAGAGAACAAATGAAGCAATAACAATAAAGGAATGGGTGAAATAAAAAAAAACTCATATCTCAAGGTGGAAGATATGTGCAAAATTTTGCATCCAAAATCTTTGTTCCGCTCCGATGTGTAGTTGCTTAGGGGAGGCTCCTCCTCATCCATCTTAACAATTCTAGTGCTACATCTTCTAGTGGATTCTTCAATAGGAACATCAAAGTGGAATGCTTGACAGGGTGCTCATAGAAATCTCCCAACTTCTTCAAATCTTGCAATAGTCTCTCCTTTGGAGTTTGCTAGTTGTGATTACTAAGGGTTGTAATGGTTGCACAACAGATGACAATGGAGTTTGAACTTCTACAACCTCCAAAACCCTTGCAATATTTGCACTTGCAATATCTACAACTTCTGCACCTGCATTAATAGCACTACTAATTTCTATGCAAATCGAGCTCTCAATTAATCTAGTACAGGAACAATCACAATCAGTAAAATCATCAAAATTAGGGAATTCAAAATGCAAATTTACTATTTGTTGTTGTGGTAGCTCCTTACCACTCCTCAAGGTTATGGCACTCATATTTACTTATGGACTAAGAATGGTTTGAAAAGGAGTTTGTTCAGAACCTTTGGACTATAGTTGATTCATAGTGGTGGCCAATTATCCAATCTGTGTTTGCAAATTCTGACTTGTGGCCAACATATTCTCTTAGAATTGAATGTTATTCATGGTTATCTGCTTGACAAAATCCTTCAAGGAACTCCATTGTACAGGCTGCATAGGTTGTTGTTGTCTAAATAGAGGTTGTGGTTTGTATCTTTGAGATACATGTTGCGTAGGGTGCGAATCATATCTCCAATTTGAGTATTGATCATGGGGTTGCCTATATTGCTGACCACCCATCATTGTAGTAACTTCAACACTATTCAGTTCAGTTTCTTACAAAATGAGGCACACATTAGTTGGATATTCTATAGAAGCACAAATGTCACACACTCTTACTAGTGGACTAATATGGTGTTGTCCAATGGCTAGTTGTATAACAAGAGATATCAGTTTAGTTATCTTATTTTCCAATCTTTGATTTCCAACAACAACTACCTCATTCACTACTCTAGATGTAGCAAACTCCCTAACACCAAATTGCTAAGTGCTACCTGCCATATTGGAAATTAAATTTCTTTCATCGTGGAACTCCTTAAGATGCTTGTGATGATCTTCACCTACAAAATCATGAAACTTAGGCAATAATGGATTAGTCTAGTCTTAAGCTCATATGACTAAACTTGTTCCAATTCAGGATATCGAATACACCAGGTTGGCACATAATATTAGGTGTAGTCAACTCCTTCAAGGTCTTGTAATTGTCAGTCATATTATCTAGACTAAATTTGGATATGTAAACACCAAGATCAAAATCAGAATTAGAAGGATTATAATCAAAATCAACTATCAAATTTGAGAACATAATCAAATGTAAAAGCACTATCATTATGACTATTATTAGCTACTTCACTACTCCTATGACTTCTTAACCAATGGAATGTCCTATCTATTTCTAGATCATAAGCATGCAATTTACCAGAATTACTCCTAATCATATACCACAGAAATAGATTGGCATAAACAATGACAAAAAAATAGTAGAAAACAGCAGAATTGACATAAAACAATAAAATGGCAAAAATGACCCTACTATAATAAACACTTGTCAAGAAAGGTATAGGGAGTGCAATAATACCAAACAAGTTTTTTTTAATACTAACATCACAATGACATTATATAATGTATTTATGATTTTCTAGAATTTTTGGGTGATTTTTAAAAATCATGAAAAGATAATATAAAAATAAAATTAAAAATAAATAAATAAAAGTAAATAAATAAAAAAGTCAAAATCAAAATCAAACTCAAAATATCACAAGATTAGGACACAACAACTTGTGTCCTTAACAACGACGCTAGTTTGATAATGTTGTCGAAACACTACCAAAATCACTAGATTTCCCTTAATTTTATGAACTAACCTAGGTCGAATCCCTCAAGGAAATAATCATGCAATGCCTAACCTTGTCAAACAAAAACCAATTTGAATGCAAAAATATGGGTTTGTATGTAAAATAGAATTATGCAGACAATAGAATTATGCAGAAAACAAAATAGAATTATATAACATCAATCCAATGATTCAATCATGCAATTTGTTATCATGATTCTAATAAAGAAGCAAATTCATATCAACCCAAATTTCATTAGATAATCATTTAAAATTCATTCATACACATTGAGATCACAATTGCAATCCTTAATTAGCATGGATTCAAGCACATAATTGGTTGATTTTAGGTGATCAATCGATTACCTAACCTTGATTAGATTAGGATTAATTAATCCTAAGCTAACACAATCCAAAATTTCATAAGAAATCATAATCATGAAAATGGATCAAGAATTGGAAAGAAAAGAAAGACATAACAAAATTTGCATAATAAAGAATTCAAAACTCAAACCTAACCACAATCATAGAACCTTGAATTGATAAAAGAGCTTAGTCTCCCATGGCAATTGTCATAGAAAACGCAGCATAAAACACAAAGAACCCTAGAAGAGGAGAGAGGAGAGACAGTAGAAAGGAAACTTGTGATCCAAGAAACCTCCTAAATCTAAGTATATAAAATCTAAAAACGTCTCTCCTAACCCTACTAACCAATTACTACTTATTACATGATCTAAATGCCTAGGAAGGTGGTTTGAGCCAGAGGAATTTGCAGCTCAAAGGCCCACCAACCAAGGTCCCAAAATTGGGCCAGAATATATAAATGCCCAACTAAGTGGTTGTAGAAGCTGCAACTTCATATGGACTTTTGACACTGAATACGGTCAAACTTGATTGAGCCCAAAAGAGAGAAGTTGTAGATCTTTGTCTTAACTTTCTAGAGCCACCAAGATTGTCCAATTTGTAGGTATGTAACTTCAGATATGACCTAAACAAGATAGTAACATCATAATAAAAATTAAGTCAGAAAATAAGCAAAGATTAGTAACTAAACCCAATTAAGTCCAATAACCTAAGACTCAACCAATGTGTCAATATTAATCATATAATGATGTAAAAAATTTCCTACATAAGTCAATATTAAGTGCCTAAAAAATGATCTATCACTCTTCCCTACCATCTGTTATTTTTCATTGGATGTTGGAACCAACGAGTGGCTCCTACTCTTTTCTCTGTTAATGTGTCCCATCTGTTTCCTCGTCCTTCTCTGTTACAACTTTCTTGTTTGCTCTCATTTGCATTGCTGCTATTAACTCCATTGTCCATCCCTCCCTTCAGACACAACCTTTTCTTCGGATACCCTCTCTTTGGATGTTGTCCCTCCTTTGGAAGCACTCCACAAAACTCCATCTTCTAACTACGTTTATTATAGCCATCTAAGATGCACTTCTTGTTTGGCTATCCCTTTTAATCCAAGTTTCATCTAGAACTACGTAAACTTTGAATTCTTCATTACACTATAAGATACGTAGGAGCAACAAGCAACTCTTGTTAAGTTCAAAAAACAAAAAAAAAACATATCTTTCCTCTCCTAATAATAAATCTAATTCTGTTTCGTTGAAGGGTAAGAATAACAACTTCAAAGTTATCTAATTTCACACATCTAATTTCATCGTTCCTGTTGCGATCCCGCTTGCAACACCTATATTAAGAAACAATTAGTGACATGATAACACATAAATTATAGTCAATGATAAAAATTCTGATATTAAATGTAAAGTTATACTTATGGATAGTAGAAAGGTGTTAGGTGACACATTTTCTTTCCATCAATGAGCCTCTATTGTAGGTATTTTTGAATCTCACCTACTTTATTACCGACGGTCTGATAAACAAAGTTGACAGAGATACCTATCATATTAAAATCAATGTTAGTTGTAAGTCTATTAATACTTAACTAACATAAAATTGAGTAACAAGTTCAAAATACTTACATAAACCATAATTGTATGATAGATACATAAACCAAAATATCCTTCTAGCACAAGTATAATAGATAGTAGGGTTTTTGCCTATTATTTTGGCATCTAATTCTATCTGTACAGGGTTCCCACCAACCTTACTTACTATCTTGAATAGACATTGAATGGGGTCAACTTTAACTTGCAACCTTTTAGGTTCAAGTTTTTCTTTGATCCATCAAAGTCCTAAACAACAAAATAAACCATGTTAGAAATCAAAAATAAATTTGAATTATAAATATAATAAGATTTTTTATTATAAATATTGTGGCAGAAACAATCTTCACAAGAATCTTAGGTCATGCAATGAAAGTATTTAGGATGTACCCCACCATACCAAACAAACACAATATCTTCTTTGCCTCGTAGTTATGATTTGGAAATATATTCCCCTTCAAGAAGCATGTCTTTTAACAACTTGAATAATTCAGTAAAACTTATATCAATCCACCCATTTTTCACCTTCAAATTGAACAACCTTAACACTACCGACAACCTCATGAAATTAGTGCACCCTGTGTATAAAGGTTTTTCCGCATCACTACACAAATTGTTATACACAGTTGCTCGCTAAAAAAACTCTGGTCCAATATCACAAATCATGTCTTATAGTTGATCATTCATATCTACATCAACTTCCTTTCTTTATGACACACTTAGGATGTCTAACAACAAGCCATGCCATGTCCATGTTGTATAACTCTTGCAAAACCGATCGCAAATAAGATGTTCACATATTTCCTCAACTTCTAATCTTCTTTCATTCAAATAGTTGACACATGGACAATAGAATCTTCTAGTATTATTAGAAGCATGTGTTTTAACAAAGTCGAGAAATGATTTCACTATATTCTCATATTCATCACTTGTCTCTCTACTATTGATCCAACTGTGATTCATAATTGTGCTTTGTAATATACATAAACATATATCATACATGTCAATCTCTCTTTTTCAAATAAGGTGTGTCTCTATCCCGTTTGAGAAGATATTTTCTATACTTGATTAATATGTACATGTTAAGTCTCAAATCTATAATTTGACAAAATTTCAACAACATTTCGCATTGGTCTCTAGAATGCACAAAATGAAAGTGGTGACATTAAAAGTACCTCAATCAAGTATACATCCGGAGAACAACACAAAATGCACTAAACCGAAATCTTATGAATTATAGATTTGAGACATAACATCTACATATTAATCAAGTATAGAAAAATCATTCTTCCCAAACTATCTAACTTTGACAATTCAATATTTAATACATTGAGTTTTAATCATTGTATTGAATCTCAAATGAGAATCTACGGTTCACTCAATGCATAAGTCAAATATAAAACATAAAACATTGGATAAATAACAAGCATATAATTAAATACACATTATATATAAAGTAAGAAGCAAGAAAAAATAGTTCTAATTCATCAATACAATATCAAAGTTAATTTTATGTTTTCATGTTTCTCTACTTTAACACTAATTACATTAGTAATCTTCACTTCTCTTAAACTAAGTTTGACTCAAACTTAATTATATCTTTTATTTGATGGTCAAACCATGGTCAACAATCATGATTAGTTGAGTCAAACCAAGTTTTACTCAAAATTAAGCCTATATTTTATTTGTTGATCAAACCATGGTCAACGACCATGGTTAGTTATTTCAAACAAGTTTGGCATAAAATTAAGGCCATGTTTTATTTGGTGCTCAAACCATGGTGAGCCAGTTGAGTTATACCGAGAATTACTCAAAATTAAATGTATTTTTATTTGGTGGTTAAACTATGGTGAATCATGGTCAATTGAGTCAAACTAAGTTTGATCAAACTAAAGCACATTTCGTTAGTAATTTTAATATTTTTATAAGGGATATATGTTCTACTTATTTTTAATTTTATAATGTATCTAAAAAAATAGTCTCTTTAATTATAATATAATAATTGGCTAAGTTATGCTCTTTATATGGTCATTCATGAAAGATGATACCAATTTATTAAACAATATATGGTCATTCATGACAGGATATAACAATTTATTAAATAAAAGCATCATACAAGGCCCAACGATACTTTATATGGTCATTCATGATAGGACATAACAATTTATTAAATAAAATCATCGTACAAGGTTCAACTATACTCTATATAGTCATTCATGATAGGACATGACAATTTATTAAATAAAATCATCATAAAAGACTCAATTATACTCTATATAGTTATTCATGATAAAACGTAGCAATTTATTAAATAAAATCAACTACAAGACTCAACTATACTCTATATGATTATCCATGCAACCACACAATCAAATAAATTATTGTAATTTTCTTTTAAATATCACTTACTTCAATGATAATGACATGTTTGGTTTATGGAGATGATAGACAATTATCAATACACTTGTAAAAAGATCACTCTTGTAAATAAGAAAAACAAACAAGCATAGTATAGGGAAAGCAAACAAGTTTCAGTCCAAAATGGTGTAGGATGAGTGAAATCAAAAACCCTAAACCCCAAACAAGAATATAGGGGTAGTGATGGTGTTGAGATGAAGAGGAGCTTACCTTGTTGATGGCGACAATGACGATAATGGTGAACTTTGGTATTAGGCTGGTAGCGAGGATGAGCGAAACACATAATGTCGTAGTGGGTATGTAGTTGGGGTTAGGGCGGGATGAGTGAATGCTAACAAGGAATACGAGGGGTGGTAGTGAGGTGGTGACTCGAGAGGTGATTTCAAATATAAAAGAGGAGGAGGGTTTAGCAGCACTGGAGAAGATGAACATGAAAGGTGTGTTTAGGGGTTATAACTCACTTTTTACATTAGTTGGAAATCCAACCAATGTAAAAAGTGACTTTTTACATCACTTATAATGTTAATCGATGTAAAAAATGTTTATATCGATTGGAAAACAATCGATGTAAAAGACAATTTTTTTACCTCGATTAATAGGAAATCAGTATAAATATGTTCAAAATATTTACAAGTTTGTCATGACATTTTTATTTGCATTAGTCTAAAATGAATCAATGTAAATGTGTCAATGTAAAAGGCTAGTTTTACACTAGTATTTATTCATTTTTATTATTTTAATGAGAGAATAAAATAATAATACACCAAAACATTATAAAATATTTTAATACTTTCAACATATTAATTAAACTTTTATTTATACACGTGTTATTATAAATATAAATAATTTTCTTTTATGTTTTGTTTCACAAATGATTTAATGATTATTTTTTACTATTAATATGATTGAATTTTTAATTTACCATTTTGTTAATATTAACCTTCAAAACTGATTTTTTAAGTAAATAAAAGTAACAATTTTTTTTATTAAAAATATTATATTAGGTATGAGAAGTGATTAAAGTAACACCTGTAGTTTTCTCCATAAATTTTCTAAAGTAAACATCTATGCCTAAACCTAAATCTGTTTAGTGGATAAATCCACTCTTCACCATGGTTAAATTTTGTAAACACCCATAGGTCTTAAATTTCAAACGAATTTGATTCTTCTAAAATAAAATGAAAATGAAAATTTACAATCATGAATTAAAATCAATAATTGAAACTATAATAAAATAAACACTTAAATATATTTTTAGTCCATGTAAAATGATAAATTTTTATTTTTTTCCGTGTAAAAAATTATTTGTTTTTTTATCTTTATAAAATTTTAAATCATTATTTTCTATCCCTATTGTTATATAAAATTTGTTAGTTGTTTATGTTGGAACATGCTTCGAAAGAGTGTCCAATCTTTCAAGTTTTGATGATTACAAATATTTTGATATCACTAACGTTTGAAAGTCCAAAGTGTTTCAAATAATTGCTGTTTAAAATATCTTTCTCCAAAGTGTTTCAAATAATTGTTGTTTAAAATATCTTTCAAATATAACATCCAATAGTTTGACCATAGTATCATTGTTTGAGAAAACCGTCCAAAGAATTGTTGTCCAAACAAATCTAACAAGAGAAGTGTTCAATGGACCACTCAGTCTCAAGGAGTATTTTTTTAACCTTAATCTTTTTACCTAGAGCATTTACTTCCTTGCAGACCTTCACTCTGACTAAGAAAATCTTAAAAATGATTTTAGTCAATGTAATGTTCACAAAGGACAAAGTTCTGCTCTGCCAGCTATCTTTGCTCTTGCAAGTTTTCTGTAATGAGAACATTCTCTTGCTCAGTTTTCGTTATACACCACCTACATACCCCTCTCTCTCTCTCTCTCTCTGCCAACTATTACCTGAAGCTTAGTTTAAGCACGCACGCACACACACATATGTATATATCCAGAGAAGATCACTTATAGAGGAGACATAATAGAGCATAGAAGAATAACAAGCGGACACTAAAAAAGTCAAGATAGAAAACAAAAACAAGTACAAGAGAATTAAAAAAAAATCCAAAAAACAAGTTTGTGAGCAAGCAATAAAAGGAAAAGCTAGTACAAAAGAAAATAGTGACTAGCACACAAGAGAAAAAGGAGAGACCAAGCTTATCATCTATCCAGACTTAGTTCTATTTTTAAATCTTTTAGACTCTCTCTAAAAGAAAAGCTTTTTCAAAAGCTTTATTTTCATTGTAAAAAGTTTAGCTTAAGTCTTCTTGTAACTCACTCTGAGTAAACCTTTTTCTAAAATCTTGTTTTGTAAAGTTTGGAAAGGCTAAATTAAGAATACTTGGAGTCTTACAATCAAGGTTGTTAATTGAAAGTAGTTGGAAACTTGAAAAGGTGAAGAATACTTATAAGTTGGGTTGACTTAATGAAATCCTTCAAGGTGAAAGGACTAGGAACGTAGCTATCAGTTATAGAGTGAACCAATATAAAAATCTTTGTGTGATCTTTCTATCCCTTTCCTATTTATAGCTTTACTGTCTTTATTAAACGTTTATTATCTTTTTGGACGCATCTGTTAAAAGCGAGTTTCTAGATGCATTAGGTTTTCGACACCTTTAGAAAAGTTTTTGGACGATCTTTGTTAACTCGTTTTAAACACCCACCCTTTGTGAAAAAAGTTTTAAGTGCTTAAGAAATCACACATACAATTTAACTCCTCTTCTTGTGTGTTTACTTGTGGTACTTCAATTGGTATCAAAGCTCATCCTCTAAGGGTTGAGCATCTGACTGTGTAGGGGATGAGATCCTTTTGAAGCATGATGGAAAACGAAGGGTATACTGTCTACAGGCCACCATTGTTCAAAGGCCAAAATTATTATTACTGGGAACAAAGGATGATAACCTTTTTTTTTTATTCAAGTCACATTGATATGTGGGATATTGTTGAAAATGGAAACCATATTCATATTCATGATAATGGTACTAATCTTCCCAAATCTTTGTGGAATGAAGAACAAAAGTTGAAGTATCTTCTAAACTCAAAAGCAATAAATTTTATTATGTGTGCTTTAACTGAGTTCAAATATGAAAATGTGCATAGTTGTAAATCTACTAAAGAAATGTGAAACACTCTTACCTTAGTGTATGAATGTATGTCTTAGGTAAAGGATTCTAAAATTAGTATGTTTTTCCATCAATATGAATTGTTTAGAATGGAAGACCATAAAAGTATTGACCAAATGTTTGGACGATTCCAAACAATAATTAATCACTTAAGGTCTTTAGGCAAAGTTTATGATAATTATGATCACATAACAAAAATTTTGAGAAGCTTGCCTAGATAATGAAGACCTCAACTCACTACTTTAAGAGTGTCCAAAGATCTTAAAAAGTTGTCAATGGAAGAGCTCCTCAGCCCCTTGAAAACCCATAAGATAGAGCTCAAAGAAAATGAAGGATAAAGAAAAGGAAAGTCTATAGCTTTAAAAGTTCAAAAAACATCCAAGCATACAATGTCCAAAGCTTTTAAAGTTGAAGATTCATTTTACAATGTACATACACTTCTTTTTTCTCTTTTCTAACTTAGAATCTCACAAATTCTGCAATTTTACGATGTTGGCAAGACCAAAAATTCCTCTGAATCAAGGGATTTCAAATTTTCTATACTTCTAATTTCAAGGTAAAGTGAATAAGAGTATAACTATGAATGTTTGGTGAGGTGCTCCTAATCTCATCTTAATTATTATTTTAACCATTGATAAGTACGTAAATCAATTGATGTGTAGTTATTCTATGATACCTATGGTCTAGACAAAAAAATTGTTTTAACCCAAATCAATATTAGTTAATTTTCGTTAAACCATTTGTATCCAATCTTAATTTTATACAACTAATTACTACTTAATTAAATCCTACAATTATAAAACTATTTTGAAGTAAGTTTACTTTCAAATGTAATTAACAAAAAAAATCTTTTATGGTTATTTTAAAAATTCTATTTATGTGACTAAAATAATAAAACTATTATTTAATTATTTTAATTAATTTCTGTTATTTATATTTTCTTCATATGTTATATTAATTAATTAAAATAATTATTTCACTATCCATTTATTATTTTAGTTGCCACATTTTCTCCTCCCCTATACAACATACATGTAAATCCTTTGCTTTTCCTTTTCACCACCCTAATAAAAGAAGAGAATAAACTATACTAAGAAAATATGCAACTAGGACATTTTTCTTTCATTTATATATTTTGATAACAATTGTTTTGTTTAAGAGTAAATATACTTATAACTTTGACTTAGAATCTATGTTTGTGTTTCTTTTAGGTTAAAATCTTAAAAAAAATTAATTTTTTATTTTGAGAAAAATTTTAAAGCGTTATTTTTAGTTTGAATGAAATTAATATTAAATAAATATATAAAAAGTGCAATAAATATTAATAATCTGAACTTTAATAATAAATTAAATACGGAATACGTAAAAAAAAGGTGGTACAAAATTCAAAGTCTGATTAGATTGAGTGATGCAACCTGGAAGGGATGAAATTTAATGATGATAAATAAATAGGTGATTATATTTATCTTTTAAAATTTTAAGATATTAATTTGTTCTTTTCATGATTAAAAGATCGTCAATTTATTTTACATTATAAATATTATAAATGAATAATTGGATGTCCGCATATTTTTTGAAAACAAGTGGAAATATTTACTAAAAGTTTTCTATAAAAAAAAAACTTAAATCTTTCTACGAAGCTCTTAGATTTTGCCCTACACAATCTTAAAATTAAAACCAAGCAACATATTTATAGAAGGATGTATTTGTTCCAAGGTACTAAAAATGATTTTCAAGAAAGTGACATACCCAAGTTAGATATAAGTTTTTGTATATATTTATAATTTTTTGGTGCATGGTTAGATACAAGTTTTAAATAAATATTCATAAGCATTGTTAATTCTCTGGAATGAAAAATGTTCATGTTAACATAAACTTTGGAGCACCACATCAGATATACAGACTTGAAGCTAAAAGGAAAAAATAGTAGAGATTAGAAATGTGTAAAAAAAATTTGTTGTTTCTGTTTCTGTAAAAATAATAGAAGCAAAAGTTTTATTTTCAAAATTGTTTTTTTAAATACTTTTAGTTTTTCAACCAAACATATTCTCATCACTATTTTCTATTTTTACTGAAAATAAAAACAAAAAAAAATAGTGAAACCAAATGGGTCTATCCACATTATTGCAAACATATAATTCACCCAAAAATAAAGAAATAGATAAAAAAGATTGCTTGTTACCCTTTCAACCAAGGTAATTTATTTTTTATATATTCTATAAATTTATATATGAATTATATTGAGTATCTAAATATAAAAATTATTTTCTACAATAATTATATATCATCACTCCTTTCTTCCACACTTTTTCTTTAATTTTTACTTTTTAATTAAATAAATTTGATTTATTTTCTAAAATTACTAAATTCCAATCACACATTTATAAAAATAAAACATTATACTTAAACACACACAAATCAGTAATATTAAAAACTAAAAAAAATATTCCGTTGCCGACTTGAACCCGGGTCTCTGGTACAATGGCCCAAACAGAAAAATAATTTCGTAATCTTTATGTAGCAAGAATAATCATCAATAATGTAAAATTAAATTAAAAAGCTTCCGTTGCCGGGACTTGAACCCGGGTCTCTCGGGTGAGAGCCGAGTATCCTAACCAACTAGACTACAACGGATAGATAATTAGATAGTTCAAAGGAATATTAATATCTAATATTTATGTAAAGATTAGTGTGTATGATGCACAAACATTTCTTTAAGTAATTATGTAACAAAATGAGTACGAACCAAAACAAAAATAATGAGTTGCTTCCAAATTATCAAGCTTTTCTAATTAAAATTTTCATGGAGAATATAAAAACGAACATAAGTATCAATTTAATTAAATCTATATTAATTAAATTTAAATTATAAAATTAAACATCAAGACATTCCTATTTTCAATCTTGATCATACAAATTTAAATCAATTAAGAAAATAATAACTCAGATACAAAAGTTACTTTTTGTTACTTCAAATTTTTACGTCTTTTATTCATATTTATAAAATTTAAACACAGATACAAACACATATATTATCTTCTCTCCATGTTTCCCAAAAGTTAGTCAATTATATACACTGTACAAGTAGTTGCCCAATGTATATATCTGTATTAACAGATAGAACATGTGGGAGCAAACAATGTTTTTGCTATACGATCATACTTAGCTTTTCTCACTGATTCCTTAACAATTTTTACTCGGAGACCCCCGTAGATTTGGTTCATGTGCAGAAAAACATTATAAATATTATCTATTGTTCTGTTTCAAAGAAGAAAAAAAAATTGTTATTTCAACATTTACTTGGTTGCTTATGTCTTTTCAGCTTGGAAGTTTAAGTGTTTTAACATCAAAATATTAGTAAATTTCATTGTTTCCAATTAGATCATTATTTTAATCTAGCTAATAGAGCATAGTTAATATTTTAAATATGATAAAGATGGTCATGAAAATTGAAAACTAAGATGTGGCATATAAGCCTTTAAAGATTATGAATATGCAATGCAGACTTTTTTGTTACGAAAAAAAAATTAAAATTGACTTATATAACGTAGAACTGACTTGTAAATGGCTTTATAATCTTTCTTATTATCGAACAATGCAGAAAGAACCCCCACGACAAATTATAGAAATGAAACAACAACAAAAAAAAAAAATAGCTCAGAAGTAAATAAATCAAGTATACAGGCACGGTTAATATTTATTATTGATTGAGTCAATGTATTTTAGTTTAAAATTTTATTTTTTCGATTTCATTATTTGATTTTCTATTACCCATATTTAGGATCATGCTGTTAGTGTGTGGGGTAGTTTCATATTTTCTCGATTTCATTATTTGATTTTCTGTTACCCACGTTTAGGATTATTACTATTAGAAATTTTAAAATTTGCTACAAAATAATTTTGTGGCTAATTTTAAAATTAATAGTTATTTTATAGCTAATTTTTAGTAAAAATAATTAGCTACAAAATTACTACAATATTGAATGGTAGCATGAAATAAGTAGCAAATTAACTAGGAAAATAATCTTAGTTAATTTGTAGTAAATTTTTTAAAATTTGTAGTTATTTCCTAGCTAATTTGTAGTAATAAGAATTATAAATGAATATAACTTCAATTTAGCTAGAAAAAATAATTCTCTAGTTAATTAATAGTTAATTAGCTAGGATTTAGCTACTAATTTAAATGGTAGCTAAAATTAGTAGCAAAATCAAAAAAGTCTTATAGTGTATGCTGTTAAAACCTGGGGTAGTTTCCTATTTTCTAGATTCAATAGTTGTAGAGCCAAGCCTATAAATTTGGCTCCCTTCTATTTGATTGTAACATATAACAAAAAAAATCAAGTTTGAGATAAAAGAATATATTGAAGAGATATTCTCTCTTCCTCTCTTGCTTTCCACTATATGTGTCTGTGAATATTATTTTCTGTTAAAATTATGTCCCACTGAAATCAAATTGGTAATAAAGTTGGTTAGATCCAGCATTGGTTTTGTGAGGTTATGAGAGAGTTAGTTTCAAAAAAAATTATTGAGTGTGTGAAGAACAAGAGAGTTCTCACTTTGCCAATTTTTTTTTTGAGAGAGATGGCCACAAATTACAATATTGTTTGGTCTGGTCCCAAATTAGATGGGAAATTGGATTATCATTATTGGGCATTGTTGATATCCACCTATTTGAAAGCTCACAATATTTGGGGCTTTATTGAACCAGACTTACAACAAGGAGCTGATGATGTTGCTCAAAGGAAGGACCAGTTGGCACTATCGCAAATTCACCAAGGTGTAGATTATTCAATTTTTGTCAGAATAGCAAATGCCAAGACAGCAAAAGAAGCGTGGACATTTTGAAACTGTCATACAAAGGAGTAGAAAAGGTCCAAAAATCCAAATTGCAATCCATGCGTCGAGAATATGAAAGATATGAAATGTCCAGTTCCGAAACCGTGGAACAATATTTTTCACGAGTAACAAATCTTGTCAACAAGATAAGGGTGTATGGAGAAGACATCCGTGAAAGCAAGGTGGTGGAGAAAATTCTACGCACCATGCCAATGAAATTTGATCATGTGGTGACTATAATAGTTGAAGTCCATGACACAAACACCATGATAGTTGTAGAATTGCAAGGTAGCATTGAAAGCCATGTGAGGAGAATCTTGGAGAAAATTAAAAAAAGCAAATGAAGAAGTCTTGAAGAGTTAGGTAAAATTTACCAACGTAGCAAAATCCAACAGAAGTAAAGATAGTAGAGCTTGTGAAGGTGGAAATAGAAATTTCAGAGGTAGAGGTCGTGACAATTTCAAAGGAAGAGGTCATTATAATTTTAATCAACAATAGAGAGACAACAACTTTAGACCACCTAATCAAGGAAGAGGTAGACACAATTTCAGATCTACCAACTATGGAAGAGGAAGAAGCAACAACTCTAAAGAAAGGACAAATTTCAATTGCTATCACTGTTGAAAGTTCTGGCACATAGTTGTAGATTGTAGATTCAAACAATAGGCAAATATAACAGTCAACATGCTAGTGAGAGTTTTGATAATCCACAAACTTTACTTCTAGCAGCAGACAATTTTGCAGGCGATGAAGATATTTGGTATCTAGATACAGGCTGTAGCAACCACATGTGTGGAAAAAGGAGTTATTTTCCTCACTAAATGAAACAATAAAATCTACCGTGAAATTCAAAAAGAATACAAATATTCCGATTTTGGGGAAAGGTATGATTGCTATCAAACTGAAGGATGGTTCTCAAAATTTCATCTCTGATGTTTTCTCTACTCCTGGTCTTCACCACAACCTGTTGAGCATGGGACAATTATCAGAAAAAGGCTACAACATGCAGATTCTCGATGGCTGCTGTACTTTGATTGACAAAAATGAAAGGTTCATTGATAAGGTAAAAATGACTCCTAATCGCCTATTCCCTTTAAAAGTTGATCACAAAGAATTATCCTGCTTGAGTTTTTTTATACCAAATAATGATTGGTTATGACACATGTGCTTTGGACATTATCACTTTTCTAGATTGAATTATTTATCTAAAAAAGAGTATGTATTTGGTTTACCTGTTATAAATATTCTTGAGGGTGTATGTGAGACTTGTGAAATTGCAAAGAAGCATAGATGATCTTTTCCAACTAGAAAGTCTTGGAGAGCAAAAAAGTCATTGGAAATAGTCCATTCAGATTTATGCATGGTTGAGATACCAACACATGGTGATAACAGGTATTTCATTACTTTTATTGATGATTTTAGCAGAAAAACCTAGGTGTATTTTTTGAAATAGAAATTAGAAGCCTGTGATGCCTTTAATTCATTTAAGGAATTTGTAGAAAAATAAAATGGTTGCAGAATTAAAGCACTAAGGACAGATAGAGGCCAAGAGTACCTTACTTATGCAGATTTTTTTGACCAACATGGAATTCAACATCAACTAACAACAAGATACACTCGTCAACAAAATGGAGTAGCAGAAAGGAAGAATAAGACAATCATGGACATAGTGAGATGCGTGCTGAAGGCTAAACAATTGCCTAGAGAATTTTGGGCAAAAGCTGTTGCTACTGCTGTGTATATTTTGAACAAGTGTCCAACAAAAGGTGTTTATGATAAAACACCAGAAGAAGCTTAGAGTGGAAGGAGGCCTTCAATCTGACATCTTAGAATTTTTGGGTGTATAGCATATGCCTAAGTACCTGATCAACTTAGAAAGAAGCTGGATGACAAAGGAGAGAAGTGCATTTTCATTGGTTACAACACCAATTCAAAGGCGTACAAGCTCTACAACCCAGTGACATAGAAGGTAATTATAAGTAGAGATGTGACCTTTGATGAAGAAAGAATGTGGAATTGGTCTTCCAAAGCTCAAAAAGAGCCTACAGTAATTCCAGAAAATTATGAAGAAGAGAATGGACATGCAGATCCAACACTTGATGAGCCAGAAACATCAATCACACTACAAAGGCAACAAAGACTACCGGTCATATTGGAGGACTATGTTGTGGGTAATGACAATGACTCATCTAATGAGGAAATTATCAATTTTTCTTTGTTGGCAGATTGTGAACCAGTTACATTTGAAGAAGCTGCAAGTGATCGGAACTGGAGAAAAGCAATGGATGAAAAAATTCATGCCATTGAGAAAAATCAGACGTGGGAGTGACAGACTTACCAGGAGACATAAGGCCAATTGGAGTGAAGTGAGTGTACAAGACTAAGTACAAGCCTAGTGGAGAAATATATCATTTACAAGCAGAAGGCAGATATTGATTATTTTGAGGTATTTGCACATGTAGCGAGATTAGATACAATTCGTATGTTTATCTCTCTATCAGCTCAAAATAATTGGAAAATTCATCAAATGGATGTTAAATCTACTTTTCTAAATGGTACTTTGGAAGAAGAAGTGTATGTTGAACAACCTGCTGGATATGAGATTGAAGGCAAAGAAGATAAATTCTACAAGCTGAAGAAAGCATTGTATGGCTTGAAGTAGGCACCCAGAGCGTGGTACAAGAAGATTGATTCTTACTTTGTGAAGAATGATTTTCAAAGATGCTCATTTGAACATACTCTATATATTAAATTTGTTGACCCTAGTGATATTCTTATTGTGTGTCTTTATATTGATGATTTAATCTTTACTGGCAACAATTCAAAGATGATAGCAGAATTCAGGGAGGCCATGATTAGATGCTTTGAAATGATAGATTTGGGCCTGATGTCTTATTTTCTTGACATTGAGATCATTCAACAGGCTGATGGAATTTTCATTTCCCAAACAAAGTATGTTGCAGACATTTTGAAGAAATTCAAAATGGAGAATTCAAAGCCAATCTCAACACCTGTTGAAGAAAAGTTGAAGTTGAAAAGATAGCGATGAAAGAAGAATTGATTCAACATACTACAAGAGTTTGATTGGAAGTCTCAGATCTGACAGCTACTAGCCCAGATATTGTCTTTGGAGTAGGATTGCTTAGTAGATTCATGGAAGAACCACGTGCATGTCATTTACAAGGAGCAAAAAGAATCCTCATATATATTAAAGGTACTTTGATTGAGGGGATTTTTTATGATAATAATTTTAATATAAAGTTAGTTGGATACACAGACAATGACTGGGCAGGAGATATTGAGACAAGAAAAAACACGTCAGGGTATGCATTTCATCTAGGCACTGGAGCAATAGCATGGTCCTCAATGAAACAATCAACAATTGCACTCTCAACAACCGAGGCAGAATACATAGCTGTAACAAGTTGTGCTATACAAGCAATATGGATGAGAAGGATGCTTGAAGCAATGTGTCAAAAACAAAATACTCCCACAATGATTTTTTGTGATAATAAATATGCAATTGCACTTTCAAAAAACCTAGTTTTTCATGGGCGGTCCAAGCACATAGACATTTGGTTTCATAAAATTCAAGAATTGGTAGTTGAAAAAGAAGTTGTGATTGAATACTGTCCAACTGAAGAACAAGTTGCAAATATTTTTACAAAACCACTGAAAGCAAAACTTTTTTATAAGTTGAAGAAAATGCTTGGAATAATTAATGTGCATACTTGATTTAAGGGAGGCAATGTCAAAAGTAAATAAATCAAGTATACATGCACTATTAATATTTACTGTTGATTAAGTCAAAGCATTTTAGTTTAAAATTTTATTTTCTCGGTTTCATTATTTGATTTTCTGTTACCTACATTTAGGATCATGTTGTTAGTATGTGGGGTAGCTTCCTATTTTATCGGTTTTATTATTTGATTTTCTGTTACCCACATTTAGGATTATACTATTAATACGTGGGACAGTTTCCTATTTTCTAGATTTAGTAGTTGTAGAGCCAAGCCTATAAATTTGGCTCCCTTCTATTTGATTGTAACATATAACAAAAAAAAAATCAAGTTTGAGATAAAAAATATATTGAGGAGATATTCTCTCTTCCTCTCTTGCTTTCTACTATATGTGTGTATGAGTATTGTTTTCTGTTAAAATTATGTCTCACTGATATCAATATAGATTAATGATATAGAAACAACAAATAATAAGCCCAAATCATCCAAAAATAATAGAAACAACAAAAAATATAGATTGATTAGAGGCACTGTTCATACAACTCATTAGCAGTGTATAATTGTGCTTCATCCTTGGACATGCTGCAAAAAAAAATTTTATTATTTAGTTATAATACCAAGTAAGACAATGAAAAAGCAAGTAATATTTAGATTTTAAAGCACCACCAAAAACTTCCTCAAATAACCTTGCTGCATCATGCAATAATAAACCTCACATATAGAGTAAATAGTTGTTTAGCATAATGATATTGTGGCATGTTAAACTCTAGGGATAGCTGAGAGAAATACAAATTATATAATAAGAGTTGAATTGTATATGTGATTTTTAAACACTTAAAAAACGTATGACAAATGTAAATTCAGAACATTGTCTGAAAGCAAACTGTCCAAAAGTACAAAAACAAAAATATAAATAAAATAAGAGAAAAACAACATAGAAGTTTATCTTGGTTCACTCTTCCACTAGAGTTGTGTCTAGTTTCTTCAACATGAAGGATTTTCCATTACAACATGATTTTACAACCAAGTATTTTCAAAATCTCTTTAAATTATATAACACTTGTAGTCACCATGACTACAAGCAACCAAAGTATTTATTGTCACTTAGTCTTTATAAGTCAAAAAAATTTTCACAAAGAGAAATATTTCACTAGGTTGTTTTATACTAGTTTACCCTACAACTTAGAACTACATTCAATCCCTTTCACCTATATTGACATGGTGAGAATATAAGTTTAAGATCAAAACTACCATCTTCGTAAAAGTAAAGCTAAAATATTATAGTGAGATTAAAGCTATTGAAAACAACTAATGTAGAGTTTATAAAGCTTTTATGAAAAAGATCGTCGAAAAACTTTTGATCACAAACATAGTTTGTTTTTATTGAGTATGTATATCTTGTGTAACTCTTCTCTTTTAAATCTTTTTTCTTTTTCTGTGTATGCTACACTTATTCACACTTGCTTTTTTTTTCGCTTTCTTTCTACACACATATATACTTTTTTTTTACTTGTTCTCTTACTTCACTTCTATATCTCTTCTCTAAGGATGGGTATATATAAAGAGTAGAGAGAAAATTGTTAAAACATCTCCAAAGATAGTTGGTAGAGTTCATATAATCTATTTTGCTTTTGACGAGAGAGATAGGAGAGAAGAGAGAACACAGAAGGTTCTTAAGACTTTTTGAAAGATCAAAACATAGTATTGAAGTAGCCACTTCACTTTTCATTCCGTGAATCACCCTCTATACCCACCACTTGCAACTGAAAATCAAAAGATAAACAAAATAAAAAACAAAATAGAAAAATGAAAATAGAAAATATAAAAAAATAAACACCACAAAGTCCCATGCATCAAACTACTACCATGCTTCTACTATTAATGTCGCTTGGAAGCACCATCATTGTCTTTATATCCCATGATCCATCACAAAAAACCATCATCTTCAAACTCCTATCGTTGCTCCCAGTCTCAGCCAAAAATTTTTTACTACACTGTTATATATAGCAAAAACCAAAAGATAAAAATAAAATGAAAAAGAAAGAAAAAAATGTACATAATTTTAGAGTAATGGTAACAAAGACAATATAATTTTGAGTAATAAAGATGTATTTTTCACAATATTTTTTAAATTAAATCAATTATTGAATTGATAAAGGCCCAAATTCAAGATTTTATCACTCAAACGCTGCACAAATTTATCTAAAAATAAAAACCCATGAGAAAGTGACAAAATCTGGTCAATTTTATATTATAAAAAGAATTCCGTTGCCGGGACTTGAACTCGGATCTCTCGGATGAGAACCGAGTATCCTAACCAACTAGACTACAACGGATTGTTGTTACCTTAATCTAAATTTTGTAATAACACAAAATTTAAATTATTCAGAGTAGCAAATAAAAACCTTCCCTCCCTTCTATATTTCAATTTGGCCTCTGCACCAAGAAGAAAGAAAACTCCCAAGCAAACAAAGAACAACATAAACCCTAGCAGTGAATTCGCAGAGCGAGCGATTGAGAACATGAGGGAGGAAGAGATCGAGAAGCTTCGAGGAGTGGTGCGGGACTGCGTGAGCAAGCACCTCTACTCCTCCGCCATCTTCTTCGCCGACAAAGTCGCCGCCTTCACCGCCGACCCCGCCGACATCTACATGCAAGCACAGGCGCTCTTTCTCGGCCGCCACTACCGCCGCGCCTTCCACCTCCTCAACGCCTCAAAAATCGTCCTCAGCGACCTCCGCTTCCGCTACCTCGCCGCCAAGTGCCTCGTATTGCCCCGAATCTTTCTTCTATTTTATTTTTCATTTAATTGGTTGAATAAATAGATACATTAATTGTTACTTCTGTTTATTAATGACGCGTTGTGGAATTCAAGGAGGAGTTGAAGGAGTGGGATCAATGCCTGTCGATGCTGGGTGAAGCTAAAGTCGACGACGATGGGTATGTTTCCGATACGAAGGACGCAAATGTGATGTACTTGGATAAAGATTGCGAAGATCGTGAAATCAATGTGAGTTCCCTCATTTTTTTTAAAAACTTTTCTATTTTGTATGAGTTTAATTTCTGCGCTGTCTAAAATGTTGGACACTGTCAACTAACAAGAAATCATGGTAGGATGGTAGGTATGACTTTTAAGGTAATTATTGTATAAGTCAACAAACTTACCATGCATCATAATTTGTGATTGGACAACGTGTAGATTGCTTAGACTATTTTCTCATTATTATCTGGATGCAACTAAGTGATGTTTGGTTTCACTCTAAGTCATTCAAAGTGACATTGAAATATCAATTAACAGTCAATGTTCACATGTTTGTTTCATGTTGAAGAACTGATCCTGAGTTCATAATTGATTTTGAGTTGAAACAATTTTAAATAACTTTTTTGTGTTGGGTTAAGTTTTTTTTTTTTTTTTTTTATAAGAGTTTTACTATTATCTTGCTTTTTGAATAAAGTACCCAAACATAAATCGCTTTACCGAAAAATCATTTCTAACCTAAATCAATTTTGCAAATGTTCACCAAAGCAACATTAAATTTAGAAATATTTATGTGATTATTATATGTGTTTGTAGAAGCTATAAAGTTTAAACGGCTTATGGAAAAAGCTGGGAATGCCAAATTGATTTGATATTATTATGAGAATCTGTAGATTATCTAATTTGGACAAGAAAATGATTTTCCTTAACGAAGACAAGCACGGGAAGTACATTAGCTGAGTATAAAGATATTCTGCTAAAAAACAATATATCAAGTGTGCAAAGGTTGCTGGTCTCTTTGTTAATTCAATGAAGACATGTATATAGATAAGCATAATCTCATATGAAAGGGTGTCTAACTTGAAACAGTGCAGTTTTATTTTGAACTTACTCATTTTCCATTTTTATGTGTGAGCTGGAACTGTGACCAGTCTTTGGTGAGCTATCTCCAACTTAATTGCTTAAAGAAGTAAATACCTGGGGCATTTCTTGTTCCTCCCACTGTGCAAATTATAGATTATAGATGATTAGAAATATTGGTTAGTTGATTTGATGACAGACGGGTTACTTATTTATATGACTTGGTCAACTTTGCATATTTTATTGGCAACATGTGTTATTTTGATTAGGAAGAGACAAAATAAAATAATAACATCATATTGTAAACCTAATCTGGAAATGTTCTCTAATGCTGGATTTAAATTTTGCATTACTTCTGCTGCTTTGATATGATATGCTAGTATAGTATGGTAGAAGTGAAATTTTGGAATGTGTAAAAGATGGTAGAAGTGAAAAATTTAAAATATCTTGTTAGAAATAGGAATTTGAGGCATTGAGAATGCCTTTGTTTATTTACTTATTTTTTTGGTTATTTGAACACACTTTGTTATGCTATAACAGATATCTTCTGCAATATGCTTCTTAAGAGGCAAAGCATATGAAGCTCTAGAAAACCGTGCCCAGGCCAGACTCTGGTGAGTATATTTGGGGCATTTTGACTGTTACTTTCTAACTTAAGGATAAGTGGGAAAAGAGATTTTAGGGTTAGTTTGGATAAATTCCTCGACAGATACTTATGGAAGAAGAAAATAAGAAGTAAAATGAATGAAATTTCTCCCATAAGTTAAAATCAACTTATGTGTCTCACTTTTGGAGAATTTAGATGGCAGAATTTTTAAAAAAAGTTTAAATGCATAAGTTGATTTTAACTAATGGGAGAAGTTTGGTTCATTTTATCTTTTTATTTTTTTCTCTTATAAATACTTATTGAGTACTTAATTCTGGGCATTATTAATTTTCTATATTTATTATTAGGAGGAAGTATAATTGCTTGCTGCTTGTGTGAAGTGTCACAAAAGTATGATGTGTGCCAATTTGATTAAAAAAAGCTCACTTTTTTTGGCTGTATTTGTTTTATGTTAAAGGTATAAAGCTGCTATAAAAGCGGATCCTTTATGCTATGAGGTATGGATTGATGTTCTCCTTACTGTCTTTTGTGAGTTCATTACTAGTATCTTGTAATGCTGAGATCTGTCTTTTGTAAGTTCACTTGGTTGGGACATTTACTTGCAAATTCCTGATAGGGGGTTCTACACCATCTAATGGAGCACCCCTTTCTCTTCCCCCCACTCCCTCCTTGTACCCATTAGGCACCACTCTAGTGCTGAAAAAAATGCTGGTATACCTTAATAGATATTACTGAAGAAATTTGGTTTATTTTTCTTATTTCTTATGATAGTTTCTCTAAAGTAGTAAATTGATACAGTGTAGATTGCTAGATTGTAGCCAGTAGCCCTCAGGCATTAGAATACTCTAATTTGTTATTTCCATTATGGGGAAATTATCATTTGTAGCATATATACTTGTGTATATTTTTCTCATACATTAGTTATATGATTTTTCCTTGCTGTTTGGCAATAATTATGTCAGGCTTTGGAATGTCTTATTGAGAATCACATGCTTACATGCGAGGAAGGTAGAAGTTTTTCACTGATCCCTTGGAAATTTCTTTGGTTTTAATTTTCTATCTTTAGATAAATGGGGTTAAGAAGTAGATTGTCTAATTAAAAATTGATCCTAATATATATCTGTCTTTCCTTTATGTATGGTGAATATCAGAAGCAAATTTGATCTCATCATTGCAATTTGGTAGTGAGGATGGATGGCTCTCGTCATTTTATTCTTGTTTGATAAAGAAGGTAATAGCAGGTGACAAGTAGAATTTGCTTCTATCCAAATGTTTTGTGCTGCTGAAAGATAATCCCTTGTTTGTTATGCAGTATGACAAAGAAAATGTTGTAGAAGCCAAGTTCAGAGATCTTGAGAATGAAAGTTGTAAAAGTGACCAATCCGATCCTTCTTTCTTGCGCACACTGAAATCCAACACCGATCTATTGGCCTGCAAAGCTGAATACTACCATCAGTGTGGTGAATATCAGAAATGTTTTGAGTTAACATATGTGTAAGTTGGGGATCTAATCTGGAGACTGAAGTGAGTGTGTGTTACAGTTCTGGCCTTTTGCATCGTTCACTGTCCCCACTCCTTTCTTCTCTTTTTTTTTCCTGACTTACCTTAAACAATTCTATTACAGTTTGCTTGAGAAGGATCTTTTCCATCTAAAGAGTACATTAATACATCTGGCAGCTGCTGTGGAGCTTGGGCATTCAAATGAACTCTATCTGATGGCATGCAATTTGGTGAAGGATTATCCTCAGAAGTAAACACTTTTTCCATGATGTTGATTGTCTTCTAATGATTTTGTTACATATAAGAATCATTGTTTATTTAGACTTTTGCTTAATATATCTAGCTGTCTTCTTAAGCCTTTGCTATATAAAACAATGAAATCTCATTGATGCTGGTTTAGGGCTTTTGCATGGTTTGCTGTTGGTTGCTACTACTATTGTATCAAGAAGTATGATCAATCCCGCCGTTATTTTAGGTAAACATATCTTATTATCATGGTTAGATATGATTGTTCTTGAAACATCTAATGCTAATGTTTTTAAGTAATTTATCATCATAGGAATGGTTTACTGTAGGGGCGGCCTCTGCTCACTATAGGGGCTATCGCAATGGAGTGGTTTACTATAGTGGACCAAATAGCAGGCTGAATAGTGGCCGTAGCGGCGCTATGAGTTGATTCCCAAAAAGCCCACCGAACAAAGAAGTTAGGGTTTTTTTGGGGGGCCTATTTTTAGGATTTCAATTTCCAATAATTGAAATATACATCTGTAATTGTAGTGAAAATTTTAAAGGAGGACTTGGATTTAGAAGATAATGATTGACGATTCCTATCTAGGAAACTTGTATTTGACTTTTGTTGGTATATATTTGTATGTTTGTTTAAGACACCTATGACATTTTATTGTTAATTATGAATGACAATAATTTTGACTCTTGAAGTAAATTTTTATCATTTTTGAGAATTTATATGTATATAGTATACATCATATAAAATGTATACAAAATTTCAAAATAGCAACTATTATGCTATAGCATTTTTGGGGTCGACTACTATGCACCACTGTCCGGGATTTAAAACTATGGTTTAATGACATGTTATCAACTCAGCTGTACATAAATTCATATATGATTGGTCCTGAGCTTGGTTGATTGAAATTGATTTTTGTAGCTTGTGAGTTTGAGTTGGTCGTTTCTTTGACAGTTAGATTGCACAACAGTTTCTCTGTCATGTACTTAGAAATTGCCTAATCTAAATTTTCTGCATGAATTTGGATTATCAAGGGTTCATTATTTATGCCCCTGATTGTTTTTGATCATTATCAAAACTTATTGTTCAATTTCTTTGTGTATTATACAGCAAGGCCACTAGTCTAGATGGAACATTTCCCCCTGCATGGATAGGCTATGGAAATGCTTATGCTGCTCAAGAAGAGGGTGATCAGGCTATGTCAGCTTACCGCACTGCAGCTAGATTGTTTCCTGGGTAATATATTGATTTTTCCTATTAGATCTTACCGCTAACCCTCAAATGAGTTATTTTCTTCTGTGCATTTCTTCAGTCTAATGTTAGATAAGATAACTGTTGCTAAGAAATCTAGTACATGTTTATAAGATCTGTTTTGGGTTCTTGCAAAGGAAGGCGAAAGACAGAAACTGGATAAAGTACAATGCAGTGTTTTATTATCATGTTTCTGTGTATAGATTTTAGGGAAAACTTATGATTAGGATAGATACCCAGTAGTTATTTCAGTTGTTAAGTTAGTCAGTTGAAGAAATAAGGCTGGCCCAATAATCTGCCTTGTTCCTTAACAACTTCAATTGTCCTCCTTGTGATCAAATCCTGAAAGACAGTGAGAAGGAAAGAATGTTACTTGTACACTTAAAAGTTTTGCTTGAGTTTTTGAATAGAAATGAGATTATTGGAGAGTTGAAGTGGAAAGAAGGATGAAGGGAGATGTTACCGCTTCTCACAACTGTGGTATGAGATCCATTAGCAATAGCAATGAAGGGAGATGTTAGGGTCTGTCTTTGTTGGAATCTCCCCTTCAATGTGGTTAAGCCTCCTACCTTTCAAGGTACACTGAATAAACTGAGCTCATTGAAAATAATTTCAGCATTTGAGATGGTAAGTAGAGGGCAATGATGGAAGATCATTAGAGTTCAGAGGTGCTGATTTAACAACTTTGGATTCTCTATGAGCCTTGGGTCTTTCTTCAGCTATCACAAGTGCAAGCATGCATTGGAAGAGAAGAAAGCTTAGGGTTTGAATATAAATACTTCCTAACATTTGCAGCTAGGGCGGTGACTGGCTGAAATGTGGAAAGGAGGGTTCATTGTCTGGCAAGATGACAGTGACACAAATGGCTTTCAAGATGGTATGTGAATTGCATGAGTTAGGGGGGGGGGTGGTAAAAAAATGTGTTTGACATCAGCTAGAAGCGTGAGATAGGGGTCTAGCTGATCTTGAAGAGGCATTCACTTGGGTGTGGTTGGTGGCAGTAGTGGTGGTTGGTGATAGTGCAACAATGATTTGCAACAAACAACGGTGTATTGAAGGTGTTGACAGGGACAATGGGCTTGTAATACTGGGTTGGAGGATGCCTGGGCTGGCCATGATGAAGGTAACTAGGGATTAACTACTATGGTTTGGATGACTTAAGTCATGATCTATCTTGACTTTGCTTGTATCCTTGGAGATCACGACTTGAGTAAGTTACCAAACCACACCCGGGGAGATTGTGTAAGGCCTTACTTTATCCATACAACATTCTCTTGATGGCAAACTCACTCTTCTAATGTATGTAGATGATATAATCATTGCAGTTAATGATGAGATTGATTTTGAAAGAAAGGTTGGCAACACATTTTGAGATGGAGTTGGGAAAGTTGAAGTATTTCCTTGGAATAGAGGTTGCCTATTCCAGAAAGGGCATCTTTATCTCCTAAAAGAAATATGTGCTTGATTTGCTTAAGGAGACAGGAAAATTGGGATGCAAGACCAGAGGGGTGCCCATTGAGCAAAACCACAAGATTGGAAATGAAGAAAGTCCACCTGTCGAGAAGTTTTGATACTAGAGATTGGTAGGGAAACTAATATATTTATCTGACACTAGGCTAGATATTGTTTATGCTAATAGTGTGGTCAGTCAATTTATGCATGATCCTTGTGAGAGAGACATGTTCAGGCAATTGAGAAAATTCTCCATTATTTGAAGACAAGCTCGATTAAATGATTGTTATTTAGGAGAAAAAGTTCACTGTCCTTGAAGATATACACGGATGCTGATTATGCAGGGTTAGTCACAGATAGGAAATCCACTTCTGGTTTTTTTTTTTTTTTGTTTGGAGGGAATTTGGTGACGTGGAGAAGTAAGAAGCAAAGTGTTGTTGCTTGGTCCAATGCAAAAGCTGAGTTTCGAGCCATGACACATGATATATGTGAAAGATTATGGATGAAGATTATCCTTGAAGACCTCAAAGTTAAATATGAGGGTCCCATGAAATTATTTTTTGATATAACAATAACAATTCAGCTATCAGTATTGCTCATAATCCAATCTAACATGATAGAACGAAATACATAAAGATTGACAGACACTTTATCAAAGAGAAGTTGGATGGTGGCCTTATTGTTACAGTATATATACCTACAAGGCTCAAAGTGGCATGTGTCTTTATAAAGGGTCTTCCTAGGGCTAGTTTCATGATTTTATTGGCAAGTTGGGAATGATTGATATTCATTTACCAACTTGAGGAGGAATGTTGTAAATATCAGGGATATTCTAGAAGATATTTTTGTTGTAAATATCAAATATATTTTAAGAGATATTATGAGATATTTGTTTCTCTTTTACTATTATTTTCCTGTTTTTCTCTTTCCTTTTTTAGGCATAATATTTATCTTATAAAAGGGATATTAATGATTGTATACAAAGGCATTAAACTATTCACCTCCTTTTATAGCTATGTACAATAGTTCCCACTTGTCTCCACTCTAACTAATTGTTGCTTATTCAACTAACAAACTATCTCTAACTAACTTGTGTTGACTCATTTAACAAACTGTTTATCCTTTTCTCTTATTCCTTCTCTCGTACACCTTCGTAATAGGGGGTGTACCTTATCGATATTTTAGAAAGTGTATTTGATCCTAACTCAACCCCAAAAACTAGCTCAAGGGGTGAGGATTGGTCCTCACTTATAAACTCTTTTCAGGTTCTATCTCAAGTCAATGTGGGACTTGAGTTTTTCCGATACACCCCTTCATGCCCAACACTATTGGGCTTGGTACGTGGATAATATGGTGAATGACCCTTAATAGATCTAGAATAGACTTTGATACCATCTTAGAAAGTGAGTTTAAGCCTAATTCAGTCCACAAAAACTAGCTCAAAAGGTGAGAATTGCTCTCCACTTATAAACTCTTTTCAGACTCTATCTTTAACAAATGTGAGACTTTGATTTTTCCCAATACAATACCTGTCCCGTCAAGATGCACCTTGTCCTCAAGGTGGAATCGAGGAAAGGCTGAAGCAATATCAATAATAACTTTCTCCCAATTGCTCTTGAACTCATGGAGTTGCCACTTGATCAGAATTTCCTGCTGTCTCTTTGCATTGACTCTGCAATCCAGCACTGATTTAGGAATCACTTGTAGCTAATGATCTTCAGTAAGCACTTTAGGTAACGGTTGGGCAAGTTGAGTGGGACATAGTGCCTTTTTTCAACTATGAAACATGAAACATAGGATGGATACTGGAATCAGGAGGGAGATCTAGCTTGTAGGCTACTGCTCCCACCATTGCAAGGGTCTTGTAGGGATCGTAGAAATAAGGACATAGTTTCTGATTCAACCTTTTACCTATGGAATGCATTCGGTAAGGTTGTAGCTTCAAGTAAACCCAATCCCCCACTTCCAGCAATACCTATCTACGATGGCAACTTGCATATTTCCTCATTTGGTCCTAGGCCTTCAATAGATTCTCTCAACTCTTTCAGTAATGTATTTCTTTGATGAGTGAGCTGATTCACCTCTTCAATTTGAGAAGGAATGGTAGTGCCCTTCAACAATGGAGAGGGATCCTGACCATATAATACATGAAAAGGAGATATCTTTGTGGATATATTGTAATTGGTGTTGTACCAAAACTCAGCCCAAGGCAAGTGAGAAGGCCATTGCTTCGGTTTAGTCCCTGCAACGCAAATAAACCTCCAAACACCTGTTTGCAACCTCAGTTTGTCCATTCGTCTCAAGGTAGTAGGCTATGCTCATGTGGAGTTATGACCCACTTTCTTAAACAGCTCCTTCCAGAAGTTACTCATGAATAATTGATCTCTGTCAGAGACTATGGTTGCTGGAAAACCGTTGAGACGGGCAATTTCCTTAACAAATAGGTGAGCAATGTCTTTAGCAAAAAACAAGGTGTGCCAATGCAAAAATATGCAAATTTAGTGAGTCTGTCCACCATTGCTAATATGAAGTCTTTTCCTTGAGCTTTTGGGAGGCCACCTATGGATTCCTATGAAATCCATAGATATGTCAGCCTATACCCTAGTAGGTATAGGTAAGGGTTGTAATAGGCCTAAAGGAGAAAAAACTGTGGCACCTCCAATCTCATCCAATAATTCCTCTATTACGTGAATTGGAAATTTATTTGGTATTGTGATTTTATTTAAAGCTCGATAATCAACACAAAATCTCCACCTTCCATCTTTTTTCTTTACTAAGATAATATGGCTAGCATAGGGACTCACGGTCAGATGAATGATTCTAGCTCCTAACATTTCTACTACTAACTTTTCAATCTATGTTTTTTTGGTAATGTGGATAACTGTATTGTTTGATGTTAGGAATTTAAGCATCCTGTTTTAACACTATAGTGTGGTCCTGCTTTCTATGAGGTGGCGGACCTTTTGTAGTTTGGAAAACACCTTGGTATTCATCCAAAACATCTTGTATCATATCAGGGATAGCAAGCTCTTCTCCTTCATTTTGCAAAATCTGCTTCCATTGCAAAATATAATCCCTGTCTCTCGTCTTGCAATATGCCTCTGATGGACTTCAGTGAAGTAGAAGTTTTAATCAATTCAGGTTTTGCTTTCAAAAACTTCTTCTCTCCATTAATCTTCAATCGCCAGGTCAAAGTGTCAAAGTTTGCCTTGATTTCCCCTAAACCAGCCAAGCATTCTAGCCCCAACACTACATCTGCTCCTCCTAAATCAAACAAGAAAAAATCTTGCTGCACCACCAAATCTAGTAGTTGTAAGGACAACTCCCTACACACACCTTTCATTTAATTTTGTGTCCATCCCTTACTTCAACAAAATAAGGTGATGTGTCAGCTATGGGCAATTGAAGTTTGGTCACTAATGCTTTTGAAATAAAATTGTGTGGCCCTACAATCAAAACTACTACATTGCACCCTTGTAATTGCTGCCACATTTTCAAGGACCTCCTAGTGGTTAAGGCCACTACACTGTATAATGATAGCTAAGTTTTTTGTTGTTCTTCTGCCATCAACTCTTCCAATTTTGAGTTCTCCTCTATTCCTTCTACTAGTACCATGACATTGAGCTGTTTGTTCTTGCAAAATGGGTAGGGCTGTATTTTTCTTCACAACGAAAACATTCTCCTTTCTTAATCTTTTCTTGCATCAATGCCTGGGACAGCCTTCAAAAATTTCCGCTACTTCACATCCCATTGTTGTTCTTATTAACAAAAGCTTGAGAAGAAGTTGGTGAAACCACATATGCTCCCCCTTCTACTCCCCTTGCAGGCATGGCATGCCACTCTTTGGTCACCTTTGATGCAGAGTAAGTATGGTTCCCTCCTGTACTCCTTACTCCTGCAAAGCCTGCTACCTTAGCCACTGCCAAGTTCTTCCCCTCTATGTTATGAGCCTTACTCATCATTTCTGATAGGCCTTAATTTCTTCTTTCAACCCATTAGAAATTTTTTTCAACAAATATTGTTCATCCAATCCCTTAACTACCCCTGCCAATTTTTCAAATTGAGTGATGAGTTCACTTACAAACTGTTCTTGCTTTAATGAGAGCAAGGATTCACCATGAGTGCATTCTTGAACCCTTCCCAAGATTGGTTGGGCACCCTTCTCTCCATTGGAACCAAGCTTGGGCCTCTCCTTCTAGTGCCACCATTATGGCCTCCATTTTCTCCCTTTCTTGCACAACTCTGATGTGAAAATATCTCTCCACCTTCCCAATCCAACCAAAAGCATCCTCACCTTCAAAAATAGGGATATCTAATTTTCTCCACTTATCGCACATCCCCTCCTCGCCATGGGTTTGTCTACTCGACTTCCCTAGCGGGTCCTTGTTGTGCATTCACCAATCGCTCAACCATCCTCTCTTATCGCTCCATACATGAGTCCTGTTGGCTGAATAGAGAATCCCAATACGAGTTCAATTTGGTATGTCTTGCTTTGAGGTGTGGGGTAAAATTTATGCTAATCACAGATCTTTCCAATGCTTCAATTCTTGATTCCATTCTTGTATTAACTATGAGACACACCCACAAAGCCCAGAATGAGCTCTGATACTAGTTGATAGAAACTGGTTTAGAGAAATACGAAAATGATAGAACAAGATGAATAAAAAGTGGAAAAGTGTGATATTATTCTCAAGAAATGAAAGAATATAATATGTGGTATGAAAGTAACTTCCTGGTTATTCGAGGGACCAGAATGCCTCCTGTCCTGAGTTCCTTAATTCTCCAATCCTATTCACCTCCTTTTATAGCCATGCACAACAGTTCCCACTTGCTGTCTCCACTCTAACTAACTATTGGTGATTCAACTAACAAAAACTATCTCTAACTTTTGCTGACTTATCTAACAAATTGTTTACCCTTTTCTCTTATTCTTTCTCTCGTACACCTTTCGTAATAGAGGGGCATACCTATCAAATTGCTTCTTTTATTTTTTTTGCCTGTTTTTTTAAAGGTTATTAAATTATTTCAATATTTTAGACATGCTTTTTAAACTAAAATGACACTTTTCTCTTCAGAAAACTCAGGCTAAACTGGTTCTTGGTTGGCAATTGTCTTTGCATTGTGATTCAGACTAGAAGGGTGGCCTCAGCCTTGTAGCCTAAATTCGGGTATCATATGCCTTTTATATGTGGGGTCCTCCTGCTTTTGGGTTTGAATCATGAGTCTTGCAGAATCCATCTACCTTCCATACAATGATTACAATCTAACAAAAATGTTTTGTTTGGTTGTTTTGAGTGCTAAAAAGAAGTTTAATTTTACAGTTGTGAGATTGCTACATTTTACTTTTAGTGGCTCATAATCCTCTATGAACCGGAACATAATTCCTACTAATTTTCCTTAACACACAAACCCTTAGCCCACCAAATTACAAAGAAGTGTGCAATTTCAATTTTCAAAGTTGTGACTCTTGCACTAGGCGCTTGCTTGTATATATGTGTCTCTTTTGTTTGTTTAACAACTTTAGTATGAAATCCCCTTATTTTCTATTTACAGGTTAAATCTTGATGTTCTCTTATTCCAGGTGCCATTTACCAACTCTTTACATTGGAATGGAATGCATGCGAACCCACAGCTATAAGCTTGCTGAGCAGGTATATATTATAAAGTTGGACAGATTCAAGGATTGGCAGGAAAGCCTTTTGTTTTTGTGTGTGTGTGGGGGGGTTAATGCATCCTCACTATATCCTTGCAAATCCTATAAAAAGTAGAGTTCAAACAAGGTCTACTTTCTATCAATGATTGCCTCAAAAACCAAGTTTTCTCCTACAAATTTCTGTACTTGTGCATATACTTTCATACCCTTGTCAAAATATTAATGTTCCCAATTATTTGTCAGTTTTTTATGCAGGCTAAGTCCACTTGCCCCTTAGATCCACTTGTGTATAATGAACTTGGAGTTGTTGCCTATCATATGAAAGAGTAAGGACAACTATATGCTTTGAATTATTATTTTATAAGTTACATAATCTGATGTGCACATTCACTTGTACAGAATTCTCTTCCCTTGAATGTTATTCAAACGATCCTATATGAAAGAAACAATACCTGTTTGTAAAGAAACTGATACTGACTCAGATTAATACAAAATATGAGTTGCTTTAGTTGGACTGGAGGAATATATATATCAGTTTTGATCTGCACGAACATGCGGAAAAATAGATTGATATGGCATTGTGGAAGTGTTAGCAGATTTATCTTCTATTTTTGGAGTATATTCAGCATTTGTAAACTTAACAATTGAACCACTACTCATGTGCCTAGTTAAGTTTGCAAAGTTTGGTGTCTGAACTGCATTTTAAAAATTCTCTTGGAATTTGAGAACTGCAAAGTTGGTTTTTATAATTATCTCATACTGAAGTAATACAATACATGCATATTTGCTCTATTATGGTGCTCTCAGTACTGTTGATATAGACAAATTGAACTTTGCCTACTTTACTGACATAAATATATTATGGGTCTCATGAAGGTTCATAAAATACTTCAAAATTCAAAGGTATATTAATTGGACTTGGAGCACTACACATTTCTTAACAAGTGCTTGCAGTTTCACAATTGATTTTATTACTTTTCACTCAAGTCAAGATGTAAATATACATTCATTCTAGTGGGACATTCCAAATTTGTAATTTTTTAATTCCTTATTAGTTGTTCACTTGTTCTCATGTGCGATGACATGATCAGTGGTAAATAACCGGAGATTCTTGTATCTATACTTCTGTGAACTAGCATTACTTTTTGTCTGTTAGAAAGTGGGTGTATGTAGAGCAAATAAATAGTTCACCTTGTGGTTCATTTGCATAATATCAACTCACATTTCAGTCCTCAGGATCCTGTCCTCATTCTGTACAAGGCTTCTTTATCTTCTGGTATCACTATATAAATGGTTGTGAAGAAGAAAGTGGTTGAGAGGTGAAGGTTAAAGCACTAAAACAAGGAAAATAAGCTCTTAATTATTAAAAAACAGGTATTCATTGGATGTGTGGGAATATTCATCTGATCTAACACCTGTAAAATTCCATTGGGGACATGGAATACATTTTATCTCAAGACACCATGAACTATGTGATGCCTAATGATTGTTGAAGATGTCAAGTGATTAGTTGATGCAAGGAATTATTTCTTGGTCAATTCCATCTATGGTATTATGGATTAAACAATGTTGACAGAGATTTCTTATCATTAGATAGAAAAAAACAATGAAGGAAATTGAGATCCTGCAAAGCCCTTTCGTGGAGGTCTGTTAAATCTTAAAGAGTAAAATGTATTAATTCCTTTTGAACTATGGAAAGTTATTCTTTTATTAGTGACAAAATTGACAACAACGTTTTTATCTTATAATAGACCACCCTTTTTATCTCCAAATTTTAAAACAGTTGATTTTATTTTAAATGTTTTGTCAGACAAATTTCCATGCAAATTAGCAAAATTGAGAGATTTTCACATCATTAATTGTGGCTTCTGATTCAGGTATAAGAAAGCAGTGTGGTGGTTTGAGAAAACATTAGCCTTGATACCAACTGCTTTAACTGAAATGTGGGAATCAACTGTAGTCAATCTGGCTCATGCATACAGAAAGTTGAAGTAAGTTGATTAATATCTCTGGTCATCTGACTTATATTTTCTTGTCCTCAGCTATAGAAACTTTAGCATACCGAGTGGTCTCTGTTGTTGAGTTGAAACATCATTTGCTAGAGGATTTGTTTTAAACCCGATAATTTTTTGTTATTTTCATGGTTACTTTATGTTTAAATTTCCTTAAATTGTTATAAGATTTAATCTAAATAATGGTAGTGCTAATTTGTTAATCATGACTGGTGAAGGACAGTATTGTTGATTCTGAATTGTCTAAATGAACTGTTTCAGGATGTACCGAGAAGCAATTTCATATTATGAGAAAGCACTTGCATTATCAACAAGAAGTGTGAGCACTTATGCTGGTCTTGCATATACATACCACTTACAGGTATCCAAAATTATATTCTTATTTTTCCTATCTGTGTTTTTCAGTATAACATAATGTGAAAAGCAAATTTCATTCTTTTTTGTAGCCTTTTATGTATGAGTTGTCTTGGAAATTTGGATTTGTGGTTTCATTATATGGTAAATAGACTGTTGGCTTTTTATCTTAAAAAAAGTCTGTGCTGGTAGTAGGCGAATGATTACTATTGACTTTTGTCAGTTTTTGTAATTTTTGAGAGGAATGGAGGATGCAACCATTGCCCATATCTGAGTTGAAAATCTGATTTTTCTTTTCAAAATAAAATTCACGATATCATGGTTCTTAGCCTGAAGTACTAATTCTTAATGCACTGACCAATATTACTTGATAGATTTTACAATTATACGAACAAAAGCAGATATCAACACATTCATTAATGGATATATTTATTGTAAGATGTTGAGGCAGGTTATGAATAAAAGAAATAAATTGTGCTATTTAACGTCAAAGGATCTTCAGCTAAACTAATTGCATGTCCTTCATGGACAAGGCACTTTGGCTGTCAATGGCTCACATTCCAAATGTCTATTATTGCTTGAAAAGTATTTGTACATATTTATATATTTATTCGATGAAATTTGACTTCCTTTTTTTTACTGTTGTATGTAATTCATGCAGGATGATTTCACTACAGCAATTGCATATTATCACAAAGTGAGTAACTCTGATCCAATGTTGCTTGTATTCATGATAATGAACCTATGATGGACTTTTGGTTTTACTTTAGCATAGAGCTCTTAAAGCTCTATGTATTGTGTATTCATCACAGTATGGTTAGTTTAATGTGATAACCACTATTTGCAATATAGTGTCGGTGGTATTAAATTAGCATGTATGAAACACTAACACCTCTCTCTGAAGCACAGACATTAGCTGTGTCCATGTCTATGTCAGAGTCTCTGCTTCATAGCAAGTGGGTCACTTTCTAGAGCGAACAAGGGAATGTCTAGCCTTAAATTTTGGTGGATTTAGAATTCACTTTAATTAAACTGAAGTGGATTGTAATCTCAATTCACTAAAATTTAAGTGTAGATACACCTTTTTTTGCAAATGCTTGTAATATATTTGGTTCGAGAACATGTTTTATATTTTAATTTTCTATTTTCATTAATAATTGTAAAAATATCACCTAGTTTTTACTTTGTTTCAGTATTTGGTGTTTTAGCCATTTCTTGTATAAAAGAACAAGAAACAAAGTGAAAATAAAATAACATTTCCCAATCATTAGTGAAAAAAGAAAATATTTTTTCCTAGGAGGCACTACTTACCACGGGCATTCTATTTAACATGTAACAGATGTAAGGTTGCATGCACATTTGTAAAAAATGCACTTATCTCTGAAGAGTATTCATCAATTGTTGAATGCCTATATTGGGAATGTTTACTTAAGAATTGTTGATGGACACTCTATTCAACATGTTAAAAATGTACTTATCTCTGAAAAATGTTCATGGATATCATTTGTTGAATGGAGTGCCTACATTGGAAAATGCTTAAGAAATTCTCTAAGTCGTTATTAGCTTGATGAATATTATTAGCCTTGGGATTCTGCCATGTTTACCTTTGAATATTATTCTTAACATGCATTTGAGTTCACTTGTCATTTTGTTCCTTGAATGTTAGGCCTTGTGGCTGAAAGCAGATGATCAGTTCTGCACTGAAATGTTAAGTTGGGCTCTAATAGATGAAAGCCGAGGTGGCGTTGAGCCAAGTCTTGAATTCCGGTGAAATCTGAATATGATGGTTCAACCTCATTTACTCTTGTAATATATGTATGTAAACAATACATTAGCGCCTAGTTAATGTATTGCCATTGTGCAATTGTTATTATTATTTATTAATAATATTATTGTTATTATTAGTGGTAAATTATTTGTCTTTCTATTATGATTAATCTTCAGCAGTTTTTTTTTTCTTGAATTTAGTCAATTTTTATTTGTTACAATCGGGCTTTTTTTGTCACCTTGTACATATAATCTTTAAATCTTTTTTTCCCCTTCAATTAAAGGATTAATATGAATTAGAAAGAAAATAATTTTAACGGTTCGTAAAGAAAAAAAAATGAAATTTGAAAAGTTTTGTACGGTGATGTTAAGTGAATATTATATAGAGAAATATTAGGAATGGGAATTGCACATCCATTAATACATTTAGTTGAATATTCAATGATTACTAATATAATTAAATCAATCCAAGACATGAATAAAAAAAAAAGGTACAAGAGTCAATATGCATGAGTTTGTGTGCATATTAGGGCCCAAGCAACATCAGTTATCATAATTTTTTTTTATTAATCTATAGACGTGATTTTATTTAGGATTAGAATGGCTTAATGCTTTTATTTTATATTGATTTTAAAAAGAAAATTTGATAATTTTAAATAGAAGAATATTGATGAAAGGATTTGTTGTAAATAAAGAAACTAAAGTACAAGTTTTTAATTGTTAGATACTATGTGTTGTAGAAGTTTAAATTTTAAGATTTTGTACCCAAAAAATCATATATGTATATCAATTGTTTTTTAAGAAGATTAGCGATAGTAAGAGATGTTAAAATATAGGAAAAAATTAGCTTGGTGATATTCAGAAAAAGTAAATTCTCTATGACATTTATCTTATTTATTGTTTATGATCGTCATCATCAATTAAAAGTCAACAAGAGTTATGGTTGAACAATAAAATTTGTTTCAGCAGGTAAATATTTTTATTCGTTGGATCGAATGAATTTAAAATTAATGGTTAAATTTTTTTTCTCTTTTTGACTTTACCGTGGATTGTTCCTCTTTTTTTTTTTTTCAGTCTAATGTTTAGCTCCACTCATAACCACTACAAGCCTCCATCTATCAGTCCCAAACTGTAGTCACCAATAAGTCTTCATCTTTTTTACTGCCCAAACTCAAACTCCCACTAGATCTCTCACTTTTATGCACCATTAGCAAGAAGCTTTGTGCAAATCCTCCCTTGTGCTTCCCGTACATACTGAACCAACAAATTGAACCTAGTCCTATTCAAACCCTAAAACCCATTCAACCAATAAATAAAAATCAATAAAATGAAAAAAAAGTTAAAGGATGACCGTTACTTAAGAAACCACCATAGCCAAAAAATTCCACATAACAATTAAATATCATTCTGACCCTCCCCAAATGCTCCTTTACCCACTCCTAACCCTCCCTCTTCTCCCCCGCTTTCTTCTCTTTGATCCATCCTTATCGCACTAGAAATCATTAAGGAAAAGCACTTGATGCTCTACAAGAGGCTCTAATCTAGACACCTTAGGAACATTGCGAGAGCCCCAAGAAGAAGGTAAAGATTGTTTTTGTTATCGATGCAGTGAATGAGACAATGAAGGACAAAAAGATGGTTACATGTTTTAAGGAGTTGAGATTTGAGGAACAAATGACATATCGGACAAGAGCAGTATTGGAAGGGAAGTAAGATAATTTAAGAAAAAGAAAAATCTTAACCATTTAAAATGAATTTAACTTTGTAACCTTATAATATTAGATTTCAAAGGCTTAATTATAGTTTTGATGCTTATAATTTTTTTTATCAAAATGGAAACATTTTTTTTTAAATAAAATACTATTTACAAAAATGGTGACTTATTGGGCACTGTGATAGGAGTCACCCAGCATTAACAATGAAAATATTACTAATATGATTTTAATAGTTAACTATCACATGTACAAATGTGAGCACTTCAATCAAGTTGTTCTTTATTTCTATAAGCATTTATTTTAAATGTAAGATTAGATTTTGCTAATAATATTATTGTTATCTTTCTAATTTTGTTTGTTTGTAGGAATCATATAAAAATACTATAGTAGATAAATATAGAGAAGACATATCAAATCATCCCAGAATTTACTCTAAAAATGTAGGTAGAGATGGTTGATGAAAACAAGAATGATAGAATCTATAACATTGATCATAACTTAGGTCTTGACATTAGTGGTTATGTACATAATTCATCTTCATCAATTTTTGGTCTCCATTCCACAAATTTTACACTATTGAAAACATCAATGCAATAGTTACACTGATGTCTCAAATACAAAATAATTATAGATGCACAATCTTTATAGATACTTGTGCAAGTATAGATGCACAGGCACAAATGCAATCATACATGAAGGCCTAGGCAGAGTTGCAGTCGTAGTTGCAAGCACAGATGAGGGCACAAGCAAATTTGTAGGCTCAAATGCAGTTCTTGTGGATAGAGATATTTCCTACCTTACAAACTTCAACACCATTGCTCATCCAACAACTCATAAAGGATCAAAAACATAAATGATATTAATAATGTTATTGCTCTTTAGTATTATTAAATCATTTTTTTTTTTTACTTCTATGTCACACTTTAAGAATTAATTATATATGGACACTTTAGTGTTTATATTTAGTTCTTACATTTTTATTTGATCTAAGTTGTTTGTACAACATAATTTATTAGATGGTGCAAGATTTATTTATTTTATACGTTCATATATATATATATTGTACAAGTTAATATAGGTTAAATTTATATATTTTTATAATTTAACAATAAAAAATGATGAATTAGCAAGAGATTTGCAATGAAAATTGCGAGAAAGCATTTGTGAGGACCAATTGCATCAAATTAGCGACAAAATAAGGAGTACAAAAAAAGTAAGGTCATAACGACAAAGCGTCAAATGTATGTTGCAAAGGAAGTACTCCTCCTGCCACTCGATCAACCCCTCAAGAGAGATTAAGTGGTACCTTTAGTTGTGATTTCATGCCCAAGTAAAGGATTGAGCCTTAGACCCTTGGTTAAGAAACACAAACACCAAACTATTTGGGCTAGCAACTTTCGGTATTTTTTTAGGGTTTAGGGTTTATAGCTTATTGCTTAGATTAGAGAAATCATATATCTTTGGATTGAATCTGATTCCAAGGTAGCCATTCAACTTGTTATTAATGACTATCATCCTCACCATTCATTTTTACACAATTTTGATGCATTTTTTCTCTTCACTAAGAGTGCACACTCTTTTATTAGGGTTATAACATTATTAAATTGCTGTCAAGTTCACATTATTCATGTTTCAAGACTCATTATGTACTAAATTTTGAGTTTCGTGTGAGAAATGAAGATTGGTTCATGAGTTGTCATATTTTAAACTTTGGTCAATTATGAAGAAAAATAAATTGTCTCATGAAGAGATTTGTAAGTTTAGACTAATTGTGTTACTATAGACACCTTTTTGTTTGCACATATAACTAGCAATTTCTCTTCATTATATGTAGATTGTGATGCTAATTTTTAAGAAATCTTCATTGTTCAGAGTGTATTTTTGGATAGATTTTTCTCAAGTTAGCTAACTTAAACCAATTGTTCTCATAGGTATGTCTTGTAACTATTTTGGCTTAACTTGAAATACTTCGCACTAAAGGTGACATATCTAGCTTTTTGTGTCTCATTATGAGCTAATTTCAACAAAATGAAATTGATCTTTAACCTTTATAACAAGATAACACTAGTCAATTAATAAGGAAACTTTTTTCCCCCACCCCTTGGTCTTAATCCTCTTAACCTAATGCAATTTTTAATGCTTCTAAAGCAAATGGTCACATTGACAATAGGAAAAAGTTACATTGGTTACAAGCTTCCACAGTGTATCTATTCTTTTAAAACTAATCCAAAAATAACCATATACATTGTGTGACTATTCAATATCTTAGAAAAATAAAATTAATTATAAAATATTTTTTCTAAGGCAAGTTTTTAAATAATTATGTAATTAGCATATAATTATAAAGACATAAGTGTGTGTTCAATAGTTTAAAACTAATAAAATGTATTAAATAAACTTATTTGTCCAAAAAATAATATAAAAGATATTTTAACAAAAGATTATTCATCTTTTACTTTTAAAGAATATCTTTTCCTATTTTTTCTTTAATTTTATTTTCTAATATTTTGAGATATTAATTCACTTTAATAGTATTTTCTCATGCTTAACTCTATTATCATGCATATTTGTTTCAAGATTCAATATCAACAATATCTATATATGCTTTTTATAAATATGCAAGAATATAGAAAGATAAATTACAAATTTGAAAGAGAAAACAATTGAAACTATAATATGAGTTTCTACATAATTCAAGTAAATTCATATTTATTTTTTTATTTAACTTTGAATAATTTGTACTCGTTATTAAGTATAAAAAATTTCTTATGGAGAGAAAGGCAACACATTGTCTTTAGAAAGAGAACACAAATATTGTATAGTATGAATGATAAATACAAAAGTCCAATATTTGTAGGCTATTTAGCCTTTAACAACATTTTAAGAAGTGACATTAGATGTTAACATTTTAAGGCATAGGTCACTACGACTTTTCTTTATCTAACATTATAATACAAGTTACTTGTGTGACTATTTTCAACTGATTCGGTTATGTGTCGATTTTGCATGAATTTATTTTCCTATCCTGTATCTTCCTATACAAATTTTGCTAGTGAACTAAATGTGGTTTAATTTGGAGTACAGATAATTACATATTTGTGGGCCTATGCCAAATGATTTGGCGTCTATATTCTGTTTGAACTTTGAGTGCTTGACTTGTTTCTCATTTGTTAACATTGATTCTTTGGTGTTTTTTTAGTCATCTAGCTTGGTAATCCATTCCCACGAAGATTGTCTATTTTAAAGTTAGTGAGTGACTTGCTCAGGTGTTGTTAGGTAACTAGGTGTGGTGGGAGTAGGGTTTTACTTTTAAGGCAATTTTTCAATATCCTAATTGTTCTACTTCACTTTATAGTCTTAACCAAGTTGTTTTATTTTTCTTATAAGCTTTTCAAGGTGTTGTTGTTATGCTTCTTTTGTCTGTTTTGGGACATAGAGGTAATAACCTTTGTGGGCTCTTTTAATTCTGTTACTTCAATACAAAATAATTTAAAATTTTGAAATACCTTTTGAAAAAAGGTATTCATTACTTTTCTTCCTTGATTTTTTCTAAAATGAAATATTTATAAGTAATATGGTTGAGTCATTATATCTTAGGATTCTTATAAGAAGGTAACCTGTATGTAAAACTAATTAATGTGAAAGTTAAATTAATTAATAAATTACATTTTACACTCAATTTATTGAATTTACAAGAGAGCTCTCTATCTTAAAAAGGTATTTATACCTCTTGATAGGTTTGTTAGTTAGCTTTTCTACTATTTAGGATTAAAGTAAATTTTAACATAAAATATTTTAAAATTAATTAAAAGAATTTATTAAATTATATTTAAAATTTATCTTTTGGCCTTTTTCTAAAATGTAAAATTATTTTTTAAAATTATCTGAATTAATTTTATTTAAAGTTTTTTAATTGATAATTATTTTTTGAGACTATTAATCTTAGATAAAATTGTATTACTTAATTTTAAAAAATTATATTTGTCTACGTAACCGTTACGGTAATCGTTAATATTATTCTATAATCTTCGTCTATAAATAAGTTATTTAAAGAAAAATTATTTAATTAAAGTATACAAGTTTTAAACTATCCAAAAAAGTATTTTTAAGAATAATGGATGTTTAAACATTTTCAAACAGTAAGCATGAATTGGTTCTATTGAAAAAAATATATATATTTACATTGGAATGTATAAATCACCAATTTGGTCCTTCGAATTAAAGAGATAGTTAAAATTAGATCTAAAATTAAAAATAATAAAAAAATTATAAATCATCAGTTTGATCTTTGGATTACACGGCAACAGTAACAGTGTGTTTGCATGCACTTTTCCTCCTTTTATGTTTTTGCATCGAAATATGTAAACGGCTTTTTCACAGCGATAGTGGTTAGAAATTATGAGTTCACATGTTCAATAATATGCTCACATTCGACTTGAACACACACTAATCATTAGGTAACACCCATGAAATTCACCAAATTTAACTGAATCATAATATCTGCTTTCCTTTTTTTTTTTCTCATGGTCTCTCTTTATTATATGTAAATTTTACCTAACACGACCAAATCCAGATAAAGTTGATTTCAACATATTTAATTTTTTAAATTAGATTAAATATATTTTAAGAACGAATTCGAATATATTTTGAGTCTATTAAATTTAATTTGATGTCTTTTATTTTTAAAATTTTTTTTTAATAATACAATATTATATTTATTAAATATTATTTATTTTAATATATATATATATATATATATATAATATAATAATATAAATTCTGAATAAAATTTTATCAATAAACTTCAAGAATCATTATTTTTTGTCATGTTCATTTTAAGATATATAAATAATATTTATTTTATGATTTAGAATTTTTTTTAAAATATCACATCCTTTCACGTTACCGTAAACAACATTAATGGATATTATCTGAATAATCAATTAATTTTCTATTAAATATCTAAATAACTAATAAATATCACGTACTAATAAAAATTAAAATTAATTATTTTAAATTTATAAAACAAAAAAATATACAAGAATCAAAATCAAAATTTCTTCATTTTATAGAAACTAAAAATATTTATAAGTTTTAAATATATATAATATATTATATTTTTATATATTTAATGTAAAAATTTAGATTTTCTTAACTAAAATTATTTTATTTTTTCTGTTGGCCCCTAGAACTAAATTTCTGGTTCCACCCTGATTACACAAGTGGTGATGTCTAGTGGAGCTCTTCATTTTTCACACTTTGTAGTCTCCAAATTAAGTTGTGGTGCATTGGCATTTGGCACGTTGTTTTCAAGAAATTTCAAAGCAAGCTTATTAAGAGACCAATTTTTGGTCTCAAATTCGAGCATGTTTTAACACCCTACTAGAAATTTGTCAACTTTCTTCCCATCACAAAGTCTGAATTGGGTTTTGGTTTTTGAATGTTTTTACAAAGTAGACACATTTTTCGCCGAAGCTACCAGGAGTTGGTCTTTGTTAGGTAATGTTTTAACAACATTCACTTCCAATGTGACCTCATTTTCTTTAAAAGGACCAACTCGTGCTTCCTGTTTCAACACCCATTCTTCTTAAAAATACTTTTTGGATTGTTTAAAACTTGCCTTTTTTAATTAAATAATTTTTTAAAAGATTCTTGACATCAATTATTTAGTAAATAAACCAGGATTATAGAATAATATTAACCATTTCAGTGACTGTTACGCAAACAAAAGATTTTTTAAAATTAATAATATTTTATCTAAGATTAGTAGTGTCTCAAAATATTATATAAATAGACCACCTTCCTTCGTCCCACTTCTAGCTTAAAACATACAACTCCTCATTTTTTTTTGGTTCACGTCACTCTTCCATTGCAAAACTCCAAGCCCTATTTTCTTTTATCACCCTTCTTTGTCTCACTCTCCACCTCAAAACTCAGACTCTACATTTTATTCGGACCCTCTTCTATCTCACTTTTTCCTTTCAAAACTCAATCCTTATATCTTAGGTTTTTTTAGTTTTAATTAAATTAAAATAATATGATCTGAGGTAGCAAAATAGAGAATATAATTGGTTGTCGGCAGCGCAGTAAAATAACTTAAACTCAAGAAAGTTATCCAAAAGAAAGACTAATGTCTCCGGAAAATATAATAAAAATAAAGCAATTACCTTTTAAAGTGAAGATACACCTTGTCAACTGGTACAATGTTACTCATTAAGAAAAGAGACTTCACTATTATTAAATATATATTTTAATCATGCGAAGCAAGCTTTATTCATTTAAACTTTAGACCATTTAATTAATCATACAATATTAACGTATGACTTAATTATTCCGCACATTTGTTTTATACATGGTTCTAAAAGAGATTCATGTCCCTATATAAGTATAAAATATCTATTGATGGCATTGATATCTAATTTCTATATATATATATATATATATAAAACTCTCCTAAACTTAATTTCACTCAAACCAATATAATATTAATAATCACATCTTAAATTTCTTATTATAAAGTCTCTGCACATGCCTACGAATTAGAATATTGACTAATATTCTAGTCGATGTTGTTCTTGTACTTGCAGGCGATGGAATTGTTGTTTGTTTCATACGAATTAGAATATTGACATTAATATTCTAGTCCATGTTTGGTCTTGCACTTGCTGGCGATTGAATGTTTCTTTGTTTCATTATTACCTACCGATAAAATCAATTCTTGAGAGAGAAGCCCTATAATGATTGCTTCTGTTATGTATACGTCATTTGTTTTCTTTCTGCTCAAGTCTGAAAGCTTAACCCCCTGGAAACCAACCCTTTAACTATACTTCTCGTGGAGTAGTGATACATTATTTTGCACTCATAAGTTATTTTAGATGAATATTTCTTTTAACATAATTTTTTTTATACCCAATACTAGAATTCGATCCTTAAACATTTTGATTATTTTTTTCTTTAACATTTGATAATGACATGTTCTTTGCTTAGCTTCTAAAACGTTTCACGTTACCAACTGCAAGCAAATAAATTTTAATTTCATTTTCATTTGATTCTTAAATAGCAGCATAGAATTTACATAATGGTAGGTCAGTAGTCAGTTCAAACTTAAACGTGCTTCTTGATCACAAAACAAGCAAATTTATATTTTCCCTACACTTGTAGCCATTCTTACAGGAACTCCTAAAACAGTATTCAACAAAAGGAGAAGTGAAGCATGACTCACTAACCTGGCTAAATAATATGAAACCAATTAATGTTATTAGGTTAGATCTTATTTGAATAAAGTTCTCGATAAGCAACTGTAAAAGAAGAAAATACGAAGATAAAATGAACTAAACTTATCCTATAAGTTAAGATCAATATATGTACTTCCACTTTAAAGAAGCTCACTCATTTAACTTCTCCCAAAGTTAATTTTAACTTATGCATAGGTTAATTTTAATTTATGAGAAAAACTAAATTCATTTGTTTCTTTTTTTTTTTTCTTGTAAGTACCTGTTGAGAAATTTATTCAAACATGGCCTTAATCCAAAATAGCAAAATTTTTCCCTGGTATCTCTCAGATATGATGCCATCCAAAATGGCAAAATCCTTCCCTGGTTTCTCTCAGATATGATGCCAAACAAACTTGTTATGGGGGCAAAGGCCACCATACTTTTGTTTTAATTCAAGAACACTAAATATGTAAGTATGTTGATGCAGAGCTATTCAAGCAGAAACTTTCTAGGACATGAAAACAAGCACTGAAAACTAATCATATTCGACTAAACTGTGGAAGAAAATCACAATTTTATTATTGCATATTTGTTAAGAAAAGTGTAATACAAACTCACAAATCTTGGTTGCAAATTAATAACAAACTGACATGGTCAGCACAGAACAAATCCCTGCAATTGGAGCTAGAAAGGCAAACCTTTATGGAAAGGAAGGACTTGTAGGACCAAGCAGGGGGGAATAAACTTCTCTGTTCTCAACAGAAAGAACCCTAGATAAAGGGCAACTTTGTTATAGAAGTAGAACCAAGATGAAAGTGGCTTCTTTTGTTACATGAATATCTAACTTTGTCATAGAAAATTGTGTAATTTGAGCTGCCAACTTTCCTAGAATAGCAGTATCCAGCACTTGTATAACTGTAATCTTGCTGTGTTTCACCCACTCCCCTAAGAACCAAATTCCCTTTGACAACAATAGTACCCTGGCCATCCTGCACATTTTTGAGAGAGCTCTTTGAAACTCCAAAATTCGAGCCCGTAGACTTGTTCTCATTAAATCCCAACGTAACATTCGTAACAGATAAATAAGTGTCATCATCCTGATCCACCTCATCTGAGAGCAAGTATAGTGAAAATTTTCTGTGTGTGTCATCAACAAAGGGTGATGGAAGGTTAGCATGAACACTATCATTGAAAAGAATCACTTGATTCACAATTTGCTTGTTCCCATTCTTCCCCATCACCAATGAATTGTTGTAAGCAAAATCTTGAACAAAACTGGTTGTAATATTCCCATAGGAGGATCTAACCCAACCAGACGACAAAACTGACCTCTTTGCACTGGTCCAGAAAGTTCCATTCAAACCTTCAAAGTCAGACACCAGAGACTCAGCCAAAGGTTTGTCAACAAGATCCACAACTCCCCCTTCTGTTCTGCTGCTTTTTCTATCCAACCAGACATGCAAATTTGCATCTACATACCACACATTCAACGCGTTCGTCACGCTGAACCCCAACGAATGGCTCTTCCCATCCAACAAGGTGCCCAAAAGTGGCGTAACCTCGATATCATAAGATGGAAGATCAAATGAACCAATCCCAGTAATAGGCCTCCACAAGAGGGGATTAACCCCTCCAGTGTAAATCACAGTAAAAGGCCAAACTGCACCAACAACATTCCCATCAAGAGTAACCACAACCTCCCTGAATGAACCACCCCCAGCCACATCACTAAGGTTGTTGGCAAAAAGATACTCATCAGGAGGGTTAGTGTACCAAAACTCATCCCTCTCATGAAATGAAACATACACCTCCAAAACAGCCCTATAGGCATTCTGGGGCACCCTGAACTCCTTCAAACCCTCTTCAGTGGAATTGTCAATAACAAACCACAACCCATCATTCAGTGGAAGGTTCCTGGAAATGGGCAGGACCAAATCCGCAGGGACACTACCCCCAAATGCTAAAGCTCCAACCTTTGAGTTCGACCCATCATTGTAACTCTTGTCATAAGGGTAAAAGTGAACGGTGACATCAACATGATAAACCCCAGTGTAGGTTTTGTCCACAATGTTTCCCAAATAAACAGCAAAGGTTTGATTATGGGGACTCAAGAGCAGAGAACGGTACCTTGTGATGTCCTTGTGAACGCTCCAAACAATGCCAGTGGCTCTTGGCTCTGCGGTGCAGCTTCTGAGAAGCTCAACCCCAGCAAGCCACACGCCAAAAATGCGATCAAATTGTCTTCCTTTGCAAGTGGCCTTCCACTCAAGGACGATTTTGGAGAAAACGTGAGGAGAGGGGCAGTGAGAGGGAGGGGTGTAGTTGGCAAGAACTGGAGGTTGGCCATAGGTGTAGCCAAAGTCGTGGTGAAGAATGAGGTGTGAGCAAGGTTTTGTTTTGGGGAGTTCAATGGGTCTGGTTACCTCAAAATACTCGGTGGGAGATGGAGGGTCGTTGGAGGATGTTGGTTCAGGGGGAAAATTTGAGGTGAGTTGCTTGATTTTGTGGAGATTTGAAGCGGAAATGGGGTGGTGGAAGAGGAAGTGGATGAGGAAGAGAAACAGCAGAAAGTAATTGTCCATGTTAGAGGGGTGATGATTGCAAAGATGATTTATGGTTTGAGCTGTTACCTGCATTTAAAACAATGACAAATCAATCTTTACAACAGAGAAAGGACATGACAGTGAATCATTGATACACCATGTAATTTACTGTAATATAATTTTTGTGACTGTTATGGTAAAAATAGTAATTTATACCTAAACAACTATATAAAATTATTGTATATAGTTAGCGTATAATTTATTTTTTAAAACAAACAATATACATAATATTATTTAACTTTAAATTATCATATAAGATAAATTTGGTGATATTTTAAAATTATACTAATAATATTTTTATTGATTTACTATATAAATTTTTTCATGTTGAGATTGTGTAAAAATTATACAAAAAAATAAAATATAGTATAAATAATATAACTCTAAACGAAAAATATTTAGTGTTAAGATAAAATTCAGGAAATATTACATATTAGAAAACTTTTTTAAGAAATATTTTGTTAAATATTGTTTTCGTGATAATAACTAAAGAATTCAAAATTAAAAAAAAAAAAGAACTTTTGGTAAGAAGTGGAATTTAATGTTATTAATAGATTTTATCAGAATTCTTAATAATTTTTATTTGTTGATTATTTAAGCATTACCAATAATTAATAGAAATATTTTAAATAGTAATTTTTTATTTATTACTTATTTAATTATTACCTAAAAGGAATAATTTAAATTATTTTCTAATATGTATTAAGGAGAAAAAATTATAACCCTCAAATATTAATGAATATTGAAACACCCATGTGCCTAATTATATTAAATATTAAAAAAGTAAACATACAAATAAAAATTTTATTTGAAGTTATTAATTATAGACATGATTCTCAATTTATTATTATTATAATTCCACATTATGTGAAAAAATAATTAAATAAATAAAAAATATAAATTAATTTTAATAAATAATTAATATACATGACAAATAATCAAATGAATTAAGAATAATTATAAATATATATAAACAAAAAATTAAATTATTTCAAAAATAACTCTAAGGTAAATTATAAAAAAATAAGGATAAAATGAAGAATAATTCTCGTAAAGTTAAAATTATTTGTGCATTAACTTGATCCACTCTCATAAGTGTATAAAGGAATATACTTATTTTAAAAATAATTACAAGATAATTACTTTTCATCATCACTTTTTTTTTTCTTGCAATCTAAAAAAAATTAAGAATAAAATATAATTTTCTTAGAATTATTATTAAAGTAAATGGATCAATAAAAATAAATAAATAAATAAATAAATAAATAATATATATATATATATATATATATATATATATATATATATTCATCTATAGTTAATATATACCATGATATATCACATATTAAATATTTAGTTGTTAATATTTTACAAACATATAATAGTTAATTTTCTTTATACAATATAAACTTCAAAATATTTACATACATAACAAAAGTATTTTGATAAACACATAGTTTAACGTATAAAGAACTCGCGGAAGTGAAGAAGATAAAATATGGAATTTCTTTACAATTCAATTTAGATATAACAAAATTCTAATTTGTCATAACAAAGATGAAACCAAAGCCATGTTATAGGTCCAATGGAGATGTTTCTATTAAGTTTAGAGAAGGACAAATTTAGTATATCTCTATAAATATAATTTTATTAACCATTGTATTGGAGATATCACAAGAAAAGTTTGTCTGATCCCATAGCTCACTAATATCATGGTCAGTTATTGTTATGTCTTTTATCAAATCCATTCAAATTCATTTTTATTTTTCTATATGCAAATGAAAAAGTTCAAAATAAAAAAAATTCCTATTTTGTAAATCTCCAAAAAAAATCATTATAAATAAAAATATTTCTTAAAATATCTTATCCCATACACTTTCTTTCTATAAAAACTCTGAATCATAAAAAACTTTCAAACATCATTACTAAATTTTGGTAAAAATCTTATGATCTCTTATTACCAGTATTATATATCAACTTCTATATTATGTAATACGATACTCATGAGTTGCACAGGTAAATAAACAAAACTGTTTTTTACTTTGTTCAATTAAAGAATATATATACTTCTACTTATGTACGATTAACGTCATTTACATTTTACAAAAGTAACAATTTTATCAGGAAAATACCACCCTAGAACAACATATATATTGAAAACAACAATTTGATAAAGGACTAATTAAGGTATAAAAAACTTATAATTAGTTACAATTTCAACTATTATTTTTAATTATTATTATTATATTTTATCCCCTGTGTCCTCGCTCTTGAAGACTCACTTTTTTTATGATACACTTTTGAAATATTTTGATCTGAGTTACTGATTTGGGACAAAATGATGAAAAATGAATGACACAATGACAAAGAATACGAATATGGACCGACACTCCAACCAATCCAAATTTTTTTACCTTAGATTATCAATCAAGAAACAAAAAATTACCAGATCTTTGCACATCAAGCTAATTACCCCTACACGTCAATTTACACTGACACAGTTTTCACTGTCTAATTACAATCCAACCCACTAGAATTTCTACATAAATATACTATTACCTTCTTCTGTTTCTGGTACAACAGAATCAATGGGGGAGAGAGCGACAAAACAACAAAGAAATGACAAAAGATGGTAGTTTGAGGGTCGACAAATTCCCAGGTGAAAAATAAATAAATTACAGTCTCCCTTTTTTTTTTTTTTTACTCTACTGCGTGAAAATAACAGAAGGGCGTGACTTCGATGTATGATAATCATCAGATTTAATGATTTATTTATAGTATAAAATTTAAAGTTTTATGCTACTCTAATCGATTATAAAATTCAAAATTTTTATGCTACTCTAATCGATTATAAAATTCAAAATTTTTATGCTACTATACCTTATAATTGATTATTATAGTTTATTTTAAATTAATTATTCTAATTAAATAAATTAATTAAATATTTCTTATTTTTCTTAAATTAAATATTTCATTTTTCTCTTAAACTACTCCAAAGAATATAAAAATAGAAGTTCAGAAATAGAATCACTCATAAATAGATATATACAATTCTAACCTATTTACATAACCGATTATACGCACTCTATTTTAATCGATTTTCGTAATATTTAAAATTAATCATTTTAATTGAATAAATAAATTATATTTTTTATTTTGGTTCTGTTAGTTAATTATATTTTTATTTAAATTTTTCTTATTTATTTTCTATTTCCCTTTTACGAATCACATCTATTTTTATCCTATTTTCTTTCTCCTAATTTTCTCTTATCTATTTCCATCTTTATTTCTTACCTATTTCTTTCTTCCCTGAAAGACAAGCCCTTAATTCTGCAATCTCATACCCAATGTCACGTTATACGCATTGTTAAAAGTGTAAGAAGCATTATTCCCTTCTTTTAGGTCTCTTATCACAAGCCTGTACACTTCTTCATTTTCTAATAAAATTTGCTGCTTGAAGAAAAGAAAGATTATAATCAGTCAATGATCCATTCTAAAAATAAAAAAGCCTCGTTCCTCCTTGATCAAGCGCCATTACTATTTCACCAAAAGAAGTTTCATTAAGGAATGCAGGCTTGGGAATTTTAATGGTAACTATGGCAATATATCACTTTCACTAGCACTGACAGAGACAAAATAATCACCATTACTAAATTGACACGCAAAGAAAAGTTGACAAAATAATCAGTTAATCACCGTAAAATGGATCAACCCTTTCCTAGATTCCTGCACATAGGAGGGGTTTTATAACACCACGCTGTCTTTCTTTTACAAATGTAGTTATTGATTTAGCAGAGAAAGAAAAAGAAATACGTCAAACCCTATCAAGAATCCAAGGTTCTATTTAAGACATATATCTGACCTGAATCCCCATTTAACAAGAAAACTTCCAGAGGGACATAAGGAGAGGACATTGATGCTCCAAACCTGTAGCTGGGTTGTAACATTTTACTACCTTTTGCGCATGAAATCGTTCTAAGACGTGCTCCAGTTCTCATTTGCCAGATCTGCAGAACATTATCAATCGAGGAAAGAAATCAAGAATATATCAAGTAATAACACTAAGGAAGCGTTTGGTTGACAGAAAGTTTAGTTTTTCAGAAATTTAAAAGTGAGAATGATAGTTTTCCATATTTCGTATACTATCTTTAAAAAAAAAAAAAATCTAAGAAACATTGTTTTTTGGAAATAATTTTTGCCTACGTTTTCTACAAAGATATTTCGATGGGAAGTTGAGAATTTAACTTTCGCGATTAAGAAAAAAGTTTTAATGATACAATAATATTAAGATATCCTTATTAACTCATTTAATGCAACTATAAATTTAAAAACAATTTCTTATTAAATGTGGTAAATAACTATATTTAAAAATAATAAATACTAATATAATATAATTTTAAAAATAGTTATTTTATAAAATATATTATTTTAATATATTAAACATTATACTCGTTAAATTTTTTTTAATTGTTTAAAAATTATCAAGGTATTAGTTAACAAATTATTTATTAATATTATTACCGCAACATTCAAAAAAATGTTTTAGTAGAAACTGGAAAAAAATTGAAGTAGAGAGAATGAAAAATTTTGTTACATTAAAGTTAAATAAAAATATATTAAAAAGTATACTAACATATTTATAATTTCAAATTTATAATAAATATTTTTACAAACAAAACTTGTCCAAACCTATAATTTTAAAATTTATAAAAATATTTTTACAATAAAATTTTATATAAGTTTATCTAATGAATTTATTTTTCTAAAAGGATATTATTAGAAAAATCACTTATGTACCTAGAAAATTTCTATTAAAATTAAACATGAAAATTTTAATTTTCAAAAAATATGTGCAAATATTTCCATGAATATTTATAACCAACCAAACGAATTTTAGTCATTCCTAAGAATCATGATTCCTGAAATTCATAATTCCCAAGAATCATGATTCTCGTATAGGAAAAAACTTCTATCGTAACAAATGCCTCCTCAAAGTGAACATGAGAAAAAACTGTTATGTTATGGCAATTATAGATTTTTAATTTGCACAATTGCAGTGAAGGCTTTCCACTAGTTTTACAAAAGAGGTCAAAACGTATAATTCTCAAATAATGTAAGGTCAAAGACTTGCCTCGATAATTCCTTTTCTAGGTGCATGAATAGCCAAACACAAGCAGTAATCACTCTTCAATGGCTCAGAATAAGAAGAGCTTGACGATGCAATATCTTTGTTCACCAACATCTCCATGAATAGACAGCTGGCATCTCTATATCCCTGCAAAAATACTCATTTAAGGGAATAGAACAGTAACTTCTTTATGAGATTTTTTGGGAAGGATGGGGTGATCAGGGTCAAAATGTTCAAAAGCACACCTTCCATAAGCGGACCACTACAAGTGCTTGAGTATCAAGCAGCAATATGCGGCCAAGTGAATCTGTTATAGCAGCCAACGTACCACTTGGTGATAAGGTAAGCTTCTCTCCTTTCCTAGGGTGATCCGTTAAACATGTCAGAGGTGAAGCTGCATTGAACCATGAAGGCAAAAAGTCAGATAATAGGATTTGTATTTTAAAATGGTACAGCAATAATGAAGGACATTAGCTCTGCATTTTATCTTTGATAGTGTCCAGTTGGTTCAGCTATATCTGTTTTTCTATAGAATGTACAATGGGATTTAGCTAAGTATTCATTAATTCTTTTTAAGACACTTATAATGAGCTTCTCAGTATCACAGTACATCTATTCCACCAGTGTTGATAATATGCCAAAAAAGGAAAAGAGAGGTGTGCCGTAAAATTGTTATTCTGCAGAACTTTCCTTTAACAAGCATCTAAGTTTCTAAGTAGTGATCATTTTTTTTTAAGACATTTATCACAAGCTTCTTAGTATCACAGTACATAAACTCCACTAAAGTGGTGATAAGATACCAAAAAAGGAAAAAAGAGGTGGTGTAAAATGGTTATTCTGCAGAACTTTCCTTTAAAATGTAGTCTATCCACTTATGAGATCTTCAGCAGAGGAACCCACTAGAGAGAGTTCATCCTTTTTCTTTGGTTTCGAACTTACTAATTGTGTCACGTTCGTAAAGTCTAAACTTTGTGGCAATCCTTTTCTTCTAGTTCTAGTTAAAATATAGCACCACTTTTCTATTGTCTAAAACAATCCTATTAGCAAGATAATATATAATTTTCTTTTCCTTTTACTAGGCTCGATCATCATTCCTATTATATGCACAATTATCTCCAGGAGCATGTGTACTTATAATCACAAAAGGCAAGCACTATATGGGTGTTACTCCTACCTCGAGCAAATGGCTGAGGCTTCTGATCTGTTTTCTTTGGAGAATTCTTTGGAGGCGATTGTTCACTCCGCCATATCAACTTAGAAAAAGAACTTATTGTGGAAAATGTTGCAGGTACAACTTTAGACCAGAGAGCTCCCACTAAAGACCTGCTTTTGTTCTCAGAAAATCTTCCAAAGGATCAAACAATAACTCAGTCAATATAATACTATATTACTATTACAAAATATTTCATAGAGCACATAGTGATAAAAACGTAGCATAAAATTATACCAAGTAATCCACCAAGTACCTGTATGCTGAAATCACAGCATCCTCTCCAACAGCCACTGCACAATAATATCGATGACTTGACTGCCCAACAATAAAAGCAGCTGAATTCAAATACCAGAAATAATTTCAGAAAGCTCCCATTATCTACGGTTCAAACAAAACCACAATCATTATCACAAAACTCATGGAAGGACACAAGTCAAACTGAGAAACACAAGCCACACAAAAAAAGAAATCAAAGACAATCACCAAACTTAGTATCACTTCTGGCTTCAGGTCATATATGATTTCCCTAGTTAATAGGAATTTAACCAATGAGTGGATTTTTGCCGAAAGGCAAAAGAAAATTTTAAAAGCCTGCTAACACCTGAATAGGTATACAACTAAATGAAAGAAATTCAAAAATGCAGCTTGCAAATATTATATGATGCTAAGATATACTAAACACTTTTCTGTATTTCTATTGTTTGGTTTTCATGAAAAGAAATTCAGTGTGATTACCATGGCAGACAAAACAATCATTTAAAAGAATTTACCTGTTGTTCCATAAGAGGAGGTGGCATTATGCCAGTAATTGCTGCATCAGTACAAGTACCATACTTGCCAATATTCCACAACTGGTAAGGTATTTTTACATCAGTATTTCCAAAATCCTCTGAATCTTGGCTCTTTGGGTTTTGATCCCAAAATCGAGAGTGTGATTTTTCAAACCATTTATTCAGCATATTCTGCGTTTCAACATTGTAAAGCCTACAATTAGACTCATACTCCGCTACCACCATCCAAAATTCAGACTGTAACATTGACTCCCTATTTCACTGTAAATAAAATATAGTATTCCAATACTCGAAAAGGAAAAAAAAAGGTTTACATATCCACCCATAGTCAATATTTCAGTGAAGTTCTAATGGTTAAGATACAGAAACCAGTGTTTACCTGAATATCAGAGCCATCAAAACGGGCAATTACACCTGCCATAATGACACAAAACTCTTCTGAGGAGGTGGTATCTTGAATCAAATCTTTCTTTGTTCCACGAACTCTTAACTTTAAAACTCGTCCAGGATAAATCATCTACAGGGAAGCAAATTGACATAAAACCCATGATTAACAATTTAACATAATGCAAAAAAAGGGACAAATATGCATGTAGACTTACATATTATCTGATTTATATACCTTACCTATTTGCCAATCTTAAATTTGCACAAAAAAATTTTAATTATATTTTAAACTTATTTTTTTCCTTTTGCCTGTAGATTGTTGATCTGCAAAACCCAAATTGTTGATCTGCGATAAATAACTAAATATTTTGGAAAATGCTAAAAGGTATGAAATGGATTTTTTGAAACACACCAACTTTTTCTCTCTTCACTTACCTATTCCTGTCCTAATTGGTTAAAAAGTCATTCATAATACTTCTCACAAAAAATCATTCATTTCAAACAAATATTTTTTACTTCTAAAAGCAGGGGGATGGGTGAAGGTAGATTGATCCCAAGTCCTTGTAATCATTTACAAAGGACGTTACTAGATGACTTAATTGGCACATTTACTTTTTGGAAAAACAACAATTGAGATTGTGACTAAATTCGGAATATTTAGTTTGGGCTTAAATATCTGTTCTGACCCTGAAAATATACCAATTTTTCATTCTAGTCTCTGTAAATTTTTTTTGTTGTTGTTTATGATCCTGTAATTTTAAACCTTTCCATTTTTTTCCCCCAAGAACAGTCCTCGTTACAAAGGATTTTTAGTAGTGGAGCCACATAAGCAGTTTTGTAATGGAAGGACCAAACACAGAAGATTTGGATATTACAAGGATTATAAACAAAGAAAAAATTTACAAGGACCAAATCCAAAAGCAAAAATTGGTATATTTGCAAGGATGAAAAGATATTTAAACCATGATTTTATGACACTTCTCAACCATTAATTTTCTAATTGATGGTTATTATTACATTTTATCTCTAAACCCCATCTCCTCACTTCTAAGAAACCAAATCCAAGATCTTGCTCCTGTAAACCGAAGCTGCACTTTAGAAGATAAAGAATAAAAAATAGTTACAATGATTGATTATTATAAAACCAATTATTGAGATTTGTGCAAATTACATGCACATACATAACAAACTATGAAGCCAATGAATGTAGCTCAGTTGGCAATACACACCAAGCTTGGAGAGAAGAACCTAGGTTGGATCGTCACAAAACATATCCTTACAGAGGAATAAAGAACTTTAAGTATGAATAAGCTCCAAACCAAGGATTAGTCTCATAGCCAGTCCAAATGACCAAAGAATACCTCATAACGATACCAGAAAGCCAAAGGCCCTAATTACGATAATTACCAAAAAAAATTTATAACAAACAATGAAATTATTAAAATCCGAACCATTATAACTACAATTCATGGCCCCCAAACTCTATCCAAACAACCACACCGATCGAACCAACAACACACGGTCGCAAATCGCAATAATTGTCCCTAAAAATGTTCACACAAGAAACAAGAGACGAGGAATCTAGAAAGCGGTAAGTAAAAAAGGCGTAAAAAAGGCGAGAAGGAAGGGGTAACAACATGGCGATAACAATACCTGCCGGTGGATCAAATCGCCGCGCAGGGAGTAGAAGAGGATGTTGCCGGAGGAGGTGGCGGCGACGACGACGCGGTGGTCGCGGAAGGCGAGCCACTCGAGGGCGGAGATGGACTCGGCGTGGATGGGGGACAAGTCGGGGCGGATCATGAGGGGCGGCGGGGCGGGGGAGTCAGAGGACCAGGAGAGGAGGAGGATGGTGAAACGGTTGGCGACGACGAGGGAGTGAGTGTCGATGGCGCAGAGGAGCTGAGGATTCTCAACCAACCAATGTGGCTTGCCCGCTCCGAACTCGCCCAGTTCTTCGCACGCTACGCATCCCAATTCCGTCTTGTACGATCGCCTCGTCATTCCAATCACCCGATGCTGCAAATGGACAATTATTTCTTTCTCCTCACACAAAACTATATATATAATGCACCCATCACATCATTCTTTTATAATTTGCATTCAGTAAATATCTCCCGTAAACATATACCAGTACGCATGACTCTCCTACTCTCGCCGCTCATAACTATTTTGTGTTAAAAAAAAAATTAATATTTTTTTTTAAATTAGAATTTTAAAGTGTTAAATAAATATTTATTTATAAAATTAAATTTTAAAATAAATCAATACTTTTGAATATATGAATTATAATTGAAATTTATAATAAATAAATAACTTTAAATATATAAACTACATATTTAAATTTATTTAAATCATTTGTATTTAATGCACAGTTATTTTTAAATATTGGTGATTTTAAAAATATTAAATTTTATTTTAAAAATAAAGATGAAAAACAGGCTGACAAAAAAGATAAAAAATAAAATAATCACCAATTTAATTTTTGTAATTGTAATTATCTCCCAAATTGGTTTTGAAATTTAATATAATAGTAAAATAGTTTCTTAAATTGTATATTATTATTCAATTCAATCCATAAAATTATAATGGATAACCAAATAGATCTTTTAAATAAATAAAATGTCAAAATAGTTCTTGAAATTGTAATTATCTATCAATATAGTCTTTAAAAATATAATCGTAGGTTAAATTGATTCCTAAAATTTAAAAAGAGTTAATTACATTTTTTGTCTGAAATTATTCCTTGAGATTTTATTTTCTTATATAAAATTTATAAAATTATATAAGTTTAAGGGTCAAAATGTGAGCACACAAAATTTGGATAAAATTCACAATTTAAAAAACTATGATCCAAAAATACAATTAATTTTTTAATTTTAAAGACCAATTTAATCAGTCATTATATTTTTAAGAACTAAATTGATAGATAATTACAATTTTAAGAATCATTTTAACATTCTATTTATATCAAGAACTAATTTGATTGTTCATTATAATTTTAAGGACTAAATTAAATAGTCGTATATAATTTGAGGAGTTATTTTATTATTTTATTAATTTTAGAAATCAATTTGATGGACCACTACAATTTCAAAGACTAAATTAATAGTTCACTCGATAAAAAAAATTAAGAAAAACACCTAAAACATTCTTAAAGAAAAAAAAACTTTTAAAAACATTGTGATTAAAAATATTCTTAAAAATATTTTTATTCAAGATAGTTTATATAGCGAGAATTTTTTTTTTTCAAAAATTAATGTAACTAATGTTATGTAACAATATTTTTAATTCAAGACTTAATTATGTTTTTAGTTTCTCTAGTTTATTTTTGAGAAATTTTAATTATTTGAATTTTAATTTATATATTTAAATAATAAATAATTGTAATCATACAATTAATTTATTATCTAATTTTTAACTAATATAATAATGTGATAAAGTCAATAAACTATTTTGTTTTCAAATTCAACAATTTATAAAACATAAATATTTGATGTACCATTAAAAAATGTTTAAAGTGATTTTATCGTTAAAGTGAATATATTTAAATTTTTATGAATTAATATTACAATACACATTACATGAAATCAAACATTTATATATCCTTATTTGAACGTTTAAGATCGTCGGGAGTGATAATCCATATGAGATCTTAAATTTAAAATTAATTTTTATACTAAAAAAATATTCTTATTTGTTTGCTTTTCGTCCGTGTCTTTTTTTTTTTTTTTTGGTCCACTTATCATTGGTTTGAAATACTAAAAAGCATAGACAAAATAAAAAATAAAAAAACTGTCCAACACAGCCTCTATTTTTGGGTCCCTAGAGCCACGGTTCTGGTTCATCAGAAATTAATATTATATCCATTTTGAAATGAAACAAAGCTACTCGACTATAAAATCTTGAAATTGAAGCAACAAGAAAAGGGGATTAGACACAAATTAGTCGACAACAATAGAATGATTAATGATTAATGATTAATCCATTTCAAAAGGCTAAGTGAACATAATGGACCTTAAGTCCTTGAGACCTTACCCTTTCTAGGAACCAATGTCTTAATTAGATGTTCAGGCGAAGTACTCTTCAGGGACATAAAATTTTAAACCAATGGCCTGAAATCATTGAAAATAAATAAATAAATTAGACGATGAACAAGCAAAGATTCAGAAGCAATTTCTAAACCAAACAGTTATTAAGCACCTCCTCGGAGTGGAGGTTCTGTTTAAGGTAATATATTCACAACTGGATGAAGTACACACCCATAAATTTCAAATGTGTCCAAACTATGCCTTATGACTTATTTTATGGAGCCATGTCTTTCATTAAACCACAAGATTTATTTATAAAACTGACCATTTTCTAAATGTGCATAAAATGAAGTTAAGTTTCATGGCTAAATTTGTTTAGGTACCTCTGCAAATTTAATATCAGCATCACTGTGATCTGATTCTCTCCCGGCTGCATCACCAACATAAAAGGATCTACAACATAGAAAATGCATCTCCAACATTTTCATCCCTTCATGGACAAAATATGATAATGTTCTAAATAAAATTTATGAAAGGAATAAAAAACTTAGTATCAATTGAACTATTAAATGGAAGAAAAAATAACTGATCCATATCAATGGCAATGCCAGAGTTGAAGTGTTGCTCCATAAGATGCCACATCCCTGGTTTGGGTTTGCGAAAAGGATCATCTTGCTTGTTATCAGCTTTACCTGATTTACCTAGCCCACAAGCTATAAAAACCTGTATATATAAAATATTGTTACCAGCAAGGTTGTTAAATTCGAGAGTTTTACGTAAACTTGTGAAGCTTCTGGCACTCGAACTTAATATAAAAGATAATATTAAAAAACCTATTCATGATATAAATTCATAACATACTCTTAACACAACAATAATTCAACATTTCAACTTTAATCAAAGTAGCAAACTACAATAATAAAGTATGATAGTATCTTATTACTAAATAAGATCAAACTAGATAAATGACCAAATCATATATAAAATTTTAAAAACATAAGACACTAAAGTGAAAACATTTCAAAATGGACTGAATTAATTTCTTCAAATCATTTGAAACATTTTGTCATTGTTGAGAAAATAGGAATTGAACTCACGTCATATGCTTAAAGGGTTCAAACTACTAGTAAAGGTGACAAAATGGATTGTTTAGACTAATCTGACGAGCCAAGGGGAGAAAACAATCCAACCCTGCCCAAATTTTATATGGGTTGGTCTTTTGTTGGTGGAGTCAATTCAAGCCTTTTTTTTTTTTTTTTTGTTAAAAATACATAAATTTTTTTAAAAAATAATATCAGGCCAAATAAGCTTAGTTGTTTTCGAGTCAGTGTTTTTTTTTATTCGGCCTAGTCCAGTTTCATTAGGACCAAATTTTAAGTCTACCTTGACCCAACCCAATGGACCACCAAATCAGGTCCATTTAGCCACATGTAACTAGTACCATACCGTGGAACAATATTTAACCTATTGTGCAAAAGACAGCATCTCTAATTTTAGCATCACCTCTGTTTTGTTTCACTGATAAGAACACTCTCAACCAAGAAATACAATGTCCAGAAATGGAAAACATGGTACCTGAAGAAGAGTATGGCAGTTGTAATTCATAACTAGCCAAACAAATAGTCCAAAATTGAATTGATGATAACAGCAGATACATTTGATGTACCAAAAAAATCACCTGAACTGGAACCTTCACTTTCTCAATAAAATTATTTAGACGTCCAATTTTTGAGTCCACAGCTACTTGCCTCTTATTCTTCCAACGTTCAATATTGGATTCATTAGTGAAAATTACCTGTGGTAGACAACAAAAACAAAAGAGCATGCAACATATAAAGTTTCATGAGGACAGCATTACTAAACAAATAAAAGTTTAAAAATTAGAGCGCAAGAGCATGAATACTAAAGTTCTAAAGTCAGCCAAAATTTTATAGTAAATATCAAGTATCTTTCACCAAAATAGGGGACACACCAACTTGTAGCCATCGTTGTATAGTCTTTGTAGTTTATCAGGAATTGACGAATACATGAGAGACCAAGCATCTGCACCCACTCTGAAAGAAAAGGTTGAATTTCTTAATCTTCAGAAACATGATGTTTACTTTTAGCCAAGGACAATAATACTAATAATATGTTTAAATATGTTTTCGTTCACTATAATATTCCATTTTATGATTTTTGTCCCAATAATTTTTTATATCAATTTTAGTTTCTATACAATTTTGTTTTATGATTTTTATCCTTGATGGGTGTGTTTTTAGTCCTTATAAAATTATAAATTTTTTATATTAAAAGATATTTATTTTAATCTTTATTATTTAAGAAAAATCAAATTTCTTCTCAAATACATAATTGTCATGTCATCAATAAATAATGACAAAAAAAAATTATAAGAACTAAACCATAAAACAGATATATTACCTAGATAAAAAAAAGAAGAAGCATATTTAAGCTACAATAATGTTAGAAATCTTAATTTTGATAAAACATATCGAATCCATGGCACCACAAAATCCAACAGCATCAATAATCACAAAGTTATGAGTTCAGATAGAGACATACATATTCACCGCTGTTTTAGCAAGACATCCATCAAAATCAAATGCAGCAATTTTACTTGAATCATGCAGACCATCATCCTGCAAATTATCAGATCATAGAACATGAGGAACATGTAAACTATGCAGAACAGAATGCATTTATGTGCATGTTCCTTTTCTATTTTTAACCAAACATCTTGCACAAGGTCACAGTCCAACCAAGTCAAAACCAAGTAAGACTATTGATCTCACCCGTTCAAGAAATATGACTGTTTGGAATGCTTTCCATTTTGGTAAAAGTGTAGCATCCTGAATCAGATAATAATTTGATCAAACATAACATAATCAAAAAACGTAAACATAGATTAGAAAAGTAAAGAAAACTGCAATCGTAACAATGTCATGGGTACGAGTAGGTAAACTTTAAATTTTGGGAGAAAAAAAATAAGAAAAATAATAAAATAAACTTTTTAATAAAATTAAGTTACCTTAATCCCTAAAAACTCTTTTCATTTTAGCCAGACTTAAACTAATTTTAATTTCTAAAAAAAATATTCTTAACTTTACTTCAACTAATTTACCTAGAAAAAAATTTCGAAAAACACTGCATCAATTTATATAATTAACATTTTATAAAAATTCTCTCATATGATTTTTCAAAATGGATAAATTAATTTTAATTTATAAAAAAAGGGTATAATAATGATTTTGTTTAAAGTAATGAGGAAAAGGGCATAATGTTACCTTGTAATTAGCGGCTCCCAGTTCATGGCGGGCTATGCATCCCAACTCCGACTTGAAGGATGGCTTCGCCATGGCTTCTGCAATTCGAATCAGCCAACGGAAACCAAATGCAAATTGTCCTCGATGAGTCCAATTATTCGACAGTGATAATACGTTCTCATATATAAAAAAATTATTTTATTAGTAGTTTAAAAATAAAGTTTAATTTTGATATATCGCTCACTAATTACAAAAAATTAACATTTTTTTCGAACATATTCATCGGTAATTTACTAAATATATTCTAATTAAAATTTTAAAGATATTTATTAATACTCTGCTTTACTAAATATATGTAATGATTGCTTTTTTGTTTTAAAAATAAAAAATTGAAAAAAAAATGGTAGAAGGATAAAAACTATCAAGTTGTTTTAAATATGTGGTTTGTTGGTTAAATTTATTTTTATGCTATAAATTAAAATACATAATTTAAAAGATCAAACTCGTCCTTTATATTTTCTTTATTAAACATTCTTAATAACTTAAAAAAAAAATCTTGTACAATATTTCTATTGCTCAATCATTTTAGAATTACTCTTCTTTTATTTTTTTTCTACACACTTACCTTTTTATTTTATTTATCTCAATCGACTATTTTTTATCTTATACATGTTAGTATATATAAAAACTGAATTAATATTTTTTATATATAAAGACCAAATTAAAAATTTATGACATATATAGAAAATAAATTATATGTTAAATTTTTATTTAATTTGTTTATTTGAGAAATTTGCTTAATTTGTTGACCTGACAAATTTTTTTACAATATTTTCTGGGGTACAAAGCTATAATATTTTCATTAAACTAAAACGCAGTTATATGAATAATAACTCCACTTGTTTTAAACTAAACAATATGCAAAAAACCTATTTGATTTACATTCGGTGAAGCATTTTTTTAAAAGCTTTAGGCTATTAAAAGCAAATAAAAGTTTATGATTATGCAAACCCTTATGAAGGAGAAAATATGAAAAATAAAATAAGTTGGGTAAAATTAATATATGTATAATTTAAAATCTAAAAGCTGATTTTTTAAGTTATGCATAATATTACATTAGATTAAATAAAAAATTAATATATCCTTATTTATTTAATTTTCAAGTATCTTATCCTTCAATATCTTTTTTGGATCCATATATTATTCTTTGAAATTTCTAACTTAAAGTAAAAAAAAAAGGAGTAATTAAATTTTTTAAACTTTCATCTAATAAAGAATTACTATAAATAATAAATTTATTGACTTTTATCATAATTATTTTTAAAATCACACCAATAATAATTTCTGATTAATTAATTATCTAAATTTTTTTACACTAACAAAAATAGTGTCTGGAAAGCACATCTATTTCATTTCATTTATTTTATTTTTGGTGCCCAGCAACCATGATCTGGTTCTTCAGAAGTTATATTATATTTTAAAATGAGATAAAGCTACTCGATTGAAGACACTTGAATTGAAGCAACAAAAAATAAATTTGGGATTGCCCACAAATTAGTCTACAATCCATAAAGCTTTAGGGTTTGGAATTGCCCACAAATCAATTTACATCCTTTCTGTTCCAGACATCAAGTTGGTAATATCACTTTCAAACAAAACTGAACCTTAAGTCCTTAACCTTCCTACGAACCAATGACCAAATTAGATGCTCAGGCGAAGTACTCTTCAGGGACATAAAATTTTAAACCAATGGCCTGAAATCATTGAAAATAAATAAATAGATTAGACAAAGAGCATGTAAAGATTCAAAAGCAATTTCTAAATCAAACAGTAAAATTAGAATTAAGTACAAACTTAGAAGTCAAATATTATTCAGAGTGCTTAAGATAATAATATTTACAACTGGATGAAGTACACACCCTTAAATTTCAAAACTAATCAAGAGACAGAGAAAAATGCGCTCAAACTATGCCTTATTCATTAAACCACAAAATTTATTTATAAAAACTGATCATTTTCTAAATGGTGCATGAATCAGTCAAGAAGGTGCTTGTATGAAAAAAATAAAGTGAAGTTTCATGGCTAAAATTGTTTAAGTACCTCTGCAAATTTAATATCAGCATCACTGTGATCTGATTCTCTCCCGGCTGCATCACCAACATAAAAGGATCTACAACATAGAAAACACATCTTTAACATTTTCATCCCTTCATGGACAAAATATGATGATGTCCTAAGTAAAATTTATTAAGGGAATAAAAAAAACATAAACGTCAATTGAACTATTGATGGAAGAACAAATAACTGATCCATATCAATGGCAATGGCAGAGTTGAAGTGTTGCTCCATAAGATGCCACATCCCTGGTTTGGGTTTGCGAAAAGGATCATCTTCCTTTTTGACTGCTTTACCTGATTTGCCTAGCCCACAAGCTATAAAAACCTGTATAGATAAAATATTGTTACTAGGTCAGCTTCTCGTGCATTTCCTAAATATTTTTGAAAACAAATTGGCTACAAAGTCTTTCTTTTCCCCCTTTAGGCTTTGTTACATAGAAGGATTCTACGATGCACCCTTCAAGTTAGGGTGGATCCTTGCACCTTACATGACTTATCATTAGATCTGGAGAAAATAGCGTGTATTTATTGTCAGATCCAATGATAACATATACTAGGTACATGAATACAACCTAACTTTAAGGGTGCATGTTAAAATTACTCTTCGGAACTTGCAACTACCCAATGACTATAAATAGAACCAATACTGAAGATCTTTATTCTTGTAATGCAAGTCACAAAAGAAATGCAAATTAGTAACAGGAAGATTGCATTCACCATGGACATAACTGGGACTTATTTAAAATGATTGATAAAGAATCCCCTCGAAAGACAAACAGTTAAAAAGGCAGCAATTTTTTATCGTTGTAATATGTGCATAATTTGTTTTTAGTCCCTATTGATATTTTTTTCACAGGAACTAATTTAGAATGAACCAAATATTATAAACACTAAACAAAAAAAAGTATTAAGTACTAAAACAAAACAACCAAAACGAAAAAAAATAAATTTACAAGGACCATTTTGAAAAGAAAAATATAAGGACTAAAACCAAAAAAGGAGTATATCACAGGAATCAAAATAATTAATCCAAAAATTTATGCACTTAACTGTTGGAGGAAGAACAGAATAGAGAGGAAAAACAAAGTTACTAGCAAGATATTAGTGCTGAAGAAGTGTATGAATTACTTAGTAAAAATGTTTCACTTCAAATAACACTGAAAAACTTAATTTAGAATAAACCAAAAAAAATATTATAATTAAGATGTGAACAGAAGCAGCATCAAATCTAATTACTATTTAACATAATAATTGAAAATATAAGGATAAAATACTTGGAAAATAAGTTTCAAATTCAGATTAACCAATACAATTTAAGATAAATTTTGTTTGGTGGCAAGGATATTATATTATTTAAAGATTACTGAAAAGCATAAGAAAAGATATCTCAAAACAGATTGAATATTTTAAAGTTCAAAGAACACAAGTAGAAAAAGTTGTGTTATTAGTAGTTTAATGCCCCTTGCACTGGACTAAAACTTTGTCTTTCTGCCATTTGACACACATGCACTAGAGCAGTGTTATAATGGTATGAGAGAGAGAGAGAGAAAGAAAACAGATGATAATTTGTATTATTGATTTCTATGAGAAAGTACAATAGAGACCTTTATATAGAGCAGGTTACATTGTAACACTGTAACTGAAAGATAACTAACTCTGACAGTGACAACTGTCAGATAGTGAAGACTGACACATACACTAGTATACTCTAACATTCCCCGCTACAAGCTCAGCGGATTGGTAAACACTGAAAACTTTGAGCTTGTCTCGAAGAACTTGTGCTTGAGAAGAGTCTTAGTAAGAACATTGATTAGAGATATTATCTGAATTATGTATATAAGTAGGGGTAATATCCTTTGAGCTAGTTTTTGGGGTTAAATTAGGCCAAAACCCAAATTTTAACATGGTACCAAAGCTTATCCTAGATTCGTTATTGAGTTACCTATCATATTATTAGGTATCAAACCTAATAGTGCTAGACCATGAGAGGGTGTATTGGAAAAAACTTAAGTTCCATATTGACTAGAGATAGTGTCTAAATAGCATATAAGTGATGGACAACCCTCACTCTTTTTGAGTTAGTTTTTAAGGTTAAATTAGTCTCAAACTCATTCTAAGAAACAGGAAAAAAGAAATGGCAGTGATTTTTTCTCTTTTTTGCTGCTGACAAAATTGTAACCAGGTTTAGCATGTAAAAAATTCAGTGTTTTATTCCCTTGAGATGCTTTTTGTCCTGTACTTTAGACTATTTTAAAACTCAAAACAAGTTACAATTTTTTGTGCTGGGCCTTATTTTTCAGCAAACCAATCATACTCTAAATAGTAGTGAATTTCATATTATTTTGTTGCTTTCCTCTACATTTATTTAACTCATGATGATAGTTTCTAGAAAGAATTTGTAGTAAGACAATATAGTAAGATAATATTCTTGTGATTGCGACATCATGTTTAAATTAATTATATTTATTTGGTGGATCAGCTTATGAGTCACCCTTTTTTATCCTTTTTTTTTTTTTTTGAAGATTTTAGTGAGTCAATCAAACCCAACCCACAACCCATAACTAGCAAAACAAAATCCGTAATTGAATTGTTGATAACAGCAGATACATTTGATGTACCAAAAAATCACCTGAACTGGAACCTTCACTTTCTCAATAAAATTATTTAGACGTCCAATTTTTGAGTCCACAGCTACTTGCCTCTTATTCTTCCAACGTTCAATATTGGATTCATTGGTGAAAATTACCTGTGGTAGACAACAAAAACAAAAGAGCATGCAACATATAAAGTTTCACGAGGACAGCATTACTAAACAAATAAAAGTTTAAAAATTAGAGAGCAAGAGCATGAATACTAAAGTTCTAAAGTCAGCCAAAATTTTATAGTAAATATCAAGTATCTTTCACCAAAATAGGGGACACACCAACTTGTAGCCATCGTTGTATAGTCTTTGTAGTTTATCAGGAATTGACGAATACATGAGAGACCAGGCATCTGCACCCACTCTGAAAGAAAAGGATAAATTTCTTAATGATCAGAAAATTATGATGTTTATCCAATCACAATAATAATAATAATAATATCAGTTTGAAAGCTTAATTTTGATAAAATATATCCAATTCATAACACCACAAAAGCCAACAGCACTAATAATCGCAAAGTTATGACTTCAGATGCAAAAATACCTATTCAATGCTGTTTTAGCAAGACATCCATCAAAATCAAATGCAGCAATTTTACTTGAATCATGCAGACCATCATCCTGCAAATTATCAGAGCATAGAACAAAGAGAACATGTAAACTATGCAGAGCAGAGTGTCTTGTACAAGGTTATACCCGTCTAAAGTCCAACCATTCAACAACCAAATCAAAACTAAGACTATTAATCTCACCCGTTCAAGAAATATGACCGTCTGGAATGCCTTCCATTTTGGTAAAAGATTGGCATCCTGAATCAGGTAATAAATTGATCAAACATAAGATGGGCAAAATATGTCAAGATAGATCAGAAAAGTAAAGAAAATTGTAAGCATAACAATGTGTTAAAGTTTAACTATTAAAAATTAAAGCCATCACGAAATCAAACAGAAAAAGGCATAATCTTACCTTGTACATGCTCTTGACATCAGAAACTGAAAATTTAATGTTCACCATGGCTTTAACATCAGACGTGCACAACTGCAGGCAATAAACATGAAGAATAAAGAGAATTAACAACAAAATCTAAGCAGAGATTTAGCCTTTGGAGGAGAAAATAAGCATTGGAAAACAGGATGATTATGTGATGATCCCAGTGAGTTTAGGATCACTGGTGATCCACTTGTTTTAACCTGATGTAGCAGGTAACATTATTGTTTTAATATTTATTAAGTTTTAAAATTATAATTTAGTCCTTGTTTACTTTATCTTTCTGCAGAAGCTAGAAACTGTAGGAGCCTCTCTAGCACCATGAGCCCGTGCTCCCTCCTTAGTCGTTAAGCACAGTGGCAAAGACAATCATCTCGAAAGCGGCAACAATTCCAAAAGCTTGTCAACCCCAGAGGGCTCCAGCACGTAGAAAGTCCAAGTTAATTGCTTTTTGAAATATACTAGAGATACAGAATATCCCAACCAAATGTATTCACAATTTCACACTTGTGCTTGTCTGTTGATTATTATTTCCATGATCAGAATTAAAATCTGATACTGAATATCAGAGGAGTTCAATTTGAATTATAAACAAGCAGATGACTTAAGTCATAACAACTGTTTTTGAAAGGGCAACACATTAAAGAATGTGCAGAAAATGAGCCAATAGCACATCTAGGCATTATATGTTAAATCAAGAGGTAAACTGATTACTTGATGGGATATTACATAAGCAATCTGAATATTTTGCTTGTATTACCAGATTAGAATGTAACCAATGAACATCATGGTTTGAGGGTGGTTGGTTCCCAACAACATGGGCATCCAAATTCCAGAGAGAACTATCACTGTTGTGGCCTTCAATTCCACCATGTCCTTGAATATTGAGGAATGTCCCAATAAGATGGAAAGCAATTGGCTTCCCATAAGGTCAAGTGGTCGGACAGCCTTCAAAAGGACAAGTGTCGGGTCTATCTCAAAAACAAAGTTTACAAAAACAACTAAATAGCAATTAATATAGATCAGTGAGTTTAGATATTTTTTCAAGTTACAAGTTTCACATCACAACCATTCATTAATCTAATAATATATCTTATGATTCTAACAACTTGGACCATGATGCAAACCCAAACCCAAGGCCCAAAATAACTAAGGTTTATGAGAGGAGGCCCAAGAGGAAGGATGCACCTAACTAGAGTATGAGGTGTGATGCACCTAATCAAGTTTAGGGGGGGGAGAGAGAAATAACTAATTGTCTATGTGGCAGTGGTAGTGGGGAGGTGCGTGGGATGCATTGCAGGAGAGTGAGTATTTGTTGAGGGTGAGATGTGGAGAGGGAAGGCTGGAATTAGTTAAGGCTTGGGAGAGAATTGGGTGCTCTGGAATCTGCCCAGATTGTAGTCCCTTTTATGTTTTCTCCATTTTGTTTTGGTATTTTTCAAACCCAGTCCTGTAATTCCTTTCATACAGGTTTGGATTTCTCATATTAATATAGTACATAAGTCTTGCTTTTATATTTTCTTTCTGGTGCCTATCAGACCACGCGGTCCATTCCTTCACGGACAAACCATATATAAATCCTGAAAAACAACTAAACCTACACTCCATTGTTTCTGGTTCAACTGTTTACATTTTTGACAGACACATGGTTAAGAATATCATTATCAAGTAATACTTTCATATAATTACCAAAAAAACCTCCAAAACATTTTTTCAACAAATCCACAATTCTAATATTTATCAGTATCTTCATTCAAGATCAAGAGATCTAGTATGGCATAACAAAGATAATGGACTGGATTTTACTATATCACAGAGCAGGCAAGAAATACTAAATACAATAACAGGAAGCAAGAAACCACCCTCCACTCTCCCTCTCTTTCACAGTGCACGTGCTTACCTCTTTTCTCTTTGAATCATGCTCTTCAGTCTCTTGCAGTTCAGTTTGTACACCTTCCGTTTCTTTATTAACCTATTAAAGAAGTGTAACACAACCAGAGTGAATGGGTGAGGACAAAATTCAGAAGGAAACGAAGTTTGTTTACTCATAATAACGGAGAAAAGTTACAACAATAAGATACAAAATTTTTTATCTAACCCTTAGTATTTGACACTCCAAAAACTCTTGACAGTGTACATGCGCTTACCTTTCTTTTCTTTGAATCACGTTCTTCAGTCTCTTGCGGTTCATTTTGTACGTCTTCCGTTGCTTTATTAACCTATTAAAGAATGTAACACACAACCACAGTGAATAAGTTAGGACAAAATTCAGAAGGAAAAAAAGTTTGTTGACACATAATAATGCAGACAAGTTAAAACAATAAGATACAGAATAATTTATCTAACCCTTAGTATTTGACTCCAAAAACTCTTGACAGTGTATGTGATTACCTTTTCTTTCTTTGAGTCACATTCTTCAGTCTCTTGCAGTTCATTTTGTACGTCTTCCATTTCTTCAGACTTGTCATTTTCAGCAAATAACTTCTTCAGTGCTTCCTGGTCACTACTCTGCAAAAATAAAATTAAACAAAAATAAATAAAAATATCACTTTGAAAAAAAGTCTTAAAAATCTCCTCCAAAGCTTCAAATTGCAGTTAAAAGTGAAAAACTAAACAGACTACTAGTCTACTAGCTATAATACTATTAATTTTCCCCCTCTAAAATGCCAAACATTTCTTCAAAAAATAAAAACTCTCAACCCCATTCTTCAAACAAAACCAAAAAATGTCATGAACTCAACTTAAGCTTCCTGGTCACTAATCGGGAAAATAAAAAAGGGTTAAACATTTACTCTTTTTCTTTAAAAAAGGTCATGAAATTACCATCTTAAGCTTCAAGTTGCAATAAAAACATTATTTCTTTTAAAAAATCTTATCAACAAATTCTTTACTGTTGTTGAAACTTATTAAAACTTACAAAGTCACACAACTAGAGTCTCACTCTTTATATAAATTTCAATTAATAAAAAAAAGAGTAAACAGCATATACACTAACTACAGTTAGTAAAATCACAAATTATTAAGATCCATAAGTTCGTTAACTTTCACACTAAATATCTTAAAAGTCACACCTAACATAATTTCCAATTGGTTAATGGTGTAAAATTTTATTTTTATTTTATATTGACAAGTTTAGATTAGAGGAAGACACACCCTTTGTAAGGTCAAAGTAAATCACCAACATCACCAATGACTTATAGTAAAATTTACTTACATATTGTCTACCAACATCGAAAATCTAACAATCGAACCCAAGTTACAGTTAATGTGAGCAGAAGATACAAGAGCAGAAGACTCGATCAAATGTGTCAAACCAAGTTCGATAATGGTGTTAATTTTTTTACACTTTGCAAAGAAATTAAACCCAAAAATATATTAAAAAGGAGTATAACTAACATTTATCTTAGAATTTGAATTTAAGTCTATCTGATCGAAACCAAAACCCACAAAACCGTCTTGTAAGGAGAAACAAATCTCCAACTAGTATAAAACACTTACAAAAAATAGTGTATGATCTCCAACATTACACAACAAGGGACTTCATTTTTATTATAATTAAGAAGAAAGAAAAGAAAATTAAAGGGGCAGTGTTTGAAAGGGAAAAAGTGAAAGAAGAGATGAGGAAGGGAAGGGAAACCTTCAAGGAGGAAAAGCCTTTAATGGCATGAGGAGAAGAGTGAGAATGAGAATGCAGAGGGAAGCAACGGAGATGGTGCCATTTAACGACGTCGTATCCATCCTTGGACTTGGAGACCAAAGCCAACCTCAGGGCCTTGGCTTCGATGGCTTTGGAGCAGGCCTTGCACGATGAACGGCCAGATTTCGCGTACTCCGCCATCATCGAATCGCGACGCGCCATCTGGAGCAGTGGCTTTCCGTTAAGGGGACGGAAGTTAGGGTCACGGGCGTTGACGGCGACGCGTTGGGGGATTCGAAGCATGGAATGATTCCATCTACATTGCAGTTACGGTGTAAACGGAGCAGAGTCTCTTTTCTTTATTGTTAGAAATGGAACCAAGTCTGAGTGAGTGAGTGAGAGAGAAGAGGCGAAAGAGAAATTGGGCGAAATCGCCAACTGCCAAGGGTTTATAAGTTTCGCGCCAGTTTCATTTTTATCCAAAGTATAATGTCAATTCCAGCAATTATTAACATCCCATTCGTTTCATTTTCTTTCTGTTTCTCCAAAAACTAACAATGAAATAATATTACAGAAAAAAGAAAGGAAGAGTTACGAGGGTTTTGACTTGTCCATGTTTTGATTGCTTTATTTATTTGAATTTATATTTGGTTCAACCATGGAAGAAGATCAAGTAAAATTGGCTTTTAATATAATATATTAATCTTAAATATATATATGGATAATTAAATTGTAGAATAAAAATATAAAAGTTAAATTAAAGAATGTTTTATAATATATTTTTTAAAATAAATAATATCATTATAGATATAATATTATGTTGTATAAAATAATATATATTAAATAAAAAAATTTGTTATTAATATATAATTAATTAATTAATATATAATTAATTAATTAATATATGATTAATTAATTAATATATAAGTATTCAAAAATAATTTATATTTTTTTAGAAAATATAAGACATCAAATCAAATTTAAGTTATGCAAAACATTAGTTAAACTTTATAGCGAGTCTAATCTTATAATCTAGAATTATCAAAATTAACACCAAGAATAGCTTAATTGGTATAATAGGTTGAATCATGCTTGTCTTCAAAAGGAGATTCTTTTTCTATTAAAAAATTACAATAGTAAATAATAAATATTTTTTTTAGTTTTTCATATCTAAGCCAAGTTTGTTTTTGATTCTCCACATTAAAAAGTAATTTTTTGGTTCTCAAAATTTGGAAATAGCTTCTTTTAGTCTATTGTGATTAACAATGTTATGCTCGTTGCTAATATAATTAATAGCATGCACATGAAAATATTAGGCTAGGGAGAAATTTACTTTTTGATTTTTTTGTTTAAATTATTTTTTTATTTCTCAAATTTTGATCAAATTTCTTTTTGGTACCCTAAATTTGAAAGTGTTTTTTTTAGTCTCATAGCTTGGGAATAACTTATTTTGGTCCTCAAAGATCACACTGTTAACAAAAATTTATTGATATGGCTAACAATGTATTTTTTTTTGTAGTTATAAAAATATGATTTATGGAAGTTATAAACCCTAAAAATTATATTAACAATTAATATTTTAAAATATATTTTGTTGCAATTTTAAATCCCTAAATTTTAGTAAAGCAAAATCAAACAATCAAAATAAAATAAACCAATGTGATCTCCTTTTCAAACATTATGTTCACATATTTTAACCACAAGTCACCATGTCTTAGTTTTAAAATAAAACGCAAGCCAAATCTCATCCATGGCAACATGACAAGGGGTAGAAGAGTGAGAGAAAAAGAGGACGAATAGGAGAGATGAAGAGAGAGTGAGAAAAATAGAAAGAGGACGATAGAAAAAAAGACAAGTAGAAGCAAGACAAGATGGGGTCACATCGTTGTAGTAGTAACACCATAGAAGGTATCATATGTACATATAATGCAAAATTAAAAAGAACTTTGATATAAAATAAGGCATAAACATCTCAATTGTAAGTATCCAAGGTACCTTACAAATCCTTAAAGAATAAGCATCACACAAAAGATTCTTAACTATATCATAAAATATTAAAAGTCCTAAACATTCGTAAGTCATCAACATAAGTTTTTTTTCTTCTTACTTCAAACTTTACTTAATCTAAAAAATATTTTTATAATAAACTAGTGAGACAATTGTCTTAATGAGTGCGCTAAGGACACATCATAGCATAGATCTCATATATAGTACTACATACATGTCACATACTCCACATTCTCATCATGCATAATCATGCCTTCAAGACACATAAACATTTTCATGGTCATTTTAACATTCTCATAAAGTCATCATCCTTAAGGGATTGAAGAGTTCATTACTTTTTCTATCAAAAGGAGACCATCACACCATTCATTCACATTGATATAAGCAATACTTTATATCCATTCATGTATAATCAATAAGCACACATCTATATTTTTACATTTGCCTAGAATTTTGACAATTGTTTTTAAAAGGTTTTGAGATTTTTTTTTAAAATTTACATGTCCGTGGTGGGCTTTTGCTTTAAGGCCACTTATTTATACTACTATAGGTTAAACTTAGTAGTGTAATGATGTGAATATTCCTAAATTTATGTCATGAGTTTTGAAATTACAATAGGAGTTAAAAGCTTTGCGTGACAACCTTACTTTACTATAAGGACACAAAGGGAAATGGTGTTGCCATAAGTCTCTCAAGTCTCAACAAATTAATGGGTTTTGAAAGTTATATGTGACAAATATATGCTGATATTTGTAGTCAAAGTTGTCGAGGTGCACCATATTAAAGTTATTGCCAAGATCTAAGGAAGGGTGTAACTATTAAGGAATGAGTGTGCTAGTCTACTAAAGTCATCTATGAATTTTGAATACCATTGAAACCATCAAAATACATACATTTAGAGTCATAATGGTTACATATTCTTTCTCCTTCTATCAAAACCCATCTAAAGGTTTGAGAGTACAATAGTGTGACATTCAACAATTGGGTTTGTTGCATGATAGTGAAGGGATGTGATGGATGGTTGGTTTGAGTTCATGACTTTATCATGGTGGTCTTTGACAAGGGCATGTGAGTTGAGGATTGAAAGTAGCTATTGCAGTTATGGCAAGACAATGTTCCACCTTTGCAATGTTGGCTCAAGGATGACGATTTATGATTTTTTAATGGTGGTATTGCAACTAACTTTGTGTCATGGAGTGGTTTGATCATGAATAGGCATAACAATTACAAGGGTATTCATTCAACCTTCCATTGACTTTGATGAAAAAACTTATTTTAACTAATGATAAGAATGTAATTCTCCACCTCATTCTTGAACCCACCTTATTTTATATTTATAATTATTAATTATATATAATTTTATGATTATATATACTATATATAATTATAATTATTAGTTATATAATTATTTATAGGTTTCATTAATTTTGCATTTTTTATCACTTTCAATTTTAAATGACAACTTCTTATTCACGCAATAGCCTTGTAAAAAACTCGGTAATAGAAAATATAAAACAACTACCATATGAGTAGATCAGGAGTTATAAGAGACTTACCTCTATATATGTTCACAAGTTTTCCAAATATATTTATTATACTTTTCTTCAAATCAGGTGGACAATATGACAATGATGATTACAAATTGCACCCCATGTTAGTAGTGTTTCAACTTTCAACAAGAAAAAACAAATCAAAAAGTAATAAACTTTCTATATTATTGATAAGCACAAATATATATGAATGTATGCATGAAAACTAGACACAATGAGTTTGAATCTTTATTTGAGTATGAAAAATATTATATTGAGAAGAAAACATTTATGATTGGTTGAGGTCATTAGTGGATATTCTATACCTATCATGTAGATAAATTATTTTTATAACAAATTAGTTTTTGAATATTAACATTATATATTGATATAGAAATTAAATCAACGAAATTCAGTATTTATATAATTTTATTATTTTAAAATATTTTGGAAGGGAAATAATTGTTGATAGGAAAATGGAGGTTACCTCTATAAACAAAACGAAGACGTTGTAGCATGAAAAGAATAAGAATCCGTTATGGGTAGAATTGTTTGGAGTGTTACTCAGAACTGAATCCAAAACCCTAAACCAACAAAGGTGCAAAGAAAGAAAGAAGAAGATGAATCCCTACGACGCAGAGAGACTAAGAGACGAAGTGATCTACCTCCACTCTCTCTGGCACCAAGGCCCTCCTCCTCCACAAAATTCATTTCCATTTCCCTCCCCTTCCCAACACACGTGGCACCTTCATCCTCGTCAACAACTTGCACCGGCCCGCATCAGATCACTCCCCCCGGTTCCCTCCACCACTCTCAAGAAGAAAAAGAACTGTGCACGTGCACGACCTGACCCGGGCCTGGAGTGGTCATGTCTGGTTCGGTCCGACCCGAGCCCAAACCCAACCATCGGTTGGGCCAAGCCGAAGCCTGGTCCAGCCCCTCCCGATATGTTTCCGCAAGAGAAGGAGAGGCTCGCGGGGATGAAAGCGCAGCAGAAGGCGTGCCGAGTTTTGAAGGAGTTTCTATCAAGTTATGGTGATGATCATAGTGATGATGATGATGATGGTGATGAGTGGGAGGAGTTTGAGGAATTCTTGGTGGGGGTGTTCTTGGAGGACGATGAACTGAGGAGGTATTACCAGAGGTGTTACGAGAGTGGGGAGTTTTGCTGCTTGGTCTGCAGTGCCGTTGGGAAGAAGAATTCTGGGAAGAGGTATAAGGATTGTGTCGGGCTTGTTCAGCATTCCAGGTCGATTTTGAGGACCGTCAACAGACGGGCCCACCGGGGCTTTGGGCTGGCCGTGTGCAAGGTTTTGGGCTGGGATGTTGACCGCCTTCCGACCATCGTTGTCAAGGGGAAGCCTCTTGGGCTCGAGACGAAGCTGGTTGAGGCAGAGGTAATAGTTTGGTCAAGATTTTGTGGTGTTTTATTTTGGACAAAACTTAGGTGTGGTTTTTAAGGTGTTTTTGCTGATGTTCTCCGTGTTTTAATCAAGTTCTTTAGGTGAATTTGGGGTGTTTTTAAGGTGTTTTTGATGTTGTTTTTAGACATTTAGTCAATATTTTAAGGTGATGTTCTCTGAGATTAAGTCAAGATTTTGAGGTGAATTTGGTGTGTTTTTATTTAAGACAAAACTTAGATGCGATTAGTAAGGTGCTTTTAGTGATGTTCTTCAATCTGAGTTTTAGTCAAGATTTTGATGTAGTTTTTAAGGTATTTTTGGTGTTAGTTATGTGAGTTTTATTTTGCTAACTTACGTTGACATTTGATGCTAATCTTTGTTACAAGGATTACTAAGGTGAAACTTCTAGTTTGAACACTAAGAGTATTTAAAGAACTGCATTTAAGTTTTGTCCTTTTATTTATGTTGTTTTTGGGTTAAGATCCTCTCTTGTTAGTTTTTGTACTAACTAGAGAGAAAGGATTAAAAAAATTATAGTGAGTTTGGCTTTATTTGTAGGTTTCATTAATTTTGCATTTTTATCGTCTTCTCTTTTAACTTGACATTGTCATGCTATTTACTAACATGAGAGAATTCAAATTCATGAATTTTTTTTTTAAATAGTAAATGAGTTGGTTTAGTTTGGACTTTGCAACATTGTAGGGTGAACCTAAGGAGAATAATGTTGCTAATGATGATGGTAGAAAAGATGGTTCCCACGAATCAGATGATGGAGTTCTGTCTTTGGAGCATGGTGACAAGTCAATTGAGGAGCCAACACAAGGGGTTGATCAGAGTATTAATAAGGTTAGTTGTTTATAAGTATGAGTTTTGGCTTTTCAAGGAATGGAAAGAAAAGTTAAAAGAAATTGGTTATAAATTCTCTTTTGATTGTTCTGTTCTGTGTGCAGTGTTCTTCCAATGAAGGGGATCAAGATGAAACAATGTTGAGTATTGGAGTGCAAAATGGAGGAGGTGGTGAGGTGAGACAGTATTGTCTCTTTCTGATTATAAATGCTAAACAGAGACATGCATGTTTACTCCAGTGTGGAACTTTTCAGCTTGTATAGTCATTGATTCATTTTTAAGGGAAAAAGTTGCTGTATTGATTCATTGTTAAGAAGGTTAATACATCACTAGGTATATGAACTTTTTGAGAATTTTTAATTAGGTTCCTAAGCTAAAAATACTTGTAATTTGGTCCTTGATTTTCTATAATTTTTGTAATTGGGTTCTGAAGTTAGTTAATGGCAGCGTAAAACTGCAAAAAGTTAAAAAATTGTGGCAGTTTTATTAACTTCAGAGATCCAATTATAAAAGTTGTAGAATATCTATGATTCAATTACTAATTTTTTTAGTTTAGGAACCTAATTAAAAATTTGCAAACAGTTTGGGGACCTAGTGATGTATTAAACCTTTGAAGAATAAAAATCTGCTGTGTATGACAATTCATGCAAAAACCAATGTCTTCCTCTGGCTAAGTCTAAAAGTTGACAATAAACTAGTGTATAGAAATAATTGAAGCTCCTAATTGTTACAAGATGCAGGGTGAGTCTGAGGAGAAAGTTGAAGATGGAAAAGATGGTGCCCACAAATCAGGTAATAAAGCTGTGTCTTTGGGGCTTGGTGCATGCGCAAGGAGTTGATTAGAGTATTAGTGAGGTTAACTGTTTATAATATCAACTTTTACCTTTCTGGGAAAAAAAGAACAGAAAAGCTGGAAGAAGAAATTGTTAATGTTAGTAGAAGATAGGTAGTTAGGACTTAGGACAGATGCTGTAGTTAAAGATTTATTTGGATAAACTTCTCTATAAGCACTTATAAAAGAGAAAAATAGGAAGAAAAATGAAATAAGTTTCTCCATAAGCTAAAATTAAAATTAGTTTATGCTTAAACTAATTTGTAGAAGTTTTCTCATATTAGTTTTTTAAAATCTAAATTTTAACTTGCAAAAGCTAATTTTAGCTTATGTAGAAGCTTATTTAATTTTTTTCATCATTTTTTTTCTTCCTATAGGTGCTTATGAAGAAGTTTACTCAAATAAATAGATGGGACGAGGATATAGGGGAATGGACATTATATCTGGTATCATTTGAGAATTGAGTTTTGTTCTTTGTGAGAGGAGAAATCCTCTACGAAGCAGAAACCCTTGGAGAAGAGTTGTCTCTCCTATTTTCTGTTCTTTTGCAATCAAGAAATAGCCCAATCTTTCTTTTCTTTCTTCAATCTTCTAATCCAAGTTCCTAAGAATTGATGATTCTAATATATTTATCATACACAAGATATATCTTTATGTCCTGTATATTTTGGTTTGAGATGATATTCGCTTTAAATATATTCTGAGTGGGTTGAGTTATTTGCGTAGGGTAACAAACCTACAGATTCTCATATTAATAATTCAAAAGTTGTTCAGGAAAATCAGCCAAAGATCAGTGAATGTATGGTTTCTAGGGAGGATCCATTTGTCTCACCACAATAATGGAGAGCCATTCTGACTTTAAGGCAAGTACATAACATAGCTTAGTCTGAGATTCAGAGTTTCCCTTATACAAAGAGATAATCTGTAAATTTGTGGCAAATTTTGCCAACTTGTAGTTATTCATCAGTTAATGTAGCGTACACTTGTTCGCATCCCTTTCAAAATTATGCTTTGTATGTAAGAGTCTAATCTTTTTCACGGCTTCCACTGAATACACACAATCCTACTTGATGTAATTGATAACAATAGCGCAGTGAATTTGATTGAAGAATAAAAGAAGTTATTTATCTATGTATGAGTTCGTAAATTTTAATATAACACTGAATTTGAATAGATATAATGGGCTAGTATATAAATATTTGTAACTGTTTCACTCGTCTATGAGTAGATAATATGTATAAAATAAGGCACAGTGAAGAACTTGCACGGCCAAATTATTTATCTGGTGTGCAACAAAGAAAAAAAATTAGAGTGGAAAGAAAAGTGTGTTATGTCATAAATGATGTTCTGGAAAGAAATATATAAAAAAATAATATTAACTTATTATAAGAATTGTTGTGTGTATAACATATTTCTAAAAAAATGTATATTTTTATTGAGGTAGCTATGGATGCACCTCATGTTGCACATAGCAATGTACCTATGCTTTGGTATTGGACACTTACCACCATATTTCCACCTAGCCTACAGATTAGCAAAAAAGGAAACAAATCTCCGACTTCAATCTTCATACTAAAAAAGGGCCAAATTTGAACATTGTAACACCAATTCATCACTTAAGGGACCTATGCTAAGTATCTTGAAGCCTTGTTTGGGAAGTCCCTTTTACTTTCGGAGCCTACAAAACTACATGATGATAAGATATGCAATAAAAATTAGTTTCCATTAAGTATATGGTCAAGATACACAAGGAAAATTGGTTTCCATTGGGCCTCTATTCAAAATACTTAATGAAAATTAAATTTTGTTTTGTATCATCAGATAACGGAAATTAGTTTTTATAAAGTTTTTATGAAGGAAAATGATATTTACACCCACTCTTAATAAATATTCCTATTTTCTCCCTTTTTCTTGGAATTTTTTTAAATATCCTTCTAATTTATTCAAAAATTTTCAACAAAGTTGACCAAAAATTACTTTCCATAACAAATCTATATCTATTTTGAAAAGTAATTTTTTGAAATTGTTTTAACAAAATTAGATAGTTCTAAAAATTATTTTTTAGAATAGATATATATTTGTTATAGAAAGTTTTTTTCGGTAGAATTTAAAACAATACAAGTTAAATTGTACCTTGAAAATGCAGGTTAAGAAAACAAAAAATACTTTGAAAACCAATGACTACCATGGATTGAAGAAGATGAGTACCACTACAAGTTGATACTTGTTGAACAAAATATTATTGAAAACCATAAATGATAACAAATGATATATTATTATATAAATTACAAATGATCACCTATAAAAAATGTATTTTAACATATTAATATTAATGTAAGGAACAAATTATAATAAACTTATATTAATTTCTAATGAAAAAAGAGAGGAGAGAAAATAAATGTGAGAGGTTTAAAGAATAATAAAGATGAAAGATAAAAAATAGAATTTAAAAAATGATAAAGATGGAACGAAGAAATAGAGCTTGCAAAATAATAAAGATTGAAAAAAGTAGAATTTTAAAAAAAATAGAAGATGGAAAAACAGGGTTTAAATAATAATAAAAATAAAGTGTAAAAATATAGTTTATATTATTTTTAAATAAAAAATATTAATAAGGAAAAATATAGATATCATAAGAGTATTTTTATAAAAAAAAAAAGGAAAAAAGATGGTGCAAAGATCAAACTTCGAGAACAAATGTGCTGAATGGATACTATCAATATCAGTGAATAACTTGGTCTACAATGCTAATTCACACTCACCATTAAATAATTAAAGGTCATAACGCGTTTTTGGCTAAGCATAGGTAATGCCTTGACTAGATAATAACGTCACAGTGTGATATATAATATAATTTTCTTTAAAAATTCTGTATAAAAAATTCCAATATTTTAGATATTAACATTATACTTTGTTGAGAGGAAAGGAAAAAAAAAAACGGATAACAATGTTAGAGATAAAGCAGAATGAAAAAAAAAAGATGAAAGTTGGCTTCTAGAAAAAAAAATCAATTTTTCTTTTTGTTTTAATTTATATTTCAAATTTTCTCTCCTTCCTCTCTTTCTTTACTCTTAATCAAACATAGGATAAAATAATTAATTTTTCATGGATACTTCTTAGTAAAGAATAATGTGTTATTTTTTTTTCCTTCAATCTCTTTCTCTATGTACAAAAGTACAATTATGGATGAAATTATATGGAAAAAGTACAAAAGATCATTTTAAACTTAAATGCTCTTCAACTTCAATTTCGTCTTAATTAGTTCCAAATTTATATGTATCATTACAATAAGTTCTTTTGTTAATTAGCCATTAACTTACTAATTTTATAAAATTTGACTAGTTATCTTTGTGGGTGATCAGTAATTCTTACTTAGAAAATCACATTTCTTATTTTTTAAAATTAGTTAATGTTAATTAATTTTACTAACCCCATTTAAAAAATAATATTTTTCTTCAATTATCTTTCATTAGAACTTGATATAAAAATAAAAAATCATTAAAAATAAAATTTTAATTAAATAAAAGATAAAATTATGTCATTAATAAAACAAATTAAAATATACTTATATCTTAATCCACTATTATAATTTTTTATATTCATATTTAAATTGAAAAAGAGTCATTTAATTATAGTATAAACCTTGAGATAAACCATAATTTGTAAGTAATAACTACTTCTTGGAATTTTATTAGCACAATTTCCTTATATTTCCAATCTCCAAAATTCAAGAGTCCCAGTCATAAAAGTGATTTAATTATGAGAAAGGACAGTAACAACTTTCATAAAAAAGTGATTTCATTTTCTTTATCAGCTCTTGAGGAATCCGCCGGAGCGGATTTACCAATAAATCAAGAAATGCTATGCTTCTTCAATATTTTTTTCTTAAATTATCAAAAAAGTTTAATTAACTCAAAAATAATTTGCAAAATTATGAAATTCAAAAGTTAAAAATGAATTATTAATTTTCTCACGTTCGTTTTAACTTCAAATATTATTTGTACAAATGAAAATTTCTCTCTTACATGTTTTTATTTTATTTGATTTTTGGCACTTGAATAAAAATGTAATTAATATTTTAAATTTTATAAAAAATATTATATAATTTTTTAATTAATTTTTTTATCTTTTATATGAATTAGATTCTCTCTCATTTAATTTCTTTTCTCCTTCCACGAGATTAATTTACTTTTTGTATGCTTCATTGATATAATAAAATAAAAATAAAAATAAAATATTTTTTTACTAAAATGTCAAACAAAATGAGATAAATAGAGTATTACCTAACTTACTCTTTTGAATAAAAATTCTATTATTGATGCAACTTCATTGGAGATTATAAATTTTGTAGATCCTATTTTTTATTTAATAAGTCTTGTTTATAATTTTGTATTTTTAAATAAATTTTAATAATAATAAAGAGATATTTAAAATAAAAACTTATAATAAATATTCTTTTCGGTCTTTAATATATGTGAAAAATAACTCATTTACGCTAACTAAGGAAATTAATTATTATAATTTAATTTTAGTTATTATCATTTAATTTTATTATTCTCATTTAAAAAACTTTTTTTAAAATTGTCATTCATTTGATATAAAATGAAAAAGATCATTGAAAATATAACCTTTAAGAAATAAAATATATTTTAGATATTATTTTATTAAATAGAATAAAATAAATTAAAATTTTCTTATATTTAAGACCCACATGCATAATATATATATTTTACTTAGATTCGAGACAAACAAGAGAGAATAGTGATAGAAATGATGTATGACCTAGCATCTGAATCAACTGACATAAAAATTATTTTAATTTAATCATACTAGTTTCTAAGTATGTAGTTGTTTGAAGAAGATGTGTTTGAAGAAGATGTGTATGTATAAAAAAGAAAAAAGTGTAGTAAGTCTTAGATTGATTTACAATTTTACATATTTTGACCATTTCATAAGCCATCACAAGACGCGCAAGTCTTAGGATAGGTTTTTCTTTATGACTAGAAACAATTGTTATTGCATTGCAGCAGCATCAAAAACAAGTTTTCTTTGACTTTTGCAAACTACAATGGCTTGCAAGAGCATTCAAAGTGGTTCTTCATCTCATATGAGAAGGAAATACGATGTGTTTGTGAGCTTTAGAGGTGACACACGCAACAACTTCACGGATCATCTCTTTGGTGCCTTCCAAAGAAGAGGCATTGTCACCTTCAGGGATGACACAAAGCTGAAGAAAGGTGAACCCGTGGCACCTGAATTGCTGCAAGCAATTGAAGGGTCTCGGGTTCTCATTGTGATCTTCTCAAAGAACTATGCTTCCTCAACATGGTGCTTGCGAGAACTTGAGAAGATCTTTGAGTGCCTTCAAGTCTCGGGTAAATGTGTTCTTCCTATTTTCTATGATGTTGATCCATCTGAGGTGCGTAAACAAGGTGGAGATTTTGAGAAAGCCTTTGCCAAGCATGAAGAAAGATTCAAACTTGATTCATGTATGATGATGAAAGTGCAAAGATGGAGGGAAGCTCTCACACAAGTGGCCAATCTCTCTGGTTGGGATGTGCGAGATAAGTGAGTAGTCTTCTTTGATAATGATGATAAATGCCCATGCATCAACTTGATTAAAAAAACCTGAGGATTTTATAAAAGATATTAGTATTAGTATGCATTGAGTGAATATGATGTATATATTTGGTTGTTTCTCTCAGATTTGGTGTTCTTAGATTTACTTTCTCTTTTCAAACTACATTTAACATGCAATTTGGGGTCAAATTTAGTTTTCAAAATGTAACTAAACAAGGTTGGTTAGACAATTGGCGAAGGGGTACAAGATAGAGTAGAATATGAAATTGAGGGAGATGTTGAATGAAATGAAAATAGAAGAAGAAGATGGGAAAACATCTCCCAACTGTTTTTGTTGTTTTGGTTTTTAAAACACTTGTTTTGAAAACAATTTTCAAATTGTGGATGAGAAATTGATTGTTGAGTAGTGTGGAGTTGTTTCAGAAAACAATTTTTCAAAATAAAAAAGTGAGAAGAGAATTAAACAAGCCCTTGGTCACTTATCTTTTCCTATATTTGTACTTCTTGTTTTTAGTTTCTAACATTATGATTTGGTTCTTGATTTTTTTTGAACTTTTAGGCCACAATATGTAGAGATTGAAAATATTGCTGAAGAGATAATAAGAACTTTGAGTCACAAACTTTCTAGTCTTCCACATGATCTTGTTGGGATGCAATATCCAGTACAAGAATTAGAAAGACTTCTACTTTTGAGCTCGATCGATGATGTCCGGGTTGTAGGAATTTGTGGAATGGGTGGAATAGGGAAGACAACTCTTGCTACTATTTTATATGACAGAATTTCTCATCACTATGATGCTTGCTGCTATATTGGTGACGTAAGCAAAATTTATAGAGATCATGGTCCAATTGGTGTACAAAAGCAACTTCTACATCAAACTTTAAATGATGAAAACCTTCAAATTTGTGAGCTTTCTAAGGTAACCAATTTGATACAAGATAGGCTTTGCCATGTAAGGGCCTTTATAGTTCTTGATAATGTTGATCAGATTGAACAACTGGAAAAATTAGCTATTAATCGGGAATGGTTAAGTGCAGGGAGTAGAATCGTCATAATTTCCAGAGATGAACATATCCTACAAATGCATAAAGTGGACAAAGTTTACAATGTTCAACTCTTGAATTGGGACAACTCTCTTAAATTATTTTTCAAAAAAGCTTTCAGATGTGATGACATTATAAGTGATTACAGAGAGTTGACATATGATTTACTAAAATATGCTAATGGTCTACCTTTGGCAATTAAAGTGTTGGGATCTTTTTTGTTTGGTCGAGATGTGTCTGAATGGAGAAGTGCATTGGCTCAATTGAGAGAAAATCCATGCAAAGATATGATGAGAGTGTTGCAATTATGTTTTGATGGACTAGAGGAAATGGAAAGAGAAATATTTCTAGATATTGCTTGTTTCTTCAATGGGAATGAGGAGCAATATGTTAAGAAGGTTCTAAATTGTTGTGGATTTCATCCTGATATTGGAATAAGAGTTCTCATTGATAAATCACTTATAACCATTTCAAACAGTTTGATTGAAATGCATGATTTGTTGGAAGAGTTGGGAAGGAAAATTGTTCAAAAAAATTCTTCTAAGGAGTCAAGAAAGTGGAGCAGGTTGTGGCTTGACAGATGTTTCTACAATGTTATGTTGGAGAATATGGTAAATTAGTTATTTGAAAATAGACATTTTATATTTTCATTTTATAAATTTTGTATATTTCATTGGATATAATCTTTTTTTTTTTTTTTTTTACAATGATCAGGAAACAGAATACATTGAAGCCATAGTTTTGAGTTGTGCAAAAGAAGGGGAAGTATTGATGGCTGAAACACTGTCAAAAATGAGTCGCCTTAGATTGCTTGTATTGAATAATATGAATTTTCAAGGAAGTCTTAAGTATCTTTCCAATGAATTAAAGTATCTGTTCTGGGACAAATATCCTTTCATGTCTTTGCCATCAAGTTTTCAGCCGGACAAACTTGTTGAATTGATCCTCACCGGTAGTAACATTAAACATCTATGGGAAGGCACAATGGTAATGTACATTTTTGTGCTTTTGTTCTTGCTATTTTTTCTTCAAATGAAAAAATAAAAAGACAAATTATTTCTTATTATCTTTTTTTAAATTAGGTCTTATTTGGATAAAAGCTAAAATTAACACATGCATTAGTTAAAATCAACTTTTTAGAGATGTTAAATGATTTCAACTTATCTAAAAAGATGATTTTAACTTATACGCAAGTTAATTTTAATTTATGGAAAAAATTTATTTCATTTTTTCTTTTTATTTTCTTTTCTTATAAGTATTTATAGAGAAACTTATTGAAAAACTTATCCAAACAAGCCATAATTAAGAAAAAAAAAAGCTTGAATGTTATTATTAATTGTCTCCTACTATTGGCCCTTTACAGCAACCTCTACAAAATTTGAAATGTATGGATCTCTCACACTCCACAAATCTTATCAAGATGTCAGACATTGGACAGATCCCAAATCTTGAGTCACTAATTCTTGAAGGATGTACAAAACTTGTGCAGATAGATTCATCCATTGTTCTAAAAAAGCTTATTCTCTTGAATTTGAAAAACTGCAAGAGTCTAGCATGTATACCTAAATGCATACTGGATCCCTGTTCTCTTGAATATCTAAATCTCTCTGGCTGTTCAAGATTAGATAAAGAATTTTTTTGTTGCTTGTTGCCTTCCTTGCATTGTTTGCGTGACCTTGACATTAGCTTTTGTAATCTATGCCAAATCCCTCATGGTATTGGATGTTTAGGTTGTTTAGAAAGACTAAATTTAGGGGGAAACAATTTTGTTAAACTACCTTGTGACCTAAGGAAGCTTTGCAATCTTGTATATTTAAACTTGGACCATTGCAAGCAGTTGAAATATTTGCCTGAGCTCCCTTTACTTACTTGCTTGCCAACAAGAGAAGTTGCTTGGGGTACAAGGCGACCGGGATTATATATTTTCAACTGCCCAGAATTGGGTGAGAAAGAAAGATGCTGCAGCCTGACTTTGTCATGGATGAGACAAATGCTTCAGGTGCACACTCCTTCCTTTGTTCTCCTATATCTGTGTGTCCGTGTGTGTACATGTGTGAAAATATCTATGCATTAAGATATAACTCTATTTGTGATAATAGGTGAACCAAGAAACCATTTCCCCCTTTGATGAGATTGATATTATTATTCCTGGAAGTAAAATACCAAGGTGGTTCAACAATCAGAGTGAGGCTAGTTCAGTAAGCATAGACCCAGCTCCCACTTTGCATAACAATAATTGGACTGGCATTGCTCGCAGTGCAGTATTTGCAGTTCATCCAACTAATTTGAGAAATGAATGGGAGCCCTCTATAAAGATAGGTTTTCAGAAAAGGAGTGACAAGTTTACCACAATTCCGGTAATTCTCAATAGAGATCTGATCTCGATTGAGTCAGATCACATGTGGATATTCTATTTCACTAGAGAAGAATTCATTGATATTGTGAGTCATATAACTGGCAAAACTGAAGAAGCATATGATCTTGGTGGCATCAAATTGACAACTGTAATCAGGCATGGGCAAGGTTTACATGTGGAGGTGAAGAGTTGCGGGTATCGTTGGTTATTTGAATAGGGTATGACTAATAAATTTTAACAATGATGCCAAGTGAAAATTTAGTTCAAAGGTGAAAATAAATGACAATCACAAAGAAGGAAGAAAGCATGGAGGAAAAGGAAAGAAATTATTTCTATGAAGATTTAAAGAAATATTTGGTGATGGGTGATGATGCACTTCTTTCTTTACAAGCTGGAAACTGTCAGTAAATTTCCCTTTGTTGGAATAAGGTGAGAAGAAATAGCCATAAATTGTTTATAAATTTTTTTACTAAAGCCTGGAAAATGTTTCTGCATATAAAAGTTTCACATTCCATTATTACTTTATGATTATCTACGTCTTTTAGCTTTTATTCATTCATGATTCAAAACTGGCAGGCACACCTAAAGTAGCTGTTACACATTTCTTTGAAGTGACAAGGAGCTTGGACTTTGAACACTTTTTCCTAGATAAAGCTTCAGGAAGGACCCTAAATTTGTTATTTGGAGACAAATGCTGTTGGAGTTTTTGTGCTTTGAGAAAGAATGTCCACTTAGTCTCTCCTGAGCTATGGGATGATCACAGGGACGAGGTTCTGTATATTTCTGTAAATGATGACACTGATGAAGTTGTTTTATGATTTTACATTTTTCAGTGAAAAAACAAACTGAATAATTACAGGATTCCTTGCAAATTCTAATTGCTTCACTTGGGGTCATTCCCTTGTTGTCATTGTACTAATAATTATTTTGCAGAGATAATTATCTTTTAAGTTGCAAGGAAACCTTGGCTTGCCCCATTAAATGTAATTGTGATCAAATTTGCCAGATAACTTCATCTCAGAACTAATTACAATTTTCATTTACTATTTTGAAATCCGTGTAATTTAGTATACATATATCTAAAATCCAACTCACAGTAACATAGTAAACAGAATTACAGAAGTACTCAGCTATATGTTACCAAAACACAATTGGAAGATATAGTGTACAATTATAGTTAAAGGGTGTGTCTAGCACAAAAGATGAAAAATAATTCAAGCTTCATGACCATTTAAGTTTTCTCTGGAATGGTTTTGATATTGCTGTAAAGCCTCTCTTATAGTCTTGAGAGCCTTGTCATATGCTATAAACCCCATAAAATAGAATTCATAACCATCCTCTGTTGCAAGCTGGATGTATTTTTCTGCGGGGTTAAATCTATTTGACGATGGATTAACTGTCCTTAACTGATCCAGCTGCACTATGACCTAGATATAAGACAACAAAAATCAGTACTTGATATTAGAAGAAAACTTACCTAGAGTTTGGGATGCTGCTGTTGAGAAATTCAAAAGGGTTTCAACTTTCAACAATGGTCTTAAAATATTAAATTTAGGACTTAGGAGTCATCCTTGATTAAACAGATGTGAAGTAGGTGAGCATCTCCAAAAAAGTGAGGGAGGGGGTCTAGTTATTTTATAGTAGCTTCCGAAGATGGTAAGAAAAATGTGAGTATCATTACTACTAATTTTCTCTTATTAAAACTTAATTCAATAAGCTTTATACATTACATGGAGAAAAATAAAAAAGTTTCAGTAAGGTGTATTAATTTCTCAGGATAAATTGTTCAGACATTCACTGATCATTTCAACCGATACAGAGACAATCAGAGAGACCAAGTGCTATGCCATGCTGTCTGTGAAACTGTGATGTCATTAATGCACACTCTTTCTAACATATTCTATATTATTAATTAAAATTTATTAAAAACTATAATAATAAATGAGAGCTTATTATATAAGTAGTGATATCTACACAATTTTATTATTCCTAATAAATTTTAGTCAAGAGTAAAAAAAATGTGATTAAAAGAATGTATTAGAAAGTTCTGGTTAGTATTTCTCTCACTCGTAATGCTTTATTTAACAAAACTACAATCAATAAATGCATGTTGAAAGCAGAAAATGAACTGAATTTTTTTTATACCAAAATCAATACAATTTAACTCATCAAGGCTTATCCGGAGCTTCTAGAGTTAGAAGATTACTTGCAATCAATTGGATGACATAGCCAACTTTCAAACTATTAGGTACCATAATTTAACTTCTGTAAAAGTTAATTTTAATTTATACATAGCTAAATTTAGTTTATGAGAGAAATTTATTTTGTTTTTTCTTCTTAGTACTTATACAGAAGTTTATCAAAACAAGGTTATAGGAAACTTTTTTTCAAACTATTAGGTGTTTACTATGCAAGGAAAGTATTAAGTACCTTATATTGCACGCTCTGATTTTGCTGCTGGGAAAATGAATTATGGCACAGTGGATAGTCGCTGCAAAAGGCTAATCTTTTAGTTGATATATAAAGTGTTCCAATAACAGGTCCAGAGGATGTTGATAAGTAGCAAGCAAATGACTTTATGAGCTTCTCTCCTGGGAAAATCCTAAATGATTGTTGAAATAACATATCGGGCCCTCCTAGTGCAAGCACCTTTGTTCCTTGAACAATTCTAGCCACTGCTGCATCAGCAAGACTAGAACCAATTCTGACTGCAGTATAACACAAAGGATTAATTCCGTTAGAACTTAAGTCTATAGATGTACACAACTAAAAATTATAGATAGAAATACATTAGGTGGAAGAACTTTAATTCATGCATGATTTTTTTTTTGAGAATTCAGCTTTCATGCCTAGACAGGAAGTGTAATATTTTTGTCCTTGTGCTTGATACTATTTTTCGTTTGTCTCTACATAAAATGTTTATACATTATGGTCTTTACATGAAATGATGCTTGCAAATTAGTTCCTACCATTTGCCAAAGCTATAACAGTATTAGATTTTGCTAAGTTGGCTAATGTTTGTCCTACATGGCATCATGTGATGTCATCTTAGCAAAGATGATGGACAACTCGGCTAAATTTAACATTATTATGGCTTCCACAATTGATAGAAATCAAATTCTTAAAAGATTTTTCTTGTAAGGACTGAAATGTAGAATATTTTTTTAGCATTTAATTAGAAGAGGAGCACTACCACCATTCTCAAACACATTCTTTATAATTAGTTAAAATTTATTAAAAAATATAAAATTCTGGGTGAGACTAATTGAACAAGAGTTGACATGACACAATTATGTAATTTTTAATAAATTTTACATAAAATATGTAAAAAAATGTGTGGTATTATCATTTATCTAATTAGAATGTATTGTGAAAGTGTAATGATTCTTACCGTGATTTCTAATTGGTTACATTAACCTAGCATGAAAATTAAACTCATATTTTGTTGAATAGAGATTAAAATGAAAAATAGTGTACAAAGATCAAATTTCGAAATAAAAGGATAAGCTTGTATAACAGGACAAAAGAAAAAAGAAAAAAAGAAAGTTGAGGCAAATCACTGTGATTCCAGAAATTGTCAGCCATGATCTCAGCTCGCCTAGTTGCGTCTTCAACCTTCCTGGTGCAGCGGTTTAATGCACCACATACTGAATCCATAGGGTTTGGACCTGAAACCATAAACTGCTATTAATTAAACAAAAACAAGGAAGAACTTATCTAAAGAACACAATATGTTGGAACATTAACCACTCACGATTTGTGGCTGCAGAGGATGTGGGAAGAGGAGAAATGTGAACATAAGGGTTGTTGTTGTTGTTGCCAGAGTTGGACATGTTAGTGCTAAGTTGCTTTAGGAGGGATCCTTCAGTGATATTTTCACTCTTTAATTTGTTGAAAGGTAGATCCAAGAGACCTTGATTGATTCAGTTAATTGATCATCAATAATGGATGCAAGATTGGAGAGATAATAGAGGGACAAAATGGAATAGAGCATCCATAGGAATATGTAATGTTGTACACAAGACTGACAAGAGGTGAGTTATTATATTTATTTCACATTTTTCTTCTTTCTCATCCCACATTCACATAATTTTTTTTTTTCATATTTCTCTTATTTTTGTGACATTTATTAAAGTGAAATAAATGTTAACATCTTGATGTAAACATGAACCGCCTGATAATTAGATTAATTGACGTAAAGTTGTTTCACTTTAATAAGTGGTATTAATATTTAATTTTTTTTATTCATAATAATCTTATATGATTCAAGCAAGTGGATTGAATTAACTGAACTAGTCCATACTTACTCGATAAAATATAGGATTTGAGTTACAAGTTCGAATTAAATGCAAGTTTTAATTTGATATGATAAAACTCATATCATAAATGAATTTTAGTTGAGCTAATATGATTGAGCTCGATTATCCACTTCACTTTTAGTTTTATGGACATTAATTTTTTTTTATTTTAAATTTCTACATTGACTTATTGTAATCTACGAATTGATATTTGTCTCATATTAATATACCTTCGACTCCTTGTAAGGAATGACAAACTAAAATAAGATTTGGATAAATTTCAATTTAGACCATGGATGGATTAAAAATATCAACTAATCTATTTATATTTATTAGAATTTTATTTAAAAAATCTAATCCTTGATACATTTAGAAAAATATACTTCAATTTATCTATTAACATTTTTTATGGATGGATATTCAAATTAAAATAATTATGATTATTTTAAAAATATTTTTTTAAACAAGCTATCGCTAAAAATTCTTCAGTTGAGTTTTAAACAAAATATTATTCAATTAAGTTTCAGTTGAAATACTTTCGATAAAAAAATATTTAATAGAAATTTTTTGATTGGACAATCTTTACTCGAAAAATCTTTCAACTGGAACTCAATCGAAATTTTTTCAATTAGACCTTAGTTAAAAAATATTAAGTCAAGACTTGGTTAAAAAATATTTAGTTGGACTTTGATTGAAAAATCTTAAACCAAAATTCGATCGAAAATCTTTTGTCTAAGCTTCAATAAAAAAATCTTCGATGAGACTTCGATCAAAAAATCTTTTGTTCATCCTCGTCCAATATTTATTTTGTTTTTTATTCAATAAATTTATTTATTTATATTTAATATAATCCAATGATAAATTTTAAAAAATAGTAGATGGATTACTAACCATCTATATTATTTTTATTTGTAATAGATGAATTGGATAAATTTAATACTAGATGATAGATAAATGAATTGTTTTGCCACTCTTACTTTGGGTTATATAGTTTTCAAAAATAAAAAATAAAAAACATGTGCTTCTTTATCATTGATTTCCATTTCCCATGATAACAATAATTTTCTTTTTCAATTGGAAAGAGAAATGAAAATAAGTTACCCATTAGAATCATTAAATTAAAAAAATAAAAAATGAAGATAAAAAAATAATTTTCTCTCTTATTAGAGAAAAAATCAAGTTACTTAAAGAGTAATTTTAAAAGAAGATAAAGAGTGGAGATAAATAATATGATCCCTCTTTATATATATATATATTAAATAGTTAATCTAATTATTTTATTCAAACATTTTAAAATCCTAAACCATATATATATATATATATATATAATAATAATAATTAATCTAATTATTTTATTCAAACATTTTAAAAATCATATATAAAGGTTTTAGAAAAATAAATAAATATACATCTATCTTTTGTTTATCACACTAAAATAAAATAATTATCATAATAATTATTGACCTTTAATTTCGGGAGAAAAAAAATCAACCCAAAATGATAAAATATTAAGTCAATTCGAAAATGTACTCTCACGTAGGACTGAACTTGAATCTTTTCTGACTTAACCCATTATAGTCCCTGGCCTGCTTCGGATTAGTCCTAAGTCCACAATGCACTTATTAACTCATTTTTACATCATATAAAATAATTTACAAAATATAAGCTGTTATTTTTACACTATTGAACCAAATATGCTTGTATGAGGCATCATTCATGTTTATATAAACTGATTCAAAATTTAATAAAAGTTTATCTTTGATATAATTTTTAAGTCACATGCCGTAAAAGTCGTAAACAAATTTATTTTATGATGGACTATAATGAGGTGTTTGTATAAGTGTATAACTTATTTTCTTATTTAATAATTAAATTATGATATAATAAAATAATATTAAAATATAATATTATAATTAAAAAAAAATCATGCAGATAATGTAAATTAATTTGTTAATTTATATTAATAATTTAAAATAATTTTATATTAATATTTAATAAAAAACTATTATATATGAGAAGTTTATTCACTTTTACCGTTATCATCTTAAGATTTATATTGATTTGTGATTTACATAATATCGATCATTAAACTCTTATAATTATATAATATTAAATATAAAAATATATTTTTATAAATTCTTAATATTTAAATTACATAAAAAATTTAAATTAGACATAAAATTTAGGTTTAAATTTTAATAATACTTTCATTAATAATAATAAATTTACATATTAAATAAAAAAAGAAAATGACGAGTTTGTTGCTCCCTTCCATTCACAAAATAAAATTAAATGACTCATATTTCAAGTTAATTTTTTTTTGTTTTTTTAAGAAACATAAAAGCAATACCGTATTAAGTATTTTTTATTCTCATACTGCGATTAGTTTTTTATTTTGTCGATTTTTTGGCCAGTTTACCATTTTTGATCAGTTTTTCAGTGTTTTTGGTCAGTTTTTCTCAAAACTAATTGTATGGATTATTTGGATCGAATATTTTAGTCAGAATTTTCCAGATAGAGGGCATGGTGCTTTATAATGTTTAACTTGAATTTGGTTTATTTTATTAGTTTCTTTTTTTAATGGAGAACCGAGTTCAAAGCAGGGGGTGGCGTATATATGAGGCATGATAGTTTATAGTTTTTTTTTTTTTTTTTAAATTTAAGTGTGGTTTATTTTATTATATTTTATTGAGAACCAAGTTCAAAGCAGGGGTAGCGTATATGAGACATGATAGTTTATAATTTTTATAACAAGTTATTTATTTATTAAAGTATTATATTTTACTTACTACACTTCTATAAGAATATATTGGGTAGATGTAATTTTAGTAGTAATAAATTCTCAACTACATTACATTTTATATAGGTTAAATTACTCACTAAATATCTAAAGTATTTAAATTTTTTAAAATAGATTCTTAAACTAAAAAAGTTTTACCACGGAGCGCATCAATTCATTGGTGCGAAATTATTTCACATGATTAAAGAGCCAATTAAAAAAAAAGTTAAAAAATCTACCTAAAAATTTCTAAAAATGTTTCAATGGAGTAATTTAAAATTTTGTAAGGCTTTATTTGATATTAAAATTAATATATATATATATATATATATATATATATATATATATATATATATATATATATATATATATATATTAAATTATCATTTTATTGATAATTTGATTAGATTTATTTTATAACACTTTCAGTCTTCACAATAAAGAAAATATATTTAATAATGAAAATTTGTGAATAATATTTTAAAAACAAGATACATTTGTAGATAAGTTATTTGTTTATATTAAGAAAGGATAAAATAAATTATTATTATCATCCAATCATAAATTATTATATATAATAAATTTATTAATTTTTATAATAATTATAATAAAATTATATCAATAATAATTTATAATATGAGAATGCATCACTATTAAACTTTTAAAAAAATATCACAATCGATATTTTTTTATATATTAAGAACATATTAGTAATCATTTTAGTATATAATGAATGGTTAATGCATTTGAGTTTAGGAAGCATCATCGACTTAACTTCTTTAAATAGTTATTGTAATTTTTCTTTTTCTTTCTGCTTTTAATTTTTCATTTTATATAAATATTGATTATTATGAATCTTTTATTATCGGTAAACTTTATTATATGGATTTTATAAACATAATTTGTTTTTTTTTATCTTTATATCTGGCCCAATTATAAAAAGAAAAGCTATCTCTGTCCGATATTCAAAACTTGATATGATATTCTTCCTGTGCTGCAAATAGATCGAAGTCATGAGTATTGAAATATGTGTGTGAAAGCTTACAAGAATATCATGAAAAAGCTAATCATATGTATATTTGAAAATTAAAATGGTTGGGAGCTAAGAATCCAAGCAAAGTAACTGTGGAAATAATGGTGATGGATTAGGTTCAGAATAAAGGAACATAACACCGAAAAAGAGAGATGCTGCCAAAGAATATGATGCTAAAAAAAAGCACAAGTTGATGATAGATATGTTCTTCACTGGAACAAGGATAGTGTTCTTTTTAGAAAAGTAAAATAGGGTATAGGGAATTTGTTTCGGACATATTATCAAAAGAATTTCCAAAAGACTTTTTATACAAAATACCATGTACAGTTGTATACTATTAAAAACTGGATAATTTTTTTTTAATAAGTACTTGTTATAAGAAAAAAAGATAAAATAATTATTTTTTTTATAAATTAAAATTAATTTATGAACCTTAATTTTTATAGAAATTCTTTCATCTAATTTCATAAAGAAAAAACTAAAATGTATAACATGTCTTATTGAAGAAATTAAATTTGATTTATTTTATTTTTATTTTCTTGTATAAATATTTATTGAGAAATTTAATCGGACCTAATTCATTTTCTTAGAAAGAGATGAAAATATCTTTAGTTAGATAAGAAACAAGGCTAAATAATATGTTTAAAGGTTAAAAGTCAAGAACCTATTAATTGAGAAAAATCCTGAAACATGTGATGGTCACACTCTCCTTAAAGATTTATTTGTGTGATGCACAAATCTTCTAGAATATAACAGGTCCTTCCAATTTATAGGACTAGGTTGAAATTTTTATTTGGGAATCATGAGGAGGTAGGTTAAGAGTGACTTATTAAATGGTTGGATAATTTGTGATTTAGTAGGTAATGGTTCTTTATAAAAGCTAATAGGTGAAGGTGGAGGAGGTAAGTTATGATGGTGTTGGCCGATGTGGGTGAGGCTGTGGATTAACTATGAGCACAAGTCATTCTTTTATTTGAGGTAGTCTTCATTCAGTATCCCCTCTTCTTGGTGACAAAAGGAATAATGACAGGATTAGAAGGAATAGTACCTTTTGCAACAGTAGCCTTAGAGGGTTTGTTTTTCTTGTATCTTCTAATAAGAGGTTGATCATCACCTTCATCCTCATCAGAGTTTGGCATCAACATTAACTTCTTCTTGCAACACTTTCTCTAGTTACACAACTAGTGGACATAGGTCTATTGGATGCTAGTCCTCTTGACGCTTGGGTAGGAGCAGGAACTTGAATCTCCGCTACTAGAGGTTTCACATCCTCCTTCAACTTCATCACCAGCAGGCTTCTTCACTTCTATTCGAGGTTCTATCAAAGTGAAACCAAGGTGCATCTGAATGATGTCATTTCTTCCAAAAGATTGTTGTCTAAAGGAAGGTGTGTACCTTCATTGCTTAAGAGTGCTAAGAACATATAATTTCTTGTACATCTTTTGATCCCAAAAGATCTTAGTCAACAAGGCAACATGGGTGATGTTGAAGATGTATAAACAACAAGTATGGAAACACGAACTTCTAAGAAGTGACCATGTGGACACTTGATTTGTAGCTTTTGCAGCCAACTTTGTGTAGAATACCTTTGTTTAGCACAAGTTTAAAAATTCTTCCTTCATTTGAAAGCTTCATCATTGAGAATGGTTGATCAATATTTGGTATAATCAAAGCATTGCAAATAAAATATTCTCCACTATAAGCTTTCTCTTAGACTTTGTTTATACATGTGCCTTCCCTTAGGCACTAGGTACTAGTGGTTGTGAAGCCAATGTCTATAGTTACAAGAATTATTAAGGTTGTTCCAGTGAACTTACAATCATCAAACAACGTTGTATCATAATTCCATGATGAGATTGGGATGAACAACTTGCTCCTTCTCAAAGAATGACATAATGCCACATCCTTTGAGATTTTCTTTAACATCAACTCCTATATTAGCTAGGGTGTTAATGTCGAAGAAATGCTCAACATATACCACATCTTTTGAGGGAGGGGGGGGGTCAAAGGATCTGTCCTCAGTTGAGAATATTAAAGGAATAGGGTCACTTGGTCTTCTCATGGTGAAGAGAAGGTTTCTATGTTTGAGGTTAAGGTTTTGGTCTAGTTCTCAGGAAAGCAAGGAAGTTGTAGAGAGTTTCAAGAATAAGAGATACTTCAAAAGACTTTTAAAGAAAGATTGTATTTAAAGTAAGAGAGAGAGAGGGAAAGTTTATTTTTTCTAATAGATAAATAGATAAATGAATAATAAATATGAATGGATGATAATGATATGGACTTTTTACATTATGGACGCGTGAGATGCTTATTCACATAAATGTTAAATATTCATTCTTTTATAAATTACATACCAAGAAGATATCAAATATGAACGGGGCTTATCTTCAACAAGGGGTTTAGGAATGGTATTGGCTAGTTGGTGTTCAATGCTGATGAATTTCATATCAAATATTATTTTTTGAATATAGTCTCTTATAAAATGATGTTTAATTTCTACAAACTTAGCTTTATAATTTAATATAGGGTTTCTAGAAAGGTTGATGACAACAATATTATCACAAAGTAAAAGAAATTTACTCTTATAAATGTTATAATCTTCAAGCTGATGTTTGATCCAAAGAATTTGAGAATAACATCCAATAACTATTGTGTATTCAACTTCTACAATAGATAAAGAAATGATGCCTTGTCTTTTACTAGTCCAAGAGACTAAACTTACTCTGATCAAGTGACATCCTCCACTAGTACTCTTTCTTTCTATTTTATCTCTAGCATAGTCACCATCATAGAAACCAATTAACCTATAGTCATTTGATTTCTTAAAAAAACAAGTCAACGTTAGTAGTACCTTTTAAATATCTAAAAATTCTTTTAACTATAGTAAGTTGTGTCCTCTTGGATTAGATTAAAAATGTACACATAAGCACACACTAAACATAATATTAGGTCTAGATGTTGTTAGATAAAAAGTGATCCAATGATTGTTTGATCTATCTTTTTGTTAGAGTCGTCCAACCCCCAAACTAAGGTTGAAAGCATTAGTGTGCTCATACTTTTACAATAATCTAACTTGAACTTATTCAAAAGCTCCTTTACATACTTTGTTTGATGAATGTACATACCCATTTCAAATTTCTTCTACATGAGCTTATAAAACTCTTTACACAAGGACCCATCAGTAGCACAAAAAATAATATCATCCACATATATTTGTACTATTATAAAATGTGAATAATAGTTTTTGCAAGTATCCACTTTTCCTTTAGAGAAACCATTTTCCATTATAAAATAACCTAGTTTTTCATACAAAGTAGGATGTGCTTGCTTTAAGCCATGTAAGACTTTCTTTAGCTTGAAAACATGTTTAGGAAAAAGGTTGTTTCACATAAAATTCTTCATTTATTATGTCATTTAAAAATTCACTATTAACATCCATTTGATGGAGTCTCATATCATTATGAGTAGTAAATGATAATAACATGTGAATGACTTCTAGTCTAGCAACAAGTGCAAAAGTTTCAGTAAGATCTATACCTAGTTGTAAGTAACCTTGAACAACCAGCCTAACTTTGTTCCTTACTACCTTACCATTTTCATGAAGCTTGTTGTTGTAGATCCACTTGCTTCTTGATGGATTTATCTTCAAGTAAGGAAAATAGCCTTTATGTATCATTTTTCTAAAATTGATCTAGTTCTTCTTGTATTACTTTAATCTATCTTTCACCCATCAAGGCTTCATCTACTATCTTTGGTTCCATTTTTTATAACAATGCTACATGAGCTTGATCTGGTTCTTACTCTATCATGAGCATCCCCTATGATCTATTGCTTTAGATTATAGGTCTCCATGTACCAGTAATGAACCCCAAGGATCCACACGCATCACATGGTTTGAGGAAACTTAACAAGGAACCAAAAATTGGAACCAAGAAACACAACTGAAGAAGAAAAAAAAAGTAGAATAGATTGAGGAAGGAACTCACCACTAATCCAAGAGATTAGATAATATAATTGAGATTTACCACAGACCTTATAAAAACTTGATGAGAATTTAGGTTTCTACTCAAGAACAAGAGAAGAGAGAACTCTCCATGATAGTTCACAATGTAAGTTTTAAATTCAACCAATTATGATTACACTAATTACATTGGGGCCTATAATAGGAAAGAGAATAATCCTAATTAGTTGTACTTAAAAAAAACCTAAACCTAAATCTAAGTAAAGGAAAAAAAGAAGAAGCTAAAAACACAGCCTAAAATGCAGCCTACACTCCCCAAAACCGCACCCATATTTTGACAGCATTTTAGTGACAAAAAAATATTGGTCTATAAAATGTGTTGTTGGCTAGTTTGGGCTCTTTGGCCCACGTGCAAGCTATCCAACAAAAATACAAGTAGATTACCTTCTAATATAGAGATTAACATATACTACAAAGGTTTATACAAGGCCAACATGGCAAAGAAACAAAATGTAAACAATTGGGCCCTCCTTGGCCATTAAAGAGGTTTATCCTCTATGTCATTCCCCTTGAAGCTTTCTCAACCTCCCCCTTGTCATGGGGCCTTCGAGTACAATATCCTTCATGGTCTTCAAGCCCTCTTGAAGTTAATCTTTATGTCCTTCCATATTCATAAGATGAGCACCTATGTATATTGGGCTCTTCTTAACCTTTAAGGGAATTCATCTCTTCTAGCTTTCCTTAGACTTATCTTTGAAGTCCAACTTATTTTCCCTTGGGTTATGGAATCATTTTAACCTTGGTTCCATGTTCCTTGAGTCCCTTTAGCATGTCCATGACTTCCATGTCTAGATTTATATCAGTCTTCCCTTCTTGAAGAGAATTTGTCCTCAAATTCAAAACTTGAGTGCCTACAAAATAAAAGACAAGGATTAGTCATATGCCATGATTAATGGAAGAGGAACTTACCCATAAGGAGATTATATCCATGTTCTTCCTAGATCAAAGATATGAATGGAAGTTCCACCAATGACCTTAAAAATGTACCTATAAGCAAAGTAACTAAGGCATGTACTAAGCATGGTGTGCTTCGAAGAAAAATCATAGAAATAATCATGCAATAAAATTCCAACTCTTAGAGATGCCGATAGCTATTCTCCAATGATCTCCATGAAGTCTTCAATTAAGAACTGAGACAATATGTCTTAAGACATAAAAAAGGTCAATACACTACACTTAAGATCATAGTGCACACTAATCTTATTATACCTACATATGTTCAAAGAAGGCAAAAGGGCTTTTACAAGAAAAATGTATAGCATTATTTTTCAACCCAAACCCATATTCAACCTTACTTTGATGCTCATATATGTGCAAAGAATGCATAGGGGCAGCACTTGGAAAATACATATCCCCTTTTCCAAAATCAAGAGAGCTCACATCACTCGTTTTCAAGTTAAAAGAATACATATCAACCCTTCCCAAATTAAGGTAATGGACTTCAACAATATTATGCCCATGTAGTAAATGTAAAGAAATTATAGGGTTTGCACTTGGAAGAAATATATCACCTCCCTTCACATCAAAGGAATTCATATCAATCTTTTCCAAGTCAAAAGAATGCACACTATCATTTCCAAAATCAAGAGATGACCCAAAAAGATTGGTAAAGAAATTTGACCAAAGAGGACCTAAAAAGATATGGGTACCAAAATCTCGTACTTCACACTAATTATTGGATAGTGGATGTTCATGCCACATGACAGGAGACATGTTTATATTCCTTAACCTCAAGTCGTATGAAGGAACTATTTCATTTAGAGGTAGTGGAAAGGGAAACATCGTTGGTACATGTAAAGTTGGTAAGCATTCTTCACCTACCATAAAAAATGTTTTGTATGTTGATGGACTCAAATACAACTTACTGAGCATAAGTCAATTTTGCAATAGTCGGTATATAATATCCTTTAACAAAGATACATGCAGAGTAAGAAAAAGGATGACAAGATTTTTTTACTACACAATGACATGAAAATTTGTATATGATTAATCTTAATGAGCTATGCAATAAAAAATACGATGATGAAAGATAGATTTGGCATAAAAATCTTGGGCATAAAAAGTATGATTTTGTTATTATAGATGACTATTCTAGATATACATGGATATATTTTTTAAGTCATAAACATGAGTCTTATGAGGTGTTTGAAATATTCTGTAAAGGAGTTTAAAATAAAAAAGGTATTTGCATTTCTACAATCAGAAGTGATCATGGAAAAAAATTTGAAAATATTGAGTTTAAGACCTTCTATGAAAAGAATGGAACTTTTCACAACTTCTCTTCATTAGGAACTCTTTAGCAAAATGGGGTAGTTGAAACAAAAAATAGAACTATGCAAGAGATGCTAGAACCTTGGTATGTTAAAATTCTTTTCCAAAGCACTTTTGGGCAGAAGCAGTAAATACATGTTATGTTCAAAACAAAATATTGAACTATGGAGAAGAAGAAGACACAACATAGCTTTCATCCATTTGGATGCGAGTGTTTTCTTTTGAATATTAGAGATCAACTTGAAAAGGTTGATTCCAAAGTTGACAAAGGTATCTTTTTGAGATATTTTGATACGTCTAAGCATATATAACATTAAATGGTCCAACATCTCTACAAAACTTAGAAGGAAGTTTTTAAATTCACAAGGAAGAACTCTAAAGACTCTCAATAAATACATCCTTGCAGAAGTTTTATAAATACCTTGATGATAGAAGAACAAAGAAGAAGACACAAGAGATAAATGCATTCCACAAAATGTTCTCTTAATAAGTTTTCATTGTACATTTATTCTTTCTATTCTTTATAAAGTCCTTGACTCAATCTTAGTGTTCATATGACTTAACATATGATAAAAGTCAAGAACCCTTTAAACACTTTCCTATAAAGAGTGTTGAGCTTGAATAGACTTATTGTAAAGAATACTTAAGAGATTGTTTGAAGAAGTAATTCAAAGAATATTAGGGTTATTTCTTGGAGAAGCAAGTGAAAGAATACTACGATTAAGCCTAGGTTGAGTTAGTGTGTTGTTATTTTTGTAAGCAAATTATTTCTTGCTTATAGTGGAATTCTTGGTGGTGTAGCCAAGGACTGGACATAGTATTTTAATAGACAAATCGATATAAAATCTCTAAGTGGTTATCACTTTCCTATCTCTTTAATTTTATCTTATATGATCCTTCGCTTTAAACAAAATATTTTTCTAAACAAGTTTTATTACACGTGCTTGTATCATCTAATCCCAATAGATGCAACACCTTTAAAAAGATTTGCGAATGTTTTTTAAAGAACACAATTCAACACTTCCCCTTCTTGTGTTCTATTGCACTAACAAATAATTTGTATTTCATGTTGTTGAGTAGTAGGAAAATGTTATTTGTATATTGCATTATTTTTCCCATTTCAATTTCATGTACTACATTTATTAATGAAGATGTTGTTGGTGTTCCACTTTTTATTATGTTTTTTCTTATCAATTTGTTTGTTCCTTGAAACGTAGTATTTAGAATGTGCCATTCTAAGGGAAGATATATGTATACGAGCTACTTATTAATCCCATGTTTATAAGACTTAGTACTTAGGACATGACGTTTTAAAGGAAAAGTCTGATTGAAGATACTTATGACACTTCTTAATCACATGTTTTACCTAGTATTTAGAACATGACGTTCTAAGGAATAGTTGAGAAAAAAAAGGTGTTTATACACGAGCCGTGCAACTTATAGTTTCTCTAACAACCTTACATTCCCCACAAAAGTGCAAACAAAAATAAATTAGTTGCATTTTCATTTCATAATTACCATATACTTATAACATATTCTTTAATTAGTATGAAATATAAAAGGATAAATATTGAAGCAAAGAAAGCATCCCTGCGACACCCCTATGGGACACACGCCAAGACAAAAATCATGGAGGGAGTAATGAATAACTTGAAACAACAACATGAAGAACTAAGAGGAGATGTCAATCAATTGAAGGAGCATATGAACTAGATCTTGGAGATGCTACAGTCAATGAAAGGTGCAAATGGAAATTCTTTTGAACAATCTTAAGTTACTCCTTCCCACCTTTAAGATTTACTCCACCCCCATAGGCTAACCATAATGGTCAAACACAATTTCCTCCATATTGCCTCCTTCTTGGCTATACATAACATATGGCTACTAATGTTCTAAAGATCAACATCAACCTTCCGCTTCAAATCATTCGTATGGCCTCACTCAAGGATACACACCGCCTGTAATCAATAATACCAGTCTCCACACCTTCACTTCAAACCAAATGCAACCTTAAGACTCAAAACTCAGAACCAATAGCATACAAACTTTACTTTTACCTCCCACCTACAATATCCCAAACCACTAATCTACCAACCCAATGCCAACCATTATCATAAATCGTCACTAATCTAAGGACAATTAGTCCAAGGACAAGCTAATTTTTGGAAGAAAGATTGAGGGCCATTAAGAAAGTTGATTGTTATGGTTTCAATGTTATTGATTTATGCTTGGTCCCAAATGTTGTAATTCTACCCAAGTTCAACCTTTTCAAATTTGATAGATATAGAGGAGACACTTGCCTAAAGAATCATCTCACCATGTATTATAGAAAGATTCTCTCATGCACTCATAATAACAAACTGCTTATCTATTTCTTTCAAGAAAACCTTATGGGAGTCGCTCTAAGCTGGTACATGAATTTAGAACAAGAACGAGTGCAAACGTGGAAGGACTTGATACAGGCTTCCTTAAAACAATACAAATACAACATGGACATGGCTCCAAATCAGACACATTTGTAGATATGATGAAGAAAAAAGGTGAAGCCTTTAAGGAGTATACTTAACGTTGGAGAGGAATGGCTACTTAGGTATAACCCTTATTGTCTAAAAATGAGATGATCATAATGTTCATTGATATGCTCTAATTACCTTTTTATGAAATGATGATTGAAAATGTATCATTGAATTTCTCAAACCAAGTTGTTATCCAGGAGAGAGTTGAAATAAGAGTAAGAAGCAAAAAAATTACTCATGTGGCAACAACAATAAGCACAAAGGAAACTCCCAACAACCCAAACAAGAAAAAGGAGGTGAAACATAGTTATGCCAACATAATTCTTACCCAACTACAATCCTATCCCTTTTGCACCAAACTATCGACCTCAGTTCATACATACCCGCAAATAGCAACAATTTCCCAACCACTATATCAACAACCTCACCAACTAGGAATGACCTACTACCCACCACCATTGTTCTAGCCTTTCCAATACCTCAAACAAACCCATTGGGACTTTTACACCCTAATATGAATAACACTTAGAAAAAGGGAAATAACCAACCAAGAACACTTGCCCCAATCCTTATGACATACATTGAACTCTTGCCACATTTGATATGTAATTCTTTGGTTGTTCCTTTCCCCTTAAAACCTGTTGAGCTACCTTATTCAAAGACCTATGATCCAAATGCCAAATGGGATTACCATACAGGTGCTATAGGTCATCCTACGAAAAATGTTAAGGGTTGAAGCATAAAGTACACAACTTGATATATATATATATAAGAAGATGGTCTGAATATTGGGAATAATCCACTTCCAAGTCATACGAGTGCATCAATAAATGTTATTAAAGGAAACCTAGCCACCTGGTAAGGGAGGAAGGGAAGGTCAAAGCCTCTATAGGGGTTATATTTTCAGAGTTATGCAAATTCAAAGTGATTGAAGGACAAGCCCTTGAATCTAAAAACTGTAGTCTTCATCCAAACGCCAAACACTCTATCAAGGAGTGCAAAACTTAGTCCACATTAGTCAATCACAAAAACAAGAGGATGTGTTAATGGCCCAATAAGAAGAAAGGTAAAATGCGATTATTCCAAAGTCATTGATATTTTACTTCACCAAAAATACATCTCTGCCTACAACCTATGCTCCCAAGCCCATCATGGAGATATGATGCAGAAGTGCAATCAAGTGGTGGCAAGAGTGAACAACCAAAAGATGACTCATGTGTAGAAGTAATTGTTGTTACAAATATTGTTGGGATGAGTGGAATGACACATAGTGGTATAATTTATACCCCTGAAGAATTAAGGAAAGAAGATCTAGGAAAGAATATTAAAATGAAAGGAAGGGAGGTCACTGAAGGGGAAATGTAAAGAAGGGAAAGACCAATGAAGGTGAAGTTTCTAATGAAAAGAAGGAAAAGAAAAGGAAAGTGTTAGATGAAGTTTCAAAATTCTTCATGTTCATTCAATAGAGTGAGTATAAGTTGATCAATCAATTGAATTGTATGCTAGCAAGAATATCTCTTTTTTCTTTTCTAATGAATTTAGAAAATCATAGAAAACTGTTGACGAAGGTTTTCAATGAAGTGTATGTGGCTCATGACAATATGTCTAACAAGTTTAGAGGTATTATTAACATTACTACTAATAATTACCTCACCTTCACAAACGAAGAAAACTCAGCTAAAGGAAAAAAGGCATAATAAGGCTTTATATATATATCACAGTGAAATTTTTGGATTACGTCATAGCTAGAGTATTGATTAACAATAGATCCTCATTAAATGTGATGCCTAAATTCACATTGTACTGATTGCCTTATGATGCAACTTAAATGAAACCATGCTTTATGATTATGAAGGCTTTTGATGGATCATGTAGAGAATTTATGGGAGAGATTGATATATCTATTCAAATTGGTTCATTTACTTTTGATATCACATTTCAAGTGATGGATATCAAACCAATATATAGCCTCTTTTGGGGAAAACTATGGATCTATTTAGATGGATTTATTCCTTCCTCCCTACACTAGAAGCAAACATTTGTAGTGGATGATAGGCTAGTGATTATCTCAAAGTGAAGAAGATATGTTGGTGAGTAGCCCTACTCGACTCACTATATTAAGGCAACCAGAGAAGCTCTTGAAACTTCCTTCCAATCCTTGGAGGTCATTAATACTACTTATATGAAGTCTCCACTTAAAAACCTATAGCCAAAAAGTGCAGTAATGATGGTAACTAGAGTCATTTTGAGCAAAGGGTATTAGCCGGGCATGAATTTGGTAAAGGTTTAAAAGGAGTTGCAAGGTTTCTAGAGATACTAGAAAATAGGAATTGGTGTGGGTTGAGGTATAAGATAATTGACGTTGACAAAGAAGAAATGGAAAAAAGAAAAAGAAAGATAGGAGGTTGGCTCATCTTGAGGATCGAGAACCAAGGATTGAGAGAATTCCCATTTATGACCTGTATAAGAGCTTTTCAAAGTGGAGGATTGGAATATACAAATCAAGTGGCTATGACTAAGAAGGATCAAAATGTAGATGCTTGGTCAACAAAAGAAAATTTGTCCTAAGGTGCAATGCAAATATAAGGATAACTTGTTTAAAGACACTCTATCTAGGTCAGGTTCTTTGTCTGTGGGGTCTTGGTCTTGCTCGTACCTTCACCAACTTTGGTCATCGTAGTTAGCCTACCTCTTAGTTGAAAATCCTTATGAGAAGGTTTGGAGAAATCCTTAGCGAGGTGACTCGTCTCCTTGCACAGGAAACATAAATTGTACTCAAGCGAGTAACCTAAAATATAGTGCGAGCCTCTACACTTAAAACACTTGACGAGATCCTTACGAACAGTTGATGCTAGCTTGGTGGTCTTCATGGTACTAAATGTTGGTTCAGATTTGGTACTCTCAAGTGAGGTCTTCTACACTTGTAGCACTTGATCTTATGACTTCTTGCTTGAGTCGTTGCGGAGTGACTCAAAGCAATTGAACACATAGTCATCCTTAGCATAATGGTATGACTTTGATGTGGATGTTATTGAAGTCGGTGGTTCCTCTCAACCATAATACAAGGTTGCTTATAATACTTGTTCTATCTAGAATCATAGGGTGAGGTTTCACATATTGTAGACACTCGGGGTCTTTTCCTTCCACTTGTTGATCAATGGCTATAAAACTAATAGAGGGGTACCACGTCTATGTAGTACTGTCTGCATAGTCTTTTAGCATAAACTATGAAACTTGATCATCTCTGAAGATTGACAATTGTCTGAGGGTATCTATCTAAAGGTCGTAGGAGTTGACTAATCCTCAATCATATCCTATTGAGTCAATCATGTAGTCAAATCAAGATGAACACAAATAGTTCTAGCAACTACCTCGTCAAAGCACTTCTTCCTTCCATGACTACCTAACAACATAAATTGTTATGAAACTGGCATAAAGATCTAACATCTATAAACTAACAACCATATAAATAAACTACTTAGATCACAAACAATGGTCATTTTCTTATGAAAATGATTCCATACGCATAACCAAAACATAATGGACCTATTACCCATAGGGTTCATCCCTAAAGACACAACCAGCTTTGATGCCAAAATTCTAAAGATTCATTGTCGCAACAAGGGATAAGCATTAAAATGAAAGTAACATGCGAAAGTTGATTTTAATAAAAATCTTGTATTTAATTTGTTTATAAAAAGGAGGATAATTTTTTGCGATACCATACACAACTTTTTCTTATGCATAACAACATAGAACATATACTAAAAATATAAACAACATACATGTCATTAGAGTTCAGTTATACATGTGTGTTATAAGATGTTTGTGCTACCTGGAACTTACATTTGTTTGTCCAAATATACATCAAAAGGGATGATGGATACTACACTCACGTACCTAAGCTGGTCAATAGTAACTATTGATAACTATTCAAAACACAACTACTATGATGAGAGTCCCAAGGAGGAAGCCCCACGAGCACTCGAACTATTAGTGTGACACACGTGCACCATCTTCTCGGAAGCCTCGACATCTGCTTCCATGAACACATAGTTCAAATCATTGTAGTGCTATGCATACTACATACAAAGTAAGAGTCAGCTACGACAGAAATAGACATACATATAACAACAGAGTAATCATTACAATCATTAGAGATGGACCTCAACCCTTCAGCATCATAATCATCAATCAATATAATATTCTGCAACCATTTGTACATGTGTGTGTATAATGTCGATATTTTCACCACTATTGCATGGAGATTTATAAAAGTCGGCGATCACCCTGTCACTTCTTTAACATACCCTCATTTTGGTATTGGGAAAAAAGGATGTGATCTTGTGGATTAGAAAATGTGTCTGTTAGGATAGAGATACATGGGTAGTGGTATACCATGTATTGGCGAGATCCTAGCCTCAAGTTTGCAATACCAGGACCTCTTGTGGAATGTGCCCTTTTGGCAAAAGCATCACTCAATTACACACACATTCACTTAATAAGATCTTAGCCTCGCTCAACAAGTGGAGCCACGAAGAGCTTAAACTTCGTTCTGATTGCTTAGCGAGAATGTACTTCGCTTAGTGAATAAGTCACAAAGGTTTAACTTCTTAAATCTTACACTTCTCGCTCAACGAGGCAAAACCCTCACTTAGCCAAGGGACTCAAAGAGCCCCTAAAATCTCACCTTACTTTTGCTCTATGAGTGTGATAACTCGCCCAACAAAATAAAATTGCAGTGACTTCACATCTCAGCTATATTCATTTGGCCCAACAATGACTCTTCTTTGAACAATGAGAAAAGCCATAAAGAGCATTCTCTCAAGACTCTCACTTATTCACTTAGCGAGTGGGACTGCTTAGCGAGTTAAGCCATAAATATTGCACATTAACCATTGTACTTATCTTGCACAACGAAGGTCACTTTTTGCTCAACAAGAGGAGCTACAAAGAGCTCCATAAAATCTCACCTTTTATGCACTCAGCGAGTGAGAGGTCTCACCTAGCAAATGAAGTCACATGACTTCACACTCTTAACTAGGTCTAATTTGTTCAATCAAACTTTAGATTTGTCCAGCCAAATGCCGAATTCGCAAAACCAGATGTTGAACTAGCCTAATTAGAAGCTAGACTCACCTAGCTAGACTTTAGACTCGCCCAACCAAACTTCATCATATTCATGTGTTCTTAAGTTTTCGCCTAGCAAGAAAAGCTCTCACCTAGCAAAAACTCATGTTTTCTAGAATCTACCTAGAAAATGCAAGGTTGTTTAGCAAGAGTCTCCTCTTTTCCAATGAACCTTCAACAAAAACCCAAAAAATTAGCATTCGTTCAGCCAAACATGGGACTTGCCCAGCGAGAGCTCCTTAACAACAACATGCAAATCATCCAAAAATCATAAAAACTCAATCAATTCATCATATAACTTAACCAATAACTCCATATTAACATATAATCAATATCTAAACATCAAAATAATACTAAAATCATGAAATTATAGGTTCATGGTCATCTCAACACTTTCCTCAAAGTTTCAAAACTCAAAAATGGCTACCAAGCTCAATACAATGGCTACCAAATTCCAAACAAATTATAACCACGAATCCTTAAGTAATTAAACGACACAAAAATATCATAATAATAACATACAGTTCACGAAAATCACACAAGGTTAGCTTCCCTTATTTATTGAAGAACATAGGATAAGAAACTTTAAGGAAGAAGGTGAGAAAGCTTGATCAACAACTAGGTGCTTCAAGGCTTGGAGGAGAGGAAGGAAAATGGTAGAGAGGAGTTGGTTTACTTCTTAAAACTAGTCCTAAAATCTCAGCCAAGGTGGCCTATATATAAAGGTTTCAGGTGCAAGCTTTTGTCTATAGGATTTTAAGGGTTTTAAGGTCTAAGTGTCCATGGGGTTTTGTTCTTAAGGGTCACAAGCGGTTCTACTATCCACTGGACAATAAATGGTAGTTGCAACATGACGACTATGGGGTTTGGGGTTCCTCCCAAAACTCTGATTGGTTGGTGTTTTGTCTCAAAATACATGTTGTTGCACCGAAAAATATGCCAACAACACCAGTTCAACATTGTTCAACTAGGAAGTATTTAAGGACACTGTATATGAACTTAAAGGTGACAACCCAACTCAAATAACCACTTTCAGGAAAGACTTGCCTCGATGAGTGTGCTTTCGATCGTTCTAGTGTTTTCTTGAGAAATGTGCAACATAACATTTTCTTAATTCTTTTTTAACAAAAATTAACTTAATTATTTTTTTAATTATTCAATCACTTTTAATTAAACATATACATAAAAAGCTTAGTGTTACACATTATACCATGTACTGAAAATGAAGCATGCAATGATATATAAGACATTTATGTATTCACAATTTCCTTCTCAAAGCAATAAAAATACTTTCTTCTCCACCATTTACCCTTTGATTCATCATAGTTATTTCACTATACCATGTACTAAAAATGAATCATACAGTGACATTTAAAAGACGATGAACAATCTTAAAAATTATGGGAGAAATAATTGGTCCTTAACCAACTCTAACAATAGTCAATTGCTAGTTGATTATCTTGAATAACATAGTTATGGTCTACCATGAAAGAAGTCTCTAACATGTTTTAAAGTATGGTGGGATGAAAGAAAGTTAATTTTGGTTCCTTCATGAGTCTTGGGATACTTAAACCTTAAAGGGTCAGAGATTGGAAACAAAAATATGCATGTATTAAAGAAAAATCCTTTGGTAAAGACATTCCACATCACATATGATGCATACATTCCATTAGAATTATGCATAATTTATTATTAATTTTTAATTTTTCTTGCCAAAGCCTTGAATTTGCTCATGCATGTGCTATTTTTATGTTTTTAGGTCTGTATGCCTTCTATTGCTTTTACGATTTAGGTTCCTGTGCCTTCTAGGGTCCACATGCCTACTTTGTTTTTACATTTTTTTCACTACATTGTATGTATGCTTTTGGATCTCATGCCCAATCATTTCTAATCTCTGTACCCTTTGTTTCCAAGTTCTCGAGCCAATGTTTTCACGTATTTAGGTCCTTGTGCCATTGGCTTTTACGGTTTTTATTTTAGACCCATGTGCCCTCTATTTTATTTTTCCTAGGCCCATATGCCCCATACTTTTACATTTTTAGGTCTTTGCGCTTGTTACTTTGAGTTTTAAGGTCCTTATGTGTTCTATTTTACATTTCAAGGTCCCTTTACACCTTTACCTTTTTGCCAAAGTCAAAGTTTCAACTCACACTTGCATACTTACATTTTTGCACAAAAGTCTAGATTCCAAATTGCATTAAATATAATCTCATCCAATTTGCTTTCCAATCCAAATGTGTTATATTTTTTGACATCCTTTTGCCTTTTTCACTCAATCCATGACGTTAACCTACGTATGTATAACTTTACTTGCATTTGTCATCTATGTCTATCAAATTGTTCTTAAAGATGCAAATTTCATGCCTCATTCCATGTCTTGTTTCCTACTTGTTTTCACCAACATTCTTCTTCTTCTTCTTCTTCTTCTTCTTCTTCTTCTTCTTCTTCTTCTTCTTCTTCTTCTTCTTCTTCTTCTTCTTCTTCTTCTTCTTCTTCTTCTTCTTCTTCTTCTTCTTCTTCTTCTTCTTCTTCTTCTTCTTCTTCTTCTTCTTCTTCTTCTTTCTTCTTCTTCTTCTTCTTCTTCTTCTTCTTCTTCTTCTTCTTCTTCTTCTTCTTCTTCTTCTTCTTCTTCTTCTTCTTCTTCTTCTTCTTCTTCTTCTTCTTCTTCTTCTTCTTCTTCTTCTTCTTCTTCTTCTTCTTCTTCTTCTTCTTCTTCTTCTTCTTCTTCTTCTTCTTCTTCTTCTTCTTCTTCTTCTTCTTCTTCTTCTTCTTCTTCTTCTTCTTCTTCTTCTTCTTCTTCTTCTTCTTCTTCTTCTTCTTCTTCTTCTTCTTCTTCTTCTTCTTCTTCTTCTTCTTCTTCTTCTTCTTCTTCTTCTTCTTCTTCTTCTTCTTCTTCTTCTTCTTCTTCTTCTTCTTCTTAACTTCTTCTTCTTCTTCTTCTTCTTCTTCTTCTTCTTCTTCTTCTTCTTCTTCTTCTTCTTCTTCTTCTTCTTCTTCTTCTTCTTCTTCTTCTTCTTCTTCTTCTTCTTCTTCTTCTTCTTCTTCTTCTTCTTCTTCTTCTTCTTCTTCTTCTTCTTCTTCTTCTTCTTCTTCTTCTTCTTCTTCTTCTTCTTCTTCTTCTTCTTCTTCTTCTTCTTCTTCTTCTTCTTCTTCTTCTTCTTCTTCTTCTTCTTCTTCTTCTTCTTCTTCTTCTTCTTCTTCTTCTTCTTCTTCTTCTTCTTCTTCTTCTTCTTCTTCTTCTTCTTCTTCTTCTTCTTCTTCTTCTTCTTCTTCTTCTTCTTCTTCTTCTTCTTCTTCTTCTTCTTCTTCTTCTTCTTCTTCTTCTTCTTCTTCTTCTTCTTCTTCTTCTTCTTCTTCTTCTTCTTCTTCTTCTTCTTCTTCTTCTTCTTCTTCTTCTTCTTCTTCTTCTTCTTCTTCTTCTTCTTCTTCTTCTTCTTCTTCTTCTTCTTCTTCTTTTCTTAACTTTTTCTTCTTCTTCTTCTTCTTCTTCTTTATTCTTCTTCTTCTTCTTCTTCTTCTTCTTCTTCTTCTTCTTCTTCTTCTTCTTCTTCTTCTTCTTCTTCTTCTTCTTCTTCTTCTTCTTCTTCTTCTTCTTCTTCTTCTTCTTCTTCTTCTTCTTCTTCTTCTTCTTCTTCTTCTTCTTCTTCTTCTTCTTCTTCTTAACTTTCTTCTTCTTCTTCTTCTTCTTCTTCTTCTTCTTCTTCTTCTTCTTCTTCTTCTTCTTCTTCTTCTTCTTCTTCTTCTTCTTCTTCTTCTTCTTCTTCTTCTTCTTCTTCTTCTTCTTCTTCTTCTTCTTCTTCTTCTTCTTCTTCTTCTTCTTCTTCTTCTTCTTCTTCTTCTTCTTCTTCTTCTTCTTCTTCTTCTTCTTCTTCTTCTTCTTCTTCTTCTTCTTCTTCTTCTTCTTCTTCTTCTTCTTCTTCTTCTTCTTCTTCTTCTTCTTCTTCTTCTTCTTCTTCTTCTTCTTCTTCTTCTTCTTCTTCTTCTTCTTCTTCTTCTTCTTCTTCTTCTTCTTCTTCTTCTTCTTCTTCTTCTTCTTCTTCTTCTTCTTCTTCTTCTTCTTCTTCTTCTTCTTCTTCTTCTTCTTCTTCTTCTTCTTCTTCTTCTTCTTCTTCTTCTTCTTCTTCTTCTTCTTCTTCTTCTTCTTCTTCTTCTTCTTCTTCTTCTTCTTCTTCTTCTTCTTCTTCTTCTTCTTCTTCTTCTTCTTCTTCTTCTTCTTCTTCTTCTTCTTCTTCTTCTTCTTCTTCTTCTTCTTCTTCTTCTTCTTCTTCTTCTTCTTCTTCTTCTTCTTCTTCTTCTTCTTCTTCTTCTTCTTCTTCTTCTTCTTCTTCTTCTTCTTCTTGTTCTTCTTCTTATTGTTCTTCTTCTTTTCTTCTTCTTGTACTATTATTATTATTATTATTATTATTATTATTATTATTATTATTATTATTATTATTATTATTATTATTTTATTTTTATTATTTTATTTTATTTTTATAATTAATTTTTTTTAAAATTGTATTGGTTGCATGAGCCTCTTTAACAATAAAGTTATAGCAATAAAAAAATTAAAATTGCACTATAAAATACATATAAGAGTATTATTGACAAAAAAATAAAAAGAAAACGAAATCTTCAAAAAAAAAAAGCTACTATGCTCTCTAATTTCAGCTTCAACTTTGCCTTCTTTTAGTTAAAAAAAAAAGCTACTATTGAGAATCTATAAATATCAATAAACCGGATAGAGAAAAGGGGAGAACTCTATAAAAAAATATATGTTGAAATCCCGAGATACCATTAAGGAAAAGATCGTCAAGAAGAAGGCAGAAAAAAGATCAAGGCAACTAAGTAATTGAAGACATAGTTAAGTATAAAATTATTTGAATGTAATTCTTGCTTCTATGATTATACTATATATCCTAAATTTTAACTTCCCTTTTAGACATAAATTGTTTTTATTCCAAACCAAATAAACTAAAATTGTGTAAGCGTGAGTTCCTTTATGCAAAGCTAAGAAAACATGAAACTTAATTACTCACCATCACAAAATATAAACAAATAGAAAAAAAGAATAAGGTAATTATTTGGCAAAATCCTTATGTATATCCCTTCCTGAAACCTTACATAAAAAATGCTATATAATTACCTTCAAATCAGAATCGAGATTGCAAATAACCTCTTCTTCTAATCGTTGAACCAACACACAAGCCAAACACGCATACCAACACTTGATCCACAACTTACATCTTTGTTATTAATACGAGGGTTTAGGAACACTTTGTTGCCTTTTGTTTTATTTAATAGTGATTATTGTTTATTATCAGTTCTTGATATTGTGAGTTAGGAATGGGTATAGTAAATGGGTTGTACTAGCCTATTATGAATTTCACTTCAATCTTACACACGTGTGGGCCAAGTCCGTTGTAACATATTGTTGATATTAGAAACAATAAATACAAAGCTATTTGGATTAAGCTATTATGATACGTATTTGGTTTAAGTTACAAGCATGCATGTGAGTTTCACCATGCCTTATGTAGAAAATAAATAAATAAATTGGCTACTAAAATAATAGCATAAATTTTAAGTTAAAAATTAAAATAATAATGTTAAATATATAACTGAACAACTGATTAAATTAAGGTATCTTGTATATCACTATACGTGACTTTATACTAGTAATAGGGACTATAAAATTAAATGTGAATTATAGAAAATAGAATGGAAAGAAGATTGATTAGATGTGATATTTTCTCATCTTCATAATAGTTAGGATACAAGTTGTGACGATTTGGATTATGTTGTGTTTTTTGTGAGGATTGTCATGAAAGGTTAAGCTCTCTTATCAATTTAATGTTCCATGATTGTAGTTAGGTTTGTGTTCTTGAATCTTATGCAAATTCTTCTATGCATATCTTTTCTTTCCAATTCTTAACCCATTTTCATGATTATGATTTTGCTTGAAGTTTTGGATTGTACTATATTAGGTAATCAATTGATCACCTAAGTCAACCAATTATGTGCTTGAATCCATGCTTATTACGGGATGCAATTGTGATCTCATTATCTAATGAATATTGGGTTGATATGAATTTGCTTACTTATTAGAACTGTGATAACAAACTGCATAATTGGATCTTTGGATTGGTGTTACATAATTCAATTTCATTTCATTTTTGTTTTGTATTTTACAACATTGCAACTCTATTTTGTTCTGCATAATTTTAGTTTTCTGCATAATTTTGTTTTACACATAAACTCCTTTTTACATTCAATCTTAGTTCTTGTTCAACAAGATTAGGCATTGCATATTTGTGTCCTTAAGAGATTCAACCTAGGTTAGTCCCTATATTGCTAAGGTAAGGGAAATCTAATGATTTTGGTAGTGTTTCAACACCATTATCAATATATAAGTACAAGGAAGGTAGTCATTGTTTGCATGAAGAGAGATGAGTATATTTGCATTAAATGTCAAAGATAGTCTTTTTGCATAACTATAGCAAAGTTTTTGTCTTTTTTTGAGGATATAGAAAAAGTAAAACAAAAAAATTAATTTTCTCTTTCCTTAAACATGCTTCCTTTGATAATATGCAAAAACACATTTTACTTGTTCTTTTCTTTTGTATAAGCTTGATCGAACACTTCTTTATCAGAGTTGACTTGTTTCTTCAAAGCTTGATAAAAAAACCTTTCTTCTCTAAAAAACAGAGCACAATAGTAGCAAAGCATACAAAGAGAAATGAACATTTAAAAACGTTCTTTAGAGAAGCACAAAGTTTTGATTGATATGAGATATCAAATATATGTTAAAAAGCAAGTTTCAAGACAATGTTTCAAAATGAATTGTCCTTTTTATGTGTTTTGGATAAAATCCTTCTAATGGATAGTGAGGTCATTTGGATGACATTAGCCAAACTTGTTCAAAATGAATTCTTGTATTGAATGCATACTCTTTCTTTTATATAGTGATGACTTGTTGTATTTCTGAAACAGCTGAGTACTAGCATAAATCATTAGCTAACACTTTTTAGTCATAGTGTTTATTATCATCAAAACATATAGGTCTTTTGGATGCATATTAAAAAATGCTCAAACACAAGCAACTAGGTACAAGGGAAATAGGAACAAATTTCTACCACACTTAAGAGGTCAAAGGAAGGGAAATACTCCAAGACAAAACCAAGGAATCAAAGAAGACAAGTAATAAAAGAACATCAACAAAAACTAAAGTCAAAGAGAGTAATTATGAGACATATAGAAGACATAAAAATGAGTCCAGGAGTACAAAACACAATAGTACTACCACTTATACAATTCAGCTAAAAGATTAAATCCAATCATCACAAAATCATGCAAGTTGAACTCAAGAGGCTTTAGTGTACCACTTTTCTTTTTGGACCAAGTACTAGTTTTCTTTTTCTTTTCTTGATTTTGCTTTCGTGTGACTTTTGCATTAAATTTCCAACACTTTGATTTTTTGCAATAAACACATTTTCTTTTCACTTTTATAAGTACTTTTCACAATATTTTTGGTCCGCGAGATTTTTCAATTTTTTCTTCAAGAACACACCACAAAACTCCTCTTAAAACAAGCAAAGTTCAATTAAACATTTTATCAAATACATGGTGAGCAATCAAGATACACATCAAAGTATGCTACCATATAACAACATTTGTCCACTAACCTAATGTTCACAAAGATCAAACAAGGAATCTTGAAGGAATATTTCAAGAACATTCAAGAACACATGCTGGAATTTGGATAAATTAAAACTATAGAAACATGTAAGAAGACTAATGGAACAAAACCTCCCGCAAAGAATTAAACCAAATAATTAATAAATTAAGACAAAATTTGAGATTTCCTACCTCATTGACGCACCAAAGATGAACTCCAAATGGACATTTGGTCTTCATAATTGACTACACAATCTCCATTTGTCGTAAGAAAGCTCTAGATACCAAATAATGAGTTCCATGGATCAAACAAACAACACATAGTCATTAGGTTTCAAAATTTAGGAAAAATTGAAGAACAACACAAACTAAAAGAAGAAATAGAAGATATGGATGAAGAGAGAAGAGGAATTCACCACTAGCTTCAAGAAACTAGATAAGAATGGTATAAATTTGCCACAAGTTCCACGAGAGCTTGATGAGAATGGGTTCTTTAGCAAGAAAAAGAAAGAAAACTCTTAAAGTTGCTTCTTAAGAAAGTTTATATTTCATCAAAAGTGATTATTGTTAATTACAAAATGCCTTATATAGGCTCTCCTAATCACAGTTAACTAATGTAATCCTAGTTAGGGATTTTAGCTTCTTGGACCACTTACATGCAAACCAAACAAAATTAAATGGAAACTAAATTTAGGTACAATGAGTTTCAAGCCTAATACAAGGTTACCAAGAGCCAAATTAGCCTTCCAAGTATGAGTACAAAAGTATATTAGTCTTTAACTCTTCTTGGCCCATTAAGGGGCCTAATCTCTCCAACTCCTTTTGGACTTCTCCTTGAAGTCCCCCTTGATTTCCATTTAGTTATGAGATCCTTCAAGTGTTGCATCCATTTTCCTCACATCCTCTTGCATACCCATGCCCTCTATGTCTAGATTCACATCTTTAATACTTATCAAAATAAAATAAATATCTATATCATAGTTAATTTCTAATAAATTTTAGGTAAGATAATATTTTAAAAGTTATAAATAATTTGCTTAATTAATTAGATCTAACCATTTTTAATGAATATTATAAGGTGCTAATACATTCTTTACGCATAATCAATTCCTAAACTCAAAATCTAGTTCCAAAGACCATTTTCTTTTTAGAGGTTTTTCCAATATTTTTTCCTTGACAAATATTGGTGACGAATTCTCTATTTTTTAACTTATTTTGCTGTCTTTCCACGATTCACATTGTGACAATAATATATCAAATGTTGGAAACTAACACTTTTAGCTGTAGATTTTTGGGAATCTAAAAACTCTCCTTTTACCAAACACTCCTTTAAAGTAATTTTTATTTTGCTGATTCTCACTCATTGTTCCCACTTTCATTGTATGTCTTTTGTGTTGTGTTATACTATCTTCTATTTATTACGAGTGACTTCTATATTTAGATGAGTTTAATGGTACTCTATTTTGCTAAACATGTTTAAGATTATCAATATTCATGCTCTAATGAAATATTAGTTGAGTGAATTGGGTCTCACACACTTGACAAATGATCATGTGTCAGTAATGAAGGTTGGACAGTAGATATAAAGGCGTGTCAACAATGAAGGTTGATATGAGCTACGAACCTTTGGGGTTTGATTTGAAAATGAATCAATGAATTTTGTGGTGAGTCCTTTAACTAGAGTTACAAAAACACTGGAAGTTGTTGTTAAGTGGCTATAATGTTGACAATTATGAAGATGTCAAATACTATGATGAATAAGGTGGTAAAAAACAACATAATGAAGGTGCAAATGCTATAATGAAGGAATTGAAAAATGAAGTATAATAAGGTGCTAAATATTGTAATGGAGGTGGTGAATAAAGGTATGGCATATGTGTAAAATATTGTAATGAAGACAACTAAGTTGGCCACAATGATGGTAGTGATTTTATTTTTTATTTTTTTTTACAAAGATGAGAGAAAACAACATTGAATAGATTTGAAAATGTGGAAGGAAGGTTTATGAGTCAAGTTAAGGTAAAGAGAGCATAAGAGCATGTAAGAGGTGTTTTGATGATAATGTTTAATGGGAATTTGGTTGATTGACAACTTCTCATAGAGGTGTTTCTATGAACACTTAAAGATTAAACATAAGTGTATGGAACTGAACGATGACAAAAGAAAAAGGGTAAATTAAAAGATTTATGCATTTTAGAGAACTCAAAAGCTAATAATGGAAAATCATGTTACAAAAGATGAAGAAAAGAAAAAAAGACTAAAGAAACGTTTTGTTTGCAAAAAAAGCATAAGGACACTTTTAGGTATATACTAAAAGTACATGTCCTGCAACAAGGTTATTTCCCTATTAAAAAAAGGACAAATCCTTGACCAAAGAAAACACGAAGGATATCTTATGCATTTAATGCAAAGATTATTAAAACCTTCCTCAATAAACATTTATTTCTTCATCAATAAAAGCATTAGAGAAGAGAGAAGAAAGAAGAAAGCAATTTGAGCTTACAAAGTTGTGTCTTTGATCTTAAAAGTTTATATTATCATTTGTGTGTTATATCTTGTAGAAACACTTTTTATCTTGTGAAAGCCTAGAGAGGTTTAGTATTAAAGAAATTAGTTAAGTAATCTCCTATTGAGATTACAAGTAGTGTAAAGTCTGAAGAGACTGATAAAAATATTTTTTATAAATCAATTTGACTTAGAAGAAAACCCTCCATTCAAAGAGATTAGACGTAACTTTGAGTTATAAAGTGAACTAGTATAATTTTATTGTGTGATTATGTCTCCCCCTATCTTAGCTTATCATATTTTTAATATTGGACACTTGGCACTAAGTACTTGTTTATTAACTTATATATCTTGATAGTCAAAATATTAAAAAATTCATAATTACACAATTCAACCTCCCTTCTTATATTTTTTTTTGTCATTTTACTAAAACACTCATCCTTAATTGTACTAATAGTCCTAACTTAAAATATAAATAAAATATTAAAATATAAAAATTACAAAATGATTCTAAGGAATGATTTGTGCAATATTGTAAACAATTTTAAAATATAATATTAATATAATTTTGAAGTTTTTAGTATCTCATGCATCCTCATGTATTGTTTTGGTCTATAATGATACGATTGAGACATAATCATGTATTTACTAAAGCATGCTTAACATAAATTTTTTTAATATAAGTTTAAATATGATTTTAGACTTTTAAAATATTATCAATATTTTTGCTTTTAATCTCTTTTCATTTGAGTTTAGGTTCTAGAGCCTTATCTTTTAAAAATCCAATTTTAGTTCTTCCTTATATTTTTAATGAATTAAATTAATATTGAGATAACATTTAATTTAATTTAAATATGAATATAATAGTGTATTTAATAACCACAATGTTTTAAAGACAATAAAATTCGTTAGAGCTTAAAATTAAATAGGATTTAATTTAAAATATAATTTAATATAAATTGAAAGATAATAATATATTTGTAATGATAATAATTTTAAAAAGAATTATAAAATCTTAAAAAACTAATCGTACTCTGGTATAAGATGTGTGGGGAGATCACTGCAACAACGAGAGAAGAAAGAGAATATGAAAAATTATTTAATTGAAAGAATGAGAAGAATAAGAGAATGTTTGGTACATTTAAAATTTTTCCATTTAAGCTATTTGTTTAGAAAAAAAAATAATTATGTTTGGGAGATGCAACTGAAATTGGTGAAAAGTTTTTATTAATGTTATTTTTCATGCATATTATAAAAGCTAGCTTATGATTTTTTTTTTCTAACTCTTTTACCCTATCAAAACATGATCCTCAAATTACCTCCAAATTCCAACATTTTTTTTACTTTTAGCTTCGTTCATACTATTTTTGTTGTTGTAATTTACTAGCTATGTAAAAATTGAATTTTTTATGTATTCAGAAAGTTAATTATCTTAAAATCATTTTTATCAACAAAACTTATCTAAACAAAAATTGATTCTGATTGTAATTTATTGTAACAATAATTGATTATACATGTAATCACTTATTAAAATAATCTAATTTTTTGCAATTGTTCCAAACACATCTTTATGTGTCTCACACCCAAAGTGAGTACACAAATTAATATAAGAGAAAAAAATATTTGTCAATAAAGATTTGCGATGCTTCTTGCAACGACCACCAGCACAATGCACCAGTATTGGCGACATTGTGACTATGATTGCATCTATGACGACTTATAAACTATAAGAGATTGCGTTCCAAAACCACTTCAGAGTAGATTAAACTCGGAAGCTAAGTTATATAGTATTCAAATAGACATGCATAAAGAGTTGTATGATCCAATACAAACATGCATTTAGAGTGTGTTTGTTTGCGTATCAATAACCACTTTATGCATATTTCACAATAAGCTATAAAATTGAACGTAGTTTCATTACTATACGTGTGTATTGGACATGTGTCCAAACACACACTTAGTATCATAAAAAGTCTAAAATACCGCAAGACAGTGGCAAAACCTATATGTAAGTGAGGGTGCTTTGATAAAAATTATAAGTAAATATTTCAACTTTTTATATGTTTTTTTCCTCTGTTTTTATATATTTGAATCTAATACATTCTAATTTTTGTAAGATATATAAATTATTTGATTAAATATATCAAAATTATATGATTTTAATATTTATGAATGTTTTTATCTTTATATAATATTCTCCCCACTTAGAGTCCTAAATCCACCACTGCCACAAAGAAGTGTCACAAAAATCAAGCTCCACATTTTCCTTTATAAAGCACCATCCCTTGCCATGCCCAAAAGAGTAAAAGCCCCATTAATCCAAGCCTCCTCTGGCATGACTAGAACTCAGAACACAAACCCCTATAACCATCACGAAGGACAATCGAAACATCACACCAAAACCCCAACATGTTGTGTTGGCAAAACTACGAATTCTATGCCACCATCACAAAGCCTACACATTGGACCCCTTGCTTTTTGTGCCTAGTTGGTACCATATTCGTTGTAGTTGCATGTGGTCCACACTCCACAACAACGTCATTAGCGATGAGGACATTGAAGGACGCCAAAAGTACCTGTGTATGATGGTGTTGACGTGGAGGAAGGTAGAGCACCATGAGGTGAGATCATGGGGAAATAGATGGGACGAAAACTTCAGGGTTTTTTTGTTGCAAAATAAAAGAATATTAATTTAACTAACAATTTAATTCCCAACTAAGTTTTTAATTCGTATATAACTAAAATCTTAATATTGTTATGTAAAAAATAATTGAGTTTAGATATTTAGATAAGTGATGACATTAATTGACGATGCAACTTTTCGTTTGTTGCATTTAGTAGAAATTAGTAAGTTAATCCTAGATTCGCAGGGACTAAATGTGCCCACTTTCAAAAAACAAGACCAAAATTTCAACTCGAATTAGGAAAGAGATTAAAGTAAAATTGACAATTAATATTTAGATATCCATAAACATATTTACGTGTTAAAAAATAAGAGAAAAAAAATCTGAGCATGCCTAAGGTTTGCATGTTCATTAATGAAATCCCTAAGTTGAAATGGAGCTAGCCATTCTTAATAGAGAGAATTTTGTTTGAAAAACTAGTGAATTATGCACTATAGAGAAAATTTACATAGCAAGCTGATCTGGTGCATGCAATGTCGAGTCTATTGTGCCTTTGGGCGAATTGACTAATCATCGAGACAAAGCTAGAGTTCTAGCTATATATTTCTAAAGTAACCTACATTTAATTAATGCAATATAACTATTTATAGGTTTTAACCGACACACTATAATTACGTGGGTTTATATTGTAGGCTCGTAGGCCTAGTAGCACTAACCGTACCAACTTGTGCATATATTTTATGTGAAATAATATTTAGACACTTATAAATTATAAATGTTATATTAATATTTTTTTAATGTAACATCATATCATTAATTATATTAATTATTTATTTATTTTTTACTTTTCTTAAGTGGTAGACACCATACCCCTTTGTTTGGTAACATTGAAATATATGAGAAATAAAGAGGAGAGAGAAAATAAAAAAATGAAAAATAAAAAGTGTTCGATAAAAAAAAAAAGATAAGAGAAATAAAAAATTTTCACTCTCAAATTTCAAAATCTATAGTCTATATTTTACTCTTACTAATGAATTATTTTATAATTTTTTTTCTTAAACTAAAAACCTCAATTTCTTATCTCTTTCTCTTTACTCTATTTTTATCCATCATGTCCACTTATTTTTTTCCTTCTGCTAAAAAAAATGTCCAAGAAAAATCATTTTCCATAATTCATTTTGTATTCACAATCTAGTTTCCTCGAAAACCTATGGATGGATTGAAGCTCTCTTCGGGGTAGACATTGCTAAATTTCTACTCTTCCAAAATCAATTGATATTGCCACTCTGATTCATTAGGACAAATTAGCTCAACTTTTGATGAAGAATTTACCAGGGAACACAGATAACCAGAGAAACCTAGTGATCCGAACTAATCATTCATTTCCATTAGTGATGTAAACATACATGTTCAAGTCTTTCCTACGTGTCTAAACCAAAATATTACCCCTGAAAAAAATTATTTAATTTTGTGATTGCAGTTTGCAACTGCAATATATTGCAATCATAATATTATGTTTTTAGAACTACAACTAAATTTGTAACTACCGCACCACAATTTCACAGTTCCAATTGGTTACTTTATATACTTTAACAACTAATGGACTGTACGTAGCTTCAAATAACTCTCTTATTAAGCCGCTTTAGTATATAACTAATTAACTAGTATGAACAAATTGGTCCAACAATGCATTTATATTACTCTTTCGTTCTGTTATCCAAGGTCTACATAAAAAGAAAAAGAAAACCTAATTAATCACATAATGTGAAGCCTAAACAATATGGGGTCTCAAGAATCAAGTCATTTCCCCATAGTCTATATATATACCTGTCTGTATTTGATTTTGGCCTATGTATTTTGTGTTAATGTGCACATTTGTAGCGTAATTAAACGCCACTAGCTACTTCATATAGCAACTCACTCTGAGATTACAAATTAATAACAAGAAGCAACAAACCAAACTTATGACAAACAAAACAATGTGACCTCTGATAATTGTTAATTATTTCGATGCAATAATTCAACATGTCACATTTTTTTAACGTAAGATCTAATTAATTCGTACCCTATAACTCATCATTTAGGCTATAAATGACATGGAATGAAATTATTTTCTATATTGCAAAGATCTAATTAAAATTATGAAACCGCTGGACAAAAATAAAATTGCGGAGATATTTATATCTATTTTGTCAAGAACCCATATACGTAGGTTGCTGATGTATATACAGGTATACAGTACTTCAAATTTTGTTACTATCCATTACCATTGAAATTTGAAAGCACCTTATAAGAAATCATATTTATCATTTTCTTTTACTATCCATTATCCAGAAATTTTATGCAGCAGCAATAAGATAAGAAAAAAAGAAGATAGGTTTTCCACGGGCAGCGTAAAAAGTAGGTTTAGATTTTCATTTGATTACAAATTATATACGTTAAAAGTCATATTAATAATAATTTATGATTATATGATAGTGTAAAACTATTTTATATTATAATGTATAAGTTGTAAGGAAAAATATAAAGTTTCATTCCATTTTAGATGAATTTGAGTGATAGAAAAGGAGAGATAAAAAAAAGTAGAGAAAAAAATTGACAGATGTAATTAGATTAAAAAATGAAATATGAAAAATATATATAAATATAATTACTCATATATATATATATATATAAATGATATTATGTCCTGAGAAAAAAATTTAGATAATAAAGACAATAAAGCTTGAATAACAATATTAAAAGTTCTGAAATTAAGTGGAGACATGTGTCCCCATATTGCTTAATATAAGTTCATCCTTAAGAGCTCAGAATGATCCTCAGTGGACACATTTTATCGTAAAAGTCAAAGGCTTCATCCTAACAGTTACTATAAAGTATAGAATTGATTGATTGTTTCCATCTTTGGCAAAAATGGTCATGAATTTGTCTAAAGAGATATTAGGTGAAACTAGAGTCACAAGTTTTAGACAGAAGTGACAGGTACTGATCAAGTGATCCAAAATCGCCTCCCCACAAAAGAAAAAGGTAACCAATGAAGCTCAATGCTTAAAATGACGAGGTTTAGTATCAAATCCATGTCTATAATTGAAAGATGGGTCTAAACCGTTGATTTGATCATGGGTGGAGATCAGGTCAAATATATTGATTTAAGTTAAATTGAAGAGACAGCAGAGGTATCCGATGATTTTTGAGGTAATCGAATTGCATTATGCACTTTGTGGGACATCATCTTACTTATTTGTGGGGGATATATTGCACTGATTGTGGAAAAGTTTAGTCTCAACCAACTTGATTTTCTTCTTTAATCCAATTGAGTCACTTCTAAGTTCTAACTTATTGGAGATCTATCTCAATAATTCATGCACGAATGCATATATATATATTTCTATATATATTCATACATTTTTATGTTTGTGTATGCTAAAGTGTATTTTCTTTTATACAGATCACATGTATTTTTTATTGGAGGTTATCGTATTCAAGTCAGATATATTATTACATATATGCATATATGCTAGTAACAATGTATGATGCATGTAGTATACACGATGGTACAAAAAATTTATTATTAATATGACAAAATAGTCACCATTATATTTTAGTATTTTATACAATATCATATTAGCGATTCTATGTATGTGTGCAGAACAAAAAGCATAACCATATACTCTACCAGAAGAAAAGCATAAAACTACCATGGAAGGTGAAGGATATCATGCATCATACACACCGCTTGGAAGAAAATTCGAAGTTATTTTCACCACTTTGATTGATACTGTACGGATGCAACCTCATAAGGGTGAATACAATAGTAGAGAGGGACTTACCCAATATTAACTCAATTTCTTCACGAACTTCAGTCTAAACTCTCATTCAAATAACAACACACATCCTTGACAAATAAAGAGACCAGAGAAAGGTTTAACTTGACCCAAGGACATTGATACAGTCAATTATATCTCCAATTGCAGGACTGCAGCTAAGGTTATAATACATATACAAGGCCTAGTAACAGACTCAGGACTTTGAAATCATTGGGGGACCTGAAATCAATCCAAGGAGAGTAAACAAAAATAATCAAAAAGCATTTAAAAAGATTATATATAATTCTTAGAAATCAAGTAAGAGTCATTTTGGATAAACATTTTGTAATTAGTTATAGAAGAAGAAAGTAAAAAAGAAAAAAACTTCTTTGGATAAAGATCTTCATAACCTATTACAAGAAGAGAAAATAATAAAAAAAATTGAAATTAATTTTTTTATAAAGCTTATACATAAGATAAGTATAAGGTTTTGGATAAGTTAACCTAAGATAACGGTTATAAATTAGCTTATACATAAACTAATTTTAATTTATAAAAATTTATATAAAAATTTATTAAAATAGATCCAAAATAAAATAAATTTTTCATAAGTTAAAGTTAATTTAGGTATAAGTTAATTAAATAAAATTATTATCTTATTTAAAATTATGTTGATTTTTAACTTATATATTTCTAATATTATAGATAAGCTCTGATCTATTTGCTTCCAAACCCTTTATGGGATAAAACTTCCAAGGATCTCTTTTCTCTTTAAATTGTCAGTTACAGTTAGTCATAGAAGACATAGGATTTATAAACAAAAAATGCAAGAATTGAAGATGTAGTATGGTCATGATGATGCCTTTGCACGCACAGTGTTTGTTAGTGGGGAAGAGTACAGTGTAATTCATGTACGGAAGTCAGACATACATTTTGCAGCACCAAAGAAAAAGGGATTTTATATAAATGTGCAATACGTATATGAAGAGAGAAGAAACAAAATTATTAGCATAAGACAAAGCTTTATGAAAATTAGAGACCCGGGGTTCTGTTCTGGTACACCAATGTAAGATATATAAAGCACGATACCTGCAGTTGCAGACAAGAAACACTCCAAATAGCATCTAATTTTCAATTTCGTTAGTGAATTGAATCCTTTTTTTTTTTTTTTAAATATTTTTAATAAGAATCTCTATATCAGTATATCCATGTCTAAAACTAAATATATCAATTGTATTTTAAATTCTTATATATTATATTATCAAAGGAGTTATCCTATTTCTGGAAGATAGTGGGAATCCAAAAGAAGTAAGATTGTGTGGAAAAGCAACATGTACATATTTATATATATAATATATATATATTATATAAGCACAATAGAAATGTTATGAAATTCAGAAATCTCAATAACATCGTCATCTTGCATGTGAGAAAGGACAAATAGAGAATGGATAGGAGAGCATTCCATAGTCCCTACCATTTATATGCTCATCAAATCAAACGTAATGTGAAATAAAATAAAATGAAGGTAAAGTAATTAATTAAGCACTGTTATTATGCCATGTATCAAAATTATAGATGAGATTTAGGGTTTAGAAGGCCATGACTAGGGTTTACTATGAATGAAACATAAGATGCACTCTAGGTGAGATAAAAAGAATGACCCTATAACACACCTTCAAAGACCCTTGATGTGTTTGATGTAATTTCCTTTTCTAGCAATCTTGGTTTAGAAAATTCAAACCAGCTGTAAGCACTCACCTAAAGAAGTTGTTGTCCAAATTAATGATCTTGTTAATTGTTCAATTATGCTTTTATGATGCACATAATAATGTCAATGATTCAAACAGCACCAAGTCTTTTCCATGTCAACTTCAGAAAATAGCAGCAAATCCACAACAGTAATTAATTAAGTAAGAAAAATTAACTTACCATTATTATGATGATGCTGGAGAAGAAGCCAAACAAAAAGAGAGAGACTCAAAATTTCACTGCTGCAAAGGTAAGTTTGAGCTGTCCCCGTTGGCCTTGATGAGATTCCTCTTCTTCTTCTTCTTCTTGTAAGGGATCCCTCTAGCCTTGGCTTGAGAGTCCCTAACCTCGCGAAGGTAAACTCTTATGGCACCACTAGCAAAAGGATTAGTCTCAGGCAAGCCTCCATTTTCTTCATAAGCAGCTCTTAGCCTTCCAATGAGAGCATCAAGGCTCCCCCAAGCTTGTCTAAGAGGGCAAGTGCAAGGACCAGGTGGCTCAACTTGGCCAAAGAAGAGACAACCTTGAACATGCACTTTTGTTTTCCCAAACTGGTCCAAATACCTTAGGAAATCAAGAACTTGGTTGGAATTGCACTGTGAAAGTGCCACAGGAGGCCTTTGGTTCCTCAAGTACTGACCAAAAGTGTTCCAATCCCTCCTCTTTTGAGATTCATACCTACTCAGAGGTTGTTGTTGTTGCTGCTGATTATGGTGATGATGATGATCAGAAGCAGCAAAAGCAGAAGAAGATCTTGATGATCCTTCTGCTATGTCTTTTCCTTTGCTGGACATATCTAAGGTGTTACTGAGAGTAATTCATTTAGTATTTCTTTTTCTGAAGCAAGAAAGAAAGGGAAGGTTTTGTTTTCTGAAGGGAGAAGACAATAGAATAGAAGTGGGAGAAAATGACAAATTTTTTTTTTGGAGATCACATCAAAGGGGCTAGTGAGGAGACATGGAATGGGACCAATGAAAGTGCTTTACCCTTCTTTTTCTTCCTTCCCTACATTATCTTGCTTTAATGGTACTATTAGCATTAACCATACTTTATAATTTTGTTTCCTCTTATTTTTTTTTTAATTATTGTGCTCCCATCATCAAAGCTGTCATTATTGGGAAACTTAGCGTAATTAGCACTATGGTTATACCCGATGACCATTAAAAACACAGTCTAGGTCGTCTAGCATTTAGGGTCTTGTTTGCCACGTAATAGAAAATTTTGGGATTACAAGTTAACCTATTCTATATAACTCATTGTCAAGCCACAGAGGTATGGTGTTACATCTCTTTCACATAATCATCAAACACAATTTTTTTTTTAAATTTTATTTACCCTATAGCTCTTCCTAATAAAAGGAAGTGGAGCCAGAAATTGAATACAAAAATCAATTGATAAATAAAAGAGTATTTTACGGTACGTCCATAAATACATGACATGAAAGAATATCTTATTAAATATTTTTAATTATAAAAAAGTAAATATTAAATATATATTTTTAATATAATAAGCATTTTTTATTTTTGTCTTTATCGTGTTTCTAATCCCTTAAAAAATTCATATATACTTTAAATATGTGTGCTTCTTAATAGAATAAATCTCTGTGTCTCTCCCACCCTTTTTTGGAGAAAAATAAAGTAAAGAATGATTTTAAGTGGAAGGTTTGTTACTTGCATAATTGATCAAAGTATCTTAATCAGAAAATTTTATATAAAAGTATTATTATATATATATATGCTTGAGGGTCCGTACTACACCATTTCAACACCTAGTTTCTGGCATAATCATAATATCTAGAATTCATCATGCATAATGACATAAAAACCCATGTGGCCAGCAAATTCAATTTTTGTTCTCGATTTTGTTCGGTTTATTGAAATAAGTTGTACAACTAGTTACAATCAACTTTAACTTTTTAATTTTTTTTACCGACTAATCAAGATAAATTTTGTTTTCAATCCTACACTTAATTACTTCTCATGGCCTGCTATATCGAAGAGTTGAGTTAGGTTAAGTTTTATTAAATTTGAGTCTAACTTATTTTTTAAATTTAAAACATAAATCTGATTTATTTAAGTTTTTTAAAGACAATATTTAACCTTTTAAAAAATGTCTCTGAAAGTCCATAAGTTTATTTTATATTGTTCTTTTAAATATTTCAACAAACTTATTTTTAGATAGGCGGTTAATAAACCAAAAACTCATACATAAATAGGTAAGTAATTTTTTTTTATACCATAAAAGAGCCCGAAGGCCATATAGGTAAGTAAATTTAAAACTTTAAATATATTAATAAATATATAATCTCAAAATATTATAATATACAAATTTAATATAATATAATAACATTATTATTATTATTATTATTATTATTATTATTATTATTATTATTATTATTATTTAAATAGATCGATTTATTCTCCTTATAAGACTTTTCAAATGATTTAAAATGACCTTTTCTTAATTAATTTTAGTAAAATTTTGATTTAACTTACTTAATAAATAAAGTTGGGGTGATTTAAGTTTGATATATATGTGTTAGGTGGTAAAGAGTGTTCTCGTCCCTAATTGAAGATACATAATTTTTTTTTGTCTTTTCTGGAGGAATTCCCTAGCTAGTGCCCCCAAAATGGAAATTAGGAAACGTTAATCTAATTAATTGAAAGTTTTTCAATTTGTGAACCACACAGCTAAAAAGATTAATTACTAGTTACTAGACTCCACTAACTTGAATAATTTGATTTTGACTCTTGTGGAGAGAGGATATGGACGCATATTATACAGATACTATATTTTAAATTACCTAGCTGACCTTAAAGCTTTCCCGTATATAATACATTATAATATATAAGTTGGTAATCATTAACTAAAAGCTTAGTGAAAGTTAAGAATTCCAAATACCCACTACCCACTGCCTAAGACTATTCCAATATTCCTAAACCAAATTACACACCTTTCTCCAAATGTCATTAATTACCAAATTGCCCCTTCATGTTTCTTGTGGATGGCCCCTCTACAATGGAATTCTCTTGGTATGATTTGTCACATTTTTGCTGGCACTATCACCCAAAATTGCCAATTCACCGGTCTAACAAATCTCCCCAATTCTAAATGATATCTGTTTGATTGTATTGATGTGGGCATGGTGCCTTTGTTGTTTTCTTCAGGCTTCTAGTATCTTTCCTAGCACCTAGACTTTACATCGAAACGTGTACACCAACCATAGCACTTTGGAAATACACTTTAGCAACCTGTTTCCATAATTCTGGCAACAAGTCAAATTGTCCAATGACTAGTGTACTACGTAGGAATCCTTGCCTTCAGTGAGGAAAGTTCATATGTTACAGTTGATCATAAATAAATTAAGAAAGGAATATGTATGTTCCATACTTTTATTTTTAATTACTGCGTGAAGCTTTTGGAAGAATATTCAAAAAATAAATAAAATTGGTATGAACATGAACTTTTAGGACAAATTTCGTTGTCTTTAATATTGAGGAAAATATGAATGCTGTGCGTTATGGAAGAAAGATAGCCGAATGTAGCATTTCTTTATTTAATAGGATTGTCAAGAAAGAAGTTAAAACATATGATAAGTCAAACAATATAATGCTGCCTAAAGATTGATTATCAAGAGGGAATCATTACTATTTGATTATATATAAGCCTTATTAGAATAAATGATGTTTGTCATTAAAAGGACAAAGCCAACGTTCTTGTGAGAGTAAAAGTAGGTGGAAAAGAAAAGGATTATATATGTTAATGGTTCAATGTATATTAGAAATTAAACTTGATATACTTTAGAGCCAGGTCTTTTGAAATTCACGTGTGGTTTTATAGTCGGTCTTCAGCTTTAAAAGCAGAGTTACATTATATTTGATCTAATTTAAAGAAATATAGTTATATTGGATTAATTTAATGTAATATAGTTATATTGGATTGAGTTAGATTTATTATTTTTGGTTAAGTAATTTAATTCAAATTAATCTAATTTTATTCAAATGGACGGAGTTGGATAATTAAGTTGATTAAATAAAATAATAATAATATATTTTGAAAAAAATAGTATCTAATTAATATAATACATTTAAAATCAACGTATTTAAATATGTAAAAGTTATTAAAACAATGGTAATGTATAATCAAATTACAATCAAAATGATAAAATATATTATGCAAAAAGTTTAAAATGACTCAAATAGAATTCAATTCATGCAAAATAAAAAAAATTAATATTGGTGGACCTTCGGGCTACAAATTCCTTTGCCCCAGATCACCTTCCTTGACATTCAGAGCGTTGAATAAATAATAGTTGTTAGTAGGGTTAGGAGAGACATTTTTAAATTTTATACACTTAGATTTTGGAGTTTTTTGGATCACAAGTTTCCTTTTTATTCTCTTTCCTCTCTCCTTCTTTAGGTTTTCTTTGTGTTTTGTGCTACATTTTCTATGACGATTACCATGGAAGGCTAAGCTCTCGTATCAATTCAAAGTTTCATGATTGGGTTAGGTTTGAGTTCTTGAATTCTTTATTATGCAAACTCTATTATTTCTTTCTTTTCTTTCCAATTCTTGACTTGTTTTCATCATTATGATTTTGTTTGAGATTTTAGATTGTGTTGTGTTAGGTTAGGATTGATTAATCCCAATCTAATAAAGATTAGCTAATCGATTGATAACCTAAAATCAACTAATTATGTGCTTGTGCTAATTAGGACTACGATTATAATCTCAAATTGTATGGACGAATGAATCTCGAGTTGATATGAATTTGTACCCTTATGTGAATTATGATAACAAAGCTACATGATTGGATCCTTGGATTGATGCTACATAATTCTGTTTTGTTTTCTACATAATTCTATTTTACGTACAACCCCCCCTTTTGCATTCAAATTGGTTTCTATTCAACAAGGTTAGGCATTGTATGATTGTGTCATTGTATGATTGTGTCATTGAGAGATTCGACCTTGATTAGTTCCTACAATGCAAATAAAAGGAAAATCTAGTAGTTTTGATAGTATTTTGACAACATTATCACTTATGATGTACATATTTGACATCTTTTTCATGATCATTATGGATCACAAACTCCTTAGGCAATAGATAATGTTGTGAAGTTTGCAAGGTCCTCACAAGAGCATATAACTCTCGGTCATAGGTGGAATAATTTAGTTGGACACCCTTTAGATTTTCACTAAAGTAAGCAATTGAGTACCCTTCTTGAAGGATCACAACCCCTATCCTAACACTAGAGGCATTACACTCCAACTCAAAAGAGTTTGAAAATTTTGGTAAAACAAGAATGGGAGCTTAAGTGAGCCTTTCCTTCAAGGATTGGAAGGTTCTCTCTTCGCTCTCCTCCCATTTAAATCCAACACTATTTTTCACAATTTTATTCAAAGGGGCTACAAATGTACTAAAATCCTTTACAAATCTTCTATAAAAACTTGCAAGCCTTTGGAAGCTTCTTATTTCCACCACCGTTTTAGGTGTTGGCCAATCTTGGATAGCCTTCACCTTTTCCTCATCAACCTTTATTGCATTGGAGCCAACAACAAAGCCAAGGAAGGTAACCTCATAAGTACAAAACACACATTTTTCTAAATTAGAAAATAAAGTCTCTTTTCTCAAAATTTCAAGCACATTTTTCACATGGAAGAGGTGGTCATCCAAGCAAGTAGAATAAATCAAAGTATCATCAAAATACACAACCACACACTTGCCTATTAGGCATCTTAAGACATGGTTCATCAATCTCATAAAAGTACTAGGGACATTAGTCAAGCCAAAAAGCATGACAAGCCATTCATAAACCCCAAACGTAGTCTTAAAAGCTTTTTTCCATTCATCCCCCTCCCTTACCCTAATTTAATGGTATCCACTTCTCAAATAAATTTTAAAAAAATATTGAATTCATGCAATTCATCAAGCAACTCATCCAAACGGGAAATGGGGTGCCTATATCTAACAACGATATTATTTATTGGCCTACAATTAGTGTACATTCTCCTAGTGCCATCTTTCTTTGGCACCAAAATCATAGGCATGTCACATGGGTTCATGCTCTCCCTTACCCAACCTTTTTCTATTAATTTACCAACTTGTTTTTGAATCTCCTTGGCCTCCTTAGGATTTTTCCTATATGCAGCCCTATTTGGCAAAGTGGCTCAAAGTGTCAAGTCTATATGATGTTTTATACCTCTCAAGGGTGGCAACCCATGAGGTACATCCTTTGGAAACACATCTTGGAACTCCTTTAGAAAATCTTGCATACCTACATGCAAAACATTTAAAGAAGGAGAACCATTAAAAATCATGTTAGTAGGCAAAGCAAATAAGGGTTCCCTCTTGGCCGAGGACCCTCCTAACCTCCCTAGAGCCAACTAGCAAGGATTCCTTTCTTTTCTCCTCTTCTTTTTTTGGCTCTTTCCACTCGTGGTTGGCTCTTTTGATTTTTCATTTTTCTCAATTTTTTTTGAATCTTTTTCCCTTACACTCTTGTTTTTCTCCCCTACTTTTTCTTTTCCTATTTCCTTTTCTTTTTTCAGCTTCACTCTCCTTTTCTTTTTTCTTCAACTTGCTCTCGGTTTTTCTCTCAACCATTCTTTTCACTTTCATTTTTTTAGCCCTCATGAACTTCTCTTGGAGACAAAGGTTTAAGCATAACCCTTTGTCTTAAATGTACAAATGTGAACTTATTGGTGATTCCATCATGAATCACCCTCTTGACATATTGCCAAGGCCTCCCTAGTAAAATATGTGTGGCCTCCATGGGAACCATGATGATTGCTCATTTTTAGTCGTTTTACGCGCTTATCAAATAACTAAAGCTAACTATAGCATAGTCAACCCTAGGTCATTTTTCTCAAGGACACAGTATGCTCAGTTGTGACTTAGTGTGAAGCGAAGTAATATAGAATCTAAGATGTAAAGTGTTGACTCTCCCCGGCAACTGGCCGAGTTTCTCTCGGCAGAGATGGATCCGACTTGGTCTCGGCCGAGCAATCATCAAATTGAGCGAAGACAGACGCAACAGAGTTGGACTGACTCTGTTTCAGACTTAGAAGGCAGTAAACAGGGGGGATTTTGAATGTAAGCAAAGCAGAAATTAAACTAAGAGTATGGATGCAGTAAACATATACTACTGCTACTAGTTATCTATTATTATTATTTAACTGTGTTCGTATTCTGTCCCATTAATCCAAGTTCAGTTTGGGTTCCACACTCCAGTTCTTAGTCCATATCAGCCTTGGGGAGTCTTATGGCAATCGCCAAAGGTTCGTCCATTGCCATACCGAGGATTTATGCAATCGCTACCTCATCAGTTGATGGGGATTAAGTTCAGAGCTGATTTTAGGTTCTCGATTAACAATCGTTTAATGATTACCTACTAAATTCGTTAAACTCGTTCCAATCGGCTTAGCTTAACATTGTTCACAATTTAATTGCAATCGCTGATTAAATCATGAATTAAAGGAGAGGAAGAGAATGAGGATAAGAAATGCAAAATGAAATTGATTTAACAGAAACAGAATACAAATACAGTGGCCTGGATTCGGGTGGATCCACCTTCCACGACGATCGCCATGATTGACGGTGGTGGTTCACCTCCGTTAGCCTGAGCGTTGAGGATCAGCTCCACCAGAGTGCGTCAGTAATCTGATTGGTCCCCTCTGACAGACTTTGGCTTCCCAGTCTCAGACCTGCACTTCCTCGATCGAGAGAAATGCCAATGCAGCATCGTGCATCACCATAGAATGGAAGAACGAGAGGGAAGGAATGGGTATAATGAGAGTGTATCAAGAGTGAATTCCAAGACCCCTAAAAAGTGCACAACTCCTATATATACACAAGCTGAGTAGCTAGATGACGCTACAAAATATCCTAACAGAATTACAATGTGAATTTCCTATTCTACCCCTATGAAGATCTTCCAGAATGAGGTGGCAAATTCTCCAAGAGTGACATGGTGGCAAAGTTGGCGCTGAGGTGGCCTCTAAGTTGAATAGCTGACGTGGACAACACAATTGGACCGCTCTTTATTGGGATGCTAGGCTGCTAGGCATGGACTGCCAAGATGATTCCGGCTTGGCCGAGATAAAGTCGGTCTGGCCGGGACGACTTCATCTCGGCTGAGACTCTTCTGTTGACCTTGGTCAACTCGGCTTGACCTGCAGAAGAAGGAGTGATACTTTTTATTAGCTAAGACTTCTGAATTAACACGAATTTGTATTTTCTCTATATTTAAGCCCATAAAATGAATCTTAGCTAACAATCCATTCTCAAGCACAAAATAGTCTTGCAAACACCCTTCTTAGGTGTCCAAAAGATGTATAATTTGTGACTCATCAAACCACATCACAAACCACCTTATCCTCATATCCTCCTAGGGTGAAGGTCACCTCAGCTTGATTGTCTGCACGCAACTCCCTTCTCTCACTTAGCCATTGAAGCTTATATGACCTTAGGTGTACAAAGATGGGTAGGGCTGGTTTCTTTCAAGCCTTTCACTAGCTACATTCACACAACTCTCCCCATATATGATCATAGAACACATGTTACCCAAGATAAGATACCCAGAGTGGAAAATATTCTCTCTTTGTCTCTCGGCCTCTTCGCCCACATGGCTATTCATCAATCTCCTTACTACAAGCAAGTCTCCCTCATACTAAGAACCATAACTAAGGCTCTAGGCCTCACTAGAAGAATTCATTCTCTAAGTGAACTCTCACTTTTTAGCTCCTCATCATCTTTCACAATCATGACTCGCCTATTGGGACATTGAGAAGCTATGTGTCCATTGCCTAGGCACTTGAAACACTTAATGCTACTAGTCCTAAGAGCCATTGGTGTAGGGGTGAAGGTTGTTTCCTTTCGGCCTAAAGAGGAATCATTCCCCTTCTTAGGGCTTTTCTCCTTTCTAGCCTTCTCCCTCTCTTTCTTTTCCTTTCCAACTACTAATACCAAAATAAGATTTTCTAGATGCACTCATCCTCCTAATTTGCATCTCTACCTTGATAGCTTGATGGACCAATTTACCTAGGGTATCATAGTATTGTAACTCCACAACATCTTGGATCTCCCTATTCAATCCATGGAGAAATCAAGCCATTTTGGCTTTGTCACTTTCCCTAATTTGAGCCTCCATCAAGTCCATTTCCATCTCCTTATGATACTCTTCTACACTCCTAGATCCTTGGTATAGTCTTTGCAATTTATTGTGTAAGTTCCTAATGTAAGAAGGTGGGACAAATCTCTTCCTCATCATTCTTTTCAAGTCTCTCTAATTCTCACATGATTTTATTACATGTCCCCTCATATCCTTCAACATTTGTGTCCACCACACCAAGGCATAATCACCAAATACAAGGGTGACAAGCCTCACTACCATTCAACCATGGAGGTCAAAACAACTTAGAATTTGTTCAACTTTGAGTTCCCAATACATATATACTTTCAGCTTTCAATTCCCCAAGAATGGAGGGATTTTGCACTTAGCCATTCCAATTCTTCCCTTCTTGGTTCTTCTCCTCTTCTACCATGCCTTTCCCTCCTTTCCTCCCTCTTAGGTCTATCAATTCTCACAATCCTTTCACGTCTCTCTCCCATGGAAGACCATGAGCTCCTAACTTCTTCACTATAGTTTCCTTCTTCAAGACTTCCCTCACTCTCAGGTAGAGAAACAATCTTAGGTCTTTCATCTCCCTCTCTACTTAGAGCCTCTACTTTAGCATTGAAACTTTGTGTGTCCTTTTGTACCAAATCCAAGCCCTTTCCTACCTTATCCAACTTCTCTCCAAGCTCCCTAATGTAGCTCATCATGAATTTTGATTTAGGGACAAGTTTCCCCAATCAACACTTTTCTCCCCCTTAAGAACTCCTAAACCTCCTTTAGAAAACCTACAGTACTGAAACATAACAGTCCAAGAAAACAACTCACTACACTCTCTGAGTGTTTCACTCTACACTCTTGTTCACTCTTTTGTGGGCTTTTCTCTAGTGTGCTCTCTTGCCTTTTATCACTAAATTCTCACTCTAAGCTTGAACAAGAAATCACTACCTTAAATCAAACAAGCTAGATTCAAGTGAAAGACAAGTGAATCTCAACAAGCTCTTAGAAATTTAAGGAAAGAAAACTCAAAAGACAAAATATACAAGTCAAAGAAATTGACAAACAAGAAAAGAAAAAGAAAATGAAGCTAAACTCAAAAGGAATTTAATAAAGACATGTAGGAAGCCTTAAAAAGACTAAAGACAAACATTAAATACAGGAGAATTAATTGCAACATGAACATTCATGGCGTTTAATAATGCAACATAATTAATACATAAAAACTAGTGCACTTGTCACAACCTGAATTGTGACGTTAGGCTGGGTGGGCCGAGACCATGTTGGCCACAAAGGAGTCGCCACCGGCGTTTTGGTTTAGGGAACGCCAGGAAACCTAATGGAAAGGCTAGCCTGGAATCAGAAATGTGGGTTCGGGAGTTGGTTACACGCCAGGGGCATAGGGGGCCCCAGCATGCCTATCACTTGATAGTTACCCTTGGCTAGTTATATGGGAAGAGGGACGGTGCTTGGGTTTGGGTTGTGTTTCTGGCCTAAGTCTTGGGAAGGAGGAGGTTCAGGTAAGGTGTTCTAGGATTTTGGGATTTAAGATTTGACTTGATAGGAGTGTGCCCCCTATGCCTACGTACCTCGACTTTAAAGGAGTCAAAGTCAACGTAGTTCTGGTGGGGTGAAGCCGGTCAATACCAGCTTGGCTATGTTTAGGCTGAGATGAATTTGGCCTTGACAAGAGGGAGGCTTGGGAAAGAGAGGTTTGAGAGATTTGGCTTTCAATTTTCTAGAATTCCTGCCCGGAAAAATTTCCCCTCAACTCTTCATTTTGAGGCTTTTTATAGGCTTGGGATTGGGCCGGTGGTTGCCCCCATATCCCTTAATTCTCTCCTGGTAGGTGCTGAGTCTGTTGCAACTACCTTCCAAGATATTATTTTATATGAGTCAAGGTGGGTCCCGAGAAGACTCAATCCCGGGAAGACTCAGTCCCGGGAAGACTCAGTTCTGGGAAGACTCAGTCTTGGGAAGACTCAGTCTCGGACAGTTTTGGGGTGCAACAACACTAGTTTCCTAGAATTCAGGTGTAACTTGTGTTGCCTTTGGACCTTCAAATAACTTTTTATTTTTCTCTTTTTTGTTTATTTTTATGTGGTTATGCTCTATTTTTACAACACTTTTCAGCCACTTGAATAGTCTTTTTCTTTTTCTCTTTCTATTGAACTCTTTTTTCACAAACTTTTGGTCCACAATTTTTTTGACAACTTTTACACAATTTCTCAAGTAAAATCATCAAACACATGGTGCATTTTTCACAAATGCAGAACAACATATTAATACTTAGCAAATGATGCAAACTAAACCAAATTCAAGGTTACAAGCAAAGGTGAAAAGCATATAAGCTCAAACAAAGCACAAATTCTCTGTATAAGAACCTTAAAATTCTAAAACAAACTAGACAAGGAATAAAGAAAATCTGAACAGTAGACAAGAAAAAGGAAGTTAGGTGAACAAAACCTAACAATAAGAAAGAAAAACAATACAAATTTGACTTAGAAATGGAAGCTTTGACTTAGAAATGGAAGTTATAACTTACCTTTTGTAGTTCAGCCAAAGCTATATAGATTCCTTTGATTTTCTGCATTTTCTACTTGAATCCAGCTACTAAATAATGATTGGAAGCTTTAATTACCAAATGATGCACCCTTAGATCCATAATCAAAATCTAGCTTCAAGTAGGAACCAAATTAGCCATGAAGAAATGGAAACCAGAAAATGAAGAAGAAGAAAACAAAAAAATGGAGATGTAAGAGGATGGAGCTCGCCACTAATTCATGGAGAACTAGATAAGAGAGTGAGATTCGCCACAAGCATCATGGAAGCTTGATAAGAATGAGTTCCTTGTTCAAGACAATAGTAGAGAGGAAGCTCTCACAAAAGTGCAATGCACATCCAAATTCATTCAAAAAATGATTATCCTAATTATAAGAGGGCCTTATATACCCTTGATTAAGTCCCTATTAACCTTATCTAATTCTAATTAAGAGGTAAGACCGAAAGCCCAAGCCGAAAGGGTCCAAAATGTAGGCTAGCTCTAAACTCAAACTAGCAACGAAAATAGCTAGGAAAATGGTCGACGTTAGCAATCGTATTAGCAACAGTTTTCCAAAAAAACGATACTATCCTATATGAAAGGCACCTAAAATACTATGAAAATACAGCGGAAAAAATAGTACTTCCAACTCTAAATATTGCCTAAATGACAGTTGGATACATGGTACAAAACTTAGCCTTCAAGTGGCTCCTTTTGGCCCTTGAGTATGACTAACTCATGTTGCACTTTCTCTTGAATCCTCTTGAGCCTCCCCTAGTCATGGGGCCTTTAAGTGCAAGAGTGGCTACCTCATTCTCGCCATCTTGAGTTCCTTGAGTGTGGCCACTTATTTATTCATCACATACCATTTAACATGAAAACTTCTGGTAGCATGTCAAGATCTACTCAGCCTGCATTTTATGCCTTGACTTGTGGAATCAAGTACAAATATTACAATTTCCATATCGAGTAGCCCTAGTAGGTCTAGTGACCTTTGATAATGGTAGTGAAACACTATTAAAACCACTAGATTTCCTTTATTTTTGTAGCATAAAGACTAACCTAGGTTGAATCTCTCAAGGACATAATCATCCATTGCCTAACTTTGTTGAACATAAACAGCTAAAGGTGGGTTTGTATGTAAAACAAAGTTATGCAGAAGTTAGAGTTTATGTAAAACATACTAGAAAAAACACAACATAATTGAACAAAAAAAATTGAAAATAATGAGGATTATGTAACACCAATTCAAGGATTCAATCATGCAGTTATGTTATCATTATTCTAATAAGGGTGCAAATTTATATCAACCTAAGATTTATTAGATAACCATCTAAAATTCATCCATACAAATTGATATCAGATCGCAACCCCTAGTTAACATGGATTTAAGCACGTAATTGGTTGATTTAGGTGATCAATTGATTACCTAACGTAGCACAATCCAAAACTTCAAGCAAAATCATAATCATGAAAACAAATTGGAAAGAAAAGAAACATAGTAGAATTTACATAAGGAAAATTCAAGAACTCAAACCTAACCACAATCATGGAACCTTGAATTGAAAAAAAGAGCCTAGCCATCCATGGCAATTGTTAGAGAAAAATGCAGCCAAATACAAAGAAAAAATGAAAATGAGAAGAGAAGAAACTTGTGATCCAAGAAACCACCTCCAATTAAGTGTGAAAGGTCCCTGAAGTGTCTAACTAACTTCTAACTGACTACTAACTAACTATTACATGCTTTGAATGCTAAGGAAGGTGGTCTAGGATAGAGGAATTCGAAGCCAAAGGCCTACCAAGCAAAATCCCTAAATTTAGGCTAAACAATACAAAGAAAGGCCCAATAAAGTGGATGTAGCGGCTACAACTTAACATGGAATTTTGTCACTAATGATAGTTGAACTAGGTTGAGCTTAAAAGAGAGAAGTTGTAGAGCTTTGCTTTAAATTTCTAGAGCTATCACAATTGTTCAATTTGGAGGTATGTAGCTCCAAACATGGCCTACATAAGACAATAACATCCTAATGAGAATTAAATTCAAAAACAAGCAAAGATTAACAACTAAATCCAATTAGGTCCAATAACCCAAGACTAAAAAAATGTGTCATTATTAACTATAAAATGATGTCAAACATGTCCCTTATAAGTCATTATTAAGTGCCTAAAAATGCTCTATAAAATCTCCCTACACTTGGACTTTTGCACTCCAAGCAAAATTAATAAGAAAATCTAAAGCAAAAGAAAATGAACCAAAGGAAATGAACTAAAGCAAGCACAAATAAAATGCAACACTTTTTAATGAATCCTTAAGCTAATAAAAGAAATAAGAGTACAAGCATCCTAGAATCAAGATACCCAACAATCTATGAATTTACTTGTAACATCTAAAGCAAAAGGAAAACAATAAAAATAAAAGAATGACCAACAAAGATAGAACCCTCTCAAGATACATATTCTCAATCTCTCAAGTGTTTAGGTTTGTGTTTACACTTAAGCACCCAATGCTAACTACAACTACCAAGCTTTGACTAGCCTCTAATTTCTACAACTTGAAACACAACACAAATGATCGAAAGGGCTTTAATTAAGGTTGCAATGTGGCCAAGGACAAGGTAGCATGAAGATCATCCCCAAAACAATACAAGTCACCATTTGTCTCCTTTCCTTTTTTTTCTTTCTTCCTATTTCAATTTCATTTCTCTTTTTTGCACCACTACAACCTTTTGTTGCATTTTTTTTCAATCTTTTTGTTGCCTTTTCTTTCTTTCTTTGATGCACTTTTTTTCTATATAGTTTTTTTTTACAAAAACAAATCAACACAACATAACAATTACCACTTACACAAGCAAAACTATCAAGGTACCACTTGCAAAGCCTTGTGGTATCACCCCCACACATATTTAGAACCCATTTCCAAAACAATTTCAATGCTCCTTTAGCGACTAACATTAGTGTAATCATGATTTTCCACTTCAAGGCTTGTAATGAGCTATAATATAAAAAAAAAAGTTAGATAGGCTTAAAAAGGGTAAGCAAGGGATTTAATGCAAGGTAAGTACATTTAGCTAGTGGCTATAAAGAAAGAAGGCCTAATCATATCACTAATGCATGTGAGACAAGAAGCATAAAAGAGAGTCAAGAAAAAATCTAGACTTAATAGCAACACATGCACAAATCACACAAGAAAGAAAAGAATGACAAGATGCAAGTCATCAACATACAAGGCTCCAAATCTCACAAGGAGAAATGCTCTATCACCAATGATTCAAACTTTAATTTCCAAGCCACTCATTACACTAACGATGCAAAAATGGTTCCATATCAAGTTGTGAAACCTCCCAATCAAGAATAATGTAATTATTCACAATTTATACAACCTAGAAATCCACTAAAAAGTGTTAAAAATTACAAATATATTTTTTTTTTAGCAAAACCGAAATTGACAGCAACAATAAAATTGAAAAGCAATAGAAATCAATAAAAATAGCAAAATAGGAAAAATAGAAATAGAAAATAGAAAATAGAAAACAAAATTATTACAAAAACAACAAAAAATAGAAATAAAAAACAAAATTATTACAACAACAATAGAAAATAGAATTATTACAACAATAACAGATCGAAAACAAAATTATTACAACAAGAGTAAACATAATTATTATACCAACAACAAAAAAATTTAGAAACAGAAACATAAATAGAAAACAATAAAATTATTTACCACAACAACAACAACAACAAAATAATAGAACACAACAGTAGCATAATTATTGCAAAAGCAGAAAAACAACAAAATAGTAAAATAACAAAACAACAAAATACTACTAAAACACTCCCCCACAGTTAAAATGAGCATTGTCCTCAATGTAAACTTATAGGAACACAATACAAAGACAACACATGAAGCAATAACAACAAAGGAAGGGGTAAAATAATAACAACCCTCCATGGAATTCAGATCGGAAATTTTTGAATGAAAATTGAGTTGTGCTTAAGTACTTTTGAGAGTATTCTCTTTACTCTTGTCTTGCACAAGAAATCCAATTCTTATCAAACTTCTATGATACTTGTAGTGAATCTCTACAACCCCTTATCTAATTCCTAGGAATTAGTGGTGAGCAATTCCGAATCTCAATTTGTTTTTCTATTTTTCTTCTCTTAATTCTATATTCTTTGTTTTCCACTGTTAATTATTGATTATGCTTTAGTAGATTTTGATTGTGGATCCTAGGGTTGCATTCTAATACTAGGAATGTGTCATATGGTATTAGAGCTTTCAATTATCATCTAGTTGCTGGATTCAAGTAGAAATTGCAGCAAATACAAGAGCTACATTCGAGCTTCCATTTCTAGGTCAAATCCTTATTATCCTTGTTAGGTTTTGTTTGCCTAACACTTCTCGTACATGATTCATATTTTGTTAATTCCTTGTTTAGCCTATTTTTTGAAGTTTTAGGTCCTTATACTTAAAATTTAGGGATTTTCAATTTTACTAGTCATATGATGCAATTTTGTTGAGTTTATACATTGTTTTTGTTTGTTTGATGTTGATACGGAGATCTTGAAACTGATTTGAATTGCATCATTTTTGAAAATTGACTTTGTTGTTCTGTATATGTAAAGATTGAACTATATGTTTGTTGAATTTACGTGAGAAATTGTGTTAGAAAATATTGTAGAAGTTGCCAAAAAATTCATGGACCAAAAGTTGTGAAAAAAAGAGTTCAAAGAGAAAAAGAAAAAGAATGTTCATGTGACTATTTTATTGCGGTAAATCAAAGTATATGTACACAAAATAAAAAAAAAAAGAGTAAAAGAAAGTGAAATTTGAAGGTCTAGAGGCAACATTAATTTCACAATAACTATAGGAATCTAGTGAACTAGTTTTGGTGCATTCATTGTTGAACATTGTTAAACGTAGTAAACGTTTATACTTGCAATTAATTCCTGTGCATTTAATACTTGTTTTTTTACTTTTCCTTAATGTGTTCCTTAAATTCCTTGAGTTTAGCTTCTTTTTTTTAGCTTTTATTGCTTGTCTTTAAAATTCCTTATAGTATTGTCCTTGAGTTTTCTTTTCTTGTTTTCTCTTAAGAGTTTGTCAAGATTTACTTGGCTCTCACTTGTAGTGGACTTGCTTGATTTTAGAAAGTGATTTCTTGTGCAAGTTTTGAGTGAGGTTAAGTGGAAAAAGGCAAGAGAGAACACTAGAGAAAAGTCACAAAAGAGTGAAACACAAGTGTGGAGTGAAACACTTTAAGTGAGTGGTGAGCTAGTATTTGTTCTTGGCTAATCTATTATTTGTACTACACTAGTGTTCAAAAGGTTTGGCAGGTTTAGTTTAAGGAGAGAAAAGTGAAAAAGAAGTATGGAGGATCCAAACATAGATTGAGAAAATTTGTCTCCTAAGTCCAAAGACACAGTGAGCTATATGAGGGAGCTTGGAGAGAGGCTAGAGAAGGTTGGTAGAGGGCTGGACTTAGTCCAAAAAGACACTTGAAGTGTTAATGCCAAAGTAAAAGTCTTGAGCAAGGAAAAAGAAGAAAGGAATTAAATAGCGTCTTTTCGTGAGAATGAAGGAAATGTTGAAGGGAGGAACTCTAGTGATAGTGGGAGGAATTCTCAATACTCCAAGAGTGAAAGGCGTGACAAACATGATAAAAAAAGAAAGGAGTAGGAGGGAAGAGAGGAAAGAGAGACATGAGTGAAGAGGAAAGGAGCTTACGGAGGAGGAAATAGACATGACCAGATGTAAAATCCCACCATTTTTGGGCAATTACAATCTTGATACATATGTAGACTTGAAGCTCAAGGTGGAGTAGATATTAAACTATTTTATCCTCCATGGGCGAAAGGTTGCGAGGCTTGTCACCCTAGAGTTTGGTGACTATGCCTTAGTACGGTGGACACAATTGTTGGACGATTTGAAAAGGTGTGGGATTAGAAACCTGTGTGAGAATTGGGAGGCCTTAAAGCGTGTGATGAAAGCTAGGTTTGTCCCACCAACCTACACTAGGGACTTGCATGATAGGCTACATAGGCTTTACCAAGGGACTAGGAGCATAGAGGAGTACCATAAAGAGATGATGGAAATGAACTTGGTGAGAGCTCAAATAAGGGAGAGTGAGGAGGGCATAATGGCTTAGCTTTTACATGGCCTTAACAAAGAAGTACAAGATGATGTGGAGCTACAACATTATGAAAACCTGAGGGAGCTAGTCTATCAAGCCACTAAGGTAGAGATACATATCAGGAGAAGAAGTGCATCTAAAAAGACCTATTGGGGAAGTAGCAGCTGGAAAGGAAAGGATAAGGATAAGGACAAGGTTAGAAGCAAGAAGAGTCCTAACAAGGTAAGTGAAATCTCCATTGGCCGCAAGGCATTCATACCCACCCCTACACTTATATTGCTTAGTGCTAGCAGCATTAAGTCCTTCAAGTGTATGGAAAAGGGTCAGACAACCTCTGAATGTCCTAATAGGCGTGTGATAATTGTAAAGGAAGATGGGGAAATTGGGTGTGAGAGTTCTACTAGAGAAGCTAGCACAACCAGTGAGTTTGAAGTTTTGAGTGATGGATCACATTATGAGAAGGACTTATGGTAAGGAGGTTAATGAACAGCCAGGTAGGAGAAGAGACTGAGACACAAAGAGAGAAAATCTTCCATTCCAAGTATCTCGTATTGGGGAATCTGTGTTCAGTGATTATAGATGGGGGAAGCTGTGTAAATGTAGCTAGTGAAAGGCTTGTAAAGAAGTTAGCTCTTCCCACCACAGTCCACCCTAGGTTGTATATACTCTAGTGGATAAGTGAGAAGGGAGATTTTCTAGTAGATAGGCAAGCTGAGGTCGCCTTTACCCTTGGTGCTTATGACGATAGAGTCGTATGTGATGTAGTTCCTATAGAGGACACACACCTACTATTAGGGAGACCATGGCAATTTGATAGATAGGTGGTCCATGATGGAGTCACCAACAACTTTACATTCATGCATAAACCTCTGTCTCCAAGGAAGGTCCAAAAGAATCAATAGAAAATGAAAATAAAAAGGGAAAATTAGAGAAAACAGAGAGAGAAATGAAGAAAAAAGAGAGTAAGAGTGAAACCGAAAAGAAAAGGGAAAAGGGAAAAGAAACAGTGGGAGAGAAAAGCAAAAGTGAGAAAGAAAAGAGCCCTTCTTGAGTGGAAAAAGGAACAGGAAAGAGGAAAAAAGAAAGGAATTCATGCTAGTTAGCCATAGGGAGGTGAGAAGAGTCCTCTTGGCCAAGAGGGAACCCTTGTTTACTACATTTATTGATATGTTTCTACATGTTTTTCCTTCTATTACTATTGTGCCTACAAGTATGAACAAAATGCTTGAGGAGTTCTAAGATGTCTTTCCAAAAGATGTACCTCACAAGTTGCCACCCTTCAAAGGTAAAGAGCACCACATGGACTTAACACTTGGAGCCACTCTGCCTAATGGGGAAACCTACAAGATGAACATTGGGGAGGCAAAAGAAATTCAAAAACAGGTTGCTAAATTAATTAAGACAAGTTGGGTAAGAGAAAGCATGAGCCTATGTGCCATGCCTATAATTTTGGTACCCAAAAAGGATAATTATTTACTAACTCCTTTTAACTTTCACTTGTCTAACCTTCTCTTTTTATAGGTATGAAATAGGTTATGGAGGGCTTTGAACTTGGCATTCATGGCAAGCAGACTTTTGATCTTTACATTCCAAGATGCAACATGTCTCCAAAAAATGCTTGTGTAATTGTGCCAAGGAACCCATTGCCCTGTGCTAATGGCTTGCTGCCTACAACTTTTATTATTTCCTTGCATGTTAATCGTAAGCTCTTTGAACTATATGGTGTTTTGCAGCACGTTTGAGGAAATTATAAATTAATTCTTACTATTTCCTTTACTTTAAATGAACTGTCCTTTACTTGTGTGCATGATTGGTATAACTATGAAAGTAATAGAATATTATTTTTTCATGAAAATGTTTTATTGTACATTCGGTTGGGGTTGGAAACCTATGACCGAAATGAACTCCATGTGACTATGGGTGGATCATATTGTAAAATGCCTAAGAATAGTCTGGATGAATCTTTGAGCGGAGGTATTCATTGTGGACATTTACTATGGGTGCATAAATTCTTGGGGTTGTTTGAGAATTTTAAATCATGTCAAGATATTGTTGTTGAGCATTCTTTTAAGTTAGGTAAGAAAAATATATCTTGTTCATATGCAATCCCTAAGCACTTCTTACATTTGTTAGAATATTATATATTTGGCATTAGGAATCGTGAGGAGGATGCATCATTGACTTGCACATTTTCTAGTGTTTATGATTTAATTAATATAAATGTTTATATTTTGCATGGAGATTGTAAGTTGCATGATGTTCTTGTAAATAAACAACGTGATAAATGCCTTGAAACTATCACACTTGTTCTTAAGACGTTGCCTTTTATGTTATACATTGCATGACAAAGGATGGGTGATGGATTCTATAAATTTGTGTTTGATCCAGGTGGTCTAGAGAATAGTCAAAAAGGAAATAAGAGTCTTGTCTTTTTTGGGAATAAAGTCTCCATAGAATTAGGATTATTTTTTTTCCGTCAAATGTAGAGAATAAAGTCCACATAGAAATTAAGATTATTCTTTTTTGGTCAGTTGTAGAGAATAAAGTCTCCACAAACTTGTTTTTCAAAAGCCCATTTGTTCAATGGTTACATGATAGAGCTCGGTTGCACATGGAAAATGAAGGAGACTTGGTTTGGGTGCATGTGAGGAAGGAGCAATTTCCTCACCTTAGGAAATCCAAGCTCCTTGATAGAACACAAATTATACCTCGTATAAGGTCTTTAGATGGGTAGAATAGAATATAAATTATGATTAAGAATCATGTATTAGTTAAGATTTAGATTTCCAAGGATAAACTAAGGAAAAATACAAATCGAGGCTAATTTTCCTGCGAATATGATTGTGCATGGATCAAAGTTCAACATGAACCTGAGTATTATTCTTTTCACATTTGAAGTCAATGCAATTCTAATAAATGACCCACAGTCATATAACCAATTCAAACTATTGACTAGGAAGTTGTATGGAACACAAGTGGTGCTAAGATTGTGTCTCCACCAATTTTCTACACTTTAATAATAGACTTTCAGGATTTAGTCAAGAAACATATATTCGTAACAGTAACAATTAACATAAAAATGGATAAGTTTCAATATTATTGCATTCCCTGTGAAGATAGTTCATACTTCATATATCCACTCTTCAATTTCATCCAGTGAAAAATCAGTAAGTGACTTCCACTATATTTTAAATTTCATATAGGCATACTATACGAAATAGTCAGTAGGATAATACGAAATATTTTCATATTATTTCTTGTGATTCCGTTTGAAGAATGAAAGACTTCAGCAAGTGGAGAACAAAACACGTTCTACAACACCATCGTTCTGCAGAACACTCTAATCCCACAGAACACGTCTTAGAAACACTCTCAAAAGATAATCTAATCCCACAGAATAATAATTGAGAATAAAAAAATCGATCAAAGAGACAAATAAGATGAGATGATACGAAGAATCAAATTAAAAGCACACCAGCTAGGGCTAGGTTACAATACTTAGTATTATGAAAACACAAGTCTATAGAAGAGAGAGTTCTTGCCTGGGAAAAGTTACTTTGATTTGGTTTGCTTGCAAAAAAATGCTTCCTATTGTTTGAATCTGAAAAGGATGAAAGGGAGAGTGGGAGGGAGCGAGGTATATATATATATATATCTCACGACGGTAGGAAGAGAGGAGAAGACTATTTCGACGGTGGTGGGGCTCATTTTATTTTTTAATTTCTTAAATTAATTTTAATTTATTTAATCAATATAAAACATAAATAAAATATGTAAAAACTATCCAGTAAAACCAAATAAATTTAATTAAGAATATTTTTTTATATACATTAAGAATATTTTTTTATTATAGTTAAATATATTTTATTTATAAATAGAGATTATCGAAAGAATTTTGTAATATATTTTATTTTATTCTATTATAATAATTATTTAATGAAAATTTTTCCTATGAATTTTATTGCGAATTTTTCTATAAATTTTCTTGTGAATTATTTTGTGAAAAAAATTTATAGGTATTATTTTCTACGGATTTTAAATTTGTATGAAATATTTCCTGCAATTATTTATTTTCAAATAAATTCGTAGGAAGCAAAAAAAATCTACGACATTTTCTACCATTTTTTATCCGCAAAATAAATTTCCTACGATTATTGAAGTGGTAACAAAATTTGCAAAAAGTTTCTACGGATATATTTTGGTAGCAAAATTTGTAGGAATTTCTTACAAATTATATTCAACAGCAAAATAAATTTCCTACGATTATTAAAGTGACAACAAAATTTGCAAGAAGTTTCTATGAATATATTTTGGTAGCAAAATTTGTAGGAATTTCTTACAAATTATATTCCACAGCAAAATAAATTTCCTACGATTATTAAAGTGGTAACAAAATTTACAAGAAGTTTCTATAGATATATTATGGTAGAAAAATTCGTAGGAATTTTTTACAAATTATATTCAACAACAAAATAAATTTCCTACGATTATTGAAATGGTAACAAAATTTGCATGAAGTTTTTACGGATATATTTTGGTAGCAAAATTCGTAGGAATTTCTTAAATATTATATTCCACAGCAAAATTCAAAAATTTCTGCAAATTATTTTTCGTAGGAAAATTCACAAGTAAATAGCATATTTCTAGTAGTGTAATTTACTAATTTTAGCTAACAAAAATATTGTCTTTTTTTGCAGGTCAGAAGAGAAACTGAACAAATTCAAACCGATAAGGAGGTCGTCTCGGCCAAGACGAAACCCTCCAGGCCGACTCCATCCCAGTTAGAAGAAGACATCTCAAAGAGACCGGATGCATCTCGATCGGATGAAGTCGACTCCGTAATGTTGTCTCTATCATCAGCAGTCAAGATGTCGACTATTGTAGAGTCGGCTTTGAGACTGAAGGTGATATCCACATACCGACTCCAGAACCGGATGTCGATCACAAGGCAGACGCCGATCTCAAGGCAAACGTTGACTCCTCATCCAAGAACCAGATCCAGCCCAGCTATAGAAGGCCGACTCCACCAAAAGCAAGGTTCAAGCACGTGTAGAATGTAATTAAGCATGTGGGAGTTAGAAAAGTAGTTAGGGTTGTTATTTTTGGTAATTCTGTTAGATCAGGTAGTTAATTATGTTAAATTCGTTACTTTTGTTAATACGGTTATAGAGTTAGTTAGGGTACATGTATAAATAGGAATGTTTAGTTAAGTTCTGAGGTTAGCGAAACTTATCAAACACGCCCTATTCATACACACACTTCCTTTTTTCCCCTTACCACATCTTTTTTCAACGGTGCTTCAAAGATGCTCAGTCGGTTAAGTGGGCGTAAGACAAAGTTTGAGCTGAGCAGAGTTGCTAAAGATAGATTGACTAGGAGGGACATATTCGTTTGTCTTTACGACACACACTAGAGGGTACCGCCTCTCATGTTCTTTGTTCTCCTTTCGTTGAACACGGCAGCTACCATGGCGGTCGTTGTCGGAAGTTGATCATCATCTTTTCCATTTGATCCACTACATGTATCGATATTTTGGTTATTCAATGAATGACTATGTTTCTTTTGCTTGTATGTTTGTACTTTCTGTGAGAAAAATCTATTCTTGCCTACGATAATGCCTAGTAAGATTAGATCACGCTAGATTAGGAGTCGGTCGAAACCTATGCAAGCAACAATATAGATAATCATTAGATAATCTACGTCAACCAAGGGCTCAAAAATCCCTGCTACCTCGGAACCGCGGTTGTGTAACTCCTCAGTTGGTAATGGATGAATGTTAGGCAGTTTCCTTAGGAAGAAGGTTGGTGAGAAAGCACTCACATACTAGGAATATAGATATAGAAGTAATTCTTCACTTAGCTTAGTAATCTTTTACTTTTCTTTAAATTTCGTAGTTAATCTTTACCCTATCTTGCAAATTTACTTTTCCTATAAAAAAAAAACCCTTTTACAATTCTTGTTGAGTCTACATCCTTCGTCCCAATTTCACCCTTGTTCATCCTTACACCTTAGAGAATATTAGACCAAAAGTGTCCTTGAGAAGAATGACCTAGGTTGATCCTGTGCTACTTTAGCTTAGGAAAATCTAGTATTTTGATAGAGGAAATAATGACCAATCCTTAGAATTATCAAATTGGCGCCATTGTCGGGGACACACATTCTGTGTTCCTAAGTGTGCCAAGTCTGATAGAGAGTCGAACCTGAGTTAGGTATACCAAATCTATCTTATTCTTGATTATGTTTTTACTATAAGTCTTTCTCGTTGTTTTTTTTTGAAAAAAATGTTTTTCTTTCTTTTTGCATGATAAGATGTTTGCTGAAGTTCAATTGTAATTACCGTTTTTTTTTATAATAACTCCCTTATCTGTTTTGATTTTTGTAGTGTCAATAGTTTTCTTTTTAGCCGAGTCTATTTTCTGTTATTTTGTGTTTGAGTCTGTTTTCTTTTGTAATTTTCAAGTCTGTTGTGTTTCTATTAGTCTGTATTTTACTATTTTGTCAAAAATCAAGTTAAAATTGTTGTTTTAATGCATGCCGGGTCCTGGTAGTTCGAATTAATATGGAATTATTATCTCGCGCTCATTCTATATTTTCCCCTGGTTAATGCTATTAGGTTCAATTCAAATAATCTATGCAACTTCAACATCTCTTGGTCAATGTAATTTAAAAAAAAAAAGAATAGCTTAATCTTCGGTATCTCATATGAGTTTCTTAATTTTAGGAATTGGTTCTATAAGCAACACAGGTCTCAACGGGGCTATTTTAAAAATAAAGCCACCTACAGATGCTTTATGCCCAATCATTCCGGATAATGCTTGCATCCTCTATCTTACAACGACTACTGGCATAGAGTTAGCCGATGTTGAGACTTTCTAGATTAGATTTTGCATGTGCTAGAATTCGCTTGTGTAAGGTCAGTTTAGGTTGAGTTTGTATTGCATGTTTAGCCGAGTCCAAGTCTGTCACATTTTGTGCAGCCAACAGTTTTGAGTTCCCATTTTTGCTATAATTTTGTTTAGTAATTTTGAAAATTTTGTAAAATTTTCTTTGACTATATTCTGTAAATAATTTTCTATAATAAAGTCTTTTGTATTTTTGACATTTGTTGCATAATTTTTCATGAAATCTTGTGTTTTTCTTTCCGTTATTTTTTTTATATTTTGCATGTATTTGTCTTCTTGCATATCTGTCATTTTAGTCATTTAGGCGGAACTCCGCATTATTTTTCTCTGTAAACCTGTAATCAATTTATGCATATATTTCGATATTGTAGGTTGTGATTAAGTTTCAGTAAAATTTGGTGTTTTTCCTTGTTTCGTGCATGTGATTTTTCTGCATTATAACTGCACTTAGCCGTTGTATGTTAGATAGTAGCATTCATGACTAGGAAAAGGAGTTCTGGTAGTTTGCATCCTTTTAATCCTGAGATAGAAAAAACCTTGAACAGGATCAGGAAATCCAAAAACGTGCATATAGAGCATAGTAGTAATAGTTTTAGCTCCAAAATTGACAATTTTGAAATGAAGCCTGATTTTTCAGATAAGCCATTGTACGAGCCGAACCCAATGGAAAACAATAACAGGCTTTGAAGGAGCTAGTGACGCTGGATGTGTTGTACCAGTCATGGTGCATCTAGTATCCGCAGTTGGAGCCGACCCAGTCATATGAATTAAAGTTCGGACTCAGACACATGTTACCCAAATTTCACGGTCTTGCAGGTGAGGATCCACACAAACATTTGAAGGAGTTCCACGTGGTCTACTCTACAATGAGACCGCAAGGGATACCGGAGGACTACATAAAGATGAAGGTGTTTCCGTTCTCCCTCGACAGAGCAGCAAAAGATTGGCTATATTTGCAGCCAGTTATGTTCAACACATGGGGAGATATAAAGCGAATGTTCCTCAAGAAGTTCTTCTCAGTGTCCAGGATAGCGGCCATTCGGAAGGAGATCTGCGAAATTCATCAACACTCGAGGGAAACTTTGCATGAGTATTGGGAGAGGTTTAATAAGTTGTACACCACATGTCCGCACCACCAGATCAACGAACAACTGCTATTGTAGTACTTCTATGAAGGGTTGCTGATGATAGATTGGAACATGGTCGATGCAGAAAGTGGGGGGAGCCTTGATGGATAAAAACCCAACGGCACCAAGGCACCTAATCTTGAACATCGCAAGCAACACGCAACAGTTCGAGATCAGAGGAGGAGCATGCATCTCAAGGGTAGTAAGCAAAGTCAGCACATTTAACAGTTAGAGATTGGAAAACCAGTTGATAAAGCTCACATCTCTAGTGAGGCAACTCGCTGTTGGCCAGCATCAACAAGCCGTGCAGCAAGAATGCGAGATCTGTTCCTTGGTGGAGCACTCTACTGATATGTGCCCCACTTTGTAGGAGTCAGAGACGGGAAGTACATAATGCATTGGAGCATTAGGAAGCGAGCACCAATATGGAAGGCAGCCATATCCAAACCAGCAATTCGATAATCAGCAATTTCGGAGGCAACCATACCAATCGAATCCAAATTAGGTGCAGCATACATCACCAAGGTTTGGACCAGCCAGGACCATGCCGGGTCCGAGTCTAGCCAATTATCAGCACTAGGGACCAAGATACTAGGCACCACCATTCCGTCAACAACCGCATCAGCAATTGCCACCGTGGGAGAATAATCCCGCAATGGAGGACTTGATTTTACAATTTCAACAAAACATAACTACGATTATAGATGATTTAAAAATGGAAGTGGGACAATTGGCCGACACTGTAAGTCAAATGTAGTCGGCCGATTCCGAAAGTATACCCTTGCAAACAATCCTGAATCTGCAATGGGGAGGAGTCCACACCATGCAGCTACGAAGCAGTAAAGCGTTACCACAGCCGGACGAGCCTCAACCGAGTCCAAGACTAGCCGAATTCGAGACCGAATCGGGAGCCGACTCCCGGATGCAACAACCAACCAAGGACATTCCACTATCATTCCCCAACCGAACGGCCTCAGCAAGGAAATATGGGATCAATGAAGACTTGCTCAGACTGTTCAGGAAGATGGAGATCAATATTCCACCTCTCGATGCCATAAAACAAGTTCCCAAATACGCTAAGCTTCTCAAGGAACTCTGCATCCACAAAAGAAAGAAGATGAAGGGAGTCATCGAGACAAGTGGAGTCGTGTCAACGTTAGTCAAGCATGAAAATACCAATGTTCAGCAGATCTTGCCAAAGAAGTGTCAAGACCCAGGCATCTTCACGGTTCCATGCACCATCGGCAACTGTACGTTCATCTATGCAATGCTGGACCTTGAAGCATCAATCAACGTCATGCTAGTGTTAATATACAAATCGCTCAACTTAAGGGACTTAGAGCTGATAGGGATGGTGGTTCAACTTGCCAACAAGAGCGTTGTGCAACCCCTAGGCATTCTCGAAGATGTCCTCATCCAAATCAACAATTTGATTTTCCTAGAAAATTTCTATGTGCTAGACATTGAGGACAAAGCATCCGAAGAAGGATCTGCTCTGATTTTGGGACAACCCTTCTTGATGACAGCCAAGACGAAGATTGACGTTCATGTCGGGATCCTCTCAATGGAGTTTGGGAATACCTTCATGAAGTTCAATATCTTTGAAGCACTAAAGCACCCCGCTGAAGACCATTACATCTCCAGCATTGACGCCATTAAAGGACTCATTGAAGAAAATGCCCAAATAAGCACTGTTAGTGCTAACTTAGTTAATTTTGTTGATATTTTTGATGTAATCAATAAATTTTGTATTGAGGCAACAAAAGTTGATTTTGAAATGCTATCTCACATACTTCCTTTTTCATATTTCAAGGACTTTATTTCTAATATAATTCATTGCAGGATTGACGAAGTCCTAGAAACCTCCCAATATGCCAAATTCCTAGTTGCCGACATCCGTAAGCCTGGAGTAATATGGGTAGCCACTTTGGTGGAGATCAAGTCCGATTCCGGGATCAGATTCTAGAAGGCTGATAGGGTCGAGTCTGACTCTAAGGGTAAGAAGAAAGTCGAGACTGACTCCAACATACAGGAGCCGGTCGAGATCGAATCGATTAACCCAAATGAAGCCAAGATCATTCCCCATTGCCGACAGGAAGTCGGATCCGATTCGAGCCGGAAGGAGTCCCAACAAATAGAGGCCGAGTCTGACTCAAACAACTGAGTCCCGCTTTTTGACAGAGTCGGCCAACCAACTCCATTAACTCAAGAAAAATATGTTTCACCTCAACCCTAAACAATTGAGTTAAAGCCGTTGCCCGAGCATCTCAAGTATGCTTACTTGGGGATCATCAACAATTTTCGGTGATCATAACCAATAATCTTAGCGGAGAACAAGAGGAGAAGTTGCTAGAAGTACTCAGGAAACATAAGAAAGCAATCGCCTGGACATTAGCCAACCTTCCAAGGATCATGCACAAAATTCTATCGGAGAAGGATGCCCGACCAGTTAGACAATAGCAACGGAGACTGAATCCGACTCTACTAGATGTCACTAAAAAGGAAGTTACAAAGCTACTTGCAACTGGGATCATCTATCCCATCCCAAAGCAAATGTGTTAGCCATAGCTATATACATTTAAACAAACTCATACATTAATGCTGAGTAAACCTAATGGATTCAAACTATATAGACTTTAATCATGTGTCTAAGTTCACCTTTGGGTTATAAATAAATACATTTTCATATTAATAACAATGTCAAACAAATATATTTTAATAGGCAATAAATCATATTATATTCTTGACTTGTATGTTATCTTTGGATATACACACTCAAGGATGAAAACAAATTCTTAATATCATTAATTATAAGCAATGGTTCACCTTTGAATAATCTATATATGCCTTATAATTAACTTTTCCATTCAACCCAAACATACTAATCTTGTATCATTATTATCCCAATCAATCATGTATTTCAAAATTACGAACTTCATATTTTTTATTACTTTGTTGATTATCAAATCTTACATTAATGTATAATTCTAAATTATTAATATATGTAAAAGCAATTTAAAAATAATGCAATTCTATTCTCTATGCATGTGACGTGCAGGCTATAATATATCAATGCAATTCCCGTATGCCATAAAATCATAACCTACATCACCAAGCATTTTCTCGATAATACATCTAGTAAAGGTTATACATATACAATGCATCCAACGTTTCAAAATAGAAAAACAAAGTAAAAAGACAAGTATTGTACAAGTGCTCTCTTAGTGTTTCTCTAGAAGTTACTTGTGCATGAAAGATCCTGTCTCCACCCAATCGACTATGCTCTTTATGCCTCCTTTTCAACTCCTAAGCATCAGTTCCCCCATGAAGGGCCTATCAAGTCCTATCCTCCTCCTATCTCTAGGTCTTGAATAGCTACAAATAAGGAGGGATATATGATAGTTCCCAAGCCTCAAGCAATGCACATCACCATATGCTTCTGTTAGGCGGCGTCACCTGCAAACATTAATTACTTCAATGTACTTTCGTTAGTTTCCTTAGCTAGGCGACTGACTCCTCGACTTGCTAAGTCCCAGATGTGGGAGGTCGACTGGTACACAACCCCTCAAGCATTGAACATCAAAGAAAGGGCTTTAACTTTGCTTTAGATGGTGGTCATGTCTTTTCTCATGGTTAAGCAGTCGGTCTGATCGACAGGTACCTTATTAAGTCGGGTGACTCATAGATTCCCCGTAGCTGCGACACCTGGCTGGTGGTGCCTGGGATTCATCGCATGCCATCTCATCATTGGCTTTAGAATGATGCCTCAGTGCCATAATGGGGTGGTTGGCACTTTCATGTTTTAATTTCAACTAGTAATAGCCTGCCCTAAAAAGTTTACTTGCTAAGGTTTGGCCTCCTATATGTGATTCGTATACACCCTCGTACACTTCTTGTATCACATACTCGGCCTTGTTAGTGTCTAGGCACTTGAGTAGTGGAAAGGAGAAGCCCCTCCTGTACAAGTGTTCGTCTACGAGAGTGTATTTGGATGCTTCCCTTATCAACTTCCTGGCTAGAGCTGCCTCTCTTAAAGCGACGTCCCTTTTGAAGTATTCCAAAAGCGGGTCTATCCACGTCTTTCTCGTCTCCATATAGTACACCCCTTGTTCTTCCACCGTCAACTAACCGATTTTTTCATGGATAATTGATCAATTATTCCCACCTCTCTAGGTGCTAGCCAGCTTTGATAGTAAGTCGGCCCTCTCATTTTGTTTACGGGGGACATGCAGGAGTGCGAATTTTTTGAATGAGGCTGCCAACTTCATCGCTCTATCCCAGTATTTGATCAATTGAGGATCTTTGGCTTAATACTCTCTATTTACTTGGCCTGTGACTAGTTTTGAATCGCTCTTAGCTGTTAAAATCTGGGCTTCTAGATCCTTGACCAACTTCATCCCGGCCAATAACACTTTGTACTCAGCTTGGTTGTTACTGACCTTAAACTCAAATTGCAATGATTGCTTGACCAAGACTCCATCAAAGCCCTCAAGGATGACTCCTGCCTCACTTCCACTTTGATTGGATGCTCCGTCGAAGGACAAAAACCATTCCCTACCTCCATTGCCCTAGTGCGCTACTGGGGCTAATTTTGTTATGAAGTCAGTCCATGCTTGCGCTTTGATATAACCTCTTCTTTCGAAGGATATATCAAACTTGGACAATTGGACACTCGATCCCACCATTCTCCCGGCCAAGTCCGACTTCTGCAGTATCTACAGGATGGGTATATCTATCCGAACAATTATATGATAGCCTTGGAAGTATGAACGAAGTCTCCTCGAAGTGACAATGAGAGTGAGGGTGGCCTTTTCTATCTTCTGATATCTCTTCTCTAGTCCCTATAAGACTCTACTTATAAAATAGACTAGGCACTGGTCTCCTTCCTTCTCTTGGACAATAATTGCACTGATAGCATCATCAATCACAGATAAATAAACGAGAAGAGGGGTACCTAGGATAAGCCTAGTAAGAAAATGGGGGCCACCGGCATCGCCTTTATTTTCTGGAAAGCTTCTTCGCTCTCCTCTATCCATAGGAAATTTCCACCCCTCTTCAAAGTATGAAAGATGGGCAAGGCCGTTTCGATTGACCAGGATAAGAATCTGGACAAGGCAGTGATTCTTCCAGCCAATTGTTGCACCTCTTTGACATTTCACAGACTCCTTATGTTAATGATGGCCTAACGTTTCTCAAGGTTAGCCTTAATCCCCCTTTCAGTTAACATAAAACCCAGAAATTTTCCCGCCTGGACACCAAAAGAGCACTTCTTAGGGTTTAACTTGAGTTGATCTTTTCTTAAATTTTCAAATACCCTTTACAAGGCATTATAGTGTATGTTGGTCGTTGTCGATTTTACCACCATGTCGTCAACTTAGGCCTCCACGTTAGTTCCCATAATGTCTTTAAAAATATTGTCCATTAGATGTTGATAGGTAGCATCTGCATTTTTTAAGACAAAAGGCATTACCATATAGCAGAAGGTTCCTGAGTCGGTGATGAAGGTGGTCTTGGGCTCATCCTGCAAATGTATTCTTATCTGGTTGTACCCTGAGTAAGCGTCCATGAAACTTAGTAATGTGAAGCTTGATGCTCGATCTACCAATCGATCTATGTTGGGAAGCGGGTACGGATATTCAAGTTGGTATAATCTGTGCACATCCGCCACTTGCCACTAGATTTTCATACCATGACTACATTAGTAAGCCATATAGGATATTATACCTCTCTAATGAATCCTGCCGCCAATAACCTGTTGGTTTCTTCCCTGGTCACTTTTTGCCTCTCCTCTCCCAATCTCCATCTCCTTTACGCAAACCGGTTAGGCTCCTGTGCTGTAGACAAACGATGGCATATGAAATTCAGATCAGTGCCCGACATGTTAGCCAGACACCAAGCGAAGACATCCCTGTTTTCAGTGAGGAAGCATATGAGCTGGTCCTTTGCTTCTTTGCCCAAAGTTGTTCCTATTTTTATTCTGTGGGAGGCAGAGGGGTCGATCTGGACCTTCTTCAACTCTTCAGCAAGACGTGGTCTTTGATCCTCAAATTGATGTCTTGGATCCAAGTCCAAGTCCAGGAAGTTGGCAACGACTCCTTCGCCACCTGAGGGTTATGACCCTACCCTCAAGCTATCTTCGTAACACTTGCGGGCTACCTTTTGGTCGGCCCAAATGACTCCTACTTCCCTTCTGACAAGGTATTTCATACATAAGTGTGGGGTGGATACCACTGCCCCTAACCTATTCAGAGTAGGACGTCCCATGATCAGGTTATAGGAGGCCCATGTGTTGACCACTATGTATAGGACAGGTATGCTCTACGTGTCAGCTCCCGTCTCGAATGTAGTCTCCAGCTCCACTATTCCCCTTATCTCAACCTACTCACCAGCAAAACCGAACAAGGTTCCCAAGCATTCCTTAAGAATGGATGCTAGGAGTCCTAACTTTTGAAACGTTGACCAGTAAAGGATATTAGCCGAACTTCCCTAGTCTATCAGGACCCTCTCTACTTTATACTTCATGGTTATGACAAAAATCACCATGGGATAATCTTGTTGAGGGGGAGCATGCCTCAAGTCCTCATCATTAAATGATATAACTGGGCTCTACACATTGTCAATTTCAACCTGGACGAATAGGATTTCTCTGGTTTGCCTTTTGCTTGTGGATGCTATTCGACCTGTCTCAATGTTGCCTCCTAATATGGTGGTGATGGTTTAGCAATAGGAGGTGTTAGGTTGTTGTCTCGACTTACTTCTCTCCCTCTGCCTTTCTCCCTCTCTCGTCTCATCTTGGCCAGCTCACTACTACCCCTCATCTACTTCCTTCTCTGGCTTGCCTTGGTTTGCTAAGGTCCCATTACCTTTATTTTGGATGAACTGGCCCAAATGCCCCTATTGGATCAATCTTTCAATTTGGGCCTGAAGGGTCCAACATTCCACTATTGTATGACCATGAGCCCTGTGAAAATCACACCACTCGTCCTGTCTTGATCCAAGCATCCAACCATTTGGTGTTTATGGGAAATCCAAAGTTAGGTATGGTATACCTCCCGTAGTATCTACGCTTTCTTTAAGTTTGGTGAAGGACTAGACGTTGTTGTCGTGGGTTCGAGGCTAGATTCGATAACTCGCCTCTCCTTTCGCTCCGCCTAAGGTACCTTGCTTCATCTCCTAAGGTACCAAAGGCTGACGTTTTGCTTCGAGTTAGTCAGCGAGGTCTGCTTTAGCCTCTATATGTTTCTCTGCCTAAGCCCTTATTTTCCCTATATTAGACTGCCGCCTCAATGCCAACACATCACTAAACAGCCCAGCTCGTAGCCACTTTTGAAAGGCCTTGACGAAGAACTTTTGGTTTAGGTCATTTACCCGAACAGTGGCATTATTAAACCTGGCGAGGTAGCCTTTCAAGTTTTCCCCCTTTGCTTGCCTTATGTTGAATAAGTTGGCCACCTCTAATTGTTTTGCCTTATTAGCTGCGAACTGCGAAACAAACAGGGTGGCTAAGTCTTTGAATGATTGGATAGTTTGAGTAGGAAAGGTCGATAGTCATTGCATGGCCACTTCTTTGAAGGTGCCTAGGAACAACTTACAGCTAAGGGCATCACTCCCTCCACTGATGTACATCTGAGTTTGGAAGGCTTGTAGGTGAGCATGGGGATTTTGAGTGTCATCAAATGGATCCACCACCAGCTCTCGAAAGTTGGCTGGGATGGGGGTCCTATCAATCTCCTCGCTGAAAGGTTGTCCATAAAATGCATGGGTGTCACCCATTGACTGTGCTGGCCCCTCAGCCCTTTCTGCAGCTGCTTTCATGGCGGCCAGCTGCTGGTAAAGCTCCTCCTCCCTCTGTTCGGCCATCTTCATAGCTTCAAGGTGCCGCTTCTTCGCCTGATGATGTCACTCCTCTACCTCCATTTGACGTCTGACTGCCTCCGCATTGAGTCATGATTGCTCATTGCCCTATCTTGTAGAGAAGTCACTGTGCGAAGTAGCTATTGTAGGGTGTCTTTTTCGCCCTCATTGGTAGAACTTGCTTGGTTCCTGGTTATCGACATGGTCACCTTCACTCCTCATTTACTGCTTTCGCTCTTGCTCTCTTAAACCTGTGAGCATCGAAAAAAGTTTTCTCGAGGCCCCATGGTGGGGGCCAATGCACAGGTGCTCTCTCAATTTTTCTTTGGAAGTTGCCAACTGGCTATGCTCTTTTATACCTCCCTCTCTCCTCCTAGGTGCCAATTCCCCCCTTATGGGACCTGTCAAGTCCTGTCCTCCTCATGTTTCTAGGTCTTGAGTACCTACAAATAGGAAGGGATATATGATAGTTTCCAGGCCTCGAGTAGTGCACTTCACCATATACTTCTATCAGGCGGCATCACCTGCAAACATTAATTATTCCAGTGTACTTTCGCCAGTTTCCTTGGCTAACCGGCCAACTTCTTGATTTGTTGAGTCCTAGACGTGGAAGGCCGATTGGTACAAGTATATATGGAGAAAGAATGGTATCCCTAACTAAACTTTGATACCAATTATAAGAAAATTCTATTGTTAGATGTAATTTCTTAGGGTTTAATATATAAAAAAATTACACTCCAGAGATCTTAGATAATATATTTCTCACTTCTATTATACTATGAAATTTCTATCGTGAAGTTTGGGAACTTACTCAAACCTATATTGTAATCTTCTTTTAAGCATCGTTCATATTTCTCCTAAAAATATTCCTCTTCGAAACACTTTAGTGACTTTTTCCCTTACTTTTATGTTCTTTTACCGTCTTACTTGAGAATTTCAGAGTTAACAGAGACGTGAGATTTAAAAGAGGAAAGTTATCTTTATGTGAAAACTAACTTCTTTTCTAATAACCTATCAAATCCTTTATCTTTAATCTCAAAATTATTCATAACTAAGTGAGAAGTAAGGAATTTATTTTAAAACTTAAAAATGACCCTCGATTATTCTAATACACCTTTTCATTAATCAATATTAGAATAAAATAATCTATCAGTCCCTTATAGGTGGTTAGATGGGTGAATATAATCAAGGATGTGGAAATAGCTTAATCAATTTATAGAGCATATTATTTCAACGGTTTGAGGCAGGGAAAGTGTTGGCAAGTGGATATTGTATTCTCTAAAGATTTTACAATCATCACTTACGGTTTAGATGCAATGTGAAAATCTCGTTCTGGTTTGTGACTGTCAACTGCTATATTGGGTAACATAAAGGAGAAGTAACACACTTGTCTTTCATCTTGTCGTGGCAATTAAGTTTGATTGGTATGCATTTTTTCAAAAGAGGATAGACTTTTGGCTTAGAGGGTCAACATTGGTGGGTGATTTTTAGATTGCACTTTCTGATTGCTGTTAATTTTGGATTGCATTCTATCTATGATCAGATGCTGAATATACTGGTTTTATATTTTAGTGTTGGTGGTTGTTTCTATAAATACCAGATTTAAACTTGGTCTGCTAAAAGCTTCATGTTGGTTTGGAAATGAGTCTGTAGAAGCTGCATCGATCAAACCTCATTGGACCTCCAACAGTACTTTGCGTCAGATCATGTTGTTGTTATCAATCAGTGCTATGCCTTTTTACTTTAGCAAATAATTATAGAGGTCTACTTTAGTTAGATAAAATTGGCCAAGAATTCTCACGGTGTTGTTTTATAATTAACTTAGTCTTATTTGGTTGAAGGCGCAGGTTGGTTACACTAAAAAACTCAACTTTATTGTACATCATACTCGTTTGTTGATAATTTTGAGCAGTTCTTATGCCTAAGATTATCTTTACAAAATCTTTTGGCTTATAGAAAACATGAACAACTAACAGAATTTAGAACAAAATCTCAATCACTAAAAAAAGAATGAAAAATGAAAAATGAAAATAAAAATTTAGTACAAGATGAAGTATAAGAAAATCCATGAATTGAAGCTCTCCTAGAGCACAACTTTATTAAAGAACCTGTAAAAATCCAAAACTCGGACTCTCTCTCGCAGTAAGAACTTGAATGTGTTTGGATCCATGCATGCTTAATCTAAATTTTCTACTATATTTCATCTTGATTTTTGAGTTGAGTTGATGAAAGAATCCTCTGCTGGTGTATAATTATCACTCTTAAAAATATGTTATTTACCTGCAAAATTTCTTAAAAAAATAATTTGTAAGAATTGTTATTTACTTGCGAAATATGTTATTCTTATAAATTTTGCTACCAAAATATATCTGCGGGAACTTCTTATAAATTTTGCTACCACTTCAATAATTGTAGGAATTTTTTTTTGTGGATAAAAAGTAGTAGAAAAATTCATAAATTTTTTAGCTTCCTACGAAATTTATTTAAAATAAATATTTACAGAAAATATTTCATACAAATTTAAAATCCGTAGAAAATAATACCAACGAATTTTTTCACAAGAAAAATTCACAAAAAAGTTCTCCATTAAATTAATAACTATTATAATTGAATAAAATAAAATAAAATAAAATATATTATAAAACTAAATTTATTAAGTTGAACATATTATCTAATCATTATATAATAAAATTAGTTACATTGCATAGTTATTATGAAGTAAATAAAATTAATATATCATTATATATTAACTATTTAATTAATTTTTATTTTTCATAATATAAAACTATTTTATTTCATTTTTTAAACTTAATTTTTATAATTTTGTATCTTTATTTTGGTATGAGAAAGTTTATACAATACAACTTAAATTTGCTTTTTTTTACATATGATTTTTCTTGTATATTTTTATGTAGATTTTTGTGTGTGAATATTTTTTAAAATGATTTCTTAAGGGTATAATAGAAAAAAAAAATATATATATATATATATATATTCTTAAAATAAAAGTTAACTTTATTTCATAAAATTGGAAGAGTTTCCTTGGTAGTATGCAAAATTAAGAAAATATAATTTTTTTAAATATCAAATAAATTTCTAAATTTTATTGTTTAATTTTAATTTAAGTCCTAAATCTATTTTTTGACCACCACCCCCTCGGCGCGCTATTTCCTGTTTGTTATCTATCATTCTATCTCTATCAGAGAATTTGGCAATACATTTTGTAGTACACAAATACAACTATCATTGATTGAAGTCAGTTCATGAAATGAGATGTTAGATTGACATTTATAAAAAAATATCGCTTGACGTCAATTTTAAAAATATACATAAAAAAGTAGTATTAATATAGATAGAAATAGGTTTTTATTTGAGTATTAAATAATAAAAATAATATATACACTAATAATATAAATATTTATTATACTACAAATTCGATACAAAGTATACAATTTATTAAAGGAAAACTCTAAAGATATTCCTCATAAGAGATTGTATTACTTGCCACTCATCCCTAAACTACAAAGACAATATGCGTCTATGAGATCTGTAGAGCACATGAGATGGCACTATGAAAATTATACGAAAGAATGTGTCTTGTGTCATCCTTTAGATGAGGAAGCTTGGAAACACTTTGATCAATTATATTCTGAATTTGCCTTAGAACTTCGAAATGTTAGACTTGACTTATGTGCTAATGGGTTTACTATTTTTAGCCAATCAACAATACCATATTTTTATTGGTCTGTAATTATCACACCATATAACCTACCTCCAAAGCTATGTATGATGACTCCTATATGTTCATGACTTTGATCATTCTAGGTCCACATAATCTGAAAGGAAAAATTGATGTGTTTTTACAACCGTTGATAGATGCATTGTAACAATTGTGGAGTGCTGGTGTAATAACATATGATCCCTCAAAAAAGAAAAATTTTCGATTGAGAGCTGCACTGATGTTGACAATAAATGATTTTCTTGCATATAGGATGTTGTCTTGGTAGAGTACTGCTGGAAAATTTGCATGTCCCATATGTGTGAAAAAATCAAAAGCTTTCACGCTGAAACATAGCAAAAAAAAGTCTTGGTTTTATTGTCATGGTCAGTTTGTACCTCATAATCATGCTTTTAAAAGAAATAAGGATGCATTTTATAAAAATAGAATTGAGAAAAATGAACCTCCTTCTAGGTTAAGTGGTGAATAAGTGTGGGAAATGGTTTCGAACATTTCTAAGATAATAGAAGTTGGGATATGCAATGTTCCAAGTCGTGGTAAATCTAATAATTGGACCAAAAGAAGCATATTTTGGGATTTGCCATATTGGAAATACAATCTAATGAGACACAATCTTGATATTATGCATATAGAAAAGAATGTCTTTGAAAATGCATTCCATATCGTTATGGATAACAACGAGAAAACTAAAGACAATGAAAAGACAAGATTGGACTTAGTAGAGTATTGCAATAAAAAGGAGTTATTGTTGAAAATAAATCCTAATGGGAACTATGTAAAGCCTAAAGCCAAATTTTGTTTATTGAATGAACAAAAGAATGATGTGTGTGAACGGGTGAAGGGGTTGAAGATGCTCGATGGCTATGCTTCTAATATTTCTAGATGCGTAGATATAAAATCTACAAGATTGTTTGGGATGAAAAGTCATGATTGTCATATTTTTATGGAATGTCTACTTCCAATCTTTTGAGTGTTCTTCCTGAACCAATATGAAAGCTCTTAACTGAGCTTAGTAAATTCTTCAAAGACTTGTGTTCAACAGTGTTAAGGAGTTTTGATAATAGACATATTCTAGAAGTTTCTTATCAAATGCATGAATCACAAGTCAATGCAACAATTGAGGATGACCTAATTGAACACCTACGAGATGATGAGATTGATGGCAAAGAGGTTGATTTGCAAGTAAATGATGAAGAAAATGATTTCATTGATGACGAACTTGAAAAAGAGGATGATTTCATGAATTATGAAGATGAGGAAAAGGATGCTTTCGTTGATGAGGATGCTTTAGTTGATGAGGATGTTTTAGTTGATGAGGAAGAGGGTGATGATTTCATTAGTGATAATGAAGAGGATGATGATTTCATCGATAATAATGAAGATGAAGAAGATTAATGTTTTTTTATTATTTGTTTACTTTGAATGTTATTATTCTTGAAATACATTTTGTGTATTGTTAACCATTATTGCTATATTTTATAAAATTATGTTATTCCTTTCACATGTGTATTATAATGATAATATATCTTATTTGTGATTATCTTATTTGTTATTTGTTATTTTTTATCTTATATTGCTTTGGATGTTGTTATTTCTTACAAGTAGATGTCAGATTCTACTAAAAAGTTGAAAAAAAAAGAAGCGTGCACAATTTCATATACCATTGATAATATCATCATCTAGCCTTTAAGCTTATGCCAACCAAGTCACTCAACCCCAATCTACCCAACCACAACCTACTCAACCTCAACCTCAACTCACTCCATCTCAACATCCACCTCCATCTCGACCTTCACCTCCACCTCTACCTCCACCTCGGACCACCCAATCTCAACCTCCACCTCTATCTCCAACCACCCAATGTCAACCTCCACCTCCACCTCAGACCACCCAATCTTAACCTATCCCTACTCAAGTCTTTCATATGCATGAATACCCAATGGTCAATAAAGTTCCATCTTCTTCATCTAGTCATGTTAGTGAAAATAACAGTGGACACAAAATCTTGATATTTCCAAAAGATGATAGGTGAGTCATTTTATTTTCTTATCATATATGAATTTTAGTATTTTTTTTCTTATTATTCATTCATTTTTTTTTTCAATAAGTTTGACCTACACAAGTTAGTGGTTGGAACAATTTCCTCAATCATTCATAGTAACTTGGAAGAGGCAAAACCATCATGGAAGAAGTTATCAATAGATCAAAGAGACCCATGGTTTGACATATTTAAAGTAATTAAATTTCAAACTTTGATTAAGAAGATTCTAGTATTTATAATATTTTTGAAAATGTGTCTAACTAATATTTTTTTCTTGTCAAATAATGCAGTCAAAATTTACATGGCAACCTCAATATAATGACATGGTGCAACATAAATTTGAGAAAAGAGGTGCATCTAAAACGACTCAACTAATGCAAGAAGTTCAAAAAGATTTAAATAAAAAATCAATTTGGATGGGAGACGGTGTATGGGCACAATTGAAGGCAAATTGGGAGTCTTCAAGTTTCAATAAAAAAGTGTGAAACAAATAGAAGAAATTGTGAGTCTATGGATGGTGCATCTCTTCACACTGGTGGATCAATTCCTCATTGTTTGCATTGGAAGAGAATGGTATTATTAACTTTTTGTTATTTTTTATATTTTAGGTTCTAAAATTAATGACATTAAAATTTCTTTTATCAAAGGAGGCAAAGGGGATAAATCCATTATTAAGTGAGTTTTATTTTTGCACCCATCGTAAAAAGGATCAAAGTTGGGTGGGTCCTCATGCAAAACCTACTTACGTAAGTTTTTATATGTCTAGCGCTACCATAATATCTGCCATCATTCTTATATTTTTGCTATTATTCCTCTCTTTATATGAAATTCAAATAGGTTTGAGCATACTATGTAGGTAGTCATTATATTATGTATCTCTAATATTTTTCTCCCAACTGAAATTTTTATGATGTAAGAGAAGTTTGAAAAAAGAAAATTTGAACTATCATCTCAAAATTCAACATTTGCACCAGGAGAAGATGGAGTTGACAGTTAATCGCCCATAGATCACATGCCTTCTGATCTTGATATATGGGTAAATGTAGTTAAAAAGAAAAAAAGGAAGGATCTCTGGACTTGGATCTATAGGAAGAACAATGATTTTTCTTCATGTCAATCATCAAAGTCTTCTACTAGTTCAGGAGATGTTGATGCTTTGAAGTCAAATTCAAACATTAAATAAATCACTGCAAAGACAAGAGTAAGAGAACTTTGAAATAAGACATGAGTTAACTGAGAATAGGAAACAAGTACATACTTTAATGCAATATTTAGGATTTCTTAGCAGTTCTTCTTCTCATCCACCTTCATCTCCTCAACATAGTAATGAAAATGAAGACGAAGATTATAATGAAGATAGTGATCATACCAGATAGGATGGTTTTTTATATCTCACTTTATTTTTTGAAAGAGGTATGTGGCCTTAACGCATTTTATTTGTATGGTTGGTTGTGATTTCTCTATAATCTACACGTGGAATTTAACTAACAATTGGCTCTTTGTTTTATTTTATTATGATGTAGGACATGCTTCACAGGACATGGTCCACTTGGATCCTTTCTTAGGAATATGATTTTGCCTAGGAGGTTTTTTGTTTGAAAGGCTGAACCTTTGGATAAAGCTAACAACTAGTTTGGAAATTTGACTTTTTTTAATGAAATTGGAAATTTTAGTACCTATGAGCTTGCTTGAGTTTTTATTTTTTATTTTTGATGTGGTATATTGGAAAAATAGAGTATCTCTTACAGGTCTATATTTTGTGAGATTTGTGGTTGAATATGTGACGGTTCTTCTGGTTGTTTATTGCTCAAAAAGTAAAATTCAATTATGTTTTAAGACATTCCATGGAATTAGAATCAGAAATATTTCTCTAAAGTTAGGTAACGATTTAGGGTTTTACTCTTATATTTCTCTAAAGTATTTTCATTCAAATATACTCTTATTATGAGTTTATAAAAAAAATAAAGCACTTGAAGATAAAGCACTATTTTGGATGCTTTTGTATCATGAATAACTTGTAAAGAATATTGTATAATTTGTGTCATCTTAGAAGGAAAAAGAAAAATTTTAATTTATTATGTCCTATAATTACTTCTCTTTCAGGATATGTAATTTAATGTAATTGTTTCTTTGATATATATATATAACTCTATCTCATATAGAAAAAATTAAAAAAAAATTAAGAGGAAGGAAGTTATTCCAAAAAAATAACTTTAAAAGAGTTACTCTTTTTATTTTCTTTAATAAATATTTTTAGGACAAAAGAGAAATAATATAAAAAAAAAACTAGAAGTTAGCATTTTAGAAAACATTACAAGCTTTTAAAAAAATTATTTAACAAAATAGATCTAACAAAATTTTTAGTTAATAAAAAATAAAAAACTAGGTAAAATAAAGCATGAAATATAATCAACTAATGTTTAATACAATGTTTAAAGAAATTATTATCAAAACAAAAAATAATTAACATAAATTTACGATGTGGATGGATGTATATTTATTAATACTGAAATTTCGATCGTAATGTCACATCAACAATTGTCTTTAATATTTATAAATTTGATAAAAATTTTAAATACTACAAAAAATATAAATTTTAATTTATATGAACATTCATTAAATTAAAAAATTTATTAAAAATTTGTTATATTTTTAATTCAAAATAAATTTGCAAAAGTTCCTGGAGAAGCACAATGTGTAAGAAAATTATTTAGAAATAACAAAATTCCCAAGAAATATATCTACGGATTTTCATACGAAAATTTTTGCAGGAAATGCTCCTACAAAAAAATATACTATCGATTTTCCTATGTAGTTTCCTACATATTTTCCTACGAATTTTCCTGTCAATTTTTTTGTGAATTTCCCTACAAATTTGCCTGTGAATTTTCTTACAAATTTTCCTGTGAATTTTCCTGCTAATTTTCCTATGAATTTTCCTATAAATTTTCCTGTGGTTTTTTCCGCGAAATATATCTGCAGATAACTTTCTTGCCAATTTATAATTCGCAAAAAAGAGTTATCCACCAAAAACTTTCCTGTGAATTTGAAACCATAAGAAAACATATTTCCTGCAGAAAAAAATAGCACATTTCTAATAATATTTAACATGAATAACTTGAAAGAAAGATGAAATGCTTTATAGGAGTCGAAATGCAACAAAGTTTCTAAAGATATGCATTTGTGTCAACAGAAGTATGCTCAAGAAATACTTGACGTACAGGTTCGGAATGGGAGATACAATTGTGTTCTAAATTCGTGTATTAAATGAGTAAGTCACTCCAGAAATTGCAGGAGTACTGCTAGCCGAACAGTCATGCAAATTTTGTTGTTATTATTATGTATAATTACCAATCATATGTAGATATGATTAGAAGATGATATAATTAATGTTGGCTATGTATTTTAATTAGATTAGAAACATCATTGTGTCCTTAAAAGAATTATTTAAATTATGCCTTATATTACATTTAATTGAGGGACCTAGTTATATTTTAGGTTGAGTTCAATATTACCCGTCAGTACGATTCTAAATGAAGAAGCATCTCTATATATATTTGTACATTTTATATTTTTTAATTAATAATTCGTATGTACTTTTTTGGCATTTTTATTGAATCTAAAATATAATATAGGATGTGTAACTTATAAATTAGTTAAAAATTTATAAGCCAATTAAAAGTTTATAAATTAGTTAAAATTGAAAAACTAGCTAAAAATTTTTAAGTTAGGAATTAGGAATTGAAAAACTAAAAGTTTATAAGCTATTTAATAGAATTAAAAGTGTTTAGTAAAATTAGCTAATAAATTATTTGATAAAAATATGGAAGGATGGAATAAAATGATATATTTAATTATTTGGTTATAAGTTTATATGTGGAAACTATCAAGTGAGAAAATTGGATGTAACAAGAGAAGATAAGTAAATCAGGTTATTACAATCATATATTAATAGTTATGATAAAAAGTTATTGATGATCATATGACTACTTTAAAATGTCACAAAACTTTGTGATTTTGTCGTAATCATCTATGAATAATTGTATAGTCCAACTTATACATAGAGAGGAAGAGAAAAATGCTAGGTGAACTCTCTTTTATATGCTCTCCCTTCTATTGGTTGGAATTTATTAGAAACCATAAATATTGACGTGACTCACTCATTTAATGAGTCTTTATTCATAATTATTGGTGGGTTCTACCAATATTTTGATTTCTAATAAATTTTCAATAGTAGAAAGAGGGTTAGAGAAAAGAATGTCTAATAGAGTGTGGCTAGCATTATATATATATATAAGCGACTCTTATGAGAACATTTGCTTTCGTGAAAATATGAGAACAAACAAATAACAACCATTAAACCAAGACTAAAAATAATGGATTTATTAAAACTCAATTATAAATATCTCTTATAAGACCACCAATATCACTTTCACCATCTCCATTACTACCGTCGTCCCCACTACCATTACCATGGCAACAGTGGTAGGGACGACAATGATGGTGGGACAACAACAATGATAGGGTAGCAATGGTGGTGATAATGACAACAATGGCAATGGTTGTGATGTAGTTGATGAGGGTTGCGAGGGTGGGGAAATGGTGATAGAGGTAGTAATGACAATGATGTCAACAGTGATGGGGTCGACGATAGTGGTGGTGTTGGGGAGTGTTGATAGTGGCGATGACCATGGTAGTAGTGATGACAAAGGTAGTGGTGATGGTCGTGGAAGTGGTGATGGTGATAGTGGTAGAAGTAGGGGTAGCACGACATGAACAATGATGTTTATAATTGGATTTTAATATTAGTTGTTTATTATTTTTAATCTTAATCCAGTGGTTATTATTTGTTCTCATGTTCTTATGTTCTCACGTAATAACCATTGGATCAAGATGAAAAATAATAAACCAATGAAATTAAAATTCAATTATAAATACCATTGTTAATGTGATGTTATCCCATCTCTACCACTATCACTATCACCACAACCACTACTGCCACCACTACTAGCACAATAACCGCCATTGCCACTACCAACGACCCCCACTACATCGTCACCTCCATCACTGTCGTCATCACTACTATTATTGTTGCCCCTCCCTACTACCATCATCGTCACCACTATCATTATCATCATCATTATTGTTTCCCTCACTGCCATTACCCCTACCACCACTACCATCTACCAACATCGTTGTTGTCCTCATCATTGTCGTTACCCCACCACTGTCATCGTCCCTACCACCACTACCACGATGACGGTAGTGAGGGTGATAATGGTGATAGTGGTAGTAGTGATGGAGGTGGTGACAATGACATTAGTTATCATATAAGAGATGTGTATAGTTGGATTTTAATCTTAATTGTTTATTATTTTTAATTTTAATCCAATAATTGTTATTATTTATTCTCACATAAGTCAATGTTCTCGTAGGAGCTATATATATATAGTCACAACCTAAATTGTGACGTTGGGCTTGGTGGGCTGAAGTCGCCCCAGCCATCTAATGGCCGAGACCGATTCAGCCACAAGGAATCGCCACTGGCGTTTTTCTCAAGGAACACCAGAAAACCTATAGGGGAAAGGCTGGTCCTTAGGATCAGAGATGCGGGTTCGGGAGTTGGTTGGGGGCACGGGGTGTCCCAGCACGCTTATCACGTGATAGTTACCCTTGGCTAGCTATGAGGACGTAAGGATGGTGCTTGTGTTTGGCTCATATCTTTTCAGTATAGGTCACGAGACGGTTGGGGTACAGGTAGACTATTTGTTTGGGTTTTGGGGGTTTAAGACTTGATAGAAATGTGCCTCCTGTGCCTACATACCTCGGCTTTAGAAGAGTCAAAGTCCACGTAGTTCTAGCTTATAAGATAAAAAAGTGCGAATTAGAGGGGAGTGGATGATTTTGCAGTTTTAAGAGGATTACTAATACTTAACTTTTCAAGCAATCATTTATCAGTGGTAAAAGGTGTGGATTGTCTATTGGCACCCTAAGGATGATTGTAGGGAGTAGACTGCCCATTGACATCCAAAGGAGGTTGGGATAGGGTGGATTATCCATTGGCATCTAAAGAGTTGGGATAGAAAATATGCAATGGTAGTATTTAAACCATTTGTAGGTGCAGCTAACTCCTCATGAGATAATTATAGGATTTTTCAAAGCAAAAGATAGAGTGGGGAACTAGTTTGGCTTTATTCCCGTCCGAAGGGGAAAGCTTCCTAAGATTTTTCTAGAGGCGTGAAATTTTTTACTAACCTAGTATCCAGAGGGATCTCATGCCTTCTTCCTTTTGTCCAGTACTTCCTCCTATTCGTTGGTCATACTCTGAACTTCTCGCTTCGCTTCTCTCACGTTATCATCAACTTTCCTTCTTCGTTTTTTCTCTCTGCAAATTTCTGGTCTTTCCTCTTTTTCTCCCAAGATTTTTCTGCTTTTTCCTTCTCCAAATTTTTGCTCCCTATTTTTTCGTCCCTTTCTCTTTGTCTTAAGGCCTTTTATAGGCTTTGGTAACCTCCATAATCCCATGATTTTCTCCTTGATATTGGGATCCATTATGCCAATATTTTCTCCTTGATATTGGGATCCGCTATCCCATGATTTTCTCAACCTCCATAATCCCATGATTTTCTCCTCTTTGACGCGAGTCATGGTGGGTCGTGTGGAGGCTTGCTGTAGACTTAGTCCCGGACGGTTTCGGAGTCCCACAGTTGCCCCCTCTTTATTTGTGTTCATCCATGGGAGACAGTGTGAGTCTTCCCAGATGAGCATAAATAAAGACTCAAAGAGACATGTTTTGGGGTCCATTGTGGATTTGTGGGTTTGGGTTGGAGCCTATGAGATGATTCATCATTGGGTTGTCCATTGAAGATTGATACTGGGGTTGACAGTTGGGTTAGACCTATGGGCTGCCATAAGGTTGACTACCGAACTGTCCTAAGGTGTCTAGGATTGTTTGGTCAATGGGCTATCCAATAGGTGCCCAAGGTTGATTGGGTTCGCTGGATTGTCCATTAGGGGTCCAAGAGTGATTGGTCAATGGACTATCTGTTAGGCCTCCATGAATGTTAGGGAGTCACTAAACTATCCGTTGGGGGCCCAGGTTTGATTGGTCTTACGAGCTTTCCATTGGGTGTTCATGAATGTTAGGGAGTTATTGAACTATCCGTTGGGGGTCCAATTTTGATTGGTTTTATGGGCTTTCCATTGGGGGGCCAAAGCTGAGAAGTTCACTGGACTTTCCGTTAGGGGTCCAGGTTTGACTGGTCTATGGGCTTTTCATTGGGGGCCCAAAGTTGAGAAGATCATTGGACTATTCGTTGGGGGTCCAAGTTTGATTAGTCTATGGGCTTTCCATTGGGGCCCAAAGTTGAGAAGATCGTTGGACTATTCGTTGGGGGTCTAGGTTTGACTAGTTTATGGACTTTCCATTGAGGGCCCAAAGTTGAGAAGATCACTGGACTATCCGTTGGAGGTCCAGGTTTGATTGGTCTTATGGGTTTTGCATTTGGGGCCCAAAGTTGAGAAGTTCATTGGACTTTCCGTTAGGGTCCAGGTTTGATTGGTCTTATGAGTTTTCCATTGGGGGTCCAAAGTTGAGAAGTTCACTGGACTTTCCGTTAGGGGTTCAGGTTTGACTGGTCTATGGGCTTTCCATTGGGGTCCAAAGTTGAGAAGTTCACTGGACTTTCCGTTAGGGGTCCAAGTTTGATTGGATTTATGCTGGGTTGCTTTCAAATTGGTATCAGATACTTTCTCGTGGTGTCGAGATGGTTTTAGCTTGTTTGGGCAAGTGCCGAGATCATGTCGGACCTGAGCAGCCTGATGTTAGTCGAGACGACTTGGTGCTGGCCGAGACGAGTTGGGGTTGACCGAGATGACTTGCTTTTGCGTCACGTGGAGGAATTTGAATTTGAATTTGGAGGAATGCCAAGGGTTACACCTGAATGGACGCGCTTTTAGACATGCCCCCTCGTTTCTTGGAGCCACATTATTGCCTTCAGACATGTCTCTTTGTTTTTTAGAGCCACATTAATGCTAGTAGCGTAATGATTGCACTGTCTTGGAGAGGCGTGTCCCATTAATGGTACGTTGCGGAGTTCCTAGACATGCCTTTATGAGTGTGGCGCATGGTTTGGAGGGTTATTTCTTGGCTTCCCTCCTCAGATTTTCATTTCTCATTTTGTTGAGTTTTGCTTTGAGTTTCCTGAGCTTTTCTCTCAAGCTTTCGCGTTCTCTTTTCGTCATGCTTTCCCGGAACTCTTCAGAGCCCTTTCTTCTTCTTTGCCAGAATGTCAGGTACCACATCCAGTTCTGGAGATTTGTCTTTGTCCTTATCTTCTTCTGGTTTTGAAGCTTTGGCAGCCATGCCTGTGGCTGTGGCTGAGGGGACTGCTTTTAGGTCCCCTGCCCCCATTATTCCAGGGGCAGAGCATTTCGAGTGGGTCCACAAGGACTTGTTGTCCTACCACTCTAAGATCCCTCGTTATGAGGTAATAGCCTTGACAGAGAGTGGAAGATGGGTACATGGGTTTTCTTCCCCAAGTTTAGTATGACACGCCCAAAGTTGAGAAGTTTGCTGGACTTTCCATTAGGGGTCCAAGTTTGATTGGTCTATGGGCTTTCCATTGGGGGCCCAAAGTTGAGAAGTTCGCTCGACTTTCCGTTAGAGGTCTAGGTTTGATTGGTCTATGGGCTTTCCAAAGTTGAGAAGTTCATTAGACTTTCTGTTAAGGGTCCAAGTTTGATTGGTCTATGGGCTTTCCATTGGGGGCCCAAAGTTGAGAAGTTTGCTAGACTTTCCAGTAGGGGTTCGAGGTTAATTTGTCAATGGACTATCCGTTAGGCATCCAAGGTTGAAAGGATCAATAGGTTGTTTCTAGGATGGAGTCGGATAGTGATACCAACATAGGTTGGCTCGAAACGAAGCCAGCTCGAGATGGTTCGACTCGAAGTCGAAAAAGGATGGTTCGACACAAAATCGAAAAAAGGATGGTTCAACATGGAGTCGAAAAAGGATGATTCGATACGGAGTCAGAAAAAGGACAGTTCGACATGGAGTCGGAATAGGATGATTCGACACGGAGTCGGAAAAAGGATAGTTCGAAACATAATCGAATAGACGTCTTGACATAAAGCCAGATTTGGTGATGTTAGCTCATGTCAAAATGAGTCTAGCACAGAGTTGGAATCGAGGATATTAGCTCATGTTGAAATGAGCCTGGCACAGAGCCAGAATGGGTGAATTTAGGATCAATGGACTTTCTTCTAAGTGTCCAAAGGTCCTTTATATGTGGTGGGGTGTCCCTTGAGGGGACGAGGAGATTTAGATGGAGTGGACTATCCTTTTGGCATCCAGAGTTGGATAGGATAATTGGACTATCCTTTCGGCGTCTAAAAATCCTTAGAATGGGTGGATAGATAGACTAGATTGGATTGATTTTAGTGTTTAGATTGGATTTCGACGTGGAGCTTGTTTGGATAACACTGGATCACATGGGAAGAGATCAAGGCGTGAATGGTGTTATGATAGAGGACTTGCATGGAGCCGGATTTGAAACGTTAATACTGAAAGTGGCACGAAGTTGGCATGGCATTGAATGGGGTACCTGGCACGGAGCCGGATGCTTGGATGCTGCCATGGAGCTTGTTAGATTGGACTTTGATGAGTCACAAACTATACACCTATCTCGGACCTAAGAAGGATCATTGCAAGCATATTTTGCAACTAAGGAATGAATATTAGCTGGGATTCATATTAGGAACCGAAAATTGGAGAAAATATAAAATTGTGCTAATTCAAGGATCTTAGCTGATTTTCCTCTTAGTGCAGGTCCAGCCAAGGCTCTCAGATCCAGCACCGGAGGACCCAGGCCGATGCCATCTCGGCCAGGCCCAATTTCCAGCAACTCACTGATTAGTAGCCCAATGAGGAGCGGCCCAGTTGCGTCTCCCACGTCAGCCATCCAACAAAGAGGCCACCTCAGCACCAGCTAGACGCCACATCACTCCTGACGCAACCAGCAATGCGCATTGCAAGGGCAGATTAGGAAATCTAGTTTTGTAATTTTGTTAGGCATCAAGGTTCGCGCGTTCATGTATAAATAGGAATAGTCGTGTACAATTTAAGGGTCTTTGAATTCACTCTTTACACACTCTCATTATCCATTCCCTCGCTCTCATTTCCTTTCGTTTACGGTGATGCACGATGCTGCAATGGTGTTTCTCTCGATCGAGGAAGTACAGATTTGAGACTAGGAAGCTGAAGTCTGTCAGAGGGGATTGATTGGGATTTCCAACACACTCTGGTGGAGCTGATCCTCAACGCTCAGGCTACTGGAGGTGAACCATCACCATCAACCATGGTGATCGTCGTGGAAGATGGATCCACCTGAATTCAGGCCACTATGTTTGTACTTCGTTTCCTATTAATCAATTTCATTCTGCATTTCTTATCTCCATTCCTTTCCTCTTCTGTAATTCACGGATTGAATTGCGATTGCATCTAAGACGTGAACAATGTTAAGCTAAGCCGATCGGAACTGGTTTAACTAATTTAGTAGGTAATCACTTAACGAACGTTGTTTGAGAACCTAAAATCAGCTTTGTACTTAATCCCTACCAACTGATAAGGTAGCAATTGCGTAATTCCTCGGTATGGCAATGGACGAACCTTTGGCGATTGTCATAAGAATTCCCAAGGCTGATATGGACTGAGAATTGGAGTGAGGAAATTGGACTGGACTTGGACTGATAGAACTGAACACGAGCATAGTTATATCACAATAATAATAATAGTAAAACCAGTAGCATTAGTATGCGTTCACTGCATTCGTAGTTTAGTTTACTTTCTGCCTTACTTGCAATTCAATCCCCTTCATTTACTGCTTTTAAGTCCAAGACAGAGATAGTCTGTCTCTGTAGCGTATGTCTGCACTCAACCGAAACCAAGTTGGATAGATCTCTGTCAAGATCATATCGGCTCAGTTTCTGCCGAGGGCGACTCGGCCAGTGTCGAGACGAGTCAGTACTCTACACCTCAAATTCTATGTCATTTCACTTCACACTGAACCACAACTGAGCACAGTGTGTCCTTGAGAAAAATCGACCTAGGGTTGACTATACTATAGTTAGCTTTAGTTATTTGATGCGCGTTGAGACGACTAAAACGAGCTTATCAGACTTGGCATGGAGGTTTTAGCATAGAGCTTGTTAAATGTCCTTGGCATGGAGGGGGTAGGAAGGTCTTGACATAAAGTCGGATGGTTCTTAACATAGGGCCGAATTGAGGGTCTTGGTATAAAGCCTGGTTGAGGGTCTCGGCCTAGGACCGATTGAAAGGTCTAAAGCAGGTTTGGATGATCCTAGATTTTAGATTTGCTAGCCCCTGACTTTGACCTCAGCCCCTACTCTATGATAACAAAAGTCATAGATGGGAACTTGTGTCCCTTCTTGACCTAGGGTTGAAATGGAAAATGTGACATAAACCAAATTGACTATCTTGAGGAAAAACCGACTTAGGGGTCAAAATGACTAAGTTAGCATGGGGCCAAAATGACCGAGACAAACTGAAAAAGTTGGCATTGAGCCATAAATGCCTAAGTTAGGACCTAAATGACTAACTTAGAGACAAATCGACTCGGGGTCGAAATAAGAGTGTTGGCATGGAGGCAAAAGGGCCTAAGTTATAACTAGTTAGTCAGGATCTCGCGACATGGTACCGGCAGAGACTTGACACGAAGTCGACATGTAAACTTGACATGGAGTCGGCAAAGAGACTCGGCACGGGGTCGGCCCAGGATGAAGTGGGCAAAGGACTTAACATAGAGTCGGTATAGGCCTTGACATGGTGTTGGAATGCGAGAATCGATATTAGTCTTAAGAAAATAACCATGGGATGGCGTGCATGCATGTTGTATGTATGTATTTGTGTATGTATGCAAAATTGATTGAGATTTTTATTTTATGGGAGGATGCACATTTGGAATGCATGTCATATGCGTGGATTGTCGGATGCATGTAAGCTTGGAATGCATGTAGGTTGCATGGATTGTTGGATGCATGGTTGTATGGATGTATATAGGTTTGTTGTGGATAGCTGGATGCATGGATGTATGGATGCATGGAGGTTTGTTGTAGGCTATTGGATGCGTGGAAGTATGGATGTATGGAGGTTTGTATGGAGGTTTAGTTGTGTGGGTTGTTGAATGCATGGATTGCATGTGTGTGCGAAAGGTAATGGCAAGATGTGGAGTTGGATAAGGTATAGGGGGTGTGCGTTTAGCAGGGGCAAGTCTTTTATTTCCTTACAGTTTACTATCCCAAGACTCATGGTGGTGGCAGCTGGGTTTCTTTCAGTTTTGGTGTTGGAAACGTCCTGGATGCTGTTACCTCGTTACTGCTCATGCGTTGAGACCAGTCAAAGGCTCACTACTTTAGGCGATCTTTAACTTTTCATCTTACCTGTAACGCTCCTTTTGTTTACTTTGGCTTATGGAGGAATGGAGAGGTTGGTGTTTAGGCTATTTCTGCGAAAGAGTTTATGGGGAGGGATGACAGTGCTATCCCATGTATACAATTTTGAAGAGTCCATCATCCAACGCCTTTAAGGATAATTTGGGTATTTCTATGGCTGGGTTGTTGCTTCTAGCAGGCTTTTCCTAAGGGGTGGCTTGCCCCCTAGTATTGCATTTTGGCTTAGACTGTCCTTTTCAAGTTTTCAGTCTTAATGAACTTTTATTTGACTTGTGTTGACAGGTTATTATTCTGAGGTTTCAACCTAGCGGGCTGCTTTCTCCTTTCCTTTTTCGGTTTTTTTTCTGGCCCTGAGCCAATGGGAGTTTTAAGCATAGTATACTTTGATGTGGAAGACCATTTTTCCTTCTTGGTTTGGGGGCCAAGTAGCTAGACTAGATGCTTGAGGTTTTATAGATTACCCTTATTATCCTTGTCGATTTAATTGATGGAATAGTCAAAATTAGAATATGAGATATTAGCATTAGGGATGGATTTTTTATTGGTATTTTTTACTTGGTTTAAACGTGGGAAGAGAAAAGGAAGCATGGAGAGGCAAATTATATTTCATTAATTATTCGAAGAAAGAGCATTACAGTCAATTTGAAAAAGGAGTGAAGACTAAAAAAACAAGAGGATGCGACCTAATCAGAACTCGACTCCGCAGTTGTTTTTTTTGCCGAGTCCAAGCCAGTTCATGGAGTCGGCAATTGGAGATTCGAAGTTGCAGTCAGGTTCATTTCATCTTCTGTGTTGGGGAGCTTGCTAGTATGGGTTTCAGACCGTTCTCTTAGAAGAACCAGCAATCCTGCATCAATCAAGTCTTGTACCTTGTGTTTCAATCCCCAACATTTTTCAATGGTATGTCCCAAGACCCCCCTGTGGTATTCGCATTTCGCCCTTGGGTCATAGTTTTTGAGATAGGGGGATTGAACAGGCTTCAATGGGACTGTGGTCACAAAAGCATGCTAAAGTAGGTGTGGCAGAAATTTAGCATACAACATTGATAGAGGTGTTAGAACCCTGGGGTTCTTTCTTTTCCACGAAATGTCATGCTGCGTGGTTGGAATGGGGATGGCCAGAAGCGAGGGGTGCGGTGTTTGGTGTTGGGCTTGGTAGGGGTTTTGACACCTTCTCTAGTTTTGTGGTTTTGTGATGGTGTGGCGGGCAATGGCTTGAAATGACCCCTGGTTTTGCATCGACTTCAGCATTTCCATAATTTGACCTATTTGCGCCTTTAATTGACTAACATCATTCTTTAGTACTTCTTCCTGTTCTGCTAGATCCCTTATAGTTATCTCCATCCGTTTTGCCTTGGGAAGCACCCTATAAAGGTTTTTCAGAACTTGATCCCTGCCCTGTATTGGTCTTGGTGAGCTGGTTGGTAAGGAATGGTAGGCAAAGGTGATTGGATGCAAACATGATGAATGTGGAATGTGATGTATGATGTTTATTTTATTTTATTATTTATTTTTTGTTATTATTTTTTTTTAACCGACTCTGCATTCCTAACCAGACAAGGTCAGTACTGAATTGAAGAATAGTGCTGGGTTACCTTAGGAAGTGACGTTTAGGGAGATGGCATGGAGCAAGACTCAGATTATAATTGGTATGAGACCGGATCAAAATTGGATAAATGGAGGGGGCAGCACGGAGCCCGACTCGAGTACAAAATCGGCATAGGGACGGTTCCGTCTCTTATGGTCCCATCACAGATAGCCTCATCTTAGACGATCCCGCCTCAGATGGTCCCGTCTCGGATGGTTCCATCTCGAACAGTTCCATCTCGGGTGGTTCCATCTAGGACAGTTTCGTCTTGGATGGTTCTATCTCGGACGATTCCATCTAAGATGGTTTCATTTGAGACGATTCCATCTGAGACAGTCCTGTTTGAGATAATCCCGTTTGAGATAGTTCTATCCCAGACGGTCCCATCTCGGACAATTCTAACTGAGACGGCCCTGTCTCGGGTGGTTTCATCTAAGACTATTCCATCTTGGACGGTTCCTTTCAGTTTCCAGTGTTCTCACTTTCCTCACTTTTAGGTTCGTGGACCTATGGACTACCTTCTGGGGAACATCTGCAGTCAGGACTAAGTCCCGCAATGTGGTTGTTTCCTAAGGAAGTTAGTCCCATGTGGAACTATCGCAGCCACCAGTACAGAGATTATCTCTAGTATGGGTGCCGCTACATGTTCCTCACTCCCTATGCACAGGCCCGGGAATAGGACCCCTCATAGATACACTCGCTAAATGTAGTCTCCATAAGAAATCTCATCCCAATTATCATATCAAGTTCACAAACAGTCATATAGGAAACCGAGTGAAAAATAAACAAATACTGACCTTAAGCAATAATTGTATGCATGCACCAAATTTTCCTACATGGCTAGTTTAACAAGGCTTAACTCTCAACATGGGTCCCCAGTGGAGTCGCCATCTATCACAACCTAAATTGTGACGCTGGGCTTGGTGGGCTGAAGTCGCCCCAACCATCTAATGGCCGAGACCAATTCGACCACAAGGAGTCGCCACTAGCGTTTTTCTCAAGGAACGCCAAAAAACCTATAGGGGAAAGGCTGGTCCTTAGGATCAGAGATGCGGGTTTGGGAGCTGGTTACGTGCTGGGGGCACGGGGTGTCCTAGCACGCCTATCACCTAATAGTTACCCTTAGCTAGCTATGAGGACGTAAGGATGGTGCTTGTGTTTGGGTCATGTCTTTTTGGTATAGGTCACGAGACGGCTGGGGTATAGGTAGACTATTTGTTTGGATTTTTGGGGTTTAAGACTTGATAGGAGTGTGCCTCCTGTGCCTACGTACCTCGGCTTTAGAGGAGTCAAAGTCCACGTAGTTCTAGCTTATAAGGTAAAAAATTGAGGATTGGAGGGGAGTGGATGATTTTGCAGTTTTAAGAGGATTACTAATACTTAACTTTTCAAGGAATCTTTTATCAATGGTAAAAGGTGTGGATTGTCTATTGGCACCCAAGGATGATTATAAGGAGTGGATTGCCCATTGGCGTCCAAAGGAGGTTAGGATAGGGCGGTCTGTCCATTGGCATCCAAAGAGTTGGGATAGAAAATATGCAATGGTAGTATTTATACCATTTGTAGGTGTAGCTAACTCCTCATGAGATAATTATAGGAATTTTCAAAGCAAAAGATAGAGTGGGGAACTAGTTTGGCTTTATTCCTGTTTGAAGGGGAAAGCTTCCTAAGATTTTTCTAGCGGCATGAAATTTTTTACTAACCTGGTATCTATAGGGATCTCGTGCCTTCTTCCTTTTGTCCAGTACTTCCTCATGTTCGTCGATCATACTCTGAACTTCTCACTTCGCTTCTCTCGCACTATCGTCAGCTTTCCTTCTTCGCTTTTTCTCTCTGCAAATTTCTGGTCTTTCCTCTTTTTCTCTCAAGATTTTTCCGCTTTTTCCTTCTCCAAATTTTTGCTCCCCATTTTTTCGTCCATTTATCTTCGTCTGGAGGCCTTTTATAGACTTTGGTAGCCTCCATAATCCCATGATTTTCTCCTTGATATTGGGATCCATTATGCCAAGATTTTCTCCTTGATATTGGGATCCGCTATTCCATGATTTTCTCAGCCTCCATAATCCCATGATTTTCTTCTCTTTGCCACGGGTCATGATGGGTCCCGTGGAGGCTTGGTGTAGACTTAGTTTTGGACGGTTTCGGGGTCACACACACATATATATATATATATATACACGTCATTTCAATTGAAAAAAAAATTATAATGAGAACTTTCCATCATAGTCATTCGATCTCAATTAAAAAATATGTATTTGAGATTAAAACTCAATTAAACACTTCTTATTATATAATCATTATTGTTGTTGTCATTATTACTGTCATTGTCAGCATTATTATCATCATCACCACTATCGCAATCGTCACTATCATTGGGACAATAGTAACGATGACGGTGATGATATTAGTAATAAAAATAATGACAATAACAATAATAATCTCATAAAAAAAAGTTTAATTAACTTTTAATTTCATATATATATATATATATAAGATTTAATAAGTTCTAGCTTGAATTAATAAACTTATGAGAAAAATCTAAGTTTTATATAGTTGAGTAAGACTAAAATTCATATTCGAAAAATAATTAATAAGAACCTTTTAATTAAAAGATCAATGTTATTGAGATTTTTAAAGATAAAAATAACGTAAAATCCTATTAGTTTTTATAGATAATTATGCATAAATTAGATATGAGAGCTTTTAAAAGTGTTAAGGTATATTATCTTATGTGAGAAATTTGTTTCAATTTTATCTCTTTACTTAATTTATTTTTTCCTTATAAATACTTGTTAAAAATTTATTTAAATTTACTCTTGAACATCTTCAAATTTGATTTATGGTAACTTGAAATTAATCTAGCAACGGATGTGAAATATGAAAGAAAACCACTTTCTGTCAACTCATACTCAGCCTATACAGCCATTAATGGATTACAAAGCTAATGCATAACACTGCAATAGAGGGTATCAATAAACACAAATCACCTATTGAAATTGAATCGAATCTTTTGTTCGTATTAGTTGCAATTTAAATTTAATTTTTAATTTTTTTATTAATAGATAATATGTAAATTTTATTGAAATTAATAAAAAGAAATTATGTTACAAAGAGATATTTTTCTCTTAATCTAAACTTTTACTTCAGACCAAAAAAATGACCACAACCCCTTTAGTTTCCTTTAGGCCGTAGAAAGTTTGTCTTTTGGTGTTTATATGATTTTAAAGATTTATTATTATTTGTTTGGATCAAGTTTTGTCTTCGATCAAAGATGGCAGAACTAGTTATATGTATTATTTTAGATAGAGCCATAAAATTGGCAATAATGTGTTGTGACATATTCTGATTCTGTGTATTATTGGATTCATTAGGCCATTTTTATGGAATTGTGTTGTGGTGCAAAACTTTTTTCTCACAAATGGTAACACATAATTGCGAAACATTCTTTTACTGCTAAAATATGGTTGATTCTGCAAACAACTCTCCTCTTCTGTGTCAATTCGGTGCCTTTTAACTATGTAAACTGTACAAGCAATTATCCTTATATAAATATAAAACCCAACTGAAAAACATGTTTTTAAATATCTTCCATGTTGTAATTGAAGCCATAACATGATGTTCAAGCTACTGCACTATACATCTCATGCCTACCAACTTAACTTAAAGATCAGTGACTAAAAATATTACATTAGGATTATCTATGCACATGTCTTTTCTAATGTACTTATTAATAAGGGACAAAGAAGAATTATATGATCAACAGAAAATTATTTCTATCTTCACTAGAATCTAAGGTTAATTTTTAAGTTCTTAATTCAGCATTTTAACTATATCACACCTATCTATCTTTTGTTGGCCAAGGCAGATAATGCACATAGATGTGGTTGTAATGTTAGAAATACTCTCACTCTTAAAAGGAGAACACATCTATTATATTTATTCTCCTTGCCATATGTGACTTAACCATTATTCAAACATTTATTAGTTTTAAACCGTGTTTGAATAATTTTATTTTGCTTTTATTCAAAGGTCACATCACAAATATAACAGTTATTGAAATCGATAGATTTAAAAAAATATTTAATTGATAGTAGAAAATTAACAGTACAATAACATTTTTGATAGCTAAACCATAGGTAACACCAAGAGGTAACTAATTAGTAATTTATCCACTGGGATTGGTCAATAAAGAGATTAAATAGTTTGCATGTGATAGAAGATTCAAATTCCATTGTCATTATTGTAAAAGGAAAAAGGAAAAAAAAAACAGCGATTTGAGGGTTAGTGAGTTATTGGGAGTTTAATCATATTGTTACAAATGTTAAAAATTTGTTAGGTGTATTTTTTATCAAATATTAATAGTGTTTTTTTCTTTTTTTTTCTTTTAACAAAATTATCGTCAACCAAACATTTGCTAGAAATAGTTACCGGTGTATCTAGTACCCATTGTCCAGTGACTCACTACTATATATATATATATACACGGTTTTTTTTAACATTTAAAAAATATTAAAAAAAAGAATTTTAAATGTTACACGTTAATTTTAGTAACAGTATTAGTAACATTTTTATATTAAAATATTATTAAAAGTGATATATATAATAGTAACTGCTGTCCAGTTTTAAGACTAGGAACAATTAATTATCCTATGTTTGTCAGTAATATCTACTTTTCTTGTAGCAAGCAACGTTTCTTGGCCCAAATGATAAGAAGCTTGGTTTTAAGTCCGGTGAAGGAAAATATAGATATTAAAAAATTGTCTCATTAAACAGATCACTCAACAACACATCTCATTTTCTATTTTTATTTTTTTATATTTAAGGAGTTGTTTGCTACATACTAAAAAAAAATTATATAAAATAATTTAGTAATTATTTTTTAGAAATTAAAAAAATAGAAACTAAATTTATATTTATTTGCAATCATAAAAAATACTTTTGAAAGAAAGCATATGATTTTATGAGAAACGTATTGAAAATAGTTTCTGATTTTAATCAGCTTTTAAATCTTTTCAATTTCTGATTATTTTAAAAGGTTGAAACAAATACATGATTTTTTTTAAAAGTCGTTTTTTTAAAATGATTTTTTTTAAAAGTGGTTTTTTTTAAATGATTTTTTTATGAAAATAAACTTTAAGAAACGGACCCTAAATTAATCTCTTTTAATCTAATTATTAGTGCATTTTATTCTTCTCAATTTTATATATCTTCCCTTTGCCAATCCAAATATTTTAATTCCAACTTACTTTCAAAAAATCTATTCATTCTATAGAACACTTCCTAATTAATTAGTGATTAATTAAATTGACAAATAGTTATAAAAATTATTTTTAATTAATTAGTTTTATCAAAACATTTCAGGAAATATTTAACTCTAGAGATTTTTTAATGTTTTTAAAAATGATGTAAAACCTAACATTTTAAATAATTTATTTAAGCAATTTATATTTGAGAACTTTTATATTAAAAAAATTATGATAAAATTTGTCAAATTTTTAATTTAAAGTAGAGTTACACTTTTTATTTTTGAATAAAATCACATTTAATTTAAATAAGCAAACTTGTTTTAATTAAAACAAAAGTTTAATAGTTATACACTGACATTATAAAATAATTTTATCTTATTATTTAATCACAAATATCATTAATATAATTTTTAAAATACTTATTAATGTAGCAAATAGTTTTATGATTAGATAATAGTTTATTTTCTATTACAATAGCGATGTTTTCTCTTAGATGGGAGTTGAAAAGCCATAGCCACAAGTCCAAACCTTCCACCATCATCCATTAAAGATCCATTTCACATGTGCTATAGTGTGATCCATTAATTCCCAATTTAGAAGCCCTAACCCCACATGCTTTGTACCCTTCAAACCAAAGAAAAAGACCATTGGAATTGAAGCAATAATAGCTTTGAGCACCAAAGTGAAGAGGGTACGGCACGGCACCACCAAACATGGCATGCTCTGCCCAATATCAACTTGCTCATATACCTTAATAACTGCTCTCATTTTGCATACCCACCTTCTCGACTACAACTTTAGATTCGTGCCTTGTGAGCTCCACTATTACTTGAAACTCCTTTTTAACTTTTTTTGTTCAATTTGCTTTATTTCTCCATTTCGACAAATTATAATCAACTCCTTTTACCACCTTCTTCACCACACATGTATTTTAGGAGGTTTATCTATTTTTGTCAAATTTAGTATTTATTTTTGTACTTTAAAATAGATAAATTTGGCTTTTTGTATTTTTAAAAATCAGTGAAATTGTTTCCTCACCTAAACAAATTATTATTCACTAAAACTTTCACTAATTGATTTAATTGTTTTAAAATTCTTTACTAAATTTTTTGTAACACTAATATTAGTGACGAAAAAATAAATTTCATGACTGAATTTTGTCGCTAAATTTCATCATTAATGTATTAGTTTAGCACACGTGGTAATCACTAGTAACGTGAATGTCACATGGCATCGAGGATTGATTTCATCATATTTCATAAATATGATGAACAAATTCATTAATTTTAAAGTATAAGAGCAGAGATTAAATTTGACCAAATATTCAAGGGTAAAAATCATTTTTTATCTTTTTTAATAATAATAATAATAATAATAATAATAATTTATTATTATTATTATTATTATTATTATTATTATTATTATTATTATTATTATTATTATTATTATTATTATTATTATTATTATTTAAATTATTTAACCATTATAATAGTTAACATATTTTTAATAATTATAAAAAAATAAGAGTTTAAAATTAAAACTCTCTGTCAATTTTTTTTAATATTAAGTAAATTTTATGTGAATCTTATTAAATAAGAATTGAGTTAAATTAATTAGTTGGTCTGGTCTATATTTGAGATTTCAATTAATAATCAAGAGTGTATTATTAATATTTTAAAATAATAAAAAATACTAGTAACATGTTTTGACTATTTTTTATTAGTCAAATTTTAACAAGTGTCTTGCTGTAACTAAGAAAAAAATGAAAAAGTTTTATTACAAAAAATTTATTATATAAAAGTACAAAAACTTTTTCAATTTTTTTCTTTGAATCCTTTTAAGGATTCACGTCTGAGCTCCATATTAAAAAAAAATTGAATGAAACTTGCAAAATCTTATCTTTTATAGTTATTAAAAATGTAAGTTAATTCTTATAATAGTTAAATAATAGTAAATAAATGAATAAGATAAAATATAATTTTAGTCTCTAAAAATTTAATCTTAATTCATGTATGAGAAAATTGATAAATTTAGTCTTTATATTTTTAAATATAATAAAATTAATCTTTAATGTCACATGTTATCTATGTGGCTACCACATATATGTGACAGTCATGTTTGTCCTATCCACGTGAATAATAAAGATGGAGCAAGAAATCAATTATACTTATTTTTAAATATATAAAAGATTAAATTTATCGATTTTAATGTATAGAAATTAAGACAAGTTTTAATTAAAAATTGGGAGAACTAATTTACTTTAATTTTTGCATTCTAAAAAAAATATTTGGATAAATTTATTTGTAAGTATTCATAAGAAGAAAAATTAAAAGAAAAAATAAAATAAAATTTTTCATAAATTAAAATTAGTTTATACATAACTTAAAAGTTAATTTTTTATAAATTAATATAAGATAATTTTTATAAATTAACTTATGTATAAATTAATTTTTTAACTTATAAAAATTTATTTATTTTTATTTCTATAAATATATGGGAAGAAAATTTCCTAAACAAATCTTATTATAATTATTATTGCTCGATCTTGACCACATGGATATTTTGTGACCCTACAGGGTTCTGTTTATATAAAGCACTGACAACAATTGTTCACTTGACATAATCCAGTAACTTTTAGAAGGGAAAATGATAGTAGGATGCAACGATATGTACAGATTGTTGAACACAATAATATCATATATATATATATATATATATATATATATATATATATATATAAAGCAAGATTAGGTGATGTATTCAGTACATAATTTTTAATTGGAGTACGAGTACACCAAGACCAAAATTGAAATATTAATGAAAAAATAAAATAAAGACAAACACTAAAAAAAATCTACACACTCCAAATTGTCATCCTCCTTCTTCCTTAGCCTCTCATGTCCCCCTCTTCTGCCCATTACATAATTGAATCTCACACGTGGACTAATAATATAAAATAACTTTATATTAATATTTAATTATAAATTTTATGTATAATAATTTTATTAATTTTTATAATAATTATCTTCAAAATTATATTAATGATAATTTATTATTGAATAATTCATGATCATTAAAATTTAAGAAGGTGTTTGGTAAATAGAAGCTTTTAGCTTCCCAAACATTTGAAAGTGGTATGTTGGTTTACCATATTTAGTATACTATCTTAAAAAAAATATATTTCTAAGAAATATTGTTCCTTGAAAATGATTTTTTGGCTAGTTTCCCATGAAAATATTCCCAAGTTTTTAACTTATTTAATGTAACTATAAATTTAGAAATAAATTCTTATTAAATGTGATAAATAATTATATTTTAAAATAATAAATACTAATAAATATTCTTAATATACTTAATATAATTTTAAAAATAAAATTATTTTATAAAATATTTTTTTTAATCTTTTGAATATATTAAATATTATATTTTTTAAATATTTATATTTTATAATTCTTTAGAAATTGTTAGTTATTAATTAAAAAATCATTTAATAATATTATTACTACAACATTCAAAAAATGTTTTAATAGAAATAGTAAAAAATAGAGAGAATAAAGAAATTTGTTATGTTAAAGTTAAATAAAAAATATTAAAAATTATACTAATATATTTATAATTTTAAAGTATATAAAAAATATTTTTACAACAAAATTTGTCCAAACTTATAATTTTAGAATTTATAAAAAAAATTATGTTTACAATAAAACTTTGCATAAGTTTACCTAATGAAGTAATTTCTCTCAAATAATATTATTGGAAAGTTCTCTTATTTACCTAGGAAATATTAAAACCAAACATGGAAAACTTTAATTGTTAGGAAACATATTACATTTTCAAGAATATTTATGATCAACTAAATAGATTTTAATCATTTATAGAATTATAATTACTGAATTATAATTACTGAATTCATAATATCTAAGATTCATAATTCTCAAATATTATAATTCGAGTATGAAAAAACTTCTCTAGTATCGAACAAATTTAATGAGTCAAGTTAAATGGTAATAAAAATATATTTTTATATTTTTGCTTCTTCTTTTTTATATTTGCCTAACCTAGTGATTAAATGAGTGAGTATGTTGACTAAAAACAAAAATAATTAACTAATTTTTTTTAAAAAAATTAAGCATTTGTGATATTTTATTTCTCTTTTGATATGTTACTTATTAATAATTAATTAAATTTTATAAATGTTAAATACACTAATAAAACATAAATAATTAATTAACCAAAAAATTGTATGTGACATTTAAATAGGTCACATTTTTTGTCCAACAACCTACAAATTATGGATTAAACAAACTATCTACGAGCTATAGTCGAAATATCCACCACTAATCTTAATCAAACCACACCATCCACAAAATCACATCTTCTACCTTGCATAAAAGAAACCATAGAATATCATTGAAACACCTCATAGTCAAACTATCATCATCATCAACTGATGCGACCTTATATCCAGTTACTCACAAAGACCTCAAGAGAACTCATGGTAGAAAATTGAATTGTAGGAACCAAGAACAAGAGAAGAAGAAAGGTACAAAATAGAATGAGGTTAAAGGAAAGGGAGACTCACCACTTACTCCAAGATGGAGAAGATAAGAAATTTGAGATTTGTCACAAATCTCATGGAAACTTGATAAGAATAAAAGTTTTTGCTCAAGAACAAGATAAGAGACTCCTCTCTTTGGTAGCGTGCAACACAAGTATTATATTTATCAAAAGTTGAGTTTACAAGGGAGGGAGGAAGGCTCATATTTATGGTCCTCACAACTTAAGGAAGCTAGGTGTTTGGATGTGAGGCTAAGGTGTCCATTTATGCAAGAAAGCAACCAATCAAGCCAACCAAACAAGGTAGCAACCAGAGTAACTAAGGATTTTCCTACAAATTCTATATCAAGTACTAAGGCCTTATAAAGCGTAAAACATTTACAAAAGAAGCTAAGCTGATACAAACAAGATACTAAACATCATGAAGTCAAAGTACAAGCTCATACAAAGTAGAGGTTTGGGCTTTGGACAGACTCTTCTTGACTCATGAAAAGGTCCATCTCCTTAAGCGCTTCTTGTAATCTTCTCATCATTCCCTTTATCATGGGACCTTTAAGTGTTTTGGTCTCCATGCTCTCTTTGCTCTGCCTCCTTGCTAAAGGTTCTTCTTCAAGATTTTCAAGATCTCATCATCAATAGACACCAACATGCATCTCTTTCTGCAAAACCAATACCCTTACACTTAAAATCACTATGGTGACACCATTTGTTGCACCCTCTATATCTATACCTATATGATCTTACTTGATCTCTTATTTATTCTAAGATTGAATTGGCATTAATTAAAGTCTTCTAAAAGTTTGGATCTCATCTCATTTTCAAATTTGAATTGACCGATTATATCTTTATCGACCAGAGGAATGTTAATAACATGTTCTCTAACAAATTATTTTTAATACACTTTTATTATTAATTAAATTTTATTAAAAATTATAAAATTATGAGTGACTCATAAAATAAGAATTGAGACCCATAATATTTTGTGATGTTCAATAAATTTCAATCAATTATAGAAAATGTATCCTATATTTGATATTTGTTATATTAATGAGTTTTACGTTGGCCGTTGAATGCCAAACACAAGCTTCCTCCTTTATCTAGACTTAGGGCCGACTAAGAGACCATAGGCAGGGGAAATGAGAGATAAGGATTACAAAAAATCAATTTGGTTTTTATTTGGAGAAGGTTTGCAATAGAAATCATTTATCTTCTACAACTCATAGAAAGGTACTAAACCAAAGAAAAAGATTTGCATATAAATTTTATTGACTTAGAAAAGCTTACAACCAAGTTCCAAGAGAATTGTTGTGGAAAACTTTAGAAAAAAAAAGGTTCACATGACTTATATTTGGCTATTCAAGACATGTATGATGGGTAAATACTAATGTGAGAATTTCAAGAAGCTAAACTAAAGACTTTCCTAGAGGGATAGGATTACATAAAGGCTTAACCTTAAGTCTTTGTTTAATCTTAGATGTGTTTACCAAGGACATATACAAAAGACTATCACTTATTACATGTTTTTTGCATATAATATTATTTTGATTGAAGAATCAAGAGAAACAGCTAATTTTTAACTTGAATTTTGGAGATAAACTTTGGAAGCAAAATGGTTTTTTTTCTTAAGTAAGAATAATTCATAATATATGTATTACAATTTTAGCATGAGACAAGAGGAATATGACTTGGAAGTAAAAATAAGAGAAGATGTCATGCCACAAGTTTCAAAGTTTAAATATTTGACATCAATATTACAAAATGATGAAAAAATAAATGAGGATGTCACACATAAAATATAAGCAAAATGATTAAAATGGAGAAAATTGATGGTTATTTGTGATCAAAAGCAAGTTTTATTGTATTACTATACATCCAGGTATACTCTATAATAGTGAATGTTGGGCTTTAAAACAACATTAATAAGAAAAAAGGTGAAAGTGATAGAAATTAGAATGTTAAGATAGATGTGTGACTACACGAGAAAACACGGGCTATCAAATAGTTGTATATGAGAATAAATTGATGTAGCGCCAATTGAAAAAAAGATGACAAAAAATTGATTAAGGTCATTTGCACCCAAAGAAAACTCCTCTAAACACTAATGAAAACAATAGGTTGAATGATTTTTAGTCTTGTGGTGAATGTAAGAAAAAAAGGGAAACCTAAAGACATCATAGAAGAAATTGTTAAAAATAATATCATGATAAGTATTATTTCTAAAATTTTGGTCTTTAACTGAATGAAATAACCTTGTGTGATATCTAATGACCCGAAAGCCATTACAACCTTTAAACAACTAACAACAAACATATAAGGTTAATTTTAAGAAGATTTTTAATTTATTTATTTATGAAAATAACAATAAACTTTTCTTTTCTTTTCTCATAATACGTGACAATTGTCACAACCTAAATCATGACCTTCGGTTTATCCGGTTTAAGATCGGCCGAGATCGTTGCCAGGAGTCGCCACCTACATTTTTCTTAGGAATGTAAGAAAACCTAGGGAAAAGTTGGTCTGGGATCAGAGATGTGGGTTCGAGAGTTGGTTACACATCGAGAACACAAGGTGCCCCCGATGTGTCTATCGCAGGATAGTTACCCTAGGCTAGCTGTAAGGGATAGGGGAGTCACTTGTGTTTGGGTCTGTTGAGGTGTCTCAGGCTTAGGTTAGTGCGGGTTAGGCGTTATACTGTATCAGGCTTTCCTTTTATTGGGGGTTTACGGTTTGACTTGATAGGAGTGTGCCCCCTATGCCTACGTACCTCGGCTTTAGAGAAGTCAAAGTCAACGTAGTTCTAGGTTTCTAATAGGGTAGATGGGACTGGGTTAGCTGTAGGTTAATGTTGGTTTCTCATCGGCCGAGACGGACTCGACGGGGGGGTTCTCCTAACAAGATGACTACCTGACGGCAGGGTCAAACAATATCCTAATCCTAGCATGCAACATATTGACACTTAGGGCAAAACAGAACCAACCTGGAATTAGGAGCGGGTAGGCTTTCCTTGCTTGTCGACCAGTATCTCTGTTTGCCCTTCAGCCTGGACTTGGAGTGCCTACTTCTCCTGTTCTTGGCAATCGTCAGCTTTTCATCTTTCTATTCTCCTCGTCTTTTCCGCTGGTTTTTCATGCCTCTTACTCTTTCACATTAGAGGTTTATATAGAGTTTTCCCAACCGCCAGGTAGTTGCCCTTGGGCTCCGCATAGTGGCGGTTGTTGGGCTAGAAACTGAATCCGTTCTGCGTAGGGGTTAAGATTCTCCTAGATATTCGGGCGACTCGGCCCTAACTTCACGCAATAGCCGGAGTAGACTCGATCTCGTCTTCTACTTTCAGTCTCGGATTTGACTGGGTCTCGAGACGACTCATTAGTGGTCTCGACCCAGTCTTGAGTTGACTCTTAAGGGTTGCGGTCTCAGGTTTGACTGGGTCTTGGGATGACTCCTTAGTAGGTCTCAGCCCAGTCTTTGAGTTGACTTTTAAGGTTTTGGCCCATTCTGAAGTGTTGGTTCCTGCAGGCTTGGGCTGGACAGTTTTTGGGTGCAATAGTTGCCCCCTCTTTATTTGTGCTTATCCAAAGAAGGTAGTGATCCCATTGGACGAGCATAAATAAAGAATCGGGACAGGTTTGACGGGGTCGTACCTGATATGGGGTCCCTCTATCGTTGTCCCGGGTTTTATTTGTTTGGCTTTTGTTATGGAGGACTAGGCATCCATGAGCTGGCACCTAGGTTTGTAATGAAGGAAATGTGGCAAGCGGAATAAAAGTGGCAAGCGAAGTGCACACTGGCTAGCACCCAGGCTTGCAAAGTAAAATGGCAAGCGGAGTGCACACTGGTTGGTACCGAGGCTTGCAAAGTAAAATGCGGCAAAGTAAAAGTGGCAAGCGAAGTGCACAACGGCTGGCACCCAGGCTTATAGAGTAAAATGGCAGGTAGAGTAAAAGGGGCAAGCGGAGTGTACACTGGCTGGCACCTAGGCTTGCAAAGTAAAATGGCAGGTAAAGTAAAAGTGGCAAGTGAAGTGCACACTAGCTGGCACTCAGGCTTGCATAGTAAAATGGCAGGTAAAGTAAAAAGTGGCAAGCGGAGTGCACACTGGCTGGCACCCAGGCTTGCAAAGTAAAATGGCAGGTAAAGTAAAAGTGGCAAGCGGAGTGCACACTGGCTGGCACCCAGGCTTGCAAAGTAAAATGGCAGGTAAAGTAAAAAGTGGCAAGCGGAGTGCACACTGGCTAGCACCCAGGCTTGCAAAGTAAAATGGCAGGTAAAGTAAAAGTGGCAAGCAGAGTGCACACTGGCTGGCACTCAGGCTTGCAAAGTAAAATGGCAGGTAGAGTAAAAGTGGCAAGCGAAGTGCACACTGGATGGCACCCAGGCTTGCAAAGTAAAATGGCAGGTAAAGTAAAAGTGGCAAGCGGAGTGCACAGTAGCTGGCACCCAGGCTTGCAAAGTAAAATGGCAGGTAAAGTAAAAAGTGGCAAGCGGAGTGCACACTAGCTGGCACCCAGGCTTGCAAAGTAAAACGGCAGGTAATGTAAAACTGGCAAGTGGAGTGCACACTGGCTGGCACCCAGGCTTGCAAAGTAAAATGGCAGGTAAAGTAAAAGTGGCAAGCGGAGTGCACACTGGCTGGCACCCAGGCTTGCAAAGGAAATGTAAAGAAATTCTTTGAAGAATAATGGTAGTGGTCTCCTAGGCCATCGTGGGGACGATGACGCTGAGGGGAACTTGCCGTGTGTGCCTCTTAGAGTCGGACCGGGGTCATGACAGCCTCCCTTGGGCCGAGGCAGAGACGGCCAACGCGGAGACGGCCAAGATAGAGGTGGTCCATACAGAGGCAGCCCTTACCTAGGAGTGCATCTGGGCCCAAGTGAGATAATGGGCCGTGATTATTTGGGCTTGTCTTCATCTTTTTTGTGTTTTTTGTGCTTTTTCATTTTTTTTTGTGCTCCAACATTTGAATTTCTGGAGGCAGTTGAAGGGTTGCGCGTGAAGGGATGCGCCTCACCACCCTTTGAGACCAGCCTCTTCGTTTTCTAGGGCGCATTGATGTGGGAAGGCGCAATGATTACGCCGCCCTGGAGAAATGCACCCCCTTGATTAGTCCTTGTGGGGTTCCGAGGCAGGCATTTATTGGGGGTGTGCATTTCCTATTCGTTCCCTTGTTTTTCATTTGCCAATTCATCTTTTCATTTCACTTGCGCCTAAGTTTCCAGCTGCGGTCCTTGCATTTCCCTGAGTTTCTTTTTCCTTGATCCCTCGTCTTCGTTACGTCTTTTTCAACTCGCCTTTTTCTCGCCACCATGTCAGGTACCTCGTCCTCTGAAACTTGTTCTTCTTCTTCTTCTTCCTCTTCTTCGTCGGGCGAGGCCTTGAAGGCCATGCCCGTGGGCTGTGGCGGAGGGGTTTCTTCATAGGCCCCTATGCCTTCAGCGCTAGGGGTGGGTGCATTTTCGTGGGTCCATAGGGACGTGCTGGAGAATCAATCTAAAGTAACCCGCTCTGAGGTGGAATCTCTGGTGGTGGAAGGAAAATGGGTTCGTAGTTCCCATGCCCATCAGTTGATAGTGGTGCGTTGTGGCAAGAAAGAGCGAATGTGCTACGCTGCCAAGGAGGGAGAAGAACCATTTGTCTACATGTACGAGACGGTGCTCCTAGATTTGGGGGTTACCTTCCCCTTCGATTTCTTTGAGGCGGACGTCTTGAGGATGCTAGGGATAGCCCCTTCTCAGCTTCATCCCAACGGTTGGGCAGCAATTTAGGCCTTCAAAGTGGTCTGCCTGTCACTTGGGGTTTTGCCCATTGCCTCTATCTTCCTCAGCCACTACACCACCAGAGTCGGCCAGTCAGTGGGCTGGGTCTCGTTGACACCTCTACCTAACACAAGGTTGTTTACTTCCTACACCGCCTCTTACAAGGGCTTTAAGAGTCGTTTTGTGAAGATCAAGGCGGCTGAAGTGGGTCACTTCTGTGTTGATCCAAGGCCCTTGCCGCTGTACTGGAGGGAATCCTTTAACTTTAAGGGGCTGGTGAGGAGCCAACTTCCTCTGGAAGCAAGAGTTGACCTGAAAATTTTGGATAGCCTCCCAAGAGGGATGAACTGCAAGGACATAGTGACCTAGATATCCTCAAACAATGCTACCCTCCGTCTGAAGAGTGAGCTTTTCTGAATAGTTATTGTCTTCAAACTCGGCCTCGCACCGAATGTACTGATATACTGTGCGTTTTTGGCTTGAAGGTATGCTAAAAAAACAAGGCGTTGACATGGCCGACTTGATCAAGAAGGCTCGCTTGACCAACGATGCCAAAAAGCACTAGCCGAAAGGCTCCTAGTGCCGAGACTACTATAATTGCTATTGAGAAGAAGTCGGCCGCAAGTTTGGCCGAGAAGGACTCGACCCCTATGGTTGAGAAGCTGACGGCCCTGGCCGTGTCCAACAAGGAGGCGGGCAAGCAGAAGGCCGACTCCATAATGGTAAAGGAGACAGCTGCTAAGAAGGGGAAGTCTACTGCTCCACCTCCTCCTCCTTTGCCTGTTCAATCCAAAGGCAAAGTGGTGGGGACCTCAGGGCCGGATCTGCCCCCTAGTGGCTTGTCCTGCTTCGTGGCTCCTCCTACCGTCAGTTCGCTATGGGGCCCTGGATTTGACGCCAGAGGTCTTTTCCCTGTTAACCACATATCTCAGCACGACCGAGGACTGTTCATGTCAGCTGGAGCTGACAACTCGTTTGACATGATGACCGCCTACCTGGCGCATTCTATGGCTTCCTTGAAAGTTTGGCGAGGGTTGGCGAGGAAGGCCGAGCAGATTGTGGCTAAGGAGGCCATCAATAAAAAGGAGTTGGAAAAGGCTCAAAAAGCCAGGGTTGAGTCTCTAGTGGAAGTCGAAAAAATGAAGGCGGTCAGTCAAAAGGCCGATGCTGAAATGTAGTTGCCCTTGGGCTCCGCATAGTGGCGGTTGTTGGGCTGGAAACTGAATCCGTTCTGCGTGGAGGTTAAGATTCGCCTAGATATTCGGGCGACTCGGCTCTAACTTCACGCAATAGCCGGAGTAGACTCGGTCTCGTCTTCTGGTTTCAGTCTCGAATTTGACTGGGTCTCGAGACGACTCATTAGTGGTCTCAGCCCAATCTTGGGTTGACTCTTAAGGGTTGCAGTCTCAGGTTTGATTAGGTCTTGGGATGACTTCTTAGTGGGTCTCGGCCCAGTCTTTGAGTTGACTTTTAAGGTTATGGCCCATTCTGAAGGGTTGGTTCCTGCAGGCTTGGGCCGGACAGTTTTGGGGTGCAACAACAATCATCATTTCATAAAACAAGTAACAATTAAAATGAATATGAGCATATATCATAAATATAAATAAGTATGGTAATTGAGTACATCAACAAAGAACTTGTGTTTTATGGCACGTACATCATATCAGCTAAAGAAGTCACTGAAGTTAGGGCTAATAAATGTCGAAAGATATAGAAGTACATACATCTAAAATGGGAGGAAATGGACAAAGATATACAAAACATCCCATAAGTTAGTCCTTATTACATCAGATCCTACTTTACTATGGAAATGGTGGCGGAATGAGTGGAAGAACTCTTGTGCCTCTCCTAGGCCTAGCAAATTTGGCTCGAATGCATCTAAAACTAGGGGTAGGGTCAGCGAGAGGGAAGTCAACCATCTCTGGTTTGGGCATCCCCACAGGAGGATCCCACATGGACCTAATTAGGAGAAACATCTCCAAGTGAGTGTGAAAAACGATGGCAGACTTCACTATTTTGTAATTTATAATCATCTCTTTATGACACCATTCTTGTTGGGTGTCATGTTGTATCATTCACATTCCACCGAGTCCTACCCAGATGCCCCTAAAGTGGATGCAGAAGGGTCTTTAGTAGATTGTCGCTACTAGTTTGGCTTGGTGCTTCCATCCTCTCGAAAATCTTGACATCTACTCTCATGAACACATAGTTTGGATCATCATAGTCATAACCATACAGCATACAATGTAAGGGTAAGCTATAGCAGAAATAAACATATACACAACAAAAATAATTACTTCAACCGTCAAAAAGGGACCTCAACCCTCCAACAAACATAAACATCAATCAACATAACAATCCACAATCAATTACATATATATATATATATGTATGTGTGTATAAATATATATAATATCAACATTATCATAATTAATTCATGGAGGTTTATAGGTCGAGCGATCACCCTTGTCACTTTTTTAACATACCTTTATCTTGACATTGGGGAAATGTTATGTGATCCTATGAATTGGAAAGTGTATCTATCAAGATAGAGGTACATGGGTAATGGAATACCATGGTCTCAGGTTTGTAATACCAAGACCTCTTGTGGGATGTGCCCATCCATCCATTTCTTAGTCTCATTGTTCCTCACTCTTATGCTCCAAGGCTGGTTGTGGCCCTTCTCATCGTAGTAATTCAACAACTTATGTGTCTACTCATTAATAGTGTCCTCGAGGGACTCAAGACATCAATCAAATATGTTTCTCATATCACTTCTAGCTTTCTTGAACAATAGATACTAACACCATGTATCCACCATCTCATCATGGTCACCTTCAAGACAAGTTGAAACTCATTACAACAAGGAATGGTACTGATAGGAACCAAGGTATCAAATAAGAAAAATAGTTAAACTAGAAATGACATTTATCTCAGCTAAAAGAAAAATTCCTCTATAAATGGAATAAGAGAAATCCAACAGAGAAACAAATAAAAATATCTATGGATGGAGATAATTTCCTTACAAATATGAAGTATCAACTAAGCAAATAATAGAAAGTGAACACTCTAATGATGAGAAGAGTTAGCTTCTACTCAAAATCACTATCCAAAACCTATGAGAATAATCTCCCCCCTCATTTAGTTACCCTCCCTCCATATATAACCACTTTCTCTCTCCCTCCATTGGGCCCTACTACATGAATCTTTACATACCCATCCTTACTCTCTTACTTCCACCAAGCCATTTAGTTGTTTTTTTCCTTCCTTTGTAAACATGATTTTTGGGCCTAACAATACTCCCCTTTTGAAAATTCACCTTGTCCTCAAGGTGAATGAAATTTAATTGTAAGAAATCTCCACCATACTATCTTGTTGCTTGTAGAAAATGGAGTTTGTTGATTTAAAAAAAGAATTCACCTGGATTGATTTGGATATTTTTCTTCCACTAGTTGCAATAGCTTGATGGGTTAGATCATTTCATTTCATTTGTGGCAATAGCTTCCACCAAGGTCCCATTCTTCATGGTCTAAACTATTGCGATGATTTAATGAATATTGTCCAAAGATGTAGTATAAAGAGTATCAACCCACCAAATAGTCTTGCAACTCTTCATTAAAGTACCTTCAATAACTCCTTTCTTGTAAAATTCAATATGTTTACCAATTACTCTAGTCACCCCACAAATTCTTTGGAACACTAACATAATTGCTTCCCTATCAATACCCCTATCATTCCAACTACAACATCAATATTGACAAGCCTAACAACACAAGTCACCTTTCCCATTGTTGTAGTAGCTACATAATTTGTACCAATTGGCTCATCCTTGTGCCTCCTTTTTTTCTTTAACAAGTGGAAAAATTTTAGCAATTCCATTCTTGTGAACTTCACGTACAACAAATGGGCCCAAAATTTGAAATACTGTTCCTAATCCACCTCCTCATGGGTCCCAATTTCCATGGTTTGAAACTACTACAACTACTAAACTAGAAGAAAACAACCTAATCTAGAAATTAGGTATCATTGGACTTATCCCAAAATTTCCAATTCGAGCACCTTGGATGGAAAACTATCCTTGAATGGCCAACATTGCTTCCGGATGTTAGTCCCTTGTTCTTTTGTGCAGTACTTTGAAATTCACACATGAATGCCAAATATGTGAATTTCTTTAAATTGATAAAACACCTCTTGGGCTATAAAATAATTGTGCTCTTTTTCTTGATGCTAAGTGTCCTTAATAAGTTAGGCTTGCTTCATTAAATCCAAAAAGTATTTTTACCTTCCACCCTTACAACTTTCTATGCTAAAGTGAGCTTGGCCCATTAGGTCACATGATCAGCCCAATTTTTATGATTCTAATCCGGCTCTCCCTTCATTCCCTTATACATGTTTCTCCAACATTCTTTAGGGGATAATGAGAAGTAGGTCCTGCACCTCGGCCTATGTGCAACAACTCCTTCCATTATACCCAAAGGTTCTTTAGTTTTTTTATTAGAACTCCTCCTCATCCTTGTCTACTTTGTCCGAGTAATGTCATCTTTCATCAACAACAATGACAACTTTCTTGTCATTGACATTTCATTCCTTTTCATGGCCAAGATTGAATCCAGCGGTTCAAGTGGCACTGGTGGGACGTTAGGCCCCTTAATGACCCACCCCTTCTTTGTTGTTGCTCTCTTCTTTTTTGACATCGTTACCTTTTTATTAACCTGTTCTCCCGTCCCAACTTCCCCCTTCCATCTCTTCTCCACCATCATTGGTTTCTTCTCCAACACCTTATCCTTTTCCTCCCACCTAGTCATTCCTTTGCTACCTCTAAATTGATCTTCGCGCACTACTTACGTGCTCTACCTCTTTCCTACTTGTTTGCTCCTTCATATTCTTCTCCTGACTCCACCTCCTTGTCCTTTTCTTGATTGTGATTCTTTATTCGGTTACTTTCTTTATGTTTGATCTTTGCTTCGTCTTGTTTCTTCTCCAATATTTTAAATTTTCCTAGATCATGCTTTTTTCCTTTTTTAGATTTTTTCCATGTTTCTGATTTTGTTTTCTCCCTTGGAATTATGTTTCTTCCCCTATTCTCTTGCTTCTCATCTTTTGAAACTTGAAGACAAGCCCATAGATTTGGTTGCAATTTCTTGATCACACCCTTTTCAAAAGTTTTCCACGTTACATTCTAATTGTCTTGCTTCCAAGAAGACCACCATTTGACACATGGTAACCCATATTTTCTTCATCTCTTCATGGATCCAATTGTTGTTCTCAAAATACTTATCCAACTAGATCAATCATCAATATGCCTTCCATCAAATTTTAAAATTGATTTTCTCAGGTTGTTCTTTACTCTCATCTCTTCCAACCTTCTCATCCATGTTTCCATTCTTGTAGACACTAAATGCTCCTAGAATCAGAGCTCTCCTAGAATCAGAGCTCTATGCTCCTAGAATCAAAGCTCTAATACCAATTGATAAGAACCAAAGTTTCAAATGAGAAAATAGTTGAACTAGAAATGATATTTATCTCAGCTAAAAGGGAAATTCCTCTATAAATGGAATAAGAGAAATCCAACAGAGAAATAGATAAAAATATCTATGGATGGAGATAATTTCCTTACATATATGAAGTATCAACTAAGCAAATAATAGAAAGTGAACACCCTAATGATGAGAAGAGTTAGCTTCTACTCAAAATCATCACCCAAAACCTATGAGAATAATCTCCTCCCTCATTCGATTACCCTCCCTCCATATATAACCACTTTCTCTCTCCCTCCTTTGGGCCCTACTACATGAATCTTTGCATACCCATCCTTACTTTCTTACTTCCACCAAGCCATTTAGTTATTTTTCCCTTCCTTTGTAAACATGATTTATGGGCCTAACAATACACTATCATGTCCTTAAAAGTAAGGTAAATCCTCTTACTCATTTAACGAGCGTTCTATATTTCAAGATAGCAACATTTCAACATATCATGTCATTATCTTCATTAGATTTCCACTTACAAGTTTTTAACCCAATCTACCCATAATCATCATTTTATAACAGAATTTCTCATGCTTTTATATGATATAATTAATCTCGAGTAATTTTTCATAACTTAGACATTTTCTCATTTCCAAGAAAATCGCTCAGCAAGAGGATGACTCGCCCAATGATTTCTACCTTCCATAAAAGGCATCACTCATCTACGTACATTTGTTCAACAAGAGCTCAACCCGCTTAGCAAATGTAGCCACATAAAGCTTAGACTTTGTTTTACTCACAAAGAAAATAAGCCACATAGACTTAACTTCCTAAACTTCACATGTCCCGCTCAATGAGGTTAATCCTTCGTTCAGTCAAAGGACTCAGAAAGAGCACCTTGATTTTTTTCCTTCAGCTTTGCTTGGCAAGTGGGATGGCTTGCCCAGCGAAATGAAGTCACAAGGACTTCACATCTCAACTATGTTTGTTGGCCCAACAAAGACCCTTTTTGGCTTATCGAGAGAATCCACAAAGAGCACTCTCTTAGTTCTTCTCAAAATCACTCAACAAGTGGGATAGGTCGCTCAACAACAACCTCACAAAGACTTCGTAGATTTTATGTCTCGTCTCCTTGCTTAGTGAAGGAACTTCTTGACTCAATGATTAAAAACCATAGAGATCTCTTAAACACTTGCTCAGCCAAGCCCAAGATTTGCTTCGTGAATATGAGTTTCTAGGTTTTCTAGAACTCATCGAGGTGTTTTCTCACTAAGTTCATAATTTTTCTCAACCAATGGTGTACTTGCTTAGTGAGCATTCATCATCTTCATGGTATTCTCGAGTTTTATGAATGAGAAAGGCTCTCGCTTAGCAAAAACTCATATTTTTTAAAAAAATCTTCCAAAAAATGCAAGGTTGTTCAAAGCCTTCAATAGAAGCCCAAAAAAGAGTGTTTCACTAATAGGGTGTCTTGCTCAATGGAACCTGAAAACAACAACATAGAAAGTTCAAAAATCACTCAAAGTTCAAAAATCACTCAAACCTCAACAAAATCAACATGTAATCTATTTAATCACTCTAGAACAATATATAGATACATTATAGATGTAAAGACAGCGAATTTCAATGCATGCATAGCAGATTCAATACATTTTGACATTTTTCACAAAAGCTTAAAACTTCAACAATGGATGTCCAAGGCTACAATAAATATGATTATACATTTATACATACATAGACAATATAATAGCACTATTTTAGACATCAACACAGCCACAAAATATATAGAGTAAGCTTTCCTTTCTTGTTGAAGATCAAAGGTTAGAGGACTTTAATGAAGAAGGAAGGTCTTGGATCAACAATGGAGAGTTCCTAGCTTGGGGAGGAAGGCCATAAATTGTCAGAGGAAGAAGGACAACATTTGCTTCTAGAAAACCAACCAAGAGATGGCCTTGGTAGGTGTATTTATAAGGTTTGAAGAGTTGGATTTTGACCATTGGTCAATAGAAATTTAAGGTGCCCTTGGGATAAAAGGGGTAGCATCATCATTAGGGAAGAATGGACATTTTTTGGGATTTTAGGGTGACGGACACGAGATTCTAGAGTTTTTTGGTAGAACTTTGGTTGATCGAGATTCCATTATCAAAAAATATGTCATCACACAAAAAAATGTGCCAACAACACTAGATCAACTAGGAAACACTCTAAGCCACAATATAACTTTATGTGTTTAACTCGATTTAGTCAATTATTTTTAAGAAAAATTTACTTCAATATATGCATGTTTTCAGTCATTCCAACCCATTTTGAGATTTTTTTTTAAAAACATACAAACATAATTTTTTTTTTTTCTACAATAAAAATTAAAAATAATTAACTTATTAGTTTATCATTCACTTAATTAAAGACGTACATAAAATAAATATGATTTACTACATTTGATGGAACAAGACTCTATTATTATTATAAAAAAAATGCACTCCTAAACGTGTTATTGAGTTCATCACTAGTATTTTTGATACCAACATTAACGTGAAACATTTCAAATAATTATCTTATCCGAGGACCACTTCCTTATGTATAAGTAGTACACGACTAGGAAAAGTTGAAGCATACTTGTACACGTTCTACAAATGAACGAGTGATGGTGATTGGAGGGATCGAATCACATGACTGAGATATATAAGGTTATATATACATATGATCGGTCTTGTCACATGATCGCATGATTGTTGATCACATGATTGATTCGGTGAGATACAGGTTAAGGTCATAGTAATTTTGGTGGTCTCGAGCTTGCAAGCAATTACTCAAAGGTAAGAACACTGTGCTTACACTTTTTAGCTTCATCGTGTCTAGTTAAAAGAAAAACCAGGAGAAATTAGATGGGAAGAAAAGTACTCTATAAAAAATAAATATAATATGTTAATTTAAAATTAAAAAATAAAAATTCAAAACTATTATTTTTTATTAATTTTAAATTGATTTAATTGGTTTTGAAATCGTCTAGTTTTTTAGAACAAATAAACTGGTCACCTAAACAGTTAAACCAACCAGTCTAATCTGATTTTCAAAACAACATTTTTCTTTCTCCTTCTAATCAAATTAAACAAAAGAACTTTTTTCTCTCTTCTTCTTTCTTTTGTTAAATTCATCCTCCATTCCTTTTTTTTTTTTTTTTTCTTTCGAATAAATGTAAGTGTAAAATTAATATCAAATTTTGAATGTCCATACACAAGGAACTTATTAACAATTTGTCTTGAATTAAATTTCATTGGGTTAAGTTCATATAACAAGATTTATTTTAACAAACAAGAAGTAAATGTGGGTATTTGGTTCGTAAGATGGGTTTTTAAAAGCTAAATACATGGTGAGCTCAGTGATTCGTGGAAATTACTAACTATTTTTAATAAGAAATACTTTATATATATATTTATTTATGAATAAAAATAATAAAAAAAAAAAACTCAAAATTTTCTTCTTCGTGGTGTCTGCGCGGCGTGGGAGAAAAGGACGTGTTTCATTTTTCAAAGTCTGGTTTTCACGCTGATCGTAGGTGATGTGAGTGAAGGGAACATGAGGGAGTTTTGTTGCTTTTAGATTTAATGGCGTCGGCGTTTATAAAAAATAAATAAATAAATAATGTGTCGGCTAAGTGAGGTCGACAAAATTGTCAACCTAAGGTTAATTGCTTTACTTGAGTGAGAAAATAATTGAGGTCAGGAATAATTAGTGATTATTAAAGTTATTGGACTTTTTATTTGGTGTGTAAAAGATGTTTAGGGGACTGAATTTCAAAACTTATTGAGGGCAACTTTAACATCTCATATAAACCGGAGGTACCACTTTTTTATTTTCAGAGTCAATTTGGTGAGAGAAAAATTAGTTTGGTAAAAAAAATCATAAATATTTATAATTTAAAAATAAAATAAAATTAGTAAAAATAACAAAATTCTTATATCAAGATTGACATTTAAATTTATGTTTTTATAAAATATGAGATCAATTCTTACTGTTAATTTTGTTGCTATTAAAGTTAATGGATTGATAATGAAGTAAATTTAATATAATTTATTGATTGTTTTCTTAATCATTCACAACGGTGGGATTTTTTTATTAATCAAATTAAAATTTATTTAATTAAAACATACTGGAAAAAGAATTTTTTTTACACTATTTATGTATGCATTATTGTTTTGTAATAATTATTTTAAAAATATATCTAAAATAAATCTTATCTGTTGATTCACATTGAAAAAATATTTATAATAGCAATGTATTAAATTAAGCTCAATTAAAAGTCATCAACATAAAAATTTTTCAATAGAATAATACTTTGTGTTATATTTAATCTTTTTAACGGTCATTTAGATAAAGATTCATATATAAAAAATAGAATTAATATATATATTTCTATTAAAATTATTTTTAATGTTAATATTTTATCTCTTTTATTTATTAATTTTATATAATTATTTTTATCATTAATTTATCTATAATTTCGTATTCTAAGGTGAATCACCGGTGTATAATATGATAGTTACTTTTATTCTAATAAGATAGTGTTTCTTTTAGCATTATAAATATTCTTATATGGAACAAAAGCAATTTTCTTACATTAGTGGTAAAGTAGGTTTGACTCATAAGTTAACTTGTTCAACAAGAGTGAATTAGATTTGTTTAATCTATTTACTACTTGATTTATTTCGTTTAACTCATTTAAAATTGGGATAAGTCAATGTCGTGATAGGTTTTTATTTATTTATTTATTTATTTTTTTTTTATTATTATTATTATTATTTGAATATGTGTTATCATTAATAATTTTATGTGTTATGTTGACGTATAATTTTTAGTAAGTCAGTATAGTTTATCTTAATTTATTCGTTTAAGTTTTTAGTGTTCTTTAAGATACACATTTGTTAATTACTATTATTAGTTTATTTTATAAAATCAAATCCTCTACAAAGAAAATTTTGTTGAAATATAATATATATGCATCCAAAATAATCTAATAGTTTTAACGATAACAAAACATTCGACTAAAGAGTGATGATTAATGTTTTGACAATGTTTGTTAAGTCTACATGTAAACAACATGTCATCATACGAATGCTTTGGAATGCGTCTATATAAAAAGAAATTTACTTTTTAAACAAGTTCATCTTTCGCATTCATACAAGTTGCGTCATCCAAAGGAAATGTTGTTCAAAAGAATGGAACTTTGTCTAGTAAAAGCTAAGGTTTTTAAATGTAAAACTTTTTTGTTTACAATGCTTATCATTGTTGTACCCCAAATCGGTCCGGCCCAATCTTTCAGAACGGGCCTGACATGGTGCTTGGAAAGATGAAACCTGGTAATAGTTGGAGGAAGACGAAGGCTTGAGAAGAACTAAAGCGCAAACCAAAGTGAACGAAAAGAAGAGAAGCAAAGGAAGCACAAACGAATGAAGGAAATAAACGCGCCTCCTGTAATAAACCCCCCCTCGAAACCCCGCGACCAATAATTACAGGTTGCGCTTCTCCATAACGGCGCAATCATGGCGCCACCTCGCCATCAATGCAGCCCAAAAAACGAAGAGGTGTGTCCGAGGGGCGGCGAAGCGCGTCCCTCCACGCACAACCCTTCAATTGCCCCCAGAAATTCAAATATTGCAGCCCAAAAAACGAAGAGGTGTGTCCGAAGGGCGGCGAAGCGTGTCCCTCCATGCACAACCCTTCAATTGCCCCCAGAAATTCAAATATTGGAGCCCAAAAAAAAAAAAAAAAACAGTAGGCCCAAGTACCCTCGGCCCATTCGTCACCTTCGGTCAGAAGTAGTCTCGGACCGCCTAGACCTCAATCACCCCCATGGGCCACCTCAGTCTCAATCACCCTTGCACAAACCGCCTTTGTTTCACCACCCCTTGGGCCGCCTCAGTCTCAGTCAGTCCTAAACCAGCCGCTCGGTTCCAGCACCCCTTGGGCCGCCTCATTCTCAGTCAGCCCTGCACAAGCCGCCTCTGTTCCACACGCCAAGACCGCCTCATTCTCAGTCAGTCCCGAACCAGCCGCTCGGTTCCAGCACCCCTTGGGCCGCCTCAGTCTCAGTCAGCCCTGCACAGGTCGCCTCTGTCTCGGCACTCCCAGGACCGCCTTTACTTTAGTCATCCAAAAAAAAAGAGAAAAAAAACAAAAACAGCAACACAAATATAAAATACTTATCCCGGAAATTTGGAGGGCCTAGGTACCAGCCAGTGTGTACCCCGCCTGCTGCCAAATACTTTGGAAATTTGGAGGGCCTGGGTACCAGCTAGTGTGTACCCCGCCTGCTGCCAAATACATACCTTTGAAATTTGGAGGGCACAGGTACCGGCCGAGTGTGTACCCCGCTTTGTTGCCAAATACTTACTTTGGAAATTTGGAGGGCCTGAGTACCAGCCAGTGTGTACCCCGCCTGCTGCCAAATACTTACCTTGAAATTTGGAGGGCCTGGGTACCAGCCAGTGTGTACCCCGCCTGTTGCCAAATACTTACTTTGGAAATTTGGAGGGCCTAGGTACCAGCCAGTGTGTACCCCGCCTGCTGCCAAATACCTACCTTGAAATTTGGAGGGCCTACGTACCAGCCAGTGTGTACCCCACCTACTGCCAAATACTTACCTTGAAATTTGGAGGGCCTAGGTACCAGCAAGTGTGTACCCCGCCTGCTGCTAAATACTTACTTTGGAAATTTGGAGGGCCTGAGTACCAGCCAGTGTGTACCCCGCCTGCTGCCAAATACTTGGAAATTTGGAGGGCCTGGGTACCAGCCAGTGTGTACCCCGCCTGCTGCCAAATACTTACCTTGAAATTTGGAGGGCCTGGGTACCAGCCAGTGTGTACCCCGCCTGCTGCCAAATACTTACTTTGGAAATTTGGAGGTCCTGGGTACCAGCCAGTGTGTACCCCGCCTGCTGCCAAATGCCTACCTTGAAATTTGGAGGGCCTAGGTACCAGCCAGGTGTGTGCCCTTCTTTGCCAAATACTTACTTTGGAAATTTGGAGGGCTGAGTACCGACCAATGTGTGCCACCTGCTGCCAAATACTTGGAAATTTGGAGGGCCTGGGTACTAGCCAGTGTGTACCCCACCTGCTGCCAAATACTTACTTTGGAAATTTGGAGGGCCTGGGTATCAGCCAGTGTGTACCCCGCCTGCTGCCAAATACTATGCACCCCGCTCGCCTTGAAACCTGGGGGGCCGAGGCACCAGCCAGTGGTTACCTCGCCTGCTGCTAAACACTTTACAAGTTGGAGTACCAGTTGGCCAACTTTCACTTTGACCACGGTCATAAGCCTCCATCCTCACTCAACCAATCCAAGTCTTTATCTTTATTTACGCTTATCCAAAAAAGGATCACATCCTTTTTAGAAAAAACATAAATAAAGAGGGGGCCACTATTGTACCCCAAATCGGTCCGGCCCAATCTTTCAGAACGGGCCAGACCTCCCACCTCAGAGTCAACCCCGAGTCAACCCTGGCCCGCCTAAGGGCCACCTGGACTCAGTCAAACCAAGACTGGAAAAACATAAGACGAGACCGAGTCTACCTCATCCACGACTCCGATTCTCAGCCGAGTGGTCCGGGATCTTAGGTGAAGCTTAACCGAGACCGAGTCAACCCTATCCAATCCACAGTCGAGTCGCCCAGGATCTTAGGAATCTTAACTACCCCCCCCCCCCCCCACATGCAGAGCCGCCTCTGTTTCTAGCCCAACAACTACTACCATGCGAAGCCCAAGAGGGACCACCCAACCACTACTCAACCCTATATAAACCCCTACTACGAAGTGCCAGGAAAAGGGAAAAAGGAGAGGAACAGCGAGAAACGAAAAGCTGACGATTGCTAAGAAAGGAAGGAAGCGTCCCGAGTCCAGATTGAAGGGCAAACAGAAGTGCTGGTCTACAAGCAAGAGGCATCCACTCGCTTCAGGATTCAGGTTGGTTGGTCCCCTTTTCTTTTCATAATTAGCATAGTATTGTTCGCATCGTCAAGCACGATCCCTCCCTGAATCCCCTCTTAGCCTAGTAGTCCTTAGCCGGAGAGAAACCGAGACCTCACCCAAGGCCGAGTCCGTCTCGGCCGAAACCTCTTGACCGAGCATGACTCGGTTAGAAAGATGAGACCACAGCCAGCATGACTCCCCACCCGCCTAAACCCCAGAATTACGTAGACTTTGAACCCTCTAAAGCCGAGGTACGTAGGCCTAGAGGGCACACCTCTATCAAGTCAAATCCCAAATTCCTCAAATCTTAAATCCCAAAACTCTCAGAACACCTTACCTGAACCTCCTTCTTCCCAGGACTTAGACCAAAAACACAACCCAAATACAAGCACTGTCCCTCTTCCCATTTAGCTAGCTAAGGGTAACTATCAAGTGATAGGCATGCTGGGGACCCCTATGCCCCTAGCGTGTAACCAACTCCCAAACTCATATTTCTGATTCAAGACCAGCCTTTCCGTTAGGTTTCCTTGCGTTTCCTAAACCAAAGCGCCGGTGGCGACTCCTTTGTGGCCGACATGATCTCGGCTCACCCAGCCTCACGTCACAATTTAGGTTGTGACAATCATATACCGAAACTTGTCTTTTAACTTATTCTCTATTTATTTGTCATATATCTATTCAATGTTTCACTCAACATCTATATTTCTATATACATGCTACGATATATTGTTTTCTATTTCAAAACAGAGAAGGTTTCCTTATCAAGCTTTGAAAATTGAGTCAACCTTAGTATAATAGAGTTTCATTTATGTTTCTATGCTTAAGGAAACAAAATGAATAAAGTTTCTCATATCAAGTAAAGACAACATTGCTAAGAAAAATAAGAAAACAACTTTTCTCTACAATATCCTGTTTGACCACAAAAGAAGACAATTTCAAAACTATGCAAAAAGCATTTGTTTTGCATTTAATGCAAAAGATCTTCATCTTCATGCAAAACAACATTCTTCTTGATCTTGTATATATATTGATTGATCAAATCTTCAAGTACAAGCAGAGATGAACAAGGAAAAGAAAAAGAGAAAACATTATACAGAGAGAAAAACAAGAGATCTATGATCATCGTTTGCTATTCATTGGCCGACTTTCTTATAATCTTTTTCTAAGAAAAATCTTTATATTTTACTTTGTAAAAGAACTTTTATTTTCATGGTAGTCTAAAGAGGCTAAGTGTTAAAGAATATTTGGTGTTGCTTGTAACGAGGTAGATTACAAGTGTGGTAGAACCTAAAGAAGTTAAGAATATTTCGTTTGCAAGTCAATTGACTTTAGTGGAAAAATGCTTTGAGTTGAAGAAACTAGATGTAGCTCTTGTGGAATAGTGAACTAAGATAAATTTCCTATATTGTTTCTCTCTTACCTTCTCTGCACTTACTCCAAAAGTAACTCTAAGAGAGTTATTCCTTGTATTCACCATTTATTTTTTATAATCTAATGGATAAGATGTCTTATCCATTAATATCGTTAAATAGCAAGAAAATAAAATATGAGGATGAAGAGTAACTCTCTTGGAGTATATATATATATATATATATATATATATATATATATATATATATATATATATATATATATATATATATATATATATATATATATATATATATATATATATATATATATATATATATATATATATATATATATATATATATGTTCCTACAAAGAATTCTCACCTTAAACTCCCGACGGGAACTTCCCAAGTTGGGGGCGATCTCCTCTTCTTCTCATTGGTCATGCTCCTATATCCGAGTTACGACCTCTCTTCTTCGCCCTCGGCATAAGTTGAGTTGTCATTGACAGTAGGGAGGGAAAAGACACTCTGACGCTTAACTAGTGTAGGTCGGGGTATATGCAAGTGCGGAATGAAGCATAATATCATAACTATAATACTAAAAATTAAATATAATTTTATAGATTCTTAATATTTAAATTATATAAATTCAAAATAAAATATATCATAATGCTTAAATCTAAGTTTCAACATATACGTAGACATTTATTAACAATAACATGTTTGTATTTTTTCTATAAAAAAATGACATACTTTAGGTTAATTTTCATTTTTTTAAGAAAAATTTTAAATGATGTTAAATTAAGCATATTTCATTTATCCATTGTGAACCAAATTTTTTTTTATCGATTTTATCGTCGAATATGTGGATCTATTTGTATAAGAACTAGTTTTTGGCAAAACTAGTAGAATGAAAAGCTAGTTGATAGCTGAATACTAATAATTGGTAGCTGAAAATTGTTAAGCTATCTTATTGAATCATAAGTGTTTTATAAAACTATATGTTGAAGTAGGTGATAAATGTGAAATGACAAAAATAAACATATTTATATATTTCTTATATATTTTTTTATTTTATATTAATTAGTGTTTTGATTAAAATATTTTAAATTATTTATAAAAAAAGTATTGTACCAAAAAAATATGATGAAGTATAATGTTAAAAATAATAGAATAAATAATTAAAATAGTGTAATGTTTAAAATAAAATGTAATATAAAAAATATTCACAAAACATAAATACAACAAACATATAATCTGGTAATATCAATATCTTAAAGTATAATGTTGAAATAATAAAATAAAATATATAAATAATATAATGATTAAAATAAATAATGTAATAAAAAAATAAAAAAATAAAAAAACTCTTTCTATGTAATTAAAAGTAAAAATAAAAAATTATACCTCAAAATAGAAAAAAAAAAACAAAAAAATATAATAAAATCTTATGTTATACAGAGAAGGATAAACAAAAATTTAATAAATATTTTAAGAAAAAATAGAAAATAAATATAAAAATTTAGAAATTAAAATTAAAAGCTAACATTTTAAAAAGAATTATTTAAATTTTGACGTAGCGACTTAAAGAAAAACATTATAAATTCCTAAAAAAAACAATGGTATATTAAGTACTACTAATAAATCCATACAAATTTTTCAACTAATAATAAAAAATTAAAATTTAACTGAAACAATGCGCTGAACATAAATACGATTGTTTCAACTTAATTAATATTTTAAATTTGAATAAATAATAATTTTATTCTTTTAACTCGCATAATTATTAGTCTTTGATAAAAGATACATGCCGGATTAAAAAAAAAAAACACTTCAATTTTATTAATATTAATATCTATAATTATATACAAATATTGAGATATTAAAGAAGACGCTTATTTATTCAACTGAGAAAGGGACGTCAATCGTCAGAAACTAAGAATAATGGAGTATCATATTAATAAAAAGTCAACAATGAACGGTGATTTTGATACAAAAGTCTAAGATTGAAAATGACATCATTTTTTTTTTAAAAAAAGAAGCTTTAAATTACGCAAGGAAATTAAGCACACTTATGAGGCATTGTAATCTAAATATTTTTTAACTAATAGTAATGGCTATCATTTATTGGCATTTAACAATGGACTCTTGAAAGGGAAATTAATGCCAAACATCTTGGAAACAAACTTGAACTGGGTAAATAAAAAATAAGATAGATTAATACTTCCTACTATTATATGTTTAATTTATAAAATGTTTCTTAATTCTTAATTCATTATTATTTTCTTAATTATATAAATAAATTATATTATATATATTATATTTAATAAATACAATCATTAACATTAAATATTACATTAATACGACTTGTCAACTCTAATTTATTTATTTATATATATAAATACACAAACAAAAATGGAATTAAATAAATAGAAGACATAGGTTTCAAGCAGAAGAAAGCCTGCATTCGTAGTGGGCCACCGCTAATTATATTCTAAATTCACTAAATTATAATAAAATTCAATTATATACGATAAGAACTCATCTAGTTGCATATCGATCTGATAAGTTATCTGGACTTTTATATTGGATACATGATATGATAAGCTACCAAATTAAAATTATATGACACGTTAATAAGGACGTTATAGTTGACTTAACTTGTCAACCACCATGCCCGAAGAAAAGGGGTAGTAATTTCATTTATTTTTTTATTAATCATTCAATTTGTTTATATATAAATCTAATTAATTTTTTGAATTATAAAAAAACTAATGAATTGAATAAATTATATCATTATTCATTATTAGGTGAGTGATGAAACATTAAATATATTTTATAATTTACAATATGAATAACTAGTTTTGAAAATTTATAAAAATAAAAAATTCATTAATTGAACGTGAAAAGTAGCCGCCCTTATATTTAAAAAATAAAACGGCATGGAGTTGAATAAATCACGTGGGTGGGAAAAGTATGCACAAAATTCAAAAAGATGTTTGAAATCTGTAACCAATAATACGTTTGGAAGTTCGCTTCACGCTTCGCTCATAACTCTAAGTCATAAGGAGAAGTCAGCTAACCCAAAAAAAAAAACAGAAAAGTCAGGTAATACATTTTTCTAACATTTTTTATTATTCAGAATTATTGAAAATTATGAATTAGGTTGGTATAATTATAAGGTTCTTGTTAATTTTAATAAACAATAAAAAAATATTTAAAAATATGCTAAAAGTGTATTTTAACTAAAATCACCCAATGTACCAATATATATATATATAATCTATTATCACTGAATAAGTGAATCAACTGTTTAACTAATAATTTTATTTTTTATTTTTTATTTTTGATTTTTATGAGTTTTTTTAATTATTGGATCAAAAATTAATATCGCTTTGAAAATTTCGACGGAACTTTTGTACTGAATTCGAGTTGTTGCTGGTAATAATTTTATAACTTAATTTGTATTTTTTATCTTAGTTTGATGTGAGTGATTTTGATTTTTTAGTTTTAATTATTTGATTTTGATTTGTGTATTTAAAAAATAGTAATTTTGATTTATTTATTAAATAATTTAATTTATAAATTAAATAATTAATATTATATAAAATATTTATATATTATAAATTGTCTAATTTAAAGAAATAGTTAATTGACTTTATTATATTATTATATTTGTTAAAAATTGAATAATAAATTAAAATATGATTAAAATTGTTATTTTTAAATATGAGAAATAAAATAAAGTAATTAAAATTTCAAAGACTAAAATTGTTTACTTTTTAAAATATAAGAATTAAAAAAATAAAATTAAAAATTACAAGAATTAAAATTACTCATATATCAAACTAAAAAAATGAAAAAAATAATTAAGTTTATTTTATTTAATTTGAATGGGATTGTTTGTTATAAGATACATAGATATTAAAAAAACCAAACACTTTAGTTTTGTTAATATTAATAATTAATAATTTATATTCAAATATTGCGATATTAAAGAATAATCAGAGAAGAAGGTTCTTTGTTCTTCAACTGGGAAAGGGACGTCAAACGTCATTTTGTCGATCGTGATTTGCTTATTTCTTTCTTCCTCTTTGGATTATCGTCAGAAACTAAGAATAATGGAGTATTATATTAACAAAAAAGTAAAATAATGAACGGTGATTTTGATACAAAAGTCTAAGATTGAAAATGACAGGCATTTTAAAAAAGAAAATAATAGCTTTAAATTATGCAAGAAAATTAAGCACACACTTATGAGGCATTGTAATCTAAGTGCACACACTAACAGGTAGTAATGGCTATCATCTGTTGGCATTTAACAATGGACTCTTGAAAGGGAAATGCCAAACATCTCGGAATCAATCAGTGAAGTGGGTAAATAAAAAATATGATAGATTAATAATTCCGACTATTATATACTTAATTTAGATATTTTCATATGATAAAATATCTTTATGTAATGCTTTTATTTACAAAGAAAATGAATTTTGTGAGTATAATATAAAACAATTTTATGCTATTATTTAATTATAAATTGTTATTGATATAATTTTTAAATTATAATAAAAATTAATAAATTTATGTACATGATAATTTATTATTTGATGATAGTATAAAATATGATTATAAAACTTTTATTTATGTGCAAACAAATATATTTTTAAGTACTTTTCTTTGAAGTGGAATGTGATACTTTTTGTATGATTATATATTATTTGTTTTATATAATCTTTTCTTTCGAATACACACTTTTTATTGGTTTAATTTTATTGAAGAATACAAAATCATGAAACGACTTATTAAATAAGATATACAGATCTATAAATTTTGTAATTTTTAGTAAATTTAAACTAATAAAAAAATATATTTAAAAAATGTGTTACATAATATGTTACTGCATGAATCTTATGATCAAATTACTAACGGAGAAGAATAGTTATTTATCAAATTATAATATGATATATGATTATATATTCGTTAACTTACGTATAAATGTTTAGTTATTGTGTAATTTGTCTTTATGATTTATACACTAATACACTTTTATATATAATTTCAAGGGTGGTGTTATATATTTCAATATATTTTTTAAATGATATTTTTAAATTTTTGTGATTTTATTTCAATATAATTTATTGTGATTTTATTTAGACTAAATTTAATTTTGGTCATTTATCTTATGGTTAAAATTCATTTTGATCATTTATCTTTTAAAATTTTCATTTTAGTTAGTTACCTTTCTCGAATTGAAGTTAATGTCGTCCTTTCGAAAAACGATCGATTTTAAATAATGTTTTGACTGATTTAAGACATAAAACTTGTCTCATTAGATTTATTTACAAGAAAACTATATAACACAATTAATGTTCAAACAAAAAAGGACCATACATATGGTGGAAATCACATGAAAAGTGAGTCTCGTGATTATCTAGAGAAGAATCTGATATGAAATTTTATAGTTTTCTAGTTATTCATAAGACTTACTTTTCACATGATTTTTACCTAGTTTATAGACTATTTTGGTTTGAACATTAGATGATTTTTTTTATAATTTTCATGTAAATGAATCTAACTGGATAAATTTCATGTCTTGAATTAATTAAAAAAAATTCAAAATTATGTTCCAAAATAAAAAATAATAATTATTTTTTGAAAGGATAACATTGACTCAAATTTGAGAATTATAAGACCAAAACAAATTTTTTAAAAGATAAAAAACTAAAACAATTTTTTACCACAAAATAAAGGACCAAAATTATAACACCCTTTTATTTAAGAATTATATTTTAAAATTTTTGGATTACTATTTAAAATATGTAAAATACTAGTAAACATAAGAAATGAGACTTGAATTCTGTTTATAAATTCTTTTGTAAATCCTTTCCTAAAAATGAGTTTTGATAAATGGATGAATGAATTGTCCTAACATCAAAGAAATCTTTTTAGAGATTAAGACTAGTTCATCAACAAAAGATGACATAACCAATTCAATTTCCTTTGGTTAGAAAGCCAAAAATGAGTTAAGGGAAAGAGAAACAATACATAAAATTTATATTGGTTTGTTTCACCTAGATAGTACATCCAATTCTTGAATTCTTATCAATAATTTCACTAACATATTTATGAGAATAACTATTCCATACTATTACAATTTTTTTCTTCAAGTCTTTTTAGGCTCACACATAAGTATTCTTTACCATTTTGCCTTTCCAAGTAATTACACAAGTATTTTTTCTTAGTAAAGCCTCTCTAGGCTATCAAGAATTTCACTAAGAAATACATAAGGATAAGTCACTAGGCTATTGTTCTAAAAAGATGTATGTTACCTTTTATCTAGCCTGTACACTCAGAAAGAATTCACAAAGATATAAAGAGAAAACACTTAGAGAATTTGCATAATATATTCGTTTAGAGTCTCTATCTTCATTTACTCTTCTAAGCCTTTTATAGAGATTTCTTGAAAAGTGTTTGTTCTCCTTGGTTTTGAATGTTGGAGCATTTAATGCCTCATTTTACCAATCTTGTAGGATTTGATAAAACATGACATTTATCTTTCCTTTCTTTTACAAACGTTGTGTTGCATGTAACCATTTATACTTTTTTAGGACATAGCACATGGTCATCTTTGATCAACTTGTCTTGTCTATTGTTTCTTTCTTTTTGTGTTTCTTTTAATAAAGTTGACAAATTTTTGAGTTTGTCTTTGATTATTTGAAGAACAAAGTTGCTAAAACTTTTTTGACACCCTTATAGGCCTATATGATAAGTTTATCATTCTTCATAAATGTACCATCTTCTACGATGATGCAAGTCTACGATGATGCAAGTTCAGCACTTTGACAAAATATAATGGCTGACAGACGATCCTGGTCTTGATGTTTAAAGGATACCTGTACTGGAGGAATAACATAATTCATTATTCTTTTTTTTAATTAAATGTTTTTATATTTATTTGTTGTCATTAAAATTTTAAGGAATATAGATAATTTTTGTTATCTAACAATCTCCTTTTCTTATGATGATAAACAAATCTATAAGATTGCAAAATGTAAACACTCTTGAAAAGAAAGGAATTAAGTATTGAGTTTGTTCTTATCAAATGAAATACTTAAAGGTGTTTATTGCATTGAGATTTTAAAAGATTATTTTGGCATAAAAAGTTTTGTGAATTTAGAAAGATTGTGTAGAAAACTGTAAGGACTTATAAGATCCTTTTAAAAAGAATTTTATAATCAAGATTTTGTATTTTGTATTTTAATATATTTATGTCATAAGAATTTATAAGATTTGAAAGGATCCCATGAATTTTTATCAAACATTCAAAGTTACAATAATTGTTATACATTTTTTACTCTTTGTTATTTTCTTGTTGTGAATCCCTATTTAAATTACTAGACTCGAACCACTCAGGTGGGCCTAATGGTGGGGGGTTTGGGTAGTATGCACAAGGTATTAGGTTTAAACCTTATTTTGTGATCCTCATCAATGTAATTATGTTAAAAAAATTAATAAGACTACTCTTCCTAAGATAGAATCAATTCAAAATACACATCCTTTAAAGTAGAAATTTGTCTTTATATATTTTGATTAAGCATATAAAAAGAGAAGTATTTAAATATCTTTATGAATTTTGACATTTTTTTTTGTATGTGTGATATATGCAAGTAATTTATGCAAACAAGTTGATTAAAGTAAAAATAAAAAGAAAATCTTTTACCTAATTATTTCAGAGAAGGCGTGTAGAATTAAAAGAAAGCAATTACCAAATATTGTACAACGCATTGCTTTTAATGAAACTAGAAGAAATTATATGTGATGAGGGATAGGAAAGTCTAGCAACAACAAAAAAGAAAGAATGTGAGGCTAAGAAAGTTTCAAGGGTTTGGGTGAGATTTTTGGATGGATGTGGTGTTTATACATCCTAATCCACCGAAATCCAATCTACAAAATAATCCATCAAAATTTATATGTTTTTGAATACTATAAAACTTTTTATAAGTTGTAAAAAGTCTCAATTGAGTTCCACTAGATTTTGACACATCTTAAAAAAATAGCCCCAATTGAATATCATAAGACTTATTTATATTATTTAAAAATCTTGATTGAATATCACAAGACTTTTTATCGCAAAAAAAATCTTTTAAAATCTCAATCGAATACATTTTTAATTGATTTTAGTTCCAATGTTCTAAAATTTTCTGTTAATCAAAGCATTATGTATATATTAGAGCAAACAAATTAAAATTTTATATAAAAAACAACAATAAAACATAATAAAGCTTATAAATATGCTTTAGTCCGTTATAATATGATAATATGGAAGTAAAATTATCGCTTTGAAAATTTTAGATTTAGAAAATATTTTTTTTTTACTTTTATAGAAGAATATTGATGTCACTCTTAAGAAATAGATGAAAAAAAGTGTAACATCGAGGTTTTTATGCTTTGATTAATTAAAGTGGTTGAATAATTAAAAAGTGTAATTAAATTTATATTCAATTGAAAGAGGTTTAATAATATGTTGTACTCACATACATTTATCTCGACTAGTTTTACTTGTTCACATCTTTTTTCAGGATCATGTCCTACATTCCCTAACGATGAGTAGCATAAGTGCGGGGAGCTATACTAACGAAAGTTATGTTAAGGAATGAGGTTAGGAATAATCGCTCGACCTATAGAAATCTTCATGGAGTAGTTGTATATATGTGTTGTGTGTGCATGTGCATGTATACGTGCATGTGTGTGTGCGTGCGCACATTTGTGAATGAGTAAGTGAGTGTGCACATGTGTGTGTATATGTGCATGTGTGCATGCATGTGTGTTTGTGTTATGTGTGTGAGTGAGTGTGCATGCGTGCATCTGTGTGTGTTGTGTGTGTATGTGTGTGCGTGCGTGTTGTGTGTGAGTGTGTGCACTTGTGTGTGCATGTGTGTTGTATGTGTAAGTGTGTGCACGTGCGCTCGTGTGTGCTTGTGTGTGTGGATGAGAATATATTGATGAATTGATTGGTTGTATCCATTGACAGTTGAGGCTTACTATGATGTGTAGTAGCTCACCCTTATGTTTGTGTGTTATATGTGTATGATTGTGATGACTTCGAATGTCGTGTTCATGGGAGCAGATGCCAAGGCTTTCAAGAAGATGGTGCATATGTGTCATATCAATGGTTTCAGTGCTTGTGGGGCTTCCTTCTTCGAACCTCCGCTGCAGTAGATGTGTGTTATGAGTAGTTGTTAGTAGTTATGGTTAACCAGCTCAGGTGCGTGAGTGTTGTATCTTCGATCCCTTTTGATGTATGTTTGGATAATCTAATGCAAGTGTCAGGTGACACAAACATTTTATAACCCAAACGTGTAACTGAACTCCAATGATGTGTATGTTGTTTACGTTTTTAGGATGTGTTTTATGCAGTTATGCATGAGAATAGGTCATGTGGGATATCACAAAAATTTATCCTCTTTTTTATAAACAAATTAAAGACCAAGTTTTTACAAAATTAACTTCTGCATGTTATAGTATTTAACCCTTGTAGTAGCAGCAAATCGTTACAAAGAGCGTCATTAGTCATAAGATTGACACAAGAGAGTGATGAGTCATAAGATTGATTGCCACAAGTTACTTTGATACAATCAAATTTTAGTTCTTTCTCCAAGAACAAAGGAAAACTCCTATGAAGAGTGAAAATTCATATTTTATTCCAATTCAACTTGATTATGAATTACAAAGTGCTGCTTATTTATAGGCTAATCTTTCCACTAAACTTCTTCCTATTAAACATTTAATTCCCACTAGAAAATAAATTCTCACTAAGCCTTTACTTCCCACTAGAAAATGAATTCCTATTAAGCCTTCCACTAAGCCTTTACTTCTCACTAATCATCATAATGATTTAGGAAGCTTGAAAAACACTAAAAATTGACATAGAAAATATGAAAAGATATATGAACTTATTCCAATAGAATTAAGTGCGAAAATTACATTTAAATTAAGAAAAATGGGCCTTAATTGATTCTTCAACTCAAAAGCTAACTAATTTATCCAAATAAACACTAGCCCATAAATACATAATGAATATTATGTGTTAGGCTCATTCTATTACAAATTGTTTTCTTTAAGTTAGGCTAAGATTATCTTTAAGTGGAAAAAATGTTACAATTATCAAATTGGGCTTTAGTTTAGTTGAACCTTTTTTAGCTTGTATGTCCATAGCTAAGCATTACAAAGCCTTTTAACTCCTTTAGTTTTTGCTCTAGTCATTAGGCCTTCCATTCCTTGCAAAAAAATCTTTGAGATTGTTGGATTCATTTAGATTTCCATCATAACATAATTTGGTTAGAGCTACTAAAAGTAGTAAGATCTATAAGATGAATTAGAGCAAATGCATTTGATAAAAAAAATACATATTAAAGCATATAAACAATCATTCAAGAGTTTTCAAAAGTTGCAAAAGCATGCAAGCTTTTGATAAGGGGATCAAAATTCTATAACTATTTTCATTAATCACTTTTTCACATCAGGGTGATGTATTCTTGTTTGCAATATAGAGTATATTGAACAAAATGAATCAAAGCTTTAAAATAAAAAGCGTAAGACAAATTCAAAGTAAAAATAGAAACCAATCTTTTGGTGAAATCCTCAAATTTAACTCCAAAATTTCAATCTTGTTACCTTTGATGGATGTTTCCCTTTAAGTTCATCAATTGTTTTTTTTAGTCTTATTGTTCATCAATCATGTTCTCTTTCCCCTCCTTTTGTCTTCATTAAAAATAAGAGCTTGAGATGGAGGATCATTTGTGCTCAAAGATAAGCTTGTAAAACTTATCATAACATTGCATGCTCAAATATCTTTTTTCTCGAAATTATGCTTCCAACTTATGAACATGATCCTGTAATGTGATCCTAGGATCCACACGCTTCACACGAATTGAGAAACCCTCAAAAGGAATCGAAAATTGGATTCAAGAAACACAATTAAAGAAGAAAGTTGAAAGTGGAATAGATCAAGGGGTGAACTCACCACTAATCTATAGGATTAGATAAGAGAATTGAGATTTGCCATAAGTCTCATGAAAACTTGATGAGAATTTAGATTCTTACTCAAGAACAAGACAAGAGATAACTCTCCAAGATAGCTTGCAATGCAAGTTTTTTAGATTTAACAAAATAATTTTACACTAATCAAGAAAATGACTTATATAGTCATCACTAATTACAAGAGATTAATTAAGCTAAATTAATCCTAAGGCCTTAGGTTAAGGCCCAACTCATGGCCCAATGTAGAGAAGACAAGCTAGCTTGCCTAGCTAGCCTAGATTGGTGACCAAGAATTCAGTCTCCAATTTCATCTCCAAATTCATTCCTTCTATAATTCTTCAATAATGTAGTTCATGGAGGGCTCTACTGCCAAATTGGTTAGTAGGGGTGCTTTGTCCTTAATCTCAATGATTTCATCAACATCGTTATCATTCAATACATATGTTGTAACTATAGACAAATTACAAAGGAGATCCATGAGATCAAAATACGTTCTAAAATACAAAATAATATAACACAAAAGAAACTTGTTTCAAAATAAAAACATTTTTTAAGAAAAATAGTAAAAGATATTCTGAGTAGGGATTAATGGGCTTCCAAAAAAAAGTTTCTTCAAATAAAGGAGTGAGTTAGAAAACTATGAACAATCAAGGCTTTTGATTTGGAAGAGTGACATTCTCCAAAGGGGTCATCATAGAAGAATGCTTCATAGAAATCTACAAAGCTTCAAGGTATGACTTGAGCTTATTCCTATGAAACTTAGTGGAACTCCTGGCCTTTGAAAACCTTTTCACTTCATCGTCATACCTTGTTGTCTTAAGAGGAAGATTGGTGCTTTGTGTGTTTTCTTCTTTTTGCTATTGTAAAGACATATCAAAGGAAATATTGAACAAAGGCTTCAAATCCCAACTTGATTTTCATTTTTGGCTTAACCATACATTTGTGAAGATTGCTAAGACAAGCAATGATGTTTCCTTCCTTCTATGCTTCATCTTATAACTTGTTAAACTTGGAGATTTCATCATTTTTCTCCTTATGCAACTTCTTGAAGAGATGTTAATTTTGCAAGTCACAATTGGCTATTGGCCAATTTTAATCAATAATTAATTTCTTGATATTTTCTAGCTTGCGGTGAGTGGAGATAGCTTACCAAATTTTGGACAGGTTAGTTTCTGGTGATCGAAAATCTCATAAATGTAGTCAACCATATCAATAAGATTCTCAAAAGAGGTCTTTTTATTAAAACAAGCATTTGGGTGACTTGAAATTAAATGGAGGGGTGTTAGTCTTGGTACTATACCTAGGCTTCCAAACATGAGGAAAGATAATAGGGTCATAGGACAATGTTAGTCCTTATACTTCTCCTTCTCAAGTAGTCACTTATACCTTTTGTAAAGATAAGACCGTAACTTTTCTTATTACTTCTTTCTCCACAACCTTTTCTTATTGCATGGGATGGACAATAGCTTCATTTACTTCAACTTCTTCTTACCATCCATGTTCTTCGACTTTATCATCTTTCTATAAGGGCAAAGCAATAACTTGACATATCTCTTCTTCTCCTTTGTTAAACAGGGATGAATCTTCTTATAAGCTTTTACTAACGCTTTTTCATTTTAGCTACAAATGTCTTGTTATAAAGAATCTTTTCTTTTTCTTGAGTCATTTCTTTTTAAAGAATTGATATTGGAGGTGATCATCACAAGAGGTGGAATGGATTTTGGTGCATACAGTCATTCAACATGCATCTTAACATATGCAAAAAATCTCAATGACCCTTCTCTTGTTTATTGGCCTAGGTTATCGTTAATATCTATCATTATTTCTTCTTTTTTTAGCTTCAATGGCTCTTAGTTGATTATAAGTCTCAATAACCTTTAATTCATCATCAATTGTGATATTTTTCTTTGGTACAACATCAATTGTTAGTTCATTTGTCATTTCTATTTGATTTCTTTATTTTTCAACTATCGTTTATGAGATTGACCTTTGGTCCATTTCATTTGGATCAACTATTAATTCACAAATTCCAATTTGGAGATCTTCTACAAAGGTATTTGTAGAGAGGTCCAATAATTATTAACTTTAAACGAATGGTGGATGACTTTTTGGGTTCATGTTGGATAAATGGAGGGTTGGAGTCTTTTACGCTCAATTTGGTAGAGATAAAATAGCGATGATGGGTTATGACGGAAACATAAAGTGTCATTTGGTAGAGATGAAATAACAAACAAAGAAATAAATGAGTGAGCGAGTGAAAAAATAACAACTAATAACAAATTATAAGTTTAGTATTCTAAAAACGCAATATTAATCAATTATTTGTATACATAATCGATTATTTTGTTCCTTAAGAAGTGCACCTCCAACAATTTTAATCGGTTATGATTATATATAATCGACTATCTCACACACGTGGACTTTCCTAATTGATCATGTTAAATTATATATATATATATATATATATATATATATATATATATATATATATATATATATATATATATATATATATATATATATATATATATATATATAAAATTGATTATATAATAATATATAATTAGTTACATTTAATTATATAATTGATTACGTTTATATAATTATATTTTGTTTATATTTTTAATTTATTTATATATGTACTAATTTTTAATATATTTATATATTTTTTAATATACTATATGTTTATATGTTTTTAATGTATTTATATATTTAATATTATAGGTTTACTTTTAATGATATTAAATTTAAAATTAAATATTTAAATAATTAATTATATACATTTGTAATCGATTATGAATATATATAATTTATTATTTATATATATTTTAAAAATTATATTATGTTATTAAATTTTTATTTTGCTATAAATAATTTTTATGTTCAATAAATATTTTATATGTATGCTTGTTAAAAAAACTAATTATATAATTAAAATTTTATTATTTTATGTTAAACAAATATCATATATATGTATATGTCTTATTTTTTAAATTAATAATTAGAATTTGATTATATTAAAAATAATTTTTTAAAAATATTTATATGTACAGTTTTTTTTAAAAAACTAATTATATAGTTAAAATTTATTATGTTATGTTAAAATATTATATATATATCCAACATTATATAAAGATAAAATTGTAAATTATTAAATTTTTATATTTTATTTTATCTTTTAAAACAACTTTACAACTTTATTTCTTTTCTATTGCATTCATATCAAATCACTTAAAATTTCTTATCTATTTCTCACAACTTTATTTCTTTTCACTGGTGTTGGACATGATAACTAATAAATATAAATTTTGAATTCATGGCTCTTCTTAAGCCCTGGGAAATGTTAAATGTGAAATGGTGCTACCATATGCAAAAAGTTTTCCTTACGTGTTGCAACACGTGTCTAACAAGAAATAAGATGAAAAAAAATTATTAGAAAATTAGAGAAATATATTATGATATCACTTTTATATTTTAGAATATTTTAGAGTATCTTAAATGATCTCTTAAGATTTATTATTCTTTTATATTTTATAATTAGTTTTCTTATTTAATTAGGTATATCATATCGTGTAAATATGAATATTATCTCTTATATTTATTTGTATTTATTGCATTAAGTCTATATAAAACAGACTCTGTTATGTAGTTGATATACACGGTTTCAACATATCTTGCATCTATTTTTTTAACATGGTATCAAAACGATATTATCCTCCGTGAACTATTTTCTCACTCATTCCCCGTAATTTTATTGGAGAACGCGTCAGAATCTGCAGGAGAACACGCCGAAATCCGCAAAAAATGGAAATATCGAATAGGTCAGGGTCCTCTCTCCAACTCAATAGTGACAATGGCGATCCTTTCTTGGGTACTTGTATCAGATTGGAGAAACGAATGCTTTAACAACTAAGATGGATCTGGAGGCTGCTTCCTCTAGTAAAGTTGCTCCTAGAAAACACAAATATTGTATAAGTAGCATCAAATTGTTTAGGGTATATTTTGCTCCCCTGGTAATGTTGTTGTTGTGATGGTATATTTTGTTCAAGGTGTTTTAGGACTTGCAAGGTTGGTTGTGAACTTGTACTTAAAAGATGATTTGCATTTGGACCCTACTAAGGCAACTGTATTTCTTGGCTTTTCTGCATTGCCATGACTTGTCAAACCTTTGTATGAGTTTATTACTTATTCTGTCCCCCTCTTTGGTTATCGAAGAAGGTCATACCTAGTTTTATCAAGGCTGCTTGGTGCACTCTCATGGAGTTTGATGGGTATTTTTGTTGACAACACATATAATGATGTTTTTTTGCATACTTCTTGGATCTTTCTCTATTGCCTTCTTAGATGTTGTTGTAGATTTAATGGTTGTGGAGAGGGCACGTGGTGAGTCACAAAGTGCCTCAAGATCTCTTCAGTCTTTATGTTGGGGTTCTTCGACCTTTGGTAGAATTGTGAGCCCTACTTTACTGGATCTTTGCTAGATGCATATGGAGTAAGGTTTGCTTTTGGTATCACAACATTGCTTCCATGGTTAGCACCTACAGTTGTTGTTCTTGTAAAAGAACAACCTACGTTCAATACAACAAGAGGAAAAAATCTTCTTTTTGTTGGGTTAGAGTTTTTGGAAAGTTCAAAATAGAGAATTATTTAGTTATGGGATTTTGTGCGATAACCTAGTATTTTTCTTCCTACTTTGTTCATTTTCTTGTGGCAAGCAACTTTGTAGTCTGATTCTGCTATGTTCTACTTTACCACAAATTCTCTTGGTTTTACTCCTGAGTTTTTGGGATGTGTCGAACTTGTTATCTTGATTTCGTCTCTCTTCTTAGTGTTGGTCTTTATAATGGATTTATGAAGAATGTGCCTTTATGGAAGATATTTCTTACAACTACCCTTTTAGGTTCAGCTCTTGGGATGACTCAGGTTTTCCTTGTTACTAGACTAAACCAGACGTTTGGTATTAGTGATGAGTGGTTTGCAATTGGTGATTCATTAACTCTCATTGTTTTGAGTCAGACTTCTTTCATGCCTATTATTCTACTAGTAGCTAGATTATGTCCAGAAGGAATGGAGACAACTCTTTTTGCATCTCTCATGTCTTTATCTAATGAAGGAAGTGTTGTTGAGGGGGGGTTTGTTAGGGGAGGGCTTGACTCAACTATTTGGAATTACTAAGGACAAATTTGTATTGCAATGGTTTCTTGCAATTTTCTTTGATGAAAGCTTCTCTTTATGGTGATTAAGCATTGGTTTAAGCTTTTGCCATAGATAATTACACATTGAGATGTTTTGCTTCTGTCTTAAGTGGTTAAGCTTTGCTGCTTCTACTTTATGGTGGTTAAGTATTTGTTCTTTGTTTGCTTTTGCCTTTAGGTGGTCAAGCATGTTTGCTTTTGTTAAGTGGTTAAGCCTTGAATTGTGTCTTCTGCTTAAGGGTTAAGCTTTTGCTCATTAATTTTGGATCTTTTTACATATGAAACATATTAGTGATGACTTCTTTCTCACCTATGTTCATTTTGGTGGTAATTATTTTCTCACATATGAATCATATTAGTGATGACTTCATTCCTACTGATCATCATTCTGATGATGACTCTTTTCTCATACATGAATCATATTAGTGATTACTTCTTTCTCATCAACGTTTATTTTGATGATGACTCTTTTTCTACTAACAATCTTATTAGTTTGAAGCTTCCAAATGTAGTTTTGATAAGTTAGACCTTGCTTTGCTTGTCAAGAAATTTTTCTTTGGCTAATGGTCATTCCAGCTATTTTGGCTAAACTATATTTCTAGCAATTTTCTCTAACTTCTCTAGCATTCTTGAGTTGCCTTTCAAATTATTATTTTTTTGATAGAACTCAATTTCTATGTTTTCTCTTTATTTGCAGGGAAATAAATTGTTCTTCTTGTAACAAATTGAAAGCTTAGTAAGCTTCAACTTAAGAGGAAGTGTTAGAAAATCAGATAAACATATGATGATATCACTTTTATATTTTAGAGTATTCTAAATAATCTCTTAGGATTTATTCTTTTTTATATTTTATAATTAATTTCTTTATTTAATTAAAATATCATATATATATATATATATATATATATATATATATAATCTTTATATTTATTTGTATTTATTACATTAAATTTATATAAAATAGACTTTATTGTGTAATTGATACATACAGTTTCCTATGTTTTTTTCAACAAAAAATCATGGTTAGCTTGCTAACTAGTAGTTGTTGCTGGTTAAGGTATTTTCACATGAGAAGTTATAAGCCAGTAAGAAAATAGTTATAAAGAAAAAAAAAACAAATATACATTGTAAATGAAGCTTTAGGTAGCCAAGACTGAGAAGCATGGATGACTACTGTTGTTGATATCACGATGCATTAAACAATTAATCATTATTTCGTTGACCTCACATGCTAAGCTCCTAACTAGTACTTATCATATGTTTTGTTAATGTAAACTGCCAATTTGGTCTTTTAAATATTATATCACCATACTCTTCTTCTTTAGTTACTAAAATTGATATATTTCTACATTACTCTCTAAAGATTTTGGTTATCACATAAGCCTACCAAATATCTAAAATACCACTATATTTATTTCTATATAGAATTAATTGAAGACACAATACAAATGAATTAGTAATCTATTATATTTTTAATATATTAAATTAGTAAAAAAATCCTTTAAATGCTATTGAAAAATTATGAAAAAATAAATTATATTATTACTATTTTAGTAAAAAGTTACTTTTTTTAAAAGCATAACAATTACCGTAGAAAATTTTATCTCAATAAATTTGTAATCATACACATAATCCGAAATCAAATTATATTCAACATATTTAATGAAGAGATCTAATAATTTGACCACTAATCATTGATAATTTTTTATTTGATGTTTATCTTAACTACTCTTTTTATAGGTTAACAGTTGTATGATTAAGAAATTGAACGAATATCCGTTCTATGGTTATTGCATGTTGAGTCATCATGCACAAACAATTTTATCGATACTATATATAATATATACCCAAGTTGCTCCAAACCTGTGTTTGTTTTTTTTTGTCTTGAACATGGCGTTTTCCCCGTCATGTTGTTTCCTTTTTGCCCGAAAACAGCGTTCCTAGATTTAAAATTTAGAATAAACAAGTAATGCAAATAATGACTTTCTTGTTTTTTTCTTTCCTTATATTTTGTTCATAGTGAGAACGAAGCATGATAATCAGAAATTATCATATGTAGCAAGCTATTAATTTTATAAAAACTATTTAAAAATTATATTTATTATAATTTTTTATTGATGGAGAAGGTAAATTTTAATATGTAAAAATTAAACTCATAAATAAGGATTTCATTACAATTCTGCTAAAGTGAAACTTCGAATATGACAAAGCAATATCCACGTTCATCAAAATCAAACTATAACGTCGATCAACGAAATTCAAAAGTCACTTTCAGATATTGAAACGTGTGGATACCAAATAAAGCATAACGAATGAATGAATCGGTCTAGTTTTCTTTGGGATTCAATTTTTTTTTCTCTTTGGTGTAGATTATAGCTATCTTATATAAGAAATGTTAGGAATTAGTCAAATAAAATCCTCTTTTTGTTGGAATTCTTTTACTTTAGTTTTCCATTAGTTAGAGTTCTAATAGTAATTCCTTATTTATCGTATTTTCTGTTTTTGCTTTGCGGTGTAAGGGTTGTTTAATAGCCTGATGCTTTCCATTCAATATCGAATATTTTTCCTTTTAAAATCTCTCTCACAATCACTTTACAGTTAACTTTATCATTTGGTATCATAGCCACCATGAGGGCTCTGTAGAAGTAGTAGTTTTTCCGGTTTAAGCGGCAAATGACTACAGAGGGTGTTTTTGTTCAAGTTTGTCCAGGTTTGATGGTCACACGGTCATTGGGCGTGCTTATGGAGAATTTCTACGATCAAATGAGTATTGGGTTGTGGTAGAAAATGGAGTTTTCTGACAGCGAGACGGTGTCGCTCTCTCGAGGCCAAAAGAAAACTTAGCGAAGAAGCGAAATTAAAGGATCTTAAAAGCTAAGAACTATCATTTCAGGCTTTAGATCGTTCAATTCCGAAACTATAATCAACAAAGATATATCAAAAAGTATTTGGGACTCCATGAAGCGAGAAATATGAAGGAACAACCCCGAGTAAAGCGTGCTCATCTCCAAGCTTTGCGAAAGGAGTTTGAAACTGCTCACATGAAGGAAGGAGAATCAGTGAATGAGTACCTTGCTCGTGTTCTTGTCATTAGTAACAAGATGAAAGCCAATGGTGACGATTTGAAAGAAGTTGCTGTGGTAGAAAAGATTTTAAGGTCCATGACACCAAAGTTCAATTATGTTGTGTGTTCCATTGAAGAATCCAAGGATACAAGTATACTATCGATTGATGAGCTGCAAAGCAGTTTTCTTGTGCATGAACAACGCATGAGTAATACTGTCCATGAAGAACATGCTCTGAAGGTGACTCAGAGCAATCAATATGCTGGTCCTGCTGGACGAGGAAGAATGCGTTGGAATTTTGGAGGTAGAGGTCGTGGAAGAGGCAAGCAAAATATTGATAAAGCAACGGTGGAATGCTATAATTGTCACAAGCTCGGACACTTTCAGTGGGAATGTAAACAAGGGTTGGCCCATTTTGCAGAAAATCAAGCAGAAAGTGCTGAAGAACACATATTGTTGATGACTTATGTTGAAGCAAAGGAGAAACAAATGACAGATGTCTGGTTTCTTGACTCTGGGTGCAGTAATCACATGTGCGACAACAAGGAATATTTTTCTGAGCTTGATGAGAACTTCTCAGATTCAGTGAAGCTGGGAAATAATTCGAATACGGTGGTCAATGGGAAAGGCAACATCAGACTTGATGTAAATGGAGTTATTAGCATTATCTCGGGAATTTTTTATGTTCTGGAAATGAAGAACAATTTGCTGAGTCTGAGACAATTGCAAGAGAAGGGGTTGAGCATTTTATTTCAGCAGGGAAAATGCAAAATATATCATCCAGACAAAGGTTTGATTATGCAATCTAATATGTCATCGAATCGGATGTTTATCTTGCATGCCATCTCCTTGCCTGTAACACCTACTTGTTTTAATACAGTTATGGAAGATGTAGCGCAGCTGTGGCATTGCAGATTTGGTCATTTAAGTTTTAAAGGCTTACAAACTCTGCAGCAAAAATGAATGGTGGAAGGTTTACCACTGCTTAAGCCGCCTTCTAAGCTGTGCAATGATTGTCTGGTTGGGAAACAACATCGAGATTCATTTCCCATGATAAGTTCTTGGAGAGCTTCACAAATTCTTCAGCTTGTTCATGCCGACATTTGCGAACCAATTAAGCCAGCCTCAAATAGCAAGAAGAGGTATTTGCTTACTTTTATTGATGAATTCAGCCGAAAAACTTGGGTTTATTTTTTGGCAGAAAAATCAGAGGCTTTTAATGTTTTCAAAAGCTTCAAGTTACATATTGAGAAAGTAACAGACATGTCACTCAAAGGGTTGCGCACAGATCGTGGTGGAGAGTTTACATCTCGAGAATTCAATAACTTCTGCCATGCGCATGGAGTGCAAAGACAACTGACAGCTGCATATTCACCGCAACAAAATGGTGTTGCAGAACGGAAGAATCGAACAATCATGAATTTGGTTCGCACCATGCTATCTGAAAAGAAAGTGCCTAAAACCTTCTGGCCAGAAGCAGTAAATTGGGCTGTGCACGTGCTAAACCGCTGTCCAACGCTAGCGGTGAAGGACAAAACACCTGAAGAAGCCTGGAGCGGAGTCAAGCCATCAGTTCAGCATTTTAGAGTCTTTGGTTGTGTCTCTTATGCTCATGTACCTGATAATTTGAAATCTAAACTAGATGAGAAAAGCATGAGGTGTGTTTTACTCAGAATCAATGACGAATCAAAGGCATACAGGCTTTACGATCCTATCTAACAAAGGATTATAGTAAGTAGAGATGTGGTTTTTGAAGAAAATGAAGCATGGGAATGGAACAAACATGAGTCAACTACTAGTTGTGAGCTAGAATGGGAAGATGATGACAAAGTTGTTTCAGAAGAATCTCCTGTAGAAGAAGATGTTACTGATGTACAACCGAAGGAGTCTCTTGCTACTAATCAAGAGACTTTTGAAGGTCTTATGGAAGGGAGGAGTAGAAAGCAATCAACTTGGCTAAGAGACTATGTGTCCGGTGAAGGATTGTCCGATGAAGAGGTTGTCTCTTACTCAACAGTCTTTGTTTTGTATACTGCTGGTGCCGACCCGCTCAATTTTGAAGAAGCTGTGAAGATAGAAAAATGGAGAAATGCCATGGATATAGAGATTGAGGCGATTGAGAAAAATGGCACTTGGGAATTAATTGATCGGCCAAAGGGAGCTAAAGTAGTTGGAGTAAAGTGGGTTTACAAGACTAAACTCAATGAAAAGGGAGAAGTTGACAAGTTTAAAGCAAGGTTGGTAGCGAAAGGATATGTACAGCAGTACGGTGTAGACTACACAGAAGTTTTTACTCCAGTAGCTCGTATGACACTGTGCGGTTGGTAATTGCATTCGCAGCACAAAAAGGGTGGGCTATACATCAACTAGATGTGAAGTCTGCCTTTTTACATGGAGAATTAGCTGAAAATGTCTTTGTTGAGCAACCTCGTGGTTATGTGCAGAAAGGGAATGAAGAAAAAGTGTACAAATTAAAGAAAGCTCTTTATGGGCTTAAACAGGCTCCGCGTGCTTGGTACAGCCGCATTGAAGCATATTTTATTAAGGAAGGTTTCAAAAAATGTGAATATGAGCATACTCTTTTTGTTAAACAAAACAAAAGGGGCAGCGTGCTCATTGTAAGCTTATATGTTGATGATCTTCTGTTTACAGGAAATGACAAGTTGATGTTTACTAAGTTTAAGAACTCGATGATGCTTGAGTTTGACATGACTGATCTTGGAAAAATGAAGTCTTTTTTGGTCTTGAAATCTTGCAGACATCGAGAGGAATCTTTATCTATCAAAAGAAATATGCTGAGGAGATGTTGCAATATTTTGGGATGAATCAGAGCAACTCAGTTCAAACTCCAATAGTTCTTGGTTTTAAGATTTGTAAAGATGAAGGAGGACAACAAGTGGATAAAACTTACTTCTTGCAAATGGTGGGTTGTCTTATGTATCTCACTTCAATTCGTCCAGATTTAATGTTTGCTGTAAGTCTTTTGAGCAGGTATATGGAGAATCCCACTCAGCTCCATTTACAACTAGCAAAGAGGGTACTAAGGTACATACAAAGAACTATTGAGTTTGGAATTTTCTACAAGAAGGGAGGAAGTGATAAACTCAAAGCATATAATCGAAAGTGACTATCTTTGGGGATGTGGATGATAGAAAAAGTAAAACTGGAAATGTATTTCTTTTGGATCTGGAGTCTGTATCATGGTGTTCTAAGAAACAACCAATTGTAAGTTTGTCAACCACAGAGACAAAATTCATCGCAGCAAAGATCATGTTTCTGTCGTTTATTTGGCTAAAAGGTTTGCTCATGACACTTGATCAAACCGAAAGCAAGAGTCCATAACTATTCAAATGCGATAGTAGTTCCGCTATCAAACTATCAAGAAACCCAAGAACGCATGGACGTAACAAACATATAGATGTTCGTTTTCACTTTCTTCGAGACCTGCATGCAGGCGAGGTGATACAACTGATTCACTGTAATACTTCAGAACAGATTGCTGATGTGATGACAAAGCCTCTCAAGCTGGATATCTTTTTAAAGCTACGTGCAATGCTTGGAGTCCATACAGAAAACAATATAAACTAATTTCTTTGCATTAAAGAATTTAGTTTAAGGGAGGAATTGTTAGGAATTAGTCAAATAAAATCCCCTTTTTGTTGGGATTCTTTTACTTTAGTTTCCCGTTAGTTAGAGGTCTAACAGTAACTCCTTATTTATCGTATTTTCTGTTTTTACTTTGCGGTGTATGAGCTATTTAATAGCCTTATGCTTTCCATTCAATATCGAATATTTTTCCTTTCAAAATCTCTCACAATCACTTTACAGTTAACTTTATCAAGAAATAAATCTGTTCATGTAATTTTTTTTTTTACAACATCCATATATAGTTTTACTTAAAAAGAATTAAATATATACTATTTGAATTTAATGGCTCTTAATCCATTCTCTTTTTTATTTAACTATATATATTTAAATTACAGCAAAAAAACCTTTTATTTTTAACAGCATCATTATCGTGTAATCAAAATATGTTTAAAATTTTAATTTTTATACATTGCCATTTCAATTTTTTATATGATAAATTAATTAAAAATATCTAAAATATGATTTTTATAGTGAATTATGATTATTTTTTTCATGTTAATACTATTAAATTATTTATCAAACTAGGTGAAAACGAGAAACCTAACGGGTAGTTAAAAGCTATTAATTTAGCTTATTGAACTATAAGTATTTAGTAAAATTGTATACTGAAATAGTTGATAAATGTGAAATGACCAAAATAAACATATTTATTTTATGTTAATTAATGTAATGATTAAAATATTTTGAAGTTTTTGTATCAAACAAATATGTTGAGGTACAATGTTAAAAATAATAAAATAAATAATGTAAATAATGTAATGATTAAAATAAATAGTGTAATATAAAAAATATTTATAAAATAAAAAAATATAATCTATCAATATCTTGAAATAATAAAATAAATATTATAAATAGTATAATGGTTAAAATAAATAGTTTGATATAAAAATATCTAAAAAAATAAAAATAAAATAAAATAAACCTATTTTTTTTATCATTGTCAATATATTATGCAATAAAAAGATACAAATAATAAAGATCTTATGTAAAAAGGATAAAAATAATAAAGACATATCTAATGAATAGAAGAAAAATAAAAAATATATATAATAAATTCTTGTCTCGTATAGAAAAGGATAAAAAAAGAAAATTAATAAATATTTTAAAGAAAAAAAGAAATAAATATGAAAAGGTAGAAGTTAGAAGCCAATATTTTAAAAATGTTACCTAAAATAGCATATAAGAAAATACTAGAAATTCATAAAAAAACCTTGATCAAACAAAATTTTTAACTAATAAAAAAATAAAACGGCTAATAAGGTAAATCCTAAACCCTAATAAGGTCCGACAAATTTTTATCTAATAAAAAAATAAAAGATAAGTGAAATAGTATCAAATATAACTATAATTGTGATCAAGGACCTCCTATGTAGAAATATTTCCGTATACATTCTCACATACTAATTTGGTAACCACTTTGAACCTACCCTTCATCAACAATAACATTTATAAATGAATAATATCAGGGATTTTATTCCTTTTATGAATAATATCAAGGATTGCACTTAAAATAACATTTATAAGTCCGAATGTATCGCAATATGTATAATGACGTATCTAATTTGTTTTTTTAACTCAAAATAATATTGATTGAGCCAATTTATGTATTCCAAATCGATTCAATCAACTTTATTATTTTGTTCTGGTTTTTGAAATACGTCTTAAGACTTAAGAGCCAGACACATCTAAAAAATTTCACCAATGTTATGTCAAATCAACCAGTCCAAGATTTGAAATTCAACACGATTTTTTTTCTGGTACCCAAAGTAGAAATCATCCTACAAATAAAGTTCACTTTAATGCATCTTTATTGCTATTGAAGGTGTTTATAATTTTTACCACACCATGATATTAAAGTTTTATTTTTTTAGTTATATTTATAAAATTAGACTTATTTTTTAAACTATGAAATATGCTGTTGGTGGGTGTGAAGCTATTTCAATTTAATTTAATTAGTAGTTTTAAATTTGAATAAAAAGTTTTATATCCAAATTTTTTAAAAAAATAACATACATTTATTTGAGTGATATTGAGTATGGATGAAATTTCACTAAAGATAGTTGAACTAAGTTTTATGGCATAGATTAATCACAATGAAACATATGATTTTGTCGCTTATAATATAGTTATAAAAAAACTTATTTTTTTAACAATTACAAGTAATTTAGTTTGGAATTTTTTTATTTTCATTTTCAATAAATCAGCTATGGGATGCAACCTTTTTTATTTATCCCAACTACTGTTGACTATATCAATATGATAATTTGCTATTTACTTTTCTCAGAATTGATATTTCATTATTTAATACATTATAGAAAATAAAAAGCATTTCATTAATATCATCAACTCTAAATTAAATCAAACAAACTATTTTATAAAATATTATGATCAAATTAATTTAAAAACATAATCTATAAGTTTTAGACCCTTTAACTCATGGGAATCCTCAAAAGATTGAAATGGCAAACTAAAATTATCACTGACACAAAATCGATTAATTATGAGATTTCGTGTCTATTAAAAACGAATTCGAGTTAATTCAAACTAAAAAATTATTTTAAAACTAGAATTTTGTCTAGTATTCTAACTATATTCTTAATTATAATATAATCTGTGTTTTGATTTTAAGATTCTTGTATATGTAAAAAAAAATTATTAGAATGAATTCTCACTTTAGTTTTTTCTTGAATCTGAACGATTAGTCTTTCACTTTCAAATGGAAAGATTTCAAAGGAAAAAAAAAAAAAAAAGCAAGTCTTTTCATGTCTTTTTTTTCCCCTCAAATTAACTTAGTAATTATAAATATATATATATTATTTTCTCTTTTGTCTTATCTTTTATTATTATTACTTGTGACATTTATTAAAATGGATTCGAGCTAATTCAAAATAAAAATTTATTTTACAACTAGAGGATTGCCCAAATCGATATTTATATAAGAAGTATTCTAATTATATTCTTAATTAGAATATAATCTGTGTTTTGATTTTAAGATTCTTGTGTAAATTTTTTTTATTAGAATGAGTTCTCACTTTAGTTTTTCCTCGAATTTTGAAGGATTAATCTTTCACTTTTCAAATGGAAAGATGCTAAGGGACAAAAAGAAAAAAAAAGCAAGACTTTTCATGTCTTTTTTTCCCCCAAAATAACTTAGTAATCATAAATATGTATTTTATTTTCTCTTTTTGTCTTTTTTTTATTATTACTTGTTTCATCTTTTTTTTTTTTTTACTTTTTCCACCCAAATCCACCATAAATTTGATGCACTTTTATATTTTTCTAAGGCTTTATATATATAGTATAATTTACTTTTGAATTATCAAGTAATATACTAGTTACTATTTTTTGAATATACTATTTTAGTAAGGGAAAATAAATTATGTATTTGATATGATAATATAGAATAGTTTTATACTATTTTAATCATAACTTGTATATAATATATTTATTAATTTTTATAATAATTATCTTAAAAATCATATTGGACAATAATTTTTTTACTAAATAAAAGTGTTTTATACTTTTAATTATTTTCAAATTACTTTGTTCAATGTAGTGCAGCTGAGACCTTGTTCAACTTTGTGGACGAGAAGGTAATAGTGGAAAAAACTACCAACTACCATGAAAGAGAATCTTTGAAAATTTGAAGGCATATTCTTTTTCCATTTCATGGAAATTTGGAGTTGTACAAAAAACACACCGATAAAGTCACTGTCGGAAACACCACAACTTGGAAGAAGGTTTTGTAGTAGGACTTTACTTCTAGTTTTCTAGTCATCCAAAGTTAGAGAGAGAGAGAGAAAGAGTTTTTTTTTTTTTTCACAACTGTCTCTCTTTTTTTATTTTGTTGGTACGTGTCTCCCTTTTCTATATAATACACTCTGAACCGCTTTGGATCTGTGACTCTCTCACTTCTCTCTCTATATCTTTCATTGGTTTTTCTCTTGGTTGTCATCATCGTCATCTTCTTCTTCTTATCCAATTGGCCCTCATCACTGGTACTATATAGATCCCAATGATTGATCATTATGGTTTTTATAAAAAAGTTACAATTGTTTTCCCTTTAATTCTACTTGCTGTGTTTATAGGCACTTGTTTTTCCCACCACTTAATTTGTGTCTTCCCACCACAAAGTTTTCATTGTCAATGTGTCTATTGTAGATGTTGGTTTGGTTTTTTCAGTGATTGTATGTTCAAGTTTTCTTTTTTCTTTTTTTTTTAATGTGGGTTTTGGTTTTTAGGATCTTTTGGTGTGACCCTTTTGCTGATCTTGGCAGGTGGGGGGTTTGAAAGGTTGCAATGGCGAACAGGAACTTGGAAAAGATGGCATCCATTGATGCTCAGCTTAGGCTGTTGGTTCCAGCCAAAGTGAGTGAGGATGATAAGCTGATTGAGTATGATGCTTTGCTCTTGGATCGGTTCCTTGACATTCTTCAGGATTTACATGGGGAGGATCTGAAGGAAACGGTGAGCTTTTCAGTTTAATTTTCACTGATTTGAACCCTTTGGAACTGGATTTGGTTACTCACTCACCCTTTAGTCCCAAATGTCTCAATTTTGTTGTGGAAGTTCATGTGATTGGTTTGGTGTGGAAAAGCATGGAACTTTTCATAAAGGGTTTTGGGTACTGGGTTGAGTCTGTTGGTTTGGGAAGTGTTAAGGAAACAGAACATTGGTATACTCTTGTGTGTGCAAGTCTGCCTTTTATGTAATGGATTCTTGAGGGGTTATTTTCTTAGTTATTCTAGTGTTGACTTTTGGTTTTTGGTTAAAATGTCAATTGCTCCCTTCAAATCTGACAGTTGACTCTTTGGTTTCAATTTTGTTATCAAAAGCCAGGGCAGTTTTCATGTAATGTATATCAAGTATTTTAATTGAGAAAACTAAAACTGGAGCAACAAGACTAGGGGTTAATTTCAATTTCAAACTTTGTTTATTTTAAATATTTTGACTACAAGTGTACCTAAGAAGATTAAAAACATGACCCTTATATCTCTTGGTGCTTGGGAATGGGTCTTTTGCAATGACTTATTACTGCATGAGATCCTAACTCTTCAATAAATTTTATTAATATAATATATTTCTATTATAAAGTTGAGGTTTAAAAGAATAAACGGTGAGACCATGAAACTTGACCATGTCAAGTTTTTTTTTCCACCTGAAAGAATTCATCCTCGTGGTGCTTGAAGATAGCTGATTTCCTCAAGCATATTGTCATGGGTTCAATTTTTTATTATGTGTATGGAGAAAACTTTCTTGGGAGAGACAAAACCCACTTCGGTGATCTTTACGTCTCGAAAAGAATTAGTCTCTAGCAATCGGTTGGGGAATATCCTTGGTGAAACAAAAAAAAATTAAAAAGATAAATACAAAGTTAGTGAAAAGAAATGAACAATATGAAATGTAAATGGCCTAATCTTTTGGCCAGCTTGTTCATTTTATAGTTGGTTTTAACTTATATATATACCAGGTTGTATGTGCCGCTTGCATTTTTTTCTCTTTGAAATTATGAACTAGAAAACTGTTTTATGGTGATGCTTAATTTTTTCTTGACTTCTTGCACAGGTTCAAGAGGTGTATGAACTTTCTGCTGAGTATGAAGGAAAGCATGATGCAAAGAAACTGGAGGAGCTAGGAAATCTGATCACTAGTTTGGATGCTGGAGATTCCATTGTTGTTGCCAAGTCCTTTTCCCACATGCTTAACTTGGCCAACTTAGCCGAAGAGGTCCAAATTGCTCACCGCCGAAGGAACAAGTTGAAGAAAGGGGATTTTGCTGATGAGAACAATGCCACCACTGAATCAGATATTGAAGAAACTCTCAAGAAACTTGTGGTGGATATGAAGAAGTCTCCTCAGGAAGTTTTTGAAGCACTAAAAAACCAGACTGTTGATCTGGTTCTTACTGCTCATCCTACTCAATCAGTTCGTAGATCTTTGCTTCAAAAGCATGGAAGGTTTGTATCAATTTTCCCCCTCTTTTGTTGCTTTGTAAATAGATTTACTCAAAAGTGAAGAAATTTAAGTTTTCATGTGTTCATCTGCTTTGCAGGGTAAGAAATTGTTTAACTCAGTTGTATGCCAAAGACATCACTCCTGATGATAAGCAGGAACTTGATGAGGCTCTACAGAGGGAGGTGAATATCAAAACTTTAAGGACTTTGTTTAATACAATTTTATTTTTCTGTTTTGCTAGTTCTTGTTAGAGAAAAAGCCACATATTGAATCAAATGTTAAGAAAAATGTGTATTTATATTATACAAAATCACCATAGATCTGTGTATAACTATTACCACTTCTCCAGAATGGAGTTAAATTGTTCCTAGGTATATATACACTTCTCTTGGTGTCACCTACACCTGTAAATATAGAGATAAAAATTTCACACAACTGAAAGTTTGTATGCTATTTGATCCATTTAAAAGCATAGAATAAAGGGGGGAAATATTTCTTCAAGAGAATAATAAGAAGTGTGTTAAATATTTTTACTTGTGTTCATGTAGATCCAAGCTGCATTCCGTACTGATGAAATTAGGAGGACCCCTCCAACCCCACAAGATGAAATGAGAGCAGGGATGAGTTACTTCCATGAAACAATTTGGAAGGGTGTACCCACATTTCTGCGTCGTGTTGATACAGCTTTGAAGAATATAGGGATCGATGAACGTGTCCCTTATAATGCTCCTCTCATTCAATTTTCATCTTGGATGGGTGGAGATCGTGATGGTATGGTTCTTATCTTTTACCAATAATGTTTCTTAGTATAAGAGGAAGGAAAATGTTAACAGGTGCTATTAAGATACTGGTTAAGGAATTGAAAGTGAAAAGTACTTATAAAAGATATGAGAGAAAATATGTTATGCACTAACAGTATAAAATAGTTTTGTACAGTTATCCATTTACAAACTACTATTATTGTGATTTGTTAACTTTAACAATAACTATCTTAAAGTCATATTAACAGTGATTTGTGATTGAATAATAGTGTAAAACTGTTTTACTCTGCGGTGTATGACCATTAAACTCAAAGTATTACTAATGCATCCCTATTGCAATTTTTAATGCAACCCCACCATGATTTCTAATACACAACAAACAACAACAACAAAGTCTTAACCCACTGGGTTAGGCCAACTACATGGATTACAAGATGCCACCGGGCCGGTCAAAGACCAAAGTTTCAAAAACATTATTTACTGATGTCCTTAAGACACTGATTAGTAAGACCTAAAAAAGAAATGGAAGCATCTACTTATTATTTTCAAAATACTACAATAAAATCCTATTTGATTTCCAAACAAAATAATTGTTTAATGAAAAACAAGGGCTTTATGGAGCTTGAAATTATATATACTGCCAATTTGTCTTATGAAATATCAACTGTGAGCTAGGTTATTTCAGTTAGTTACTAAAACGTGTCATGATTCTATTAAGCTTCTCTGAAGGTGAAGGTCATAATTCATGTGTGCTTAACTATGTTCAATAATATGATGCAGGCAATCCAAGAGTAACTCCTGAAGTGACCAGAGATGTTTGCTTATTGGCTAGAATGATGGCTGCTAATTTGTACTATTCCCAGATAGAGGATCTTATGTTTGAAGTAATTAACAGCTCTACAATCTTTTAAAATGATCATTGTGGTTGGTTTATTACTCTGGCACTGATTTCCCCATGTTGTTTCTGTAGCTGTCAATGTGGCGCTGCAATGATGAGCTACGTGTCCGTGCAGATGAACTTAACAGGTCTTCCAAGAAAAATGCAGTTGCAAAACACTACATAGGTGTTTACCAAAATCTTTCTTTAAATTCAGTGAATAGGTTTTGTACTTCTTTTATAAAAACATCCAAAAGTATGGTATCTACTTAAGGTTGGTTCATTAGTTCACTTTTGTGATACTCTTTACTTAATTCATGACACAGAATTCTGGAAAATCATTCCTCCAAATGAACCATATCGTGTGTTACTGGGTGAAGTAAGGGATAGGCTTTACCAGACTCGTGAGCGCTCGCGCCATTTGCTAGCTCATGGCTACTCTGAAATTCCAGAGGAAGAAACTTTTACCAATGTTGAGGAGGTATATTGTTTGTTTCACTTTCTGTCTTTTACAAATACTAAAAATCATCACTGTTATGCAACTATTTCTTCCATTTTGTTTGTGGTTTATGAAAATCTCTCAAGACCAGCATAATTGTTATTTTGTTTTCTTAAAATTTTTTGTTAATATCGTTGAATTATCAATTTATCATCAATATTTATACACTGTTAGTATTTACTAGTTAATTTGTTCTTTAATTTGGTTGCTGGTGAAGAAGTAAAGAACAGACAAAACAAGGATATGTTGTGTGAAAACTTTAGCTCCATTACATATTAGCTTTTGGCTGACAAATACTAAATAAATTCTGAATTTTGCATTGTTAAATGAACCGCTTAAATACTGTTCACTTAAACGCTTCAAACATATCAATTTTTTCTTTTAGTCATTGTAAATTTTTTGTTTATCATCCTTATATAATATTCAATCTTACATTTTTTATCTTTCTGACAGTTTCTGTTACAAAAACGCTTACATGGCTGATGGTGTTTCACTTGACATTGGATCTCTGTCAGTCATGCAAGCATGTTTGTAATTTGATGAGAAGGATTATAAGAATCATAACAAAAAAATTACATGGACTAAGTGAAAACTGGTATACCAACATGGTCTAGTATAGTTGATAAATAGTTAGGTTTCTTAAGCATGTTATATCAAGGGTTCTATTCCTAACCATGTGTATGGAAAAGACTTTGTTTGGAGAAGTTAAAATACACTTAAGTGATCTTTACGCCTTGCAAGAAATTAGTTTCGAACTATCGGTTGAGAAATATCCTTGGTACAAACCAAAAAAGTAAAAACTAGTATATTTGCATAGACTAAAAAGATGTTTAAACCAATACTGATATGAAATATCATTTTGTGAGAGATGTTTATCTTGCATATACTAATCAAAGTTAAAATGTTGTCCAGTTCTTGGAACCACTTGAACTCTGCTACAGATCACTCTGTGCTTGTGGTGATCGTGCAATTGCCGATGGAACTCTTCTAGATTTCTTGAGGCAAGTCTCCACCTTTGGACTCTCCCTGGTGAGGCTCGACATAAGGCAAGAGTCAGACCGCCACACCGACGTGTTGGACGCCATCACCAAGCATTTGGAAATCGGCTCATATCAGGAATGGTCAGAAGAAAAGCGGCAGCAATGGCTTTTATCCGAGCTGAGTGGCAAGCGGCCCCTATTCGGCTCTGACCTTCCCCAAACTGAGGAAATCAGAGACGTTTTGGACACATTCCATGTCATAGCAGAGCTTCCACCAGACAACTTTGGAGCATACATCATCTCCATGGCAACTGCACCATCTGATGTGCTTGCAGTTGAGCTTCTGCAGCGCGAATGCCACGTGAAGCATCCACTGAGAGTTGTGCCATTGTTTGAGAAGCTAGCTGATCTAGAAGCAGCGCCGGCAGCATTGGCACGGTTGTTTTCAGTAGACTGGTACAGAAACAGGATCAATGGAAAGCAGGAAGTGATGATAGGCTACTCTGATTCTGGCAAAGATGCTGGGAGGTTTTCTGCGGCATGGCAGCTGTATAAGGCTCAGGAGGAGCTTATAAATGTGGCTAAGGAGTATGGTGTGAAGCTAACAATGTTCCATGGTCGTGGAGGGACTGTGGGAAGAGGAGGTGGTCCAACTCACCTTGCTATTCTGTCTCAGCCACCGGATACAATACACGGATCGCTGCGTGTGACTGTCCAAGGTGAAGTTATTGAGCAATCATTTGGAGAGCAGCACTTGTGTTTCAGAACGCTGCAACGGTTCACTGCAGCTACTCTAGAACATGGAATGCACCCTCCAATTTCTCCTAAGCCGGAATGGAGGGCTTTGATGGATGAGATGGCTGTTATTGCCACTGAGGAGTACCGGTCTATTGTGTTCAAAGAACCACGTTTTGTTGAGTATTTCCGCTTGGTAAGGTTCCTTCAGCAAAAATTCATTACTTGTTTTGGTTTAAATATGTTTTTAGTTCTTGGAAATATAGTGAATTTTGGTTCTAGTTCGTGTAAAATGTTTTTTTTTTTTGGTTTTGGTTCAAATAACTTTTTTTTTCTAAAATGATTTCTATATATCATTAATGGCGTGACATATATCTAGATTTGCCACGTCACGTGGCATGTCTAAAAGCATGTCATGTCATCGATAAATGGTGATAAGAACCATTTTTAACAAAAAGTTTGCAGGGATTTCTTTCAATTTTCTCTATATTAAGTGAACTTGATCCATATATTGAGATGGTTTGTCTATAGATATGATTTACAATATAACATTATGGGATAATGTGATTCATGTAACTGACTTCACCTAATGAAAAAAGACATGGTTGTTGTAGGAAAACTGACATTTGAATTTAACAATCCCTGTCAACCTTGTGAAATGCAGGCTACACCTGAGTTGGAGTATGGAAGGATGAACATTGGAAGTCGACCAGCGAAGAGGAAGCCAAGTGGAGGCATTGAGACACTGCGTGCTATACCCTGGATCTTTGCCTGGACACAAACAAGGTTCCATCTTCCAGTATGGCTAGGCTTTGGGGCAGCATTCAAACATGTTATTGAGAAGGATGTTAGGAATATTCATGTGCTGCAAGAGATGTACAATCAATGGCCTTTCTTTAGGGTCACTATTGATTTAGTGGAAATGGTGTTTGCCAAAGGAGACCCTGGGATAGCTGCTCTGTATGATAAGCTCCTTGTTTCAGAAGATTTGTGGGTATTTGGAGAGCAGCTGAGGACCATGTTTGAAGAAACTAAGCAACTCCTCCTTCAGGTAAAGCTACTTTTACCATGTAACATTTTATTTTAGGACAAATTACATTCACATCTCCAAACTTTGTTCAAATTATGCTTGACACCCTTCTTTTTTTACCTTACATAACCTCCTTCAATTAATAAATTAGGAGAGGTTTGAGTTAATAGGAAGGATACATGGTATTATATTAGTTTTGTTTTCTAATCGGAATTGAAGATTCACCTTAGTAACCTAGGTTAATCTTTATTGTAAACCTTTATTGTATAGATAACTAAGGTAAAACTCCGACTCTGATAAAAGCACAATACTAAAAACACCTAAAATATTGGATCTATATTTTGTACTTATAATATTATATAAAATTGAATTTGTGTACGGTAAAAAAAGAATGAGGGTGTATATATAAAATTGAATTTGTGTACGGTAAAAAAAGAATGAGGGTATCAAGTACTATTCTTAAAATGTACAAGTTTGAGTCTGACTCAATCTCAAAAGTTAGATCGTAAAATAAAGATTGTCCTCTATTTATATACACTATTTAGATACTATTTTTATATACACTATTCAGATACTATTTCTACGTAACGTGAAAACTATATCCAATGAAACCATGATTAGTTATTATACAAGCTGATTTTCTTTTTGATGCATTTGTAGGTGGCTGGCCACAAGGATCTTCTTGAAGGGGATCCATACTTGAAGCAAAGACTTCGCTTGCGTGATTCTTACATCACTACCCTAAACGTGTGCCAAGCTTACACGTTGAAACGTATCCGTGATCCAAACTACAATGTGAAGCTGCGTCCTCACATCTCCAAAGAGTCCATAGAGATAAGTAAACCTGCTGATGAACTTATAACACTTAACCCCACAAGTGAATATGCCCCTGGTTTGGAAGACACCCTCATTCTCACCATGAAGGGTATTGCTGCTGGCATGCAAAACACTGGCTAAACTTGAGTTTCTGTCTTCTCTTTTGTTTCATTTCTATTTTCTGTTCCCTTATTTATCAGAAATAACGAGTTTAGTTTCACGCATCAAAAGGGTGTTTTTCCCCCCCTTGTATAATGAGTCAATGCAAGTATGCTACTCATTGTTGTGTTCCAATACAAAATTATGCTGATTACTACTACTTATTTGTATCGCTTATTTCAAGGAACTCTTTGGTACACTTTAACATTTTACATAATGGGGTGCTTAAGATGTCAAATTATATAGGATGTGATGTATTATGTGTCATTACTCATTAGGCAGAGAAAGTATCCTATGACCTCTAATTATCCAAGGCCATATTTGGTACAAGGAATATTTTAACATGAAAATGACATAAAAGTTTCTCATATATGGTATAGAAGAGAATAAAAATATTTTTCAGATATAAAAGATTTTTTGAAATGTTAACTTGTAAATAAGTGACAAAGAGAACTTTCTCATACTCATAGATAGAAATCAAACTTTTATATGGTAATTGATTATAAGTTATTTATACTTTCTCATGGTAATTGATTGTAAACATTATTTTTAGAAAAGTAAAATAGAAATTAAATATATGTGATATTTGATCTTTATGTTTTTACTTCTTGAAACATCTTATAAAACTTGCGTAAGCCACTAGATCTTGTAAACAAGGAAGATGCATGCCGATTCAAGAAAAAACTAGTACACCATTATTATTAATTACAAAATAAAGATGAAATGGTTTTGATATTACCAAATGCAAGCTAACGCAATATGGAACCTTTAAATATAGTTTATTGTGGGTTGTTTTAACTAATACTCTTAAGTTCGAGTTCTAATGCAACTGTGCTGAATATTTAGAAGAAGAATTTTATTGTCTATAAATTGAATAAAATTGTTTCAAATGAAGGATATATGAGATCTATAAAAAAAATTATCAGCCTTTCAACTTTTAATTTTTTTTCTTAATTTACAAAGTTAAATTTTGTTATAACATTGAAAAATAAAAGAGAATTTTGATTAATACAAATGAAATATTACAAGATAATAAAATTTACAAATGAAAAATAATAATATAAATATTATATGAATATAAATTTATGTTTCTATATTTAATATTAATATATATATTAAAATAATATTTTTATAATTTATTGAAAATTAATATACTTTTAATTCATATTTATTTAAAAATATAGAAAAATAACTATAAAAATTTTAAAATTAAATATTTAAAGGTTGAAAACAAGAAAAGTTAAAAAGAAATACATGAAAATACTCAAACAAGTTAATGAAAGAAAGTTAGTTGAACTAACTAAATTGAAAGAATTTTAAAAAATAATTTTCTTAAAAAATATCATATGACAACTTTACAAAATGTTTGGTCAGAGGAGAAAAGGAAAAATACGAAGGAAGAGAAGAGAAAATTTGTGAAGAATTTGCTTCAGTGATATCTTTTGCATTTACTATTTTGTTTTTTATTTGCATTGATTTCACTTACCAAATTAGTAAGTTTAGATAAGTTGGATATCCGAAATTTGTCCAAATCATGTTAGGTTTCAAAGTTCAAAAAATATTTATAAATATAAATTATTTATCAACAAAGTCTTCCATATTGATAGCAAGATTGAAACTCAATGGGATAAGCCTACTCTTTACTGACTAAACCAGTGAAGTCATACTTATATTTTTGAAGTACTGATTACTCATAGGCTAGACATCATTTTCTTTTTTCTTGTAAGAATTATCCACAACATTTTTTTTTTTTGTATTGATTTTCCATGACATATAATTCTACTAGATATGGTCAAAAGTTCAAATTTACTAGTTTGTAAGAAGTAGGGCTAATCTATTCCATCTAAACTGGTGCTAAACATCACCTTTATTCTCACATTTGTTACCCTTGCTGCATATATGGGGCAGAAACAGTGTATGCTTGTAGCAAATTAGGTAGGTCCAGTTGTAATCAAATGGAGAACGTTTATAAATGTGAGGTGTTGTTTAAGCATTATCGTCAAAGTCTGTATTTAGTTGTATAAGTTAAGGTGGAGAAATTACGTCAACTTGATTTAAAAGTCGTTTAGGAATAAACAGCTACAAACTTGCATGTTAAAGCAAGTCAACAAGCTTTAAATATAATGAAATTTCTTGCTTCATTGGTTGCCTTTATTGTGTATGATTTTAACATGCGTAACATATTTTGTTATCTTGGTTCTATTTTATTATGAAATAAAAATGTTAAATATTTTTTATGTATGTAATATTAAAGTATATTTTTTTAAGCCACCATATCATTTATAAGTGCGAAGTATTTATTGATTTGTCGATTAATTTTTATTAAAAATGTTTTTTTTTTCATCTATAACGTTTGAATTCAAAATCTTCCTTAATAAATCTGAGTATAATATTATTCAAACTAACCTAATGTTAGATTAAATTATATTTGAATATAATAATAAATTTTTTTAAAAGATTATTTTTGTATTAGACAAACTCTTGTGAGTTTATAATTCAAGATTCCGAATACTTTCGTATGAGTGTAGGGATGCGCCTAACATTATTGTTTATGAAATAATTTATAAAACAATTTACAAATTATCATTACTTTTTGGTTACAAACTTTTATTTTAGGCATTTGGGTGATATAAACTTGGTAAAGAAAGACGTTCCGAGGTGAGTATCACTATCAGGGCTTTTATGTAAAACTTAGATATTAATTTAAACACATTAATCATCCGAACAATACATATTTTGAAAATATAAAGTGGAATCTTAATTATATACTAACTTCTAACTAAAGCAAATACATTCTCACAAAAATTCATATTATTTTAGCTTTTCTCGACCTTCACTCACTCAAATTCAATGTTTAATTTATAAAAATGTGTCTATTACATGATTCATTAAACAATTAAAATGTTTATAAACATTTCGTTAAAACAATGAGTTATATCTAACTACAAAATGCACTATATTCATCTATTGATATTTTTTTCACATTTAATTCTAATCAATAAAATACATGCTCAACTGTAACGGAATTTCTATCCATTCTAAATTTGAATGATAGGGTGGAGAATTTATTCAAGAATTTAAATAACTGTGATACATTTTAAGGGGTGCAGTAAAAATATTGTATCGTCTTAATACTTGATCTACTTTTAAAAAAAGAAATGCATGTGTATTTTCATAGTTTACTTGGCATTCTTTGAGCTTTCTTGTAAGTCTCTTCCTTTCCTTTATGTTGTCAAAGAATTTAACGATCTATGGAGCAAGTTAGAAACCGAGTGTAATTAAGAAATTATATTGGATAATTTCAGTATATCGCTTTTAATTTTTTTGAAAACACAAGTAAAATAACGACATGATAATTTATTAGGTTTGATAATAGTAGTATCACGAATTTTCCTTTTAAACAACTTCAAACTTAATTTGAAAGTCCTAATTGTGGAAAATTAGCTATTTGTGTCAACAAAATGGGTGGAGAATATTCAACCAACGATCAAGTTTTTCTTTCACTGAAGATAGTCAAACCATACAAACTAAATGAATAAGGATGTTCCAATGGATTATATAAACGAAAGGAGTTGATAATATTCAAATCTCACTCAATTTAAGGTGCAGAGTAAAACCATTACAATTAACCAAATCAAACAAAATGGAAAAGCCCTTTGTCTTTGCTTTCTGTTCTGCTTCTCATTTGTCTTGGGTCATTTCTTCGTCATAATTACATTTACACTCTTCTAATGGATTAAAATAAATACTTAAATGCAGTTTTGATCTCTTTACTTTTATACTTTTTCAATTTTGTTCTTCATATTTTTAATTGAGTAGTTTTAGTCCCTAAATTTTATCAAATATTAAAAGTTGATCCTTCCGTTAATGTGACATTCTATTTATAACAAAATTTGTTGATGTGAACCATCTCTTATTTAATTGGCAGACTGAGACAAGTAAAAAAATATTACTTTTTCTATGAAACTATTCCAACATGGAGCAAATATGATGTGCGTAAGAAAGTACGATGTTAGCATATTCCATTATTATTTAGATGTAAGACTAATAGAAGGACCCAATTTTAACAAATGATAAATTTAGGGACCAAAATTGCTGAATTAGAAGTATAGAAACTAAAATAGTACAAATGTGAAAGTAAAGGACCAATTAAATAATATATGAAGTAAGAGAGATGGATGTAATTTTTCAATCAAGTATAAACATGATTAGTGCTAAATTCAAGAGAGAAACCATGTAATTCCACAACATAACTAAGCCCTTAAAATATCTATCTAGTAAAAGAACAATCATACCTTATTTATGTCTATTTATGCAGATGTTAAGGTGAGTTTGGAATACAACAACCCAAAAAATCGTAGCTAGGCATACTCTAATGAAGGTTTTAGTGGCAAAATGACATGTATAGCCTTGAAGTGAGAGGTGATCATGAAGAGGAGATTTGTAAGTTGAATGGATATCAAATGGGCTGATAGGATTGTCCTCACCCCCCTTGGCTTCACGACACCAACAACTGATCTCCAATGTCCTTTGGTTATCAAGGAATTGGGTTTGGATGATCTTGATAATTGAGTGAGAGAGGAAGACATGGAGGGGATTTTATCCAGGAGGATGTATTTTGGCATTTTCTTTCCCGTACCAATGGATCATGTGTCACCGTGTGTTATGCGTCATTAGTTTTGTTTAACATCACAGACCATTAAAGGTTGAGAGTGAGGGAGAATTTTAAGAAATATGGTAAAAGTTTAAGAGTTACATTTTTTTTTAAGATATCTTCCCTTTTTACAGCCTGGGAATGCAGAATATATAAAGTATTTGTCACTCTTTCTGTTAGAATAAAATAGAGTGAATGATAATTTTAATTTTTGAATTTGAGTAGCATTTTCACATTACTTCCTGAATTGAAGGAAATTCAAAAACAGTTCTTGAAATTGGATTCTACTAAACTGGATTCTATCTACTATATTAGTTCAATTTTTCTTTGTTAAAGTTAATATTCATGCTGCCGTGACACGTTTTTTTGTTCACATGATAAGTGACACTACACACTTGGATGTCTCGTGTTGGTCTAGTCAACTGGAATAAAACAAAGGGGAATTCCACAAACTTTTAATTCTGTAGAGGCATCAACCTCCATAGTAGGTAGGGTTGAAATGCCGAAGAAATGCTCTAGGTAAACAATTAGCTCGAAAGTGTTCTTGGGTTTGTCTTCTAGTCTGGTGATCAACTCATCAAGCTTAAGGGTGTTCTTCTTTTTGGCCATGGTGATATGAAAGGTAGGGTTTCTGAGAGAAGGTTTGTAGAGAAAGAGAAATTTTCACAAAAAGGGAGTTTTCACAAAGATTTTGTAAAGAGGGGAGTTTGAAAGCTTTAACATGTTTTTGCATTAACTTCTCAAAACATAAAACATCATTTTAGAACTATTAGATATGGTTTACTAAAGATGCATAAGTTAGAAAAGCTTTTGATGGAGTCTAGTAGAGAGAAATATGAAAATAAGACAAAACACTATACACATAAATAAAATAAACAAATAAATATGCATGATATTTATAGATGTTTACTTTATGAAAGCTATGATGTTTATGGACGCTTAAATCACATAAATTTTAAAGTTCATTTCTTTATGAATTTCAAACCAAGAAGATCTCTTATGTGAATAAGTTTATCTTTAAGAAGGGATTTAGTGAAATTATCAATCAGTTGATGTTTTGTACTAATGAATTTTATATCAAAGTCATTTTTTGAACATAATCTCTTGAAATGATGTCTAATTTCTATGTGATTAGCTTTAGAATTCAAACAGGGTTCTTGGATAAATTAATGGCAACAATGTTATCACAAAGTAAAGGAATATTACTTTCAAAGATATTGTAGTCCTCAAGTCGATGACCGAGTACATTCGATATGTCTTCCTTGGGTTTAACAACCCTTGATCCAAAACAGTTGTAAGCAGCAATATACTTTGCTTCTGTAGTGGACAAGGCTATGGTGCCTTGTATTTTTGTTTGCATGTGAAACTAGATTTTCTCCAATGCAGTGACAACATTCACTGATCTTTTTCTTTCTATTTTATCTCTTGTATAATCTTCATCACAATACCCAACTAACTTGTACTCATTAGATTTCTTAAAGAACAATCCAAAGTTAGTGCTATCTTTTAGATATATGAAAGTCCTTTTAATAACTATAAGATGTGCCTCTCTAGGATCAAATTGAAAACATACACACAAGCATATATTGAGCATAATATCTTATCTAGATGTAGTAGGATATAAAAGTGATTCATTCATGCCTCCATAGGTAGTTTGGTCTACCTTTTTATTAGATTCATTCAAACTTAGGACAAAAGTAGGATGCATAAGTGTACTCATGCTTTTGCAATCATCTAACTTGAATTTTTTGAGAAGTTCCTTTGCATATTTTGTTTGATGAATAACAATGTCATCATCTATTTGTTTGATCTGAAGTATGAAGAAAAAATTTAGTTCTCTCACCATGCTCATCTTGAATTCTTTTTGCATAAGTTTAAAAAATTCTCTACATAGAGAATCATTAGAAGCACCAAAAATAATGTCATCCACATATAATTTGCACAATAATAAACTGAGCCATAATTTTTGCGTAATAGAGTAGTCTCTACTTTACATCTTGAAAATTCAATTTCCATAAGAAAAGAGCTTAAATTTGTTGAAACATAAGTCTATGCATCCAAAATAACCTAAGAGTTTTAATGATAACAAACATTATGATTAAAGGATGATATCTTATATTTAACAAGTTTTCTCTAACTTTCAAAAGAACAAGTTATGTGACCTAACGTTTGGTACACATCCATTAAAAGGAACTTATTCATTGGATGGATTTACCATGTGCATCCAAAACAAGAGCTCGCCGTCCAAAAGAAGAGCTCATCATCCAAAGGAGAGAACATCCAATAAAGAATGAATGCAATGTTTTAAACAAGAAGTATCTCTTTATAAGCGTAAACATTTGTTTACGTGCTTATCTTATCCTATGACTATTATTATACATATACAAGCTTATAATCATTACACAACGTTAAAATTGTCTATTGTACCTAATGCATTGTGTTGAGATGTGTTCATTTTCATATTGATGAAAGTCTACACCTAATATTGTGATATCTCAAGTCATGTTTAATAAAAGGAAGTTTTGATCATGACTCTACTCAAAAGGAACAAAAAAAAACTTCATCCCCTATCAGAAGAAGCTAGCACGTCAAGTATAGATAAAAATAGCTTTCTTTGAAACAACTTTTTTTGTCTTCAAAAAAGAGGAGTCTCTACAAAAGTACAGCAAAAAGTAAATCTTTGGTAAAAACAAAGTTCATCACTCTCAAAACTAGTTGGATCTTTCACATACACTTCTTCATTTATTATGTCATTTTAAAATGCACACTTAACATTCATTTGATGAAATCTCATATGATTAAGAGTAGCAAATGATAATAAGATGAAAATGGCTTCTAATAGAGAAATAGGTGAAAAAGCTTCAATAAATTCTATACCTTCTTGTTGTGAGTAACCTTGGGCTACTAACCTTACTTTGTTTCTCACAACATTACCATTTTCGTCAAGCTTGTTTCTAAAAACCCACTTGGTTCCAATGGTGGACTTTTCTTCAAGTAAAGATACTAGCTTCCAAAAATCATTTTTTTGGAACTAGTCTAACTCTTCCTACATAGCCTTTATCCAATCATCATCCATAAGGGCTTCATCCACTATTTTTTATTCCATCTTTGATAACAAAGCAATTTGAGCGTGATCTTTGAAGGTAGATCTTGTTCTGACTTTGTCTTGAACATTTCCTATGAATTGTTGTTCAGGGTGATAAGTCTTCATCTTCTAGTTTCTTAAAACATACTCAAACTTATCTTTTTTCTTAACATCATCTATACTAGGTTCTTTTGACACTTTATGTAGATCATCAAGATTAAGATTTGCAAACGAATCATTTAAATCATTTAACTCTGACAATTCGTTATCAAGCTTGGAGTCATTAAATCTCATATGGATAGATTCTTCCACAATTAAGGTTCTAGAGTTATAGACTCTATATGCCTTAGATGTTTTAGAGTATCTTAAGAACATTCCATGATCTGATTTTTGGATCAAACTTTCCCAGATTGTCCTTTGTATTCAGAATGAAATATTCACATCCAAAAGGATGAAAATATGATATGTTGGATTGTCTACTCTTCCATAGTTCATAAGGAGTCTTCTTCAAGAAATGTCTTATATATTTTTTGTTTTGTAAATAACATGTTATATTAACAACTTTTATCCAAAAGTGCTTAGGTGAGGAATTATCATCCAACATGGTTATCGTCATCTCTTGAAGATATTTGTTCTTTCTTTCAAAAATACCATTTTGTTGTGGTGTTCATGGAGCAAAGAAGTTATGAAGAATAACACTTTCTTCACAAAAACTTTGAAAGTTTTCATTCAAATTCTCCTCCATGATCACTTTTGATTGAAACGATGTTAATACCTTTTTTGTATTAGACTCTTTTACAAAATATAGAAAACACCTAAAAAAAACTCATCCTTGTGGGTAAGGAACATAACTCATATCCATCTAGTATAGTTATCAACTACTGCTAGTCCATATCATTTTCCACTCAAAGAGGCAATTCTAGTTGGACCAAATAGATCAATGTGTAACAATTCCAAAGGTTTAGAAGTTGAAACAATGTTCCTGGAGTTAAATGATCCCTTAATTTTTTTTTCTCTTTCTAACATGCATCAAATATAAGATCTAATTTAAACACAATATTTGGAAGTCCTCTCACAAAGTAAAAGTTGTTTAACTTTGAGATTAATCCTAAGCTAGCACGTCCATGTTTCTTATGCCAAATCCAATTATCATATTTTATAGACACTAGGTAGGTTACACTTAGATATGATATATCAGATAAATTAATCGTATAAAGATTATTCTATCTCTTGGTAGAAAATAATAGTGAACTATCAACATTCTCTATTAAATGAAACATCATATACACTATAACACAATTGACTTATGCTCAATAGATTGTGTTTTAATCCTTCAATATATAAAACATTATCAATAGAGAGAAAATGATATTTACCAATTTTACCAATTCTTGCTATTCTTCCTTTCTAGTTACCTCCAAAGGTGACTTAGTCTCTAGACTTAGGTCTTGGGTCTTAGGTCTTGGAACCTAGACTTTTCTCCCATCATGTGACATGTGCAACCACTATCTAAGTACCATGACTAAGGTGTATTTCCTACTATTAAGGAAATCTACAACATGAATTATCATGTTCTTAGGTACCTAAATACAATTTTGTCTTAGTCTTTCACCATTATCATATAGTATAAACAATTAGAAGTAACTTTGTCTTTCTTCAAATTTTTCTTCTTATCATAGCCTATGCTAGATTTGTGATTTAGATGTCTTTTGTTCTTAAGGATCTTTTCAGATTTTCTAATCCATTAACAAATTTAGATAGACCTTGTCTAAGGTCAATCACTTTAGAAGTGTTGTCTTTATATAGGTCTTTGGTCTTTTCTTCTTTTAGACTTTCATTCTCTTTTTTTAGTATTTCTTTTCTTTTTGCAAAACTTCAAACTCTTTTATATGTTTTGAAAAATTATTTTTCAAATCTTTATACCCAATAAAGAGAATAGAGGAGTTTGAAAGAAGCTCTAGATAAGCAAACTGAAAATGAGTCAAGTCTTGAAAATTACCTCATCATCTTCTTCATTTTCAAAAGTTGTATCAACCTTGAGGCAGATATTGGCTTCTTCATCTTCTTCTCTAGAGGAAGATAGATCAAGGTCCTCCCATGTTGCTACAAAACCTTTCTTCTTCTTGAAAAAGGATTTCTTTCTCCTCTTTTTCTAGGTTTAGACACTCAGACTTAAAATGTCCAAGCTTTTTACACTCATAGCACACCACTTGACTCTTGTCTTTAGTCTCTTTGGTGAACTTCTTTGAGTAGTTCTTCCATCTGGATCCTCCATTCTTCTTCCACATGGAATGGATATTTCTATATATGAAAGAAAGCTTGTCCTCATTTGAACCTTCTTCTTTACAAGCTTTTTTTTTAAGAATCTCTAGCTATGAAAGTTTTCAACAATGATCCTCCAGGAGCCTTTTTGAACTTTTACGGCTATAGGCTTCCTTTTTCTTTGACTTTCATCTTCTTTAAGTTCAATCTCATAAACTTTGAGAGTGTCAAGGAATTCCTCTATAGGAAGCTTCTTCGAGCCTTTGAAAGCTCTAAGTATGATCTCCACTTTCTAAGCAAACTTCTCAAGATTTTTGTTATATGATCATAATTATCATAAGTTTTACCTAGAAATCTAAAATTATTTATGATAGTATGGAAGCGTCCAAATATCTTATCAATAGTCTCATGATCCTTCATTTTAAACAACACATACTAATGTGAAAACATACTTATCTTAGAGTATTTTATCTAAGATGTACCTTTGTAGCCAAGGGCTAAAGTGCCAACATCTCTTTGGATGACTTGCAACTATAAACTTTTCATATCCTGCTTCTATTAGAGCACACATAATAAAGTCTCTAGTCTTTGAGTTTTGTAGGTACCTCATTTGTCTTCTTTATTCCATGAAGATCTTGGATCTTTGTTATCAACATGACCTTTGTTATCCATAGTGCTTAAAAATGGATCTTGTTCCCTACACTTTTAGATGTTCAACCCCTAGAGGATGAGCTTTAATACCAACTAAAATAAACAAGAAATACAAAAGAAGGGGGTTGAATTGTGTGTGTATGATTTTAAACATTTTTTAAGTTTTTTTGTAAAGATATATAAGTTAAAAACAACAGTTTGAAGCTAACTATCCAAAAATGTGTTGACAGGATAAAAGATAAAGATACAAACATCAACATAAAGTATTTATCCTGATTCACACTAAAACTTAGAGTTACATTTAATCTCTTCTATTAAAAGAATTTTCCACTAAGTCTCACTTACAACAAGTATTCTTAGCATCTCCAGACTTTACACACTTGTAATCTACCACTCAGATTACAAGCACACCAAGTATTCTTTAACATTAAGTCTCTTCAAGCTTTCACAAAGGTGTAAAATGAATTTTTACAAGGATAATTCACTAAGTGAGCATAAAGCATTTAAAATAGAGCTTTAACTTTGTAGAACAAAACATATATACAATGAAAACGGAACTTAAAACATTGCTAAAATAACAAGGTTTTGTTAAGATTTTTAGAAAGCGTCTAAAAATGTATGTATGAACAATCACTTCTTATAAGCTTCATATGTTCTTTTGTTATATTAGTTTGTCTTCTCAGATATTGATATATATAGCATATTGAAAAGGTAACTATTATAGGTCTTCAAGGACAACATATATTGGCAATAAATTCCTAAGATGTCTTTTGAAAAAGAACACTGACACTACTTGTCTTCTTCTTATGAGGGATAAAAGATGTAGTCGAGCTTGTCTCAAGATCTTTCCTTAAATGTGAACAAATGAAGATGAGGAAGGAAAGTTCTTTTTGTTGTGTTTGTTATCCTTTGCAGACTTCTTATTAGTGCACAACATTTTCAGAGTTGACTTGCTTCTCATGACTTGAGACAACATTATCTCATTCCTAACAAGAAAAGAATCATACATTAAAATTGGAAATAACACTAGTATGTATGCAATGTATATCTAAGATAAGAAACAAGAAATATATGTGTATAAACATGAGTATATTTCAAAAAAATATAAAATGAAAGAATTTCGTTGTGTAGACACCTTTTGTTTGGACTTTTTTTGTTATGTTTAATCTATGGACATTTTCTATAATTCATGTGTTTGGATGCTTTCCAAACATGTATATAACTTTTCTTATACATTAAATGACTTATGTTTCCTAAAAATTTACACTTAACAAAAGAATCAATTATCACTATTTATCATTAATTTTTGTTATCATATAGAGAGATTTATTGCTTGCACCTCTAATAGGTTTAATCTTTCATTTTGTTGCTCGATCAGTCGTGTCTATTCCTCTGTGAGTTTCTTCATGCATTTTTCCCAAGTGTATTAGTGTTGGGTATTGAGTTGCTAAATACTGTCAATATTTCCTTAGTTCGAGGGAGTTTGTATGTGCTTCTCACTAGCCTTCAAGTTGCACTTTGAAGGATTGTTGGACCTCAATAAATTGCTCCAAAAAGTTGAATCCTAGCCAGAAAAGTATGGAGAGAGACCATATGCATAGAATTTGATGCCTAAGTTAGTGTAGGTCAAAGGTACCGGTGGCTAAGATCAAAGGTATACGTGGTATCTAGAACACAATCTATTGCCTTATACGGACCTCCTCTTGATAAGGTAAGTTAAGATAAAATCATTATCTTTCTTATGATATAGTGATAATGTTTTTGGCAAGATAGTTTGGATAATTTGAATTCTCTTATTATTGAAGTTTTAGTCTTGTATTGGTTGTTCCATCTTGGCCCTATCAGGTTAGGTTGTTTGCTTGCATTTAGATGAAATGATTAGGCCTTGTAGGACCTTAGCTAGGCCAGGTTTAGAATAATAACCCTCAAGATGGTGGCTTATAGTAACATATGGTGCTGACTTGTATCTAACTTGGACCTTACTAGGTTTGAGCTAATTGGGTTTAGAACTATATATGTTGGGTTTGGAACTACACTCTATAATGTCATTTAAAATAACCATCATTATAATGTCATTTAAGATAATCAATGTGTTATTTGAATTGTACGTAAAGAATTCTAATTAAATATAATAAAAAAATCATTAAAATTAATATTTATAATTAAATGTTCAATTATTTATTACACATAATAAGTCAATAGAAGATATTAATACAAAATAGTAATTTTATTAATAAGAGCTAAACATTATTACATTTTTTGCAAAATCATATCAATTTTGATATTGATGCAATTGGGTAACATTAAACCAATATTAATATATTTTTGTTAATGTTTTATTTTTCATTTTTTTCAACTTGCACCAGTCCTGGCCAATGTAACAATTTTTTTTTAAAAAAAAGTAAGATCGATATTCTTTCATATGAAAATTCCTCACTTGCACTAAAGCTCTCTCACCTCCATTAAAAAAAACAACTTAAATAGTATCAACACCTTAGTGTTGGACATACCAACGCAAAGTTTTGAATGTCAATTTATATATTTTTTAATAGAAAGATAATATCTAGTATCAACGACATCTACCACTAATTTCTAAAAATAGCAATAAACTTTTTCTTTTCTTTTCTTTCTCGTAATATGTCTCATTCATCGACTTAAAACATGAGTAAAAACTAGAATGAACATAAGCATGCATCATAAATATAAGCAAAGACTATGACTAAATACATCAGCAAAGACTATGATTAAATACATCAACAAAGAACTTGTATCTTATGGCACGTACATCATCTCATAAAAGAAATCATTAAAGATAAGGTTAACAAGTGCTTGAAGGTAAAGAAATAAATACATCTAAAAGGGGGAAAGGGGAGACAAATATACAAAACATCCTATAAGTTGGTTCATATACAACAAACCCTACATGATTGTGGAGACAGAGGTAATGCCAGTGGAGGAAGCCTAGTGCCTTTCCTAGGCTTGGCAGATTTGGCTCAAAAATGTCTAAAATTGAGCAGGGTTAGTAAGGCCAGGGAGAGGAAAGTCGGCCCTCTCTACTATGGGCATCCCCACTAAAGGATCCCACATAAACCTAATCCGAAGAAATATCTCCAAGTGAGTATGAAAAATGATAGCATACCTCACTATCCCATTCGGCGTGTACTCTATAGCCATTTCTCTATGATACCACACCTACTAGGTGTCATTGAAATGGATGTGAAAGGATCCTAAGTATATCGTTACCACCAATGTAACCTAGCACCTCCATCCTCTTGAAATTCTCGACATTTGCTCCCACAAACACGAAGTTCATATCATTGTAGTCGTAAACATACAACATACAATATAGAGGTAAGCTACAACAAAAATATACTTAAATACATAACATCGAACTAATCGCTACAATGATAAAAAAGGGACCTCAATCCTTCAACAACATCAATCAACATAATATTTTACAATCATTCTACGTGTGTCTGTGTATATATATATATAATGTCGACATTTTCACCATTATTCCATGCAGATTTATAGGTCAAGCGATCACCCTTATCACTTCCTTAACATACATTTTTCTTGGTATTAAGGAAAGGGAATGTGATCTTATGGATTAGATAATGTATCTATTATGATAGAGACACATTGGTAGTGGCAACCACGGTCTCAGGTTCGCAATACGAAGACCTCCTATGGGATTTGCCTGTTTGCCTATCCCCTAGGCTTACTCCTTTGCTCTAACACTAGTTGTGGGTCCTTCTCATCACGGTAATCTAACAACTTATGTGCCTAATCATTAATAACATCCTTGAAGGACTTAACATATCAATCAATAGTGATTCTCACTTCAAGCTTTCTTGAACAACATATACTAACACCACATACCCACCATCTCATCATGGTCACCTTCAAGACAAGCTAAAATTCATCACAACAAGGAATACTACACTGCCTATGTCATTAAGAGTAAGGTAGATTCTCTTACTCATTCAATAAGCTTTTTATCTTTCAAGATAGCAACCTTTCAACATATTATGTCATTATCTTCATTAGATTTTCACTTACAAGTTTTTAACCCATCCTACCCATAATCATCATTCTATGATAGTATTCTTAGCTTTTACAAGTTATGATTAATCACTTAAGCAATTTTCCATAACATAAACATTTCCTCACTACCCTGAAAATTCTCTAAGCAAGAGGGATGGCTTGCCCAACAATTCCTACCTTTTAGAAAAGGTTCCACTCATCTATACATATTTTCTCAACAAGAGCCTACCCTCACTCAACGATAAAGCTGTAAAGATCTCAAACTTTTTTTTGATTATTCATCAAGAAAGTGTCTCACTTAGCGAATAAGCCATAGAAACTTAATTCCTAAACTTCACATGTCTTGCTCAGCAAGGCTAATTCCTCACTCAACCAATGGAGTTATAGAAAGCACCTTGATTTCTCACATTGGTTTCACTTAGCAAGAGAAGCCACAGAGAGCATTCTCCCATTTCTTCTCGAGATCACTCAACAAGTGGGACAACTCGCTTAGTAAAAGCCTCACAAAGAATTAGCAGACTTTAAGTCTCATTTCCTCACTCAACAAAGGCATTTGTTTGCTCAAAAATTAAGAGCCACAAAGAACTCTTAAACACTAGCTCAACCAAGCCCAAGATTCACTCCGCGAATATGAGTTTTGGATTTTCTAGAAACTCACCCAATTTTTTCTCACTAAGTTCATAATTTTTCTCAGCAAGTGGTGTACTCACTTAGTGAACATTCATCATCTTCATGGTGTTCTTGAGTTCGCTCGACAAGAAAGGTTCTCGCTTGATGAAAACTTGTGTTTTCCAAAAAATCTACCCACAAATGCAAGGTCTCTCAGCAAGCTTTCAACAAAAGCCCAACAAAGGCTTTGCTTAGCAAAAAGGCTTCTCGCTTGGTGAAAACCCAAAAACAACAGCATGCAAAACTCATAGATCACTCAAATTTCAACCAAATTAACATGCAATTCATTCAATCACTCCAAAACAACTTATAAACACAAACGTAAAGATGACAACTTTCAACGCATGCAAGGTAGATTCATCAAGATTTTACAATTTACATAAAAGCTCAAAACTACAACAATGGCTACCATACATCACCAAGAACCTATCATGCTTTTCTAAGTGTTAAAACATCATCATAATAGTGTAAAGGCAACATGAAATCCATGAAAATAGAACAAGGATAGTTTCTCATACTTGTTGAAGACTTAAGGTAGGAAAACTTTAAGGAAGAAAGAGAAGACTTAATCAACAAAGGAGGTTTCAATGCTTGTTGAAAGGCCACAAAAATATAAAGAAAGGAGGAGGAATTTTCTTCTAGTGTTATATAGTTTTAAGGGTTTCCAAAGAGGTTTTATTTATAGGGTTTTGAGGATGGGTTATTAACCATTGGTTAATAAAGGTTTAGGAAACCTTTGGGTAAAGAGAGGGGCAACCATCATGGGGGGGAATGGGGTTTTGGGGTGATAGTTGTGAGGTTTCATGGTTTTCTCCAGGACTTTAGTCAGTCAGGGTTCCACCTTGAAAAATTGTCATTACATAAAAAAATGTGTCGACAACACCGAGTCAACTCAATTCGAAGGGGAAGAATTCTTAACAATTGTACATGGGTTCTTTGTATTTTCACTTGACTTGTCCTACTATTTTCAAGGAAGCTTGCCTTGATATGTGTGCTTTCAGCTATTTTGTCCATTTTTATTTTCCTCAAAAAATATGCAAAAATAGAATTCTTTTATTTATTTTTCAACAATAATTAAGTTTAATTAACTTGTTAATTATACATTCACTTATTTAAACACATGCATAAAGTAAACAATCTTACACAAAATAACATTAGTTATAGTTGACACTAAAAGAGATATTTATATAGTCTTACTTTAGCCGATGCTACATTGTAACGAATGTACTTGAATGTTAAGATATAACTTCTAATTTAGCTTTAGCTAGATCAACACTATGTAAACATCTCTTTTAGCATTGGTCAAAGTTGATGTTATATCATAGTAGTCAAGTATATTAATGTTCTAGCATTCATGTAACATCAGCCATGACAACTCTACATCTTAATACATTACATCACAAACACCTTTCTCCCTCATTCTCCTTCCTTTTATGGTTATTTCTCTCTAGTTTCTCCCCTTCCATTGTGTCACTCTCTCATCATTGCTATAACCTATTCACCACCGTTACATTGCACCCCTTCCACCACTATGTTGCCTCCATTATTTCTCCTTTCCCATTATATCACCCTACCACCATCGCATCCCCTTCATCATTGCACCACCCACACATAGCCACCATTCCAACACCAAATTACCACCACCTTGCCACTATAACAAGTATAACTCCTTGAGTTTTCTTTCATAACTATGATTTTTATTAGTTTGAGATGTTTTGTCTTAGTTGATTTTCTCTATCTTGTTTCTTGTGGTTGATTTGATTATTGATGTTGAAATTTTGCTCTATGTTCTTAGTTGAATTTACTTTGTGTTCTTTATTAAATTTGCTTTCTATTCTTAGTTGATTTTTGATATTTTTCTTAGTTGAATTTTATGTTGGAATTTTTTGTTTGAATTTTGCACTATCTTGTTGTTGCTTGAATATTGTTATGAAATTTGTTTAAATTTATTTGAGTTGTGCCAATTGGGAAGGTTTCTAATTAAGCAAAAGCTCATATTCAAATACTTTATAGATTATTAATTTTGGGGGGCAAGTGCTAACATAAAACTGTCAAAGTTTGTCCCTTCTTAATCATGCCAAATGGAAAGGGAAAGTGTTGGGTATTCACTCCACCAATTTCCCCTTCCCAATTTAAGCTTTCTATTATAAAGGTTTGTAATTAAGAAAGGATTCTACATGCTTGTGCTTTAAAGGGCATGAAGTGTCTCTTTCAACTACCGCCACCTACCTCCCTAGGCAACCTTTGGAGCTTCTTCATCTTATACTTCAATTGTTTATGCTTCTTTGTCATCATTACCTTCATTATCACATATTGCAGGTTTTATTACTCAAACCACCAATCTAACCCAAATCTTCTGCCACAACTTCAGTCCCTACTTGCATTCACCATTTTGGAATTATTGCTTTTGGAAGTAAAAATCATACAAGTTAACGATATAACTAGGACTGAAGAAAATGAAGAAGAATAGAACATAATCTTGTGGCAATTCTCATTTTGTTTCCCAATAAACTAGAATTCCTATGAATGCTTGTTAAAACAATAGGTGCAAGAGATATTTCTAGCTTGATATATGGCAATAAGGAAAACATTTTTTCAAAATGTCTTTCTACAATCTAGTAGTGAAAACAAACTTTGGCAATCACTACGACACAAACCTTTCATGCTCCACAAGGATCTCATTCCTCATGAAATACTTCAACCATGAAATATGATTGCCCTTTAAGTCATAGATTAGAAAAAAAATCTACCATTTAAGTCATAGATTAGAAAAAAAAAATCTAAATATTGTAATTAGTTCTTGTTCTATTTCCTTTTTATGCATCAATAACATTGATGTTTACAAACAAGAGCTTCTATAAAAGAATAACCCTAGCAAACTTTCATATTCTCCAACGTTTTAGGTTTTTCCCTAATAAAAAGATAAAAATAAAAATAATTCAAAATCTTTTTTGAACAAAAAGAGGAAGAGGAGGAGGAGAATGCACAAGCTTGGAGAATGATTATGGTTATGTTATATGCTTAGTTGTGTTTGGTATAGCTTATTAAGTTTTGATGAAGTTTCATGCTTTTAATGTTGGCAAGTTGTATAGGCTAATGTATCTTGTTTTAGATAAGTTTTATCTTTAACCTTGTCTTGAATGAACAAAAAATGAAATTACAAAAATCTATTAATTTGCTATTGAAAATTAAGTATTTATACAAAGTGATCAATTATTTGTTGGAATTATCAATTATTATTACTCTGATTTTTTTTGTGAAAAAAAAATATCTTTCAACAATAGATTATCACTTAACATAATTGATTATTTGGCTTTGTAACTAGCTTTTCAAAAAGATGAATTTTCAACAATAATTTACAACTGAGTCCAAATGTTCTAATAAACGCATTAAATAATTACAATAAGTAATAATTGATTACAATTGTAATAACAAAAAAATGAATTTCATTTCTTATACACTTTACGTACTCTTTAGAAAGCATTTTTATTTATCTCAAAAAGAGAAAAGCTACAAAATAAATGATATACAAATATTTTGAAAGTAAAAATTAATATATTCAATAATCAAAGAATTTTATGGGTAATCATATTTTTGGAACAACAACAAAGTTCTTGGTTGAAATTCAAAATTATCACATGTTAAGGTGATATCTTTTCATACTTAAATTTGTTTGTTGATTTGAGATAGGTTTTTCTCGATTTTTTAATTATAGATAGGTTTTCTAAATGTTTCTTTAAATGTTTTATAATGGGTTTTTATAAAAGCTTATGTAGGTCAAGTGTTGACCGGTTTTGTTCATTTATTTGTAAGGATTATAAAAAATAGTGATGAATATCAGTAGATTTTGCTTGGGACTAGATGTAGATCACAATTGTGGTAATCAAACCAAGACAAAATTTGTCTCATCTTTTCAATCTATCAACTCATCTTTATTATTGTTCTTGGAATTTTTTTATGATTTCTTTAATATGTCGTCATTCAGATTGCATTCTAGTTTGTATTATTTGCTCTATTTAACTCTTAATTTCTATATCAAAACTTATTTATAAAGATTTGAAGGAAAAACTAAAAATTGGGACTATTTCGAAAATCTAATTCACCCCTTCTTGGATTCTTTGCTATTTATCTAACATCTTTAACATACAAAATTAACTCACCTTATATTTGACATTGTCTTTAAAAATATTCCTTATATTGATATTCCAAATATGATTAAAAGATATCAAACAATATTGTTATATTTTAAGGTGGCATTTTACTCACCCTTATTCTATCACACAATGTAATCACTTGGTTGCTTTTATCTTCGATCTTTTTCATTCTCATTCTATTGTTTCTATACTTTTGTGAGTATATGTCATGTCACTTAACCATTTAATGTGAAAGTTTTACTTTGTCGTATAATATTCCAAAAATTGGTTGGGTGAAGTCTGGCCACTTGATACAATGGATCCCACCAAGCTCCACCTAATTTATTAACGAAATGGTATATGACAAAATACATAATTGAGTTCACAATGTAACAACTTAGTTAACTTTTCAAAAGCACACATATAATCACCAGGTGAATGACAGTAAAATACTAATATATCAATAATTAGGGGGGTGTTCACGGCGCAAGTACCCGTGAACCCAAACCAACCAAAACTTACCTAATCACATCAGTTTGGATTTTTTGACTGCTTGGATAGAACTTGAATCAACTCATTCAAACTCGTCCATGTACAATTTAGATAATAAGTTTTATTTTTTTTTAACATGTGAACCTAACCTAACCTATTGACATGGAATTTTTTTAATTTATTATTTATATGTATCTGTGCATGTGTGTGTAAATATATATTTGAAAATTACAAATAATGAAATAAGTCAATACAATTTCTAAATTTTTCAAATTTTCTTGCATAATATCACATGATACAATTTCTCAAAATAGGAACTTAGCGTTCATTCTTTTTTTTTTTTTGGCCCACCACCCTTATTACAGTATTATTGTCGACCAAGTTGTCTATCCGGTGTGCCGATCAAGCTGACATGCCAAAATCATATCAATTTATCCATCTCCAAAATCATATCAATTTAGCCATTGTTACCATAAATCATTTATAAGAACGCACAGAAACGCACATAAAACACCATTGAATTCCACCCAATTTCACCATTACACACAAGAGTCCCAAATTGAACCTCAACCATGAATAACCATAAACAACCACGAAAATCAAGTAATTAAGATGATTAAGCATACAATTTCAAATGAAAATCACATTAAGGCAAAACGTTAGTCCAAGAATTTAATCCTCCTTCAATTGCCACAAGACACCATACAATAATAATTATTAATAAGGGCCCTAGGGAAGACCCTACTGCTCTTTCTTATGTAAATGGAACCCAAATAGTGAGATAGAACTGACATCTCTGCATACTTGGAAGCATAATGAAGAAAACATGTTCATCAAAGTCGTTCTTCTTGTTCCTTTGGGATTCTCTCTAGTAGTTTTCCTTCACACTAAAGGCAACCGATTACATTATCAATTAAGTCAACCAAAACCACAGTACACATTGACGAATCTTTTCTACCGATTAAAATATTTTTAGAACATAATAACCAAACAAATTTGAGAATTTAGATCCTAAATGGACTTAGGGATTGCCCTCACTACCCGTACACCCCCACATTCACATATAACCGAACCCATCTCCCCCGTACCTTAGGTGCGAAGAACAGCGAGGATCTGATGCGGCTCCAAGACGATCTGAATACCCTAGCTCCTCCTCCTTGCAGGTCTGCATTCTCTCTCCTCTAGGTATGGGTTGTCTGATGTGCAAAATACCAATTAGGGTAAACTGATTAACCCTTGTCTAATATTCTAGGTAGGTCGGGTCAACCCCGACCCGCCCGTCAGCCTCCCCCGTTAATTGATTAATTAAATTAATAAATAAAAATAATTCAGATTAATATCTCATCAGTTTATAAAACCATTAACTCCTCTATTAAAATAAAATTAAATGTAAATATTTAAGTATTAAATTAATTTTCTGCCATCATTAAGAATAATAATAATAACATTTCAATTTCATAATGCAATTATTTAATAAAATAATTTCCTGCAGTAATTAATAATTAAAATAAAATTGATAATAATAATAATGAAATTTATTTCTAAAAATAATTAAATAAATTTTAGGATGTTACAGTCTTTTCATGCTATTATGTGTTTTTGTTGTTATGAGAGTTGTAACAACGTAATTAACTTTAAATCTTTTAAAGAGTCAAATGACAATTTCCACACATCAAGACTTACCTAGTGAAATACATAACCATCTATTTATATATATAAATTATAATAGTTATCTTGAACAAAAATATTTTTATATGTCATTATTGAATGAGAACATTTTAAACTATTTTCTTTGACACCAACATTTTAGAGTTTTTTTAACCTCTTATAATTTTTAATATATCATTTTTAATATCTTTATATCTGTACCGTTCGGTCGAACCACCCGTCCTACCGGATGGTCCATAAGGCCGACCGGTTAACCTTGTAAGGACAGTACGAGTTGTCCTATTAGGGACAGATCGTGAATGAATCTGACATGTCAGATTCATTCGTTAGGGCAGCATCGTCTTACCTCTGACATGTCTGTACGGTTGTCGGGTGACGTGGAAACTAGGTTTATTCATTTGTGTGTATAAATTGAGAATGGATAATAGAAAAAAGGTGACTCACTTTTAGAGGACAGAACATTGGCGCCCACCATAAAGAAGAACTTGGTGACCCAAGGAAAGCTCTTACCAACGCTAGAAAAAATGTCTATCACACGAAACCAGGCAAGCTCCACAAATGAAGGGGAGGAAGACACTTTCCAAAGGTTGCTCCGCGCTGTCGCTTCCCTGCAAGCACGCAGTGATAAACAATCTCGGCTTAGCGTTGAGGCTGAGCAAAGGCAAGCTGAGGCTGAGGCTGAGGAACGCCACCGCCAGGCCGAGGAAAGGCATTTGGAAGCGACGAGGATGGTAGAGTTAAGGGAGGACAAACTTCGCCAGCAAATAGCAGCACTTAAACTACAGGCCGGCAGGAACCAATGACGCGAGATGCTAGCAGCGGTCAATCCTTTTGGGGGCAACCATTCTCAGAGGAAATTGATAAAACCCCTATATCTACCAATTTTAGAGAAATAGTGATCGAGCCCTTCGACAAGACGCAGGATCCGCATGCTCATCTGCAAGCTTTCCAGACGCAGATGTACATTAGTGGCGACAGCGATCAACTTAGCTGCAAGCTATTCCCAAGAACCCTTAGAGGGGTTGCCATGCAATGGATGGCCACCTTACCACCTAGATTCGCCTATATCTTTAAAGACTTAGCCCGGTTGTTCGTTTCACAATTTGCGGCTAATAAAGTAAAGAAGCTGGAGGTGGTCGACCTCTTCGATATCAGGCAAGCCAAGGGGAAAGTTTGAAGGGTTACTTAGCCCGATTCAATAATGTGACCGTGCGAGTGAATGACCCCGACCAAAAGTTTTTTGTCAAAGCCTTCCAGAAGGGTTTACGTGCCGGTCCGTTCAGCGATGCGCTGACTTTGAGACGACCGGCCAGTATGTAGGAAATCAGAGTGCGAGCGGAGAAACATATTGAGGTTGAGGAGGACCAGGCTGAGCGTATGGAGGTTGATAATGCACACGGTAAAGGCCAGCAAACTGACGAGCACAAAAGGCAGAACCATACAAGGATCAAACAAGCAAAGCAACATTTTACCCCACTAACGGAGAGGAGAGCCTAGATCCTGAAGGAAATATGTTAAACGAGAATGCTCAGATTTCCCAAGAGCCAAAAAGGAAAAAGTGTTGGGCGCAACAAGGACGACTGGTGCGATTTTCATCGCACTCGTGGCCACTCGACAGAGGCATGTTGGACCCTACGTACCCAGCTTGAGAGATTGGTTCAAGAGGGTCGCCTCAATAGATACATTCATAAGGAGGCATCAGAAAACCAAAGGAGAGGTGAGGAGGACAGGAGGCAGGGCCAGGGACGTACTGCCATAACTAGGGAAGTTAGAAAGTCGCGAAGCCGTTCAAGGGAGAATATCCCTAGGAATCATAGAGGTACCATAGCAACCATCTCCTGTGGAACAAGAGAAGTCAAACCGACCATGCCTAGATCAGTGGAGGTGGGAGAAGTCCAGGTCGTGCTTGACCGGGCGAATGCTACACCTCTAGGAAGACGACAATCAGGTTCGATCGTCACCTTTGACGACCGCGATCTGAAGTTGGGACCTCCCATTCAGGATGAACCAATGGTGATATCGGTTATAGCCGCCGAGTATAAGGTGAAGAGAGTCTTAATTGACCAGGGAAGTTCTGCCAATATTTTATACTGGTCAGCCTTCCAGAAAATGGGGTTGCGACGTATGAACGAGAGTCATGGTACACAGAAACGGTCAGAATCATCCCGGTCCTTTAAACGGTGATAGATGCCGAGGCATCTTACAATATTATAATCGGGCGACCGGCATTAAACAGGCTCGGGGCTATAGTATCCACCTACCACCTGTGCATGAAATTCCCGGTCAGTCGGAGGGTAGGCAACATATGGGCAGACTCGAGATTAGCCTGAAGGTGTTATGAAGATAGCCTGAAAATCGGAGGCAGTATACCTTCGCCGACCGTCAACACACTCGACTTTGACTTGGACCCTAGATGTGTATATGAAAGCGAGAGGCCCCATCCGGCCAAGGACGTCAAGAGTGTACAGATAGGGCCTTCGACATGCCATGTAACAAAAGTGGAGACTGCGCTAAGCTGTGAAGAAGAGGCTCAGCTGGTGAGTTTCCTTAGGCAGAACACAGATGTTTTTGCTTGGACCCCTAAGGATATGCCAAGCATTGATCTCGGTTTCAAGTGCCACCACCTCTCGATAATGAAAGGAGCTAAGCCCGTTATCTAGAAGCAAAGGAAACAAGGAGAAGAGAGAAGAAAAGCAGCGAGGGAGGAGACTAATCGGTTGCTGACGGCCGGATTTATCAGGGAGGTGCAATATCCTGCTTGGCTAGCTAATGTGGTCATGGTCAAGAAACTGAACGGCCAGTGGAGGATGTTCATAGATTATACTGATCTAAACAAAGCATGCCCTAAGGATCCATACCCGTTGCCTAGCATTGATAGGTTGGTGGATGGCGCGTCAAGATATGCGCTCCTCAGTTTTATGGACGCTTACTCTGGTTACAACCAGATTCGAATGCATCCCCATGACGAGGAAAAGACGGCCTTCATCACAGAGGCGAGAGCATTTTGTTATAAAGTTATGCCGTTTGGACTGAAAAATGTTGGCACTACCTATTAGCGTCTCATGGATAAGATTTTCAGAGAAACAATTGGAGTCAACATCGAGGTCTATGTTGACGACATGGTGGTTAAGTCCACCGAAGCGAAGAGGCATTGTGAGGCACTCGGACTAGTGTTTGGTATCTTGAGAAAACACCAACTCAGGCTCAACCCCGAAAAATGTTCATTTGGAGTCCATGCTGTGAAGTTTCTGGGATTTATGTTAACAAAAAGAGGCATAGAGGCAAATCCAGATAAGTGTCAGGCTGTGATAAAAATGCGAAGCCCCCAGAACGTCAGGGAAGTGCAACAACTTATGGGAAGGATAACAGCTCTGTCCTGTTTTATTTCTTGCTCGGTCGAGACTTCCAGACCAATTTTCTGGACCTTAAAGAAAGCCGGAAATTTCATATGGACAGTTGAGTGTGAAGAAGCTTTTCTCAAATTCAAAGCCATGTTGGCGACCCCACCTGTTTTAACACGCCCGGCCGAAGGTATTCCCCTACACTTATACATTTCTGTATCTGACGTCGCAGTTAGCGCTGTATTAGTGTAGGAGTGTGAAGGCAACCAACAACCGGTGTATTTCATTAGCAAAGTGTTGCAGGGTGCAGAACTGCGATATCAAAAGATTGAAAGGGCGCCTTGGCCTTGGTAGTTACTTCGAGAAGGTTACGCCCGTACTTCCAGAATTATGGAATCATAGTCAAGACAGATATGCCAATTTGCCAAGTATTGAGGAAGCCAGACTTGGCTGGGAGAATGGTGGCTTGGAGCGTGCAATTGTCCGAGTTTGAGATATCATTTGAGAGAAGAGGGCATGTTAAGGCACAAGCGTTGGCCGACTTCCTCACCAAGTTGGCACCAGGAGAGGCAGATGGCCAGCCGAAAGAAACTAGCAAAGGAGAGTGGTATCTCTCAGTGGATGGATCCTCCAACCAATCCAGGAGCGGAGCAGGGGTTATCTTGGAAGGACCGGTAGGGATAATCATTGAGTAATCTCTGCATTTTGAGTTCAAAGCTAGCAACAATCAGGCAGAATATGAAGCTCTGCTAGCAGGCATGAGATTGGCGCAGGAGCTAGAATAAAAAAGGCTCATAGCCAAAAGCGATTCGAAACTTGTCACCGGTCAGGTAAATGGAGAATACCAAACAAGAGACCCCCAGCTGGTGAAGTACAGGGAAAAAGCCAGCAGAATGGCGTCGACGTTCGAGAGCTTCACTCTAATACATGTACCTTGAGACCAGAACGAACGAGACGACTTATTGGCAAAGCTAGCCAGTACGCAAGGGCAGCAGCAAAAATCAGTCATTCACAAAAGCCTGCAAGCACCTATAGTCGATCGTCCGGAGGTGGGGTGTGTGGACGAGAAAGACACATGGATGACCCCCATCCTTCGGTACATCCGGGAATATCACGTCCCCAATGACCCTAAGGAAGCCAGAAAAATAACCCGAGAAGCCTCGAAATATGTAGTCGTCGGCTGACATCTGTATCGAAGGGTTTTGCTTTCCCTTTGCTCAGATGTGTAAATAAAGGTGAGGGAGAATACATAATTAAAGAAGTTCATGAAGGCATATGTGGCACGCACATAGGAGGACGGGCGTTAGCTAGTAAGATAGCTAGAGCAGGATACTACTGACCGACCATGCGAAACGATTGTATGGATTTCATGAAAAGATGCGATAAATGTTAAAGGTTTGCAGAAGATCATAAGGCCCCTCCCGAACGATTACACTCGGTCGTGACCCCATGGTCATTCCACAAGTGGGGAGTAGACATCTTGGGACCTTTTCCTGTAGCACCAGGTCAGTTGAAGTTTTTGATCGTAGCTGTTGATTATTTCACTAAGTGGGTGGAGGCAGAGCCGGTGGCCACCATTTCGGCCAAAAGAATAAAACACTTCTTTTGGAAGAAGATAGTGTGTCGATTCGGCATTCTAGCTGAAATAGTGTCTGATAATGGCACACAATTCTCGTCAAAGGTAACGGCTGAATTCTGTGAAGGTTTGAAGATCAAGCAACTCTTCACATCGGTAGAACATCCTCAGTCGAACGGCCAAGCAGAAGCAGCAAACAAAGTCATACTGAGAGGGATACGAAAATGTTTGGAGGAAACCAAAGGAAGATGGGCGGACGAGTTGCCTCAAGTGTTGTGGTCATACCACACAACATCCCATTCCACCACAAATGAAACTCCTTTCCATTTGACGTATGGAATAGAAGCTATGATCCTGGTCGAAATTGGCGAGCCATCACCACGTAAGGCCTTTTTTGAGCCAGGCGTTAATGAGGAAGAGTTGAAGGAAAATCTTGACCTGCTACAGGAAATACGAGAAATAGCTCATGTAAAAGAATATGCAGTAGAGCTGCCAGGAAATATGATGAAAGGTTGGTTCCTCGCAGATTTAAGGTAGCCAACTTGGTATCGAGAAGAGTAACCCGGAAAGGAGAAGCCAACAAGTTAACCCCGCCATGGGAAGGTCCATTCAAAATAACAGAGGAAGTAGGGAGAGGGGCTTATCGTCTTGAACATTTAGATGAGAAAAAGGTAGCCCGCACTTGGAATGCGGCTTCTTTGGATGTATTACAGTTGAAAAACTCTTATTATAACAATTATTTCAGCTTATGATTATAACAAGTATTTCAGATTTATGACTTACAGAATTCAATATACATTGGTACCCGATAACGGTCGGCCCACGAGGCTAGTCCGGGGGTACGAACTACATGTGCAATAAGGTACCCGATAACGGTTGGCCCAAGAGGCCAGTCCGGGGGTACGAACGACATGGGTATCCGATAACGGTCAGTCCAAGAGGCTAGTCCAGGGGTATGAACTACATTGATGCGAACGACAGATCAAGAATGATCATAAATACAAGTTACGTGATGTTATTAACGTACTTCTACATAACGAAGAATAAAGGACGACCGCTGAGGCTTAAAGCTAAATAAAAAGCATGAGTTAAAAAGTGTGAAGTGCGCAAGTGAACCAGAAAAGAAAAAGAAAAGAAAGCCGCAATCAAATATAGCCAAGATATGTATCCTACGTACAAGTAAAATCAAAAGGATGACCGACAAAATTATCCACCACAAATAGAAATTGTCAATACCAAAGGTACAAAACGTTATCATGAAAATAGTCATACAAAATATTTAGGCAACAGGTGAATCAGGAGGTGTGGGAACATCAACAAGGCGCCATTCAACAATTTCTTTATATGGGTCAGCTTCAGCAATATCCAAGTTAGGATATAGCACCTTGACCTGCTCTAGAGCCCTCCGAAAGCCAACCTCGTACTGTTGAAGAATGGACGACCCTTGCTTCAGAATGGTAGCATCTTTTGTCATGCTTTCCTCCTTGATCCTTGCTAAGTTAGACTTTAATCCAGACAAGCGTTCACGGGACACTGAGTCAGCAGCCTCAAGGTTCTAGCAGGTGGCTTTCAGATCTTCCACGTTAGAAGTCAGCAACTCCCGTGCGGCTTCCAGATCTGACTGGGTCACCAACAGCTCCTTGTTCTGAGCTAAGACTTGACGCAGTTCACCTTGCAAGCCGTCGACTGTGCGCTCATAATTACTTACCTTAATGGCGTCCTTCTGGCAGACGGTCGTCAATCTTTTATTTTCTTCATCAGATTGGGCAAGCTGATTTGAGAGTGATGTCACCTAGTCATCCAAAAGCCCGAACTCGGCTTCAGCAACGCGAGCAAATATGAGGGAACAGCCGGCAAGCTAGTGAAAGGTATTCAGAGTACCTCTGAGACCCAGTTGCTTCACCCGAGCACGGTCGATTGTCATGGACAGGTCGGAAGCCCCTGCACGACCGATGGATGTAGAGCGGGTCCAAACAGAAGGGCTAATGGGACCTTCAGTGTAAGTTGGCTCCTCGTTAGGGGTGGGCGCTTGGTCGTCAAAAATATCGTTAAAATCAACATTGAGGCGCTTTAGAGGGCGCTCATCGACCACCTCAGTGGAAACCAGACGTTTTCCTCTTTCTTGAGGATCCTCATATGTTTGGAAGGGAGAGCTGCTGGGCGAATCCAAGTGCACCACTTGAGGAGGCGAGGCAGGAGTCTCCGTAGGAATGGGCGTAGAGTCAACAGCTGGTTGAGGGTCGCTAGCGCCAGCATCCTCGGCCTCAGAGGTTTTCTTCCGCAGGTTCTTCAAGTATTGGACAAAAAAGCCTGCCCAAAAGAAAATAATATCAGAAGAAGTAATAACAGAAAAGAGTGAACCAAATAGAAGAGCAATAACCAACCAGTGCCTTTTACAATCTCAGCGGCCGAAAGAAGACGCAGTTCGTGCAGTTCGGCGATGAATTCTTTTTCCATTCCTCCATATCCTTCTCGGCGACCGTCACCGATACGGTCGGTTGGGGAGTCCAATGAAGAGGGAAGAATGGATCTCCTGAGTTATTAGTCAAAATGTTGGGGCCGACGGCCCCTCGGCCGACCTTGAAATCTCCAAGAAAGGTTTCAGCAACTTGCGTTTCGGTCGGCTGCTTAGGGAAGTCCAGCCGACCTTGGCTGCCTTTCATAAGGAAAAAAACCAGAAAAACACGCTAAGGGAAGGGGCTCTACCTAGGTCCTCACAGAGCAATTTGAATGCTCTCACAAAGGCCCAGCTGTTGTGATGAAGCTGGGTTGGAGCGATGTTGAGGGCTCGAAGAATCGACCGCTCGAAAAAGGTAAAAGGAAGTTTTATGCCTAATTTAAAGGGTAAGGTTTCGTACAAAAAGAAAAAAGGAGTCTCGTCGGCCGAGGGATGAGCGTGCACAGGTTCGTCCGGTCGACAAGGACGGACGGTCACTGACCAGGGACCTGGTTGACAGATAGCCTTCGCCGTCCCAAGTAAGGCGCTACCACGTGTGAAGGTAGAGAACACTTTCTTCACCTCCGAATCGACCCATGAATACGGATCCTCGGAAAGGTTATCTTCAGAATTATCACGATACCAGATTTCGAAAGGAAAGACCTTGGTCGAGTCAGAAGAAGAACTAGACGATTGGCTGAAGAGGGGGGAGCTAGTATGCAATGCAGCCCTCTCAGAGACTTGGTTTCCCTGAGTAGAGGAACCAACAATACCCCCTGAAGGGCCACCTGCGACGAGATAAGCGAGGGTCAGCTTAAGACCCAAGCAGAATAGGCATAGTGTCGCCTCAGAAAAAGAAAGTTTCATTCGAGTTTTTGAAAAAGCAGAGGAAGGGACAACCAGAGTAGCAGATCATGCAGTAAAAGGAAGAAAGGCGAGGAGGTTACCTGGATCCATGAATACTGAAGAGGAACGAAAGCGAGAACGATGCGAGGGTAGGAGCAGCAGAGGAGAGCCACGAGAGGAGGCAAACAAGCAGTAAAGTCTCGAGTAATATGTTGCAATAATGAAGAAAAACACAGAGAACCTAGGGTTTATTGATTAAGTCTCCTGGATCAGAAGACGAAGCGACGTGACTTAACTGTCAGGCGCCAAAAGCACACGCATATCCCCAGAAAAAATTCAAATTCTGGAATCCAAAACGACAACACTCCAGAAGAAAATAAGTGCGGCCGAGCGGTCTAATAAGCAAGCTTCTGTCAGAGACAAAGCTTGAGGGGCTGTGTACCGTCCGATCGAACCACCCGTCCTACCGGATGGTCCATAAGGCCGGCCGGTTAACCTTGTAAGGACAGTACGAGTTGTCCTATTAGGGACAAATCGTGAATGAATTTGACATGTCAGATACATTCGTTAGGGCAGTGTCGTCTTACCTCTGACATGTCTGTACGGTTGTCGGGTGACGTGGAAACTAGGTTTATCTATTTGTGTGTATAAATTGAGAATGGATAGTAGAAAAAAATGACTCACTTTTAGAGGATAGAACAACATTTAAATAGAATTTTAATATTTTTAACAGAAATTGTTAATAATTAAAATAAAATTATATCATAATATATAAATTATTTATTATAAATCTAAAATCTAATTTTTATGTTTAAAATATTTATTATTATAAGTTTTACTGTAATATAATTTATATATTTAGAAGTATTTATTATTAATTTTAGTTATATAAAATAAACATTTATTTTATGCAACATAAAATACTAGTCGATTAAAACATAATATTAAAACTTAAAAAGCCTAATATGAAGAATAGTGCATGTTGGACCATATTTTACTTTTTTTTCATAGTAAAATTCAACCAATTCAAGTTATCTAATTTCTCAAGGTAAGCATAAATCAAACTTTTCGTTCCTAAAATTACAATTTTGGTTTTAATACCAATAAATTATATAATTTACTCCCGAAATAAATAGTTATATCAATTTATTTCTATAAAACTAATTTAGCCACTCAACAATGAAAAATGACATCACTTTAGTTTCTTAACTATAAAAGTTGACGTCAATACAATCTCTTAATAATAAAAATAACATTAATTTAGTTTCTTAATCTGGCAATTTGCATAAATAGAAGAACAAGTTTGATTAAATTAATGCCATTTACTTTTAAAGATTAACTTTATGTTTCCTTTTACTTCTTTTTTTTATAAACGAAAGTTTTATAAGTTACGTAACATATATGCGAGAAGATTCTTTTTTACCTTATTTCAAAGTTCAAACAACCGATTGGAGATATAAAAATGCTAAAACAAACAGTGTAAATCGATGCCTTTAAAGAATAAAAAAAAATAGATGTTTTTAAGGCAAGCAAGGGAATATGAAATGTTCTATCTTTAATTTGGAAAAAAAAGTGGTTTATTCTTTATTTTGTTCCGTTCACATTTCCCACCCAGAAAACACCAAAACAAGATTACAAGATTTTATCACATGCAGATTCCAAGTTCTCCAAATGCATCACTTAATAGTCTCAATTCAAACCTCAGCATCTGACTATGATGCTAGAGAAATAGTAGTAAAACATTTTTCTATGGTAAAAAAATTTGTGAATCTCACGATTTATTTAATGATTTCTTTTTAATTAGTTCTTACATTTTATTTAATGAATATTGTTTATAATTTTTTAATTTTAACAAATTTTAATTAATAATAAAAATTATCTTAAAAATAATATAGTAAAGAATGTATTCCTATATGAATTAATCAGCATGTGATTATTTTAATTTAATCAATAATATCAAATTGAATCATAAATATACCATTACGTTAAATATTCGAATTGTTTTTGATAGAGGGTATGATTTATAAAAAAATTGTGTTCTTAATTAACACTCTTTTAAGGTGCTCAAAAATAAATTATATATATACTCAGTTTCTTGGTATCCCACTTTATTATGCATTCTTCCCTTCTGTTTTACAAATTGGTTGTTCTATACTCCCAAAGCAACCCATACCTTCCATCACCATTATTGTTATTATAAGTCCAAAAAGATAGAAAAGAGAAAGAAGAAACGGATGGGTGTGGCCTGTTGTTCCTGCTTTCCACACAGCATTGCATATCCACATTTCAAAATAAACATTTTGTGTTGTAGCGTGAAGTTAAAGCAGATCCAACTAAACCTTTTCTTTACATATTACAAGGTTTTGGTGGGACAATTTATGATGAGTTTATTTCTTGAAACAAAATTTTATTAGAATTATATACTTAAATTCAAATTTTATCATATTAAGAGTCAAATATTTGAAATAAGCTGGATTAAATTTATTTGTGGACATCATGTTTTTGGCTTGGAATACCTTGATTCATAAAAACAAAATATTATATGTAATTAAATTATAAAATTAAAAAATATTAACTATTATTAAAATATATTTTATAATATATATCTTAAGATAAATAATATCAATATCATATTATATAAAATATATCTATTAAATAAAAATATTATACTATTAATATAATTGTTTTTTTAAAAGTATATATAGTTTTGAAAAGAATATCTTTACCAATTGCATCTGAGATAGGAAATTTTTCTAAAATGACATTCCCATCAAGAAAAAAAGCAACTTTAGAAAAATTCAAACTCACCCGTAAAAAAAGAATAAATTTTTTTTTATCCATCCTTGACTACTTGTATGATTATCACAACCTAAATTGTGACGCAGCGTAAGATGAGCCGAAATGGTCCCTCCCACTTGGTGCCTAAAACCAACTCGGCCACTAGAAGTTGTCACCAGCGTTTTGGTTTAGAGAACGCCAGGAAACCTAATGGAAAAGGCTGGTCTGGGAATCAGAGTTATGGATTTTGGAGCTGGTTACGCGCAAGGACCACAGGGTGCCCCAACACGTATATCACCTGATAGTTACCCTCGGTTGGTCATAAGGGAAAGAAAAGGATGCTTATGCTTTAGGGGTTATTGGGTTGGTAGAATAGCAAGGGTGAAAGGCAGAGTGTTTTTGGTATTTTTAAATTTTAAGACTTGATAAGAGTGTGCCTCCTGTACCTACGTACCTCGACTTTAGAGGAATCAAAGTTCACGTAGTTCTGTCAAATTGAGGGTTTAAGGGAAAGCGAAACCGACTTGTATCAGTTCAACCCTAATAAGGCCAAGATGGGCTCGGTGTTTGAAAAGGGTAATTTATTAGGAGGATTTGCCACGGGGGCTGAGATGAAGTCAGCCTTAATGCAAAGGACGTTAGAGTGGCAAGGTTGTTTCATCCCAGCAAGTGTGCCGAGATGGTTTCGGCTGGTGAAGGATGTGATAGGTTCAAGGTTCGCAGCAGGAATGTGTCATCAGGCCGAGATGGACTCAGCCCTGGCAGCAGGGAGTGTGATATTTGGTCTCGGTTTAACTCAAAAAAAGGGTTTCTAAACCTAGGAGAATCTCTAGAAATGCATAGTACTAACCTGGTATTGCAAAGAAGGTGAGCTCCTTCGTCCTTTCGTCCAATACTGCTTCTCCTCCGATCCGCCCCTGGGATTCCTGCCTGGTCTCCTTCGTGCGATCGTCAATTTTCTCTTCTCTATCTCACGGTTCTCTCTTGTACAATTCTCTTACTGGCCTCTACTTTCTCCCTGCGATTTTCAACCCAGAGCCCTTCGTCCCAAGGCCTTATATAGGTCCTAGGGCTGGCCGGATGTAACTCCCCATGATCTCATGATTCCCTCACGGTCATGGGGGTTACTTGGTTGTGGGAGCCGACTCCACTCCCCAAGATGGGGTCAATTTGGGGCTCTGCAAGGTTGAGACGGTAACCTAATCCTGGACAATTTTGGGGAGCTATAATGATTAACTTTATTAATTAAAATTTTGTTACTAAACTACCTAATTTAAATAGCAAAAAGTTTCAAAAGTAACTCGTGTTAAACTGACTCATTCTCACTTTGTTTGATGTATGGTTTTCTTAACCTGAACAAATTTGAATAGTTTTATTTATTTTTTTTGGCAAACCTTCAACTATTTTTCATAGTACTAGTTTTATCTAATCATTATATAAAAATATTTAATACTTTTAATTAAAAAACCATTTCCTCTTTAAAAAAGGTAGTTGTGATTTTTAGTTTTTGTCATTGTGTAATTATTGTATTTGTAACATTGTTATAATTTCTATCAAGTAGGGTTTGATTTTTTTTCTTTAGAAATTTGTCTATATACTTTAGGGTAAAATATATTTTTTATTGTGAAAATTTATTTTATATTTTATATTTTAAAAAAAATATTTTAATTCTTAAACTTTTCCATTTTAATTATTTTGTCAACTTGAGGAGATGTTTGGTATAAGAAATTTGTTTTCTTATTCGAGAATCATAATTTTTAACAATTTTGAATATAAAAAATTATTATTCCTATAAATAACTAAAATCTGTTTGGTTGGTTATAAATATTCTTGAAAATGTTTTCATGTTTTTTTTATGAATTAAAGTTTTTTCATATTTAGTTTTAATAGAATTTTTCTTGATAAATAACTGGATTTTCAAAAATATCCTTTTAGATAAATAAATTTATGCAAAAATTTATTGTAAAAGTATTTTTTATAAATTTTAAAATTATAGGATTAGACAAGTTTTGTTGTAAAAATATTTTTATAAATTTTAAAATTAAAAATATGTTAATATAATTTTTAATATTTTTTATTTAACTTTAACGTAACAAAAACTTTTATTCTCTCTACTTAAATTTTTTTTTTTACAATTTCTACTAAAAAAATGTTAATGTTGCATTAATAATATTATTAAACAATTTGTTAATCAATACTGTAATAATTTTTAAATAATTAAAATATAATATTTAAAAACTATAATATTTAATATATTAAAAATTTTAAATAATACATTTTACAAAATAAATTTATTTTTAAAATTATATTAAGTATATTAAAAATATTTATTATTTTTAAGTATAGTTATTTATCACATTTAATAAAAAAATTCTAAATTTATAATTACATTAAATGAGTTAAAAAATATATTGTAGTATTTTTATATTATTAAAACTTTTCCTTCTACTCACAAAAGTTAGATTCTTACCTTTTTCATAGTAATATTTCCATGAAAAACGTAATAAAAAATAATTTTCAATAAACAATGCTTCTTTGGAATATTGTTTTTAATATAATATACCAAACAAAACAGAATTTTCACTTTCAAATTTCTAAAAAACTAAATAAAATTGATCATTTTTATCCTTTTTATACATTTTTTTTAGTATGAAAATTACACCATTTTAATCTTATATCATCATAGATAAAAAAAATTATATAGACTATAGATATCTTTCACTTGAGATAATCTAATTTGAGTCAAGTAACATAATTATGAACGACACAACGCTCTATAACTCTCTCCAATTATTTAAGGAACATTTGTTTCATGATACTATATTACATTACATTCTACATTCTCAATAGGATATATTGAGAGAAAAAGAAAGAATTTAATAATTAGGTACTGATATTATCTAATTTTAAGTGTGTCTTTAAAATTTTAAATAAAATTGATAGAGAAAAAGAAAGAATTTAATAATTAGGTACTGATATTATCTAATTTTAAGTGTGTCTTTAAAATTTTAAATAAAATTGATAGGTCTAATTACAAATCATAATTTGTATAAAATATAATTATTGTAAAAATTAAAAAATTTATTAAACACGGTAGTGCGTAATGAGATGATAATATAAGATCGTTTTATACTATCATTGCATAACTTATTTTTTTATATATATATATATATATATATATATATATATATATATATATATATATATATATATATATATATATATATATATTATTTTAGTATGCTAAATACACATGATAAATGTTTTTATATAATTAAAATTTATAATAAATAAATATTTTATATGCAAGTTCAACTAGTTTCTAACTTTTTTTTTTACTTACTGAAAAACTTGTTTATAAATAATATTTAGTAAATAAGGTTTTTTTTAGAAAAAACTTGTAACATTTTTATATACCTACTTCAAGTAACATTTTTTAAATGATAGCTTCTAATATATTGTATTTTTTCTTTTGTCTTTAAGCTATTTATTAAAATTTCTTTTTACCCTTTTGTATATAAGGTAGATTTTTATAATATATATATATTTTTTCTCTTCTTCCACTTATAGGAAGGAATTTTATCATATTTTATATTTTTTTTATATAAGATAAGCCATTATTATTTTTATCTTTTTATTACTAAGATAATAATAGATAATTATAGATACTTATTTTATTTTATTTTATTTTAACCTATACTTGGAAATATTGATAATGATAAATGATAAGTTTATTTTATTTTTTTTAATATTTTTATATTACATTTTATTTTGTAAATACCATTAAATCATTTCACTTGTTTTATATTATATTGTTTATTTAAACTATTACACTATTTATATTATTTATTATATTATTTTTAATATTATATTTCAAGACATTTTAAATATTATATTAATTAACATAATAAAGTATTATGTCTATTTAAGTGTGTGTTATTTTTTACTTTATTTTAAATTTCATTAAAAATATTTTAATATATACTATAAAAGAATATAATAATTAAAACTAAATATGTAATTAAATAATTGTTCTCTAAATCAGAAATCACAAGAGTTTTAAAATTAATTAAAATTTATAATTATAATTATCCTAAAATATAATTTTATCAGTAAAATAAAAAAATTATATAAAAAATCATATAAACATGTTTATTGTTATTTTATATTTATTAACTACTTTAATTAATATTTTACTAAATACTTCTAATTCAATAAATTAGTTTAACAACTTTCCACTAATAATTATTAGTTTTTAGCTACATATTAATGTTTTTTTAACTTTCAACTAGCTTTTCAACTATTTTTGTCAGAATGAATGAAAATATGACAAACGATATGTTAGGGACCCATAACCTATCTTACATAAGGTTTGTTCTAACTTAACCTATTTAATAAAAATGGTAGACTTAGACTTTTTAAAAAGTCTTTTTAAATAAAAAGGTCAAACTTTAGGATTAAAAAAAACCTATTACGTCTGATATGCTAGCCTATTTATATAAATAATTATATATTTATATTATATTATTTATAAATTATGTATTTATATTATATCATATAAAATATTTATATTTAATTCAAACAATTATTATTAATAATTTTTCAATAAAATATTTTTTATTTAAAATTATTTTTACTACATTGCATTTGTACGCTCTTTTACATTTAAAACCTCAGTCAACTAAAATCGACAATCCAACACACATTGTATCCTAACTCTCTACTTGTTCGCCTTTATACACATTCATACACATTAAGCATAAATTATAATACAAACATAATCGTAGAGCAGAAATGATAAATTAATAAGTTGAACTCTTCACCACCATACCACAACATTTTTCTTACATGTGACTAGGTAAGCTTAATTTTCATCCATTAAATTGATGATTTATGTTGATCTCCTTATATCTATAAGTTTTTAAACTTGTTTATAAACCTTGTTTATAACGTCAAAGTCTAATATAATTTTTTTCCATCCTTATATTAAAATTAAACTTTTTAGTTAATAAAATAATTAGAAAGTTACTGAAAGGACTACCAAACATCAATGATTAAATTTATGAGAAAATAAAGTATATATAAGAATGTTTTTAAATTCTAAATATAAATCATCATACTTATAAATTTGCTAACCTTGACCATTATTATATTATGTTATTCCAAACATAATTTCTAATTAATTAATTGTGAAAAATCTTTTAAACTAGCAAAGTAGGATTCAGGAACAACAATTTTTATAACAATTTATACATGATTATTTTTTGTACTTATTTCTTTTTATTATATTATTAATTACACTACCCATCTTTTTTACATATTTTTTTTAATGTTGTATAATTTATTATATATAAATAATATTTTTTAATTCTCACCATCCATACCCATTAAAATTTAAATTTATTAACTTCAATAATAATTGTACAACTTAATAACTAGTGTAAAAACTTTTATACTAGATTCCAATAATTTTTTTTAAGATAATAGCATAAAAATTAACACACTCGGTTCCAAATTGTAATAATTGGATGAAAGGGTAAAGCTCAAGATTTATTTTCTCATAATGATATTAAAAAATATTTTTGATAGGTTGTAAAAAAAAATTCCATTAAACTCTATAAAAATGTTGCTTTCTTTTATCTTTTGTATATTAATAGTGTTTGCTGATTGAAAATAAAGTTTACAATATCTCAGCATATCCTTCATATCTGTCTCAGTGAGAGAAACTCTCTCTCTCTAGAAACCCTATTGCACGTTTTGCAATCGAACTCGATAATGGCGAACAGCAACCTCCCTCGAAGAATCATCAAGGTTCGTACCCATTTCCTCCTTGTTATCCCAATTTCAATTTCTCTGATCGGTTGGTTTGTCCCGTTCCTGAGAAAACGAAAGGAACTCGAAATCCGCTCGTTGATTTTCTACTTCTTCCCTGTTCAGCGCTGGTGCGTGTGAATTCCCAAATTGCCCTCTTGCATAAATTCAGTTGCGACGAGATGGAAAAATTAAAAAAAAAAATAAAATTGAAGCGTCTTGGGTGTTAAAAATTGGGGATTCAGCTACCCTTTTACTTTTGATCTTCGTTGGAGATGAATTGTGGTTCTGGGCTTCTTAAATTTTTGTTTTTGAATTTTGATCTTTGTGAATGTTTTGAACACTTTTTTTTTTTTTTTCCAACAGGAAACGCAGCGTTTGCTCAGTGAGCCAGGTAACTTGTTGTTCGAACTTTTTGTTTGTTGATTTGTATGGAAATTTTGTTCTCAGTTGATTTTAGTGCTTTAGAAGTTCACCCTAAGGTGAATTGATTGTACTGGTCTATCTTGAATATTTTACCTTTGTGATTTAATAGTCTAAATAATGATGCAAGGATTGTGATTTTTTATCCTTTTGTTATTATTCTGCCTATTACTTGATTGTCTTAGTCTCTGATATTATGATCTGCTGATGCAGCACCTGGAATTAGTGCCTCCCCTTCTGAAGACAATATGCGATATTTCAATGTGATGATCCTTGGGCCTACCCAGTCACCTTATGAAGGTAGTATTGGGTTTGACAGCATTGCTAATGCTGCCTTCAAATGCTTATAAGATATATTGTCTCTGTTTAAACTATACTTAATAGTAATGGGGAACAAAATTCCTTCAAGCACATAGGGGCTAACTGTCATATTCTCCATCGGCTTTGCCTCGCAGCATCCTTTAGTTTAGTATACATTTTTCTGATCTAGGTTGAGAAGGTGAAATATATCAACTTAATGATAGAATATTAGAATCCACTCATTATAAATATTTTATACTAATATACATTTTTTTAATAATTAGAAAATCAACATTAACGATTAAATAGAATATTTAGAATAAAAAGAAGAATAGGAAAGAAGAAATTTTTAGGAATTAGGAAGTACATGGAGAATTCATGAAAGCAATTGTGTTCTACAGTCTGGGAATGTTTTTTTTTTTTCCATGGAAATTCTGTTCTATTACTTTTTATTTTTTAGTTGTATGCAGATTGTCTTAGTCTGTGTTTGGGTGAGTGTGTGCAAGGTTTATTTTAGATGATTTTGTAAAATTGATTTGGTTGAAATGATATTTATCTGAAGAGTGAATATAAAATGTAAATTTAATGTTGTTTTTCCTCTAATACTCCAAACCCCCGAACATAAATGCAAGTAAATGTTGCTTCTCTTCAAACCCACATTCATGGCTTAACTTGATTCAAATAAAAGGTAGCCAAACAATATTTGAAACATTAAATCATGTTCAGAACTCAGAAGTGGGTTTCAGTTTGGAAAATGCAAAACCAAACAAACTGTTAATCTGATTGTGGGCCTTGAGGCCTACTTGCCAAACCAAACAAACTATTACTCAAGTTGTGGCCACATGCTAAACCAAACAAACTATTACTCAAGTTGTGGCCTACATGCCAAACCAAACAAACTATTACTCTGGTTGTCGCCTACATTCTAAACCGAACACACTATTACTCTTGTTGTGAGCTACTTGTCATACCAAACAAACTATTACTCTAGTTGTGGCCTACATGCCAAACCAAACAGACTATTACTCTAGTTATGAGCTACTTGCCAAACCAACAAACTATTACACTACTTGTGGCCTATTATATAAAAGGTTCCTGGTAGTTTTCTGGATGTACTATTTGTGACATGAGAAATGGAATAATAATTTATAGTTACCAGTTCTGAGTCTGAGCACTGTATTATCATATTATCTTGTGTTTAACCCCTCCGTTTGAACTCAAGTCTGACTGTTTTCTATTAAGTTAAATGTCTGGGTGTATCATTATTTACTTTTCCTTATCAATGACCCAATATTTTTCTTTTTGACTGTTGACACTAATTTTCTTATTGTCTAGATGATCAATTTCAATAGGGTACTTTTCTCATGTGTAAAGAAATTGCTTTATAGTTCATCTTTAGTGTAGGTTCACTTGCATTAGATTAAATAGAAAACCCAAGTTTTTCCTTTTTTCTAAATCATATTTTGATGCCAAACTAGATTCAGTGTGGTTCATGCTTACATAAAGTGTGTTATCAATTCAGCAAAACAGTTTTAACTTAATAATTTTGTGAGCTTATTTCTTAATTTCTGTTACTAAATTGTTCTTTCTGTACCCAGTGCTTGCCTTTGGAGGTTGAAGATTATAATACTTGGTTAGAAGGAAACAAAATAAAATATGTAAATTTAATATAAAAATGATTTGATGGGTGTACTCTTTACTCATCTTTTGTTCCTCAATGAAAAATACATTACGGTTCCCACTATGGAGAGTTGGGACCAGGTTTTGGTCATGCACTACTGCACTCATAAGTCATACCTGAAAGACATGGTTTTAGAATTACTAAACTAGATTATATTCTTTTGACTGCTTGTCTTTTTAAAGTAGTTACCATATTATGAGGTAGCCTTTGGCCCAGTTTATTTTGAACTTCTTAGAAGGTAAAGCTGGACCAAGTAGAATTTTTTAGAAAATGAGCTTTTAAAAGATAAGCTTTTTAATGAATAATATTTTAAAAAAAGGAGATTTTAAGAAAGCTAGTTTTAGGAGCTGTTGGCTTATACTTTTTATTTTCTTTCTTTATTTCAAATCCCAAGATCAAAGAACAAGTTAGCCAAGAAATGAACTTAAAAGTAATTTTTAATCTTAAAAAAATTATAGAATTACCAAACAGCTTGAACTTTTAATTTAAAGTTCTTATTTTTAACTTCAACTTTAAAGTAGTTTTTATGCTCCAGAGAAGTTAGGCCAAACACTACCTGAGTATAAAGAAGAAATTGCAATATGCATCTGGCATATGATGCCAGACCATTTGTCCCCAGTTGGCAGGGTTAGGCAAAAACTCCACTTTTGCAGCAGGGAGGCTCTCTGCATTTACAAGCCTGGGTTTTAGGAAAGGGTCTCTCCTCTACATTAATATAACTAGTTACTCTTATATACTCACGGTCTTTTGCTCCATTTGGGAATATTTACTTGCATTTCTTTTGGAGTCATTAGCAGAGGTTTAAATATAATAGAATACCAGATTAGGAATTTTCTGTCTGCCAGCATCTCTCTATTATTAGATTTATTTCAGTGGTTATCTAGCTACAAGGATTAGATCATTTGACTTTTAAGGGTATGCTCACTTTTATTCTGCTTGTTAATTCCACGTTGTTATGCTTGATTATGTTTACGCCATCTTGAATTTTTTAGCTATGTTCTCTGTCAAAATTCAAAAGAATATCAAAATGGAAAGGATAAATTGTAGGTTACCTGTTGAGGAAGGGTTGTTTTCTTTGAATTGCCTAGATTCTGATTATGATAGTTATATTTGCAACATTTAATTAAATAGTTAGGTTTTCTCAGACCAGATGTTAGCTCCTTCTTTCTTAATTCTGGGTTTGGGAGTGTAGGAATTGATGGTTATTTGTCTTATTTACTTCTAATATCACTGATGGTGATGATATTTATCTTATTTACTTTTAAATGTGCCAATCCTAATTCCTAAATTTTTGCTATTACTAATCTACATGTTTTATTGTTTGTATTACTAGGAGGAGTTTTCAAGTTAGAACTATTTTTGCCAGAAGAATATCCAATGGCTGCTCCAAAGGTACTTGTTTAATATTATTCTCTCCAATGCACCATGGTATTCATTTGGTGTTAAGTTTCTGCTATATTTTTCTACACCAAAAGGAAATGTAACTAAATTATGAAACAGTGTTAGCTGTATAATTGCTTATAGTTTAATGGGATTAGTAACTGTTTATTTTTTGGTCTTTGAGATTTAATGGAATAGGATCTTTATGCAAGTAATCGAACATGCTTCTGCTCAATTCTTTCTTTTCCTTCACACCTTCCCTTGAAACTGGCTCAATAAGAACTTGTAACTGATAAAATTAATAATATAATATCTTCTTTATTTCCTTTAAATTCATAAGAGCTTTCTTATGTGGTCTGAGGTACTGTTGTAAGTTGTATGATTCCTTTAGGATAAAGAACTAGGTACTAGTTAGCACCCTGAGGCCATAATTTATTTCATAGTGTAGGGAAATGGTGTACCTACATCTCTTCTGTGCATTTTCTTGGGATTTGAATTGTCCAATGTTGCCCTCTTGAGTCTTATTTCTTATCTTTTCAGAAATCTTTTATTATATGTCTCTTTCAAAACCATGTGTGATTGTTCATTTTACTCTTATTTTATTCTATTGGCTGTTACCTTCTCAATGGTTTTAAGTGTGCATTGCTTTCCACAGGTCAGGTTTCTAACAAAAATATATCATCCGAACATTGATAAGGTGCGTTTTGCTTCCCCTAAATTCTCATTTCTTTTTCAGTAGTTATTTTTCTCTTATGGGTTCTTGTTTAATTTATAGCTTGGCAGGATATGTCTTGATATTCTGAAAGATAAGTGGAGTCCTGCCCTTCAGATACGCACCGTTCTATTAAGGTATCTTGTTATCTTTTAGACTGCTAGATGTTAGTATTCTTTTGGACCAATTTATCCTGAAGTGGGAACAGGCCTAACAGTAGTTGGTATTTCAACAGTCTTGTGCATTCTTGTAGAATTTGCCTAAAACATGTGATGATACACATAAAAATATAGATATGCATGTATACAAATTTGCTAGTCTGGAAAATGAGCATTCTTGAATTATCCTAATCACTTGGATGGTATGGATGAATTTTTCTATTTTGTCTGGTTAAACTTTTGATGGGAAAATAGAGGAGTTGTATGTGATCTTCCGACCTTTGACTCACTTTTTGTGTTTGTTCGAATCATTGTTTTGATCATGGGGTGCTTGCCTCTTGACATGGCCAATCACTGTTTCTGGGGCAAGTCAGTGGAAAGTTGGAAACTGTTTGTTAAGCCTTGTTTGAATAAACTTTTCCATCATAACTAACTTATATAGGAGAAGAAAACAAGAAGGTAAAATAAATTGAGTTTTTTTATAAGTTAAAATCAACTTATGCACCTTAACTTTGGAGAAGTCAGATGAGAGAGATTCTATAAAAGTTAATTGAGTAGGTTGATTTTAACTTATGAGAGAAACTTCATTCATTTTATCGTTTTATTTTTTGGCTTTAATATGTTTTCAATTCCTTAAATTTGGGTTAATTTTGTTTTTCGTTTTTCAAATTTGAAATTTCATTTTTTTAATTGCCACATTTTGAAAATAATTTGCCACGTTTATAGTCGAAAATAAAAAAAAAAAACATTGTTAATCCTAAAGTTTTTCTGCTAATGGTCTTTGCTTTTCGATTATACTCTGTTTGTCACATAAGGCAAGAGACTAAAATCAATTACTTTTAAAATATAGGGACCAAAAAAAATAATTTGAAATTTGGGAGACAAAAAGCAAAGTTGACCCAAATTTAAAGGACCAAAAACATTTTTTAAGTCTTATTTTTTTGTCAAAAAAGTATATTTGGAAAAATTTATCCAACCAAGGCCCTAACCTGCTATTTATTGGAAAGAGTATAATGTACTAATAATGAGTTAATATTTTGAAGCATTCAAGCTCTATTGAGTGCACCAAACCCAGATGATCCACTTTCTGAGAACATTGCCAAGCATTGGAAATCTAATGAGGTGGAGGCTGTGGAAACAGGTATGTTCCCTGTGGTTTGTATACAAAAAAATTAGTTAACAATGATGGCATCAAACATGGTGCTTGCATGATCTCTTATTAAAATGTGGCATTGAACTCCGCAGCGAAGGAATGGACCCGATTATATGCTAGTGGCGCCTGATGACTCAGTTCAAACTTATGTCTCCAAATAACAATTATAACCATCAATTTATATTGGAAATCTGAAGGAATTGATGTATGAACTATGGGAGTTAATATTCCTCGTAGCTTCCAGTTACCTGTTAATTTCCTCTCTTGGAAGCTGCCTTATCTTGAAACTTCTATGAATGTGTTTATCATTTTAACAATTTAGAACGTGCTTCAATCATCGACTCTCAAGTAATGTGGTTTTCTCACCATCAAAGCCCAAAATTTGTGAAACCATTGTTTGGTTAGCATTGGTTCTCAACGCATTGCCATGTCTTGTTGGACACCCTTAATTATTTCAAGTTAGGTCCTATAATTTGTCAAAACTTTCAATAAAGCTTCTCAATCTAGCCTCTTCTAAATTACTTGTCCACACGCTTGAATTAAGTGCATATTTCAACTTATTTTAAAGAAATAATTAATTATTGTTTACAATCTTTGTATTTGGATTAGAGTAAGTTAAATGCGTATTCAGTTCAATTTATTTTAAAGAATTAATTTTGTTTTTTACCATCTTATGAGAGCTTTTAAAAATAAGCGAAGTTATCTTGAAATAAGATCTCCCAAACATGGGCTTTAAATCGGTAATGGGAGTACTTGTGTTTATTTTCATTTTCTATCCAATCAAAAAATAAAAAAAAAGTTATATCCTTCTCTTTTCTTCTTATTATTTTTTTGTCAAATAATTTAAATAATTATTCTACTTTCTACTTTGTCCTCTTTTATTTACAAGGGGCTAACTGGCTAAGCACGTACGGTTACCGGTTACCGGTATAAGTATCATTTCATCTCTTGAAGTCCTATCAATGCAAACGTAAAAAGCTACAGGCTTTACAAGACAATAATTGTTGTGGTCCAAAGATAACAAGTACATGTAAGAAACGCTGGAAGGTAGAGAACACAATAATCGTGCATATTAATGTTCAATGGATTCTATTATTTCTTTTACAAAGCCATGCACATGGTTTAAAGCAAAATATGTAACTACTAAAAATTTCTACAGCAATTCAACTAACGGTGAAATTTGTAAGCACTCGTTGGATTTGCTTTTCCCAAAATGGGATGAAGGTACCTAACGGTTACTCGTTTAAAGCTGTTGTTCACCCTGTATTAATACTTGTACCAGTACCATATACTTCTCCACTTGCTTCCTTAATGTCTGGTATCACAAGGGTAAAATATGATAGTACAATTTTAAAGTATAAAGTAATCAATTGCAAAGTACCAAAAGATAATGTTAAATATTAGAGGTAAATGAGTACTTTTTTCTTTTCTTTTTATCAACAAAAATTTGGTCTAAAGGTGTAGTTGGATAAATATATCTATAAACACTTATAAGATAACAAAATAGGAAGAAAAATAAAAAAAAAATTTAATAAACTAAAATTAACTTATACATAAATTAATTTGTAAAAATGATATCATATTAGTTTATCAAAAAAACTATTTTTTATCTTATGCAAAAGCTACTTTTAGTTTATACATAAGTTTATTTCATTTTTTTTATATCTTTTCCTCTTATAAGTATTCATGGATAAATTTATATAAATAATCCTTAGGAAATTTTATCTTAGATTTTTAAGTATATAATTAAAATTTTGATTTTTTTTTAGATACAAAACATTATTATAATGAAATGTTAACCTTCCCATAAGGTATGTAAGGAGATACAAAAGAAGTCTTTATACAAAGTCTCCGCCTCCATCCAATCCAACACAAATATTTCCACAAAACATATATTTTTTTTGGAATGAAATATAATAGAGAAAATTTTCATTTGTGGTGGGCTAAAATATAAGTAAATTTTAATTAACTTTATTCTCTTTAATGATATTACCTCAAAATACTTTGAGATTATATTTTTAATTTTTTATATAAGTTCTAATGAAGAGTAATTTAATTTTTTTAAATGAGATAAATAAAAAGTAAATAATATTAACTATTTTTTTAATTAGTGTGAATCAATTTATTTATTTTTATATTTCAATCCAAAGGAAATACAAATTACGCTGATAGAATAAAACAAAGAAAACTTGTACAGAAGGGAAATTACCAATAACCTCAAAAACTAAAAATTAAGCGTTTGAATTTTAATTTTTGTGTATGATTAAAAGAAAATATTTTGCCTCTACGTGTCTTCAAATCTTTTCAAGAAGATTAGTGTAGATAAAGGATAAAAAAAGGTTCTTATAATAGACGAATTTTTTTGGGGCTTTGAAGGTAAATGAGAAGTTGTACTGGCACGTATTTATTAATGGGCCTCTTGGTTGAGCTAAACAAAGGTGTGAATAAGGCATTTTTGGGGCAAAATTCCAACCAGCTACGACAAATTAACATGATATTGGAATTGGACGACGAGACTAACGTCATGCATGTAAGGAGAGAAAGAAAGAAGAATCAAACCATGAAAATGACCATCCATCGTGTTCACAAACGACACGACAACACCCTTTCTCTCAAAAGCCTGCTACATCGTATCTAAATTGAGTTCCTGCCTCAACGGCTATATTTTCTTATGCTTTTCTTATCAACTATCCTATGTACCATACTTCAATAATCAATAATACAAGCCTTTTATTCAAATTCTCACTACAAATACATTTATAATATGTCATTTTTTTATAAATTACTATTACAGGAATACATTTATAACGATAACTGTGAGTTTTTTTTTTAAAATAATTATGATTTGTAATTCAATGATAATAATTTTATATCATTAATGTGTAGACTATTTTCTTTTATAATTATATGGAAATATATGTTTTTTTAAATCAAAAGTGATAGAAGGAAGAAACAGACACCTCGGAACAGTAAAAGATATAGGGCTTTTCCCTTCCTCACAATATTGTATGATTCCATCCATTGTTACCACATGTTGACTTGGAGTTTCTTTTGGATAAATTTTTTTAACCAGTACTTATAGAAAAAGAAAATAATAAGAAAATTTTAAATTTTTTTTATTAGTTAAAATTATTCTAAATTAATTTATATAAAAAAATTTATATTAGTTTTTTCAAAAAGTATAGAAAAACTTTATTTACATAGAGACATTATTGCATAAATCTAAACCACAAATATTTTTACCCAATAACAAATCCATATTGATGAGAACATGAGAGTTAATTACATGCTCTGGATCAGTTATGCCATCTCACATGAGGTGGTAGAAATGCATTTATATCATTTAAGTATTGCACTTTTTAATAAAACTTTGACTTTAGAATTTTTAACCCTTGAGAAAACTGCTAATTTTTAATTCTTATATAAGGTGTATTATGCGAGTGGGTGATGTTGTAGAAGCTAGAAGCCTAGAAAGTAGCATGGGACGTAAGACATAGTACAGAGTTGAGACTGAGGTTTGTGTATGTATCGAGGCCAAAGACATTTTCCATAACCAGTCCTTTTCTGTTCCCTTTGTTTCTCTTTCATAATTTTGGCTTTACAATGCACATTGTGGGCCATTTCCTAGTGAAATTTGGTGGATTTTACGGTTAAACGCTCCCACGCGTATTATCTCACTTGAGAGACCTAAGTGTCCACACATTTTGCAACACTCCTGTCTCAATCACTAATATGTTACCACCGCCCTACACTACTTAAAAAAATAAATAAATAAAATTTACTACAAAATAATTAGTTACAAAATTTTAAAATTAATAGTTATTTTATAGTTAATTTATAGTAAAAATAATTAGGTATAAAATTATTATAATATTAGTGGTAGCATGATATAAGTAGAAATTAGTTAAAAAAATAATTTTAGTTAATTTGTAACAAATTTTTAAAATTTGTAGTTATTTTCTAACTAATTTGTAGTAATAAGAAATATAAATGAATATAACTTAAATTTAGTTAAAAAAATAATATTTTAGTTAATTAATAGTTAATTAGTTAGGATTTAGTTACTAATTTAAATGAAAATTGTAGTGATATTTAGTATGTAATTTCCCTCCCAAAAAATAGAAAAATAGAGGGAAAATATGGTTGTTTGGTTTAGAAAAAATAGAATAGAAAAAATAAAAAAAAGAATAAAAGATATATATTTAATCAATTAAATTTGGATCTCTATAAGTTAAATTCGAATTTCAATCAATTATATATTTTGCAATGATTTTAAACCATTGTTAAACGTTGAAATCTATTTGTAAATGTACATTTATGACAATTTTGAATTGCCATACAATGTTAAATATGCAACTTTTCAATTGTATTTTTGCGAGAAAATAAAAAAAAAATATTACACCTTTTCATTTTTTTAATGTTAATTTATTTGATGTCAATCAACACGCTATTTTCCTTTCTTAATGGGAATGAGAATTTTCCGTATTCAAGTTTTATTTTCACAGTTTTGATCTTTTTCCTTTCTCTTTCACATGAACCAACAATTGAGCAATGCTATTTTTTTTTTTGTTAAAATAAAATTTTGGTCTCTCATACAAAGTTTACAAAGTGTTTCTTTGAGTTTGGTTTCTTAAATTTAAAAAAGTTTTATTTTGATCTTTTAAACTGTCAATATTAAATCAAATTGATCTTTTTATTAATTTTTTTCACTATGTCAATTTTGATTAGTGTGATAAATATCCATCTCACATGAAATATTTCACATTTTATTGCATATTATTAAGTTGACTACATTAGTAGAGTAAACTAACAAAATATTAATTTAATTTAATAAAAATACTTTAAGGGATTAAACTAAACAAAAACAATTTAAATGAGAGACAAAATTATATTTTAGCCATTCTTTAGTCTAGAGAAGAGAACTCATAATTAATTCATCAAAATATTGACATTCATTTACAAAATTAGTTTCTCATCATATCATATGTTCTTCCATACATATTTAAGAGAGATTATTATCTTTGAACAATGCTATTAACTCCTCTTTTTATATTTTTTATTATTAATTAAAATTCATAAAAGCAATCATGTTTAAAAATCTAAATGAAACTTACATGATTTCATGAGTTTCAATTAATTTCAATAAATAATAAAAAATGTTAAAGTGTTGATAATACTAGCATTTTTTAACCAAGGTTGAATTGCTATTACTACCGATTGGTGAACATGACTAAACCTTATTTATTTTGTTATACTTATGACAAGTCCTAGTCATATGGCTACCATGACACGCATATTCTAACTTTGAAATTGATGCAAGGTAGGTTAAAATTAAAGCACCTACCTTCGACACAAGTTAATTCTATACATTGGTCACTTGGACCTACAATTTCACTCGTTGTCATAATCTTTCTAAAGGGTTAAAAAAAAATTACACTCATGGTTTAGGGACACTTCTACAAGGCACCCCAACCATTGTGGAACATCCATTCTCGTTAAAATTGACAGGTTATAATAGTTATTTTTTGTTCTGTTTTTCATTTTAACTCTACAGCCATACATGATTAAAATTAATAAATTTTTAAAATCATATAGTTACTTAAAAAATCGTACAACATTTAAAAAAACTCATATATATGATTACCATTTATGATAATATTTAATGATAAATATTATTCTTTTAATTTTATATAAAATATTATTTTTATTTCTTATTTTAAGAAAATTACAAAAATATTTTATTTTTAAAAATTATATAAGAAGTATTAAAAATAAAGTAATATTTTAATTTTATTTAAAAAAAGAAAATGAAATATGAAAATATTTTTTCATGTTAAACATCTTATCTGTCATTTTTACGTTACAATCTGGCAAATTATTGCTGTTTAACCAGTCCAAATTTAAATATATAATTGCATTAATTCTTCGAAGAATTTTTGTATGAAAAGTTTTGCCATTGATATTGTTTTTGAAAAATAAAATACATGCTATCTCTCCTTCCAAAAAAAAAATTGACCAGTCACAGTGTAGCATGTGGTCAAACGTGAAGCCTTTATCCATATTTTGATTACTTCAAAAACATTTTTTTTTCTTAACTCGTTTTTCCACCCAATTGAAAGGTTCAACATTAAAAAAAATAAACTGACATGAAATGAGAAAAAATAGTAAGAAAAGAACATATGGTATCATTGATATTTGCTCAAATACATAGAGAGAGAGAGAGTGAGATTCCGAATGCTGTGTCTTTAGTGTTGGATTTGGACCCAATCAAAGATCAAATCCATCATCATCAAAGCACCAATGTGTACAAAAAGTTTCTAGCTTTCGCATCTGCTTCATTCAAAATTCCTCATATTTCGATTTTCAATCAAAAGGGTATCCTTTTTTTTTTGAAAAAAAAAAGATTAATTTTCATGCAAATCTGTACGTGAATAGCAAGTGGTGGTACAAGATTTAATTTTGTGGAAATGCATTTCGCTTCAATCAATTCAACCACTTAACCCCTCTCCCTTTTCTTAGCACCACCCATCTCTGATCTCTATGCTTTTTTTTTTGTTTGTTTGAAAAATCTATGCTTTCTTTTCTCATAAAGGAGAAACATCTATCCAAGACTATTCGGCAAGTTACTAGAATTTTTTTTTTGTTATGTTTCAAATTTGCTGAACTTTTGTTCATAATATATTAAATCTAAAAGCACGTAAGGTGGGAGATGATAATGACATGTTAGTAACTTTATGTTTTATATAATTGTTGTCTCAGTAATTTGTGATCATTCTTCAAGCCCTAGTAATTGTCTTTTCAAGTTTCACATTTGTTTTTTGAGTTATATATATTTGGTAAGTTGAAAAACAATTGTCATATGACCAAGTCATCTTTTCAATTTTCAAGTTTCACATTTCCATATCTCTAACTACTCTTTCCAAATTAAACGGTGTCATTACTCATACTTTCTGTTTGAAATAAAATTAACTTACTTGACTTTTATATTTATGGTTTCATATGTAAAGTGTATATCTTTTCTTCTAAGAAATATACAATAAAAGTTATTAGTTTTGTGTGTCTAACATAGAAGCTTTTTCTAGAACACGTATTTATGGTAGTTTTGTCTTTCCTCTATCCAGTAGAACTCTTGCAATTCCTTTATATGAAAGAGAAATAATACCAATATTTTCACTCACACTATGTGATTTTTAGAAAGCTTATTAAAACTTATAATAACTTATTAAAAAAACATGTTTGCTTCTTGACTAGCACTTTTAGAAGAAAAAAATAAAAAGGAAAAATGAAATAAGATTTTTTATAAGTTAAAATTAGTTTATGGATAAGTTAATAATCAAATTTTTAGTGAAGCTAATATGAAAAAACTTTTATAAATTAACTTATACATAAATTATTTTTAATTTATAAAAAAATTTATTTTTTTTCTTTCATATAAGTATTTATAAAGAAACATCTAAACATACATTAAAAATTTAAACATACATTAAAAATTTGAACTTATGACAATTTATTGAGACATTTGTGATTATACATATTTCAATAAATTAATTAAACTATTTCCACAAATGCGACCTCAATAGATAAATATAGTGTATAAATAAATTTAACATAAAATTAAAGACTCCTTGTACTGTACTCTTTATAATAGCTGTGAGATTATATCCAATTAAAATCAAAGACTCCTTGTACTGTAATCTTTCTAATAACTGAGATTATATCTAATTTTAATTATTTAAGACTAAAATATACTTTTGATACCCCATTTATATTTTGGTTTGAGTTTGATCTCATATTTTAAAACAGTTATTGATGTAGAAAACTGTGATATTTCTCGTATGTCACCAAGTTAATGTGACAAGCTAACAAAAGAACGTCTTGATCTAACGTAAATATTGTAAAAAATTTTAAACTTAAAAGATTATATTAAAAAAAAACAAAGGACAAAACAAAATATATTTTAACAATTATTTAATTAACCTTTGAAGCCATTGATGCATAGTTAAGTTTGTGGGAGAATTGAAGATGTGTCCCTTATGAAGGCCCACCAACGTGGGGTGGAGTTGTTGTCATTTCCTCCTATACAACAGGTAACATACAGAGCAGCACATCAAACGAAAATTTGCTGTCTTTTGGGAAGGTTGAGTGCTCCATTTGAGAGCAGCATCTTAAATGCCCACGTGAACATAACCCCCCCCTTCTGCTAATGCCCTCTCTCTCTCTCTCTCTCTCTCATTAGTTTTATTCTTGTGCTTCCCATGTTTCATCTTAGCATATATTTTATCAACAAGATTGGTAAGTTAAATATGATTTGGTGGTCCACCTTCCATTATTAAGGGCTGTGATAAAAGCTAAGAGCTCTGAGTTGCATCAACCACCCAAGTCCACTCCACACTATAGCAAAACCAACCCTCACTTAAAAACACATGTACCTTGCCCTTTAGTGTCAAACTTAACATAAAAAGCCAGCTATGAACTTAAATGCCATAACCTCCTGCTTCCCAATCTCAAGACCAAGTCATCTTTTCCTACCTCTGCCCAATTCAATAAATGTCAATTCATTCTCAAAACTGTATCATTGTCCACTAATTAATATAAATAGTGTATGATTTGTTTTTCCACTATCATCTAATTTAATCTCAAATTTTCATGTAAAATAAATTATTAATTTTTATAATAATTTATTTAAAAATTCACATCAACGATAATAATTTCTTAGAAATAAAATATTTTATATTGATAGTACATTGATTTTAAACTCTTAATTAATTCAGAGTGCATGGAAAACAGAAAGGTTATGATAATATGGGAATGACAGAAAAAATGGGAAATTTTATTGATTAAATGGCTAAGACAGAAAAATAACAACAATAACAACATATTCATCCTCATTTCACCAACCCATTAGGTACCCACCACTCATCCTATCTCCCTCCCAAGGTTTCCAGTGTTTGGTATATAATCAACACATATATACATGTACAGAATCCTCCTCTAAAAGCAGACCAACCTCCTCTCCCCTTTGTCTATCTATCTATCTTAAAGGTAAAATATAGACTGACAATTTAATCAATTGTACAGACATAAAAATCTCCCTTTTTTAACCCATAAAGAAACTGGGGATACAAGAACAGCTGGTCTACATGAACTGAAAAGGAGCTGAGAAAAGAAAATTGACAAAGGGAAAGTTGGTGGAACATGGAACCAGAAAGCAATTAGGAATGAATGAAAAAATAACAACTGCAAAAGGAACTAGATTATGTCCTGGTTCCACTGGCACTGACTGCTAACAAGATTATTATGTGGTTTCTGAATATGTGACAGGTATCAAGAGACCATTTTATGAGGGGATCATATAAGACTGGATGAACAGCAGAGAAATTTGCGGTGTGTTTGGGCGGCAGGATAGAAATGCAGTATACATCAGATGCAGTACAAGGTCAGGAGTTCTACAAGCTGTAATGCCTAATGGAGTTTTCCAACATATCATGACTAGGACATACAATTTCCTTCATTCGACTTCCATTTTTGTAGATCTTGAAGGTTGGTACAATCCTAACATTCTCAGCAGTGGCAACTGCGGGGCTTGCTTGAATATCCACCTTTGATCAAACACAGAATTGCATGCATAAGAAAACTACTTTATCTCTAAATTTCAAAATATCATGGAGGCAACTCAAGAACAGTGTTAAGGGGGCTTACCTTGAGGAAGTTAATAGATGGATAGCGGCTACATAGTACATCGACGAATGGCGAAATTTTCTTGCATTGTAAGTTTGATGCAGTTTCAAAATGGACAACAGAAACACCTGTAAAATTAGAGTTAATATCATGAGATCTACAAAATAACCAATCTGTAAAATGAGTTGCAGAATCCTTTTATTACCTGGTAAGGATATTGAAGCCCTAAACTGCTCAAGACCTGATATGTCCTCCACTTCACCACCAAATTTTAAATTATGTACTTCTTCCCCGCGAGATTTCTTTAGTGCTACTTGCGCATGAAACAGAGCTTCGGCAACTTCATTGTCATTCGGTAGTTCTCTCCGCAAGAGCTCATAATCCTTTACCGCTTCTTCCCACCTTTCTAGCTGCATAATAAGGCAAGAGATGACACCATTTACCTTTGAGTATGACATTGTACTGTATCAAAATAAAAGTCAACTTACCTTGCTATTTGAGGTAGCTCTTCTAAGAATGGCTTTCGTGTAATTTGGTTGGATGCGTAAAGCTTGATTGCAGTCATCAATTGATCTTTCCCATTGCCCAAGCTTAAACCAACATGCTGCTCTATTGCAATAGAGAACAGAGTTTGAAGGGTCAAGCCTCAAACCTTCCCCGTATGCCGAGCATGCCTCCGTGAATCTTTCTGATTTGAAAAGATCATTGCCGCGCAGCCGAGCTCTAGCCACCATCCTCACATTGTTGAGCAAAACAGCAACTTCTACATTTCGGGGGTCAATCTGACTAGCTTTCTCCACAGCTGTAACTGCATTCTCAAACCTGCAACACATCCATCATCCATTCTCACTCTCCAACAGATACCTTTGCCAGCTTAGATTTCTGTTGAAGCTTACAATTTCTGAACTCACCTTCCAAAAGCCATCTCAATCTGAGCTCTAACAAAGTAGCAATAAGCTTCAGAATACATCCCAAAAAATCTTGCCTGTGATAAGGAACAAGGATGCTGCTCGCTTTTGGGAATCCGAGATAAACTCGATTCAGCATCATCCACCTGGTGTAGCTTGAGAAGGGCTTCTGCTCTACACATAAAGAGCTGTAAATTCAATTTCCAACCAGTTCAGACATTTTTCACACTTTGCACACCTCAATAACATTTTCAACTGACACATGATCAAAAAGTACCTGAACACAAGAGTCTGCTCCAGCAGCAACAGCAGCATCAACCTCCCTCAGAACACTTTTCCAATCTCGTATCCTCCGTACATCCGCGCATTTGCTGATATGCTTTTCCACCATTTGCAATTTCTGCAACTCAGACGGATCCGGCTGCAGCCCAGAATAACAAAGGTGCTTCCTAGCATTCTCAACCAGTCCTAACCTGTCACATTTCAGATTTTATTCACCCCACAATTTTCACATCAATAAAACACCACATACAAAGTAAATCAACCAACAAATCCAAAATGCGTAACAACAAAAAGCCACCTAATCCAACATTGTGGTAACTAACCAAGAAACATTCGTTACTTTCAAATTAACTCTTATTACTCAATTATTAAATTCACACGAGAAAAAGAGTTCCCAAACTTGTTCCCTACATCAACCACTTCACTTCAAACTCATCTTCAACCAAGGTTTTAAATTGCGGTCGCAGAGATCCCAAAAACCTTGACTTTGCAGCCGAAATCACGGGGTGGAACATTTTTTTTTTAAACCTTGTTTTCAACTAAAATCAATTCTCCCAGATCAAAAAATCAATTTTGCAAACGCTGTCCAAACACACCTGAGAAATAGCATTGCCAAACGCTGATGCGCCCTTCCATAATTAGGATCCAACCCCACAGCCTCCTCACACGCCCTCACCGCCTCCGGCAACCGTCCCAAGCCGGTCAACGCCGCCGCACGGTTGCTCCGGTAAGCGGCATTGCCCGGAGAAATCGCAATTGCGCGATCATAAAGGCACAACGCCTCAGCAAAGCGTCCTCTCTTGTACTCTTCATTCCCCATTCTCTTAACCTCCTCTGGATCCACGCGCTTCCCTGAATCGCCGGCGATCCTCGCACTCGCCGCATCGCCGGCGTTACCACCGCCACCTCCACCGCCGGGTTTTCCGCCGCGCATTATACTCCCGTGGCCGTAATTCCCCGTGCCGGAGCCCAAGACATCAGTCCTGGAGCTCCGGCTCGCCGCCACCGCCGTTGCCTTGAGAACCCTCCCGGACGGGCAAATGTTCCCGGCAGGGAGAACGTTCAGCGGCGGCGAATTCACGGCGGCGGAGGCTGAGGCGGAGGAAGAGGAAGACGGGGATCTCTGACTCTGAGCAGAATTGGATCTCCGGTGACCCGGTTTGGGCGTCCGGTTAGGGCTATTAGTCTCGCTGGAACCAGACAGCTCGCCGGAATGGGATTTCTTGGAAACCAGTTTGGATCCGGTTTGGGCCGAACCTGAACCGGTCGAGCCGCTACTGCTAGTACTTCCACTACTCGTGGCTGCACTGTGGTGATGACGTGGCCGCAATGTGGAAACAGGTGAACCCAAATCTAGTTCGCGAAAATCGGGCTTGTTGGCGTCTGAGCAACTCAGTGAGTCGCGGAACCGGTCACTGAGCCCTAACTCGGACACGGGTTTTGTGGAATGCGACATTTTTCTCTTCCCCTCCCTCAAACAACAAGAAGGGTATCTGAAAGACTCTATCTTTCTTCTCGATTATCAGTAGCAATGCAGAAGCAGCGAGAGAGGGACCGATGGGGATCTCGTGAATGTGAGTCTTGTTGGAGAGAATTGTTAGAGAGAGAATGCCAACTGTGGAAAGAGAAACAAACAAAGAAAGAAAGAAAGAAAGAAAGAAAGAAAAAAAGAAAGAAAGAGAGAGAGGGAAAGAGGCGAGCTTTTATTTTCTTTTGCTTGAGCTTCACCTGCTGCTTCACGAGACTGGTTTCACTCTCTTTCTCTCTCTTCTATCTTCTTTCTCTTTCTATTTTTCCTCTTTCTTATACACTCTTTCTCAATTATTATTACTTCCTTTTCCTTTCTCTTTTTTTCTTTTTCCCTATTTTTCTGTTAACCGCGCCCATCTATTCTCAATTTCTCATTCAATAATACTATATTCAATTAAATTAGCTTTTTTTATTATTATATTGTAACTACAAAATACTTCAACTACTCTCTCAACTATTATTCGTTCCCTTCAACAATTTTAAAATTTATCCATTTTGCATCCTCTTAATACGTTTTACTAAGTGAGAAACTAATTTGAATTTTTTTAATATGGATAGATTATATTAATAATTTCCAATACTTTAACAACTATTTATATAATTTTATTATTTTAAGAACTACTTATAATAATAATATTTTAAAAACTAAATTAAAAATTTATTTAAATACTTATTATCGTTTTATGAATCTCCATTAAAGATCTAAACACTTTTCCAATTTATCACCTTGTTTAATTTTAGTACGATGGAGGTAAGGTTTGTTAAATTAGCTTTTGAAATTATAAACGTTAGATTAATTTTTAAAATTATTGAATAATAGTTATTTTTAATTTTAAAAATTATCAAATAAGGATAAATATTTGTTATTTTAAAATTTTAATAATTAAGTTCATTAATATTTATTTTTGAAATATACTAATTTATATTCTTTTACTAAAAAGAAGTATATTAGTAAGTTATATTTTTAAGTACATTCTAAGAAAATTAAAGTTATAATCCTCTCTCTATATATAATATTTAATTGTTATTCTTTAATACAAGTATTGTTAGCTATTTTTTCTTCAATGAAAATGTTTTAAGAATTTTTTTAATCTTTTATCTCTTTTAATTTCTTTAGTATTAAATTGAATTTGTATATTTTTTAATAAAAATTATTCAATAATTAAAAATAACATTATATTATAATATAATTATTTATCTAAAATCTAAAATATAATTTATATGTTCAAAATATTTATTTATTATAAATTTTAATTATAACATAATACATATTTAAAAGTATTTATTTATTATACATTTTAGTTAATATAAAATCCAAAATACTAATTTATTAATATATTTCTTAATAAGAGTGAGATTATTAATAATTATGGATTTTGATATATATATAGATCAATATCTTTTAATATTAAGTGTCACAATTAATATATATGTTTTTTAATGAATAAAAAAAGATATTAAATAATTTTAAATTAATATAAATATTCGTATATGTGATATATATAAAAAAAATTCAATTTACTAATTAGATCAATAAAATTTCCATTGTATATAAAGTTATTAAATATTTAGTAGTTTATGTAAATTATATAGGTATTAGTTAATCTCTTTTCTTGTATATATATATATTTCTTTTAAAAATATGTTAATAAATTATATTTTTAAGTAAATTTTAAGAAATTTAAAATTATAATTTATTTATATATTCCGTTTTAAAAAGATGTCTATGTATATTAACAAGCTTCTTCCATTTTAAGAATTAATTTATTTTAGGTCAAATTTCATTTCTTATTTTTATTTTTTTAGTCATTTATTATTTTTTTTTTTTTTTAGTTTGGTCTTTTATGTAAATTTATTAATTTTTATAGAGATAAAAAACTGTTATAATTGGTATAAACTGTCTTAACGGGAAATAAATACCTTAATTTCTACTAGTAACAAATTGCTACAATCAATAAAAAGGAAAATTTAAAACAAAGAACGGATAAAAAGTCGAATTAAGAGAAAAATTGGTACATTATTATTCTTTTACCTCCATAATTTCTTGCTTTATTTGTTCTTTTATTTTATGAGAAAAAAACAAATTACCTACTGTCAATTGAGATAAGTGAGAATCAATCTGCTTCCCCCTCTCTCTCATGGTGCAGTTGGAGCTTTATTGTTGTCATTTTTACCTTTCACTTGACACTTGTTCTCCCTATTAATTAATTACTTTAAAAAAGAACATTATTTTTCCCTTCTTTCTTTTTCATTAATTGAGCAGTTAATTAATATACACTTTATTAAAGTTTGCAAATTTAAATTTAAATGAGCTTTATTTTGTAATTTGACTTTGTAAAAGTAACTTTCTTTATACTTTTATTTTAAATTGTTTTAAAATAAAATTTAATTTATAATCAGATCTAATTAAAAATTAAATATATATATTTTTTAATTTTAATTTTTAAGCATATGTTGAGAACCTTTTAACTAAAAACAAAAGATAGCCAATAAATTTAATCACGGCCAAACAACTAAAACCTTTGCCCCAAAATGAAACTTGTTACTTTCCAAACTGCCTAAATTTGTTTTGAGGATTTTTATTTTCTAGTTTACAAATTCTGGTAAGTCATAAAACACTAAATATATTTTTAGACTATAATTTTAATAAATTGTCACTAATAAAATATTCACGCTTATATTAATAAATTTAATATCTTATAAAATTATTAACATAATAAATTTTATTAAATAAATTATGAACGTTAAGATTCTTTTGACGATTCTAGAAGAGTCAAAACTAATCTTTCGAAAGGTTGAAATTTGTTTAAAAGGTTGATATCTCTTTGAAATCGAACTCTTATCTACATATTTAAGAAATAAAGTTATTTATTAATTATGTCATATTATATTAATATTTGTAAATATAAGATTTGATTAGGTGTTGAAAACTTTACATTAAAATTAGATACAAACAAGTAAAGCAATTCATGATAAATTTTAAATCATTTAATTTTTTTTAAAAATTTAATTAAATATAAAAAATTTAATAACATATTATTATTATTATATTAAATATTAAAATTTTACTGTAATACTCTGATTATATACTTATTGGTTTGTTTAAAAGCTTAAATTTATTAACTTATTTTATTATAATTTACAAAATAAATTTTATAAGATAAATTAGACTAGAAATAGTCTTTTGAAAGAGTAAGATCAGGCATTTCAATAAAAGCCTATTTTAGAGATACTCAAACATTAAATATAGAAAAATAAGTCAATTAAAATAAAATTAAATATTATTTTACTTATTTTTATCCTTATTAATAACATTAAAATTAACTTGAAGATCTTAAATGTTATGAGTTTGATAAGCGGTAAATCATTTAAATGGTTTTTGAATGCATGGTTTTGTTCCACGGGTACAATGAAAAGAAGAATTGTGATATGTGATTTTTGCAACAAACTTAACCAAATTCTTCAAATTAAACAGGGAAACCTTAAGCAATCTATGTTCTCTCAATTCTTATTAGTTTGGTTCACCAAAACACACACAAAACAACACCTAATTGCATCCAACATTATCAATTATTGAAAATCCGAAATGGAATACCCCAAACCACCCACAATCTTAACTTTCAAGAGTAAATGAATTTGATCTCATAATCTTAATTTTCAAGAATAGCACAAATTTGATCCCACCATCTTAATTTTTAATAATAACGCGAATTTGATCCCACAATTTTAACTTTCAAGAATACATGAATTTGATTCCATAATCTTAACTTTTAAAATAATAATCTTAATCTAAGGGGTTCAATCTCCATTTCAAACACCGTTAAGAATATACAATTTTCAGTATAGTAATAACTTTAATCTAGAGTGTTCAATCTTCCTTTTAGATATTGCCAAAAACGTACAAAGATCGAGACTCTAGGGACAATCCCTTTACCTACAATCTTAACTTTCAACAATAATACAAATTCAATCAATTACTCAAAGGTTATCCTTCAAGGACATGCGAAAATCACACGTCAAACTCACTAATTCAAGGGTTTGATCCCCTAATCACATAACAATAGTGATAAACCCCAACAATAAGGGTTTCAACCAAAACAACATCAAATATTCCAACAAACCTAGTGAAAACCATCTACAAAGACGCACATTAATCTAGGGCCTGGTCCCCTTTCAAATATTACCAAAAGCATATAAATCGAGGTCCTAGGGACGACTCCACTACCCGTCTTTATCTATTAGCCCAATTTTTTTTTGATAGACCCCTAATACTAAATGTACTCAATTGAAGTATTTTCTACTTTAATTAATATTATTAGAATTATTAAAGTGTATCTAAACCTTACTCAATACATAACTAATTATAAAATTTACACATTCTTTAATTGATCACTTAAACCTCACAAATTATAAATTTTCTAAGCTTTCTATCCCCATCACTTTTCATTATCACGTACTTTCTCCAAAACATTCATTTTCATTTTCCCTCCAAACTTTTCCACGTCTCCACCAAACTCCTCCATAGTCAAAGGCCATTTCCACCACCAATCTACACCATTTGGCTTCACCACCAAATTCCATTGAAGGTAAAACTCAATCACACTCTCTATCTAAGACACACACACAGACACACAACACCCCCTCCTTGCATCTTAAGTTTTACTCAATGCATGTGACATGCATTAACACCTTTGTGTTATACTCCTTGCCAACTTCCTAATGACTGGTCCTAATCATTGAATCATTCTCTCCATGCCTCTAAATGTTCTAGCTCTTTAAACAGACATGGTGGGTATTACATCCTTTTTACGTTTTCATTTGAAAATATATTTCATAATTTCAAATTTGAGTGGTTAAAGTGATTGATGTGCTTGATCAATCCTAGGACACATTTAGAGTGCTTGTATGTGTGGAGGCTCGAAGCGAGTTCTTACCTTATCTTTGTTGGTCGATGTAACATCCCATTGATGCTATGTGAGTGTAATTAACGTAAAATGTGAAAGATTCAATTTTAAATAAAATGTCATTAATTTAATTATGAAAATGTGGATAAATTGTTTTGCAATTCACAATTGAAAATGTCATACATCAATACTTGGAAAGTTAAATAATGAACAACAATTAATTATTAAATAATTATGTCATGCATATTAAAGATAATAAAACAAAGAATTATGTCTCACGAGACAACATAATTGAAGTTAGGATCGCTAAGATCATAAACCTAATACATGTAAAAAATAAACTAGTATCTAAAAACTACAACTTCATATATAAAAACTATAACTTCATTAACACATTTTAATCGTGAAGGAAAAGATTGAGCCCCAACATGTATATGTAAGAGTCAAGTTCCCTTATATAACAAACTTGTTGGCTATCCTAATCTACCTTCTACACACTTCCACACCTAATAGTAGTCTCAACAAACACCACAAATAATTGAGTATCATGTCTATATGCTGGCAACACCTTGGAAACTTCTCCCGCGAATGCCATGATCATTGCTCACACATACAAATAAGCAAATAGGGTAAGCTTATGAAAAGAAAGCACAAAGTACGTGCACGATGAATGTACTCTAAAAAACAACATATAAATAATACAAATAGTCATAAAAGTCATAAAATCATTTAATAAAGCATATTACATCACAAATGATCCAAATAAGGGAAACAAAAAAATGATGTAATATGCTAATAATCATGCATGCAATAGATTTGACTCCATGGAAATTTCTAAACAATGAGCAATAAGCCATATATGTCCCTTAACATGGTATAGAGCAACACTAACTCAGAGGTCACAATTGTTGTGTCATAAACCATTAAGTAGCACTAGTATTGATCATGGAGCAACTACCATGGCACAGGATTTGCAAAGACCTTGGTCTCATGTGGGTTCTATTAAACCTTAATGGTACCTAAAATATTGAAATAATTAGTGTTTTTAACAAGTGCACTGATCAAACTAGTAAGTTTGATAAGTAGGATACCAAACTGGAGCATACACATATGTTTCCTTATCATGCATACACTCACATCATTCTCAACAAGTCTTAGTTGGGGGAAAATATTAAAAATAAAGTAAAATTACTCCAATCACAAGGAACTATACTAAATCAATAGATTCATACAAAGGAATTTTACAAAGTTCATCTAAGCCTAACTATAATGAAATTAGAAAATATGGAGAAATTACAAGTGAGTAAGACAAAGATGATAATGAGGGAAGGTGACAACATTGAATCTTTAAGATCCTTTTCTAAGGGTTGAATCTTCAAGGTGAGGTGTAGAGAAATTCCTAAAATTAGGGTGAGTGATTTGAGAATTTGTCTTCCAACTGATCCTCTCTCTAATAAGTCTTATAAAGGGGTTTCCATAGTAGATAAAATGGGTCTATGTCGTAACAAATTCAATTACAACCTCTAGAGATATCAATATCAAGGTTCAATATTGGTTAAACATCTAAAATGTTAGGAAAAAAATTATTCAAGAAGCCTCCTCAAAGATTGACATTCATCAAGAGTGTGAGAATCGTAACTCAATGTATCACTTAGTATCTCCCTTTGTTATTGGTGTCTTAAACACTAAACTACCAAAGGATTTTGTCAATTTTAGTGTTTGGGCTTGCGTTTATATATAATTTCCAACATTGAATGGTACACATCCTGTCTCATTCCAGTGTATTAGACGTTGTGCTTTCTTTTGCAAGTATTTTGCTTTTTTCCCCTACAAAATGAAAGAAGATTCCTCAAGTATGTATTTATATACTCAAACTAAATCGAACTATTTTTGGTACTTTATAATTTTTTCTTCTTTTATACTTCTTTTTCTCCTCTTTTTCTTTGAAATCATTCACATAAATTTATCAAATATGAATTTACCAAGTTTAGACTCCATATGTCATCAAAGTCTTATTTGAGCAACCTCTACTAGCCTTTTACACTAGTCTTAAGCTCAACTTACACTCACAACAAGAATAAAGACCCATACATGAATGCATGATCATCCTTTTATATATAACTTCACATATAATCATTTCCATTATCAATATATAGACTGTGTTGTGTCTAAAACCTCACAACGTCATTCTTGAGTCTAAAACACCAAACCATAGCACAACAAACTTCTTTTGGGTCTCAACAATTCTACCATGCTAAGTGCACTCATATAAAAGATACTAAGAACACGTTATAATTAAGGTATAAACAAATTTTAGAAATCTTAGAATTTTATTTGAACATTTTTTACTTTACGCTCCTACGTTTTTATTTAAGCATATAATGTACATTATTAAGTTATATGAAGAGGATAATTAAATTTTACATGTAAATAATAAATAATTTTAATAAAATTATCTAAGTCCAGAATATCATAATTATGGTGCTATTTCAATTTTTAAATTAAATTAAAATTTAAAATTTTCAAATACCTTTTTTTAAAATTTCATTATTAAACTTCAAAAATTCACAATTAATTCTCCTTATTTGAAATTTTTAAGGAAGGTAAATAATTATGCTTATGGTCACTAAAATTTTCATGGAAATTTCTGAATAAGTTTATTTGAAATGACCATTTTACCCCTAACTTTTTTTTATTAAACACTATATAAGGCATAATCAATTCAAAATAATTAAAAATTTTGAATGTAGGAAATTAAAATTAAAAATAATAATTTAAATTCATAAAATAAATTCTCGAAATGGAAGGTTATACTTCTACCCATTCTTTAAATATTTTTCACTAAAAAAAATTTATTTAACTATTTTTAATCGTATAATTCTTAAAAATACCAAAATTGAGTTTAAATTTTATTTTACCACGAAAATAATTCATAAATATAATAATAATACTTTTATAAAAGTGAAATTATAGAAAAATCATTTTCTTAATTAATTTAAAATTATTTTCTCAATTATGCTAGATTGACTTCTTTTATGGATATTGAAATCTTTTATTGATATTTTTAGGACTTAAAACCAAGTTTAATCGACTATTCTTAAGTATATAAATAGTATTTAGTCTTTTCTTTTAAAACTTAATTTTTATTTTATGACCTTTAAACCTCACATTAGTAGATGTATTTTAATAAATTAATCCAAGTCTTCAACTTTGGTTCAATAAAGCGTCATTTTAGCTATAATATACTAAGATCAGAGCTCCAAGTGTCAAATTTTAGGAGATTAAAGCTTAAGTGTTTTTTTTTTGTTTTAGGTATTTTATGGATTAAATAACTTTTCAAATAACACTAAATTAATATATCACATAAAATACCCTAATATCACGTATTCATGTATTTATTCTAGCATATAATGTCCAATACTCAATGCCAAATTTATGTGTAACATAAAAGACTATAATCAACTCCAAATCATCAAGACATCATATTTAACACATTCAAAATTGTATCATGCTACATTTAACATATTTTGTTCTATAAAAAATAAATAAAAGTAGATAAACATTCCCCATCCTTGAAAAACCAAAGAAAGTTTTAGAGAAAAAAATGAAGCCTTTGAGCTTGAAAAACTCTTCTTGGACCAAGAATCAAAACACTACCATAAACATGGTATTTTATGAATCAAAAATGAAAAACAAAGGTTAAAAAGTGAGACCAAATAAACACAAATATGATAAAAAGAAGAGGTTGAAAAATGCTCACCAAAAACTTGAGAGATGGAGTTTTGGTGGAGAAGATGAAGTCTTCAAATGCTAGAACACACTAAGCCTTGATGTTTTTATGTTCTTATGTTTTTGAATAAGGAAAATGAGAGAAGGTTAAGAGAATATAGGGATTGTTGGTTCAACTACAAAGGAGATATTACTATCACTTATGCCTCAACAAAATTTGTTGTTTTTTCGATTTAGTTCAATGTGATTGTTGAGTTTTGGTTGCCTATTGAAGAGATGTGGTGTGCACCATTCTATACACCATAACATGCTTTTGTAACTTGTTCTATTCATAAATATGGTGTGGAGTTTAAGTCATAAAAAAGTAAACTTTGTCATATTTGGTACAAAAATTTTATTAGTCTTAATCTTTGTTCTAATTACTTGGTTAGTATATCTATGACACACTAGGATTAATTTGGGACATTTAGAAATAATTATTCAAGGCTTAGACTATTTTTTCTACTTCCAAAAAGATTCCTTAAAATGTATCTTTAAAAAATAATTAAAATAGGCTATTTTAATGAATGGAGTTAGAATTGTTTAATTTGTTTACAAAGGCTTAATTATAATTAATAATGACTAATTATAATTAATTTCATGAATTTCTAGACTGTTTGCTCCCTTTTACAATGTAATCCTACATTTTCAATTTACAACATAGTTTAGATTTTCAGTTGAATTCTTTATGGAAATTCACATAAAAAATCACACATATTTTTTAATTAAATTTTTTATAACTAATTCTTAGTTTTCCATTGTAATTGTAGAACTCATGAAAATACAAGAATGAGAGGTTGAATTGGGTTTCAAAAATTTTTTGCAAATCTTTTTATCAAGTTCACTATCATCTTAAGTTTTTTAGACGGATGTAAATCAGATATATAAAAATATCTCTTTTTAAAATTGAGTTTAAATATGTTTCAAAAGGAATTCATGAAACACAATATTTAAAATACAATAAACGAAGATAAAAATAAGGTTTATGTTGGTCCGTTTCAAATTTGCGATCACGTCTAGTTTATTGATACACCACTTAGTTTCCATAATTGAACCTTCAATTATAATTATAATTTACCACAAGTCTTTTAAGGCTCACCACAAGTATTATTTAATTTTCCTTTTCAATCTAACTAATCAAATATTCTTTGACCACAAAATCTCTCTAGGCTTTAACTAATTTTACAAAGAAATAGTTTGTAAGATAAAGCTAACTGACTATATAATCTTAACGACAAATGTACAAATATAATTGGCTATACCTAGACAAAGGATGAGATATAGTGGAGATTTTACTATCATTTATGTTCTTATTGGAATTTTAAGATAATATATATATATATATATATATATATATATATATATATATACTTTTGCTAAATGTGACATTAGAGTTTTAGTTGTTGATTGAAAAACACTAGGATATACCTTTCTACATGCCTAAAAATAGATCCAAATCATCTTTGGCACATAGTAGGTTCCACAGAGTCCTTCATTTGAGGAGGATCCATGTCAAAGTTAGAGGCTCGCATGATGAAGCCTTTTCTGTAGCCTCTCAATCTTAAATATAGGATGTATTTGTTGTGGTTAGCTAGGAAGTGTGCTTTGTATTGGTTTTCTTGCTCATCCTTTTGATGCATATTCCACATTTGGAAATATTTTGTCTAGTCACATACATCCATCTTTAGAGATACTATGATATTATTTTATATATGGTTTATAGTGTTGTGGAACACATCACTGTTTATTTAGTTTATATGCATGACTATAGTTATTTAGTACATGTTTATGATTAATACTTTTCTTTTAATTGTGAAATTGTCGATGATTGTTATGTTGTAGTAAAGTATGAAAAATCTATCATCATTTTCATAAATAAACTAATAAAAATTTTATTTAAAATTAAATATTTCACAATTACATTAGTTAATGTCATGTTGTCTCAATAGGTTGTTACTATACTATAATTGATTTTGTAATTTAAAACACAATTTATTAGCTCTACATGCTTTAAGTTTGACAATATTCCAAGTCCAATGGATTGAGGTCTTTGTCAAAGTTTCTAAGCAATAAGTTATTTTTTCTTTCTTTTCGATCACTTTTATAGTCCTTCCCAATTAGCAACCAATTTACCATATTTTGCATTAACATCAATGTTTTCTCGCCTTAAGACAAGATTGTCGATCGTTATTTGCATAGAAATTTTTTTTTGCACCACATAATCGTCTTTTGTTTAATTAAGTCTTCTTGATTGTACTGATTTCTCTTCTTTCATCTTCTAGATTCAACTTTGTTCTTTTTTCTCATTGTTGTGTCAATTGGGAACGAAGTTTGTTGGCTTGGTTTATTGATTTCAACTAGTATGATGACCTTTGTTTTGTATGTTAACTTGGATGGGCTTTTCCCGATATAGAGTAGGGCATAGTTCAATATCTCCATAATATGTATGGGTACTTTAAGAAATTATAATATTATAATAGAAATGTAATTTAATACTTTTTTTACTTATATAATAATTTTTATTGATTAAATTTTAAAAATTTATAATAAAAATTAATAATGTCATTATATTAATATTTGAAATTTCATAAAAATAATATTATATTTTGTTACAATATATATTTTAAGATATTAATGTTAAAAATACAATAAATATAAGAAAAATAATTATTATAAAAATATTTAACCTATTAAATAATATAATATAATAATATAAAATTAAATATTTATAATGTAATTCAATTTAAGTTATAATTTGTCATAATCATTTTATTTTGTAAAATATAAAAAAATATAATTTAGATTAGATTAAATTAGATTAGATTTCATTGTATTGTATTATATTGTATTCTTCGACAAAAAAAATATATTGTATTGTGTTATGTGAATAATATTATGTACTAAAATATTTTATAGCAATAATTTTTATTATATTTATTGTATTATTAATATTAATATTTTTATTTTAATATTTCTATATTATGTTATATATAGTTTATGACTTAAATATGTCTTAAGTCCCTGCAAATATGAGTATGTTTGATTTTAATCTTACAAAAATATTTTGTTATTTTTAGATTAACATTTTTTAATATTCTTTTTTAGTCATTATCACTAACTTTAGTTAGTTTAATACTATCATGACTAAAAAATTAAATTATAATAATTAAGATAATTAAAATAATATATAATATTTTAAATAAAGATAATAAAATTATTTTTAGGTGCGCAATTCACTTAAATAATATATTTATTATTTTATAAATAAGATAGTTGCATATATTTTACTTTTATAACTTATTTTTAATATATTACAAATAATAACTTTATTAATTCTAATATTATTTTTACTTTACAATAAACTAATTTATTACCACAAAAAATTAACTAATTTATTTTTAATATTATAATTTGTTTACATATTTATAATTTAATTTTAATATATTATTTTATATTGTTTTTATATGTTAATTTATTAATTTTTACTAATTGTAATATAATTTTATTTTAATTTATTATATTTAAATTTAATTTTTTTCTTTAGAGACAAAATTATTGCATAAAATATATTAAAAAATAAATTATATAATAATAAGTCAAAATTAATGAATGAAAATATAAAAATAATATCAAGAATATTAAAATTAAATTATAAATACATAAAAGTGCAAAATTAAAAGTATGTTAGTTTTGAAAAGTAAGAATAATATTAAAGTAATAATAGCTACTGCTCATAAAATTAAAAATAAATTATAAAAATAAGTTATATATAATTACTTTATTTATATAAAATAATAAATACTTTACTTAATTAAATTGCGCACTTGAAAATAATTTAATTATATTAATTTAATTTTTTTATTATAATATTTATCTTAATTGATATTCTTTATTTTGTTAGTCATATCAACCTTAAATTAACTAGAGTTAATGATAATGAATAAAAGAAAATTCTAAGAAAATGTTAGGGATCTAAAAGTAAAAAAAAGACTAAATTCAAATAAAGTCATATTTTTAAGGACTTAAAATATATTTAAACCTTTGTTTTATTTATATTCTTTATATATAAAAATTTTAAAATTTAGAACAAATGAGATATCTTTAAATAACATTCATAACATAATATAGTAATTTTACAAAACTTAAAAATGTTAATATAAGTGACATGATTAGTATTTTAAAAGTAAAAATTGTTAAATTATATAATTTTATAAATTTCACCAAAATAAAATTTGAATTATACTTTTTACATTTAGTAAAATAAAATTATTGTATAAGTAAAAGTGATCAAATTACTAAAATTATAATTATTGAAATTATAATATTTTACTATAATTTTTAGTTTTTTTAGAAAATAAGTTATTATGGACACGAATATAAAGTGACACCATGTTAAAATTATAATTTTTATTGTTACAATTTTTTAATAAAATTTTTTACAATTTAAAAATAATTATTGTGATAGTTTAAAATTGGCACTATGTTAAATTTTTACTTTTTTTTATTAAATTATAATATATTTTTATTTATAAATTTAAAAATATAATTATTATATTAGTGATTAAAAATTAATGATATTTATAAATTAAAAATATTAATATTTATTATTCATTGGAAAAAATGACAACTTTGCATCGATTTTAAAATTCAATTATCAAATTGAATTTTTTTTATTAATGAAGGAACCAAATTGAACCTAATAAATAAATAAAGAGAGCAAATCAGTAATTTAGCCTAATAGGGGGTGTTCTATTGATGAGAAGTGATGCTTGAGCTCAAGTTCGAGTTCTAGTGTTATGCAAAAGTGTTTGTCTACGAATTGAATATCATTGTTGGTGGTGATGACTTGATAGATTGTGAAAATAGTAACAATGTGTTAATGCGAGAATCTAAATACATATTTCACAATTATTTTTGCTAATTGTTTGTCTTCTACTCACTTCGTAAAGAAATAAATTACTACTACTAAGTATTTTACTTGTATGGGAACATGAGGGAATGATATAAGGATGTTGATTCTCCATTAGGAAAATGACCAAGGGTAAAACAATGTGTGCAACTCTTTCATTTCCATGTTTCACATGTCACCACGTTACTAACATTTATTGTAGCATCAACTATTAAAGTCAGTCAAATAATTCTTCTTTTAAAATCTTTTTTGCTAAAGCCTTACCTCTAGGCTGTGGGGTGCATATTCCTTCATATACTTCAACTAAGGCATATTCATATTATGGTGGAGATAAACATTTATAGAGGGACATGGAGTGCCTTCTTTTGTATAGCTAGTTATTAATAATTGTGTAGAGGGTTGTCACTCTCTAAAGTTTGTGGGCTTCCATTTGTTATTTGATAATTCCCTTATTTCTAGTAAATATGAAGTTGGGTGACATCTAATTTTTATGCAACTTATAGGACAAAATTTGGAGAATGATTTTTTTTTTCAAAATTGACTTTGGTTGTTCATTGACTTTGTGTTAGCTATTTTTGCTAGAATATTTATTTGAGAGTTATGTTCTCTCGAAACCTATTGCACCTCTACTTTGTTGACCTGCTCTATTAATGCATTCACCTTGCCAAGTATTTTTTTGTATGTGTGTAGAAATAGCTATTTTACTTGAAAAAAGTCATTTCAATTGGGATGTGACTAATGGTGAGTAGCTAAGTATTTTTGTTTCTATGGTTTTGAGGTCCAAGGCTACTTGAAGTTATGCTCAATGGGCTTTGTACTCATCTTGATTGTTTTAAGTTTGCAACATGATTTTACTAATTGCTTAATTGTTAAGCATTCCTTATTCTTGAGAAGTATTCCTATTTGCTTTCTTTTTTATTAGAGGATCTATCAACATCGATTGTCTATTTATTTGTCAAATTTGTAGTTAGTGTAGGTATTACTTCTTCCATAAAGTTGGATAGTTTATAAACTTTTTTATTAAAGGATCCATCAACATCGAGTGTCCATTTATTTGTCAAATTGGTAGTTAGTGTAGGTATTACTTCTTCCACAAAGTTGGATAGTTCATAGGCTTTGATAACTTGTTATGGATTATATTTCAACCCATATTTTGAGAGTTCTATTGCCCTAAATATCATTCTTCTTGCTAAATCATAGTAGTGTAAGATTTTTTTTAACTTGTTCAATTTTGACAACAATGAGGTAAGGGCACAATCGTCAAAGAGGTATAACTACAACATGTGACTTTTTCTAATCATTGGTAATTTAACACAGCCTTAAAGGGATTTCTTATGAAATATATCAATTGTTTCCCTACTATAGTTTTGCAACTGAGATAATGTTTATGGCAATTGAAAGATAGAGAAAGAGAGTCTCACCTATTTTAGGTCAAGCTAGGATTGATGATGTTGATAGGAAAATTTTAGTTGGCTAATCCTTTTTCATATCTAGAGTCCCAAAGGTATTACCTTTTTGCAATAGTTTGAGGAATAGTTGAGTTTTAAGTGGTATGTTCGATATGAAACACAACAATGCTATAATTTTTTTAGTTAACTATTGAACATCTTTGATTGTTTGTCAACTCTTGGTCTCGATAATTGCTCTTCATTCATTTATATTGGCTTCAATTTCTCTCTTTGATAGCATGAAGCTTATGAATTTCCTAGCCTCTACCTTCAAGCTATACTTTTATGGGTTGAGGAGCGTATTGTACTTTTTTAGTTGCATAAATACCTCTACCAAGTGTGGACATACTCCCCTTCCTTTGTACTCTTGACAATCATATTGTCTATATGGACCTCTATGGTTTTTCTAATCTATTTTTAAATATTTATTCATCATATGTTGGTGAGTCGCCAACATGACTTTGTAACAATGATTGGCACTTTCCATCATCAATGTTGTTTTCTCTTCATTATCTAGATGCATTTTGATTTGATTATAATAAAGTATGCGTTCATGAATGACAATAATTGATATACTAATGAGTTGTTTGAGTTTGTCAATATTGATGAATGGGTAAGCATATTTAGGGCATACCTTGTTAAGATCATTGTAATAAGCAAACATGCACCATTTTCCATTAGATTTTTTACATGCACCATTTTCCATTATATTTTTTAAACTAATATAGTATTTGACAACCGTGTTGTGTACTTAATCTCCTTAATGTATCCTGCCTCTAAGAATTCCTTAACCTTTTAATAATTGTCTTATTTTTTTTCACTCTAAGCCTATCTTCTAAAGCCTTTGAGCAACTAGTTTGACCTTCAGGTCAAGGTTCAACTTATAGCAGATGAAATATCGGTTGATCCAACACATTAGTCACTTTCCTAGAAAACACATAAACATTATTTTTTAAAGAAGTTCATTCATTTCTCTAATATTTCTGGTGGAAATGCAAGTTTGACTTAAGTTACCTATGTGAGATCAAAACTGACTTGCACCTTCATATATTCATCCTATGGTTATGGTATCTTTTTGGGCACTATTCTTGTAACACCATTTATGCCAATTATAATTATTGATACTATTTACTAAAAAAATACCAAGGTATTTAAATCATCAAGGTAAAGGTTCACATTCATTCGATAATCAAACTGAACTTAAAACATACTAATGGAACTCTAAAGGCTAGCTAAAACAATTAAAAAATATATTAAAAATTGTCTTTATAACTCACCCTAATGTCATATCCTATTAGAGCTTAAAACCAAAAAGAAATGAAAGAAATAAAAGCATTAAAAGAATTTCAGCTCATTCTTCATGCTCCTACTCAATGTCACCTACAAATGGTGATAAACCTAAACACACACAAGACAAACAACAACAACAATAAAGAGTGAGAATACAACTCACTATAAGCTTGTGATTTGAGCATAACATAGGTAGCACATAAACAATATCACACCACAATTAATCAAGGACATCTCACATATGCACATGCTATGACAATGATGCACCATAATTACTACTCCATTTGCAATGTTGTACTAACTCTAAACTAGGAATAAGTCCAAGGGTAACACAACTCAATCCTCTATTGATCGTGCTACTCTAGAATGATGTTATTTAGTAGCATATCAATTACTACTTGACTTTCATCGTCTCTTTTAGGCATGTAGGATCAATCACAACCAAGGAGATTTTTATACTGAGTAGTCTCTAAGAGGTCTAGTAACCTTACCATTTGGGTTCATATCTAGTTCCTTACATGCCTTTGACTTTATCAAGTAATGCATGACACATTTCATTTTATCGTTTCACTTTTAGAAAATTGGGCCAATGAAGACCATTCTCACCTTTGAAAGACTATGCACCTTATCTTACAACCCATGACAATTAATGAGCACTATTCTCACCTCTCTAAGGTTAAGTCACTCACTAGACAAGTGCATCCAGGCCCATCTAAGCCATCTTATAGGCTAGGTTACTTACATAATGACACTCATCTTCATTAACTCTTTTCTTAATTTATATCTCATAAATTTTTATGTAGTGCTTATATATAAACACATATATTCATATTATAATCTCAACATAACTCACCATACATGAATTCTCAATAAAACATCTAAAAACATATATAGGTAATAAAATTAACCATATTCACAAAAATTAACACAAAAATTGCATCATAGTCTAGGAAGTTTATTCCCCTTTTTAGAGATATCCAAAAACAAACAACACAAACAAGCCAATCTTGAGAGTTTAATCTCCCCTTTAAAGAACAAAAACATATAGTCATCAATCATAGGTAAAAGTCATTAATTTAATCCCTTCTTTAGAGGATCAAGGCATACAATCATCATCCATAGGTAAAAATCATTAACTTGATCCCCTTTTTAGAGGACCAAAGCATACATATTAGGAGTTTGAGGGACAACCTCTCTACCCATTATTATACCCACATCCTTAAGAGAGATTCCTCACTCCCCCTTACTTGGAATGTATTAATTCCAAGTAGTCCTCCCTCCTTAAGATTCCTCCCACTGTTGCTTTAGTATTCTCTTTGAGGGTTCTCCTTGTTAATTTTCAATAGAGGAAGGCACCAATGTTTTTAGACTTCTAATTTGTGACTTAGAGGGTCAACACTCCCTCCTTTATAAAGAGAAGAAGTGGACATCACTAAGTTGTTAAGTATTTATTATTTAAATATTTGAATATTATTAAATATTTGTTATATCTAAAACCTATCATATTTGAAAGTTAAATATTGGTTAAATACAAAGAGAATATCTTTTAAATATTAAAAAATCATTAACTATATTTGAAAGTTTGTTAGATATTTAATAAATATGAAGAAAATATCTTTTAAATAAAGATGATATCTAAAATTTTTTAATTCTATTTGAATTCAAAGATTACCTGATCTTTAAACAATGTCTAATTTTCTAGCAAAAAAATATGGGCCTAATGACCTATTTTTCTCTAATTTTAATAATAAAACCCTATTTTTCAATCTAACACTTATATTCCCAAAATATACTTTATTTACTTGTGATAAAGTAGGATTTAAACTTTTATATATTTAAATAAGTAATTACACAACAATATTAAATATAATAATACGAAAATCAGGATGTTACAATTCTTTGATATATATTTCAGTTAGTAATATTTTTGTGTTCTTTTGGTCTCTATCATCCCTTTACTAACTGAATGGTTTATTAATAGGGGTGGCGTGTGATCTTTATTCTTTGTAACAACTTCAATTTGTGAGTTGGTTACCCTTAATGATTACGGTGTTTACAATATTGTTATGGTCTCCCGAGGAAGGCATTATAAGTCAACAAATAGTTAACTACTAGGAATTTGACTTTGATAGTTTTGGCAAATGACATTTCTCCAATAGTTACCTTAAGCTCAATATGTCTAGTCTATTGGTTGGATCCTTTCTCCCAAGTAACCGACTAGCTCTTTCAAATGAAGGGCGTTAGATCATCTCGTGTGCCAATTTTTAGGAACCTCTCATAGAACAAAACTGAGTTTCTTTAATCAATAGGGATTTATCACACTTCAAAATGTTTCTTTAATCAATAGGGATTTAGCACACTTCAAAATATACCATAAAGGCATTGATGATGAGTAGATCATCCTACTCGGGAATGGTGGTTCTAAAGTCGTAGTATGAAAAGAAAATTGAATTCCTTTTACTTAAGGCCTTCGATTAAGGTCTCATGCTTTTGCAAGGACTATCATTTCTTGACACACCCTTTTCATGGCTAAGTTATTGTTTCCTCCATTTTCAAATACCCTGATAATAGTATGTAAAATGTCATATTTTGACCATGATGGGTTTTTAAGGTTTAGTGTTTGTTTCAGTGATATGTATATTCAGGATGGGTGCCTCTAAAATTTGAATTGGCTGGGTAGGTCATATTAGGTCTTGCTATTTAAGTTTTTCCCATTATATTGTATTATCATTGACTTGTCTTCCCTTTTTCACTACTTCTAGGTTGATGTATTTGGTTGATCTTGTTAGAAATTCCTCCATACTTATTGGTTTTCTCTTAGTGAGTAAGGTGTAGAAGGAGGTTTGTAAGAGTAGCAACTCATCCATCAAGAGGTGGAGTTTAACTCTTGGTGTTAACCTTCAAACCTACAAGTCTTGCTAACTAAATCTACCAATGTATTCTTAAGGAGTTCATCCCATATTTAAGAGATATTCATCAAAAGTGACCTCTGTCATTAGTTGGTTTTTTTTTTCCCTTAAAAGGTGATATATGAATTTGTGCTCTAACTCCTTTTAGGATTTTATTAAGCCCAAGGGGAGGGCTTGGTACCACCTTAAGGAGATTTTCTTAAATGTTAGATGGAATACCCTACACATGAAGGATTCTAGCTCTCATTTGTATATTGACATTGATTCAAATATATCCAATTGTTCAACCATGGGCTTTTTCTTCTCCTTCATACGCCTATCTTTCAATTTCATCATTTTTGTATTAAGTTTTTCCTATTGTTTACTAAGGCATTGAATTCTCTTACTCTATGCTCAAATTTGTAGAACTTGCTTACAAATGAGCTTATGAAGTTCCTTTTTCTCAAAAGTTGCTTGTTGTCTGAAGTAGTGTGGGGGTGATGGTTCCCCTCTATGGATGGAGGAAAAACATTCCCTACAAGGACAAATATACTTGTTGTTAGGGGTGAGTAAGGGACAAGGCCTAAAATTTTGATAGAACCATTTATTTGAACTTGAATCCAACCTGAAATTTATGGGATAATGTAACAACTCGAAGACTAGCACAACTAATCGACTGAATGTAGAAAGTTAATTTAATAGGATTTTTAGTTAATTTAATTTTTGAAAATGGTGATTAACTTTTTTCATTCTTAGAAAACATTGTTCAACAAACATCAATGCAAACATTACTCAACAATTGAATATGAACATGCATCATAAAATAAAGTAAAAGTAAACATGTATGATTTATTACATCATAACCTGTGTCTTATGGCACCTAAACAATTGTAAATCAGACTAAAGCTAAGTTCTAAACACATGCCTAACGAAAGAGATGCAACATAGAGGGGAAGGGATGTGCAAACAGGCCTATACAACCTAAGCTCGCCTCTACAAATGGAAACAACAAACAATCACTAAGGCAATGACGGTGCAGATGTAGAGGCTTCGACATCTCTCCTGGTCCCCCAAAAGTGATGTAGGCATAGGCCTAGGGCATCAAGATTTTAATGTTGGTTCCCATCCAACTTCGATCTCGTCATCCTTGTAGGATGGGCCCATATAGCATGGATAGACAAAACATCTATATATCAGTCCATAATATGATAGAGAACACCCAATCTTCTACCTTGACATGCTCCACGCACACCTCTCTTTAGTACGAGACTCATTGAAGGTCATGGTTGATCCTCTATGCTTCTTTTGGACCCACCACGGTATCTCGAAACCAAATATAGAAGGGTCCCAAGTAGACCTTGATCAATGGGATGCTGGGGAACACTAGTCCACTCTAACATCTCGACATCTTCTCCCACAAACACACCAATTGTGGTTATCAATGTCACACACATATAACATACAAGCATAAGGGTAAGCTACTGCAAAAAGACCTTAAGTTTGAAAGGAAGAGAAGTAAGGATGACATGTGTGCTACATAACAATTATACATTTCACAAATTATCAAGGAGTCTCAACTCACACAACAATTATTAACAATATATATATTCAATAATAATACTTATATAAATATACAACTACTGCATGAAGATTTATAAGCTGAGTGATCACTCTTATCACTTCCTTAACATACTCTCCTTCCTAGTATTGGGGAAAGAAGACATTATTTTTCAAATTGAGAAGCGTTCGAGTTGAGATAAGTTATACATGGGTAGCAGTTTTTCGTGGTCAGTAGTTCTTGCAAAGACTACATTCATATTTAGGGAAATTCTCGTCCACCTATCCCCAAGGTTACACAACCTTGCCTCTCCTAATCTAGCACTAGTTGTGAACCACAAAAACTCATGGCGATTCTTGACTTACGTGCCTACTTGTTAGTAGCATCCATTCGAGACTCAACAATAATAACAATTGTGATCCTTTTATCACTTTGAATTTCCTTAAGCATCTAGATACTAGTAATACTTACCCACCATTTCTACATGACTACCCCAAGACAAACTAGGAATAACAACAACAGGTATGGTTCATCAACCATCCTCCAAGAGCAAAACCATTACTTTAGCTCATTAACCAGTGTTCTATCTCTTGAAGATAGAAACATTCCACATTTTGTGAAATCCAACTTAATTATTGTTTCACTTTATTCTTTTACACATATCCTACTCATTATCAATCTTTTACATTATAAATATAAGATTGTTATTATGTGCATTATTCATCCATTTAGTTTCATAACTTAGGCTATTTTCTCACTACCAGGGGATTTCCCCCAATGAGAGGGTCAGCTCGCCCAACGAATCTTACCCTCCAATAAAGAGTACCACTCAGATATCCTTATTCACTCAATTTGAGCTTAGCCTCGCTCAGCAAATAGAGTCATAGAGAGCTCCCACTAAGCTTTATCACCCAGTGAATGCATCATTTGCTCACCGAGATTGTCTATAGTGGCTAAATTCCTAAAATCCTCTTATACTCGTTCAACGAGAATATATCCTCACTTAGCCAAAGAAGCCACAAAGAGCATCCTTTAAGAATCTTTACCTATTCTTTTAGTGAGTTAGACTACTTACTTAGCAAATGAAGCAACATAAACTTCACACTCACTACTGTACCTATCTCACTTAGTGAAGACATCTATTCACTTAGTGAGAGGAGCCACAAAGGGCTGCCTTCACTTTTGCTCAACTAATGCTAAACTCGCTCAGTGAATCTATGCATTTATGGGTTCTTAAGATCCTTGCTTAGCAAGTGGTGGACTCGCCCAGCAAACACTCAACAACCCAAAATTTTCTCATTAGGTTCATAGTCTCTCTGAACAAGTAAGATATTTGCTCAACAAACCATAACCATGTTCATGTGCTCTTGAGGATTCGCTCAGCGAGAAGGGCCCTCGCTCATTGAAACTCGTAATTTCCCAAAAAATCTACCCAAAAAGAAAGGTCACTCAATGAGAGTCTCCCCTCGCTCAACGAAACCATCAAATAGAAACCAAGAAAAAAGCATTCACTTAGCGAATTAAGGAATCACCCAGCAAAACCCTAGAGCAACAACATGCAATTTCATGAATATTACCACAAATCCAACCAAACCAACATGTAGTCATCTCAGTAGCTCTAGATCATTATATGAACAATATTTACATGATAAAGTAACAACAAAATTAGCTTGCAATCATCAATTCATTATCAACTCCATGATTTCATAAAATCTCAAAAAATTCAAAACAACAAAAAATGAGTACGATTTAATAGAATAGATCCTACATACATAAGTCTAAACATTTTATCAGCCTAGTAACAACACAAAAACAACATACAAATAACAAAAATCACCTAAAGAAGAGCTTCCCTTACTTGTTGGAGACTAAAGAGATTGAATACTTTAAGGAAGAGGCTTATGGCTTGGCCAACAATGGTGGCTTCTCAACTTGCTGAAGGAGAATGAAATCCAGAAGGGGGGAGGGGTGGAAGTAGAGTATTCTAGTTTTCAAAAGCACTAATGGCTACCAAGGTAAGGTATGTTTAGGATTGGAGGGTGCAAACTAGTGTCCCTTGGGTGCTATAGATTCTATTACCCAATGGACCATGGGGTTTGACCACCCATTGGTCTATATGGGGTTTCTAAAAGGTGGCTGATTAGCTTTGGAATATGCAATGATGATTGGGGTCTTCAGGGTTTTCTCAAAAACTTTGGTTCTTCGATATTCCATCATAACAAATGTGTCGCACACCAAAAAGTGTGATGATGACACTAGTCTAGCTCTACTTTACTAAGAAGTGTCTAAGGATTCTGTGTATCAACTTAGGGTGACAACTCAACTTGAATAACCACTTTTTGAAAAAATTTGCCTTAGTATGTGTGATTTCATTCGTTTTGACATTTTCTCAGGATTTTCTTGAAAAATATGCAACACAACATTTTCTTAATTCTTTTTCAATAGTAAAGCAAATTTAATTATTCTTTTAATTATTCAATTACTTTAATTAAACAAATTGTAAATCTATTGGTGTTATAGATAAGATCAAGTAAAACCCAACTTGCTAACATAATATATCAATTTTAACATTATGTATACTAAAATTGTAGAATAAAAGAAGTATAAAATTTAAATTAAGAATAGTTTATAATATATATTTTAAAATAAATAATAATATTATAATTTGTTATTGCTATTTTAAAAGTTATAAGTGATTGCATTTGCAATCAAATGACTTTATTATTCTTCACTTTATATTAATTGATTACAACTTATTTAAGAATTAAAGGTTTTGTTTATTAACTTTTACCAATGAAGTAAATTTATGAACACTATATAAAATGGTTACAACTTAAACTTTGAGACACAAACAAAAATTCTCTTCTTATCATTATTTTTTTTTTTTACATTCTCTTTGTTTTTTTCATATTTTTTTTGTTCTTATTGTCATTGTTTGTGAGACTCTAATGTGTTTCTAGCCTTAAGTGTGAGTCTAGACACGCTATTGAGTAAATCATGGTAAAACAAACTTGATATTCAATAGCACTGATTGTTTGTTAAAATTTTATTTTAAAATAGTAGTTTTTGCCATGACATAAGATTCTTTATCTTATATTTTTCAACTATATGAAATTCTTCTTCAATGTTTATTAACTACTATTGTAGTGAAAGATAATTTGATTAGTAACATAGTTTATTCTAATTTAGTAGATTTTAAATCACAATTAACATGACTTCTTTTGTAAAAAATATGATTATATATTTCATTTTTTTATAAATTTATAAAGGTTCTTAGTGACACATGAAATAAATAATGACAAGTTTGTAATCTTGTGTCTTTAAAAAAAATTGTGTAGTTTATCTCTTATCTAAATTTATTTTCTATTATAGGTTCTTGGATTATTTTGGAAAATATATAATTATAAATATGTTGTATGAAATTTTATGTTTATCTATTTGTGAAAATAATTTTTATAAGTGCCTCCCCAACCATCCGATCTTGACTCTATCTCTAATCCCTTTGGCTGAGCTCTATGACAATTTCGACAATAGATTGGTCATGAATACTCTCCACAATGATGGAGTTTGTTATAACGTTTTCTTTCATGGTGACAAGAAGTGTGAGGATACAGTAGGACTAGTTTAGGACAAAAATGATTTACAATAAATTTTTTCACAAACAATGCTAAATGTTCAATACTAGTCCACAAAAGTAGAATATTCAAGCAGAATTTTCACAAGTTCTCACGTGTCAAATTCTGGTCTACAAAGACTTTGACATTCAAGTGAGTTGTTTGTAGAATATCAGTTGAAAATAAAAGTTAGAGGAAGTTACCTTAGACCTTATTTGACCTATTTATACTATTCATGATTTAGTTACCCTGCTATTTTTAACATGAAGTGGTGTACGAAATGTCTCTTTGAAAAATTATGTAAGAATCATCACTTCTAATGAATTTTAGGTTGTATATGATTAAGTGCTTCACAACTATAATGAGGTTCATTCCAAACTGAAATTTCTTGATATATGCTTTTGGGGTCTAGTTATTGGGCCTATACATTATGTTAATTTGCCTAATTGGATCTAAATTCTTAAAGAGAGGTGATAAACCAATATTTTGTATATTAATGTTGTATCTTTTTATGTCAAATTCGGAATATTGTTTACATATATCATTCACAATTCACTTTTTCTCTTAAGATTAATACAATACAAGTCCACAATCAGAAAAAGAAAAAATGCAACAAAAATCAGGACTTTTAGCCCCAAAAGATAAATCTCCTAGAAAGCTTACTTCTGCACAATATAAAAGGAGGTAGCTTGGGAGCTAGAGAAATAACTCTCGACACATGTCATTCAACTCCATAACTCCCTAATATTCCACACTTCATCATCTTCATCCTTCCAAGTGTTCCCTTCGATCCCGAGGCTCCTTAGAAGGCACCTAAAGTCATTGGCAAGGCAAAAAACATGACATAGAGTGAAGGAGTGGAACCCCAAGCTCCTATGAGTTTTAGTTTTCCTTCTTTATTTTTTTTTATATTTGTTTATCTTTCCATCATGTGAATGAGTTGGTAATTTACTTTTAAGGGTTATGGTATAGTTGTTCTTAGAACTCTTGATTACTCTTTTGAATGCAATTTTTTGTTTTCTACCTCCTATTGTTTAATTTATCTAATCGCTTTGGTTATTCTTGTATGTTAATAAACTAATTAGTTGGTAGATCTATAAGATAATTGAGTTTAGGAGAATTGTATGACCTACCTCTTCTCTTAGACTTCTAATTCAACTAGCAATAATAACTTCTATAAACCTCAAGCTTATTGAAGTATGTGTTTCTAAATGACCAAATAGGAGTCATCCTTATGTAAAGATTATTAGGGGTACTAGACCAAGGTGTCTTAGTAGTATTAAGAAGTAAAATCAGTAACATAAGAAGGTAGGGTGAAGGAATTGCATAAACTAAGGTTAAGAGTGAAAAACATAACGAAACTAGAACCCTTGATTCAAAAAGAACTAAAATCAATTCATTTCCATTATTTTCTTAAGAACTAAAATCAATTCATCTCTATTATTTTCTTACTTTCCTACTCTACCTGTTTCTTCCATTCAAATATTTTTCAAATTTGACTGTCTAAACTATGTGAAAACTTCCCAAAAATTGACATACTTGTCCTTTAGGTACGATATCTGGATTCACATCATTATTATTATTATGTTAGGATTAGGGTACGCTTACCCTTAAGCGTTTACCAAATCGCATCAAAAGGTCCACAAAACAGTGACTAATACTAAAATGTTAACTAAATAGGCCCTAAGTTGTCGAAAAACCGATGTTCAAGGAAAAGATTTTTACTCTTTACATGATCGTCCCTGAGATTTTTAATGTCTTATGAAAATCAAGAAAATAATACCCTTAGTCATTAGAATATTATCCTCTTTTGTATTTTTTGTTGCAAAATCATTAATAATATTTTCATAATTAAGATTCTTTAGAAATTAGTTTCGATAGAAATCAAAGCAAAGCTATTTAATCTACCTTATAAAATAGTAGATTGCAAATAAGATTTTAACAATTTCAATTTCAAAAAACTTCTTTCAGTAGTAGATGAAATCTTTGGAGGCTATTGTGTGATGTAAAGTGTAAACAACTAATTGAACTAAATTCACACCTGCTAAAATATGATTAAACACACAAGCAATCTTTGGAGGTCACTACACGATGTAAAAGGAATTAACAATGGTTGCATATCAAGTGAAGCTCACGACAACGAATGAGTTACGGTTGAAGGTTCACGGTTCAATTTAGAGATTCTAGTGGAATAAGAGAGGTCACGATTCACGAATCACAAATCACAATTCCACAATGGTTTATAGTAAAAGAACCTTGTCACTACCCTCTACCACTGGTTCTCGTCTTAGTTCTCACATTCGTGAAACACAAAGCCCCCACCACAAAAACAGTAAGACATAAAGTGATAAAGAAATTAAAATAGAAAAGACAGAGATTAATAGTGAGAAGGCACACTTGACAATGATACAGTGTGACTGATTTGTGTAACTATGTTGCTAAATAGTTTGACATAGTAGAGTGATAAGAGATTAAAGATAGAAATCTGAGATAGAGATAGAGGAAAAAAAGTTTAAAGCCTTTATGTTCAATATTGAATATAAATAATAAAATACACTATTACCAATTTATTTTCCTAAAATTATGGATATATTTTTATTGAGAAATGAAAACAATACTTATTAATTGACTAATTACGAGTGCTTGCTTTATTTTTTATAATAAATTTTATTATATAAATTATTTTTATATAATTTTAATTATATAAATTTTTATTTAATATTTATATAGACTAAATAAATAAAAATCAGTGTCTCTATAAATAAAGTCCTGAATAGTGGGCAACCTCGACTGTACTTAGACGACTGCTGATTCTCTATTCACACTTAAGAAACCAAAAAGGCAGTGATGATTCATTCCCTGATATTCTGTAGTTCTCATACAAATATGATTGAACAATATGGTTTCTTATATTTGAACCACCAAGTGTGTCATTTCATTCCAAATTCTAAGCACCTTCTAGACTAAAATTACATAGTGATTGGAGGGCAATATATGCTCTTGATTACATAATTGTGACTAGCTTATTACTAGGTCGTAGCTTACATTGTCAACAAGGCTACACAAGCAAATGATGTAACTTGACCCATGTGCTGTTCTTGTTTTGTCCCGTAACAAGCATAGCAAACACGTTCACTAAAATGTTCTCACATGACTTTTGCTTTTGCTGAATTAGAGATTCATTCACTCATCATGATTTTCCCAGTTAAGTTGCGTTGGGCATAATGTCAACTTAATTAGTTTTGTTCTCGATATTGTATTATCCTTTTTGTTCTGGTGACATTATATTATGGCAATTAACGTCATGGCTTTTGTAATAAATTAAATTAATACTTAAATATGTTTTAACTTGTTGCATATTTAATTTTAATCCTTGCAATTTTATTTTTTATATTTAGATCTTGACATTTTTTTATATATATATATATATATATATATATATATATATATATATATATATATATATATATATATATTTTTTTTTTTTTAATTTTTATCATTAGTTTTAGTTAGTTTAATATTAACATTAATTATGATAGATAAGATAATGAAAAATATTTTAAATTAATATACTTAAATTATTTTTAAGTGTATAATTTAATTAAGTAATGTATTTATTATTTTATATAAATATAATAATTACATAAAATTTATTTTAATAATTTATTTTTTATATATATTACGAGTAGTAGTTATTATTACTTTCAATATTATTCTTACTTTTCAATTAACTAATATACTTTTAATTTTATACTTTTTATAAAAAATATAGTTTAATTGTGTACTTATAATTTAATTTCAATATATTTCTTTTTATGCTATTTTTACATTTCAGTCATTAATTTTGACTTATTGTAATAGATTTTTTTTAATATATCTCAAGCAATAATTGTGTTCGAAGAGAAAATTAAATTGAAATATAATATATATTAAAAATAAATTATATTACAATTAGTCAAAATTAATAATTTGAAATGTAAAAATAATATGAAAATAATATATTAAAATTAAATTATAAATATATAAATAAATTATAAACGTCTAAATAAATTATAATTTAAAAAAGTACAATGTTAAATAATTAATATTCTTCATTATGTTAATTTTCTAATTAATATTAATCATTTTGTTAGACATGTAAGCATTAAACTAACTAAAGTTAGTGGTGAGAACTAAAAAGAATACTAATAAAATAATAGGTGTAAGATTGTTTATTTAATGCATGTGTTTAATTAAGTGAATGAGTAATTAGAAAGTGAATTAAATTTAATTACCATTGAAAAAGAAATAAGAAAATATTGTGTTGCATGTTTTTCGAGGAAAACCCCAAAACATGCTAGAATAGCCAAAAACAAGCATATCGAGACCAACATTTCCTGAAAATAGTTGACTGAGTTGAGTGAAAATGTAGAGAATGTATAGTAGTTGAGAGTGCTTTTTGGCCAAAACTAGTTGGCTCAATATTGTTGGCACATTTTTTGGTGTACCGACATGTTTTTCGAGGCAAAATCCTGATCGATCAAAGTTCTAGAACAAACCCCAAAATCCTGTAGTCGTCACTCGAAATCCCATTTTCCCTTATGATGGGCTACCCCTTCCTTACCCAATGGTCTCTTAAACCCCATCGACCAATGGTCAAAACCCTACCCTCCAAAACTTATAAATAAACTCCCCTTGCAACCTTAAGATTCTTAGACACCAAAGCAAACCCACCTCCACTCTTCTCTAAAATTCTTGTGGCCCTTCCAACAAACAATAGAGCACCAAGTTGTGATCAAGTCTTCCTCCTTCTTCCATAAAGTTTTTATTTCCTAAGTCTTTAACAAGTAAGGAGAGATAAATTCGTATGATTTTCGTGAACCGTATATTATTAAAATTTTTTGAATTTTGTTTGAGTTGCTAGAAATGCATGAGATGAACCTGTTCTAACCTTGGCAACCATTGTTGTTTTGAGCTTTTATGCAAAATGTTAGAAAAATGATATAAATACCATGCATGTTGGTCAAGTTGTTATCTTTATGTCCATAATGTGCTTACATATTGATATGGAGTGAATGAAATGTGCATGTTGATTTAGTTGGAGTTTGAATGGTTAATGAATCATGCATGTTGTTGTTTCAGAATTTCGTTGAGCGAGAAACCCTCTTGCTGGGTGAAATCCCTTCTTCTGGGCTTCTATTTGAAGGCTTGCTAAGTGAGGAGAGCCTCTCGTTGAGTGACCTTGTGTTTTTGGGTAGATTTTATGTAAAAATACAAGTTTTCACTAAGGGAACACAAGAGCACCATGAACATGATGAATGCTCGCTAAGCGAGTACACCATTTAATGAGTGAACCTATGAATCTAGTGAGAAAATACTTGAGCGAGTTTATAGAAAACCTAGAAGCTCATAGATTCGCTAAGCAAGTCTTGAGTTTGGCAAGATGAGTGTTTAGGAGCTTTTTATAGCTCTTAGTTGTTGAGAAAAGGAGTGCCTTTGCTAAACGAGGAGATGAGACTTAAAATCTACTAAGTCTTTGTGAAGGTATTTGCTAAGCAAACTATTCCACTTGCTGAGTGATTTTGAGAAAAACTGAAAAAATGCTCTATGTGGCTTTTCTCGGTGACCGAAGAAGAGTCTTTTTTGGGCTAAACAAACATAACTAAGATGTGAAGTCATTGTGACTTGATTTTGTTGGGCGAGCCATCCCACTCGCTAAACGAAAGCAAGGTGAGAACTTAGTGTGCTCTCTAAAAGTCCCTTGGTTGAGTGAGAGTTTAGCCTTATTGAGTGAGATGTATGAAGTTTAGGGAAGTTAAGTCTCTATGACTTATTTGTTGAGGGAAATACTCTTTCGCTAAACGAATGAGTGTAGATGACTAGTACCTTTCTAGAAGGTAAGAACCATTGAGTGAGTTGTCCCTCTCATTGAGCAAATTTCCCTAGTAGTAAGGAAATGTTTTAAATTATGAAATGCATAAATGATTAATTATAACTTCTAAAAGCTTATGAATACTATAATAAAATGATGATCTTAGATATGTTGGGTTAAAAGCATATAAGTGGAATTACATTAAAGATAATGAGATAATATGTTGAAATGTTACTATCTTTAAAGATAGAACACTTGTTGGATGAGTAAGAGGATTTACCTTACTCTTAAGGACATGGCTAGTGTACTATTTCTTACAATGGTGAGGTTCATCTTGTCTTGAAAGTGACTATAATGAGGTGATGGATACACATTGTTAGTATTTGTTGTTCCAGAAAGCTAGAAGTGATATGAGAATTACAAATGATTGATGTATTGAATTCCTAGAGGATGCTATTGATGAGTAGACATATAAGTTGTTGGGTTACCATTATGAGAAGGGCCCATAACTAGTGTTGTGAGTTACAATGAGCCGTGGGGATAGATAGACATGCAAATCCCATAGAAGGTCCTTCTATTACAAACTTGAGACTGTGGTATGTCACTACCCATGTACCTCTATCTTGACAAACACACTCTCAAATCCATATATCTTATCCTCTTTCCCGAATACTAAGACGAGGGTATGATAAAGAAGTGACACAAGTGATTGCTCGACCTATAAATCACCATGGAGTAGTGATGGTAATATTGAAATTACACACAGACACATACACACACACGCACATGTACACGCACATGCACACGCACACTCACACTCACACGCACATGCACACACACATATCTGTGTGTATGAATGATTGTGGATTATTATATTGATTGACGATTATGTTCGTTGGGCTAAGGTCCCTTTTCAATGATTGTAATGACTATTTTATTGTTACGTGTAAGTTTATTTATATTATAGCTTACTCTTATGCTATATGTTGTATGTGTATGACAATGATGATCCAAACTACATGTTCGTGGGAGAAAATGTTGAGGTTTCTAAGAGCATGTAGGTGCCAGGCCACGCCAGTGATGATGAGCTACTTAGGACCATTTTGCATCCAATTTAGGGATGTTTGGGTAGGACTCGAAGGAGCATGCAGGATACAACACTACATTGAGCGAGTATGGTACCGAGGAGAGATGACGGTAGAGTATGCACCAGATGGGATCGTGCAGTCTGCAATCATTTTCTACACTCAGTTGAAGATGTTTCTCTCTATTAGATCCATGTGGGACCTTCTAGTAGGGATGCCTTGAGCCGAGGTGTTTGACCTCCCTCGATGTGACCCCACGAACCTTGTTTGAGGCTTCTAACGTTTTCGAGCCAAATCCTTTGGGCTTAGGAGAGGTAATGAAGTTTCTCTACCAGCATCACCGTTGTCTCCACAATAGTTTAGTGTCAGTTGAAGAGGGACAAACTTATAAGGTGTTTTGTATATTGATGAGTCACAATTTATACATCTTTTAGACACCTAAGAAGGAGGTTTGCAAGACTATTTTGTGCTTAAGAATGGATTGTTAGCTAAGATTCATTTTATGGGCTTAAATACAGAGAAAATACAAATCTGTGTTAATTCAGATTTCTTAGCTAATAAAAGTATCACTCCTTCTTCTGCAGGTCAAGCCAAGTTGACCAGGGTCAACAAAAGGAGTCTCAACCAAGATGCAGTCATCCTGGCCAGTCCGACTCCATCTCGGCCGGACCAGAGTCGTCTCGGCAACCCATGCCTTGTAGCCCAGCAGCCCAGTAGAGAGGCCCAATTGTATTGACCACATCAGCTATCCAGCTCGGAGGCCATCTCAGCGATAGCTCAGCTGCCATGTCACTCCTAGGAAATCTGCCATGTCACGTTAGAAGATCTGCATAGGGGTAGAATAGGATCTTCACAGTGTAATTCTGTTAGGATTCGTTAGGATTAGCATATCACAGCTCGTGTATATATAGGAGGAGCTGTGCACTTTTTACACATTCTGTCTGGGAATTCATTTTTAATACACTTCATTTACTCCATTTTCCTCGCTCTCATCCATCCATTCCTGGTGGTGCACGATGCTACATTGGCGTTTCTCTAGATTGAGGAAGTGCAGGTTTGAGACTGGGAAGCCGAAGTTTGCCAGAGGGGACCGATCAGACTACTGACGCACTCTGGTGGAGCTGACCCTCAGCGCTCAGGCTAACGGAGGTGAACCACCGCCACCAACCATGGCGATCGTCGTGGAAGATGGATTCACCTGAATTCAGGACCACTGTATTTGTATTCCATTTTTGTTAATCAATTTCATTCTGCAACTCTTATCTCCATTCTCTTCCTCTACTTTAATTCATGATTTGATCCGCGATTGCAATTAAATTGTGAACAATGTTAAGCTAAGCCGATTGGAATTGGTTCAACTAATTTAGTAGGTAATCAATTGGCGATTGTTAACTGAGAACCTAAAATCAGCTCTGAACTTAATCCCTGCCAACTGATGAGGTAGCGATTGCATAAATCCTCGGTATGGCAATGGACGAACCTTTGGCGATTGCCATAAGACTTCCCAAGGCTGATATGGATTGAGAACTGGAGTGTGGAGCCTAGACTGAACTTGGATTAATGGGAATGAATATGAGCATAGTTAAATAATAATAATAGTAGATAACTAGTAACAATAGTATATGTTTATCGCATTCATAGTCTTAGTCCATTTTCAGCATTACTTGCAATTCCAACCCCCCTATCTACTGCTTTCTAAGTCTGAGACAGAGATAGTCCATCTCTGTAGCGTCTGTCTGCATTCAGCCGAGACCAAGCCGGATCGTCTCTACCGAGATCATCTCGGCTCTGTCTCTGCCAAGGGCGACTTGGCCAGCACCGAGAAGAGTCAGTTAAAACTTTACTGCTTAGATTCGATAGCATTTTACTTCACACTAAATCACAACTGAGCACATTGTGTCCTTGAGAAGAATGACCTAGGGTTAGCTATACTATAGCTAGCTTTAGTTATTTGATAAGCGTTCAACGACTAGAAAAGCACGCATCATCATATATCTCCCATTTGATTGTATCTACTTTCATTCGACTGAATGGAATGTGCATTTTGATTTGGTTCGAGTTTGAATGGTTAATGAATTCATGCATGTTATTGTTTCGGATTTTCATGGAGCGAGAAACCCTCTTACTGAGTGAAATCCCTTCTTCTGGGCTTCTATTTGAAGGCTTGCTAAGTGAGGAGAACCTCTCGTTGAGTGACCTTGTGTTTTTGGCTAGATTTTATGTAAAAATACAAGTTTTCACTAAGGGAACACAAGAGCACCATGAACATTATGAATGCTCGCTAAGCGAGTACACCATTCAATGAGTGAACCTATGAATCTAGTGAGAAAACACTTGAGCAAGTTTTTAGAAAACCCAGAAGCTCATAGATTTGTCGAGCAAGTCTTGAGTCTGGTAAGATGAGTGCTTAGGAGCTTTTTATAGCTCTTAGTCGTTGAGAAAAGAACTGCCTTTACTAAGCAAGGAGATGAGACTTAAAATCTACTAAGTCTTTGCTAAGCAAACTATTCCACTTGTTAAGTGATTTTGAGAAAAATTGAGAAAATGCTCTATGTGGCTTCTCTTGGTGACTGAAGAAGAGTCTTTTTTGGGTGAAACAAACATAGCTAAGATGTGAAGTCATTGTGACTTGATTTCGTTGGGCGAGCCATCCCACTCCCAAAACGAAAGCAAGGTGAGAACTTAGTGTGCTCTCTTGAAGCCCCTTGGTTGATTGAGAGTTTAGCCTTATTGAGTGAGATGTATGAAGTTTAGGGAAGTTAAGTCTCTGTGACTTATTTGTTGAGGGAAATACTCTTTTGCTGAACGAACGAGTGTAGATGACTGGTACCTTTCTAGAAGGTAGGAACCATTGGGCAAGTTGTCCCTCTCATTGAGCAAATTGCCCTAGTAGTAAGGAAATGTTTTAAATTATGAATTGCATAAATGATTAATTATAACTTCTAAAAGCTTATGAATACTATTATAAAATGATGATCTTAGATATGTTGGGTTAAAAGCATATAAGTGGAATTACATTAAAGATAATGATATAATATGTTGAAATGTTGCTATCTTTATAGATAGAACACTTGTTGGATTGAGTAAGAGAATTTATCCTACTCTTAAGGACATGTACTATTTCTTACCATGGTGAGGTTTAACTTATCTTGAAAGTGACCATATTGAGGTGATGGTTACGCATTGTTAGTATTCATTGTTCCAGAAAGCTGAAAGTGATATGAGAATCACAAATGATTGATGTATTGAGTTCCTAGAGGATGCTATTGATGAGTAGACACATAAATTGTTGGGTTACCATTATGAGAAGGGCCCATAACTAGTGTTATGAGTTATAGTGAGCCGTAGGGATAGATAGACAGGAAAATCCCATAGAAGGTCGTGCTATTACAAACCTGAGACCGTGGTATGTTAGTACCCATGTACCTCTATCTTGACAAACACGCTCTCAAATCCATATATCATATCCTCTTTCCCGAATACTAAGATGAGGGTATGATAAAGAAGTGACACGAGTGATTGTTCGACCTATAAATCACCATGGAGTAGTGATGGTAATATTAAAATTATATATACATACACACACACACACACACACACACATATATATATATATATATATATGTCTGTGTGTGTATGAATGATTGCGGATTATTATATTGATTGACGATTATGTTTGTTGGGCTAAGGTCCCTCTTCGATGATTGTAGTGACTATTCTATTGTTGTGTGTAAGTTTATTTCTATTATAGCTTACCCTTATGCTATATGTTGTATGTGTACGACAATGATGATCCGAATTACATGTTCGTGGGAGAAAATGTCGAGGTTTCTAAGAGCATGGAGGTGCTAGGCCACGCCAGTGACGATGAGCTACTTAGGACCATTCTGCATCCACTTTAGGGATGTTTGGGTAGGACTCGAAGGAGCATGCAGGATACAACACTACATTGAGCGAGTATGATACCGAGGAGAGATGACGAGTATGCACCAGATGGGATCATGCAGTCTGTAATCATTTTCTACACTCAGCTGAAGATGTTTCTCTCTATTAGATCCATGTGGGACCCTCTAGTAGGGATGCCCCGAGCTGAGGTGTTCGACCTCCCTCGATGTGACCCCACGAACCTCGTTCGAGGCTTCTAACGTTTTCGAGCCAAATCCTTTGGGCTTAGGAGGGGTAATGAAGTTCCTCTGCTAGCATCACCGTTGTCTCCACAATAGTTTAGTGTCAGTTGAAGAGGGACCAACTTATAAGGTGTTTTGTATATCTCCTATTTGATTGTATTTACTTTTTTACTTTGAGCATCTATTGACCCCAACTTCAATTTATTTTTTATTGATATGATGTACGTGTCAGAAGACATAGGTGCTCTTATGAAGCATGCGAAATGTGTGTGTGTGAAAGTTTATCATTATTTTCGAAAATTAATTAATTAAATACTTTCTAAAAATTAACCTTTTGTGATTGTTGTTAATTATTTAAAGGTTGTAGCGACCTCTAGGTTGTTACATTAGAGATCTAAAGATAGCAAAAAAATTGTAAAGATTAAAGTCAAATAAAAAACATATTTATAGGGACTTAAATCATATTTAAGGCTTAAATTAATTAAACAATAGCAATGTCAAATTTGGTCTCATAATTTTAATGCTATTTAGATTATATAATGGCTAGTTTGGTTTTGAGAAAAAAATCAAGTCTCACATTGACTAGAGATAATTACTCAATAATGTACATAAATGGAGGACAACTCTCACCTTAAAATAAGGGTGAGTATGAATTGAATTTTTAACAATCAAATCCATATCTAATTCATATCCAATTAAATGGATTGGATATAAATTCCATATCCATATTTTTTCAAAAAACTAGTTTGGATTTTTTTTAAACCACTTAAAATTTGATTTAAAAATTGGTTTATGGTTGAAAATCAATTTTAAGCCATAAAACTTTTATACAAAAAACTCATTTTTATATCAAAAACATTTTAAAATTAGTTTTAAATAAAAAGTTTAAAAATCAATTTTAAACAACAAAAAAAAATTAATTTTGAAACTAGTTTTAGTTAAAGTGTGCATCATTTGGATTTTTAAAAAAAAATATATATATCTAAATCTATATTTTAAAAATCGGATCAACCAATTTAACTAGTCCTATGTCTAAGTCAATTAAACCATAAAATTAGTGTGTGAAAAAACAATCAAAAAAACTGGTGAATTGATAAAAAAATTATCTTAAATCAAGTCATTAAAATACAATGTTTTAAAAACTAGACCAATCATCGTATCGATCAAGGTACTCTAAGATTCATTGTTTCAGCCTTAGTGGAACTGTAATATATTAATAAAATAACATTCAATAAATATAATATCTTAATTTAAAATTAAAAAAATATTTTTTAAAAAAAATTACCAATTAAAACTGATTCTTGATTGGTTTTGAACAGTTTTAAAATAGTTTGACCGGTTCTCAGTGATTTTAAAATAGTCTGGTTCTTTTACAATAAATTGACCAGTGACCTGATCGGTTTGCAGTTGGCCGATCTGGTTCGACTTTGAAAACAATACTAAAATACATTAAATTATGTTTTTTTTTTGCTGAAAAAAGAAAGAGAGATCGACAGAGCAGGTCAAGAGTTATGCTCTAAATGGTAAGAATTTATATGATGGTATTTTATTTTCAGTTTTTAATAATATAAAATTATGATATTATATTTCTTTAATATTATCTATAAGTATTATTTAATGTTTTCATAATTTTATTTAAAAAATGGCTTGGATTTTTTGAAAATGACTTAAAAATTAGGTTACGATTAGAAAACCAATTTTAAAACCGGTTTTTTATCCCATAAATAGACTATATAACCTATTTTAAAATAATTTTCAAACTAGATTTAAATTATAACCATTTTAAAACATGAATCAATTTTTTTTTTCAAAATTTTGGTTTAGATTTTTCTACGAATCAATTTGAAATTGGTTTTGAACCGGTTTCAAAACCAGTTTATAGGTCATAACTAGTTTTAAAACTGGTTTAATTATAAAAAGAAAAAATAAATTTTTTGAAAATATGAATTTGCCTCCTCTAAAATGAGGAAATAAACTTTAGAGAATAAAGTATAAAAATAACTATTAATTAAAAAAATTAACAATTAAGATTGTAGTGAATTTATAAAGAATGTTTCTTTTAGAAATAAGATTGGCAAGAATTGGATTCTTGTATTAAATTATATAAATTATTTAATTATTATTCAATTTTAAAAAAATAAATTTCATAATTAATTTTGATAAAAGTACCTAAATTTACAAATAATTTTAAAAAAATTATTTCTATTATTCACAAATTAATATTGAGTAATGTTTTATGTTCAAAAAATATTTTTATTCTCTTTTATTAAACATGACAAATTTTTATTTGTATCACTTTTGTAAAATTGTTAAAACACTTTTTGCCAAATATCACTTAAAAGATAAAAACGTTTGAAAATATTTAATATAATATAATATATTATATATTTCTTAATCGGTATACTTATAACACTTATTATCAAAATTCTTATTATTATTAGAACATTATTAATGAATATCTTTAAAATATTGTTGAAAAAATAAAAAATTTTAATAAAAATATTTGTTATATTAAAAATAAAAATAGGTCAATATTTTTAATAATTAAAATATTTAATAAGATATATTAAAATTTTTTAATCAAATTTCCTAAATTATTTATTAGCAAGAATATTTTTGTGATGAAATTTTTTAATATATTTGTATTATACAGTAAAATACATGTAAGATTATATAAATCCAAAAGTAATTAAATGCGCAAATTTAATGACCAATGTACATATATGAAAAAAAAAGCTAAAATTTCAAATAACTTTCGTAAAACAATCACGGCTTATGAAACAACAGTTACCAATCACATGAGGAGAACAAATGCGATTGACAATTTTTTTTTTATCTAAAAGGGTTTATAAAAATTGGAGTCATTATTTAATTTGAACCTAATAATTTGATTTGGAAATAAAATGCATTAAAATATATTTAAAATAGTTTGGATTGGAGTAATTATTGAATGTAACGAGAAAATTGAAACTTTTTGTTTCAGCTTATTTAGAAGTTGTCTTTTAGGATTGCATGAAGTTTCTAATTCAGATTCTAAGATGATATTAAAACTTACAACCGAATTGTTATTGAATCATATACTACATGATTTATGCACCTAAAAGTATCAAAATGAGCTGCTCGGTCTGTCGGGCCAAGGTGTGGGGTGGGACTAACCCGAATTCTCTATGGACTCCATTTTTTATGAATTATTGGCATGCCGAACCAAGTTAAATTGGTTTATTTCAATTTTCCCCCCTAAATTATAAAAAATTTAAAAATAAAATAATACCAAACCAAATTAGGCTTGATATGTTTGAGCCTACAAATTCACAACCCATTTGGCTTATCGAATCACATCAAATTGACTCGCTTCTTCTTAGTGTGAGTTTATGTTTAATTCAATTATACAAAACTAGCTTATAAAATGAGAATTACCACCACTTATATATTCTATTTAAGATATCTTATTAGTCAATGTAAGATCTCAATGTCTTAAATTTGAGAGTCTAATCTGACCTACCAAATATTAGATGAGGTCATTTTTTAAAAACTCTATGTACCAAACTAAATATTGCTATAAACAACTATTATCTTATAAACAAATAAAGCTATTATCTTATAAACAAATAAAGCATAAATATTGTATATAAATGAAAATTAATTTTTATTATATGAACTAATTTTTCAAATTGAATTAGACGTAAACTCAAATTTAAAGAGTTGTTAATTTATTTAATTATATAAAACTTTGTTGATGTTGCATCTCATTTATTTAGGTAACTAAAAATTTTAAAGCTTCTTATTAACAATTTGCTCACACTACTCAATTTTATATGAAGCCAGTATTTAAATTCAACATAACTCATATATAAATTTTCCCCCCATAATGAATTGTTATGAGACTAACAAGTTTGTTGTAATTAATTCAATAACGTGCATGCGTATTGGGTTCTCCACTTCAGTTAATTTTCTAGCAAAATTTGAAATACCAACTTCCTTTATAACTTAAATATGAACATGACTTTTTTAAATATCTATTTAGTTTTTCTTTACACGGTGTTTCTGTTCAACTGTTTTTCTTTTATGTACCAAAAAGAAACTGATTTTTTTTTTACTGATAAGCAAAATATAATATTTTAATTAAACAAGGGCGTATACTTCATTGATCAGTGTTTAGGGAAGGTTCATTGAACTAAGAAAGCATCTACTTTGGGTACGGTGATGATAGTATATTATTTTCTTTCTCTCACTCGTATATAATAATTGAAAAAACTCATTGTTATATACTTACATTAGAAAACAAGGAGAGAGAAAAGCTATTTTTTTAACCACAAATATTTTTTATCCAAAAATAATCTTGATCAAGCCGACTAATCAGATAAACTATTATAAATAATAAATTTCATTTTTTAAATATTTAACATAATTATATTTTTAGGATTCAAATTTAATATTACCAATTAATTTGAAACAAGTTATTAAACTGTGAAAAATATCTTTTAAGTTAATAATTCCTTCCATTATAATATATAAAAGAGTTAAGCCAAAGTGATGGCTAGAACTAGTGATATATATATATTTATGAAACAAATAATACTAGGATAATGACATCTAGAAACTACCACTATTGGGTTGACCTACTCCAAAATTTGGGAGTATATTGGGGTGTGTGGAGTCAAAACTGTGTATGGATGATTCATGATTGTGCCCTGTTTGACACAATTTATGGCAATTGGCACCGCTATAAGAATTGGACAACTTTACGAGAGCCCACATGGCTGTTACCTTAATCTGATGTTTATATATAAAAGCAGCAAAAGCTTTAACGTAAACTATTATATTTATAAATCACAAGATTACTCGACAAGTGGATCCTCACAACCACCACTCTCCGATAAATTGCCATGCACGTTTGGATTGGTGTTGTTTCAATGTTTCTTTTACTCTTATTCTAGCGGATAAGTTTGGTACAAGAGCTTAATCATGCTTATAATAGTGATTGAAAATAATGTGCAATTGAAAATCAATAACTATGAATATGATATCCCCATTTAAGTAGTACAATATATATATGGTACATTTTCCTATAATTAACCACTTGCTTTTATAATGGATACAGATCATGGATATAAACAAGTCATATGTTTGTAGTGTAAAGGTGGAAGAGCACAATAAAAGGCATTTTTCTATGGAGCATAATGACAAAACTAAGAATGCATCTCAGTACTCTGCTGAAAATGGATGTGATTTGTTAACGTTATCGATCTTACTTGTCTTAATTTGCCGCAAAGGTCAAAACCTTGCATGAACCTTGTCAAATACAAGATAACTTTCGGTGAGTTAATAAAACTATAGTTTTAGTTCTCAAAAGTGTAAAATATTGTTACATTAATTTTTGAAATTAAAAATAATTTAAATAAGTTTGTAAAAGTGTAATTCGACCATTATTTTTATTCAAAATTAAAAAATATGACTTAAATGATAATATTATCATATATTTAAATATTAAAATGACAATAAAAAAATTAAGTTGAAAGACTTCATCAAAATATTTAAAAAATTTCTTTATTTAGAAAAATAATATTACAGTAAAATGATGATTTATTTTTAAGCTGGTTTCTTGAATAATTTGTCTAACTTTATGTATTCCTCTTACTGTTTAAATTGATGGCATTTAGTGAAAGCTTAGCTATATCACTTTTTCAAAAGACATGAAAGGACAGGTGTCATTATTTAGATTAATGAGAAATCAGGTTAAACATGTGTGGTCCACAAGTTTGTGTTTCATAGTTTACTTAGTTAAGGAAAATCATTACGTTACGCTAGGAGAAAATTAGGCTTTTGGCACAAAACTTTCAAATGAATGGGATTAAATTGTTCGAAACTATATTTATTTAATTTTCTACCAATTTGGAACAGATTTGAAATGAATTGTATGTAAAAGAGATTCCCTCCCAAAATAATAATTTTGTAGTAATGTTATAGATATTTTAAGAATAAGAAATGATAAATGGCAATGAACTAGAGAGAATTGTAAAAGAGAGAGTCCTTTCAAATTGTGAGAACAAATGTATTTTTATTGTATTGAATGAATGGATACAAGATAGCATGTCATCTTTTTATGGTATATGGAGGTGGAAAGAAGAGAAAGATAGAAAGAAAAAAGAAAAGAGACAGATGAGAAAAGTTATACAATAAAAAAAATAGATAAAAAAAAAATAGGTAGAAGAAGATGAAAGAGAAAAAGAAAATAGAATGCATGAGTATAGTTATTCACCTAACTAGTAAGTGAATGATCATTGTACAAGCGAACAACTAAGATGGATAGATTCTTCTTCGGATACTACAACTTAATCTGCTATTATTTTCTTGACAAAAGGGGTTATTTATACTTATGAGATTAAATTTATTTTCTATTTTGAATATACTTCAAAGAAAAAAAAGAGTATTTATCGTTAGAGATAAAAATTAAGAGAGAAAGTTTTAATAACTTTATAATTTATTATTCATACGTGAATATATTTATTGTAATTTTTAATTACTAATTACTATTTAATAATTAATAATTTAAATTATTTTCAAAATATATCACACACTAATTAAGAAATGCAAACAAATAAATAAATAAATCATATAACAGGGTAATTAATAAAGGTGTTTAAGATCCATATTATACCTCCAGGTTTTCATTAGGATGGGCTGGGATTAAGCACATTATCATATTGCTTTTAGTTGTGTTAATTAAATTAGAGATTCATCGTACTAACTTACTTATTAAAGTCGACATTAATATAAATTATTAAAATAAAAAATTAATTGTAGAAAAAATGGTAACTAAAAAAAGAGATGAATTGAGTACTAAAATCTTTTTAAAATAATTTTTTCTTTAAAAAATAGTTCACAAAAAAAAGTTTGTAAAAGTATATGGCTAAAAGATTGTTATGAAATTTTCTTTAAGATAATGTAGTTATAGCCTTAAATTAAATAAGATATAAGTATCTTTATTAACCCATTTCAATTAAAACAAGAATTAATTCAATTGAATAATTATAAAATAAGAATCAAAGAGAATAAGATTTAAAAGTTTGTTCAAAAGATTTATCTTGGTTTATTCTCAACCACTAAACAGCTATATCCAATCCCCAATCATCATGATTAAGATTTTTCACTTAAAATTCAATTGAACAACCAAAGATACCTCACTTTGATGTCTTGAGATACCTCATACAAAAAGTCAACACAAACCCTAGAAATAGTATCACTCCAAGGTGCTTGAACTCCTCTTCAAGTCTTCAACCCACACAACCTAGTGTATAACCTTGAAGCAATTCTTCAAGAAATCCATGAAAGCACTTGAGAAATTATTTTGATAGAGTTTATCCTCTTTTCTCAAGTATTTTCATCATATATTTTGTAAGAAATAAGCTTTTTTATAAATGAAACAATGAGGTTTTCAAAATTGGGCTCTAACATAGAGTATTTGAATACCTCTCTCAAGTTTTCAAAATTAAAACTCTTTGGAGTAATCAAATACTTAGAGAACTATTTGATGAAATATTTGAATACTTCATCAAGTATTCGACTACTTTGATCAATAATCCAATGTTCGGTGAGTTTCTCCGATGAATACCATCAAACATGTGCCAAGAAATTTTAAAAACATTTTTACAAAGTAGAAAAAAATCAATATCAAATATCATCAAAGATTAAATAAAGATGCACAATTACTTAAAGAAATAAATTCAAACTCTGAATTCATAAAAATATAAACAAAATACAATCTAAATAAAATATATTAAAAGCAGAATTTAAGGATGGAATCATTAAAACTAATAACTCAATCAAACAATATGAAACTCGAGAAATTACTTGATCATGTCAAAAATTTTAATTAAAAATAATTAAAAAAAATAGGCATGAGCCCATATTTTGTAGAGGGTTTCCAACTAAACTTACCTTAAATCTGATGAGAAAAAAATTGTTTTAACCAAGTTCGAATTAGATTTCCTCTTTTCTAAAATAGGGTCGGAGATATCAACTCTTTCCTTGCTCCATCCCAAACCTTCCCTACTAAATAAAAATTACTAAAATAACTTTAATAATATTAATATATTATTATTATTTAATTCAATATCCCTAATAAGCATGGCAACAAGATAGGGTGGGAATATGTTTTTTATTTCGGCCTGACTCCCTAACAATGCCCTTGACTCTAATCACTGACAGGGCTAAACTATGACACCATGCCCCTGCCCTCGTCCCCTCCCACTGTTTATACCACTCTTTAACACATCTATAGATAGTTTTTATTTAATTTTAAATCTTACACTATAATTTTGAATACCCTTAAACTGAATAATCAATAAAAATACAACAAATCATAACAACCATAGTAGAACTTAGTTTCAATTCTTAGGCTAAAAAATTCAATGTCATTACAAGTTGTTGTCTAGTCTAATTACAATAAAAAGATGAAAAGGATTTGAAAATTCTCATTGCATCTTACTATTGTATATTCTCATTACAAAAAGTCAAAAATCAGCTGCAATAAGAAATTCATACCTTCAGCTCAAGTTCTCTTAGGTCTGAGTTTGGAATCTATAACAAGATTTCTCCCAATTGCAATAAGGAATCTATAACAAGAGTTTGGATAAATGGTGAAAAAATAGGAATACAGGGACCAACATAAAAATCCAAGTGTTAAAATTTTATCATGACATTAACATGCAATTATTATCGCGTCTACAATTGAAAAAAAAAAAAGTTTTGTTCCCAATTTTGCCCATTTGCTCACTTGTTTCCTAATTCTGAACATAATTTAAAAATAATTAATGTAAAAACAAAAATGTCATTAGCACAAATATTTTCAAGCATAGAGGTTGAAGTTCTTGACTCTAGAGTAACGCAAATTGTACCCACCTCTATAACGTTTATATTATATTTTTATTTTTATTTATTTTATATTTATGATTGAAATGCTAGATGGAGATTTAGAAAATACTGACAGACTCAATTCAACTCAAAATAATAAATATCTAGATTTAATTTTTAGTAATTTCTGGGATAAAATCGAAAATTAGAAATAATATCTAATTTAGCTTAGTGAGTAGAAAATCATAAAAAGGTATTTCAAAAATAAAAATGAAATTTTATGATCTTCTAAACGAAACAAGAAATAATTATAAGTAATTAGTCCTAAGAAAATAAAATTTGAAAGTAATTAACATATTATTCAAAAATTTAATAAAATTATATGTTATGTTTCAAAAAATGTTTAGAATATTAAAATAATTTTTTGATAATTTTTGGATTCATCTGAAAATTTGTTATTATGCCTCTTCACCACTTTCATAGCTCAATTAAGAATATTAAATGTGGTGTGTTGTTGTTATTCTTTTGGCTACTTTCAAAGCTCAAGGAATATTAAATATTAAATATGTTATTGTTTCAATTCAAATATAATTAATAATTTTTAGTTATTTTAAAATATTTATATTATCTTTATGTTTAATAGATATTTAACAAACTTTTAAATATAGTTATAGATATTTAAATATTTTAAAAGATATTATCTATATTTGAAATATATTATTTTTAAATATAAGAAATATTTAATAATATTTAAATATTGAAATAATAGATATTTAACAATTTAGTTCGATCTATTTTGACGTTATGAAAAGGGGATCTAACACAAGCCCTAATGCGTTAGAAACACTTCTTTTAAACATTCTTGTGTTTATGTAGTAGGGGATAGAAGAGGATGACTCTCAAGAATAAGGCCTTTGCATGGATTTGATATTTCAGGTAAGATGGGGAGTGAGATTATCTCATTGTGGGGGTACCAATATGCATTAAGGTTGTCCTTGGGACTTTGGTGTTTTGTATGTTTTGAAAGTTAGGATTGTGGGATCAAACCCCGGATTAGTGTGACTCTGATATGTGATGCTCGCATGTCTTGAAGGAATAACCTCTAAATAATTGAGAGAAATCTTGTCATTCTTGAAAGTTAAGATTATGGGTATGGTGTTCATCCTTAAGAATGCAATGTTTTGAATTTTTGAAAGTTAAAATTATAGTATCAAACACTCAAATTATGTTATTTTCTCTTACTCCACTATATTGATAAATTTATGTTCTTATGGTATCTGAAGGGGAGGTTAAACTCCTTGGACTGGGAAGCATTGATTGTTGTTTTTGTCTATTATTAGTGATTTAGACCCAAGCATGCTTTAGGGAAAATGGGGAAGACAATGTTTTAACATGGGTGAATTTGTATGAAAAGTTTATATATGTGTTTTGGTGAAGAAACATAAAAGAATCACTAAGTTCCTTTAAATCAATGTTCAAGGCAAAAATCCAAAAGTCTATGTGTAACATAGCGACAAGAAGGCCTGTGCTTAGTTAGCATGTTCGTGCACCACAATGAATGACCTAATCCTAGCGGGGCAAGAATGGACTTGGTGACACTTCTTGATACTATCTTGATTCCATAACTTGGGATTTAGATAGCTCTTGATTGGAATCGCTCTTGTGGATCGTCTTACTCTACCTGGATCCTCTAAACTTCACAAATGCCATAATCATAATTGAAATTGAAACAGAATTTTAGGATTTTTGAAATATTAGAGTAGAGTAAGTCGGGGAAAATTAAGATAAGATAAAAGGAATTGAAGTAGAAAAATGGAAAGAGTTAAGAGATGAAACGTCACTAATTTTCAAGGGAAAATCAAATCAAAGAATCGAGATTCGTCAGAAGCCTCATGAAGAACTTGATGAGAATAAAGTCTTCTAGTCCAAGAACAAGCAAGAGTCACTCTCTCAATTGCGAAAATGCAAATATCATTCAAATTTGAGTCAAAACTAATACAATGTGCCTAAATGCAACTATTTATACAAGGGAAGGTGTGCCAAGTATTTAAATTAAGCTAATTACGCCTTGGACCACAAGTCGTAGATCAAACTCCCATGAATCCAACCAGCAAGGCCTTCCTAAGACTGTGTATCCAAAGGTGAGAAGATTCCATAGGAGCGTCCAAAAGCCTCAGCATTCAAACGTGTCAACCAAAAGGTTTGTCCAAAGGGCACCCTCCTTGTCCAAAGGCTTCATGGAACTTCCAAGAGGCTTAATATGTCACACTAAGCCCTTAGTCCAAACGGAGAATCCAAAGACGCGAAGTGCGTCCAAAGAAGCTACAAGCATCCATAAGGTATCATGCATCCAAAGAGTTTTACATGGTCGTCCTATCTATTACAAGCCATATATACTGCTATATAGAAGTCTCTAAACTATACGAGGACAACACAAACAAAGTGGATCCTACTTTGGATGCTCCTTGCCCTCTAAGGAGGTCCTTATTCCTCTATATTTCAGCCTCTAGCTTCTTCAGTTTGCCCCTAGTTAAGGATCCTTGAAGGCTCTCCCCTATAGTTCTTGTCAAGTCATTTTGTGAGTCATCTTGGTTTCCCTAATTCATATTAGACTACCCTTCTGGAAAAGAATTTATCCTCAAATTCTAGTCCTCTATACCTGCACTAAAGTGAGACAAATCAGAAACATTAAAAGTAAAACTACCTCCAAATTCCTGGGACATAATCTAAGACATAGGCATTGTCATTAATCAATTTCAATACTGGGAAAAGGTTCAACCCCTCGTGGAAGTAGTTTGGACTTCCTCAAGGAGGGAAACCTCTCCTTTCGGAGGTGGACACGAGCTCACCTTCTACGAACACTTTTCCCTCTCTGTCCCTATTTGCTCTCTTAGCATACCTCTTACCTTGCCTCTCCATGAACATCTTGACTCTCCCATGTAGCCTTACCATAGAAAGAGCCTTAGATAGGCCTCTACGATCTGCTTTGGATGGTACAGGCAAAGGCATTAAATCCAAAGGTGATAGAGGGTTATACCTATAAACCAACTCAAAGGGTGTGTGGGATGTTCTCTTGTTAACAACCTTGTTATACGCAAACTCTATGTGTGTGATGGGTCACAATTTATACATCTTTTAGACACCTAAGAAGGATGTTTGCAAGACTATTTTGTGCTTAAGAATGAATTGTTAACTAAGATTCAATTTATGGGCTTAAATATAGAAAAAATACAAATATGTGTTAATTCAAACTTTTTAGCTAATAAAAAGTATCACTCCTTCTTCTGCAGGTCAAGCCGAGTTGACTAGGGTCAACAGAAAAGTCTCAACCGAGATGAAGTCGTCCCGGCCAGACTGACTCCGTCTCGGCCAAGCCAGAGTCGTCTCGGCAGTCCTTGCCTTGCAACTCAACAGCCCAGCAGCCCAATAAAGAGCGGTCCAAATTGTATTGTCCAACATCAGCGTCAACTCAGCTGCCATGTCACTCTTGGAGAATCTGCCACGTCACGTCGGAAGATCTTCAAAGGCGTAGAATAGGAAATTCACATTGTAATTCTGTTAGGATATTTTGTTAGCGTCATCTAGCTGCTCAGCTCGTGTATATATAGGAGGAGCTGTGCACTTTTTACACGTCTTTGAATTCACTCTGATTCCATTCTCATTACATCCATTTTATCGCTCTCCCTCTCTCCATTTCACGGTGGTGCACGGTGCTCATTGGCGTTTCTCTCAATCGAGGAAGTGCAGGTTTGAGACTGGGAAGCCGAAGTCTATCAGAGGGGACCGATCAGATTACTTACGCACTCTGGTGGAGCTGATCCTCAACGCTCAAGCTATCGGAGGTGAACCACCACCATCAACCATGGCAATTGTCGTGGAAGATGGATCCATCTGAATTCAGAACCACTGTATTTGTATTCTGTTTCTGTTAATCAATTTCATTCTGCATTTCTTATCTCTGTTCTCTTCCTCTCCATTAATTCATGATTTAATCCGCGATTGCAATTGAATTGTGAACAATGTTAAGCTAAGCCGATTGGAACTAGTTTAACTAATTCAGTAGGTAATCATTTAGCGATTGTTAATTGAGAACCTAAAATCAGCTTTGAACTCAATCCCTGCCAACTGATGAGGTAGCGATTGCATAAATCCTTGGTATGGCAATGGATGAACCTTTGGCGGTTGCCATAAGACTTTCCAAGGCTGATATGGACTGAGAACTGGAGTGTGGAACCTGGACTAAACTTGGATTAATGGGACTGAGCATGAACACAGTTAAATAGTAATAATAGTATATAACTAGTAGTAGTAGTATATGTTTATTACATTCATAGTCTTAGTTTACTTTCTGCTTTACTTGCACTTCAATCCCCCTGTTTACTGCTTTTTAGTCTGAGACAGAGATAGTCCATCTCTGTAGCGTCTGTCTGCACTCAGTCGAGACCAAGTCAGATTATCTCTGCCGAGATCTTCTCGGCTCTGTCTCTGCCAAGAGCAACTCGGTCAATGCCGAGGAGAGTCAAAACTTTACATCTTAGATTCGATAACATGTTACTTCACACTAAATCACAACTAAGCACACTGTGTCCTTGAGAAGAATGACCTAGGGTTTACTATACTATAGTTAGCTTTAGTTATTTGATAAGAGTTCAACGACTGAAAGGAAAATACACTATCAGTGTGGTAGCCAAGCTTCCCAACTCTTTAGATTTCTTCCCATAAAGCACCTCAGTAGTTGTGTTAGCATCCTATTCACCACTTTAGTTTGGCCATCCGTCTAAGGGTGACATGTGGTGGAGAAAAATAGTTTGGTACCTAACTTACCCCAAAGGGTCTTCCAAAAGTCGCTTAGAAACTTTCAATCCCTGTTGAATATAATGGACTTAGGAAGTTCGTGTAGCCTTACTACTTCATTGAAGAAGAGGTTGGATACGTAACAGACATCATCACTCTTGTGGCATGAAATAAAATGTTTCATCTTGGGGAATCTATCCACAATCATGAAAATCGAATTTCTCCCACTATGAATCCTAGGTAGTCTTAGCACAAAATCCCTAGATATGTCAATCCAAGGTGTAATAAAAATGGGGAGAAGGGTATATAAACCATTGGACAATGCTTTGGACTTGACCATCTTGCAAACCTAGCACCTCTCACATATATGATGCACGTTGCGTCTCATCTTTGGCCAATAAAAATGTTCATATAAGGCCTCATATGTTTTACGCATACTAGTGACCCATCAATCCTCCCTCGTGTGCCTCCTTCACCAACAATTTTTTGATAGAGTTCTCGATCACACACAAATGCTTTTCTTAAAATAAAAACCCTTCATTCTGAAAGAAGCCTTCATTGACTAAGAATGCATAACGACCATAGGCCTTACTAAAATCAACATTAATCACATACAATTCCTTAAGGCTCTCAAAGCCTTGCAGCTTTGTTTCCAACATGGCCAGCAAAGTGTGCCTTTTGGATAGGGCATCAACCACTATATTCGCCTTTTCTTGTTCATGCTATATGACATATGGGAAATTTTCAAGAAACTCTACCCATTTGGCATGTGTTTTGTTTAATTTATGTTGGCCTTTTAAGTATTTAAGTGATTTGTGATCGCTATGGACGATGAATTTATTGGACAATAGGTAGAGCTGCCACACTTGTAAGGCCTAAACAAGAGCATAAAGCTCTTTGTTATAAGTTGAATAATTAAGTTGGACATCTTTCAGTTTCTCATTGAAGAAGGCAATAGGTTGCCTTTCCTGCAATAAAATAGTTGCGACTCCAACATTGGATGCATCACACTCTAGCTCCAAGGACTTATGAAATTTGGGAGTGCTAGCATGGAGGCATTGAATAGCTTTTCCTTTAGAGTCTAGAAGGCTTGTTCTTGGGGTTTTTCCATCTAAACCCCATGTCTTTTTTAATAACTTCATTTAAGGGGGCAACAATGGTGTTGAAGTCCCTAACAAAGCATCTATAGAAAATTGTCATCCCATGGAAGCTTTGCACATCACTTACATAGGTGTTGGCCAACTTTAGATGACCTTCACTTTCTTTTGATGCACTTGGACCCCCTTAGAGCCCACAAGAAACCCCAGAAAAACAACTTCTTGAGTGCATAAGGTTCACCTCTCTAAGTTCACATATAGTGATTCGTCCTTTAGCAGTTTCAAAACCTATTGGACATTTCTCACGTGGTCATACAAACCTATAGAATACATAAGGATATAATCGAAATAGACAACCACACAACGTCCAATGAGATAAGAACCTGGTTCATGAGTCTCATGAACATACTCGAGGCATTCTTTAGCCCAAATGGCATGACAAGCCATTCATAGAGACCAAACTTGGTCTTGAAGGTTGTCTTCCATTCACCACTTTCTTGCATGCATATTTGGTGATATCTACTACGCAAGTTTATTTTTGGAAAGATACAACCACCATGCAGTTCGTCCAAGAGATCATCCAAACAAGGAATGTGATGCTTATACCTAAAAATTATAACATTTATTGGACGACAGTTCATAGATATCCTCTAGAACTCATTCTTCTTCAAAACCAGGATCACGGGCACAACACATGGATTTTTACTCTCCCTGACCCATCCTTTTCTATGAGCTTCCCCACCTGTTGCTTAATTTCTCTACTCTCCTCGAGGTTAGCTTTGTAGGCAACTCGATTCGGCAAGGCAACTCCCATAGCGAAATCTATCTGATGTTATATCCCCCTAATAGGTGGCAATCAATATGGGATGTCCATAGGGTAAACATCTTGGAAGCTTTCCAAGATTGAAACCTCCAAGTAGTTAAGGGAATTGTGTAGACAAATGAAAATACATATCAGTAGGTAACAAATATAATGATTCCTTTTGTGCCAAAAGCACATTCCTCACTACCCTTATGCTCATTACAAGTACCTCCTTGCCTTTCTCACTTTTTTTTCATCATCTTTTTTATTTGGATGTTGACTGTCCTTTGGACGTATTGTTGCTTTGGACAATATGTCTTTCTTTCTTTTTACTCCCTCATTTTTCTTCTTTTTCCTTCCTCAACTTCATCTTTACTAGATCTTTGTTCACCTCCTTTGGTGACAAAGGCTTTAGGTTAACCTTCTATCAATTATGCACGAAAAAGAATCTGTGAGTAACCCCATTATGGGTCACTTCACGGTCATATTGCCAAGGTCGTCCAAGTAGAATATGTGTAGCTTACATGGGTACTACATCACATAGCATCTCATCACTATACTTTCCCAACATGAAGACTAGGGACACCTATTTGGTAACCACCATCTCTCCCTTGCTATTCAACAACTATAACTTTTGTGGCTTAAGATGCACTTGAGTAGCGATTTACAATTTCTCAACTAGCCTCATGCTAGCCACATTGGCACTACTATCATCGTCTATTATGATGGAATATAATTTTCCTGACATGTGGCAATAGGAGTAAAAAATATTCTCCCTCTATGAATCATAATCTCCTCCAATTTGCGTGCTTATCAAATGCCTCACCATGAGCCAATCTTTGTCACCAAGTGAGTTCTCGCTGGATGAGCTTGTCTTACTTATTGATGGTTATTCATGTTTTGAGCTATTATTTGTCCAAAGTCCCATCCTCCCGCAAGACCATCATCCTCTTGCTGGGGCATTGAAGGGAAAGGTGCCCCTTACCCAAGCACTTGAAGCACTTTGTGCTGCTGCTTCTGGATGCTAGAGTTGGACTTGGCAGCTCACATTCTTCTCTTTGGCCTCATGTTGGGGAACTCCCCTTCTTTGGATTCTTGTTCTTATGGGTCGTTATTCCTCTTCATCCTCACCCTTCCAATTACTAGGGCCACTTGGGTAGGTCTTCTTTGAGGTCAAGCGCCTCTTCTATTGAGCCTCTATTTGCGTTGTTTGATGCATTAGGGAATCCATAGTGATGAAGTGGTAAAGCTCCTCTACATCCTAAAGGTATTTGTTTAGCCTGTGTAGAAAATGAGTCACTATTGCATCATTGGACTATAGCACATTAGCCATAAACAATGCTACCTCCATGTCCCTATGATACTCTTTTATGCTTTTAGACCCTTTATACATATTTTGCAACTTGTTGTACAAGTCCTTTGCATAGAAAGCTGGTACAAACCTTGATCTCAATTCTCGCCTAAGATCAACCCACGTGTCAACATGCCTCCTCCTCCTTTCTCTAATTTCTCTACAAAACTAGTTCCACCAGACCAATGCATAACCTTTGAATTCATATGAGACCATCCTGACCTTCTCATAGTTAAGATAATCAAAGCATGCTAACACCTGATCTACCTTCATTTCCAAGTCCAGGTAGGACTCCACATCTCCATCTCTTGCAAAGAAGGGATGTGGCATTTGAGAGCACCCATTAGAGCTCTCTTGGGAACCTCTCTCTCTTCTTTATGAGGTGATTAAAAGTACCTCCTCCTTTCATGACAAGGTTCCTCATATCTCCTCTACCACCTCTCTTTTTGAGACTCCTCCTTGTGTCTCCTTTCTCTATATGATTCCTCCTCTCACCTTCTCTTTCTTCTATCTCTCTACTCCCTTTTTCTATTCTGCCTTACACTCTTCATGCTATGGCGTGAGCTCTGAGGATCCTTAGACTTCTCCTTTAGAGTCCCAATTTTGCTGCTTTTCTCTCTCATGTACGAATGAGGCATATTTCTCCTTCATGTTAAGTGTCTCCACCTTTCTATGGACATCACTATATCAACTGTGACAGCATCTAGTCCTCCTCCCAGCTTAGCCAACTACTCCTCTAGTCTGGCCATTTGCTTCATCATATACTTGGATTTGGGAGAGTAATTGTTAATCTCATCACTACTACTGCCAGCCATGTTACACCTATTATTTAACTACAATTTCTCAAAGAAAAAGTTAGTAAAAAAAGAGAAAATCTCACCACTTCTATACACGTTTAAGCCTTCAAATCAAGATAACTCTTAGGAAATAAAAGGAAATGAAAACTCAAATACAAAACTAAAGAAGCCAATGAAGACAAGCGAAAAACACAAAAGAAAAGAAAGCTACTCAAATCAGGAATAACAATTAAGACAATACGAAGACACTGAGTTAGCATGCTATCAAATTTTCAAAAAAAAAAAAGGAATAAAATTTTCTTCATCCAAAAAGGTGTCCAAACATTATGTTTGTGCAGGTCAATGGACGATTGTACAAGTAAATGAACAACCATAAAATTGTACAAGTCAACAACATGAAAAAAAAAAAAACAATTAGGAAAAATAACAGAAAACTATTTTTAAGCACGTGTGTATTGTCTATGGATCTATAACTAACTCTCTGTTATGCTTTTTTTTTAACTTTGTTTTCCTCGTGCTCTATTTTTGCACCACTAAATTTCACCTTCGATCTAGCATATCTCACTCAATGTATTTCAATTTTTTTGATCCAACTCTTTTTTTAAACAATTACCATAAATCTTTTACGCAAATCGCAATAAATTTCTCAATCAAGTATTTCATCAAATCAGGAGTGAAAAACTCAATCACAAAGCTCTATTTTTCTTAGATTTTTTTAATTGAACCACGAAAGTGAAATTTCATCAAGAAATTTGACAATTAAACTGATTAAAACTTGAATTGCATCAATTAGATGATAGATAATATCTAGGTAAGCAAAAGTTAAGCTAAAATTTCAAAACCCAACATGAATTGAAGATAGATTATGCATCTGAGTAGATTACCTCTTGAGGTGAGTTTGAAGGATGCATAATTATGAAGAACACGCTTCAAGTGCACACATTGTGAAATGGATTTGCGAATTGCTATTTGATAAAAATCATATACTAGAGCTCGTGAGCTCTTATTCCACGTTATGCGATCTGGATTCCCAAACTTAGGATTTGGATAACTCTTGATTGTAATCACTCTCGTAGATCATCTTACTCTATTTGGATCCTCTACACTTCACAAATACCATGATTAGAACTGAAATTGAACAAAATTTTAGGATTTTTGAAATATCAGAGTAAAGTAAATCATGGAAAATTAAGATAGGATAAAAGAAACTGAAGTAGAATAATGGAAAAAGTTAAGAGATGACTTACCACTGATTTTCAAGGGAAAATCACATAAGAGAATCAAAATCCGCCACAAGCCTCATGGAGAACTTGATGAGAATAAAGTATTCTAGTTCAAGAATAAATGATAATTACTCTCTCAATTGTAGAAACCCAAATATCATTTAAGTTTGAGTCAAAATTGATACAATGCACCTAAGTGCAGCACTTTATACAAGAGAAGGTGCGCCAAGTATTTAAACTAAGCTAATTAAGCCTTAGGCCACGAGTCATATGTCAAACTCCTGCGAATCCAACTAGCAAGACCCTCTTAAGGTTGTTTGTCCAAAGACGAGAAGAGTTCATAGGAATGTCCAAAGGCCTCAACATCCAAATGCGTCAACCAAAAGAGTCGTCCAAAAGGCACCCTTGTCCAAAGGCTTCACAAAACCTCCAAGAGGCTCCATATGTCACATTGAGCCCTTCGATCAAATGGAGTGTCCAAAAACACGAAGTTCATCCATAGAGGCTATGAATGTCCTTAAGGCGTCATGCATCCAAAGAGTTTTACAGGGCCTATTATCTATTACAAGCTACATAAACATCTATAAGAGGACAATACAAATAAAGTGGATCCTACTTTAGACACCCTTGCCCTCTATGGAGGTTCATGCTCCTTTGTACTTCAGCCTCTAGCTTCTTTAGTGTGCCTCTAGTTAGGGGTCCTTGAAAGCTCTCCCATGTAGTTCATGCCTAGTCCTTTTGTGAGTCTTCTTAGTCTCCTCAATATATCACTAATTTGTGTTGGTTGTAAATGAGTAGCCTAGCCCTAACGAGCTAAGGGCCACCCTCATCCCAATCTTGTGACAAGAGAAACTAATAAAATGGCTATGTCACATGCATCACGTATTGAAATGGTTGTGGAGGAAAGTAGATACAAGTCAAAGTCACTAGACTTACTAGAACTACTCGATATGGAAATCCCAATTATTATGCTTGATCCTACAAGTTGGGGTGTACAATGCAGGTTGAGTAGATATTGACATGCTACCAAAGGATTTAATGCTAGATGGTATGACTAACCAATAATGGTTGAGGAGAACTACCCTAGCCTACTATTCCGATTATGATGGTACCACATGCAAACAAAGTTAAAAGATAAGGTGCATCTTTATCATGGCATTCTGATTATATCTTGTGCATGCCTTTGTTGTAATATATTGTATATGTAGTTTTTTGTTGTCTACCTAGCCTTATCAAAGTACTCTTACATAGCAGTAATACATATTCTCACTCCTACGTATTTGCATGTATATTTGCATTGGACTCCACTTACAATAAACAATAAACAAAAACATCTCAACCTTTGAGATCTGGCCCAACATCATTACTTGCAAGTGACATTAAGCCCAAACACACAAATACAATTGAATGGGAATACACCTCACTACTATGCAAGAGTACCTCCACAAGACCGATTAAACCACATAACATATACAATATATAACAATAAAGGCTCACTCATAGGTAGTACAAGATATTATCATAATGTGTATGACATGATAGAAATGCATCATATCTTCTAGCTTCATATGCATGTGGCACCATCACAATCAAAATAATAAGTTGGGGTAATTCTCCTTGACCATTATTGGTTTGTCACACCATCTAGCATAAAATCCTCTAATATCACGTTAGGATCTACTCAACTTGCATTGTATGGCTTGCCTCGTGGGATCAAACACGACAATTAGGGATTCCATATCGAGTAATCCTCAATAGGTCAAGTGACCTTACCACTTGGCTCATATCTACTTTCCTTCAAAATTGTTTCATTACATGATGCATGTCATATAATCATTTTCTTAGTTTCTCTTGTCACAAGATTAGGCCAATAAGGGTTGTCCTCACCTCTCTAGGGCTAGGCAACTCATCTACAACCCACAAAAATCACTGAGCATCATCCTTGCCCCTCAAAGGCCTAGGTAGGTCACTTGAGAAGTGTCATCAAGCTCAATATCGCCACACTAGGACTAATTCACTTGTCGTGATGCATACAACTCCTTAATTGTATTTTTATGTTTGTTTCAATGCACTATATGCACAAGTCTCAATCCATAATAGTGGAATAGTACATACAATAATCTCAACATTTTAGCACCAAAGCAAATAAAATTATCACTTATTTACACAAAATAAAAACAATGAACACATTGTACTACATTGCCTCACTGAGTACGAGTGTGCTTAACTGGGCATGGGCGTGGTTGTCACTCTACGACCCACAAACTTATACATTTTCACCCTAAATGTATATTCGGGGGAACTTAGTGATTCTTCTATGTTTCTTCATCAAAATACAGATATAATCTTTTCATACAAATTCATCCAAGTTTCCCTATTTTCCCTAAAACATGTTTGACTCTAAATCACTAATAAGAAATAAAGACAACAATAAATGCTTCCCAATCAAAGGAGTTCAACCTCCCCCTTTAGAGACCACCAAGAACACACATTTATCAATATAGTGGAGTAGGGGATAATAACCTAATTTAGGGGTTTGATCCTATAATCTTAACTTTAAAAAAATACAAACACTTGGGTCCTAGGGATGAACCCTCTATCCATAATCTTAACTTTTAAGAATGACAATATTTCACTCAATTACTCAAACATTATCCCTCCAAGATATGTGAGCATCACATATCAGACTTACACTAATCCAAGGGTTTGATCCCACAATCTTAACTTTCAAAACATGCAAAACATCAGGGCCCTAGAGACAAACTTACTGCCCACAATGTATACTGACACCCCACAATGAGATAATTTCACTCCCTATCTTACCTGGAATATCCAATCCAAGCAAAGACTTTGTTCCTTATAGTCATCATCCTCTATCCTCTATTGCAGCAACACAAGAAGGTTTAGAACAAGTGTTTTTGGTGCGTTAAGGTTGTGTTAGCTCCCCCTTTTCATAGCCCCAGAATAGGCCATGTTAGATTATTAAAAATCTATAATTTAAAATGGACTCTAAAAATTACAACAACAAAAAATATGCGAACTTCCTTTTCATTAGTTGAAGGATCTTGATGTATTACATGACATTATTTGAAACTTATAGGGATTATTTAAAAATTAAACATATAAATATCTTTATTAATTATAATGTGCAACAAAATCTAAATTTTTCATTCTTTCTCTCTCTAGTTTAACATTAGCAACAACCAAAAAAAAAAGGCAAACTTAGTATTCTAGTTCTTTTACTTATGGATAAATGGTATGTTATAGATAATCATGGTTTTTATTTAAAATTAATATAAAATCAAAAATAAAATCTAAGACCACAAAGTCTAAGCTTCTTAAAGAAGTCATCTCTCACTTTCACTTTCTCTTTGTCTTCACCCACCAACATACACATACACCTTATTTCTCTAATCTTTTCAAAATTCCATCAATCTCCATCCCAAATTCAAGGAGCTTTGAAGCAAACTTCATCTCATCCACCATTGAAGCATTAGGAAACATTGATTGAAGCAACTAGCATATTTTTCTCTATTATTTGTCATAGGTATTGTTGGTAAGGAGAAGTGATTTATTTTTTTATGATTGTTTATGAATTAGGTTTAAGGCATGAGGGATGCCCCTTTAATCCTTTTGGTTTTCTCTTAATCATGTTTATGTGTGGGTGCTTGAAAAAAAATATGATTTAATTGCTCTTGATGATGTTATTCCATTTTGAATTAGTAAATTGCCTCTTGAATAATGTTGCTGCCCATTGTTAGAATACTAAAACATAAAGAGGGAGGTTAAATTATGCCTTAAATGATTTTAAAAAATATTTTTTAAAACAGTAAAAGCATATAGTTTCTTAAGAATAACTCTTAATGAAATATCTTTCTCTTTTAGTCTTGACTTTAATTAGGAAAACAAGTAAATAAATAAGGGAAAGAGATAACCACATAGGGGTTTGTATATAGGTTCATCTTAACCCATCAAAATTCTCACTATAATAAATTCTTCGTTACAAATATTCTTTTCACAAGTCATTTCAAAATAAACCTAGTATTTTTTACACTTTCTTCTCCAAGCAAGCAAACCTAAGCATTCTTTGTTACAAAGAATCTTTTAGGCTTCCACCATTTTACAAGAGAAAATGCTTGGGGTATAGCTCATTGACTTATACATATTAAAAACGGATAAACAATAAAGATCAAGTCTTTAGAATTTGAAACCATATTAGAACTTAGAGAATACAATGAAAACTTTAAATTACAATTGGGCAGTAATTTCAACACATCTAGTTCTTCCATGTCCTTGTATATACAGGTTTCATAAAAAAATTTTATTCAGAGATAACTTTAAACCTTCAAATTTTTAGTCTTCACTTTAGCTTGAGGTGAATGTAGAGGAATATAATGCAACATTAATTGTTTTTAACCAACTAGTTACACTAATAAGATAAAACATCATGCTTATCTTTCTTTTCTCTTACCATTGTTGTTCAACTTAGAAAAAAATAATTTTATCTCTGAAAAGGTATCATGCTATTCTCTGTAGGGTAGGTAGGCTTTTTTTTAGATGACAATATACTTGATCACTTTGAATTTGATGATCTTCCTTGATATGCTTGATTAATTTCAATCATTTAGACATATGTGCACATGTACAAATAGTGATAGACACAATCATTAAGTTATACAATGCATCTTGCCTATTCATCCAGTAAGACAATTGTACCGTCTATCTATACTAAGCGTTCTATATATGAAAATCGTCTATATATACTAAAATTGTTATATATATAAAATAGGATTATCTTTTTTAATTTGTTTATTAATTAACTCAAAACATTTACGGGATTAACAATCATGGATGGAATGATATTTCAAAGAATGATTATACTTGTTTTGCGATTAAAAGAAAATTGAAGGATTTATTTGATTAGTTATAATATGACTTGTTGAATCAATGTATATGTTTATGTGAATAAAAAAATTGAAAAATTACTTGGACTTAGCATGGATGATTCCAGAATTTTTGGAGTGAAGAAGAGATTGGAGAAATTTCTAACTTCTTGCATGTATGATGAATTAAGGATGATTTAGTATGCTTCAATGAATGAAAAGTTTTAAAATTTGTTTGGTTTGTGTTGATGGAGGCCATCACTTCGTTGAGTTAAAAATGAAACTTTTATATTTAATTCTACGTTATTATGGATTAAAATGTAGGTGTCGCAACCGAGACATAATAGGACGAGGAAAATAAAATAAAAATAAAGGAGTTTTCACCAATATTTTTCTTGAAAAATATTGAGAAAACCTTTTAAAAAGAATGGATATTGAAAATTAAATTTGGATTTGGAAGTCGATTAATGTAAGAAATTGTCAAGATTCTACGATGTATATTCTAAGACAGTTTACCTCTAATTAATTATATAACAATTTATAATATTTAGCTCACCCTAAGATTAATTGAAAAAAGAAACTATGACAAAGATTGATTTTATTTATTTAATATGTGTATTTTTTTATGAAGACTGATTTTATTAATATCATTATTATGAAAAAGGTAATATACTATTATTTTGTCTTTTACCTCAACGAAATTTTGACATACTCTTACATATTTCTGAGTGCAATAGAGAATTAGAGTTACATCTTTTTTTTGGGTAAAAAATATGTATGTTTGATATTTTTTATTTTATATTTTTATTAAATATAGGATTTGAACTATTACCGCTCTTACGTCCTAAAATATAAGATTGACAAAGGTATATACTCGATTCAATCCCTTAATGCTTTTAATTTTGGATTTGACATTTTTTTTATTTTTGTAAAGATTCAATTTGTTTAATTTTTTTTTAAATGAAAGTTTTAATTTGTCAAATTGTTACAATTCTCAAAGGATTAAAAAAAAGTCACATCCAATTAATCATTTTCTCTATTAAAATTTTATTGTAATTGTAATGTTTTTATTATTTTATGAAGCTTAATTTTAATTAAAATTAATAGTCATAAAATATTTTAGAAAAGATGTTAAGATTATTAAATTGTCATAATTTGTGTTATAAATTTATAAGATTAAGAGAATGTTACATCTAATTAATCTTATTTTTTTATTAAAAATTCATTATAATTTAAAAAGAATTTTAGGATTACCAAGTTGTCACAACTTATGTCTTAAAATTTATGAAATTAAGAAGATGTCATATTCAATTATCCATTTTTAAGGTTTTTATGTAGAAGGCTTTAACACTAACAGGGTGTACAACCAAATCAACTATCATCGTCTCTTTAAGACTTTAACAATACTCAAACAAAAAGCATATCCCAAATAGTTATTACTAAGCATTTATTTAAAAATAGTTAATTTAGGAATTAAGTTAACTAAAAAGAAAATTAATTTTGTTGCTATTGATAAGAAAATTCATTTTAATTAAATTCATGTATTTAGTTAATTTAATTTAATGTTACCTAGACAATCAAATTTTCACAAAAATGGTCAAAATATAGTCAAACTACCATTTGATTTTATTTAAGAAAATGTTTTATTTAAGAACGTTTTAAAAAAAAGTATTTTAGTTAAAAGCTTACGAGATTAAAGACCTTATCATTTAAATGACTTATTGAACATGGTTTATAATTTGTGTTAGAGGCGTATATATATTGAAACCACATTATAAACCATATACATATAAAAAGAATGGATCAAAGCTATCCAGAGGCCTCATCTCGTCCAAGCACAACATATGAATAAAATTTTTTAAAAAATAAACAAATGCATCAAAATCATGTACAAATAATAATCAACAAAAAGCTAAATCCATGCACAAGAAAGAGAAGATAAATCCACGCCCCAACACTGTAACAATATTGAAAAAGGAAAAAGAAAAAAAACATGGTTAACAGAAGTCCCACTACTATCAATAAGATGATAAAGCCTCATTGCAATAGTCCTTCATCATTTACTCACCTCGTTGACAAATTCACTACAATAAATAAGTGCATGGTGTTGTAGCATAGTAGCCTATTGCTAGTTTCGTTGGTTGCTTTTCTCTATTTGATGGTGCCTCAGTCCGATCGTGGTAACACAATGATGGTTCTAACAAACAGGAGACTTGGTTTTGGTTTGATAGCTTGGTGTGCTTTAATAGAGAACCAAAAGAGGTTTTCATGATTTCTTATGAGATATCCATATGAAAGGAAAAAGAGAAGAGGGTGGCAAATGTGTGAAAATATAAGTCAGAGGTTCTGTTATTGAGAGAAGAAAATAGGTGTTAAACCCTCAAAAGGGTTTTTAAGTTGAAAAATAAATTAATAAAGATTATCATGTTTTTATAAAGAATATTTTGTAAAATGAGTATAACATGATTTTATGCTTTGTTTGTAATAAACAATGTTTGTCTCGCTTTTCATATAGCATCATCTGTCTATATTAAAAATTGATTTTGATTAACAAATGATAGAATGTCCTAAAATGCAGCATTTTGTTTAATGAAATACATATATGTATAAATAGAATATTCATACGTTGATAAGTGTTTCAGGACGTATCTTTTTAGAAGTATTCAGAAAAATTTTACATCAAGTCATATTCTCTAACAACTTTGAGCAACATGTCTTCTGATGAAAAGTGGAGTCAGAAGAGCACGACTACTCTAGTTAAAATAGAGATAAGTTCACCGCTTTATCATATCAAGAGTGATGAGTTGATGAAAGATATTTAATGCAAGTATTAAATGATCCAATGTCTCTATAGACTCAAAAAGCTTTTTGAAACTTCAAGGAAAGAACTCTAAAGATCCTCAACGGCTAAATCTTTCAAGAATTTATATATATACCCTAATGATAAAGAGACAAAACAAACAACACACGTAACAAGTGAACAAGAGACAACAAAGTGTAAAATTGGTGTATATTTCATAAGCACTTTGTTGTTAAGTCAAGCTTTCTACTTTAAAGTCTTAAAACTCACTCAATATAAAAGTAAGTCTAATAGATGATAGAAGTCACCCCTTTCTTGAAAACCTTATCTGTGTAGTGTGTAAAGCCTAAAGAGACTTATTGTAAAGAATACATGAGATTTCTTGAAGAGGCAATTGAAAGTCTACTCGGGTTATTTTTTGGAGAGACAATTGAAAGACTACTTGAGTATAAACCTAGATTGACTTAAGAATGGATCATTTGTAAGCATAAAACCTTTTGTTTATAGTGGAAAGCTTGATAGTTAAGTCAAGGATTGGAAGTAGTCTTTTAATAGATAAACCAGTATAAAATCTTGAGTGGTTATCTCTTCCCTATCTCTCTTTATTATATCGTTTTTATCCTTATTCGAAAGTTTTTTAATAAATTCTGAAACTAAGTTTTTGGTATTGTCTGACTACGATAGAAGAAAACTTTTTATAAAAGAAAAAAAATTGCAAAAATAAATTTACGAACACAATCAATCATTCCCCTTCTTGTGTTCATTTGATCTAACAATAGGAAATGTGGTTGAGCTTGAAGTTGGTGAGTTATTTTGAGCTGAAGACAATGACTTGGTTTGATCATATTGTTGGAGGTGGCACAAGGTATTAGGTGATGTTTCATAGAGGCTTGAAGACAAAGGTCATCATAATGTTTATGTGATGCTCAATGATAGTGTAGAGAGAGTTTAACATAACGAGAGAATCCCCCCCCCGCATCACATGAATCCTTTTCACCAATTTGAAAGCCCTATGGTTCATAGGAGTGTAGACCATATCCACAAATATGGCTAAAAAGTTTTTCTTTCAAGTGACTTATGCATGTCATGCATAAGTAAATAAAATCTACAAAGTCAGATTTTTGTTATTATTATTTGTATTTTCATTTTATTTTTTTAACTTTGTTATTAACAAAAAGGTTAAGACAAATTATGAATCTAAATAAATCTCAATAAATTTTATTTATTTATTTTCTCTTTTTTAGAAAATAACTATTTATTTGGACAAATAGGTGTCATAGTAGATATATTTGATCAAAATAAAAGTTGATTTGTATAGTAAGTAAATGGAAGTCTAGAAATCTTTGTTTATTTGAAAGTTCTACTTGGTTTAGTGAATTTAAGATATTAGAAAGAAGTTGTATACTTACATGTAATCTAGTCTAGAAAGTAAGGATTTAAGTGATAGACAAACTACTTTAAATGATAGATTAAATTGGTTATGTGATTAGTTAGTAGTGAATCTTAGACTAGAAAATGTGAATCGTGATCGTTGTTGCCAATAACATCCTAAAGTATGATTTCTCGATTTTTTTTTTTTTTTTTGCTAGTTCCTTGTATCCCAACTCAGTCCACAAGTAATCTTCACCTAAGAAAAAAGAATACAACCTAATGCAATAAAGTCCTAAACAAGATAAATGAAGCAAATAATGATGGAATAAAGCCTAAAACTAGCATAAAATATATACAAAACAACTAAAAGTAATATGTAAAATGTTATAAAATGCAAAACATCAAGAAATTACTATTTAATTAATAAAAATGAATACGATGATGGAGGTATATTCTACTTTACTTCTTTTAAAAAATTTCAATTTTATTATTCATATCTAATTTTTCAGTTTACTAAATATAAGTGGATTGTTACTTAGTAACACTACTCAACATTTGCATATTAATAAATATTGTTGGTTGGTTGGTAAAGTTAATAAACATGCTTATAAGTTTTTATTTTTATTTTTTAGATGAGTTATTATTAATTGAATATTTCATTAATTAGCTTCGGCTCCAAAAAATTGATTTAGGTGATCTTAATGTCTATGAAAAGTTAAAGAAAGCTCTACATTTCTCATGAATAGGTTGTAATCTTATTCGACTTGAATCATAAAAGAATTTGGACATGAAATTGGAGACGTTATTTTATCCTCACATCCCAACATAGGTGAAAAGTTTTGACCATATTTTAAGTTGTAGGAATTGAATGACATGAATCTAGTGCCTAAATTTAAGAAAAAAAATATATCTATCGCTTTCACATAATGAATTCCATCAAAAAATTGACAATTAAGATGAAAATCTCGATAGTCCACCAAAACGTGCTAGAAACTTAAATTGCTCAATTGAAGTTCCTAAAGTTACATAGAAGAAAGATTATGATGAGAAAATAAAGAAGCCCAAGACACAACTCTTAAAGAAAGTGTTCAAGCATGTATTCCACTTCCTTTCTTTTAAGAAAAAAAGGGAAAAGATATGGATTTTAAAGGTGGAGATAAAAAGAAAAATCATATTTGACGGGTAATCTATCTACCGCTTTCACATAACGAATTTCATAAAAAAAATGACAATTAAGATGGAAATCTCAATAGTTCACCAAAAGATGCTAGAAACTTAAATTGCTCCCTTGAAGTTCCTACAGTTACATAGAAGAAAGATTATGATGAGCAAATAAAGAAGCACAAGACACAACTCTTAAAGAAAGTGTTCAAGTATGTATTCCACTTCCTTTCTTATAAGAATAAAAGGGAAAAGATATGGATTTTAAAGGTGGAGATAAAAAGAAAAATCATACTCCACGGATAGGACCTAAATCATTCCTCTCACTACTTAAGTATGACCTTTTTGGACCTTGTTGTATTTTTTATACCATTTGAACTTAAACTAAGAGGAAACTTATATAATGGTCCTTGAAGTTAGGATATACACACCTCATTTTGTAATTATTTTTTTCTTAACCTACTTTTTTCTTAAATTATTACATTGTGAACAATGTAATTATTTAAGTTTGAGATTGTTAGGGTCTTACATTGCATATTTTTTATTTACATTTTAAGATCCATTATTAAGATATATTTGCATGATACGTTTGTTTACTCTATTTCTATTAACAATTTCTATTTGTTAATAGGATGTTTATTTGCATTTCATTTCCATTAAATCATTGGATGGCCTATCAAACTTAAGATTTTGCTTGTCTATTGATTTGTATTTCTTATGTGTTAAATTAGGAATTCAACTTGTATGATGTCTTATAATATAACCATTGAATATATATGGTTTTTTAACAATTGATAATTAGCATGGTTTCTCCTTATTGTTTGCACAAATTGAAACTTCTAAATGTGATATTAGAGCCTTTATAAGGGATATTCCATACGTAAATCATTACCCATTTCTTATTGATTGAGTGTGATTTTCTCTTAACTCTGCTTTCTATAACTTGACTTGAAACACTTTTGAGGCTATTAAAATCTAGTTGCATAGTTGAATATGAACAAGGCACATTAGGCATTTTTCAAGTACTAAAGCTAGATTTGAAATACTCTGTAGTTGTCATCTTTGAGCTATTTGATATATATAGTTCTTCTTGATATCCCTATTTTTAAATTAAATTTAATACTTAGTGATTCTTTTTAGAGTATTAATGATACAAATGTGTGACTTGTATTGAAAATTCCCTAGGATATGGAAAAAATCTAAAAAAGAAAAAAAAATTGTGGGCAAAGAAAGAAATTGTGTGGATATGATATTTTTATTACTTAACAACAACTATTCACTTGCAAGTTTCCTACATTATTTCTTGAATTTCTTTAGAACCTACATATATCAAACATAACATAATAAACAATGAAAAGTTGATAAGTTAAAAAATTATTAGCAATTCATAAGATATTTGAATAAAGAATTCATAATGTTATATGTTTTCTCTACACTTCATCACCAACTTCTAACATACATAAAATCCTCTAAAGTAGTAAAACGAAGTCGATTGTGATGAGGACTTAACATCTAACCACTAATACTAAATGTATAATAAAAAAAACTACAATAGATATTGGAATAACTAATACATCCTCTGTAATTGTTAGTAGTGCTTAAGACTTCACCCAATTCAATTTCCACCACACTAAGATATCAAAATACAAAGCTATTGGTAATATATCCTCCTCAAAGTTATGATCCAACGCTATTTTCATAGTTGAAGTTCTAGTCATTTTCTTTCAAACAATGAACAAATCATAATCACTCATTGCATCATCACCAACATTACCCACATAAAATGATGGAGATCCATTAGTAAAAGTCTTGATTCAATTTTATTTAATAACCTAAAACTAAATTATAACATAATTATCGAATCTTATTAAGTTATGTAAAAGAATCAAGCTCATACAAATTGTTGTAATAAAATTCAAGCAACTCCATTTTGTTTCTCTGATATAAAACTATAGTCATTTCCATTTATATCATGAATGACACTTTAATAACTTCCAATTTTCATTAACATCTTTTGTTTGATATTTTAAATCACTTGATCTCACAAATCTTAAGAGAATAAATGATAACAATTGGATATTTGGTGCTAGAAATCAATTAAGTAATATTATTAAACAATCCCATCCTCCCACAAAACATTCTTCACAAATTCTCATTGTGAATTAGTCGGTAAACAAGAGAGTCTCACGTTGTTTTAACCGAAAAACACATCCTTATAAGATGTAGCAATAGCAAGCATCTTGTAAGTTGAACTTCAACTAGGTGGACAATCTAAAATTAGCTTTTTGATGCAAGTGATTGAAATTGTCTAGAAGTCTTCTCAAATTTTTCATCCTTTTAAGTGTTATAATCTAATATGTTACACTATCCTAAATTCTATCCACCTTATTTTTCACAATTCCTAACCTCTTTTTTACAATCAAATTTAGGATATGTGCACAACAAAGTGGTATCTAAAGACCCATATATATCCTAGAGATTAATATTTATACTAGAGAGGCATTTCCCTCTAGTTAGACACATAAAGTCCTAAGAATGGACAGGATAGCTAGATAAAAGAATGACTATTTATAAATGTTAGAGATACCTCACTCTTGAGTTCGAATCTTGGGTGTGTTGTTGTGTTAAATATTTAAAGAAAGATTGTTGAAAGATACTTGCGGTTATGTACAAAAGATAAAAGAGATACCTCATTCTCTAGTTTAATTTAATCGTATAGCAAATTTTTATCTCACATACAATCCATTTTAATATATTTTCTTAAGCATCAATTTATCGTACTTGAACCAAAAGTTGCTAGCACGAGTGGTTCAGTGCTTATGTTCTTTAATCAAGGATTAGGATTTGATCCCTAACTTGGGCATTGAATCACAATTGGAAGTATCACCTTATCCTCTAAATGGATAACCTAGTAGGAGGGAGGGTGGGCGGGAGAGTACCTTCTAACTTACCAAAAATAAAACTTATCATACTTGTTAGCAACAAAGAATTATAATTGTACCATTAATTACATGCATGTTACATTATATACAAACATCAAATACAATCCTCAAATGCACACATAAAATTTTGCTTCCATCTGCTATCACACTTTATAGCAAATATCTCTATATTCATTTGTTTAAAATCATTTATCACAATCTTTAAGTTATAGGAACTAATTCCCAAATCATGTCAATTTCATGTATGTTGCTTTAAGGTTTATTTCAATCTCTTTTGATCATTGGGGCTTAACCTAATTTAATTTTAATAAGATTCTAAGAAAAATCTTACTTCCTTTCATAAAATTCTTTCATACCATATAACTCATCTAGTTATAGCTCCATATTTCAACATTCATCTAGATGATTGAGTAATGGGTTCATTCACACAAGTCTATGTAATCTATAATGGTTTTTAATAATTTTTCTTAGTTTGTCAATTCATTTTATTCATATGGATTTAAGACTAAAGTCAATAATTTACTATTTTCGTTTATTCTTAATCCAATGTACCCAAATTATGAAGCACTTGTCATTTTTTACCATATTATAACATTATGTTGCCATTTAACTTGTAAGTTTCACCATATTACATTATATAAATTCTACATAACTTGTAAGTTTTATTTACTTTAAGGGCTTGTTCGATGGTTAAGATAGGATATGATATAATAATTATTCGTTCATATTGTAATAAGTTGTTTGGTGGGTGAAATGGCTTTCATGTTGTAAGAAGTTGTTTGGTGTACCAATAAGATATGATATCCTTATCATATTGATATGTGTATATGTAACAACCCGCGACTGGTACAACCTGTAAACTACATTAACACGCAAAAGATTAATTTTATTTAGATCTTGTATTTCTTTGATTGTGAATATGGCATATAAATTTTTCCTTTTCATAATACACGACAACTAGAGAACATAAGCATTTTGAACATGTAACAAAACACCGACGAAACTGAACATGCATCATATATATAAATCTAAACATAATTACAATAGTTTTTGAATTACATAAAGATCTTGTGCCTCTTGGAATGTGTACAAAAGAAAACATAAACATAGATTGAAGATGAGGTCCTAACAAGTTGTCCAACACCAAAATATACATCACAAGAAAGAATGGGGGATACAACCAAAACATGCTACAAGTTGGTCCTTGAGACAAAGAAACAACAAAATCACTATGGCAGCAAAGGTGCAAATGAAGAAGCTCCACCCAGTTCACCAATTCCTAGGGGAATGTTTCTAAAGCAATGAACAAGGACAAGGTGGGAGGAATGGGTAGCTACATATCCATTGAGGTGTTAAATGTGACTATGAACTTTATGATGTCAAATGGTGCATACTCAATGATCACCTCTCCCTCATACTAAACATATTACAGGTCATGGTCAATCCTCCAAGCTCAACTTGGGACCACCAAGGCGTCCCAAAATTGAATGCTAATGGAATCCATATAGACTCGTACCCTCCGTATGTTACAAACGCTCGATTCCCTAGATGGCCTCAACATCTGCTCTTATGAATACATTGTTCGAGGTCATCATAATCGTACATAGATGAAAGAAACATAAGGTAAGCTTATGCAAAAATACTCTTACATCTCAACAACAAAGTGATTAACAAAAAAATCATCATACATGTACACATGACAACAAATCAACACAAATATCATATCCGTTAACAATGAGCCTCAGCTCCCAACAGATATATCCATCCCAACAATTATATATATATATATATATCACTACTCTATGGAGATTTTATAAGCCAAGCAAACATGACCTTACGAATTGAAGAGTGTTTCAATTGAGAAAGGTTATATATAGGTAGTGGCTTACCACGATTTGAAGCTTGCAAAGACTTCAACCTTTTGTGGGGTTTGCCCATCCACCTATCTTGAAGGCTACATAACCCTGCCTCCTCTAATCCAACATTAGTCATGAACCTTACAAAGTCAAGGTGGTCCAATAACTTACATGTCTACTCATCAATAACATCCTCAAATGGACTCAACAACATACAACAACTATGATCACATAATCACCTTCAACTCCTTAAAATTAGATACTGATAACTTGTATCCACTATCCCAACATGGTCATTTTCAAGGCAAGTTGAAATCAACAACAATAGTAACAACGAATGGATCCACTAACCAATTCCTTAAGAGTAAGATCAAAACCATACTCTACAACAACAACATATGTTTTATCCACCATGGGTAGCAACATGAAGATTCACTTAGCAAGTTACTGTAAAGTTTTACCCCATCCTACCTAAACACAATCTTTTACAATAATTAACAAGTCTTTTAGGAACCATTATTAAACAAACAGGATGTAATAAATCAGTTTTCCAACACAATAATATTTTCTCACTGATGCATGATTTGCTTAGCGAGAGCTTAATGAATCCTACCCACAAAAGGATACTTACTCACACTGCATGCTCTCACTTAATGACTGCCTAGCCTCGTTGGGTGAGAGGAGTCATAAAAGCTCCAATTATGTTTTAGTCGCTTAGCGAATGCACCATTTGCCTAGTGAGCCAAGCTATAACAACTTAACTCCTAAGATTTCACACACTTTCACTTAGTGAAGGGTCATTCTCGCGAAGGTAAAGGAACCATGAAGAGCCTCCTCTAATACTCTCCTTTAATTCAACTAGCAAAGGCACCGTGCAAGAAGAGCCATAAAAAGCCCTTTAAACTCTTGCTTAATGAAACGCAAGACTCACCCAAGAAATCTATGTGCTTATAGGTTCTCTTGATCCTCACCTAGCAAGTAGAAAACTTGCCAATAAAATACTCAAAAAACTCACCCAACAAGTAAGTCACTTGCTTAGCGAGCCTTTATATAGTTTAAGTGTGTTTGAGGTCTCACCTAGCAAAAACTAGTTTTCTATAAAACTACCTAGAAAAGAAAGGTCACTTGACGAGAGTTTCCCCTTACTCAGCGAACCTTCAACAGAAACCCAGAAAATAGGGATTCGCTTAGCAAGTGAAGGACTTGCCTCGTGAATGTCTTAAACAATAACATGCAAAATCAACTAAAATCATAGAAACTCAACCAAATCAACATATAAATGCATCAATAGCTCCATAATTACATATTAACACCATCCCAAGGTAAAAATAACAATAAAAAAAACATGCATTAAAAAGTTCATCATCAACTCAACATTTTCATATAAAACTTAACTCATAAAAATGGCTATATACTCCAACAAGTTTATACTCATGCACTTATACACATATAACTACATACAAGACAACATTTTAACCACATATAACTAAGAAAATTCTAAGACAAGCTTCCTTTACTTAGTTGAAGATAAAAGGATGGAAAATTTTTATGAAATGGGGCAAGAACTTGATCAACAAAGGTAGCTCTGAGCTTGATGAGGGAAGGTGACGAAAATACAAAGCAAAGGGGTGAAGGAGGTATGAAAATGATCTTTAACTCAATCATGCAATGACTATATATAAGGTTTAGGGCTTGGGTATAGACCTTTGGGTAATAAGAGTTTCATGGACCATTGGTCCACAAGGTTTCTATATCCTTTAGGTAAAGGAGTTTCTTTGTCTAATGGACTATGAGGGTTTTGTCAAATGATAGCTATGGGGTTTTGGGGGTTTTTCCAAAACTCTGGTTAGTCAGAACTCTACCTTGAAAAATGTATTACTTCATTGAAAAGCATGTTAGTAACACTAGTTCATCAAACCATATTTGGAATGTGCCCAAGACCACAATCATTCGACTCTAAGGTTACTCAACTCAGCTATCTAACTTTCAAGGAAAACTTTGTTATGGTATATGTGCTTTCGGCCAATTTAACCATTTTTGAGATTTTTTTCAACGGCCAATTTAACCATTTTTGAGATTTTTTTCAAGAAACATGCAACACAACTTTTTATTAATTATTTTCTTGGAATTAAATTTAATTACTCTTATAATATACAAAAATGGATATAATATTATTATGCATAATATATATATATATATATATATATATATAATCTTATATAATAAAAATAAATATAATATATATTGAATTTAAAATATATTACTAATTAAATATTAAAAATAAATCCTTATTATTCAAATATTTTCAAAAATATATTTTTTAAAAACATATATATATTCTAATTTTAAGAAAAGTGACCATATAAGTAAAAAATATTTTTTGTATAATTTAGTTAAAATTATTTTTTTATAATTTGTAAAAATTAAAAATTAAATAAAAAGTTACTTCTTAGAAAATATATATATAATTTTAATGAAAGAATAATTTTGCCATTTGAACATAATTTATACCATATTCTAGTTATCATTACCTAATCCTTGTCAAGTACAAGATAGTATAACACATTAATGTTACATGATTAGTTACGTGGTGTTCACCAAACATTAGATAAAATTAAGTTTAGATTTAATTGTATTTTTAATCCCTATAGTTTATCAAATGAGTAATTTTAGTCCTTATAATTTCAATTTCTTAGATCAAATCCTCGTACTTTTAAAATTGATGAAATTTAGTTCAATACTTAATTCAGTACTTAATCCTACATATATACAACTAGACTACTTATCTTTTTTATATATATATATATATATATATATATATATATATATATATATATATATATATATATATATATATATATATATATATATTAGTTATACAATTATTTTTATACACGAGAAAATTTGATTAATCTAATTCTTTAATTATTATATTTACAATAATATCATTTATTTCCTTCAATGGAGAAGAAAAGTTGTGGGACCCCGAATTCATCTGGGTCGGGCGAAGAACCGTTGACTTTGTCCAAGACACATCCACTAATACACTATCCTCCCACCAAGTCCGCAACAACCCGTGTAAAGGAAGGGAATATGGATATCGTGGAACCAAGATGCCACGAGATACTTGGGGACGTTACAAAACCCATGATATCTGGAGAGAGAATCATCAGATTATGGGGATAACCAACACAAACCAGTCACGAAACCTATAAAAGGCCTCGAGACGAAAAGAAAGGGAGAGGAGAAGTGAAGAGAGAAAGGACCCTCTAAGGACTAGGAGAAAACAAGCAAAATAGCCAAAGAGAAGCAGAGAAGAAAGGTCAACACCAAACTTCCGGCTACCGGGTTAGTAAAAGAACTCATGAACATGCCCAGAGAATAACACCTTAAGAAACCTTTTCTGGCATCTAGCTTTAGACCGAAGTTGCCTCCCCTCCATCACGGCCTCCTTCCTTCCCAGAGCCCAACCACTATGGTCGAGGCTATCTCGGCCTTCCTCCTTCCTTCCCAAAGCCCTGCCACTAGGGCTGAGTCTATCTCAGTCTTCCTCCTTCCTTCCAAGAGCCCCGCCACTAGGGTCGAGTCTATCTCAGCCTTCTTCCTTCTTAGAACCCTGCCACTAGGACCGAGTTTATCTCAACCTCCTCCCCTTTCCAACATCTTGTCACTAGGGCCAGCTCTGTCTCGACCCCATCCCAATCCAACACCCTATCGTTAGGGTCGAATGGGTATCGGCCTCTTCCCCCTCTAATACCCTTTTACATTAGGGTCAAGTCTATCTCGGCCTCCACTTGGGCTGGTCGCAACGAACCGACCTCGCCCTTTTCGAACCCAATAACCCAATAGTCAGCCAGAACTACGAAGACTTTAACTCCTCCAATCATGGAGGAACATAGGCACAGGAAGCACACTCTTGCCAAGTCAGGAACCCTACAAAAACCCAAAATTCCCTAATCCTATACTGCTCATTAATGTGCTCACCCTTAGGGAAGTATGACCAAAGCCCAAGTGTTGTCCTCGCTCCCCTCAGCCAGTTAAGGGTAATTATCAGGTGATAGGCGTGTTGGGACATCCTATGTTCCTAGTGCGTAACCGACTTTCCCATTAGGTTTCTTGGCATTCTCCAAAATGCCCAGTGTCGACTCCAACAGAGCAACCAAGTCGGTTTCGGCAGCCAGATGGTCTAGATGACCCCAGCTCGGCCTGTTTCAGTCTCCCCTCGAGACGAGACAGGTGTGAGGCCCTAAAGGTCACAATTTAGGTTGTGACAGATGGCGACTCCACTAGGGAGATAAATTTGAGAGTTGAGCCCTATCAAACTAGCTGCACGGAGGAATCTGACTCATGTGTGGGGTTACACCTTTTTGAGTATTGCTAGTATCTTTTAATTTGTATGTCATGTTTTTTGTTTACTGTATATGCTGCTTGTGAACCTTAGGATAGAGGATTTAATGTTGCTACTCTGATATGGTAACCAGGGGTATTTTCTTTGTGACCATACTAAAGAGAGGGGTCCTATTCCCGGGCCTATGTGTATAGGGAGTGAGGGATGTGTAGCGGTCATATTGGAGGAAATCTCTATAATGGTGACCACAATAATCCCATCTACAACTGACCGCCTTCAAGGACGACCATACTCTAGGATTCATTCCTGTTTGTGGTAGAGTTCTGAAGGAGGTCCATAGCCCTAAAGGCCTATTGGTAAGGAATCTTAGAAACTATAGAAAGGAACCCATAGCTGATCCAACTACCCAAAAAGGTGTACCCCTTGGACCAGCTGATAACACGCAGGCAGGGTAGGAATCCGAGATAGAATCGGCCAAGAAACACCTGAAACTGTCCACCTGATAGGATAGGAATCCAAGATGGAGTTGGCTAGGAGATACAGGAAAACGTAACCTCACTTCCTCCATCAAGCATCACATTCACCATGCATCAATGCATATACACAGAAGAAAATTACATGCATTACATCATATTAAGCTAATCATGGAAATTTTACAAGATGGAAATAGGAACTTAATATTGGACTAAGCAACAGCACCTTATTCACGTCAAGCCACTAGACCTCCATTCTCTCTATTATTGGGGCGGTTGCCTGAAAGGACGGTGGTGCAGAACCTTCAAAAGGAAACACGACAACCTTCTAAACATCATAGACGTTGAGTTGCAGCCAGTGGCGTTAGAGGCCTTGGTCCAATACTACGACTTACCCCTGCGGTGTTTCACCTTCAGAAATTTCCAGATAGCCCCTACCTTAGAGGAGTATGAACATCTCCTCAGGCTACCCTGGAAATACACAAGATGGAGGAGCTCCAAGAGGCCCTCAAACAGATGGAGTCCGAACAAGGATCCATGAAAAGGAAATTAGAAGCGGCCCAGATAACACAAGGCTCCATTGAAGAAGAGGCCAGTCTGGAGTGACAACTAAGCAAAAAAAAAACAAGCAAAAGAGCTCGAGCTGAAAAAGAAAACCAAGTGAGAGTAGGCAACTGCCTAAAAGCAGCAGATCAAGAAATGTGCTTCAAAAGGGCTGAGCGTGACCTAGTGGTGGCTGAAGCAAAAAAAACTAAGGGAGGCCATACAAAGCCTCAAGATGAGGGAAGCAGAACTAGAGAGCCAACTCTGCCACCTTCGAGAAAGAGTAAGCCTACTGGAAAAAGAAGGGGCAAGAGCAAGGCTCCATAAAGAGCACTTGGAAGGCCAAAGACGACAAGGTCTGATCAAATTGATCAAGGCACAAGGAAAAGCGGCCGACACAGAATAGCAAGCCCAGACAACCATCTAGGAACTAGAGAAAAATCTAGAAAGCTAGAAGCAAAGATGCCAAGAGATGGATGACACGGCCGAAGAACAAGTACAAGTTGCTGAAAAAGAAGCAGCGTTCTAGAAGGACCGATATGTCAAGTTGGCGTGGCTGGCAAACCAAGCAATAATAGACATCCCCAGAAGCCTTCTGTTGTCGAAGGGATGGTCGATCCCATTAGGACACCATATGAGATATCACAATTTTTAGAACTTTGCATAAGGCTGTATGATGACATGAAAAAACTATCCTCGCCACCTTGAAAGGATATTGTGTGTTATTTTTGAATGAAACGATTTTCCATCTTTCCAAAATAATCCGTGATTAGAATAAAATTCACCATAACAAAAACATGCATCATCCATTCCATTTTTCTAGCATGGCATGCATATCATTTAAATCATTTAACATATATGAAATACTAGGAAAGAGGAACTGATTGTGTCACGTCACCGGTATAACACCCGGTCCAAGACTAAGAGCATGGAGCATGCGATCGAGAATCTCGAACTGTAGAACCTGGATCTAATGGGGGAGATGGAACAAATGAAGGAGCAAATAAAAAAAATATTCGAGCTCCTTGCCCAAGGAGCAACACTAAACGCTGCCGCACTCGCCCAAGGATAGCCTACCTATCCCCCATGTTTCACCCTGCCATACAACAATGTCCACCCTTACGGGATGCCTCCCGGATGGAATGCTAACACCGGTCAACAATCTGCCGTGGAAGGGCATGAACAAGCAGGGATGAATAACTCAGGAATTGGGCCCACTCAGAGCTCAGGGACGGGGCCTACCCCGATACTTGGAGCTGGACCCCAAATCCAACCAGTTGGGATCCACCCCTTGGTGGACCTCAATGGGCAGACGGGACCAGCCCTGGGAACCCAAAAAATAGCCTCTTAGGGAGAGGAAAAGTTAAACCTATAGGAAGAATGCCTGGGGATCATTAAGGGGATAGACAGTCACGGCTTGGACGTCGCCGACCTGTGCTTAGTACCTGACGTGGCACTCCCCGCTGATTTCAAAACACCCAAGTTCGAAAAATACAAGGGGAGCTCTTGCCCTCTCGTACACCTAGCCATGTATTGTAAGAAGATGGCATCCTACATTCACCAGGACAAGATTTTGGTGCACTGCTTTCAGAATAGCCTAACTAGAGCAAATTGAGCTAATACGTGGGTCTGGAGAGAGGACACGTAAAAAATAGAGAGATCTCGCCGAAACCTTCCTCCAATATAAATAAATGAGGACATGGAGCTAGATCGCTCCCGATTCCAGAACTTATCAAAAACAGAATCTGAGGGATTCAAGGAATACGCTCAAAGGTGGCGTGCACTGGCAGCCCAGGTCCAGCCCCCTTTAATAGAGAAAGAGATGATGATTATGTTCATTGATACACTCCCATCCCTTTTTTAAAACAAAGCAGTAAGGAGTGTGGCAACCAGCTTCGTTGATCTAGTGACAGTAGGAGAAAGAATTGAATCAGGCATAAAACGGGAGAAGTTCGCCCAAGCCAACAATAGCATTGGCTTCACCAAGAAGACAGGCCAAGAAAAGAAAAAAGGAGAGGCTAATGCTATCCTACTAGACCCTCACAACCTACAATCAAAGCAACGGTCAATCCCCATATCCCACTCAAATTTTCCTAAACAAACTAGGGTCGCTAACAATATGCATTGACCCGCAGGCTCAACCTAAGGTTGATACGACAAACACCTCAGGAGCCCAAAATGCTCAGCTCGCACAGTAGAGTGGCAGGGGAAGAATAATAACCCCCATTCCCATGACCTACACGACACTTTTCCCCCTCCTGCTCTGAAGTAACTTGATAGCAATATCCTCGCTAAAGCTGGTGGAGCCCCCATACCCTAAGAGTTACAACCCTAATGCAAAATACGACTACCACGGAGGGGCTATCGGACATCCCACCGAAAAATGTTGGGGCCTTAAGCATAAGGTCCAGGACCTCATAGACGGGGGATGGCTGGGATTCCAGGAAAATGAGCCTAACATAAACAACAATCCCCTCCCAACTCGCGGGGGGCAATCCATTAACGCTATAAGTCATGAATACTCGGAGCAGGAATCGGATGGAACCTTAGAACCAGGGAAGATGATTGCGACCCCTCTTGGGTTCGCCAACTCCAAGAAGGATAAATCACGGTAATCGGGCAAGTGGATGACCTTCGCCCAAAACAATTAATTGTACGGCACAACCTAATTCACCAACCCAAGGCGCCCCTGATTATTCAAGTCCCGACCAAGCCGGTCTACTAGGATAATCATGTCGTGCCTTGGCAGTACATCCCGCTAGAGGCCGCACTCGTGGAACCTGGGGAAAGCACCCCCACTAAGGAAATCACTAATATCGCAGAAACAAGAGGGGTGACATGGAGCGGAAGGATATACCCCCCCGAAAGTGAAAGACACAGCGGTGGAAAACATGAAGGACGCTACGATTGGAAAGGAGGCTACCAAATTCCTAAAACTCGTCCAACACAGCAAGTATGAATTGCTTGACCAGATGAACAAAACATCGGCCCGAATCTCACTCCTTTCCCTGCTCATAAACTTAGAAGGCCACCATAATCTACTCCTGAAAATACTAAATAAGGCCCACGTAGCCCAGGACATAACGATAGAAAAATTCGGCAGCATAATAAACAACATTACCGTTGGGAGCCATCTGTCCTTATCTGAGGAAGAAATACCGGCCGAAGGGAGAAGCCATAACCAACCCCTCTACATCGTTGTAAAGTGCGGGGATTATACGATCGCAAGAGTGCTAAATGACAACAGGTATCCCTTAACGTCCTACCAAAATCACATTGGACAAACTATACTTTTCCATCTTATAGCTAAGAATCAGTTCTATGGTAGTAACAGCATTCAACGAATCCAAGAGGGAAGTCATGGGAGAGATCACCCTCCCCATATGCATCGGCCCAGTCACATTCGACATCACCTTCCAGGTCATGGACATTCCACCTCCTAGGCAGACCTTGGATCCATGCGGCAGGAGTAGTTCCTTCCTCCCTTCACCAAAAGGTGAAGTTCATCATAGGGCAATAGCTAATCAGCGTAATGGGAGAGAAGGAGCTAATAATCAACACTCCCATACCCGCCGGATATATTGAAGGAGACAAGGAAGACTTGGAAACCTCCTTTCAATCACTTGAAGTCGCAGGCACAACTGACGCCAAACCAGAGAACCCCAGCCCGTCCAGGGTGGAAATCATGGCAGTCCGGGTACTGATTAAAGGAGGGTATCAACCAGGCAGAGGATTGGGCCCCCATTTGAAAGGTATAGCAACACCCATCTTCATACTGGAGAATGCGGATAAAATTGAACTTGGCTACCAGGGGGCAACATTGAAGGTCAATCTTACAAAAGGTCCCCAAAAACCGCGAACCTAGATCAACCCCCGATGACATCGATCCTCATCCAATACTTTGTTAAAGGAGACATCACAGTAATAGAAGATAAGCCAACGGGCAGACAAGAATGGGTCTATGTCACCAAAGAAGAGCCAACCAACTGCACAGCTAAAGCACTCCCTGACCAGTATTGTTGGAAAAAGTAATTCAATCTTGTAAATGACCTTAACATGCAGACATGAGTATTAATGAAATAGCATGCATTTTCATTTCCATTCATTTTTTGCTCTTCTATTTTCTTTTCCTTTATTTTCCACTCTTATTTCACCTAAGCCTATTAACTTCCATTAAAACATACTTTTTTTTTCTCTTTTTCCAAACCCACTTAAAATAATAAAAACCAACACGAACGAGGAACTCCCACCGGATGATAATGCTATCCTCGAGTGCAAGGACTCTAACCAATTTGACAAATTGGTCAAAGACGGAAATGAGGAAGTCGAAGTCCTAGTCAAAATGGAAAGATGGATAGAACAGGAAAGATCGAAATTTCAACCACTGGTAGAAGACCTCAAAGGCATCAACTTAGGAGATGAAACAAAAAAAAAAGAAGTCTGGGTAGGCAAGCAAATGCCACCAAACTCAAGAATAAGTCTCGTCGAACTCCTGAGGGAGTACGCAGATGTCTTCGCCTAGTCATATCGTGTTATGCCAGGCCTGGATCGCAAAATCATGGAACATAAGTTACCTCTACTCACGGATTCAGCCCCAGTACAACAACAGTTAAGAAGAATGAGGCCAAAAGTAGCGTTGAAAATCAAAGAGGAGGTCGAAAAACAATGGAATGCATGGTTCCTTGCCGTGGCAAACTACCCACAATGGGTGGCAAACATAGTTCTCGTACCCAAGAAGGATAGAAAAGTACGAATGTGCATCGATTACAAAGACTTGAATAAAGCCAGCCCTAAGGACAACTTCCCATTGCCCCACATCGATGTGCTTATAGATAATACTACATAACATGCATTCTTCTTCTTCATGGACGACTTCTCGGGATATAATCAGATCCTGATGTCCCCAAAAGACAGAGAAAAGACAACATTCATCACCTTGTGGGGGACCTTTTGCTACAAGGTAATGCCATTCGAACTAAAGAATGTTGGGGCTACATATCAAAGGGGTATGGTGGCCCTGTTCCATGATATGATGCATAGAGAGATTGAAGTATAGGTGGATGATATGATTGCAAAATTGAAAACACCAGTACATAGAAGACTTGCAAAAGCTATTTGTCAGGCTCCGGAAGTACAAATTAAGGATGAATCCAGCTAAATGCACATTCGGCATAAGGATAGGAAAGTTGCTCGGCTTTGTGGTGAACGAAAGAGGCATAGAGGTAGACCCGGATAAAGTAAAAATCATCAGGGAAATGCCAACCCCGAAAATAGAGTCAAAGATCCGGGGTTTCCTAGGTCGGGTAAACTATATAGCTCGATTCATCTCCCAACTGACCGCCACGTGCAATCCAATATTCAAGCTCCTCTGTAATAAATAGAAACTCGAATGGGATTCAGATTACCAGGAGGCCTTCGAAAAGATCAAACAATACCTAGAGAATCCCCCTGTCCTCGTCCCTACCATGCTAGGAAGCCCCTGATCCTATACTTAATAGTATTGGAAGAATCCATGGGCTGCGTCGTGGGACAACAAGATGCCACAGGAAGAAAGGAGCAAGCCATTTACTACCTCAGCAAAAAGTTCACAGATTTCCAAAAGAGGTACCAGTCACTAGAACGAACTTGCTGAGCTCTAGTCTAGGCGGCAAAACGACGAAGGCAATACATGTTGTCCCATACCACGTGGCTAATAGCCAAGACAGATCCCATCAAGTATATCTACGAGAAACCGGCCCTAGCAGGACGAATAGCACGATGGCAAATGGCTCTGTTAGAATACCATATCATATATGTAAATCAAAAGGTCATCAAAGGAAGCACCCTAGCTGAACATCTGGCCTACCATCCCATAACAAATCACCAACCTCTCCTTCATGAATTCCCAGATGAGCACACCATGACAATGAGCACCGAGCCATAATCGAATGAGTGGACGATGTGGTTCGACGGAGTATCAAACCTTCTAGGAAACGGGATAGGAGTGGTCTTGGCTTCACCAAGGGGCCAATGCTTCCCCTTTTCGGCCAGATTGGGGTTTGATTGCACTAACAACATGGCAGAATATGAAGCCTGCACCATGGGAATTATGATGGCCCTAGAACATCAAGTAAAAAAGCTTAAGGTCTTTGGCGACTCAGCTCTAATCATCTATCAGCTTCACGGGGAATGGGAGACGCGGAACGCCAAGTTAGTCCCTTACCATGATCTTATAAAAGAGATGATTGAATCATTCGATGTGGTTACCTTCCACCACGTCTCCCATGAAAAAAACCAAATGGCTGACAGCCGACGCTCTCGCAACCTTATCAGCCATGGTACAAATAAACGAGGAGCAAGAAATGACTATTCACGTTTGACACCAGCCCTGCATAGTGCACTGTGAGTACCTGAGCAACGAGGTAACAGAAGTAGACTCTAAGCCTTAGTACTTCGACATAAAGAAATACTTGGCAAATGGAGAATATCCAGAAGGAGCATCAAAAAATAGTAAGAGAACGTTAAGAAGGTTATCATCTATCTTCTTCCTAAGTGGAACGATACTGTATAAAAGAAGCTCTGACATGATATTACTTCGGTGTGTTGATCGTCAAGAGGCCAAAAGAATAATATAAGAGGTCCATTAAGGAACCTTCGACACCCATGCAAACGAACATGCCCTAGCTCGAAAAATCTTACGGGTAGGATATTATTGGACCAATATGGAGTCAGATTGCTATCAGCATGTAAGGAGGTGCGTGAAATGCCAAACCTACGTGGACCACATCAACGTAGCACCTTTCACCCTGCACAGCCTAACATCCCCTTGGACCTTTTCCATGTGGGGTATTGATATGATTGGGCCCATCGAGCCCAACGCATCTAATGGACACAGATTCATCCTAGTGGCCATCGACTACTTCACCAAGTCGGTGGAGGCCGCTTTCTATCCTAATGTGACAAGAAGCATAGTGGTAAGATTCATTAAAAGGGATATCATATGTCGCTATAGTCTCCTGGCTTACATCATTACAGACAATGGAACGAACCTAAACAACAAGATGATGAATGAGCTGTGCAAGTAGTTGAATGTGGCTGTAGAGGCGGCAAACAAAAACATCAATAAAATAATACAGAAAATGGTGGTGACATATAAAAATTAGCATGACACGCTACCCTACACGTTACATAGATACTGGACCTCAATTCGAACCTCCAGAGGGGCAACCCCCCTACTCACTGGTATATGGCACGGAAGCAGTCCTCCCAGTCGAACTCGAAATATCTTTCTTGAGAGTCCTAGCTGAAGTGGAATTAGACGAGGCGGAATGGATTCAATAGTGACTTGATCAATTAAACCTGATAGAAGAAAAACGACTGGCGGCCCTATGCCATGGCCAGCTTTATTAGAAAAGGATCAAGAACGTTTTCGACAAAAGAGAAGGACCTCGAGTATTCAAAGAAGGGGACATGGTACTCAAGAAGATATTGCCAAACGTCAAATACCAGAGGGGAATGGGCACCTAAACTACGAAGGACCCTACATAGTAAAGCGTGCTTTCTCCAGAGGGGCCTTAATACTAATTGACGCTAAAGGTCGAGACTTGAAACATCCTGTCAACGCCGATTTAGTCAAAAAGTTCTTCCCTTGAAGTTTCACCAGGGCCAAGACATAATCGCCAAACTCTGAATGATGTGGAGGAGCAGTTAGGGAAATCAAGCACTAGGAGAAGTATTACTAATTTCTAGTCCAAGACATTAGGTCAATGGATCAACCACATGAAGTTTCCTAACAAAAACCCCTTCGGGGGGCGTATTTGTAACGGCACATTACATCAATAAAATGTTGTTTCCTTTTCCTTCTCTTCTCTTTCCTTTTTGTTTACATGCTAATATTCATTAAACTCAACAAGAATAAAGGCATTTTCTAAGGAAATCCTGGGAGTGGAAGTACCTCAATCCTGGTCAGGTGGTTGACACCTAACGAGCCTCCTAAGCTTGGGTTGAACTCCACTGGTTACAATATCCATCGCTAAAACTCCGTAACGGTAGCATGCTTAAAGACACGATGCAAACACCCTTTGCCCCTAAAAAAACAAAAAAAAACAAAACAAAACAAACAAACAAACAAACAAACAAAAAAGGAAAGAAAACAAAAAACATAAAATAAAATAAAATTCAGTCACTCATCATGCACACCAGTCTCCTTCTTGCATACTCTAGAGGCCGACACTACGTCGAATCCCCTAGGTCGACTCTATGCCGAATCTATTTCGGCTAGTTCCACTTCAACCCCCCATGTCGGCTCAGCCCACTCCACTTCGGCTGGTCCTATGTCAAGCCTTCCCGGACCAACTTCATCTCGGACACCTTTGGCCGACTCCGTCTCAAACCCTTAAGACTAGCCCAAGGACTTTTGTAGTCTAAGGTCCAGACCTTAAGGCCCTTGCCTAAATCGGATTTCCCCAAGTTAGTTACCTAAGCTACAACTTAGGCATTACGACTCCATGACAAGGAAGTCACCTAACCTTAAGTTCGTTCTCCCCAAAGGAAGGATTAGTTGTAGTCATACCACGCCCACCACTTAAGTTAATCTTTTAGGTTAGCCTTTGGAACCCAAGGTTAAGGTTTGAATCCCAGTTAGTGGTTCAAGTTTCATACTGGTCTTATCCTTAATGTTTTAACCCTTGATTCAAATATCACAAGTCAATAATTCAAAAATGAAAAAAAGCAATAAAAAACAAAAGCAATGACAAAGAATAAAGACATTGATAAGAAAAGAAGTCAATTCTATTAAATAACATAAAAGCTACAAGGCTATTTTGGTGGAGAGTCCAAGAGGGAAACAAGCTTCCTGTCCTTGACCTCTTTTGTCATATCATAAGGACTTAAGTCAAAATCAGGAGCCAGTAGCACAATTTGCCAAAGGGCCTTATTAAAACCATCTTCGTGCTACTCCATAATGGCCCCTTCCAAGCATTCCACCTTGGCGGCAAAGTCTTGCATCTCCTCCTTGGCCTTAGCAGCTTCGAACTCCAAAACACCAACCTTTGCCTCAACAACCATCAATCCACTTTTAGCAGTCTTTAAAGCTGCCCCCAATTGAGCCTTGGCTTCTTTGGCAGAAGCCCAAACAGCCTCTACCTCAGCTACCCTAGCACGAGCCACACTCAAATCTTTAGACACTATATCTGAGGTCTTCTATGCAACAACTAGGGAGGCCTTCAGGTTAGCCACCTTGGCCTCTGACACAGAAGCCTTGGTCTTAGAAGCAGTCATCTCGGATTGTGAGACATTAAGGTCAGCCTTCAACTTCTCCATCTCAACCTTCATCTTTAGATTCTCGGCCTTCATTTTCTACTTTTTAGCTTTGAGTTCACCATTCGCCTTCTGTGCCTTCTCGAACTCCTTCTTATTGAGGGCTCTTTCAACAAGATTTGTTCAGCTCTCTTAGCCCAACCCTTCCAAACTTCAATGGTGGCCAAAGAGGGAACATGATAAGCCGCCATCATGTCGAGGGAGCTGTCTGCTCCAACAGATACCAGCAGTCCTCGGTCATATTGAGAAATGAAGCTCTGAGGAAGCACACCTTGAACCTCCAGACCAGAACCCCATAAAGACTTGGTTGTTGGGGGAGCTGTGAAACAAGACAAACCACCCGAGGGCAATTCCAGCCAGGAGGTAACAGTTATTCAACCCCTAACAGTTGTTGAAGAAGGTTAGGGAGGAGTAGAAGCAGCAGTCTTGCCCTTCTTGTGAGCAGCTTCTTCAGAGGCTGAGGCCTCCACCCTCCTCCTAGCCATTGTAGACTCGAGCAAAGGTGGAGTCGATCCCTTCTCAGTACGAGCCGACTTCTCAATAGCTGCCTCCTTCTCAGCACGAGCCAGCTTCTCAATGGTCGCCCCCTTCTCGGCCTTGGCCGAGACTATCTCCTTTTCGACACCAGTAGAAGCTAACACCTTCTCGGCCACGACAGGAGCCACTGGTTTTCTGGACGAAGTCGTCCCAGCATCAATAGCCTCCTTAAAGGCAACAAGAGTACCCATAGCCTTGGAGACTTACTTTGCCTTTCAGATCAGCTCCTCCATATCAAAACTCTGCTTCTTGAGTACATCTACGAACAGAAAACAAAAAAACCAGTCAGAGAAATCGGCACTAGGCCGAGCCAGAAAAGTAAACCCCAAATAAAACTCACTCTTCAAATAATAAGTGGAACTTCTCTCAGACACCAAGGCCACTATCTCCTTGCAATTCATCCCCTTGGGCAGCTCTTCTAGTAACTGAAGATCAACCTTCCCGTCCAAAGACAGTTGGCTCTTAAGCAGCCCCTTAAACTTGAGAGGTTGCCTCCAATACAAGGGTAGGGGCCTAGAGTCCGTGTAGAAAGGAGTCCCACCCACAGCCTTGATCTTCACAAACCAGCTCTTTGAAGCCTTTGTAAAAGGTCGATAGGCGTTGAAGAGACTCGTCTTCGACAAAGGGGCGAGAGACACCCAGCCAACCTTCTTATCGACTCGAACGGTGTAGTGACTTAAGAAGACTAGGGCTGATGGAATCATCGCAAGCGCTAGACACACCACCTTGAAAGCTTGCAAAGCTCCCCACCCGTTGGGATGAAGTTGCGATGGAGCCACCCCTAACGTTCGAAGGACGTCGGCTACGAAATGATCCAAAGGAAGGGTCATCCCCAAGTCTACGAGGATGTTTTCGTACATGTACACAAAATCGCCCTCCCCTTCCTTAGCAACATGGCAGACCCACTCCGATGAAGAATAGTGCGTCATAAGGAACTTGCAGGTATAGGGCTTACGAACCCACCTCCCTTCCTCCAACAGAGACGCCACCTTAGAGCGAGAGATCTTAGAACGATATGATAACACCTCTTTGCTCACCCACTCAAAATGCTCCTCTACTGACACAATGGGGGCAAGGGAGGGGGAAGAAGGGCCCTCAGCCACAGCCACAAGCAGGGCTGCTAAGGCTTCAGAGCTCGAAGAAGAAGAAGAAGAAGAAGATGAAGAAGAAGACAGACTCTCAGAGCTAGAACTTTGGGTACCTGACATCCTAGCGCAAGGAAGAAGACGAAGTTTTGAAGAAGCAAGAAGAGGATGCAAAAGCCTGAAGAAACCTAAAAACTCAGAGAAAGCACAGAGAAAATGAGGGAGCAGTGGGTCTTGAGGAAGGAAAAGAGTCTAGTGACACCCCCAAAGCCACGCGTCCAACACATAAATGCAGACCTAGGGACGCTGTGACTGATTGATGAAGCGTGACCCTCCAAAATGGCACGATCATTACCCAGCGGCTCAAACAATGCACTCCGAAAACAAAGGGACATGTCTGAATCCCATTGAGGCACCTCGAAAAGTGAAGCGGCACGTATGAGGCAGGCAAAGCGCATCCCCTCAAACGCGACTTCTAACTTCCCTGAGAAAATCAAAATTGAACTCAAGGCCCTCCACATGGCCCAACCTAAATTGACCCAACCTAAATTGACCCAACTTATATCGGCCCAAACTTGCCGACTCGGTCTCGACACCAAAACTGACTGGCCCCAGCCCAAAAGCAACCCAATCTAGCTTAAACATAATCAACCTTGGACACCTATTGGATAGTCCAATGACAATCAACCCTGGAACACCTATTGATAGTCCAATGACAATCAACCTTGAACACCTATTGGATAGTCCAATGGCAATCAACCTTGGACACCTATTGGATAGTCCAATGACAATCAACCTTGGACACCTACTAGATAGTCCAATGACAATCAACCTTGGATGCCTATTGGATAAGGCCATTGCCCAATCAGCCTTAGACCAAAAGGATAGCCCATAGACTCCAGTCCAATCTCACAATCGGCCCTTCTAATTCCCTAGGATCACACCTCCTCACAAATCTTTATTTATGCTCATTCGGAAGGACTTACACCGCCTTCTTGAATGAACACAAATAAAGAAAGGGACCCTGTGGGACCTCAAATTTGTCCAGGATGAGCAGAGAACTGCCGACTCCGTCTGAGACACCAATACACTACACTCCCACCAAGTCTGCAACAACCCACGTAAAGGAAGGGAATATGGATATGGTAGAACCAAGCCGCTACGAGATACCCGTGAACGTTACAAAACCCACGATATCCAGAGAGAGAATCATGGGATTATGGGGGTAACCAACCCAAACTAGTCACGAAGCCTATAAAAGGCCTCGAGACGAAAGGAAAGGGAGAGGAGGAGAGAAGAGAGAAAGGACCTTCTAAGGACTAGGAGAAAACAAGCAAGACAGCCAAAGAGAAGTAGAGAAGAAAGGTCAACACCAAACTTTTGGATACCAGGTTAGTAAAAAAACTCATGAACATGCCTAGAGAATAACACCTTAAGAAACCTTTCCTGGCATCTGGCTTTAGACCGAAGTCGCCTCCCCTCTATCGCGGCCTCCTTCCTTCCCAAAGCCCTGCCACTAGGGTTGAGTCTATCTCAATCTTCTTCCTTTCCAAAACCCTGTCACTAGGGCCGAGTCTATCTCAGCCTCCTCCCCTTTCCAGTATCTTATCACTAGGGCCGAGTCTGTCTCGACCCCATCCCAATCCAACACCCTGTCGTTAGGGCTGAGTAGGTATCGGCCTTTCCCCCCTCCAATACCCTTTTTCATTTGGGCCGAGTCTATCCCGGCCTCCACCTGGGCTGGCCAGGACAAACCGACCTCGCCCTTTTTAGACCCAATAACCTAATAGTCAATTAAAACTATGTAGACTTTGACTCCTCCAATCATGGAGGTACGTAGACATAGGAGGCATACATGAACCCTAAAAAAACCCAAAATTCCCTAATCTTATCCTGCTTATTAATGTGCTCACCCCTAGAAAAGTATGACCAAAGCCTAAGTGTCGTTCTCGCTCCCATCAGCCAGTTAAGGGTAACTATCAGATGATAGGTGTGTTGGGACACCCTGTGTTCCCAACACGTATCCGACTCCCGAACCCATCCTTGATTCGAAGACCAACATTTTCCATTAGGTTTTCTAGCATTCTCCGAAAATGCCAATGGCGACTCCAACCGAGCAACTAAGTCGGTTCCTGCGCAGCCAGATGGTCGAGATGACCCCAGCTCAACCTGTTCCAGTCTCCCTCGAGACAAGACAAGTGTGAGGCCCTGAAGGTCACAATTTAGGTTGTGATAAAAGCCTTTATTTTTTATAACTTTTTAAAAATATAAATGAATTAATGTAGTAGTTTATAATTAAAGTAATAATAATAATCAAATAACAAAAATAAAACTATATATTTAATTAAAAATAAAATTTAATCCTTAAATAATTTTTAAAATTTTTTATTATTTATTAATTTTATTTATTATGTGAAGTAAAATATAATTATTAATTTCATATATTGTTTATTTAAAAATATAAAAATAAAATAAAATAAAATATATATAATGAATTCCCCACATATTTTTCTGAATCTAATAAAACTTGATATCGTTGAAATTGAGTTTAATCAAATAACAGAGATAAAACTATATATTTAGCTAAAATTAAAATTTAATTCTTAAATAATTTTTAAGTTTTTTATTATTTATTAATTTTAATTTATTATGTGAATTAAAATATAACTATTAATTTCATATATTATTTATTTAAAATATATATATATATATATATTTATAGAATGAATTTCCCACATATTTTTCTGAATCTAATAAAACTTGACATTGTTAAAATTGAGTTTTATAGTTTAGTCTTCATCTTTTATAAACTCGTCCTCGCCCTACATTTTGCATGTACGAGAATAAGTAGAGCAAAATCCGGCTCGCTTCAATTTCGACATATAACAAATTTTGATGTTGTATTCATACCGTATATTTTATATTTAACGTATTAATAGTCGATGCGATATTTGCGCAAGAAAAGAGAGCATATAATAGGAAATAAAACCCCCTCTTCTATGAAAGGAAATAAAACCTTTTGAATGATGGGATGGTTATTACTAATTTTAAGAGTTTATAAATTATGAAACATTATTTTTAAAATAGTTGGTTACTATACCAGTATCAAATTTGCATGACACTCGATTTTTAGTTTATATCTTTTAATTATATTTTTTTTAATTTCACATAAACACGAGTGAAATATTAAAATAATTGAATATGTATAATATTTTAATAACTATAATGATAAAAAAAAATCATTCATAAAATATTGTTATTTATGTTAATTTTATGTGTTATAACATAATCTTATGATATGCGCATATAAAATGGTGGCAGAATTCATTATCAATGAATTCAATAAAAATAAATCAATAACTAAGGTAACAATGATATTCAATAAGATAATTAATTGAGTAAATATTACTGCAGGAGATTGTTCCCACTTGTACTTCTTAGTAATAGTTTGAGATTCAATTTTTAACTCTACAACTACAAATACTATTTTATTTCAAATAATTTAACTCGATAAAGAAGGTCATCTCCTTCTTTCACTTAATTTAAAATTAAATTTTAAATGTATAATTGCGTAGATACATGTCGTCTACTAAAACATAATAATAATATTCAATAACAAAATTTCCTTAAAAAAAGTTCTATCATGGTGCAAAAGTAAACTTTTGCACTTTTTCCACTCAGGTTTTTTTCATTCATCACCGTACCCATCTCCAGACATAGAAAACAAATAAATTGTAAAAAAACGTCGTTGTTGCAACCTAAATAAATGCTACTGTAGTCTAGTCTCCAAGACCACTCAATTGTCATGATACAGTGATTAGAGCATCGTGATTCGTTAATTAAAACAATTACAAAAAGGATTATTAAACTTTCAGAAGCATTAAAATATTTCTCGTAATTAAAAAATTAAAAAGGAAAAAACAATAATTTAAAATAATGGAGATGCCCAGTAAAAAAAAAAGCACACAAAAGAAGAAAAGCTGCAAAAGGGAACTAGAGGATGCTTGTACTAGGCAAAACATAAATTAGTGTGTCGGTTAAAACTAAACTACAATGGTAGAAGATGCTTTCAATCATAGAAAGTGTCCAAAAAAACCCATTTGGTTTTAAGGTTTGCTCGGAAGAGGTGAAAAGGAAAAGATTAAGTAAGAGAAATGAATGGAAAAAATTAAAAAAATATGTTTTTTATTTTTTGTTTAATTTTTTAAAATACGAAAGGATAAAAAATTATGTAAGATTTATGTTCTTTTGCTTTCTTTTCAAATTGAAAAAAAAAATTGGTGTACTAAAAAATTAAAATAATTTATTTTATATATTTATTTTGATTATTAAAAATATTTTTATATACATATATTTTTTAAAATATAGCAAACAACCTAGTCAATTATCTTACTTTCTATATTTATTTTTCCTAGATGAAACAAAGCATTAGAAAAGCTAATCAATCCTCTTAATTTCTACCTTGCTTTTTGCCCACAGATTAGGAAGAGAAAAAGGGTTTGATAATCCACCAAGGGCATGACCCTTCACGTGAGAGAAATGAATTAGAGAAGTTGATGCAAATTTAGAATGTCTAGGATTTTGAAACCTGTGTTTGTAGGGTACGGTGATTTCAGCTTTTGAGGGTTATATTGCATACCCAACAATCATGGGTGTCAGATCCAGCATTTACATCACATGAGAGAGAGAAGGGGAAATAATTTTGGGCTTTGGGAGAAAGGAAGTGGGGTTGAAATTTCATCATGGCTTTGAATTTGATGCTTAAATTTTGTCCCCTTGGTTGTGCTTGTGCATGAATCGGTCGTGTTTACATTAATACTACACTTTTAAGCTTTTGTTCTTATTTGTTGTCAAAGAGCCAATAAATTAAGGGTTCTAACTTTTTGTTGCATTCACAAATAAATTAAGTGTCAATCAAACAAGTTTGCGTGTGCCGGTAACATGCTCAGAGAAACGATATGCTATCAATTTTTAACATAAATAAATATATATTTTTAAATGAAACGATAAATTTTAAATGTGATTATGTTATGAATTGAAAATTAATTTTATAATTAGTTTAAACAATCTAACTTATAAAAACATCTTAAATTTTTTATCAAAAATAATAAATTCTAAAAGAAATATTAATAATATATTTTTATTATTTATTAAAATTTATTGAATTTATAATTTCTGTAATTTTTATTATTTTATAATTTTTATTAAATTTAGTCAATAAAAAATATATTAAAAGAAATACGTTAAAAAGTAAATTTTATATGGAGAAAAAAACATACATTAACGATGTAAAAAAATTAAATATTAATAAATTTATTGATTTTTATCATAATTATTTTAAAAATTATATCAACAATAATATAAAATTAAATGATTATTTTATATTAATTAAAATCAATATCTACTTATAAAAAGTTAAAAAAAAAAATCAATGAAACATGTTTTAGAAAACCAGTGATGTTTTAAAAAAAGTTCACACCAAGCAAAGAAAACCAGTGATGTGGTATAATAAATTATGATTTTAATAATTAAGTATTAACTATATAAAATAATTTTATAATATCATCTAATTATAAATTATTATTAATATAATTTTTAAGATATTTATAAAAATTGATAAATTTATTATATATAATATGTATAAAGTATGTTGAAAGTAATTTACCATGAATAATTTATTTTTTCAAAATGATTTGATTTGTTTATAAGGGGCATGCGACATGGCCACACATTTAGACCCTCTCTTACAACTGGGTATGTTTTTGAAGGAGGGAAGGAAAAGAAAATATAATTAGTAAATCTTAAAATCAATTATTATAAAAGTCCCTTTATGTGCACTTTCTTTTGTAAGAGAGAAGATCTGAATTGATTACTGTTGTCACAGAGTCTCAAGGTTAGTGGATAAGAGGATTCTGCCATGGAAGTGAAAGAACATGTGATAGGCCATGTGAAAGTTGAAGCCAAGTCAAAAACCCTTAGGTGGACTTTGCTAGTGTTAAATCCTTGTCTCCGGATCTGTTATCTGCCTAATAAAGGCACCATTCATCATTTCTTATCCTTACCCCTCTCTCTCTAACCATTCTTGTTTCATACTCCTATCTTCATTTTCCTCTAAATCTCAACCCTCACCCAACTTCATCTTTCAACACATTAACTCTTTTTCTTAATCTATGCCTTCTTTAAAGTACACTCTCATTAAATTTTATTAAAAATAATAAATTTTAATAAATTTCATTGATTTATTCTCTTAATTTTTTCATTTTTAATAAATTTCAACCTATAAAATGTGAAAAAGAATATATTACCTATATTCTTCCAAAATTTTATATGTTTTCATAATTTTACTTTATAACATTTTTTAATCAAAATTAAAATTTTATTTTAATATTAATTTTTAATGTAAATTTTTATTACTAAATTATTAAAGTAAATTTTAGTTTTAATTAAAAGTATTAATAAAAAAATTATCTAAATAAAATTATTTCCTCCAATCTCAAATATAAATATAAAAAAATATTATGAATGGAAGTCTTAAATATAAGGATGTTTCAATTAATTTTATTTTATTTTAATATTAAATTTCAATAAATATTAATTTAGAAAAATATTTATTAATAAAAAATATTAATATGATTAAATAATATTTAACTAATTTTATATTAACATAAATTAATTTATTTATTTATATACATGAGATCGAACTAAATTTTCTCTTAAACAGTAGTAAGTGGGCAAGTAGAATAAATATTCTTGGAAAAAACAATTAAACCTACACAGAAGATTAATTGAAACCATCAATGACTTTAGAAATTTTAGGCATTTAGTATTGAAAATAGGTGATTTCCGAGAGGAACAGATTATTTAATATTTTGTGGGTATTTTATGGGTACCCTGGAACTTGGAATGTCTTCTTGAAGAATCCACAAATCATATCAGTACGGAATAAATGATTTTAGGGAAATTTAGGACACTACACGATTGGGGGTAAAAATAAAAATGTTGACAAGTTTAAGTAAATACAAGTTTAATAAAAATGTTGACCCATTTTATATTAGTAATATGGAGTACAAGTTTAAACTATTAATAATTGATTGACCCATTTTCTTAATAGCAAATGTTGACAAGTGTTAACATTAGCTAAAAAAGTGAAAATAAAAGTTTTTTTATAGAAAAATATATTTATTATAATAAAAACACGAGAATTATTTAATATTTATTTTTTAAAGTAACAAAAATATCTAATAGAATAGCGAGAAATGTATCTTAGTCCATTAGTGGAATATTAGTTAATTTGCTAACCGAATAACATATGTAGTTAACTAGAAACCTTGTACATTGTTAACTAATTGAAATTGACGTATGAATTTCGATGGACATATAGAAGAAGTGTGATGATAGGTGTCCGGAACAATGATGGGTTGCTACATAGCTACATATAGGATTTCATGTCTTGTTATTTGTCATAAAGCGAAGATATAACGGGCAAACCTTTCATTTGGTCCCCTGTCTCTTGGCACTTGGGATGAATATATCATCCATCACAATCCTAACCCCTTACCCCTACATTGCTCTACTAAATATACTGAGTTCTGCTCACAGTTTTCAGCAGTTTCAAACGTGACTTTTTTAACATATATAGATTCCTCTCAATCTCCTATGCTCAAGCCTCTTTTTAGAATTACTCTTAACCTTAAAATAAGGGTCTTCTTAATAAGTATTTTAAAGATATTACAAAAAAGTTGAAATGTATTGTATTAAGATTTATTTGAGTAACCTTTTATGCAAGTACTTGTATATACTAAAATGAAAAAGAAAAAGAAAATAAATTTTTTGGTAAGTTAAAATTAACTTATAAGTTAATTTATAAAAATTCTTTTCTTTTTTGAAGAAATTAATATGAGAAAGTTTTACAAATTAATTTATGCATGAGTTAATTTTATCTTATTGAGAAATTTATTTCATTTTTTTTATTTTTTTCTTCTATAATTAGTTATAGAAAAGTTTATCCAAATAAGTTTTAAATATTTTGAGTTTAATAAGTATGTATTGTCTATATATATAAAAGTTTTTATATTGTTAATTGATAAAAAATTATATTTAGTATGTTTGTTAGCGTATTGCTTAGACACCTTGATCAATATTTTTATGTTGCATATGATAAAATGGAAAAATTATTAAATAATTCATAACCTAATTCATGGTCTCAACCATTCTTTATGTCATTTAATTAAATGCTATTATTTTTTCTTATATATCGAAAAGTACAAATATGTGTTATATATATATTGGTTGGACCATAAATAAATAGTGATTCATGACTATTTAATATTTTTTTTTTAAAAGACAGAAAAAATTAAAAAAATTTTAGTCTCTATCAACACAAGCCAAGTTTTGAAGAACATCAACTCATATATGTATTATTATATTTTTTTAAAATAATTATTATAAAAATTAACAAATTTATTATACATTGAAATAAAATTTTGTAATTAAAACACAATGTAAAAAATATTTATATTAACAACATATATACTATTTTCTTAATAATTTTAATTACTTAAAAAAATAAACATCAAATCATTTGTATATTTATAATATAATAAATTTCTTTAATAATTTTGTTTCCTTAACAAGTATATTTATTAATTTTTTCACATATATTTGAAAAAGAGTATTTCTGGTTTGTTATTAAAACATTTTACTCTCTTTTGAAGATTCTGTTAAAACTCATAAATAAATATATTTCTTATCAAATAAGTTTTTTTTTTCATTTACAAGAATCATATTTTTTTTTAATGTCTATAAAATAAAATAGATATAAAGTATCTACTATCATTAGCAATAATTAATCTTTATTGATGATAAATAACAGATATTCTCCTTGCAACATATTTTTTCGTATCAAATGTTAGGATTTAAATCTAGGACATCCTAATCAAGAGACACAAGCCGCCGCTATTGCTTTTACCAACTAAAATTAATCAAAATTTAAATATCTAACTATTTACTTAAAAATTTTAATTACATTGAGAATCCGACCAGTTACTTCTTGTGTATATTTATTAACATTAGGAATAAAAAAAAAAAAAAAAAGTGGATAAGGGTTGAGTTATGAGAAGTTTGGGAGTTCTACTTGGTCCTAGGGTGCACTGATTTTGTGTGAAAGTGAGCATATGCCACTTGTCAATATAATTATGAAGAAGTGGGTGAGTTCCCTTTTTTATGCTAAAATTGAGACCATTCTACATAGGATTCTTGGACTAGCATAGAATGGGGCTGACTGGTTTTCCCCCAAGAGAAGGTCTCTTTTGTCCCGTTCTGGTCCTTGTGCTCAGTCATTAGTCATTGTTTTTATCCCCAACTAGATTTATTTGCATGCTTTGAATTTATGTCGTTATTCATAGAGATGCCATCTTCTGTGCTTATTCTGTGTTGCTCATATATAAATAGTAAAGAGTGAAAACTGCCAGATCAATGACCAAAGTCTGTCAGGTTACAGCTATCATTAATTCTTCTATACCAACACAGAGAGATGGAATCTACCAACATTACAATCATAGTAGAAGTCATACTCCATTTCAATTTTTTAGTAAATTTTGGATTCTGTGTTTTTTAATGTAAAAAATATGGTTAGGAAAATAATTTTATTAAATATTGTTAGTTAGATTTTTTTTAAAATAGAAATTAGTTATCCACAACTTTGTACCTGTGATATAATTAAATATCACATATTTAATATTAAAAACATTAAAGTTTATTATTTATGAGTTTTTTTTATTATATTTAATAGAATAGATATAAATTATAAAAAAAATGTTGTATAAGAAATTGGGATAGATAGTCCACTTCTTCTCTCTCTTATATTCTTTCACCTCCCTCCACCCCTTTTGTTTTTGAAGTCATGGTTGATGGAATTGAAGTACTGGCATGGCACGTGATACCCATTAGGAATGAAGAGAAATGATCATGGTGCTGGAAAATGCAGCATAGATAGACTATAAAGAAGGAAAATAAATAATACTAATAAGAGTGAAAGGGACTTCTTATGACTGGAATATTAACTCCACAACACCAAGCACTTGGAGAGAAGAAAATGGATGGACATTAAGTGCTCTCTGAAGATTCTTTTCCCTATGTTAACTTGGAATGACCCTTATTAATGCTATTGAAATTGTTCTTCCTCATCAAACTAAATGGAAAAATACCAAAACAGAGAGAAAAGAAGAAGACAGAACTTAATTGTATTAAGTTTTGAGTAATGTTATATTTATTTATTTATTTTATTAATATTTTATGAAGTAGGTATTAAATAAAAAGTAAATATATTAAATATTTTGAAAATATAAAATTTATCTATATCTTTTCATTTAAGAAATATAAAAATTTGTAGAATGCTGTAGGAAAATTTAAAATTATTCTTAAGATTTTTATCATTTTCATTAAGTTTTCAATCTAATTATGATATGTGAACTTTTTTAATATTAAGTCATTTATATAACAAGTATATTATTTAATTAGAAAAGGTGTATATCATGATAATTTATTTTGAAATTTAAATAAAAAAATTATAAAAAAATGACCTGGTCAGTTTCTTCAAAGAATAAAATGTGCTTAATTGTTTAAACATATAGTAAGCTTATAGAAATGTTTACAAATATTCATTTCAATGGGCAGACGCGCCAATGTTTTTTACCCAATTATATGAATTTAATTTAACTTGTGTAAGACGACTTTGTTTAATAATTATTATAAAAATATTTTTTAAAAAAATATTTGAATAATAATTATAATTTTAAAAATCTTATATAATTTTAAGGAAAGTAATATTAAATAAAAAATAATTTTATATTATTTAGTTAAAATTATAACTTTTATAATTTATAAAAATTAAACAACCCATCTTATCTTTACCTGGTGTGAATCAAACATTAGATTCGTTACATTAATATAATGGTTAAATATAAATTTTAAAACTGATAGATTAAAAAAATAAAAAATTATGATGAAAAATAATTTTTGAAGTAGGTGAATTCCTCCTTTTTTTTATATATATATATATATATATATATATATATATATATATATATATATATATATATATATATATATATATATATATATATATATATATATGATCTTATCTCACTGTACCTTTTTTTTTTAAGATAAAAAATATATATTGAAAAGAAATATGAAAAGTATAAGAATGTGATTAAGTTATTTTTTTCTTTTGAAGAGAATTTTTGAAACCTCTATCATTATTTGGTATGGACCAAACATTTATATATGTTAGATTAATTTAATGATAAAAAACGAGTTCTTAGAAGTGCTAAATTAAATGAAGAGTTAGGATGATGTGTAATTCTTAAAGTAGGTGGGTTTCTCCTCATATATGTGTGTAATATAGTATTTAAAGAGAGAGAAAAATCATATCCTATCTTATTGCACATTTCTTCTTAAGATAAAAAATATATATTAAAAAGAAATATGAAAAGTATAAGAATGTGATTAAATTAAGTTATTTTTCTTTTAAAGAGAATTTTTAAAAAACTTTATGTCAAAACAAATAAATTGTTAATACATGGTTGAACAAACATTTGAGATTGTCAAACGATATATTAAACAAATTTGTGTGTCCATGGTACATATTAGAGGTGTCAGTGATTTCAGTTCGGCTTAGTATGGTTTAATTTAAGACCTAACCCAATAAAGCATAGCATAGTTAGGTTACATTGGGTTGGGTTGAGTTCATTATTTTTTATTAAGCAATTTAACCTTATCTTAATTGAGTTGGGTTAGGTAGTCGGGTCAACTAAATAAAATAATAACATATTTTAAAAATTCAAAAAAATTAGAAAAATAAAATACCTAATTAATTCAACTCATTCAAAATTAAGGCCTTCAAATATGCAAAACTAGTTAAACAATAATATAATCATGTATAATTTTACCATAATTAAATTAAAATCACTGTGTATACTATGCTAGAAGTTTATAATAACTCACAAATATATAATTTCAACTCAAGTACAATTAGAAATCAGTAATGTTATTAAAAGAAAATAATGAATTATTAAATTAAAATATAAATTTAACTGTCAAAATCTCAATACTATCGATAAATAATTATAATTTTATTAGTAATACTATAAAAAAATCAAGTTAGGTCAAGTATATCAAGTTTGAAATTCACTAACTTGACACTTAATCCAATTATAATTAAGTCAATTAAAATAAACTCAAACCAACTCAATGAACTAACCCAATCTATTGAAATGTTATTGGGTTGGGTTCATCGAGTTTGTGGGTCAATGGTAACCCACTTACCCCCTAGAACACGTGGAATGTGATTTATGTAGATTCATGTATTAGCGAAAATTTTGATTGTGGGATGTAAGATGAACCAATATAAAATATTTCTATTCATTTTTTTCTCTTCCCTTATCTTATTTATATTTTAATAACATTCCCACAAAAAAAAAGTTATTTTTAATAACGTAAACAAAGTTGAACCATGAGAAAAAAAATTGTTAGTCAATAAGTTTTAATAAAACTACACTTCTTCCATAGGACAATACTTTTAGTTTGTTTTATAAAAGTCATTTTGAATTTTCTAAAAGCTCTATCTAAATGTTCTTAACATGATTTTAGAAAATATTTGTGAAAATATTTTGATAAATATAATCCAACCTCTCTTGTGTCTTCTTATGCTTTTGTAGTTTTTTTCCCTTTTCACAACTTCATTTTTTGTTGATAAGTTATTGGAGAAGAAGAATTATGGAATTTACAATTTTCTTCACAAAAAGTTTAAAAATTATGGAAACTTCCATTTTCTTCACATTATATTTACTATCACAAAATTGACTTATGTTATAAATAGCATGTAAATGGTGTTTTTCAATCTTATATGCTCCAACAATTTGTTCTTATTGATTTTATTAAATCCTAGACGTTTTAAACTCAAATTTTTAATTTAATTGTTAATAAGACTTTGATTTTTTTTCTGTGAAAAAGATGATACATTCGTTAAGTTTGTAAAACATTCAAAATGTTACCTCATAAATGAATAAACATATCTAAGCATATGGACATCAAAATATTTTACAGAAATGAAGAGTCTAATATGTTAAGTGTCTCATAAGACTCATATGACAATCCAATGACTTGTTGTATTCACTATGAAGAAAGTTAGTTCTTTTATTTAAAAGAAAAATTAAAGAACATGTCCTTATCTCTAAAAGAGATGTGATAAGATAGACTTTCAACAAAAGTAATTGGATGCCAAGCTTGGTATACATAGAAAGTTCCACCTAAGGTTACAACACATAAGATATAACTACCATAATAGAGTTTAATTAACTTTTCCATAAGATCATACATAGCTTATATTTACATTAAATTGATGGTTCAATGATAACCTAGCACCTCTAAAAAACTTTGAGCTTTATATTTGATAATTAGAAGTAATATCAAAATGTGAAGAAATTAAGAAAACAAAATATTTACACCTTCCTTGTATCTATGCATTTAATTTGAGCTTGTCTTTTTATATATTGAATATTCCTTCCTTTATTGGCTATCATTGAGTTCCTATATATACTTTCATATAGCATGAAATTCTATCTTCTTAAGTTTTGGGAAGTGTAACATAATCGAAGAGGCTTGAACAAAAAATAGTTAGGATTTTAACCTAGAAAAGCTTGTGAAAGAATACTTGGATTGTAAGATATACACAATGAATGTAAATAGTTTGTTCCTTAGTGAAAATCTTGACTTGTTAGTCAAATACTATATATAGTTCTATATTTATGGGGGTAAACTAATATAAATCTTAGATTTATTTTTTGTATCCCTTCACTTCCACTAAACTAACTAACTTCACTTTTGAGAAACCTACAATCTAACTTCTCTAAACACCTCTTAAATAGCACTTTGAAAATCCTTTTTATTTTAATAAAATATTTTACAAAAGTTTAAAAATGAGGAAAAATCCAATTTATCCTTTCTTCTTGTTGTTTTTGTTCTTCTTTTCAATTGGTATCAAAGCTTGACCTATAGGTTGAACACTTAACTTGTGTAAAGGAGAAGATATAGCTTATCTATGAAAGATCCTTAACCACGAAACATCTAACCTTTTTTGGAGAAGACTACCAATATTGGAGAAATTGTATGTAATTGTTCATAAAATCTACCCAATATAGATTTTAAAGTAATAAAAACTATGAACCCAAAAATACAAAGGGAAAAGATATCCATAAAGCTAATTGGGCAATTGAACAAACAAATAAACAAAGTTCAACTTAATGCAAAGGTTAAGTATCTCATTACCTATGCACTTTCTAAAAGTGAAGATGACAGTTTATAGTTGCATGGTTGCCAAAGAGATGTGAGATGCTTTTTCTTGTATACATGAAGGGACCAACCAAGTTAGGAAGACTAAGATAAGCATGCTTGTACATCAACCTAAGATGTTGAAAATGGTTAAAAGTGAAACCATAGAAGAGATCATGGTCAAGATAATGTTAGAAAAATCCTCAAAATCTTTTTAAAAGTTTGGTTGATAAAGCTAACGACCAAACAAAAAGCCATGGACCTTAGTACCTTAAAGTTGAACAAGCTCTTAGGTTTTCTTAGAATTCATGAGCTAAAGATGAAGGATACAAATTTGAAAAAGGAAGAAAAGATTATTACCTTAAAAAAAAAGTCAACAAGTTAAAAAGTCTACCTCATCATCCAAAGCTTTAAAGACAGATGAATCATCAAATGATTATAATGACTCAAAAGATTAAATAAGTGAAATTGATGGTATACTTCCTTCATTACTAACACATAAAAAGGATTTGAAAGAAAAAAGTGAGGCCCTTCCAAGAAAGGCAACAAAGGTAAGAACTACCATAAAGAAAGTTTCTCACAAAAAATTAAAATTATTGCTACAAATATAGGAAAGCTAAACAAATTAAGGAAGATTGTCCAAACTTAAAAAAAAGGTCCCAAGAAGTTCTCTAAGAAAGGGAAGAAGAAAGGGCTTATCTCAGCCTAGGAAGATTTGGACAAGTTCTTCAAAAAGTGACTACGAACTATCTGAAGAAGCTCACATATGTCTCATGGCCAACACAAATGATGATCTAGATAATGAGGGAAACTCTAAACCTTCTGAAGTTGAGGAAACCCATTAACCTTTTCTTATAACTATCATGATCTTATATCGAAATATTTTGACCTTAAAATAAAATATACTAAGTTAAGTTTAGTTCTTGAAAATAAAGAAAAAGAAATGAGAGATAAGAATAATAGACATATTGAAGAGAATGATTGATAAATGATAATAATAACAATCTAAAGGATGAAATAAACTAATATAAAGAAGAAACTCCTTTAAAATATTACCTTACTTTAAAAGATAATATATCATTAGGAAATTCTTTTGAAAGTTTGTGTTAAGCTTTAGAAAACAATTTCTGAAAAGGAAACCCTTTCAAAAGTCTAACTCAAGGTTTTGAAGATTATAAAATAGAAAGATACCTCTACAGAAGACATTTTAACATAAGACCTGCAACACCTCAATTTTTGTTCCTATTATTATAAATATTATTCGTGATTATCGTATTTAAATATGTAAGTGTTTAAATCCTAGTTTGTCACTAATTAATAAGGTATATTTGGGAAAATTAGTCTTGCGCTGGAAAAAAAGGATTTTATAAGTAAAATGTAAGGAAAGAAGCCTTTGGCCTATTAGATCAAATGAACACAAGAAAGGGAAAGGTTGAATTGTGTTCCTAAAAATTTTTGTAAATATTTTCTTTAAAACAACGTCTATCATGATCAGACGATAAAGCTTCTTATAGAATTTTTTTTTTTTTTACAGAAACATATGATATGATATGTAAAGAACAAACGAATAATAAAGAGACCAGGAAAGAAATAACCACATAAAGTATTTTATATTGGTTGTTTGTTAAAAGATTACGTCTAGTCCTTTGTAGCACAACCAAGCTTCTTCATTATAAGCAAAAACACCTTCGTTTACATACTCATCATAACCAAGTCAAACCTAACTTGAATCCAAGTAGTCTTTCAATTGTCTCTTCAAACAATCAACTTAAGTATTCTTTTTAATTACTTCTTCAAGGAATTACTCAAATATTCTTTGCTCCAAGCTTCTTCAAGCTTGAACCACTAACCATGGTAAGTGTTTAAAGAAGAGTGACTTTTATCTCAGGGTTTAGGGGAAAAATCCTCAACCCACAAACATGAGGTTAAAATTCTTGTACTTTATCAATTAATAGAAACAAGAAACCACAAATAAACAATCATGAACTCTATCAATTATAGAGTCAGTCAAATATAAACAATTAATTAGACAAACAAGTAAACACTTTGTTAATCATAAGACAGTCAAACACGAACAACCAACAGAACACCTTGTCAATCTTAGGATAGTCAAAAACAAACAACCAACAGACAAACAATTAAATATTTTGTCAATTGATAGAGACAATAAAAAACAAACAACCAACAGAAGAACAACTAAACACTTTGTTGACTGACAAAAACAGTCAAAAACAAGCACTAGGAAAAAAAAATGACTAAAAACTATCAATTAACAAAGACAATCAAATACAAACATTAAGCTGGGTCTAGGGTTAATCCATCTACCCACAGTCATACCCACATTCTTTAGTAAATGCCTACCTTCAAATTTTATTTTGTTAGTTGTGATTCTACCTGAAGGATATTTGGAAAAAAGTCAAAGACTAATTCTTTAAAATATTAAAATTTATTTAAAATTTGATTTTTAATAGATTTTTTTTATACATATACATTTAAGAGATATAGTAATTTATTAACTAGATTTATAATATGATTTATATTTAACATCACAATCACACAACACACTATGATATTTTAAAAATATTATAAAATATAAAAAAATACTACTTATTAGCTTTAGTTATATTTTAATAAATATTGTGTTTGAACTATCTTACAAAATATCATCAGTAATATTTAAATATTATTAAATATATAAAAAAATATTATTAATAAAAGTAATCAGTAACAATTTTATAATAAAATATTATTAAAAGTAATATATATAACATATGAATGGTTAAATTTTCATTCCTGACTCTCATTCTTTTATTTTTTAAAATTTCACATGTCATGAGACAGTACTGGTTTAGTTATCCACAAATTCCATTTAGAGGATCGGAGATGCCATCATGATATTAATTCACAGTTTTATATATTAAATTTATATTTATATTTCAAGAGTAAAAACTTCTCTCCATTTCGTGTCTATGTAACTTTTATTATATTAAGTATATTATATTTCTTTATTATTTTTCAAATATTATTATTTAACTTTAATTAATTTCAATTTACTCTATTTTTTATATCAAAAATCTTTCTTAAATAGTTAGGAGTTCATAAACTTAAAATTTGACACAATATATGAAATTAATACATGTTTTTGTTCGTTCACTAAGGTTAGCCTAATAATAAGAAATTTTTATGTACTTTATGCAAAGGCTTGGTTACTTATACCTTTTACTCTTTACATGATTATAAATATAATAAATGTGTAAATAATATTGGTCTTCCTATCATAAGTATTAGTTAATGACTTGATGTAGGGTACCAAATGTGAGTGGAATTCAGATCTGATCAACATATTTCAGTTTTCATTCAATAATTGGTTCGAATAGGAAATGAAGAGGCTTCATGTCACGTGTTATACTTACACCACATGGGGCCTCTATAACGTGATTCGTCAAAAAGCTAAACCAAATAGAACAATGGGCCAGCATGGTTGACTTAAATTATCATAACCCAATAATGGGTCCATCATTAGAGACCCACTAGCAATTAGCACCATTCAATTTCAATGGATGAATTAATTATAACAAAAAAAATGGTGAATTGTAAGATGAAGGGATTAAAGAATCACTTACTCATATAGAGTTAAAAATAATAATGAGAAATATTATTAAAATAAATAAATGAATTATTTTTTATATTGGTTTCTTTATTAATTTTTTGCACTAACAATTTAATTTTTATTAACATAACATCTTTTACCGTTTTTTTATGTGTAAATTGATCAAATTAACGTGATAAACTGACAAAAAAAACATAACTTAGCATGATAAAAACATTTTAAGAAAATAATATTAAACATTTTAAATTTAGGGACAACAAAAAAATTAAAATGAAGAATTAAAATTCTATTTTACCTTTAAAAAAAATAAAACTGGGTGGACATGAACTTGAATTCATGATAACCCAAAAAATTTTCCTTCTTTGATTTTATTGAAAAATAAAATACCTGGTCATTTGAGTTCAGCCACACAAAAAAAATGCATTATAACCCAATGATATTACATAATTCTTCGTCTTTATGTTTTATTCTTTTTAGGTATTTCAATTTTCAGCATTCAAGCTTGGAGGGCTAGAAAAAACACATGCAAACCAACGAAGCAAAGACAAGTTCATTTCATGACAGGTTTGTCTTGTTATGAACTTCGTTTTCTAGCTTGCAGAGACTATGAAAATCGTAGATAAATAAAGAGATTCTTACTTATCTTCTGCTACCTCATTTTTTTAAGGTAATACACATTTTTTTATATAGAAAATTATTAGTTACAACTATAATGATAAAATATTTTTTCTTACAAAACTATATTCTTATAAAAGAGTTAAAATATAATTGTGAATCTATTAAGTATTTCGGTGAGTTACCAATAAATAAGGGTATTATTCAAAAAATAGTAATAAATGCTTAGTTTTTAAAATTGCAATTTTTTTAAGACAAACTGAAACACTTTCTAAGGAGATAGAAGAATACTATTCTCTACAAATATATGTATCTTTTTTTATTTCTCCAATGTCTCATTCTGTATTAGTTGGATGTGTGTGTGAATATTCTTCAACAAATGTATGTATCATTCTTTATTTCTCCAATGTCTCATTAAAACGTATATTAGAAGGGTATATCTATACAAATCAATCTCCAAAAAGTAACTCCATAACAAGTTAATCCGTTCATCAATTAGTAATTGTAAGGCATAATAGAAATATTGATGCGAAATGTTAAGTATATATGTTTTTAAAGACAATGTCGTTTAGGGTTTTTGTGTAATTTAATTAACAAATAATGTTATATATATATTTAACGTTGCACCTTTGTTTTCATTGCGTCTCAGTTCTTTAAAAAAAAAGGTTATCTTGTGATGAAAGTTATTACTGGAGACGAGTTTATGTAGACACATTTTCAAGAATCAAAACAAATTTTATGCACCAATTATACTATTTAACAATATACTATGACTCTACAGTAAGTGAACAAGTGTCGATTATGAATAATTTGAAACATTATTTACTCAAAATTTATTTTAATATAAATACTTAACTACTTATTTTTAATTATTTGGTATATAAGTTTAATATACTGTCATTTAATTACAAATCATCATTAATATTACTTTTAAAATAATTATAAAAATAAACAAATTTATTATACATGATTATTTTTTATTAAATGATAATGTAAAATTATTTTACACTGTTAATATATTAATAGTGTAAAATTAAAAATAATCGTATATAATAAATAGGTTAATTTTTATAATAATTATCTTAAAAGTGATACTAACCATAATTTTTTAATTGTATAAAACTATTTTATATTATGAACGCTCGTTATTAAATTTTATCGTTATCATTATTATTTGTGTAGCTTTTTTTTATAAATAAAATTATTTAGTTAATATTAATAAAAAAAAATCATGATTTTAGGTATAGAAAAAATCATATTAGAAAAAAAAAAATTCAAAGTTTATGGTTTCTAATTGAGATTAGTCCTTATTATGGATATATGTATGAATAAAAGAAAAAATAAAAAGAAAGATCAATTAAAGACACGTGGGATGGTTGAACCTAAAATCAAGTAATCTTAAAAAGTACGAAATAGTAGTTGAGCTAAGACTCATGGGTATTTGTCAATGTAATATATTATGTTGCACCGCGTTGTTTGCTTGAGTGAGAAAATGGACTGGAATTTAATGAAAGTAACAATTATAGATACGTAACATTTAAGGGCTTTTGATGTATTCCACCACTATTTCGGTGCTTATATTGCATCATACATCATACTTCTTTTCCCAACCAAAAAGTTCTTTACAAACTATACATAATGTTTCCAATAGTGGACACTTTACGCTTATCTTTTATTGTACACAGGTGGCTTGAGAGCTTCAAAAAGAATAATATAGAACGAAACAAGTTATTCATTTCAGAAAATGAATGGCCAAAGGAAGGAAACGGGTCAAATAAAGGAGGCAAAAGCATAGCTTAAACAATTTTATATTGAAACAAAATCAACATTGATACTTTGCCTAATGCCTAGGATTCATTCAGCTGGTATCACAAGTAACGTTGCAAAATTCCACCAGATTTAAAATGTCAAGAGGATATCATCAATTTACAAACTTACTATTCATGCAATTCTCTGTTATATTTAAGCGATTGAATACATTTCTTGGCAAATACTTATAAAATATAAGGTAAAATAAATTAAAAAAAATTATAAGACTTAATTTTAAATTTTTTTGTCTAACTTCTTTTCTATTATAAGTTATTATAAAAAGAATTTATCCAATCAGAATTCTAATTAGTTCAAAAAGTTCATGTTTTAAAAGATGCTTCTATTACATTCTAATTTCATCTTCAGTTTTATCTCCGCCCCAAAACAAGAATGCAGTAAAAGAGGCAAGGTTAAATTATATAAGTTTAAATATCTTTTAACTCCTTTAAATTTGAACCTAATTTTTTTTAATTCCTCAAATTTAAAAATAATTGTTTTCGACTCCTATAAAGTAACCCACTTTGATTCTTAATTTTTTTTAATCATTTTAGTCTCCTAACGAAGAGTAAAAGTAAGTTATTACTTTCAAATTTGTGAAATCAAAAGAAAATTAAGCTCAAATTTGAACGTCCAAAAAGATATTTAGGCCAATTGTATACTATGGATCCATAAACCTTGACGTAAAATATGACACATGAAGGAGTACACACTCATTCAAAATTCCCATTTTTTGCATAAGAACAACATGAATATGTATAACCCCAAGAAAGAGTGACATTAAAATCAATAAATTAGTACATTAACAATGATCTTGATCTCATAATCCGTAAAGTCTATCTATTCTCTCATGTAGTGTATATAAAAAGCCTTCTAAAGAACCTTCTTCATATTGGCCAATGCTATGTAACCTCTCCAAGTATACAAGGGGGGAAATTGCGACAGAAAGAGAAGAAAACAAAGGAAATAAAGCACAACCACCTCTCTTCTAATAACTAGAAGAAAGGAGAATCAGAAAGATCAAAAGAATGGCAGTGGTAGCATCTCATGGCAGTAAGCAATAACAAGAGCAGGCAATTCCTCTACTACCTTCTGAGCTTACTTTGCTTTATATTGTACCCACAATCCTATTTATTCATCATCCGATTCCAGAGTTGGGCTCTTAGAGCAGGTCTCCTTTTGATGGAGTTCCAACATTTTCTTTTCTGGATTACACAGGCCTGTAGATAAACAACAACCAGATCATTAAGATAAAATATTTTCCTTTGGTGTGTATATAATATATGTGGACATACACCAACAAGTGGCTGGTCCAAGTATCATAGGATTCAAGTCCCTTAAGCATTTGGTCATGGATAGAGAAAACCTTGTTAGGATGGGTAGCCCAACTATGAGTGCAAATAGATTTCTTAGAGAAGATTAAAAATCTTGGTGACTTCACCGATACTCTTTTGCAATCATATATGTCACAAAAAAACAAAAAAAAATATGGACACACACACCACATACATTTAACAAGAGATTACATGTTGACTAAAAACAAACAAAGGAGTGTCAGCAAAACACTCTCTATTACTCTATTACTGGTTAAAATTTATTGAAAACTACAAAATCGTGAAGTTCATTAAATAAGATGTAAGACTCATAAAATTTTGTAATTTTCAATAAATTTTAACTAATGAGAAAGTGTATTAAAAAAAGTGTGTTACAAAATATGTTGCTAGTATTTCTCAAACATATGAAAGAACCTCGGTAAAGATTCAATCATACAAAAGTCTACATATAAAAGAACCACACCAAAACCAGAGTCCCATTTTATGGATCATATTCAAGCCCCAAATATGGGTAAGATCGTTCTTAAAAATATTTTGTACTAACACAGCTGATACCTGATATACACATTTGACCATTTATTTTGATGCTCCAATAAAATGTTTTATAACAAAAATGTCCTTTAGGAGATGCTTTTGTATGGAGGATTTTGATGGGGGAGGGAGAGGGAAGAGAAAATTTTCACTTTAACTATCTAGACATCCCCTATTTGAGATTATACTAAATGAAGGGAATAAAATGACAGATTGTGATGTAGCTTTCCAATCATCCCTTAATTCATTTTTATAAACATTCTCTTAATTTAGAAATTAAAAATTATCCCTCCCATCCCTCCTCCAACTCCAACATCCATTATTGGACAGAAAGAAACAAGACAACATTGAAAAGCTTGAAACAATTTTCGCCATGAGGTAGCCTAGTAATACCTATGAATAATTATTTTTTGGGATCCCAATTCATGAATTTCATGTATTATTAAGGTTTTCCAAGGAACTTCTATCATTCAAACTCCCCAATACTGATTCGGTAACATCTTTGTGCAAAGAGAAACACCAACCTGAACACTTTGGAAGATCCCACACAGCAATAGATGTGGCTGTACAGTCTGTTGCACAAAGTTCATGATTATTCTCATGGTTGACGTTCATTGCAAGCATCCAAGCTCCAATAGTAACATCCTCATTGCTGAACATCCGAAAGCTGTGAAACAATGCAAGCATATATTGAAGTGGGAAAAAGGTAGGTATTGAACAAGATCGATATGATCATGTTTATACATTGTAATCTTTGGCCATTCCCATTAAGAGGAAATTTAAGACCTCATAACGTCCAAAGTATGATATTGAGTGGATAACAATAAGAGCACAGCTCCCAATCCATTTGCAACAGTGAGACAACTGATCGTGACTAGGCAAAATTTAGGGCAATATCTCAACTCCTATTTTTTTTTTAATTAAGATAAGAAACAAATTATCCAACCCAAGCACACAAATATGCAAAATCCAAGAAATGAGATAGAGAAAAAATAATATGCAATACATAAAGAAAACACAATACTAGTGACAAGTCCTATATCTAAATATTGACAAGTGTATCAAAGTATTACTTCCTAGTTCCTACGGTTCACAATAGATTATATGAGAGATTTGTGATCCTACTGTCCACTGAAGGTCAGATGGCCATGCAAGTTCTGGAGGAAAGAAAACTTGCCTGTCATTCCTAAGAGCAACCAAGCTTGAGACAACATCAGCAGAAAGAACATATATAGGACCATAAGCATGAAGAAAATACTCCTTTCCAAGCAAATATGATAATGGCTCATACCTACAAGATTTTATCAGGATGAATACTCCATAAGCAAAAATAGGTAAAATGCTGGTTATAAGTTGAAGCCTTAAGAATGAAACAATAGTGGTGAGGTTAGATAGAACACTACATTAGCATTTTCAACCCAAAAAAATAAGGGTGAATGGATAATAATAGTTAGGACCTAAAACAAAATTGGCAACGAAGTGTCACGTTAAAACATGTTAAATTGTTTCAATTTTGTACTTTATGATAATAACTTGGGGATCAAGTTTACATCCAATAACAACCTAGCCTTATACCATTAAGTGAGATTAAGAGCAAAAAAGATCAATCCACAGCATCAGGCTCTATCATAAACCATAAAAGAGCAACACATTGTGCAAATATTTTATTTTAATTGAGTAGATATATTAAGTATATTGTATGTAGTTTCAAGAAAGTAATTTTTTTTTGGGTGGATATTACTATTTAAGAAGTTTTATTTGTCATAATCAAATGAAAACAAATAATAGTTGAAGATGTCATTTACAATTCCACAATAATTTTAATAACATTCCGTGATTTAAACAAATTATATATTTATTTTGATTCAACCACAGTGGTGATGCTTCAAGTTTTTAATGAAAGTATAAGCATTTCGTCTTGTAAAGAACATATGGCCTCATTCTCCAACCTGGTTCTTAGAACCCTGCTCCCCAATAATAGGAAACCAAGAGAAAAAGAAAAACAACAAACAAAATTGTTAAGAAATTTGGGGCCTTTTTAATTACTGCTTTTGAAAAGGTTCATGCTAACACAGATGATTAAAACCAAGGTTATCAAATCTCAATTAAAATCATGAATCGTAAATCATATTACATTGTAAGATTCGAAGACATGCTGAAAAATAACTCGAAATATATCATATAAATGATGTATAGAGTTCAGTGTAATAAGAAAATTGACAAAACAAGACATTAGTCCCACAAAACATAATCATAAGTCATAATCTGAGTACTTGAAGCTTCTATTTCAAAAGATTAAAAACAGAGTAATGGAACAACCAAATAGAGTACATAAAATGAGTGATGATGTAATGAAATAAACCCTATTTCAAAAAAATGAAAATAGAGTAATGAAATAAATAAATAGGGTGCTTTCAGCACCAATTTAAATATATCTACCTTTTCAATTTCTTTCACAAAGAATGGTGAAAGCACAAAAGTAAAAATAACAAATTGCTGAATTGTTTGGTTTGCATCTATGATATGGAATTGCATTGATTTATCCATGTATCATACAGCTCAAAATCATTTGTGATTCATTACATGAAACAAATCGCTAGCCAGCCAAATTGTAAGTATGATTAAAATAAAATCTGCTTGCAAACTTATTATCGTACATTGGCTCTCTTGTGATAGTAATTGTTCATTTGTAAATCCAATTAATAGTAGCAGTAATTTATATTTCTAAGGCAAACAGCATCATCAAGTAAAGACATCAAGTTCTAATGTTCTATATATCAATCTTGTTCCAGCATTGGAGCAATTTATTTTGGGACATTTTTTATTTCTCCTGAATAAAAGTGTGGCGTGCTGAAAGCATGGAATTAGGAAAATTATCCTATACAGAATCAAACTAAAACCTCAGATATAAACTAAACTCATCGAAACAAAACTAACCATTTGAGTTTTGGATCAGTGAAAACAGGTCCCTTTTTCATACATCCTATGTATGTCTGAGGGTGAGATCGCTCTTTGGCCAGTAGTAATGACAGCCGATCTGACAATAAATTTAAAATATGTGCATAAATCTTAATTAGAAATGTAAAATGTAATCTCATAAAGGAAGTTCCTCAATGTATTTTCATCACAATAAGCATTAAAAGATCTAGTCACCTGGCCTTAAATATATGTCATCATCAGCTTTGACATAAAATTCAGCATCAAAAAGAGCATAAGCAGCTTTGAAGAAAGCTAACCTGTGATGAATGAATATTCAATTTAAAAACACACTATAGATAAAATGCAGAAATTTAGTCATTCTCAGCACACACGTTTTGTATGGAAGCTTACTGTACTCCTCTTGGATATCCAACTGAATGAAATCATCATATTCTGCTACTTCCTTCTGAAGTGCAGACATCTTCGCTCTATCACTTGTTCTACCAATGATAAACCTAAAAGCCAACCCAGTAGCTTCTTCCAAGCTGCAAGCAACAGTCAATAATTAAAAATGACAGTATCAACTTGCACCATTCTCAAACTCAGCTTCTCTCAAAATATCCCACCCACCAACAAAATACAACTACCCACATTAAATAACTTCACACGCTGTAACCTTTATGAGCCAGATAAATACAGAGCAGAACCTAGAGTGACTCATGAATTAAGCTTTCATGTAAACTATATCCAATTCATCCTTATGAAGTGGAGCATTCTGAAACCATTTAACAATAAGCTTTGCAAATCAATAATGCTACTCACACCATAAAAATACACAAAATCTTCACCACAATCCGTTTTCCCTTTCTTTTTCTCTCTTTCCCTTATACATTAATATCAACATTGCAAAATCCAGATATGAATTATAAGTATAACTCCTAAAAAGTTTATGATTAACGTACATTTCCAAAACTATAACTGTGTATAGATAACTCAGAAAAGACTCAAGTATATTTTAGTCCCTAAAAATATGACTTTTTTTTACTCCCTATAGAAATTTTATTCAGTTTTAATCCCTAAAAATTACAAAAATCACATCATGTTCGTTAAATGTAAGACTAAAAATGAATAAAAATGTTATATGAACTAAAACAAAAAAATATATTTTAAATCATTAAAAAAACACACAAAGACATTTTTTATATCATATTTTGTTCCAAGAAAATTACTTTCCTTTCAGATTTTTACAGTCTTTTATTGTTCCCCATGAATATACTCTTTCAAAGGCAATCTTGTTTAAGACATCGTTGGGTATTAAATGTGGACATCTATCATAGCGAGAGTTATAGCCATATTGTGAGAACTAGCCTGTTTCGCTAGAAAAAAAAAAACTAATTATTTTAAGGTTTTAAAAATAATGCGGTACTTGGTGGTCATCCTTTGAGAAAGCAAAAGTCTCACCCTACTCTTAGTCCAACGACAAATACATGTCATACTACTCATCACATTTCTAAATTTTTAACATTTGGGGTCACTAAACAATTTGCTTGAAGAGGATTTGTTAAGACTTAAAAAATAGATACAAATTTTTGGCTGCTACTTAGTATCGATAATAGGTCTGAAAAAGTATCTAAAAACATGGAAATTAGATATTTGTACCATGGTATATATGTTTGGAATAGATTCCATCTGAAGAGAGTTGGAAAAACACTATCTTGTTGAAAGGTTTTATACATCTGTCCTTTCTCAAGCCATTTTTTTAGACAAGGACTGTTTTTTCTTCTTTTCGAATGGTAAATATTTTTCAGAACATGGAATTTGAATAAAACATATTTAAATTGAAATTAAGCACAAGAGGGGAGCTCAACCCAAAAGATTAGTCCATTAAGTGAGAGAGCTCCATGGTTTAAGTATCACATTAAGTTTTTTTTCTACTCAATATAGGACTCTTAACATTGTCACCCCTTTAAGAGAGCCAACGATCATAGCAGCTTTCACTCTATCGACACTAACATGATGATAGTCTTATTCCCTTTGACGGCTTCACTCATCTATTAATATTGGCTATTGAACCTTAATTCAGCCTATAGGTAGCTGTTTCTACAACCCATCTCTCAATAAAAACATAAAATGGTTAGGATTTAAGCACAAGAAGAGAGTCCAACTCAAAAAACTAGTCCATTAAACAGGAGAGCTCATGGCTAAAGTCCCTTTTTTTTTTGTTACAAAAAATTTAGGAGGGAACGATGCACCAGTCCAAGACAGAAAATGTCTCTAAACTTAAAGATAGCTTGTTTATAGAGGTCCTTACAATTACCTTGATCCAAAGAGACAAGTAGGGGCTCAAACTTACTATAACCTGTCGTGAAAGACCATGTCTTGCTCCACTTAACCAAACCTCTGAGGTTAATGACTCCTCAACGTGAGAAAATTACATAAATTTTTATATTTTGCCCCGCTAATTGTATATATTTGAACTCATTCTCTCCAATTCCTTACTCATATTGATATGTACAACAATAATTATTATTAATTGCTATTTTTTTTAAAATAGAGTGCCTTCACTGATTCGGGATCATGGATCTGCCACCACCATCGGAAGTAAATGTAATTTGAATGAAAAGACTTCCCCTAAAATTTTTACAATAAAAAAGTAAAAAAAAAAAAAAAACAGAATTGGGGGACAGGGAAGAGAGAAAGAGAATACCGTTGAAGGCCTTGACGATCAGAGGGAAACCACGTTTTCCGCAAGGCCCCTCTCCTCCCAGAGGATCCGAATCCGGTCTGAACACCGACAAACCCCATCACCTTATGCCTGTCCCCAAGGCCGACCCCGCCGGCGCCGGCGGCGCCGCCATGCTCCCAAACCACGCGCACCGATCGGGGCGGAGCGTGGACGCAGCGGGAGGCGCCAATGTGGGCGAGGAAGGCGACGAATCCGAAGAGGAGGAGGAGGAGGGAGAGGGCGGCGAGGAGGAAGTAGAGGGTGGATCTGCGAGCGGCGAAGGGCGGAGATTGGCGGGCGAAGGACTTGGGGGAAGAAGGCATGGCTCACGGAAAGGGACACCCCAGAAGGGTGGGTGGTGTCACAGTGGGGGTGGCGAAGGTGAAGGGTACGTTCATGGCACACAAATACAAATGAAGGTTCAAGTAGTAGGTGCTGTAGCCATGGACTATGTAGAGTCACCCTACGTAAGACTCCATCAAACCGCTTCTGCTCGTCAGTTTTTTGTTTTTTGTTTTAAATTACTACTTACTTTTAAATATTTTTTTATTTTATTCTTTAAAAAAATATTTTTATGAAAAATTATTTTTTATTTTGGTTCTTGATTTTTTTTAATTCTTATGATATTAGGTTTATTTTGAATTAGTCTTTTTAAAAAAATTAAAATTAAATTATTTACTTGTTGCATGTAACATGCTTACAAATATTTATAAATAATATTATTTTTAAATATTTTTTTATATTTATTTTTTTAATTTTTTCACAATAATAAATTAAAAAGATAAGAAAAAATACACACAAAATATATGAAAAAAAAAAAAAAAACATGAAAGATAATGATTCATCTCAATGTAATTATATTAAAAAAACTTAATATGACAAATGTTGTTATAATAAAATCAATTATAAAATATAATATCTTTGTGTTTTAATTGAGCACACGAAAAAAAATTCACATATCCAAATATATTTATGTGTTTTTAGTATTAATTTGTTCAAATAAGTCAATTAAAGATAAAATAAAAAAATAAAAATACTTTATTTAATTGTAGGAAAAACATATAAAAATAAAAGAAAGAAATGATTAAGTATTTTGTCAATGTGTTTTATCACCTTAAAAAAAATGAATTATATGTAATAAGAATAAGAAAAGTGTGACAACAGTAAAAAAAAAAATTAAGACAGTTAAGAAAATTTTAAGAATTTGATTGAATTTGTTCGATGGATAATTAATTATTAAAAGGTTCTTTAAAATCCACTCTATAAAATAATCCTTTGGAATTTCTATAATTTGTAAGTGATAAAAAGTTTAAATTCAATACTAACAGGTTTTGAAATTTTCTTTAAAACTTGATAGACTTGATTGAATACTATAATATTAATTTTTATTATTTAAAAGTTCTAATTGAGTATACAAGTGTTGCTGGTTCATAGTTAGCACATGAGCTTGGCTACTTGAGGTTTTCTCCTGTAAGAGCTTGATCAAGCTAATTATAATCTTTGCAAGTTAATATCATAATAAATAATTATTATAAATATAAAACAAAAAGAATCAATAAAATATATATTAAAACAACAATAATGATGGAATAATTTATTAAGTGTGTATTTGTAATGTTTATTTATAAGACTAAATAATCAAATTAAGATTAAATTTATGAGTTGAAACATAAAACAATCTCAACAAACTAAAGGGTAGGGAAATTTTTTGAAGGTAAAGAGACGAGGAAGGAAATTTACAACTCAAACATAACCAGCATCGGTTTCATCTAAAGATTTGGATGAGACTAAATTTTTTTAATCTCACATATAGAAAGTAGAAAACCTACAAGAATATGAGAAAGAGTATTATTTACTAATACAAGTAAATAAAAAAAATAAGATATCAATTCATTATTAGTTTTTTCTAAATTTAGGAAAGCACTTACAAATTTAAATCATAAATTGATTTTTTGATTACTTGATGTTCTCTTTCTCTTTTACTATTATTATCTAATTAAAAAAATTAAATAATAAAGTCAATTATTACAAAGTATAATTATATCTTCTTTTCTACTTCATATAGATATGTATAAAAGAAAGCAAACAAATTCACTTGACAACACCTCGCAGAAAAATTCTAATAATGAAAACGACTTTTATCATTTTTAATTTATAAAAATTCATATTTATATTAACTAATTAAGTTAACTATAACCAATATGATTTTCGTAATTTAAACATTTAAATTGAATACAAGTATATATTCTGATTCAAATTTTTAGCATATTCAAATTATATATTTTTTTAATAGGATTTATTCTAATTTCATAACTTGTAATTTATAATTTTTATATATATATATATATATATATATAATATAAACATAAATATGATCAACTCCTCAACATTAACAAAGTATATATATTATGTGTCTGTATTTTATAAGAAAAACAAATAATTATTGTTCAATCTAGGTGGTTGAGGTTGAGTCTTGATCTTCCTTCAGCTATGAGATAAGGTCTTCAAGGACATGTCGTGACATCAAGACTCCTAGAGAGAAGATTTCTGGGGGAACTCCAAAAGCTAAGTTAGTAGGGGTATGAGAGAGGAAGAGGGTAAGAATTTATAAAGGAAAAAGTGAACATACTTATTGAAGGTTCAAAATGAGGATATATAGGTGTGAGGTTACATGGTAAGACAAAATGACACTCATCTTGCCTTCAAGAGAATAGGGTTTCAGGTCCACGGGCAATGTTGGTATAATGCGAAAGTGGTATAATGCGGGAGTTGAGATGATTCATATCGAGGAGTTGAGATGAGAGTGAAATGATGGTAACTAGAGTGGATTGCTGGAATGGTTAGTTGTAGTGATGAAGATCTTGACATTGGGAAGATTGATTGGTACGAGAAAATTAACCTTCAAAACAATTATAAAATATAATTTTAAATATTTTTTATCATTAGTATCACTTTATATTATATTATATTATATTATAATATATATATAAAGTTATACGAATATGTAGATATATTTATAAAACTTTGACACATTTATATAAATTTGTAAATTCATGATTGATGCGCATTGCTCCACATATATAATTCTCTTCAAAGTTTCAAGTGTTTTAAAAAGGAGTCCTCTAACAACGATGTGGAATTTAGCAAAAACTAGTTTCTGATGGAGCTAAGGTATATTGTGTATGAAAGAAGATGAATCCAATGCCGTGCTACAACCGAGGAAGAGAATGAAAGAAAGAATGATCAAAGAGAATGAAAGAATGACTTTTTCACTTCGAGAATATACTTTAGATTTTTGAATTTCCATCTTTAGCATATTGTAAATGGCATTTAGTAAAGAGTAGTTATATTTTAAGAGGAAAAATTCACTTATTTACGAGTAATTCTTAGTCTCATTCTTTATTTTTTTAAGATATAATAAATAAGATATATCACGTGTTATATTTGTTAGAAAATAAAGAATGAAAATAAAAAAAATAATTTTTTTAAAGCTATTTTGAAATAAATGGATTTTTTTTTTCATATTTCAATATAAGTATATATAGTTTTTTGTGCTAATGTATGATATAAGGCATCATTTGTATAAATAGCCTTGGTAGTCACTCATGCATTGTCATAAGCTGTGTTGGAGGATTCAGATTCACTAAATGGAACAAGAGTTTTTGCTGTGATTTTAATACTAGTAAGATAGGGTTTGCTCCTCTCTTAATTAGTGTTGGATTTCTTTTTCACTAAACTATTTTGACATACAAGATTTTAACTTCAATTTATCAATTTTACTTTTTTATTTACGAGATAAAGACAATTATGTGTAAGATAAATAGGATTAGTATGAATAATAAAATTATTTTTTATTATTTAATACAACTATATATTTATTATTTGAATTTAAAACTATTAATTAAGTTGGAATAATTCAATATTAATTAATTCAAAAGTCAAAAGTTAGGCAATAAATATTAAATTTTGGATTAAAACGAATCTTTTAGATGTCCTTCACGACCATAAATATCAACTCTTTTTTTTTTACCTAAGTGTTTGCAATTGTGTCCATTTTTCTTATTTTCACGTCAAAAGATAAAAAAAAGTGTAAAATGAAAATGAATTTTTTACCGTGGAAAAAACCATACTTAAATCATTATTAAGTGTTACTATCTCATAATTTAATTTTTAAAATTGAAAATTTTAAAATAAAATATATTATGTTAATAAATTTTATAAATGGTTAGAAATCTACGGAGATAATATCACAACAAAAGATTCATTCCCAAAGCAAAATTCATTACTACTTCTTTTATTTTAATGCAAATATCCATCCTTGCAAACAAATACACTACATCATTATCTGTGATATATTTTGTTATGATAAAGCTGATTTTATAAACTACTTAAACAACCATTTTGGCTTCTTATGTTATATACAAATATTATTTGGGAGGGGTGGGTAAGAATTACATTTTTAAAATATTCTTATAAAACGGTCAAAGTTTAAATATTAGTGAAGTATAAAAAAAAACATGTAAGTGTATTCTTTGCGTCATTCTTTTTACATTTTGCTCCTCTTTTCAAAGTCAACAAAAGAGAAAAATGGAATAATTGCATTCACAAGTGAACGAATATCAAAGTAGAAAAAAAAAAAAAACAGCAAAGGAGCAATTAAAATGGTTGACCAGTCATGAGTTTTTTTTTTTTTTTACAATTTTAGAAATAATTTAACGTCTTGTTTTATTAATTTATTAAGAACAATTTCGAGAAAAAATATTTGTATAAAACAATAGTTCTTGCACAAACATTTAATTTATTTTTGTTTGAAAATGTTACAGTATTCTATTCAGAACGAATGTTATTTTCAATGGAATACATCATATGCTTTGTCATGTCTCATTAGAGCACCTACGAATATAGCTTTGAGAACTTCTAATGAGAAACTTAATTAGTATTAAATGGTCAGATTTTTTTATTGATTTTTTTTCTTACTAGTTTCTCGAATGTACTGAATTAAGAATTAATCTCGTTTTATACGAATATAACTAGACAAGATTCGAAATTGTAATTCATTAGATACATCCAAAGAGAGGAATATGAATTCAAAACTGTAATTCATTAGATACGAAATTTCATCTTATTCTACTCCATTAATCTTTTGGTGTTATTTTTTTAAAAAGTTATTAGATAAATTATTATAATAAATTTAGTTGATATGATGTTATATTTGGTAACATTATTGTACATTTATTTTAATATTTCTCTAAGTTGATTTAGTTTCGTTTATTCAAAAGAAATAAATTTACAACATTCACTTTCTTTAAAACAGTGGAGTTATGATAAATATATTACTTATGAGCTAATTACTAAGTATTAAGTTTGAAATGACTTCTTTTTGTAAGCTTTTTTATTTAAAGGTTGTAAACTTTTTGCATACTACCATAAAATATCAAATAATAATAATATCCCTCTTTTATATTTATTGATATTTTAACTTTTTATTTAACATTATTAATATTTTATAAATTTAAAGTATTGTTAATTATTTTTCATCAATACCCCATTTAACGATTACTGTAATAATGTATTTATTATAAATAACATAGTATTAAATAATATACTTTAAGCTAAATTAATAATGTTTTTCTTAAATAGTTTTAATTTATATATATTATTTCACTCTTAAAATACAAGTGATGATTTAAATTTACCATACATATATATATAGATATATATAGGGTAAATTTAGATGATCAGTGAAATGAAAATACGTTCTTAGGTAAATATTACTATTTGACGTTTTTTTTTTTTTTTACCTTAGACCAGACGTCATTCTCCCAATTTTTTTTGTCAAATGTGTATAAATACGAATTACAACCATGTTAAGAATCAAATGTGTATAAAGAAAAATTTCCAGCTACTCTTGAGTACTCCGAGGAAGCAGATTAAGTTAATTCTAGAACGTTAAAGAGAACTTGATTTACTTTTAAGACTTTTCTCAAAAACTACGAGGGGAGGGAGAAAGAAAGATTTATTATGGGATACAAAAGCTAAAATTAGAACCCGATTGCTTTTTGGTCCAATTTCATTGAGAAAACGTTTTTCTATTGATAATTATAAAAAAATACTTTATATAAAAATGATAAAAAAAATACCAAATATTATTTTTATCATTTTATATGACAATAAAATATATGTATTATTTTATAATAATAAAAATAACTATATATAATTTTGGTTTCTTATTTAAATTTTTTGTTTTAGATGGATTAAAATGATTTTATTTTAGTCTCTTAAAATATCTTTGTTAGACGAAGTTGACCATTTTGTCATTTTACTATATTAACTTGTTCAACTTGTATATATGATAAATTGTGACAAATGTTATGTCATATTAGCATTTGTCATGTTAGTCAAAATCAACTTTTAATATAAAAAAAAATCAAAGGACTAATTTAATTTATCAAAAATATTTTAATAGATCAAACTGAAATTTAAAAAATTTTGTGGACTAAATTAAAATAAAAATTTTAAACGAGGGACAAAACTTATATTTTAGGCTTAAAAAAATCTCAAATGGAAGAATATTTTTTATCTGAAAATAAAAGATTAAGCAATAAAACATTACTAAAATTGTTTATTGTACCGGCCGACCATTCGGTCCTGACCCACCATACTTGCACCCCAGTCCAGTAAGTCCCAAAAGGAATGATGGGTGCCTAGGTAAGCGAGAAGGAGCGTTCGTGGGTTGGCCCAATAAGTTAATACGTCCCTAAAGGCCCATCACACAAGGAAGAGACTCTCAAGGTAGTTACAAGTTAGTTACCAAGCGGTTAGGAGGTTGCTTGCTTAGCAAGTCAACCATAAATCTGCCCCACCATGTATAAATACCTCAATGCCTTTAGTTCTGGGGTTGATCCAGAAAAACTTACCAACGACATTCAACTACTTGTACTCTTAGACGAGAACAATGGCGCCCACCGTTGGGCTGCGGTGAAACTTTTCCCAACGCCTCAAGATTAGGAGACCGACCTTGGAGCTTAGGAGCACGAAAGAAAGAAGACCAATGATAATGCCGGTGATGTGCAACCAGCCCGCCAGTTCCTCTAATGGAGATGAGGAGGATACATTACAAAGGATGCTACTGGCGGTGGCATCCTTACAAGCACGCAGCAATGAGCAATCCCGGCTGAATGTGGAGGCAGAGGAGAGGTACAAGAAGGCCGAGGCGTGGCATATGGATGTTTTGAAGGTGGCTGGAGAGCGGGAGGAAGAGCTCTATATCAGTTGGCAGCAGTAAAGGCCATAATGGAGAAGTTAGGGGGAGCGACGACCCCATCGCCAACCCTAGGTACCCAAGCTTTTTGGGCCCAACCTTTCAGTGAGGAGATCGACGAGATAGCCATCCCTCCGAATTTTCGCAAAGTGGTGATTGAGCCGTTTGATGAGACCCAAGACCACTATACCCACCTTCAAGCCTTCCAAACCCAGATGTACATCAACGAGAGCAATGATCGACTGAGTTGCAAACTATTCCCCGAAACTCTACGAGGCGTAGCCATGCATTAGCTAGCCACCCTCCTGCCTTGGTCCATAAGATCCTTCAACGACCTGGCAACCTCTTTTGCCTCCCAGTTTGCAGCAAACAAGACGAAACGCTTAGAAGTAGCCGATCTCTTCAACATCCGACAAAACAAAGGAGAGCCCCTCAAAAGTTACCTAGCCCGGTTCAATAATGCCACCTTCAGGGTAAATGATCCCGATCAAAAAATTTTTGCGAAGGCCTTTCGAAAAGGACTAAGGGTTGGACAGTTCAATGACTCCCTAACATTGAGAAAACCACTGAGTATGAAGGAGATAAGAGCCCGAGCAGAAAAGCATATTAAAGTAGAAGAAGATCAAGCCGACCAGCTTGAGGCCGAGAGGCAGGTAAGTACCCGCGACACGCGATCGGCATCGCAAGGCGGCCATACGGGAGAAAATAAGTATCCGCCCAAACTGAAAGATTACCTTTTGACGCTCACCCCCTACGTGAGAAAAGGGCACAGATATTGCACGACATTTATCACACCCACTTATTGAAGAACCCGAAGGAAGCCAAGGGCCGGAAGATGGGAGCCAACCTACAGGAGTGATGCGAATTCCATAGGGCCTACGACCATTCAACGGAGGACTACTGCACCTTGTAGGAGCAAATAGAGAGGCTAATCCAGGAGGAACACTTGAGCCAGTACATCCGAAGGGGGAACGAGAAAGCCCCAACCAGCCCAAAGGCGACCAAAAAGACGAGTGGAGGCGAGTCGTGTAGAGAAGCCCGTGATGATGCTAGAGCGAGGAGAGAAGAAGGGAGAGAAGAAGATCACCATAGAGAAGGGACACCTGACATTGAGGTGTCATAACAACCATTTCGGGTGGCAGAGCAAGTGTGGCCAGATAGGCAAGAGTCATAAGAGAAAAGCTTGTAACGTCTTAGAAGTCTGGAGGAAGGCCAACATAACCCCCACTCTAGTAATCACATTCAGCGAGAGGGACATGAGGTATGAACCATCCCGACAGGACAAACCAATGGTGATTTCAATGGTGACGACCAAGTACAAAGTAGAAAGGGTCCTTATTGATCAAGGAAGTTTGGCCAACATATTGTACTGGTCGACTTGTAAAAAGCTGGGTCTATAGTCGATTGACTTGGAGGCATGCGCGGGAAAATTATACGGCTTTGCCAACGAGCAGGTAATGATAAAGGGCGTAATTGAGTTGGAGACCACGTTCAGAGAACAAACACGCACGCACCATCTTGGTGTTGTACACAGTCATCGACATAAACGCATCCTATAACATAATCATGGGCAGGCCGGCCCTCAACAAGTTGGGAGCCATAGTCTCCACCCTCCATATTTGCATGAAGTATCCCGTGGGGCAAGAGGTAAGAAGAGTATGGGTCAACCATCGGATTGCCAGACGATGTTATGAGGACAGCCTGAGGATAGGTTCCCAACCATCTCAGGCAGGAGAGTCGAATGTAAACGTATTGGACCTCAACCTAGACCCCAAGTATGAGGACGAACGTGAAAGACCTCTACCGGCCAAAGACCTAAAAGAAGTCAGCATAGGACCCAAGCCGGCGCATAAAACCAAGTTAGGGACGACTCTCGTGCAGAAGGATGAGAGTCGTCTTGTTGCCTTTTTACAAGAGAACAGGGATGTGTTCGCATGGTCCCTGACCGACATGCTTGGGATTGACCCAGATTTCCTATGCTATCATCTCTCGATCTCCCCAGGCTGCGAGTCGGTCACCCAGGGAAGGAGGAAGTTAGGAGAAGAAAAGCGAAAAGTGGCCCAAGAGGAGACTAAGAAGTTACTCGCGGTCAAATTCATTAGAGAGATATAGTACCCCACGTGGCTAGCAAATGTAGTCATGGTAAAGAAGGCTAATAGGAAATGGCGCATGTGCACCGACTACACCGACTACATCGACCTAAACAAAGCTTGCCCCAAGGACCCATATTTGTTGCCCAATATAGATTGGTTAGTAGACGAGGCGTCTGGCTTCGCCCTCCTGAGTTTCATGGATGCATATTCAGGCTATAATTAGATTAAAATGCACCCCCAAGATGAAGCAAAAATCACTTTCATAACAGACTCAAGAACCCACTGCTACAAGGTGATGCCCTTCAAACTAAAGAACGTCGAGGCAACCTACTAGCGCTTAATGGACAAGATCTTTGAAGAGATCATAGGCACTGACGTGGAAGTATATGTGGACGACATGATGGTGAAATCCACGGTAGTAGCGGACCATTGTAGGGCCCTGGAGAGAGTTTTCCAAGTATTGAGGAAGCACAGACTCAAGTTGAACCCCGAGAAATGTTCTTTCGAGGTCTAGGCAAAAATATTTCTCGGATTCATGTTGATTAAGAGGGGGATAGAGGCCAACCCAGAGAAATGCCAGACGATTATTAATATGAGGAGCCCACAGACGGTCAAGAAGGTACAACAATTGGCCGGGAGAATTACAACACTGTCGTGATTCTTGTCTCGGTCAACAGAGACGATCGTTCCCATATTTAATACTCTCAAGAAGGGGGACACCTTCATGTGGACAACGGAAAGTGAAGAGGCGTTCCTAAGGCTGAAAGCACTATTGGCCTCCCCCTAATCCTAACGAAGCCTACACCAGGCATTCCCCTGCTGGTTTATATTTCGGTGGCAGATGACGCCGTGAGTGCAACAATAGTGCAAGAGAAGGAGGGAAAACAACACCCAGTATATTTCATAAGCAAGGTCTTCCAAGACGCGGAGAGGAGGTACCAGAAGATAGAGAAGGCTGTCTAGGCGACTTCGCCTCTATTTTCAAGGATGCCATGTGATCGTCCGAACAAACCTACCAATCAAGCAAGTGTTGAGGAAACCAGACTTGGCCGAGAGGATGGTGACTTGGAGTGTCCAGCTCTCTGAATTCAACATATCCTATGAGAGAAAAGGCCATATAAAAGCCCAGGCATTGGCCGACTTCATCATGGAGATGGTAGCGAGTGGACTGGCAACCAAGGAAAAGAGCAGATGGTTGTTATCTGTGGATGGGGCATCCAACCAGTTGGGGAGTGGAGCAGGGTTGATATTGGAAGGGCCAAACAGGGTGCTGATTGAGCAATCACTCCATTTTGAATTCAAAGCTAGTAATAACCAAGTCAAGTATGAGACATTATTGGCCAGGATGAGACTGGCCAAGGAGCTGGAAGCAAAGACCCTGACAACTAAGAGTGACTCGAAGCTTGTCACAGGCCAAGTGAACGGTGAGTACCAGGCCAAAGACCCTCAGTTGATAAATTACCTCGAGAGAGCAACCAGGATGGCGGTCACCTTCAAGAAATTTGCACTCCACCACGTCCCCAAAGAACAGAATGAGAGAGTTGACCTACTATCGAAGCTTGCCACCACCCACAAAAGAGGAGTGCAGCAGTTGGTCATCCACGAGAGTGTAAGTCAGCCGACTATCGAAAAGCCGACGGTCTGTAGCATGGAAGGGAGGAGAACGTGGATGAGCCCTTTGATGGAATACTTAAAGACGAGTAGCTACTAGCTGACATAATCGAAGGAAAATAGCTAGGGACGCAGCCAGGTATATCATCATTGGCGGAGAATTATACAGGCGAGGCTTCTCTTTCCTGCTACTCCGATGCATTGAAGGTGAGGAGGTGTGATATGTGGTCAAGGAAGTGCATGAAAGGGTATGCGGCACACACATAGGAGGCCGAGCATTAGCTAGCAAGATCGCCAAGGTCGGTTACTATTGGCCGATATTGAAAAATGATTGCATGGAGTACGTGAAAAGATGCGACAGGTGCCAAAGATTTGCGAAAGTGAACACAACACCCCCGGAGCAGCTACACTCCATCACCTCGCCTTGGCCGTTTTACAAGTAGGGGTGGACATCTTGGGACTATTCCTACCAACTTCGAGTCAAGTGAAGTATCTCATTGTAGCGGTTGATTACTTCACCAAGTGGATCGAGGCCAAACCTATAGCCATAATCTCAGCGGAAAAAATTAAACGCTTTTACTAGAAGAAAATAATATGTCGTTTCGGCCTCCTGGCCGAGATAGTCTTCGACAATAGGACTCAATTCGCATCTCGGTTGATAGCAAGTTTATGCACCCAAATGAAGATAAAACAATGCTTTACGTAAGTAGAGCATCCCTAGGTGAACGGACAGGCTGAGGCCGCCAACAGGAGCATCCAAGGGGACTATGGAGGCGCCTCGAGGAGGCAAAAGGAAGATGGGCAGAGGAGCTCCCCCAGGTCCTCTGGTCTTACCATACAACCCCCTACTCCTCCACAAACGAGATACCTTTTCGCTTAACTTTTGGCACGGAAGCAGTTATCTCAGTTGAGATTGGAAAATCGTCCCCTAGGATCGCTTTATTTCGGCCGGCCTAGAATGAAGACGAGCTAAGAGTAAACTTGGATGTATTGCAGGAAGTTCGCAAAGTCCCATAGGTAAAGAGTATGCAGCGAAGGCTAGGGTGGCCAGACGCCAAGAGCGAAGACTAGCCCCCCGACAATTCAAGCCCCACGACCTGGTCATGAAACTAACCCCATTTGGGAAGGCTCGTTCAGAATAATTGAGGAGGTCGACAAGGGAGCCTACCGCCTAGAGCAACTCGACGATAAGAAAACCCCCTGGACATGGAACACGATGAACCTCCGATTGTACTATAGTTAAACTCAAGTATATCCCAAATGTATCAAAAATTTGAGTTTTACTAATCCAATACAATGAGAATTTGTTTACAACCAAACAAATAAAGACCTGAAAGGACGGCCAAAAATTCCCCTCTAGGCACGAAGACAAAAGACTTGAGGAGTCGACCAAAAGGTCCCTCCCAAGCACAAAGACAAAAGACATGAGGAGTCGGCCAAAAGGTTCCTCCTAGACACGAAGACAAAAGACCTGAGAGAACGGCTAAAAGGTCCCCTTCAGGCACGAAGACCAAAGACCTGAGGAGTCAGCCAAAAGGTCCCTCCTAAGCATGAAAACAAAAGACCTGAGAGGACGACCAAAAGGTCCCCTTTAGGCATGAAGACAAAAGACCTGAGAGGACGACCAAAAGGTCCCTTCCAGGCACGAAGACCAAAGACCTAAGAGGACAGCCAAAAGGTCCCCTCCAAGCACGAAGACCAAAGACCTAAGGAGTCGGCCAAAAGGTCCCTCCTAGGCACGAAGATAAAAGACCTGAGAGGACAGCCAAAAGGTCCTCTCTAGGCATGAAGACCAAAGACCTGAGAAGTCGTCCAAAAGGTCCCTCCCAAGCACAAAGACAAAAGACCTGAGAGGACGGCCAAAAGGTCCCTTCCAGACATGAAGACCAAAGACCTGAGAGGACGGCTAAAAGGTCCCCTTCAGGCACGAAGACCAAAGACCTGAGAAGTTAGTCAAAAGGTCCCTCCTTGGCACGAAGGAGAAAGACCTGAAGAGTTGACCAAAAGGTCCCTTCCAGGCACGAAGACCAAAGATCTAAGAGGACGACAAAAAGGTCCCCTTTAGGCGAGATTATTAAAGACCTGTGAGTGGCTGGTCAATGGACCCCCTCCAAGCAAGATCACTTAGGACCCGACCGAGAGAAAGGCTGTCAGATGCAAAAAAAAAAAAAAGATCCAGTTGAGAACGTGAACCAGGTACGGAAGCAAAAGATCTGGCCGAGAGACAACTCTCAAGAAGCACGTCAAAGGCGCAAAGTTCCAAAGACACCCCCCTGAAGCTCATAGAAAGACAGAAAAGTCAAACTTGCGTCGAAATAAGAAAGCAAGGGTCGAACGCTTAGAACACTCAATAAAAAGAAAGGAGAGCGCGACAGTTGGTCAAAAGAAAAAGAAAAAGAAAGGACAAGTCATGAGAGCCGGCCAGGAGCCAATTCCTGAAAAGAAAAAGACAAGTCACGAGGAAAAAAACACAAGACGTAGCCGAAGGTCGATCTCATAAAAAGACTCGGCCACAAAACTCAAATCTCAGAAAGCATTCTAAAAGCACCAAGTCCTAAGGAGACTCGACCAAAGATCAAGAAACCATTGAAGGACTAAAATTAAAAACATTTGTCCTAACGTGCGACGTGTAACAATATAAAAATCACATTCAAAAGAAAAGACATAAATGTATTAGCATAAGCAATAAGTCAATAAGCCAAAAACCATTGTTCAAAAAAACCAAAAAGTGGCTAAATTTCTAACAACAGAAAAATTAAAAACACCCTAAAACTATGTTATTGTAAAAGTGCAGGGAAAGCTCAGTCAGTAGGAGGAGGATCAATTTCAACGTCAACTAGCTTCTCGTTCACCACTTCTTTGAAGGGGCCGACAGCGGAGATGCCTGCATCGGGATGAAGGAAGGCCACTTGTCCTAAGGCGTGGGCGAACCCTTTCTCGAACTGCTCCGCAATGGCAAACCCACGCTCATCCAAAAGGGCGTCCTTCTCAGCCAGCAAACGATCTCGGGCCTCAATCTCTGCCTTCAACCGGGATATCTCTTCATCAGCAGACACCTTGGCCGACACCATGACCTCCTTCTCCTTTTGCAGAATTTATGTTTGAGCATGAAAGTGATCTCGCGAGTTTTCCAAATCTTGTTGCGCCAACCTCAACTCCTTTGTTTCCACCACAGCCCGGTCCAATTCTCCTTGAAGGATGGCCATCACGTCGCGATAACTGTTGATTTTCACCTGAGCATCAACGTACTTCCAACTTCAACAAGGCGTTGTGGGCCTTCTTATTCTTTGTAGATAAGGCGTCCCGATGAGCCACCAGATCCCCAAATTCCTTCTTCATGGCCATGGTAAAAATAGGGGTATAACTATCATAGCTCTAAAGTATGTCAAAAGACTTGGGTAACCCCAACTCTGTAGCCTTCTATTGATCATTAGGGCAGCCCAAGCACTTGTCGACCACCTCGCTGACAGGGTACTGAGGCTTAAAAACTGAGGGGCTTGGAGGCCAGCTTGTCATGACTCTTACCCAAGTGTCATCTACCTCCACCAGGCTGGCACCCACCAACGTAGAGAAGTTGAAGTCATTACCACCCCCGGCCACATCCCCAGCCGCCAACGCCCTTTTGGAAGGTTGCTCTTGGCTTTGTAGCACTCCCGCCTCAGTAGCACATTTGGCAGTGGAACCACCAATCTCCTCAACCGCAGGGTGGTGGAGATTCCCAAGAGATTCCAAAACAACCACGGGAGAGGGCTGAGTTCTCTCCTCGACTGGCTGGGCGGCCGATAACAGGGAAGCCTAAGCAACACCCGAAAAACCAAAAAAAGACACCTAGTGAGGGCTTATGTCCTAGATCTTCGCTTAATAATTGAACCGCTCGCACGAAGGCCCATCTGTTGGGGTGAAGTTGGGTTGGAGCTATATTCAGCGAGCAGAGAACGACCTGCTTGAACTTTGTGAAGGGAAGCGTGATGCCAAGTTTCGAGAATAGGGTCTCGTAAAAGTAAAAGAATGGCTCCTCGCTTTCGGTCGCCCATTCACAAACAAACTTATCAGAACGGCAAGGGAGAACCTTAAACGACCAGGGCCCCCAATGATAGATGGCGTCGTCCATCCCTACCAACTTGTTCGAGTGTGTGAAGGAAGAGTGGGCTGTCACAACCCCCGAGTCTATCCACGAGGGCACACCCTCAGAAGCCCCCTCCTCGGACCCGCTCTCCTAGGCCTCTCGAAAAAAGAATCTTGTAGGAAACCCCTCCTCTGCTCCTGGGGTAGTAGAATGCTGAGTTTCACTCGTTCACACAGAGGAGCCACCGGGGTTGGAGGAACCAAATGACCCACTGGAATGGCTCCCTGCGTACAAAACACAAGGGTCAAACCAAAAGACATAAGTCGAAAATAGGGAAAATGCCCCTCCCCCCGAAAAAAAAACGTAAAAGGAAAGAAAAACCTAACAAACAACACCAAATACTAAGAGCAAAGAACGAAAGTAACCAGACAAATAGAAAGAAGAAAGAGAAGCAAAAATTACCTCCACGCATGGCCATTGAAAATGTAGGGGAAATGTCGGAGGACGAAGATTGTAGGGAAGCACAAACACGTACTATTCGTAGTAAAGGAACAGTAGGGACCAGGGCAAATGAAGACGCGAGAAAGCAAGTGAAGGGTTCTTTCGATAAAACAGTGAAGAGCGAAAGAGAACAGTAAAGGGTTTTGTTGCCTGTCGCTCGAGGGAACGTGAAAGGTTTAGAGCAAGGAGACAAAAGGGATTTTGACAAATCATTAAAGAAGAATAACTATTAAGGAAACGTGGGAAGACACGTTTTAAATGACAATGATTAGTGGTTACGAAAAACGAGAACAACATGCAGATACATTTAAGAGGAATGTGGAAATCAAGCGTCGCCAACATAACTGCACCAAGCTTAAAATGCCTGACAGGCCGATCGAAAGACACGCAATGGCTGGCCGACATGAGTATACAGACAAGCTTTTTGGGTCCACAACCAAAAGCTTGAGGGGATGTCTACCGGCCGAGCACTCGACCCTGATCCACCACACCTGCACCCCAGCCCAATAAGGCCCAAAAGGAAGGATGAGTGCCCAAGTAAGCGAGAAGGAGCGTTCGTGGGTCGGCTCAATAAGTCAATATGTCCCTGGAGGCCCTTCGCATGAGGAAGAGACTCTCAAGGTGGTTACAAGTTAGTTACCAAACGAGTAGGAGGTTGCTTGCTTAGCAAGTCAACCCTAAATCTGCCCCCCACAATGAATAAATACATCAATGTCCTTAGTCTTGGGATTGATCCAGAAAAACTTACCAACGACATTCAAGTACCTGTACTCTTAGACGAGAACATTTATTTTTTTTTTACACTCATGAGATAAATGCTGAAAATAATAATTAATTTTTATCAAAGATGATAAACTCATTAAATAATAGATATTTTTCTTTCAATATAATTTTTTTATATCAATAACTAAAACTTAAATTCTTAATATATTTATTAAGAGATAAAAATGGGTACACTTTGTGTCATAATTTATTACTGCCACTTCTACATTATCCATCAACGTATTAGACTTGAAAAAATATACGCAAAATCTTATTGTTAATTCAATGACCTGTCAATATCACATATTAAACAGGAAAAAATATATACAAATTCTTATTATTCAATGATTTTTTCTCAATATCACGTGCACTAAGTAAAAACATTAAAGTAAAACTGATATAGAATGGACATTAAAGAAACTGATCATATATTGATAAGACTTCTTTAGTAAAAGAATTTATTTTAGTATTTTTATATTCTATTTTTAAAATATTATTTTAAGTAGCATTTGAGTTTATAAATTCATAACTTATTTTATTTTTTTATTTTCATATATTCTTGTTATCGTATGAGTAAATAGTATCCACTAATAGTAAATAATAATTACAAATTATAATGCAAGATAAGTTATTACTTTAACCATAATTATTTTAAAAACTATATTATTATAATTTTAATAAATGGATAGTGTAAAAAAATTTATACGTACAATACATAAAAATTAAAATCTTATTTATTAATTTTTTTCTTTTATATTATTCAATGTAATTTTATATTTATCAAATAATTTTATTTAATAGATTAACTTATCAATTCAACTAACATTTCATCTTTTTAATTAGTTTATTTTCTAATATTACCAAACATGCTCGTAGCAAATAACCATAATATTAACATCTTTGGAGACAAAGGCAAATAACCATAATATTAACATCTTTGGAGACAAAGGCAAATAACCATAATATTAACATCTTTGGAGACAAAGGCAAATAACCATAATATTAACATCTTTGGAGACAAAGGCTACCGTGCAAGATTACTCTCATAGCAGGGAAAGTCACTTTTAATTGTTAAGATAACAATTTTTAAATCAATGATTTTCTTTTTATTTTTCTCTGTTTCCTAATTACTTTTTTCATTCTTCTTTTTATTTTCTCTTTCTTCTATTATAAATGATAGAACATTTATTAGGTAATTAATAGTGATTTATGTTGGATATATTTGACATAAAATTAATATCAACACATTTGTTAAGTATTGAGTTATTAGATTTAATTGAGTTTATTTGCTAATCTTTGTTTATTTTTAGATTTAATTCCCATTATGATGTTGCTATCTCGTGTAAGTCATATATGAAGTTACATATCTCCAAATTGGACAATCTTTGTGGCTTTGGAAAGGTAAGACAAATATTTATAACTTCTCTCTTTTGGACTCAATGCAATTTGATCGTCTTTAGTGTCAAAAGTTTGTTTGAAGTTGTGGCTTTTGCACCCACTCTATTGGGCTTTTTCATGGTATATTTTGGTCTAATTTTGGGACTTTGGTTGGTGGACTTTTGGGCTGTAAATTCCTTTAGCACAGATCACCTTCCTTAGGATCTAGAGCATCTAATAGTTAATTAGGAGTTAGTTAGACAATTTTCGGACCTCTCACATTTAGTTTAGGGGGTTTCTTGGATTGTGAGTTTCCTTTCTTCTCCTTTTATTCTTGCTTTGTATGTTGTTGCGTTTTATGTGATGACTGTTGTGGAAGGCTAAGCTCTTTTATCAATTCAAAGTTCCATGATTGTAATTCGGTTTGAATTCTCGAATCTTTCCTTATGCAAATTTTATTATGTTCTTTCTTTTCCAATTCTTGACTCGTTTTTATGATTATGATTTTCCTTGAAGTTTTGGATTGTGCTAAGTTTGGTAATCAATTGATTACCTAAATCAACCCATTGTGTGCTTGAATCCATGCTTATTAAAGGTTGCGACTGTTATCTCAATTTGTATGAATGAATATTAGATTATTATCTAATGAATTTTGGGTTGATATGAATTTGTTTTCTTATTGAAATCGTGATAACGAACTGCATGACTGGATCTTTGGATTGATGTTTCACAACTCAATTGCATTCTATTTTCACTCTGCATTTCACAACCTCATATTTCTATTCTACATAATTTTAGTTTTCTCCATGATTTCGTTTTACAATACAAACCTCCCTTTTACATTCTAATTTGGTTCCTATTCAACCAAATTAGGAATTACATGATTGTGTTCTTGAGAGATTCGACCTAGGTTAGTCTCTACACTACAATATATAATGATATACTGGATTAATCCAATATAATAATGTTATATAGAAGAGTTATAAAAGTGTCATATACGATTTTTAAGGTGACTATGGTGTAATAGTCCTTAGACATGAAGTCACTATAATTCATAACATGAAAAGTTATATTTTTTAATGCCATCAAATATCACATATAATAAGTGATTATAAAGTTGGTAATTGGATATGAAACAAATTGTGAAAAAGGATCGTTAGATATTAGAGGATGATTTTCCCACATGTTTTGAGTAATAATAAACAAACAAGTTTTTCTAGAATGAAAAATGATAAATATTGTTTAAAGAAAAAGGTGTCATCTATATGAATAAGCATTTATCATCTAATTGACCAAGTTTTTATCTATAAGACAAAGCACACTTTCAGTATTAATAGACAGACTGGATATATATATCTATGTTGAGTTGACTATGCAAGTATTAATCTTTGAATGTGTCCTTTTGATAAACGTATTTAAGAAGCTTCTCATGAAAGTTCAAAACACAACTTTGTTTATACCTTATCAACCTTAAAAGGCATGTCACTGCAAAAAGTACATTGCACCTAGTAGTACTTTTGTTACATACTATAAGGCATGCGTACTAAAAGTGAAAGATAAGCACATTGTTTCATCCTATTAGTGTGACAAATTTGTGAAATGCATTTATTGAAGCATTTAATACCACAACAAACACTTTCTCTCTCTAGTAATGAAGAAAGACATTAGGATGATTTTCTACTCTCACAACGGATATATCTTGAAAACACCTTATATAAAGAAGATTGGAGACTACAACAAGGGACGATGCGAACCTAGACTTAAAATTCTTTTAAGCGAAAACCAATTCATCAATCTCTTTGTAACTTGTTATAAAATATCTTTTGATCTAAAGCCTTTAAAAATATACCATACTTCATTGTAATATCTCATCTAAAAGACAATATAGATAGTTTGACTTTTACCTAAAATATATTTTTAGTGAATTTAGTTGTAGAGACTTTGGGTAAGAAAGAATATGTAAGTGTATTGCTTGGGGAGACAAGACAAAAGACTACTTGGTTGTTGAGCTTGAAGGGGCTTCTGAGAAAAGAACACTTGTAATCGATTTTTGGTTAATAGAAATCTTAGTGGCGTACTAAGGATTTTAAACACACACACATACACATATATTGTTTAAAATCTCTTTAAGAAACTAAGTTTTCAACTAAAAAGGTTTTTAATTTTGTCTTTTTGTGAAACAAACAGTATAACGTCCTTTATGAAAAATTGAGAAAGTTTTAGGAAAATTTGAGAAAAGTTTTAAATACAATTCAATACCCCTTCTTGTGTTTACTTTTGTTCTACGTGGATGAGTAATCTAGATGTGATTTGTTCCTCCTTCATAATAAGAGTAATATCTATGAGGCTTCTTGATAAAGTGAGATAGAAATGCATGACTATGCTACAATGAGTCAACATAGGATATTGATCTCATTTATTCTTATGTCTACTTGAGCATCATGAGATAAATAAATTGAACCATACAAGGATGACACACTCTATGCTGTGTTTAATTGTGATATTTGGACAAAGGGATTGAGTTACATAAGAACATATGTCCTAAAAAGGTTGTGTCAAATCACAAGACATTCTTATTACTTAAGCAACAATGGTATGTTGCTAGATATTTCTCATTGTTTATAGTATTAAATAAGATTTAATATTATTTTCAACATAATGAGAACCTATATGGTCACACACATAGAACAAATTACAGGAAAAAAGAAATATTAAAGTATAAAGTATTTCTTTTGGGCTAGTCTCATATTGTATGAGCCCATATCAAAGAAGTCTGGAATAATGAGAAAAAAGCATGTTACTCACAGGTTAGGTTAATACAAGGGCTTGATACTATTAGATTAAAATGTTAAGAAGCTTCTATAAGAAACCTATTGAAGTGATGGTATGCAATTTTTAGCAATTGCACACTACACCAAAGTACGTGAAACTAATATGAATATGGAAAGACATGAAGATGACACTCATGAAGGCTTGAAGACCATGAAGACTACATGAGGAAACTTTAAGAAGTGCACAAGGAGATGAGCCTCCTTAAAGGCCAATGAGGGCCCAATAATGGTCCACTTGTTTACACTTTGTTTGACTATCATGTTAGTCTTGTATAAACTATTTTAGGACATGTTAGTCTATGTATTAGAGTGTGGATTAATTGTATTTTCTTGGCTTAGCTTGCATTTGGACCCAAAGGTCTAAATTAGTTAAGGAGCCCACTTAGAGACCGAAATTTTATCACTAATGGCATCCTTTTTGGGGGTCTATTTTGCTTATTTCAAGGCTGCATTTTGGACTTGTATTGGGGCTCTTTTGGACTTGTGTTGGGCCTCTTTTAGATTAGTCTTAAGGTTAGCTTAGGGTAATTAGGTGATTAGCACAAGCCTATATAAGCCTCAATTGTAATTAGTATAATTACTTTTGATGTGAATGAAATTTGTGTTTGTGCACTTTGAAAGCATTCTCAATTCTCTTGTTCTTAGGAAAGAATCCAATTCTCATCAAGTATTCATGAGACTTGTAGCAAATCTCTACTTCCTTATCCAATCCTTTGAGGATTAGTGGCGAGTTCATCTTCTAACTCATTCCAATTTTCATTTTCTTCTTTAATTGTTTTCGATTTCTAACCTAGTTTTGTGTTCTTAAAATTCTCATGGTTGATGTGTTGAATGTGGATCCAAAGTTTCATTGAGTGGTATTCAGATCTTTCATACAACACATAAGTGCTACTATTAAACTTTGATTAAAACCTTTTCATGTTGTTTCCTTCACCATGTGCACAACAATTTCCAAGTAAGGATCCTTAATTTTTGCTTCAACCTTTGCGTGTTTTGCTTCTAACTTTGTTAGGTTTTGTTCACCTAACAATCCTCTGCATTCCTATAGTTCAGCTTTGTCTAATTCATATCTTTGTTCTTGAGTTGAGTTCTTGAAGATTACATTTTGATCTTTGGAAATCTTGAATTAGATGATGTATGTTGTTTCATAGTTACAATTCTTGACATACTTGTGTACTAGTTGGATTCGCCTAGCTTATATGTGGTTAATTGAATGATGTAAGTGTTTGATAAAGTATTGAGTTGGAATATGCATAAATTTCTTGAAGTTTTGTGAGGGAACTTTGGTGTTGTTGTGAAGGAAAATATCAAGGACCAAAAAGTAAATGAAAAATGCTTAATGAATGTGAAGAGAATGATTGATTATTGGCAATATTATGTGCTAGAAAAACATAAGGTAACCACATAAAAATAAGAAAAGAAAAACAAAGAAAGAGTGCAAGGTTCCTAAAACAAAAGAGTGACACACCTAGTTTTTCTAGAATTTATTTTGTGTAATTTTGGTGTGTTGTTGGCGCATTTTCGTAAACCCAGATGAGATCTTAAACATTGTTGGTGGTTAAGAAAAAGGAGGAAAAGGAACAAAGAAAATAAATTATTTTGAGTAACACTCATAACAATTTTATTTGGCTTTGAGCATAATTATTTTTTGAGAAATATATGAGATCTCTAAAAAAATACTATTACTTATGTCCTTGAATAGAAGGACAAAACTTAGATGGAGTATCATAAATGTTGCTAAAATTGTTTTCTAATAAGAATTAGAATTTTACCTTAATAATCTACATAATAAAGATTTCATTAAATGTTAACACATATTATCGAGGTGAAACTCTAATTCTAATTATAAAACAATATCAACAACACAAGACTTTTTAAAGCTTTATTACATCTAAGTTTTGGCCTAAATATAAAACTTTTTTTAATGAATTAATATTTATTAAGAAAGTTGATTAATTTATTAGTAATATTAAATTTGCTAACAATTTATATTATTTTTTCTAATATAGTTAATAGTATTAAATTTATTAATCATTTGTATTATGTTTTCAAAATTATCCTTATCTTTTTTGGGATTCATTATCTCATTTTCTACCTCGTTACTTTTTACCTAATTAATTTGATGCATTGCGTTTAATCTATAGTTAAAGAAGAAATTTAATTAGAGTTTTAATTTTAATATTTACTTAGGTTTTTATTTTGTTCATTTCATTGCATTTTATCCTTCTTGTCGAATTTATTATATCTTTAGTATTTTTATGTGTACATGAGTAATATTTTTTTATGTTTAGAGTGTGAGTGAGGATTTTCTTTAGACTTTCTCTCTTTTAGTTTATTTTTTATTATTATTAAATTGTTATAATTACACAAGTAAAAAATTGAATCCATGTGCATTTAATATTTTTATTACTTGACAAAATCTGTATACTTGAAAAATTTTCAAATGGTTGGTCTTTTTCAATTCTCACAAGAAAGAATGGGTATATCTTTAATTTATAATATTTATTATAAATTAAGTAAGAGTATTTTGATAAAAAAAAATCAATACAATAGACAATGTGCAAAGGATCTTCTAAAAAAGGAAAAGCAAATTCCCAAGAAGGTTTTATATACAAATAAAGATGTAGTAAATTTTAGCCAATACTCCATCTCTTCCAAAACCGTTGATGTTTTAGTTTTTTTTTTAATTCCAAACTATTCATTATTTACAAATTTTTTAAGTCTCATTAATTTTTTTCACATATACCCTTATACCCCTATTAAAAATATCTAGATTTGAAAAAATATATATTACACTTACAATTCATTTAAAAAGCACTTCAATAAATAACAAAAATCACAGTTATATATATATATATTAAATAAGGACATTTTAGACTATCTATATTAATATTTTACACATTAAATATTCCTTAAATGGTGCAAATTTTAAAATAAAAAATGTACTATGAAAAAAATGTGTAAGAAAATATGTTAATGTCCCTCAAACTTATTTTAATGATAAAATTTCCTGAATATTGTCTCTGATTCATACACAGACGAGGTGTCCCAGTCTGTTTACCTTGTCTGAACCTTTAAGAGGGTAAAGGAATCTGCGATGAAAGTCTTCGGTGGGACAATTGGTAGTTGACCACAACTTCTCAATCCCAGGCTAAACGTTTTCAATCCTTATAACTCTTCGAACAGATCTTTGTTTTAATTCTTAATGTTGTAAAATGGTATTCATTTGATTTTTTTTTAATCTAAAATGACAATTGTTTATTAAGCAAAAAATAAATAAAGTAAATAACTTTAGTAACTAATATATATTAAAAATGAGGATCACACTAGTCTAACAAGTTATTTATTCGGCAGTTACTTCGTTTAATAATATTTTTATATATTAAATTTTATTATCTGAATATTTTAATATTATCTCAATATCTTCAACAATTTTAGATAAATCAAATTATAGTTTACATTTTTATATTTTAAAAAATATATATTACATATTAAATTGAACTTATTTAATAAAAAATTAAATAATTTTGATTTTTTAATAAAATTTATATACTTTTTATTCAATAAAAAAAAATTTAAAAATTGAATTACTAAAATTATATATATATATATAAATATTTATTCTAGAAAAAACTTGATTTCTGTTGGTATAATAATATCATATTAAAAAGAAGAAAAATATGAACTAAAATTAATAAATTTTATAGAAATAGTAATAAATTTTGTCATAATTTTTAATGCATTAAGGATCCTAACTAATAAAATTGGACTAAAATAATTTTTTTCTAAACGGAGGCTTATGTTATGATAGGGTCCAAGACTTTTGAGTTTACCCGTTATTAACTATTGGTTTTGCAACTATATTTTTTTTTTAATACTTGGATCCTTTAAAATACAAGTTCATAGCTCTACGATAAGAAACATGGTCTCTCTCTCATAGTTGACACAGTTTCATTCCATCTAGTTCAGTGTTCATTTTATCTTTTTCCACCATCTTTCCATAAAAAAACACACTTTTTATGGGGATGAATTGTTGCACCTATTGCATATACATAGTTACATACCCTTCCATCATTTTTTATATTTTTTGCCTTTTTGATGAATGACAGCTATGAAATTCTATTTTACAGGGTTGACTTTTCATGTGAAAAGAAATATAAATCTTGACTTTTGATTTTTCGTGTTGGTTTAATGACTAATATTTAATGTTACCTTTTTGGGGTTGAATGTTGTTCAACATTCTTTAATAGGAGTTTGTGTGGAAATAATATTTGTATGATTGCATATTATCAATAGCAGAACTGCAGAAGTTCCCTTTTGCTGCTGCAACAGTTTTGCTTTTCAGGGTCCGTTTGGGTTGGTTTCGAGTTTTTGAGAGCTACCAAGTTGATTCTCAATTGTCTATTTTACATTTACATCACTAGGTTTGATCAATTGGAGGAGCAGGGTTACTCTGATGACTTGTTGCTTTCAACTTTTCAGTAAGAAAGGATCTTCCTCAGTCATACGATCAAACGGAGTTGATATAGGTATGCTTTAATATGATTTACTTAAAGGCAATGTTCCATGAATGATTTTCTGTTTTGTGAAATTATTTATTCAATTGAATTGTTCCAAGACTTGGTCCTTGTTGGTGTTTCCATAAACAACAATACTTAACCTAATAATCCCATTTTAGGGTTAGCCCCATGATTTGTTTTTTATTAATTGAATCTTTCTTTTTGAGAAAGGGTTTGGTTGGGTGAGGTTGTTACAATAGTCTAGGATAGCATAACAAGCTTATATTCTCTGAAGCATGAACCCAATTTTTATATGCTTGTTTTATTAGCTGGTATATACAAAACTTTGATAGTATCAAAATGTTCTATGTTTAAACCAAGTTACTAATACTATGTATGTGATGCAACAGATCTTTCAGAAATTCAGAATGTTAATATCTACACTTACAAGGAGTTGCAAATTGCCACTGAAGGTTTTATTCCTGCAAACAAGATAGGGCAGGGAGGTTTTGGATCAGTCTATAAGGTGATTGCAGTAGTATGGTATCATCTAGAATTTGCGATGAATTCTTAGGTCTACTAAGGTTATGTTTGGATAAACTTGCTCACAAGTACTTATAGGAGAAAAAAATAAGAAGGTAAAATTAATTGAGTTTCTCAGCTAAGTTAAAATTAACTTATACACTAAACTTTTATAGAAGTTCTTTTTATTTAACTTCTCCAAAAGCTAAGGTGCATAAGTTGATTTTACCTTATAGGGAAGTTCGATGTATTTTACTTTCTTATTTTCTTCTTTTGTAAGTGCTTATTGAGAAGTTCTATTCAAATAAGGCCTAAATCACTTAAAGGAGACCTGGTTGTGTTTCTATCTATACACTTCCTTTTCCAGTGACATAACTTCCTCCATTGTACAGGGAAAGCTGAGAAACGGTTCTCTGGTAGCTATAAAGGTTTTATCAGCTGAATCAAAACAAGGGGTTCGGGAGTTCTTGAATGAAATCAAGGTGATATCTAGTATAGAGCATGAGAATCTAGTTAAGTTGGAAGGATGCTGTGTGGAAAACAACCACAGGATTTTGGTATATGGCTATCTTGAGAATAACAGCCTAGCACAAACACTTATTGGTAAGTGAATTGTTGTCATGTGAGTATGATTTGTTAAAAAAACTAACCTAATAACGAATTAATTCTGATGAGTTTATAGGTTCAGGCCATAGTAGCATCCAATTCAGTTGGCATGTAAGGAGGAACATTTGCATAGGTGTTGCCCGGGGCCTTGCTTTCCTTCATGAGGAGGTTCGGCCACATATTATCCATAGAGATATCAAAGCAAGCAATGTACTACTTGACAAAGACCTCCAGCCCAAGATTTCAGATTTTGGCCTTGCAAAGCTTATTCCACCAAACCTGACCCACATTAGTACACGCGTTGCTGGAACAGCGTAAGTTCACCATTCTGTCTTCAATTTTTGAAGATTTTTTAACTACTTCATAGCAGGAATTGGAATTTTCGGATTTTGGAATTTTCAAGTTTATTAGCAATTTTTTTCCCATTTTGTTCCTACCATTCTCCTTGTTTGGTTTTGTAGTGGTTATCTAGCACCTGAATATGCAATACGAAATCAGGTGACAAGAAAATCAGATATCTATAGTTTTGGTGTTCTACTATTAGAAATTGTTAGTGGGAGGTCTAACACAAACAGACGTTTACCTGTTGAAGAACAGTATCTTCTCACAAGGGTAAGCACTGAGGATCTTTTCTTTTTCCAAATATTGAAAAAGTAAAAGCAATTAGATGTAGTTGAGGATTTAACTTGTATGTTGTGTGAATTAAATATATTTACAGAATTTTATTCTTGTGCTCTTAATATGTGGTGAAGCAACCACATCCATTTCCCATCTTGACTTTCTGTAAATTAATCTGTTGAATTCAGGTGTCAATCTTTTAAAAGGTTCTCCATAATTAACTATAAATGAAAATGGGAGAGCCATATTAGATCTTGTCTTCATCCCAATCTAAATTTCATTTCCTCTTTTCTCATGGTAGTCCTTATCTATCTGTAACATTTCATACACATTAGTAGAGTGGGTTAAAATGGGTGAACCGTCCAGGTTTTAGTCTAGAGCCGCTATACTCTCCTGGAAACAAGTTATATTTGTTCAAGTGACATGGTTGATACTTGATTCTGTCTTTACAGATTTTATTTTCAGTGTTAATCTTTCACTGTTATTAATAAAGCAAGCATACATTAGTATGACTGTTTGCTAAGAAATTTTTTACTAAGCTTGCTATAAGACATTTTCACAAGGTGCAATGTAGCCATCCTAACAGAACGAGCTTTTGCAATGTAAAATTTGTAGAACCTAAGACAGACTTAACCTGGGAACAATTTCTTTGTCTTAAGGAGTGAATCCTATTCGCCTCAAACTTTGGAATCTTTATACAGTTTCAAGGGCTTGAAGCAAACTGCATATAGATTCCTTCTCATATATATATCTTGAATTTGAATTGAAAATGAATGTGGGGTTACTGGAAGGAATAGGATATTAATGCTGATTACCATTAAGTGGATGGAAACTCAACTGTTGAGAAAGGAGTGAGAAGTTAATGTGTCTTGCAGGCTTGGGATTTGTATGAGAGTGGGGAGACAGAAAACTTGGTGGACGCTTTTCTAGGTGGAGACTTCAATATCGACGAGGCAGTCAGATTTTGTAAGATTGCCCTCCTTTGCACACAGGATTCTCCTCAGCTCCGGCCTTCTATGTCCTCTGTGCTTGACATGCTTATAGGTAAAAAAGATGTGAATGAGGAGAAGGTGACAAAACCAGGCATGATATTTGAATTTGTGGAAGCTAGAAGTGTGGGGAAACAAAAAGGCAAGGCTGAAGTGAATGGTACATCTTCGTTGGTTGAAGAGAAGCAAGACGAGTCGTCTTCGTCAGGAACTGTGAGCTCTTATGCTACCATGACCTTCACAGCAATTAATGATCGAAGCAATTAGTTTCATTGTCACTGGTAGCTTGTTTGAATAAATTTCTCCATAAGCTCTTATGCCACCATGTATTTGGCCCTTAATGATTTTTTTTCTCTCCCCCCTCTATCCTAAGTTGCCTATTTGGGCTACAAATCTGAATGTAAATTTTTGTTTAATATCTTCTTCTCATACTATATTAATCAATGCTAATGAGTTCAATTTTGGAATCCTTCGGTCTTATAGGGAAACTTTCTGTAAGAAAGGAGTGTGATTGGTCTATCTAGGCCCTAGCACAGTACTTTGAATCAGGGGATTGTTTATTTTTGGCTTGGTTTTTCGTGGTTCTTATGCTGGTCTTTGTTTAAGAACAATGCTTGCTTGCTCATACATCCCTGGTGTATACAATATGTAATCCTCTCAAGAATCTTCTCAAATGTAGAGTTGAATTTTTTTGTTTACCTTATGTGTTGCTAAACTTTCTCCCATCATTGTATTATTATGCTCGGATTTTTGAGTTTAACATTTGATTCTGACTTGATTGCTGTGTTCTATTTGTCAACATTTGCACAATACAAATGCTTTATTACAGTTAATGGAAAGTGAACTCGTTTTTGTTCTACATGAGGATAAGAACTTTAATAATCTTTTTCTAACCATCATGTCTTGATTTAACAGTAACTGTACACTAAATTTCCACATGGTGAAGGAAGTGTCAGAACAATAAATATAGAAATGTTACCTTCTTCATTTGCATGTAAATTATGAACTGTGCTCAGCAATAGTCAACGGTGAAAAAACAAATTAAAGAAACATTTGAAGCAAGAACTGTAACAAGTGCTTAGTATTGCTCAAACCTGATCTATTTTCTTGTTCTATAACATCTGAACCAAGGGAGCAAAAAGCAAAGCACTCTATACCATACATTATTAAGATTTGTGACTCTTCCAAACCATGTTGTCTTGAGAACTCTACCTCCATATAATCTGCATTGTCCATTCCAAATTTCTGTGCATCTGTTTTTAACCAGACTCTCCAACGTACTCATCTATCCATCACCAATAAAAGCTTAGAAGCAAGCCATCTCAGTAATTTGAACCTCAATCTTTTAACTAGATAGGTAATTGGGTAGGGTTTTTAATATTCTTACTTTTTCCAACTTTCATTTCAGTAAGTCTTAGTCTTATATTTTCAGTTTTCACTCATTCACTGTCTATTTAATTATCTTTTCTAAACTGTCCAATGGCTCCACAGAAGTAATAACAACATGAATGTCTCTTTATCTTATGTTAAATTCTGAGGATAAAAGCGTTATAATTGACTTATAGTACTAAAGGGGCTTAAAGTAATGAATTAAGTTTTTTACAACCCACTTTATGTTGGTAAATTGTAATGCTACTTGACCTTGTTGGCTTCCCATATTATAAAATATAGTCCCCATTATACATCCAACTTAGCAGCAAGGCTTGGTCCTGAATATGATACAGAGAAATATTTGTTTCTAGGATGAAAATCTCCTCTGAAGAGAATTTGGGTATAAAAGAGCCTTTTCTTTGACAATAAAACCTTGGTCCTCTTGGCCTTTAAGAAGAAATTGATTGTTCACTGATTCTGGAGTTTGAACAACTAAACTTTCCAGGACATCAAGGACTAGTTCAAGGACAATGACATGGTTTTGGAATATGCTGCCCAACAAACTTGACTCAGCTCCCAAGAACATTTATGGAAAACAAAATCATCAAAAAGCAAAAAGAGGTGATCAAATAGCTCTAAGATCAATAACCCCGCATAGCTAAAATAGTGGTCAAAACTAAGTTAACACAATCTATCTTAGAGTTGAAAAAATAAGTCTAGATTAAACCCAAAATTTAATAATATAAAATAATGAAGCGCATTTAATTTTCGAGCTGAGTGGAGCCCCCTGTTTTGGCATCTCTACCCACCAGATATGCCTTGTTGCGGTCACCACCAATTCTTGAGTCTACAATATATAGTCCAAGCAAAGCTCTTACATTAACCAACAAATCACCATCTATCTATTTTTTTTATTTTAACTGTAACCAAGATTTTAAATTATAGTTGTAGTCACAGTTTTATCACAATCTTTCAAAAACCTTGACGTTGCTGCAAAAGACGCGATTGCAAATCATTTTTTTAAAACCTTGATAGTAAGTTATGGGAACAAATAATCTTCTTGTGTGACAGAACCAGATGTTCTTCTAAAACGGTTCATGTCCGTTGACCTATGATTGTTTAGCACTTGCCCAGACACTTTACATGGGGATATCTCCCATCAAAATTTTCAAAAAAGTGTGTTTGAGATTGCATCAAAATTTAGTTTGGGTGCATGAAATTGGCTCGGATGATGACCTCATGGTATGTTTGTTAGCATACAAAGTGAGAGAAGAAAGGAATGCAATACGTGCGATAAAAAAAAAATTATACTTAATTTTATTACTTGCTCCTTTAAAATAAAAACATCTACATATAAATTATTTCACTTAAAAATCAGTTTTACAAAATTAATTTCTAGCATTATTGAAAACGATTTGCATCTGACGTGGGAAATCACATATTGACTCTGTTAAAAGAAATTACTCTGTTCAAGGACAGATTTAGAATTTTTTTTAGGATAGCAAAAAAAATTAACGCAAAATAAAAAATGATTAATTTATTTTATTAATAATTATTTAATGTTTAATCTAATAAAAAATATCATATATCCTATAAAAATAAATATAATGACTTTTGATGTAAAGAGAATAAATACAAACAATGAAGCATTGCTTCTCACACCGACACTGGTCTTCTAAAAGTGTTGTTATAATTTAGAGAGAGTCTGTTTCAGGTCTTCTTTTTATTTTGAGGATATAAAGTTACTTTCATATTTGTTAGAAGATTATGAAAAAAAAAAGTGTATCTTTCATTTTAAGAAAAACTATATGTTTATGTTCTAATTTTTTTATTCTTATGATGAGAAGTGAGAATGGGATATTCTCGTAGAAATGTAGAAAGTTATTTTCTATTTCACTTATAAATTTTATTTTTATTTATTTATTATTTAAATTAATTTAAGTTTTAAAAAATATTCTTATGAATATTAAAATATAACCAAACATTTTTTAAATATACCTAAGAATAACATTCTTAGGTATAAATATATCATGATACGATAAAACAAACGACTTTTAAGAAATATTGAATATCAATAATGATAATATACTAATATATGAATTTGAATTTTATTTAGAATAGTTAGAGGGGATGTTAGGGTGGACTAGCTTTACATATGGTCCACCAGTGGACCACTATTTTTAATCATTAGATATATGAATAAAATATTGGATGGTTAAAATCAATCTTTTTTATTTTTGAATTTTTTTTAACAATTAAAATTGTCCATTTTGTCTTTCTTTCTTCTCTTTTCTCTCTTCTCAGCGGCAAGCTTTGCTGTTGGAGACAATTTCTAGTGGTAGCATTATTTTTTTCTTCTTTCCTTCTTCCTCTCCTCCCCCTTTCTTCCCCCCCTCTCCCTCTTCTCAATAGCATGCTTCGCTACCGAAGGCGATTTCGGACGACAACATTTTTTTCTTTCCTTCTTCCTCTCCCCCCTTTCTTTCTCCTTTTCTCCCTCTTCCCAGTGGCGAGCTCCGTTAGCAGAGGCGATTTCTGGTGATAACAGTTTTTTTTCTTCTTTCCTTCTTCCTCTCCTCCCTCTTTCTTTCTCCCCTTCTCCCTATTCCCGGTGGTGACTTCTTCAGCAGTCTCAACCATAGACACATGTAGCACAATAGGTCTGAAGCAAAATGAAATCAAATCAATCGTACATGGATCAGGGGTCTCCATCCTCCTTCCTAGATCTAGATTTAGATCTCTCATTACTTTCATTGAACCACTGGACCCCACCTTTCCTAGTCTCTCGCCTCTATTCTGCTATGCGCGAAAAATATTTACATTAGAAGTATAATGATGTTTATAGACATTATTCGTTTTGTCTTCATGTATATTTTCAACAATTATTAGAGAACTCTTCATTTTTCCAAGCGCATCATATGGATGTTGATGAGTAAATCATAAATGTATTTTGGGCATATGCAAAAATGGTGTTATCTAATGCAATATTTTGTATTGCTGTGCTATAGGCTTCCCTTGATGATGGAGATGGTTCAACTTTAGAAGACATGCACTTTAGCAATCTTTGATTAGTCTTGAAAGGATTTTAACTTGATGTTTTGTTTGTTCCAAGTTTGGTAGATTTATGTTAGTAGCTTTGGGTTAAATGTGTATACAATCCTTTTTTTTGTGATATGTATTTGTGATCATATTAACTAATAAAATGTACTTATCATTTTTTGATTGAAATGAATCTATGATTTTTCAATGTCTGTTAAATTCAGCTACAACCCACTTTTATTTTCAATTGCTATCAATTTTTATTTTTAATTATTTACCTTCATTTAATCCAATTTCGACCTTGTATGCCTTTCCCATTTGCCAACCATCCATAAGAGCATCCAAAGGGACTACTTTGCTCTCCCTTCTACTCCAACAATTCGTGCAATGCTCTCCCTTCTCCTCTTGCAATTCCTGCTCTGCTCTACTCTCCTTTGCGGCTCTTTAGTATGTCGGTCGTCCAAAGAGGAATTCAAAGAGCCATAAGGCTACTATGCTCTGCTCTCTACAATTCTTGCTCTCCTTCTCTCTCACACTTTCTACCTTCCTTCTTACCTCTATGGACGCTTGTATAACTCTCACACTTTCTCCAACGCTCAAACCTTACGCTTGATTTGCACTCTTTCGCACATGGGATTCAAACACCCCTTTTGATGTCTTTCTATTTTATTTGATAGTAGTTATTAATAGCACATAAGTTGGCCTAGCATATCACATGAACATAACAGGCATGCATTAATAATATTAGAAACCTTGGCTTGTTGGCCCTTTGGACGAGTTTGGGGGTCTTTGGATGCCTTCTTTGGATGCGTCTAGGGCCTTTAGACACCAAGTCCTTGGATGCATCTACCTTCAAATGTGTCTAGGTTCTCTAGATACTAGGTTCTTTGGATACCCCTTTGGACGACAGGTCCTTTGAACACCCCTTTGAATGCATTAGGGGTCTTTGAATGCCATAAGTATATACAAATATCTCAATTAATTAGGTACAAACATAAAGCAATAAGTATATACACAAATGACAAATAAAAAATCCTTGAAGTGTCAATTATCATATTTCCTATTTTATCAATTTTTTAAGGAAGGTTGTACAAAAAATCCTTCAAGAGAACTTTGGACAAGAAATAAAACAACACACTTAGTGCCATTGACACAAGAAGAGCAAGCAAAGCTTTGTTATATAAAGCTAAAAGCATCAACATCTTAGTTAGCTAATGCATTTTATCAAACAGTTTGGAGGCATTACTCAAGGAATGAGATTGGAAATAAATTGACAAGGTGATTATCTTTTTATTTGTTCTACTAGAGGCGCGTGACTAAGAAGAAATAAACACATGAGTATTGCCCCAATATTAACTTCGACAATAGGGTAATAGAAATAGGTAAGTAACATTCCAATACCTAAGCTTCGCAAGCACCAACATAGACGTAGGGGTGCATCATAGGTAGCATCAATGTCGAGGTAAGAATTGGCACCAAATTGGAGCTGGATATGCTATACCAGCCAAGTTGGAGTCACCATAAGTGAAGGTTTAATGGGCAAAGGTTTTGTCAAAATTGGTTTGGAAAGGGGGAAAAATAAAATTTAAGTTGTTCGTCTTGTCTTTCCTATTACAAAAACCCTTCCTTAAGATAAGCTTGTTCATATGAGGAATCTCATTGGTATGACATTCATTGAGGAATGAAGTTTTAAATTCCATATGGTTTAGACGTCCATAGCATATACGTCCAAAACCATGTGAGTCCAAAGACATGTGCATCCAAAGATATCTCAGTCCACGAGCTTGTAAATCCCATATTGCACTATAGTGGTAAACATATGGAAATTAAGTATCATTTCATTACAAATTATTTTCAGAAAAGGAGTTTAGACTAAAATTATATGAGTAATGAAAATGAGTTAGGTGACATATATACAAAACCCCTTCCTCAAGATAAGTTTGTTCATATGAGGAGTCTCGTTGATATGACATTCATTAAAGAATAAAGTTTAAATTTCATATGATATAGACGTATATAGCATATGCATCCAAAACTATGTGTGTCCAAAACCATGTGAGTCCAAAGACATGTGCATCCAAACACATGAGTCCAAAAGCTTGTATATCCCATATTGCACTGTAGTGGTAAACATATGGAAATTAAGCATCATTTCATTAGGGATTATTTTCAAAAAGGGAGTTTAGACTTAAATTTTATGAGTAATGAAAATGAGTTAGTTGACATATATACAAAACCTCTTCCTCTAGATAAGCTTGTTCATATGAGGAATCTCGTTAGTATGATATTCATTAAGGAATGAAGTTTAAATTCCATATGGTATAGACGTCCATAGCATATGCGTCCAAACCCTTGTGAGTCCAAAGACATGTGTCCAAATGCATATCAGTCCAAAAGCTTGTAAATCTCATATTGTATTGTAGTAATAAACACATGGAAAGTAAGCATCATTTCGTTAAGGATTGTTTGTAGAAAGGGAGTTTAGACTTAAATTTTATAAGTAATGGAAATGAGCTAGGTGACATATATACAAAACTCCTTCCTCAATATAAGCTTGTTCATATGAGGAATTTCATTGATATACATTTATTAAGGAATGAAGTTTAAATTTCATAGTTTAGACACCCATAGCATATGCGTCCAAAATCATATGAGTCCAAAGACATGTACATTCATACTCATGTCAGTCCAAACCATGTGGCTGACATTGGTTTGGATGCACGTTAGTCCAAAAGCTTGTAATTGGACACACATTTGTTTGGATTGACATGAGTATGGACACACATGTTTATGGATGCACATGGTTTTGAATGCATATACTATTGACTCTAAACCATATGGAATTTAAACTTCATTCCTTAATGAATGTCATACCAACGAGATTCCTCATATGAACAAGCTTATCTAGAGGAAGTGATTTTGTATATATCTCACTTAACTCTTTTTCATTACTTATAAAATTTAAGTATGAATTCCCTTTCTGAAAATAATTCATAATGAAATGATGCTTGATTTCCATATGTTAACCACTACAATGCAATATGAGATTTACAAGCTTTTGGACGCACATGTCTTTGAACACACATGATTTTGGACGTATATACTATGGACCTCTAAACTATATGGAATTTAAAACTTTATTCCTTAATGAATGTCATACTAACGAGATTCCTCATATGAACAAATTTATCTTGAGGAAGAGGTTTTGTTATAGGACAAACAAGACGAACAACCTAAATTTCCATTTTTTACCTTTTTCCAAACCAATTTCGACAAAACCTTTACCCATTTAGACCTTCACTTTGGTGACTCCAACTTTGCCGATACAACATATTTGGCTCTGATCCAATGCCAATCCTTACCTTGACACTAACACTACCTTTGATGCACCCATACATTTGTGTTGGTGCCTACGAAGCTTAGGTATTTGAACCTCACTTACCTATTGGTATTACCCATTGTAGAAGCTAATATCGAGGGTCAATACTCCTATGTTTTATTTTTTCTTGGCCATGCACCTCTAGCAAGACAAATAAAAAGATAATCACATTGTCAATTTATTTTCAATCTCATTCCTTGAATAATGCCTCCACCTGGTTATGGATGCTTGAGTCCCTTTTGGATGGTGAGCTTCTTTATGGATGTAGAATATCCTTTGGACGCTAAGTCTCTGTTTGGACACTGAGAGTGTCCTTTAGACATTGAGTCCCAATATGGACATTGGGAGTATCCTTGGACGCTGAGTCTCAATATGGACGTTGGAAATGTCCTTTGGACGCCGAGTCCCAATACAGATGCTAGGAGTATCCTTTGGACACTAAATGAGTTTACGGACAACGAGCTCTTTATGGGACGCATAGATGAACTTCTATTTTAAAATTAGTTTCCTTTAAACAGATATGTTCCAACCTTTAAGTGTAATAACATGCAATTCTTCTAAAATCTACATAACAGTAGTTAATCACAATATATTATCCATTTCCATAATATTTGTTATCATCAAAACATTTGGATTACTTTGGACGCATAGACTTATGTTCTAACATCTAGTGCAATTGTTCAAAACTCTACTATTAGAATGATCCTTTGTCAAACTCAAGCAAGCAAGGCATTGCACCCATCATAATCGAATTGATAATCATCCAATTGTCATCATCAACTCATTTGTGACCTGACTTTATATTTCTTTTGCTCGAAAAGAGAAAATTCCTACTTAAATAATCTGTATAGAATATGTTTTGGTAAAAGCTACTCTTGTGCCTATACTCCAAGTTACAAATGTGGTTTATACCTAAAGCATTCAGAAGAAAAAAAGGTCATTCTCACATATCTGTTTTGAGTATCACTCGCCTAATACGGACCCTATGCCACCCCAATGGGAAGGGATCATGGCGTGGAATCAAGAACATGGAAGTTTTGCAAATATTTTAGGCCATTAGAGAATTTCGTGGCCTAGTGCATGTGATTTAGCTAATAGTTCATAGTTCACCCAAGACCAAGGTTCGCAACTCACCCAACAAGAGGTCTTCATCATTAGTCATCCATGACAAGCTGAAAGATGTCCTAATCAGGTCAAATGTAAGTGACACTAGTTACCAACCTCAAAGTATATATATATATATATATGTATGTATGTATGTATGTATATATATGTATGTATATATGTATGTATGTATGTATATATATATATATATATATATATATATATATATATATATATATATATATATATATATATATATATATATATATATATATATATATATATATATATATATATATATATATATATATGTATATATGTATATATATGGTTATATATATATATATGTATATGGTTGGATGTCATACTTTGTGTGTGTGTGAATATCAAAACTATTAGATTGCAAGAAAATGAATGATAAAGATCTTAGAGTTTCTCTCTCTCCTTCTCCCTCCCCCCTCTCTCTCCATCATTAGTCGTTCATGACAAGCTCAAAGATGTCCTAATCAAGTCGAATGTAAGTGACACTAGTTACCAACCTCAGAGTATATATACATACATATATGTGTGTGTGAATCTTAGAACCATTAAATTGTAAGAAAATGAATGATAAAAATCTTATAATTTCTCTCTCTCTCAATAAAAATAAAACATTTTAAAATTTTGATAAATTAAACATTATAATTTTTATTACATATATTTGTCTTTTTTATTTTGCAAATAGTGATTAGTAGGATTAATAATATCTATATTAATTTATTTTATATTTACAATGTAGTATTCTAAAACCTTATTGTTTTTAGTTAAAATAATGGGAATTTAAAAAATAAATGTGGAAATGACGGATGAAATGACTTGTATAATGGAAACTGTTATGTATTTTAACATTGTGTTTGGATAGAGGATTTTAGGAGTAATTAATTTGGTGAATTTAAAATGCTTTGGAGTGAAATGTGTTGTTTTTGTAGAGAATTTAGAAATAAATTGAAATTCTAGTAATTTTTAAGAGTATTTTGATTACTTAAAATTGAAGAATTTCAAATTCCACTAAAAAAGTAAGAATTTGAAATTCTTCATTCTCACTTTCTCTTCCTCTTGTCTTACTTCTATGTCTTTTCTCTCTCCTCTTCCTCTCTCTTTTTGTTCTCTCCCTCTTCTATTTTTATCTCACTCTTATTTCTCTTTCTTTTTTCACACAATTTTTTTTCTTTTTCTTTTTTCTCTCCTTCTACCTGTCCTATCTCTCTTGCTCCTCTCACCCTCTCTCTTCACACTATTTTCTCTCTCCTCTCCACCTTTCACTTTTCTCTCTTTGTTATTTCTCTTCACATTTCTCATCTTTCTTTGTTTTCTCTTCTAAGTCTCACATCTCCATTTTTTCTCTCTCCTATCTTTTTCTTCACTTTTTCTTATCTTATCCCTCTCTCATCTCTCTCTTCTCTTTCTATTTCTTCTCTCTCTTCTCTCTATTAATATTGATATAAAAAGACAAATATTTATGTTTTAATTATTAAATATTTAAAATTTTAATATTAAAATTTTAATTTTAAAATATATATTTAAAAAGTAAATGTTACATATTATAAAATTAAATTGCCCTATGCAAACTAAGAATTTTAAATTTAAGAATTTTGAATTGATTTATCCTAACAAAACATTTAAAAAATAAAAAAAAATAAATTAAAGTAATTCAAACTTCAAACAATTCAAATTTTCTGAAATTTTAAAATTTTTCATACAAACAAAACACAAAGATAATTACAGTTATATGTCTCTATTCTTGGTCAGGCAACAACTTTCTAAACACATGTTACCATTATACTAGCATTGTCATTGATATTGAAACACTATTCATGTTGAAATGACATTAACATAGAAGATTGATATTATTATATCATTTTATTTAAAATTATTTAATATATATTAAACTTTTAAAAGTAATATTTGTCTCTATTCTTAGTCAAGCAAAAACTTTCGAAACACACACTAAGTGCCATTAGACTAGCATTGTCATTGATATTGAAACACCATTGATGTTGAAATGACATTAACACAAAGATTGATATTATTATATTATTTTTATTTAAAATTATTTAATATATACTAAATTTTTAAAAATAATATTTAATTATTATCAATTCAATTACATTTTACTTACTGTTAAATCATTAAACTTTGTTCAATAACTTGATTCAGTTTTAAAATATATATTTTTAGTATCTTTAGTTTCAATTTTCTTTAGGTGTACAGAATGGATGAAAGTTATATACCAATCCGGTATTCGGAGGAGTAATTTTTCTTTAAAAAATTATCCAAATGAATAAATTTTAAAAGATTATCTAAATTGGAATATGTTGTGTTTCAAAAACACGAAAATTATATTTTTTTTGCTTAAATATATTTTTAATTTTTAAATTTAGGCTACTTTTTAATTTTGTCATCTAAATTAAAAATTTTTGTAGTTTTGTCTCTCAATTTTAAAAATTATTAATTTTAGTCACTTAATGTGACAAGCATTGTTTGACTCAATGAATGTGACATGTTTTTACTTAAATAATACAAATTAAAAAATATATATTTTTGGTTCCTTAAATTTGGATTTTTTTGTTCCTTAAATTTGAAATTGTTTATATAATTCCTACATTTTTTAAAAATAGTTGATTTTAAGTTATCATTTGTCACGTGTACAAAGAATATTAGAAAAAAAATTTTAGGTTTAACAACGTTCTAAAAGCTGAAACAATTTATTCTACGAGATTACTAGGCATAGGGCATATACGACAAGAAAACTAGTGCTTGAAATTGTCAAAGGAGATGTCATTAAACTAGTACACATTGTTGTGGAGGTATACTATTTAGTTAAGGAGAAGTAATCTAGAAAATACATGCAAGATACAATTAGTCAAACCTTCACTTGATGTAGAGTCAATGTTTGAAGTCTTTTTCATGTGCTTGAAAGAACGTAAGAAGGGATTTGTGTTTGATTGTAAATCTTTCATAGGGCTAGATGAATATCATCTTAAGACAGTATGGAGGATAGTTGTTAATAATTGTGGGAGGGATGAAATCATCAATACTTCCATCTAGTTGTTGCTATTGTGAAGATAGAAACCAAGAATAGCTAAAGATGGTTTCGAAATCAACAAATGAGTCTATATACATATGGCAAATGATTTTACTTGTACTTCATTTTCATATAAGACTAGGGACTCAAACTAGCTATTTTTGATAATGTAGGGACTAAAAACAATTTTAAATTTAAGAGATGAAAAACAAATTGGTCTAAATTTGAGGAACAAAAAATATTATCTTAATTTGTAAAATTTCACCTCATTTAAGTAAACACATTTGTTGAATCCAACATCGTTTGCCATGTCAAAAAAACTTTTAACGGGTGTCTATGTAAAGAGACTAAAACTAACAATTTTATAATTTGATGACTAAAAAAACGAAAAATTTAAATTTATATTATCAAATTAAAATATTACTTAAATTTAAAGAGCTAAAAGCATGTTTAAGCTTAATAACTTTTACGATTTTTAAATTTATTTAATTGTACGACATCAAAGTCTAATTCTTTATTTTTGGGAAATTTTAATTTTAATTTTTAAAATATTTTTAAGTTTTAAATTAAGTTGGTAATATTTTATTTAAATTTAAAATTTAGCTTTTTATATTTCTATTATTTTTTATTATTATTTTTTATTATTATTTTTTACTTTTTTAAAATTATTTTAACCATACGACTAGGAATATAGTTAAAAAAGTCACTTCACGGCTTTAAGTCGTATAGTTAAAATAAAATTAAAAAATAAAAGTCTTATATACTTTTTGACTTCTAAAAAATTAAATATATAAAATTTAATTTATTTTTAATTAAAATAAAATTAATTGAAGTCGTCATGAACCCACGAGAGAAAAAAAATAATAAAATCATATTCACTTTTACGATTTTTTCGATTTTAAAAAATTAATTTAAAAATCGTAAATGAATATACGACTTCAATGATCGAAGTACACGACTTATTTTAATTTGGATAATTTTCTTAAAATCTATGCATTTAGGTAATTTTGAAAAAAAAAATTACCTCTATGAAGTCAAAAAGTCTCTAAATAGAAATAATCTCAATATGATTTCTAAAATAATTATACAAAAGTAAAATATTTTTAATTATATAACAATTGGATGATAATGAAAAAAAAAATCTACGTTGATAATGTATCGATGCAAAATTAAACTAATAGTACAATGTATTTTTTATAAACTTAAATTTCATAAATTATCAATATAAATAATTTTACATTGTGAATTAATTAGAATTTATACTAGAAATAAGTTTTAAAGTAATTATTCCATAGGATAAACAATATACCGTATATTATAACTTATAATTAGATGGTCCTATACACATTTTTACACTACAATATATTCTAATTAAATTCTTATAATAATTCATATGAATTTAATTTTAATACACTATCAAAGTTATAAAAAATAGTTTTGTATTTAGATTCAGCGGTATATTATCACATAGTTTAATGAATTTGACATATCTTGTAGCTATTAATATAAAATAATACACAATATTAGACAATAGTGTAAAAGTATTTACACTAATATAACAATATAAGAACATATAAATTTATCCTTATCTTGTATATAAATTTAAATAACCTTTTTATAATTTAATATCACGTGGGTGTCAATCTAACTATGAATAATATTACTCTTGTTTAATGAAAAAAAAAATATTATTCTCGTTGATTATATTATATATATTATATTATAAAATATATTTTTCGCACTTGTTTCATATCACCAAAATAAAATTTATTATATCACATATATTTGAAATCTTATCACCTCAAGTTGCTAAAATATATTGTTTCAATACCTAATTAGAGATCATGCATATCGTAAGTATATGCAAAACTTGAAGTAGGAGAAATGCAAACTTTATGTCTTCAACAAGAAAGAAAGTTGTAAATGATCATCATGCGCATGATGTCCTACCGAGCTACTTGTGCACCAATGTTTTTAACAAGAAAAAAAAAAACAAATAAAGAACATGAGAACACATAAAGAATGTGAGCTATTAAACTACACAAAAGCATAAGAGAAAACTACTCTCATCGTCTTAAATATGATATAAAATGGTTCATAGAGCAAGCATTCAATCCAATGGTTGCAAAATGCATATCAAGACCATGGGGAATAAAAGGTTGTGCTTGAAACAAACGAATTTGCATTGTTTATTTGTTTAGGTCAAGCATTTGACACTAGAAAATGGTTTTGGCAACATTTATCTCAACCTTACTCCTAGTTGCACTAGTCTCCAAAATCATTCGACATTGGCTCATGGGAAGGTCTCTATCTCTTTCTTCTCACAAGGGCCTTCCTCCGGGCCCACCAAGATGGCCCATTGTTGGCAACCTCCTCCAATTAGGGCAACTTCCACATAGAGACTTAGCATCTTTATGTGATAAATATGGACCCTTGGTTTATCTAAAATTGGGCAACATCGATGCCATCACCACCAATGACCCTAATATTATACGTGAAATTCTTATCTGCCAAGATGATGTTTTTGCCTCTCGACCACACACTCTTGCCGCAGTTCATTTAGCATATGGGTGTGGTGATGTTGCATTGGCCCCTCTAGGCCCACATTGGAAGCGCATGAGAAGGATTTGCATGGAACATTTGTTAACAACAAAGAGGCTTGAGTCCTTCTCAAAACACCGTTTGGATGAAGCCCAACACCTTGTCAAGGATGTCTTGGCCCGGTCCCAGGATGAAAAGCCAGTTAACTTGAGGGAGGTTTTGGGTGCCTTCTCAATGAACAATGTCACTAGAATGTTGTTGGGAAAGCAATATTTTGGGTCTGAATCTTCAGGACCACAAGAGGCTATGGAGTTCATGCACATAACCCATGAATTGTTTTGGTTGTTGGGTGTCATATATTTGGGGGACTACTTGCCAATGTGGAGGTGGGTGGATCCTTATGGGTGTGAGAAGAAAATGAGGGAAGTGGAGAAAAGAGTGGATTATTTTCATTCCAAGATTATTGAAGAGCATAGAAAGGCAAGAAAAGATAAAAAGGGGACAAGAGAAGAGGGTGATGGAGATATGGATTTTGTGGATGTTTTACTATCTTTGCCAGGTGAAGATGGAAAAAAGCACATGGATGATATAGAAATCAAAGCCTTGATTCAGGTATTAGCATATTGACATTTTTTTTATTATTTATAATATATACAAAATGAGAATGGATAAGATAAAAATGTGATTGAGAAGAAGAACTTACAAAAAAAAATTGCTTAACCAAATTCTTCTATAAAGATTAGTCAATATCAAAGTTGATAAATACTCAAAACATTTATAACATTATGACCAAAAACACAATCTATTTCTTTTAATATTGTAGATAATTATTGACAACCTAATTATAACTGACAACTTATCTTGATAATATTTAATGAATAATTTCAAACACTCTTATTAGATAAAAAAAAATTAAAATATTAAATATTTCATTTTATTTTAAACTTTTTTTAAAATATTAAAAAGGTTATTAAAAAATTATAAAAATATTTTTAAACATATTTTTTATTCTTATAAATATAACTTTATTTGATTTTAACATCTCGAAGTTTTTATCAGTTTTGATTCTCTCAAATTTTAAAGATTTTGAAAATAGTCCGTTTTATATCTTAATGGAATAGGTCATATTCTTAACTTTTGTAAGGTGATATTTGACATGACGTAACTAAATATATGACCCGTCATTGAAATATTTTTAAAAAATTTTAATATTTTTGCTATTAAAATTAACATTTTTTAAAGAAAAATTGCTCTTATCTCTTGTTCGATCTTCCTAAATAATATTTATATTTTTAAAAATTTTTAAAAGCACTCACCTATGTGACTCCTTTAAATAATATTATAAAAAATACATGTATCATTTTATTAAATAAAGTAGGAATTCAAATGTCTCTTTATTATTAAAACAGTAAGTAAAATAAGTGTATTTTATTAAAAACATAGGTGAATGTCTATTTAAAATTTAAAGAGGATTCAAGTGTTATTTAAGAAGATTTAAAAAAAGGCGAGTACAATTTTTTTTAAGAATTAAATTTCAAAATGAAATAAAATCATATTTATAAAAATTAAAATATATATAATCCAAAAATACAACATTACTTATGTTTAATAATATATTATACTTTAGTAACAAATTGAATAGTTGGTATTTTAAAGAAAATGGTAAGCAATGTCTTTGATTAAAAAGTAAATTTCCACTGGCCTGTGTTGTGTAATATAATTGTCAATAAAATATTTGTATGTATTATTATCATAATCTTGAATGGAAATATTGTTTAGGACATGATAGCTGCTGCAACGGACACGTCAGCTGTTACTAACGAATGGGCAATGGCAGAGGTAATCAAACACCCAAATGTTCTCCACAAAATCCAACAAGAACTGGACACAATAGTTGGCCCAAATAGAATGGTTCTAGAATCAGACTTGCCCCACCTTAACTACCTACGCTGCGTCGTACGCGAAACCTTCCGCATGCACCCCGCGGGGCCTTTCCTCATTCCCCACGAGTCTCTCCGTGCCACAACAATCAACGGCTATCACATCCCCGCCAAGACACGTGTCTTCATCAACACGCACGGGCTGGGCCGTAACACCAAGATTTGGGACAACGTGGGTGAGTTTAGGCCCGAGAGGCACTGCCTCCAAAACGGTGCTAGAGTTGAGATTAGTCACGGCGTTGACTTCAAGATATTACCCTTTAGTGCTGGAAAGCGTAAGTGTCCTGGCGCACCTCTTGGCCTCACTTTGGTTTTGATGGCTTTGGCTCGACTCTTTCATTGCTTTGACTGGGCCCCACCCAGGGGTTTCCATGTTGATACTAGGGAAGTTTATGGAATGACTATGCCTAAGCTTGACCCCTTGATTGCTATTGCTAGACCAAGGTTGCCAAAACATGTGTATAACAACTGATTTAAATATGTTTTTAATTTGGAATAATTTGATTAATGGAAAGTGTGTTTGTAGTATTCAAGTTCTGAGCTTTTATCTGTAACATGTAAGGGCTTAGACAAAAATTATTTACTTTGAGGCATGTGTAATTATTCATGCAAGCTCTGGAGAGATGGATAAGATAAGTTCTTGACTAGACTTGTCTATGGTGTATGCAGGTTCACTTCAAAAAAAAAAAAAATCATCTAATTTAATATTTTTTATTTATTTTATCAACCATTTGGTTTGGTTCTAAATTAAAATTTTAATGTAATCTCATTGTTGTGGTGGTAGTGTTTCATTTTCATGAATCCACATCGAACCTAAGAATTTTAGTAATTATAAATAAATTAAACCTGAGATATGTAAATCCATACTATCCTCAAAGATTTATTCATGTGATGCATAAATCTTCTAAGACATTATAAGTTTTTCCCATTAATAATAAGGGTAACAAAACTATCAAGTTTTTAAGTAAAAATAACCCAACAACTCTCATAGGTAAAGATGTGAGAAAGGATGAGTCCTTCTAAACCTTCTAAAAATAGATATTTTATAAAAAAAAAATAGAAGTTCCAAAAATTATGTTACTCCATTAAGTCATAAGGTTAGAACAAGTAAGAAGAACCAAGTCAAACTACAATAAAATAACTATCTTTTTATAAACATTTAATTAATTTTAAATGATATTCTAAATTACTTAAATAAAAATGTTAATCTTTTAAAATATCAAATAAAATATATAAAATCCCATTCAAATTACTTCATCTTCGTTGCACCCCTCAAAGATTGGGGCATGTGGTCCATCCAACTTACTTTCTCAAGGCAAATTCATATGGCTGGCCCGAGGCACATGCCATTGACACCCCTCATTGATATTTACACTTTCTGCCATTATTTTTTTTTTTGTAATTTCTTTAACAAAAATATCCTTGACAAAAATTAATTTCTCGATATAACGGAAACTAGTTTTCGTCAAATTGGCGATATGCAAAAAATAAAACAAACAGAACGCTACCGAAGAAGAAACAAAAGAGGTGTGAAAACTCACATGAAAATATAATATAAGACAAAGAAGAGAAATGTTTGTAGAAGTAAGGAAATGTTTGAAGAAGATGAAGAGGTGGGGGAGGGGAAGGGGGAGTGAAGAGGGATATCTTAATAATGTGAATTTGAATTTGATGACATTCCCAAAGAGTGACCCTAAATAGTCATTCACATGAATGGCGGTCAAAGTATTTAGACACTGAGCCAAGCTAAAGTAAGGACAACTCACTAAGGAACCTTAAGGGACTAGTTTAGAGATTAATAGTGATACATGTACAAAATCACTACTACAAGATGGCACTTGTTCAATGAATGGTAAACCAGTACCGTGCGCAACAATAGGAATAGTCATTCTACTTGGCTTATAATGAATGTGACTCAAGTTATTGGCTATAGAGATTTTGGAATAAGCTAAAAGGTTTAAGGTAATGTTACATGTGTTATGTAAACCATAGATTATGTGCAACCAACACAATTGTGAAAGTATTGAAGTACCATATACAGAATGTGGGATGTTTTGCTGAAGGGAAACAACTCTAGAATCCATAGTGCCCTGTTATGCAATGTTGTAGTATAGTAGTTCATTTACAACCCGAGCTTTCAATAATCGACTAAGCTTTTCTGATTAGGTAGAGACATTACATAAAATTTCCATGGGAGTGAAGCAATGGGGTGATTTCTCCTCCTGCAAAAAAGTCACTTTTGAGCTCTATATCATCAACTCCCGGTTGAAATGAAATTTCATTATGCCTTTATTTTATTTCTCAACTAGGCTGTTGTATCATAATGACACATTGAAGGGGGGGAAATGATTTACATAACAAGAGGGAGAAAGAGAGATCGAGATTTGTTTACACAGAAATAGAGAAAGTGAGCTAGAACCAAAGCCAAGTAAAAGCACATGAGTTCAAATTAGTCAGACCAGTTTCCTATTCAACAACCAACAAAAGAACAAACTACCAATAGTATTAGTGATTACCTTGTTCTACATACACCTCATCAGCTATTGTTACAACATAGAAACTATAATACGCATATAAGGTATAAATATCCAAGTAAATGAGTGATCGGAACATGAAGTAGCATGATAAAAAAAGAATGAAGAAGATTCCCGATCAGTGGAGTTTGCCTTTTTTGTCTCTAGCAGCCTGGATCTGATCTGCAAGTGATACTTCTTTCTGCATTTTTTCTCTCTTGATGAGCTCTAGGTTCAATTTATTATGGGTTGGAAAAATGGAATTGAAAATGTCTCCTTCTCTAGCTATGTCACCGTTGATATTCTTACTTATGTGAATCTGAAGACAAGATAAATATACCATAATTAGAAGCAAAGATGCATACATAAAAATAGGTTAATTTAAATTTTTGGTCCATACACCTGGCATCATTTTTTGTTTTAGTCCCTATATGAAAAAAAACTATTTTAATTCGTACGTGAAAAAACATTTACAAATTAATCATTGCCATTTGCCAAAGTAATAATATTATTAGATTAGGTTCCTATATTTGACCATAAAAGTATAACAAGAAAGGGATTCGGCTTATCATTTTGGAATGAATGTAAGAATTAAGGTCATACTAGACAGCTACACTGCATGGATGTTTTCAGGAACTAAACATCACTATTCAGGATGTTTTTCATACTACTTTCTAATCCTTAGATAAATGCCTTTTTATTCAGCTTCTCTGTCTTCCTGGTCCAAAGACAAACTATGGCAGGATGTATTTTAAGTTTCTAGTAAGATAAGAAAGAGTGAAAAGGGCTTTTAATTGACAAAGCAATCAATTAGTTACTGGATTTAACAACGGAATTTCTTATTACTATACTCCAACACAAGTAATTTTCCGCAGCATTCTCCTCTATGCACAGTTTAGTCAAGATTTATATTCACTTGCCATCTCAGTAGGTATGCTACTCTCAATTTTAATTGCTCCATCGTGTTGCATTTATAAACAGCCAATAAATGAGGAAACAACAATAGCTTACCTTAGTTAATTTAGTGCAAAATTTGAACTCCTGAGTAACTTCCAAGGTACCTTTGCCTTCCTTTGCATTTCTGCAGGGATGACTCTTTATATTCCCTTTTACTTTAGCCCTCTCTTGATGATCTTTTCTCTTTTGAGTGAGGATTACCCTTTTAATTGCTTTTATCTGTGCTTCTTTCTCTGCTTTTACCCTTGCCATCTCTTTTTCCTTTTCCTTTGCTGTAGTATGCTGAAGTTGACGGAGTCGGTCCATTTCTTCTTGTATTTTTCCATAACTATCCCAGTCAAGTTCTTGTTCCCCACTCGCTCCTTTCTTAGCTGCTTTTGCTATTTTTTCCTTCCATGACTGAATGATATTCTTTGCTCCAGTAACTGCCATCAGCTTTTCATTTCCCTTTTCCTCCGCCTGCAGAAGTTGATGGAGCTCCAACTGTTGTTTTTTCTTATCGTAGCTATCCCAATCTAGCTCTTCCTGACCACTCCCTCCTTTCTTGGCTGCATTTGCTATGTTTTGTGCCCATGAAAGCAAAAATTGCTCCATCGACCGCTTTGACTTCAGCCGCTCATGCCAAACACGTCTCAGTGAATCACTTATCTTTGCCTTGGTTTGATCACTGCAGGAAGGTTGATACTTGATGAAGATCGGAGAATGCATTGCCAATGGCTATTCATTTAATATTCTATTCATGCTAAAGACAAGATTCAAGACAAAATAAAAATTTTGTTGAACACTACCTACCGATGAGTGCGAAATTTATTCTAAAGTTTGTACCAAAATAACATACTCTAGAGTAGCTTTCAGGTGCATTGAGACTGACAGTATGATCAATATCTCACCAAACACCAATTCTCAGACATTTCTTAGTACTTATAAAAGTAGCAAGATATTAGTATAACAGCAATTAGAGTATAAATGTAGAATGGCCTCATAGTTAGACAAATGAGCCTATATATATTAATTAGTCAGACAAGCAGCAAAAACATACAAATCCAGATATTAATCATATTATATATCTTAAAATAGACCTATAATCTAAGTAGTAAACATTTTATTTCTCCAAACCAAAAACATATAATATTATGTCATTTTTACAACCTTATTGCCTATACTATCCCACTATAATTGTGCACAGTAGAAACTTCCATATGTATTAGTAATCTAAAGTCTAAACCCAAGTCTTTAATCTCAATTACTTCCTTGTCTCCATACTTTCCCCCCTTTTTTGAATTAATGAAGGAGTAGGAACACTATTTTCTAGTGAAATGTTTCTAGAAGATGGACACCAAAGAGCCTAAGACCAGACATCCTCTCCTTGTTTATTGATCCTGATCCATGATATTTTGTTTTCCATCCATAAACTATAACTTTCCATGCTTTAAGACTACATTCTGTTTTTAGGAAGCATATAGAAAAACAGCATAATAGTTACAATTACCTATGAGAATAGGGATGTTCAGCCATCTTCTTCCTTACCTGAATTTTGTCAAGGAGAGAGAGGTAAAAAGTAAATACTATTTACATGATAAATCAAGAGAAAGGAACTACCACCTAGCAAGAGAAAAGACTATTCTTTTGTAAAGCAACTAGCATTGGAATACTTATATAAAGAAATGAAGCAACTCACAACCAAAATACAACAATTAAAACCATTGCAACAATAAGCCAAGTCATGTTGAAAACACATAAAAGGATGGAAAAAAAAAAAAAAACCCTCCAAAAATTGAATGACTCTTACTTGACTTCACCTTGGGGTCCCTCAAAGCCTCTATTGTTCTTTGCCTGATTCGCTCCCGGGTCTCTGCAATGTGTCCAGAATCACAGTCACATACAAAAAAACTAACCAACTACAAGATACACATTGTAGGAGTACTAACAAGCTCCAGTTGTACCAATTGAATTCCATTCAAATGCTAATCCTAACCGACTGATAATACAACCGCAAATATTTAAATGAAATTCAATCAGTACAGCTGGAGTCTGCTAGTACACCTACACACAAGGTTTTAAAAATGCAGTCAATTTCAGCCAAAATGTCAAGGTTTTTAGGGTCCGTGACCACAATCATGGCCACATCTATCTGCAATTCCCTGCAACCGCAAATTAAAACATTGGATAAGCCCACCAATGTCCAATTAAATGTAAACTACCTGCACTGTGTTTCCTTCCTTTGTTCCAAGGCACTTTTCCTTTGTTTGCCAGCCCTATTCTCATTCTCCTAATCCTCTCCTTGAGAACCTCTTCACTGAGGGAGTCACCAAGGCCAACCCCCCCATTCCCATTCTCCAAGAAATCAGAAGAAACAACACTAACACTTGAGGGGTCCCCAATGGGGAGAACCCTTTGGGAGGAACAGACAAAGGTTAGCTTGGGGGTGGCAGTCTTGGCCAGAGGAAGCACTTGCAGAGTTGTTGGAGGGGAAAATGCACAAGTGCAGTCCCCCATGTTGGCGTATAGAAGGCGCGAATCGGTGTTGGAAATGTGGGATAATGCAGAAAATGAAACGGACATGGCTCTCGCACTGGCACAAGAAATTCAAGTTAAAAGCTTTAATAGAAAATACCCACTTAAAGAAAAAGCACACACAACAGTGAAGATTTGTTAAATCAAAATGAGAGAGAAACGTTACAGTGAATTGGAGTGGAATATGTTGGTTGAAGCTGAAGAAGATGGGAACATGAATGAGGCAACACCTATGCTCTTTTTCTATCTAATCTAATCAATCAATAAGGACTGGCTCTAGCACTCTCACGGTGTCTGCGTACGAAGGTTTCCTATGTAGTTTTTTTTTTTTGTTTTTTAGGTTCACATTCTTTTCTTGTTTTAAGGTTTTTTAGATTTGTTCCAGCATTTGGATAAGGTATTTTAATATTTTGAGAAATTTAGAATGTATACAAATTTAAGATTTAATATATTAGGTGGTCTTTGAATTTTAAAAAAATTATAATTAGATCCTAAATTTTGTTATAAATTTTGTAGTTAAATCTATGAAATTACTAAAAGTATTATAAATTATTATTTGCTAATGGTTTCAACTTTTCAGGTCGTGGTAAATTAATTTTAGAGATGTAATTAAAAAATTATAGCTTTTTTAGTTTGAAAGCTTAATTAAAGTTATTCAAAATTTCTGCGACTTATTGATTTATTAAACTAAAATTTAATTATTTTTCATTTTTAAAATATTTTATTTTGATCAAGTAATTTAAATTTTTATATATTTTAATTTTTTATTTAGATAAATTAATTTATTTTTATCGTATATAAATGAAGAATTTCATTTCATACGTTATTTGAATTTTTTCATTTTATTCGAAATTCTTTTGTTTTGTTTGAAAATAAATTGTTTGTGTAAGTTTTATCATTCTAAAAATTCTTTACCCAAGTTATTTTGATATATGGTATTTTAAATTCACTTAAAAATTAAATTTTTCTGGGAGAATTGAAGTCTAATAATACCTTCGGAATTGCAGGACAGAATGTTGGACCTCGTTTTTATATTAGATAAATGTTTCTAAATATATAAATTATGCTGTAATTAAAATTTATAATAAATAAATATTTTTAAATATATAAATTATATTTTAGATTGATAATAAATAATTTAATATGTGATACAAAATTATTTTTAATTTTTATAATTTTATTTAAAAAATTATTAAAATTTAATTTTGTGACAAAGATAAAATGGTCAATTGAAAGACATACAATATTAAGAAAAATAAATATAAAGATAAAGGTAAAAGAAGTGTAATTTAAAATGGTTGAAAAGAAATTTCTTGACTTATGGTGAGGATAGTAACGTCCAAATCAGATTTTTTAATACAAATTTAATTTTTTTTATTGATTCAATATTTAAAATTTGTCTAATTAGATGTATAGGTATGAAAACTATAAAATCAAAATAATATTAAAAAAAATATCATAAATAAGATAAAATTCGTATAAAAATGAGTCTTATATGTAACTAAAAAATTCCTTTTTAGTTGCTTGTGAGACTCATTGTTCATACAATTTTTACTCTTTTTAGTTTAAACTTTATTTGAGTTATATAGTTTTTATGTTAGTGAATTTAATTAAACAAATTTTATGTTTTATGTTAAAAAAAATATTTAAAATTGTATCCCAAAATAAAAAAAATATTATAGTTTCAAAATAACATTAACTCAAATTTGAAAACGAAAGATTAAAATGAATATTTTAAAAGATAAGATAAAAAGTATATTTTAGCTTAAAAATTTATATTTTTATCTTTTTTTAATATTTTTCTATTATTTTTTTAATTTTACATAAATTAAAACTTAGTAGATATGTATATGAATATATATATATATATAACTACAAATATTAATATATATTTAAATAATTTTATATTTTCAAAGATATTATATCATTCTAATTTATATAAATGTGTATCTTAAAAAATATTATTTTTATAAATATATTTATATTTTTATATAACTTAAATATATATAATATTAATAAGAGATATTAATAATAAAAATATTTTAAATTACTGTAATTAATTGTTTTTTTTTCTTTTAAGAATATATTTTTCATCATGAAAGAAAGAAATGATTAACATTAATTAAAAATTATATTTATGGATATTTGAAATTATATAATACAATAAAATTGCAGATCTTATTTATTTTATTTTTTCCTAATAACAATTTAGAGATTTCTAAATAATAAAAATAAAACGTAAAACTTGGAAAACATATTAATTTATAGGATAAAATATTTTTTTTATCCTTTTAAAATTTGTCAAATTTAGTTTTCATTTCTCTAAAATTTTTTGTTTATTTTTAGTTCTCCAAATTATGAAAGTTGTTAACTTGAGTTGTTCGCTCTGATTCAGTTAGTAATAGTGCTGAGGTGACAAATGCTTTCCATGTGTTATATTTTTATTGGGCTGGTTTCATTTTCGATACAAAGATGGCTTGTTTTTTTCTTCTTTTGCTTTCCCCTGCAAAACTCTTCTCATAAATTGATTACTTGACTTTAAACTAGATAATCTAGAAATTATCTTCATGAGCAACCACCAAAAGCCTCCTCTGTAAAAGAAAGGCATTCCAGCTTCACAGGTAGGTGAGCCGGGTCAAGAAGGAGTTTGACTGCGGGGATGGGGTTGGGTTTTAGGAGAAAGCGCAATAGATGCTAAACAATTTCATCACAATGAAGGCATGAAGGTAGAGAAGAAGAAGCCAAAGGAGCAGCCCCCTTCCTGGCGTCAGAGTGTCACGACCTCTCGAAAGTCGACAAGTAATGGTAGTAGATCATGTCCAAGATCGAGCATTGCCTCCGTGACCTCAATGACGAGATCAACAAGCTCATCTACGAGAAGTCCCACTAGGAGTGTCGCATCGTCGACGTTGCCAATAAGCTCACTAGAGTCTGCAAGCTCTTCAAGAAGCCCCTTGAGCTAAGCATTACACTTGCTATGACATTTATAAACACATTGATCCAAGCTATTATGATTACCGCAATGATGAGGGCGATGTGCTTGAGTGCCTCGAGAGGCCAACAAAGGATGTCATACAATGGGCAGTTGTTGAGGAGTGGAGGCGACTGGATGAGGTGAGAAGGGAGGTGAGGAAGGGACCAAGAATAACACTAGCAGCGACAATAGCACAACAACAATAACATTGACACCAGGAATAACACTAGCAACAACAACAAACAAAAAAATAACTCAATTTAAAGAAAAACAAAATACTTTTGCATGTAATTTGCACACGTGGAAAGAGATTGACCATCTCATTGTCATTACTAATGAAGTCAAGGTGAGAAATTCACGTTAACAACTTTTCATATTTTGAAAGACTAAAAACAAATAAAAAATTTTAAAGAGATAAAAATCGAATTTGACAAAATTTAGAAGGTTGAAAAAACATTTTACCCTAATTTATAGTCAATAACAATATATAAAAGTGATATCTTCGGTCTCTATTTTTTTAAGATATTTTTACTCTTTTTATATATTAAAAAATTGTACCATATTTTTGTTTTTTAACTCCTATGATAACTTTCTTCTTTATGATGTAACTTTTATTGTCTTTTTTGTATTATTTTATTTTTAATTAAAAAAAAACAGAGATATAAAGTGTCTATTTTCCTCGTGTCCAAAAGAAAGAAGTTATCCTCACGGTGGCGTTTATAAAAATAAGATTTTGTTATTATGAACTATGTGACGTGGCAATACCTTAGTCGTTTGCTTTTGATTATAAATAAAAAATATTTTAATTATTTAATTCACAAATATGATATATATTGAAATATTGAGATTTGCATATATGTTTTTATTTTATTTTTATTATGTATATTAATTAATTTATCTTCATGATAGACTTTAATTGAAATTTTTATTGTTGACTAACTTAAAACCAAGTAACATATAGATTAATAGAAACAATTCATGTTATATTTAGGTAAAAAAAAATCAATTAATGCACCTTCTCAACCAATGATAATCAATTTTTATTTACTTATTAGAATCGAATACAGTATTAAAAAAATTCATATATATTCTCAATTAAGTGAGCTAGATTCTATTTATTGGTAATTAATTTATCTAAATTTAATTATATTCAATCAATTGATTAATGTGTTTACATTATTTTTAAAATTATTTATAGATCAATTAATGTGTAATTTAAAATTAATTTATATTAATTAAAAATTAATTTGTTTTGATTAAAATTCAAATAATTTACATTGATTGTTTGGTTATAATATATTTGCATGGAAACTTATATATAATCAAATTGAAATTAATTTTTGTTGATAGATTGTTAATGATAAATCCAATTCAAGTACTTTATATAAACCTATATAAACAAAATTACTTCAATTGTTATTAAGAAAAACATTGTTGGTAAGGCAATGTTCAATATCATTTTCCTCGTGTAACAAAAAAAAAGTTCAATATCACTCTTTACTTATTAAAAAGCAAATTCAAGTACTTATGGAAAAATACTATGATAAAAGCTAAGCTTTTTTAATAAATAAATAGGTCGAATGTTTTTTAAAAGTTTATTTGATTAAAAATGGTTAGGTTTTAAGTTATTTAAAAAGTTTTTTAAGGACTAATAAATCAACTTATTTAAATAAATATAAAAACAATTTATTATTATTATATTATTTTTTAAAAATAAGAAATATAATTATTACAAAAGATTCATATTAAATTTGTTATAATAAATTAAAATAATATATTTATTTATCTTTTAAAATATTAAGTATGATGATCTATATAAAGAGTTCAACCTATTAATTTATTGAAGAATAAATTTATATTAGATTAGAGGACTTATTCCAAAATAAACTTTAAAATAAATTAACATGAATACTAGATTAGACATTAAAAATAAGTTTTTTATATTTTGTAAATATGTTGGACTCTTATAAAACTTAGTTCACCTATTTTTACCTTTATCTCATGTTTTCAGTAACAATGGTTATTATTTATTCTACATAATTTTTATTTCTACCGGCCTATTAATCGATGTAAAGAGAAATTGGACTTGTATAAAAGTTTTAATATGAAATAGGTTCAACCAAATCTAATTTTTTTAAAAAAAATAAATAAGACTTATTTAAACAAAGTCTTGTTTAATTTATCATATTTTTATCTTTATTTAACACTTTCATCATACCTAAAAGTTAAAAAAAAAATGATGATAAAATGTTATGAAGTGGTATAAAAAAACACTGATTCTCTTTCTAAATATATCTTTTAAAACATCACGGTACTCTTACTCAAATATATTAAGGTAATCTATAATAAGGCGATTATGTTCATATCATATTTATTATTTGGTACTAATAATATCAATCCTTTAATTTATTGCCTTTATTATTAACTACTAATGATTCTACTAATAATATTTATTATTATAACATTATTCGATGCTAATAATTCCACACATAATATTTATTATTATATTATATGATTACATAATTAAGCATTTAAAATATATGATTAGGTAAAATTATTATCAGTTTAGTTACGTATATATAACTAATTTTATAATTATTATTAATTGAGCAATTTTATCATCTGGTTTGTGTTTAAATGTATATATTTTAAATAAAAATCTAAAAGTTGCATATATATATATATATATATATATATATATATATATATATATATATATATAATATGCAATTGAACAATATATAATGTTTAGGATTACATTATTTTATATATTTTAAAGATATTCATTTTCTTTTAGGATTAAAATGGAAATAAAAATTTAATTCTATAGATCACTCAGCAATTAATTTTACAAAACATAAAATAAAGAATTATGAATCGAACATTATTTGTTAGGAGACGAGTTAAAATAATAAAGATACAAAAAATTAAACCAAAACAATATCATGTACAAATAAAAAAATATTTGATATTAATTTTAACATAAAGGAATATTATTAATAAAAAAATTATAGTTTATAATATACACACAGCAAGAGTATCACTTTCGTATAGTATCAAAATATATAAAAAGCAATGTGGAGAAAGAAGCAATGTGCTCAAATTCTTGGCTAGCTCAACACGTAAGTTACTAAGTACGTGTTTGGACGTGGATTCTTTGGATAAATATAAAAAATAAAAATTACTTGAAATATTAAATTTTATTTTATAAATAAATTATTTTTCAAATGTATAGATAACTAATAGAATATTATTAATTAATATTTTTCAAATATAAAATTAACAAAATCTTATTTGTATTCAAATATGTACAAAAGATGCACCAAAAAATGTATATAAAAAAAGAAGATTGAATAATTTATATATGATTTTAATGGAAAAGGATTTAAATTATAGAGTTGATTATTTAAATTTAATAGTTATTTTTGGATCACAAAAATTACGAAAAATAAATATCAAATTAACCTTTAAAATATATATTTTATATTATTAAAAAGTCTTAATATAATTTTGTTTAAGACCTCAAATACAGTTGAGCCGGTCCTGCTACATGAATGAGTCACAGAGCTAGTTTGCTTCTGGGATCGTTTCTAATATTTTATATTTATTCAAACAGAAAGAAGCAACTGTTATCACAAAATTGCAAACCTAGTTGCATGCATCTTTCTTAAAATTTAATTAGAATATATTAATAGTATAAAAAAAAGTTTAATATCATCTCATTTCTATAGGCTGATTAAATTATAATTTTGGTATGATATTTGATCTTTTAAAAAATTTATTTTAATTTTTAAATTTTTAAATTTAAATTAATATTATCTTTTCGAATAAATAATTATTTATAATTTTAAGACATAATTTTAAAATATTCATTTACTAATTTAAAATATGTAATTTATCTCATTAGATTTATATATATAAAAGTTATAGAACTTAATTAACGTTCAATTAAAAAAATCATAAATATAATAAAAACATAATAATATAAATATTTAAAAAATATTTGAAACTTTTCATATTTTTTTTTTATTGTTGATTAACTTACTTTTTACATAATTTTTGTCTTATTTATAATTTTTTATTTAAATATTAGTTAATTTTTATAAATTTAATACATTTTGAATTAGTAAAAGAAAAATAGTCTAAATTTTCTTATTCTAAAATAAAAAATAATATTTTTTTAAAAAGATTACACTAACTCAAACTCAAGAATTAGATCATCAAAATAAATTTTTCAAAAAATAAACAATCAAAACAAATTTTTATTGGAAGAATCAAAGTTACAATTTATCCTGATATATAATATATTTATTAATTTTTATAATAATTATTTAAAAGTTATATTTAATATTTTTGTAATTAACTATATAAAAAAAAATTACACTAGACCATACATGATGACTAAACTTTTTTTTTTCTTCTTTTGCTACGATGATTCGGTGCTGATCCTAATCATCCAGAATTATATATATGTTACCGAAAGTCCATTCAAAATAGGAATTTCTTAGAATACGTTGAACGTTAGTATTGAATTTGGAATCATATCTCTCTTTTAATATTTTTATCATAGCTTAAAATTTAATTTAAATTCTTAATTATTTTTAGAGAGTTTCATTTTATTTCTTACCTCCTATTTTAACTTAAAAATATATATTATTTTACTGATATTTGCTTATATATTATAAGAATTTCATAAGAACGATAATTTTCCATTGTATTTTTATAAGTTGCTTAACTTTTAAAAATTGCTCTTGTATATTTTAAGTTCAACTCTTCAATTTTAAAACCCAAATGTGTACATCATGCTTATCAATCAACTAACCAAAATGTCAAATAATGAGCCTTGCAATTACGTACATAATATAATACGCGTAAAAACAGTTTACTTAAGCACATTAATTTCCTTATTTCTTATGCAGTAAGAAATTCACAACTATTTAATGTTATAAGTGTTTACAGAGTTTCATTATGAAAACAAATAAGACTTGATTTGAGAAACTCATGGATTCAAATAAGAAAGGTTTTTATGAGTATGGCTTCGTTCCTTCAAAAGAGCCAATCATAGAGGTTGAATATGCACCCACCAAAATTGAGAAAGGGGGGAGGAAGAAGAATAAAAAAAGTAAGCTTTTCTCCAAGAAGATGTTCTGGATTTGCTGTTCTGACATTGAGGTCGAATCCAGTGAGAAGATTAAGGAGGGGCAAGAGAAGGGTGGCTCCGAAGTTAAAGGTAAGATCTTGTTTTCAAACGTTGGGACTGAACCAGATAAAGTCCTTTCCACTCTGGAAAACAAGAGGAACAAGACATGCTTCCTTGTATGCTTCTCCAATGTTCATGTGACCAAGGGTTAAGCAATTGTTAGTCCCCAATTAAGCTATAATACCATTTCAAGAGATTGATTACAACATCAATGAAGATTATTTCTGCATGTATATATTGTTCATGTTGCTAGACTATGTCTGAGAACTTTAATCATAAGATATAATAAATTTTTATAATTTTTTTCACTAATTAAGAAACTTCTGAATTGTTCTTGGATTTTCGATATGTTAAATATTTTATTTCATATTTTCTGCTTTAAATTAGGGTTGAGTACCCGGTTGATTTGGTAAAAAAAAATTTAGAATCGGAACAAATTAATTGACTAATGATTACACTGAAGAATGGAAATGAACCTATGAAGATGAAGTCGAAGCCTCGAAGGGAGCAAGGACTGTGCAGTATGCACTCGAAGCTTTTCTTTTTTCTCTCTCTGCCTGCTGCTACTACTATGCATCTAATTAAAGGATGCTCAAAATAAAATAAAATAAAAAATTAAAGCATGAAACTCTACAACAACTGACTGTTCCATCTTTTTTTAACTCATCAGAATTCATATATCAAAATTTTTTATATTAATTTTATTTTTATATAAAATAAATAAATATAATTATTATTTTAAATCGAATTGAAGTAATTAGTTCAACTGAACTATTTACAAGTTCAGATTGAATTAAACTTGAACTAAAAAAATTTATGTGAAACTTTGAAACTTTGAGCTAAATCAATTCTTATAGAATGAGTCAAATTAAGTTTAATTTGACTTGAGTGCACTCATTTTTAGTCAATTTATGGTATAAAATTAATAAACACATGATTGATTTCCTTCTCATGTTTTGGTTTCAAATGTTATTTTCAAAACAACTTTATATTATTCAGTAATCAATTTTTATTCAGCAAGGATATATATAAGTTTTCAAGCATTGTTCAAGTGGGTTATCCAAAAATATGCAAAACTAACATAAAGAAAGGAAGAGAGAGAAACAACACAGGAATTTTATCATGGTTCAATCTTCAACAATAGTTATGTCTAGTCCCTTCAACTTGAAGAATTTATCCATTAAAGTCAACCTAACTTACAAACAAAGTATTTTCAAACATTTTTAGGTTATACCCACTTGTAATATACTTGATTACAAGCAATACCAAATATTCTTTAATACTTAGCCTAAAGAGGCTATCATGAAAAAAACAAACAAAGGAGTTTTTACACAAGATAACTTTGAACACATAACAGTTGCAAACAAAAGCTTTTACTTTGCTTAACAAAGCAAAAACAAAACCTTTTTCACTAAAACTTTTCTATGATTGTCGTCCAAAGAGCATGAAAGATGATGAGTTGTTATTTTGTTTTTCTCTTTGTGTTTTATAACTACTTGTTCTCAAAGATTTGCTCAACAAATATATAGGCGTGATGAAAAGAGATGTTATTCTACATGGAGAAGGAGAGATCTTATACATTAAATGTCAAATAAATGTTCTTTGCATAATTGTTGCAAAGGTTTATCTTCTTCTGAATTCAAAGAAAAAGGTGTACTAGAGGAAGACTATTTTTTCTCTCTCTTAACCATGCTATCTTTGCTTGATAAGAGATACTTGTTCTTTTTGTTTTCTTAACTGTAAAAGTTTGATCAGAACTCTCTTATATCAAGGTTGACTTGTTTCATTAGAGCTTGAAAAGGAACCCTTAGCTAGTATGAAAAAAATGAAGCATAGCAAAGCATACCATGTATATAGAATATGAATGTTAAATGAAGCTTTAAAAGAGATACATTGAATTAAGTGTATAAGTTAAAAAGTGAGTTTTGAGATATGATAAGCACATGAAACAAGACAAACTTTACAATCAAGAAACTAAATCATTTTCTGGATAAAGCCTTCTTATGGACAATGAAATGTTTGGACATAAAAGATAAACTTATTAAAAGGAACAAGTTCTTTTTATATGGACACAATTCATACTTCCATTATGTGATGATTTTGTTGTCTTCTTAAAGACTAAGTACAAAATCAAAACATTAATCATCACTCGTTAGTCGTAATTTTTGTTAGCATTAAAACACTTTTAGTTATTTTGGACACATATAAGATATGTTCCAACATATTAGTCATTGATAAAATCAATAGATAGTCTACACTAATGTTATGGTGACAAAAAAATGCATAAAATAAAATATATAACACAACTAATCATTTAATCATTTTTAATTTCTTCTTTGAGGGTAGTGTGAGTACGTTGGATTAAATAAAGTTGTGCCTAATTTTGGTTATTTTTAATTTATTACTACTTTGTTATAATTAATTTTTTTTTTGAATAATAATATATTATTGTAATAGTTTTTCTTTTGTTAGTTTTTTTTAGTAAATTATTATTTTTATCTATTAAAAATATAATGCCTAATTGCACTTTTCATCTCATAGGTTTTGCAATTGTGTGCTTTTGGTCCTTCAAGTTTTAATTATATTAATTGGATCCTTAAGTATTACAATTGTGTGATTTTAAACTCTATATAAGTCTTATTTAACATATTTGGTTGATGTAGCATTGACTACTAAAATGACAAATAACATAAATGTTTACATTAAATGTTATTGGTAATAGCATTTGTGTCAACTAGCATGTCAGTCGTCAATGTCATATAATCAATTGTGACAAGTGTTAGTATCACATCAACAAAATATGTTAAATATTTAAAAAAAAGATTGATGAATGAATTAAAATTGCACAATTGTAATATTTTTGGATCCAATTAGAACAATTGCATTACTCTCTTTTAACATTTTGATAATTTATTCTCCTATTTTCACATGTAATAACATCGCATTAGTATATATTTAAAAAAAAAGTGATATTTAAGCACTTATGAACTTGAGGCTTAATTTTACATACAATGGCTAGGGTGAACTACTTAGTCATGTGATTTATGGTGGACAAGAAACTTTTCACCAATAGGTCTATTAATAAAATATGGTTCAATGCATCACTTACAACCTTTTATATTAATTTTTAATAATTAAAATTATTTTACACATAGTCCAATTTATCCCTTTACACATTGGTCAATTTACTCTTTTATGCATTATTCTCCATCAACATCCTAACATTACAACTACCTCACTATAGTAGCTAACCAAAACTATAGACAAGCCTGTAAAAGGAAAAACTTCACAGGGTTTTATCTTTTTTCTAAACAAGAACCCAAAAGGCAACCCACAAAACCCAAAAGGTCAAGAACAACCACCTAAAACATGAACAAGAACAAAAAACAAAAAAAAAAGTACATCAATTGCAACCAAAGAACACCCAAACTCACAAAATAAAAGGTAATAAAAAATGTCATCTCCTCTTTCCCCTTTCCCATTTGCCACTGCTCTTTAGTGTGTGCCACCATCAGAGGTAATTGTTAGCAATAATGCCACCATTTGCACTTTGCTCATCTCTAATAAGAGATCGTCATAGCTGTGACACCACCACTCCTCATTTTCCTTTTCTACCTTTTCTCTCCATCCTCTTTCTTTTTCTTTTTCTTCCCTTTGCACTTTGCTCATCTCCAGTTAAAGATTGTCATCTTCTTCTTCCATTTGCACTTTGCTCATCTCTAATCAGAGATCGTCATAGCTGTGACACCACCACTCCGCATTTTCCTTTTCTACCTTTTCTCTCCATCCTCTTTCTTTTTCTTTTTCTTCCCTTTGCACTTTGCTCATCTCCAGTTAAAGATTATCATAGCTATGACAGTACCTCTACAATGAACAACTGACAATACCTCTACAACCAACAACTTCGTCATCGCTCTTCATTGTACATAATCTTTGGTTTCTTTTTCTTTTCTCTTTTCTACTTCTTTCTATCTCCCCCCTCTTCTTTTTCCTCTCTCCTTTCTTTCGCACTTTGCTCTTCTCCAGTCAAAGTTTGCTGTGACTATGATAAGGCCTCAACAACCGAACTGTAGACCATATGGGAGAATGCATCCAACTTTACATGCTTTGACATGGATTTTTAGATTTTATGGTTGCTTGCTTTGCTTTACTACATTTGAAAATATGATATATTACTAGTATTTCTATGTTCTAACGTATTTAATATTGCATTTAAGCCTAAAATATTCTATAATTTAAGGCTTTTTTTTTTACGTCCAACAATATTTTATAATTAAAAATAAAATATTAATATATTAAATTGTTAACAAATTTTAAAAGAGACACTACCAGAAATATGTATATTTTTTTGTGAAAAATTTCACAAATTATGCTTAAAATAAATTCTACAAGAAACATTTTTTCTGCAAAATTTTCTATAGTTTTAAATTCCTAAGAGATTGTTTGGTGGATAACTCTTTTTTGCAAATTATAAAATTGACAAGAATTTTCTCTGGGGATATATTTCACAGAAAATTAACCAATATTCACAAATATTTTTCATAAAATATAAGGTGTATTAGTAATTATTTTATGAATTTTTTTACAAACAAATTGGCAGGAGTATTTCCTGCGAAAATTTTTGCATGAAAATCCACATGTATATTTTTTGCATGAGCATTTCCTGTGAAAAATTTCACATGAAAATCCGTAGGTATGTTTCTTGGGAATTTTGTTATCTCCAAATAATTTTGCTACACATTGTGATTTCACAGGAACTTTTGCAAGTTTTTTTTTAAATTAAAAATATAACCTTTTCTTTGAATAATTTTTTTAATTTAATAAACATTCATATAAATTAAATATTATAAATTTATTTTGTAGTATTTAAAAATAATACTCACACTAATTAGTTAAATTAGGAACTAGTTACTTGCTTTTATACTAATAGAAAGACATGACTATCGAGTAGTAAAATAATCAATCCATTCACTTCAATTATTTCAAAATACAAAAACTTAATAGTGATAAGGATTGCATCAAGTAGTAAAATAATCAACTCATTTGCTTCAATTATTTCAAAATAGAAGAATTTAATAGCAATAAAAATCGCAACATGGGTCTAAAGTAATGTAAATTTAAGATAGATTGAAAGGACATACTTTATATATATATATATATATATATATATATATATTCATTCTGAAACATAAGTAATTATAGAATATGATAAATTAAAAAAAAATGTCCTTGTGAGATGACACAAATTATACAATATTCTCTACAAGTTATTCATGGCAAAAAAAATCCAAAATAGTGCATTATCTTCAAGTGCTTCATTTTTTCATAAACCCATAATAAGGATATCTTCCTTCACCTCTCAATATAAAAATATAAAATATACACTAAACAAAGTTTAGATATAAAGAAAAAGGAGCTTAAAACATAAAGAGTCAACAATCATTTATAAATAAATATTATTCATTATCCAAAACTTTATTAATGACAATGTATATACAATTTTTTATCTCATGATTCATATTGTCATACAACATCATGGGAATGTATAGAATAAGAACAAAACAAGACATGGTTAAACCCTTGACCACACTAGGCCTATTAGTGATTAATAGATTGCCTCTATTTTTTAGAGAACAAATTTCAAATGAAGAATTCTTGAATGTTTCAAATTAAAGTTAATTGTATAAGTATGCTGACATGTAAAAATAGCTTCCTAAAAGTTTCAAATAAAAGTCAATTTTACAAGCATGTTGACACGTAAAAAAAGTTAATTGTATAAGTATGCTGACATGTAAAAATAGCTTCCTAAAAGTTTCAAACAAAAGTCAATTTTACAAGCATGTTGACACGTAAAAATTTCTAATCCATTACAGGACACGATCCTCTACTTAGAACAAGTAATCATTACCTAAATCTAGAGAAATATTTCTGATTCTAATTTTATGAGAAGTCTTAAAACATCATTTAATTTTACTTTTTCAACAATAAACAACCATAAAAATACTCACATATTCAACCATAAATCACATAAAACATAGACTTGTAAGAGATACTTTATTTTCCCAATAAACCACATAAAAAATAAAATAAAAATTCAAGCAAACGATAAGTACTAAAATTTCAAAATACATTAAAAGAAGCAAAATTTCCAAACTAGTTGTTTACACTATCTAAAGGTTCAGCAATTCAAATAAAAAACCTCTAAGGCGAAACACTATTCCTTAGAAAGGATCCAAGTGGACCATGTCCCGTGAACCATTTCCTACATCATAATAACAAAAAATAAAGAACCAATTGTTAGTCAAATTCCACTTGTAGATTTTAGAGAAATCACAACCAACCATACAAATAAAATACATTAAAGCTACATACCTCTTTCAAAAAATAATGTGAGATATCTAACACCATCCTATCTAGTATGATAATTATCTTCATAATCTTCGTCTTCATTTTCATTATCTTCGTCTTCATTTTCATTATCTTCATCTTCATTTTCATTACTATGTTTAGGAGATGAGGGTGGATGAGAAGAAGAGTCGCTAAAAAATCTCAAATATTGTACTAAAGTATGCACTTGTTTCCTAGTTTCAGTTAACTTTTGTCTTGCTTCCAACTTCTCTTGCTCTTGTCTTTGTAGTGATTCATTTAATGTTTGAATTTGAATCCTCAAAGCATAAACATCCCCTAAACTAGTAGAAGACTTTGATGGTTGACTTGAAGACAAAATCAATGTTCTTCCTACAGATCCAAGTCTAGAGATCCTTCCTTTTTCTTTCCAACTACATTTACCCATATATCATAAGGCATGTGATCTGTGGATGGTTGACTCTCAACTCCATCTTCTCCCTATACAAATGTTGAATTTTGAGAAGATATTTTGAATTTTCTTTTTCCAAACTTGTCCTACATCATAAAAATTTCAATTAGAAGAAAAATATTGGAGATACATATTAGAATGACGACAAAGCTACATAGTATGGTCAAAGCTATTTGAATTTCATATAAAGAGAGGAATGATGGCAAAAAATTAAAAATAAAGAAAAATCAGATGCAAGTATTGTGGTAGTGCTAGACATATATCTATCATATAAGTTTCAAAACTTACATATGCAAATTTTGCATGAGGATATACCCAACTTTGATCCTTTTTTTATGCGTGTGAAAATAAAAATCACTTAATGATGAATTTATTCCTTTTGCCTCCTTCTATAATTGATAAAATAAGTTTTAATGTCATTAATTTTGGAACCTAAAATATAAAAAATAAAAAAATTAATAATACAATTCTCTTCTAATGGAAACAATGAGGAATTGGTCCAATTCTTGACCCATTTTCATGATTATGATTTCACTTGAAGTTTTGGATTGTGCTATGCTAGGTAATTGATTGATCACCTAAATCAACCAATTATGTGCTTGAATCCATGCTAATTAGGGGGCTGCGATTATGATCTCAATTTGTATGAATAAATGTTAGATGATTATCTAATGAATCTTTGGTTGATATGAATTTGCACTCTTATTAGAACCATGATAACAAACTGCATGATTGGATCCTTGAATTGGTGTTACATAATTCTACTTAATTCAATTATGTTATGTATATTACAACTATGTTCTATTATGCATAATTTTGTTTTACATACAAACTCCCCTTTTATCATTCCAATTGGTTCCTCTTCAACATGGCTAGACATTGTACGATTGTGTCATTAAGAGATTCGACCTAGGTTAGTCCCTACATTGCAAATATACAGAAATCTAATGGTTTTGATAGTGTTTCAACAACATTATTAGAAGATGAATGAAAAAGAAACGAAGATTCAAACATCATTTGAAGGACGAGTGGGGAGGAGACAAAAATTCAAATGTTGTTTCAAGTGAAAGTGATTGACAAACATGAGTTATTTAAGTAAAAGAAGATTCTTTGAAAGCTAAGTATCGAGGTAAGATTCAATTTTGTTATTTTAGGGTCTTACATGTAGTGGTCCCAATGTGTCTCTTTCAATTTATGGTAGTCCCCAAATGTTTTTGTTGATGAAATTTTAAATTAGGATCCCTAAATTGGATTTTAATCTCTACTATGAAATTAATTTTGGAATTTTCACTTTGTGGGTCTGTTAATCATTTCTATATCTTTACTTAAGGCTTTTTTTAATCCAATTTTCACTAATCCATACTCCTTTGTGTTTTTTACTTTCTTGGTCTCAAATTTTGCTTGAGGGTTTCAATTTTTATTTAAGGTTTTACTAATTTGGTTTCTATTAATCCTTACTAATTATGGTTTTTCAATTTATCAACCCCTTAATTTTTCCTTAAATTTTGTTAAGGATTTTTTAATTTGGTTTTCACGAATCCCAATTCTAAAATGGAATTAGTGTTTATAATTTTATATCCCCTAATTCCATTTCTATTTCCTATAGTTAGTTTATACATGTCAATTTTAATTTTCTTCCACTGATGTATGGTTTTGTGTTTCATTTTTATATTTGATCTTAATAATTGTAATTGATTTGCTCATCTGATTCTTCTAAATATCTATTTTTTGTTTCATTTTTATAATTGATCATAATCAATATAATTGGTTTGCTAATGTTATTATTTATTGGATTCCATTGATATCTATTATTTTTCGTTTTTATATTTGATCATGATCACTATAATTGGTTTGCTAATCTTATTATTTATTTGATTCCACTTATATTTGTTCTTTTGTTTCATTTTTATATTTTATCCTAATAATTGTAATTGATTTACTCATTTAATTATTTATATGTTTCTATTAGTATTTGGTTTTTCATTGATATTTAGTTTTTACTTATTTTTTTTTATTTGGCTAGTTTTTTTTTTATTTAATAGTCCTACTGAGCAACATGTAATAAGACTAAGAATTCACCATAAGGGATTCTTCATTTTACATCCCATAGTTGAGTATATGGAAGGGGCAGTGAATGAGATTGGCTATTAGTGGAATATAAATGATCTTACATTGACATTTCAAATGTCATCGAAAGTATTAGATATGTGACATAGGATAACTTATGGAACAAGCATCTAAATTTCACTCTAGAGAATGGAATAAAACCTCTAAATTGTGATAAAGATATCTTTGACTTTTGTAGAAGAAGTGAAAGAAACTAATATAGTGGATGTGTTTGTGGATCACCTCATATAATTACCTATTAGGCTTAGAAAGCGTGAAGAAAATGGTAAAAAAAAGTTCGTAATGAAGAAGATGTGATTGTAATTGAAGAGGATGATGATGAACAAGAGGTTCACATTGAAGTGGAGGTTATTGAGAAAGATGAAGATGAGGTTATGGGGAAAGAATGTTCTAATGATGGAGAGTGGGTTAAAAGGTACAATGGGCAGGATAATGTAGGTTTAAGTGATAGGAAGGATGAGGTAGATGGGGGTGATGGGCAAGACAAGGTAGGTTTGGTGATAGGCAGGATAAGGTAGATGAACAAAATAAGGTGATGTATGTAGGAAACTTAGAAGAAGGCAAAACAAATAGTAAAATTTCACTTCATGACAGTGATTTTGATGAGGGATGAGACTAGACATCTTTATTGATACCTAATATTGTCTAAGACATAACCAACTTCCTTGATACACTTGATATTGTCATGTCTAAAGAAGGTTATGCAATTCATTTTGAGCTTGGGCCAATTTTCAATACTAAAGACACAGTGAAGGAAGCAATTAAACAATATACCATGGTGCACAAGAAAAATTTGTTTCAAGAAGAGTGAGCCAAAAAGGTTATAATAAAATAAAATGTGTACCTAACTATCCATTTCATTTTAGGTTTTCAAAATTGAATCTTCATGACTATTTTTAGGTTGATTTTGCATTTTCTTTCAATGATATATGTATTTTGTTTTTTAGAAAAGTTGAATCTAATCTTCATATTTTCAGGTTGCTAGTATAAATGATGTCCATACGTGTCTTAGGATTATCAAGAATAGGCAAGCCAAAACAAAGTGGTTGGCTAACAAATGAGCGTTTACTTTGAAGAATTCCCCAGAGATGAAACTGAAAAGGTTAATTGGAAATGCATATGATATGTTAAATTGTCTATTCACCAAGCATATAGGGTGAAGAGAAAGACACTTGACATGATTGGGGGTCCAGGAAATAATTAATATCATTATCTAAGGAAATATGCTGAAAAGATTAGGAGAAGCAATCCAAATAGCTCTGTTATAATCAAATGTGAAGTTAGAGATAGGGATCCAAATTTTGAGAGAATGTATGTATGTTTGGAAGCATGCAAGGTTGCCTTTGCCACCACGTGCAGGCCCTTAATTGGTTTATATGGTTGTTTTCTAAAGGGGAGATATGGTGGTTGGAAACAATTGGAAAAGATGGAAATAACCAAATGCTACCAATTGTTGTTGCAATTGTGGAAGCAAAAACAAAGGACTCATAGGCGTGATTTTTATCCCTACTGTTGCAAGACTTCGAGGGAATTCAAGAGAAGAAATTTGCATTTATATCTAGTTAACAAAAGGTCAATCGTAATTTTTTTGTCATATTTTATTTATAAAAGGTTACTTTTGCAATTATTATCGAATGAATTGCTTTTGTCTATGTACGGATTAGTTCCAACTTTACAGAGTCACTATGGTGGAAATGTGGAGAATAGACCTATGTCAAGCACTTGAATGGAAATTAGAGAAAGAAATATCCTAGTATGAAGATGAAGATCTTATAATGGACAATTACTAGGGCAATTACAATTTTAGAATGACACAAAGCAATAGATGTCCTAAAGAAAATGAATGAGGCAACTTGCAAAGATATGATAGAGATACCCTAGTAATATAGGCAAGATCTCACTTTGACATATACACCATGTGTGATCTTAAAGAAAACAATATATGTGAGGCCTTCAACAAGGCAATACTTGAATAGGGAGACAAATCAATTATTTCTTTGTTTAATGGTATTAGATTATATATAACTGATAAATTTGTTTGCTTAAGGGGTATTATGCTTAGGTATAATGAGAGTATTTGTCCTACGATACAACAAATATTAGAGAGGGCTAAAAGGGAGACTGATGGATGGTATCCTAATTGGGCTAGAGGTGACAATTTATTTATCTTTAAGGTAGCAAATGATAATGGCAAATATACTATCAATCTGTCTCTTAAGTATTGTAGTTGTAAAAAGTGGAACTTAAGTAGAATTTCATGCTACCATGTATACCTTTTTAACTATTTATTCACATATAATCATGTCCTATAATAGGCCAAAGTTGTGACTAATGGTGGATTCTAAGTCCATAATCCCACCTCAGATGAGAAGGGCCCTAAGTATGGCTAAAAAGCAAAGGAGGAAGAACTATTGTTGATAGGAAAATCCCTAAGGGTGGGATCAAGAAGCAAAAAAAAGGGAACTAAGGGAAATAATAAAAAGGAAAATACAAAAAAAGGTGTAGGTAGAGCTTGAAGTAAACATAATACACATAAGGGGGGTTAAGTTATATGTGTGATTTTTAAAACACTTTAAAAAACTTTTTGCCATAGATATAAGTTTGAAACAAAGGCTTTTAACAAATCATCCAAAAATGTGCTTGACAAAAACTAAGAGTGTGATAAAGAGATCAACAAAAGTTTATCGTGGTTCATTCTACAACCTAGAGTTATGTCTAGCCCTTTCCATTGAAAGATCTTCCATTAACTCTATCTAACTTACAACAAGTATTCTCAACCTCTTTAGACTCTACACACTTGTAATATATAACCTATATTACAAGTATACTAAGTATTTTTTAACCCTTAACCTTTTCAAGTTATCTCAAAAGGTAAAAAGAGTTTTACAAAAAGATAAACCATGTGGTGAGTATACAACGTTTAAAACACTACTTTAACTTTGTGTAAACAAAGCAATTTACAAGGTAAGATCATAGCTTGAAGTAAAAAAACTTTTACAAGGTTTTCCAAAAAGATAGTCTCCAAAGACACAATAAAGCACAAAAGCGAGCTTTTCATAATTACTTATTTTTCACGTTCTTGTTCTTACTCTTGTCTTCTCTAAGGATGAATATATATATTTTTAGAATATGTTTGTTGTTCGCTTTTTTAGACAAAGATATCTTGACAATAAATGCTTAAGATGCCTTTAGCAATAGAGAATTCTAACACAGTTTGTCTTGTTTTGATGAGAGAGAAAAGGGTAACAAAGCTATTATAGATTCTTTCCTTAAACGTGATCAATCGAGATGGACGTAGAGAAGATTTGTTTTTCTTATTGACTATCTTTGTAAAAAAATTTATCAATGGACTAGGCTATTAAAGTTGACTTGTTTTTCATAGCTTAAAGGAGTATGATTTCTTTCCTGAAAAATAGAGTAACCAATACAACATACACTACATGGGAAAAAAACATTAATATATTGGTAGTGACATATATATTTGAAATAAAAGAGATACAAAATGTATAAGTGAAAGCGCAAGTCTTAAGAGAGATGTATTAAGAGCACAGGTATGTTAGTGTATTTTGCACATGTTTACCAGTGCCACAACTATATTGATGAATAGCATTTTCTACAACTATGTATTAGTGTCAGTTATTCTTATTCACATTAGGTATTTGTTCAACAAATACAATTACTACTTACTACATATTTTCATAAATGGAAATTAAAAAACTTGGATAGACACTACATATTCTGCATGAATCTTATAAATTAGATAGGAGAAACATCTCTGAATACCATAATCAAACAAAAGGCATATCCCATAAATCAGAATACCATTAAAATTGTAAATCAAACAAAAGGAACATCTTATAAACTCTCCAAAAATACCATAATTATATTAGTTCAACCAACATTGTACATATTATTCATTCTTCACAACCTAAACTACAAAATCTAACCTTATTGCCACTTTCCCAAAATATTTCACTAAACACTTAACCTATAGCCCACTAACCATTTCACTAAGTCAGACAATTTCTTGCTAGATACATTCAAATCATTTGATCAACTAGTGTTTTTTACAGTCATTTTCAAAATTACAAACAAAAGTACAATAACAATGCCCTAAGATACAATGATAGTAGTCTTGTAAAAGTTCTCCATCATTTTCATGTTTTCCACCTTCTTCAACAAAATTGTCAAATTTTTCTTCTCACGCCCATTTAATTGAGTATTAAACCATTCAAAAAAGTTGTATTCTTTTCCCTTTCCCCCTACATTAACAAACATATATTTAGGTACTTGGTCAATCATTATTTTAACATCAAGTTACAAAAGTGTTACCTGATATGATCCATTGTTGTAGAAATGATGATCGAGGTTTTCTTTCAACCAAGATGTCCATAATGAAGCTTCAACATCACAACAACAATTAATCATCTTCCTTCATAATCTCAAATTAGGCTTCAAGAGAACTCTTCAAGAGAAATGCCCCACTCCCAAATGCTATGTTCTACCTACCTTATGATCAAGAGTGTGAAACCTTAGTAAAAACAAAAGATTGTTATAAACAATTAGAAGCGTCACTGTTTACATTTAGCTTTTAAATTAATTTTTATTTCATCACTTTAATTACAATCTCAATCCCAATCACCAAAACATTTTTGTTAAAAAAATTCAATGTGTATAAATCCTCCAACTCATTATTGATATGTCATCACATCGTCACCCATTTGAAAAAAACTTAATGATTGGACAAAATGTGGGAGAAAACAAAAATAAGATTGTAAAATTTGCAAAAAAAAAATATGGTGGGAAAATTCACAAAAAGAGTAAAGTGAGAATGTAAAAACTACAATTATCTGTATGTATGAAATTATTAACTCCATGAAGTGACATTTATCTTATCCATGAGTACTTGAGATATATGTATTGACATAGTATGATTATTGGCTATCATACATATTTATTATTATATGTTTCTGATATGAGTATGCTAGGTGGTATGGTGTATGTCCTAGTTTATTATATGTATCATGATTGTTATAGTTGCTTGTATGTTGTTTGCATGTACTATTGTAATATTTATGTTTAGATGCTCACTCTTTTTTATTATGTTTAATCACTATGTTCGTGATCAAATAACGTAGATAGGAATGCACCTTAGACTAACTTAAGGGTATGATGACATATGACACTTTAATTATGAAGGTTGTCACATGAAGTATGATGAAGAGGTCATATTTACCTTTAATCCCTTTGGTCTCCTAACATTTTCTTTTGCTTCATGAATGGTTTTAGAGTTTAGCCTCCTAATCAAAAGATGTAGTAAATCCCATACAGGGCTTGGAAAATAGGCTTGGCCCAATAGGCCAACCCAAACAATCTGCTAATTAGACTAGGTTGATTTTTTAAGAAAAGTGGATTAAATTGAAGTAAGCATTTTTGTCCTAACCTATTTAACCTAACTAGCTCATTGGTCTAAGGTCGAGGTGGCATGTAGTTTATTAGGTTGGCTCAATAGAAAAACTAAAAAAATGTCTATTAGCTATAATAAGCAATAAGTCAGTAGCCCAGTAAATTACCAATAGTACTAAGTGCAAAGTTGCTAATCTAAAAGTGAAAACCTTAGACTTACTACTTAGTCATTACCGTCATTGTATGCTACTCCTCCAAACATAAAATGACAAAACCTAATTGCTTCTCTGCTTGTTGTCACTACTCGAGTGCTTGTTGCTTGCTGCAACGTACTATTACTCGACAGTCGACATTGCTAGTTGTCACTCATAACAATTGCTCGTTATTGCTCAATGTCATATCTTAGTATATTGTAATTTTATATCTCATAGTCAAAGTGCAAAGAATGCTACATGCAATCACAAGTTTTTTTTTTGAAGTTCTTATTTATTTATTTGTATGGAGTCTATACTTTTGTCTTTTAAGATTAGGAATTTTCTCTGTTGATTTCCTGTTCACATGTATAATATTTTTAAAAATTTATTTATTTTTAATCAAGGCTATTTTTGCTCAATGACCCGACATAAAGCTAGATTAGGCCTAAAAAACATCTTAGAGGAGATATGAGCCAAATTAGCCCAATTTTTACATTTAGCCTGCAGGTTGGGTTGAGCCACTCATTTTGCTATCTCTAGCCCTATAACATACCTTTATAGATGGTTTTGTAACTTTGTTAGCTTGTGGTCCAAGGCCATCCCCAATCATATGCTTTTCAATTCCAAAAAGGATCCCTTTGAAGACACACAATTTTAGTTGGAGTGATGGTCCCTAACCAACACAGGAGTCATAGGTCTTTTTCTTAGTGAGGTAATGATTTGATGAGTTTTATCAGGCTTTATCGTTTCTCATATTGGTTGTATTTTGTTTATGTTTTAGTGGACATCCTTGTATTACTTAAACATGTACTTTATTATTCTAACTTATGGGCTGTAGCATCTTAGGTTGTAGAATTATATTTTTTTTAATTATTACACTTGATGTCTTGTTTAGATAATTGGAAAAAACTTAAGTCTCACATTTACTAGAGACAAGGTTTGAATGAAGTATACAAGTGATAGACAACTTTTATCTTAATGTCAATTTTGTGAAGTTGAGTTAAATTCAAACCTAAAGTTAAGATAGATATTTTATTGTTGTTGTTTATATTTCTTCACATGTTAATTCTATTTAGTTATTTTAAATGAGAAAAAGTATTTACACTTTATTTACTTTTTAAATTTTATTTTTGTAAATTATTTATTTATTTTCATAATTAGAATTGATTGAGTCAATTTAATATCAATATGTGTTACAAAAAGTGTTATAGTTCATGCATTGCATGGGTTTACTTAAATTAATCTTTTCATATTTTCAAATTTTAAAAAATTTGTTGAATATGAAAATTAAAAAAACTTTTGCACAACAAATATTAGTTTAATTTAAATGTTCATTGCACTAATTACATCAAATACTAGTTTGGATGAGTATTTTTATTTTCTTCACTGTATTTTTAATTTAAAAATATTTCTTTTTTAGAAAACTTTCCAATAATATAAAATAATAATTCAAAATAATTATTTTTATCATAAAAATAAGAGTGTTAGTAACACATTTTCTAATACATTTAACACATACTCTATTATCAATTAAAATTTATTAAAAACTTGAAAACTACATAAACAAGAAAAAGACTCATTAGATGTGAGACAAAAATATTATGATTTCTAATAAATTTCAGTCAATAATAAAGAATGTATTCATAAAAGTGTGTGAAAGAGTGTGTTGCTAATATTTCTCTAAAAGTAAACGATGATCTCTAACGAACTTTACTTAGGACATTTCCAACGTCATTCTTATCCAAGAGAAATCCATAAGTGTCTTTGAACTATCGTATGAAGCTTAAGACAATTAATGACCTTGCGAAAAGATTTGTGAAAAGGTTTAAAACATAATTCAACTCTCCCTTCTTGTGGTTTTCCATGGACTTTTCTAGTTGAGGTCTTTTTTAGACCATATTGCCTCACGTTTATGGGAAGGGTTGACCAATGTGGAGTTAATGTTAGTTAGTCATGAAGGTAAGGTTATATCCTTGCCTTTGCACCTACTGGTGAGAATTAGTTAAGGACTCAGGGTCGACCTTTCTTATACATGCACATTTATCATGACAAACAAAGTTGTGCTATATGCTTTTATTAAGCAATGGTACGAGGACTTCAACTCTTTTCACCTTCTAGTAGGGGAGACAACCATCATTCTAGATGATGTGTCATCTCTCCTACACCTACTTATACCAAAGATATGAAAAGTTTTTATCTCGTAAGTGTATTTTGATGATAAGAATAATTATTAAAATTATATTTACTAATAATGTATTACATGTGCAACTACCTATACAGGAAAATATGTTTTCACTTATTTGACCATCTTCCAAAGTTGATTTGTATAAATAATATGTTGTTTTACTTATTTGTTTTCCTCAAATTTGATCCCTTATTACATATCCATCTACCTAAGAGGGTGCTAAAATAGTTTGGACACGTGCAAGAGATCCTTTTCATTTGTTGCCTGACCATTATCCCACCATCAAGGTATGTGATAAGTGGTTTGTTGAGTTGATTGTCCATGATGCAATTTATTTAATGCTTAAGGGCAAGTGTACCCTATCACGGTGGTAATAAGGACATGAGTCCAGATATTGTGCCCAAGGGACTAGTATGTTAGTTTTTGTAAAGTTTTGGTAGAAGAAGTAAAGCAAAAAAAAAGAAAAAAAGAAAATGATAAAGAAATATTGTTTTTAGTTCTTTTTGGAATTAAGGGTTATAGTTTTGTTATTTTTTTTCCTCTTGATCTTAATTTATACAATTTTCTTACCTTACCTTCGTGCATCACTGATTATACTTCTTAATACTACTATGGAACTTGGTCTAGCACCTTGATATTATTTACCTTAGGATGTTTCCTATTTGGTCATTTAGAAACACATACTTTAGTAAGTTAGAAGTCCATAGAAGCCACTGTTACTAGTTGAGTCAAAAGCCTAAGGAAAAGGTTGGTCATGCAATTTCTTTATACCCAACTATCCTATAGTTTCACCAATTAATTAAGGTGGGATTGCCTCTAATTAGTTGATTAACATGCAAGTATATTCAAATAATAGAATAATTCAAACAGTGAAGATAAATAGAAAATTACATTCAAAAGAGTAATCAAGCGTTTCAAGCACAACTACACCATAACCCTTAAAAGTAAACTAGCTACTCATACACATAGTGAAAAGATAGGAAAACAAAATTAAAACAGGAAAACTAGAACCTATAGAAGCTTAGAGTTATGCTCCTTTTGTCTTTTGCACTTTCTACCTTATCTTCAAGTGCCTTCTAAGAAGCCTCGAGGGCAAAGGGACCACTTGGATGGATGCAAGTGGTGGAGTATAGAAGGATGAAGTGAATGACATGTATCGGGCTAGGGGTGAATTCTACAACCTCCAGACTACTCTTTTTATATTATGTGAAATGGGTCTTTATATGAACTTGCACGGACAATATGATAAAATAAAATAATGTGTAAATAAAATAAAATAAAAGATAAAGATAAAATAAAATAAAAGATAAATACAAAGATAAAATAAAAGATAAAGATAAAATAAAATAAAAGATAGAAATAAAGATAAAGTTGTACGATTGTACTAATATTTTATGATTTCATCTGTTTGGGCTTAAAGTCCTAATTTTTGCTACATTTTTTTCCTTTTTTGTGGGCTTGTGTTGCTTTAATCTCAAGAAAAAAAGATGAATTATGCATGGTATTTGTGAAGAATATTCAAGATTTAACTAAAAAAATATACAACATTATTATACAAAATATTGGTTTATTAGTCCACAATGTCGACATTGATGGTAGTGGAGTACTACCTTAGGGATCTTTGTGGGCTTGCCTGAATGGATATTTAGAGTGGTTCCACCACGTTTTTCATCCATACATCATTCATTTAGTAGATGAAGATCCTCTGCGAGGTCCTTCGAGAGTACCTTGTAACACCTTGGAGCTAGTCAAGTTGAGACAAAGTTTTCGTCAAGCGATTCTCATGATTCGCAAGTAAGTATCCATATCTCTCTCTCGTATGTATCGAACAACAATCAAACTTTCATATTCTTACTTATATGTCTTTTTTGAAGATGTTGTTTGACATAACGACATGGGATATTTGAAAGATTCTTGATATGAAGATAGATATCAAGGACACCGAAGGTTATACCTATACACAACACTTATTAACAATAACACAATTGGATACTATAGTAGAATGTAAATTTTAGAAAAGGATGAAGAAGACCTTTAAGTGATGTTTTGAATTTTCATCTTTACATTTTATTTTGTACATTGAGTTCAATTATTTCTTAACCTATTATCTTTACTATCTTGTATTTTGTATTATTTTTGTTAAGTTAACTTATTTCTTAAGTGTATATTCAACTATTTTATAATATTTTATTTGCACTATTTCTTGTTTTATATTGTTTTATGTTATGTTAACTTATTATGTATGCGTACGTTGTTTATGTTGATTTATTTAAAATAAATACAAATTAAGTATGAAAATAAATAAATAAATAAATAAATAAATAAATATTTTATTTAACATTAATCAATTAATTAAAAATTAATAAATTTTAGTCAATAATAAAAATAATTTTAATACACAATAAAAACCTATTTCCATAACATATCTGAACCAATCCACGCAACAAAAATGCATTTCCGTTATATTATAACAAAATTTTGTTTCGGTTGGTTATTGTGAGGTCACAATCCTACTATAATTATTATACAAAGAAAATAAGTTTTGAGTGGGTATTGTTTATAATAAAAACGTGTTTCCGTTCCGTTAAAGATAATTTTGTAAGAGAAAAGTTATGTTGGAAATAACAAATAATGGACAATAAAAAAGTCCTAGCTCGAAACGTTGCGTTGCACACAACCCGAACCATTCCAAAATCTGTTGGACCAATAAAAAAAAGCCCAACATCCACATTTGGTATTTATCCCTCAAATATCTTGTCTTTATTCTCCTCTTCACTCTCAGTCTGAGTTTCCAGTTTCTGAGAAGAGCGCCAAATTAGGGTTAGCTTAGGGTTTAACCGTTCCTCCACTTCGCACCATCAACATCTTCCGAATCTCAACAGCAATGGATCCGATGAAGAAGCGCAAGCTTGAAGAGAACGGCTTCAACGATTCCGACCCTCTGAAACTCTCCCCCTCCGAAGCGCGAAAACTCATTGAGCGATTCACCCCCGACCAACTCCTCGAAATCCTTCAGAACGCCGTGGTTCGCCACCCTGACGTCCTGGCCGCCGTGCGCGCCGCCTCAGACCCCGATGTCTCCCAGCGCAAGCTCTTCATCCGCGGCCTCGGGTGGGACACCACCACCGACGGCCTCCGCTCGCTCTTCTCCACCTACGGCGACCTCGAGGAGGCCGTCGTGATCCTCGACAAGGCCACCGGCAAGTCCAAGGGCTACGGCTTCGTCACGTTCCGCCACGTGGACGGCGCGCTCCTGGCCCTGCGCGAGCCGAGCAAGCGCATCGACGGGCGCGTGACGGTCACGCAGCTCGCGGCCGCCGGGAACACCGCGTCGAACGCCAACGCCGCCGACGTGGCGCTCCGCAAGATCTACGTGGCCAACGTGCCGCCGGACCTCCCCGCCGACAAGCTCCTCGCGCACTTCTCCGTCTACGGCGAGATCGAGGAGGGGCCGTTGGGGTTCGACAAGCAGACGGGGAAGTCGAAGGGGTTCGCGTTGTTTGTTTATAAGACTCCCGAGGGGGCTCAGGCTGCGTTGCTGGATCCTGTGAAGGCCGTGGAAGGGAGGCAATTGAGTTGTAAATTGGCGATAACGGATGGGAAGCAGGGTAAGCGGCCCGGGCCGGATGGGCCCCAGGCCCATGGGAATGTTCCGCATGGTCATGGGGACGGAGTGGGAGCGGGAATGGGGATGGGGATGGGGATGCCCCCTGCTGCGGGCTCTGGGCCGGGCCAGTATGGCGGCCCGGTTGGGTTGGGTTCTTATGGCAGCGGGTATGGTGGGCAGCCTCCGTTGGGGAATCATCCTTTGAATTCGTCGAATCCTGTGCCTGGGTCTATGGCAGGTGCTGCAGGCTACGGTGCAGGGATGGGTGGGCCTTATGGTGGGTACGGTGGGCCAGGCTCGACGGGCTATGGTGGTGCTGGTGGGCTGGGAGGAGGTAATGGAGTTGGTGTTGCTGGTGGTGCTGGTGGGCTTGGTGGTTCTGCTACTGGTTCTTTGTATAGATTACCGGGTTCCGCTGGAATGCCTGCTGGTGCTGGAGGGTATCCGGATGGTGGACACTATGGTTTATCAGCTTCAACTGGGTACCAGAATCAGCATCACCCTCCTTCTGGGGCTTCACCTGTGCCTAGGGTTCCACCCGGTTCGATGTATCCCAATGTGCCCCCTTATTATTAAGAGGTAATTTTGAATTTTCTTGTTGTTCAATTTCTTTGTAGGTTGTGGCTAAGTGTAAGTAGTTCATATGTTTTATTTTTCTTATTTTTTTGTTTGCCTTGATTTGTTGTGTTTATCTGTTTGCCTTGTGTGAGTTTTTATGCTGTGTGTTGTATGTTTTTTGGTAATGTGCTATTCAATCTTGTTTTAGTTTTAGTGTTGTTGGGTTGATTGTATGCTGTTGGTTTTACTCGTGAATAAGTTGATTTGATGCTACGAGGTTTATCTCACTCTTGTTTTTCTTATGGAGTGTTTTCCCTTTGTCATGATCTGCCTTTTAGGTTTCTTGCCAAGTTTTCAACATGGATTATGTGTTTTTCTCTTTTTCAATGGTAATGGTTGTAGTTTACTGTGTCTGCTTTTTACCTTCTTGCTGTGATATTACAAAATTACAAAATATTTATTCAATTGAAATGAGCGTCCTTGATTGCTTGTGTTGTTGTTGGAGATCATGTATCTGATTTGTGGTTTTGTAAACCCCGATCAATGAAGGTTGTGATTCTCTGATACAACAGTAGCTTGATAAATTCTATTTTGAAGTTGATTATAGTTAGTGAGCTTGTGATGAGTTGCATATATGTTAAATCCTTCCATTGTGGAATCCAATTGAGTCTGGTAATTTCTTTCTAACTATTGTTTTGTTTTATATTATTTTCTTATTTTATTTTAATTTTTAATTATGTTTTAACTGTCTTCTCCACATGTTAGTCTGGCTTTATTTAATTTATCTTATTGACAGTTTGTCAAGATACTAGTTTCTTAGTTTAGTTACCAAATAATTTGGATTGTCTGATAGAGAAGATTTTCTTTCCTAAAATGCCAACAGTTAAATGTGTATAGTAAGCAATTACATGGACGTATTTCATAATTACAATACCTATTCATTCTATTAAATCAAGATTCCTGTTATCTTACCTTAGTACTGTTGGTGATAATATGTTATCATTGGGGGGATTTCAAATTTGCATATTTATCTTTTCATAGCGAGGTCTGAGGTGCAGTGTGTGAACTGATAAACAATAACTACATAGCTTTATCGTACTTGTACTAGGTGAGGACGACTACATGGGTACATGGATCCTACTAGCTTTAGAATGTGTTTTGTGTTGGTTCTGTTTCTAATTTATATAGAATTTAATTGATGCTGACTTGAGAGGGTGGCCATCTGTAATTTGGTCTTTGACTTCTATGACCTGTCATTGTGCTTTGCTCAATTCGCTTGCTCACTCTAGTTCTTTTTTGTATTTTTTGCTTGTCTTACCCTGCTTGCCTATTTAATTTCGTGTTTTGTTGTATATGGTTTGTTTTTGTGTTTTCACTTTGCCTTCATAATTGTATGGTTGTTGTGCATGATATTTTTTTCTTGCATGAAATTATATTGCAAAATGTATTGCTGGTTATGTGTACATTCATTGTACCTAGACATCGGCTGTTCATGTGGTTCCTAAGAAAGGGTGAGCAATGATGTTTATTTTTCTTTTGTCTATAAGCCTTTGCCTTTACAATATAATGTTCTTTGAATGATGGTTGTTAAATGATGAATTAAGTTGAATGGATGTTTGATTCAGGTGTATCATCGCTTATTGGGCTCAGATGCTTTGTGTGCCTCTGGTGATTGCGTGAATTGCAGACTATGTACTCTGGTGTAATGAATGTGTTATCCTGTACTTTTACAGCCTCTTGACTTCATCTGCTCCCTTTTTAAGCCTTGACTCATATGAATGTTATTAGTTAAAGCCATTGAGATAGACTAGTTTTGTACTTGTAGCTGGATCATTTGGGCTGTTACAGCCTTTGTTTTAATTAATATAGTTATGGATTATGGTGATTTTTGTTGGCTGAGTTTGTATTTAGTTACACTTTTCTATGGTTAGTTTCAACGAAAGTTGTTCAATGCTGTGGTTGTTTCGTTTTGTTTAGTGTATCAATATTTTCTAAAGCAATGTTTTATATCCTGTTGATTTGATGCTGTGATTATCAAATAATTTTCTTCGTACGAAGTAAGTTTTTGTTGTAACTATAAAAGTGTCAACATATTGTTAAATCAACTTTTCTCATCCAACATGCATTCTAACTTATCAAAGATTTTTTACATTGGGGCTGGATATCAGTTGTCTCAGCATTTTGTAAATATGGTATGGTAGAAAGTAATTTGTCATATTGACCATTTTACTACCTAATGCTATACATTGGAGAAGTCCTTGTGTCATTGCAAAAGATTTCTGACATTGGGAATTGGTGTTATCCTCTGAACATTTTAGCAAATGTATCCATACTCAGCACCTGTTGGGTACAGGTACACTTGGTAGTTTCTAGATTTTTTTTTCTAAAAAAAAAACTATGCAGCTTTGATTTGGGATATACCTAAGATGCCTTAAATACTAGTTAGATAATTTGCTCTAAAAAAAAAGAAAATTAGATTTTAGGTAAATTTAGTATTTCTTTTTGTTTTGCCTTCTCAATATTTGCATGTTCGTTTCTGTATTCAATCATGTCCATTCATCCTGCTTGTGAAATGTAAGAGATGAGTTTATTGATTTCTTTTATTATTGAGTATAGGTGTTTTCACAATCACAACAATATATTTAAATATTTTGTATTCTTTAATAATAATGAAGTCTTATCTCACTATATGAGTTAATTAAAAATGGATCACATGATGTCACTGGACTTGGTTTACAGCCAAATTTTTATTGATACTATTTATCGTGAGGTTCCTTTTGATAATTTCTTTTAGTAATCCTTCTTGGTTGTCTTTAAGACCTTTTCACATGGCTAATGCGATCAATTCTTTGCACTGGTTTCCCCATTGACCTTCTACACAGGTCACACTATCTTGATTGATTTTCTTGCATCTTTTCCTCAGTAGGTTTCAAACCAATATCTCCTTGCATATAATCATTCCATATCTTGTTCTTTCTTGTGTGGCTACACATCTATCTTAGCATATTCGTTTTTGCCATCTTCCACTTTTTTCTCTTGTCCTTTTAAAGTTCAACATTCACTACTATAGAGTAGTATTACTGGTTGTATAATAGTATGATTTCAACTTCCCTTTGAGTTTGGTAGGTATTTTGCTGTCTTAAATAACCTGACCTCAGATGCTTTTCTCCGAGTGGCATTTTCATTAATTTTCCTATCATTTTGTAATATTGATCTCAGATACTTAAAATGTCTGGTATTATATCTTCTCCAATTTTATCATTGTTGGTATCTTAAATATTTTATACTCATTTATATTATTTTAAAAACCATATTGACGGACCTATACTTTTTTTTTTTTTTTTTTTAATTACTGTCTTCTGTACCTGTATCCATGTTGGTATTGTACCTGTACTCATGCAACATAGGTGATTCTTCTGTTATCCGATAAAAACACAGCCTTTTCTAATTATGGTTGCAAGTAATTAAATTGTGATATTTTCCATTTTACTTAAATAGGCTTTGGATCAATCCCTGCTTTTTTTGTCTCCCATTTCTGGGGCACTTCCATTGAGTTATTACACCTTTGTTTAATTGTATTCGGTGTGTGCTCTATGAATATATTGTCAACTCTGAGTAGCAAGTTCTTTTTTCTAGATGGCTATTGTTAATACTTTTGTACTGTACTAAATTTTAATTTGTATTCCTCTTGCTCCTTGAATACATGCAAATTGCAATATTGTCTTTTTTACTGTCCTCTTTGAGTATGAGTTGATCCACCTTGTATGAGTATACCCTTGTGGTAAAGATCCCAAACTAGGGCTTGTTTGTGAGAGTTAGATGTGAAATTGTGAACTTCAATGAATTGATGCTCTTATTTTCCATCTGATAGGATTTAGTTTGTTTGCTGGTTGATGACGAAGGCCTTTTCATCTTCAGTGTTTTGGCATGAGATTGTTGATTGCTAATGTGAAGACTGGATGAAAAATATACTGTGTCTTACACTCTTTACCTGAGGCAGATATTCTGTTTATAACGATAAAAAAAAAGCATGAGATGATAAAAGTGCAACCAGTAATATTCTCTTTGTATCCACAAATCCTTTAAATATTTAGGATTTGGAAAATAATGCCTTCTAAAATCTAATGAGATGATAAAAGTGCAACCTGGAAGGCTGGACCCATTATGGGTCAATTGTAGGCAGCCCTTAACCTGCATTTGCAAAAGGCTGATTTCCAGAGTTGAATCCATGACCCTTAGTCACAAGGCAGCAACTCTAACCATTGCACCACGGGATATGGATTATTCTGCCATGCCCTTTGTTTTCTTTCTGCTTCTATACTTTCCTCTTCTGTAGCATACTTGCACACGCTTGTGGAATTTGTTTGATGCTTAGCTGCTTTAATTATTCTTTTTAATTTTCGGTCTATTCTAGCAGGAATATATTTTTATTCTAGATATTTCACTCCCTTGGGGATGATGTTATGCTTTATCGAATCTTCTTGTTATGTTACTTCATAGAGTACGACACTTTATAAAAAAAAATTGAACTTTTTGTTAACCCTGCGTGAGAACAATAATGGCATGTTAAAATCAATGCTTGGTTTACTTCGATACTATGCGTCATCAAATTAATTATTTATTTGCGTGCAATCGACAAACGTCTCTACCATATTAATCTTAAACCATTATGCAGATTATGTTTATCTTTTAATAACTAATTTAGCTATAGGTGAGAATATCTTCTATATGTGGGAACGTAAATGAGGATGAGTAAGTGCTATTATACTAATCACTGTGATTGGCTGTATTTCTGGTAAAATGTTCCTCCACACCGTGTTGGTTGTGTACACACTGGTTGAACGTGAGCTTAAGATGCTGGAGCATAACTGCATAGTTGAAGTAAGAAACTGTGGCCTCGTATTTGGCTTCTGATTTACTGGATTACCTGTCTTCAAACATGGAGGGGTACAATACATCATCTTTGAAACCGACCTGATGCCATGAATGAACACGACTTTAGTTTGCTGCACCTGCTCGTAATTCCGAGAGTACATGTCATCCCTGTAACTATTTGTGTCGACTTGTACAGTTCAGTACGTTTTCTGATAACGTTTAAAATTATTAATTTTTTAGATATTAAGAGAATTAATAACACTATTGCTACCTTATTTTATATGATAAAATTCAATCGAGTTACGTATGGTTGTGTTAGTTACTCATACTTTTAACTATGTCGACTATGCTTTATATAAATAACAATATACATCAACAACAAAACATGACTAAATTCATTTGATGAACATCAATATTAATATGAAGAAATCTGACATTGCTAGCATATGCATATAGATACTTGCTACCACAACATAAAATTTGCAAAAATCTTAGCCATACCTGGATCCACATGTTTAAATATCCTCCAAAATAAGATATGTATATCCATGCATGAGTGCATGATAAATTTTACCATACACAATATTAATTCTTAATCAATTCCATAGCAACACTTAGACTTTTTGTAGAGAAACGACATAGTTGTCATGTGTTCTTAAACACCAAGCTATAACTTACTAACAACCCTTGAGGATCTCAACAAGTTCTGTAGTAGTAATAACACATTTATAAACATAAGAAAAAAATATTTTTTTTTTCGCTGATGTTTTCCACTTTATTCTTCTTTGTTTACACGAATACACATTATTAAATTTTATGAGAAGAATTAATTATAATCCCGTTGAAATTATTAGAAAAATTAAATTAAATTAACTAAATTCATATTAATTCTTTTAAGTTACTGTTTCAAAATTAGAATTGAAAATTTCCACAATATCTCATTTTATTATATTTTATTAAAACCTAAAAATTTATAATCTCTTTATATTATTTTAACTTGATACTTTTACAGAAGATATAAATTAATGTTTATGGTCACCGGAAACTTTCTAAGAATTTTCTGGAAAGGTGTCACGTGAAATGATTATTTTTCTCTAATTTTATTTAAATACTAGAATAGTTATAATTAATTTAAAATAATTCGAAATTTGAAATTCTTTAATATATAATTAAAATTCATTATTTTAACTTAGAAAATAAACTTTAAAGGAATAAAATTGCACTTTTATCCTTTCATTATTATTTTTTTACAAAGACTTATATTTAACTTTTTAACTCCAAAATTGTTAAAAATACCAAATCTGAGTTTAAAATTTATTTATTTATTCATAAAATTAATTTATAAATATTTGTATGCTAATGAATCCCCTCAATACAACAAATGCCTCATTTCGTATGTCCACGTATATATATATATAATCAGACAGGTGTTCCACATCACCAGACAAGGGTACAGAAATTTCAGGAGCAAAACGGCGTTGTAGGACCAATCTTCTGAAATGTTAGGCGCAAGCTTCCCTGCTCTGAAAAGGGCACGCTGGACCATGTGGTAGTACGTATGTACGAACCTCTCGGTCGGTCAATGTCAACCGGTACATAGCCCTTCAAGCTTTTTCCTTAGGACTTAAGCTTTTCGTTGATAGTACTTAGTATGAACTTCTCGGTCGGTTATGGCCAACTGGTACACAGTCCCTCGAGCTGTGACTCAAGTTTTTCGCTTAGCCAATCCGTACGGGCTGATTCTTGCACTCTGTTGTTTCTTCGCGAGTGGAGACTCTAAGAAAGGAAAAGACAGCGCTTGGTTGCGTGCATTGAACCCTAGGGTGCGTGTGTGTCCCTTCGCCTTTCGCGTCTCAGTTGTCATTCAATACGCTTCGTTTTGGATTCCTGGTTGGTAGGCACAATGATTACAACCTCGCGACATTTTAGTTTTTGAAAAGGGGGGGTTTATTATTATTGCTCAGCATTACTCGTTTTCCTATTCTTCGACTTCATATATTCTTGTGTGAATTTTAGAACTCCCAACATCTCCTCTTTTCAGATTTCAGGGCCTTCTTCTTCTTCGTCATGTCTCAACGAGGTAATGCCCACATTCTCTATCTTGTTACTATTTTTTATTGCGTTTTGTGGTTGCTGGTTTTGGGTGTCTTTTGTCCAGTTTTCCCACCTAGGAGAAAATCATTCCTTGGCTTGGGTCTGACATTAACCCTCACATATTTCGCCCTAGGAGCCCCTCGAGTAGATTGCTTAGTTCCTCTACTCAAGGAGATCGGTCTCCAGGTGAGGCCGCTTTTGAGGTTGGCTCCTCTACATGAGGAAGTCAATTGTCTCGCTGTGCGGGTTCTGAATCATGCGAGGAGTATCCATTTGAGATCTGGTATTGTGACAATAGCAATGATAACTCTTCAAAAGGTTCCCTTTCATGGGTGGATTCTGAGGTTGTGAAGGTTTCATCTATTCTCACGGGTTTGAGCTCTTTACTAGGTATGGTAGAAGCAATGTGTCAACGTGGTGCCTTAAGGGTGAGTTAGTCGGTCGGTAGCCTTTCGGCTATGAGGGCTCTTTCTTTTATTTCTATGAGACCCTCCCACTTAAATTAGGTGCAAAGCTTCCTTTTACGCACTTTGAGAGGTCGAACGACTGGGCCTTCATGAGGCCTTTTAAGCTTCTCTACGAGGATATGGGGAGGGCATCCTCACTTGGCATCTTCTTTTGGTTCTTCTTAGTCCGTCGAATAGAGAAGGTAGGATGGACTTCTCTCAATAACCGACCCAAGCGGAGGTTGTTGAAACCCTTCAGCAAAAGTTATAAACTTTTCAAAGATCACTTTTTTTGAGTAACCCCTAGTAACGTGGATCCCAATCTCCTATTGGATAATGTTGGAAAACCTTTCTTCCCATTATACTAGACCCAACAACCTGCCGTCTCGATCTCGATCGGCAAAGGCAACTTGGAGGATTGGGAAAATGAGTTCGTAGAGGAATTCAGCAGTGTGCCTACCTTATCGAGTGTCCACCTCATAAAGGGCACGGGTTAGGGACTCATGTTTCCCCTTTACCTCTGCTCATTGTGCTTTACTAATGTATGCTTTTCCTCTACAGGTTTGTCTGGCAAAGCCCTTAGGACTTTGAAGAAGAAGTGGGCACAGTCCGCGACTTTTGATGATGTTGAATTGGCCGCCCCAGTTGTTCCTTATTATCAGTTGCACAACCCGAAGATGCTTCTCAACCATCGCTCCACGACGTGCCTTAGTCGCCACCAGTGGTCGTCTTAGACTCTCTCGTGGCGGGTGACATCAGCCCTGAGGTTGGTGAAAAGCGTGTCGTTGAGGACGATGGTGGGGATCAAGAGCGCCCCAAGAAACGTGCGGTCGGTTCTGGAGCCGAGAATCAAACACTTGGTATGGGTGAGGAGGAGGCTGCTTTTAGGGCTAAAGGTGCTCTTGAGTCAGATGATTGGGACTCGATCCTGGCCAGTCGTCCCTCTAGCCCCTCAATGTGGGTCTATTCATATCCTCTCGATCGGGTGGTTGATCAGACCCTCGTGATTGTTTCCGACTCCTACAAGGCTAAACAACTCGGGGGTGTCGGTAGTTTTAGGGCCCTACAAAGGTATGTTAGGTATTCCTTAGTGTTGGCCCGTGTAGTTGAAGTGGAGTTCAAACGCTTAGAAGCTCAGAACCAGTCCCTGGTTGATAAGAACACGAAAGCTAGCGAAGCTAATCTAAAATTGTCGTCCGCACTTTTGGAGGCCGAGGGTAAAATCAACAGCTATAGGGATGCCACCGCCAGCATTCAAGAAGACCTACAATGGACCATCATTCAAAACAAAGACCTAATGCTAGCCTAGAGAGATGTAAAACCCACCCACAACTACCTTCAAGTTGAAGTGGAAGTTTTGAGAAAAGACAAGAAGGAGCTGGAGGCGGCCAAACTAGCTCTTGAGGAAAAACTATCATCTGCTGAGGAAAAACTATCATTTGTTGAGTCGGCCTTCACTTAGGAGTAGGCAAAGAGCTTAGCCAAGGATCAGACCATCAAATCTACGGAGCACGTTTTGGCCGAGCAGGGTATGTCGATCATGGAACAGTTTAAGGATGGCTTCGCTTGTGCTTTGGAGCAAGTCAAGTTTTTACATCCAGGCATCGACATTTTTGAGGCTGATCCTTTCAAGGAGATTATTAACAGCGAATTAATCTTAGCTCCTTCTTCCCGTGATTCTCCTGCTTCCTAAACTTCTTTTATTTGCTTATGTATTTGACAATACACTATCGTCTTTTGATACTTAGTTCTTTCTCTTTAATCGAGTACTCGTGATTTCTTTTGATAAATGCTTTATTATGCGCGCTATCGAATTATTTGCCGTCGAAGTTTTGACAGTTTGTTTGCTTACGCGTTTTACTTCTTGTTTTAATTATGATTGTTCAATCGCTTACGTATTAATCATAAGGCTTGAACCTTGGACTCGGTCGGTTCATACATCTTGTATTTATTTATACGCTTGTTTTAGATCGAATGTCCATCATCTACTCTCGACGAGATTTTCGTGTCTTCTAAGGGGTTTAATAGAGGTTTTTCGCCCCATTTGTTGTAATATCCCTCACGGTGGCCTTTACACCCCCTTGGTATTTGGCCCTTTATACAAAGTATAGGCTTTTGCTTTGTGTTTTGGACTAATGTGTCTTGGATTCTTCGAGTGCCCTGGACCAGCTTTATATAGTTGGTCTCCTATGGTCTTTGGTCTTCGTGTGCCCTAGACTAGCTTATATAGCCAGCCTCCTATGGGTCTTTTGGTCCTGGACCAGCTTTATATAGCCGACCTCCTATGGGTCTTTGGTCTTCGTGTGCCCTGGACCAACTTTATATAACCGGCCTCCTATAGGTCTTTGTCTTTGCACCCTGGACCAGCTTTTATTAGCCGACCTTTTACGGGTCTTTTGTCTTTGCGTCCTGGACCAGCTTTTATTAGCCGGCCTCCTACGGGTCTTTGTCTTCGCGCCTTGGACCAACTTTTATTAGCCGGCCTCCTACGAGTCTTTTGTCTTCGTGTCCTGGACCAACTTTTATTAGCCAACCTCCTATGGGTCTTTTGTCTTCGCGCCCTGGACCAACTTTTATTAGTCGGCCTCTTACGGGTCTTTGTCTTCGCATCCTGGACCAGTTTTTATTAGCCGACCTCCTATGGGTCTTTTTCCTGCAATGAACTACTTTGAATTTAAATTGGTATTATATTATACGCAATTTTTGTTGAGAATTTCAGTTGTAATAAAGTCGTGGCATTTCAAGTGCGTGGTATCCTCTTGCCATCTAGTTGTTCCAAGCGGTATGCTCCCTTTCCTACCTCTTCTAATACTCTGAAAGGGCCCTCCCAAATTGGGGTTAATTTATTGGCGTCCGCCCCTCACGTAATTTTCCTCAATACCAAATCTTGGTGTTTGAATTTGCGGGGAACAATCTTTCTATCATATTTTCTGGCCGCTCTAGCCTTGACTGCATACTCCCTTATATGGGATATTTCCCGTATTTCTTGTAGCAAATCCAGGTTTTCCCTCAACTCCTCTTCGTTCTCACATGGCTTAAATAGGGTCGTTCGTAGGGATGGCTCTCCAATTTCCACTAGAATCACTGCCTCAGTACCGAACGTCAAGCGGAAAGGAGTCTCGTTGGTGGTAGAGTGAGGTATGGTATGGTACGACCAGAGTACGTGCGGGAGCTCTTCTGCCCATCTACCCTTTGCCTTTTCGCTTCCGTAAGCCCCTCAGGATAACTTTATTAGCTGCTTCGGCCTGTCCATTGGACTGGGGGTATTCTACTAATGTGAAGAGTTGTTTAATTTTTAAGCCCTCATAGAATTCGGCTTTCGAATGGGATGCGAACTGCATTCCATTGTTTGATACAATCTCGGCCGGTATGCTGAAACGACAAATGATCCTCTTCCAAAAGAACCGTTTAATTCTATCCAAAGAGATTGTGGCGACTAGCTTCGCTTCCACCAACTTGGTAAAGTAGTCTATTGCTACTATCAAAAATTTAATCTGGTCGAGGGCTACCAGGAAAGGGCCTAGGATGACCATGGGGACATGAGCAGATGTAGGTGCTCTCGGGGGCCTTATGGGCTTTAGTGAACCTCTGACACTTGCACATTTCTTTACATACTCCATGCAATTGTGCCTTAAAGTCGGCTAGTAGTACCCAGCCCTGGCAATCTTGCTTGCTAATGCATGACCTCCTCTATGGGTGCCACACACGCCTTCATGAATTTCCTGAATTATGTAGGCTGCTTCCTCCTTGTCCACGCACCTGAGCAAAGGGAATGAAAAACCCCTACGGTACAAATGTTGGCCAATGAGAGTGTACTTCGAGGCTTCTCTTACCGTCGAAAGTGGTTGCCATCTTTGTTGCTCGCTCCCAATATTTTATCAGTTGGGGGTCTCTCGCCTGGTACTTCCCATTATCTTGCCCCGTTACAAGTTTAGAATCGCTCTTCGGTAGTTAGCTTTTTGCTTCCAATTCTCGGGCTAGTCTCATGCCCGCCAACAAAGCTTCGTACTCTACCTGGTTGTTGTTTGCTTTAAACTCAAAATGTAGAAATTGTTCAATGAGGACGCTGTCCGGACCTTCCAGTATTATTCCAGCCCTTCTTCTTGTTTGATTGGATGATCCATTGATAGAAAGGAACCACTCTCCTTCCTTGGCGGCCGGCGAGCCGACAGGGGTCAACTCTGTGATGAAGTCGGTCAGTGCTTGTGCTTTAACGTGCCCCTTCCTCTCAAATGAAATGTCAAACTTTGGCAATTGGACACTCCAAGCAACCATCCTTCCAACCAGATTCGGCTTCCGTAGTACTTGCCGGATTGGGAGATCTGTCCAGACAACTATGTCGTAGCCTTGGAAATATGGGCGCAACCTTCGCAAGGTCATTACTAAGGTGAGGGAAGCCTTCTCTATCTTTTGGTACCCTGCAGGACTTTGCTCGTAAAATAAATTGGGCGCTACTCCCCCTCCTTCTCCTGAATCAATATAGTGCTAATTGCAGCGTCAGCTACAGATATGTACAAGTACAGAGGAATACCTAGGGTTGGATGAGTGAGAACCGGTGGGGTGGCCAACATTACCTTCAACCGTAAGAAAGCTTCCTCGCATTCTGGCATCCAGGCGAAACTCCCTCCTTTTTTCAGTGTTCCAAAAATGGGCATGGCCGTCTCCGCTACCCGAGATATAAAACGGGATAAAGCTGTGACCCTACCCATAAGTTGCTGAACTTCCTTTACGCTTTGTGGGCTTCTCATGCCAATTATTGCCTGACACTTTGGGTTGGCCTCTATCCCCCTCTCGATCAACATGAAACCTAAGAATTTTCCTGCTTGAACACCGAATGAGCACTTCTCCGGATTCAGTCTGAGTTAGTGTTTCCTCAAAATGCCGAATACCCTTTCAAGGGCCATACAATGTTCACCCGCCACCGTGGATTTTACTATCATATCATCTACATAAACTTCAACATCAATACCAACCACGTCCTTGAAGATCTTATCCATCAAGCGTTGGTAAGTTACTCCCGCGTTCTTGAGGCTGAAAGGCATGACCCTATAGCAGAAGACATCAATATCAATGATGAATGTGGTCTTCTCCTCGTCATGGGGATACATCCGGATTTGGTTGTAACCCGAATACGCGTCCATGAAGCTTAAGAGAGCATAACCCAAGACTCCATCTACTAACCGTGGTCGATGCTAGGTAAGGGGTAATGGTCCTTGGGGCAAGCCTTATTTAGGTCGGTATAATTCGTACACATCCTCCATTTACCGCTGACTTTCTTGACCATAACCACGTTGGCTAACCAGGTTGGGTATTGTACCTCCCTTATGAAACCGGCCACCAGCAGTTTGTTCGTTTCATCCCGAGTGGCCCTCTACTGTCTTCTCCTTGCTTGCGCTTCTTTTAGGCGACCAATTTCATGCCATGTGACACTGATAAACAATGAAGCATGAACTCTGGATTTATGCTGGGCATGTCATCCGTAGTCCATGCGAAAACATTGCTATTACGCTTGAGGAAACTTAGAAGGCAAGCTTCGTCCTCATGTTCGTATCGACATTAGGGATCCAGGTCCAAATCTAGGATGTTGACGGTCGAGAGATCTGGTTTGGGAGGATAAGACCCCACTCTTAAACTGTCTTCATAACACCGCCTCGCCATATGGGAGTTAGCCCATACGCTTCCCACCTTCTAGCCTATTGGGAACTTCATGCATAGGTGTAAAGTGGATACGACTACGCCCAACTTGTTCAATGCTGGCCGCCCTATGATGATGTTATAAGACGCTTCCACATCCACCACCGTGTACAAAACTGGGATGCATTTAACACCAGAGCTTTCTCCAAACACAGTCTCTAGTTCAACAGTTCCCTTAATGGGCACTTGTTCGCCTGCAAAACCATAAAGGGTTCTTGAGCATTCGGTTAGTTGGGATAGTGGCAACTTCAGCTTCTGATATGTTGATCAATACAGAATGTTGGCATAACTGCCTTGGTCTATTAGGACCCACTCTATTTTGTACTCCGCAACTACCACAGATATAACCATTGGCTCGTCACGCCTAGGCGTGCCATGCCTTAGGTCCCGGTCGTCAAACGTGATGACTGGATTAGACTTTCGCTTTGTTCCCAGGGGTGTTAGGTTCGCTCTTGTGAGTACGGTTTGTACTTCATGTGCTTCTCTCCTCCTGCTTGCGCCTTCAAAGGGGAGTATTGCACTCCCTCCGAATATGGTGGCGATGGTACCACGATACCATGAGGGGTCTCTTTGTCATGATCTATTTCTCTCCCTCCGAACATTCGCTGAGCGTTCGGGTGTTCAGTCGTTCGCTTGGCACCCTTATGCTCCTTTTCCTTATCACCCCTCTCGGCCTACCGTGCTTCGCGTCCTTCGTTCGCTCGACGCTGTACATACTGACTGAGATGTCCTTCTTGAATTAACTTCTCAATTTGTGCTTGCAAGGTCCAACATTCCTCCATCGAATGGCCGAGTGCGCGATGGAACTCGCACTAGTCATCTTAGTTTAAGCCCATGACTCATCCCTTCACCTCCCGAGGAAACTCTAGTAGACTTGTATGACATATCTCCCGCAGAATTTGCGTCCTCTTCTCTCTTAGGGGAGTAAAACTTTGTGGGAAGTCCCGCACCCGCATCTGTGTCTGGTGCTTAGCTTCTCCCTTCTACTGCCTTGGCTGCTTTAAATCCTTGTGGCTGGGGGCTCGCTCAGCCGCCATCCGTTTGATCTGGTCCTCCTCTACTTTAATATGCTTTTCAGCTCGCGCACGAATCTCTTCCATACTAGACGGCCTCCTTAATGCCAGCGTGTCACTAAATGGGCCAGCTCTCAACCCCTTCTGAAAAGCCTTAATAAAAAACTTCTGATCAAGGTTATCTACCTGAATTGTAGCGTTGTCGAAACGAGCTAAATAGCTCTTCAGGCTCTCTCCCTTGCTTGCTTAATGTCAAACAAGTCGGCCACCTCGAGCCACTTTATTTTGTTAGCCGGGAACTGTGATACTAAAGAGCTAGCCAAATGCATGGCTACACCCCTCAAAGTGCCTGGAAAAAGCTTGTAGCTGAGCTGGTCATTCCCTCCACTAATGTACATTTGTGTTTGGAAGGCTTGCAATTGTGCATGGGGATCTTAAGTTTCGTCGAAAGGCTCCACCACAATCTCCCTGATGTTTGGAGGGATAAGGGTCCCATCAATTTCCTCACTCAATGGTTGCCCCCGAGAAGGGCTGGATGGGAATTACTTCACGCATGGTTGCTTCCCGCGTTCTTGCTGCCTTCATCATGGCAATCTGTTGACGGAGCTCCTCCTCCCTCTACTCAGCCATTTTCATGGCCGCAAGGTGACACTCCTTCGCCTGGCTATGTCTCTCCTCTGCTTCTGCTTGCTTTTGCTACGCTTCTGCACTGAGTCGAGACTGCTCATCATTGTGCGCCTGGAGCAAGGCTACAGTGCGGAGCAACCTTTGCAGAGTGTCCTCCTCCCCCTCATTAGTGGAGTTTGCTTGGTTTCTAGTTATCGGCCCAGCCTGGAGCAAGGCTACAGTGCGGAGCAACCTTTGCAAAGTGTCCTCCTCCCCCTCATTAGTGGAGTTTGCTTGGTTTCTGGTTATCGGCCCAACACTTGGTTCTCTCCCCTTCAATGGTTGTCGGGACTAGTTTTACCTTGCCCCACGGTGGGCGCCAATGTTCTCTCTCGAAAGCTCTCTTTTGTATGCTAATGAATCCCCTCAATACAACACATGTCCTATTTCGTATGTACATGTGTATATATATACAATCAGACAGGTGTTCCACACCACCAGACAAGGGTACAGACATTTCAGGAGCAAAACGGCTCTGCAGGACCGATCTTCTGACATGTCAGGTGTGGACTTTCCTACTCTAAAAAGAGCACGCTGGACCACGTGGTAGTACGTATGTACGAGCCTCCCAGTCAGTCAGTGCCGACCGATACAATATCAATAATAATTTCAAATTTTGAAATTACAAAAATACTATTTTCTTAATTAATTTGATATTTTTAACTCAAGATTTTTATTACATAGACAACATTTTCTATTAATCTCCGCCAGAAATTAAAACCAAGTTTAATCCACTATTATTAAGTATATAAATGATGTTTATAAACTGTTTTAGGCTAAAACTTAACTTTTATTAAACTTTATGGCCTCCATATCTCACCCAAAGTCCTTGAATCTTCATGAATCCATCCAAGTATTCAATTTTGGTCTAAAACAATGACTTTTCCGGCACTAAAGTGCCACGTCCAAAGTTCCGTGTGCAGAGTCTCTCATTTAAAATTTTAATAAATTAAAAACTTAGGGATATTTTTTTCATGTCTTGGGTTGCTTCAATCAAATAAGGTTTAAATATGTCTTTAATATTTATAATATATTATTTTTTTATTTTGATATTTGTAAAATTATTTTTTCAAATGATACTAGTATGTATATATATATATTAATTTTTGTTTTTTTAGTTTGTTTTAGTCCTTATAATTTATTTATTTATTTTGTTTTGTTTTAGTTTTTATATATATATTTTTTATCATTTTGAAATAGTTCTTTTGAAAGAAAATCGTAAGAAACAAAAGTAAATTATTTACATATAAGGAAAAAACGAAATGAGTATATTACAGGGACTAAAACAAAAGAGAGAAACTCACAAAAGTTATTATTTTAATAAATTTCAACTAATAATAGATATTGTATTAAAAAAATGTTAGAAAATATGTTAAATATCTTAAATTTTTTAATAATTATTTTAAATTCATATATAAGATTATTTATAATAAGTAATAATATATTTTTATATATAATTGTGCATAAAAATTTAACTATTGAAATATTTGATTGATTCAAATTATTGGAATATATAACTCGGAAGACAAAAAAAAAAAAAAACATTATTGAAATATATGCCAATTGATTAATTCAAACTATTCCCTAGATATTAATTAATTGATACAAATAATTGTTATGTTTAATTTATAGTAATGTTATAATTGATTGTTTGTGTTTTCTTTCCTACATAATTTTTTATCAACCAAGCTAATAATAATGTCTAAGAAATATTAATTAATCAATTCAAATTGTTACAATAAATTTTATTTGATTAATACAAATATTAATTTATTGATTTCCATTATTGTTAGATTAATTTATAAATAATGTTAAGATTATAATTTTAAAGAATTATTAAAAATAAAAATAAAAAAGAAACAAAATATTGTGGTATTACCACTTGACATAATCTATATCGATAAAATCTTTTTTTATATTTATAATAATATACAAAGGGGATAGAGAATGTTTGATATATACATTTTATGTCTATTTTATTCTTATAATTATTTCTATAAATAACTATTTCTTGTTCAATATCTTACTTTTTTTATCCTTCTACCTATTTCGCAGATTCTATAACAATATATAACGGAGATATGTTTGGTACACATTTTAAAGTCTATTTATCCATATAACTTCTTCTATAATTAACTATTTCTTATTCAATATCTTATCTTTTTACCATTCTAACTATTATGCAATCCCGCCTATATTATTTAAATTTGATTATTTTCTTTTTTTAATTTTAATCTTTTAAAAAATAGAGAGACAAGAAGTGCCTATTTTTTCCTAGTAACATATTAAAATTGATATTGTGTTTTCTAAGTTTATGGACTCCAAACTTATAGTTATATACAGAATATTTTGGCATTAATTAATTGAGAAAACAAAAAATGACTAAATTTAAATGATAACATTTGAGAAAAATATAAAAATAAGGAGAAACCTAAACACTCTCTAATTTATTCTTTGTTATTGAAAAAGGAGAAATCTAACACTCTCTAATCTATTTTTTATTATTGAAAATCATACAATTACGTAGATATCACTTCTTATTTAATAAGTCTTTGTCATGAATTTATAGTTTTCTATAAATTTTAATTAATAATAGAGAACATATAAAAATAAGTGTATTAGTGAGAATATTATTACGATTATTTGAAAAAAGTAAAATCAATTTTAATGTAATTAGTATTTTAGTATGTATAAAATATAAGATATATTTATTTTTATATAATAAAAATAATTATTTATTATATACTTATATTATACTTAATATATACTTATATTGTACTTAATATTTATAATAAATAAATATTTTTGATCATATAAATTGTACTTTAGATTTGTGATAAATAACTTATATTTGATAAAAAGTTATTTTTAATTATTGACAATTTATTTTAAAAAATTATTAAAATTTAATTTAAAATTAAGATTAAATTAATTTGTAGGTCCATATAATTTTATAGAGTTCTTAATTAAGTGCATATAATTAAAACCATTTTAAAGAAGTTCTTATAATTTTAAAAAATTATAATTAAATTCCTACACACATTAAGAATTGAAAGAATTTTATCAATATAACAGTTGATGTATAACGTGATGGTTATGTGACGATGATATGGCATGCAAAAATAGAGAAGGAAATAACAAAGTGTTGAAGGTGGGGGATCAAACACCTGCTCTTGAAGTCCACCAATAATACTAAAATTACTAGGCTAATGAATTTATTTAATATATAAATGAAAATGATATTATATATAATTTCAATGGGTACTAAAATTATATGTATATTTTCTACTACTAAATTAAATATTATATAAACTAAAAATATTACAATTGATATTAATAAATATATACTATTAAAATTAAAATTAATAAGTACTAATAATATTAAAATTAATAATAATAAATTAAAATTTATGTTAAGATCAAAATTATACATATATTTATTAATATAGAATATTTTCAACTAACCTTCTTCTAATATATTTATATCATATCTAATATACTTATATTTCTTTAAAAATTTATTAATATATACTAATTTATATGTATATTAGTCAACTGTGAGGGTGGAGGTTCAAATCCGCTCATCCTGATAAGTATTTACTATTAATTTTATATTTATTAATTATTTAATTTAGTAGTAATAAATATATGCATAATTCTACTTTTTTTTTTAAGTTATATATAATATAATTTTTATTTATATATCAAATAAAGTCATTAGCATAGTAAATTTAAGGTTGTTGGTGGACTCTAAGGATGAGAGTTTCAACACTTTGTTATTGTTCAACGTCGTCGTCACGTCAATATCGTATCAATGTGTATCAACCAACATATCTACTTTCACATAAGTCTCATTCGAGCAAAATATATAAAATTCATAACAGAAAATTGTTGAAGAGACATAATTATAAATGAAAAAAAGTTAGGAATCCAATTAACATAAATGGAACTTGAAAAAAAATAAAATTATAATTAAGTCTTTATATTTAAATTAATAGAGTTAGAACTATGTGTAAGAATATAATTACAAAATTTTAAATCATAAGAACTTTTTAAAAGTATTTTAAGTATAATAACTTTATTAAAAACTCATAAAACTATAAAGATTTATAAATTAATTTAACCTATAAATAAAAATAAAAATGATAATTAATAATATCTAACTGGATTGGTTAAACATGATACATAAATATTGTAAACTTCAATACTTTATTTGATTTCTAATATAGAAATAATAGATTAAGAAAACAGTTAAAAAAATCATATATACATATAACAATGATTTGAAATGATTAAGAAAAATATTAGACTAATTGTTAAATCAAATTAAATTTTAAATTATATATATATATATAATTATGAGAAGACATGTGACTTAGAGTAACTCCTAAAAACATATTAATTTAAAAATAACTCATAAAAACATTTTACATTTCAGCCATATTTCCCGGTGTTCTATTACATTTGCACTTATTAGGTAGGAAAGGGGCACCATTTAGCCATTAAAATTTGGTTAATGATCCATTACATGTTAATCTATATGTACAAAGAGAGTATCTCGAATTTTCAAACTATATCACTCGATTAGTTTGATCTTTCATTGCATCACTGTTGAAATTAATCAAATAATTGAAAAACATGGTTTCCTTTTGATTCTGATAAAAACATGGTTTCGTTTAAATCTTGATAAGTGAAACAGAAACCAAAAAAAAGTAGTACTACAGAAACTTCCTTTCCAAAATACACATCTAATTCAATTAATCAACAAATTGCACCAAGCAATGCGACTAATAGACAAATTGAAAATTTACAATAGACACTCCAGATCACAATTTCCTGGAACGAAGTGCAAATGTTTCTAAAAACTAAAAACTGTTAATCTTCTTCAAAGTGATGAATTAGGCAAAGAAGGGAAAGAAATAAAAATTTTCTATAATTTCATAGTATGGGTGGTTACAATTTGATTATTCTTAGTCATTTTTCTTGAAATTTGTATATGCTGTTGTGATTTGTGAATAGGAAGAAAGGGACCTTGTTAGACACACATTGACATTTGAAAATGCCTAAGTAAGTATGTTCCTTCAATCTTAATATTTTCAGCACCTAAACTTCGATCCTACCAACCGTTTGTTGTAAAGGGTGTTGTTTTATAAAGCTTTAAACCCAAGCAAACTACGAAATCAGGTACTAGTGGGAAAATGTTAGTCACAAAAGTTAGAACACTAGCAATTTTGAGTCCCTTCAACCACCCCATGTCAATGCAATCTTTGATTGATCGCCGGATCCAATCCCTCTTTCCAATTGTGTTGTACTCAATTCTAATCTTAGGAGGTGCAAGGTTAGTCCTAGATTGTTTGAAGATCAACCATAGCTATGTTTTCAGGCTCTATGGCATGCCACATGGTGGAAGAAATGGGTTACCTGTTGTAGTTTTGCCAGAGGATCGCATTGGGGAAGATTGCAATGTGTTTGAAGGGACATGGGTGTGGGACAATGTGTCCTATCCTCTCTATGAGGAAGAGAGTTGCTCTTACTTGGTTAAGCAGACCACTTGCCACAAGAATGGAAGACCTGATTCTTTCTACAAGAATTGGAGGTGGCAGCCTAGTGGATGCAACCTCCCAAGGTTTTGCCAATCATCAATCCTTCTACACATATAACTTTCTAAGATGGCTTTGTTTCTTATTTTTATGGATGATTATAAAAAAAATCCTTTATTTTTATTTGTAAATATTTTGAGGGAGTTATTTAGAGGAATCTTGTGATAAATAATATTTTGAAATTTTAGATTTTGACTGGGTCGAATAGTGGTGTGTGATTTATGAAACTTCGAATTAACTTTTACAGATTTATTGGATAAACTTTTTTGCATGCACTTAAAAGAAAAAAATAATTTTTTCACAAGTTAAAATTAACTTATGCATAAGTTAAAAATTATTTTTTTGTTAAACTAATATGAGAGTTTTTATAAATTAGTTTATGCATAAGTTAATTTTAGTTTATAACGAAATTTATTTCATTTTTTTTTCATATTCTTCTTTTATAAGTGTTTATTGAAAAGTTTACCCAGACATACTTCTATTGAAATAAAGCCTTCTTATATTTTTTGTTGTCATGTGTTAAATTTAAATACAATTGAAATAAAGCCTTCTTATATTTTTTGTTGTCATGTGTTAAATTTAAATACAAGAAACAAAGTAAAACTATTTAATAATTTTAAATTATTTATGAAAATACAAATTATTTTATCAAATCAAACAGAGAATTAAGTTTTATTTAGCCAATACTTTTTATAAATATTTTTCTTCTTCCTAGCTATTGAAAAGCATGAAGACGAAGGTATTGCATGTTTCTATAGTAATCAAATAAGCAATGTATTATTGTCAAAATCTTTTTATTTACTTAGATAGGACTCCTCATAGACATGAAATGTTTCCTTGATTAGTGATATGGAATAGTAAGCCTTACTAGATTGTTGTGTTTCTTGATTTCAGATTTGACGCTTTGAAGTTGTTGCACATGTTGAGGGACAAGAGAATGATGTTTGTTGGAGACTCATTACAAAGAGGCCAATTTGAGTCTATGATCTGTTTGATACAATCTGTAATTCCTGAAGGAAAGAAATCCCTCCAAAGAGTTCCACCTATGAAGATTTTCAAAATTGAGGTATATACATGCCTCTCGTCTATCTAAACACCAAGCTTATACATGCTACTTTTGTTACATCGTACAGACTTTTAAAAGTTTACTTAATAATGAAATTGGAGCAAATCCCAACATATCAATTTGAGTCATAAATTTAGATCATGTTGATATGTTTATAATAGGTTATATAGATTATAAAACAATTTTACAATATTATCCAACTATGATAAATTTGTTCATTTTTAATTATTTTAGTAGTTATAAAATTTGTGATTGGATAATTGAGTAAAACTATTTTATCCTATCAGGACATGGTTGTTAATTTGTATCGAATAAGATCATAGTAAGATTTTTATATTATTTAGTACTACTATGTCTAACCTTTCAAAAATGAAGTTGGGGGTTTCACTCTCATCAAACCCAATTTTCTAAGATTTTCTGAAGCTGTGTTTTGTAGGAGTTCAATGCATCGATTGAGTACTATTGGGCTCCATTCATTGTGGAATCCATTTCAGATCATGCAACAAATCATACGGTACATAAACGAATGGTCAAGCTTGACTCCATAGCTAACCATGGCAAACATTGGAAAGGAGTGGACATTTTGGTGTTCGAGAGTTATGTTTGGTGGATGCACAAACCTTTGATCAATGCTACGTGAGTGTCCAAATGCAGAGTGTAATTGAATGTTCATAGCACACTAGTTTCATTTTATTGAATTGGTTGAAAATATTTTCTTCTTTTGTTTAAGATATGGATCGCCACACCATGTCAAAGAATATAATGTTACCACAGCATATAAGTTGGCTTTGGAAACATGGGCAAATTGGTTGGAATCAAACATCAAACCTCTGACTCAAAAGGTGTTTTTCATGAGTATGTCTCCAACACATCTCTGGTGAGTTCTCACAATCTTTTCTCTCCACAAAAAATTGTGCAGTTGATATTATCAAGTTTTGATTTTTCGATGATATAAAGTCGAGCTTTGTTCTTTAGTGTTTCAAACCTGGAAAAGAAAAAGACTTGCAACTGTTACTTGCCTGTTTTTTTTTTTTTTAATGATTAAAAAAATGTATCCATTTTTTTCAGTCTGTTTCTTGCTTTTAGAGATTTGCATTGTGAAAATGAAAAAAAAAATCTTAATTTAACCATTTTCTAAACAGCTTACAAAAACAAGAAATATAATGAAAATATTGTTACATTTTTATAATTATTTGTGAAAACAAAAAATAATATCAGATATATATTCTCAAACCTCCTTAGAGTTGTTTGGAATGAAAGATTGATAAAAATGAATGATATAAAAAAGAAAAAAATATTGATGTAAATAAAATTAAGTCGTGTTTGGATTCATGTTAGTCATCTAACCATAGCCTAACATGATTTGAATTAAATGTTAACATGTTAGTTGCACACAGAGAAATGATTATGAATCGAAAATTAATTGAGTCGAACCAACTATAGGTAGTTTTTGCATTGTACCAAAAAATTTATACTAACTTGCTTTTAAAATAAAATTATTCAAATATCCCTTCCCTTCAAAATCAATTTTGTAAAATCAACTTTATGCAAAACTAATTTTGCAAAAGCTCAAAATACTCTTAGATCATTCAGGCTGAGTTACCTTCAATTGTATCTGAACCATTCCCAAAAATGACAACTGATTTTCACTCTTCAGGAGCTGGGAATGGAAACCAGGAAGTAATGAAAACTGCTTCAATGAGTCATACCCAATCCAAGGTCCATATTGGGGTACTGGCTCAAATCTAGAGATTATGAAGATAATACATGATGCTCTACAAGTACTGAAAATAGATGTCACTCTTTTGAACATCACCCAATTATCAGAGTACAGAAAAGATGCTCACACATCAGTTTATGGGGAGAGAAAGGGCAAGCTCTTGACAAAACAACAGAGAGCCAACCCAAAAGATTTTGCTGATTGCATTCACTGGTGCCTACCTGGAGTCCCTGATGCATGGAATGAAATCCTATATGCATATCTGTTAAAGAGTTATCAAAACTTCTCTTGAAAAGGGCAAAGAAACCATGACACAAAGCACTAGCATCTCTCAAATGGGAGCACACTCATAATTTTTCATCAGTTCAACACTGTATTTCATTTGCAAAGTCCAGCACTTTTTGCAACTCAAACAGAAATAGATTAACTAACTATTGATATGAAGTAGATACCATTTATGTAATACCAAGGAAAACATATTTCAGGCACAGCTTGAGAAAGAAAAACAAAAAGCACTTTTGAAAGAAGCAATGCATCGTCAACAATTGTGATCGCAGATCATTTATTATTACCACGTTCTTTGTGGAAAATTGGAAACCAAAAAATGTAATTTTCAGTATGTACTGTCACCATCAACATGTACATTTGTGAAATCAAAGAGCCAAAGCAATTGGTCCACCATCATTTACATGCAGCCTAATTATATTTATAGCAGCTCCCACTCAGATTCAGAATCATGCTGCTCTTCCATATTCTCTGAGTCCATATCAGTTTTGGAGCTAAATGGCAATGAAGTTTGTGAAAAACCTTTACTGGGCATAATATCTGCGTCTCCATACCATATCGCTAGCTGTTCATACTCCTTTACTAACCTCTTCTTTGAAGTAAATGCATCCTGGATTCTTTTCTGTTGCATGAAAGAAGATAATAATGGAACAAGCAATTTTTCTTAATTTTCCTAAAAGCATAACTTATTTCCTAAAATAACTTCATTCCTCCTTCTACCCTTTTTATATAAAACACAAGGAATCAAGGGAGATATATCAAAGCAACTACATTTTCCTCTACGTTTCAAATTTTCTAACTTGTAAGCATAAAAAAAACAATATCTACTTGTGTAATAAGTTTATCCATTGAAATACATAATTAGAGAGGACAAGGAGTACCTTATATGATCTAAGCTTTCGGATTCTAAAGGAGACTGCATAGAGTTCACTGTCGTCGACATATACACAGCTCTCCTCATGCTTCTGATCATTCAATCGAATGTTGTAGAAAGTGGAATCAATATAACTGTCCAGTGATTTATCTGAACAAGCAAAAGCCGCGTTAGATAGGTGACAACATGTAAACATCATTAACTATAAGATTCTTAAGTAAAATTTCTGATCCTATTTTTATTTTCCTCTCTTTTGTACAGGATCAATATTTATTTTACCTCATTTTATTGGAATTTTACCCATAAAATAAAATATTGACAAAAAATCTAATGAAACTGGTAAGTATGTGTGTGGATGCACAATGTACCTGGGCATGATTAAGATAGACATAAACCCCCCACAGTAAATGAAAACAAGAAAGAATGTTGAAAGAACATCGGGGAGAAAAAAATTTCGAGTCTTGAGCAGAACATATCTGCCATGCCTGATTCTAGATGAATTATCCAAAGACATTATTTGATTGACCTTGGAAGTATCATCCTATTTAAACCCAAAATATATTTTTATGCACCAAATGAAAGAAAAAGTTCCCATAAATGGAAATTCGAAGATACAAACCATTTGATTCTATAGATTGACAATAGTCAGAGAAAACAAGTCCAACCTGGGATTCCATGGTCTGACCAGCTACATGGGGGGATGATTCAAAACATAAATGTACCATGGAACAATCTGAAATACACAAAGTATCATCACCTGAATTGTTTATGCAAGACTCAGTTTCAAAGGAGTAGCCTCCCAGTGATTTTGAATATAGACTGCTGTCAGAAGTTATTGAACTTTTGAAGCATACAGATTCTGTCTTTGTGATGGGCCTTTCGTTTGACACAGAATCATCAAGTGAAACTTCAACTAGTATACCATGTGTATCCTCATCAAAAACATCAGATGATTCACTGAATAAGGAGACTTTAATTGATTCTTCCTCATCAAGACACCGGGAACTCACTTTGGAGGTGGATGAATTCATAGCATTTTCTTCACCAACAATCAAAGATGAGTTTTTTCCTGCATTTGCATCTATGCTACCATTTATTCTGATTGAAACTTCACAACCACTGTCAGAAGACTGGGAACTCAACAATTCAGAGGTGGATGAATTCATAGCATTTTCTTCACCAACAATCAAAGATGAGTTTTTTCCTGCATTTTCATCTATGCTACCGTTTATTCTGATTGAAACTTCACAACCACTGTCAGAAGACTGGGAACTCAACAATTCAGAGGTGGATGAATTCATAGCATTTTCTTCACCAACAATCAAAGATGAGTTTTTTCCTGCATTTTCATCTATGCTACCATTTATTCTGATTGAAACTTCACAACCATTGTCAGAAGACTGGGAACTCAACAATTCAGAGGTGGATGAATTCATAGCATTTTCTTCACCAACAATCAAAGATGAGTTTTTTCCTGCATTTGCATCTATGCTACCGTTTATTCTGATTGAAACTTCACAACCACTGTCAGAAGACTGGGAACTCAACAATTCAGAGGTGGATGAATTCATAACATTTTCTTCACCAACAATCAAACATGCGTTTTGCCCTGCATTAACATCTATGCTATCATTTGTTCTGATTGAAACCTCACATCCACTGTCAGAAGATTCCGAATACAATTCACAATGTATAGGTAATTCAAGGGGGTCTTTCTCTCCAACAGATATCAAGTTCATTGGTTTAGGCACAGACTCGACAGCAACCTCTTCGATACTTGTACGCAGGTTTTCTTTCTTAGCCCCTGAAGTTTCTCTTGAGTCATCATCACCAACCTCTTCCTGATTTATGCAAGAATCTTCCACCTCTAGGGAATCTGAGCAAGTCTCATCACTAACTTGATTTACAAGGTTGTGCTTGATAGGAACACCAGCTTGCTGATTATTAGCAATATCAATAGCATTATAATACTGTAATGGCTTAATAAAATTATTGATGGTATTTTCCTCATCCCTTTCTTTATTATTATCTTTACAACCAGCAACTGACTCAACCGAAGAGACAATATTATTTATCAAGGCTACTGAATGATCTTCATATTTTGAGCCAGCCAAGGTAGGAAAAGGAAGTAGCTCATGTACAACCCCAGAATAGAACTTTTTCACACTGTCTCCAACATTCTGGACATGATTCTCAAGATATTTAACTGCATCCTGAATACAACCAATAAACAGGAAATAAAAACGGCACTTAAAGATCATACTGTAACCAGACTCAAACATGAAATATACCAGTAAAAGGAACTGAGCAAAGATCAAAGCAACAAGTGGATTACTGGAATGAAAATTTCTAGCAAAAGGAAGTTCTTTAAACCACCCCTAGTTTGAAATGCTTTAGTTATAGAATAATTGAAAAGAATCACTTTAGAATCCTATCAGAATTGATAGATTACATTTTACAAATCATCAAATATAACCACAAAATTATTTGTAAATGATTGAATACTTAATTAATATTGTTTCAAACAAGGTCCATACAAGAATTTTGTAAATGAAATTAAATAATAAATTCTTCTATTTTTGAGATTCCAAATACAAAAAGTAAGGCAAAGCAAAACAAAAAAAAAAATAGCAAAGCAATAATGAAATAGTACCTGGCCTACAATATCATCTACCTCCTGGCATACTTCTTCAAACTTCTGGTAAATATTCCCCACCCAGTTTATAGGTTGAATTGTCAAATCCATCGTAGTTGAATTGGGATATAAATCGTGAATCGGAAAGCCTATTTTCCGAATCATAAATCAAATTGTATCGTAAATTGTATGATTCATGATCAATAATAAAACATAACATATATATATATATATATATATATGTATACAAGACGTATAAAACTACAAATTCATTATCAATAACTAAAAAACATAATTATAGGGAGCATTTTAAAATAAAGAAACATATGAAAATAAAAAAATACATATATATATTAACATTTTAAAGTCAAATAGTTAACAAAATGACATATAAACTTCAAAGCAAACAAGTATATAAATAATCACAGCCACAAGGCCAAAAAAAATGGCTACTGCCTGCTGCTACACAAATTCAGCAAACATAGGCTGTTGCTTCTGTACACGGGATCAATAACCAGCGACAGTACACAGATCACAAACCAGCAATAGTGCACAAGACAAACCAGCAGCAAAAAGACAGAGGAGAAGACAAACCAGCAGCAAAAAAAACAATGCAGCCCATCCATCACAAACCAGCAACACAATCACAAATGAAGGAACCCACTCAACTTTTTACACGAACAGAGGACCATTCAGTGGGTCACTCTGTTTTTGCAAGATTAGAAGATGAGAAGGAGGAGACAAGAAAAAGGTGTTACACAGGAGGAGACAGCATGGGTTGATTCAAAGGGAGCAGCTAGGCTTATTTCTCCTCTTTTTACCTCACTTTTCGAAAAAAAATAAAAAAAACACATTTTTTTAGGGTTTTCGAAATTGGATTGCGTGCAACCCGACCCGTTTGGACACAACCTGTTAGAATCGTTGCGATTCACGGAAAAATACGATTCATGTAATTCGGGAACGATTATCGAATCGCATGAATCGTATCGAGATTGATGTGATACTAACTACAATTCACTACTCAAAATCCATTGTGAAGTTGTAACCTGTGCCAGGACTAGAGCTCCGAATCCTCAGGTTCATGAAAATAGCATTCCAGTCCTATAGATAAATCTCCAACAACAGGGGAAGAACCGAAGAGCATAAGCCAAACAAAAGTATCTTTCACAGGATAATAATATGCATACTAGATGATGCACCTTAAGTTTTATACTAATACCATCATAAAAAAAAATAAAATCAACCTCACACTTTGAAATTCAGTGATAACAAGTACATAACTAGCATTAGAACTAGAAGGTTTATCCTAAAAAGACAATTTCCTCAAGCCTTTGCTTAGCAATCAAAAACCCCTAAGGCTAACATTACAGTTTTCTTATAAAAACCAAAGAAGCAGGTACAAACACAATTCCTCCTATTTTCAAATATGCATGAAAACTTCTATGGATTTTTCTAGCATATAAATACATCATACTTCTCATATCAAGCTTAATTTAATTTTGAAGACACAAATCGACCCCTGCCCTTAATACTCCTGTCCATGCACCTTCCTTAGATTCCACCAGCCACCATTAATCTATCAATAGAAAAACAAAACTGACTGATATACAAAACACATAATTTAACCCTTCCAAATACTTTCCTTTATGAAAGTTCTAAAAGGTCACGGAGCCATCATAATAATAATAAATAAATAAGTTCTAGAAGGTTCAGTACATACATGATTTATATATTATTATTATTTCACAAACAACACAAAAGTGATCAAATATGCAGAGGTGATTGAAGAGCACTCATTAACAATAGCAACGAAAAGGATAAGAAGAAAAAGATGAAAACTTTTACGCACCCAGAAAGGAGGGCATGATCAATTTTTACTAGGAACCAATAAATGAGTTGTGATCAAAAAATCATGGCGAAAATCCAATTGCGGTGAATTATGGGATAAGGAAGAACCAAAGAATCGGTGATCAGCGACCGGCAACGTAAACAGCCGGTGACCGACCAAGCACAAATGAGAGGCAAGAAAAAGAGACAGGGGTTCTGAGTTTGAGGATGAGGAGTAGAATCAGAGGATTTTAAACTAAGAGGAGTAACAAACAAACCTTCACTCTGAGAATATTTTATTGTTATGGTTTATTATAATATATTCAACAATAATATCTAAAAGATTCTTTAAAAAATATTTACTCTTTTCCAAACTAATTTTTTGATACATTCACATAACCAGAAATATAATCGGCGGTAAATCTAAAAGTATCACAGAGTACGGTGGCCTGTCTGTTTTAGATTTTTAGTAAAGATTTTTTTTTTTTTTCATTTCCAAGAACTCAGACCTTATTTATAAGGTAATTAAGCGCGCACACACAATTTCTTTTTTTTAAATAATCGTTCATATATTATTGTTGTTATAAATAAGTTTTGTAGGAGCATGCATTTTTATTAAATTTATAATTAGTATTCTAATTTATGTATGTTATAAAATAAATATATATTTATAATTATAATTTATAAAAATAAATATTTTAAATATATAAATTATATTTTGTATTTATAATAAATAATTAATATTTCAACATGTCCATTAAACATGACAAATATTTTATTTCATATAATTGAAATTTATAATAAATAAATATTTGTAATATATAATTTCTAATATTTTAATGCATGTGTTTTTATAGAATAAACATTTATTTTATCTAATTAAAATTTATAACGAATAAATATTTTTGAAAGAATTATATTATAATTAAAATTCATAATTAATAAATATTTTTAACACATAAATTATATTTTAAATTTATAATAAATAATTTATATTTTGATATAATATTATTTTAATTATTGATAATTTTTTTAAATAATAAATTTTAATTTAAAATTAAAGATATTGAAAGAGAAAAAAAAAATTTAAATCTCTAAAAATATTATTATTCAATAAAAATACTTAAAAATATTCTCGTTTAAAATAATTATTCTAATTTATATATATAATTTAGATATAATGTGCATTAACTATTATACCATTCAATAATTTTATATATGATATAAATTTTATTGATTCAACTGTTGAATTAAAATTTTCATTTACATATATTATATATACAAATTTTTATGTTAATCCAAAATTATTTGATATCTCGTTCATATAAAATTATTGAATTGTGTATTAATTGATATAAGTTTTATTGATTATTTAATCCATCCCTTTATATTTATATATGTATATAAGAAGATTACACAAAATAAAAACTGTTCATATACAATGGTCTTTATGGTTCATAATATCTTTATATATATTAACTTTAACATAATTTATGATAATCCATCAATTAAATTATTTGATTGATTTAGTTTTGTATTTTAATTGTTTATGAAAATAATTAAAAAATTAAATTTTAATATTTTTCTAATAATAAATTATAAAATATATAATAAAATTAATTTAAAAATATTTTATTACAATTAATTAATTTTTTTAACTTAATTAATTTATTTACTTTACTATATAAGAAATAGAAAGACTATCACATTTATCAACTTATCCTTAAAAAATATTTCCCAAACAATGATCCCTGTAATTATAAAGATAAATTAGTAAATGTCGTTTCTCTTTCATTATAGTTACAACACCCATTATCTTTTTTTATTTATTTATTTAATTTTGAAACCGTTTTTTTTTTTTTTTTCAACTTTCACAAAATCTCTTTTCTTGTTTCACAACTTACTCAATCTTTTCACACATATACAAAAAAATTATCATAGGTTTTTTTTCAAACATTTTGTACATAACTATAACTATGCATGAACTTTCCACAAACAATTGGTATGCATAACATGATGACAACACTAAAGTACCAATGAAATAAGCATAACCCAACTACAAAGATTCAAGACTCTTGATGCAAGCTACAATATGCAAGCCCAAAGCAAAAACTCAATAAAAACTCTTCAAGAATTTAACAATTTAACATGACATTTCCACGAACATTTTGTAAACATACTTTCAAAAACTCAATTCAAGACTTTTATGGCAAAGAAGACCATAGAAATATAGAACCATGCTAGGTGAACAAAACCCAACAATTAAATTTGAAGACACACCATAGATGAAGCTAATACATGCATGCGACTTTTGCAACATACTTGCATGGATGCCGAGAAACTTTGTGCATGTTTGGTCATGGAAAAAGCTTCAAGACTCCTTGGAAATGTACCAAAGTGAAAAAAGAAAGCTCTGAAACCACTTGATAAACCCCAAGATCCACTTGTGTCACAATGATTCCAAGAACTCCAAAAAATGGTAGAAACCGAGAACTTGCACAAGGAAATAAGGAAGAAAGGAAACTTGTAAAATGGAAAGAGTAAGGAAATGAAGTGTCTCACCACTTACCAATGGAATGTTGGAACATAAGCTTATGCATCCAAAATGATATAAGTGCTTTGATAACAAACATTATATACAATGAATGATATATTATGTTTAACCAGTGTTTCTAGATTTCATAAGAAACATAGGTTATTGGACTCAATAATCGAAACATGTCTTTATAAGGGAAATGCATTTGGAGTATAAAATTATCTTTTGTGTCCATAAAGATTTCGTTGTCCATAGACACATTCATTGTCCAAAGGGAGCTCGCCGTTCAAAGGACATAGTTAACATTCACAGATGGATTCATTGTCCAAAGGGAGCTTGACGCTCAAAGGACGTAGTCAGCATCCATAGAAGAGCTTACCATCTAAAGGATGTAGTCAACATTCATAGAAGAGCTTGAAGTCTATAAAGGAATTCATTGTCCATAAAAGAGTTCATCATCCATAAGCAAACTCAACGTCCATAAACAAACCTATTGTCTAAAGAAGAGATCATCCAAAATGGAACGATTGCAATGTTCTATTCAAAAAGTATCTCTTAAATAGTGTAAAGAATTTATCTATCTTATTATGTGAATTCTTTCATTTATATAATGAGTTTTTTTTATCATGATCGAACATTCAAATTTCCACCTAATGCATTATTTTGAGAATGTGTTAGGTTTTCAGATTGACCAAGGGTTTCATCAAATAATTTTTATTGGAAGTCAAGTATAATAAAAGGAAGTCTTGATCATGACTCCTTTAGTAGAAACTGATAGAAGCTTCCTCTCTTGTCAACAATAGACAACACGTCAAATTGAGAGAATAACAATCTTTCTCTAACACAACCTTCTCTATCTTCAGATAAAGAGGAGCCTCTATAAAAGTACAACAAAAATCAAAACTGTGAAATTTAATGTTGACTCAACCACTCTTCATGCACAAACAATGTTCAAATTTTCACGTAAAAAGAGGATTGGTCAATCTCGAAGAGAAAAAAGAACGAAAACAAATCAAGAAAGAAAAAGTGATAAAACACAAATGTTCTCTTACGCTCTAAAGTTGCTTTCGTAGACACTTTCATACATTCTTTGTAAAGCTTTCTTTGCACAACAAAGTTAAGTTTCTTTGATTAGTATTGTAATATGCTCACTGTGTAAGTTGAGTTTCTTGTAAAAACTCATTAAATTGGTGTGATAGCCTGAAAGGACTAGGTGACAAAGAATACTTGGTTTTCTTATAATCAAGTAGATTTCAAGGGTTGTAATATCTAAAGAGGTAGATAATACTTATTTGTAAGTCAGAAAAACTTACTGGAAATCATTTGTTTTAAAGGGACTGGATGTAGCTCTATTGGAAGAGTGAACCAGTATAAAATTTGTATGTTTTCTTTCTTACCTTAACCTTTTACATTCTACATTCCTTTGGATGACTCTAGTGGACAACTATTTTGATGACTCTAGTGGACAACTATTTTAAACTTTATTTTAAATGCTTCATTTTTTGTGAAAAACTTTTAAAAATCACATACACACAATTTAACCCCCTTTCTTGTGTGTTTCTTGTACATCAATTGGTATCATAGCTCATCCTTTAGGGATTGAGCATTTTACAATGTAGGGGAAACAATATTAAAAGATATGGAAAATAAAGGATGTGTAGTGAATGGACCTTTATTGTTCAAAGGCAAAAACTACGACTATTGCAAAAAAAGAAATGACATTCTTTGATGCATGTCACATTGACATGTGGGGCATAGTAGAAAATGGAAATCATATCCTCACCAACAAAGAACAAAATACAAGGTACCTTTTAAACTCAAAAGTTAGAAATTTTCTCATGTCCATATTAACAGAATTAGAATATGAGAAAGTTCATAATTGCAAGTTGTCCAAAGAAATTTGGGATAGTCTTGCTCTAGCTTATGAAGGTACGTCTCAGGTAAGAGACTATAACATTAGCATGCTAGTACACCAATATGAATTGTTTAAAATGGAAGATAATGAAACCATTGATCTAATGTTTGGAAGATTCCAAACAATTATTAATAATCTTAGATCACTAGGCATAACTTATGACAATTATGATCACATAGCAAAAATTTTGAGTAGTTTTCCTAGAAGATAGAGACCACGAGTGATAGCCTTGAGAGCGTCCAAAGAACTTAAGAAGCTTCTCATGGAAGAACTTATCGGTATGTTCAAAGTCCATGAGATTGAGCTAAATGAAGATGAAGGGCAACGAAAAGTAAGGTCCATAGCCCTCAAAGCTTAAAAGGCTCCTAAAGTCTTAGCATCCAAAGCCTTCAAGGTAGAGGAATCCTGTGGAGATATATCAGACAAAGACTGTTTTGAAGAAGACTGTTTTGATGAAGACAAACTTTCCTTCATCTCAAGAAAGATACAATCCATGTGGAAGAACAAGAGAAGATCAAGATGAAAGAACAACTTCAAGAAGCACAGCAAGGAAACTAAAGACAAGATGTAAGTGGTGTCATATGAATGTAAGAAACCAAGACATCTAAATGTCCTAACCTTAAAAAAGAGAAATAAAAGGAAAAGAAGAAACCCTTCATAATAAGAAGAAAAGCCTTATGGCTACTTGGAAAGATCTTGATCTATCATCATTAAATGATAAAGATAAAGAAGTAAACTTATTCTTAATGGCAAACACAACATTAAAAGATGAGGATGATGAAAAGGTAACTTTCAATAACTTAAAGTATTTACAAGTAGACTATAAAGAACTTCTTTCAAATTCCCCAACTCTTTCTCTTGGATACAAAGAACTGAAAAAAAAATTTGCAAAACTATCCAAAGATTTTGAATCCTTGGAAAAAGAAAATAGTATCTTTAAGAAAGAAAATGAAAAGTTGACAGAAGAACAAACCAATGAATTATCTAAAGTCAACACTTTGGAAGTAAATGAACTTCAAAAAGAAGTTATTGATCTTAGACAAAGTCTAGCAAAATTTGTCAATGGTACTGAAATTTTAAACAAGTTGTTGAAATGCAGCAAAAGTCTATATGACAAATCTGGCTTAGGTTTTGAAAAAGAAAAGGAAACAAAAGAAAAGAAAACAAATATTCATTGCTTAAATTATAGAAAACTTGGATGCGGATTCTATGACTATAAAGAGCGTCCAAGAGGACTGTTCAACCATTCAAGGACTAACACAAAAGGACCCAAGAAAATTTAGGTACCTATATCAATTATAATTCCTGTTACAAATGTGTTTAACAGTGGGAAGGAAACCCTTGTCATGGTACTTAGACAATGGGTGCTCACAACACATGACAAGAGAAGAGTCTATGTTCCAAGGCCTCAAGCCAAAGAAAGGAGGATAGGTTACATTCAGAGGTAATAAGAAAGGTAAGATCATTGGCATAGGAAGGATTGGTAAGTATCCTTTCCCGTCAATAGATAATGTTTTATTTGTTAAAGGACCAAAACACAATCTATTGAGCATAAGCCAATTGTGTGACAATGGATATGATGTATCCTTTTAATAAGGGAAAATGAATAGTTAAGGACTGCAATGGTTATATAATATTTTCTACTATGAGACAAAATAATTTGTATAAGATTGATATAACAGACCTAACTAATCAAAATGTAACATGTTTGGTGTCCATAAATAATGATCAATGGATGTGGTATAAGAAACTTGGTCATGCAAGCTTGAGACTTATATTCAAGCTAAAAAAGCATAACCTCATGAGAGGTCTACCAAGCCTTGTGTACAAAGCTAATCAGTTATGTGACACTTGTCAGAAAGGGAAACAAATAAGAGGATCTTTCGAGTCCAAAAACATTGTTTTAACTCCTAGACCTCTAGAACTATTACATATTGTTTTGTTTCAGCCTACCAGAACTGCCTCATTAGGTAAACATTATGGACTAGTAGGAGTCAATAACTATTCTAGATGGACATGAGTTATGTTCCTTGCCCATAAGGATGAGTCTTTTAAGGTTTTCTTTGTATATAGCAAATGTGTTCAAATGAAGAAGGATTGCCTCTATCTAGAGTGATCATGGGGGAGAATTTAAAAATGAAAATTTTCAACAATTCCGTAAAGAACAAGAAATTCTTCATAATTTTTCGTACTTAAGGACTTGTCAACAAAATGGTGTTGTGGAAGGAAAAATAAATCTCTTCAAGAGATGGCTAGAACAATGTTGAATGATTTTAACTCTCAAAAATACTTATGGGTAAAAGCTATTAATACAACCTGTTATTTGCAAAGCAGAATATATATAAGACATATTTTGAAAGACTCCCTATTAATTGTGGAAGGGTAGACAACCCAACATTTATTATTTCCACCATTTCGGATGTGAATGCTTTACTTTAAGTACTAAGGACAACTTGGGAAGTTTGATCCTAAATATGATAAGGGAACATCCATTGGATGCTCAACAACATCCAAAGCATATAAAGTCTATAACCCTAAAACTTTGAAAGTTGAAGAATCCATACATGTGAAATTTAACAATTTTAATCTTGATAAAGAATTATCAAATCTGAATGAACCCTTTGCAAATTTAAATATTGAAGATTTACAAAAAAATGTCCAAAGAATTGCTTTTGGACAATAATCCAAAAGTAGACGAGGTTGAGACTTCAAGGAATTGGTGAATGAAAACTACCATCCTGAGTAATAGATCCTTAAAAACATTGAAGATAGGGTCAGAACTCGATCAACATTCAAAGACCAAGCTCAAGTAGAACTACTCTCTAAAATTAAGCCAAAGAACATAGATGAGGCTCTTTTGGACGACAGATGGATACAAACCATGCAAGAAGAGCTAGATTAGTTCCAGAAAAATGACATATGAAAATTGGTTTCTCCTCCATATGACACAATCATCATTGGTACAAAATGGATATTCAGAACAAACTAGATAAGAATGATAAGATTGTGCAAAATAAAGCCAAGTTAGGAGCACAAGGTTATTCTCAACAAGAGGGAATAAACTTCATTGAAACTTTTGCTCTCGTAGCAAGGTTAGAAGCCATTTGCATTCTCAACAAGAGGGAATAAACTTCATTTTCATTGAAATGGATGTCAAATGTGCTTTCTTAAATGTATAATAAATGAGGAAGCTTTTGTAAAATAATCACTTGGTTTTGAGAGTGATACTTTTTCAAATCATGTTTTTAAACTAAAAATGACTCTATATGGACTCAAGCAAGCATCACATGCTTGATATGAAAAACTGAATTCATTTCTTATGACAAATGCTTTTCAAAGAGGAAAAGTAGATATCACTCTATTTCTCAAGAATTATGATTTACATTTTATTATTATACAAACATATGTAGATGATAAATCTTTGGTGCTTTTAATGACTTTCTCTATGAAGAATTTCTGAGTTAATGTAGAAAGAGTTTGAGAGGAGTATGATGGAAAATTAAAATTCTTTCTTGGATTGAAAATTAAGCAAGCAAAAGATGAAATTTATATCTATCAAACCAAATATGTCAAGGAGTTACTCAAGAAATTCAATCTTGAAGATTGCAAAATAATGTCAACTTCAATGCACCCAACATCCATCTTAAGTCTGGATGAGACATATAAAAAAGTAGATATATGATTGACTCTCTTCTCTTTTAACTGTTTCTAAGCCAAATATGATGTTTAGTGTATGTTTGTGTGCTCAATTTCAATCTAATCCAAGGGAATCACATCTTACAATTGTTAAACATATTTTTAGATAGATACCTAAAAGGTGTTACTAATCTTGGTATGTGTTATAAGAAATTTGATCAGTATAGGTTAAAAGGCTATAATGGTACTAATTTTGCTAGAGACAGAATAGAAAGAAAAAACATTAGTGGAGGTTGTCACTTCATTGGAGCTAATCTTGTATCTTGGTCAAGTAAGAGGCAAGGTATTATAGTACTTTCCATAGCAGAAGCAGAATATATCTCAATTGTACAATGTTACACACAACTTTTGTGGATCAAGCATCAACTAGAGGATTATGACATAATTGAGTAACATTCCTCTTCTTTGTGATAATACTACTGTAATTAATTTATCCAAGAATCCCATATTGCACTATCGTTCTAAACATATACAAATTAAACATAATTTTATTAGAGATTATGTTTAGAAAAAGACTTTAGACTTAAAATTTATCAGCATTGAAAATCAATTTGCTTACATATTTACAAAACCACTTCCTAAATATAAGTTTTCTCATATAAGGAATCTTCTTGACATGACATTCATTACGGAATGAAGTTTAAATTCCATTTGGTTTAGACGTCCATGGCATATGCATCTAAAACATATATGTCCAAACACGTGTGAGTCCAAAAGCATGTGAGTCCAAGCGCATGTGAGTCCAAAAACATGTGCGTCCAAAAATCATGTGAGCTGAAAGCTTGTGTGTTCATAACATAGAGTAGCTCTCTCTTTTACTCACTAAGTTAAGACGTTTTAACTATCTGTTAAATGCTTTTTACCATTGTAATTCCCCAATGGAATTTTTCCCCCATTAATGCTTCTTTTTACCATTACATTTAAAAGTATTTTCTAAATTCTTTTAATTCACTTCAACTCTTCATCTTTGCACTCTTCACATTCTTCACATCATTGCTTTCTCTATGAAACTCATGCCCTTTCTCTCAAAATCCTACCCTCAAACCTCAACAATGGCCCACTATGTTGACCCACGAAACCTCAACGTTCTATGTTCCTCCATGGAGGACAGAACTTTAAACCCTAAAGATATGATGGTCTACATTGAGTACCTTTTTGGCACCCCTACCATTGTGGAAATGGGGATTGATCTCACAACAAAATTAATCTCTTGTGGAATTTTAGGTTTCTTCAACTATAAACATGTGGTTCGTCCTATGTTGATACAGGAGTTCTAGATCAACTATAAATACAACAAAACCTCTTTCTTTGGGAAAGTTGTGTGGGTGGACATCAGAATCGACATTCTAGCTATTGTCACGACTACGTGGTATGAATGTGTCACAAAGATCTGCAAGAATGGATGGGAGAAAGACTATGGTGGGATGGTCGCCGTAGAAGATGCTTTGCTGCGAGCTAACACTCGAGGGCCCTATGCCCTAAACAAGATGCACAATAACGCACAATATATTAAATTTAAGAAATTTATTTTTATAATATTATTTTTCTAATTAATATAGTTATTAATATTTTTCCTATGAATTTTCCTGTGAAAATAAATCCGCATGAAATATTTTCTCGGAATTTTAAATTTGCATGAGATATTTCTTATTATTCCTAAGAAAATCAACAATAAATAAAAATATTTGTGGAATTTCTTGTTATTTTTTATTTTCAAAAAAAATAATCCTATGATTACCATAATTGTAGCAAAATTTCCATAAATTTTCTACAAATATTGTTTCACAAAACAATTCACAAGAACTTGTGAAATTTATTTCAAAAGGAAAATTGGGAATTTTTTGCAAATATTATTTTGTAGAAAATTCTGCAGAAAAATAACAAAATTTTAGTAGTGAATGAGGTTCCTTTGGTCACGAGGACCAAAAGGAAAGCACCTACTAAAGAGTCCCTTAGTGCTACAAAGTCCAAACCCATGGTCTTTACCACCATTCCCAAAGGTAAATGCTAAAAATCCATATCTTATCATCACCCCCCTACTCCAATTTCTTTTGTGCCTCCCCCATACACATCCCAGCTCTTGAACCTACACCAATTTTAGCCACCCCTTCTCACTCACTTCAAACTACTCCCAAAAAACCAAACACCTTTATGCTACATATTGACCCCTCTTCACCCTTACAAATCATCATCCACACACAAATGGACACTTCTAAACCTTATGAACCTACCCTTTGTTATCCTTACCAACTATCATCCAAACATCTTTGGACGACATCACCGTTCATACACTTATGAACCCATCTGACCTTACTTATAACCTAAAGAAAGAATGATATTTTCTCTTCCTTCAACAACCCAAACCCAAAACTTACCCCTGTAGACCAACCTTCCACCACCTAATTACACATATGAACTTGTTCCTCCTCTCTCCTACATTCACTTAGCCATTTACAAACCACCTCAACTCAATCCACTCCCCTTAGCCAAATAACAAATAAGCTTGGCTCACTCTACACCCATTTACCTCTTACCCATACTCAATGAAAAACGTTCACAAATCTTATCACTTATCTTTCCATAAAGGTAAGCCCTCCTAAAGTGCCCATAAAAAATGCTTCCAAAAATGACTTTAGGCTTTTCAGCATAGCAGACACTCCAATTCTTAAACATATCCCTACCTTTTACCTCAAATTTCTTAACCTCGACATCCCTCACCCTTGGCAAAAGTTCTTTCAAGCCTACCTACACTCCCCTTTAGTAGTAATTAGCCCCTAATCTCAACCTGGACCTCTTACCTCACCAATCACACAACCACCCTCTACCTCACCCCATGACCTTGAACCCTTAGTTTCCTAAGTCCTTACCCTATATATTTGACCAACTCCTCCACCCTAACCTGACCAGAAGGGCCTATATTGATCAACGCTTTGATCAATTAGAATCCAAACTACTAAACCTGTTTTTCCATATTATCCAATAGCAGCCCTTACCACCTCCCAACCCTTGATCTTTTTATGTTTTTATTCTTGTTTTCTATATTTTTTATATTTTTTGTATTTTCTTTTCTTGACTATGATGGTGTTTCTTCCCATCCTTTTTGTTGATGACAAAACAAAAGGAGAACTTGTAAATGAAAAAGATACTCTTTCATTAAATAGAGTTTGCATTCTTTTTTTTTTCATATGGTGTTCTGTTTATTTTGATTACTTTGATCTGTGTATATTAATGCTCTAATACATATGTTATAAACTTTGATAAAATATGATAAGTTATATACTTTAAACCTTTTTTATTTGATTTGTCTATAAAACCCTTGTACTCAAATACGCTTAAACTTTGTTTCACCTAATCATCCATTAGCTTAGGAGGAGCTAAAAATAGAATATAAGGTATACATCTTAGGGGGAGTCTAAAATAAATCATGCACTTATTCGTTATATCCTGAATTTATCTTTCTCTTTAAACATAATTTTTATCATCATAAAAAAGGGAAGATTGTTGGAATATAAGTCTATGCATCGAAAATGACGCAAGTGTTTTGATAACAACAAACAATATGAACAATGGATGATATAACAAGAGTCCTCTAGATTTTAGAAGAAACACAGGTTATTGGACTCAATGATTGGATTTTTTATTCGTAAGGGAAATGTACTCGGAGTATAAAATTATCCTTTGCATCCATAAAGAACTCGTCATCCAAAGATGTATTCATTATCCAAAGGACGTAGTCAATGCCCATAGAAGAGCTCGAGGACCCAAGACATATTCAACGTCCATAGTAGAGCTCAATGTTCATAGACGAGTTCACAACTCATAAGTGAACTCTTCATCCATAAAAGGACTTATCATCAAAGGAGAGATCACCCAAAACAGAACAACTACATTGTTCTATACCGGATGTATCTCTCATATAGTGTTAAGAGTTATTTGAATTACTTATCATATCATGTTATTTCTTTCTTTTAGATATAAAACTTGTAATCATGATCCAATATTCAAATATCTACCAAATACATTATTTTGAGAATGTGTTAGTTTCAAATTGATAAAGGGTTGCATCAAAGAATTTTTTATTACATCAAGTCTGACAAACTAAATTAGGAACCAATAGAAGTTTCCTCTTTTGTCAACAACAAACAACATGTTAAATTCATAGAAGAGCAATCTTTCACTAACACAACCTTATCTATCTTTAGAAGAAAAATAAAGGTGTCTCTACATAAGCATAGCAAAAATCAGAAATGTGACATTTAACGCTAACTCAACTACTGCACAAGCAATATTCAAATTTCTACATGTTATAAAAAGAGGATTGATCAAACTCGAAGATAATAAGAACAACATCATTAACAAATGAAGAAAGAAAAAGTGATAAACATAAGTATTCTTTTACGCTTTGGAGTCACTCTCAATGAAATAAGCATGTGTCGATTTACTGTGTCAATGGCTCAATGCCACTAAAAAAAAGGATGCAAGCATCAAATATGATTAGGCATAAACTGTTTTCAAGTGGCTTTCAAAAGATTGCTATGAAAACTAAAAATAATGACGAAATTTCTTTTTAAGCAAAGTGGTAAAAGAATTGAAAGAAAAAATCCTAAAAAAGAACTCTAATAACAAAAACTGCTAATCAACACATTTGGTTCAACCTTTGAACTAAATATTAAATGAAATTTAATTTTATCTTAACAACATTTGTAAGTATAATAACTAGAAAAAATTTGAAGTTTAGCGACCACCAAAATCAGTCGCTAAACTTAAAATTCGGTCACTATTTTGAGATTTCGACAACTAAATAGATTAGCGGCCAATAATATTTCGTCGCAAAAACCATAACGGCTAAACAATTTAGCGAAAAAATTGGATTTGATGGCTAAATCGGTTGCTATTTTGTTTTTTAAAAGAATTACATTTATAGGTGACTAACTTTTATTTTTAATTATTTATATAAAAAATCAATCGCTAGTTCGATCACTGATTTTTGAATTTTTAAAAAATTTAATCACTAATTCAGTGACTAATGTTTGAATTTTTTTAATGTTTGAATTTTTTAAAATTCGATTGCTAAAGCTATTGTTTTTTTTTTAAATTAGATCGAGTGGCGATTGGTTGGGCGGTGGTCGGAGGAGGGACGTAACCTATCAGAGGGAATGAGAGAGAAGAGAGAAGGGTGGGGAGGGGAGGGAAGAGAGAAAGGAGTAGAGGGAGAGGAGGAAGAAGAGGTGGTGGCGAGGAGGGGAGAAAGGAGGAGAAATGGGAGGAGAATAGAGAATAAAAGAGGGAGGAAAGGAGGGAAGGCGACAAATATAGTGGCGGTGACGGCGGAGGTGGCAGTTGTGGAGTGGAGGAAGGGAGGAGAGAAGGGAATGAGTGGAAGTTAAAGAGAGGAGGAGGAGGAGTGAGTGAAAGTTAAAGAGAAGGAGAGGATGAGTGTTTAAATAAATGAAAGTGGAAAAAGAAAAGAGGAAAAAGATTTTTGAATTTTTGAAAATTGGTCGCTATTTTTTTTTTTTAAAATTAAAAATCAGTTGCTAATATTTTGGGTTTTTAAATCAATAATAAACTAGTCACTATTTTCTTATTTTTTTATAAATAAAATTTGGTCACTAAATCGTTTGTTATTTCTTATTTTTAATTTTTATAAAAAAACATTTCGATCGCTAAATCAGTCCTTATTTAATTATTTTTAAATTTTGGGAAAAAAAACTCTGTAGCTAAATCAGTCACCGTTTTCCTAGTTTTATTTAAAAAAAAAAATTTGACGCTAAATCAGTCGCTATTTAATTATTTTTAAATTTTTTAAAAAATGAATTTGATTGCTAACCCGGTCGCTATGTTACTTAATTTGATGTTTTTAAAAAAATTAGTCACTAAAGTCGTCGCTATTTACTTATTTAAAAAAATAAATTCAATTATTAAATCAGTCGTTATTTATTTTATTTTATTTTTTAAAATAAATTAAGTCGTACAATAAATCGATTGCTATTTTTTTTTCTTTATAAAAAATATTTCGGTCGCTAAATCAGTCACTATTATGTAATGGTAATATGTTAAGTGTTAGCAATAGAAGTTGGTCGGTGGCTAAAAGATAAATATAGATTCATTTATCTTTTACGACCGAATTAGCGATAAATTATTTAGCAACAGGGATTTTTTATCACAAAATCGGTGGCTATTAACGACCGAATTATTTCAGTCACTAAATCATTTTTTTTAGTAGTGAATTTTGTTGTTATAAGAACATTCTTATGGGGTGAAGTGCTCACCAAAAAATATGAACATTCTTATCTTTTAAATTCTTAAATTTGTTTTGGAGATGCTTACCAACTTAATTTTCTTGTACTTATTTCTATATATTCTCTTTTTTCAATCGTCAATTTTTTTAAAAAAATTATTTTGTTTAAAACCCAACGATCTTGCTACTAATTAAAATTAGAAAACATTTAATTTTATAAAATAAATGTATTTTTTTTATAAGATTTAAAACATGCCAAGGAGACATGGTAAAGGAAGCACCAACAAGAGAAGGTGAGGGATAATAGGAAGAAACACGAGACAAAAAGCATTTGTGGAAATTAATTACCTATTACAATAGTATTTCTAATTCCTATTTGAAGTGTTTGAAAATTTAAACTAATTAAATAATATCTAGTATTTGAGTTGGGTTGATTCAATTTTTTTTTAATTTTTAGATATAAAATATATGAATCAAACTAAATCAATCTCTATCAAATTAGTTCGGGTGATTAGGTCATACAACAAATCCATCACAACAATAGATTAGAAATTAGACTCAATCAACAAATCAAATCTAGCAATAATTAAGTGTGAGATTGGGCAACAACATCTAAATCAAACAAGTTTACGTTATGTAAATACAAACTGAATCAAACCAATTATTCGAATTAAACCAAGAAAAGATGGTTGGGTTGACAAATTTGTGAGTTGTCCCATACCCATTTATACCTCTACAACTAAGTAGCTAAAATTGGACTTAAACATTCTCTTTATTTTTTTATTTATTTAAAAAAATTGTTAACCTAAAGATATATGTATACTAGAGATTTGTTTTTTTTTTTTACTGCAAGTTCAAGTTTTTTTTTATATAAGGCTACGAATTCTTAGGTAGAATTATTTGAGCAACACTCTAAATTTATGAGACTTTTCTTTACCAACAAGTTTATTGATTTGTTTAAAGAATAATACTTTTTCTAACATTATTGAGAAAAATCCAAGTTCCACATTGATTATAAATAAAATCTAAAAAGAGTTTATAAATGAGGAGCAATTCTCATTTCTTGAGCTAGTTTTTAAAATTGAGTTAGTCTCAAACTCACTTTCTAAGATAGTATTAGAACTTATTCTAGATCCCCTAAAGGGTCACTCATCATATTATTCATGCATCAATCCATCCTTACCTATTGAGCTAGTTTTAGGGTTAGGTTATGCTCAAAACCAAATTTCTAAGAATCATTTATTTATTTTTTCTATTTATGTTCTATGTAATCCAAAATGGTCTCACTATTTTAGGGAATCAGTTGGTCCCCTAAAGGGTCACTCACCATATAATTCACGCACCAATCCATCCTTACCTCTTGAGTTAGTTTTAGGGTTGAATTACGCTTAAAAACCAACTTTTAAAAAACATTTATTTATTTTTTATATTTATGCTCTATGTAATAAAAAATGGTCTCACTATTTTTAGGAATGAGTTGGCTTCCTAAAGGGTCACTCATCATACTATTCACACATCATTTCGTCCTTACCTCTTGAGTTAGTTTTAAGGTTGAGTTACTCTCAAAACCAACTTTCTAAGAAACATTTATTTTTTTTTTTCTATTTATGTTCTATGTAATCCAAAATGGTCTCACTATTTTAGGGAATGAGATGGTCCAGCTCTTCTACACATCACATTAGAGGTATACTAACAAGAAATTCAATAAATGAGTCAATCAAAATCTTTGACATAAAATAAATACATATCTTGAAGTGGTTATTTTAGAGTTTTTATAACCTTTTTTTCTTGGTCCTTACCAAGGACAATCCATTATACTTTACTAGGCCATGAATTATTCTAGAATAATTTATTAATTAAATTTAGATTCAACATTTTATTTAAGAGAATTCAACTCCTTACCATTTAAACTAGCAAACATTGATTAAACTAAATGTCATTTTTAACATAAATGTGACAAATTATTTTTTAATGGGTAATCAAGAAAATACTCTTGATAAATTTTACTAAATGAAATAATTATTTACATGATACTTTAATAAATTTTATTAATTGATGTAATTCCATAAAAGATCCATCTCTCAACATCACTAAGAACCAAAGTAGGGTTCTAGAAATTTGTGTAAAATTTTAGAACAAGAAGAAAAGAACAAATGGCTAAGGGAAGAAGATGAGTCCACCACAAGATGATGGATCTTGATAAGAAATAGGAGAATTCGCCACAAGACTCTAAGGATTTTTTTTGAGAATTAAAATTTCTTCACTAAGAACTAGAGAAAAATTTGTTTCACTCGTCAAGTGTTCAAAATAAATTTTATCATCAAAAGTTATTATTACAAGTGATTGAGGTATTTATATGGACACTCTAATCCTACTTAATACTAATATAATTCAAGCTAATTAAAAAGCAAATCAATCCAGAAGAATTCAAAATAAGAGTACTTGGAAAGTTTCTTAGGATGAGACTTCCTAAGGAAGCTTTGACCCAAGCTTTCATTGCAAGCTTCCTCTTGGCACCTTTGCTATTGGCCAAAAAGACTAGGCTTCCCAGGACCAAGACTAAGTAAAATAGTATTACACAAAGGGGCAAATAAAAGCCCATAAATCCTATGTATCTTCAAGTCCAAGGAGACTACTAATGACCCACATGGCCCTCAAAATATGTATACAAAAGTGGTGTATTACTTGGTTCATTCTTCTCCTTAAGGTTTATAGTGTTTCTGTTTCTTCTTGAAGTCTCTTCATTCTTCCCCTTGTCACAAATCCTTGCAAGTTCATACTTCCGCCCTTAGATTTCTTGTCTTTCTTTTGCGGTCTCACATAATTAATTTAACCATTAAATTATGTAATATTATTTTAATAATTATATACATCAAATTTCAAATAATTTAAACATTCATATATAATGTGATAATATAATTTATTTATATTTTAAATAACACATTATATGCCATATGATATTGTTTAATAATATATTAATTAATAATTCAATATATATAACTTTATAATTATATAAAAATACAAAAAAAACATTTTTCTATCAATTAGACACTACGTTGGAGCTAACAACACAATGAAGTGACGCTAAGAAAAACCAAGAAAAAAAAAGTAATAAGCTACACCCCTTAATGAGTTTCATCTTGTATCTTTAGAATAAGATAAAAGTATAAATATTATTTGAGTCTATAAATTTTCTACTTATGGTCAAAAAGTCAAAAACATCATATGTCCACCCTAAAATATATTTAAAACAAAAAATAAAATATTAAAAAAGACAAGACCAAGCACAACCTTTCTATATCCCCGTTGTGTTCATTCTTTGAAATGATTTTGGTAGGTTTCAATATTTTCAACATTAGATATTATATTTTCATTATTCTCTTAACTGCCCCTTAATTTTGTCAATGTAAGAATTTATATGAATCTAATTCTAAAAAACATTATTAGAAAAATGGGTAATGACTATATTAACACAAACTTCAAAACAAGGATTTGCATATATATATCTTATATTTATTTTTATTTCATGAAATATTTATCCCACAAGTGCATAGATACAAACAACTTGTGAGGGGAAAATTAGGTATATAATATGTCATAAAATTCAATATTCATATATTATTGAATTGCGAGTACATAAGTTGATACTCGCAACCCTAATTAAATTTTTTATTATATTTTGAATTATATCATATTCAAAAACCATTGCAAAGACCACCAATGCATTTACTTTTAGGTTAACATGAATTTGGCTTAAGGAGAAGGAGAAGGATGGGGTGGTATACAATCATAAAAACAGTAACAAAGGAATTCATCATCACAATATCCTGTCCCATTAATGTGGTTGTGTTTGCACATATCTTGACAATGTTTCATGGAAAAACATTCACCCAGATCTTGTAAACATGTATCTCCTTGCACTTCTATTTGATCTATGCTCCAAAATATGAACATACACAAAAAAAATTAAGGAAATTATTACTTTCAATTCATTTAATTTGTAGTTTAAATAGCATCACAATGTTAAATAAGAGACTTAATTAATGACCTGTGACAACTAGAACCAAGATGATGAAAAAAGAGTAGCTTGAAACTCGCTTCACCATTTTGATAGAAATACTATGTCTTATTTCCTTAGTGCATTTTGAAATGATACTTATAGTTGTGTAAGAAGTTTCATACATATGGTGTAGACGTTACCAACATTTATGGTGCACTTAATAAAAATTAAATGCAATTGAGATATGTAGTTTGTTACGAATATTTTAGTTAAATGTATTATATTATGTTTGTTTGATTTATTTTTTTAATTTTCATATTCTATAAAATTTAGAAATTAACTGTATCTTCTATTATTGAACCATGACATAACGTAAAAGTTATTTCAACAGAATGAAATATTTTGTAAAAAGAAATAAATGGAATGCAATAACAATTATTTGTTATTGGTTATATATTTTAATTTTTCATCTATAATGTATGAATTTAAAAATGTAAAGGAAAGAATTATTCATAAATATATAAAGCAAAGAATATACCATTAGGTCTAACTAAATTGGTCAAGTAGGATATGTCAATGTTGTAAACTTTCTGTTATTGTATTTGGTTCTTATGAATAAAAAAAAGCAAAGAATATTCATGAATAAAAAATTCTTGTTGACCAATAAGGTCGGATCAGTTAGTAAGGATTGAGCTAATATCTTAAAAAGATGTGAGTCTGAGTCTTGCTACACCTTGTTGGTAGGTAATCTAATTTATAAGTACTTTCGTAAGTACTCATTAAGCTTTGAGACAAGTTTTATCCCTAATGACCCCTCAAAATCAACTAACCTAAAATTTTATGTATAAAAAAAATCTTGTTGAATCAAAATCACTTATTACTCATGTGTAGAAATAAAATAGGTTAAAGCTACTCAAGATAGGTGTAAATTGAGTACTCAAAATTTTTTTCAAAATAATTTTTCTCTTCGAAAAAGTTTGGTTCACAAAAGAGTTTTTTCAATTGATTGTTATGAAATTCCCTTTAAGTTGATTGGTTGGACATACAATGCAAATCTAACATCAAATACAAGTTATAGGGCAAACTTGAATGTGGTGACATTATAATATGTAAAATAATGTCTCTCAATGATATAATGACATGAAGTCAAGGCCAATAACAAATAAACTACAGTAGTAGAATAAAATCCAATATAAAGTCCAAAATTCAATTACCCAAATTAACAAACACAATGTTCAATCAAATCAATTAGCCAAGTAATTTAATCAACAAAATTAAATTAAACCAAGAATTAATCCAATTGAATAATTAATAGTGTATAAAACAAAAATTAAAGAGATTAAGATGTAGAAGATTGCAAATGCGGTTTATTTTTGTTCATTCTTAACTACTAGAGAGTTACATCTAGTTTCCAATCAACCCGATTGAGATTTTTCAATAAAAAACAATTGTACAACCAAGGTATCTCACTTTGTTGCCTTGGGATAACTCACCCCAAAACTAACACAAACCCTAAAGATAGCCTTATTTTAAGGTGCTTGAACTTTTCTTCAAGTCTTCCAATATATCCACGACTAGAATCAATAACTCATACAACCTAGTGTATAACCTAGAAGCAACTATTTAAGAAATCAAGGAGAGTATTCAAATAAATAGTAAAATTTTATAAAATAAATAGTAAAATTTTGAAATAAGCCTTTAACAAAGAGTATTTAAATGCTATGGGTGGTGTTCGAATACTTTTCACTTAAAGTATTTGAATACCTCTACCAAGTTTTTAAAAAATGATTACTTAGAAAATTATTTGATGGAGTATTCAAATATTTTTTAAGTATTTGATGAAAGTATTTGAATACTTTTATATATTTGAATACTTATCTTAAAAAGTCAAAAATCAATTCTCTGAAGTATTCCAATGCTTCACCAATAATCTTGATACTTTTTCAAGAAGTCCAAAATCAAGTTTAAAAATATTTTCAAATCAAAGCTAGAGGAAACTTAATGTCAAATGTCATCAAAGATTAAATGAAAATTCATAATTATCCAAAGAAATAAAACTTAGAGGCACTCAAAGTTTATCAAAAGATATAAACAAATAACAATCTAAAAGAAATACACTGAAAGTGAGAATATGAAGGTGGAGTCATCAAAACTAACATAATCAAATAACACATGTTAAAACTTGAGAGACTGCATCATCAAACATGTCAACATCATGTACATCCTATTGTATCATCTAAAGTCTCATAGTTTACTTCATTTGTTGAATCCTTCTTGCACTTTTCAAATATTCGTAGACTAACACATTATGTAACCAACCTTAATATAAACTATGTTGTGAAGGAACCAAAGAACATTCTAGAAGCTAGATAGATATATTTTGGTACTTACAAGAGAGATTGAGTTAACATAAAATCATTTGAATACTTTATCTACTATACTCCTTGATTTGTTAAATGGTGGCTACCAAATTTGCTTGTGTCTATAAACTTTTGGGGGAGGGATTATGAGGCAATCAAGATTATTTGTTTTATTGATGTCAAAAGAGGGAGAGCAATAAGAGTGTGAGAAGAAGAAAAAAAGAGAAAAAGAAGTTATGAAAATAAAGACAATAATAAAAGAGAAAAATCATTTGCTTTGAAATTTTATTTTACATTGTCTTATTCTAAACAATTATACCTCATCTTATTCTAAATAATTACATCATCTTGACATAAATAGTATACAAGTTTTCATTTATTCTACAAGTTTACCAATTATCAATTTAATAAAACAATATATGAAAAACATTTTACAAACACGAATTTATCTCTTTTAAAACACAAAAATGCAATAAGACTATAAAACATAAAGATGTTTATAAGGCAGTCTTAAAACACAATATCATCATAATTAAAGGAAGTGATAAAAACAAAAGATTTTTTATATTGACTCCTCTTAAACCAAGACTATGTTTAATTCTTTGCACTAACAACAACATTATTACAAGTGTTTTTTAACTTAACATCTTCAAGCTCAACCACAAGTATTCTTTAACTTATTTCTCCAAGCAAACAACTAAGTATTCTTTGAACATAAAACTTTTTTCATACTTAAGCATTTTTCACTTAGAAAATATAAGGATAAGATTTACTAACTACTTCGTCTTATTAAGATGAATATACAAAATATAGAGCTCGTTCTTTTGTTAGAGATTTTATACTTCAAAAATATTTCAATTTACAAAAGATTGTTCAAGAAATTTATTCTTTGTATGTTGGTTGATCTTTAAATATCTGGTATTTGTAGACAATCTTCTAATGTTTTTTATAAGATCGTTATGTCCTTTTCCACCAAAGGAAATGTGAATTAAATGTATTTTACCAACATGACACTCTAATAAAATAAAATATTTGTTTATCTTTTTTCTTGTACTATGCAACAAAGAACATACTTCTTTTTTTTATAGAAAGGCACATTATTTTATTGTCCAGTTAGGCACACCTTTTGATGAAGTAAGGGAGCTTGTATGTAACACCTCAAATTTTCATTATGTATTATATAGTATTTTAATTATTTATTTAAATATGTGCATGTTTTAAAAGGTTATTTATTCACTTATTAGCAAAGATATATTGGGAAAAATAAATATTGGACTAAGAATGAAGTTTTATAAGTAAAAATAACAAAAAGGGTCTTTAAAGCCCAAGTCGTGAGTGGACCGTGCACAGCCACACGCACAATAGTGAGCACACCCGTACAGGTTATGGGAAGTGAGCACGCTCGTGCACACTTGTGGCCCAAAAGTGAACACCGAAGCCCACTTCGTCGCTTTATAAAGGAGCGGCTTATTAAACCTATCGTAAAGAGTCAAAAGTGAGAAAACCCAAAGATGAGACTTGGGGATCAAGGGAACGACCTTGAGGAGCATGTTAGGAGATGACATTCCAAGTAAGAAGGAGTGAGAAATTTCGCTCAGAAATATAGGTATAATTGTGACTAGAAGGAAGTCATCTATGACCCCAAAGTTGTGTGTTTTGGGTTACCTGATGAAGAGATTGAACTCCCTGGATCAAGATCCTTCTTTTTTATGAAGATTATTGGTAATCATATAATTGATTTTATAAATTGTATGTTCTTGGTGTTCTTTAAAGGGGCTAAGCTCCCTTATTAGGTTTCTTGTTTACATTTTCTTATTTGTGGACTTGATTATGTGCAATTGGTTGTGTGTATGCAAAACATAGAAAAATCATATGTATCCCTTTTAAATTCAAAATTATGGGAAACAAATCCAGGAAATTCGATGGCAAGCTGTCGAGTAGGGTCATACTCAAGTAAAACAAACTGTGAAGGTTGTACTATACGAAATATACCATTGTTGTTATTGTTGAAATTACATTAAGAATAATGCGATATAAGATAAAAATGAGTAATGAGTAATAAGGATAAATGTGAAGGGTGACTTATTCTGTGAGAGACAAAAATTGGTCCAAGGTACATTTATTTGGTGAGTAATCTAGCTTGTGAGAGGCCATAATGGTTCTAGCCCAATATTGAAAAGTAAAAACAACAATTTAATTGAACTACATTCATGCATCATTTAATGAAACAAGTGTGGAAGAAAGTAGAGGCAAACCTGAGTGGTAACAGACATCCTAAGGACTACTCGGTACGAAAGATTCCAATGGTTGTGACTAATCCCATGAACCAAATCAAACAATGCAAGCCGAGTAGTACCTAACAAACTACCAAAGAGATATCATGCTAGAATGGTATGACTAATCGCAAAGACAGATATTAGAGTTGCCTCATGTGGCATACAAAGTAGTACTAGGAGTACATTGTTAGCATTCATGTATATACTTGTTTGTTGTTCACTAATTGTGACTTGTTGTATGCTGATGGTGTGTATATGTGTTATCTCTATGTTGTGCCCATACCGTGAGCCTAAGTGAGATACATTTCTCACTCCCTTTTTGTTATGTCTTATTTATGTTTAAGTTGAATAATGTCATTTTACAAGTAACATTAAGGAGTAAGATGAAGATTGGGCTTCCAATTTGATGATCCCTTCCAAGTGATAAAGAGAGTTGGACCAATGAAATACCAAATTGCTGCCGAAGGGCTACCAAATCCACCCCATATTCCATGTCGGTAAACTACATGAGGTTGTTCCTTCTCATTACCAACCACAACCTCTCCCAACTATGTTAACTGCAAATTGGGAGCTCCAACCACTGCTAGAGAATATCCATGCTCATTACAACAAGGACGATCAAACTAATGTTTTGGCAAATGGTTTAACCTATTGAACTGTGAAAATTCATGGAAGTCATTTCACACTCTACACATCACCCCACTCTTCCTTTAAGGAAGAGGTAAAAGTTTTAGTGAAGAGTATTAATGAGCCCACTCTTCCTTTAAGGACAAAGTAAAAGTTTTAGTGAAGAGTATTAATGAGCGCCCAATAGTTAGGAGAGTGTATGTCCTCAATACAAGAAAAGTTAAAAGTCTCAATTGAGAATTGTAGAAGAGAGGTGCTCCCAAATCACCTTGTATTCATCTTCAAATCATCTTGTTGAGACATTGTCCCTGTTTTCTTGTTCAATTCTCCCCGTTCTGTTATCCGAGAACCCAATTGAGTCCATCCCCTCCAACTAATTCCAACTTCGTTGATTAATGAACATTATACTAAACTTCTCAATAAAATTTACTAAGATAAATTTAAAAATAATAAAAAAATATAAACTACTTGTGTATAGACCCAGTATTTATCAAAATTATAAGATCAAATCCAATTATATATCATATTAACTCTATTCTAGGGATGATGCTCCTTTAAGACCAGTAAAAACCATATAAAGTTGAAAATTTGTTGAAAATTTACCAAAACATTTTTCTAAAAAAAAAAATACATTTCTAATGTAAAGGCAGATTACGGCCAGTAGCAGAACCTGAGAAACAAGTACGGCAATGGAACTTGAATAAGCTAAATGACAGCTGAATGCAAGTTCAGTATATATACTAGTTAGCAGACAAATAATGTAACTGTTGAAAAAGGCTACTCTCCACACACAGCGCACACTCAAACTTGAAAAATAATCACTATTTGCTAGAGTTGACCAAAGCCATTGAAATATAATCCACTCCAAAAATTATGACAATTATTATATTCATTCCATGAAGTTTCAACATTTGACTCGATTTTCAGCAAAATGGTTTTTGTTCTATAGCACTGCACATTGTATTTAAGAAGAAAAAAGAAAGAAAACCTATCCTCATTACAGGTGTTGCTTGACCACTCAGGTGTGGAAACTAAAATCTCTCAGCCGTCTTCACAACAGCTTGAGCTTCAACATGCTTTTTAACAAGATATGGACCCATTGCAACAGCTTCCTGCAACTGCATGCAAGATTACTAAATTGTCACTTCAATAAAAATACAAGCAAATAAGTATATACTGTTGTTTGTATATCCGCATACGGGTGCACAGACACTGACCATACAGAAGCCTCGGAAGGATACACCAACACACATCCACAATATAGTGAAAAGGTTTGGTATCTAACCTTTGCAGCTATTCCTGCAAAAGCAGCATTAGCAGGAACCCCACTAGTGCGTGTCAGTGATTTGAGTATCGCCTTGCAGCAGTTATATCTGGCTTCCATACCTGAAATGCTCCAATTCGTGTTAAAATAATCTGTCAAGAAAATACAGTTGGGGCAAAGTAATAGGAAAATATATGGTATGACTATCATGGTAGTAGAATCGGGAGGCCTATTTTCCGAATCACGAATCGTATCGTAAATCAAGTTACATGATCAATAATAAAACATAACATATAGACATTCATAAGTACATATTCATTATCAATAACTAAAAAACATAACTCTAAAAACATTTTAACAAAAAGAAACATGAAAAATAAATACATACATTAATAAATATTAAGCTTATATCATTTTAAAAATTTTTCACTAGGAATTGATGAAAAAAATATCAAAATAGACAAAATAATGAATTGTTGAATCATGTAATTTGTATCAATGATACAAAATAAAATAGATTCATTCATGTATTGTAAGATACAAAGTTATTTAAGGTTCATCTTATATTACGAATAGCCAAATTGTATCAAATCGTAAGATACGAATCGATAGGTAACCAAATTATATCAAATCGTAAGATACGAATCGTGAATCGTAAGATTTTGATAACTATGATGACTATAGTAACAGTTATCTAAATCATAATACATACCTAGTTTTGTGGTTTCGGTACTTGGGTCAGTCACTTTGTTAATAATCTCTTGTTTTGAGCATATCTCCATCAAGCACCATGCTCGCGCAACCAATCCACTTATCATTCTATAGCCCTGAAAATATGTTAAACGGGATGTCACATAAGAGTTGTTTTAGTAAATTTTTCATGGACAAATATATTCATAGAGGGCGTATCAATTGAAAACTGTTGGTTACAGTAAGAATAAGAATAATAAATATAAATCATTAGATATATTTGAATGGTAAAAGTGAGAAGATAAATGTAAATAACATTTTTAAGTGGTCATGTAACCATTAACTAAAGCTAGTATAAACAAATTCACTTCCAAGATTATTATTTGGATTAAAAGACCTATATGCTACATGGTTGAGTTTTGGATTCATAGTGACCTGCATTTCCATCTATAGTACATGCACTGAGGAAAGACATATAACTACCATATAATATTGCTGTGGCAGCTTAGATGAAATTATTCAAACAATATAGTGCAACAAACTAATAACATGAAAGTTCATATTAATGTCTCACCGCTAGACGTTTTTCTGAATCCTGCTGCAAAACTGACATAAAAAGACCCTGCAAATTGCATGAACGTGGTGAGATTGTAGTATTTCAATGTTAAAAAGCTACATGCAAGACAACTCAAAGAACATTGTAGCCTTGAGGATCTTTGGTTCTAAGAGGATTTTTTATAAGGTACAGGGTATACGAACTTACAGCCTAACAGTCATTTGTTAGGCAAGTTTCTGTTAACATTTTTTGTCATGTGTATGTATCAAGATGGACTTTTCTCTATGTTGCTAATATTTATCTTAAATCACTTTCTGCATAGTGGTACATAATGATGTGTTCTAAATTATAATATTTATAGATCAAAGGAAAGAAAGAAACAAAAACAAAAGTAGGCATTCTTCAGTGAAAAAAATAATAATACAAAAATACACAAGCATATATAGTACTGATCAGTGTGATCTTTTTTCTTAACATTCAAATCGCAGGTAGACATGATTAAGTTAGGACTTAGGACAAAGCTACAGCTTAGATAAAGTTCAATATATACGCCTATTATAAATAGAACTTAAAAATAATTAACCAATAAAAAGCACTTGAAACTAAAAAGAATGAAAAAGGCAACCGATGGAGTCAGCTTTGACTTTGAGCTTCTGGAAGCTGTTTCATAAATCAAGCGTAGTAGGTTTTGTTCTGCTTCAGCATCAAGTATGATGTTATTCTCCGCTCTGGTTTCTCCCGAGATGTTTCCTAGAGCATGCAATGCTGCCTGTGATTGCCATTTAAGAAACCATGTAAAGTTAGAACATAGAAGATAAGTCATTAGCATATAACATCTTCCAAGTAAAATGGAATTCCATCTTTTTCCAAGTAAAATTAGATTACTGGATTTATTACATCCTTGGAAATTAAATATGTCTTCAAGTTATACTCGGATTGAATGGTATGTCCTACACACACTGTTAACAAAAACAGAGACTAGTTGAATGCTACATCAGATTGATGTCAGGGAGGCAAACATGTCTGAATCAGCTGGGAATGTCATGGGTTCTTCTTAAATAGATGCTATAAACTTAGGGACAACACTTCTAAGATTCAGAACATTACTACCAAAACACTGCTTTTAGCAAATTGCATCAATGCACCATAAATGCAGTTTCAGCTATTTTCAACCTTGAGGGAAATATGCTCCTTAAAATCGCCTAAGTGAGCAATTGAACACAACATAAAATAGGACTCCAAGAGTATCAAATTAGATTAGTTTAGGATACCTTAAAACACTTTGAAAAGAAAAGAAGAACAAGTATCTAGTTCACTAACCAATTGTCTACCATCCCCTTGTCCATCAAAAGCAGCATCTATAACATGTCTAGCAGCAGGTGATGAACCCGAGAGTAGTAGTTTAGCTCCTTGGATAGCTATGATCACAAAAACCATAAATTAAAATTTATAGTATTTAAAAAAGAAGAGATTCTCAATAAAACAATTATCAATAATGAAATATACACCGATAATTAAGTTGTAAGGTCACACATCAATCATGGAATTGCAGAACTATAAGTGCTGGTTGCAGTGAAATATGTAGTGTTGCAAATTACTATGGTTGAAGATTGTCTTGGATGATTTAACTATTTAAGGGTAAAATCAATTGTTCCCTTGATATTGTTTTCATAACAATAAATCTGTCATTAGTAATGCCCACAATCCTTTTCAACATGACAAAATCAAGCATAATGTGATTGATCATCATTTTTGCAAAGTTATATAGTGGTACTTCATTTGTTCCGTAGTTTCAATTAGCAAATGTGTTAACTAAAGGACTGCCCATTGAAAAGCTTTAGAACCTCATTTGCAAGATGGTAATGTGATATGATATCCTTCACTAGGTTGAGGGGGAGTGTTGTGAGGTCCCACTTTGATAACGTAAGTGCAAAAATGCTAGTAACTTAGTACAATAAAAATCTAGAAAGGATGGGAGGTAATAAAATTTCAAGGTAGACCACACAAATAGTAGTTAATTGCGCATGATAGCATCGCTATAGCAGCATTGTGTCATGTTGCACCCCCTCTTGCTCCTGTGTTACTTGTCGTGGAATATTTTCTGGCAAATTGCGGCCATCTCATTCAATTCTCACATGGTCAAAAAACAATTTTGGCCCCATGATCAGCATCATTTTGAGCTATCTAGGGACAATCTTGAGATTTCAGCCCCCTTTTCGTTTCATTTACCAGAACCAAAACTTCCCCTTTCCACTCCATTTGCGCATCCCCGTATTGAAAAAAACCCAAATTTCACATTGGTTAGAAATAGCTTGAATAAAGTATATAAGTGAGAGACAACCATCACTATACAGGATCGGACCATGGCCTTCTCTTAACAAGGACCCAGATTTCTGCCACAACTTTTCCAGTGTCACACTGCATTTTCCAGCCATTTCCCAGTGGTACAGTTTCCTGTACAGCAGTGGCTACGTAGGAACAAGCACCAGCCTTCTCTCCAATGAAAACTCACTGGCGACATTTCCAGCATCCCACAGCACACAGCAGTTTCTGGCAATAGCAAAGCCCACAACTTATGGAACTCTGGTACACAGTACCGAGGTCTCTGTTCACGTCCCTTGGGCTTTGTTCTTCTGTTTACATCAAACAGGAGTCTATGTTCTGTTTACAATTTCATTTTTTTTCAGTATGTATGTTTTGTTTTCTCTTCTTTCTTTCATCTATGTTCTGTTTCGTTTTCAGATAGGTAACTTTATGTTGCCCTTTCTTGCTATACTTTTTTTCCTTTTATATTACTTGACTCTTGTTATTAACTTCTATATTTGACTTAAAATTATGAATTTTAATTATTAACTATGAATGTTCTTTAATTTTGAGTAATTGTTTTATATTTGAGCATTTATATATATGTAATATAAATTATTTAATTTATATTTAATTATTTATAAAATTCATAATAGCGGTCATCTTGCTATCCTACTATAGCGCTTTTGGGGTCTGTCACTGTGTTTTTATCCATGATTGATAACTATGACCACAGGACCAATGGACCAATATAATTTAATCAACTAAAATTCAGATTTCCTACAAGATCCAAAAAAATCTGTTACAAATCAGGCAATGATAATATGACATACTTACATAATCCCATATGACCCAATGATTCAAGTGCAGTTTCAAATTCATCTCTATCTAAAGGTTCCAACGACTGAAGTCTACCATCAATAGATGAAATAACAGCTTTAACACCTGAATTCATCAATTTAATAGCACAAGAAATATACATTAGTTAACAATTTCTATCTCTTTCAGAACAATTATTAAATGGTGCAACTAAATTTTGGAAGCACATGGACACTTTAAAAATGAAGAGGAACAACCCCTTCAAGGAAACACCCTTTGCAACAAGGACATAATCAGGTTGCATCCTATCAGTAGTTCCTAGTTCTTTGATAATAAGTATTACATCATATCATGTGATGTAGATGGTCAATTGACAAATGAAATCAGCACAAGCCAGCAAGAGACCCATTATATTTGCAACAAAACCTTGTTTCAATTAGATGTGCAGATTAGATGGATTAGAGTATTTGAATTGTTAGACTGAAGATGTGATGATGAAAAAATTTCAATATATTCTGACAAATATTAATAGAAAGAGAAAGGGATAGATAGAAGTGCAACACTTTACAAGGTTCATCTGTGAAGGAGTACATAATGTCCCTGGACAGCAGCCTTCCACTTATAATCATTGCTCTTGATCTTAAAATCGATTCCACAGAATTGTTGCTAGCCTCAAGAAAAGGGATGTACTCATATCAGGAAATCAATTTTCAGAACATCCATTAGATGAATAAATATTCTTGAGCAGATAATAAATGATTACCTAATTATTGATGAAAGCAATTGAAGGAGGCTAGTCTTTGACAAAAATTCTGTACCATGTTCGATCTCTGCTAACTGCATCCATTTCACACAAAGTGAGAATGTATATACCTGCACATAATGTGAACTGGAGAAGTGCAAAACAATTGATAGTTGCTAATGCAGAGTTCCCAAATTTGGCATCTGTTACATGTGATGGGATTATTCTAGTGAGTTTGGTTTATCCAAGGAATCATTGTAAAATTCAGTTTACGTGGGGTTGGAGGAGGGTGTTATCTTAAAAGACCCATGAGTAAAAATGTTCCAGAACAAACACTTGAGTCTCCAATTCAGTAGGGGAGGGGTATGGATTATGCCCCAATTTCTATGCTCACCAAACACATTCTTTTCTCTCCCAAAATAAATAATCAAACAAATAGGTTAACCAGGAAAATCCCTTTTAACAGGTAATGAACACTAGGATGATGTTTATTAACATGATTGCTAGGCTTAGTCCCCTTAGTTCCATATATTCACTTTTCTGTTACTGCTACTAAAAAAAAAAAAAGCAAAGTGGTGGTTCTTGTGGATATAAAGTTTATATTTGAAGTAACTAAACATAGTGAATATGTGCAACAGTGCAAGTTAAAGGAATATTATGCACGTTTAATGTGAAGAATAAAAATGAGGGGAGAGAGAGAAGTAACCTCATATAGAAGCTCCAAAACACTTAAAGTTACAAGGGTATCATCTGTATTTCTGATTTCTGCTTCCAACAATTTAAGTAGATTTAAACTGTAAATGATAGATGCTGCTGACTTCGATACAGAAAAAAGCCTCACCACTAAAGCCAATACGCGAACTCGACCCTAAATCAGAAAAGTAAAAAAGTTATACAATAGCAAATTAAGTCCATTATGCACAGGTGTGAAATTAAATTATCTCACAAAACCAGATATTTATTTTGATATGGGAATTGTGAACTAGTTCATGCAACCTCCACATACAAGTCATTGGGATTGGGATGCTATTGTTTGATGCAATGGATCAAAGTTTATCATGAGAAGAATGAAAATAAAGCATACACTCATAATAAGATATTCTACAATGCAAATTAGGCAAGACCTCCAATTAATAGACGATCTACCACAGAACACTGTATCTTGGAGATAATTTTGTATCATAGAAAAATAAGGAGAATGTCACAGTAAATCAAGTGTGGAAGACCGTAGACGAATATAGAGCTATGGCCATATCTACTTTTGAACTCATTAGGATAAACAATTACTTCAAGAATGAAAATTTGGAAACAATCAAACAAATAAAGTTATATTATGATTACCAAGAAACTATGCACATACCCTCAAATCTACTCTTTCAAACAGAACTAAGCATATCGAAATAGATTGTAATTTTTTATGAGAAAAAGCTCTTCCCAAGAAATCTTGACAAGGTCCTTAGGAGTCATGAAACAATATCTTTGTTTAGCAAGCTTGATGCATAGGTTTTATAAACTCCAACTTGGGGGTGGGGGTGGGAGTGTTGGAATGATAACAGTAGTTATTATAGCTTTGTAAACAATAGGAACTTACAAAGTATTGGGAGCATTAGGATCTTAGAAAAAAAATCAAATTCTTCATTATTCTAGTAAATACAAATTGTATTTATTTTCCATGTTTATAATATCAGTATGCTGAGTGCAAAACACTCAAGTAATTCACGTAAATGTCTCTTGAAGTTTATTCTCAAATTCAATAAAGCAAGAGGACATATATCATTGCTTTCTATGGATGCAAAAGAAGAGGTCTGCTCATTTGCTAGACCTTTCCCGTGCATTCAAGGTAAAGCCCTCAACATAGTTTAGATGTTAATATACTCAAAGATAAATACAAATCCATGCATTAGCAGATTGGTTACCATACCAGTGAGGAACATTGTGATGCTATAACCCCGAGGTCTGTATCACCTCCTTTGGCAGATGGAAAGATAATTTCCTACAATAGTATAGCATGTCAGCCAGCATTCATGAATGAGACAGTTTTAACTAATCTCCTACCTTTCTATTAGACAGAAGATTAATTCAAAGGGATGGGATGGTAAACGGTGAGCCTTGCCTAAACAACATGCAGAACAGAAATCCAGAACATCTTTATTAAAAAGCTGGAAAACAAGTTTCTGTATATAACTGTTGGGATGTCCTAGACAAGAGTGCCATGTAGAGTAAGAAATAGTAGAAGCAATGTTTACAACAGAATTGTTTTTACATGAGGGAGGAGAAAAAACAAAAGATTCAGCTCTAGGACTTGGATTAGCAGTGCTTTGTAGCATTGCAGGAAAATGATATAGCCCATCTGGACCAACTGCACCATTGAGAAGTATCTCATTGGTGACCTGTGATTTGACCAAACAAAACTTAGGATGAAATTCGAAAATAACAGCATTATCGTTAGCAAACTGACTGACACTAATTAAGTATTTGGTGATGGAAGGGACATGTAATAGATTATTTAGAGTTAGAGAAATTTGAGGTTTAAGAGGGGAGAGGAAAGTGGTGGAACCTGTGGAGGAAATGGGAAGGCCTTGATGATTGCCAACAACAATTTGATCATGTCCTTCAAAGGGAGTGAGGTTATGTATATTTTGAGCATGAGGGGTGACATGGTGAGAGGCTCCTGAGTCTAGATACCAGGCAGTGTTGAGGCATGTGTTAGTTCCAAGAAACAAGGTGTGAGACTGGTCAATGGAGGGAGTTACCATAGGTGGGCGAAAAGATGATATTGATGGCCGAGATGGATATTGGTGTGTGGTGGAGGTATGCCAAGGAGAGGGTAACCAATGTGGCTGGTTTGGCTGCGCATACAAACCAAAGGGAGTGTAAGGGAAGCCTGGCATAAATTGTGGAGGAACGAAGTCAGTTTCAAATCGGTGGTAATAGAGGTAAGCATCATGACCATACTTGAGACAAAGTTGGCACTGTACTGAGTTCCAACCACAGCCACCACAGCCACCACAGCCAAAGTATCCACAACCATAACAACCACGTCCACGATGCCCGGCAAATTTTTCAGAATGGTTATACTGTGTATTAAGGAGCAGGAGCAGAATGGTTTGACACAAACGATTGAAGCCAAGAAAGCAACAATTGATCCTGTTGCTCCAAGGCAAGGTATTTGTCTGAAACCCTATCAAAGTCACAATCTTCAACAGTATGAAATTTCATCGGAATAATAGGATTAACAAGGTACTTGTGAAGGCAATGGGCTTTGATTATCAGTTCTACCTGTTGACACCATATTAGGTAGTTCTTATTATCGAGCTTTTGAGAGACAACATGAGAGAAAGTAAGTGGCGCATGTGTTGCAGAAGCCATTGTTGACAAAGAAGCTTTTTTTCACAAGACAATGGCGAAAAGAGCAATCACCAGAGGAATTGCGTCTTCACAATTTGATTGTTGATGAAGAATCCGGATACAAGAACTTCCAACAAGTTATCGCAAGGTAGCGATTAGCAGCAACAAAGGGAAGTCACAGTTGTGTGAACAAAGAATCACAATGCAAGAACTTCAACAAGCTATCACATGATAGAAATTGGCAGCAGTGAAAGGAAATTGTAGTTGTGACATGAGCAGTGAAAGCGGAAAAAAAATTGACCAGGGTCGAACCTAGCTCTTAATACCATAAAAGATATTTCAGAGACAAGCCAATGAAAAGTAGAAATTGTATTTATGAAAAGGTGAAGTACAATAGGTAGAGGTTCCTCTATTTGTAGCTGATAGAGGACCCTAACTAACAGGTCTAGCTAGCTCTAACAGAACCAACTAACTCTAACTAACTGAGTGGATAAAAAGAAAAGAACCGCTCAATGATACACCCATTGAGTACATAAAGTACAGTGAATCAAGAGTATTCACTACTCTAATACTTTCATACAAGCGAAAGACATTTATGTGGTTAACAAAAGAATTTGCTTACCATGCCTTCAGGAAAACCAGCTAACTTTTTTATAGCATCCGTTGCCACAGCTGCCATTTGTTCATTGCTGCGTATGTGAGAAGATATGAAAATCAAATGATCAATTATAAGAGTGAAAGTGAACTATAAAAAACATTATATTTATGAGCAAGCAACCAGATGTACCCAAAGAAATAAAGAATATAGAAAAGATAAGTAATAATGGAACCCTTTGAAAAAGTATCCCTTGACCACTGAATAAAAGATGGTCCTTTACTGGAACCCTGATTTTATCTGCTTAATATTAAACTAGTTTCAACTCTCAACCCTTCATTGAGAAATATTATTTTTAACCACTAGGCCCCTGACCTTACAACAAAATAGCAACTAGTTCAGGAATTGTAGGGTTTACTTTAGTTTATCATACATAAAAACAGAGGAAACCTTGCTTGATAAGACAAAGTACCAGCAAGCTAGCAATAATAATACAAATGCTGGATACAGTTGACATCAATATGAAACTATGGTGGTGTTTGCTACACCATCATTCTCATCCAGGCATCTATGACTCCTGGTTATCATTGATACCTAAAAAAGATGCTTGTGTTGGTGGTAGGTATAAAATTACTTTTACAGTGGTATCTAAGTTCCCAGGAGACAAGATTACCTCTGTTGAGATCCCATGTCAACTATAGATATGACTAACATAGAGCTTACAAAAGGCTTGGGCAATCCTCACCTCATGAACTAGTTTTCAAAATTGAGTATGATCTAGTCCAAATTCAAGACATCCAATCAGTAGAAATTGAGTATGATCTAGCCCAAATTCAAGACATTCAAGACATCTAATACCATGAGGGGAATAAACACTCTTGAGTACAAATTTTCACCAATTTTTATAAATTACCAATATCATCCATTCTTTCATAGTTCCAACTTTTTGTACAAAACAAGGAGATCTTAGATACATTAGATACATGTGTATCTTATACTATCTCATCTTAAACAATTAGAATGATAAGAAACTCATAATACTTTCTCTACTTACCCATTTATAAGGCAATCAAGCAAAAGAGGATATATGTTAAAGCCTTCAATTAGACAAGCAACAACTTTGTAATCATTGTCAAGATTCTCCAGAAGACAAATGACCTGCAAGTTGTTACCATGTCATACAAAAATAATATTGCTGAAAAATTGTTCCACATAAGCAATAATTTGCATATGTAAAAATATCTAGCCAAATTTTATTTCAAGATGTATAAATTCATAGTAATTATCAAACCATTTCAATTCCATTTGAAGAGCATATACAACTTTGACTAACTGCCTTATTAATATTAAGTGCCAATGCACAGCCACTAGACTAGCATTCTTTAATAAGGAGAAGCACCATAGAGTGGACTAGGATGAAATGAAAGGAGGGAAATATGAGAGTAAAATAATAGCAGAAAAGGAAATACACACATATGATAGTAAGAGAAACCAGCCTTACTATAAGTTGTAAACAAAGAATGGAATATGTAAACACTAAAAAAATTGCAATTGTCAAGGAAAGACTCTCTCAAAAGCTTAGTGCATATCTGGAAACCAGTTTTTTCTTTTCTTTTTATTTAGGGGGGGATCATCATGGTTTCCTCAGGAAGCTAACGGAAGAAAACATTTATTTCTCCAAAGTAAGCTAAATGTTTACACATAAATTAGTTGAAGGTTTGTGATTATTTTTATCTCTCTAAAATATCCTTCACATAAAAACCCTTTGGGCATATCAAATGCCTGATAACATCATGTCAAAGACTAACTATCCTAAAAGCTTAAGATATCAGGTAAAGGTTCAAGATTGATTCTATACTAGAATTTGCAAAGATCTATGAAAAGTACATCCCATTAAACATAAAAATATTTGTCTTTATTGGTGGGGATCAGGGTGGTGATGAATCTCCATTATCCATACTACAGAAGGATTTAAATAAATTAGGTAAATATAAAGTATATCCCCGTACTGTTTTGCAAGCTAAGGATCTGACTGCTTGAGAATCTGCCTGCAGACCAATTTGAACAAAAGCCTGAACCAAAAACATAATAGCAAAGCAATAAGAATAACTATTACAACAATACAATGATAAAACAATGTAATACAAGAACAGTACATAACTTTAAATATGCAGAATGAAAATTGATGCTTGAACACAGAAAACAACTTTTTAATGCCCTCTTAAATTAATGGTTAAACTGCACAGATACAATTTTTTAAGTACTTTGCTTGCAAGTTCATCATAGGTCTTAATCGTTGACTGCACACTTCTCAATATATCTATCAAGTCAAAGCTTTTCCCAGTTCATAGTTTAACAACATGACATTTTCCATGTGTTTTCATCTACTAATCCAAACTTACTGCACCTTAGTCCAAGATTTATCTTATATACTCTGTCTATTCTTTTTTAATGATTCAAATGCTGATATTCCCAAAATACTGAAGTGTTATATGAAAATAGAAAACAATGATACAAAATTAAAAGTAGAACTAATATTCAATGCTTTAAAACTTAATGGATGAAAAGACTTGGATCAGTCACAATCCATGGGCTAGTAAACAGAGACAGAGAAAAATAAACATTCACTTCCCCCATAAATATCATAATGATTAATGATCAATTTAGCCATCATTGAGAGAGAAAAAAACTCTAGTTCAATCAGTTTTTTTGGTGCATAAGAAACAAACAAACAAAATTAAGTCAATTGTTGCTAGCACACCTCCAAGAATTAAAAAAACAACTAAAATACTTAGTCAACTAGAACTATAAGTAGATAGAATTTTTGGGATAACAAATAATACTACTTTTAGAAAAATTTTAGCTTTACTTTCAGTGCAATGAGCAAGCTATTTTCAACTAACAATGTAAAAAAACAAAATATAATGGATTAGCTAAGGGAGTATATCACAAACCATATACTGTGGAATCAAAGAAGCACCGAACTTCGTATTGAATAATCTTTCAAGGCATGCAACTAGAGTATTTTCTAGGCCAGGCACATCATGTTGAGTCTGCAATGCACTGCAAAATTAAAAGAGAAAATCAAGGGAAACTTTCTCTAGAAGGATGTATTATAATGTCTTTGAATTAACACTGAAAAAAAACCCAACTACATTTCATTACTAAGAATAGAAGAATTTAAAAAAGAAAATCTACAACAATAAGTCATACAGTACAGGCATCCAAGGTTTTTAAAAAATGATCCGCAGCTGTAATTACGTCCTCAACATCAAGGTTTTTTTGAGGTCTCTGCATCGCGATCTAGCAATTGTGGAGGCATGCCTCATTTGTCCACAATAACAAGGATCGCGACAAAACCGCAACTAACATTATTATGCATGAAGTATAGTTCTCCACTGATCAAGACAGTACACGAAGTTCTAAAAGAAAAATCATACATATTTTTTAATTAGGTGAAAGAACAAGATAGGTCAAAGCACAAAGTACCCAAGATAACAATGAGTTCTATAGTTTTTTTCTCAAAATGCATTCAATTCAAATCAAGATGGAATGCACACAGGTCATAGACATGTCAAACCTGAAACTCCAGCAAAATTCAACACAAAGACCAAAATACAAAATGAATAAATTTCCATTTCTTTCTGACATCAACCCTTTCTTTTCTTTTGGAAGAATAACTCTATGCATACATTCCCAAATGCCCCATTTAAAACAAAGGAAACTCTCCAACAAGCAACAACACAGAAATCGTGGAAAAGGGAATAACAAGATTGAGAAAAAGAATCAAACTCGATAATGAGTGGAAGAGGGAAGCGATTGAGGAAGTCCCTAGCGGAATTATCGCTTTGCAGCCCTGAAATCGAAGCAATGTTACTGAGAAAGAGAAAAATGTAATAGTCATAAAGAAGGGAAGTGGAGAATAGGGAAGTTAGCAACCTGGGTAATGAGCAAAATCAGAAGCTGCTTGGAGAAGTTGAGATGGATCGTCCATGGAGTCTGAAGCAGAAACCAGAAAGAACTGAAAAGAAGAGGGAAGAAAGAAAAGGGAAAAAAACTATTGCCAAACCTATATACGTGGCAGTTGAGGTTCTACGTGTAATGCAAGCATAAAACTGTCCAAAAAATATTGTTTTAACTAATATTTTATAACCTGTATTTCACGTCATGAATGTGGATTTTTTTTATATAAATAAATATAAATCATATTATAATAAACAAATATAAATTTTGATATTGTATAAAATAACAATATTTTAACTCACAAGGTCATAATTAATCTAAAATTTTACATAAATTTATTTATTATTAACCATCACTAATCATAATATTTTTATAAAATATTTGATTGTTATAAAACAATAAAAATTTACATTAACTATAAAATATTTTATAGCATACTCTAAATTTAAGTTAATAGTTGAAACTTAAAAAAAAATCTTATTTTATTAAATTTTATGATTTAAATTATGTTTTCACGTGTAATAATGATCGATTAAGTTAAATATATTGTCAAAATATAGGATGTTAGAGACTTTAGGATTTAATAATGATTAATAGGAATAATTTTTATGAAATATTTGATTTTTTTACTTACATAAAACAATAAAAGTTTATATTGTTTATTTATCTTTATAATCTAAATTTAAGTTGAATTAATTGTTGAAATTTACATTAAAAATTATACTTGATTAAATTTTATTATTTAAATTATTTTTTCTTATAATTTTGATCAATCAAGTTAAATAGATTTGTCAAATTTAAGGTGCCGTAGACTTTAATATTTTGGATTCACGATGGGGCATATTAAATATGTCACCTTGAACTTCTTATACTCATTCGATATTATATGATCAAGATTTATTTTTTTCGTAACACCAAATTTTATATATGTGATTAATTAAAATGAATGAGTAATTACAAGAAATAACTAAATTTAATTTTAGTAAAAAAGACTTAATAATAAGTCGTGTTGAGATGTGTTGCATGTTTTTCAAAAAATTCTCAAAAAATAAAAACAACTTGAGACATGTTTATCGAGACAAAAATTTTCCTAAAAGCTGGATGTATGAGTTAAGAACCTCTTAAGTTGATGGATTTTCATCATTGACACATTCCAAATATAGTTTGTCAAACTAACGTTATCAATATGTTTTTCGGTGTAATTGCATATATTTTGATATAGACACATATTGACCTAACTTTCAAAAAAATATAAGACTTTCCATCCACTAAATATCAAAATCCCTTTTATCAATTGGATGGTCAAACTCTTATCAACTCATGGACGAAGGAACCCTTAAGGTCAAAGGTAATAAAATCCTTGGACCATTGGACCAAACAATCCCTTTTGACCAATGGACAAAAGCTATCACCCAAGACCTTATTTAAGACCAAAACATGGCTAAAATTTTCAAACTTCACTCAACCTTTATTCACCTCTCTTGCTTTGCAATTTTCGTTCACCATCATCTACAAGCTTGGAGCACCATTGTTGAACCAAGATCAAAGCTTTCACTTAAGTTTCTTATTCCTTTAATCTTCAACAAGGGAAGTTTGCCTAGTTCAATTTCTATGTATTATATGTTTTGGATTTTTGTTGTATGTGTTGATTATCTGAATAAAATTGCATGAGTATAAGCAGATTGAGCTTTGGAGCCATTTTCATAAGTTGTGAGGTTGTGCATGAATTTTTTAGTATGGTGACGATTTTTCTTGCATGTTTTTTATATATACACATATATATAAATTTATGTTTAGATGATGATGATATATAATTCTAGAGTTGTTAGTATGATTATATGGTTGTTTGGTTGAGTTTTGATGATTTTGGATGAGTTTGCATGAATCTGTTCTAGGATTTCATTGGGAAAGCCCTTAGCTCATTAGGAAAAACCCTATTTTCTAGGTATTCATTGAAGGTTCGTTGAGAAAGAGGAGACTCTTGTTGAGCATCTTGCATTCTTGGGTAGAATTTTGGAGAATTATGAGCTTTTGTTGAGGGACTTTAGGGCTCGTACAATTGTAAGGTTCGTTGGACGACTCTAAGGCTCGTTGGGCAAAAGCTCAAGAACATATAAATTGTACGAATGCTTGCTCAACAAATGCTTACTCGTTAAGAAAAATCTAGAAAACTTAGTTAGAAAATTGCTTGGGCGATGAGTTTCATTGGGCAACTAGAGTTCTCGTTGGGCGATGATCTTTAGAACCCCAAAAACTCATAAACTCATTGCGCAAGTCTTGCCTTCCATTGAGCGAATAACTCAATGTGAGTTAAAAGGGCTCTTTGTAGCTCATCTAGCTATGCATTCATTAAGTGAGAGAGTGAGAATGAGATTGTTAAAGCACATATGACTTCTTTCACCAGATGAATAAACCATTCATTGAGCGACTAGGGCGAGAATTCTTGGGGATGCTCTTGGTGCCTCTTCTAGCTAGGTGAATGAAAGTAAAACCTTAGGGGTTAAGCCATTGTCGATGGCTGGACTTGTTGGGTGAATAATACATTTGTTAGACGACTAAACATAGAAAGAGCTCTCTAGGCACTCATTGAGAAAAAGTATGTTACTTGAAAGTCTACCCTTTTATGGGTAGGATTCGCTAGGTGAGACATCTCACTCATTAGATGAATCAGGCATTAGCGAAAAAACTTATCTCTTTGGAAAGAAAAACTCTTTCATCTTCCTAATTAACTTCATATCTCTTTAAAATCTTAATAAAAGTTATAGATGAATATATTTGATAAGATAACATAAAGAATGAAGTGAAATCTTGAATGAGTTGAATGACATAAGACTTGAAAATGTTGTTATCCCTAGAATTATGGATAAAACATATGCTATTGAATAGTATATTTTTAACTCTACTCTTATGGAATTGGTTGTTGAATCATTCCTTGTTGTGATGATGATTCAACTTGCCTTAAAAACGACCATGATGAGGTGATAGATACAAGTTGTTAGTATCCAAGTTCAAGGAAGTTGGAAATGATCATGTGATCACTTTTGTTGTGTACTTGGTGAGTCTGATTACAAATGCTAATGATGAGTAGACATATAAGTTGATGGGTCGCCATGAAGTTATTACTCAAATTTAGGGTTCACAACCTAGTGTTGAAAGGGGAAGTAAGGTAACGTTGATGGCCTTGGGGATAAGATGGACGAGCAAACTCAATAAGTGGTGTAATTAATTGCAAGCTCTAGATTGTGATAAAGCTACTACTCATGTACATCTATCCCAACGGAAACATTCTCTACTCCACATGATCATGTTCTATTTTCTCTCAATAACAAATGGTTATGTTAAGGAAGTGTTAAAAGTGATTGTTTGTCTTATAAAAGCTCCATGGAGTATGACATTGTGTGTGTGCATATGTACTTGTGTAAACTTAAATGAGTATGCTTTTATGAAGTAAATAATTGTACTTGTTGAGAGTTGAGGCTCGTTGTTACTTGGATATAAGACTCTTGTATTAATTGAATGTTGCGAAATGTATATATGTTGTCTATTTTGTTTTTAAAAAGATATAATAGTATTCTAGTATAAGCTTACCCTTATGTATTTTCATATATGTACAACTGTGGTTACCTCAAATGGTATGTTCTTTGGGAGTAGATGTCGAGGTCACCCTAGAGTCAAAACACTCACACCTTGTTGAGGAGCTAAGTATACATGGGACACTTCAACATATACTTTGGAGTGACCATAGTAGGTCTACAAAGGCCCTAGAGGATTGACACAGTCTAGTAAAGGGTGTGGTATTGAGAATAGGTGATAACATATTTCAGCCAATATTTCATGGTTCACCATCTCATTCTTCACACGTATGAGTATATGGTTACCACTACCAACAATGTGGAGTAGGCCAACATACTTGATACGAGATGAGTTCACAAGGGATAACTAACACGCCTCTTCCCATCCTAATCCTCGTTCCTATCGTTTTAGGATCGCCATTCCAAGAGTTTGCAAGAATGATAGAGCTTCTTCCTCTACACATTTGCTATCGTAGTGACTATGTCGTTCTTTTGACATTTTAGTTAGGGACCAACTCAAGTTATTTTGATGTATCCACATCCCCCTTTTCGATATATCTTGTTATGATTAGGTAGTATGTTGTAAGCCCTTTTGGTGTTCTTCTTCCTACTTGATGTAAGTGTTATAAGGCATGGATCCTTGTGACCACGATGTAACTAATTTAGATGAATAATACATTATTTTTATATTTTTAGTTGATGTATGTATACCTTTATGTACAAATGTATATTATGCTTTAATGATGTCTTTACACATTTCATAAAAGGAAAAAAAATTATACATTTTTTCATAATTAAATTAATTCAAGGTTTTATTTTAAATCAATCTTTCATGTGTTTAGTTAGTTTTGTTGTTTAACAATTGTGATGATTGTAGGTCGCTACACCTTTCGCCTCTTATTTCACTAGATATGCCTCTCAATTTATATTCTCACACAAACAGTACCTTAACAAGTGAAAGGCTAATATCATTCTTAGATATACGACATACCATTAATAGTCTTTTATACGTAAAGATTACATTCTTTTACATGATTATTTCACTCTAACTACAAGGAAGAAAACTTAAGAAGATATTCTTAGTTTATGCATTCATGTAGTATGTTTAAGGTTCAAAGCATGATGTAAATGAGAAAATTAAATTTAGAGAATCAAGTCCTTGCTCAAAGGGGAAGATAACATATTTATAAAATTTGGATTAGAAGCTAACTAGAGCATGGATGAAATGGTTAAAGTTTCATTAGGGGTACTATAATACTCATTCTTATACTCACATTGAAAATTATATTTATTCCTAAACTTATACTCAAGTTGGTAGTAACATTAATATTGATATTTTTGAGGTTACACTATTGATTTTCACTAAATTTCTAGACAACATTGATCAAGGTGTATTCCAAGTAGATAGATTGAGGTGTTTTAATGGTGGTTCTTCTCTTTGACAGGATTGAGATGACGATGAAAATGAGTATTTGTAAAAGGCATTGTTATATCAAAGGACAAATAAGGTTCCCCAATTGTTTTGATTTAAGTAAACAAAGTGTTAAGTTTTTAAAAAATAAAAGATGGATCATTAAATACAATAGGAATCGTCTTATAATAGACAAGAGATAAGATGTTGCATCTTGTCAATATTCTTATGATGTATACACTTTTGCAAAGTTGTAATTTATTCAAGAACCAATATTAAGACTTTAGTATCTTCCGAGTATCAAGGTGTATTGAAAAGACTACTTTTAGACCTCCTAGAGGTAATCCTCATTATAAATTAATTATCATAGAGCAAAGGCCAATGAGCTTGATGTTAATGTCATTAGGTTCTAAAGGACAAGAAATGAGAGCAAGCAAGCACATACGAGACACTTCCATGACATTCATGCCAACTCCACAACTAAACAACATTTCACTTTCTATATAACATGAACTTTATGAAAACTGAATTTTTTTATAATTTGAAGTATTTTGTTAGAGTGGATAACGATAATGACAATTTATTTTGATATATACTTTATCTTCATAGAGAAGTTAGTGTATTATTGAGACAAGATATCTCTCCCTCTTTTTTGTGATTTTGGGTTGTTCAAGGTTAGGACTTTATGTCCTTAATACACCTATGGTGACACCAATTTGAACATTATGAATGTAATGAAAGGTCATATGTTAGAACTAATTTTTCTATTACAACTTTGTTATGCTATATGATTTGAATTCTAGATATGCTTATGTTATCTCGTTTGTTTTGTTAGAAACTAAGAAATGAATTCATTTTGGGTTTAATCTTTAGAATTTTTGCATGTCAATCACAATACTAGTTGAAATTGAACAAAGATTAGGTTTTGCATAGATAAAATCATGACAACTTATCTAATTCATGCTGCATAATTTTGGCTATACAAATCCAGATATGTTCATTTGTCTTGAAGAAATTGATGTGAATTAGTAATCAAGCCTTGCAAGTCAACTCACCATATAACACTGCCAGCTCACCTTGAAACCAAGTGAAGAATGGATAGGTTGTTTGGAACTCTCGTTCCATCTATTTGATCTATGATATTAATTTTATATGCATACTAAAACCAAATACTAACCAACGTACACCACCAAACATTATTTTTGAGTAATTAGTATTTATCTATGTAAATCTTCTTATAAGCATGTATGAAAATAATAAGGGAACTTATATCAATGTTGATGAGTGTGAAGTTGTATGTAAACGTGAAGTTGTATGTAAACATGTAGTTACACTACATCATTTTAGGACTATTGTACATTAAGTTAGAAAGCATACTTTTATTTTTCATTAATCTTTTTTCTCCTTTTGGTTCATTTGGAGCAATGAAATCAATTTTAATATTATTTATTAAACAATTTAATTATCTATTAACAACAATAAAATAATATCATAAGAAATATTTAAATAAGATAAAAATGTTTTAAATAATAATAAAATTACTAATTAATATTGATAAACATTGAGAGAAATTAAGAGAGATGTAATTTATGGATTGATAGATGAAATTGATGTATTTTTAAGAATAAAATATTTTAAATTTGAAACTAATTATTATAATGAATAAATTAAAATATTTTAATAGATAATGCAATATTTATAAAACATGTGGGAAAGAGAGTCATCTAAGTGGAAATTGATGAATGTAAGAAATCAATGAATGTAAGAAATTTTAGTAACATGTGTGTGTTTTGATTAATTATAAATGGTGATTTCTAAAATCAAAATAACAAAAATAATTTAAAATTTTATTATATATACAGTGATTTAGGTAATATTTATTTTAAATAATAACTTGTGTAATAGTTCTTTTTATTTTAAATTAATTATATTAAATACCCTATGGGTACAAGGTGAGTCAGAGTAATAAGGTACTCTGTCTATCTGATAAATTTTTATAGATAAATACTTGTATATAATTCCCTTCCTCATTCGAATTCAATTACCATCCCTAAACTAAAGCATATAAAAACAAGGTTCAGAAATGCTAGACCTGTTTTTCTTTTTTAAATTAAGAAAAAAGAAAATTGTTCATCATAAATATTTTTAGCAACCATTGACCTAAGTTTATGTTTGATGTCTAAATTCTTTGAATCTATTGGTTCATCTCATATGTTATAAAAAAAAATCCGAACAATCTACGTTACTAAACACAATAGGTTTTAGTTTTAGTTTTTTTTTTTTTTTTGTTAACGTAGGTTTTAGTTGTAACACTATTTATTTAAAAGATTACCATATTTTAATTTAGTTGACACAAATAGAGATTGTAAATTGGTATGTCAGTAATAGAAATGCAAGAATTGAAGTTATAGGACGTTACAGTGATGAGCAATTTTGCAACGCTTGTAAATTAAAGATTAGGACTTTGTCAAACACAATTGTCAATGGAGCAACATGTTGAACCACGTACTAAAAATATTTAATTAGTAAACGCAGATGGAACTTAGTTAACGTTACCTAAGGCCCTCCAATGATATCAGGTTTATGATTTCTGGTTACGTAGCAACCCAGCCTAATTATATGTTTAAGTACTTGTATTACATAAGTTAATAAACAGGTTCATATATACCTTCATGTATGAGTCATATATTAGTCCGTATCTAGCAAAATAGAACCAATTTGTTTGTAAACCCGAAACATTAAGTACTTCTAACATTAATTCCTTAAAAATAAGATCATAGCTGGTAATTATGATTAGGAGTAAATAAGCTGAGTTAATTTATTCAATATTCAATCAATTTTATTTGTTTAATTAAATAAATATGTTACAGGTTGAGATTGTGTTCCATTATTTTAATATATTAAATCACTACAAGAATTTTTTGATCTTACTACTAATTTTAGCTACCATTTAAATTAGTAGCTAAATCCTAGCTAATTAACTAAAAAATTATTTTTTCTAGCTAAATTGAAGTTATATTCATTTATACTTCTTATTACTACAAATTAGTTAGGAAATAACTACAAATTTTAAAAAATTTACTACAAATTAACTAAGATTATTTTCCTAACTAATTTGCTACTTATTTCATGCTACCATTCAATATTGTAGTAATTTTGTAGCTAATTATTTTTACTAGAAATTAGCTACAAAATAACTATTATTTTTTAAATTAGCCACAAAATTATTTTGTAACAAATTTTAAATTTTCTAGTAGTGAATTTAAATTTTTTAAAAGTTTAACATTGATGATTCATAAATAACATTTATTTAAATTGATAGAAATTTCACTAATTTTTTATATTTGAATATTTATTATGAAAATATATACAATTTTTGTTGACAAGTGTTATTTATGTATTTACTTATTTAAATTTTTTATTTACTTAATGTAATAGTATAAAATGATTGAATTCTAAGTGATATTATCATATAGTATATTAAAATGCCTATTCAATATTAAATTGATAAAATTAAAAAATAATTTAAGAAAATTTTTTAAAAAATAAAAATAATTAAATTATAAATAAGCTAAACAAGCTAAATTTAAGTTTATTTTTTTTTAAACAAGCAAAATCAAAACTTTTAGTTAGACTCATTTAAATAAATTAATCAAAGTTTAAAAAATCTATTTTTTCTTTTACAAATCAAACTTAAATTTCAAATGATAAGCTTGACTCGTTTCCGATCTTGATTATGACATGCAATTTTTCTTCATTTTCATGTAATGTATACTTACATGTTTACATGAAACTCAAGCCAAGATTTCAAGGTCATAAATTTTGAGCATGTTTAATCCCATGTTTAGGATGTGATTATTCACCTTAAGTAACAAACAAGTATGTTAAGTTTTAAAGCAAAATTGACATAATTATTTTCTTTGACGTTAGTTATCCCATTACGTTAAAGAATAGCATCAATTTTACAGAAACGAACCAGAGTGGTACAACAAAAGAAAGCAAGTGACATGATTCCCTTTGACCCCGGAAAAAATCCATGATTCCTTTGTGTTAGTATAAGTTCCAAACTCGAGCTTTTTGTCCTTGGACTATAGCACATGGTGGATATTCTCTGAGAAACATTCGGAGGCAGAAGCAAAATCGTTAGGAATGAGCAATATAAGACCCAAATAAATGTGAGAAAGTCCAAAAGCTTGGGTTGAGCATGGTACACCGCGTGCCATGCCATTTTGATGCAGAAGCAGCTGGCCAAGTGTGGTCACAAAGCCTCTCCACCCGAAACCAGCACTATACTCATTGCCTCACCAATCATGCACAGATCACGCACCCCATTTCCAACTTATTGTACCTTTCCAATTTCATCATTGTGATCCTTGCACCCAATTGGAGCCCTTCACGTAGCTCTATATATAACCCATATTACTTACGTACACGGCAGCATCATGATGCTCTCTGTGTGTGCCATCATCAGTCTGCTCAATGGTGAGGACTCAGAAGGATATGTGTGTTTTTTGTTTGGATGCCCTTTTGTGCCTCATTGTTATAATTCCAAAATCTGTCTTCTTTTCTCACTTCATTTTTATTTTTAAATATGAATTGCATAATCATGTGAGCCTTTCATATCTATTCGTAGAGGCTATATGCATGTCTAAGGATAACCTACTCATGGTAGCTTATGAGTCTTTTCATTCTGATGCAATCTTTTTTCTTTGCAATTTTTTGTGTATGCACGTTACCATCAAGTTTCTCCATGCATTATTAAAGTTACTTCAACTAAAAAATAATTAGAAAATATGTTATGTAATAAATAATGTTATAAAAAAAGATAAATACAAAAAATAATATTGTATAATTTGTAGGAAAAGTTGTATGTATATCACATTTCAAAGCAATTTTGAATTCAGAATCAATTCTTCAATGTAAAATTAAATATGTAATTATTTTTCTCAAATCATGTTAATAATATTTTTATATAAGAGGAATAGTGATAAGATTTTATTTAAATTGTCTTTATTATTGTCTAAAATTAATTTTAAAAATACAAATTTTAATGAACCTAGTCTGAGATTTATTGAATAGTATCTTACTAAAATTTATAATTTATAACAAATTTGAGTTAATAAAAAAAATAAAATGCTGGTTTAACATAATTTTGAATCATGTAGCGTGAATCTAAACATCCTGTCATATTGATTTGATTGCCAAGCCAATGCCTAACACCAATATTTCTAAGGTGGCATTTTCTGCAAGTTTGTACTTTTGTGTTATGGGGTGGCATATGCATCACTAGCACTGCAATTATTTTGCTGTTGCAATGTTGACAAGAAGACAATTGGCCCCGGGGGGAGGGGGGGTAAACTTTGAAGTTTGAATAGAGGAATGGCTTCAAAGGGTGCAAATATTGTTTGGGTTTTATGGGTCCCAGCAGTACCTTACCAAAGTTCAACGAGACGAAGAAAAAGGTAACAATGCTAACAGGAGGAGCATTAAATTTGTCCCTTCCACAAGTAGGACGGGTGTAGCTTAGCCATGGTACTCACTCTCCAAGTCTAAACCTAGACTCAGACCCCCACGTGAAATTGAGCCAAAATCAGGTCTTCTCTGACCATACCCTCTGTGCCATATACCTTCTTCAACTGCCCATTAAATGTCACAAATAATAATAATATAATCTCTTTTCTGAAGCTAGTTAGAGGTCAAAATTTTCCTTAGTGATAATTGATATGGTTCGAGTGTAACCGTAAATAAGAAATCTTATGTTATATAAAAATAGATAAGATATATAAGTATAAAAAATCTATGAATTTAATGTTTTAAAATTTTAGATCGGATATGATATGAAATTTACTTGTATAGTTTACTATTCATAATTGTTGATGAAGATTTATGCAAAGTATTGAGACTGTTGGAGATTTCATATTTTAATATAACATCAGAGTTTATCTTAATAATTATTGTTGAGTTTATTAATTAACCTACTACATGTTATTGGATCGCTCATGTATATCTAGTTCTACAAACTTACATTCGAAATGTCCAATTATTTGTATGAATATGTGTTAGAAATCTCACATCGAATAATGAGATAAACTAAATAGAATATATAAGTGGAAAATAATCCCCCTTTACAAACTAATTTTGTAAGATTAAGAGTCTATCGGAATATATCTCTCCATAAACATTTATATTATGAGAGAAAAGTGGAAAATTATAAACTAATTTTATAAATTACCTTATATATGTTAATTTTAACTTATTGATAAATTTATTTTTTTTATATTTTTTTCTCTTATAAATATTTATAGAAAAATGTATCCAGATTAAATGCACGATTATACTTATAAGGAAAACATAACAAAATTAGCGATCAGTGATATGTTAACGCATATGCCCTAATGTTTTAGGTTATAGTCGATATGTCAAATTCATTTTTCCGTATGATATTCACTGTTAACACCCGATGCTTTCAATTTTTATCCAGGGAATGTGAATAGTTACTGTTCATGAAAAACAATCACCAATGTTGGTTGGTCATCACTCATTATTGAGCTTTTGGCATACATGGAAAAACAATATACCCAAAGTCATATATAGCAGACTTCTAAGAGAATAGGTGTGTCTGCTTAAACGGATACAGCCTTGTAATTTATTTGTTTAGCTCAATAGTTCAGATACAAAATAGTTTTTTTATTTTATTTTCTAAAAAAGTCATAAGAATATATAACGCATTATTTTCGGTTTAATAGGGATATAGTTAGAAGTCAAAACTTAGATATATAAATCTCTAATATTTTATTCTTAAACTAATTGTTTTATTAGTCGAATATGATCAAATATGATTTTTTTAATACTAAATATAACTCGTAGATCAATACTAACAAAATATCCATATGTGACCATTTAATAGAATAACTTGACGAAAATGATATAAAGAATTTGATGCCAGTATGGTACATTGATTAATAACTCAATTCGTGTAAGATCCATAAGAGAATGAAAGCGAGTCGAACTACTTCAAATAATTGAAAGAAAAAAAAAAACAAAGGAGAGAGGTCCCCGTTTCAGAGAAAAAATGCACGAAGCTGATATACACAAGGCTCCATATTTCAGATCAAAACTACAAAAGAAAAGTTTTGTCCCATTGAAGAAAAACTCAAATAATTCAGAAAACCTTTTCTATTTTTGAGACGACAAGAAACTACAATTTTATATAAATTATTTAAATCTCTCGTCACCTTATTGGGTTGCAAATTTACTTTGTTGCCATCATACATGTCCAGCAAACAAAATCATACACATGCTATATCTTTCTATTAATTTTCCTATAAATTCTCTTATTTAATATCTTAAAAATATAAAATATATTATATAAAAGAAGTAAAATTAGTAGAAAGATGTTGTATGTTCTACGCAATTATATAACGTAGTTGACTAGTTACTCATTAAATATCCAAAAGTTCAATACACACAATTTAACTAACCCACAGTCACATTAAATCAATGCACCCTAGAAAATTCTTAACTTACCTTAAATACAACCAACCACAATACCAAAACCACCCTAACAATCAAGGTCAACAACCCTTACAAAATCCAAGTTCAATAATAGAGAAAAGTACTACTAGTACAACATTACTAGCTAATGAAAATTTCAAACCCTAATAATCATAGTGGTCAACATGGAATTAACACGGTCAACCCAAAAATTCAATAGCCCCACATGCAATCAAGCTCAGACGGTACAATCGTCATGCCGGAGCCACCGTCGACAACCCTCGGATCCTCCGGCGCCGGCCAGTTCCCGACGGCACCGAACCCCGCCACGTCAGCGCCATGACCCACCGGAGGGAAAAAGAACGGCAGCTGAAGGTTGTCGTGCAAGGACCTCAGGCTGGGGAAGGAAGCGACGCCGACGCCGACGCCGTTTCGGTGAAACCGAGAGAAAGCGTCGAGCGGAGGCTCCGGCGGTGGAACGAGGTGGTCAAAGGCGGCAGCATTGGCGGACATGGTGGAGAAACAGGACACGTGCGGCCTCTGGTTGGCGGCGCTGTCGAAGGAGCAGCTTTCTCGGTCGTTAAACGCGGCGGCGGCGCTGCTAGTGGCGGCGTAGGGAGAAGATTCTAGAAGCGGCGGAAGGTAAATGGAAGAGGGTGAACCCGGTTCGGCACAGAGACTCATGTTGCTACTAACGTTTGATGTGCTCGTTCTTGTTTTCTTCGATCCGCCACCGGTTGCGGTGGCAGACACGGTGGAGCCACCGCCGGTGGTGTTCTTCTGAAACACGCGTGATATCACCCACTCATCCTTCATCAATTCAAAAAACAAAAACATAATTTAGCCATTTCAATTAATCGGTCACTAAAAATGCACTACTCTATAACAATAACAACCATAATAATAAAATGAGCATCGTCACCATACTCTCTTTCAAATATAATTTTTTATTTAAAATTAAAAATTATAAACAAAATTTGTTAAATAAAATATAATACCTACAAAAATTTGTTAAACAAAATTTCTAATAATAAATAAGTACTGTAAGTGTTTTTAGAGTGTAGCAGAATATTGTAAAAAGAAGATCAAGAAGCAGGATTCAGGATCTTATGCTTGGTAGCAGCACTGAGGGAAAAAAATTCACTAATGATGAACGATACAGTGGCTAAGTTGCTGTGCCCTTTTGATGATTATACCTTGTTGTCATCATTTTGATAATATTTATATTCCCCATGCAGCTTGTAGTACATGCTAAGGAACGTGCCTTTGCACTGGAGGGTAATACCTAATAACCGTTGGCTAAGTGATAGGACTTTGTATAGCTTTTGAGTAAATGTGATTGTCTGAGAAACTACATATAAAGCCTAATCGGGAACCGAAATTCCAAAACAAATGGAAGAGAAAAATCATGAATAAAACGAGGCCTAATTATAGAAGCTATAAGAAGCCAGTGTTTCAGTTATTTTTAACTTAGCGGCGCTAAAAAATAACGAAGAAGTAACTAATTTAGCGACGAAAAATGATATGGTCACTAATGTTACCTTAGAGCTTCTAGAGAGGTAGTGGTAAGCGAATTTGCCTTCTAAGCGATACTCATGCATGACCCAGTTGCTCTTTTCACCCTTTGGAGCCCTTCCTCTATAGAAAACCAAGGTTTTCTTCATGCCAACGAGGGAACAAGTTTTTGAGCTATAAATCTCTCGATCTTTCCCTGTGGCTTTCCAATAACCAGCCTCAGTGGCCCTGTTGGTGCGTAACCCAGTTGGGTACTTTCTATCACGAAGGCTAAAGAAGTACCATTCCTTCTCACCCATCTTAGCTTTCTCTGCCATCAAAGCATAACAAAGTTAACAACAAAACATCCACTTTTTTTGTACTCTTCAAATACAAGAAAATTGTCTAACGAAAATATAATAATTATCACACCAAAATTGTCTAAAAAAGTAATAGATTATGTAATAATTTCTTTCTAATAATACCTTCTCAAATACATGAAAACAATGAGGATGAAAGTTAACGTTTCTCTAATACTTTTTTTTTAATACTATCTTTAATATTAATTAAAATTTATTTTAAAAATCATAAATTTTAATAAAACTACCTTAAAATTAGTAACATACCAGGAAGCTCCCATGGTTCGCACTTGTTGAGGTCGACTTCAACTATGGCTCGGCCAGTGAAGGAGCTGTCTAGAACCTTCTTGAGGAGGTAGTACGTGATGAGTTCCTCATCCGTGGGATGGAACCGAAAACCAGGTGGTAAATGTGGCTCACCGTTGTTGTCAAAGTGAGGCTGATGATGGTAATAGCTATCCATAGGAGCATGCAGAAGAACAAGAGCACAAAGAAAATAGGGCAAAGACAAAGAGAGAAAAAGGGTGTGGTGCTTTCAGAATTCTCAAAGAAGGAAATTGATTAGAATGGGAATGTTGGATTCAAACACATCATGGCTCTTTCATTATATAGGAGATGCCAAGTAACAAGCCAGAGAGAGAAAAGCTTTGTTGCTTTGTGTGGTGTGTGGTGTGTGGTTTATTTTTTTACTAGTTAATGGGGATTTGATGAATCGAGTGACGGAGGAAAAGGTGAAATAACAATAACAAGGTATGTTAACTATGTATGATATGGTTGGAAACATTTTTTTTTTTCTCTCAGATAATTCTAATTTTTTTTATCATACTAGTATTTTATGAAGTTATTAAGTATTAGAATGATTAATAAAATATTATGGAGTATATAATATAATTATCTTTATATATTTTTTCTCTGCACTGTCCTTTTGTTCTGATCTCTCTTTACACTGCTACGGTCCTTATCATATCCCACAATTCTACATAGCTAGAGAGAGAGAGTGATGCGTAGGAGGGAGTGGTTTCTGAGGCTCTGCATTGAGTATGCGTGCGTGTGTGAGGAAGTGTGCAGGTATTCCTCTGTCAGTGAGGAAATTTCAAGGGAGGAGCAGAAAGTAGTTGCATTGTATGTTATGAATGCATGAGAAGTAGAAAACGAAGAAAAGAAAACTTTTCCAAAAAACTTGATTTTATTTTTGAAAAACTCGATCGATAACGGACAACTTATTTATACCAATTTAAAAGTCATGATTATTAGTTCTTAAATATTTGGAAACATTAACGTGTTTTTTAATATTTTGATAATGATTAGATATATCTATTGACTTTTTTATTTAGAAAATAGGATAGTCATTAAATTGTCATTCCATAATTAATAGAAATTGTTAATAATTGATAGCTTGTGTTAGTATTTTTTTATTAAACAAATTAGTAATTTTATTTTATATTTTAATATAATAAAGTAATTTTAAATGAGTAGATTATATCTGTTAAAATATTTTACTCGATAAAATAAGAAAAGGATTTGTTTCTCTAATTAAATTGAATTTTTATTAGATGTAATTTATCGACAATTAATATATAAAAAATCTGAATGGATCATATCTAACAAATTTATTAATTATATTTTTTTTATTCATAAGATTTGAAGTCAATATTTATTTAAAGAATTTTAATTTAATTGTATCTAGAGTGTTTGATTGATTCAATTTTATTTTAAATATAAACAATTAATTAATTTTTAAAAAATCTTTAATAAACATGTGCTAAATTTGTAGTTATTGGAAAAGATTATTAAAAAAAAACAAATAAATGAGATATTTACACCCATAAAGCTGCTTCATATCTTCTCTGTCAGCGCAGTATAAACATTAAATAAATAGAAAGCCATGTTTATTACACGCCAACTTCTTGCTCCTCTCTCTCTCTTTTCATTTCCGCAAATTGTGGTACTCTTAGTCACAACCTTCTCAATCACATATTCCTTTTCAAAATCAATTCTATCTTTATTTTCTTCAGTGATACACACATAATTATTTCTGTTTATAGGTGTTTGGTCAATTGTGTGCCCTAGTTATGGTATCTCTCTAGCTTCAAGTAGATATTCCATTTGGTTACATCAAAAGGATATAATTTCGTATTTTTAATTGTCTTTGCAGTTATTTTTTGCTACTACATTTAACACTTTCATGCATATGATTAACTGTCACTTTTTATGTTACATTCACACTTTATTTAGATTAAAAGTGAAAGAAGAAAAAAGCAATATAATAAAATGAAAACAGGGTGAAAGTGGAAAAGAGTAATATAAATAAAATGAAACAGGGTCGACAAAATATATTATTTAGATAAATAAAAATAAAAAAAGTAAAGAATTTTTCTGCACCTATTTTAATTAATAAAAAAGAATTAATAGTCTTATACTAATAATATAAAATAATTTTATAATGTGACTCAATCATAAATAATTGTTATAATGATTTTTAAAAGGATAATTTGATAACAAAATAATTTTTTTTACTATTAGTGTATAATTTATTTTCTCAAATAAAAATAAATAAATCATATAATTTTTACACAAATTAAAAGTTAAATTTAACCAAACAAATACCATATTATTTATTTATTATTTACTTTCTATGTTATAACAAATTTTATTTGATGTAGTAGACTACAAAAATATTCCTCTCCCACTTTTTTCCTAAGAAGAAGTTTTATGTCTCACAATATAATTTCTTATTATTTCCCATCTTAAATGAATAATATATATATATATATATATTATCTTATCTTCTTCTTGCTATTTTACAAATCTATTTTGATCAAGAGATAGATCTCTCTCTTGAAGCTTTTTCGACTTGTTTTTTACCAGTTTGGTTTTCTTAATTAGGGCCTAGGGTGGTCATAGGTTTTGCCGACCTTGTTTTTTCATACTATAGTATTTAAAGACTTGTCTATTCTTTCTTGATTTTCACTAATACCATGGTGAAAATTAAAATTATATATATGTAGTTTAAAAAACTTACTTTTTGTATTTAAAAAAATCGCCACATTTTAAAAATGGTTATTTCTTTAAAATAAAATGAACCAAATAATTTATATAAACCTTTTTAATGTAAGAGAAAAAATATTTGAAAAATAATTAAAAAAATAACGAATTTATATCTTCCTTTATATAATATTATCCAATATAAAAATATTAATACATTTCGATCAGTGAGGATACATCGTTAGTATAAAAATATTTAATATAAATATTTTTATATCATCAATCAATTAAAAATTATATTTTATATATTTTTAATGATAATTATTAACATTTTTAAGTATTATTAAAATTAACAAAACTATCATATATGATAATTTGTAATTGTATAATAATCAAAAACTTGTTAAGTTGATAATTTATATTTTATTTTTTCTATTTTAAATTTTTTATTTAATGAGAAATACTAACGAAATATTCCTTAACACATTTTTTTTAAATATAATATTATTAATTGAAGTTTAATAAAAATTATAAAATAAATATGTTTTTAAAAAAAATAGGAAATGTATCGACAGTACAATATAATTTTACTCTTATATTTAATTACAACTAATATGTATGATAAATTTATTCTATAATAGATATTTTAAAAATCATATCTAAAATTATTTATGATGAAATGATATTGTAAATTTATTTTACATTTTTAGTCTACCATCATTTAATTCAATTTATTACTCTTTATTTAAAAAGTTTTAATTTTATTCGTAATTTTTATAAATTTTAATTAATAATTAAAATGAATTAAAAAAAGAGTATAACATTCGTTTACTATTTATTAATGATCATCTTTACTTATTTTGTAATACACACGTGAGGATTATAAGATTTTTTTAATTTCTTTTGTTTACTATTTATTTAAATGTCTTGTCTACATGTCAATAATTGTGGCAATTTTTTCTCGCCTGTTTTGTTCCGTCATACTGATAATGATTTTTTTTTTATCTAAATAACTAATCTAACCATTAATATACATTCAATTTATTTTCTCTAATATATAAGCTTTTCAAATTCAAATTTATAAATTGCCCATTCATTCAAACATTATCAGATTCCTGGTTCAATTCCTTATTATCCCTTTTTGTACTTTTCTCAGTCCTTCACCCTCTTTGACGTCGACACATATATGTAAATTCTTTTCATTTGCTTTTATCATCGCCCTCAAACTGTACTAAAAATCCAGAAAGATAATAAAATAAAAATTAAAATCTGGATTATGATAAAAAGTTTAATAGATATGTATAAAAATTTTAACACTCTTAACTAATTAAAAATTATATTTGATATAAAATAAATATTATTATCAAAGTTAATAAAGTTATCATTTACTATAATTTATTATTAGATAATTATATTATTTGACACAAATTATTTATATTTTTTAATTAAAATATTAAGGGTTCAAATTTGTTTTGTGTATAAAAAAATTATATCGAGAAAAAAATATTCATCAGAGTCTTTTTAACAATAAAATTTATATATTTATTCTGTTAATAAAAAAATAATATAAAAACTTTTACACCAATCATATTTATCCTATTTTTCCTTTTATGAATATATAATTTTTTTAGTTTAATTTTTATGTATATTATTAGTGCATATCTAGTTTTTCTTATTATGAATATATGCATATTCTCTCTTTGAGTTTAATTTTTATGTGTTGAGAGTATAAATATCAATCAATTATAAGTTATTATTAAGATAATTATTATAAAATTATTAATTTATTGTAAATAATAATTTATAATTAAATAATAACATAAAATGAGATATCGGAATAACGTAGAATGAGCTATGGGTTGAGTATATTATTACTTGTTCTCTTCTATATCATTTCAGCTTCGCTTTTTCGTATTTATTTTTTATTTTCTATCATATCATTTAACATTTTTTTTCTCACTCTTCCTTTCAAGACAATCTGCCCTAAAATGAGATATCGGTTGAGTATTTTTTTTCTTTTAGTATTTTCCTTGAAACTTACAAAAAAATTATTTTTCTTATTCACAACTAAATATTTATCAAACAAAAGAAACCAAAGTACAAAATTGTAGGTACTTACTTTACTTTTCGTTCAAAAACTTTACTTTTCAATTTAACATTGAGTTGGGGCATATCTCCAAGTTAAAACTAATTACTTAACTGGACAAAAATCTTTTGAAGTCATGTATACAGTGGAGATTCATATTCCAATTTCCGAAAGGGAAATGCTGAGTAACTCTGAATTAGAATGATAGTTAGCAAAATTTGCATGACATGTCAATGGTATGATTATTTAACTGTATCAAACATAATCACATACAGCTGGGGAAATTGCTGAAATAAAAATACCATATTTTATAAAAGTAGCCACGAGATTCAATAGCTACAATTTTGACGTGGCATAGAAAAGAAAAGGAAAATACAGAGATAATAATTACTGTTATATACATACAATCTAATCTCAAGGAATATCATGGTGTCCCAAGTGCCAGCTTTTAATAGCACAACACATTTGTGACCATGCCCACGAGCATTTTGCAGAACAAACAAATTTTACCGGAAGTGGGTATTTTGCATCTGAAACCATGAAAGTGAAGCAGAAAACAAGAGTATATAGGTGAGGTTGATTTATTGATTTTACGTTACAAAGGGTCAATCACACGAAACATGCATCTTGATATTGGATAATATTAATGGCACATTATTTGAGACTTTTTTTTTCTTATTTTTCTTATTTGAGACTTTTTTTTTCTTATTTTTCTTATTACAGCCCATAGCTCTTGGCATAAATGTTGGAACAAACATAGACAACAGAAAGTGAAATAGGTGATGGGGGTTGAATACTTGAATGCATTGTTTTTAGTTTTTACGCTTTACCCATTCATGAAAAACTGTTAGGTTGAAAACTGTACCAAAATTAATTTTGTAAACCTTTTACATTATTAATAAATCAGAAATATAAATTTTAAAATTATTATTATAAAGTTGATAAATTTATTAGACGATGACATGTTAAGATAATTAATAAAATATACTTAATCAGTCATCTCAAATTTAAATTATAATATATAATTGTATTAAATATTTAAAAATAAAAATTTAAAGTCTACGGTGACTCTACCTAGCATTTTTTTTTCTGTTTGAAGAAAATATGCATATGTTCTTTACAAAAAATATATAATAATATTATATAATTTTCAAAAAGAAAAGTCTCCTTAACCAATATTTTGAGGATGTTTTTACAAGAAATTAATAATAAACATTTTATTAAAAATTAAAAAAAAATTGTATTCAAAATTACAAAAGTGCGTCAACAGTACATTTTTATAAAAAAGTATTTTTAATTTTGTAACTAGTATTTTAAATATATATTTTAAAATTCTTAAATAATGTGTTAAATTTTATCTATAATGAAATGAGCCAAACTCTTAAATTAATTTAAGTTTTTACATATGTTTTATCTTTAAAAAATAATTTTAAATTCTTAATTTTGTTAATACATATTTTTAAATTCTTACTATTAATTTTATTTTATTTTAAATAATGATGTGATAGATTCATTTATATCACGCGTTAATAACTTATTTACGATTTTATTACTTAACGGAATAAAACTAAAACGGATGACAAGAATTAAAAATATATGTCAACAAAATTAGAGATAAAAAAGGATTTAATTCAAATATAACGAGAGTGTAAAATTTACAAGCTTATCCAATTACAAATTTCTGCATGATAGGTAGATAATATTTTTTAAATGATAGTTATAATATAATAAATTCTATATTAATATTAGAAGCATGAATTAACTGTTATGAATTATTTCAATTTAACCAATCATTTTAAAATATTATAATTATCTTAAATATATTTTTAAAAAATCAATTTTCTGTAAGTAATATAGTTAGTCTTTAAAAAAAAAAGAAATTTGTAAAAAAGTAAAATAAAAATAAAAATGAAGTAATTTTGGGAAGAGAAATATATTTGAGCAATAATGATTGAGGAGTAAGATGATCGATGATCGATGATGGATGATCGATGATCGATCTCGTCCAATCCAATCGAATCCATCGCTATCAGCAACACAAACGCGCTATAAATTGTGAACCATTGATGCAATGGGAATTTGACACATCGTGCTCGAATTTTGAGAACAATCTCACAGGCTTTACATCAAATCACCTCTTCAATCTGCATGTTCAAGTCCTCTCCCATGCCACGCACTGCATTGCTTTATAAAAAATCTTAATAAATATTCAACTCAATCTTTTACTATTATCACATTACTTATAAATCTTGAAATTTATTTTTATAGCCGAAAATGGAGTATACATTTGTCATTTTGCATGGGCAAATTTTATATAGAAAAAAATCCTCGAAAGTAATGTTAAAATGAAGCTTTGTAACAGTGATTCCCTCAAAAAGCAAAAAATTGCCCCCACGATTTTCTCCAATCTGGGTTGGCTAAACCCTTTCAGGTTTTGTTTCTGCTGTTTCCTTTCTTCCTTCCCATGATATCCCAACGTCGTAACCTTTTTGGCTTGGAACTCACGGTTCCTCTGTTACGTCCCTCTCGTCACACCTTCGTGATGCGAACCCAATACGGGTCGACCCGATTACCCATACCTTCTTGTTTGTACCTTCTCAATAACAAATTAATAAATAATTGCAAATGCTTTTAAGACAACACAGAAACTCATTGTGGATAGGGACACACGCTCACTCCTTCATTTGCCTCATCACACGTGATTCATCGACGTCCACTGAACCGCCCGGTTCAATTCATTTGACCCCAATTCTAACCCAACCGGCTTGACTTCTTTACTTTTAATAGTTCAAATACAATTTTGCAACAAAACACCCTCTTGCAAAATTCCTCTAATGTTTCTTTAAACCCAAAACAGCGTAACATGGAAAGAGAAAATGTTAAGACAATTTTTTTTTCTTTTGATTAAAAAAAAAAGGAGAATATTTAACTCGTAGGATAAATTACCCTTCTCGTGTCAAGAAGAAAAATATAAAATGAAAATTTTAGTCATTTACTTTTAATAAATTATTATAAGGATTGCCTAATATGTTCATTAATAAAAAATTATATATTAAAAGTACAAGATTAATTTAATATTATTTTTAATAATTTAAATATTTAATAAGATGTAATTGTCTAATATATATTCATATATATATTATGAAAATTTAAAATAAAATATTTATATTAAGAATTTAATGGTTATGTAATACAGTTTAATCACATATCACTTGTTGATATGACTAATTATATAAGATGAATTGTGATCGAATGAATGTATAAAATTATTTTATATTGTCAATTCATAATATATATTTTTTATTAATAAAAAGAATATTTATTATATAAAATAAAAAATCATTTAATATTATTTTTAATTATTTAAATATTTAATAAAATTCATTTAGTATTTTTATTCTATTGACATGCAATAAAAATAGTACTTATCTATATTTTAGTTAAAATGAAATTTTGCATAAAAAATCCTCTAGCAAAATTCTTGAAAAAATTATTCTAAATCTTCCTACTAATTTCTTACTTTTATTACTTGACAAATAAAAAATATAAAACAAATAAAAAATATATTTTATATTTTATATTTTTAAGACATTAAACACTTTATTTTTTATTTAATATATTTATAAAAATAGAAGAAGAATTAGGAGAATAACAAAAAGAAAATATGACATTACTTTTTTCTATTTAAAGAAAGCGAGAAAAGGTTGAATTCACAGAAAAAGAATTTCCTTCTCACAAAATAAAAAATTATATAAAAAGGTAAATTTACTCATTTATCTACCAATTAATTATTTAAGATGATTTTAATATTTTAACCGTGAAAAATTTTTAATATTAATAATATATCAAATTTAAATTCCTATTATATGCTATTAAAATGATAGAATTTCAGAGAAATAATTTTATTACCCAATCTTATTTTATTTAAATTGGTACTTAAATTAATAAACAATGAGTAATTTTTAAATATTGATCGTTCTAAATAGAAAATATTAAACAATAAAAACTTACCAAATATAATTATATTTTTCTTAATTAAAGAAAGGAATTGTTTTACTTAATTAATTTGCAGTCCATATATTACAATGATGTGTTTTTAATATTTTAAATGTGTGTTTTAAGCTTTTTCTATTGAAAGATACATTCCTTTTGTTGTTTACTATTATCATAAAAATAATAATACAGAATATCCACAAATATCATAAAGTCAATAGAATTTGAAGACTCTTCTAGGTCGAAGTAGTTCAAATACTATATTTCTAACTCTTATTTGTACATCCAAAGGGTAAATAAAAGAAATTAGGAAAAAGAAAAAGACAAGAAGGAGCGTGAATCGAGGAAACGCGTGACGAGAGGTTTAGGTCACACTCCGCCGCCCTCCGGCAGCGGCATTTTGGGGTTCGCGGAAGAGAGAAGGTCACAATTTATAATAAGCAATAATTGTGGGTAATCATAAATATGGATCGATGATAATAAGGCTAAGTGGGTCCCTCTGACGTGTCAGATTCTGGGTCGTCCTTTGGTTGGTACCCTTGCTGAAATGGGACCATGTGCGCCGTCTGATTCATAGATTGGGTGGCTACTGCCATGCTTGTGCATCTGACTATAGTAGTTGTACTAATAATGTACGTACATTAATCTGAAACAGTCACCAAGTTGAATTCTCTAAGCAAGAGACAAAACAAAAATTAATTTACAAATGCAAAACCTTTCCTTATGTATAATAATATATACTTACAAATATAACTTAAGTTTATTAATTTTTATCATAATTATTTTAAAATTAAAAATAATACTAACTATATTTTCTAATTAATTGATGATATAATTTATTTTATACTAACAATCCATAACAACCGAATTCTTCTATCTTTTAATAGATATGTTACATTCTTCAATTTTAGTTTTTTTAAGCAGTGTTATACAGAAATTAATTGTTCTTAATCTCTTTGTCTTGTTAAAAATAAATTAATTGTTTTTATTCTCTTCATTTTATCAAAAAATAATAATAAATACAAGCAAAATAAAGAGATATCCCTCGTTAGTTTATATATATTTTTAGACTAATTTATATTTTAACTAATTTTATAAAAACACCCTTCCGATAACAACAGTTATGATACAAAGTAACTTTTCTATCACACAATTGTTTATACACATAAGTCATGGCTTATTTTATTTATTAAAAATTAAAAATAGTGAAAAAAAAAGCACGAGAGCCTATTTCCCCCTAGTAAGAATAAAGATCGCGTTTTAACCAAACGTGCTATACACTGTACAGCGTCAAACGTTGAACGACTGAGTAGATTAATTAATTATCAAACAATTTATTTATATGTCAATTCGGTTACAACCTTTTAGTCTAAAATACTTCTAAATATTTTTTAATTTCTTTTAAGCTATGTCAATTCAGTTACAACTTTTTAGTCTAAAATACTTCTAAACATTTTTTAATTTCTTTTAAAATAAAAATATATTATGTTTTACATGTTTTACACCCAACTAATCTTCTTCTAACCTGCTGAAATTCTTTGAAGGTAATATTCTTTTAATTTTCAACTTTACATGATAAGTCTTGATGAGCAAAAATACATGTTTGTAATAAATATACGAGTAAATAAACTTTACATTAATAATGTACAAGAATTTTATAATTATATTTAATTATAAATTATTAATAATAATAAATTTATTAATTTTAGAATTATTATCTTAAAAGTAACATTTACAGTAATTTTTTATTAATTGAGAATATAATTTTTTATACTGATAAGTCACAATAATTAAACTTTAAATATATATATAATAACTTATATAAATGAGAGAGATAAAGAATATAAAATAAAATGAGAAATACAATAAAAATATAAGACATAATTATTATATGATTTTGTTACATAAATATAGTAATTCTATGTACTGCTAGATTGTTTTATTTTCTTAATCATGGTATCGCTTTTTAGGTTTATAGGTCATGGTCAATGTCTTCCTTTATCGCCCTTTATTTCACTTCGTACCTTGTGTTCAAAGTTGTACTAGACAATAAAATAACATTGCTCACAACATGCAATCCTTTCAATTTTTAACCGTTTCTCACTTATAGGCCTGTCTAGAAGTAGTTATGAATAATTTATTTGTATCATATAGTATAAGCATTTATGTATATATTTGATAAAATTTATGAAAATTGATTAGGGTATGTTTATAAATTGTTTGTAAGTTATATCAATAATTTTTTATGATAAATTATGAAAACAACTTATAATTTATATAAAATATATAGTTTAATTCTATTTCTCTTATGATTATAAAAATAACTTATACATAAAATTTATATAATAAATACTTGTTCAGTAAAACTTTATTTAAGTTATTTATTCAAACAGAACTTTAGAATAGTTTATAAAAGAAAGTAAAGAAAAGAAAAGAAAAACTATTTATTATTATTTAAATAAATAAAAACATCTATTAATAAAAAATAAATTAAGAAAACATTGATATTAAATTTTAATTAGTTAGATAGTGTATAAATTTATCTTTAACAATCTCTCTCCCTCCTTGTCTTATTTTCTCTCTGTTAAAGGAGATTTTTTTTCTTTCAAAAAACAAATATAATTTGGTTTTCTTCTTTATTACCTACTTACAACTAAACAAAAGACAATTTTATATTAATTATTTTCTCTTCTAATATTTTCTTTCTTATCAAAATCAAATCAAATAATACTGGACCGGTACTAACTCCTTTAATATTTATCACTCTTAATTTAATACTTTTTCTTACTTTATGTTGAAATATTTAAAACAAATTAAAAAACTATCATATATATTATCTGTCATAATTTTAATAAAAAGAAGTACATATTCTGGATGAACTGAAATATTTTCTACTTTTTGTCTTTGTATTTTAATAACATTATAAAAATGGTATGTGTGTATACACACAAGTATCCTACACTACTACTCAAAAAATATATAACTAAATAATATTATATATTAAAATTAATTTTAGTGTCTTGTTAGCATAGAAAAACATACTTATATTTACTGATATATTATTATTTCATTTAATAAGTTTATTATATCAGGTAACTTGTAACATAATTAGATTGATCATAAAAAGTTCCAACACATAATTAGACACCGGTTTATTAGATTTTAAAGAATGATTACACGATGCAAATTGTTTGAGTTATTTTTTTAAGTGATTTTTTTAGCTTCTAAGAGAAGTATTAAAATAGTTTTTCTTGATATTTTTGTTTTGTTAAAAAAATATACAATTGTTATTAAATTTTAACGTATTTTTAGTTTAAAAGTATTTTTATATAAAAATTAAACAAATATTTAATAATTCATCGCACTTTCTTTCATTTTACACATGAATCATCATAATATGTTGAACTTGCATTATATGTGCGTGTAAGTTTAGCTTAGGCGCATGTGGTTCATTGTTACGAACATCACATTTTTTAGTTAGCAGTACAAAGGAAGAAAATTATCAATAAATTAGACCTAACAGAGGCCCTTCCAACATGACAATAGTTGACAAGAAAAGACTAATAATTAGGTCCAACAAATTCACGTCCAAAAAGTTTGTTTTTAACTTATATATAAATTTATTTTAATTTATAAAAAAGTTTATTTAATTTTTTTATTTTTTATAAATATTTATAAAGATGTTTATCCAATAAAGTCTTTAGAGCTTATTTATATTTAATACATAAGTACTTGTGTAATTAAGTATTTGAGAGAGTTTGAAAAATAAGTTATGATATGTACATAAGTTATATTTAATTTATTATTTTTAATATATTCTCCAAGATAGCCTACGAAAACAGTTTACAACTTATATAAAAATAATTTAACTTATTTTTTATTATAAAAACAACTTATACATAAGTATTTACATGATAAGCACCTATAAAATAGATATTTTAATTAAGTTGTTTACTCAAACACACTTTTACTGTCAAACGAATAATCATGTAAATAGAAAACTCTAGAGTAATAAGGCTTGTTTATTCTAATAGGCTAATGTTTTGTCTTTCATCTAAAGAACATTGGAACTACAAAATGATGGATTTGATGTTCAATCATAAATGGAAATTCTAATATCTAATTTTTATCCCTTGAAGTAACATATCTAAATCAAAATCTAAACTAGAAAAGATAATTTGCACTTCATCAATAAGGTCATCTCTAACCCAAGCCACTCATAGATTTTATTCAAAACAAAATATGTTACTATTTTTACAAGAGAAAAGTAAGTGTGATGTAGATTCCTCCCAGCTTGTTATTGCATAGAACACAATGAGAATTGAACAATTACTAAGGATTCTTCTCTTTCTTAAATTCATCCGTGTTTGAATTTTATCCAAGATCACTTTCTATCCACATAAATCCTAAACCCTAAACCTTTAACAAAATCAATTTCACCAAAAAGTTCTTGAAAACTACATTATCTAATTTCATTGAATATGTAGTTGAGGGCTCTTGAATCCAAAGCCAAGAATATACATAATCTTTCTCCAATCGCATAAAGTTAATCAAAGCATTGAATTCATCAAAAATTGATTTTTCCTATTCAAACATATTTCTCCTCCAAGACAACCTCCATTTCTAACTCACATCACACCTTTCACCCTTTATCGCCTACATTTTTTTATCTTCTAAAATTTAAAATAGCCAATTTAATTTAGAGGCGCAATCCAAAACTAAAGCATATGATTACATCTTTTCATACCATCTACATTTCCCAAATTTCTCTACCAAATAGGTCTTTTACTATCCTTCCCTTCAAAACTCTTATGCCTAATCCTGACACCATAAAGGGATATTTACACTTTATTGACACAAAAATTTTATGAAAAACTTTTAGATCCTAATTTGGGAAATGAATCACTTTCCTTTATAATTTCTTTAGTGATTGGTTAACATTAGTTAGAAGATATTAGTTAACCTTGATGATTGATCAAGAGAACAAAGCATAAACGAAAAGTAATGAAAAAGGTTTCAATTAGATGCAAGAGAACCTCCATGTGCTTCTTAGGAGTCTTTTGTTTTACTTTTTCATTACTTCATAAATAAGTATATACTTATTTTGTTTGTGTATTTTTTCTTTTTTGTGTATAGATATAAAGTTGAATTGAGAAGAAAGAATTAAATTTTCTCTTATCTCAAAGGAGAAAATTCATCCTTTTCATGGTATTTTTCATGTAAATATAATTTCTTTTTTATTCTTAATTTTTACTTTTTAAATTATTTTCTATAAAATTTATTGATCTACATTTTTAGCAACATTTTAAATTTATAAAACAGGTGTTTGTAACCACCTTTATGATTTATTTATCAATTTATAAAAATCATAACAATTCATTCTTCATTTTGTTTTTGTTTTTGTTTAATTACTCATTTTAGTTTTTATATGAGCAAAATATTTACGCTTTAGTCCCTATCATTAAATACAATTTAACATCGTTAATAACACTTTAAGTTTTAACCCCTATACTTGCACTATTTTTACATTTTGGTCCCTATACATGAACAATCTTTATGTTTTAGTCTTTACATATAGAAATGACTTGTTTTAGTTCTTACACAAGCAAAAAAAATTACATTTTAGTCCCTTTACATTTTATTTTAAGCTTAATTGCACTTTTGATCCATTAAGTATTGCAATTATGTAATTTTGGTCTTCTAAGTTCTAATTGTGCCAATTAGGTTCCTAAGTATTGCAAATGTGCAATTTTGATTCTCTAAGTTCTAATTGTGCAATTTTAATATCTTATTCATTCTTACATTAAATATTTGATGTATTTTTGCTAACGTGACACTAATATCTGACATGAAAGATAGTGCTGCACTGATGATTGATATAATAGATTATGCAAATGTTATTAATAACAAAACTTAACATCAACATTTATGTCATTTGTCATGTTAGCCACCAATGCAACATCATTCATCATATTATATAATAGACTTTTTGGACTTTAAAAGCTCCTAATATCCAGGGTTAAGGTCTTCGTACCACAAACCTTTTGGATAGCGGTGCTCTTAGGTTCCTAGACATTTGAGTAAATTGTTCCGAGCTTTGGAGACTCATGTCTAAGATATTGAAGACCATTTAGAATAGTTTGAAAGTGGCCAATATTTCATCAATAATTTCATCCTCCTTCATCATGAACATCTCATAATAACTTTGAGGGGTGACAACATTTCTTAACTAAACGTACTCGATACCTTCATGAATAATCCTAAAAGTATCCTATATTTCTTTTTCTATTTTATAATTGTAAAGCTTGTTATATTCATATTCAGATAATGCACAAGTTATATTCACAAACTAATTACTTTGATAAGATAAAATATCGTGTTTATCATTCTATTCTTGTACTAAAGTCATGCAGTGGAAGATAAGGTTACTTTATGCTTAGAGAGTACGTCGTCATTCCTTTTTGTAGTAGGGCACACCTTTCGATATTGTTGAATGATTTAATAATATTTTTCTTTCTTTAAAATCTTCTTTAATACTTTTGTAAGACGTTTAGGCACTTATATTACTGCATGTATATCAATACTAGGCATATATATAGAACAAGTAATAAAATATTGTGTTTTAAAGCTTTCATTTATTTATAATATGATACCTATCGTCCTTTTGTTTTTATCAAACATAATATGTTTGTTTTCTTAAATCAAAATAATTTAGAGACATTATTTGTATTTTGATCTAACCCCTTTCTTTTCTCAAACTTGTTATTATTCCAATCCAACAAGAGTAGCTTAGAGCAAATCCTATTTGGTTGGATTAGAACTTTTGTAGTTTCCTTCACAAACAAACTTGGAGGGACCAAGTGGTAGGGACCAAGTGGTAAGTCTTCATGGTGAGTCTACAAGGTCAAGAGGTTTGAACTTTAAGTATGCAGGGAAGATAAAAAGTTTTCTTAATCCATCAACATTGCCTCTTAGTCTCCTATCTTCATTTGAATTGACTTTTACCTTCTTCTCTTTAAAGGTAATAACATGTTGAGCAATACTAGGTAGATGAATACCAAATAATGGATCCTTCATAACAGGTTGATGATTTATCTTCTTCTTGGGGAAGGTCATTAGTGTTAGAGGTAGACATAAAGGTCCATGCTCATTGGTAAACTAGTTAGGTGGTTTGGGAGCATTTGGTGGAGGTATAAGTGCTTAAGTGAGAGTTGGTATGGTATTGACTCATAGTGTGTGAAGGTTCAAGATAGTCTAGTATGAAAATGGTAGGCTTAGGTTCATGATGCTTAAGGAAGAGGGCAAACCATAGCTCCTTGGTTTGAGTAAAGTTTTCTAATTTATTCTCAAAAAGAGATAATCAATATTAGTAACTAGGAATGAGTGACCTTCTTGTTGTTATGGTTATCTTAAGAGGTTTGAGGTTTGCCATGTCTTTCCTCATAAGTCATCTTGGCTTTAGCTTAAGCTAAGGGTTTAAACCAATGTTTAGGTAGGATTTCAAAGGGATCATGAATAAGCATTTCTTTAAGGATATTTCCTTGAATTTTGTTTTTGATGGTCTAATATTTGTTTGATTTCTAGTTCATTTTTTAGGTTTTTGTTTATTCTTCTTTATTTTATTGGATGATGAATAATCTTTAGTCGTACACTTGATAAATAATAAAAAACTATAGTACAAGACAATCAACCTTGGTCATCTCTCAAGGATTTTTAGTTGTTATAAGCCAATTAGAAGCATTTGAAAATAAAAATAAAGGGAACCGGGGGGGGGGGTTTCGTTATCAGAATTAAAGATTAAAATTTAAAAAAGAAATCAATTTAATGAAAGTGACCAATCCATTTGTTAAGTTTTATAGTTGGACCTATCATTAATTTCTAAAGCTTTAATCCTAATTCCTGATTCAATTCTTATTTGACCCTAAAATTAATTAATCATGTGTCAATCAATTTTAACGAAACACTTACTAAATTAAACACCTTGAATTTAATTAATTTGGGTTAGACGATCGTGCACCTTCTAAGTCACCAAAATCAGTTGATGTTGGTGTCACTTGAAGATTTTTCTATGAACGAATAAAAAATCTTTTTCTTTGTAACTATCAAAATGAAAAAAAGGAATGAACATAAGACTTTTGAGTAAAGTATACATATTCTGGAGAAATGAAAATATCCAATAACATGCTTTTGAGAAAATAGAAAGAAAACACAATTGAAAAGAGTATTAAAATTGGTATAAGTGGTTGTAGAATGAACAACACACTTAAAGAGGATTTTTGGATGGATGCAAACAATTATAAATGAAAGACACACTCGAAGAGGAGTTTTTAGGTGGTTACAATAGTTAGAAAGAATACACACGTAGCAACATTAGAAATTAGTTATTAGTACATGTGTCTAGAAATTGTATTCTTTTTGTTAGGTTGAAAACTCTATAAATAGGAGACTTGATGGCCATTTTTCTTTGGTCGAAAATACTTACAAAAACTCAAGCAGACATGCTGCACTTATTACTACTTGTTTGAAGAGTGAAATGTATGTTCTGATCCAACTTTTAATTCAATGTCTTTCTTTTGATGACTTCTTCTTTCAATAACTTTTTCTTCTATCTATAACTTCTTAATTTGTCTATAATCCATTCTTATAATGACAACTACCTCTTATTTCTTTTACCCCTTTTTAGTTTTTCAATTCCACTTTTATTTAATATGTTTATTTTCTAATTTGATTTACATTGCATGCATTTATAATCTTAATTTTAAGTTATACTATAAACACTTTGCTTGCAAATGTTTATACTTTTTAAAATAGGCGATATTGTAATTGCAATTCAAATTCAATATTATAAATCTCATAATGTCTATTCTTGATTAAAACTCTCATAAGAATTTAATTGTAATTAAAATATTATATTTTCTCAAGTTGAAAACTTGAGGTTGTTGATTCAAACAAAAAGAATTCACAAAAGGTTTTTGATTCTATGTCCTACAAATAAACACTTTATTTGTTGATTAGAGTCATGATGAGAAATTATCTTTTTAGAAATTAAGTACTTTTGGATTTTAGAACGAATTTCCACTAACAATAGTTAATCAATGAACTTGATAAAGGAAAAATATCATTTTAGGTTCAGAGTCTAGTATAGGTTCAACGATAGGTATGCGTGTGGGTGAAATAGTGACTGCCTTAAAATACAATAGTGAAAAACATGATGGCACTCATCACACCATAATGTTGCTTAGTCCATACTGATAATGCTTAGTTTATATCCCTTAGAAGGTCTTTAGATGGGTAGAATAGAATGATAAATTATGGTTAAGAATCAGGTATTAGTTAAGATTTAGATTTCCAAGGTTGAACTAAGGAAAATACAAATCTAGGCTAAGTTACTGATTTTAGCTAACAAAAATATAAGTCTTGTTTTGCAGGTCAGATGAGATACTTTACAAAGTCAAAACAACTAGAGGAAGTTGTCCAGGCCAATCGAAACCCCCCAGGTCGACTCCGTTCCGGTTAGAATGAAGCCATCCCAACTAAGGTCGGATGCGTCCCGATCGGATGAAGCCGACTCCGTGATACCGACTCTATCATCAGTAGTGAAGATGCCGACTCTTGTAGAGCCGACTCTGAAGGCCGACTCTACATCCGAGTTTATCCGGACGCCGACCTCAAAGTAGATGCTGACTCCCATCCAAAACCAGATCCATCCCTGCATCAAAAGACCGATTCTACTTCGGTAGAATTCAAGCACGTGCATAAAATGTAATTTAGCATGTGGCAGTTAGGAAAGTAGTAGGGTAGTTAAGTCTGGTATTTCTGTTAGATTAGGTAGTTAAATTTGTTATTTCAATTAATACGATTATAGAGTTAGTTAGTAGCTTATTCATGTATAAATAGGACTGCATGTCACCGTTCATGGGTTAGCAGATCGATCATACACAACTACACTTAGCCTAAACACTTTCCATTTCCCAAGCCTAATTTCCCTTCATACCTCTTTATTCCATGGTGCTTCAGTACGATGTTTGCTCAAGCTCGAGTGAACACAGGGCTAGGGGCTGAGAATCGAGGCTGGTTACCAAGAGAGGATTGTCAGGGCTCACTAGCACACTACTTGGTAATTCAACCCCTTTGTACCCTAGCCATTTTAGGTGGAACACTGGAGCTACCACTGGCAGTTGTCGTGGGAAGCTCACTATCATATTTTGCCTTTGCCACCACTTTGTTGTATCAATACTTTGTTAATCAATGAATGCATATGTTTCTTTACAGTTGTATGTTTGTAATTCTTGGAAATTCAATCTGTTCTTGATTTGTGTGTTTGTGCATGTTAAGATTAGATCACGCCTAGATTAGGGTTTGGCTGGAAACTACCTAGGTAATAATATAGATAATTTTTAGATAATCTATGTTAACCATGAGCTTAATCCCTACTAACTCGAGGCCTTAGATTGTGTAAGCCCTCAGTGGGTAATGGACGAACGTTAGGTGGTCGCCTTAGGAAATATGTTGGCGAAGAAATACTTGCATGCCAAGAAATTGAACCAGAATCATTCTTTGATCTCATTGTATCCAATATAATAAATATATGTTAGATAAATATAAGTTAGATAATGTAGTTGTAATTCTTTACCTTCTTGTTGACACTTTAGATAGTCTTTACGATTCTTGTTATTTTACTTTTCATTTTAAAACCCCCCATTTTACCTTTACTACAAGAGTCACATCCTACTGCCTAGTGGTGTAACCTTTCTTAGCCTTGTATCTTAGAAATATAGGAACAAAAGTGTCCTTGAGAAGAATGACCTAGGTTGACCTTGTGCTGCTTTAGCTTAGGAAAATCTAGTATTTTGATAAGAGAAGTGACGACCAACTCAAAGCTTATCAAATTGGCGCCATTGCCGAGGACACACATTTTGTGTTCCTAAGTGTGCCGAGTCTGACAAAGAACCGAACCTGAGTCTATAGTATTCATGTTTATAGGTATACCAAATTTAGTTTTCTTTTCTTTTACTAATTGGCTAATTTTATTTTGTTTACTAACTGTTGTATTTGTCTGAGTCTATTTTTTGTGTTTTTAGGTCCGAGTCTGTTGTGTTAATAACATGTCTGTTGTTCTTGTTTTTAGTTAGCGTTAGAGTCTTGTTTTCTTGCATGTCGAGTTCGTTTTGAGGTATATATGCATGCATGTTTTGAGTTCTTTTTTTTTTCTACTTGTAATAATCTGCTAAGTGTGCCCGAGACTGTCTACACTAGATTTTGCATGTACTAGGATCCGTATGCACAGGATCAGTATAGGTTGAGTCTTCATGCATGTTTAGTTGAGTTTGTGTTTGTCATATTTAGTGCAATTGGGCGTTTTTGAGTTCTCTTTTCTAGCATATTTTGTTTTTGGTAAATTTTGTAGTTTTGTATAATATTCTTTTTTGCATTTTTCTTTCTGTTGTTATTGCTGCGATATCTTGCATGCATTTGTCTATCTGCATAATTGTCATTTAGTCATTTAGGTGGAATTCTGCATAGTACGCATGACTAGGAAAAGGAGTTTCGGTAGTTTGCATCCATTTGATCCTGAGATAGAAAAGACTTTAAACAGGTTCAGAAAATCCAAAAACATGCATGTAGGTTATAGTAGTGATAGTTTCGGCTCTATACCCGAGACTGATGATGAGTCACAATTTATACATCTTTAAGACACCTAAGAAGGGTATTTGCAAGACTATTCTGTGCTTAAGAATTGATTGTTAGCTAAGATTCATTTTATGGGCTTAAATATAGAGAAAATACAAATCTGTGTTAATTCGAAAGTCTTAGCTAATAAAAGTACCAGCCCTTCTACGCAGGTCAAGCCGAGTCAACCAAGAGTCAACAGAAGAGCCTCGGTGAGGAGTTGAAGTTGTCGGCCAAGGCCGACTCCATCTCGGCCAACCAGACTCGTCTCGGCAACCCACACCTTGCAGTCCATCAGCCCAATAAAGAGCGGCCCAACTGTGTTTCCACATCGGCTATCCAGCTCGGAGGCCGGCTCATTTGCCATGTCACTCTTAGAGAATCTGCCATGTCACGTTGGCAGATCTGCACAAAGGTAGAATAGAACATTCACATTGTAATTCTGTTAGGATATTTTGTAGCGTCACCCAATGCGCACTCGTGTATATATAGGAGGAGCTGCGCACTTTTTTAGGTCTTTGAATTCACTTTAATTCCACACTCATTTGTATCCATTTTCTCGCTCCCTCTCTCCATTTTCACGGTGGTGCGGTGCTGCATTGGTGCTTCTCTCGATTGAGGAAGTGCAGGTCTAAGACTGGGAAGCTGGGCGTTTACGGAGGGGACCGATCGGACTCTTGGCCGACTCTGGTGGAACTGATCCTCAGCGCTTAGGCTAACGGAGGTGAACCACCATCATCAACCTTGGCGATCGTTGAGGAAGATAGAGCCATCCGAATTCGGACCACTGTGTTTGTATTTTGTTTTTGTTAATTGATTTCGTTCTGCATTTCATATCTCTGTTCTCCTTCCTCTACTTTAATTCACGTTGAATCCGCGATTGCAATTGAGACGTGAACAATGTTAAGCTAAGCCGATTGGAACTGGTTTAACTAATTCAGTAGGTAATCACTTAACGATTGTTGAATGAGAACCTAAAATCAGCTCTGAACTTAATCCCTGTCAACTGATGAGGTAGCGATTGCATAAATCCTCGGTATGGCAATGGACGAATATTTGGCGATCGTCATAAGACTACCCAAGGCTGATATGGACTGAGAACTGGAGTGTGGAATCTGGACTGGACTTGGACTAATGGAACTGAACATGAACACAGTTATATAATACTAATAGATAATTAGTAACAGTAGTATACATTTTTGCATTCATAGTCTTAGTTTATTTTCTACATTACTCGCATCCCAACTCCCCCGTTCTTTGCTTTCTTTATTGTTTTCTGGTTGAGGCAGAGGTAATCCGCCTCTGTGGCGTCTGTCTGTACTCAGCCAAGACCAGGCCGGATAGTCTTAGCCGAGACCATCTCTAGGCCGAGACTCTCTCTTCGTCTCTGCCAAGTACGACTCGGCTACAACCGAGGAGAGTCAACACTTCACATCTCAGATTCTGCATTGTTTAACTTGACACTAACTCACAATTGAGCACACTGTGTCCTTGAGAAAAATGACCTAGGGTTGACTATACTATAGTTAGCTTTAGTATTTGATAAGTCTGGCGTAAGCATTGTAAAAACGCACATCATCAAATTGGCGCCGATTCTTGGGGACACAAGTTCTTTTGTGTCTTTGTGTGCTAAGTTAATTGATGCTGAATCCCGAGTCTGTAGAGTGTCTGTCAAGTCAGTCTATTGAGTCTTTCTAAATTTGTCTGTGTCTGTCTTTTGAATAAAATAGCATGCTGATAACACTAACTTTGCATCTTGATAATTGCAAACTTTCTGTTCCATTAGCCATAACACTAGCTCTTATTTTTCTGCATGATTGATTTTTTTTTTTTTACAATGCATAACTGTCTCTAACTTTTCTTTCTGTAAACCTGCTCTTTACTTGCTGCATATCTGACTTTGTTTCATTCTATAATCTCTATTCTCTTTTGTCTCATAAAAAAAAAAAAAAAAAGGAGACGAAGAAGAGGAGTCGGCCAATGAGGACCAGAGAGTAAGAAAGGATCCAAGTTCACTCGGCCAAGTAACTAAGAGCCAAGGCCGACATCACCTCGGTCAATAAAGACAAGAAGCAAGCAAGAGTCGAAGTCTCGTTCAGTCGGATCCGACTTCATAGCTACACAAAGGGCTGAGTCGACTCCATTTCGGCAAGAACTATTTCAGAAGAAGGATTCAGCCAGAGCAGCCAAAGGCCGAGATCATGTCGGCACGCCTGGTGTCGAGTTGAAATCAAGTCGGCCAGCCGGATCTAAAGTCATCAACTTCTTTGTCTCTGCCACCACCCAAGGAACTGAAATCATTGCCAAATCATCTAAAGGCGCATGGAGATCATTTTCTGATAGAACTGGCTTCGGCAGATAGCATACCTTGATCCTGTTCCGTTATTCTCTCACTGGTTATAGCATGCATTGAGGACAATGCAAATTTTAAGTGTGGGGGGGAGGATACCGTTGACATCATTTAATCTTGCTGCATTCTGTCCACCATGTTTTATTTTGTTATGATTGTTTTGTTTCAATTTGAATTTCTTTTGAACTTTTGTCATCGTTTTCCTTTGTTTTCCATAAAAAGCTGTCCAAGCCAGAATCAATTCGGCTCTGTCTGTCGTCTTGGCCGGATCGAAGTGACTTCGGCTTGGTAAGATTTCAATTCCGTCATTTCGTTTTTTGTTGATGTCCTCTAGCAGAATTCCAAATTGGATTGACGAAAATAAACTGTTTTGGAAAGAATCTTGAATTGGCTTACGGAAATTTGGAAAAGACAGAAGAAGTAACTCTGCAACTTTGGCAAGAGATTTTCTAGCTTGAGGGAATGAAACTTTTGTGCTCTAGTCAGTGATTGACTAAAAACTGAAAAGGAAACCCTCTGTGATAGAGCAAATGCAACCTGTGTGAGAGCTTGAGCCTTTGTAAATACTTATGGCTTGCATCTTGCCATTCTTCTTTTTCTTGTGTGATTTTTGCATTCATGATTAACTGTATATTCTGCATTTTGCCTTAACTCTCTGGATACAGTTGTTCTCACATGCAGGAATGATATGATCTAGGCCATGTTTCTGATTAGCTTTGAGCCAAATAAAGCCTACCTGAAGAAATTTCTCTCCCTTGTTTACCCCATTGAGCCGCATAACCGTTCTTTCTTACAGCTCATTACAAGCCAAAGCTAGAAAACCATGAATAAACCTCACCCTCAGGAAGCTGAGGAGCTTTGGAATTGTTTTGGGAGTAAGTCATTACCAAGTGTGGGGGAGTCACCAGGAAGCAGAATCAATTCAGCATCCTATAAAAGCCTGAAAATCCGAAGAAAGAAAAGAAGCGAGGGAAAGAAAGAAAAAGAAATAGTGGAGCAGCAGATGAAAATATGAGCTGAAACGGATGAAGAAAGAAAGCTGCTGCATAAACTTGTATAGTAAGAGAAAGAAAAGAAAGTGAGCTGGATGAAGCAGGGAAAGAAAGAATTGACAACATCTTGGGTTTTCCCTCGTGCTGATAAAGCTTACTCCCCATTGCTCCTTTCTTCCTCATGGGTCCTGAAACAAGTTCTCCCATATTTTATCCTACCTGTGACCCAGCCTCGCTACAAACCGAAAAGAAGTCCTAGTGATCATAACTGTATGTGTTTTTGCAGGTGTAAGAAGAGAGCTTTGTCAAAGTATGGTAATTTCAGCTTCAAGAATGTTGAGTGTAAATACAAGCCCAAACACAAAGGAGAGATGAGAGAGTTATGCGCTTAAATGAGAACTCTGTTACTCTTGGTTACCTTTTCTAGTTTGCAGGTCATGAATTTGACTAGAGCACCGAAGAAGTAATTTTCAGAAGGTTGAGTATCTTGATGCTAGGGTCAATGGGTACCGACTCTGTCTCGGTTGAACTGAAGGAAGCCAAGTGAAAAATTCTTTCTATCTTTAAAAATTGCCCCTTGTTGATTTTCATTTTATTTTGCACTCCCGAGACTGACAATTTTAAAATTAAGCCTGATTTTACAGACAATCCATTGTACGAGCCGGAACCAATGGAAAACAATAACAGGACATTGAAGGAGCTGGTGGCGCTGGATGTATTATACCAGCCATGGTTCATCCAGTATCCGCAATTGGAGCTAGCCCAGTCATATGAATTGAATTCTAGACTCATACACCTGTCACTCAAATTTCACGATCTTGCAGATGAGGACCCACACAAACATTTGAAGGAGTTCCACGTGGTCTGCTCTACGATGAGACCATAGGGGATACCGAAGGACTACATAAAGATGAAGGAATTTTCGTTCTCCCTCGATGGAGCAGCGAAAGACTGGCTATATTTGCAGTCGATTATGTTCAACACATGGGGAGATATGAAGCGAATGTTCCTCGAGAAGTTCTTCCCGACATCCAGGACAACGACCATCTGGAAGGAGATCTGCAGAATCCATCAACATTCAGGGGAAACTTTGCATGAGTACTGGGAGTTAGGAAAGTAATTGGATTTGTTATTTCTGGTATTTCTGTTAGATTAGGTAGTTAAAACTGTTATTTCAGTTAAAACGGTTATAGAGTTAGTTAGTAATGCATGTATAAGTAGAGTTACATGTCTGGTTAGCAAGAAAAAGCAAGACACAGACATACACACTTAGCCTATCACATACACACTCCGTTCCTCAAGCTTAAGTCCACGTCATACCTCAACAGTTCCACGGTGCGTTAGTGGTGCCAAATCGATTGAGGAAGTGCATATTAGAATTCGAGCTGAGAAGAGTAGCTAAAGATTGACTAACTAGGAGGGACAAAGACACCTCTCTTCACGACACGCTCTAGAGGGTACCGCCACTCATGCTCTCTGATCAACCTTGGGGGAACGCTGCAACTACTGTGGTGATTGTTGCGCGAAGTTAATCCACACGCCATCAAGAACTTTACATTTTCTTGTATCACATTCTAGGTTAATAAATAAATAGTTGTAACTGTTTTTACTATGCATTATTTTTCTGTTAGCATAATCTTTTCCTTGCTTAATCACGATTGTGTAGTAAGAATTAGAACACATTAGTTCAAGGGCCGATCGGAACCACTATAACAACAAAATAAATAATCTTTAGATAATCTAGATCAATCAAGTATGTATTCCTTGTCAAACTTGAGGCAGTGATTGTTTAAGTCCTCAGTTAGCACGAGACGAATGTTCGGCGATCATCATAGGTATTGTGGATTGGTGAGGAAACATTGGCATAGTAAGAATTAGGATTAAAATCAGTAAGTGATAACGCAGGATAGTGAGCAGATAAATATGTCATACTCATCTTAATAATCTTAAGTAATCTTAGTATTTAATCTTTACGTTCTTTAGTTAGATCTTTACATTTCTTGCAAACTTTATCTTTCTTATCAAAAACCCCTTTTTACAATTTCTTGTTGAGTCTGCATCCTATGTCCCTGTTCCTCCCTTGACAGCCTTGTGCCTTAGAAATATAGGAACCACGTGTCCTTGAGAAGAATGACCTAGGTTAACCCTGTGCTACTTTAGCTTAGGAAAATCTAGTATTTTGATAAGAGAAGTGACAACCAACTCAAAGCCTCTCACACACCATCAAAGATTTTTTTTTCCCAAATTTGATTTTAAGTGTGGTGCTTAGCATGCCCTTCACTCAATGCACCACAACCTGAGCATTTCCCAAAATGTTCAAGATCGACGCTTAATGTGTTTAACATGCACTTAATGTTTTAAGGTGCTCATCTTTATAGATGATCCATGTTCAATGTGTACTTGTCACACTAAATGTATCAACCTAGAACTTCAAATTGAACAACATGACATTCATTCCACATGTTGCACCATAATGTGCATTTATCACTCTACAAGCTAAGAGAATCCATTTGCTTCCAAGAGTCTCACATTTATTGTGAGATTAAAGCACTCACTGTAATCTCTTAATAAAGTTTTGCTTCAAAAATGTGACTAGGTATGTAGGTTAATATTGGTCCTAACATGACATTTAACATGCCATATCAATGTATTTGACATTATTAGTAGATTAGGGGCAGTAGAGGGATTAACTTGATTGTTATTTTAAAATTTTAGTTCCTTTGTACAAGTAAGACCCATCAAGTGGAGAATGAAACTCATATTTAGTGAAACTTACATGAATTTTACTTAACAAGAGAGAATGTATAAGAAAGAATGTGTATTTTTTTAGCATTTCTCATGTACATATTATAATTAGGCCTATTAAAAAAATTCAATTATGTAAAACCAATCCATAATTATAATGGCCCAAACTACTTTAAATTCATTTTAGTGGATAGATTTTCATATTCAAATCCATTTTTTGAATATTAAATCCAAACCATTTAATTGGATATGAATCAAATATTAATTGGAATTTTTAAATCCAATCTAGGATTGTTCAAAAAATTTAATTGAGTTAAACTTGTTCATAATCAATCTAGTCCAACCTTCTTAAAATATAATTTAATGAATCAATTTATTATTTTTATTTACCATTTTTTCTCAGTTAATAGATGACTCCAAATGACCCATACTAATATAGAAATATTTGATTCATTTTATTTTTTTAATTTTAGTTGATTATTTTATGCATATTTAAAAACATTCTATTTAAAAAATTTAAAGTAGTATGTTTTTATGATTTCTTTTACAAAAATTTAAAAACATAATAAAGACACTAGTAGAAAATTATCATATGAAAATAAAAATTAAAACTTTATTTTAAGGCTTATTTTGTTTAATTTTTTATTTCACTTATAATTACAAAATATCATTTTTATTTTATTTATTTTATATATTTTTACATTACTAATTACATATAATCTTTTTCTTATCTATTTAATGTATTTTTTTTTCATTTTTCTATTATAGGAAAATTTTTACAAAATTTTTTAAAAATAGCTTAAGAGGTATTTGGAAAATGTGTCTCAGCAAATTGAACTCGTTCTTATAAAATATAACTTAATTTATTAGTATTATTTGGATAAATATTATATAATGAATATGATTTATTTTTCTAATGTTAAAATTTTTTACAAAATTTAAAAATAACTTAAGTGGTAGTTGGAAAATGCGTCTCAGCAAATTTAACTCATTCTTATAAAATATAACTTAATTTATTAGTATTATTTGGATAAATATTATATAATAAATATGATTTATTTTCTAATGTTATTTTTACAGAGGAACATATGAAAAATATAATTTGTGTATTTTTTTTAATGAAGTTAACGAATATACATGATCAATGATAAAAATTTTACATTATTAACTAGTTGGAAATAAAATTTTATGTGATTTATAAGGTAATTATATTAAAGCCAACAAAATAAATAAATAAATATATATATATATATATATATATTTATTTATTTATTTATTTGTGATTTAATGATCGGCTAGAAAAACTTTATATTGTTTATAAATATATATTTTTTCTCTTTTTAATATATTGTGTAAGTTATATTTTATAAATACAATTTTCATAATATTTTAAGAGAATTATATTTCTTAATTTAAAAATATGATTAACATAATTTAAAAAAACTGTACTTCTTAAATATAGGTTTATTTGAAAAATATATCTTTTTATATATATATATATATATATATATATATATATATATATCAATCAAGAGTTAATTTTTTTAGTTCAAGAGTAAAATTAATTTTAAACCATTTTTAAAAATCAATTTTAAAGCTATTTTATAAAAAAAGTGATTTTAAAACCAAATCAATTTTTAATAAAAAATAATTTTAAATTCAATCTACTTAATTGGATATAAATTAGGTATAGATTGAGTTTTCAAAAATTCAATCCATGTCCACCAACGGAATCAATCCTTATATCATAAATTTGAGTTTTCATTCGTGAACTAGAGTGTTTTAAGGAATTATTATCGTTTTCAATGACCATATGATTTTTATAACATTGAGCATTTAATTTTATTTATAATTTACATTTTATTGTTCCTTTCAAATATTATTTTTTTAATTTTAATTTTAGCTTGATTTTAAATAAATTATATCAAATTAAAGATATCTTTCTTTTATAAATAAATTTAAATATAAAGTTATTTTAATTTTAGTTGATCCTATTTTGAATCTGGTGTTTCAATTTTAAATCTTGAAATACCATATAAAGAAAGATGATATGTCTTAATTTTAATAATTGATTTCTATAATTTTGTCTTTAATTTTAAAATTTTATCTCATTAATTTTCCTTTTTTTTTAATAATAATAATAATAATAATAATAATAATAATAATAATAATAATAATAATAATAATAATAATAATAATAATAATAATAATAATAATAATAATAAAAGTACTCACTCTTGCCTTATTTTTATTTATCAATTTTATTTAAATTATAAAAATACAAGAATTATACTTCATAGTATCTATATATAATATATCGTCCACCATGGGACTAGTGGATACTTTTTATTATTCACAGAAAATATTTATTTTTTATTCATTTTAAATAACATATGCATACTGCATTGTGTGGGCCTTTTTTCGGGCCACTTCTGTTTGATGTATGTTTTCTTGGCCCATTAATAATCTGTCCATTGTAACCAGTTTTAGCACTAAACTTGTTTCTTACAGTCATCGTGTAAGCAAAAGCTATTGTCGTTTGTCAGTGAATCTATCAAGTACAGCCGTTATTAATGGGACAGAACTTTTCTATTTTATTATTACTTGATTTCGTTATTGTAATTTTTGAGCAGGACTATGAACCTGGACATGGTTTTAGCTTGATGATTCCCTACTAGAAAATTTAAAATTTGTTATAAAATAATTTTGTGGTTAATTTTAAAATTAATAGTTATTTTATAGTTAATTTCTAGTAAAAATAATTAGTTACAAAATTACTATAATATTGAATGGTAGCATGAAATAAGTAGCAAATTAGTTAAGAAAATAATCTTAGTTAATTTGTAGTAAATTTTTTAAAATTTGTAATTATTTCCTAGCTAATTTGTAGTAATAAGAAGTATAAATGAATATAACTTCAATTTAGCTAGAAAAAATAATAATCTAGTTAATTAGCTAGGATTTAGCTACTAATTTAAATGGTAACTAAAATTAGTAGCAAAATCAAAAAATTCTTGTAGTGATTGTTTGTGGTTATTAGTTAATTAATTTTTATTTGTGTTTAATATTGATGTGTTGACTGAATTTTATATCGGTGAGTTTTATTAAAAGATGAAGGGGTAGATGATGAGTTATTATTTTAGAGTTACTCTCGAAGTAAGTGTATCATTTCTCATTTTATAAATATAATAACATGTTATAAAAAATGATATCTATTAAATAAATTCTTTATTATTAAGTTAAAAAAATTATAATTTTTAAGAAAATATAAGATATCAAATCGAGTTGGAATGATTCAAAACATAACCTAAATTCGTTTTCAACATATATCGAGTCTAACTTTAAAACTCAAACCGATCCAAATCAATTTTGGACCAAGTTGAGTTAGTGGAGCGAGTTGGGTCATGCTCACCTTTAGATTTTGTTAGGCTTAATTGTTAATTTTTGATTATTTTTTTCACATTTTGACATTATTATCCCACGGACACCATATTTGGAGTAAAAATAATTAGATTTTTATGATCTAGGTGTCTCTCGAAAGATAAGACTAAGAACTAAAATTCCATGTCTCATGAGTTTTGGATAATTCAGATGAATTCAAGGTAAAATGACCATGAAATTCATGACTCTATTGCTTGCGTGAATCTAACATCTCTCATTTTAAGTTTGATTAAGGCTTATAATACCTCTTTAGAAAGCTTATTCAATGGGCCTCAATTTGAGATAGTGATAGCTTAGGAATTAGGAAAAATTGTTTAGTTATTTAATGAGCAAATCAGACTTGTAAGATTACACACTCATACTTTTGATTTTACACATTTGTTTAATTATAATAACTCTTATTTTTTTTCTCTTCCTCTTTCATGGTTCCTTGCACTTGCACATTTATACATTTTTCTTTAAACCTTTTTGAATAGTGATGATCATGGAGGATTAAAGACTTTAATCAATTTAAGGGTTTCGATGAATGTGGTTGGAGTTTGAGTTTTTGTTTTTAATTTTGAATTTGTATGCATTTCTTCCCTTTTTACCTCCTTCAATTACAAATTTGTTTCGCATGATTATGGTTTACATATTTATGATTGAAGTAAAATTCGACAAGGGTTGATTAGTCTGAATCTAATTGAGGTTAAGTAATCGATTAATAACCTAAGTCAATTTTATTTGTGTGTGAATTAACATTACTTAGATATTTCGATTGTGATTACTCTCTATTTGTGATTACTTATAAATATTCCTTTTTGATATTTATTTGTTTATTGATAGGGGTAATCTCTCAAAACAAGCAAAGATGACTAAACACCAAATAAATGTTATATTGAGTAAACAACATTTTTTTAGTACTCTTTCTTACATTAATTGAAATTATTAAAAATTATAAAATTTGGTAAAATTTTATTATTATTTAATAAGTCTCTCACATTAGAAACAAGATTCACTCAAATTTATAATTTCTAAACAATTAGAGAGGGTTCCATGGAGCAGTAATTGCATTTCCTCTTTTTGAGTAATTGTGATTCTAAAAGAACCAGGAAATCAATGATTATCAACTCCCCCTTTCCTTCAAGAAGTTTAACAATTGTTTACATTTCAGTTTTGTTTTGTTGTTTTATTTTCAGTTTGTTGTTACATATACACTGATAGTGTTATGAAATACAGTTAAATTCTCTATTATTATGCAGTGGTATCATGGAATAGTGAAAGATGTTAATTATGGTACAGCTCCATTTGCACAAACTACATTCTGAATTAGGCCATTTTCATTTTAGGTTTCCTTTATGCATTATTATGTCTTCAGTTTTTAATTTACTTAGGTATCACAAAGGAAATTTCGTTAAAATATTAGATTATTTAGATGTGAATGTTGTAATACTGGACTAAAATAATCGATCTTATCTAGCGTATTTTGAAAGAGTATATGCTGAAATTTAATTTATGTCAAGAAGAAATGCTCTATAATTGACATCATGTTAGTTAAACTGAGCAATTAATTTGTTATAGTTAATTATGGATATTTTGGAACAATGTTCCTTTTTTTAAAATGAAAATATTACGCGGGATAAAATATAAAATTCAATAATTCATATTTTCCTCTTGTGTTTTCTTCACTTATTGGTTATAATTATAGACCACTTTAAGTTAAAAAGAGGGGTGCTCAAGGACATGTGCATTTATGAAGGCAAATCAATCAAACAATTTAATTTAGCTTTTTGGATTGTGCAAGTAGCAGTTAATCCAACCAATCTATATTGTTATTTTTCAGGTTGAATATCGAGTTTTTAGATTCAACTCACGTGCTTAATCCAATTCAATATATTGATGTGATATATTTTAAATTTTAATTTATTATTTATATATATTTATAAAAATAAAAAATAAGAAAAATCATATAAATTATAACCATTCAAACTTAAAAAAATAAAAATACATATATAATGCACCTATTTGAAAGTTAATTCAAACTAGTAATTTTTTTTAAGATATTTAAAATATATATTTTTATACTTATAGACCTAATCCAAACTAACATGTTATTGATCCAATTAATTTAATTAAAAATTGATAAAAAAAATTATACAAATCTAACCAAACTCTTGAGTTGGATATCGCAAAAACAATGGCGAAACTGAAGGATAGAGTAAAGAATGAGTGATATTTTCGAGTTTAGGTGAAATATTTGATAAAAAATGGAAAGAATCTGTAGCTACGTACCAACCCACGTAAACCTATTAATTATGGAGATGATTTGCACATGTACCATCTTGTTTATTAAGCACGCAAGTAATTATGCCATTTACATGCTAAAGTTTCGAAAGACGCTGAAAAGTGGTCCTTCAAAATATTGATGGGATTCATGGCAAGTGCATTAAAAGAGGGATTAATCTCATTTCACACGCTTGTGTTTCACGTGTCAAATCCATCGTACAAACACATTTTAGGGTCGCTGTGGTATCAGTTTAAGAAACCCAGCATAAATCCACACAGACACTGCTAATATTGTTTTCAATGGGGGCTTTTACATTTGTTTATAATCTTTTTTTTCAATTTTTAGTAAAAAAAAATATGAAAATAGTTAACGTTAGATAGTCACGTCCAAAGCGTTCAAAAATATCATCTATGAGACATACTAGCATCAAAAGATGGTGTTCATACGACTTAACATCCATATGGTTAATTAAATGTTTATTAAGAAAAAAATTAATAATATTTTAGAGGACAAGATATTAAATTTAACAAATTTCATATTTTGAAAGATTAAAAATGGATACAAAATTTTATAGGAACAAAAATCGAATTTAACATATTCTTAAGAGATGAAAAATATATTTTATCCTAATTATATTATATTTTATTTTTTTATTATAGTTATAAATTGATTTATAAATTTCAAATTATAATATAAAAGTATCTTTTGATTATCTATTATTGTAGGGGAAAATAGGTTATTTAATGACAATGTTAAATAATTTTACACTACCATTTATAATAAGTATGTTGATTTTTATAATAATTACTTTAAAATTTATATCAACGATGATTTGTGATTAGATCAATAAAGTTTTTTTTACGTTATGCATCATCAATGAACTCTTATATTATAGGTTTAATAACACTTTTGGTTTTTCATGAATTGCAATTATATGAATTTGATCTCTTACATTCTAATTGTATAAATTGGACCCTTCAAGTATTACAATTGTATAATTTTTATCAAATTTTAATATTGTAAAATAGATGGAAAGGGATTACCATTATGCTTATTAGTTTTTTTTATTAAATATTTAAATAGATTTTTTTTAAGTAACATTGACTTTAAATATTATTATTAATAACATAAGTATAGTTAGTCATTAACCTTTCAATGAATTTTTGTATAATAAAATGTTAATAAAGAGATTAAGATTGTACCATTACAAGATACAATTTATGTAATTAAAACTAAACAGTTAAGCTTATTTTTTGTTCTCTCCTTGAGTTTTCTATTCTTTTTCATGGTATTCAGCCTAAATATATTATACTCTTGGGAAAGCGACAAAAGTGAGCCATGTCACCAGATAAAGGTACAGACAGTATAGGAGCAAGACGGCGCTAGCCAAAAGTTTCCCCTAACACGTCAGGTGAGGAACACTCTGTCCTAGCGATGGGGACGTGGTCTTCGGGTGTAGTGTGGTACAATCGTACTATACTTTTTCTCACCAGGCTCAAGCTCAACTCGAATGGGCCAACCGGATAAACGCCATGACATACTGTCTAAGTATGTAGACAACCGGTCGGTTGGGCCGACCGAAACATAGCCCCTCAAGCTTTGTCTGCCAAGACTTAAGCTTAAATTCCCTTCGCGTCCTGCCTCAGTTCACAAGTATGCGCCGTTTCGTGTTCTTCCAGACCACGCTTTGGGATATGCGTGTACTTCCTCTCTCTTGCTGCACAATTAATGCATGTCTCTCCGTAGTCTTCGCTTACAGGCGCAATGATTGAATTTTAAAATTCCAAAAGCTTTCCCCCTGCCTTCTCTCACATTGTCCTCGTTTGGCTCTGGCATTCACGTTTCCTTTCTGCTCTGAGTTCTGCATTTCTTGGTCAAGTGTTCCCTTCCTTTGAAGTTTTTCATGTCCTCCTTCCACCTGCAACAAATGCGAGGTATGGTTCACTCTTCTATTGTCCTTTGTGTTATGCTGTGTTAATCTCTTTCTTCTTTCCTTCCTCTTCCTTGAGCATGTGTGTGGCGGGCTTTCTCCTTTTCTGGAGAGGACTGTCTCTCCGCTCGGGTCTCAATCGACCCTTGCCCTCTTTCGTCGCAGGAGTCTCACCACAAGACGCCACTGGTTCTCCTGGTCAGGGAAACCAGTCTCCCGGTAGGGTCTTGTCTGAGGCTGACTCCTCTACCCAAGGGAGTGGAACTTCCACTTCTGGCTCTAGTTCGGGTGAGACCTTTCCTTTTGAGATTTGGTATCGCGATAACTCAGGCGACGACCTTCTAGAAGGAAACCGCCCCTGGGTTGACTCCGAGGTCAAGAGGATCTCCTTTGTATTGACGCGCCCTAATTCTCTGATTGGCATGGCGAATGCCATATGCCAACGTGGGCCTTGGTCAGTAAATGTTCTTCCCTGCTGACCGGATGAGTCTGTGGACGGGCAACCGGCTTCTGGAGAACTATCTTACTTCTACCTCTATGATACCCTTCCGTTGAAGTTGGGTGTAAAACTCCCTTTCACCCATTTCGAGCGATCGGTCCTGCGTGCGTTGAACGTTGCTCCTACACAACTTCACCTGAACAGTTGGGCCTTCGTACGGTCCTTCGAACTTCCATGCGAGGATGTAGGTAGGGCTCCCTCGCTCAGCATCTTCTTCTGGTTTTTTACTCTACGCAAGGCGGATAGGGTGGGATGGACTTCCTTAAGTGGATGGCCGAGGCGTAAGCTGTTCAAACCATTCTTGGAAAGCTATAAGGTGTTCAAGAATCGTTTCTTCAGGGTAACTCGCGGAGATGCTGGGCCCAATCTCTTAATTGATAGTACAGGGAAACCTTTCTTTCTGCTCCATTGGATCCCTCAGTTGGCTGCATCTGTGATGGTTAACCGGAAAGATGTGGAGGAGTGGGAAAAAGAATTTATGAAAGAGCTGAGTCATTTCCCGCTCCTCTCGAGTGCTAATATTATTAAAGGCGTAGGTTCTTCCCTTGCACCCTATTCTTGTTCGAGTCTTACAATCAACTAACACATTCATTCTTTTGCAGGGTATTCTGTTAAACACCTTAAGAACATAAAGAAGAAAAACTCCCAGATGATCGAATATGAGGCGGGAGCATATGCTATTCCTATTTTTGCTGCTGAACCCGATGATGTTCCATAGGTGTCGGTGGAAAGTACCAAAACTCCCCCTGTGGTCCTGTTAGACTCTCCCGCTGGTTCCTCCCATCCGGTCGAAGAGGGTCCAACCCGAGGCGAAAAGCGTGCTGCAGATGACCTCATCCCAAGACACTCGGGAAAACGAGCTAACTTTTCTAAGGCTGACTATTCTCATGATGATCAAACCAGGCTTACGCTTGTGCAGACCGATCAGGAGAAAGCTTCGCTAAGCCCTTACCCTAACCCCTCCACCTGGGTTCCTCCCCATCCTCTCTATGGAGTTATTGATAGGTCCCTTGCTACTCCCTCTAATAAGTCAACTGTCAAGAAGCTTGGTGTTTCTGGTACCTTCAGTGCTTTGCAATGGTATGCTGGTTACTCCATGGTGTTGGCTCGCGCCACTGAGGTGGAATTTGCCTCCTGTCAAGAGCGTAATCACTTATTGGTCGACCGTCTTGCCTTAGCCAACAAAGAAAATGTTAAGTTAACCAATGCGTGTTCCGAGGCTGAGGTCAAGATAGGCAATTACAAGGATGCTATTGCCCGTCTTTAGGAAGACCTCCTACGTACCATAATCAAGAATAAAGATTTAATGTTAGCCAAATCAAAGTTGGAAGCCGTCCAGGACAACCTTGTTTCTGAAGTGGAAACCCTTAGGCAAGAAGTCAAGGTACAGAAGGCGGCCATGCTGAGTTCAGAGGAAAAACTGGCTTTGGCCGAATCGACCCTTATCAAGGTCCGAGAAGAAAAAGATCAGATTATTCAAGCTAAAGATCGTGTTTTGGATGAGTAAGAGCGTTCAATCTTAGAGCAATATGAATGTGGTTTCGGCCGTACATTGGAGCAGGTCAAACTCTTGTACCCCGACTTGGATGTCTTTGAGGTCGACCCTTTTAAAGAGATTGTTGATGGGCAGTTGGTTTCAGTTCCGACTCCCCCTGATTCGCCTATTTCTTAATTGTAATATCTTTTGTTCTTGTCAACCATTGTACCTTTGGGGCGATTTGTTTTTATTTAATGACATTCTGCACTTATTTCTTCGAGTTGTGCTTTTGTTTTTTCCTTTTTCTGTTTTATGATTTGCCGACTAACATTTATTGGCCCTTTAGGGTGATCCCATAGATTTATTTAGTTGTCTGAGGGGCCTTAGGTTGTTGTAGGCTTTCTAAATGTGGCCCTATGTTAGGATCGTGTTGGCTTTATTATTACTTCGTCGTTCGTTCTCGGTGATCGTCTTTCAGTCGGCCATCGAGGGTCTTGTCGCCATGGACCGACTTTTGCTTAAGTCGACCGTCTACTGGTCTTGACGCCCTGGGCCAACTTTTCGTTTAGTCGGCCGCTTACGGGTCTTGGTGCCCTAGACCAACTTTTTCTTTTAGTCGGCCGCTTACGGGTCTTAGTGTCTTGGACCAACTTCTCGTTTAGTCGGCCACCTATGGGTCTTGGTGTCCTAGACCAACTTTCGCTTAGTCGGCCGCCTACGGGTCTTGGTGCCCTGGACCAACTTTCGCTTAGTTGGCCGCCTATGGGTCTTGGTGGACTGGTTATTTACTGGAGTGAATAGGTATGCTTTTATTTCGATCAAGCATTTCAGTTGTAGTACATTTGTAGCATAGCAACATTCTAGGTTCGGGGTATTTTCTTGCCATCCAAGTGTTCTAATCGGTAAGCCCCTCTTCCGACCTCTTCTACAACTCTGAAGGGTCCCTCTCAATTGGGTGTTAATTTGTTGCTCTCCGTTGTCCATGTGATTCTTCTAAGGACTAAGTGCTGAGAGTGAAACTTGTGAGGGATGGTTCTTCTGTTGTATCTTCCAGCAACCCTGGTTTTTACTGCATATTCCCTTACGTGGACTACCTCGCGCACCTCCTGCAACATGTCGAGGTTGGCTCTTAGTTCTTGTTCATTTTCTCCTTGTTCGAAAAAGGTTGTCCGAGGGGATGATTCTCCAATCTCAACTGGGATCACTGCTTCGGTACCAAATGTCAGAAGGAAATGGGTTTCGTTGGTGGTAGAGTGGGGGGTGGTATGGTATGACCAGAGTACTTGCGGGAGCTCCTCTACCCACCTTCCCTTTGCTTCTTCTAGGCATCTCCGGTAAGCCCTCAGGATAACCTTGTTTGCCGCCTCGGCCTGTCCGTTGGACTATAGGTGTTCTACTGACGTGAATGACTTCCTGATTTGCAGTTCTTTACAGAAATCAGTCGTCACCCGGGAGGCAAACTGGGTACCATTATCAAATACAATCTCTGCTGGTATACCAAAGCGACATACGATCTTTTTCCAAAGGAAACGTTTAACCCTTTCTACTGTGATCGTAGCGATCGACTCTACCTCTACCCACTTGGTGAAGTAGTCTATTGCTACTAGCAAGAACTTGAGTTGTCCTGGAGCCACTGGGAATGGACCAAGGATATCCATTCCCCACTTATTAAACGGCCAAGGGGATGAGATCAAGTGTAGGTGCTCCGGGGGTGCTTTAGGGGCCCCTGTGAACCTTTGACATTTGTCACATCTCCTGATATACTCCTAGCAATCCTTCTTTAGGGTTGGCCAGTAATAACTTGCCCTGGCTATCTTACTTGCTAGGGCCCTGCCTCCTACGTGGGTGCCACAGATGCCCTCATGTACTTCTCGAATTACGTACTCTACGGTGTTTGTGTCAATACACTTTAGCAGGGGAAAAGAGAAACCCCTCCGATAGAGATTTTGGTTGACCATAACGTATCTTGAGGCTTCTTTCTTCACTTTCTTAGCCTGTTGCGCGTTCTCGGGGACTCGATCTCTCATGAGGTACTCGAGGAAAGGGCCCATCAATGTATCTCATTCCTCGACACTCCCAACCTCCTGACGATTCACGGTTGGGTTGGTTAGATTTTCGTGGATGACTGAACTGACCTTTGTTGCCCCCTCCGCTAGGTGCTGGCTAGTTTCGCCAGCAAGTCCGCCCGTTCATTCTGATTCTGTGGCACGTGCAAGAGTGCAAATTTTTCGAACATAGAGGCCATTGCCACCGCCTGTTCTCGGTACTTGGCCAATTGGGGGTCTCTTGCCTGGTATTCCCCATTGACTTGTCCCGTCATCAACTTTGAGTCACTTTTAGCTATTAGTCTTTTGGCTTCTAATTCCTGAGCTAAACGCATGCCGGCTAACAAAGCTTCATACTCTGCTTGATTATTGCTGGCCTTGAAGTCAAAATGCAATGACTGTTCAAAATGCAATGGCTGGCCTTGAAGTCAAATTTTTCGAACGTAAAGGCCATTGCCACCGCCTGTTCTTGGTACTTGGCCAATTGGGGGTCTCTTGCCTGGTATTCCCCATTGACCTATCCCATCACCAACTTTGAGTCACTTTTAGCTATTGATCTTTTGGCTTCTAATTCCTAAGCTAAACACATGCTGACTAACAAAGCTTCGTACTCTGCTTGATTATTGCTGGCCTTGAAGTCAAAATGCAATGACTGTTCAATTAGTATTCCTTTTGGCCCTTCCAAGATTATCCCGGCTCCACTCCCGGTGTGGTTAGAGGACCCGTCAACCGATAAATACCAGTCCCCCCGATGGTTGGTGACGCTTCGATCGGGGTCAACTCCGTGATGAAGTCGGCCAACACTTGGGCTTTGACAGGACCTCTCTTTTCAAAGGATATGCTAAACTCCGACAGCTGAACACTCCAGGCGACCATCCTTCGGGCCAGATCAGGCTTCTGTAGTACTTGGCGTATCCGAAGATCCATCCGTACAACAATGTTGTGTCCTTGAAAGTAAGGATGCAACCTCCGTGAAGCTACCACCAAGGCAAGTGCAGCCTTTTCTATCTTTCGATATCTCTTTTCAGCACCTTGTAGAACTTTGTTGATGAAGTAAATTGGTCATTGCTCCTTCTCTTTGTCTTGGACTAGCACGGCACTAAAAGCATCATCTGATACATATATGTATAGGTGTAGAGGGGTACCTGGAATAGGTCGGGTTAAGATCAGAGGGATGCCCAAGATCGCTTTGAATCGCAGGAAAGCCTCTTCACACTCCGGCGTCCAAGTGAAGTTTCCTCCCTTTTTTAGCGTGTTGAAAATGGGCACTGCCGTCTCGGTTAACGGGAAATGAAACGAGAAAGAGCAGTGATTCTTCCTATGAGTTGTTGTACCTCTCTAACACTTTGGGGACTTCTCATTCTGATTATCCCCTCACATTTCTCGGAGTTGGCCTCGATTCCCCTTTCTATCAACATGTAGCCCAGGAACTTTCCTGCTTGGACCCCAAAGGAGCATTTCGCCGGGTTTAAGCGGAGTCGGTATTTTCGCAGGATTTCGAACACCCTTCCAAGAGATCCATAGTGATCGTCCGTCGCCTTGGATTTGATTACCATGTCGTCAACGTAGACTTCTATATCTGACCCTATGATTTCTTTAAATATCTAGTCCATCAAACGCTGGTAGGTGGCCCCGATGTTCTTGAGGCCGAACGGCATGACCCTGTAGCGAAAAATCCCATCGTCGATGATGAATGCCATTTTCTCCTCGTCCTGCTCATACATTCGGATTTGGTTGTACCCTGAATAAGCGTCCATAAAGCTCAGGAGGGCGAAACCTGAAACCCTATTTACCAATCGATCGATACTCGACAGCGGATACGGATCTTTGGGGCAGACTTTATTGAGATCAGTATAATCCGTGCACATCCTCCATTTTCCGCTAGCCTTTTTTAACATAACCACATTGGCCAGCCAAGTAGGGTATTGCACCTCTCTGATGAACCCGGCCGCCAAGAGCTTGCCCGTTTCCTCTCGCGCGGCCCGCCTATTCTCTTTTCCTTGTTTGCGTTTTTTCTGAGCGACCGGCTTTGCATCCTTTGCCACCGAGAGATGGTGGCTGATGAAGTCGGGGTCTATATCGTGCATGTCGTCCGTGTTCCATGCAAAGACGTCGTTATTGCGTCTGAGGAAAGCTACCAGGCGGGCTTCCTCCTTGGGGTCCAGTGTCGTTCCTACCCTTGTCGCCTGCGTAGCCAATGGTCCCACTTGTACGTCCTTCAGGTCCTTGGCCGGGAGCGGTCGTTCATGCTCTAGCTATCCTCTAGGGTCTAAGTCCAGATCTAATACATTCACGACCGATCGAGTGGGCTTCTGATGGCCAACCCCTGCTCTTAGACTGTCCTTGTAGCATCGTCTAGCAACTCGGGAGTCGGCCCATACACTTTCGACCTCCCATCCTACCGGGAACTTCATGCACAAGTGATAGGTGGACACGATCGCCCCGAGACGATTTAACGTCAGACGTCCGAGGATAATGTTGTAGGATGCGCCGACATCCACCACCGTGTACAAAACCGGGATACGTCTAACTCCAGAATCCTCTCTGAATATCGTCTCTAGCTCGATAGTGCCTTTTATAGTATTATCAACATGCTTTTCAATATAATTAGCACATAAATAGTGGTAAATCACTAGTTTGATTTTTCATTTTTTACAAAAGATGATTATATAATTTATAGTTAATTATCTTACAATTTATTGTATAAAATTCAAAATTGAAACATACCATTTAGGGTAAAGTGCAATCAAGCCACTCCTTAATCACTTTAAATCTTCATCACCAATTGGAACGTAAAGCTCTCTTCACCCGCTTTTAGTATGAGAAATTCGTCCATCACTTAACATCATCATTGTTGGTAACTTAAGCTCCTTTGCTAAAGTTTTTCTTTCTAATCTTCATTATAGGTAAGGGAAGCTTGTCTCTCTATGTTTTAATAGTTGGACAATGATATCTGATAGTTAAATACGAAGCTTATTGCATGAGAATGTGATGTAGTTAACTAAAATGAGATATGCTATAAAATTTATTGAATATAGGAAAATATGCATGATGGATCATGAAACCTTGATTTGTTGTTAGAATGATGTTTCTAATGGATGAAATGTGTTCATGTTGTTGCATAATGATGATTTGAGCTATTATTGAAACAATATATATTATTTTGAGTGATTGTGTTGAGAAATCGTATTGTGATATAAAGTTGTTATGACCCCTTGCTGAGTGAGTGAATTTACTTGTCCAATGAAGCTCAAAATTTAGAAAATGTATGAGTGCTCGTTGAGTGAATTCTTAATAGATCAAAATTTTGTATATTAATGCTAAGAATTTTTAGGTAAAACTCTCATTGTTTTTTACATATATCACACATAATTCACCTTTTTCTTAAGTTTTATGCAATACAGGTTTATAAGTAGAAAAAAGAAAACAATATAACAAAAGTCGAGATTTTTTATCCAAAAAGAAAAAGTCTTAGAAGACTAATATGATCACACTTATCATAATATGCATGTGCCCTTTTTCCTATAAGGACACTAGCATTTAGTTTCACATAGAAGTCCAATAAAAAAACAAAATGAAGTTTGAAGAGGAAGTAAAGTCATCATACTACAACACTAATTCCTAAGTGTACATATGTCTTGTTACTTCTCTTAACTTAAAAAATTTACATAGCTAGTTAATTAAAAATTATTTTCATTAATTTTTAAAATAATTTTATAAAATTACCAATTTTATAATATATAATAATTTATAATATAAATTTATATTCAACATAACTCCACAAAATCAATTTAAAATATAAAAATTGTGTCTCTTTATGATATCACTACGCCAATAAAATTTAATTTGATTAAATATGGTAGGGGAAGATTGTACTTTTATATATTGTTAAAAAGAAGAGTATCGATGGCACACGTCCGTGAACTATAGCGAGAGAGATGGAAAATGGTGTTGTGGGCATGAATAACAACAAGTGTGAATCGAAATCAACTTCCACAGTGGCCATTAGGGAAATTTTGAAGCTTTTAATGAAAAGTATTGACGATAGGGATAACGTTATTTCTCTGGCATTGGGTGACCCAACTCTCGCCACTTACTTTCGCACCTCCAACGTTGCTGAAGAAGCTGTTTCTGAAGCGCTTCGCTCCCACAAATTTCGTGGCTATGCTCCCGCTGCTGGTCTTCCCCAGGCCAGGATGTAATGCTTCCTTGCTCCTCTCTCTCTCTTTCTCTTTCTCTTTCTATTTCTGATTCTTGTCTTGTGTGTTATTCACCAGGGATGATGTATAAATTAGAAATTGAATCCATTCATGGGTTGATGTATTTGGAAAATGTGATTGAGGATTGAGATTTTGCTTTGCTGGGAATCCTAATACCTATGCATGAAGCAGAGGATCTTATCTGGTCCCCTATTTATTATTATTTTTTATTTCTCTTTTCTTATAGTATTCAATCCTTTTTCTAGTTTCCTAATACCAATCATTTTTCTTGTTTCCTAGTTGATTAGATGCATTAAGGTGCACCTTTTCACATCACTTGTGTGCTGAAGTTATTACTGTCTTGTTGGCAACAGTGCTATTGCTGAATACCTGTCTGGTGACCTCCCTTACCAATTATCAAGTGATGATGTTTTCATCACTTGTGGATGCACACAAGCCATTGATGTTTCAGTGGCAGTGCTTACTCGCCCTGCTGCAAACATCTTGCTTCCAAGACCAGGCTACCCAGTCTATGAACTTTGTGCTACACTCAGAGGGGTTGAAGTGAGGTATTATGATCTGCTTCCAGAGAAAGGTTGGGAGGTTGATCTAGATTCTGTTGAAGCTCTTGCTGATCATAACACAGTTGCATTGGTTATCATAAACCCTGGGAATCCTTGTGGGAATGTGTACAGTTTCCATCATTTAGAAAAGGTTTGTTCTTAGCTTCCTAATATGTTGCCTCCATATATAACTTCTCAATTTCAGGGTAAATTTTTCTATAAACTATTGTAAAAAGAAAAACAAAAAAGAAAACAAAACAAAAAAAACTTATCTATAAATTAAAATTAGTTTATAAATAAATTAATATGTAGAAAAATACACAGAGTATTTTTATAGCTTCTAACAGTTTATAGGATTAACATGAGTTACTGAATTGTTTGTTTGGTGCACTTAGATTGCTGAAACTGCAAAACGGGTTGGAACAATTGTGATTGCTGATGAAGTTTATGGCCACCTTGCATTTGGGGGGAAGCCTTTTGTGCCAATGGGAGTTTTTAGCTCTATTGTTCCTGTTCTCACTCTTGGCTCATTGTCTAAGAGATGGATAGTTCCTGGATGGAGGCTTGGTTGGTTAGTGGTAAATTATCCATCCGGCACTATAAGAAAACTAAAGGTTCTATCCTCTCCCACTCTCTGTTTAACTCACTTTTTTTATCCTTTTAAGGTTTTTAAAAACAGTTCGTCACTGCAGTTTCGACTGTATTATCAAAGTTTATGATGTTTTTGCGACCGTAATTATAGCTGCATTTGTCTTTAATTTTTTTATCACCAGAGAATGCAACAAAATTGCAATCATAATTTAAAATCTTATTTTTCATCTGGAGTGGTAGATCATTCATTGATCCCATGGTCCTTGAATAATCATACAGCATATAGAAGTCCATTAGTAATTTGAGAAGACTTTGACTGATGTTATAATTGACCTGTGATTTATGTTTAATCTTTCTTGTATGTTGGTCGGTTGTTCCTACTATGTCTATATGTTTGTGTTTATCTACCTCTATTTCCTTTGTTTGCTACGCTTTTTTGTACTATATCTGATTGAAGTTCAATCAGTGTCCAGATTTAATTATTGGTACATCTGAATATAATTAAACATTTCATAACCCCATAGTCAAAAGTATACAGGAGACATGTACCTTCAGAACACAAGAAGAGTAAAATTTTGTCATATAATTATTTGTATAGATGATAAATATTGTTTTAATTATTTTTAATTTTAATTATAGGCTTAAATATGTTTTATGTAAAATAAGTGATTTTTTATTTTAATCTTTATAAAATTTTTCGATCAATTTTTATCTCTCTAAAATTTGAATTTTTGTTTTTTATCCTTACAATTATGTGACATTTGTTAATTATATATATCTTCAAAGGAAAATCAAGTGACCATCATAGATTATACATAATATATGTGGTATAATGTTAACATATGACATCTTCAAAAAAAATTTAGATATATAAAATAAATATTATTTATCTATCTTAAAATGAAAATTATGGACTAAAAATATATATCTCAAATTTTAAAGGAATGAAAATCAAATAAAAATATTTTACAGGGACTAAAATTAAAGTTTGCTCATTTTATAGGGACTAAAATCAGTATTTACAAATTTTAAAAGATGAAAATCGATAAAAAATTTCCAGGATTAAAATTAAAACTTGTTTATTTTACGATGAATAAAAATATATTTAAACCTTAATATATATATATATATATCAACATTTTATAGTTGGAGGATGTTATTTTCTAAATTTTTTTCTATAGTATTCAGTCGCTATCTAATTTCTAAATCGATGTTTCTATATGCAGGTAGTTGAGCGCATTGAAAGACAAGTTAATCTTTTGGGTGGTCCTGCAACCTTCATCCAGGTTTCTTCAATATTCTGTGTACATTATTCATTTTCTTTACCTTTTTCAAGAGCGGACATGGAAAGCATCTTAATTTTATCTAAAGTCTGATATATCTTGAAAGGAAAAACCGAACTGAGATAGGAAGAAAAGAAAAAGAAGAGTTTACATTCAAAATTTGTATGCTAGTGAATAGAGAAACATGACAAAACAAATTTCAAAGGATACCACATCAACCTTGGTAAAAAAATGTTTGATTCATTTACTTTTTTCTTTAAATTAAGAAAAGACTGAGATATAGTATTGTAAGTGCTTTTGATATATTTTTTTATTAAAATTATAAATTTTGTCCCAATATTTTACATAGTAAAGATTTTTATTAAATTTCAGCATAAATTATCGAGGTAAAATTTCAATTCTAATTGAAAAATGACACTAAAAACACATAAAGAATTGTATCTTAAGTTTTGTTCTTAAATCAACTCCTCTTTGTATCACTTTAAAATAATGTTAAGTGACTCGAAATATAGAAAGTAAAGAGTTAAAAAGATTCTTTCTAGTAAGCATGAAGGTAAAAAAAAAAAATAATAATAAGTGTGAAATGACCAAGGTTCACATTCATGCATAGACATTTTGCTTAACAAAAAGAAATTAATCTGTCCTAAGTTTTTAATTGTAGAATATATGACTCATTCCAAAAATTAGGTGAAGATTACTCCTTACTTATAAAAACTTTTTACTCTATCTCTAGCCAATGTGGGACTAGGTTTTTCTCAATGTATCCCTTTACGCTTAACATTATCGAGTTTGATACGTGGATAACATTGTGAATGACCCTTTAATGGAGCTAAGATAGGCTCTGAAACCATCTTAGAAAGTAGGTTTGGTATATCTTGAAAGGAAAAATCGAAACTGAGATGGGAAGGAAAGAAAAAGAAGAGTTTACGTTCAAAATTTGTATGTTGATGAATAGAGAAACATGAAATACAAATGTGACATTCCAAAGGATACCACATCAACCTAGATAAAAAATGTTTGATTCATTTACTTTTTAGTTTAAATTAAGAAAAGACTTAGATACAATATCAAAATTATAATTTTTGATATTTTTTATATCAAAATTATAAGTGCTTTTGATATTTTTTTTATCAAAATTATAACTTTTGTCTCAATATTTTACATAATAAAGATTTTTATTAAATTTCAACATAAATTATCGAGGTGAAATTTTAATTATGATTGAAAAATGACACTAAAAACACATAAAGAATTGTATTTAGGTTTTGTTCTTAAATCAACTCCTCTTTGTACCACTTTCGAATAATGTTAAGTGACTTAAAATAGAGTGAGGGTAAAAAGTTAAAAAGGTTTTTTCTAGTAAGCATAAAGGTAACAATGAAAGAGAGGAGTAAAATGGTACAAACCCTTGTAGGACTACCTTCAAGAAAGGAACTTATGGATACATAAAAAAAAAAAAGATAAGTATGAAATGACTAGGGTTGACATTCATGCATAGATATTTTTGCTAACAAAAAGAAATCAATTTGTCATGACTTTTTAATTGTAGAGTATATGACTCAACTCAAAAGTTAGTTTAAGAGGTGAAAATTGCTCTCCATTTATTTATAAAAACTCTTTTCATTCTATCTCTAACTAATTTAGGACTTAGGTTTTTCCCAATACATCCCCTTATGTCTAACATTATCGGATTTCGTAAGTGGATAACATTGTGATTGACCCTTTAATGGAACTAAGATAGGCTCTGAAATTATCTTAAAAAGTAAGTTTAAGTTTAATTCAATCCTAAAAACTAGTTGAAGAGATAATGATTGCTTTCTACTTATAAATCCTTTTCAATTCTCTATATCTCTAGCCAAGTTGAGATATAAAGACTAAATTTCAACTTTGGTTTTTTCCATTATCCATTCTTCTATTCTTTAATGATCTTCTATCTAATTGATCACAACTGGTCTAACAGGCAGCTGTACCTCGCATAATTACCCAAACTGATGAGGTTTTCTTCAAGGAAATCATTGACAATTTGAAGCATACATCATATATATGTTGCGAAGAGATAAAGGATATTCCATGTATTATTTGTCCTTACAAACCCGAAGGGTCCATGGCTATGATGGTGAGGAATAAGATATATAAATCACAGTTGCGTTGCAGATCATTTGAGAATAGATAGAATATATGTTTTATTTTCTTCAATATATGCTTATGCTTGAATGAAATGCAGGTGAAACTAAACCTTTCACTTTTGGAAGGTATTAGCGATGGTATTGATTTCTGTTTCAAGCTCGCTAAGGAGGAATCTGTTATCATTATTCCAGGTGCAATTGCATAAATCATGCTTTACTCGCATATTATTTTGCATCTAATAAATATGGAATTTTGATGATTCATCTATTTCATTTTTATCATGATATTGTGAGTCACATTCATAGTAGGAACAATATAGTAACAAATCCTCATGTTAAATTTTCACAAGTATGTGTCCAATGTTGGGAAATAGCAATGCCTATTCCCTCCTCTAAACACAAAGTGGGCACTATGCGGAAGCGTAGAAATATAATGACAGAGCATAGAAGAATATGACGCCAGAGTTTTTTACGTGGAAAACCCTATAGGGAAAGACTACGAGACCTAATCCAGTAAAAGATCTCCACCATAAAACTAGGATTACAAAATATTTCTCTCAATCACTGAGGATCTCTCAATGAATCTCACCCTCTCGGATGGTATACAAACCTCTCTGTATATAACTCTCTTTCTCTCAAAGAAGAATACAGAAAAGACACTCTAACTCTCTTAGGATTTCTTCACTTGGATGTGTTGTTGTTGTTATATCTCTCAATCTAACCCCTTCTCCTCTTATAAAGAGAAACCTAGTGGGCTTGAGAGTATTGGGCTTTTGTCCACATAATTGGGAGCCCAAAAATAACCCAATATGTTCATCCCCAAGCATTGTGACTTGTGAACCACAATTAAGGAGGGAATTCCAACAAATCTCCCCCTTCCTGACTTAATTGGGAGGCACCACAATACCAGTACCTTGGCAACAACCTTCAATCTTCTTGGTTGGCATTGACTTAGTCATCATGTCAGACCAATTCAAATCTGTATTAATTTTCTCTATCTTCAATTCCTTCCTATCCAACACTTCTCGTATCCAATGATAACGGATGTCAATATGCTTTGAGCGTGAATCGAACATGAGATTCTTGGTCAGATGAATTGTACTTTGATTATCACAGTTTACCACATAATCATCTTGATCATGTCCCAATTCTCTCAGAAAGTTCTTCATCCATAGCATCTCTTTTGAGGCTTCAGTGACTGCTACATACTCTGCTTCAGCTGTAGACAATGTCACACATTTTTGAAGTTTTGACTGTCAAGAAACAGCTCCCCCTGCAAAAGTAATCAAATAGCCTGATGTTGACTTCCTTGAATCCACATCTCCTGCCATATCTGAGTCTGAATATCCAATGAGCTTTAGATTTTCATTGCCAAAACATAAACTTCTTTTGGCAGTTCCTCTTAGATATCTTAATATCCATTTAACAGCTTCCCAATGCTCCTTTCCTGGGTCTGATAGGAATCTGTTCACAACTCCTACAGCATAGCCAATATCTGGTCTTGTACAAACCATTGCATACATAAGGCTACCCATGGTAGAAGAATAAGGCACCTTGTTCATTTCTTCTTTTTCTTCTTCATTCTTTGGACATTGGGATTTGCTAAGTTTGAAATGTCCAGCAATTGGAACATGAGCAGGTTTGGCATTGTGCATGTTGAACCTTTTGAGAATCTTCTCAATGTAATCTTTTTGAGATACCCATAACATTCTTTTTGAACGATCTCTAGAAATTTTCATTCCAAAAATCCTCTTTACTACACCCAGGTCTTTCATGGCAAAAGACTTACTCAATGCCTTCTTGAGAGCAGCTATTTTTATTTTGTCATTCCCCACAATCAACATATCATCAACATATAAGAGAAGTATGATGGACTCACCATTTTCATATTTCTTCACAAACACACAATGGTCTGCAAAGGTCTTCTTAAAATTATGTTGGGTCATAAAAGAATCAAATTTTTTATACCATTGTCTTGGGGCTTGCTTTAGACCATAAAGGCTTTTCTTCAGACGACACACCAAGTGTTCTTTGCCTGGTTCTTCAAAGCCTTCTGGTTGCTCCATGTAAATTTCCTCCTCTAGATCTCCATGTAAGAATGCTGTTTTAACATCCATTTGTTCAATCTCTAGGTCTAGTTTTGCTGCCAGACCGAGAACTGCTCTTATAGATGTCATCTTCACCACTAGTGAGAATATTTCATCAAAGTCTATTCCTTTCTTCTGGTTGCATCCCTTCACGATAATTCGTGCTTTGTATCTTGGGTTTGGATTGTTCTCTTCATTCTTGAGCTTAAACACCCATTTGTTTTGTAATACTTTTCTTCCTTTTGGTAATTCTACCAAATCGTATGTCTGATTATCCTTTAAGGATTGAATCTCTTCTTCCATGGCTTGCAACCATTTGTATTTGTCTTCCACCTCAATGGCTTCTGCAAAACATTGAGGTTCACCTTCATCAGCAAGATTTACATATTCATCTGAAAAATACCTTGTTGACGGTTGCTTCTCTCTTGTTGATCGTCTCAATTGGGGTTCTTGCTGAACATTCTCAATTGCTTGATCTTCTATCGTCATGTTAGGTTGATCTATCGATCAGGTTCTTGATCATCTCATCAAGTTGTCGCTCCCGAAGCGGGCTCTATCTCGAGGAGTCTCTCCCCTTATGTTGTTTACCACAAGAGGACTTGATCAAGTAATCACCTTGAGTGTTGGTTTCTCTATTTTTTGATGTCTTGAATTGTCGATCTTCAAAAACACCACATCTACGCTTTGAATAATCTTTTTTATTTGCGGGATCCCATAATCTGAAACCAAATTCATTTCTTGGTGAACCAAGATATACACATTCTTCAGCCTTTTCATCAAGCTTTGCTCGTTCATCTTTTGGAATGTGAACATATGCCTTACATCCAAAAACTCTCAGGTTGTGGTATGAGGCCTTTTTCTTGGGTCCATACTTCTTCCGTATCTCTCCATTTAATGGTCTTGAGGGTGATAAGTTGATCAAATCAGCTGCAGTAACCATTGCCTCTCCCCAGAATGTTTTAGGAAGTTTTGCATGAGACAACATACTTCTTACCTTCTCAACAATCGTTCTATTGAATCTTTCAATTACACCATTCAATTGAGGTGTCTTGGGAGGTACTTTCTCGTGTCGATCCTTGAGTCTTACAATAATGCTCAAATGGACCTCTATATTCTCCACCATTATCACTCCTCAAACATTTCAACTTTTTACCGGTTTCTCGTTCAACCGAGGCGTGAAACTCCTTGAATGCTTTCGAAGAACTTCATCTTTTTCTCTTTAATGGATACACCCACAACTTTTACGGGTGGTCATCAATAAAGGTAACAAAATATTGAGCACCACCAAGGGACCTTTCGGATGTTGAACAAACATCCGAATATACAAGATCCAAAATATGCTTTCTTCTTCTTCCACTATCGGTCTATGGAAGGATACTTTGTCCGCATCTCTGATGATGGGCGTTTTTTGATCTTTTCTGTGCGCTTTTATCAAATAACTAAAGCTAACTATAGTATAGCTAACCCTAGGTCATTCTTCTCAAGGACATAGTATGCTCGGTTGTGAATTGGTGTAAAGTGAAGTGGAGTAGAATCGAGATGTAAAATCTTGACTCGTCTCGGCAATGGTCGAGTTGCTCTCAACAGATGAGAAAGAGTCGACCTCAACAGAGCGATCCCTGCTTGATCTCGGTTGAGTGGGCAGACGCTATAGAGGTGGACTACCTCCATCTCGGAATTTAAAGGCGATAAACAATGGGGGGTTGGAGTGCAAGTAAAAGCGAGAAAGTAAGCTAAGACTATGAATGCAGATAAACATATACTACTGTTACTAATTACTATTGTTATTATTATATAACTGTGTTCATGTTCAGTTCCATTAGTTCAAGTCGATCCAGGTTCCACGCACTCAGGTTCTCGGTCCATATCGGCCTTTGGTAGTCTTATGACGATCGCCAAACATTCGAAAGTTGCCATACCGAGGAATTACGCAATCGCTACCTCATCAACAAGCGGGGATTAAGTGCAGAGCTAATTTTTAGGTTCTCGATTAACTATCGTTAGCGATTACCTCTTGAATTAGTTAAACCGGTTCCAATCGGCTTAGCTTAACATTGTTCATATTCAAATGCAATCGCGATTCAAACATGAATTAAAGAAGAGGGAAGAGAAAGGAGATATGAAATGCAGAATGAAATCGATTAACAGAAACAGAATACAATTACAGTGGTTATGACTTTAGATGAATCCATCTTCTACGACGATCGCCATGGTTGATGGTGGTGGTTCACCTCCGTTAGCTTGAATGCTGAGGATCAGCTCCACCTTGAAGTGCGTCAGTGAGTCCGATTGATCCCTCTCGCGGACTTCGACTTCCTGGGTCTCGGACTGCACTTCCTCAATCGAGAGAAACGCCAATGAGCACCGTGCACCACCGTGAAAACGGAGAGAGCGAGAGCGAAAAAAAATAGGTACAGATGAGTATGGAATTTGAGTGAATTCAAAGACGTAACGTGTAAAAAGTGCACAGCATTTCTTCCTATATATACACGAGCTGTGATATGCTAATCCTAACGAATCCTAACAGAATTACATTGTGAAAGATCCTATTCTACCCCCTATGCGGATCTTCTAACGTGACATGGCAGATTTCCTAGGAGTGACATGGCATTTGAGCCGACGCTTAGATGGCCTCCGAGTTGGATACTGATATGGTCAATACAACCGGCCTCTCTCTTTGGGCTGCTGGGTTGCAAGGCATGGGTTCTTTGAGACGACTGCTGTTCTGCCGAGATGGATTCGGACTGGCCGGGATGACTTCATCTCTACTGAGGCTCCTTTTGTTGACCCTGGTCAACTCGGCTTGACCTGCAGAAGGAGTGACACTTTTATTAGCTAAGAAATCTAAATTAACACAGATTTGTATTTCCTCTGTAATCGAACCCATAGAATGAATCTTAGCTAACAATCCACTCTTAAGCACAAAATAGTCTTGCAAACCTCCTTCTTAGGTGTCTAAAAGATGTATAAATTGTGACTCATCACACCCCCACACTTACCCTTTTTGCACTCTGGGCAAAATAAAATGAAAATCAACAAGGGGAAATTTTTAAAGATAGAAAAGAATTTTCTTCACTTGGCTTCCTTTAGTTCAACCGAGACAGTCAAGACTGATTCACTGGGATCGAGATACTCTAGCAATCCGGAAATTACTCCTTCCGCGCTCTAGGCAAATTCATGACCTGCAAACAAGAGAAGGTAACCAAGAGTGACAAAGCTCTCTTTTAGGCAAATAACTCCCTCATTTCTCACGTGTTTGGGCTTGTATTTACACTCAACATTCATGGAACTGATATTACCATACTTTGGCAAATCTCTCTTCTTACACTTGCAAAAACACACACCGTTATGATCACTAGGACTTCTTTTTCGACAGAGCGAGGTTGGGTCACGGGTAGGATAGAATATGGGAAAACTAGCTCCAGGACCCACGAGGCAGAGAGGGGCAAAATGGGGAGTAAGCTTTATCGATCCCGAGGGATAACCCGGGATGCTGTCAATTTCTCCTCCTTGCTGCTCTGGCTCATTTTCTTTTCTTTTTCTCATTATACAACTTATGCATTTGTTTTCTTTCTTTATTTGTTTCATTTCAGATTTTCAACTGCTGCTTCCTCTTTTTCTCTTTTCTTTCTTTCACTCGCTTTTATTCTTTTTCTTGCATTTTCGAGCCTTGAGGGTGCTGAACAACCTTTTGCTTCCTGGAGTTCCCCACACTTGATCATGACTTACTCCCAAAACAATTCCAAAGCTCCTCTGCTCCTCGAGGGTGAGGTTGATTCATGGTTTTTTCTGGCCTTGGCTTGTAGTGAGCTGTTTAGGAAGAATGGTTATATTAGGCTCAAAAGGGTAAACAATAGACACATTTGTTCAGGTAGGCTTTATTTGGCTCGGGGCTTATAAGAAACATGGCCTAGATCATGTCATTCCCGCATGTGAGAACAGTTGTATGCAGAGAGTTAAGGCAAAATGTAGAATATGCAGTTAACATGAATGCAAAAATCATATTAGAAGAAGAAGAGAAATGGCAAGATGTAAGCCATCAATATTTACAAGGCTCAAAATCTCACACAGGTTGTATTTGCTCGACGGGGGTTTCCTTTTTAGATTCTCAATCAACTATTGACTAGAGCACAAAAGTTTCATTCCCCTCAAGCTAGAGAAATCTCTTGCCACAGTTGTAGAGTTACTTCCTACTGACTTATTTAAACTTTCAGTTCAAGATTCTTTTCAAAACAATTTTACTTTTGACAATCCACTTGGAAATTCTGATTAGGAGGAAAGATTAAAGGTAAATGACAAAATTGAAACTCACAGGCCGAAGATGTTAGGATCGGCCGAGATGGTACTGAACCCAAGCATGGACTCGGCTTTAAGCAACTTTTATTGAAAAACATGACAAAATTTTTTTTAAAAATAAAATGAAACGACGCAACTGAAAGAAAACAACAAGGTGATTAAAACTAACAAAACAAAAATTAAAATTAGCAGAGTTCAGGAGAGTGGGGACAGAGTTAAGACGCAAAGAATTGAGATGATCAGATATTTATGCCCCCACACTAAAAATTTGCATTGTCCTCAATGCGAGGTAGGGTCATCTGGTGATGCTTTGGTTCCATCAATGATATTATCTCCATGTCATGAGTGATAGATATTTGGACCTTCATGGAATGGCTTAATCGATGCCCATTGACTGGAAGGTCTTTGTTCTTTGTGTTCATCTTTTATTTGCATCTGCACTATGGGGAAACACATTAGTGATAACAAAAGGCCCATCCCATCTAGAACGTAGTTTACCTACAATGAGCTTGAGGCGTGAGTTAAACAAGAGGACTTTCTGGGCCAACTTGGAATTCTTTTCTCGGGATCTGCTGGTCATGGAATCGCTTGATTTTCTCGCTTGTAGATCCTAGAGTTTTCATATGCTTCCAAGCGGAGTTCATCTAACTCTTGCCTGAAATTTTCTCTGCTCTCCCCGCTTGGTCATAAGCCAGATTGCCTTTGCTTAATAGCCCAAGATGCTGTGTTCCAGCTCCACAGAAGGTGACAGGCTTTTACCGAAAAACAATCCTATAGGGAGACATCCCTAAAGGTGTCCAGTATGCGTTCTATGTGCCCTGAGAGCATCCTCAAGGAGGCGGCTCCGATCCTTCTCTTTGGGATTGGTCATCTTTGCAATGTTTTCTTGATTTCCTGTTGAACACTACGCTTGGCCATTTGTTTGGGGGTGGTAAGCAAGAGCAATTCTGTGTGCTACTCCATATTTTTTGAAGAAGGAGGCCATGGCTCTATTACGTAAGTGACTGCCTTGGTAAACATGAGTGCTTTTGGCACACCGAACCTGTAGAAAATATTGGACTTTAGAAAGTCCACAACCACTCTTGCATCATTTGTTCTGGTGGTAATGGCTTCTACCCATCTTGACACATAATCCACGGCCAAAGACAATGTAGGAGTGCCCATTGGAGACTAGGAATGGCCCCATGAAGTCTATTCCCAGGACATCAAAGATTTCATGCACTGAATGGGTTCTTTGGGGCATTTCATGCCTTACATTCATGGCCACCTCGCTTTTTGGCAATTCTCACAGTGGAGACAAATTCATGCGTGTCCCGAAGATAGTTGGCCAATAAAGGCCACGATCTAGTACTTTCCCTGGCAGTCCGAGTTGACTCATAGTGGACCGCCTCCGGAGCCGAAAGTGGCAGAACTAGAGAACCGAATTGAACTTGGCTTCGGGGAATGCACTTGCGGATGACCTTGTCACTACACGATCTCCAAAGGTAGGATCATCCCAAATGTAGTATTTGGCATCACTTCGGAGTTTATCTTTGTATGCTCGAGATGCCTCCGGTGGAAACCGAGATGCTGCCACAAAATTACAAATGTCAGCAAACCATGGTGGAGACGTTTTAATATGTAGCAAGTGCTCATTAGGGAACTCGTCTCGGATAGGCATCGGTTCGCCTTCTTTCCCAATTCGCTTTCGGATGATCACCTAAATTCTCATCACCTCTTTTATCTTTGATTTCCAAGTTGAATTCTTGAAGAAGAAGCATCCACCTAATCAGTCTTGGCTTAGCATCAGGCTTCTTCAGTGAAGTACCTCAAGGCGGCATGGTCGAGAACACAATTATCTTGGACCTGAGAAGGTAGGAACGAAATTTGTCCACTACGAAAACTATGGCCAAGAGCTCCTTCTCGCTTGTTGTGTAGTTTTGCTGGGCCGGATCCATAGTTCTGGATGCATAGGCCACCACGTGCACCGGTTGACTGCTCGAGCTCTTTTACGAGAACGGCTCTAAAGCCGAGTTGGATGCATCACACATTAGTTCAAAGGGAGGTCCGGCCCGGTGCTTGCAAAATAGGGCGGATGTGAGTCTTCTCTTCAGCTCTGAAATGCTTCCATACAGGCCGGTCAAAGTGAAATTCTACATCCTTCAGTAGCGGCTTGGGACGGAGGCGGGACAATTTTACTAAAATTTTCGATGAATCTCCAGAGAAACCCTGCGTGTCCTAAGAATGAGCGAACCTCCCGCATGTAAGCGGGGCTTGGAAGGGAAGTAATGATATCTATCTTTGCTTTGTCTACCTCGATGCCTCCGTTGGAGACCAGGTGTCCCAACACTATTCCTTTAGTCACCATGAAGTGACATTTTTCAAAATTGAGCACGAGATTTGTGTCAATGCATCTCTTCAACACTCTTGATAGATTACTCAGACATGCATCAAATGAATCGGCATATACCGTGAAGTCATCCATGAACACCTCCATGCAGTCCTGCAGCAAGTCCGAGAAGATGCTCATCATGCAATGTTGAAATGTACTCGGAGCATTGTAGAGGCCAAATGGCATGCGTGTGTATGCAAAGGTACCAAATGGGTAGGTGAAGGTTGTCTTATGTTGAACTTCAGGGGCTATATGGATTTGCATGTAGCCCGAGAATCCATCCAGAAAGCAAGAATGGGATTTCCCGCTAACTTCTCAAGCATCTGGTCAATGAAAGGCAAGAGGAAAGTGATCCTTACGAGTTGCTTGGTTTAATCTTTCGTAGTCAATGCACACTCGTCACCTGTTCTGAATCCTTGTTGGTACCAGCTCATCCTACTGATTTTTCATGACGGTCGTCCGGACTTCTTTGGCACCACTTGCACAGGGGCTCACCCATTGGCTATCCGAGAGATGGGGTAGATGATCCCCGCAAAGAAGGAGTTTGGTAACTTCCTTTTTGACCACGTCCAAGAGTGTTGGATTCAGTCTTCTTCTGCACTGCCTTATGGGCTTGATTTCCTCCTCCATTAATATTCTCGTGCATGCAAATGGAGGGGTTTATGCCAAGAAGGTCTGCTAGCTTCCACCCTATTGCCTTCTTATGTTGCTCGAGAACCTCCAACAACTTGTCCTCTTGTTCTTGGTCGAGATTGCTAGCAATAATAACTTAGGGAGTTGTTGGTCCTTGTTTAGGTAGGCATATTTCAGGTGACTTCGGCAATGTTTTTAATTCTATGGGTGGTGCCCCGGTGATGGAGATTTGTCAATTTCGAGGTTGGATCCGGTGGCCAACTTGATCTTGATCGGGCACAGGTGTGCCGAGCATGATTCGGCCTCATGTCGCTTCGGCCGGCTCGACTTCATGGTTTTGGCTATGGTCAAAATGGAGTCGGCCTTGGCTTCTAATGCTCCTTCGCCAGTCGGATCTGGATGGAACAATGAATTCTACATTAGCACGTAGGTGCTGGTCTGCGATTCGGAGTCGGTCTCGGCAAATGTGTCGACCTTGCTATTTGCCTCTTCTATTTGAGTTGACTTTCATTTCTTCCTTGACTCGGCCTCCTCCGGCCGACTCATTCTTGGTCGTGAAAATTGTCGCTAAGTGTGCAATGGAGGACTTTTCAGCCGGCGACTTTGTTTTTCTGCATCATTTGTATACTCGAGTATTCATGGCTGCCAACTTGGTCTAACAATTCGGACAGTTCCACTTCAACGGCCAAGTCAAGAACATGTTGTGATTGCCCTCGAGTTGGAGAGGTCTTGTACTTCTTCATAGTCGGCCTCTTCATCTGTGACTCTGGGCATTTGCTTTCATCATCATTCTCGGCAGACTCTCAATGTTTTCACCATTGCCATTTAGTTGAAGATATTCTTCAACTAGTTCATCAAGTACATCAATGCTAAAAGAGAGAGTGGTCTTGATTTGGGTGCTTCATTGCTTCGAAAATATTGAATTGCACCAGGCGTTACCGAATTCCATGGAGAGCGTCCATGCATACACATCAATCTTTGTTTTAGCTGTCATCAAGAAAGGTCTTCCCAGAATTAAGGTGGATTCCTTCCCAGATGTTTCGTCCTCCATGTCTAGCACGTAAAAATCAGTTGGAAATATTAGTTCATTGACTTAGACGAGAACATCCTCGAGAACTCCCAAGGGCTGGACAATACTCCTGTTTGCCAACTGAATGGTCATCCTTGTGGGTTCCAAGTCACCAAAATTCAGGGACCTGTAGACTGATGTGGGCATGACATTAATTGAGGCTCCCAAGTCCAACATGGCATTGGCAAAAGTGCATTCGCTGATGGTGCATGGGACCGAAAAGACTCCAGGGTCTCTGCATTTTTTTGGCAGAGTTAAGGCACTTGTAGTGATTGCTCCATTCTGTGTCAGAGCTAACACCACACCTCCACTTTCCTTGCTCCCCTTTATTTTTCTCCTTTTATGTATACATAATTCCTTGAGGAATTTTGCGTACTTAGGGACCTGTTTAATAGCATCAAGGAGTGGAATATTGATTTCCACCTTGCGGAACATCTTCAACAATTCTTCATCCGACTCTGGCTTCCTTGTCGAAGTGGTCCGAGATGGAAATGGCAATGGGACGATTGTCTCGGCGAGACCGTAAGTCGGCATTTGACTCGGCTTCTTTTGATCTCGGCACCTGCTCCAATGTAGGTTGAGGTAGTTCTTTTCCACTTCGAAGAGTGACTACACGGGCGTTACCTCTCGATTTGGAATGGGTTGAGCGGGGAAGGTTGCTAGATCCTGCCGACCGTAATTGGCTTCTACGGTGTTAGCTAGTTGTCCAATCTGCGTTTTTGAGGTCCCTGGATGGTGGCGGTCATGTTTCGTTAGAATCGTAAATTCTTTGGAGCTCAGCATTGTTGGAACTCCTGGGTTGCTGGTTGCAAGCTGCTTCATCAGTCTTCTAGAGATGGAGAGTTGCCTAAAGTAGGCATTCTTTCTTTGTTGTTGTTGCTTCTTTGGAAAGGTGGTGCTTGGTATTCATGAGTTAAATTTTGTTGATAACCTGCCGCCTCGATAGGTGTTCGGCGTGGATCCGAATTGTTGGGTTGCATATGGTCCTTGATTCGGCCCTGGCCGAAATGGCTGTCTTCCCTGTTGCTGGTTATCAAATGGCCAATTTCGATATGGCTGCTTCCCGTCTTTGAAATCCACCTATGGCTCCAACATTTTCTGGCTGGTCCGACTCGATTTCTTGGAGAGTGGGGCACATATCGATGGGGTGCTCCACGGAAGTACATATGCCACATACTTTTGCTGCCATGGCTGGTTGGTGTTGCCCAACAGCAAGCTGTCTCACCAATGATGTTAACTCGGTCACTGATTCTCCAACCTCGATTGGAAGTCGCACCGATTTCATTCACCATCCGTGGTTGATTTGGCCCTCGATCCCAAAGCGCCGTGTATTGCTTGCCATATTGGAAATCGATGTCGTCTGCTTTGCTGGTGTTTTGTCCATCGGGAGCTTCGCCACCGGCTGCGTCTATCATACTTTTGTCCATCAGCGATAATCCTTCATAAAAATACTTGGATCAAGAATCGTTCATTTGATCGATCGATGATGTGGGACAGGTGGCACAGAGCTTGTTGAACCTCTCCCAGCACTCGTGCAAGTGTTTCTCCCGTATGCTGCCTTATCCCACATATTTCCTTTTTAATGGACGCAGTGGAGGATGCTGGAAAGAACTTCTCCAGGAATGTGCACTTCATGTCTCCCCAGGTATTGAAAAGTACTTGGTGAAGATACAGCCAATCCTTTGCTTTGCTCCATCCGGGGAGAATGGAAATGCCTTCATTTTGATGTAGTCTTCCGATATCCCTTGCGGCCTCATTGAGAACGCACCACATGGAATTCTTTTAAATGCTTGTGGGGTCTTCTCCCTGCAAGACCATGAAACTTTGGCAACAGTGTATAAGACCAGATTTTAACTCATATGTTTGAGCTGGCTCCAATTTGTGGGTATTGGATGCACCAAGGTTGATACACCACGTCTGGAGTGGCTAATTCCTTCAGCGTCCTATCGTTATTCTCCATTCGTCCTGATTCTGCAAACACGTTAGAACTAGAAACAAAATTGTTAGTGTAAAACTGGTTAGAGTCAGCTACAGAATCTATATTGATACTAGTATTTCTTGTAGCGTTCCTAATTTTCAGTCTGATCACGTAAAGTTAATTCTATTTCGGGTCAAAAACATGCAATGGGTCAAGATTACTTCTAGTCATGCATTGTACATGTTATGCAGAAATTTTAGAATTAGAAATAGTATTTGAAATAGTAAATGCAGAATTAGAAACTACAACTATCAGTTAACTAACCAATGGAATTACGGAATGACATATGGAAAGAATGCAATTAAACTAGCACGAATGCAAAACAGAAAAACTAGCTGAATGCAAGAATGTAATGCAGAAAGAAAGATGCAGTAGTGAATACAAAACAGAATGCTAATTCTACGTAGCTATTTTTAACGGTGCATTTATGCAGAGAAACAAATAATAGTCAACATGCTTTTTATTTAGGATCCATAAACAAAACAGATAGACATAGACAAGTTCAAAAGACTCAAGACTGACTTGACAGACACACTTTACAGACTCGGAATTCGACCTCACTTAACTTGGCACACAAAGACACAAAAGAACTTGTGTCCCCGGCAACGACGCCAATTTGATGATGGGCGTTTTTACAATCGTTTTACGCGCTTATCAAATAACTAAAGCTAACTATAGTATAGCTAACCCTAGGTCATTCTTCTCAAGGACACAGTATGCTCAGTTGTGAATTGGTGTAAAGTGAAGTGGAGTAGAATCTGAGATGTAAAATCTCGACTGCGTCTCGGCAATGGCGAGTTGCTCTCAACAACGACCGAGAGCCGAGTCGACCTCAATAGAGACGATCCCGCTTGATCTCGGTTGAGTGCGGATGCAGAGCGCCTTCTGAGAGGTGGACTACCTGCATGTCTCGGACTTAAAGGCGATAAACAAAGGGGGTTAGAGTGCAAGTAAAGTAGAAAGTAAGCTAAGACTATGAATGCGGTAAACATATACTCTTGTTACTAATTACTATTGTTATTATTATATAACTGTGTTCATGTTCGAGTTCCATTAGTTCAAGTCAGTCCAGGTTCCACACTCCAATTCTCAGTCCATATCGGCCTTTGGTAGTCTTATGGCGATTGCCAAACATTCGTCGTTGCCATACCGAGGAATTACGCAATCGCTACCTCATCGTTGGCGGGGATTAAGTGCGAGCTGATTTTTAGGTTCTCGATTAACTATCGTTAACGATTACCTCTTGAATTAGTTAAACCAGTTCCAATCGGCTTAGCTTAACATTGTTCATATTCAAATGCAATCGCGATTCAAACATGAATTAAAGAAGAGGGAAGAGAAAGGAGATATGAAATGCAGAATGAAATCGATTAACAGAAATAGAATACAATTACAGTGGTTCTGACTTCATATGAATCCATCTTCTACGACGATCGCCATGGTTGATGGTGGTGGTTCACCTCCGTTAGCTTGAATGCTGAGGATCAGCTCCACCGAGTGCGTCAAGAGTCCGATTGGTCCCTCCGGCGGACTTCGGCTTCCCGGTCTCGGACTGCACTTCCTCAATCGAGAGAAACGCCAATGAGCACCGTGCACCACCGTGAAAACGGAGAGAGCGAGAGCGAGAAAAATGGGTACAGTGAGTATGGAATTTGAGTGAATTCAAAGACAGAAGAACATGTAAAAAGTGCACAGCTCTTCCTATATATACACGAGCTGTGATATGCTAATCCTAACGAATCCTAACAGAATTACATTGTGAAAGATCCTATTCTACCCCTGTGCAGATCTTCTAACGTGACATGGCAGATTTCCTAGGAGTGACATGGCATTTGAGCTGATCTTTGAGATGGCCTCCAGCCGGATAGTTTATGTGGTCAATACTAACCGGGCCTCTCTATTGGGCTCCGGGCTGCAAGGCGTGGGTTGCCGAGACGACTGCTGTTCGCCGAGATGGAGTCGGATTGGCCAGATGACTTCATCTCTATTTGAGGCTCCTTTTGTTGACCCCGGTAAACTCGGCTTGACCTGCAGAAGAAGGAGTGACACTTTTATTAGCTAAGAAATCTAAATTAACACAGATTTGTATTTCCTCTGTAATCGAACCCATAGAATGAATCTTAGCTAACAATCCACTCTTAAGCACAGAATAGTCTTGCAAACCTCCTTCTTAGGTGTCTAAAAGATGTATAAATTGTGACTCATCACATACCTACTAGGCAATCTTCACATAATTCAAGTGGCTGTCCCTTTATGCTTTGGAGATGATCTTTCGCAAGGATCTCTAAACCCTTCTCGCTCATGTGGCCCAATCTTTTATGCCACAACTCCTTGCTTTCTTCTTGAGCAACATTTGTCTCCCCTTTGCATATCTTTCCTTGCATGATGTACAAGGAGCCTTCCTTCTTGCCGCGAGCAACAATTAAGCTTCCTCGGCTAAGTTTCCATTTTCCACCACCAAACTGGTTGTTCATTCCAGTATCATCTAGTTTGCCTATTGAAAGAAGGTTTAGGCGTATCTCGGGCACATGCCTTACCTCCTTTAGCACAAGTTTGTTTCCATTTTCTGTTATCTAAGTCACTTCTCCTATTCCCACAATCTTGCTTGTGACGTGATTGCCCATCTTTACTGTTCCAAAATCTCCTTTTTGATAAGATGAGAAGAATCCTTCATGAGGAGTAACATGAAAGGATGCTCCGGTATCAACTATCCAAGTGCAATCATCAAAAGCAACATTTAGATAATATTCTTTACCAATAAGGAATACGTTTTTCGTAAATCGATACCACCATTGTTGTGGTTTTCTCTTCCAACTTCTTTTTTGGGGTCTATCTCGTCGGGGATGGATTGATCCAACCTTCCGATCTCTCTTCAAGAATCTACATTCTTGTTTCTTGTGGCCAATTTTTCCACAATAGAAACATGTCAATCCTCTAGGGACGAGACTTGGATTTTCCTCGTGACTTTCCACGGCTTCCTTTGCTTCTATGCTCACTCCTTCCTCTATTCTCAACAACGTTGGCTTCCGAGTGACTACTCATTCCTCTTTCTTTCCTTCTCCGGATTCTTCATTCAAGTAGACTATCCGTAATAGTATCCGCACTAAGCTTTCCATCCGGTGTTGAGTTCGGAGAGTGACAACCAATGTGTCCCAACTCTCAGGTAGAGAACTAAGGAGTAGAAGAGCTTGTAATTCATCATCAATCTTCATATCTGCTTTCATTAATTGATTCACAATACCTTTGAAGGTGTTTAGATGCTCGATCATATTCTGGTTGTCAGAATATTCTAATTTCACCAACCGTCTGACAAGATAAGCTTTGTTTTTAGGAGTTTTCTTTTGAATCATAGATTCAAGCTTTGTCGACAACTCATACGCGTTGGTATAAGTCGAAACATGCTCAAACAAGCTTTTTTCGATGTATTTTTGAATCATAGCAACAACTTTACGGTTCAGAATCTCCCAATCTTTTTCAATCTTCCCTTCTGGCTTTTGATCATTTGTGATTGGCTCATACAAATCTTTGCAGTATAGATGATCTTCCATCATTGGCTTCCAATACGAATAATTATCTATAGTTAGCTTGAACATGTCTCCATGATGAGTGAATGTATCTTCCATTTTGGGATTCACAGGACTATGATTTTTCAAACCAATAGCTCTGTTACCACTGTTGGGAAATAGCAATGCCTATTCCCTCCTCTGTGAACACAAAGTGGGCACTATGCGGAAGCGTAGAAATATAATGATGAGAGCATAGAAGAATATGACGCTGTGAGTTTTTACGTGGAAAACCCTACAGGGGAAAGACCACGGGACCTAGTCCAATAAAAAAGATCTCCACTATAAAAGTAGGATTACAAAGTATTTCTCTCAATCACGAGGATCTCTCAATGAATCTCACCCTCTCGGATGGTATACAAACCTCTCTCAGTATATAACTCTTTCTCTCAAAGAAGAATCTGAGAAAAGACACTCTAACTCTCTTAGGATTTCTTCACTTGGATGTGTTGTTGTTGTTATATCTCTCAATCTAACCCCTTCTCCTCTTATAAAGAGAAACCTAGTGGGCTTGAGAGTATTGGACTTTTGTCCACATAATTGGGAGCCCAAAAATAACCCAATATGTTCATCCCCAAGCAGGAGGGAATTCCAACACCCAATTGAAAAACCTTTAGAATCAATTTCTCTCATTGTAACATAAGTTTTAAGGTAAAATTTGTGATTGAACACATCTTGTTCAATAATTTAAAATTAATTTTGCTCAAACAAAGGATCCTATATTGATATATATCTTAATTGAAATGAATGCCATTGAAAATTGATTATTGTTCATCTATCAACAAATTCCTCCTTCCAAGTTCCAATAGGAAGAAAAGGAAATTCAAAAAAAAATGCTGACCTTTAATTTGAACAAAAGCAAGGCGACGGAAAATGGTGCTATATATATATATAGAGGATAGTTTACTTTTAAAATCACCAAATAGTGTATTTTTTTTTAAAGATTTTACTTTTATGGTGTAAGTCAGACTTCTAAAAGTCGATTTTAGTTGTAAAATAAATTTTTAGCTGTTTCGCCCTACTGGAAAATTTTGCAGCAATTTATAACTGCTAGAAAATAAACAAATAAAACAAATTAGTCAATTTTCAGAAATCTAACTTACACCACAAATGTAAATTTTTTTAAAAAGCATACTACTTAAGTAATTTTAAAAACAAATTACCCCATTTTAGTAAAAATAATTTTATAAAACTATTAATAGATGGAGTTGTTCTAGAATATAGACCTACTGCTAAATACATTCTTCACAACCATCTTTAAGTGTTATATAATAAACTTAAATATGTTTTAGATCTCGCAAATATCACTGTATTTAGTTTTAGTATTTTTAAAAAATATTGTCAATTTGACATTTTCATAGTTTGTTACTAATTTTAGTTAGTTTAGTATTGATAAAATAAATAATATTAATTAAGATAATTAAGTTAATAAAGAATATTTTAAATTAAGATAATTAGATTACTTTTAAATGTGTGATTCAATTAATTAATATATTTATTATTTTATATAAATAAGATAATTTACATATAATTTAATTTTATAATTTAATTTTAATATATTGTGAACAATAATTTATTATTTTTAATATTACTTTTATTTTTTTAATTCACTAACTTATTCTTAACATTTTAATTTTTTAAAATAATAATTTATTTAGAATTTTATAATTTAATTTTAATATATTATTTTTTTATGATATTTTTATATTTCAATTTATTAATTTTGACTAGTAGTAATACAATTTATTCTTAATCTATTATATTTCAATTTATTTTTATATTTAGAGATAAAATTACTGCTTAAGATATATTTTAAAAATAAATTATATTAAAATAAATCAAAGTTATAAATCTAAATATAAAAATAATATTAAAAGTAATATATCAAAATTAAATTATATATTTTAAAAAGTATAATTAAAAGTAGATTAGTAAATTAAAAAATAAGAATAATATTAAAAATAATATCATTGTTTATAATATATTAAAAAATAAATTATAAAAGTAAATCATATTTAATTACCTTATTTATGTAAATAATAAATACATTAATTAACTGAATTGAGTAATTAAAAATAATTTATCTTAATTTAAAATATTCTTTGTTATCTTAATTATTTTAATTAATATTATTCATTTTATTAGTTATGTCAACACTAAACTAATTATTTGTTGGCACTAAACTAAGTTATATTCTGAATTATATCAATACTAGACTAACTAGAGTTAGTAATAAAGACAAAAACATACATTAAAAAAAAAATTAAAGATCTAAAAATAACAAAAAAAAATGATAAAGATTAAGACTAAACTAAGTCATATTTACATAAATCTAAAATGTATCTAACTCTAAATACTATTTCACACAACTTATTTTTGAACTCTTTCTCAAAATCGAGGTAAAGAAAATTTCAAGAAAAGAAGAATTCATCAACGCAATTTGTTTTTCGATTAAAAAAATTTTAAAGTTAATTTAATGAGCTTTTAGCTTCTTTTTTTTTTCAAATTCCAAGATAAAAATATATTATCTAAGAAATTTTAACTTGAAAGTAATTCTTAAGTTTTAAAATTATAAAATTACTAAAGGATATTTTAATTTGAATTTAAAGATATTACATTTAATTTTAATTTAAAAAAAAAACACAGGTCAAATACAACCTTATTCTTCTAAGTTAAAATAATAGCAAACTCAAAATCGAAACCTTAATTTAATTTGCAGGAACTGCAGTAGGGCTGAAAAATTGGGTTCGTATTGTGTTCGCTGCTGATCCATCTGCACTTAAAGAGGGTATGAAAAGGGTAAAATCTTTCTGTCAAAGGCATGCAAGAAAATGGTCCAAAGACCACTGAATTCACAAATAATACTTCTCTCTAATCTGTATTGAGTACTTAGATTCTCAAATATTCATTCTTGGACATTGGAATGCTTTTACAAATAATTGTGCTTCTCTATGTTTTTTTATTTTATTGTGGACACTTATTGCAAAGTGAAAGCAGTCTTTTTATTATTTTATATAAAATGTCTTTTATTGTTTACTTCACCAAGAAAAGTACCATTCATTCTAACTGGTTGCGGACTCACTCATGACTCCAGAAATTAGGAGCTCTAAGAAGAGATTTATATTTAAATATAAATTTTATATATTTTTTAATTATATAACTATTTATTAAAATTTTATAATTAAGTATTTCTAATATTTCTTTCTTAATATATCAAATAATACTTATTTAATATATTTTTTTTGACATAAGTAAGTTTAAATAAGATTTGTGTAATTAATTTTAATTTTAAAAAATTATTTTCAGCAATAACAATAGTTATAAATGTTGTTAATAATATTTTAGAAACCGTACATGTATTTTGAAAAAGAATGTAACCTTTTAATATAATGTAATAATTATAGTGAAATATCAACCGTCTTATTTTAGGGTGAGACAAGACAAAGTTCAAAACAAATGTAAAATTTTTTTCTTAACTTTTTAAAATAAATAATAAGATTCCACTTAAATTCATATATTGAAATTATATAATCATACTGATAAAAAATAAAAAAATAATATATTATCATAATAAAATGTAGGCTTAAATACTTTTTAACTGCATGCAAATATGATTCTTTTTATATTAGATCTTACAAAAATATTTGTCACTTTTAAATAGGTAACATTTTTTTAATATATTTTAAGTCTTTTATCATTAACTCTAATTAGTTTAGTATGGACAGGAGTATCAAAATTAATAATATTAATTAAAATAATTAAGATAATGAAGAATATTTTAAGTTAAGATAATTAGATTATTTCTATATGTGTAATTCAATTAATTAATATATTTATTTTTTAGTAGAATTAATATATTTATTATTTTATATAAATAAAATAATTATACATAATTTAATTTTATAATTTATTTTTTAATATATTATGAATAATATTCTATATTTTTAATATTTGTAGATACCCATATATGTCCCCCTATCAAGAAAATAAATAAAAAAAGAAAAGTAGAAAATTGAAAACAGAAAATAGGAAATTAAAAAAAATAAGGAAAAGAAAATAAAAAAGCATAAAACTGAAAAAAAAATAATAAAAAAAGAAAAAGAAAAGAAGAGGGAGGAGTATCGAAGAAGCTTCTCCTTAACTCCTCCTATATCCCACGTACACACTCCACTACCAACCTCTTTGCACCACTATTGTTCCACAAATAGACTTAAGAGACGTAAGCTACCTTATCATCTACCTCGCATCGTAGTGACAAACATAATAGTAAATGGGAAGTAAAAGAGTGGCCTCAAGACTTATAAAAAGGAAGAAAAATGAAAGAGAGAGGGTCGGAAAAAAGAGATCAGTGGAGATAGAACAAGAAATGTTGAGAGATTCCTAAGAAACTTTCGTTAAAAAGGAGAAAAGAAAAGAGTTACCATAGTTCCAAAAATAGTCAAAAGGAAGGAAACATATAGTTTGAAAGAGTAGAATCTTCTTCGCAACGATAGAGCAACCAAACAGGTAAAATCTTACCTTAACTAATCACTTTTCAGTTGAACATCGACACCTAGTCAATAATAGGTTTCGCTAGAATTTTAGCCAACTTAAAATTGGCAAACGCTCCCACCGCCAATTCCTAATCGGTCTTGCCTTCCTCTTCGACATAGCCGACTTCAAATCGACATACACTCCCACCTGGTTGATCGACTCTTAGTCGACCTTTCTCCTTTTGCATCCATCGACTCCTAGTCGACCTTAGCAACTTGTAGAGTAAGCAAACACCCTTTTTGACATCACCAGATAGAATTACATAAACTTTGAATTCTTCATCGCACAAGGAGATACGGAAGAGCAAGAGGTAACTCTTGTCAAGTTCAAAAAACCAAAAATATATTTTTTCTCCCCAATAATAAAATCCACTTTTGTTTGCATTTGAAAGGTACAAGTGATAATTTAGAAGTCATAATCAATTTCACACATCCAATTAAGGTATCCGCCTTAGGGACAGGCATCACAGGTGCTAACACCTTCCTTATGCGTAATGGACTCCCGAGCTTGAAATCTGTCTTCGTAGACCAGCCCTATCCAATCCTAGGTTTTCTGGTGTTATCCTTAAAAGATGTTAGTGGCGACTCTTAACTCCGTGTTCTTTTCTGAAAGGAACTTAAACTCTTTTTCTAAATCTTTGCCAACTTCATCGCGACCACGATTGCGACAGATGGCGACTCCACTAGGGAATATTTGAGAGTCAAGCTTGCATAATTGGACATGTGAAATTAATGACTTCTTCTCTGTTTTTACCTTTTAGGGTGTTTTATCCATTTCTTTATTTTTGCACCTTGGTTTTTATTTGCATGCCTCTCTTTACGTTATGTGTTTTGTTTGGTTCGAAACTTAGGGTAGAAGACATGCAAATGCGTTGTTTTGTTTTACAACATGGGCAAATTTGTGGGTGGTTTTCTGCACATACCACTCTTACATTATTCACACACCTTGAGTGAGGTCTTACATCTAGGCTTGAGTGCAACCTAGGGAGTGAGAAATGAGTAGTGATAGTCATCTTGGGGAGTACTCCCTATTTGGTTATTGCGAAAGTCTCATATAGAGCGTGACCCTTTTGTGAACACCCATATTTTGAATATTCTTCCTGTTTGTGGTGACTTCGCAAAATGGATAATGAGCTCTAGAGACCAAAATTTGTGAAGATAGAGCACCTATTATTGAGGATCACATATCAAACATAAAACTCAGTAGTTTGTCACACATCTTGGCCTTTAGGACACTCAAGGAAATTACTGCTTTTTGGGCCTATCGTGATCTGACTATTGCATTATGAATGTGTTTCCATTCTCTTCTGATCATGTTCCCACGCATTTCCTTTCAAACATCATGCAAACTCATGTTGTGTTATCATTTCATTGCATGGGTTAGTAGTGAAGACTTAATTTGATCATAAGTGTTTCGAAAAGAAAAGAAAATGGATGTTGGATCAAAAGGTGAAACAAAAGGGATGTTATCTATCAAAGTCAAGATACTAGAACTTCAATCATTGGGACAATTCAGTAACATTCTAATTGAATAACTTAGGTGACAGTTGAGCCAAATGGAAAATGAAGTGTTAAGAGAGCGATTACTAAGAGAAGATCTATAGCATGCAAAAAATCAAATTCAAAAAGCTGAACTAAGAGAGAAGCAAAGGAAAATCTAAGAGTTAGATGACCGCTATCAAATGATAATTTTTGAACTCCGTGCAGAAATTATGACGTGGAAAAAGCAGTTTGCAGACCTAGCCGATCAAGCCAAGCAAAGCTTGAAGACTATGGAAAATGATGGAATCTTTTGGAAAGACAAGTATATGAAATTAGCATGGCTAGCCAATCAAGCGATTGTAGACATTCCAAGAGCCCTCAAAGAAGTGGAAGGAATGGTCAACCCACTAGAAACTCTGATTGAATTTCCTCTTTCCTTGAATTTTGTAATGAGTTATTGGGAAAGATAAGGGGATGGTAGTGGTAGACTAAAATGTAAAAGGCAATTGAAATGTAATGTATTTTCTCAATGAAAAGGGCGCGACTCACCTTTTGGTCCAATAACATTTTTCCTTTGGAAATGACTTACGATGAAAACTGTTAGTCCGAAAAATTAGTATAAATAGAAATAAGCATAATTATGCATCATACCAGCATTTCTAACTTTCTTCATCATACTACACCAAACAGAAAAATAAATAAAGCCTCACTACAACACCCCTACGGAACCAGGGCCAACACAAAATTAATGGAGGTGGTTGTGGATGACTGGAATAACAGCACGAGGAGCTTAGAGGAGATGTGAACCAACTAAAGGAACAAATGGGAAGAATTCTAAAAATACTCCAAAATTTGGAGACATAGAAAGGCAATAGGACAAGACTTTTAAAATGCCACATCCCACCCGTGACCATCCTCCAGATTTCACTCTGCTCCAAACCTAGAACCAAACCTTCTTTCATCCCTTTGGCTTGCGCCCCAATTACATACCTTCTAGGGCCACAAAAGATTGTCAGCTTGTCTTCACCATAAACCAGCAAAGTGATCCAAAAACCAGAATTCACCATAGAAAACGTGCAAGCACACAACATGCCTTTTGTGGGTGCTCAAGGCTCTGGGCCATCCCAACCATCGTAATTCACTTAGATCAATCAGAAGATCCCTGATCCTAATAGAAATGGAAGTACCTGGAAGAGAGGCTGAAAGCCATTGAAGGGGTAGAACAATAAGGGTTTGAAGCGGCAAGCCTATGCCTAGTACCAAATGTTATCATCCTTCACAAATTCAAAATTCATGACTTTGACAAATATAAAGGGAATTCTTGTCCAAAAAACCATCCGATTTCTTACTGCAAAAAGATGGCCTCGCATGCTCATGATGACAAATTGCTCATCCACTTCTTCCAGGAAAGCCTCATTGAGGTCGCTTCTGGCTGGTACCTAAATCTAGAGGAAGGACGAATTAGGACTTGGAAAGACTTAGCCGAAGCCTTCCTGAAGCAATATAAGTATAATGAAGACATGACTCTTGACTGCACTCAGCTACAAAATATGGCTAAGAGGGAAACATAAACTTTGAAGGAGTAAGCCCAACATTGGAGAGAGGTGGCTGCCCACATACAACCTCCTCTATCTGAAAAAGAAATGGTCACAATGTTCATTGATGCGCTCCAACCATCCTTCTATGAGAAGATGTTGGAAAATGTATCATCGAATTTCTCTGACTTGGTTATTATTGGAGAAAGGATAAAGGTAGGAGTAAGGAGAGGGGAAGATCATTCATATGATAGTCGGAACAACGATGGCCAAGAAAATCATCTCAAGCGCCAAAAAAAGGAAGAGAGGAGAGGCAAACACTATTGTGTCCTCCTTAGCGAAGCACAATGGTGAGATTCCCCAAGGAACATCTAATTACCAACCTCACTTCCTGCAAAATCCACAAGTAATCACCCTACAACCCTATACCTACCCTTACCCTTACCAAACTCCTTATCAAACCCCACATCGTCCCCCATATCAACCCATGCCAAGCTACTATCCACCCCCACTCCAGACCACACCTCACCAAAATACTTAAGCTGCACAACCCAATGCCAATACTCTCCAAAGAAGAAGCAACCCCAGAGTACTAACGCCCATATCTATGTCATATACTACAATCCTACCACACCTAATCCATAACTCACTTGTCGCCACAATCCCCTTGAAGCTCGTACAACTACCATACCCCAAGAGTTACAATCCTGACGCTAAATGCGAGTACCATGCTGGAGTTGTGGGACATGCCATCGAAAAATGTTGGGGATTGAAACATAAAGTCCAAGATTTAATTGACATTGGATGATTAAGCTTCAAAGAAAATGGCTCGAACATTGGCAACAACCCACTCCTTGAACATGACAGCTCTTCAATAAATGCTATCACAAGAGAATGTAACCATATGGTGAGAAGAGTAGAGGAAGTTCAAACTCCATGGAGGTCATCTTTAAAGAATTAATGAAATATAAGATGATCCAACAAGAATTAATGGAGACCTCTGATCATTCATTTCACTCCGGCCACTAATGCTCCAAAGCCTTTGGTGATCCAAGTCCCGACCATGTTTACTTACAAGAACTCTAAGGCTGTCCCCTGGAGTATGATATGGAGGTCCAGCCAAAAACTCCTGCTATCACCAATATTGTTGGAACTAGAGGAGTGACCAAAAGCGGGCATGTTTTCGTACCCGAAAATTTGCGAAAGGAAAACCTCATAAAAGAAAAACACCTAGAGATACCCCTAGAAATGGGAAAGAAGAAAGGCAAAGCTATTGAAGGGGAAGAAAAAGGAAAAGAGGAAATCTTTGAAGAGGAAGCTGCAAAATTTCTCAAATTCATCTGCCAAAGTGAGTATGAACTAATAGATCAACTGAATCATACACTAGCTAATATATCCTTGCTCTTATTATTGATGAACTTAGAAATCCACAGGAAGTTGTTGTTAAAAGTCCTAAGCGAGGCACACATGGCTCGGGATATCACCCTGGATAAATTTGGAGGAATCATTGGCAACATCATGGTTAACAACCACCTCACATTTTTAGAAGAGGAAATCCTGGCGGAAGGAAGAGGGAACAATCATGCTCTCCGCATTTCCATAAAATGCATGGACCATATTCTTGTCCGGGTACTAGTAGATCCCAGGTCCCACACACCAGGAGTATAACATACCGAGCGAAAGAGCTGAAGAATTGTTGTGTGACTAGCGAGTCAAGGTTGTTGAAGGATTTTCGACTACGAGCGAAAAACGTCGATTAGCTCTCTGGATACCAAGTAAGTCAAGGTTGCTGAAGGATTTCCAACCCAATTCCAAGCATGTTATAGATAGTGTCCCTCACCGCTATGCTTCAGATGGTAGACACGTAGCCAGCCTTAACCAAACCGAGTCAATTACAAACCAAGTTGATCACACTTCAGATAGCAAGCACGTAGCCAGGCTCACTGAATTGAGTCCAATTACACTTTAGATGACAGGCATGTAGCCCGCCTCGGCCTGAGACCAAGTCGGCCTCGATCTCCTGTTCATGACATACCATTCATTCCACTTGACTCCGAGTCAGTAGACACATGTCCGTATCAACCTAGCACGCATACTCACAAACTTCACTCAACATTAAGACGGGATGTTTAAGGGATAGTCCCAAGTCTAAACTCAAGTCTTTGGGGGGTGAGCGCCCAAGAGAAAGTTCAATCCCTATGTAACTCGGGTGGAGGCCTAGAGGAAAGTCTGACCACACCAAACCAGTACCACACACTTGTAACCAGATTCCTACCCGAGAGGAAGGATGCCTAATGGAAAGTCTGACTTTGTCCCTCACTGCATGCATCTAGAACTACGTGAAATTTGTCTCCTCTGCGCTACGAGAGGTACGTAGGAGCAAGAGGCCTACTCTTGTCAAGTTATACATCCCAAACATTCTAACTTTGTACAAACACATTCTCGCGATTCCAATTAGTTAATAACAGTAAAGGTAAATGTTACATTGCATCATTTCATAGGATAACTGCCAGATGGTAGGCAGATGGGATGACTCCCATGCGTAATTGGCTCCTTACCTAGACTCTGCATCCGCCGACTTGCCTTATCCACCCCCGGGCTCCGACGTGCCTTTAAACATTTGTGGAGACTCTAGTCCGAGCTAGATCAGGTTTGATCAATCTCCCTGGATTGGTTGAACCTGTGCCGACTCATTGAAGTCGACTCTGTCCTGGAGATGGATTCGGCTCCCCTTCAAACTTTCAACCAAAATCAAATTCCATTTCAAAATAAATTTTTCTTTTTAAATTGCCCTCGGCACGATTTAGGTTGCGTCACTCCTCAATAATAAAATCCACTTTTGTGTGTTTGAAAGGTAAAAGTGATAATTTAAGAAGTCATAATAAATTTCACACGTCCAATTAAGGTAACTGTCTTAAGACTAGCGTCATAGGGTGCTAACACATTTCTTATGCGTAATGGACTATTGAGGCTGAAATCTGTTTTCGTAGACCAATCTTATCCAATCCTAGGTTTTCTCCTTAAAAGATGCTAGTGGCCACTCTTGATTTTGTGTTCTTTTCCAAAAGGATCTCAGACTCTTTTTCTAAATCTTCACTAACTTCGTTGTGGCTACAATTGCGACAATATTATTCTTATTTTTTAATTCACTAATTTATTTTTAACATGTATTTTTTTTAAAAAATAATAATTTATTTAAAAATTTATAATTTAATTTTAATGTGTTATTCTTATGTTAACTTTTACATTACTAATTGTCATATAATTTACTTTTAATATATTATATTTCAATTTATGATAAAATTATTGCTTGAGATATATTTTCAAAATAAATTATATTAAAATAAGTCAAAATTAATAAATTGAAAATATAAAAATAACATTAAAAGTAATATATTAAAATCAAATTAAATTATTTTAAAAATTACCATATTAAAATCATATTAATGAATTAAAAAATAAAAATAATATTAAAAAATGAAGTCATTGTTCATAATATATTAAAAAATAAATTATAAAAGTAAACTATATGTAATTATCTTATTTATATAAAATAATAAATACATTAATTAATTGAATTGAACACTAAAAACTAATTTAATTATTTTATTAAAAACATTATTTATTATCTTAATTATCTCAATTAATATTATTTATTTTGTTAGTTATGTTAACACTAAATTAACTAAAGTTAGTAATAAAGACTAAAAAAATACACTAAAAAAATTTTAGGATCTAAAAATGAAAAAAAGAAAAAGTTTTGCATTTAAGCCTAAAAATTATCATCTAATAATTTAAATTTATAATAATTATTCATTAAAAAATATAAAGTAAAATTTGAGTCCCTAAGAGGCACATGTCTCATTACCCTTGAGTCTTATGTGGTCCTGCCCATACTGCAGGAGGATGTGTACTTGAATTTCCTCCTCATGAAAAATTACAAAAAATTATAAATAAAATTTTATATTTTTATATTTTATCTCTTTTATTTTATATATTTGAATCCACTAATTTTAGTTTTTATAATTATTCCCTGGTCTCCATTGACTCAGGATCCCTGAATCTAACACAATAGTAGTTAGGGTTTTAAAAACCCATTTGCAAGTAACAATTTAATAGGACAAGGGAGTGCCCTAAAAATTCTCCCATGCCTATTATTACATAAAATCCCTTTCCCCTTATTTAAGTGATTCGGCCAACAAGAAAAAAGAAATAGCAGCCACTTCACGTTCAACCCTCGCATGCTCCTATGCTCCGATGATATCATAATAATAATGTCTAAAATATATATGATAATAGTCAGACTTAGGTTTTATTCAATATCTAACATAAGTAAGTGAAGGTCAAAATTATTAAATTTTAAAATTGTTTCTACCTCAACTTCTCGTTAGACATTGTTAAATATATTGTTTTCTTTGATCCTCTATGCCTTTGCAGTTTTATCTTTAAAAAGTGTGTAAATACACCTAAATTCTTAATCGAGGTAGAACTCTTTTGATTAATAAATATTTGATAGAATTTTTTTATTAGAAATCATATATGTTTGAGAATGGATTGAAAATCATGGTGGATGTATTAATATCTTTTTACTTTTAATTTTTTAACTAGAGTTCTAAGAATTTATAAACACTTGTATTAAAACAAATCATTTGATGTTGTGACTAAAATTATTTTCTTTAAAAATAACGGGAACTTAAAAACGAAAATTTAAAACATTTACAATGATAAAAAAGAACATATTTAAATCTAACTAAAAAAAGTGTTGAAATATCTTAAGAAAATAAATAACTCGTAATAAACCACTAGGAAAGTGGGCATTTAATTACGGCTTCAGTTGCAATATATGCCCTATATAACACGATATGTTACTCCATAGTTTTTATTCTAGAATGTATATAATTTTATCACAAGTGTCTTTGTACACCTACCTGCATCATCACCCAGTCAACCATAAAAAAATAATTAAACTGCAGAGTAAAAATAACGAAGGAATAAATAATTTATTTATTTTTAAATTATTTTTTCTTAAATAATTTTAAAATTAAATAAAATTATATAAGTAATTTTCAATGTATTAAGAATATTTTTTTAACTACGATAATTAAAATATTTGACTCCCCAATTATAAGACCTTGAAATATTTTTATAAATTTCAAGACTTAATTATACGTCGCCTTCCTTAAAATGGTTTAAGAATAATGTAATTCTTCAAGTATTAATTTTTTTAAAAATTACTACAAGATTTTTTTTTAGTTTTGTTACTAATTTTAGCTACCATTTAAATTAGTAGTTAAATCTTAGCTAATTAATTATTAATTAATCAGAATATTATTTTTTCTAACTAAATTTAAGTTATATTTATTTATACTTCTTATTATTATAAATTAGTTATAAAATAACTACAAATTTTAAAAATTTACTATAAATTAACTAAAATTATTTTCTTAGTTAATTTGCTACTTATTTCATGCTACCATTAATATTATAGTAATTTTGTAGTTAATTATTTTTACTAGAAATTAGATACAAAATACCTATTGATTTTAAAATTAGTCACAAAATTATTTGGTAGCAAATTTTAAATTTTCTAGTAGTGAATTAATCCTCAACATTAATAAAATATATTAACTTTAAAATTAAACTCATAAATGTTTAATAATTAAAAATTAATTATATAATTTTATTATTTTCAAAACTACTTTAAACATCAAATTCATTATTTATTGATCTCACGTAACTTGTGTGACCTGTGAACAGAGAATACAACAATTTCTTTCATTTCGAATGCCTTTATATTAATTCTAGAATAGCACCACTTATGATAATAAAAATATATATATGGTTTAATTTTTTTTACAATATCTTTATATTAATTAATTCTTCTATTTTTTTGTATAATAATTATTGGACATGTTTCATATTTTAAAATATTAAATATATTTAATTTTTCATTTAATATTTTTATGATAAGATAATAGGAGAATTTGTAGGACAATATAACATTAATAAGTTTTTTTTATCCATCAAGAATAATTTTTTTGAGTATTTATCAAAATGAGGCACATTTTTAAAATCTATCCAAAACAAAGTAAGTCGTGAATCAGAGATAAGTTCTAAAAAAACTCATACTCACATTTACAACCTTAGCAATTACACTTTTTTCTTTTTATGATAGTTGTGAATATAACTATGATTCATATTTTTAATTATTTTATACTAAACTCGTAATTTTATATATATATATATATATATATATATATATATATATATATATATATATATATATATATATGTATGAGAGAGATTTTTATTTTATTTTTATTAAAATTATAAAATAGCATACAATTTTTATTTTTTTTATTCTTTTACTAAAATCGTAAATAAACATACCACTTTATTTTTTATTTATTTTACAATTTTGATTAAAAAAAATGTAAAATGGAAGACAAGGTTATATATTCGCGGCTTTCGTAAAAAGAATAAAAAAATGAAATTGCTAGTCATAAATGTGGATACGACTTCCATTTAGAAGTTGTATATTCCATTATATCCTATTTTGAGTAAATATTTAAAATTTATCTAATTTCGATAGTTATAAAAAAGATACCCTTGTTGGGTAAAAGACCCACCATTTCTGAAGCAGTTTTGAGAAATACTGAAATTCTTTCCTTTGAGCCAATATCTACTTTCTAACTTATTGTTTTTAAAGAAATTTGAAAAGGTCGTATTTTGTAATAAAAAATCAAAATAAAATTAAAAATTCGTAAACTTTGTTGTTAGGACTTTAGAAAAAAATAAAAATTATTAAAAAACAAGTCATATACTACTTTACGACTTCTTTATTAATTTTTCTAAAAATAAAATCATATATCATATTATGAATTCACTGAAAAAAATTAAAAAAGAAGTCGTATGCCCATTTATGACTTTAATAAAAGATTAGAAAATAAAAATTATATATATATATATATATATATATATATATATATATATATGAATTTAATAAAAATAAAAATATAGTCGTATATATTTTATAACTTTAATTAAAAAGTTTAAAAAATATGTAAAAAATGCAAGTCACAAATTATTTATGACTTTCGTAGAAAAATATAAAAAAAACTCGTAGATATATCTATGAATTCTCTTTCTTAATTAAAAAATTATTTATCTCCAAAAATATTTTTCTTTTTTTATATACAAAATTACCCACAGTCTCTTTCTTAATCGTTAGCATGTATATATTTCTTATATTGATATTTCATTTTTATTTTTATTTTTTGATAAATGAGATAGGTCCTCCTAGGTTTATTAGTGTAAATTTATATGGTAAAGTAAACAACAAAAGGACTGCTTTAATTCGGTACTTGCAACAAGAGTGTCCACAAACCAAAGGTACAAGTACAATAAAACAGAAAACATATAGAGAACCACAATTATTTGTAAAACTATTCCAATTTCCAATATTGGGTATTTGAGAACCATCGTTTATTAATACAGAGAATTATTAGTAGCTGTTTTCATTGTGAAGTGAGTAATGTTTGGATCATTTTCTTGCATGTCTTTGACAGAAAGATTTTATCCTTTTTATACCCTCTTCAAGAGAAGATGGATCAGCAGCGAAAATAATGCGAACCCAATCTTTCAGCCCTAATGCAATTCCTGCAAATCAAAGTAAGTTTTTAGTTTTGACTAATAACATAGTGTTTCACCTGATTTTTTTTTTTAAATTTACAAGTTATTTTAAAGTTAAAACTAAAGTCTAAATATAAGAGATTCAAATTCAAAATAAAATCATTTAGTAAATTTCTTAAATTACTTTTAAACAAAAAATTTACTTTCAAGTTGAAATTTCTTAAATAATATATTCCTTGGTCTTGGAATTTGAAATAAAAAAATAGAAACTAAAAGCTTCTCAAATTAACTTTTTTAAATATATATATATTTAGGTGAAATATTAATTATAGATACATTTTTCAATGACATTCAAACTTTGATTTAACAAATTGTTCAAACTATTTGTTAAAGATGTATTCATCACAAGGCCTATATTCGACTACGTACTGCACCATTTATTAGTAGTTTTCCTTCTTCTGGCTTTGGTCAAAGGTCAGCGTATTTATTTTTCTTTTTTTTGTAAATTTCATTTTCTTTCTATTTCTATTGGAAAAAGGAGGAACTTATTGATAGATGAACAGGAATCAATATTCAATGGCATTCATTTAACGTTGATAGTTTTTCACCAGAGAGGAATAAATATTCAATGGCATTCATTTCACGTTGATATATATGTATATCAACATAGGATCCTTTGTTTTAAAGTTGAGTAAAATCGATATTGATATAATTAATTTAGAATTATTGAATATAACTTAGATGTGTGACTAAATTAATTTAAGTCACAATTTTTACATTAAACCATGTTACAAGGGGTTGTTTAATTTATCTCAATTAAAAATAAGATTAAATAATTTCACAGAAAATTATATAATTAAGAAAATTACATCAATTATCTTGAAGTACATATATAATTAATTACACTAATTATCGTCTATGAAATTATTTTATTTTATTTTTATTTGAAGTAAAATTAGACCATTCCATGTGACATTGAGTGTATTTATCAAGGTTTTTCAAAAGGGCACGTACTTGTGAAATTTTAACAGGAGGATCAGTGTTGCTATGTTGTTCCTAAGAAATAATTCACCAAAAAAAAATGTTGTTCCTTCGAATGTGACTCACAATTACATGATAAAAATGGAAAGATAAAGGAATTGATTATACTAATTAAATGTAAAAACTACAGGCAGCAAAGACTAATAAATGAATTAATTTTTTTTTCATGTGGAAACGAAATTGATATCCATATAAGATGCATAAAAATATCTTAAGCACAATTATGCAATTGTACCTGGAAGAATGGTAACAGATTCCTCCTTAGCGAGCTTGAAACAGAAATCAATATCATCGCTAATACCTTCCAAAAGTGAAAGGTTTAGTTTCACCTGCATTTCATTTAAGAATAAATAAAAATAGCCTATAAAAATACCACCATTCAACTCATAAAAAATAAAATAAATAAAAATAGATGCCTTTAAATTTATTTAGACATTTTATTCTCTTTTCAAATAACCCCAATTTTGATATATCCTCAGTTCCTCACCATCATAGCCATGGACCCTTCTGGTTTATAAGGACAAAACATGCATGGAATATCATTTATCTCTTTACAACATATGTTTGCAGCATGCCTCAACTTATCAATAGTTTTCTTGAAGAAAACCTTTTCAGTATTCGCAATTATCTGAGGTACAGCTGCCTGTCAAACCAAAACCGCCATCAATTAGATATAAGAAATAAATAATAGATGAATGCATGTCATGAAAGAAAATTCTGGATGAAATTCTAACATAACCAAATAACTTACATTTTATTTTTTGTTGCTAAAGGTTTAGATAAATTAGATTTTAGAAATATTATATATTATCTATCAACAAATATTAGAAAACATGTAAATATTAGCTCGTCTAGTCTTTTGGCATTTAAAAAATGTCTCTACAAGATTAATGCTTATGTCTAGATAAATTAAGTATAGTGCGGTGCTCTTTAAAATTTGACAGTTCTTTTTCTATTTTTCATACTTTTCTCTATTTAACATATTTATGAAAATTGAGTTAAAACATTCCTTTTCTTTCTTTGGTTTATATTTTATATTTTTTCTTTTCAGGTGTTAGTATCGAAGCATCAAGTGAAATAGAGTCGATCGCTTCAAGAAGCCATGTTTCCGTTCTTGAAAATAAGCATGCAAGAGAAAGTTAGAAAACCTGGATGAAGGTTGCTGGACCTCCCAAAATATCAAAATACTTTTTAATGCGCTCAACTACCTGCATTGGAAACATATGGTTTATGAAATCACATAAAGGTGATTGAATACTATGAAGAACCATTTAGAATTTAGAAGTAGCAGCAAAACATTTTCATTTATGAAATGTTTATAATTTAAAGTACAGGTCAACTATTGAAACTTGAATATAGAATAGTATAAAAGAATAAAGCAAACGAATACAAAATAAAGGTAGTTCAACACAAATAAAATAAGCATTACGTAGAGTGGAAACCATCAATCACAGATTAGTGATAAGATCAGTCAAGAATCAATGGATGAATGATGTAAGACTCAAGATGAAAAATATAAAAAGATTAAAAAGTGAGTTAAACAGAGAGATAGAGGGATTAAAACCTTTGGATTTCTAAAAGTGCCACATGGATCATTTGTTACAAACCAACCAAGTCTCCAACCAGGAACTATCCATCTCTTAGACAGAGAGCCAAGAGTGAGAACAGGCACAATTGAGCCAAAAACTCCCATTGGCACAAAAGGCTTGCCTCCAAATGCAAGGTGACCATAAACTTCATCAGCAATCACAATTGTTCCAACCCGTTTTGCAGTTTCAGCAATCTAAGTGCACCAAACAATTCAGTAACTCATGTTAATGCTGTCAACTTTTAGAAACATATTCTGTCGTATGGAGCCATATATCTTAGGCAACAAAGAACAAACCTTCTTCAAATGATTGTAACTGTACACATTGCCACAAGGATTCCCTGGGTTTATAATAACTAATGCAACAGTGTTGTGATCAGCAAGAGCTTCAACAGCATCTAGATCAACCTCCCAACCTTTCTCTGGAAGCAGATCATAATGCCTAACTTCAAGCCCTCTGAATGCAGCACAAAGTTCATAGATTGGGAAGCCTGGTCTTGGAAGCAAAATGTTTGCACCAGGGCGAGCAAGCATTGCCACTGAAACATCAATGGCTTGTGTGCATCCACAAGTGATGAAAACATCATCACTTGATAATTGGTAAGGAAGGTCACGAGATAGGTACTCAGCAATTGCCCTTTTGCCAACAAAACAGTAATAACATCAGCGACACAAGTGATGTGAAAAAGTGCACCATAACCCAAAAAATTTATGTGTTTCTACTCAACTTGAGAAGAGAAATTCTTTGGTATTCTTGAAAATTTAAGTTTTAATATTACTGTTGAGAAACTTAATTTCTCTCCCTCTTTTACTTTTCTTTTCTCTTGTTTAGTGCGCTCAAACTCATTCAACTGCTGATCCAGTAGCAAAAGGCATAGATTTTTAAGGGTATCCATAGCAACTCTCTTAAAACAATTGATGCGTTTCTTTCTTAAGTGTGTGGAACCAATTGAACCTTATTTGGTCATTTGTACCTTTAGTCAGGCTACAATGTGATTTTGTGGAGACAGTTTTACTGAAGGAGATGCTGCAATGGCAACAGCAAGTTCAAAGCTGTGGAACAGTAGTGTTACACTTGTTTTGAAAAACAAAATTGTCAACTCACGTCATTATCGTACATAATCAATTTATTTGACTTTTTCAATAATTACTATGGAATTATATATTGACTTTTTCATTAATTAGCTTTAAATTATACTTAATTATCATAATTTTATCCGTTAATAATATATAAAAATATTAAATTTTAATAATTTTTCTGTTCTTCTACAATATTTATGAATAATTCTTTAAATATTTTTTTTAATTTAATTACATTATTTGTCTTTTTAATTTGATACATAATTACTTTTGGTCCCTATAATTTTAATTGTTCTATTTTGGTCTAAACATTTAAAAATTGAACTATTTTTTTTAAATTAGACCATATATAATATATATATAATATTAATTATTTAATTTTTATAAATTAAATTATTTAATACATCAACAAAAATGTTCATTTATTTAAATATAGAGACAATAATTAAATAATTAAAATTAAAATAACTAATTTTTTTTTTAAATGAATGAATAAAATTCAACCAATTAAAACTCTATATACCAAACCCATGCACCAACCCAAGAGGAGCCAATATTTATATTCTTAAATAAAAATTGAAACTTTGATATTTAACACCGACCTTAAATATGAATCTTATTAAAGTTATATATTAACGTGAAACTTTAATTTTAATTAAAATAATATTAAAATTACCTAAAATATAGCATCTAACTATTGTGCCATTGTTGTACAGTATATTTAGAAAGAGAGAGAGGGAAAAGGAAGCATTACATCCTGGCCTGAGGAAGACCAGCAGTGGGAGCATAGCCACGAAATTTTTGTGAGCGAAGCGCTTCAGAAACAGCTTCTTCAGCAACGTTGGAGATGGGGAAGTAAGAGATGAGAGTTGGGTCACCCATACCCAGAGAAATAACTCTCTTGTTGTCACCATTCTCATCAATGATTTCCATTAGAAGGCTCATAAAACCCTTAATGGTGATGGTGGTGGCGGTGGAAGTTGCTTTCGATTCGTACTTATTGTTACTCGCGGCCACAACACCACCTTCCATCTCTACCTCAGTTTATGGACGTGCTGTCTCACCATCATATCCATGTGCTTATATAAAACAATTTAATTACAGTGTAGGGATACCGTAATTTTTTTTTACCCTAAACCCTATTGGGAAAATATGTTTCTGATATCTATACTTTTATTCAAACTTGATTGTGGTGTCACTTTTTCAAATCAATGAAATTATTCTTTTAACTTTTAAAATATGTGATTTTCGTTAATTTTTATTAATAACAAAGTTACATAGTGGAGAAACAAAAATTACATATTTTAAAAATTTGAAGAATTGGTTTCATTGATTTAAAAGTATAAAGATAAAATCTGAGTTCAAAGGCAAGTAGAAAAATTAGAGAGATAATTTTTTATTATAATATATAGCAAATTATTTTTAAAATCATAATTAAAATAATTGCTCGCCAACAGTTAAAAATTATTCCTAACTAAAATACGTGGCATGTATTATGTCTTTCTCATTTGTGAGCGGAGGATGGTTTTTATTGTGTCACTCACATGTGAGATGTAATATCTCAATTTTTGTGAGATGTGTAATATCTTAATTTTTCTTAATTTTTTGAGATATAATAATAATAATAATAATAATAATAATAATAATAATAATAATAATAATAATAATAATAATAATAATAATAATAATAATAATAATAATAATAATAATAATAATAATAATAATAATAATAATAATAATAATAATAATAATAATAATAATAATAATAATAATAATAATAATAATAATAATAATAATAATAATAATAATAATAACTAAATAAATTGTATTTTTAAATTACATGTTGCTGAAAGATGGAGTAGTTTTTTAATTCAAATATGATTAATAACTTTTAAATATTTAAAAGATATTTATATGGTAACGACTTGGAGACTACTACATTATTTAAACAATTAATAACAAATACAGAAGGTTGAGTTTTAAGATCTTTAATTAATTTACCTCTAAATATAGTGCTCAACTTTTTTTTTCGTGATATGTGTCAAACATTGAATTATAAAATATAATTAGTAACTAAAAAGGGACATATGCATGCATCTTATGTACAAATGAATTTTAAATATGTGTGGTAAAATAAAACATGGTCTTGTGGCATGTACATCAAATAAAAAAAGGAAACTAATTGAAGTTGTGGCTAATAAGTGTATGAAGTAAAGAAATAAATACATCCAAAACAAGGGAAAATGAGACAAGGAAATACAAAACACCCTATAAGTTCGTCCCTATGCAACATGTACTAAACTATTGCAGAGAGAAAGGTGGTGTCGTTGGAGGAACTTAAGTGCCTTTTGCTAGGCCTAACGGATCTAGCTCGGAAGCGTTTGAAATAGGAGCTGGGTCAACAGGAGGGAAGTCGACCCTCTCTACGTTGGGCATCCCCACGGGAGGATCCCATATGGATTTAATAAGGAGAAACATCTCCAAAGAGTGTGAAAAATGATAGCAAACTTCACTATCCAATTCAGTGTGTACTCTATAACCATCTCCCTACAATACAACACTCGTTGGGTATCGTGCTATGTCCTCCATACTCCTTTAAGTCCCACTCGGATGTCCCTAAAGTGGAAGTGAAAGGGTCTTTAGTAGATCGTTGCCATTGTGTGACCTGGTGCCTCCATCCTCTCGGAATCATCCCAATCATGAAAATACAACATGCAATGTATAGGTAAGCTACAATATAATTATACTTACACACCTAACATCAAACTAGTCATTACAATATTTGAAGGATGAGGTCTGATAGTATGTATTGTATACCCCTTAGAAGGTCTTTAGATGGATAGAATATACTATAATTTGGAGTTAAGAATCATGTATTAGTTAAAGATTTAGATTTCCAAGGTTGAACTAAGGAAAATACAAATCTAGGCTAAGTTACTGATTTTAGCTAACAAAAGAGCAAGTCTTTTTTTGTAGGTTAAATTGGAGTCCTGAAACAGTCCCACCCGACACCGGCATAGAGTCTTCTAGGCCAATACGACCGAGACCAAATGCATCTCGACCAACCAAAGGTGTCTTGACTAGTTGAGTTAGAGACTGAAGGCATCCTGGCACTGAAGACATCCCGGCCGGACGAAGTCGTCCCGGCCAAGACAAGTTCCCCCGACCGACTCCGTATCCATCCGACTCTAGTTCGGATGTTGACTCCATATCGGATGCCGACTCTAGATCGGATGTCAACTCCATAGCGGGAACCGACTCCGTAGGACTAATAGTCCCTAAGGGAATAGTCATCATTTCCCCCTATCAAAATACTAGATTTTCCAAGTTAAAGTAGCATAGGGTCAACTTAGGTCACTCTTCTCAAGGACACGAGGTTCCTATATTTCTAAGGTTTGAACTGATAAAGATTATGACTTGGGAACATAGGATGTAGACTTGGATGGATCTGTAAAGGGGTTTTTTATACTCGGAATCTAATTATAAGAGTTGTAAAGATCTATCTAAAGAACTAGACGGTAATGACTACTTACGGTTATGACATATTTACTTGATCATGTGTTCGAGTTATCATTCTTGATTTCAATTATGCATCTTATTATTTCAATGATTTCTCATCAATCCAACTACTTACGAGAATCACCGAACATGTGTCACATACTAACTGATGACTTACACAATCGTTGCTTCGAGTTTGGCAGGGAATATGCACTTGATTGATATAGATTATCTAGAATTCATTTATTGTGTTATTAGAGTGGTTCTAATCGGTCCCTAAACTAACGTGCTCTAATCTTTACTCTACACAATTATGTATAGTAGTTGCAATGTTTCTCCTCTGTTGGCCAGGTACTGAGGGATTGAATCACTAAGTAGTGTGTCAACGCACCTGACAGGTCTCCTCTTAGCAATCGACCGCTACCCAAACACAGGTCCTATACCCACTCGATCGACTAAGTACTCTCTAAAGTCCCGAGGAGCAAAGAGGTGCATAGGGAAATTTGGCTTTGTGGAAATGGAAAGGTATGGTGGCTACTACAATGGTGTGTTCTGATCAGGCTGGCTCGTCCCTTATGAATGTTAACATGTCTTATATTTATACATGCTTCTATAACTACTTCCTAATAACAGAAATAACAGACTTAATTAACTAACAAAAATAACAGACTCAACTAATTACTGCTTCCCTAATTGACATGTGCAGGGATGCCAGCTTGGACTCCATCTTTATCTAGTTCGAGAGGGTTTTGACTTCTATCGGGACGACTTCTCTTCTTAAGTCAGCCATGCTGAGTCGTCTTTGGCTGGGTCGGCTCTTGACTCGATCTCAATTTCAACCTGAGACTTCTGATTCTAGTTTAGACCTACAACATGAGACTAATCCATTTGTTAGCTAAAAGCAACCGTTTTGTAAGGATTTGTATTTCCTTCTTGTATTTTAGGAAACCAAAATCTTTAGCTGATAAGAGGTTCTAACCACAATTTAAAGTCTTAGTCTACCCATATTAAGACCTTATTAAAGGGTATAAATTGTGTATTATCAAGGATCAACTCCATATCCGAGTCTATCCATAGGCTGACCTCAAAATAGATGTTGACTCCCATCCAAAACTGGATCCATCCTGGCATCAGAAGACCGACTCCACTTCAGCAAGATTCAAGCACGTGCAATATGTAATATAGCACGTGGGAGTTAGGAAAGTAGTTAGAGTTTAGTTAAATCTGGTATTTTTGTTAGATCAGGTAGTTAATTCTGTTAAAGTAATTATTACGGTTATAGATTAGTTAGTTGATGCCTGTATAAGGAGGAACGCATGACAACGTTCATTGGTTAGCAATAAAAACGCATACACACTTACCCTACACATACACACTTTTCTTCCTCAACCCAAGTTCACTTCATACCCCAACAGTTCCATGGTGCTTTAGTGTGATGCCTAATCGATCAAGTAGACGTAGATCAGAGTTCAAGCTGAGCAAAGTTGCTTGAGATTGATTGACTAGGAAGGACAAAACCATCTTCACGACAAACTCTAGAGGGTACCGCCTCTCACGCTCTCTGATCATCTATGATGGAACGCTACAACTACTGCTGGTGATTGTCACGGGAAGTTAATCCACAATCTATCAAGAACTTCATACTTTTCTTTGTATCACATTCCAGGTTAATCAATGAATGGTTGTGTCACAACCTAAATTGTGACGTTGGGCAGAGTCGGCCAAAACCGAGTCGGCCAGGTAGGAGTCGCCACCGGCGTTTTGGTTTAGGGAACGCCAGGAAACCTTTTGCAAGGCTGGTCTCGAATCGGACATGTGGGTTCGGGAGTTGGTTGCACGCTAAGGGCGTGGGGGGCCCCAAACATGCCTATCACTTGATAGTTACCTCGGGCTAGCTATATGGGAGGAGGGCGGTGTTTGGCATTTTGGATTTTTTTGGTTTTTTAAGGTTTGACTTGATAGAGGGTGTGCCCACAGGCCTCACGCATCACCTCGGCTCTAGAGGATTCAAAGTCCACGTAGTTCTGGTTGGGGGAGGTTTGTTGGTTTCTCCTTTTTAGTGGGAGGTGGGTTAAAGAGGATAAGGGGGTGGCTTGTTCCGTCTCGGCTCCGCTAGGAACCAAGTCGGATTAGGCGTAATGGTTTGTAGTGGGGATCGTGACCGACTGGTGTGTCGGCCTCTGGCCGCTCATTTCGGCCCCGCCATCTCGGCCATCTGGTGTGGCCTAGACCGAATCACTTGGAGAAGACTGGGTCAAGATCTGCTTAAGGCTACGTCGGTCGCGTTCAGTGTGAGATGGACCCGCCCGGTAGTGAGGACTCGGGTTTGAGAGGGTGGTAGGGAACCTGACTTGGACTAACGTAAGAGGGGATTAGAATACTAACACGGTGCTCGGAGATGGTGGGGCCGCGTCTTCCTTGTCTTTGTCCAATGCTTGATCTTTCTTCTCTAGAGGCCCTTGGGGTCCTCCTTCCGTTTCGCGTCGTCGTCGCTCTCTTGGTTGGTTGCCCTTCTTTTTAGTCTCTACGCAAGTATCCTCTCTCTCTCTCTCTCTCTGTTGATGTCCCTTTCTCTTCTGCCTGGGCTTTATATAGGGTGCGGGAGGCTGCATAACTTAGAATCAAGATTTTCTGGATATTATTCTCTCTCTTTCGGTTTCTCCCATGGCCTTTGGGCCCATTTGGGATGTGGGAGACTTCGGTCGAAGAGGAGACTGATGGTGCAGTCTCGCTAGACTTTCCGCTTGGCGCCTAGGTTTGATGGTGCAGTTGACTTGTTTTGACTTGGTTGACCATTGGGCTTTCCATTAGGTGCCCAAGTTTGAGGGCGGTCATTGGGCTGTTTGTGTCTGAGGATGACTTGCTAGGCTTTCCTTTAGGCGCCTAGGTTTGATGGTATTTCTGATCCTACCTTGCTTGGAGGGGTGAATCATCTGTTGGAACTTGGTATGATATTGGGTAGGATGGTTTGATGGAATCTTTGGCCGAGTCGTCTTGACGCCGCCGAGATGGATTGAATGCTGTCCGAAATTGGCTTGGCGTTGGCCGAGATGGATTGAATCTTTATCGAGTCGGCTTGTCATTGGCCGAGATGGATTGAATGTTGTAGAATCGGCTTGGCGTTGGCCAGAGTCGAATTGGCTTCTTCTTAGGGCCGGCTTGGCGTTGGTACGAGATGGATTGAATGCTGTCGAATCGGCAGCGTTGGCGAGATGGATTGAATCTTTGTCGAATCGGCAGCGTTGGTCGAGACGGATTGGATGTATTTATTTTTCTTTTTTTTTTAATATCTTTATTTTCTTCATTTTTGTTTTTTTTTTATTTTTTTTTATTTTTATTTATTATCATTTTTTTTATTATTTATTATTCTTGAATCTCAATGGACGCCTTTGAGGGCACGCGCCCTCCGCTTGTCTTTTCATTCTTTGGAAGGCACATTAATGGCGCCTTTAAGTTCCTCGGGGCACATTAATGTGTCTTTTTAGTTTCTTGGGCGCCATAATTGCAGGGCGATGATTCGCCGCCTTGGGGGATTACACCCTCTTTAATGGTAAATAAGCCTCTTGTCCCTAGGCAGCCCTTGATTGCTATAAATAGGCTTTAGTTGCCCGTTGGGGCCGTTTCTCCATTCTCGATTTAAGCCTAGAGTTCTCTCATTTCTCTCTTGCATTTTTTCTTCCTAAGCTTCGTTTCGCCTTTCCACTTTGTTCAAGCATGTCAGTCTTTGAGAAGTCTCTTCTTCATCTTCTTCTTTTACTTCCACTTCTAGTCCCGAGGCCATAGCTGTCATTCCTGGCTATGGCGGATCAAGCAGAAGTCGAAGTCCTAATGCCCCCACTTTGTCGGGGGGAGGAACACTTTGAGTGGGTCCACCAGACGTTACGTCCTATGGCTCGAAGATGACCGAGGAGGTGGAGTCCTTGCTGCCAAAGGGGACTGGGTCAGGGCCTCATGCCCTCGATCGAGATGACCCACTGCTTTCTTCCTCGAGGCGGGTGCGCCACATGTGCAGAGGAGAGAGGCGATTTCGTGTATATGTAAACCAGGTCCTCCAAGATTTGGGGGTGACCTTCCCTCCGGAAGCTTTTAAAGCGGAGGTGTTGAGGCTGGGGCGTGGCTCCTTCAGAACTTCATCCCAACGGGTGGGCGGCTCTTCAAGCTTTCAAGGTGGTGTGTGGTCTGACCCTGACTCCTTCAAAGGTTGTTAAGCCATTACACCATCCGAGTGGGGGGAAGAAGGTGGGTTGGGTTTCTTGGCACCCTCCCCAACACTAGTCTATTCAAGGCGTACACAGCGTCCCTATAAGGGCTTCAAGGATCGCTTTTTTGAAGATAAGGGCCCTACGAGGGTCCTTGTGCACAGATGGGAGCCCAATGCCACTATTTTGGAGGCTACCTTTGAAGGCCTCGGGGGCCTTGAGAAAAGCCGGCTTTCTGAGGAGAAAGCGACTCTCAAGCTGGACGACGAGTTGCCCGGGGATGAATTGCAAGGAGATTGTGGCCTTGGCCCCTTGGGAAGAAGCCTGTTTCCCATTTGAAAAGTGAGTCTTGTTTTTTTCTTGTTTAGGCATAGAAGAGTATCTAATGTCTTTATTATTTTTTTTGACAGGGGATGATTGAAGATGGGGGATCAACATGGCCGCCTCTAATCAAGAAGGTGAAATTGGCCCAACGTCGAGTCCGAATGAAGCTCGGCAGTGCGGCCAATTAAACGGAGTCGGCACCCATGGCCAAGTGCAAGCGGCATCAGCCCGAGCCGGCTCCCTTGCCGAGACGTCGGTGCACAGACGAGCCTCCAGACGTGTGGCCGAGACGACCAGAACTCCCCGCATTGGGTTGCCACGCCGAGCCTCCCTTTTAGTTTTAAGGCATACTGCTTTCAAAGCCGAAGCGAGGCCCTTTGCTTCAGATGTGCATTACCGAGGGGCCAAGAGGAAAGTCAAGCCCTCGCCATCAAGAAGCCGCTAGGGAAGAAGCGGGAAGAGCGCCGTGTCTCTAGTTCGCCTCCGATCAGCTTGACGGAGAGGAGCAAGGTTACCATTCTTCTTGAGGACCCGAGTTGCTTCCGGGGCTGTCCTGTTTCAAGGCCCTAATAATGTAAGATCTTTTGTGGGGAGCGAACGTGGTTCCGAGGGTGGTTCCCCCCAAGCTCAATTTCAATACGACCGCAGGCTCTGGTCGCCGGGTGGCCAGGGACGCTTTTGATACGCTGGAAGCCTATCATCTCAGTCGTTGGCTTTTTAGAGGTGTCAAGGGGCTCAGTGAAGAAGGCGGAGCAAATTGTCTTTGAAGGAGGCTCAATAAAAAAGGAATTTGAAAAGGTGGCTAAAGCCAACCGGACCTGGGGAGGCCAGGTTGAGAAGGGTGAAGGCGTGCAGCCAAGCCGAGGATGACCGGAAGGTTCAAGGGCTGACTTGGCTAAGTCTAAGTCGAGGCGGCATCCATGGGGGCAGGCGGCCGCGGCCGGGCCGGGTTACCGCCTGACCCAAAAGATGACAGAGGCAGAGGCGAAGCCGCAAACCGAAGATTGAAGTGGCGAGGCCGAAGGCGGCGTTGGCACTTGCACAACGTTTACCGCAGACCTTGTCTGGATCTGGACGCAGCCGCTCCCGAGGCGGCCGGCGAGGCGGCCGTGGTGGCTGACAAGGGGAGAGGCAAGGCTGCCGGGACCGCACTGGTGCCGCGGGGGTCAAGGCTATCAAGCTCGAGGCCGGGTTGCCACCTCGGCAATGGAAAACGGCGCCTTGCTAGCGAGTGGAGCGCTTGGAAGTGCTATCTCGTAGCCCAACACGAGGCGGGCCGAGAAAGCCCTTCACCGGATAGCCCTTTTTGGCCCGTGCCCGACTTGAGCCCATTTTCCATCACTTTAGAAATCAAGGATGGGAAGCTTGTTTCCTCCTTGACTCCCTCCCAATGATTATGTATAAACAATTTATTATTATTATGGAATGAGAATTTATTATCTCTTTTGTTTTTTTTTTTTTTTTTTTTGTTTATTTCTTTTTTTTTATTTAGGAAAATTTTTTTTTTATGGGAATACCCAATTAATTGGCTTGGCCAAACCGAGATGGAATCAACCTAGGGAACACTTAGAATGCAGAATTTCTCCTATTTCCTAGGAATGCACGCTTAGTGTCATTATTTTCTGTTGTTGTTTTTTTTCGATCAAGGCTTGGCCACCTCGACGAGGATATCGCCGCTATTGAACCATCGGTGATCACGAGGTCCGTGAACGGAGACAGTGCCTTTTGATTGCGAACTATTCTTTAGCGATGTAAATTCTTTTTGTTGAATTAATGAAGCTTAGCATGAAAAAAAGCAAAGGAGATAAAAATGAAACAGGAGGGCTTTATTGACAATGTGTGATTTACAAAGTGAAAACATGGTTTTGCGATTCTTGCGCGGGGATGGGTTGTTTGATAGGATCAACGAGGTAGCCTTGCACTTGGTTTCCCTAATCCTATTTTGGTTAGGTTGGATGTGACAACTTTCCACCGCCGCTTAGCGAGATTTCAAGGGAAGAACTTCTTGACTGAGTCCGAGTTGACGGGGTGTTTGAGGTCGCGCCCTTCAGCGTCAGTTAGGAGTAGCGCCCCACCTGAGAAAGCGTGCTTTACCACATATGGCCCTTCGTAGTTGGGTGCCCACTTTCCTCCGGGTTGCGGGCGTTTGGTAAGTACCTTTTTTGAGGACCATGTCCCCTCGTCCGAAACATCCGAGGTTTCACTTTTTGTCAAAGGCACTTTTAACTCTTTCTCCGATAGAGTTTGACCGTGGCATAGGGCCGTGAGACGCTTTTTCCTCGATCAAGTTTAGTTGATCGTGGCGCCTTTGGATCCATTCAGTGTCTTCTAATTCGCTTCGGCCGGGACCCTTAAAGAGGGTATTTCAATCTCTATTGGGAGGACTGCTTTGGTACCATAGACCAGGAATAAGGTGTTGGAGGTGGAGGTTCGTGCAAGTCCTATATCCGCAGTAGTGCGTAGGTAACATTTCATGCCAATCTTTGTAGGTTACCGCCATTTTTTATTATTTTCTTGATATTTTTGTTGGCGGCCTCTACCGCCTCCGCTCATCGGGGACGGTAGGGAGTAGAATTGTGATGACGGATCTGGAATTGTTCACAAAGTTCCATCATCATCTTGTTGTTGATTGGTGCCGTTATCCGTAATGACGTGGGATGGGATACCGTGAACGGCAGATGATGTCCTTTTGAGGAATTTTACCACTACGCTACGTGTTACGGCCGAATGACGCTGCCTCTACCCATTTAGTGAAGTAGTCGATGGCCACTAATATGAACCTATGCCTGCTAGAAGCCTTGGGGCTCTATGGACCCGATCACATCTATGCCCCACATGGAAAAACGGCCATGGCGCTGGCCAAGCTGTGTAGGAAGAAGGAGCGACATTGATACGGTCGGCATGGACTGGCATTTCAAAACACCTTTGGGGACATGTTGGTGATACCGATTCCAACTTGTCTTAAGAATACCTCGCGCGGAAGTATTCTTGCGCCGAGGCAGTACGGACAGATGGGTTCAGAAGGTCCCTTCGTGGACCTCTTCTATTATCCGTTTTACCATGGCGATCTACGCATCGCAGGTTGTCATGTTCTGCGCTCCTTTTGTATAGCAAACCGCCAAGAGGTAGCTGGCCGCCAGCCTTCTCAACGCCCTTGCTATTTTCTGCCCCTTCTGTATTCCCCCCTTTTCCAAGTACCTTTTATGTCGAGGTACCAGGTTCTCGTCCGATTTGGGTGCTCCGAGACCTGTGTGGTGGCACAGTCAGCTGCGAGGGAGTTGCGGGACATGTACGGGTCATCTCCCGCCCGTCATTTACTCGCATTCATGGTCGACAGGGTCGCCAAGGCATCTGCCATTTGATTTTCTTCGCGGCACGTGGTGGAATGCGCGGTGTCGAAGGCTTCATCATCTCCCTAATTATCGTGGTATGGGATAAGTTTGCTATCCTTTTCCCGTTCTCCACGGGCTGGTAGATCACCAAGGCCGAGTCTCCGAGGCCGAGTCTCTTGACTGGTGTTCTAGGCCATGGCGAAGTCCCATGGTACAGGCCGTACTCTGCCATGTTGTTTGTACAATCGAACCCTGTTTGGTTGGCGAAGGGAAGTAGTGGTCGGTTGGAGAGGTTAAGACCACGCCGATCCCATTCCCTTAATACGTTAGACGCCCGTCGAACCACATTGTCCATTCGTTTTTAGGGACTCGTCTCTGTTACCATGATGTGTTCGTCTGGAATTCGTGAGCCGGGGGCTGTGGATCTGCCAAATGGGTGATAGGCAGGTGATCCGCTGTGGCGCTCCCTTTCAAGCGTGGCCGGCTCCATAAGCGATGTCGAATCCAGGACGCAGCCATTTGCCAACGTGCTATGCGTCCATTAGCGCAGGTTTTTCCAGGATGTATTTGATGGGTCGGTCTTGGCTCTGCTTGACCGAGTGGGACATTAAAACATGTATGGTGAAAGCCTCTTGGCAGCCCCGGACAAAAGCGCAACAGGTTCGTTCTGTGGCCGAGTATCTTTCGCTCGCACTGCGGAACCTTTTGCCGGTGGTAGTAGATCAGCTTGTTCTTTTCCGGCCTCATCTTGCTGTCTAGCATGCAACCCATGGACCCGTGGACGAGGCGATCGAGGTTTTCCTGTGGGTGGCTGGGACGAGGACCCAGGACATTCCAGGTACTGTTTGATCCTCAAAGGCCTTGACATTTCATCCCATTCGAACTTATGCCGTTTCGAAGGAGTTTTGAATATGGGGTTGCATGTTGCCGTTAATGGGAAATAAACCGCTATGAATTTATTCGCCCCGGGAAGCCCCTGACCGAGTCCGTTGTGGGAGGGCATTTCCTGACCGCTTTTGCCTTATCTGGGTCCATTTCGATACCCTTTCGCTTACCACAAAGCCCAACAATTTTCGATGTTACTCGAAGGTGCATTTGGCGGGTTAAGTCTTAGCACAGATTGCCCTAAGTCTACTGGGAATAATCTTCGAGGTCTTTTGATGTCTGTTCGGAGTTTTTGATTTTGCAATCATGTCATCGACATATACCTCGATTTCCCTATGCATCATGTCGTGGAACAGGTTACCTATCGCTCTTTGGTAGTCGTTCCAAGATTTTGAGGCCAAATGGCATTACCTTGTAGCAAAACGTTCCCCATAAAGGTGACGAAGGTCGTCTTCTCCCGATCTTCCTTCGCCATTAGAATTTGATTGTACCCCGAGAAACCGGCCCATGAAGGGAAGAAGGCATGACATGCCGTATTGTCTACTGAAAGCATGTCGATGTGGGGTAAGGGAAAATTATCCTTGGGGCTGGCCGGTTTAGATCCCTATAGTCGACACACATGCGCATTTTTCCGTCTTTTTTGGGGCAGTGCGATGTTTGCCACCCATTGGGGATAGTTAGATGCGGCCAGAACCGGCGTCCCATCGCTTTTCTACTTCCTCCTTGATTTTTAAGGCTACGTCGGGCTTCATTCTTCGCCGGCCTTTGGCGAACAGGGCCGCTTTTGGGAGCATGTGGAGTCTATGTTCCACTATGCTGCGGTCGAGGCCCGGCATGTCTCGGTATGACCACGCAAATGTGTCGAGAACTCTTGTAAGAGTTCTATGAGGCCTTTCTCGATTCTTGTGACATCCGACTTCCTATTCGCACTTCTTTCTTATTCCTCTCGCCGCCAGGTTCACGCTTTCTAATTCCCTAGCCAAGGGTTGGAACTTTGGTCTTTCGATTCTATCTCGCCTTTCTACCTCGGCCAAAGCCTCGGTTTCAAGGTCTTCCTCTCCTACGGTTCCTCAATAGGACTAGGGTCCCTTGCACACGAGTCGACATTTGTTTTAGGACAGGTTCGTTATTGGTGGTTTTTTTGGGAGTTTCCTCCGTTTTTTTTTAGCTTAAATTTAAGTGTGAAAAGAACGCGGAAAGAAAAAGAAAGTGATTGGAAATGGATGAAAAATGCATGCTAAGTTTTATTAATTCAAAAGTCGCCAGAAAGGCGAAGTTACAAAAAGGAATTACATTGCAAAAGAGAAATTCGGCCACAGTGGTGTCTAAGCCCAATTAGCTAGCTGTCCTCGAAAACGTGTCCCTCCGGATCCCCGGACTGACCTTTGGGCCTGTTGCCTATCATTGCCACATTTTCATTGAACGAAATGTTGCCCCACGCCGTTGGTTGGTTCTTGGTCAGTGCCGGCTTGGTACACGAGTCCAGCTCTCCCTTTATTTTCTGGATTTCAATTGGCGGGATTCCCTCTAAAGAGGACCCGAGCCCTTTGCCGAGGTTGGTACCCTCTTTGATCATGACGCGAATGCCATGTTTTCCGCATGAGACAGGGGACTCTTCGGACTTGCGGCGATCTCGAGTGCTTGGAAGGAAGTTTCCTCCTCTCCTCCCTCCTGAGGTATCCATCGGTGTGGAGGTGCTAATCATCAATTCTTGTTCCCCATTACGCTGACCAAGCCATTTGGTCGGCTGGTCTAATTTAACCCGATGAAGGGAGGAAGGCGGCTCCTTAGTGGATCAGGCCTTCCCGGGGAGGCGGTGTATGTAGGCGAATATTCATGACTTGGAAGAGGGCGTGGAATAGGAAGGGCCGATGTGGATGGGGAGAGTGATTTCTCCCATGACGTCCCTCGAACTGTCGAATGCTCTCACTTATTAGTGGCTCGCCTTCGCTTGCATATGGGTGGTACCTAGTCTTGTCGAGGTGGCCTTCGGCAGGACGTTGAGGGAAGAGCCATTATCGATAAGTACTTTGGTGATCATGTAGGTCCCGCATTTCGACAATATGAAGGGGCTGGTTATGTCGCCTCCCTTCGGCCGGGATCTCCTCGTCCGAGAAGGTCAACCGTCCGAGCTAGTGAGACTGCCAATAATGCCCCCAAATCTTTCCGCTGGTGATGTCCAGGGGTTACGTGGGCTTCTTTTAGGACTTTCAAAGAAGAGGTCATGGTGGTTTTCCTAATTCAGAAGAAGGACGCATGAGCGAGATGCGTGGGGTCTTGTTGGGATGGTCCAACAATTGCATCATTTCAGAGCTGGATGAGTTTGAGGAATTCTTGGCCTCCTTTTCTTTAGGTGCCCCTTTCGGACCCCTTAGGGTCTTTTCCTCCGAGGTTGGCGGGGTATAGATTCTTCCGCTACGTGTCATTCCCGGGTCCCCGCAATATTAGTAACCTCCTACTGAGATCTTGGGTTTGCTCTCTAGCGGGTTCCTCCGCACTTGGGGTCGTAAAGCCATGGGACAGCGTGATTATCCTTGTAAGCAGTGCCTAGGGGCCGTAATGATCAAGGGTGCGGGCGGACCGGTCGCATCGGATGATTAGTGGTTGGAAAGTGAGCGGTCTTTTGCCGACCTACAACGGCGACATTCTCTTTGCACTCTGGAGCTTGTTGTTGTGACTTAGCGCGTTGATGGTCCGTCCTTCGTAAGGGGAGAGGGTTGGTACTAATATTGGGCTTATTCCTTCAAACCCAAGCCACCTCGCCTCTATCGTCCTGACTTTATGTTTGAAACTCAAAGACCTTTCAAAGTGGAATGCCCTACGGCTCCCCGAATGATAGTATTACTTTGCAACCGGGGTCGTAAGACCGTGGGTAGGAGGCTCTAGCGGTTTTGAAATGGCATAACCGCTATCATGCCTTTCCGGAGTAGAGAGGGAAGAGGCAGAGTAAGGCATCGGGATGGGAGGAAGACTCTCCTTTGCTCGGGCCATACGGGGTTTTGGGTCTCCCCTTAGCCGCTTTGCAAGACTTGGGGTGACGGGTCGGTGAAGAGACTATTCCTGCTCAGGACGAGCTTACTACGGCCTTGTGGGCGTGGGGATCCGTTGTTACTGACATTCGTATCTCCCCCTCCTTTTCTCTACTTTCTTGATGAAGCTTGCGCTTCGGCCTTGCGTGAACCTTCCCCGCTTAATGCCGGCTTCTATTCTTTCTCCTATGACGACTAGGTCAAGAAGTTGGGAAGCTACGCTCCCTATGACCTTGTCGTAGAAGGGCGAGGGAGGGTGTCGATGAACATGGAAGCCATTTCCCTTCTCGGAGGGGCGGTTGGACTCTTGGCGGCTAACTCCCGCCATCTCTGCGCGTAATCTTTGAAACCCTCCGCCGGCCTTGGACAAGTTTTTGCAGGAAGAGAGCGGTCTAGGGCCATATCCTCATTGTACTTGTATTGCGAAGTAGGAAGGCGTCTGAGGTCTCTCCAAGTCTTTATGTGCCCGTTGTCTAGACCGGCGTACCATCGCAATGTTGCCCCCGAAAGGTCTGTCCGAAGCAAAGTGCATCAAGATTTTGTCTTGTTGGGGTGGGGGCCATCTTTCGACAAAGACATGGCTAGATGTACACGTGGGCAAGAACTTCCTTTGTCACTTTTCAAACTTGGGAACCTTGAAATCTAGGTAACTCGATGCCGGGGAACCAAACATAGATTGGCAGCGTCAATGCCATGGCTACCGGGTTCCTTCAATGGCTCGCATGCGCTCTTCGAGTGCGTTGATTTTGTCGCTACCGGGATGGTTGGTTCGGACGGCCCAGTGCGCGACGCAGATTCGAGAGGAGTGATAGTAGATTGTGGCTCCCTGGGGTTGGGAAAGGCCCGGACCTAATCCTTGCCCCCGCCTAGTCCCAAGGTGTTCCTACCTGGTTGCTCTTGGGGAGCCGGACGGGTTTTTCAGTAGTGGCATTCCATGCTGGGGGTGTGTGAATCCCTGGGGATGCGGAGGTGTCCCCGATGTGGCGTGCTAGGGGAGCCGCCACTGGGTGACCGGGGGGCTTGGGGCTGCATTTCGAGTGATGATCTCGAACATTTTGTTGATTTGTTCTTTCATTTGCCCCATTTCCATTCTCATTTCTGCCCTTATCTCGGCTGTTCAGCTGTTCCAATTCCTCCATTGCTTGTTCCATGTTTTTAGTCTTGGATCGCGTGTGGTATCGGTGGGCGCAATGATTTCTCTTTCCCGGTATATATTTTGATTAGTTTATGTCTTTTCTCTTTTTTTTTTTGTTTTCCTTTTTGCGATTAGGGACATGTATCTATATGGATGATGAATGATGCAAATGCAATGATAACATTGAGTCACGGAGATTCAAAATAATGTTTATTAGAAGGAATGTGAGTTTATACAAGATGTTTTCCTATGGTGGGGCGGATAGCTCCTTCACCATATCATACATCGCCCTACTGTTGTTCTAAGAATTCTTTGATCTCTCTTGGCGTCTTAGTGGGATCCATCATGCCTTCTGCTTGGAGCCTTTCTGGGAATGCTCATCGCTGCCGGGTTGGCGAGCCATGCTAGTTTGACATATTTGTCCTTCCAACTCTTGGCTGTCTACCGTAGCGGCTCAGCACTTGTATTTCAGCTTGTTCGCGATATCTTGACACCTCTGCTTCCAACTTTCTAGGATCTTTTCAGCTCCTCGAGCCGAGACTTTGCTTCGCCGATCTTTCCTGCCTCGACCAAGGCTAACAATCCGGATCGCTTTTGGTTTTGTAGGTGTTCCTTCGATAGTTGGGCTGCTTTAAGTTCCTCCTCGAGTAAGTGTGTCCTTTCTGGAGGCCTGGGCGTTTCTTTCTTCTCTCTTGGCTTCCCTAGCCTTTGAGGATGGCTACGGCTTTCTCCGATCGTTTTTTTCGGCCATTAGTTGGTCGCGTTCTTCTTTACTTGAATGCGCTTTCCCCGATCAACGGCCTTTAGACACGGCCTATTTTCGACGCCCTCCTTTTTCGCCCCGAACTTTCCTACTAAATTCATCGCCACCGGGTTGCCTCTGTCGGGCCTTTTCTAGAGCTGTTTCCAATTTTCTTTTCAGCGTTCCCCTGTTCTGTCTTCATTTGCTCTAGGGTGCCTTGGAGTGCCTTGACTTGGAGTGTCTCTGTATCTCGAAAGCCCTGGGTTGCTTGGTCTGGCGTAGGATACTTCCCCAAGGCAGTCCCAAGGTGGACCGCTGCCGAGCCAGGCTCAGACTGGGTGAGGTCCCACAACTCCCTGGTTCGCCACGTTGCTCCTTGTCCGACGACGCTGGCCCAAGCCCGCCGGATTTTTTTCGTGATGCTCGCCTCTATGGGCGAGAGCTTCCCGGGCCGGGCTCGAGACCATGGGGAACCCGGCTGCTTTGGCAAGTTAGCTCTGGGTTATAGTTGATAGCCCCCGAGTCCCGAGGAGGGATCGTTAGGATAATCCCCACAGCTAGTGATCATTTCACGCGCCTTCGGGCATGGTACCAACGATTGTCCTTTCTGGTGGCCTCTCCTAGTTGCCTTACCCACGCTTCTTTGGTCATTTTCTTTATGCAGCTCCATTTGAAGTCTTCTACTTGGGCAAACAGTCTTGGTCTTGCATTGGAAGAGATGGGCAGTCAGCCAGAGGTACAAAGCAGGGGGGTGCAGCATCTAAGGTTCGGGCTGCTTTTCCGCCCACCGCAATGGCTAAGTTGTGTAGTAGGTGTTGGCTAGGAGAGCCATGGTGGGGTTTTCCCTCTGTCCTTCTTAGCCAAGAATGCCTCTATGGTCGCGAGGTCGACGTAATCTTCGATGTGGGAAATAGCACCACCCCAGTAGAGGAGTAAGCCCAAAGACGCCTATCATGGCGTCCCCAATCCTCGTTTCTTCCTGAAACCGGAGCAGTCTTTTCCTCTACGTACACCCCGGTATTCCTTCTATACCGCCATGCGGTTCCTTTTTTCACTTAGCAACTTCCGTGTCCCAGACTTTTAATAGTTTGGCGATAGTGGTCCAAGAAGGGCGTTGGCCTTGATGGAAGTAGAGAGGGGATTCGACGAGTGGTAATCCCATCAATCGCCATACTCCTCCAAGGTTGGCGCCATTTGGAAGTCTTTGAAAGTGAAGCACCGTATTGGTGAAGTCGTGAGAAATCGACGAGGGCTTCCAATGCGGGCTGGCTGAGTTTCAACCTTGAAGCAAGCCTTAAGATTGCCATGAAGCTTCTCGGCGTCTTCGCCATGGGCCTCTCGGGCGATTGCCCAATGGCGAAGGGTCTGGACATTCGGGCGCTTTAGCCTGGGACGGGTTGAGGTGATTCTAGCCCAATATTGTGACCCTACTTCCATTATCCGAAATTTCCGTGATCAATGTATCATGATGCATGATTTTGTTTTTTTTTTTCTTTTTTTTTTCTTTTTATGTAGTGTATGAGATGCATGTATGCATGCTGGGTTGGTATAAGGATTTATTTTTTGGGCTGATTCCATCTCGGTTTGTACTAGCCGATTCCAATTCGGTTTAAGCCTTGTTGTCCCTTAATCAGCGTATGGTTGGATGGGCTATGTTCCCCCTTCTCTCTGGGGTTTTTCTAATCATCCTCACCAAAGGCTCTTGGGTCTATAGACTTTCCCCGGGGAGCGGTACCATGGACGGGATAGCTATCCCGTAACATGATTACCCCCTAGGACTGGCCAAACCCCAAGTGGAACTATCGTGATCCCAAGATCTTGAGACGCCTCTAGTATGGAGACCACTACACATTCCTCTCTCCTTAACTCACAGTGCCTGGGAATAAGGCCCTCACATTCACACCTCATTGTGCTCGCCCCGCGAACCCCACAAAGATATTATGATGACAATAATCGAAAAGAATAAAACAATCATGCATGAAATAAAAAAAAAAAAAAGGGGAAACCGAAATTTGCTGGTCTCATCTGGTCTCTCTCACGCTAACCTATCAAGGCTCAACTCTCAAAGATCCCCAAAGTGGAGTCGCCATCCGTCACAACCTAAATTGTGACGTTATGAGTCGGCCAAAACCGAAGTCGGCCCGGTAGGAGTCACCACGGCGTTTTTTGGTTTAGGGAACGCCAGAAACCTTTTGGCAAGGCTGGTCTCGAATCGACATGTGGGTTCGGGAGTTGGTTACACGCTTGGCGTGGGGCCCCCAAAGATGCCTATCACTTGATAGTTACCTCGGGCTAGCTATATGGGAGGAGGGACGGTGTTTGACATTTTGGATTTTTTTGGTTTTTTAAGGTTTGACTTGATAGGGGTGTGCCCCTAGCCCACGCACCCTGGGCCCAGAGGATTCAAAGTCCACGTAGTTCTTTGGGGAGGTTTGACTGGTTTCTCCTTTTTAGTGGGAGGTGGGTTAAAGAGGATAAAGGTGGCTTGTTCCGTCTGGCTCCGGCTCCCCGAACCAAGTCGGATTAGGCGTGATGGTTTGTAGTGGGGATCAGGCCGACTGCCATTTCGGCCATGTCGGCTCGGCCTCGCCATCTCGGCCATCCGGGTGTGGCCGAGACCGAAGCCTCGGCTTGGAGAAGACTGGTCAAGATCTGCTTAAGGCTACGCTTGGTCAGCGTTGCCTGTGTGAGATGGATGGACCCGCCCGTAGGTGAGGACTGGGTTTGAGAGGGGTGGTAGGGAACCTGACTTGGACTAACGTAAGAGGGGGATTAGAATACTAACCTGGTGCTCGGAGATGGCGGACGCGTCTTCCTTGTCTTTGTCCAATGCTTGATCTTTCTTCTCTGCCAGCCCTTGGGGTCCTCCTTCCGTTTCTGGCGCGTCGTCGTCAGCTCTCTTGGTTGGTTGCCCTTCTTTTTTAGTCTCTGCCAGTATCCTCTGTCTCTTCTCTCTCTCTCTGTTGATGTCCCTTTCTCTTCTCTGCCTGGGCTTTATATAGGGTCTGGGAGAGGCTGCATAACAACCGAATCCCAAGATTTTCTCAGATATTATTCTCTCTCTCTTTCAGTTTCTCCCATGACGCCTGGGGCCCACTGGGATGTGGGGAGACTCAGTCAAGAGGAGACTGAGTCAAACGGAGACTGAGTCAAGCGTGGACTCTGGGCGCGTCTCAGCTTGTAGCCGTGCCGGAATGGCCCAAATGCCAGAAATTGGGCCGGCTTCAGGGGGAAAAGGTTGGGACGACCTCCAGCCCGGACAATTTAAGGGTGCTACAGGTTGTAATTCTGTTTGTACTATATTTTGATTTCTGTTAACATAATTTTTTCCTTGCTTAATCATGATTGTGTGTAGTAAAGATTAGAATACATTAGTTTAAGGGCCGACCGGAACCACTCTAACAACAAAATAGATAATCGCTAGATAATTTACATCATTCAAGTGTGTATTCCTTGCCAAACTCGAGGCAGCGATTGTTTAAGTCCTCAGTTAGCATGAGACGAATGTTCGTCGATCGTTGTAGGTAATTGGATTGGTGAAGAATCATTGGCATAGTAAGAATTAGAATTAAAATCATTAGGTGATAAATCAGGATAGTGATAAGATAAATATGTTATAGGAGTTGTAGCAATCTAAAGTAATCTTAGGGAGGGAGGGGGGATTTTGCTTCTGTTTTGCTAAAGGTTTTAGGACTACCAGGGGGGTTATTTATAGGATTTGGAGGGTAGCTTATTAACTATTGGTTAATAAGGATTTATGGGACATTTGGGTAAAAGGGATGACATCATCACGAGGAAAAATAGTGGGGTGACAATTATATGGTTTCAGAGTTCTCTTCAAGACTTCGATCGATCAATGTTTCATATTGAAAAATGTATTATTACATTGAAAAATGTATTATCACATCAAAACATGCCAACAACATCGGACCGACTATGTTTAACTAGGAAATATTTTAATTCGACTCATCTAATCGTTTTCCTGGAAGGCTTACCTTAGTATGCATGTTTTCGTCCAATCTAACCTATTATTAGATTTTTCTTAAAAAAATATGCAAATATGAAATTTCTTTCATTTCGAGCATGCCTTTATATTAATTCTATAATAGCACCACTTATTATAATAAAAAAATATAGTTTAATTTTTTTGTAATATCTTTATATTAATTAATTCTTCTATTTTTTTATAATAATCATCGAACATGTTTCATATTTTAAAATATTAAATACATTTAATTTTTCATTTAATATTTTTATGATAAGATAATAGGAGAATTTGTAGAACAATATAACATTAATAAGTTTTTTTTATCCATCAAGACTATTTTTTTTGGTAATTATCAAAATGAGGCAGATTTTTAAAATCTATCCAAAACAAAGTAAGTTGTGAATAAGAGATAATTTCTAAAAGAACTCATACTCATATTTATAACCTTAGCAATTACACTTTTTTCTTTTTATGATAGTTGTGAATATAACTGATTTATATTTTTAATTAAAGTCGTAATTATATATATATATATATATATATATATATATATATATATATATATATATATATATATATATATATATATATATATATATATATATATATATAATTTTTATTTTATTTTTATTTAAAATATTATACAATTTTTTTTATTCTTTTATTAAAATCGTAAATAACCATACCACTTTACTTTTTATTTATTTATTTTTCTCATTAAACTCGTAAATGGCAGACGAGACTTCCCTCTTTTATTCTTTTAAAAAATAAAAGAGAAAGTCGTAATCTTTACTATAACTTCAGAAAAAAAATATAAATATTAAAAAATTAAATATATTTTTTGTATATACTATTTTTTTGTTTTTGTAAAATTTATTTATTTTATTTAATCCTTGTTATTATTTATAGTCACTGTAATATATTTATTTATTTTTATTTTTATTTCTATAATATTTTGTTCATTTTAAGATAGTCTCTTTAAAAAATAGTAAGAAATAAAAGTAAATTATTATATTTTATAAAGATTAAAATAAAAAATAAATATATTATAAGAAATGATAACAAGGATTAATATTAAAACGATATACGGCTTTTTATAAATACTAAAACTAAAAAACTATATTTAAACTAATATTAAAAGAGAAAGTCAAATACTACTTTACGATTTTATTTTCTTAAAACAAATTAAAAAAATCATAATTCATATTACGATTATTTTTAAAAAAATGAAAAAAAAAGAAGGCGTATGTCCATTTCCGACTTTAATAGAAAAAATAAAAAGAAAAATCTTATGAATATTTATTACTTTTATAAAAATGCAAAAGAAAATTGTATTTTATTTTACAATTTTGATTAAAAAAATGTAAAAATGGAAGACAAGGTTATATATTCGCGGCTTTCGTAAAAAGAATAAAAAAATGAAATTGCTAGTCATAAATGTGGATACGACTTCCATTTAGAAGTTGTATATTCCATTATATCCTATTTTGAGTAAATATTTAAAATTTATCTAATTTCGATAGTTATAAAAAAGATACCCTTGTTGGGTAAAAGACCCACCATTTCTGAAGCAGTTTTGAGAAATACTGAAATTCTTTCCTTTGAGCCAATATCTACTTTCTAACTTATTGTTTTTAAAGAAATTTGAAAAAGTCGTAAACTTTGTTAGGACTTTAGAAAAAATAAAAAATATTAAAAAAAAGTCAAATATTACTTTACGACTTTTTTTTTTTTTAACTTTACAAACCCAATCTTTCAGCCCTAATGCACTTCCTACAAATTAAAGCCAGCTTTTAGTTTTGACTAACAACATAGTGTTTCACCTGATTTTTTTTTTAAATTTACAAGTTATTTTAAAGTTAAAACTAAAGTCTAAATATAAGAGCTTCAAATTCAAAATTAAAATCATTTAGTAAATTTCTTAAATTACTTTTAAACAAAAAATTTACTTTCAAGTTGAAATTTCTTAAATAATATATTCCTTGGTCTTGGAATTTGAAATAAAAAAATAGAAACTAAAAGCTTCTCAAATTAACTTTTTTAAATATATATATATTTAGGTGAAATATTAATTATAGATACATTTTTCAATGACATTCAAACTTTGATTTAACAAATTGTTCAAACTATTTGTTAAAGATGTATTCATCACAAGGCCTATATTCGACTACGTACTGCACCATTTATTAGTAGTTTTCCTTCTTCTGGCTTTGGTCAAAGGTCAGCGTATTTATTTTTCTTTTTTTTGTAAATTTCATTTTCTTTCTATTTCTATTGGAAAAAGGAGGAACTTATTGATAGATGAACAGGAATCAATATTCAATGGCATTCATTTCACGTTGATGTTTTTTTACCAGAGAGGAATCAATATTCAATGGCATTCATTTCACGTTGATATATTATATGTACATCACCATAGGATTCTTTGTTTGAAAGTTGAGTAAAATAGATATTTATATAATTAATTTTGAAGTATTTAATATAACTTAAATGTGTGACTAAATTAATTTAAATCACAATTTTTACATTAAACCATGTTACGAGGGGTGGTTTAATTTATCTCAATTAAAAATAAGATTAAATAATTTCATAGAAAATTATTGGTAAAATTAAGAAAATTATATCAATTATCTTGAAATACATATATAATTAATTACACTAATTATCGTGGATGAAATTATTTTATTTTATTCTTATACAAGTATCTATGAAAAAAATTATTCAAACAAGTAATTAGAGTAGGAAACCATAAAAGCAATCAAGAACAAACCTAGAAACCTTTTCCAAATGATGGTGAGTGAACATATTAATTTCCACAAGATGTTTGCACTAGGGAGAGCAAGAATTGCCACTGAAACATCAATGGCTTGTGTGATGCTCATTTGTATAATATTTGGTGATTTGTACCTTTAGTCAGGCTCTACAATGTGATTTTGTGGAGACAGTTTTACTGAAGGAGATGCTGCAATGGCAACAGCAAGTTCAAAGCTGTGGAACAGTAGTGTTACACTTGTTTTGAAAAACATTCTCAACTCACGTTGTTATAGTACATAATCAATTTATTTGACTTTTTCATTATTTAGCATGGAATTATATATTGACTTTTTCATTAATTAGCATGGAATTATATATTGACTTTTTCATTAACTAGCTTTAAATTATACTTAATTATCATAATTTTTACTGTTAATAATATAAATTTTTTATATTGATAATATATAAAAATATTAAATTTTAATAAAAAAATTCTGTTCTTCTATAATATTTATGAATAATTCTTTAAATATTTTTTTGACTTAATTGTATTATATCTATTTAATTTGGTGCATAGGTAATTTTACTCACTATAGTTTTAATTGTTTTGTTTTGGTTTAAACATTTAAAAATTAAATTATTTTTTTAAATTGGACTATATATATAATATTAATTATTTAATTTTTATAAATTAAATTATTTAATATGTAACTAAAAATTATTTATTTATTTAAATATAGAGACAAAAATCTAACAATTAAAACTATAATAATTGAAACTATCTAATTTTTTTAAAATGTGTGGATAAAATTCATCCAATTAAAACTCTAGGTACCAAACTTATGCACCAACCTAAGAGTCAATATTTATATTGCTTAACTTTGATATTTAACACCGTCCTTAAATGTGAACCTTGTCTTAGTTATATATTAATGTGAAACTTTAATTTATATATAGACAAAATCTAAGTTTGAAGATAAATACAAAAACTAGAGAGATGATTTATTACTATTATTATATATAGAAAATTATTTTGAAAATTATAACTAAAATAATTGCTCACCAATAGTTGAAAATTATTTCCAAAATAGGTGTAGTGTATTATGTCCTTCCCATTTGTGAGGGGAGAGTGGTTCTTATTGTGTCAGAACAATGTAATATCTCAATTGTTGTTATTGTTGTTGTCGTCGTTGTTGACGTTGTTGTTGTTATCACTATTATTTATTTATTTATTTATTATTATTATTATTATCATTATTACTATTACTATTACTATTATTACTATTATTATTACTACTACTATTATTATTATTATTATTATTATTTTATTATTATTATTATTATTATTATTATTATTATCATCATCATCTTCCTCCTCCCCCTCCTCCCCATCCTGCTCCTCCTTCCCCTCCTCCTCCTCTTCCTCTTTCTTTTTCTTCTTCTCCTTCTTCTTCTCCTTCTCCTTCTCCTTCTCCTTCTCCTTCTTCTTCTTTTTTTCTTCTTCTTCGTGCTCCTTCTTCTTCTTCTTCTCCTTCTCCTTCTCCTTCTTGTTCTTGTTCTTCTTCTTATTATTAAATATATGTTTGTTATGTTTTTTGACCTTTCGAAATAATTATATTTTGTGAATAATTAAATAACTAAATAAATTGTATTTTAAAACTATATGTTGCTTAAAGATAGAGTAGTTTTTTAATTGAAATATAATTAACAATTTTAATATTTAAAAAATATTTATATGTAATGACTTGGAGGCGACTACAACCTTTAAACAACTAATAACAAATGTAGAAGGTTGATTTGAAGATCTTTAATTAATATATCTATGAAAATAGTGTTTAACTTTCTTTTCGTGGTGCATGTCAAACATCGAAGTATAAAATATAATTAACAAGTAAAAAGGGACATAAGCATGCATCTTATGTCCAAATGAATTGTAAACATGTATGGTAAAATGAAACATGTGCCTTGTGACATATACATCGAGTCAACAAGGAAACTAATTGAAGTTGTGGCTAACATGTGTCTGAAGTAAAGAAATAGATACATCCAAATCAAGGGAAAATGAGACAAGGATATGCAAAACACCCTATAAGTTGGTCTCTATGCAACATGTACTAAACTATTATAAAGACAAAGATGGTGTCAATGGATGAACTCGAGTACCTCTCCTAGGCCTAACGGATCTGGCTCGGAAACGTTTGAAATAGGATCAGCAGGAGGGAAGTCAGCCCTCTTTACTTTGGGCATCCCCATGGGAGGATCCCATATGGATCTAATAAGGAGAAACATCTCCAAAGAGTTTGAAAAATGATAGCAAACCTCACTATCCCATTCAATGTGTACTCTATAACCATCTCCTCGCAATACCACACTCGTTGGGTATCATGCTATATCCTCTATGCTCCTTTGAGTCCTACTCGGGTGTCCCTAAAGTGAAAATGAAAGGGTCCTGAGTAGATCATCGCCATTGTGTAACCTGACACCTCCATCCTCTTAGAAGTCTCGACATCTACTCCTATGAACACATAGCTCGAATCAACCTAGTCATGAACATATAACATACAACATAAGGGTAAGCTACAATAGAATTATATTTACACACATAACATCAAACTAATCGTTACAATCATCAAAGGGGGGGGGTCTTAGTCCTTTATCAATATCAGTTAACATAATATTTCACAACCATTTGCATAGACATGTGTGTATGTGTGTGTATATATATAACATTGACATTTTCTCCACTACTCCATGGAGGTTTATTGGTTGAGCGATTACTCTTTTCACTTCCTTAGCATACCTTCATTTCAGTATTGGAGAAAGGGGATGTGATCCTATGAATTAGAGAGTGTGTTTGTCAAAATAGAGGTACGTGGGTAGTCGCATACCACAGTCTCAAGTTTGCAATACCAAGACCTCTTGTGAAATGTACCCCTTCGTCTACCCCCAAGGCTCACCGTGCCTCACTTCTCCACCCCAGTACTAGTTGTGGGCTCCTCTCATCACGATAATCTAACAATTTATGTGCCTACTCATCAATAGCATCCTCGAGGGACTTAATACAACATTAACTGTGATTCTCAGATCACTTCTAGCTTTCTTGAACAATGGATACTAACTCCATGTATCCACCACCTCATCATGGTCACCTTTAAGTCATGTTGAAACTTACAACAACAAGGAATGTTATATTGCCCATGTCCTTAAGAGTAAGGCAAATCTTTTTACTCATCCAACAAGTGTTTTATCTTTCAAGATAGTAACATTTCAACATTTTATATCATTATATTGATTAAAATTCAACTTATGATCTTTTAACCCATCCTACTCATAATTCATCGTTTACAACATCCCAATCAAGCCTTTAATACATAAATTAAATCAAATATTTATGTTTTTTGACCTAACAAGTTTTCTCAAGAAAATTTGTTTAGCGAGAGGAATAGTTCGCCCAACAATTTCCTACCTTTAGAAAGGTACAACTTAACTACGCGCATTCACTTAGTGAGAGTCTAGCCTCGCTCAGTAAACAAAGTCACAAAAAAGGTTAGGTATAGTTCTAATCGCTCAACGAGAAGGTACCTTGCTTAGTGAATAAGCTACAAGGACTTAGTTTACTTATTTTCATATGTCTCACTCAACAAGGTTACATCCTCGTTGAGCGAATAGAGCCAATGAGAACACCTTTGATCCTCACCTTGGTTTTTCTTAGCAAAACAAAGTTAGGTTGACTTCCTTTGTCATTATGCATTTCATGGACCATCACGGACTCTACTTCCCTTGGCAAGCAAGCCATATAGAGCTTCTCAGTTTTTCTCCTTTCACTCAACAAGTGGGACAACTTGCTCATCGAAATCCTCCGTGAGACTTAGAAGATTTTAGTTCTCACCTCTTTGCTCAGCAAAGATACTCCTTTGCTCAACAATCAAGAGCCACATAGAGCTTTAAATCACTCGCTCAACCACCCTTTAAATTTGCTTAACGAATTTATAATTTTATCGATTTTCCAAAAACTCACCCAAGGGATTCTCTCATCATGTTCATAGTCTCACTCAACGATTGGTGTACTCGCTCAGCAAACACTCATCATCTTCAAGGTATTCTTGAGTTCACTTAGCGAGCAAGGGTTTCGCTTAGCAAAAACTTGAAGTTTTCTAGAAATCTACCCAAAAATGCAAAGTTGGTCTGTCTGAGTTAACCCTCTCTCAACAAGCCTTTAATAAAAGCCCAAAAAAGAGGGTTTTGCTTAGTGAGAAGGTGTCTTGCTCAATGAAAACCTAAAAACAGTAACATACAAAACTCATAGATCACTGATAATGTTGTTAAAATACTATGAAAATTACTAGATTTTCCTTAATTTCATAATATATAGGCTAACTTAGATCGAATCTTTTAAAGACACAATAATGCAATGTCTTATCTTGTTGAACAAAAACCAATTTGAATGCAAAAAAGGGAGTTTGTATGTAAAACAAAACTATGTAGAAAATAGAATTATGTAGAAAATAGAATTGAAAACAAAATTATGTAACATCAATTCAAGGGATCCAATCATGTAGTTTGTTATCATGGTTCTAATAAGAAAGCAAATTCATATCAACCATAGATTCATTAGATAATCATCTAACATGGTCCCTAATTAGCATGGATTCAAGTGCATAATTGGTTGATTTTAGGTGATCAATCGATTACCTAACCTTGATTAGATTTGGATTAATCAATCCTAACCTAACACAATCCAAAATCCTAAATAAAATCATAATCATGAAAACGAATCAAGAATTGGAAAGAAAGAAAGACACAACAAAATTTGCATAATAAAATATTCAAGAACTCAAACCTAACCACAATCATGGAACCTTGAATTGATCAAAAAGCTTAGTCTTCCATGATAATCATCATAGAAAATGCGGTACAAAACACAAAGAATCCTAGAAGAGGAAAGGAGAGAGAATAGAGAGGAAACTTGTGATCAAAGAAATCTCATAAATCTAAGTGTATAAAATTTAAAAATGTCTCTCCTAACCCTACTAACAAACTACTATTTATTACACGCTCTAAATTCCAAGGAAGGTGGTCTGGGGCAGAGGAATTCGCAACCTTAAGGCCCACCAACCAAGGTCCCAAAATTGGGCCAGAATATATAAAGTAAGACCCAATAGAGTGGGTGTAGAGGTTGCAAATTCAAGCGAACTTTTGATACTGAAAATGGTTGAACTGGGTTGTGCCCAAAGAAGAGAAGTTGTAGATCTTTGTCTTAGCTTTCCTGAGCCACCAAGATTGTCAAATTTGAAGGTTTGTAGCTTCAGATAGGGCTTGCACAAGATAGCAACATCATATGAAAATTAAGTCCAAAAATAAGTAAATGTTAGCAACTAAACTCAATTAAGTCCAATAACCCAAGACTCAACCAATGTATCAATATTAACCATAAAATGATGTAAAAAATATTCAACATAAGTTACTATTAAGTGCCTAAAAAATGCTCTATCAAATTCCTCCACACTTGAACTTTTGCACTCCGAGCAAAAAAAAAAATCTAAAGTATAAGGAAATGAAGCAAATGAATTAAAGTACAAATAAAGTGCAACACTTTTTAAGTCAATAATAGGAATAAGAGTACAAGTATTCTAAAATCATGGTACCCAACAATCTATGAATTTACTTCTAACATTTAAAGCAAACAAGAGAACAATAAAACCTAAAGAATAACCCACAAATGATAGAACTCTCTCAAGATACATATTTTTAATCTCTCAAGTGTTTAGGTTTATGTTTACACTCAAGCACCCTGTACTAACTAGCACTACCAAGTGTTTGGCTATCCTCTGCCTCATGCTCTTCTAGAATATTCTTTTGACTGCTAACCAGATCCTTATCACAAATCAACATGCAATCCATTCAATCACTATATAATGACATATAAGCATATTATAAATGCAAAGATGGAAACTTCCAACACATGCAAGGCAGATTCATCAATATTTTATAAAATTACATGAAAGATCAAAAACAACAACAATGGTTCTCATACATCGATAGGAACTTATCATGCATTTCTAAGTATCAAAACATCATCACAACAACATAGAGGAAATATGCAATTCATGAAAATGCAATAAGGATAGCTTTCCTTACTTGTTGAAGACTTAGGGATTGAAAGCTTTATGGAAGGAGGAAGAACATGATCGACAACTTGGTCCTTCACTTAAGAGATAAGGGGTGATGAGATTCAGAGAGGGGGGAGGGGTTTTGCTTCTATTTTGCTAAAGGTTTTCGGGCTGCCAAGGTAGGGTTATTTGTAGGGTTTGGAGAGTATGTTATTAATTATTGGTTAATAAGGGTTTAAGGGACCTTTGGGTAAAAGGGGGTGGCATCATCATGAGGGGGGAAATGGGGCTTTTGGGTGACGACTATAGGGTTTTAGGGTTTTCTTCGAAACTTCAATTGTTTGAGGTTTCATATCGAAAAACATGTTATCACATCAAAAACATGCCGAAAATACCAAACTAATTATGTTTGACTGGGAAACATTTTAATTCAACTCAATCAATCATTTTCAAGGAAAGTTTGACTCACTATGCATGCTTTCGGCCAATCTAGCCCATTCTATGATCTTTCTCAAAAAATATGTAAATATAAAATTTCTTATTTCTTTTTCAATAGTAATTTAAATTTAATTAACATGTTAATTACTCATTCATTTATTTAAACACATTTATAAAATAAACATTGTTACATACATTATATTTATGTTTTAACAAACTTTTAAATGTAGTTATAAACATTTTGATAAGATTCAAATTTCTTGAACATAGGATATGGATAGCTCTTAATACAAATCACTCTTGTAGACTATCTTACTCTACCTAGAACATTTACATTCCATAGTCTCCATTGTTACACAAGAATAGAAACAATATTTTAGTTGTTTATTAGAGTATTATAAATGCAAAAATTAAGATAGGATAAAAATGGATTTGAAATCGAAAATTGGAAAGACTTAAGAGTTGGCTTGCCACTGATTTTCGAAGGAGATTAAGATTCGCCATAATCCTTGTGAAGAACTTGATGAGAATGATAGTATTTTAATCCAAGAACAAAGGAGAGACACACTATCCAAAATGCTTAATTAAGCAACTTTCATTCAAATTTGAGTCAAAATTGATATAATGAGCGTAAGTGTAGCTATTTATACAAGAAAAGACACACCAAGTAGTCAAACTAAGCTAAACAAGCCTTATGCCTTGAGTCATAATTCAACCCTTGCAAAAACCACCCTGCAAGGCTTTCCTATGGCTATGCGACCAAAGGCAAGAAGGGTCTAGAGGAGTGTTCAAAGGCCTTTGCATCCAAATGCATCAACCAAAGGGGTTGTTCAATGGGGACCCTCGTCCAAAGACTTCACTGAGCCTTGAGGAGGCTTCATATGTCACACTAAGTCCTTCATCCAAATAAAGCATTCAAAGACACGAAGTGCATTCAAAGACACGAAGTGCATCCAAAGAGGCTACAAGCATCCATAAGGAACCATGCATCCAAAACAAGTTACAAGCCCCTCCTACTTATCACAAATTACATAAATGTCTATACAAAAATATCTAAACTACACAAGGACAATACAAACAAAATAGATCCAGCTTTGAACGCTCCTAGCCCTCTAAGGAGGTCCCTATTCCTTTGAACTTTAGTCTCTAGTTTCTTCAGACTACCCCTAGTTAGAGGGTCTTTGAAGGCTTTCTCTTGTAGTTCATATCACGTCCCTTTGTGAATCTTCTTGTCCCCCTGGTTCGTATCAAATTCCCCTTCTTGAAAAGAATTTGTCCTCAAATTTGGGTTGTCCAAACCTGCATCAAAGAGAGACAAATCAAAATCATTAAAAGTGCAACTGCCACCAAATTCCTGAGGCATGTTTAGGACATAGGGATTGTTGTTAATTTGTTTCAACACTAGAAAAGGTCTAGCTCTTCATGGAAGTAGCTTAGACTTCCTCAAGTCAAGGAACATTTCCTTTCGAAGGTAGACCCAAACAAGGCCACCTTCTCCAAACACTCTTCCCTCTTTGTTCCTATTTGCTCTCTCAACATACCTCTTACCTTGCCTCTCCATGAACATCCTGGCTCTCTCATGTAGCCTTACCATAGATTGGGCCTTAGACAAACTTTCTGAATTTGCTTTGGATGGTATGAACAAAGACACTAAATCCATAGGTGATAGAGGGTTACACCCGTATACTAGCTCTTAGGGTGTGTGGGATGTTCTATCGTTGACTATCCTGTTATACGCGAACTCTAGGTGTGGTAGCCAAGCTTCCTAAGTCTATAAGTTCTTTCCTACAAAGAACCATAGTAGCTATGACGGCGTCCAGTTCACCCCCTCAGTTTGACCATCCATCTGAGGGTGACATGTGATGGAGAACAATAGTTTGGTACCTAGCTTACCTAAGAAGGTTTTCTAGAAGTGACGCAGAAACTTTAAGTCTCTATTAGAGACAATGGATTTAGGCAGTCCATGCAGCCTCACTACTTCCCCAAAGAAGAGGTTGGCTACGTGACAGGATCATCAGTCTTGTGACATATGAAGAAGTGTGTCATCTTGAAGAATCTGTCCACCATTTATGAAGATAGAATCTCTCCCACTATAAATCTTGGACAGTCCTGGCACAAAATGATACACATTGCATCTCATCTTGGACCAGTAAAAATATTCACACAAAATTTCATAAATTTTACGCCCTATCGGAAAGAATAAGATGGAAAGAAAAACTCAAATTCAACTCAACTTCCTTCTTCTCAATTAGATGACGTCTTTTCGGCATGGTTAGTTGGTTGTGGATTTGGAAAATTGTCAAGCAATATTCAATTTTTTATGTGGCAATACTGCCACAGGGCTTTACCAACGTGTTATGCGCTGTTACATAGAGGCATAACGATGTCACCAACCTGCTCATGTTGCAGTTTACCCAATGAAACCATTTTACATTGCCTGCATGAATGCCACATTATAAGTTAACTTTGGAACATGCTGGGAATTTCCCACGTCCCCCACCGTTTAAGTACAACATGTCCTTCCTACGGTTACGTGAGGCTTTAAATAATTTTGGGTCAATCATTCCAGTAACCATATGGGTTACTTGGTCATGTAATAAATTAATTTTTGAAGGCAAGTAAGAGAATGTCATTACTTCGGCATGCATGGTCCAATTGCATTTGGAAACTATTTCCAATGCTTACAATTTGGAATGTCGTTCTAGTAGTGTGCCTCCCAATATAAAATATGTTACTTGGGCAAAGCCACCACCCAATTATGTGGTTTTCAATGTGGATGGGGGTGCTCGTTTCAACCCGAGACAGGCCAGCTTTGGAGGTTTTATTTGAGATGCCTCTGGAGTTTTCTTCAAAGGGTATTATGGTAATGTGGGAATCACTAAATATTTTGTTAACTGAGATACATGCTTTATACCATAGTCTCCACTTATGTTGGGATAATGGTTTTAGACAAGTAATGCGTTCCTCAAACTCAAAACACTATTAAGTTCGTGGAGCGTAATGAAGTTATGATGATTAAGGAGTACTTGCAATGTGATTGGGATTGCAAGTTGTTGTACACTTAGCGAGAGGGAAATCAATGTGCTAATTTTCTAGTAAAATTGGGTGCATCATCCGAAATCGTTTTGTTAATTTGCCGCTAATGGATGCGATGGGTATCACTTTTCCTCGTAGTTAGTTTTTTTTTTTTTACTCTCTTGTAACAAAACAAAAATTACATAACTCCCTATTTATTGAAAAACAAGTAAAGGAAAAAAAATCCTAAACAAATCATAATAATTACAATTTCCTAAAAAAAATAAGATTCTTATCTTAATAATGAGATAAGATTCTCGTAATAATAAAAGAAACAAATCCTAAAAACATATAATTATTTAATAATATCCAAATTCTGATAAAAGAAATAATAAATTTTAAATATCTTCAAATTGATAATACTGTTGACACAATATGAAAATCACTAGATTTTCTTTGATTTTTGCAATGTAGAGACCAACCTAAGTCGAATCTTACAATAACACAATCATGCTATGTCTAATCTTCTTTATCAGGAAAAAAACTGAATGTTAAAAAGGGGTTTCAGTGAAACAAAATTATGCAGAACAAGTAATTATACAGAATATAAATTATATAAAACATAATTGATCTCAACAGAATGGTATAACATCAATCTAAGGATTCAATCATGTACTTCTATTATCATGGTTCTAACAAGGGTGCAAGTTCATATTAACCCAAGATTCATTAGATAATCATATAACATTTGTCCATACAGATTGAGATCACATAATTGGATGATTTTAGGTAATCGACCTTGATTAGATTGAGATTAATCAATCCTAACCTAATATAATTCAAAATCTCAAACAAAATCATAATCATAAATACGGGTCAAGAATTGAAAAAAGAATATAATAGAAATTGCATAAGAAAAGATTAAAGAACTCAAATGGAGTTGCAATCTTGAAACCTTGAATTGATAAAGAAGCTTTAGCCTTCCAGGACCATTGTCATTAAAAATTCAATAGAATATAGAGAAAATATAACAGAAAACAATTGAGATGGGAGGAAAACTTCAAAATTCGAGAGAAATCTCTCCGAAACTCAAAAAATGTCAAAAAGTCTCCACACAACCTCTAACTTCTCTAACTAATTACGAACTACCTACTAGCTACTAACGACTAATTACTAACTACTAAGTATTAACTACTAACTACTAACTGCTAACTACTTTAAACATGTTTCTCATTAATGGTATTACAAATTTCATCAAATTATTACCTCTTATGGTTTTGAGAAAAATTTGGTTGATAATTGCATAAAGTTTAGTGAGAGTAAATTTTTTCTTTCTAGTATTATATATTGATAACATCTTACTAACCAACAACAATATAGGCTCATTGCATAAACCAAGAAATTCCTCACAAGATTTTTTTAGATGAAGATCTTGGAGATGCCAATTTTGTCTTAAGAATCCAGATACTTAAATATAGTTCTCAAGGTACTTCTAGGTTATCACAAAAAATCTATATCAATAAAATTCTAGATAGATTCAACATGAAAGATAATAAACGAAAAGATACACTTGTTGCTAAAGGAGACAACTTTAGTCTCAAATAGTGCCCTATTACTGATCCTAAAAAAGAAGATATGTGAAAGATTTCTTATGCTTTGGTTGTCAGGAGTCTTATGTGTGCTCAAGTTCACATTCATTCTGATATAGCATTTATAGTGGGAATCCTAGGGAGATATGTGAGTAATCCTGGTATGCAGCACTAGAAAACAATAAAGTGCGTGATGTACTATTTGAAGAGAACAAGAGACTGCATGCTTAATTATTGAAAGTCCAACAGTTTAAAAATCATTGGCTACTTTGACTCAAATTTTGCAGGATGCCTAGATAGTAGGCATTCCATATCATGTCATATCTATATAATGACTATAGGAACTATTTTCTAGACTCTTGTAGTTTCTTCGACCATGGCAGTAAAGTTTGTGACTTGCTATGAGGCATCGAACCATGGGTTATTGCTGTAAAATTTTGTCATAGACCTTTGTGTGATTAACACCATTAAGAGGCCACTTAAGATATATTATGACAATAACTCAACAATGCTCTACACCAACAATAATAGGAGTTATACAAAGTCAAAATTTATCAACATCAAGTATCTTGTAGTTAAGGAAAAAGTTCGGGAAAAATCAATTTATATAGAACGTATATGAATATATTCTATGGTAGTTGATCCACTAACTAAGGCCTTGACACCTAAGGTCTTTCACGAGCAATGTTACTCATATAGGTGTTACCTTTGATGTTACCTTAGTTTAGTGAGAGTATTTCTTTAAGTTATATGTTTATATTTTATTTGATAAAAACATTGTGTTATTTTAATTTTTTGCATAAATAAATATTGAGTTTATTAGTCAACTTGTTTGTATCTTGTTGCATGCAAAATTATTTTGCACTTAAAAGACTTTGGATCGATCTTACTAAAGAAGGACAAGTTGGAAATACGCATTATAGATATCACATAGCATATAATTTTCATGTTGTTCATCTATATTGATCCATGTCATTGAATATATTGATACAATAGTCTTTGGATCTAGTCACATTTTACAACAATGATGAAAGTTGCAATAGTTCCATTTTTGATACATGAGATGGACCAAAGTGATAAAGTAGAAGTCTAGAAATAAATACTACTATATATATGACTTTTGACAACATTTAAAAAATGTTACAAAAATATAAAAAAAATATTACATATTAATTTTCAAAATGTTATATCTAAATTATATTACAAAATGTAATTAGTAATATTTTATATTTATTAAATGTTATTAAAGATATAAAAAATGTTATTAATAAAAGTATTGTTAATATTTTTATAATAAATACCAATAGAAGTGATATGTGTAATACTAAGTATATAAATGCACGCACAAATTTAAGTGAGAGATTGTTGAAATTTTATATTTTAATAATTAATGTAGTTTAAAATTATAAAATAATTATGTTAATTATTTAATATTAATAAATTTTATTTTATGTGACTAAATTAAACGAGTCATTTAAACTATTAAATAAAATAATATAAGTTTAAATAAATAAATATTAATATTGATACATTAAAAATATAACGAAAACCTTTTAAATTAATGCGCTATTAAAAGACTTTTGAACAAAAATGATTTAATAAAAAAATTCTTTAAATAATTGATTGGTATTAAATTGAAGAGCTCCTTGGAAATATAAAGACAAAATGTAAGGCTAGCTACACGTGCACCCATATCTTTTTTATTGTCATACATATCAACAAATATCACGGAGACAGGTTGCTTTTTAAATGATAAGGATGAGTTCTAACTATTTCTAACTATTTCTAACTTCTAGAGAAGAATGGCAACGTATGGTGTGTAAGGAGGGGAGAAAGGAAGGAAGGAAAATAAATATTTGTGTTTGGAAAGAGAAAAACAAATAAGAAAAAAAAATGATTTGTAAAACTAAAATTTAAAAAAATCACTTCCTCTTTATTTATTTATTTATTCATTTTGTTTCCTTTGTTCCAGATGGACCAGTAGGAGACGAATAAGGTGCAAAATTGCACAGGTAGTGATGAGCTGGTCATGGATATGATGAATCAACAAACTTATCCAATACGTTAAAAATACAAAACAGTATTCATTTTTATTTACGTTCCGTGTCAGAATACTTATAAACCAAACGACAAATCCTACATCGTATATATCATTCACATTCACTCTTTTTGTGTAGTGCAGTTTTGAAACAACAGAGGCGTTTGAGGAAAAGCTAATTAACTAAACAGCCAAGAGTTCTAATTTCTTACTTAGAATCTCCAGCTACATCGAAGGTACTATATATATCTTAATTTTGTTCTTACTTTTAGTCGTTATTTTGCTATTTGTAATTTTATATTCTAATTTTAGTTTAGGATTAATTTGAGGAAGCAAAATGACAGCCATAGGAATAACTATGTTGAACCTTTAGAACCGTTGAATGTATTTACTATGCTTCAAAGTAAGGAAAACTTAGGATAATTAAATATTAGTTTTTAGTATTGATGTTTTACTGTGGACAAATTAGATTCGAGATTCGTGCTTTTGTATGTATAAATGTAGAGTAGCATTACTTATTTATATCTTTATTAAGGTAAATTAGTAGTATGTCATCCGTTAGTATATTTTATTTAAAAATTAAAATCTCTAAATAACAACGCTTTATTGAGGTATATTTTATGTGTATGGATAAAATAAAATTAAAAAAAATAAAACATTATATATGCAATAAATAATGTGATAAAGAATAAAGAGAATGATCAAAAGAAAAATATGATATCAATAAATGTTAGTTCTGTCGAAAAATATCGAATTTATATTTCATCAAAATGTCGATATTGTGTAAAGATTTTGTTCGTAAGTAATTAGGAGATGTTTTTACAGGCACTCGTTAAGTTTCGAAGCTGTCTTTGGTAAGCCACAGAATCCAACTTGCCTAAACATTTTAGTAAAAAAAAAAAAAGAAAATACAATAAAAATAAAATAGAAGAAAAAATGAGTTTATCTTGAATTTTTTTATTGATTAAATTATAATTATATAAAAAGTTGTTTTGTTCTTTTTCTAAAAAAATTATTTGGATCCTTTATGTTGAAAATTTGAGAGACAATATTATCATTTCGAAAAAATAATTATTTTAATTTTTAGATATAATTTTAAACTATTTTTTAACAAGTTCAAAACATGAAACTTATTTAGTTAGAATTATTTACATAAAAAATATATAAATAAATTAATATTTAAAAAAAAATATGATTATAAATAAAATAAAAATTATGTAAAAAATAGTCACATGAACAACTAAAAATTTATAAAAAAAATAATAAAAAATAATTTAAAATTGTGTTCCAAAATAAAAAAATAATTATTTTTTTTGAATAGACGATGTTGATTTAAATTTTAAAATTAAGTGACAAAAATAAATCTTTTAAAAAATAAAAGTTAAAAATAATTTTTTATCAAAATTATAATTTAATTTTTTTTATATATATAATATCCATGTATGTTTGCACGAGTTTTTTTTTATATAGGCTATCCGAAGCCCAATAAACTTTATTTGTTTACTGTATAGTTGTAGATTCAATAATTTAAACCCAAGTACCCAACATAGGAATAATACCCTAAATATATGTTAAACTTGTTATTTTTCTTTTACGGGGAGTGCTAAATTCGCATATACAAGCCAATCTATGTTGATTTCAACTAATCTCGCTTTTTTATCAAAAAAAAAAAAAAAAACTATCAGTCAAAATCTACATATTCTATATACACTAAAAATAATAAATTTTTATAGATATTCTAATACTACTCCAAGTTATTGAAAAATATAGAATTTGGGTAAATATGAAAATTAAGTGTTTGTTAAAAAATTATTATATTAGAAATATTAGCGCTTAATTTAATAAGTTATAATAAAATTTTCAAATCATGAATTAATTTCATAAGTCTAGGTATTCTTAGTTGTATATTTAACTACACATAAACTTCAAGAGATTGATAAGAAGAACAAAATAGGAACTCATGTGACAAATAACATGTTTGAGTCCTTGTTCGTCTTTTGAGAGTGAGATAACTGTAAGTACAATAAATCCTCTTTGAATCTTAAATTTTCTCTGTTTTGGGAAACGCCATTTTCTCCCCCACAATTTCTATAACAAAAAAAAAAAATTAACAGCACATAATCACTTTTTGTCAATCCAATACGTTAGGGTGAAAGAATTATATTTTTAAGATACCTAACAGGAACATCTTGAATAAAAAAAATTAATTTAACAAAGAAATTTAATTTAAATACATTAATTAGTGTTAATAATTTTATACAATTATCAAATTATGAATTTTGTAATTTTTTTGTAATAATTATTTAAAATTTTATTTTTAGAATTAATGTTAATTTGTGGATAATGTAAAAAAAATTATACTAATAATATATCAAAATTAAACTATTAAACTAACTTGTATGATAATTTTATCGTATTTAATATGGGAAGAAAATCATTTTGTGTGTGTCAAAATTAATAAACATGTAATATATGTGGAAAACCTAACTGAGTTCTTTAATGTTTTTAATAAAAAAATATTTTAATACTTCTACAAAATTTTATGATAATTAATTTTTTTTTAAATTATAAAAACTTTGAAAAGAAAAGTTACTTTTATTGTTTGTTTTAGAAGTTAGAAATAATACCAATATTGTGCGAGACGATTAACAAATAAGCATGTCACTTAAGCATGGAATTAGAAGTTTAATTTCTAAGTCTGAGGGTATGAGATAACATTTGTTCGAAAAGTCAAATCCTTTAAAATTAATTTCTATCTACTCCCTAAAGAAATAACTTTTCTCATAGTTTGTCTTATTCCAAACTTGATTCCATATCTTGATTATGATAGTTTGGAACCTATTTCAACGTGATTATGGCCTTAATTAATGATCAAATAAGAACTAGAGGCTGATATATATATGGTATTTAGATAAAATAATTAGTTTTTAATATTATAATGTTTTACTTCAAAAAAAAATATTATAATGTTTGTTGATTTTAAATAATAAAAATTTAAAATTTTCTTGCATAAGGTTTTAAGTTCAATTTTTGTCAATAAACCTTAAATGAATTCATCCAACTTATCAATTAAAAATTATGCAATATTGAATTATAAGTAGAGTTAAGTCACGCCTATAGATAACGAACGACAATAATTACTTTCATAATTTTAGACACATGAACAAAATATTTTTTATTTTAATTAACAAAATTTAACATTTGATTCTTGATGTAAAAAAAAAAATTATTATCTTTTCAATAATTATGTGCTGGTATAGTTATATATAGAAGAGTTTGATTTCTCAACTAGCTATTATCCTAATTCATCAGATTGTTCTTTTTGAGAACCTTAATTTAAATAACACTAATTAAGTTTGTTTAGGAACTTTTCATAATCAAATTCAGTAAAAATTGCTAACATGGCTCCACTTTAACTTATCAATATATCTTTTCTCACACCTTATCAGTGCGAACAAAAGAAAAATGAATTTTGATAAATAAGTGAAATTCTATTTTACTGATTGAAAAATCTTGAAATATCAATTTATTTACTAAAAAATGTTGCATATCAATTTAATCCTTACCTATTTCTTTTACATTAATGTTAATAATTTCTTATTTAGGACAACTAAATTGATATACCATTCAATGAGCTACTAGTTTATTTGGAGAATTTAATAACTTTTTATCAAATTTTTAAGGGATTTTTTTTTAAAATTACTTATTCAAATTTAATCATTCCTAAACATGAGAACAAAATATCTTTTGAAAAACTAATTTGATATTTTTAAGTTTTTTAATACCAACATTTCAAAATCCTTTCGATCATCAAACTGGGATTTTCCTCTTATAAATTTTAGTTATAGTATAATTCGTTCATATCCAAACAAGTAATTTTTTTTAAGAAATATTAAGAGGTAATAAAAACAATTCAATTTTTTAAGGATAAAATGCAGGTTTAAATATATTTTTATTTTTATAAATATAATTCAAATTTAATTCTTTAAATTTTTTTGTTAGTTTTGGTCTTTACAAATTATAATATTTTTTTAACATATTTCCTCTCATCTTTTAGTGAAATCACGAGTTGTGTATCTAATTTTTATACACTTTAACAACCTTTTAGAAACATTATATGATGCAATATGTATCTATGCATGCTAAATTATCATTACAGGTTGTCAATAATTAGTATCCAAACCATCCAAAATTCTCAAGGAGTTAAATTTGCACTATTTATACACTTTTAATAGGACTAATGAATTGAATTATTGACTTTTCAACGTCAAAAGTCTTTCTATTTCTTTTTTAGCATAGCATTGGACATGTATATCTCAAAAAAATAATGATAGTATTAGTTGTAGAATCTATTATTTTAAATATTTTTATTATTTATGTCAATCTTATCAATTCATCTCTTATCATATAATTATTCATGATTCACGCCATCTTGTCAACTCAACTTAATTCAAATGAATTTTTAACTTGTTTGAATTTAATAACTGAACTGATATATTTTTAATAATAAGTTTGAGTTATATTTCAAGTATTCCAACCTAATCCAATGTTATATATTTTTTCAAAAATATATTTTTTAAATAATTATGTATTAATAATACAATTTTTTTACTTAAAATATTTTGTTTATTGTGATATTATATTTATAATCATATCATTTATATTAAAATATATAATATAAAATATACTTTAATTATATTTTTTAAATTTATAATTTAATTATATATAATATTAAAATTAATATCTTATGTCTAAGTCATGTTGACTCGTACCTGTCCCATTTATTATCAAATCTTAATTGAGTTGAAGTTTAGGTTCCCATTTATTATCAAATCTTAATTGAGTTTAAGTTTAGGTTCAATTTCATGAAAATGACCTATTAAAATTTTAAATAAAAATGCATATAAACCTATTACAACTCATCACGCGAACACCGATTCTTTATTTGTAGGGATGAGAATAGACTAGATTTTTTTTTTAAATAGACATAATCTATTATTATAAAAGTTTGATCTAATATTTAAATAAGTCAATAAAATTAGTTTTTTTTAAATAAGTCATCTAATTAAATAGATTGGTAGACCTATTTTTAAATAGATTAATAAACTTATTTTTAAATAAGCTAACAATAATTATTTTTTAAAAAATAAAAATTTATTTTATTTTAGTATAAAAATATAAAAATATTAAATATATAAATATAATATTATATTAAAATTTTAATTATATATAAAAAAATAAAGTGATATGATAAGTTTAATAGACTTTTTTATAATTCCGAACCCAACTTTTTAAATAATTTTTTTTTTTCAAAAATATAAACTTAACATCTTTATTGAAAATACTAGGTTATGGGAGAAAATTGATGTCTCGACATATCTCCATATAGAAGTTTCTTCAATTGACTTAAGGGGAACGTGGGGTTCCCATTTATTTAAAAGTTTCTTTTCAATTGACTTAAGGGGGACATGTTATGTAATATAATTTTCATTCCCTTATTTGAACAATTTCATTTAAATAAGTAATCATACAATGTGAGGCTTATAAGGTGGCCATGATGATTAGCTTCCTACCACATATTTTGTTATACAACAAATTAAGGTTAATCTTCATCAGTAATTAATAATGTCTATACAAAAACCGCCAAAATCTTTGTTTCCATGCGCAGGAAAACAACAGTAGCGTGTGGTGTCGGGGAAACCAAACTTTGAAGTTTGAACCTCATTACTGTCCAAGCTGCTGAGGCCTTCAAAAGCCAATTTAAGGAAGTTGACAGAGGTTACAGAGAGAGAAAGAGAGAGAGAGAGTCCAAGGCAAGCATGGAAAGTGGGGTTGTGGCTGTGAATAACAATAACTATGAATCCAAAGCAACTTCCACCATCACCATTAAGGGCATTCTCAGCCTTCTAATGGAAAGCATTGATGGAAGTAAAAGCAAGAGAGTAATTTGTCTGGGCATGGGTGACCCAACTCTAGCCACTTGCTTCCACACATCAAAGGTTGTTGAAGAAGCTGTTGCTGACACTCTTCACTCTCACAAGTTTCATGGATATGCTCCCACTGCTGGTCTTCTCCAGGCCAGAATGTATCAATGCTTTGCTTCCTTCCCTCTCTCTTTCAAATTTCAATTTTCTTCTTTTTACATAATCTTCAACTTGCTTGTCCAAAATTTAAATAATTTGGTCACCCAATTGATTGGAGTTTCAATGTTTCTTTAGCCATGTTGTTATTGTTGTGTCTATTTTTGAGAGAATCTTAAACTTGGTTGTCCAAAGTTTATATTAGTCTTTAAAGAATTGTCGTCAGTGGTCACCTGATTAATGTCTCTTTAGAACTTTAATATTTTTTAAACCCTGTTGTCGTTGTTGTTCATTGATGATAGAATTCTAAATTCGGTGGTTCAAATTTTGTACACGTCAGCATCACCAGTCACCACCTCGTTAATTTTTCCAAAAAAAATATTGGCCATTCTTTAGAATTTCAATTTTTTAAAGCCCTGTTGTTATTCTGGTTCACTATGGAGAGAATTATAAATTTGGTGGTTCAAAATTTACGAGCATCTTTGAGTTAGTCCTTCAAAAAAAAATATTCACCTAATTAGTCTCTTTTTAGAATTTCAATTATGTTGAACTCTGTCGTTATTGGTGTTCATTTCTCTGACTTTGGCCTGCTGTTTTTAGGTTTGCATTTGTTCTTAATTTGGCATGAATTTGTTGGATTTTGCGTTTGGTTCAGAAATTTTATGTACTTATCGATACTTTTATACTAGATGACATTAGCTTATTTCAGATTTGAATTTTTGTTTTATTCCCCTTTTCTCGTTTCTTGTGTCGCTAAGTGGATTGCTTGTTTTTTTTTTTTTTCTTGGGGGTGGAATAGATGATAGAATCTATAATAGAAATACCAGTATATACAATTTCTGAAACTCTCTTTTCAACATTTTTTTTAGTTGTTGAATAATATTTCAAGCCGACTCTATTAATAAGCAGTAAGTCCAATAGGAACCAGGATCAGATTTCATCCAACAAACATAGTTTCATAGTACTATTCATATAAACATGGTGTTTTGGTCGTCACTGAACCTTAAACACGGTTCCATTCAGTGATGGGTTGGTACAACAATTTAGTTTCAATGCATTTTTTTTTTTCCAATTTCCATGCAAATTTGTTGTAACGAACAAAAAACAGACTTGTAAGAAAGAGAATCTGGTATCTCACTGTTAGAATTTGACGATATTTAGATAAATTTCTCTGTAAATATTTATAGAAAAGTAACTTCTTATATAAATTAAAATTAACTTATATAGTTAATTTTTATAGAAACTCTTTTTATTTAACTTTTCTAAAAATTAAGATGTACACATTGATTTCAGCTTACAGAAAAATTTAATGTATTTTACTTTATTGTTTATCGAAAAGTTTATCTAGAAAAAGCCTTGGTTCCTTTTTGCTCATGCAGTTGAATTAACTTCATTGGTTTTGTTTCATCTTACTATACTATCTTATTCCAAAATGGAATGCCATCTAAAGTTTACTTTCATGTTGGTGGCAGTGCAATTGCTGAATATCTATCTCGTGACCTTCCTTACCAATTATCAAGTGATGATGTTTTCATCACTTGTGGATGCACACAAGCCATTGATGTTTCAGTGGCAATGCTTGCTCGCCCTGGTGCAAACATTTTGCTTCCAAGACCAGGCTTCCCAATCTATGAACTTTGTGCTGCATTCAGAGGGCTTGAAGTTAGGCATTATGATCTGCTTCCAGAGAAAGGTTGGGAGGTTGATCTAGATGCTGTTGAAGCTCTTGCTGATCACAACACTGTTGCGTTAGTTATTATAAACCCTGGGAATCCTTGTGGCAATGTGTACAGTTACAATCATTTGAAGAAGGTTTGTTCTTAGTTGCCTAAGATATATGGCTCCATACAACATAATATGTTTCTAAAAGTTGACAGCATTAACATGAGTTAATCAATTGTTTGTATATTGGACTTAGATTGCTGAAACTGCAAAACGGGTTGGAACAATTGTGATTACTGATGAAGTTTATGGTCACCTTGCATTTGGAGGCAAGCCTTTTGTGCCAATGGGAGTTTTTGGCTCAATTGTGCCTGTTCTCACTCTTGGCTCTCTGTCTAAGAGATGGATAGTTCCTGGTTGGAGACTTGGTTGGTTTGTAACAAATGATCCATGTGGCACTTTTAGAAATCCAAAGGTTTTAATCCCTCTATCTCTCTGTTTAACTCACTTTTTAATCTTTTTATATTTTTCATCTTGAGTCTTACATCATTCATCCATTGATTCTTGACTGATCTTATCACCAATCTGTGATTTATGTTGTTAGACATGGGAATCAACATTTCTTCAGTATGTTTGTTGATAGTTCCCACTCTACGTAATGCTTATTTTATGTGTTGAACTACCTATATAAACATTTCATAAATGAAAAAATTTGCTGCTACTTCTAAATTCTAAATGGTTTTTCATATTATTCAATCTCCTTTTGTGATTTCATAAACCATATGTTTCCAATGCAGGTAGTTGAGCGCATTAAAAAGTACTTTGATATTTTGGGAGGTCCAGCCACCTTCATCCAGGTTTTCTAATTTTCTCTTGCATGCTTCTTTTCAAGTACAGAAACATGGCTTCTTGAAGCGACTTTCATTTGAAACTAGGATACTACCACCTGAAAAGTAAAAATCAAAATATAGAACAAAGAAAGAAAAAATAAATTTAACTCAAAATTTTCATGATGTTGAATAAAGAATCATGGTAAAAAATAAAAAGAAATGTCACATTTTAAACAATACCACAGTAGACTAGAAGCATTATTGCAAGACATTTTTTAACTGATAAAAGACAAGACTAGTATTCATATGTTGCACATAGCTCTGTTGTTAAATCCAAGTTATATGGTATGGTGCTGTATATGTTAGAATTTCATCCAAAAATTCTTGGTTAAGCAGAACTTTCTTTCATGACATGCATTTATCTACTTATTTCTGCTATCTAATTGATGGTGGTTCTGGTTTGACAGGCAGCTGTACCTCATATAATTGCACATACTGAAGAGGTTTTCTTCAAGAAAACAATTGATAATTTGAGGCATTGTGCAGATATATGTTATAAAGAGATAGAGGACATTCCATGCATCTTTTGTCCTTACAAACCAGAAGGATCCATGGCTATGATGGTGAGAATGAGGATATATCACAATTGTGATTCTTTATTAAGAATTTCTTCATACTTGTTTAAATAAATTTCTTCATAAACACTTATAAAAGAATAAAATAAAATAAAAAAAATTAGTTTCTTCGTAAACTAAATTTAATTTATGTATAAGTTAATTTATAGAAATTTTTTCATATTATTTCTTTAAAATCTTATTTTTAATTTATGTACAAGCTAATTTTAAACTATGAAAAAATTAATTTTCTTTTTTTAATTTCTTCTTCTAGAAATACTAAAGGAGAAATAATAAAGGAACTCTATTTTTATTTATTCTTGAATGAAATGCAGGTGAAACTAAACCTTTCACTTCTTGAAGACATTAGTGATGATATTGATTTCTGTTTCAAACTAGCAAAGGAGGAATCTGTTATATTTCTTCCAGGTACTGTGCAAATCATGCTTTATTTGGCATTCATGCATCTTCTATTTGGAGAGTCATTTCATTTATACAGAAAAATAAAACCATTTATTACTATTAGTATTAGCTTCAGGCCTTTTATTTGATATGCTCAATTATGTCATTTGTTTTGCTATTACACTATTATGACTCACTTTTTTATGGGAACAACTTCGTAACACTACTTATGTTCATATCTCACCATAATTTATGGGACCCTAACATTTCCACCTTGTGTAACCAAATTTACTATTATGAGCTGGGTTATAAGTTATAACTCAGGTTAAACCCTTGCTGATATTTAGTTATAAATAAAACCATTAAATGATTTTATTCTGTCTTTATATAGAATTTGCAGGCCTATGTTTTTTAAATAGGTATAATTCCATGCTGCAAAAACAGATTTTTCTATGTGGATTCTTTTCTTTTTAAATGGACATCAATTGTTTATTGATGATGCACATAGAGACCAGAATATTCCCGGGAAGAATTTTTTATTCTCTTGGGAACATTTTGAAGTCAGAAATATATGAAAACTAGCTCTACTTTAATGCTTAACTTAGTCTTTAACATTTTAATATTTTTATATTTATATAAATATCTTAAAATTTTATATATTAAACATGTTTAAATTTATTTTGCTGGCCCAATATAGTACTAGGCTAATCTATTAAAATCTCAATCTAGATAAAATTTTGGTCAGTCTAACCCAGCTTAAGCTGAACCACCAAAATTGTCACTACTACCGATATAAATCCATATAATTCACATTTTTAATCTTTTATGAAAATAAGCTGCATGTTTAAAATAGTTAAAGCATAGTATATCAAAATAAAATCACTTAATAAATCATAAATCATTATTAAATATGCTATCTACAGCTTTGACTTAGGCATGGCTCACAAACTTGCTAGTGAATTTTTTGTAACAAACAAAAGCAACAATACTTTGCAGGAACTGCAGTAGGGCTAAAAGACTGGCTTCGTATTACTTTTGCTGCTGATCCATCTGCTCTTGGAGAGGGTATGAGAAGGGTAAAATCTTTCTATCAAAGGCATGCCAGAAAATTGTAAAAACAATGGTGAATCCATAAATAAAATTACTAAACATGTTCTGGCCCTTTGCTACTATTCTACACAAGAATTAGATTGTATATCAATATAGTATACAGCCTCATCAGAAATGGACCATTTAATTGGACAGTGGAACATAATTAAGAGGCAATCTCTCTTCGTAGTGAAGCATTATCTTTAGTCAAATATTAATTGGTGCATGTTCATAGTGTGTTGAATCATCAATAATCCTTGAGCTGGAAGTGGTGCAAGAGCCTATACACTTGCCAATTGGAGTGTTATGATATAATTTACTCATTTCCAGAGTTACTTCTTGTGTCTATGCTTGTAAGTATAACTAGGCTAGTGATTATATTTTAGTTCTAGGAGAACATCATTTGTCCTCCAATTGTACAAAAAACTGTAGGAAAATTGCATGCACTGGGAGCATGTATTATGTGTAGCCTTCGACATTGCTTTGTGAGCAATGAAGAATTTCTCCATGAAATTCAGACTTGGTTGTGGCCCCAGAGCTAATATAAGTGTTTGTATTTCCCTATACTCGATTTAGTGTCAATCATGCTTTATATATGTTTACCAATGATTCAACCAATGACACTATTTTTAATCAATACCGTTTGTTCTTGCCAAATGAGATTACTCCTGTGGACTCATTGTAGCATGAATTATCTCAAGGAAGATTGAAATTTAATTTTCAACTCGCATAATTTGTTTTTATTTAAACTGACCAATATTCTTGAGTGCTTCATAATTTGTTATTATTTAACCTCACCAAGATAGTTTTTAGTTACAAGTTTTAAAATTTTTTAAATTAAAATTAATTTTTAGTTTTTAGTTTTAATTTTTTTTTTAAATTAATTTTTAGTTTCAAAATAAATTTATTTTAAAAATTTTCTATCTTATTAAAATTAGTTTAAGAGTGTGTTTACGTATTCAAGAATAATGGTGATAGTATTGGTAATGATAACAATGATGGTAGTGAAGATAATGATAACGGTGGCCGAAATAGTGGCGATAGCGAGTGATGATTATGGTAGCGATAACTGTAATAATAATGAGAAAATATTTTTTTTAACTAAAATCAAATTCACAACTTTGAAAATGAATGAAAACTATTTTAAAATTGAGTTAAAAAATCGTTTCAATTCCATTTTTGTTTTGAATATTACATTTAAAAAACAAAACCCAAAAACTCGCAAAATGACCCTTAAATTTTATGGCTTTAACTTGGATAAGTATCAAAGGATGAAATGGCTAGAGACTGAATCCCCTATTACCCCCTCGAACTAATTGAATCAACCAGAAAATTACTGAACCGATCAAAAATTAGTTTAGATCAATTCACTAAAATACATTATAAAATTATGTTATTTTTTAGTTTTGGCTAAAAAAAGAGATAGGAAAATCTATGCAAGGTTATATTTTAAATATTAAAAATTTATATGATGGTGTTTTATTTTTTATTTTTTTAGTAGTATAAAATTATGTTATTTTTAAGTATTATTTAATATTTTTTATTTTATTAATACTAGTTCGACTATAATTTGACTATTCAATCTTAAACTAGTAGCTTGACTAGATTAATTACAAGTGTAGTTTTAAAAACATAGATGCAAAATTTAAAATTTATATTCATATTTTAAAAAAATGGTTTGAATATTTCGAACATAATTTGAAAACCGGTTTATGATTCATAACCGGGTTTTACACCATAAACAAATTATAATAACATTACAATAAATTTATTTCATGTCCAACATAAATTTATTTTTGTTTTTTTAAATCAAATAAATCACATCTTTCAGTTTTTGCTTTATTGAAACTGAAATTTCATTAATAATTACGAGGGAAAATAATAATATAAAAATATAAATTGATTTATCATAGTAAGAAAATTAGGAAAAGGACAATTTGTTAAAAGAAGATAATAATATCAAATGATTCCACCATTGGATTGATTAATTTTATTTTTTTATAAAAAAGTTATTAAGTGACGCAAAAGTAAAAATTTGTGAATCAAAATTGGTATTAAACTGGTTTCTAAAATAGTTTGTAGTTCAAATTTGGTTTTGAAACTGATTTTGAATGATAAATTGGTACCAAATTAGAAATAGGTTTCAATATCAATTTGGAACCCTAAGAAATAAAAAATATTTATTATTTTATAATAAATATTATTATTTATTACAATTCAAATAATGCTTAATTAATTTATAAAGAATGTTGTTTGGGAAACCACATATGTAAGAATTGGATTCTTAAGTAAATTTATGTAATATATTTAATTGTTATTCAATTTTTTTTTTCAAATACAATGTTTATAATTAATTATCATGAGAAGTACGTAACTTCACAATCAATTTTCACAAAAAAATAAAAATTATTCCCATTTATTCAAAAATTAATATTAAGTAATTTTTATGTTAAAAATATTTTTACTCTTTTATTTAAACATGAAAATTTTATATTTGTATCACTTCCGTAAAATTGTTAAGACATTTATTTTCGAAATGTCACTTAAAAGATAGAAACGTTTGAAAATATTTAATATAATATAATATATTATCTATTTCTTAATTGGTATCCTTATAATAAACTTTTATTATCAAAATTCTTCTTCTTATTTGAATATTATTAATTAATATCTTTAAAAAATTGTTGAAAAAATAAAAATTTTAATAGAAATATTTATTATATTAAAAAATATAAATAGGTTAATATTTTTAATAATTAAAAATATTTAATAGGGTATATTAAATATTTCTTAATCAATTTTCTTAAAGTATTTATTGACAATAATATTTTTATTGAGTTAAGATAGCTAAATTACTTCTTAGGATAGAAGTTACATATTCTAAACAACGTTTTTTTATCTCCCAAAGAAGTATGTAATTCATCTCCTCAAAGAAACAAAAAAATTGGGATGTAAAACCTTAGGAATACCTATTGAATAATGTCGCAACCTGAGGCGCGACAGGTCCAGCAAAAAATAAATTTTATTTGTTTTCATCCTTATTTTGAGAAGATAAAAACAAATGGAGTCGCCACCGTATTTTTATGGGAAACACCAAGAAACCATAAAATGGATAAGACAAGTCTAGAAATCAGAGTTCAGGTTCGGGAATCGGTTATGCATGGGGAATGCTAAACTCCCAATACGTCTACCATAAGGTAGTTGCCCTAACCAGATGCATGAAATAAGATGACTTTTAAATTATGGTCTATGTTTTTTAAATGGAAGATATTTACAAGGGATGAGTGGGTAGACTATCCATTGGCGTCCAAAAGGTTGGACGTTGGAGTATGTATTGAACTTTGACAAGAATTGCCTCCTGCCAAATCTGAGTCCTCCTGAGTCCGAAGTCTGTCTCGGGTCTGCCCGGGTCTATCCAGGGTCTATCCAGGATTTGCCGAGGTCTATCCGAGGTCTGACCGAGGTCTATCCAGGGTCTGGTCGAGATTTGTCCGAGGTTTGTCTAGGGTCTACCGAGTCTGAGGTCTGTCGAGGTTTATCCGGGGTCTATCCGGGGTCTATCCGGGGTCTACCGAGTCTGAGGTCTATCGAGGTTTATCCGGGGTCTACTGAGGTTTATCCGAGGTGCGAGTCCGAGGTCTGTCTAGCATCTGGCCGAGGTCTGAGTGATAGCAAAATTTTCCGTTGATAGAGACTTTTTCCTTGCTTCTAATGTTGCCCACTCACTTCTTCAGTTTTCAGGGGGGTCTCATCTCCTTCTCGTGCTCCTTCTATCACCGTTTTCTTTCTCGAAGTATTTTAGCAGCGTCTCTCCTACTAGGAAATTCCACAGCCCCCTTTCCTTCCCTCTCCAAATTTTCAGCCCCTCCTCCACTCCTCCATTCAAATGCAAGTCCTTTTATAGGCGCACCTCTCATCCTTGGGTCACCATCACGAATCTTCAAGGAGATCTCCCCCATTAATGTGTTGACATTGGCTTCCTCAATTTTCATCCCGAAGTTGCTTCCGCGTCTCCGCTTTTCTGTACAGTGGCAAAGTTGAAGGTGACCTCTCGTAGAAGTCAATGTTTGCTTTTTCCCTCACACGCTTGCTTGAGACGGGAAAAGGTGTGTCTGCTATCGTCTCCTCTACTTTTTCTACTTTTTCCTACTGCATCCACTTTTTAATTTTTAAATTTTTTTTCGTTTTCGCTAACGCAGACCGGACAAAATTTGGGTATGACAGTTGCCCCCTCTTTATTTGTGTTCAGTCAAAGGGGATGGTTTACATCTTTCTGGATGAACATAAATAAACAACTCAGTCGGATGGAGTGGATGAGTGGATCTTGGACAGGCATAGGAAAATAAAAAATGAGGGGTTCACGACTTGGAGTTGGATAGGTCTCGACCTAGGAGCTGGAGATAGGTCTCGGCCTAGGGCCGGTTGAAGACACAGCTCATGTCGAAATGAGCCTAACATAGAGCCAGATTGGTGAGTGAACTGTCTCTTGGCGTCCAAAAGCGTAGGTTTTGAAAGATGGACTTTCATCCGGAAAATGCGATTTGAAAGATAGACTTTCGTTCGAAAATGTAGATTTTGAAGGGTGGACTGTCTCTTGGCATCCAAAAGTGTAGATTGTGAAAGATGGGGTGTCTCTTGGTGTCCAAAAGTGTAGATTTTGAAAGATGGACTGTCTCTTGGCGTCCAAAAGCGTAGGTTTTGAAAGATGGACTTTCGTCCGAAAATGCAGATTTGAAAGATAGACTTTTGTCAACACATATTTGAAGGGTGGATTGTCTCTTGCGTCCAAAAACGTAGATTTGAAGGGTGGATTTCGCATATTTGAATGGTGGACTGTCGTCCGGAAATGCAAATTTTGAAGGGTGGACTGTCTCTTGGCGTCCAAAAGCATAGGTTTTGATAAATGGACTTTCATCCAAAAATACAGATTTGAAGGGTAGACTGTCTCTTGGCGTCCAAAAGCATAGGTTTTGAAAGATGGGCTTTCGTCCGAAAACGCAAATTTGAAAGATAGACTTTTGTCAACACAAATTTGAAAGATAGACTTTTGTCAACACAGATTTGAAAGATGAGGGCGAAACTCGACGCAGAACAAAGTCGATTGATTTAACTTGGCACGGAGCCGGATGTTGATACTGGAGATGACACGAAGTCGAATTGGTTGGACTCGGCACGGAGCCAGAAGTTGATGCTAGAAACGACATGGAGTCGGATTGGTTGGACTCGGCACGGAGTCAAAAATTGACAATCATGAATTGAAATTGGCACAGAGCCAGATTGAATGACACGAAGTCATGAATTAGAGTCGGCATGGAGTCGAAATGACACGATCATGAGTTGAGTTGGCATGGAGCCCAAAATGACACGGTCATGAATTGAAATCGGCACAGAGCCAGAATGCAAGGATCGATAGGTCTTAAGGGAATGACCGTGGGAAGGTATGCATGGGTGTTGTATGTATGGCGTGCTGGAATGTATGTACGTGTGCGAAACTGTTTGAGATTTTTATTGTATGGGAGAATGGATATTTGGATGCTTGAAATGCATGGATTTTTGACATATTGCTATATGCATGGAGGTTTGATGGGGATTGCTTGATTGTTTGATATGAATTGACGAATGCTTAAATGCTTGACGTGAGTGACTGGATGCATGGATGTTTGACATGAATGACTGGGTGTATGGATGTTGGATGTTTGACGTGAATGACTGAGTGTTCGTAAGGTATAGACTGTATAAGGCGATAGGAAGATGTGGAGTATGGATGTTGTACAGGGCATGAGCGTTTTGCAGGGATAAGTCCTTATTTCCCTACAGCTTCACTATCCCGAGACTCATGGTGAAGGCAGCTGGGTTTCTTTTATTTTAGTCTTGGCGTCAAGAATGTGCAGGATGTTATTGCTATTGTGTCACCTTGTCATTGCTCATACTTTATGACCAGTTGGAGACTCACTACACTAGGTGATTTAAACAGTTTTCATTTTAACTATAATGCTTCTCTTTGAATTCTCCATTTTTGGAAGGATTATGGCGAGGAGATGGAGGGTGTTTTTACTGTCTCATGAAGGAATTTATGTGGGGTGAATGAATTTGGATAATGTTATGTTCTCATGTATTCATTTTGAAAAGTCCATCAACTAGCCTTTGAGGATAAGTGGGATATTTCTATGAATGGGTTGTTGTTTCTGTTTGGCCACTTTTGCCCCTTACTCTGATGCTTGGTGGCTTGCCCCCAGTATTGCAATTTTTGCCTAGACTGTCCTTTTTGGGTGTTCAGTCTTTGCGAACTTTTATTTTATTTTGATTTTTTTTTTGCTCGAACTTTTGCCTAGGTTGTGATTTTGGGTTTTCAACCTAGTGAGTCACTCTTTTTTTATTTAATTTTTCTTTATGACTCTGACTTTTGCCTAGGCTATTTTTTGAGTTTTTGGTCTAGCGAGTCACTTTTTTTTCTTTTTGTTTTTATTCTTGGGGACAGTCAGGTGGCTAGATGCTTGAGATTTATAGATTACCCTTATTATCCTTGTCCATTTGATTGATGGAATAATCAAAATTGAAACTGAGATAAGCATTTAAAGATGAATTTTTTGGTGCTTTGATTTGGTTTAAATGTGGAAAGAGATATGAAAGAAAGCATGGAGAAAAGGAGCATTACAATTAATTTGAAAAAGATTAAAACTACAAAGCATGAGGCTCTTCCTGATCAGAGCTCGGCTCTACAGTTTTGGTTTTTTTTTATTTATGGAGGTCGAGCCGGTAGTCAGCATTTGGAGGTCTGGGGTTGGAGGTATCAGGTTGCTTCTTCTTCCTCCGAGTTAGGAAATTTGTTTGGATGGGATATGGCTATCTCTAACACAATTTTTCCTGTTCTCATCCCTGCCTCAATCCTTTCTTCGATGAGGACTAGATCCGAGAAGTTTGACACCACATTTCCTACCATTTTCCCATAGAACAGTGAGTGAAGTGTGTCAATAAACATCATTCTCATTTCATTTTTGGATAGAGGAGGCTGGATGTGGGCAGCTAATTCCCTCCAACGTTGGGCATACCCTTTGAAGGTTTCCCTTTCTCCTTTCACCATGTTTTGTAGTTGAAAGTGGTTTAAAGCCATGTCCATGTTGTATTTGTATTGGTCAAGGAATCTTTCCGCCAAGCTTCTCCAAGTTTGGACACGTTCCCGCTTCAGTCCCAGATACCATCTGAGAGCCATTCCAGTAAGGCTCTCTTAGAAGAAGTGGATTAGCAACGCATCATCATGGGCATGCGGAGCCATCTTCCTACAATACATGGTGAGATGGCTTTTTGGACATGTAGTCCCTCCGTATTTGTCAAATGTCGGTAGCTCAAACTTGGGAGGAATGACAATGTTAGGAACTAAGCATAAGCCAATCGCATCAAAATCGGATTGCTTAGCTCCTTCCAAGGCGTTCAATCTTTCTTCGAGGAGTCGCAGCATTCTAGCGGATTAGAAGTCTTCACCTTGAGGGGGTATGGGATAAGCACGGGATGGAATGAATGTTTGACTTTGCTGTTGAGCCGGGTTTGAGGTAGTATGGTGGGGGATGACTTGAGGCTGCTCTGATGCTCCCCAGTTGCGGTTTTGCATGGATTCTAGCCTCTCTATGATCTGACCCACTCGTGCTTTTAATTGATTAATATCGTCCTTAAAGCCTCTTGTTGTTCTTCTAAATTCCTCATGGCTGCCTCCATCCATTTTGCCTCAGGAATGGCCTCGTAGGGGTGTTTTTGAGCTTGATCCCTACTTCTTTATTGGTTCAGTTTGGCTTGTTAGTAAGGAATGGGATGCAAATGTGATAGAATGCAATCTAAACTTAAATGCATGATAAATGTAGATTGTGATGCATGCTATATTTTTTGTTGGTTTTCTCTTTTTTTGTTTTTTTTTTTTACCAATGGAGATAGACAAGGTCAAAACCACATTGAAAACGATGTTGAGTCAGTTTTTGGAAATGACGCGTGGATGGAACAAGATTTGGGAAATGGCACGGAGCTAGCTTGAAGTGTAAATGGCATGGAGCCGGGACAAAATGAAAGACATGGAACCGTCACAGAGCCAAGACAAAATGGAAGGGACGGAACCAGCATGGAGTCGAGAAAACTGGAAGATACGGAGCCGGTACTGATAACATGGAGAAATAACATGGTGAAATGGATTCGGCATATAGGAATATAAACCAGTGTTTTGAATTTTGATAGAAGTTGGAGGTATGAGTCCCCTTAGGTGTCCTAGAGTAGGTGGTTCAGCCTATTGGAGTCTAAGTCCATTAAAGGATTCTCGCTTGGATGGGAATGGTTCTACTTTTACATACTTTGGCCTCCAGAACTCAATACCCTTGTTGCAAAGTTCCCATAAGCAGGAAGTGCATCCTGGATATGGATATTTATAATAAGATCACGTTCTAGATAGAACTTTCGCGATGTTCAAGTGGGAGGAAACCCTAAATGACTACCACTATTCATCCCCACTCTCTAAGTTTCACACATAGACCCGGGTATAGGGCCCCACTCAGGTTTTATGTATAGTGCATTGTGCATTAACTTAGCCCCCCATCCTGAAAAAAAAAATTCAGCAAGTATTCACATGTCGTCTATCCTAGAGTTTGAGTTATTGCATGCAACAACAACATATACAGATTAAACTAAGCATATATGTAATACACCACATAAAGAAAACAAAACATTGACGAAGAAGTCATTTATGTCATGCATCTAGTTATGGGCTTGACTCTTTAAAAACAAATCCCTAGTGGAGTCGCCATCTGTCGCAACCTGAGGCGCGACGGGTCTGGCGAAAAATAAATTTTATTTGTTTTTATCCTTATTTTGAGAAGATAAAAACAAATGGAATCGCCACCGGTATTGTTATGGGAAACACCAGGAAACCATAAAATGGATAAGACAAGTCTGGAAATCAGAGTTCAGGTTCGGGAATCGGTTATGCATGGGGAATGCTAGACTCCCAATACGTTTACCATAAGGTAGTTGCCCTGACCAGATGCATGAAATAAGATGACTTCTAAATTATGGTCTATGCTTTTTAAATGGAAGATATTTACAAGGGATGAGTGGGTAGACTATCCATTGGCGTCCAAAAGGTTGGATGTTGGAGTATGTATTGAATTTTGACAAGAATTGTCTCCTACCGAATTTGAGTCCTCCTAAGTCCGAAGTCTATCTAGGGTCTGCCGGGGTCTGTCCGGGGTCTATCCGGGGTCTGTCAAGGTCTATCCGGGGTTTGTCCGAGGTCTATCCAGGGTCTAGCCGAGATTTGTCCGGGGTCTATCCAGGGTCTATCAAGGTCTATCTAGGGTCTGTCGAGTCCGAGGTCTATCTGGGATCTAGTCGGGGTCTGAGTGATAGCGAAATTTTCCGTTGATAGAGACTTTCCTTGCTTCTAATGTTGCCCACTCATTTCCTCAATTTTCAAGGGGGCCCCATCTCCTTCTCATGCTCCTTCTATCACCGTTTTCTTTCTCGAAGTATTTTAGCAGCGTCTCTCCTCCTACCAAGAAATTCCACAGCCCCCTTTCCTTCCTCTCCCAAATTTTCAGCCCCCTCCACTCCTCCATTCAAATGCAGGTCCTTCTATAGGCATACCTCTCTTCCATGGGTCACCATCACGAATCTTCAAGGAGATCTCCCCATTAATGCGTTGACATTAGCTTCCTCGATTTTCATCCCGAAGCTACTTCCGCATCTCCGCTTTTCTGTATAGTGGCAAAGTTGAAGGTGACCTCTCGTAGAAGTCAAGTTTGCTTGTTCCCTCGTGCGCCTGCCCGAGACGGGAAAAGGTGCTCATGCTGTCGTCTCCTCTGCTTTTTCTGCTTTTTCCCACTGCATCCACTTTTTAATTTTTAAATTTTTTTTTCGTTTTCATTGACGCAGACTGGACAAAATTGGGGTATGGCAAATAGAACCATAGAATTGAGTGTGATGAAAGTCCAACAATAGAGAAGTCTCAATATCAGAGATTGGTGGGAAAATTGATCTACTTATCCCACACTAGGCCAGATATTGTCTATGTTGTTAATGTGGTCAGCTAATTTATGCATAATCTCAAGGAAAGGCACTTTTAGGCAATTGAAAGGATCCTCTAGTATTTGAAGGCAAGTCCAAGAAAAGGACTGTTGTTCATAAAAGAAGGTTCATTGTTCATAAAAGAAGGTTCATTGTTCATGGAAATACATACAGATGCAAACTATGCAAGATCAATTGTAGATAGAAGATCTACTTCTGGATATTGTATGTTTTTGGGAGGAAATCTAGTAACATAGAGGAGTTAGAAGCAAAATATGGTTGTTCAATCTAGTGTAGAAGCATAATTTTGAATCATGGCACACGATATATGTGAAGGATTGTAGATGAAGATTATTCTTGATGACCTCAAAGTAAAATATGAGGAACATATAAAGTTGTTCTATGACAACAACTCAGCTATTAATATTGTCCATAATCTTGTTCAACATGACAAGACAAAACACATAGAAATTGACAGACACTTAATTAAAGAGAAGTTTGACAGTGAACTTATAGTCACAACACATATTCCTATAGGGCTCCAAGTTGCAGATGTTTTCACCAAAGGACTCCTTACAACTATATTTCAAGAACTCAATGGCAAGTTAGGAATTATTGATATTCATTTACCAAATGTTTGAGATATTCTAAATATCTCATTAGGATATTATAGATATCTTATTAAGATATTATAAATATCTTATAAGGTATTATAAATATTATTAGGCTATTTTTGGGCTCCCAACTATGTGGACAAAAGCTCTATTCTCTTATAAGAGGGGAAGGAGTTAAATTGGGAGAGTGAGAGAGTGAATTTTTACTACCAAAAGAGAAGAGAGATAAAAAAAAGTGTTCTATTTTCATCTCTACACCGAACAGTCATGTCAAAATCATGATATCTACTTCGTTAATCGTTGGATCGAGCTAAAACCTTGACAGCAAGTTCAACACTCATAGTTCTACATTTTGACCGTTCGAATCTTCATTTAAAGGTATATGGTGTGAGAAATTGTGCTCGTACAGTAGCACGATTTTGTGAATTCTTCACTTTCTTGTTCCTTATTTCTTGTTCTTCATTTACAAGATTTGTTGCTTGTTTGTGTTGGTCGGTTGTATTCACGAATTTGTACTCTTGATTGTACACTCTTGTACCCTTATTTGATTATAGTGGATTGATTTCTTTGTTCTGGATCACCCATAGTTTTTATCTCACATTGGAAAGTTTTTCCACGTTAAAACTCTTGTATCTCTTACGTGATTCTTCTTGTTGTTACTAACATTTTAGTATGTGATTACTGCTTATAGATTCTTGCAAGAACGAGAATTTATATTCACTGCATTGTTGCCACATTGGTGGTGTATTATTGGTTTTTCCCTTATCAAATATCTCATTAGGATATCATAGATATCTTATTAAGATATATATTATAAATATCTTATTAAGATATCGTGAATATTGCATTTTATCTTTATAGTTATCTCTTATTATTTTTGTTATCTATGTTATCTTTAAGAAGATAACATTTAACCTATAAAAGGAAAATTAGAAATTGTATTATTCAACTCAATCAATATAGAATTTATTTTACTTTCAATTTATATATATATATAATAAGTCTTAATCTTAATTTTATTTTTTTAATTATTTTTAAAATAAATTATTATGAATTATTTTAAAGATATAATAATATTTATTTGAATTATTATTATTCATAAAACATATTTTAAAGTAGCTAGATTAGAATGTATATTTATAAAATTTTAAAATTTGAGTATAATGGTCATTTACTCATAATGATAATGACAATGTAAAATTGTTTTACACATGAATGAGTCATTCAATCATAAATAATTGATTGTATGACTTTTAAGTAGTTATCATAAATGTTAATAAATTTATCATATATAGTTATTTGTGATTGGGTGACAGTATAAATTGTTTTACACTGTCGATGTATAAGTTATTGTCACTTAAAACTTTGTTATGTAATAACAACTAATTTAATAAAAAAAATACTCATTACATTTTTATTCTATGGATATAAATAATTAAGATAAATTTAAAATAGGATATTATTAAAGTTTCATTTTTATACCAAGAAAAAATGTTAAAGTGAATTTTAGTAGTAATTTTGTGACACATTTTTTTCTATTTAATTTATATAATGTGTGTGATCTTACTTTTTATGTTTACTATCTCACTTATTTTTATTTACAACTATATGTATTGATTTATTTTTATCGTTGTACTCGTTATGTAGAAGACAGTTTGGCACAGTTCGCTTCACCCCGACCAAAGTCGATCATAGTTGACCCCTCTCAACGTGATGCGCACCAGGATATACGTCGAAACCCTCGAGCAACACACCTGGGAATCAAGTCATGTGGGTCACAGTTGTAGACAGGTCCAACCTCTATAAATAAGAAAGTACATCACTTGTGTCAAGTACACTTAATTGATCCTATTCTTGCACATACCTCGGCCCTTACTAACTTGGGTGTCGGAGTGTCTTTGCAAGTACCCTCCCCACATCCACGACACTTTGGCCTACACCGAGGGCAAAGAAGAGAGATAGGAGCTTGAGCACAAGAGCTCGGCCAAGAAGAAGAGATCGTCCCTAACCTAGAAAGTTCCTGCCCAGAGTTCCAAGTGTGAATTCTTGGTAGGAACATTTGGCGTCGTCTATGGGGATGATGACCAACCCTATATTAGACCCAAAAGCAACTTTGACCACCTTGGCACCCCCGAGGGAGTCGCCAGCACTTCAGAACATCATGTGGAAGATATTCGAGATACGAAAGTGAGTCGTAGCCAAAAGTAAGTTGCAGAAACGACATGCTGACGAGATCAAGGCATTGAAACGAGAGAATGACAAACACCACGCTCAATTCCGGCACACGAGCACCAGCAATGCAATTACTCGGTAGCCTGAACAAACTAAGGAGACCGACGCCTGAGATGCTCACTTGATGAAGGTCACCAACAAGCACTCAGAGCGCATGCACCCCGTGTTCGGCAACACCCTTTTGTAGACAGGATAATAGAGACCCCCTACCAAAAGGGTAGGGGTATGCACCTAGACAAATATGACGATACCATTAACCCTAACAAAAACCTCGCTAACTACATCACCCAAGTGAACTTGTTCAACAACAAAGACACCATCCTATGCTGAATATTCGACCTCCTTGAAAGGATCAACCCTCCATTAGTACACGCAATTACTTGCTAACTCAATTGACTCATTCGAGACACTGAAGAAGAGGTTCGACACTCAATATTTGACCAGTCGACCCCACCACCTCACCTCTATGGTGCTTGGTCAACTTGCGACGGGGGAGAGTAAGTCTCTTTGTTCCTTCATGGCACACTTCTCGAACATCTCCATGAAAATTCGCAACCATAACCTTGAAGTGGTCCTCCACTCCATTATCATGGCATTAAAACTTGGGCCATTCCCCGACAATCTATACAAACTATCACCTAAAGACATGGACAATCTAAAGACAAGAGCCTCCGGCTACATATAGATGGATGAAATGACAGAGTTTCATGACAGCATCCACATTGGGAAATCCGCTCCCCGCAACCACAAGGATCATGGGGAAAGAAGGGCGGGAATGAGGGACCGACCCAAGAGCCAAAGGCCAAGAGGGTCAAGTCTTAACCTCACTCAACACAAGCCAGGCCACATTGTTCAAAGAAGCGTGTAGCGTTGACCTAACCATCGTTCCACCGCAACGTCGGCTAGCCCATAAGGCTGACAAGACCAAGTACTACCGCTACCATAGGAACTACGATCATATGACCAGAGGATGCCTAATGCTAAGAGACATGATAGAGGAGTTGGTCCAAGCAAGCTACTGATAAGCTCGTTTTTAGTCGTCTCAACGCGAATCAAATAACTAAAGCTAACTATAGTATAGTCAATCCTAGGTCGATTTTTCTCAAGGACACAATATGTTCATTATGATTTCGGTGTGAAGTGAAATGACATAGAATTTGAGGTGTAGAGTACTAACTCGTCTCGGCAATGGCCGAGTCGCTCTCGGCAGAAACTGAGCCGATATGATCTCGGCGGAGATCTATCCGACTTGGTTTCGTTTGAGTGCAGACAGACGCTACAGAGACGTCTCGGACTTAAAAGCAGTAAACAGGGGGATTGAAATGCAGGTGAAATAAAAATAGAAATCAACTACGAATGTAATTGCAATTATACTAAACTACTCCCAATGCTACTTCTGTTACTGTGTTCATGTTAAGTCTCAATAATCAAGGTCCTTCTGGTTCATTCACTCTAGTTCACAGTCCATATCAGTCTTCGGTATTCTTACGACAATCACCATAGGTCTGTCCAATGTCATACCGAGGATTTACGCAATCGCTACCTCATTAGTTGGCAGGGATTCGGTTCAAGCTGATTTTAAGTTCTCAATTAGATTCTCTAGTTGATTACCTACTATATTAGTTAAACCAGTTTCAATCGACTTAGCTTAACTTTGTTCACGTTCTAAATGCAATCGCGATTCAAAGAGTGAATTAAAGGAGAGGAATGCAACAAAGATCAGAAATCAGAAAACACTTATGTTATTGGAATGAAACACAAACACAAGGCCTGAATTCAGTGACTCCATCTTCCACGACAATCGTCATGGTTGATAGTGATGGTCCACCTCCGCTAGTTTGGATGCTGAGGATCAAGTCCACCAGAGTGCGTTGGTAATCCAATCGATCCCCTCTGGTAACCTTTGGCTTCTCGGTTCCTAACCTGCACTTCCTCAATCGAGAGAAGCACCAGTGACAGCATCGTGCACCATAGTGAATGGAAGAGACGAGAGCGAGAGAAATTGGGAATTAATGTGAGTGGAAAATTATGAATGCCAAAGACCCTAATTCATTCAGAGTTTTGCCTATATATACAAGGCGCGAAAGCTAAAGTCCTTAACAGAATTACAAGTGAAATCCCTTTTCTACCCTTGCTGTAACTTGCACTGCAGCTACTCCAGAGTGACATGGCTGCTGAGCTGGAACCTAGGTGGCTTCTAAATGGTTGACGTGGAATGCCACCTGGACTTCGTTCCTTATAGGACTTGGTTGGATGGCTGAAAGACTTGGTTGGACCTGCAATGAGAGAATAGTTAGCTAATGTCTTTTAACACCGAATTGTATTTCCTTTGCTTTCTAGTTCCTAATCTGAATCTTAGCTAATAGTCATCTTTTGAGTGCGTGAGTTGCTTATTAACACTCTCTTGGGTCCACCTACGGTGTATGATCTGTGACTCATCACTACCTTCGAAAAGTTTGTAAAAAAAGGGGGCTGATTCTAGATACACAAGTCAAAAACAAGATTACATTAGCTAGAGGAAGGAGCGAACACTGAGAAGAGAACGAATGTCGAGGAGGGAGCAAACCCCGCAACGAGATTGGACGTCAAGAGGGGAACAAACGTCGAGGCACAACATGACCCTAAGGCTTAGAGGAGTCATCAACACCATTGTCGAAAGAGATAGCCAATTTCGTTGTGAATAAGGTACTAATCAACCAAGGCAACTTGGTTGGCATCTTGTGCATGTCCACCTTCTAACGCCTATAGATTCTAGAGACAAAGATACACCTGAATCATGAACAATGGGTGGGCTTCTCGAGAGAGCGTGTAGATACCCACAGGTATATAAACCTCCTCACAACTTTCAGCAACCCTAACACACCTTGCATGATCTCAGTCTGATACCTTATAGTGGCGACCGACACCTCCTACGATGTCTTGATCAACCAACTAGCGTTGAATGTCCTTGACACCATCGTCTCCACCCCTCACCTGGTCATGAAGTTCCCTTCCTAAAACAGTCAAGTAGTAACAATCAAGGTCGACTAGAAGATGGCCCGACAATGTTACGTAGATAGCCTCAAGGCCACGACCGTCAACATCAGAATTCGAAAGGCCTCTTCCACGGGCTCTCAAGTTGGCATTGCACCCTTAGCAATCGCTACCTTCTCGGTGTTGTACCGAGTCTTCAACACACAGAAGTCAAATTTCCCCATCAATCTACAAAGAAAACAAAAGCGAAATCAAGATACATTGGCACGCAGTCGACCAACCATACACAATAAACAATAACTTATCACACAAAGCCCTGATAGGGGTGTCGACGAAGACTAGCTTAGCGACATCTTTACAGCTCATCCCCAGGGGAGCTGGTCCAAGAACGCCATGTCGAACCTTGAGTCGATATGTCATCCCGGGACCAATCGTTGAACTTGCGCGAACGTCGCCAGTGGAGGGGATCGACCTAAGGTTGAGAGCGAATGGGACCCCACCAACAACTCGGACCTTGACTTAACGGCCCTTAAACCCCTTGTACGAGGTGGAGTACATGTTGAACAGGCAAGTCTTCGAGATGCCTGTCAACGACACCCACCTTATCTTTAGACCCAAGCAGAGCACATAGTAATGGAGAAACTTGGTCGCAATGGGCTCCATGTAAATCCACTTATTGACCAACTGCGGTTCCATCGTGAAGTCCTGTTCATATCCCGATGACCTCACTTGCACAGCCTCGACCAGTTTCACCACCACCTAACTCGAACACAACCGTAAAGGGTACGCCTCCACCTCTCTGCTCAACCAGTCATAACTGGGAAGGCAAATGGGTGGGAACACCCTCCTTTGTGGAGGAACCCGTTGGTCGGGGACCGCAACTGTGCCCCCATCCCTCGCTAGAGGCACCGCCACCAAAGCCTTTGACAAGGTAGTGAGTGGTCAAAATGCCACCTTGGCCACCACTTGCACCAACTCGACATTGGATGCACTTAATGAAGAAGATAAAGACGAAGACGAATCTAATGAGGATAAGGCACCAATAGGCACCACCTCAACCTCCACCATCCAGTTCCAGAGCCCAATGAAGAATTCCTGGAACTCATGACATACCTAGTTAAGGCTAGCCTAAGATCTCAAAATGTCGAAAGGAAGAATAGAGAGAGTTCGACATGAAAGCAGGAAGCAAACCCAAAGGTTTGAGGAAGTAAGGATCCACCGGCATACGAAGGGTCACAACCTGCGATAAGTTGAACCCAGATGATGCCTTCGTGGAGCCCGAGACAATGCATTAAATAGGCACACCTCCCACGATACCAGCTCGTGCTAGTCACCAAGTCCCCTTTCGGGTCCTCAAAACTCGGGGAGCAAGTATACTCGTTGTGCTGAAGACACTTTGGCATAACTTGTTTCACCTCAGCCAAACTTCAATGCGCTAGGTACAAGTTCCAACATGTCGCCACGACACCAGCACGTGCCAGTCACTACATCCCCTTTCGAGTTCTCGAGACTCGAAGGGGCAAGTGTACTCGTCGTGTCGAAAACACTCCAGCACAGCTCGCTTCACCCTGGCCAAAGCCAACCATAGCTCAAGCCCTCTTAGCTTGATACACGCTAGGATATGCGTTGAAACCCTCGGATAATATGCCCGAGAATCAAATCGTATGGGCTATCGCTATAGACAACCCAATCTCTATAAATAGGGGAGTACACCACATGTGTCAGGTACGCTTAATTGATCTCATGCTTGCACATACCCTAACCATTACTGACTTGGGTGTTGGAGTGTCTTTGTAGGTACCCTCCCCCCGCCATCCACGACACCTCAGCCTACACCAAAGACAAAGAGGAGAGATCGAAGCATGAGCACAAGAGCTCGACCAAGAAGAAAAAAAGATCGTTCCCAACATGATAAGTTCTCATCGAGAATTCCAAGTGAAAATTCTTGATAGGACAATTGTCAAATAGATAGAATGACTCAAAATAGATTTTAAATATTATTTTATATTTTTAAAGGAAGTATGTACTTAAAAATAAACATAAGTAATTATATTTGTTCCTCTACTACTAAAACTTAACATTCTTACTTATAAGGTCAAAACAACAAAAATTCGAACAGATGGCGCAAAACGTAATGCGCTGAACGTAGCTAATCGTGCAGTTTTCGGTTTTGGCAGCTATCTTGATAAAGAAAGTACTACGATGGCGAAGAGAAACGAAAAAGTGCACGTTGAAAAACAAAAGAAAATACCTATTAAAATTGAAGAAATTAAGACTCACGTGAAATTTAGAAGAAAAAAAATTCTGAGAAAAGTAAAAGATGGAGAAAGAAGAGTAAATAATTAAGTAACCCGTAATTAAAATTCAAAACTTAAATTAATTCTAAAATTTCAAAGGCAAGAATTTGAAACGAGGCATATGATTATTGGTTTAATCTACCTATAACATGGTAGATCAAGTATGAATTGAAGGCTTAATAAGAAAAGTACTTCAACTTTTTAAAAAATTGAGTCACTTCTTATAGTTTATGTTTGAATATGCATAGATTACGTACATTTAAATTAAAATTCACTTCAAAACATAAAAGTAACTCTTCCTTACTTCATATACAAGTACGTCGTGAAGTACATGGTGCAAAACTAAGTATGAGAATTTTCTATTAATGAAAAAATGCGATAATCTTAATTATGAGTCACCTCTTATTTAAATATATCCTTAACTTTGATCTCAATTTTAAAAACATTAATGTTTGATCATTCATATTTCTATATGTTAATTATAATTATTGTCATTCCTATATTTACAATACATGACATGCAATATATTATTTGATTTATAATGTTATTTAAACATGTTTTTATTTAGAAGTGACAAAAGTGGGTTGGTCAATCTATCCTAACCTGCTCTGAGCCTATCTAAAGTAGGGTGATGTGAGTTGAGTGACCAATGAAAGTGGGTTGAGAAACATAACTCACATCGAATAAATGTAGATTAGCAAGTTGCTACACTATGGCAGTTTGACAAGTTGAATCGTCAAAACTTGATCAAATGTTTTTAAAAAATCATCTTAATACTCCAAACATGTATTGTTACTAGGGTGTTTCTTTGTCTTTTTCAAACATCAACTTATTATGACTACTATTATGAGATAAGGTTTTTCTAATCCACTCACCTAATTTGCTTGTCACCTAATTTGCTTCTCCTATCTCTAACAAAGTAAGGCATAGGATAAGCTTCAATCTTTAGTTACATGATCTAAAAAATATTGCTACAAAAAAAAAGTGTTATATTTTACTAAATTATAACTTGGATATGTGATACTAGTTTGTTTTTTTTTTTTTAATTTTACACAAAAAAAAATGAAAAAAAAAATATATGTTAACAAGTCATCTTGATAGATCAATAAGCTCTGGCCTGCCTTCAACCCATCAAGTTAGTAGCTCTGGCAGGGCAAACTACCTAACCCACTCCACTATTTTTGACACATTTTCCTATAAAGTATAATTTAGATCCTCATTGTTCCTATAAAGTATAATTTAGATGCTCATGTTGCATGTAGCAAGAAAAACAAATAAATAATCCTAGTTGAGAAAGACGATTGCTTTTAGTATCGAAATTGTATTTGAACAGAATTATCTTTTGTGTCAACATTTAGTATCTAGTTGTATCTTGAACAAAATTATTTTTACATCCATATTTAGGTTCCAACCATATCTCAAACAGAATTATCTTCAAAAGATATTAGCTACAAAAAAACAAAACAAAAAAGCAAACAAATAAAATAAAATAAAATATAAAAGAATCACTCCTCCAATCCTTTTTATAAAATCCAAATTTGAACTTTTTCTTGGTGTTTTTTTACAAGAACCAATCTAAAATGTCTCTTCATCAATTATTTTTCACAAAAATACACTTAATTATAAGTTATTTTTTAAAGTCAATAAATAATAAGTAAAATATATTAATATTTGGAGTTCAATGAGAGTCTAACTTTGTTTTGTATAAAGAACAATTTAAGAACCTTCCTTTAACTCTTTATATGTTTAGCCAATAAAAATTAAACAATAAATATATTAACAATGAGAAAGACTAAAAGAATTAAAACTAATAGAAAACATATAATAAGAGTATAACTTATTAATGTTAAAAGTGATTTAAATATAAATTTAGAGTAAATTTAATGCTACTATCTAAATAAAAAATTAATTATAATAAATTAATTAACTAAGTTTTATAAAAAAAGACGAGGGAAAATATTGGTTACTATACAACTTTTCTTTTAATATTTTATATAAGTATTAAAACATAGTATTTGTGGTTTAACATTAACTTTAGTGTCATTTAATTTTATACTACTCCGAACTCAACTATAAGAAAAAAAAAATACTTCATAAATTTTAGATATAAATATAAATAAATCTTTACTAATTTAATTATTTTATTACACTATCTTTAAAATATCCTTCATTTAATTAAGATTTTATTTTTAATGATTCTTTGATTATTAATATCAAATTTCAATGAAAAAAATTTGAAAAATTAAATGATATCAATAAATTAAATGATGTTAACTAAATCTTTTAAATAATGTAAAAGTTATAATTTTACTTATAATTGAGTTGGTGGGAGTAACATTTTATTACGATAAAATGGTCGGAAGATGAAAAATCTCGGGGGAGTCGTATATATATGGATCATCAACATCGTACCAGTCACTTGCGTCTGTTCTCCCTTTCTTTCAAATTCTTCTCTTATCTTCCCAACCCAACCAAAGCTTTCAATTTTAAACTTCCTCTGAATACAAACACATCTTTTCAGTTTGATCATGGGTCGCCCAGCCAGTAATGGAAGCCCATCCTTTCGCTTCACTCAGGCTGAGGTATTCATCTAAATTTCAACTTCACGTCATTCTTTCATTTTTTTTTTCTTTTATATTTGTCGTGTTTTTATATATTGGGTTTTTTTCATGCTGAAGATTTAATCTTGTGCTAAATTAAATTAACCATTTGACTCTCCTTCACAACCGCTTCCTTTTGGTGCTCTCAATTTTGTCACTGATTGATTGTGTCGTTCAATTTTGCTCTGCATGTGTGATATTTGGTTTCTGAATGGTGAATTTTTCATTTGTGGTAGTTAATAAACCAAGGCTGGATACAGAAAATACATGCATTAAATTAGGGCTCTGACATTGGACAATGAATTAGGGTAAAGGGTAGTCGCGTTACTTTTTTAGATGAAATTGATGTCATGTGCAAACCTCGCTACCCTTGAATAGGTTTTGTAATATCTTAGGATTTGGGTGTATTTGAGATTAGGCCATTAGTGTTGACTTTGTGCTACCAAAACATATTTGGTCAAATGCCATAATGTATTTTTTGTTTTGCAAACCTTTTTTCACTGGAAATACATGATATATAGTGTTCAATGTTATAATTCCAAACCAGAAAGGAGAATTGACAAAACAACTTAACTATGAATCTGATGAAACAAAATCACAAGTCATTAACAAGTGTCTGAAGCCTTTGTTTCAAATGAATGAAAGCACAGCAGTGGTATTGAGAAGTATTTAATTGTGCTCCTTTAGTTCTTTTTCATTTAACTAGTTGAGCTTATCTGACTTTCCAGTTTCTTTGATGAGAATTGGTGGAAAAAAGTAAAAATAAAAAATAAAAAAAATGGTTGAATTGTATGGATTAGTATCGGTGATACAGAATTGCACTGATTTATCGATGTTTTGTGCATGAAAATCATCTGTGATTCATCACATGATACGAACCACCGAGTAGTCCAATTATATTGTGAATCATGCGATTCAAATAACAATTTGTAAGATTCTATCAACTGAGATTTTCCATCAAGAGTGATATAAAAAACTATTGTTTCTGTCTATAGGTAGCAGAAATGGAAGCTATTCTTCAAGGACACAACAACGCAATGCCAGCACGTGAAGCTCTTACAGCTCTAGCAGAGAAGTTCAGGTGTGCCTATGCTATTGTTTGAGTGTTGTAATGAGTATCAAACTATTGGTAATATTTAGTTTGCTCCTGAAAATGTGATTAATGTTGTGCTTTCTTTCTTTTAGTAACTCACCAGATCGTAAAGGCAAGATTACTGTGCAGATGAAGCAGGTATGATATGACTACTATATTTTGTTTTAAAATGGAATCTTTCACCCTCCATTTTCTTATTATATTATAGGTTTCAAATTGGTTTCAAAATAAGAGGCATGCAATAAGAACAAAGTCAGGTAAAACTCCTGGGAAGTTAAATATTATACCTATGCCTCGGGATGATTCAACCCCAGTTAGGAGTATACCTCAACAACCAACAGCTTCTGCTTCAGGTAGAATGTTGCTGCATTTGGGTGCTTAATTTTCTATATTTTGCTTGAATCCATAGCCACACCTGTTTGCTATCCCTGCGTACTTTATGTTGTGTTAATTTCTTTTTGAAATTTTGATCATGCTTTTACTTATAGATCATATACCATATCACTGTTGTTTTTATTGGATCTCCAATTTATCTTAGTTTATTATGATGATTTTCCCAATTGGCTTAGTTTATATTATACTCACTTGAAGGGCTAGATGCATACATGCTTCGTTGCTGTATGTTTTCAGTTTGAGCTTGCTGTGTAGTGTGTGCATTAAGGGCAAAAATTAATGAATTATATTTTGTGGAGGGCTTTCTGTTACCATAACGATAGAAATCTGGTAAATTATTTGAAAGAATATTGCTTTTCAACAGATTGTCGTTAATCTGTGCCTGCTGCTTTCTAAATTCTTGTCAAACTTTTCTATCTCATTTTGTTTTGTAGTGGTCACAACTATTGGGTGACATTTTAGATTTTTGCTAAAGAAAACAGATTTTGATTTTTTTTTCTTTTTCAAGTGTATCTTGTGTCCCTTGTTTATTATCTCTTTCTTTTCATTTATTTACTTTTTGTTTACCAGGGGCAATTTGTCTATTTGAGAGAGAATCATGCTCCTCTTTCGCTTCAATTTCTTTCATATTGCTCACGTATCAAACAACCTAAAAATCTAATCATTTTCTAACCACTTTCTTTCTATTTTCTTTCTCAAACCAAATATAAAGGAAGTTTCTTGGTATTCCTTTGGCTTCTTGTGTGAAACCAGATGTAGAACTTACTCAGAAAGTCAGATGTATACTGTACATTTTTATGCTTGTCACGCATGACTGAGATACCAAAACTGTCTCTTTGTAGGTTATTGAGCTGTGGAAGAAAACAAATCTTGTTTTCCAAATAGGCCACAGTTGAACTGTTTTCACTCTTGTCTACCTTTTAAGGTGTAATAGATAATTAATGATAGCATAATCAGTGTGACTGTAATAGAACTAGACCAGAACTGAGGTAAATGGTGTAGCATGTTTCTTGTCCAGCTCGTTCTGGAGAAATAATCATTTTTTTTTTTTGCTAACTTCTTGAGAAAATTTTTGAAAAGAAAGCAGAGTTTTCCCCAAATAGCTGTTTCCAAACATGCTAGTAATCTATATTGCTAGAACAACCAAACTCTGGGTATCAGTGTGGTTTGAGCAGAGATCAAAATGCGATACAAAAGCATCTGTGAGACAGTTCTTGACTGTCTGAAATGAGCCTTTTCATCTTAACTACAGATCAAGTATCTCATGAACAAAAACCAATGTGATCGTTAGAAATATGTTTGAAATTTCATTCAAAAGGAATTAAAGAGAGGGGGCATTGATTGAGCAAAAAGGCATGACCAAAATCTCATAGTGTCCGTCTTGAATGCAAAAGGCAGTCTTCAATGGTATCCAAAAGGAACATACAACACTCACAGATATCAGGGTTCTATCACCATTCAACCAAAGAGAGGAATCTCCAACACCGAATCTCACAGCTTCCACTGGGTCTGCCACTGGCAATATCAGCCCCTCTCCCCTACATTTCATGATGCACCCGAGTTGCCCCATCCATTGGAGGTCTTGTTGTTATGCAAGTTGCAGTTTCTAGAAGTTCCTTGATTCTTCACAGTCATGCTTCTCGCAGCTACCCTAAGATTCTTGAATCTCCATCTCTGCCACCAACTTTATTTTCCAATTCTCAAACCCTTTCTCCAAAGCCTTCATTTGATCCTCCATTACTGGTCTCCCAGTACTACTTAATTTTGTAAGGTTGAGTTAGGTCCTAAGCTCAAATTCTAAAATGCTATTAGAACCTATCATAAATCTATTGTTGAGCAACCCACATTGTCCCTACTTCAAGCCCATAGCCTTGGGCATGAGTGGATATGTTGCAAAGCTGCCTTAATTGTGCTTTTATAACTAACTACAGCGTTACAGTGACTAGCTAAATGGTTACTGCTGTTATCTTTTATTTGTACTAATCAAGGTAGTTAAAATTGTAATTTTACTTAGGATTAGGAAAGGGGTTATGATTCATGCAATCGTAACATAGATAGTAAGAACTTACAAAATTCATAAAGCTAGGCTTTTCCCTTCCCTATATCCAGAGAGCCAGACACAGAAGAGAGGAGGAGAACCAATCATACAATGAAATTAGAAAACAAGAGCGTGGAAGGAACAATGAAGGAGATGAAGATTGATGACTGCACATCATTTCAGTGTCACCAGGAAGAATGGCTAAAAATTGGGGTAAGATTTGCCTGGTTTAGGGTTTTCAACAGCCATGCACAATTTTTGGGTCGCAAGCGGGTTGTGGTGAGATGGCACAATCCCATGATTGCATGACGATCTTACTTGATTTCACCAAGTTTCAGTTTTAAGTGAAATCGAGTTTGCAATAGGCACCCAGGATCATAATTATTAGAATTTTACAATTCATGATTCAATTCCTATAATTTGATACAATTCGTCTACCTATTGTTTCATATCATAAGATCAAATCTTAGATGACTTTTATAATACATGAATGAATCAATACAATTTTGTACCATCAATACAAATCACAAGATTCAATAATATTTATTTTTTATGTTCTTTCGTTTTTTTCTTTTTCTTTCACCAATTCTCGTGAAATAAATCGAAAAGTCATATAAGCTTAAATTATTAAATGAAAAGGAATTGAAAGAGTACTTATGAACTTATTCTATTTACTTATCCTATTTGTTCATTCCACTATGTTGTTTGTCTTTCATTCAATGCAAATACTCTATTTGACTATTGCATTACTTTGTTCCTATTCTTCTAAAATAGAGGTCTCACAAACTTAGATCTAACTAATAATTTTGTTTTGTGAGACATATGGTTAAGTTGTTTTATCTATTTCTAGTTTAAAATTTTTACATTATCATCTATATATATGACATATTTGAAGTGACTTTTCATTGTGCCAACAAGTGGCTAGAGATTCATCATCGGCAGTGACTGAGATTAAAATTAAAAATTCTCGTCCAAAGTGTATATCTTCGACCGCATGTTATGTTGCTGTAATTTTTTAGTGCACATGATATAATATTTCTCAGAAAGATGTTAATATAAAACAGCATTACTTAATTTACTGGTGATGATATTGGATGAAATATTCATTTTCTGCTGCCTTAAATATCTGTTTTTGTGAGGGGTATGATGCTGCTTTAAATCTTTAGTAATCAATAAGTAAATATTAATCAGAAATAAAAGGTCCTACTACAGATTAAGTCTATTTCTTCATAATAGACTATGGTGTCTATGTTTTTATGCTCTTGTTATTTATTGTTTACTAACATTGCCTTCATTTTGTTCTACTCGGTTCCAACAGCAGTACAAGCAACTCTAGAAAATTCAGTTACGGAATTCGAAGCTAAATCTGGAAGGGATGGAGCATGGTCAATATTTCCTCTTTAATAACCTTTAAGATCCTTTGTTATTTATTTTTCTTCTTAACTATTATACATTTGTGGACCTGACTTATGGTCTTCTTATTGTTAGGTATGATGTGGCCACCTTCCTATCCTACAGATATTTGGAGACCAGTGATCCGGTAATTAAAACCTAAGATAATTTCTGTTTTAAGTTGTGAAGAAATTAATGAGGCTTTCTTACATGGTTTTCAACTTCCCATTTCCCTAGAATATTACCATCGCAATCTGCATTACGCATGTCCATGTGAATGCTAAGACTAACTACTAAAGTCATGTAGTAAGATGTTCTTGGTGGTTGAACCCTAATGAACTCGTTAGAATATTTAGGAGCTATTAGTCTTATTGTTAGTGGGCTTGTGCTTCCACTAGCATTAATAGTTCTGGATACAATTATTAGTGTTAATTATTATAGATACCGTTTATATCTAAGTTTTGTCCTATATCTAATCCCTACAGTTTAGGAGCTACGATTTATTAGGGTTTGGATTTATAATCAGATTTGAATTCTATTCCTTCAGTATAAATTCAAAAGGGCTGAGAGGAATTCTCTCAAGTAATTATAAGAATTCTAGAAAGTACAAGTTGGTATGCAGAACCTTCTACATATTATGTCCTTTTTGTTTCTTAGTTTCTATGTCACTCATTAATGGTGCTGTGACTATCTTGAGTTTTGTCCTTAAATCTTTTGTGGGAAACATATACTAGATATTGTGTATCCTTTTTGTTTCTAGGTCACTCATTAATGGTGCTGTAACTATCTTGAGTTTTGTCCTCAAATCTTTTGTGCGAAATATAAACAGTTTGTTGTTCGCCTCATCTTATTTTGTTGAGGCTTTTGCATTTGTATATCATGTAATGGTAATATCTTTCTACATGTTTCAGGAAGTGCTGGTACAAATTTCTGGTTTTGGACATGACGAAGATGAGTGGATTAACATTCCAAAGCATGTCAGGCAACGATCTTTGCCATGTGAATCATCAGAATGTGTTGTAGTCATCCCTGGTGATCTCATACTTTGTTTTCAGGTAGAAATAGCTGTAGCCAGATGTTATGAAAAAATTTTGATCATGGACATTTGTTTTTCTCTGATCATGTTTTGCTTTTTGGAACATCTTTTATTTCATTATCGTTTGTTTACTCGTTATTTTTGACATTACAGGAAGGTATGGACCAAGCCCTTTACTTTGATGCCCATGTCCTTGATGCTCAAAGACGGAGGCATGATTTAAGAGGCTGTCGTTGTAGATTTTTGGTTCGCTATGATCATGATCAGTCAGAGGTATTAATTTTCAATAAGATTTTCTCTCATGGGAATTCTTTTTTAATATATAACTCTCACTTATTTTTGGTTTACATATGATTTTAGTCCCTATAGTTTTCACTTTTCACTGAGATATTGATTCCTATAGTATCTATATGGTTTCTACTCATTGAGATATTGATCCCTATTTTTCATGAAGGATTGGTTCCTATAGTTTCTACATAATAAGGTATTGGTTCCTCAGGGATCAAAACCCACATAACTGAAAATAAAGGGACCAATATCTAAAAAAAATACACTAGAGACAAAAACTAAATGAAAGGAAATTGTAGGAAACCATATAGAGCCAAGTTAGCAATTAGTTTAAGTATGATGATGAATTACAGTTTTGGTTCTCTGAAGGGTAACATGTCATACTCTTTAAGCACCTTATACAACTAATTTCCCTCCATTTCTAACTCTCTATAGATGTTATAAATCTTGCTGTAATTGATGTAACTGTATCCTCGTACAGTTCCTTTATGAACTGTGGGGATCCGATTCCTTGCTTTTCTCTTTCTGAAAACTATTTTTTCTGCTAATTTTGCTTACGGTGGATTTTTTGTCCCAATGGCTACCATTCTTTATGAGAGGATCAATGAATGCAGAATGAAAGCAACAAAGTGAAATGGTGCCATTTGTAAAGAGGCAGAATCATGCAATTTCCAAAGTTTACAAATTTGTTTTAAATTCTATAACTGCACTGTTAAGGTCACTCATTAGATGCATTATGTTGATTCACCCATCCTTTGTTCTTGCCAGGAAATTGTGCCTATTAGGAAGATTTGCCGCAGACCCGAAACCGATTACCGGTTACAGCAACTTCATGCTGTGGATCAGCAAAAGACTGGCATGGATCCAACTGATTACCAGTTAAAGCAACTTTATGCTGTGAATGAGGCAGCTCCTGTGTATCGGCAAAAGACTGGCATGCATCCAGCAAATGTTCATGCTAGAAGGGTTACTAAGAAAACAGTGCCAAAGCAGCTGATTGCTGCAAACATTCATATGGAGACACCAGTTTTGCAAACAAATGTTCCTCTACCCCTACGAAGTATGGATGTGGATCAAAAGAAAGCTGAAATAAATACTGATGTTCAAGCAGTAAATTCCACCATCGATCCAGGCAGGGCTCCATTCACTAACATCGATACTACAAACAGTGTTCCTGAAGTCTCTAGTCAGACTCAGAACATGGTTTGTGATTGAAAATAGCTGTTTCATTCTTTCAAACTTGATGAGACTTGAGTACATTTTTTAATTTTTTAGAACTACTCTTTTCTTGCAAAAAGAGAAAGAAATTCAGATATTCAGAGTAATTACAATGAACTGAGAGAGAAATGTTTTTTTTTTTTTTCTGTTTAATTGTACTTTTGATCTATATAAATTGGTTTGCATGCAATTTTGTTTCTTCGAGTTTTTTAGTTAAGTAATTTGATTTTTAAAATCAATTTTTCATTCAAAATCTATTACGTTTTAAAAGTGTTTTAAAAATTTTTGATTTTTAAAATTAAATTACTTAATAGATTGTTTGATTTTTTTTCCTCATTTTTTTATTTTAAAAACTGTTATCTAAAATTTTCTGCACTATCATCAATCAATTTTTCATTCAAAATCTGTTACGTTGTAAAATTTATTTTTAAAAGTGTTTTAAAAAATATAAACTATTGAGAGATGTTTTCTCGTTCTCTTTTTTTATTTTAAAGTGTTCTGTTTAGGAGACAACTGTATTTAAGGGGAAAATGCTTTCAAATATGCATTGGAGACAAATTATACAAAACAAAAATTTGTTTTCATAATCAGTAAATAAACATGGTCTTAATCTCGTCATCAATTTTCTTCTAATTAAAATTTATAAATTCTCATTTTCTATTTAAATATTTGTGGAATTTATGATAATTTAAGCTATGAAACAATTTTAAAAACACATAATTACACTTAGTCCCTCTGATGTCACAATTGTATAATTTTATTCTCTATGTCAATCTTTAGTTAAATAATTAGCAAATTTTGTTGGCGTGGTTATGATGTGACAGATACAATGACATGGCGGCAAAATGACATCAATCTTTAGTTAAATAATTAACGAATTTTGTTAACATAGTACTGATTAACAATACGACAAATGATGTCACAAATACAATAACATGACGGCAAAATGACATGAAAAAATAAGAGAAAAAGTTGTCAAAATGTAAGATGTGGGATTTGAGACACTCCCTCCCCGTACATGTAAAAGGAGTATATCAAATGTGAGGAGTTTTTATAGTGAAAGGTCAGGAATTAAAGTTATTTAACATGCCCATTTAAAAATATCCCGTAATTTTTTTCAAGATATATGGTCCAAATTTTCTCCTCTCACTCATAAAAATTCTCATCCTCTCGTATAAAAACTCTTCTCACTTTTATATATTATATATATAACTTAAATGGGACCAAAATTACACATTTTCTATGCCTAAGATAAATATATATACATATATATTATTAGCATTAATAATATTATTAATAAATTAATACGAAAATTATTATTAATAAAATAATACATACTTTAATCACTATGTCAGCATATTAATATATATCAATATGCTTCTACATAAATATATTAGAAGGTTAATTGAAAAGATGATATGAATATAAATTTTAATGACTAAAATATATAATAAATTTATATTTTGAATAAAATTTGCATGTTTTAGAACATATATACATGTTATATCAGGGTTTTAAATAGCACGTTATAGCGCTGCCATAGTGGTGTGGAGTAGCCCTACCCGATACAAGGGCTGCCATAATAGAGTAGTTTAGTGTGGCGGCCATAGCAACACTATTTGTTGATTCCAAAAAAGCCCTCTAATCAGAGACATCCAGGTTTTTGGGGGGTTATTTTTGGGATTCCAATATTCAAAAATGAAATCTATAGCTGTCATAGTAGTAAAAATGATAAAAAAAAAGTCGACTTGGACTTGGATTTAGAAGATGATGATTGATAATTGATGATCCTTATCTAAGAACCTGCATCTTTTACTTCTATTGGTATTTACTTATATGTTTTTGTACAAAACACCTATGTTTTTTTATTGCTAATTATGAATGTCGTTAATTTTTACTAAGTTTTATCATTTTTGAGAATTTTATGTATATAATACATGATATAAACTCAATGTTTTAAATCCCAGATAGTGGAGCTTGGCATCCACCCAAAAAAATGCTAAGGCAGGATGATGACAGCTATTTTGAATATTATATATATTATAGAGTATTAATATAATATATAATTATTATTAATATTTTTCTATATTTTTAAAATATTCTTAAATAAATATCTTATACTTTAAGTATAATTATATAGTTTTTTATAATATATTATATGATATATAATTCTGTATTAATATTTTTATGTTTTTTTAAATATTTTTAATTAAATATTATATAGAATATCTTATAGTTTTATAAAAACATAATATGATTATAACCCAATTTGAGGTCCATACCCAATATCTTCTATAGTCACCTCTCACAAACTCAACCATCTCTTTTCCAAAAAGTCCACTACTTCTACAACCATAGACAAGGGCATAAGTTGTAGAACAGGAGGGGCAAACAACTGCAGAACAGCCATACACCACTGCCATCGAAGATAGCTACTCGCACTTCGTCAAAGATGGCCAGAAGAGTTGCAACAGAGAGATGGGAGAGATACGTAGAGAGGCGTCAAATGAGAGAAAAAGACGACACATTTTCATAAACACAGGATGGCGGCCCCTATCCAGGCTCCGTCGCAGCCAAGCTCCGCCATGACCCTATAGCGCCACCGTAGCGCGCTATTTTCATCCCCGTATAAACTATATAAAAAATTTCAAAATAACAACTATCCCGCTATGTGCCATCATGCAATAATGTTTTCGTGACCAGCCACTGTACCACTATCCAAGATTTAAAACAATGTATTATATATAATATAAATATTATTAATACTATTCAGTAACAAATTAGTGACTAAAATAAATCATAGAAATAAAAATATTATTAATAATATTAATATATTATTAATAAATATAACTTAATATATATATTGATATACTTCTACATAAATATAAATTTATTAGATATGATATAACTATATTAGAACAAGGCTAATTAAAAATATATGACATAAATATAAATTTTAGTGACTAAAACATGCAAAAAAATAAATAAATATAAATTTATTATATATTTTAGTCACTAAAATTTATATTTATATCGTATATTTTCAATTAACCTTCTAATGTATTATATCATATCCAACGTATTTATATTTATCTAGAAATATATTAATGTATACTAATTTATATATATAAATAATATACTAATACTATTTATAATATTATTAGTATTGATTTATTAATAATATTATTAATACTAATAATATATATAATATATAATATTTATAAATTTATATATTTAGTAATAATAAATATATAAATATGGAGAGGAATCAAATGATATCAATTTAATTTCCACCAATTATTACACCATTCAATAACTTCGTACAAAATGCGAATTTTATTGATTCAACCATTAAATTGAAAGTTTCCTTTATATACATCCATATATACAAATTTTTATATTAATTCAAAATTATTTGATACTTTGTTTATATTGATCAAAATTTACAAAATATATGAATCATGTAATTACCTTCTTATTATTGTCCAATTATAATGAAATTTGATACGAACAATCAAAGTAATATATAATTATAATAGGTGTAGTAGTTGGTATAAGTTACACTAGTATCATTTGATCTCTTTCCATATATATGCATGCGCACGCCCATGCAATTTTTGTCTAAGTTGTATATATTATATTTTTCATTCATATACTAATCAAAGTTATTAGCCAGTGGTTAAGTGGTTGTTGTCAGAGAGAATAAGGCAGGGTTTTGAACCCTCCCTCCTATACTTTGACAATTTTTTCTCTTATCTTCACATATAACATCATCACATCACGTCAGCCAGTGCTGGTAACATGCAAGGTCATTTTCAATTCAGTCTTCACCATACTTAGGATATTTATAATTGTAAAAGTCTATGCAACTTATTTCTATTAATATATTATTGTATCTACTAAAAAGGTCCAGCATATTATATCTACTAAAAAGGCCTCAGAATGCTAGACGCCTGCACCAGTGAATCATGCTTGCTGCAAACATTCATACTGAAACACCAGTTCTGCAAACAAACGTTCCTCTACCTCCACAAAGTATGGATGTGGATCAAAAGAAAGCAAAAACAAATACTGATGTCCAAGCAGGAAATTCCATTATTACCCCAAGCACTGCCGCATTCACTAACATGATTACTACAAGCAGTGTTCCTGAAGTCTCTAGTCAGACTCAGAACATTGTTGAAGATTGAAAATAGCAGTTTCATTTTTCCAAACTTGATAATGAAACTTGAGTACCTTTTTTTAGTTTTTTAGAACTAATAAGTATATTAACCAGCTAGCAGTTTCATTTTTCCAAACTTGATAATGAAACTTGAGTACCTTTTTTTAGTTTTTTAGAACTAATAAGTATATTAACCAGCTAGGAAGTTTATCTTCAGCACTTGTAAGTAGAGTTATCCAAAATTCACTACATTTACAGGACAGATCACTGTAGTGTAGGACCACTTTCATGTCTTGACTAAAGCCATCTAAAACATTAACTTTAGTTACCCAGTAAAAGAAAACAATAAATATCTGCTAACAAAGTTTGAAGGCACTGACCTTCTCTGAGTGTGAACTCAACTTCATCAGACTTGGCTATTATGCTTTCCATCTTTCAGATGAGCTTCATACTTAACTGAATTATCAACAAGTACAATAAATAGCTAAGACTAAGGTAATTAATACAAGCATCACAATAACTGAAATACTGATTTGTATCAAGTTAACTTGAGATTAATATTGACAAAGTTTTAGTACCAGTTAAACAGGTTTGCGGTTCAAGAAAATAGGACATACCCCATTGAGATTCTGATCACCACATCCTCTGTTTAGGAATGGAAACAAGATGAAATTGAAGCTGAAAAACAATAAAAAAATAGTAAGTTCCATCATTCATATAAGTAATTAAATGCAATAAGAAACAAATATAGTATCATTCTTCAAGGATAAAAAATGCAAATAGAAATATAGTTGTTATGATCACTTTCAACTTGGTTCTGGATTTTGGAGACATTATGATTAGACAAAATATCATTAACGATCACAGACAAAATATCCTACAACCAATATGAGGAAGAATAGGCAAAATAAAAATTACTATTAAGACATAGAATATCACAGATGTATCCTGCATTATTGGATAACAGGGACAACAGGCACCAGACACACCTCCAGACAATACCCTAAAAGAAGCACCGGGATTCTCCTGTCTAGCTTTAACTAATGAGCCCTGCTTTCCAATCAAATTGATAGTCTGTGTTGAGGCCACCAATAAACAGATGGAACAAAATGCAACCCCTCATGCCTTATTCCCGCCATCTGTTTCAGATTAACCTGAGACTCATTTAAAAATCCTTATTACGGCATCCATTGCAGGAGAAAGAGATGCCTCTGGCTCTTCCCTGATTATGAATACCTAAAATCAAAATTTAAACCATGTTAAGGATAAAATAGAACCAGATACACCAATCAAATAAATGTCCTCATCTAAGCAAAAATATTTGAAAAAAAAAAAAACAGTGATCTGGAAAAAAAGCATTGTCTAAAGTTCTAAACAACATATACACCAACTACACAGTAGAGTTGACTTCCATCTTTGGCAATTTCCCACCTAAATTGAAAGATGCAATCTTTAAATTATAAGAGAAAACTTAACAACATTCTGTGCCCGTGACACGTTTATCACAAACTGTGCAGCCACAGGGACCTGACTTATAATTCAAATGAAAAAAAATGGAGTGCAATATGAAGGGCTAAGACATCAACAACAAAAAAAGAGAAGTTACACATCAATAATGGAAAAGAATATTTTTTATCAATTAATTACACCTTTTGGGGTGGCAAACCTATAGCTACTACAGTTACTAGAAATAAAATATGCACTTACGCAAAGTATGCAGAAAAAATACTGGCACTTGGGGGTAATTTTCTCATCATAATAGAGTTTCCGGTTTGACAGCAGTGAACTAGAGCCAAAACCCCAGAAAATCATGGCTATGTGACTTCTGAGTATTCATAAATTGATCATAAGAAAATTAAAGTGAATTAAAAAATTAAATGTCTAATGTTCAAATCAGCACCACATTTGTGTTCGAAAACTACACACAAATATCCGACATTCAAGCGTTTTCTTGTGGAATAGAAACATCACACACACAAAATTTTCAGTTAATCAACAATCACCTGCATTCATATTGATTAACTATGGAATTGGGAAGGTAATAGGAAATAAAAAACGAAAATGCATTAAAAAGAAAGGAATTCTTACATTTGGATCTGAAAACTTTTCCGAAGAAATGAGAAAGGATTTACGACGGAAAGTGTTTAGCTAGCAAATTAGGAAAGAGCCGAAGAGAGAATATAGGAAATGCTAAACAATTAGGGTTTAGCTAGCAAATTAGGACCGTAGCAGTTCCTCTCTCTCTCTCCGATCTTTCATCTCTTTCTGTCAGTGTTTTTATTTTAACAAAAATAATTTAGATAAGTTAGAGCAGGCCACATAGTGTTTATAGAACTTTCTGGAAATTAGCTATCAACAATAGCAAGGTTTTCTTCTTTGATTAGGAGCAACTAAGTACCCATTTGTATTTGTCCCGAAATTTTAACAGACTATTTATTTTAACTGTGTTAAGATCCGAAATATATGAAATAACATCGAATTAATATGATTTTTTTCATATACTATATTAGTATTATATATAAATAAATTATATAATAAAAATATAAATCAAAATTAATATATATTTTAAAATAAATAATATTATATAACTATAAGTTAAATTACTTTTTATTCTCTTATTTATTTATTTTTTTAATTTAATTCTTCTTTTATTAAAAATTTTAATTTTATCATTTAATTTTTAAAAATATTACAATGAATTCGTTAAATATCCTTACAGCTTGAAAACAACTATTAAAATAGTGTGAGTTTAACATATGGAAGAAGGTGAATTTCTATGGGTCTTTAACCATAAGGAACCTCCCTTTCTTTGTTATAAGATTAGTCCCAACTAGTAGGACGATATTTGGAAAGTGACTTTAGTGGCAAGGTGGGCGACAGCATTGCTAGTGAAGCTAAAGCATCATCGGACAGCCAAGGCAAAAGTGAAGGGCAGGAGACCCAGGATTTGTTCAAGAAACGTTTTTTTTTTTTTCCTTAATCTAGATACAATCAAACTTGAATTTTTTTTTTATTTTAGTTCATTAACTTAGACAACATTAAAGATTTTAAACTGTAATTTATACGGTAATTTAAAAAAATATGATTTTAAGAAGTTTTAAATTCCCAAAATTTATATCCAAAGATTTAAGATTCCACACTTTAGTGTGGTATCCTAGATTTTGGGTGGGTGTAAGGTGAAAGTGTGTGAAGCAAGAGATGGAAGATTATGGTTATATGTTGTGTTTGATTGTGGGAAATATTTTTATGAAAATTCCAGTTTTCATTTTCTTTTTACTTTTTGATAGTTTTAAACAATCACAAATTATTTTTTAAACTGCCATACAAATCATCAATTAAGGTCTTTAATAACATCTAAATCAAGTTACTAAAATCCAGCATTTTTGATTGAGAAATTAAAAAATGAAAATTTTAATATGTGAATCAAATTCAAAAATAACTTAAACTTGAAAGACTAAAAATATATTTAAGTAAAAAGAAATTTGCACAAAATTTTTATTTTCTAAAAAATGTATATCAATGAATCTTATTTATTTAAATAAAAGAAAATATAAATATTAATTAATTTAAAATGTATTATATTTTAGGTAAATTCAATTAACATCCTATACAATACTAATAGGTATCACAACTGCAGACGCGACGAAGGGCTGGTGAATGTTTAAAAATTTGTTTTTTATTTCTATTCCAGCAATTGAGAGATAAAGACAAAAAAAAAACGAGGAATCGCTACCTATGTTTTATTGGGAACATAGGAAAAAACCCAAAAGGAAGGATAAGGTAGAATTATGTCTCCAGAGTTTGAGTTTGGGGATCGTTTACATGTAAGATGGTCGAAGCCTTGAACACACCCGCCAGAAAAGCGGTTACCCTACTGAATGCATGGTGTACAAGAATTTTTTTCACATTATATGGTCCTTATGTGGGGCAAAGAGAAAGGTATTCTTTAGCCGTTACATATATGAATCGAGAGTGAACCCCTATGTAGGGACACAGGTTGATCGGGTTTATATTCAGACATACATTTCATCATAAAACATTAAGATTTGGAAATTCATGTGACTATGTACTAGGGTTTGGAAGGTTTCACAATGAAGCAAATCTCTTTCGGATCACAATTCTGATATTTCATTAGTTCCCAATTTCATTAAAATACATAAAATGAGAAGCAGGTCTAGATCTGTATTATACATGTTTTTTTTATCTACCGAGACTCCCATATCTTAATAATGCCAATATTTCTAGCATTCTATGATTACAACCATAACATCATGCGAGTTACACCAACCTGGTATCCAAAGATGACAAATTGAACCTTCTTACGATGTGCCTTGAAGTCCTTTCTCTCGTGACAATTCTTCTTCCCTCCGTTCCTCCTCCCCGTTTCTGTGTGTCATGAATATCCTTTTATAGGTGGTCTTCCCCCAGGATTATCATTACCTTTGCCCGGCTCAGGCTCGCTTTGCTCCTTTACAAGCACTTTTTCTTTTGTCATTTAATGACGCGGTGTTCCCAGAAGTTTACCATCTCTCACAAGCTTTGAATGTGATGTGAACCTCTCTTCCTCTTCCGAGTTGACCTTACACCTGTGTTTCCTATCCTTCGGCGGAGTAACAGTCCTGCGGAGTCAAGCCTTTGAGCTCCATTTTCTTTGTCAAAACTCTGCTCGGGCCAACCTGGCTTTTCAACTTATTCCCATGGTCTTTCTTTCCCTTTTTCTCATGAACGATTGGTCCGAGGTCTCTGTGACATTCTTCTTGTCTTTCCTTTCCCGTGCTACTCGTTCTATTTCATTAAGGAGTCTTAGTCCGTTCTGAAAATCCTAATTTATGCTGAGGTGTTATACATAATTTTTCTTGACAAGAAATGTTCTTGGGATTTCCTTAAAGCCACTACTTTTTTTCTTTTGGGGGGTTCGCATGATGAAGTGCCTCAACTTCTTTCTTTGCTTTTTTAGAGTCTTCTTTCAACCGTTTCTTTTTCTTTTTGCTCTCACAGGGGACTTGTTCCTTTTTCCCTAGCTACCCTTTTTTCTTTTCAAATAGGCTTCCTTAGCTATATTGCTGAGTTGGCAGGATGACCCACCTAGACAAAATAGGGTATATACAACAGGAACACTAGTTATTATCAAATTATAACAACATTAAATTATTTTACATAAATTTTTAAAAAATTAAAATAAGATTATTGTATTACAACAATTACACTTTTTTTTTGTTATTATTAAGTCTTTAAAATATATAACTTTAGTGTAAATTAAAATATTTTGAAATATAACTTAATTTTATATTATGTTAATTTTAATATACTTACTATATATAATATTATTAAAAATCTTTAATGAAAAAGTTATTGAAATATTTGGACATAAAAATCACTCTTTAAATTTTTTATAATTAGTTAATATTGCATCACCATGTCAAGGAGAAAAAAAAACTTTTATTAAAGAACTTATATTTACTATATTTTCTTCTCACATAGGAAAGATAAATACTAAACACTTGTAACACCTCATCTTACATAAATGTTACTAAAGATTAAAGTAACAATAAATTTATTTTAATTTATATTTTATTTCAATATTTTGCATCTAATTTAATTGATTTTTATAGTTTAAATTATTCAAAATTGTTAAATATTATAAAATCAATAAATTTATTTATTTTTATTTACAATATAAATATCAATAAAATATAGACAAAAATTACATGATAATATAAAATGAAATTGATTTTAAAAGTGAAATTGATTTTTAAATAACAACAAAATAAAGACAATACTACTCCTGCAATGTTGGGATTTCTTTGTCTTTATTTAAAAAATTTGAAAAAAAAATTTAACATAGTATTAAATAAAATTAATTTCTAAAATAAAATATTTTAAATCACAGTAAAGTTACATATTTTAAAGAAAAAGATGATATAATATAAATTTTCTCAGTTTTAAATCTGGATAATATAATGTTCTAGATTTTAAGTCAACCAAACTATATTGCACAAATAATATTTTTACAATTATTTTTAATTATTTTTCCAATATAACTCAAAATATTTAAAATTACATCTACAATTAAATCATAAAATTTATATAAAAAAATTGATACATTAAAAATTAAATAAATAAAATCAACCAAAGTTAAATAAAATTGAATAAAAAATATTAATGGTTGATGCATAAAATATATAGGCAAGTATATGCATTTTTTCTATCTATTTAATAGTTTTTTCCAAATTCATATATTCTTATTTTATTTTCCTGTACAATAGTATTTCTTTTTATATATATATATATATATATATATATATATATAATATTCCTATAATTTGATTTACATTTTTATTAAAATATAATTAGTAAAAAAATTAATTTAAAATTTTATTCTCTTCTAAAATTGTCTTGCACATAAAGCCAATTCTATTATATTTTTATCAATATTTGCTTTATGCACTTGAATCATTTAGCATAAAGCCATATTTTATACTAAGAGACACCATTGAGATGAGTTGTATTACTCACTCTTTAATATTCCTTATTGTTAAATAAGGAGGGTATGTAAAAATTTAAGACAAAAATTCATTTTAATGCTTTGATCTTGAAACTGAGTTTCATATTGCATCACTTTTGTTCAAAATTCTAATGACAAGAGACTTATAAAATTGTTAAGATAGTTAAATACTTCTTATTTTGTTATTTTTTTGTTGTTACGATGTCTTAAGGAAAAGTCATTTTGAACACTACTTAGAAAATTAATGGATTTGTTTTGTTATAAAATTAGTAAATTGGTCACTAACCCACATGTGTGTGCGTGCATATATATATATATATGATCTTGTAGATATATATAAAATATTGGAGTTATGGAATCTTATTGTAATAGTTGAATTTGAACAAAATATAAATAGATATAGACACAAGAAAGCATCCATTTTTATCATAACTATTGACCTACTTTTTTTTAAATTAGATTATTATTTTTCAATATTTATAGAAATAAAGTAATATTCATAAAACAATTATCAAAAGATTTACAAAACATATGAATCATTAATTTGCAACATTTTCAGTATATTAATAAGTAGTTTCTTTTTTATGAATTGGTATACAAATTAGTATGCATATATATCAATTAATTTTTTTTGCAAAAATATTATTTATCTTGTCATAATAAGTTTAAAGATTTTAACACATTGACATAGACAAATATTGTATTCCAGTGAGTATAATAAAATAAAATTCAAATATTCTATTAAATAACACTTGAATTGATTAATTAGTTGTTGATTGCATCCAATAAAACAAATGTTAAACACTGAATGTAATCCTAATATATGAAAATAAATAGCATTTAAAGAAGTCATAAAAGTAATTTGTCACACTAAGAAGTAAGAGGTTATTATATTTATTTCCATTCTTTGAAATATCCCTTTATACACTTTTTTTTTGTTAAATTATATAGTTGGAGGTCATTATTGCATATTAAAAATTTCAAACCATGTAAAGATTCAACTCTAGACACTGCAACATACAATTGACTATGAAAAAATAACATATAATTGACTATGAGAAAATACTAGTTTTGGAAGAGAAACCCCAACATGAGATAATGTGATACTGTTTGACTTTGACTCTTATTTATGGTAATAACAAAATATACATACAAGGAAAATTGTCTACGTTGAAATTTTAATGGTCAGATTATCAAACGTTATTAAATTTATTTGAAGGATATAAACTTTGTCTTCAACATGATTACTAGTCATTATCCTTACACATATAATATTGTTTCTCAAATCTTCTATAATTAACCTTGTCCCATTTCAAAGGCTAACAACAACATTAAGATTTCACATGAGCATGGCAAGTACCTTTTTTTTTTAATTAACCTATGATCTGGTAGATTGAAGCACCTAACATCAGTTAGAATTTCAATTGTTAACCAATTTGCTTCAATTCCAACTTCCTCGTCAACCTTCCACAGAGTCAACTTAAGTATACTTTTTCCTTTTATGGGAACCTAAACATGACATATTGATTGGCAATATCAATCATTTCTTAAGTTGGAGTAAGTATTATTTTATCCTTCAAAAACTCAGGGCATGCAAAATGTTGTTCCAAATTAGGGTATGTGAAGGATACTATATCTACAACTAGATCACCAACATTCAATATTAACAAATTGGTTGGTATCTCAACATCAGATTCACCATCATTATATTATCCCAAATTTCCATTACCAAGATCAAGAATCCATTTTGTGAAGAGACTATTATCATCTTTGAGGATTTGATAATCAATGTTTTGTAATCACATATTACGATTTAGTCTCAAAACTTTAGCATATTTCCATAATCTCAAAAGAATTAATAGTTGCCATGACCACCTTTACTCGAGTAGATATTGGAATAACAGATAATATTTGTTTAAAATCACCACTAAGAACAACAACCTTCCTACCAAAAAGTTTGTCTATATTACCCTCAACATTAAAACACATAATATCTCTTATTGTGTGATCAAGCACCTCAAACACCCATCTACTAACTATTGAAGCTTTGTTCCAAATAATAAGATTGGTATATTGGAGCAATTCAGCCTTTGCACTACTCTTACTTAATACCACAACATGACTCTTCATTTAAGGCCAAGTATATAGCAAATTGGGAGTGTGTTGTCCTATCACCTGATAATAAAAGTGAAGTTATTCCATTTGATGCAACATTCAATACAATCTTTCTTTGAGATCTCACTTATATGTTAAAGTTTTCCACAAATAGGTCTTACCATTTCCACTATATCCATATATATATAAAAAACTACCTTCATTGTTGTTAACAACATTAATAATCTTATGATAAACTATCCTTTGATCATCATTTAGTTGGGCTACATGTGCTTCATGTTGTTTAATCATTTCATAAATATCATAATTCAACTCATTAAATATCAAAATATTACCAAATTCATCAATATCATAATCTTATATGCAGGACATGGAATCAAAATCTCTAAGGAATTTTCCATTACTCATTAGTAATTTCTCTATCTCTAATAAACATAACATCTTCAAATGGTTGTATTCAATGATCAAATCTACATATTAAAAATAAATTAAAATAAGACGAAATCAAGAACATAAAATGATAAAATTGATACTAAGTGTACTTACTTGGACAATTTAATGATTTTCTCTTCTCATATTGAATGTCATAAACTAATAGTTGCCATGTTTATTCCCAAATATTGAATGATTTAGAAATTGAATTTGACAATAAAAGACTAACAAACAACATTTTCAAGTATGAACCAGAAGCCTTCATATCAACTTAAATGATTCCATTGATGTACTTTTTTTTATCATCACTCAACAATTCCAAAACACTACATGCATAATGTCATCTACTGTTCTTATACTTTCAAAAGTTGTGCAACCTTATTGCATATTTATTAGTAGTCTTAAGTAATACAATTCACCTAAACCTAAAGGAACAAAGTTAATTTGATCAATGGAATATCCTCTTTTCCTAAGTCGTCATTCTTTATTTGCAACATCATAGACAAATATGCTTGGAAATTTCACATAAATTAAACTTCAACCTCCAAATGCTTTTGATTAGCCTCCATCCAAGCCAAAAAAACTTTGTCTTTCCATCTTTGTCATAGTAAAGGACATTGTCAATTGTATCAAAGTCACTAAAACATACGATTTGTTGATGAGGCAAATGGAAGGTTAACCTTGTGAATAAAGGTCATTTCTGATGAATGTTGAAGGAAAAAATTCTCTAGATCATTTGAGATGGAGAAAGATAACAATGATCGTAATATTGCTTAATCTCATCAACTTTCTCAAGAATTAATTTTTTCCAAAGAATTCACTTTTCTTAAAATCATTCATAATTTGGTCCAACTTTATACGAAAAACACGACAAGTGATGTTTGGCCTGTTATATGCACTTAATCCTTTATCTTGAAAAAATATTTGAATCTCTAACCACTTTGGATTACACGTGATAGTTAAGAAACTATAAGGATATCCAAACTACTTATAAGCACCCATTGCATTTGACAATTGTTAAACATATATCGTTTACCACCAACAAATGATAAAGGTAGTACAACTTATGTGCTTATACTGGAAGGATTAATGCCACCACGATGAACAACTTCCTCAAGACCACATAAAAATCCTTCCTTGTGCAATTTTGGTTACTCCTAAGATATGGTAATCATTGATATGACATCCTTTATCCTGTGATTTAGTTACTAATATTTAAGCAATTATTTAGATACATATAACACCAAACTCTTTTAAAAATGTGATATCATGCAACTATTTCTCAATAAAATAAAAATTCATAAACATAAATTCAAAGGATAAAGAATTTACATGTCTCAAACTCAACATTCGTAATCTCAACATAATTACTTCTCAAAATATAACCTACTGGCACTCCAAGGGCCATCCAACTATTCAATATTCAAAACATAAAAATGTAACGTAATAAAACTCAAATAACATGTTCAACCTTAATATCATAATCCTATCAAAGTTGACAAAACCTAAACAAAAGCAACATTAAAAGACAACAACACATAATCCATCACACATCGTACTATACTTGCTCGTCTTCACCTACAAATGGTGTTAAGCTCAAACAATAACAAACAAAACATACAAGAGGAGTGAGAATATGTCTCACTACTATTAGAGCAACCTCAGCAAGGTTGGGTAGCACACACACCACCACAACACATAAGATATAACACACACTCACAATAAATGTTATGCATATGCTATGATAATATGCATCCTACACTACTCCATATGCATATGATACCAACTTAACTAAAAAAAGTAGGTTACGGGGAACATTGTTAATCTTTGCCTCAACAATTAGTCATGCCACGCTAGTATGATATCCTTTAGTAGCACATCAAGATCTACTCAACTTTTATCGTTTTCCTTGACTCGTGGGATCAATCACAACCATTGGGATTTTCGTATCGAGTATCCCTTAATAGGTCTAGTGAGCTTACCGCTTGGCTCATGTCTACTTTCTCTCACACTAGTTACATTATATGATGAATGTCACACAATTTGTATTCTCATTAGTTTCTCTTTAAACTAGGTCGATAATGACCATGCTCGCTTGCTATAGGCTAGGTACCTCATCCTCACAACCCACACAGTAAGCATCATTCTGGCCCACACATAGGCCTAGGCACTCACCTGACAAGGGTCATCCAATTTTCTTTCCTACCAACTCAATGCCTAGGAATCTTGTTTAATAGACACTTATCCCTACTTATTTTCTCATATCATTTCTCATGCTCGTCTCTTAATGCATAACTATTATAACTTAGTCAAAGCCATAGTTCATAGTATATAAATGCATGAATATAAGAACACAACTCATAAAAGAACACATAACTCATGTTTACACAAGAAATTCTAGCCATTAAGTTTAACTTTCACTCAACAAGTTCAATTTCTTGCTCATCAAATAAGAGCTACAAGGAGTTTTGTAAGCACTCTTGTCCAATGAACCACTTTGTTTGCCCAACGATAAGAGCCATAAAGAGTTTGTTCTCTTCTTTCCCTCTCTAGCCTAGAAAGACTCCTTGCTCACTCAGTGAACACACCCAACAGAGAGTCCTCACTCTTTGTTGTATAATCTTTCTTACTAAGGTAACTTTTCACTCAACAAGTTAGGACTCTTGGGTCCTACACTCACCCTTTACCCAAGGAGATATTACTATCGCTTAGCAAATGTGAGCCTTAAAGAGGCACTAGCTCAATGGGACACTAGCTTGCTCAATGAATACTCTAGATAGAGTGTTTCAGCCCTTTATTTCACTCCTTCACTTAGTGAGCCTCATTGCTCACCCAACAAGTAGGATTATAGAGAGCATTACTCTCAGGTCTTGACATTCTCGCTTAATAAATAACTTGCGAGAAAGTTGCGACTCTTTGTTACATGCTCTCGCTTAGTAAGCCTCCCTACTCGCTGAGCGAGTGGAGCCATAGAGAGCTCTAAGACTTGTATTCACCTAACAAGTTGCACACTCACCCAGTGAATAGGCCTCACAAAGGAGAAAATCCTCTTTTCAACGCAATCTTGCCTAGCGAAAATCATTTCTTGCCTAGCAAGAGGCAATAAACTATAGTTTGTGTTTCATGATTCTATATAAACTCAACCAAATTATCCAAATTAAATGGAGAAAACCTATCCAATCTAAGTTCTCTTATACTCTCAGATTTAGCACATAAAAACACACAAGAAACAACATTTAATCTCATTCAATTTCATTCAACATAAAGAGCCCCGATTCGAAATTCAAAAATTAACCCTAAAACCTTAACATACACAGCAACCAGAAAATTTACTAATTAATATTAGACTATCACACAAAAACCAATAGAAATCATAGACAAGCACAAATCCAAGAGTTTAATCCTCCTTCAGAAATTACCAAAATCATGCAAAATAGGGATCCTAAGGATGACCCCTCTATCCTCTTACGTAAAAGAAACCTAAATAGTGAGAAAAAAACCCACTTCTTATCTTATCTAGAAAAGTGTAAATGTACAAAACACGTTCCCTAGGGTTGTTCTTCTTGTTCCTTGGTGGTTCCCTTTACTGGTTCTCCTTCCTCTATTCTCTAGTTTAAAGTTAGGTTTTAAGAAAATTAACTCAACAGTAGAAAGGTACTCATTGTTCCTCTGGTGCTCCTATCACTTAATCTATATGCAATAAATTCACGCAAAGTTACATATTTTCATTTACCACGTTGACCTAACATGTGACTTGATCTATAAGAAATGTTTCTTGGAAGCCATCTTCATTATAAGGAAACATTAAAGGATATTGTAGAGAGATATAACTTATATGAGTTTCATTGATCCTTTGGAATTGCCTATCATGTCTACAAATAATTACATTTCTACCAAAATTTGAGCTATCAAATCTCCAAGTATAAGAGTAGCAGCTTTATCCATTATTGAGGACTATAGTCTCTTGGCTTTTTTATTATTAGTAATTTAAATATTTCTTTCTTTTTTAGTCTTCACGAGCTCTATTTCTTTTTTTTGTAGGACAATAGGCCATTGAAGGACTATTCCTCTCCTATAGCTCGCAATTTTCCAATAGGAGCTACAACAGGTAAAGCTACAGTTCCACCCTCTTTGCTTAACATGCTGAAGCAAAGTCAATTTGGGGGTTTGACATTGGAATATCCAAATGATCATTTGGAGTCTTTCCTTGAGATTTGTAGGATACAAAATTACAATAAGGATATCTTTGATGTAATGCACCTTCGCTTGTTCTCGATTATTCTCAAAGATAAGGCGAAGGCATGGATAAGACATGTCCTAACAGAAATAGTTGCAACTTGGGTTGCTTGTCAGCAAGCATTCTCAAAAAAAAATTTCCCTCTCTCTAAGACTAAGGAACCCAAAAAGAAAATCACTAATTTTCAGCAATATGATATTGAGTCATTATATGAGGTGTGAGAATATTACAAAGACTATCTTGAATCATGTCCTCACCACGATTTGAGAAAATCAATAACCGTTGATTTCTTCTTGGAGGGACTCAATGGCCCAAGTTTGATGTCTTTGGACTCCATAATTGGTAGATCCTTCAGAAACAATCCACTAATGAAGGTATTTGCATCCTTGAGACTATAACTTCAAATTACAAGCAATGAGGGTGGTAGTAAAGGAACTTCTTCAAGGAAGATGACTTAAGGGAAATATGAAGTGAGTAATGTAGATATGTTAATGGTCAAGTTTGACGCCCTTAGCCACAAGATTAATAAATTTAAAAAAGGTCAAATGTGACGAGTGCCTAAAGCCTTTCATATGACCTGTGTGGTATGAAATGACACACAACATTGGATTGCCAAATTGTGATGTCAAATGAACAAGAGAATATGGCAACAACCCACAACTCTTATGATCAACCCAAAATGGGGAGTATAATCCTTACTCCAACATATACAACTAGGGGAATAAAGATCATCCAACTTTCTCCTATTGTAACAATCAAGGCGATTATGTGAACAATAGGTTACAAATTATCAACAGCCTTCAAACTTCAATAGAGGGCATGTGAATCAAAGTTCCTCTTCACAAAAAAATCCTCAACAGTAGCGACCACGACCCAAACTTGAGGGCTCAATGGTGGAGTTTATGGCAAGCCAGAAGCAAACTAATGAAAGTGTAAGCAATTCCATCAAGGCACTCACAAACAGAATGGATGACATGACACTTCACAATAAGAACATAGAGACTCAAATTACTCAGATCAATCAACCTATTTTGTACATGAGTCGTCCCTAAGGTAAGTTCCTAGGTAAAACATAAACTAACCTTGTTGAACATGTGAATTATATCACTACTAGAAGTGGTAAAGTTCTAAAAGACCCTATGCTTCATGTGAAAAATAATGAGGAGATAGTAGTGGAGGAGACACTGCCCATAATGGAAAAAGGTAAGAAACAAGTTTGTGAAGACAAGGTAGAACCCCCACTAAATTCTCCTAAAGCATACCAAACACTCGTTCCTTTTCCTTAAAGGTTGGTTAGGTCTCGTCTTGATAAACAATTTGATTTTTTTAGGGGAAATGGTCGAACAACTTCACAGAAATACTCCTTTTTATTAACATTGTTCAACAAATTCCCACCTATGCAAAATTTCTCAAAGATGTCCTAACCAACATAAGGAAATTGGATGGGTTAGAAATAATGCCCTAGGTTCATCATATTAGAACACGTGGAACACAAGAAGGGGTGAGGTTGAATTGTGTTCTTCAAAGGATTTTACAAATCTTTTAAAAACATTGTGTTTGTCGAGATAAGACAATATAAAAATGTTTGATAAAAGTTTGTGAAAACATTTTCTTTAAAGAAGGGACAAACAATTAAAATAAAAAGAGGTAGGGAAGAGATAACCATTCAGGACTTTATACTGCTTGATCTGTTAAAAGACTACGTCCCATCCTTGGCTAAACCACCAAGATTTCCACTATAAGAAATAAATCTTATGCTTACAAACAAACCACACAATAAGACAACCTAGGTTTGTCCCAAGTATTCTTTCACTTGCTTCTTCAAGCAATATCCCTATTCTTTGAATTGTCTTTTCAAGCAATGTCCCAAGTATTCTTTACAATAAGCCTCTTCAAGCTCAATACTCCTTAATTAGATATCAATAAATCTTCTTATGTGTGTTGATAATCTGAAGGAATAGTCGTCATTTTCCCTATCAAAATACTAGATTTCCTAAGCTAAAGTAGCATAGGGTCAACCTAGGTCATTCTTCTCAAGGACACGTGGTTCCTATATTTCTAAGGTTCAAGCTGATAAAGATTACGACTTGGGAACATAAGATGTAGACTCGGCTGGAATTGTAAAGGGGGTTTTTTATACTTGAAAACTAATTGCAAGAATTATAAAGATCTAAAGAACTAAGACTTTAGAGATTACTTATGATTATGACAAATTTACTTTATCATGTATCCGGGTTTCCCATTCCTGATTTCTATTTTGTTTCTTATTATTCTAGTGATTTCTCATCAATCCAATTACTTACGACAATCGCTGAACATTCGTCCCATACTAACCGATGACTTATGCAATCACTACTTTGAGTTTGGTAGGAAATATGCACTTGATTGGATGTAAATTATCTAGAATTCATCTATTGTGTTGTTAGAGTGGTTCCAATCGGTCCCTAAACTAACGTGCTGTAATATTTACTATACACAATTGTGATTAAGCAAGACAAGATTATGCTACATAAATCAATCACAACAAAGACAAAATATTAATCTTTCATTGATTAACTTGGAACTTGATACAAAGAAATGTAAAGGTGTAGATACGTGGATCAACTTCCTGTGACAATTGCCTACAGTAGTTGCAGTGTTCCTCTTTCGTTGGCCAGGTATTGAGGGTTGAATCACTAAGCAGTGTTTCAGCGCACCCTAACAATCTCCTCTTAGCAACCGGTTGCTACCCAGACACAGGTCCTATACCCACTCGATTGATTGAGTACTTTCTGAAGTCCTGAGGAACAAAGAGGTGCGTAGGGGAATTTGGCTCGTATGGTGGCTACAATAATGGTATGTGTTCTGATCAGGTTGGCTCTCATGAATATTGACATGTCTTATATTTATACATGCTTCTATAACTACTTCCTAATAACAAAAATAACAGACTCAACTAACTTCCCTAATTAGCACGTGCAAGAATGTCGGCTAAGAGTTGATCTTTATCTTGTCTGAGAGGGTTTTGGCTTCTGCTGGGATGACTTCTCTTTCTGAGTCGGCCATGCCTAGTTGTCTTGGCTGGGACGGCTCTTGACTCGGTCTCGATTTCAAGCTGAGACTTCCGATTCCAGTTAGACTTGCAACATGAGACTAATCCAATTTAGAGTCTTAGTCTACCCATATTAAGACCTTATTAGAGGGTATAAACTGTGTATTATCAGTGTCTCCTATGTTGACTCATTATGAGACTTGTTTTGAAATGAATAACTTATAAAACTTAATTCTCTTGCATGTGAACTAGATGAGGTTATTAGAGATTTATTTGTTGGCCTTAAGAATCCTATGTTCAAAATTACCAATCGTTTTCATCTTTGAACTTATTCCAAAAAATTTCATTTGGAACTCGCACACAATTGGAGCACCCTCAAAAAGTTTCATATGAAAGATAATAAAGTATGATAACAATTATTAATCTCTTTCTCATCCGAAAACACTCTTCATCTCCCTTAGCTAGTAAAAAAATGAAGGTAAAAAATAAAAAAGTGAGAAACAAAAAGTCTCACCAATAAAGTTTGGAGTTCAAAGTAAAAGGAACTCTAATACAAAATAAATAAAATTTAGATTTAAAAAAAGGACTATAAAGGAAGAATAAAAAGAAAATAAAGAAATAGATGAAGAAGAATACCAATCATCAAGAAAGGAGCTCTTAAGGGTAACTCGAAAAAAGATAAGACTTTTGGTAAAACATTTTCCTTCTTCTATCCCACCTGACACAAGAACATATGATTCCGTTACAACCTATAAAAAACCTTGAAGTTCACATGCTTGAAAAACCTGTTTGCATAAGATTTGATTAATTAACAAGTTCATATGTAATGAGTTTTCACAAGGGATGAAAGTGTTCAAACTTTTAATCTTTAAAACACTTAAGAGAAGTGAGCAGAGAGAACCTAAAATTCAGTGAGAGGCAGATTTAGGACTCAATTCTCTAATTGTACACTCAATTGATGATGTCTTGAATGAAAAGAATTGTTGGTTCATTTATTTTACTTAAAAAAAACCCTGTAGGATTAGGATTTTTGCTTGTTGAAATGTTTTAAGATGCTTGAAAAGATGGATTTGCTTAAGGACATGCAATATTCAAGTGTGGGGAGGTCTTAGCTTGTGGTTGCCTTAACATTTTCTCCCAATGGACATGGTGTTTGAGATCATCACAATCACATACACATGTGAAAAACATAAGGATAAGCTAATGCTAGCATATACATATATTTAGAAGGTTAAGAACATACATACATGGCAAATCATAATCACCAAAACATGTACATAAGTATAGGAACTTTAGAAAGCATCCATCATCAATCAATTGATTCTCAATCAATAAGTATAAATATGTTCCCAAGGTTAGCAAGTGCAGGACTTGCTTAGTGAGCCTATATGTTTTTAGGCTCACTAAGATCCTTATTCAATAAGCATTCAAGGGTTCGTTCGATTTTTATGTTTCCTCACTAAGTTTTGCAGGTGCACTCATTGAAGACACCTTTTTCTCAATGATCACTCATGCAATTCACAAGTTCGTGGTTTTTGCCCAGCAAGCATTCAAGTCATTTAGTGAATCTCCTCATTTTCCCAACAAATAAGAGTTTTAGTCAAATGAATCCCACCCACAAAGAGAGTAAGTTCTTAGGTACACCTTTCTCGTTTAGCGAATGTCTAGTTTGCTTAGCGAATAATGCTATAGGGAGCTTCACTCTTACCATTTTAATTCAGTTGCTCAACAAAGAGCCCACTTGCTCAACTAGGAGAGCCATATAAAGATCTACCACAAATATCTCATCTTAAGTCACATAGAAAATGCTTGGTTCACTTAGTGAGCCAAGCCACAAAAGCTTTACTATCATATTCTCAACTCAATCACTCAATGAAAGAGTCCCTTTGCTTAGCTAGACGAGCCATAAAGGGTAGCAATTTTACTCTTCTTAAGGCACTCAATGAGTGCAAGACTCGCTTAGCGAGCTTATATGTTTCTAGGCTCAAAAAGATCCTTGTTTAATGAGCAGTCAAGCCATTTAGTGACATTTGTTTGATTTCCAAGTTTCCTTACTAAGTTTTCTAGGTATGTTTAATGAATATACCTTTTGCTCAATGGGCATTCATGTAGTTCAAAATTCATTATTTTCGCCTAGTAAGCATTCAAGTCACTCAATGAATCTCCTCACTTTTCATATTTTCAAGAATCACATCTCCCTCAACAAGCATTCAACAAATTTCCAAAAAACCAACTCTCACTCAACGAGTAGTTAGCTCACCTAGTGACATTGTATAATAGATTGTCATGCAAATATGATTCTTCATAAACCAAAACAATATATAGTCCATTCAATTCATCCATCTCAACAACATATCATCATATGAGCACAATCCAACCATAAAAAACATCACGCTAACATAAAATCACTACCTCATCAAAATCACACAAATCTTTAAAAAAAATAACATAAAAATCATTTAGATTGCATTTTAACCCATCACAACATATTTCTATACACTTAACAACATTTCTAACTATCAATTAACACATTTTAAGCATAAAAACACATAGAGGTAAGCTTCCCTTACATTGGATGATGATCTTGGCAAGAAAACTTTATTGAAGGAGCTTGATAATCAACAATAGAGATGCAACAAATGGGGAGGATGAATTTCAGACCAAGGGAAGTGAAAGAGTAGGTTTGTCCATTGGGTGATAGGGGTTCTTTTGTCCAATGGTCAAAGTGTTTGAATATCCAATGGATAATAGAGTTTCATTATCCAAAGGTTAGGTTGACCTCATTTAGTGTGCTACTACAATAGAAAATGCATCGATGACACTAGGTTGACAAAAAAACATATGAAAATGTGTCGATGGCACTGGTTCACTAACTTGAGATACTTCATTGACTTAATCATTCACTTATGCGGGAAAAGTTATTACCTTGATAAACACACATTATATCGTTCAAGTCTCTTTTGAGTTCTTCTCAAAAAAACGTGCAACCACTGCTTATTAAGTTTTTCTACTAAAATTATACTTAATTTTATCTTGTAATTATTTTCTTCACTTAATGAAATACATAAGAAATCACAGTGTTACACGCTAAAAGATTCAACCAATTTTTCTCATAAGCATTTTTGTTCACTTATCAATAATATCTATTTCTATCTAGAAAGATAAAAATATAGTCCATAAGGGAAGATATGCAAAAGAGATGATCATGTAGAGAGTGCTTTGGACGCTTCTTTATAAAATGAAGTTTGGACATTATTTCACATGGAACAATATGTTTTAAAAAATATAAGCTTTGGACGATTTTCAGTTAATGTAAAACATAATTCTTTATAACAAACAGTTTTCAAAACGTTTTTCTTATGGTCTATTTGAGGTGATTTTTAGTTGTAATTTTTAAAATTTTTAAAAGCTAAAACCAATTTTTAGTTTTTAGTTTTAGTTTTTTGGTTTCCAAAATTAATTTATTTTCAAAATAAACTCACTTTGAAATTTCTACATCTTGTTAAAATTAGTTTAAAGGTGTTTGCATGTTGGTAAAAATGGTGATGGTGGCGATAGTGGTGTGACAATGGTGGTTGCGGTGATGGTGTGGTGGTGGTTGCAATAGTGGTGACAGTGGTGACGGTGACAACAATGACAATGTGGTGGTTGTGGTGGTTGTGGCGGGGGTGGTGGTAGCAATGTAGTAGTGGTGGTGACAACGATATAATGGTCGTGGTAGTGATGGTGTCAACGAAATAATGGTGGTAACAACAATGGTAGTGACAACAACGACGATGACAATGTGGTGGGAGCGGTAATGACAACAACAATGATAGTGACAATAATGACAATGGTGGTGGCGGTGGTGGTGGTAGTGATGATGTGGTGGTGGTGGTGACAATAAGAATGATAATTATAAATCTAGTGAGAGAGTATTTTTTAAAACTAAAAACCAAATTCACAAAAAAAATGTTTTAAGAATGAGTGTAAAATTGTTTTGAAACTAAGTTAAAAACAATTTCAACTCCATTTTAACCAAACACGTTTTGTTTTGAAAATTGCATTTGAAAACCAAAAACTAAAAAATTGCAACAACCCTAAACAAGCCCTTAGATGTTAAATAAGATTTTTTTAATAAGTACACATATAACACACTTGTTAGTGAGCATTGCTTTTAATAGTCTTTGTTATTATCAAAATATTTTTAAGGGTCTTTGATTCCAACACAACTTACCTTGCTGAAAGATGGGTTAGCGAGTTGACTCACCATAGTGAGTTAGCATGTAGTAAAATGACATGCTCACTTGCCTAAATTTGCACAAAGAATTATAAAAATTGCCTTAATACTCCATGCATGAATAATTTTATGTTTTTTTTTTCAAATATGAACTTCAAATAATAACTACTAAGTGATAAGTTTTTTCAACGCACTCAATTTACTTGTCCTATCTCTAGCAAAATAAGACATAAGATAGACTCCAATTTTTAATTAGATAATCCAAAATATATCGCGACAACAAAATGAAATAAAGTGTTATATTTTACTAAATTATAACTTGAAAATGTGACACTTGTTTGGTTTTAAATTTTACAAAGAAGAAAAATATGAAAAAAATTGTTAGTAAGGTAACCCAATGGGTCAACTTGCCTTGATTTGCCTTCAATCTACCAAGTTGGCAAGGTGAGCCACCAAGCTCACTCCATTATTTTTTGGCCTATTTTTTTCTTAAGTAGCCTTAGTTGAATTTAGATTCTCAAGTTTCCTTTAGAAAAAAAGAAGCAAGTAAATAATCTTGAGAGAGACATTCCCATTCAAAATATTTAATCGTATCTTGAATGAAATTGACTTGTGTGTTCATATTTATTATTCAATCATAAATAAAAAAAGCAAATAAAATAAAATATCACTTACTACCTCTAGTCCTATATATAAGAAATAAATGTGAATATTTTTTTTTGTCTTAAATATAAGAAACTTAAACCCACTTTCAAATGTCTTACTCCTTCATGTCCTTCTTATAAGACCCAAATTTGAACTTTACTTTAAGCTTTTTATAAGAATCAATTTAGAATGTCTCATCCATTAATATCTCAAAGTTCTTTGAGAGTCAAACTTTATCTTGTACAAATAACATTTTAAGAATTATACTTTGACTATACAAATGCATATTCAATAAAAATTAAAATAATAAGTAACAATAAATATATTAATGATTGGATAAACTAAAAGATTTAAAACTAGTAAAAGAATATTTATAAAAAAACAAAAGTATGTTTCGTTAATGTTATAAGTAATTTTAAAAAACTATAAATTTAAGACAAATTTAATACTAGTATCTAAATAAATTAGTCATATAAAAATCTAATTACTAATTTCCTTTTATATGCTTAATTTATTGTCAAAGTATGTTAATAAGACATTCCTATTCTTCATTAAGGTGGATGCATTTATTTAATTATTAATAATACATCTCGCACATATTGGTTGAAAAAATTATTTTTCAAATTACAGATAATGTCATTAATATAACTACAACTTATCGGTATAGTTTTAAAATTATGATATTATTAATTAAAATTCATTTTATTGTATTAATCTCATTTAATAATAAATATTTTTTTAAACTATCATTAATTAAAACTTGATATTAAAAATAAAGAAATAATTAAAAGTAGAACTTCTAATAAATAAAAATATTTTATAAATAATTTTATTAAATAAAATAAAATTAATTAAAAATTATTTATATTTGAAACAAAACCTAATACTTAGACAACTATTCTTTAACGCGATGGTATAAATATAAATATTAAGACAGCATTTGTGGTTTAAAATTAACCTGAGTGCCAATAAATTTATTTCATAACATTTTATTGTAATAAAAAGGACGGAGAATGAAAATCTCGCGGGGGAGCTGTATAAATATGGATAATCAAGATCATGTCTGTTCTCCCTTTCTCTCAATTCTTCTCTGCTCTTCCCAACTCAACCAAAGCTTTCAACTTTAAACTTCTTCTGAATCCAAATACCCCTTTCTCTTTCCAACACAAACTCTCTTTCTGCTTCGTTTTTTGGTTTTCTTTTATCATGGGTCGCCCACCTAGTAATGGAGGCCCAGCCTTTCGCTTCACTCAGGCTGAGGTATTCATCAAAATTTCAACTTCACCCCATGCTGTCATGTTTTTTCTCCTTTTCTCGTGTTTTTACATATTGGGTGTTTGTTTTTATTCCAAAGTTTTAATCTTGTTCTGAGTTAAATTAACCAACCGGCTCTCCTTTATTACTGCTTCATTTTGGTGCTCTCAATTTGGTCACTGGATTGATTTTGTGGCATTCTATTTTGCTATGCACATGCGTGTATGGTATTTGGTTTCTGGATGGTGGATATTTCATTTCTGTGGTGTCATAAGCCAATCCTGGATGCTGAAAATATATGCACCAAGTTAGGGCTGTGACATTGGACAATGAATTGGGGTAAAGGGTACTTGCATCACTTTTTTAGACCCCTTGTATGGTATCCACATCTTTTGGTGCAGGTGGTGGGAAGTGGTGTGAAATTGATGTGATGTGTAAAGCTCACTACCTTTGCATAGGTTTTGTTCCCTGTCTTAGGATTTGGGTGTATTTGGGATTAGGCCATAAGTGTTTACTTTTTGCTACCAAAACTTTTATACTTGGTCAAATGCCGTTTTGTATTTATTGTTTTGTGAAGCCTTTTCCTCCCAAATATATGATGTGCAGTGTTCAATGTTATAATTTTAAACTAGAAAGTAGAAATTGATAAAACAAAGTAATTTTGAGTGTTAGGGTAGTGACTCTGGTTCAAGGTCTGAGCAGCCTCCTGGAATAAAAGGGAGAAATAGAAATGGATTTGAGGCTTCTTTGAGTAAACTTCTCCGTAAACACTTATAGGAAGAAGAAATAGGAAGGAAAAATGAAATAAACTTCTCCATTAGTTAAAACTTATTTTTTGGAGAAAGTAATATGGGAGAGCTTCTACAAGTTAGCTTATGCATAACTTAATTTTAACTTATAGAGAAACTTATTTCATTTTTTCTTCCTATTTTTCTCTCCTATGAGTGCTTATGGAGAAGTTTACCCAATCAGGTCCTTAATTCTCTTCTTTCTCTATTAGAGCAGTACAATCGATTTATATAGCAGTATGATGCGCACAACCTTGCTGCTACTTGCTGCTATGCACATAACAAGCCATAATAGATTCCTAACAAATTCCTTCTAGATCCTAGCTGAGTCATATTTCTTATTATTAATAAAAGACACTATTAATATCCCTTTTGGGCCTGACTGTAGGGGTTAGGTCGTATCAGTGAGTCTGATGAAACAAAGTATTATCAAGTGTGTGAAGGCTTTGTTTTAAAAGAATGAAAACAGAGCAGTGGAATTAAATGGAGTGTTTAATAGTGCCCCTTTAGTATTTTTTCGTTTAACAAGTTGAGCTTATCTGACTTTGCAGTTCCTTTGATGAGAATTGGTGGGAAAAAGTAAAAAAGAAAACAAACAAATAAACAAATGGTTGAATTGTATGATTAGTATTGGTGTTAGGGAATCATCCATGTATTGTGCAATTCAAAGTCGTCTGTGATTGATCACATGATATGAACCACTGACTAGTCCAATTATATTGTGAATCATGTGATTCAAATCACAAATTGGAAGATTCTATCAATTGAGATTTTCAATAAAGAGTGCTGTCAAAAACTATTGTTTCTCTGTACAGGTAGCAGAAATGGAAGCTATTCTTCAAGAACACAACAATGCAATGCCAGCACGTGATGTTCTTACAACTCTTGCAGAGAAGTTCAGGTGGGCCTCTGTGCCTAACTTCCTATGCTACTATTAGTAATATTTAGTTTGCTCCTAGAAAGTGTGATTAAAGTTATGCTTTCTTTCTTTTAGTGAATCACCAGATCGTAAAGGCAAGATTACAGTGCAGATGAAGCAAGTATGATATGAGTATATGACACTACATTTTATTTTAAATTGGAATCTTTCACCCTCCATTTTCTTAGTTTTCTGCTTCATTATAGGTTTGGAATTGGTTTCAAAATAAGCGGTATGCAATACGAGCAAAATCAAGTAAGACTCCTGGGAAGTTAAATATTACACCTATGCCTCGGGATGATTCAACACCAGTAAGGAGTATGCCTCAACAACCAACAGCTGCTCCAATTCCCGCTGCTTCTGCTTCAGGTAGAATGTTGCTGCTTTGGGTGCTTAATTTTCTTTATTTTGCTTGAATCCATAGCCACATTTATTTGTTAATCCTCCATACTTTATGTTGTAATTAATTTCTTTGAAAATTTGATCATGCTTTTACTTGGATCCTATACCATATCAGTGTTGTTTTTCTTGGATCTCTAATTTATCTGAGTTGATTATGTTGATTTTCCCAATTTGTTGTTTATATTATACTCACTTGAAGAGCTAGATGTCTACGTGCTTAGTTGCATTATGTTTTGAGTTTTAACTTGCTGTGTAGTGTGCATTATGGGCAAAAGGTAATGAATTATATTTTGTGGAGGCTTTCTATTATCATTACGATAGAAACATGGTATCTTATTAGAAAGAATATTGCTTTTCAACAGATTGTCATTAATTCTGTGCCTGCTGCTTTCCAAATTCTTGGTCAAACTTTTCCATCTCATTTTGTTTTGTAGTAGTGGTGTGACAACTATTGAGTGACATTTTAGATTTTTGCTGAAGCAAACAAATTTTTTTTCTTTTTCAAGTGTATCCCTTGTCCCTTGTTTCTTGCTCACTTTTTTTCATTTATATACTTTTTGTTTACCAGGGGCATATTTGTCTATTTGAGAGAGAATCGTGCTCCTCTTTTGCCTCACTTTCTTTCATATTCCTCACATATCAAACAACCTAAAAATCTAATAATTTTCTCACCACTTTCTTTCTATTTTCTTTCTCAAACCAAATAGAGCATAAAGGAAGTTTCTTAGTATTCCTTCAGTTTCTTGTGTGAAACCAGATGTAGAACTTACTTGAGAGTCCATGTATGCTGTAGACTTTTATGCTTGTCATGCATGACTGAGATACCAAAACTGTCTCTTTGAAGGTTATGGAGCTGTAGAAGAAAACAAATCTTGTTTACCAAGTATTGGCCACAGTGTCAATTGAACTGGTTTCAATCTTGTCTACCTTTTAAGGTGTAATAGATACTTTATGATGCCATAAATGGTGTGACTGTAATAGAACTAGACCAGAATTGAGGTAAATGGTGTAGCATGTTTCTGGTCCAGCTTGTTTTGTAGAAATAATTGAGGTTTATTTTGCCAGCTTCTTGAGAAAACTCGTGGTATGAGCAGAGATCAAAATGCGATACAAAAGCATTTGTGAGACCGTTCTCAACTGTCTGAAATGAGCCTTTTCATCTGAACTATTGACCAGTATCTCATGAACAAAAACCAATATGAACTTTGTTAGGAATGTGTTTGACATTTCATTGAAAAGGAATTAAAAAGAAAAGGGGGCATTGATTGAGCAAAACTTTGTTAGGAATCTCTGTTTTTGTGAAGGGTATAATGCTGCTTTAAATCTTTACTATTCAATAAGTAAATCTTAGAAAAAGAAGGTCCTACTAAAGATTGTGTCTTCATTATAGACTATGGTGTCTGTATTTATGCTCTTGTTATTTATTTTGTTTGCTTACATTGCCTTCATTTTGTTCTACTCAGTTCCAACAGCAGTAAAAGCAACTCCAGAAAATTCAGTTATGGAATTTGAAGCTAAATCTGGAAGGGATGGAGCATGGTCAATATTTCCTCTTTAATAATCTTGAGGATCTTTTGTTGTTTATTTTTTCTTAACTATTTTACATTTGTGGACCTGACCTGTGGTCTTCTTATTGTTAGGTATGATGTGGCTACCTTTCTATCACACAGATATTTGGAGACCAGTGATCCGGTAATTTAAAGCTAAGATTATTTCATGTTTTTAAGTTGTGAAGAAATTAATGAAGCTTTTTTATATGGTTTTCAATTTCCCTTTCTCCCTAGAATATTTCCTTGGCAATCCGCTTTCTATTCCCACACGCATTTCCATATGAATGCTAAGACTAACTACTAAAGTCTTGTAGTAAATTATTCTTAGTGGTTGAACCCTGTTAGGATCAATTGCTAAGGTTTGGGACTTGAGTCTCACATTGGAAGAATGGGATTCTAGTATGGGTTTATAAGGCTGTGGCACTCCAACTATAATAGCTAGCTTTTGTTGTGTGGTTCTTCCAAGGGTCTTATCAAATCCTAAAGAAATTGTTGGAATATATTAGGACCTATTACTCTTATTGTTTGTGGGCTTGTGCTTGCACTAGCATTAGTAGTTCTTGATACAATTATTAGTGTTAATTACTATAGATAATACCCTTTATTTCAAATCCCTATAATTTAGGAGCTATATTTTATTAGGGATTAGGATTAGATTTGTAATCAAATTTGAATTCTAATCCTTCAATATAAATTCAGAAGAACTGAGAGGAGTTCTCTCAAGTAATTACAAGAACTCTAGAGAGTTCAAGTTTGTATGCAGAACCTCCTCTCGGGTACTAAAGTCCCCTACTCAGACTATTGAAGAGTGGGAAACTGCTCTCTCTCACCATGATCAGGTCAGATATTCCCTTTTTTGTGAGTGTTGTGAGTCAATTACTTAACACTTGGACATAGCTGCTAAGATACAGTAATTCGGGTTTTGAGATATATCAAGAGTTCTCTAGGAAATGGATTGATTTATGAAAACAAAGGACATGAAGACATTGTTGGTTATGCAGATGCAGATTGGGAAAGTTCTGTTGGTGATAGAAAATGTATTGTGTCCTTTTTGTTTTAGTTTCCAGGTTACTCATTAATAGTTCTGTAACTATCTTGAGTTTTGTCCTCAAACTTTTGTGGGAAATATAAACAAAGTTTGTTGTTCGCTTCATCTTATTCTTGAAGCTTTGGCCTTTTTATATCATGTAATGGTAATATATTTCTCCATGTTTCAGGAAGTGCTGGTACGATTTGCTGGTTTTGGACCTGAGGAAGATGAGTGGATTAACATTCGAAAGCATGTCAGGCCACGTTCTTTGCCATGTGAATCATCAGAATGTGTTGTAGTCATCCCTGGCGATCTCATACTTTGTTTTCAGGTAGGAATAGCTGTAGCCAGGTGTCATAAAATGTTAATTTTGATCATGGACGCCTGTTTTTCTCTAATCATGTTTTTCTTTTTTGGAATATATATTTTTCCTCATCATTTATTTACTCCATTTTTTACATTACAGGAAGGTAAGGAGCAAGCCCTTTACTTTGATGCCCATGTCCTTGATGCTCAAAGACGTAGGCATGATGTACGAGGCTGTAGATGTAGATTTTTGGTTCGTTATGATCATGATCAGTCGGAGGTATTAATTTTCAATAAGATTTTCTCTTTTGGGATTTTATTTTCTATGATATAATTGTCACATTTTTTTTTTTTTTTGTCTACATAAGATTTTAGTCCCTGTAGTTTTTTTTTGGATATCAGTCAGTGTTATTAATTTTCATGGTCACGTGGGATTTTATTTTTATGATTTAATTCTGTCACATTTTTTGGGGGGTTTACATAGGATTTTAGTCCTTATGATTTTCATTTTTTACTCGTTAAGTTTTGGTTCCCGTAGTTTTTATCTTTGGTTATCAATCCTTATAATTTAATGTATTTGGTTTTTGGTCCTTACTGTATAGTATCAGGCGCTATATTTTGCATTCATGTGGGTTTTAGTCTAATATAGTTTCTACTCGATGAGATATTGATAACTATTTTTCATGAAGGATTGGTTCCTGAGGGATCAAAACCCAGATAACTGAAAATATAGGGACTAATATCCAAGAAAATACAGTATGTCAGATAATACTCAATTTATCAGGGCCCAAAGGAGCATTTGGTCCAACAATTCTCACATGGACCCAAGGTTTGGAAGGTTTACACTAGGAGACAAAAAGGGAAAGTCAGGAAGGTGTGAGGTGGGGGTACTGTGCTGGCAGTGCAGTGTGAGAGAGAGACTAATTACTTTTAGGGATTTTCAGTTAACAAATAGGCTGGGTGCATGTGAGGAGGGATAGACAGAGGAATCATTGTGTTAGTTATGGATAGAGAGCAGTAGCTCCCTATAGGAGCCTCACTCTATGGCAGTAGGAATACTCTTCCACTGTATTTCCCTCATTTTGCGAATAATACGTATACACTTTCTCGCCGTCTTGCATTTTTACTGTTTTATTGATCTGTGGTGACTCTGGTTCTTAACAAACTGGTTTGGGGATCAGTGAGATAAGGATACCGAGGCGTGAATGACACCAAGGAAAAAAGTGGAGAGAGGAGGAATGGAGGCAAAGGTAGCAGCTGTAAAGGCTGAATTACAGTGAAGCTCTAGACGAAGGAGGTGGAGAGTGACGAAAATGGTGAGAAAGAGAAACAAACTGAAATGGAGAATAGCGATGGAGGGAAGGACTCATCATCCAAAAGAGTCCTTGGCATCAGGCCTGAAGAAGTTGCAAGGGAAAGCGTTGGAGGAATTTTGCCAATCAGTGAAGAAGGTAGAACTGCCTATGTTCGACGAAGAAGATCCTACACAGTGGATTACACGAGCAAAGATATATTTTCGGGTGCAGGAGACCAATCCAGAGGTGCGGGTGAACCTAGCACAATTGTGTATGGAAGGACCCACAATCCACTTCTTCAACTTCTTGCTTGATGAAGATGCGGTTTTGATTTGAGAATAGCTGAAAGTTGAACTACTTGAGCGAAATGGGGGGTGACGAAGATGTCTTTGAGCAACTAACAACTAACACTCTGTTAGAGAGGAACTGTCGACAAGTATGTTCAGAATTTTGAACATTTGTTCAGAAGTGACTACCAGAGATGATCAGTCTTTTGGTATTTCCTTAATGGGTTGAGGGATGACATACAGGACGAGTTTGCCTCATCACCCTTGGTCCTCTATCATGATCCAGTTGATGAACGTGACTCGGGCCGTAGAGGAGTTAGAGGGAAGGAAGGAAGTTCAAGCCCAACACAATTTTTGGGTACAAAAATCGGGTTTGGGTGTGTTTCTTTCTAATGGCTATCATTCTTTTGAGAGGATCAATGAATGCAGAATGGCTGCAAAAAGGTTAACTAAAAATCAGCGTTCAGTCTTATTGCTTCACAATGGTGCCATTTGAAAAGAGGCAAAATCATGCATTTTCAAAGCTTTACAAATTTGTTCTAAATTCTATAACTGCATAACTGCACTGTTAAAGGTAACTCATTTGATGCATTTTGTTGATTCACTCATGTTGTGTTCTTGCCAGGAAATCGTGCCGCTTAGGAAGATTTGTCGCAGGCCTGAAACTGATTACCGGTTACAGCAACTTCATGCTGTGAATGAGGCAGCACCTGTGGATCAGCAAAAGAGTAGCATGGATCCAGCAGCAAATGTTAATGCCATGAGGACTACTACTGAAACAGTGCCAAAGCAGCTAATTGCAGCAAACATTCATATGGAGACACCAGTTATACAAACAAATGTTCCTCTACCTCCACAAAGTATGGATGTGGATCAAGCGAAAGCTGAAACAAGTACTGATGTTCAAGCAGGCAATTCCATCATCCCCCAAGGCAATGCATTTACTAACATCATTACTTCAAGCAATGTTCCTGAAGTCTCTAGTCAGACTCAGAACATGGTTGAAGATTGAAAATAGCTGTTTCATTTTTCCAAACTTGTTAATGAAACTTGAGTACATTTTTTTAGTTTTAGAACTACTAACTAACTGGGCAGTTTATCTTCAGCACACAATTCTAATTCTTATAAGTGACTTCCTCTTGCTGTTTTATTTGAACCATAGAAATTAAAAAGAAAAATGAGGTCATACAATTATCGAGCATATGGCGGGGCATTCCTTTTCTCACAAAAAGAGAAAGAATTTCTAATATTCAAAGTAATTACAATGAATTGAGAGAAGAGCATGTCTTTTTTTTTTTTTTCTTCTTAATTGCACTTTTGATCACATATTGTTTGGTTTGGGTATGATTTTGGTTTTTTAAGTTTTTTTTTGTCAAGTAATTTCATTTTTAAATCAAGCAAATTTGTGGCTTGCTTGATTTCCTTCTCACCTTTTTGTTTTAAAAACTGTTTTCTAAAATTATTCCAAACTACTCATTAATCAAAATTTCATTGAAAATTATTAAGTTTTAAAATTGTCTCTAGAACAAGTATTTTAAAAACTAAAAAAATAGAAACAACCAGAGATGTTTTCTCATTCATATTTTTTGTTTTTTTTAGTGTTATGTTCAAGTGTGTAGGGAACTAACTAGTAGAAAACAGAAATGTATTCAGGGGACATACATTCAAATGTGCTTATTAGAAAAATAAATTTTAGGAAACAAAAAAATGTTTTTAAAAAACATTAAACAAACAAGTCCTTAATTTCTCCATCAATTTTTTTTCTACCTAAAATCTACAAATTCTCATTTTCTATTTAAATATTTGTGAGATTTATAATAAATTTAAGACATAGCAAGCAAGATTTCCCCACCATATACCTAAAATTTTTGGGTTTGCACAAAACAAATATTTTTCAATGCATCTAGACATTAAAAAAAGAAAAAAGAAATTCAAAAACAGGGTTGCTTGCTACATTAACCCTCTCAATTTCCCACTAGGCAATTGTTCCAGGACGAATTTCACATCACCCTAAACTTAGTATGTCACTAGTAACATTTTACCAGGTTGTCTTATTTGGGATATATCTTCAGAGCCTTGCATAGGATACAAGACTAATTCACTGCTTCAGACTGTGACAGTGCTCCTCCACATAAATTTTGTGAAACATTAAATTCTCCATTTTATGTGATTTTCTTCATCTTAGATTAAAATGAAAATTGATTTCTATAGCTGTTAAATTTTTGTGTAATAACAGTTGTGTTATTAAGAGAAAGCAATAGCTATACCATATACAATTCATTCTCACTCAACTCAACCCTGCAAGCAGCTGCTTAATTGTCATACTGAAAATGCAAGAGGACAGATTATAAGTACAAGCAACATTCTTTATATTTTTATTCTTAAATAAGTTGTATATTATACACAAGTTTTTGTTGAAAAGACAGGTTTGTATGAATACAGTGAGTATAACTAATTCCTGAATCATATACATATATCTATTTCCAAGGACTGAGTTTAACCACCTCAACTCCATAATCTTCTCCTATCAACAAAAGGAGCCTTTAGAACATTCCATTAAGAGTAGTGACTTCATGAAAGATTACTTCCCACCAACATTACTCTTCAAAGTGACGGACCAAAAGGGGTAAGAGGAGTTGGCCTATTCCTCCACCTTATCTTCAGCACAAGACTTTTTATTTTAGTGAATTATTTGAACTTTGATCTTCCTTTGTTCTGTTCAATTTATTATTATTTGTGAGATTCTCAACTGATGCATTTGATGGTTGCTCAATGATTTTGCTTTCAATTTCCTTTCCACTTGACCCTCCCACAATGGTGTCCATGGCAAGCTGGCCAGAATAAAGCAATAAACCAAAAGAGTTGATGCCATAGACAAATGTAGCAAGGTAGCACAAGCCATTTATTATTGTCCTGTGAGAAAATATCATATGATTGTTAGGTGCCTAATAAAATGAAACCATAAGTCCTCCAAGAGAAATAAGCTATGGAGGCTACCTTATGGTGATTGTTATCTGGCGAACCTGAAAAGCAAGCCATTTTCACTGTCAGTCTATCTTGAGCAGGCATAAGAAAGTAACGTGTTAATCAATCACAAATGCTTTATCAATCCCACCATTAAGATACAAATACAATGCATTGCTTGAAAACATCCTCTTTATAAACTTTGTGTGCTTCCACACACAATCACATATAAAGATTACTTCGAGCATGGTTGATTTCTTTCTCACTTTTTTGGTTTTAAAGCCTGTTTTCTAAAATAATTCCATACCACTCAACAATCAACTTTTTCATTCAAAATCTATTAAAATTTGAAAATTGTTTCGAAAACAATTGTTTTAAAAACCAAAAAACAGAAACAAGAGATATGTTTTCTCATCTTCTTCTGATTTTATCTTGTTTAACATCTTCCTTAGTTTCACACTTTGTTTTGTCACTTGCACTACCCTCCACCAGCTATCTAAGCAACCTTGCTTAGTTACATCTTGAAAACAACTCCTTCAAAACAACTCGTTCTAGTTGATTTTATAAGATCTAATTAACTAATTCATTATAATTAAAAAATTTAGTTAAAAATATTAAATTTGTTTTAAATGTATATTTTTTTCAAAATTATCCTTTATATTAATAATATATATTCTTATTTTTTTTACAAATATTTTTATTAATTTTAATTTTTTAGTTTCTTTCATTATTAATTAATTTATTATTTTAATTTTTATTGACTATGTATGTGAAAGTTAAAGTAAAAATCCTAAAATGTTCTTTATAAAAAACAAAGTTATTCAACTTAAAAAATACTCATAATTAAAGATATTTTTGTAAAAAAAAAATTAATGTATGAACCATTATAGATGGATTCTTATATAAAAGATGAAATAAAATTTTAATTTTAATTTAAATCTTACAAAAAGACTAGAAAGAATAAATTTTTAAAAATAGAAATCAAACACACCCTTAATGTCGCCGAAATATTTCCAGAAATTATATGATTTATATATTTTGAACTTGACTATCCATATTAATTTAAGATTTTATTTAATATTTATCTATTTATCTCATATAAAAATAACTATTTCACCTTTATATCTCTCTTTAGATTGATTAGTGTGGTGATTTCACTGTACTAACTGTACAACAAAAAGGAGTAAGGGCAGAAGTTTGAGAGAAAAAAGGATATATATAATACAAACCGAGAAATTATCTGAAAGTGTTTGGCGACCGAGAGTAGCCTCAATAGATGTGGTGAACCTGTAGAGAAGAACAGCAATAACACCTGCTATAATTGCTCCTAACAATGCTTGATCAGGTGAAGGTGGATTCTTAGCTTTGATGGAACTTGTTCTCATTGCTTTCAAGTTATCCAATGACTTCTTCACTCCTGAAGACCTAAATTTCTACAACAAACCAAACCGTTTCAATTAAATAAATATCACATCTTAATGATATCACTAACGCCAACTGCAATGCAATTCAACAAAACCAAATGAAATTTCAATATGACTTTGATTATTTTAATACACATTCATGCAATATCAACTGAGAACTGTTATTATTTATTCTCCTAGGAACAACAAATCTTCACCATACATAGTAGTCAATATTGATTTTATTCAATTTTAATGTTTTTTTTATTTGAAAAAAATTTAGGTGAGTTGGATCTTGAGAACTCACAGACTCAATAAGTATTTAAAAAGATATTTACATATTATTCACTAACAAAATTCTTACTATAACAAAATTTAAACTTATGTAATTTTGAAATATGAACTTAATATTTATCAACTAACCTAATCTTTGTTGATTTTCAATATTAACCATCCATATAAAATGATATTACTGTGATATTAAGATTAATTATTTTTATTGCTTCCAATTTTTCAAGTTGTATCTAGCACAGCTAGGGTATAATAGCATTCATGTGCTTTTTAAAAGGTGTATAATAGTAAGTTACAACTTTTAATTCATTTGTTATTATGTAAAATTATACTTTTTTTTAAACAGGTGAAACCTTCCAATTTCATATCGATAGTCAATATTATATACGAAGAATTTAATTTAAATATATCAGAAAAAATTTATATTTTTATTCAATTACATATTATCATTATTAGTTGACTTAAAAAGTTATTTCTTAATATCTTTACTGATCGATAAAATATAAATATTTATAGTGATGGTATATATATGAAAATTAAACTCTAGATATAAAAGAAAAAAATGGTTGACAAGTAAAATTCTAGTAAGTTGATCACTCAAAATTTTTTGACAAAAACTAATCATAGACAAAGAGGATGAAAACTCATTCCCAATGATATGGTGACTTGAAAAAAAAAAACTCTAAATATAAATAAAATTACTATTAACAATTAAATCTTGGATACAACTCCATGCATACATAGTCGACGTGTGTGGACAATAAACATAGAATGAAGTAACCTTAAAGTTTAGGAAGAAAAAGAGAGTAAACCAATTCTTTGGCACGTTTAGCACGTCGCTGGACAGAGCGAAAGAAGAAGAGAGTGATGGCTCCAGAAAGAAGGAGACTGGAAACAACCTGAATGGTAGAAGGGTCATCTGTGAAAAGGGAAGAAGGAGTGGGAAAAGGGAGTTCAATGGGGCCCAAGTCTTGTGTTGTGAGTTGTGTTAGCCATTCAGGAGGAGTGGCTGAAACGGCTCTGGTGGTGGGTCTGTGGAGAAAGTGAAGAGATGGTAAAGAGTGGTGATGGGTGAGTGAGAGAGGAACAGGGAGGGTAGAGAAGAGAAGGTGATGATGGTGAGAGTGCAACATTCTACAAGCAAATATGGGAATGAATTATCAAAATTTTCTGTTGCTAACTTAGCTGAACACAGACCAAACATGGATTTGCTTCCTGTGTTAGTAGTCAGGCTTGTGGAAAATATCTTGTAGTTGTAGGACTTTGGATTTTGATGGGGAATGGAAAGCCACATCTCAATATGCAAAATATCCCATATCTAATGTGGATATTTTAGGGAACAAGACACAACAAGATTGGTGGTTTTTTCCCTGAAAACTTTGGATTTTTAAGGTGTTATAAAACATAAAATATTAACTTTTGTTTGTGTATATTAATATTAAAGAGTTTAATTAGAATATAATGTTCAGGGTAATATTTTTTATATTTTATTTAATTATAAATTATCATGTATTCTCAAATTTTTTTTTGTTGTATAATAAAATTATTGATTTTTATAATAATTATTTGAAAAGTTAGGTAATTTTTAGTTAATTCACAGTGAAAAAATATTTATACCGAAAATATATGGAAATTGAAGTCGATATTAAATAATAAATTTAATTAATGAAAAAAATAAAAAATGAAAGCTAATTTTGAATGTAATTTGAAATGTTTTATATATTCTATCTATCCGTTTTAAAAATGATATTTTATACTCGTTTTCGAGCAACATAGCCATTATATCCAAATTGTTTCCACTGTCCACATCCAACCCGAAAACGGTAATATTAAAGAGAATGTTAACTTATATTTTAAAAATATGCAGTAAAAGTAAAAAAATTAAAAAAATATACCATTTACTAATTTCTTAATATTAATCTTTTTTACTTTCTTTATATGATAAGTATTAAATATGTTTTGTATTTTCAAGATATTAAATATATTTATTTTTATTTAATAATCTAGTAAAAGAAAAAAAATAGGTAACCATAGATGCTGTAACATAATCTAATGGGATCATCAGATTAGGTATTTAAAAAATATGAAACAAAATGGGAAAAATGAAAAGAAAAACATATAAAAAAAATAATTTAAACTACCCACATGACTCTATGAGTTCAACTAAATCTACGCTGCCCAGATTTGGATGATTTCGACTAACTAATGCAAAATTATGTATACACACGACAATCAAGTATTGTTTCTTCCATTTTTAAAAAAAAAATATATAATTTTACTCTCTTACGGTATAAATTTGTTTTACTTCTTTATTTTTTTTAAAGTTATTTTATTTTTAACTTACAAATTTGAATAAATGTTGTTATTTCAAAAAAAGATTGTTTTTGATTTTATGACAAAATTTTTAACTAATTTTTGACTAACTCAAGACATAAATTTGTTTCATTATATTTATTTACATGAAAATTATGAAACTTAATTAATATTCAAATAAAAAAATCATAATCATAATAAAAATTACATGAAAAATAAGTTTCATGAACATATAAAAAAGAATTTTATATAAGATTTTTCAATTATTATATTGTTGATAAGACTCATTTTTTTCACTTTTTTATTTTGTTTATGATCATTTTTAATTTGAACAATAATTAGCTTATGTAATTTTTATATAAATAAATTTAATGAGACATATTTCACATCTTAAATCAATTAAAAAATAATTTAAAATTCTATCTCAAAATAGAAAAAACGATAATTTTTTCAAAATAAATAACATTGACTTAAATTTGAGAATTAAAAAAACATAATAAATTTTAAATAAAATAAAAAAAACATAACAGATTTTTATCATAAGATTAAGGACTAAAATTATAATTTAACATTTTTTTAAGATTCATCAAGACTCTTGCCAACATTTCTATCTACTATCTACTATTACCTCAAAATAACTAATTAATTACGGGACAAAACCATGAAATAAAGAGGGTATAAAATTATAGAAGATACCTGTAACATCAAACAGTTCCATTCAATTGAATATGGTTGTATGTATGTTAACATCTAGTGATACCCAAAATATAAATAAACCTGATTATTGAAAGAGAAATGCTGGCAACACAGGACACACCTGATTATTGAAATTGCTCCGATACCCTTTTTTAACTTCTAAAATATTTTTCTTAACTCAACTCTTATCTAATTGGATTTAAAGAATTAGAAGATTTCTACCACCCAAAATAGCAATGACTAGGGGTTATGACATTATAATCTATATAACACGATCATCTAGTAGATTCCATGATTAAAAGTATTAAATAAAGTTGCACAATCCATTGAGAAGTACACTATCTAATACGGTTCTTGAAAAGAAAGTTGACAGTTCCAGGGGACCTAGGATTCCTCCTTGCAGTAATCTGGATGAGTGCACCATCAAGAAGCATCTGCTGCAGTACTCTTGCTATGTTCCTAGTGTCATCAATGCCAAGATGATGACTTCCCACCATTGGTATTTGCAGTTCCTTCATCATTGTGACCATTCCAGTGGCCTGTTACCCGTTATAAAGCAAAGCATATAGTAAGTATCATAAATTAGGATTAATAAAACAAAGGGGGAAAAGGAGGAAAAAGAAAAAAAAAAATTCAACCCAGTCCAAGTTAAAATGTGACACATTGATTTAGATCAAGGGGCATTGTTACTTTGTTAAGCAGAGCTAGTTAAAAGAACCTATTTCAAGTACAACATAGTTGCTGCAGGACATTATTCTTAATGCTGAGTCAGTTAATGGGAGTGTCATGAACTCTCTCGAAAGCTAAAGTTGTTAGGTAATGTTACATGAATGGATTTATACTCGTGTGTCTTTAACATGCACCTCTTGCACATGCTCATTGGGCTTGAAGCAAGAATAAAAGCAGACCCACTTTACCTTAGGCAGAAAATTATTTTCATTTAGCAGTAAGAGTTGAACTGCATACCAGTTGATCATAGTGACTTTGATACCATGTCATGAATCAACTCTCCCTAAGTTTAAGCTGTTAGGTGAGGATTCGTGAACGGTTTTATATTTCTACACCTTTAACAGGGAGAAACTAGGTAAAGTGTATGATAATATGAAGTATTAACTCTCTCTCTCTATATATATCTCCTTTTTTTCTCCCTTTTTCTACTTTGAATGCTTCATTAGGCTTGAACATAGACAATGCTTAGGCCTACCATGTGCTGAAATATGCGTGTAAAGTAATGGTTATATATATACACACACATAAAAGTAAAACCATTACCTTAACCTAATAAGTTAAAGCTATTGGGAGAGTTTGTTCATCACATAGTGTCAAAGCTTTGTGATCATGTCGCATGTAGTTTAAAGTTCAAATATATATACACATATATATGTGTGTCAAAGTAATGGTTATGTATGTGTTAAAGTAATTGTTTTACTTTTATGTGTGTGTATATATAACCATTACACACACACAACCATTACTTTTACACACACGTGTGTGTATATATATATATATATCTTTTTCCCCTTTTTTCTATTTTGGTTGTTTAAAGATGAAAGCATCGTTTCAAGATAAAAAGTTTAAAAATAAAAGAAGCCAAAGCCCCCTCCTGTTTCTTCTTCTTCAGCCCTCTCCCCTTCTTGTTTTCTCCCCTTCTCTATCTTCCTCTGTTTATTTCCTTACTACTTCCAAACATCCTTATATAATTTTGGACAAACTTGAGTCCCATTCATTTTGTTTTCCACCTGCCTAAGGGGTAAGGTGTTTTACAAACTTGATTCCTACTCTTATCCATTGAACCATTTACCCTAAGTTTTGTTTGTCATGATGAAAAACTGAATCAACAAATCTATCATATTCTTCTGCCAACTCTAAACAATAAAAGAACTCACCCTCCTATTATAAAAGTTCAGATAGACATCTTTGAGATTAATCCACTCCATAAAATATGGCGGAAGCTTAATCTTTGACACTTCACATTGCTGAGGGACCTTTGTTTTCAAATCCCAATTTCCACTGCAAAATGAGAAGATTTCAATGTAAAAGAACATTTTTTGTTATTCTAGTTCTAGATATACAGAGCAGGAAACTAATGCAACATTAGAAATTAAAAAAGGAAAAGGGTTATAAAAGGTAAACCATAAGTAATGCTATTTACCACGTTACAAATGCTGCACGATTAAGTTCCTCACCCATCCACAACCTACGTCGCATCAACCAATCTCCAAATTGTTGAATAACTTCCGTAAATGGTATGGCAGTGTCATGCCAAACTCTGGTAATTTTTTTTAACAAGTAGCAGGGTTATATTAGGTGGGCACCAGTGGCATTGTAAGTTGCAGAAGCAGGTAATAATCCCTTGGGTAACTGATACAATAAAATGATTTCCAGTGTACTAGCTAATTATTGCTATCATCAACCAATCTTAATTATTGCTTTCATCAACCTTAAATTACAATCAACCAATCTTATTTCGCTAGTCTAACTCATTACTCATGGCATATCAAATCATAGTAGACTTTAATCTCTACAAATGCTTACTAGAAGCAACCTTAAAAATTACATATTTTATTATCAAATCACTACATGAAGAAAGGGAATTGGAGGAGAGGAGTTTTACTTGCTTGCTAGATTGTTTCTAGTAGTAAAAATGAAAATGAAAACAAAGAAGATTGTATACATATCACAAGTTTGAATCAGGCAAGTCAAGGTTGTTATCAAATCGAGATTCAAATTGTTAATTGACAAGCTAATTTTTGAATAATTATAATTTGTATCGATATCGCAAGATTCAAAGACAATGAAAAATAACTTCAAATATATCACATAGACGATATATAATGTTCAATGTAATAATTTTAAACTAGAAACAAATAAAACAACTTAACAATAGGTCTCATAAAACAAAATTATTAGTTATATATGGGTTTGTGAAGCCTCTATTTTGGAAGAATGGAAACAAAGTAATGATGTGGACAAATAGAGTATATGCATTGAATGAGTGAGTGACAAATAGAGTAGTAGAATAATCAAATAGGATAAGCTCAAAAGTACCCCTTCAATTCCTTTTCATTTAACAATTTACGCGAATATGACTTTTCAATTTCTTTCATGAAAAGTGGTGAAAGAAAAATAAAAATAAGAACAGAAAATGAATCATTGAATCGTGTGATTCATTTGACAATATGAAATTGTATTGATTCATTTATGTATCATAAGATTTAAAATAATTTGAAATTCATCTTATGAAACGAATTGATAGCCAGTTGAATTGCATAAAATTGTACAATAATGATTCAAATTGTGAATCATAAGATTCTAATAACTATGGGCAAGACTAATAAAAGAAAATTAAGCTGCATACCTGTGAACTCCAAATTTTCCATACTTTCCTTCAATATATTCATTTATTCTCCGTTCGCTCATTTTTGAGGGCCTCACAAACCTGTTAAACAGTTAAAGGATCAATGCAAAAGTAAAATTATAAGATAAGCAAAAAATGATGATCTTCATATGTAAATTATATTTTTAAATTCAAAAGAAACTAACCTAAGAAATAAAAAAATATCAATCTCATTGCATGATTCACAAGCCAGCTGTTGCATTTAAGGGTTCAAAACTCAAGAACCTACTATTCCATTCAAGGAATAAACTATTTAAAAATAAATAAAAATCTAGCATCCAAATGATACCTTTGTATAATTAGAAGTTTGATCTCTCTGAAAATCATTATACTCTAGAACTACGGAAAACAATAAAAAGTAAAACAGTATTATCAAAAGAGAAACAGAATATCTCTGGCAATCACTGAACACTGCACCTGTTAGATATGCTATAAAGTGGCAGATCAAAACCTGTGGAAAATGTCTTCAACTTGCAATGTTTTCGCACTAATCATTAGAACTGGAAACTCAAGAATCTCAACCCTACCCTCTAAATCAAGCACAAGGAAAAAGTCTAGATCCTGAGAGCGTATGGTGTTCAACTCAGCAGTGTTCACTTGAAGCCCCCTGGAGTAATCATGATTAAACGTCTCAAGGTGAACAGGATCATCCATCTGCAAATTTGGAAAAAAGAAAACAAAAAAACTACAAATATTATATTCAATTGTTCACATATAAAATTATCAATACACTACAAAGCCAGTTTTCCAGTTTGTAAGTTGCAAGTCTTATTTTCCAGAATGACTCAGCCAATCAATTCACCTGACATCTTCTAATAATATTCTTATATACTTAATAAACATCAAGGGATGAGATCCCTGAATCAGTAAATCATCTATCTCAGTGCCATGTCATCATTACAGAACAGAACTCATTTGAGGTTTACATGACAACAAAATGAAGCTAATTCCTATCCTACAATACCATCTTCCAAAACTACAAGTAAATGACTTAACTAGCTATCTTCTGACAAAGCCTGGCTCACATATCAAACCTGCAACACAGAACAATGTAATGACACCGGGTTTCACCTTTAAGTACATGATTCAAACCTACTGAGAATCATACATGGGACTGAACAATTGAACAAGAAGCATTGACATGAAAAAGCACTTCTCAATAAACCCGGTATCAGTAACAACACACTTGAATGCATGCTCAGAACCAAGTGATTCCTCTCTAATACTCACAAGAATAATCCTTAGCCTTCCCAATTCATCCTCTTAATCACTAAATACATAAAGCATTGACTACTTTTGTATGTTCCTACTACATTAAATACATCCACTATTCATTTAATATATTTTTGTCACGAGAGAGTGAGAAGAGTGAATCCTAGTCATTCAATGATAAAATCACAAATTTTAAAATGATCACGTGGTTATTATTCTTCTCATCCTCTTGCAAAAACATTCCTCTCACTTGATAAATTCTCTCTCCGCATGTAATAAGGCCGTCATCAACTATGCAACAGGGTCATGTCATCCTTCACCATTGAAACAATTGATCAAACACATGGCACGCAAACCAATAGAGACACCCAGAGTTCGTAGAACATAAAATTTGGGCAGAACAAAGATTACCCAGAAACAGAAATGAATTGAAAGTTGATGGGTCATAAAAAAATTGCAACCTTGGTGCACTTTCCCTGGGAGTGGTACAAGCACACGGGTTTCCAGCGAAACTGAGGCTCATGTGAAGAAGAAGAAGAAGAAGAAGAAGGGGTCTGGGAAGTGGAAAGCGAAGAAGAGAGTGTGAGAGAGTGCGTTGGAGGAAGAGAGAGGTAGTTAGGGTGGTGCAGGGTAAGATGGGAGAGGGAGAAAAACATTGGATTACGATGTGACAAAATCTTGGCCAAACAAGCTCTGGGAACCGCCATTACTCTTCACTCACTGGATTGTCAAGTATTGGATAGTTTGTTATTCCAAGCTGTATACATATGTTTAAACACAAAATAGATATGATAATAAGCAAATCATAATTGATATATTATTGCCATTTTTTTTTTACTATGTTATATATCTCTTGACTTTATTATAATTAATTTTCGTCAGAAAACATTGCTTGATCGACTGCTTTCAATGATATTTTTTGAGATATGGTTTAGAAGATTGAATGTCAAATTTTACTTTAACCAACAAGCAACATCAGTAAGATATAATAATTAATATTACTTGAGTTAATTATCAAGTTAGTAGTTCAAATCATAAAATTAAATAGGATAACAATTCTGGTTGAAAAAAATTAATGAATTTAATAGAAGGGAGGTTTTGTCACCTGTAATAATAGTATATGTGTTCATCAGAATTGTTTTCGGGGGAAAGATATCATAGGGGAAAGATATCATAGACTGTATCAAAACAAAAACAAAAATCAAAATATATAATTATATTAATCAATAAATTATAAATTTACATTTTTTGTGAGATAAGATTAATTGGTATTTAATATTAATTTAATAAAATTATAATTTTAGATATCTAGTGTATAAGAAATGTTTATTTTTATATAACTAAAATTTATAATAAATAAATATTTAAAAATATATAAATTTTATTATAATTAAAATTAATAATAAATAAATATTTTATCATATAAATTAATTTTAAATTTACTATTAACAATTTAAGTTGTGACATAATAAGGTTATTTTAGTTATTAATAATTTAAAAAACTATTAAATTTAAATTTAAAAATATAAATAAAAGATGATAATTAGAAATGATCGAGCAAGAAATAATTTGATCAGTTATATAGTTATATGGTTAATCTGTGAAATGCACATATCAAAAATAAATAAAAAAAATAATATTGAGAATGTGTAATTGAAAAGTGAGGAGGGAAGGTGGCATTCTCTAAAATGAACATTCTAATAAGAAATAAATTGCATATTTAATAATTATTCATAAAAAATAATTTTACTAATTTCGTTATTAAAGTTAAAGGTTTAAATCATATTAGATTTAGAAAGATAAATAATGATGAGTTCAGTGATAATGATTTATTTATATAATATATTATCCTATAAACTATCTTACTATATAATAATATAATATATTTTATAATCAAATAATATATCATAATAGTGTGTTTGGATAAGACAAAAGAAAATGAAGAAGAAAAAAAGTATAAATAATGATTTATTTTCTTTTGTTTGATTAAAGAGAAACTAGAAACTAGAACAAAAGTAGACTTAAAAAAAATTAAAATTCCTTTTTCTTCCATTTCATTTTTAATTCAAATTTCACATTTCTTTCCTTAACTTTCTTTTCACGCCACCAAATATAGGGTAAGTGTCCTCGTGTTTGTTTAGAATTAATTCCATCGTTCTATAAATATTTCCAATTCAAACAATATTTTCTCTCATAAAGTATTTAAGTTTAATCATAATTATGGCATTTACACGTTTGTAAATATATTTTATATTATATAAATTTAGTTAAATATGATGATGTTATGGTAAAGACTTAGAAAGGCTAACTAAGAAAGAATTTAAGAACAAACAAGACTTTGGAGAGCCTTTGACAATTGCTTAAACCAAGAGAATTGATGAAGATTTGGAAGGAAATGTCAAGATGAAGGAGGTGGAACTAAGCTGGTCTAAGTCGCAGGAAGTTGGGTTGAGCCCAGTAAGCTAAGCTAAGTGCTAGGAAAATGGAGTTAAGCACCATAACACTAGAAAGCACCTTGTTTTGACTTTGTCGAATTGAATCATGGCATCTCATTCTTGTTCATCTTCTTCCTCCTTTCGCATTTTTTGTTTTGAGTTCTTGAAAGTTCATCCATGGTTACATATTTATATCGGGAAGATCCGAATCTTGCAATCCTATCTAGGTATGTTATGTAATATTATATGTTTTTAATTAAGATAAAAAAAATAGTTTCCATTTTATTTGTTACTACTACTAATAATATGTAATTGTTATATAGAACATGTGTTTCACAATGGTGAAAGTATGCTCACTAAATTCTGGGAGCATATGTTTCTTTTTTTATGATGGTAAAGGGCTAATAACCCGAACTAAAAAGCCTCTAAAAAAAAGAAATTGAAGAAACATTCGCAAGTATAATGAAGAAAGGCAAGGGCTTGATCATAAACAAGCAAGTCAACATCAATGGAAAGACCATGTTTGAAAATAGAGTCTATCATTTGATTCGTTTCACAGATGACATGACATACCAACTGCATTATCTTGCCTGGAAAGATAGACAATATTGCAAATTAAAGCTAAAGTAGATGAGTGGGAGGGCACCCTTCTTGGATTAGTTGTAGGGGAAACTTTGAGTCAGATTTTATAATTCAGTTTCAGGTACAACTCAATATAAAAAACTAGTTTATATAATGATGGTTGCTTCTTAATATATATATTATTTTGGTCCATCTCTGGTGAATGAAGGATGTGCTCTAATACTATTTTATATTTTAAGTTTAGGCATAATTTTACTTAAAAGCTAGTTCATATCATCTCAATAATAATAATAATAATAATAATAATAATAATAATAATAATAATAATAATAATAATAATAATAATAATAATAATAATAATAAAAAAATAAAATTGTACTTTATTATTAATTAAATAAATTTTATTTTTTGGTAGGTAGTGGTTTATTAAATTGAATTTTTGTTGAGTTAAAATTGAATTTTTTTATTTTAATTTTTTGAATATTTAAAAAACATTATATGTATATTTAATAGGTATCTAACAACTTTCAAATATAGTTAATCATTTTAAAATATTTAAAATATAACATCTATATTTAAAAGATATTATTTTTATATATAACAAATACTTAATAGTGTTTAATTATTTAAATAATGATACTTAACAACCTAGTCCGACCCACTTTGATGTTATAAAAGGGGAGCTAGCACAACCTTGATGCGTCAGAAACTCTTTGTCTAAACCCCTCTTGTGCTACCATTGTAAATGATAGAGAAGAAAAATCTTGGGGAACGCTATGCTACTAAAGCTTTGCTTTTCCAAGTAAAAGGGGAGGGTGAGTGTCTCTCGTTGAAGGGTGTGTGTGTAATTGTGGGTAGAGGGGTTGACCCTAAACCCAAATTTGTTGTGTTTGTTTGTCTCTATCAAATTGATAGAGTACAAGACTTTTAATTTTGTGATTGTGGGTTGAAAGGTTAGTCATAGGCCCTAGTCTATCAGGTTTGTTTCTCCCAATTAGTAGAATGAATAGCTCGTGGTTGTGGGTTGAAGGGTTGTCCTTAGTACCCCAATTGTAGTATTTGGTTGTTTGAATGTTTCTGAAGGAGAGATTAGACTCCCTATAATAGGATATGAATTTATGTGATTGTATGAGTGTTTGTGGTTTTATGTGTTTTCTAAGTGGCTATATGCTGAACTTCACTGTATGATAATTTATAGTTGTTGAGTGAATATTATGAATGATTATTAAGATATAATATGAGTGTACTACATTAAAAGATGAATTAAAAAATGAGTAATTAAGAATGAGTATCATTATGATGGATGACCTTGCTTATGATATGACATAAATAGGTCTAGGGGGCACTTGTTTAGTGAATGACTTAGTCTAAGAGAGGTAAGAATGATGCTCACTAGTTATATGCATCATGCGTCATTTAATAAAGCTAGAGGCATATAAAGTAGATACAAACCCAAGTGGTAAGGTCACTAGATCCCTTGAAGACTCCTCAATATGGAAATCTCAATAGTCATGATGGATCTCACATGCTAGGAGGTAACGATGTAAGCCAAGTAGTACCTAACGTACTACCAAATGGTGTCATGCTAGAATGGAATGGGCCAACCAGAGGGTTGAGCAGTGTTACCGCTAACCTACTTCTTGGTTTAGAGTTAGTACCACATTACATATGAAGTAGTAATTAGGAGTGCATCACCATCACAACATATGCATTTGTAGATGTTTAAATGTGTGATTGTTATATGTTGTTTATGTTTGCTAGGTGGTACATCCTAAGTGTTCTACCTAACCTTTATGTTCATACCACAAGCTGGTAGTGAGATATTCTTACTCCCTATTGTTTGTGTTGTCTTTATGTCTAGGCTTATCGCTCCTTGCAAGTAATGTTGAGTAAGAGCATGAGAATTGAGTTGAGCTCCTTCATTGTTTTTGTTTTCATTTCATCGTTGGGTTTAATGCTCTGATAGGATGTGACATAAGGGTGAGTTGTAAGGATGACTATAAGTATTATATTAGTTGGTATTTGGAGTGTCATTAGGACGTTTCAATGTATGACATTTTACTGAACACATGACTGATGTTGAAATGTGCATCCTTTACCATGCTTATGATTTTGAAAATTTAGTATTTCATTAGCCAATATATGTGTGTAACTTAGGTTTTTAGTAATATTAGATTCCTCTAATGTTCCATGCAAGTGTCCATCATGCACATGCTTTAGACCATGCAAAAATTAAGATGATTGTTTAGGTTATTTAGTAAGGGAGAATATGAAAGGAAAAAAAAGGTAAGTGTAAAATAAAAAACAATTTTTAAATAATAAAAGGTTGATAAAATAATAGCTAAATTATATTTTTGATCCCTTATCTTATAATGAAAATTTGTTTTGGTCTTTTATTTTTTAAAAATATTCATTTTGGTCATTGAACTTTTAATTGAGTTAATGCTATCATTTTGAAATAATGATTTTCTTTTGTTTTGGAGATTTTGAATCCTTTATTGAGTGGTTCAAGATGTAAAACTTGTTCTATTATATTAATCTACATGAAAACTATGAAATCTAACTAATGTTTGAATAAAAAAGAGTTATAAACAAGGTTAGAATTGTAACAACTCATTGTCGTCACAATTGTAAAACATGACACTTTAGGCACAAAAGTTAATTTTAGGAAAATGCTTAAGTTAATTTGTTTATAAAAAGCGTATGCTTTTTTTTTTTTGCGATCTATACATCATATAACATAGTCATATTGAAAAAGGCATATACACAAGTCAACTACTAAAATAGACTTCATTTTATTTATGAGTTAGATGCAAAGGTCTGTGCCTCATGGCACTTATAATGTCCATCCAAAAAGAAAAAAACATTGAAGCTGAGGGCATTTATACAATTGCCCAAAACAAACTATACGTCAAAAGGAGGTGGGATACATCACACACAAACTCAGTTGGTTGCTAACGCGAAAACACTATTTCTACTAAAGAAGTGCAAAAGGTGGTGTAGCCTCTAGACGGACATCAGCAAGAGCTACTCTATGAAATGGATGAAGACCTGGACATGATAGATGACAATTGTTGTTGCCATATGGTTGGGATCGATTCAGATGATCGGGTCTTCTCCACATCGCCTGAATTGACAACCACATCTGTAGAGATGTGTAGATGGTGACGAAAACAACTCTATACTAGTTGGCACTTAGGAAAATGTGAGTTATCCTTGATACCATGCCCCCTAAAGCTTCAAGTAAATCCTCCAAGCTTTATCGAAGCCCATGATGATCTCTCTAAAGCTTATGCTAAAGGGCCCCACATGTATTCGTTCTCAAAGCATGTGTTTGATACTCTGACTACTCGGTATCTGCTCTTAATGAACATGACGTTTAAGATTATCACAATCAAATACACATGCGAAAAACATAAGGGTAAGCTTATGCAGGCACATACTCTTAGAATGTGGGTTTAGGCTTAACTCAATCGCAAAAGTTAGCTCAAGAGGTGAGAGTTGCCCTCACTTGTAAAGTCTATACAGACTCTATCTCAAACCAATGCGAGACTTAGGTTTTGTCCAATACACTCCTTCAAGTCCAACACTATAAGGCTTGGTGCATGGATAATATGGTGAATAACCCAATAATGGATCTAGGATAGGGTATGTTACCATCTTAAGAATGTGAGTTGAGCCTAACTCAATCCCAAAAGTTAGCTCAAGAGGTGAGGGTTGTCCCCCACTTATAAAATCTTTTTAGGTTATACCTCTAGGCAATGTGAGACTTGAGTTTTTCCCTATACACCTTTCATGCCTAGTACTATTGAGTTTGGTATGTCGATAATATGGTGAGTGGTTAGTTAATGGATATAAGATAGGTTCTAATACTATATTAGAATGTGCCTTTAAGCCTAACTCAACCCCAAAATCTAGTTCAAGAGGTAAGGATTGTCTTCCACTTATAAGTCTATATAGGCTCTATCTCTAGTCAATATGAGATTTGGGTTTTTCCAATGCATACTTACACCTAGAAGATCAGGAACACCTATACATAGCAAATCATCAAAATGAAATATAAATACAAGCATAAGGATCTCAAAGGTAAAAAAAAAGAACATCCATCGTCAACCAATTGACTCTCAATCATATACATTATTTATATACACTACTCCATGGAGACCTCTATAGTCCAAACGATCATTCTTAACACATTCTTTAACATAACTTTTGTCAGCAGAGTCCCCAAGACTCATGCTTCTTGTCATTGGGAAAGTAGAACATGATCCCATGGAATTTAGTATTGGCGTGTCAAGATAGATGCATGTGGGTAGTAAGTAGCTTTACCACGGTCTAAGGCTTGCAAGTACCTTGACCCTTTATGGTATTTGCTCATCCATTCTATCCTCAAGGCCTATTGTTAGCTTCCTCACTCTTGCTTCCAACACTAGGTTGAGAACCTTGATCTTAAGTATCAACTCTAGCAATTCTCTAACTTACATGCCTACTTGTATACCGTTCAAATTGGACAATGCATAACACACATCACATGTGAGTCAAAGATCACATTCATCTTCCTTGGAATTAGATATAACCACTTTGTATCCATTATCAACTATGGTCTCTTTTAGGGAAAAACACATCAATGTAGAGGTTTAATAGTCAACTTTATAAAATAAGGGCCATATGTACACCCTACATCAACCAATCCATGCACTATTCGTTATTATACGAATAATAAGCATTTCCATGTCTTGTGAAATAAGCCATTAATGTTTCACTTGAATTCTTTTACATCACCCTCGCCTACCATGCTTTTCCATGTTTCATTAAGATTTTTAGGAGGAAACTTACTTATTAAAGGTAGAAGAAGATTTATGAAAAGGAAGATATGTTTTCTCACCATTGTAAAAGTTTCTCAGCAAGTAAGATTTCTTGTTCAATGAACTCTACCCACTGAGAGGGTAAGTTCTCAAATATACCTTCATCACTTAGCCATCATCTAATTCACCAAATAAACTATCACTATCTTAACTTAGTAGCTAAGCAAAAAACTCTTTCGCTTAACTGGGAGAGCCATAGATAGCTCTATCACACATATCTTGTTTTAGTTGCTTGGCAAACCACCCATTCACTTAATGAGACGAGCCATAGAGAAGGTAGAGAATTTTGCTTTCCTTGAGGCACTTAACGGAGAACTCATTCAAGGAGCCTATGCATTTTTGGGCTCGACGAGATCCCTGCTTAGCAAGCATTCAAATTGCTCAACGATGTTCATCTTATTTCCACGCTTTCTCACTAAGTTTTCCATGGCTGCTTAGCAAATTCACAGCAAGCACTCTCATACATTTCATATTTCATGAATTTTTCCTAACAAGTATTCAAGTTGCTCATCAAATTTCCTTGCTTTCAACATTTCATCTTCAAATTTTCAAGGTACTTAGTCATAAACATATCTCACTCAAAGAACTTTCAACAAATTCCTAGAAAATCAAGTCTCGCTTAGTGAAGGATTAGCTCGCCTAGTGAAACTACACAACAGATTATCATGCAAACATGATTCTTCATAAAAAATCCAAAACAACATATAATTAGTTCAAATAATCCGAATCAACAACATATTATCATATGAAAACAATCAAACCATAACAAACATCGTGCAAGCATAAGATCACCATTTCACCAAAATCATGCAAATCCTTCAAAAACTTATAAAAATTATGGCAAATTGCATTTTGATCCAACACATGCTTCTATACACTTAACAACATTTCTAGGTTAGGATTGATTAATCCAGTCTAATCGACATTTTGATCGAACACATGTTTTTATACACTTAACAACATTTATGGGTTAGGATTGATTAATCCAATCTAATCGAGGTTAGATAATCAATCAATCAGCTAAATCAACAATTACTTGTGCTTGAATTCATGTTAATTAGGGATTGTGATTGTAATATCAATTTTCGTGGGTGATTGTCTAATGAATTTTAAGTTGATATGAATCTGCATTCTTATTGGAACTGTGATAATTCAACTACATGATTGGATAATTGGGTTGGTGTTTCACAAGTTTGCATTTTTAATTATGTTATGCGTTTTACATTTTTGTTTTCCATTTTGTTTTATGCATACAAACCCCCTTGCACTCATTTCAGTTTTTATTCAATAGGATTAGGCATTATGAGATTTTATCCTTGAGAGATTCGAACTATGTTAATTCTTACACTACAAATCTAAGAGAAATCTAGTGATTTTATGCCTCGACAACATTATCAAATTGACGTTGTTGTTAGAGACACAAGCTATTGTGTCCTAATCTTGTTGATATTCTAATTTCATTGATATATAGATTGTATGTATGTCTAGTTGTTACTATTTTTTCTTGAAATCCTAGAATAATGAAAAGTAGCAGGCAAAAAAAGTCAGTATCTTAGATTGAGCTGAAAATTGATCATAAGGTAGAAAAAATTCATACATTAAGGCCACCTTGTGATGGACAAACATGGTGGGGGGCGGGGGGAGAGGAAGGGCCATTTTTGCCATGGTTCAACAACCAAAATTTGCATAATAGGACTACAAACATGTCGTACTTCAACATAAATTCATGCCCTATTCGACTTTATATGGATAATAAACATTTCCAAGTCTTATGGAATTAATTCATTAGGGTTCCACTTTTATTCTTTTACATTATCCTACTCATCCACATTTCTATTTAAATTTTTAAGAGGTACTTCATTAGTCAAAAATGTAGGAATGTTCTATTTTAGAGAAGACAAGTTTTCTCATTGTCACCTAATTTGGCCAACAAATAGGGATCCTTGCCTAACAAATCCTACCTATCGAAAGGGTAGACTCTTAGGTACACGATACTCTCTCTCAATGGATGCTTAATTCGCTTAGCAAAAGGAACTATAGAGAACTCCACTCACAACTTACTCATTTAACAAATGTTGAATTGGCCTAATAAGTCAAGCCATAATGGCTTAACTACAGGTCCTTAGCTTAACTTTTCCCAATGAAGCACTCCCTTCGCCTAAGTAGAAGAGCCATAGGGGCCTTTTTTTATACTTATATCACTAGTTTTAGTCACTCAACAAGACATTTCCTTGCCTAGCGAAAGTGAGTCATAGAGAGGGTAGAAATCCTACTCTCCTTAAGTCGCTCAACGAGCCCATCCATTTTTGGATTCCCATGATCTTCGCCCAACAAGTATTCAAGCTGCTTAGTGAAGTTCATCACATTTCTAGATTTTTCTCACAAGTTTTCTAGATGTGCTCAACGAGTATGTCACTTGTTCAATGAACATTCATATAGTTCATCTGTTCTTGATTTTTTCCCAAAAGAGTCTTTAAGTTACCCAGTGAAAAAATCTTTGTTTTTCCATATTTTAAACCCATATTTTTAAGGCGCTTAGCAAGAGTCATCTCTTGCTCAACGAGCCTTCAACAAAAATCCAAAAAACCATGTTTTGCCTAGTGAGTGGTTAGCTCGTCCAGCAAAACCCCACAATAAATTCATACAAAAACATATATCTTCATCAAAATCCAACCAAAACATCATAGGATCATTTCAGCAATTTCAAATCAACAATACAACATTATCATAGCATAATCCAACCCTAAAAAATAACATGTAAACCAAAATCATAAGTATACCAAAATCATGCAAAACTCATAAAATTAATATAATTCCATGGCATATCATGTTCCAGTTCATACTCAAGCATTTCTAAGCATATAATAACATATATAAACACCATGCAACATAATCAAAATGCAAAAATGTAGCAAGGCAAGCTTTCCTTACTTGTTGAAGAACTTTGGCAAGAAACCTTGTGGAAGAAGCTCCAACTTGGCCCAATAATGGAGGTGATTCAAGCTTTGGTGGTGGGTGACAAAATTGCATAGAAGAAGTGACACGATCTTAAAATTGGACCGTCTTGAAATCAAACGAAAAGAGGAACTTGACCCTAACCGCGACCTGCCGGTAGAACCAAAGTTATCAGAAGTGCGACCCTAACCGCGACCTGCCGGCAGAACCAACACTATGAAAGTTCTTTAACCTAAGAACCAAAGGAAAAGTGCTCACAAAGAAACACAAATATTATTAAAACTATGAATTTCGTTCTTCTTGATGGTTACAAGAGTTTATTTATAGGCTTACTAGACAACCTTGAAATCAATGCCATTAATATTTTAATTGGCATAAAATCTCATGGATTTAATGTCCATTAATACCTTAATTGGCATAAAATCTCATCCACTAGATCTCCCCACTAACCTTTTATTTCCATCATTAATGACCTTCCTATTTTTCCACCAACTATCCAACTTTCCCTTTTTCTACTAACTATCAAAAGTAATTTATGTGAAAATACATGTAAATAAATCCTAATTAACTACTCAGCCCAAATTACATGACAATGACTTTGGGCTTTATATATGTTCTTCAATATGGGCTTCAATCTTCATCAACTTGTAATAAAGTTACCCATTTTGGTACGGTCTCTGATTCTTTTTGTAATTCCAACCTTAGGCTTGGCAATGATTGCTTCATTATTTGGGTTTTGGGCCTAGTCATGGGACCTCCAATGTCACGCCAATTATCTTTGACTTTGTTGGTTGGGTTTCTATCATTCTCTCCCTCTTCAAAAGGATTCGTCCTCGAATCAAGTTCTTCACCTACAACAAATAAAGATAAATCAGTAAAATTTAAAGTAGAACTTACATTACCATATGTAGTTAGTAAATCCAACTTGTAGGCATTGTCATTGATCCTTTCTAACACTTGAAATGTTCCATCTCTTCTTGGCTGCAATTTGTATCTTCTTTGAGTAGGAAACCTTTCTTTTCGCTTATGAACCCAAACATAATCTTTAGGCTCAAAAGTCATAACATGCCCTTTTTCTTGGCTTGCATATTGTTCATTCCTCTTCTCAATATTAGCTTGAACTTTGACATGCAACTTTCTAACAAATTTTGCCTTATGCTTTCTTCTAGACAATGCATCTACCAGAATATTATCTTTACCTTTCTTGTACTTGTTCACATATGGAAATATCTCTATGAACTTCAGGCACTTGACATGTCTCTTTTGAAGCTTACCTTGAGATTTTAGAAACAAAGCATACAACTTCTTGTCATAGGTAGAATAGTTCAATGCAACCCCACTTAGCTTCTCACTAAAATATGCAATTGGTTTAGATTCCTGCATTAATACAGCTTCTATTCCAACACCAAAAGGATCACATTCAATTTCAAAAGTGTTATCAAAATTAGGCAAACAAAGCACAAGTGCATTGGTCAACTTATCTTTCAACAAATTAAAAGTTTTCTCATGCATATCATCCCACTTGAAGATAATAGATTCAAGACAAAATGAACACTTTTTGAAATTTCCATACAATTTATTTCCTCTTAAGACATTAAGAGCAACATGCAAATATTCAACATGTTTATCTAAAGTCTTGCTATAAATCAAAATATCATCAAAATAAATTATTACAAATTTTCCAATGAAAGAACACAAAACACGATTCATTATCTTCATGAAGGTGTTAGGAGTATTAGTTAAGCCAAATGACACCATTAACCACTCATATAAACCATATTTTGTTTTGAAAGTTATTTTCCATTCATCATCTTCTTTCATATGCATTTGATTGTATCCACTACTCAAATCAATTTTAGTAAACATACAATAACCAATCAATTCATCAAGCATATCATCTAACTTAGGAATAAGATATCTATACTTTACAGTGATTTTATTGATGACTTGACTGTCAACGTACATGCGTGTGTTCCTCTTTCTTTGGAATCAAGATAACAAGAACAGAACATGGACTAGGACTTTCCCTCACAAAGTCCTTTTGCAGCAACTCCTTCGCTTGCTTTTGAATTTCCTTTGTTTCCTTGGGATTTGTTCTATAGGCTGGTCTATTTGGGATTGGACAACCAAGAATGAGGTCAATTTGATGCTCAATACCTCTTAAAGGAGGTAATCCATGAGACACTTCATGTGGAAAAACATCAGCGACTTCTTGTAACAAAGAATCAACTTCACAAGGAAAAGAAGAATGAAATTTGTTAGTGAAATAAACACCCTTGTACAGGAGTACAAGTAGTTTCTCTTTTGCTGATAACACACTCCCAACCTCTCTTGTCTTTGCAAATGCACTCATTTTCTTACTTTTCTCTTCACTACACTCAATTTCATGTTTTTCTTTCTTCTTCTTATTTTCACTCATATTTTCCTTTCTCTCTTTTTCTTGAATGCTCAATTGCTCTTCTCTCAACTTACACTCTCTTACTTTCCTCATTTTTATTTGATCTTCACATACTTCCTTTGGAGAAAATGGAGTAAGAGTAATTTTCAACTCATTGTAAATAAACGACAAACAATTGGTATACTTCTTGTGGGTCACCTTGCGGTCAAGCTGCCATGGGCGGCCCAAAAGTATATGCCTTGCCTCCATAAGAACCACATCACACAATACTTCATCTTTGTAATTCTCAATAGCAAAAGGAACTGAAACTTGCTTGTCAACCTTTACTTTTCCAATATTACTAAGCCATTGCAGCTTATAAGGCCTAGGGTGTTTGGCAGTTTGCAAATTTATTTTCTCCACTAGAATAGTACTAGCCACATTGGTGCAACTCCCTCCATCTAGAATCATGCTGCACACTTTCCCTTGATCAAGGCACCTAGTATGAGAAATATGCTCACGTGGCTTCACATCATCATCTTCCTTAGGTGGTATGCTAAGAGCGCACCTAGTATCAAGTACAACTCCATCTACAGGTTCAGCAACTTCCACATCACTAGAATTCTCCAATGGTGGCATTTCATCATCACTTGAGCTCTCACTTTCTACTTCTTTAGGAGGAGCATTTGAATATTTGGCAATCACATCTTCTTTAGGATTTGTAACAGTTGTACTGTTCTTCCAATTTGATCTCCATGAAGAGCTAGAAGATGAAGCAAATTTGGAAGAGCTTTTTAGACTTCAATTGCCTCTCCACTTGAATTGCTTTGTGCAATAAGTCCTCTATCTCCATATAATGCTGCAACTCCACCACATCAGCAATCTCTTTCTTTAAACCTCCAATAAATCTAGCCATAGTTACCTCACAGTTTTCCTTCACATTGACTCTAGTCATGGCTATTTTCATCTCCTTATAGTAATTCTCCACACTCATACAACCTTGTGTCAAACTTTGTAATTTTCTATGCAAGTCCCTATGGTAATGACTTGGTACAAATCTCCTTCTCATGATAGACTTCATATCTTCCCATGTATGAATGGGTCTTTCTCCATTTCTACGCCTGTTAATCACAAACTGATCCCATCAAATATTAGCATAGTCAGTAAATTTAACAATTGCTAATTTTACCTTTTTCTCCTCTGAGTAGTTGTGACAATCAAACACATGTTGAACTTTTCTCTCCCACACCAAGTACAATTCAGGATCATTCTTCCCTTGGAATGTAGGGATTGTCATCTTAATATTATCCAAGTAATTGTCACGTCCCGGTTCACCTTTTCTTCTCCATTCATTTTCACTATATCTTCCATTTGAATACTCCTTTTCTTCTTCCTCAACATTATGTCGACTTGTAGGACTCCTATATCTAGGTATAGGTTGTAAATAATCCAACTTGGCATTTACAACTTTGAATTGTTCTTGAAAAACCTTGATTAATAATTTGAGATCAACATCCCGTTCTCCTTTTTCTTTACTCATGATTAAAATACTGCAAAATGAAGGTAGACAGAAATAAAAATCCTCACACAACACTCTCTCACGTGTTTACGCTCGAATTATGTTGTAATCACTCGTGTATCACTCAATTTGGCTTTCTTTTTTTTTGTTTCACCACTCTTGCCTTTTACCACTCAACTTTTTCCTTATGAGCTCTTAAGTAAGAACCTTTAAGAATGATGGTATGCAACAAGAAACAATAAGGATTTGGTAATTGATAACTTTAGAAAACAAGAATTAGTAAGAAACAAAGAATTCTAGATTGTTTGACACGTACGATGAAAGCAGTGTAGATGCAAGGGGGGAAATATGACAAAAAATTCAAACTTTTCTGTTTAGTTTTTTTTTTTCAATATGCAAGGCAAAATAACAAATTGGCTACTAGCCCTTTTTGTTTTTGCTCTTTTTTTTTCACCTTTCTCTTTCGTTTTTTTTTTGTGTGATTTCTTTTTCTTTTTTTTTATCAAAGGGAAACAAAACACAATGAGGAAAAAGGAAGGATGACAAACTTAATGACTTAAACAAAGGGATATGAATGGACACGAATAATTAGAATAAACAAGGATGATAAAGTATGGGAAATATCAAAAGAACTAACATTTTTTTTAATTTTTTTTAATAAATTGAAAAAAATAGAGACACAAAGGATAGAGAACACCTGATTTCAAGAGCCGAAGCTCTGATACCAAATGACACGATCTTAAAATTGGACCGTCTTAAAATCAAACGAAAAGAGGAACTTGACCCTAACCGCGACCTGCCGGTAGAACCAAAGTTATCAGAAGTGCGACCCTAACCGCGACCTGCCGGCAGAACCAACACTATGAAAGTTCTTTAACCTAAGAACCAAAGGAAAAGTGCTCACAAAGAAACACAAATATTATTCAAACTATGAATTTCGTTCTTCTTGATGGTTACAAGAGTTTATTTATAGGCTTACTAGACAACCTTGAAATCAATGCCATTAATATTTTAATTGGCATAAAATCTCATGGATTTAATGTCCATTAATACCTTAATTGGCATAAAATCTCATCCACTAGATCTCCCCACTAACCTTTTATTTCCATCATTAATGACCTTCCTATTTTTCCACCAACTATCCAACTTTCCCTTTTTCTACTAACTATCAAAAGTAATTTATGTGAAAATACATGTAAATAAATCCTAATTAACTAATCAGCCCAAATTACATGACAATGACTTTGGGCTTTATATATGTTCTTCAATATGGGCTTCAATCTTCATCAACTTGTAATAAAGTTACCCATTTTGGTACGGTCTCTAATTCTTTTTGTAATTCCAACCTTAGGCCTGGCAATGATTGCTTCATTATTTGGGTTTTGGGCCTAGTCATGAGACCTCCAATGTCACGCCAATTATCTTTGACTTTGTTGGTTGGGTTTCTATCAAGAAGATTGAGGATAAGCCTGGAAAAATACTCTAAAAAATCAACCATGCTTCTTTTATAGATTTTAGGGTTAGGCTCATTACCTATTAGGTATTAGGGTTTTTATTGTCCATTGGTCCAATGCTTTAAGGGTTTAAGAAGTTTAATTGTCCAATGTACAATGGAATTTGGTTATCTAGCGAGTAATAAGGTTTTGAATGATTAAGGATTAAAGATTCTTAGGTTTTCCCATAAGTTAGGTCGATTGATATTTTGTCTCGAAAAATGTCACTACATGGGAAAACATGCTGTCAATAACACTAGTTTACCAAATTGTGTCTAAAAATGCATCAATGACACCAATTCACTAACTCATGAACCTCTTTGAGTCAATCACCTATCTTTTAGAAAAATGCATTTGTCTCAATAAACGTTGATCAAATCGTTATAATCTCTTTTGAAATTTTCTCAAAAAATGCACAAACACAATTCATTGAAATCTTTTTGCTAAAATTAAACTTAACTATATCTTGTAATTGTTTCTTTACTTAATTAACTGCTCACAAAAAATACAATGTTACATATTTCATCTAATACTTAGCTATTTTGGAACCTCCATTTTTTTTCCTTCAATTTCAAACTATAACTTTTAACTCAAAATTTTAACCATTTTGAAACACTCTTAGAATCAACTTCAGACTTCAATTTAGAACATAGTCTTCAAAAAGTCAGAATGGAACAATCAAATGTATCTTCCAATACTTAAAATTTTTCTAAGTTTGACATCAACAATTACGTTTTGAAATTGTTTATAAAACATATAAGTAAATATTAGTTATTTCATTTGCATCTTTAACATATTTTGCTTGAAGGAAGCCTTGTTTATTTATAATATATTAAACTTAAGATGCGAACTACCACGTCGCAACCTTTAATTTTTAGAAAGTATAGATTATTCAATTTTAGTCTTTGCTAATATGCATACTCCTCTAGTTTTACCATTTGTTATATCTTATTTATTGCATAGGTGGTGTTTACATCTATCCTTTGAAAAATATTACAGAGTATACATAAAAATCTTGAACCTTTTGTTCGTTGCCTCTCGATCGGCCTTTATAACTATCTCCATGGGTTGACATTTGGTCATGTCACCCGACACTAGGGTCCTCTTCTAACCCTAAGGTGTCGTCTGATATTTTTGCCCTCTACCCTATTCAGGGGACACTATTTATCATAGAGCCATGTTATCTTGCCTTTGTCTCTATCTCAGGTGGCGTCTCACTTCAATATTAAATACGATTTGTACAATCTTGATTCGAAACAAAGCGAGTAATGTCACCACTCAATGGGCTGGCTGGCCAATTGGTCCATGTGAGTTAATACGTGCATCTTCAACTAAAAGTATACCATTAATCAATGGTTACTAAAATCTCATTACCACTTGTTGTACCCTTTTTATTGCATATTTCATCGAGTACTAAAATTATCATTACCACTTACCCTATTTATTGCATAGATGTGTTAGCAGGTGCAACTCAACCGAAAACAAATGTTTCTCCCATTTCGTTGGTTACTATGATTCATGATTCGTATTATGCTCAACAATGGAAACACCTTTGTCTACAACCATGGTTCACACATTGTCTTGGGATCAATTTGGGTTGCTTTTTTTTAATAAGTACTTATAAGAAGAAAAAATATGAAAAAAAATAAAATAAATTTTTTCATAAATTAAAATTAATTTATGTATAAGTTAAAAATTAATTTTTAGAAAAATTAATATGAGATAACTTTTACAAATTAATTTATACATGAATTAATTTTAACTTATAAAAAATGTTTTTTTTCATAATTTTTTCTTCTATAAATATTTATAAAAAAATTTACCCATTAAAACAGATCCTATAACTAGCAACCATATTCGCCTAACTATAATATGCCCAGACCAATCACGTCATTAGTCCCGCTCCCCACCGCTACCAGGACCAACCTTACCATCATTACATCTCTATCATGCCGATAGTTACTAGGCATGATTAAGTTAAAAGTGGAAAGGCCCATGAAAGAAATTCAGAGTGTGAATGGATGACAATTTTTCTAATTAGTATTCTCATTTGATTTCATTATCCAAGTATCAATTTAGGAAGCTCAAACAGATTTTTGTGCTTCAGTGTGGATCAACATTATGATATCATGCTATTCTTGTTAGGACCCCACATTAGGCTCACAGGGAGCATGATCTCTGCATGGTAATTTTTGGACCTTCATTCTTATGGACAATATTATTCTTATATTCTCAAATTCAAATTCATTGACGCAATAAATTTCCTAAATAATAACTACTCCATGGTGTTAGGAATAGTCCAAATACTAGCTAGAAAAGTAACATATACTAGAAAATATATGGATTATAAGCAAAAGAATCCAAAACAAGAAAACAAAATTCTTAGACTAGTTTAGGTTTCAGGTAGGTCAATAACAAATTACATGTTGCTTGGAATAATTGACAAATTTATGGAAAAAAAAAGTTGTTGCCAAGAAATATAGGAAAATAAATTTAGTGTACACTAAACTCTATTCAACAGCTAGAGAAGAGAAGAAAAGAAAATATATAAATATTATATAAAAGTATCTATATACTATCACTTACAAAAATAACATTTTTGTCACTTTTAAATCACAATATATTTTTTAATGTAATCTTAAAATTAAAAATATACCTCAATATAATTTAACTCAATTCTACTCAAGTTAGTTAAAGTTTATTTGATTTGAATTAGACTTATTATTAAAAAAAAAAAAACAAAATATGAGCCAATAAATTTTAATGATCAATTTAGACATGTATTTCTTCTACGCTCGAACCATCTCAATCTGAATCACCCCTATTCACATACAATGTTGCCTTGCTTTACTCAAGGCGTGATTAAGAAATATCTTAAATATATATGTTCAATCTTTTCTTCTCTGTCTTTTTTTTTTAAATAAAAATAATAATTATTGAAGGTAACTAGGTAAGTGTGTCGGGTCATATCTTAAACAGTTATTTTTAAAAACAAAATAGGATCAAACAATTTATCAATAATAATTTTTTTATATTTTTCCACTTAATTATTTTCATACATGCTACGTGTTCATATTATCTCCACTTCAAATATAACGTCCAAATTTTTTCCCCAGTCTTTTCTTACAGCTAATTAAGAGTCATTTAAATCTAAAGGATAACAAATGAAAGGGAAAAAATTGGCCCGTAAAAGTTCCAACTTGTCTCCTATTTTTCGGAAGCAGTGAGACATGATAGACGTTATCTGCATTACTAAATAGTATTTCAGAAATTGTATTTATACAATATTTAACAAAAAAATGTACAATAAAAAAAGAAATAGGAAGATATAAAAGAAAAATATGTAATAAGAAAAAGAAAAATTGTTATAAAGAATATTGTAATAATATATCCCCATTATAATTTGATAAGTGCCTCTTGTTACTTTTTGTCTTCTATTGATGTGATTTGCATTTGAAGAGTTGAGGACTACGTACCAACATTAGTGTTTTTTTTTTATTCAAAGCTTTAAACATTGTTTGACCAAAAGTTTATTTTTTTTAATCTAAATCTCGAATTTTAGCCTTAAATAAAAATCCAAACATATTCTACCTTAGTCTTTTATTGATAAAGTAAAAAAATATATAGTAATAATAAAGTTAAAATTTAAGACCAAAAATTCATCACCATCCTAGTGGTTCATATTATACCTTAATTAATATGGTGTGTCCCTTATTTACAATGATATTATTTGTGCAATAATTTTTACACTAACTATTATATATTAATATTTTTTTATTAGATCACTTATCTTATTACACATTTCTCTCCTTTTTTTTTTTTCTTTTTTTGTATAGCTTGTTGTAGATATTTAACGTGTACAACATTACTCCTTCTCTAATAACATTAATTAATCAAAGTTACAAATGCAAAAGAACATGTTTTTCTGGGGGAGAAAACTTAGGAAAAGGGAATGACATCCCAGTCTAAGTCATAAATATATTTATATTTATCTAATCTTAAAGAGATAAGTGGAGACTCAAACTTGCAAGATTCACTTGACCTATTCCTTGACGTTAATGTAACAACATGTTGGATAAACAATTTTTAGTAATTGTTTTTTAAAGTTAATTAGAACTTTTTTTATTAATTCAAAATAAATTAAACATTTGTAGAATAGATGTTTGAATTAACTTATAAAAATAATTATTCTTTATAACTTCATAATTCTTTAAAAACAATTATTTCTCAAACAAATTTAAACCGGTTACCATCTATTCTTCTTATCTTCATATAACTATGACTACATTTCCCCCCTTTTCCACTTAATATTTGAGCTATAAAAGAAGTGGTCATATACTAATACATGTTGCTATCGAGCCACTCCACTACTGAATATTAAACATTTACGAAAAACACCTCAGGAGTTACCAAAATGCAATGCAGGGTCATCAAATTGCTTCATTCAATAGTAGTTTTATTTCCCGTTAAGAGCACTCTCCTGTCTACATTGTCCCATGACACAGGGACATAGATTTATACAATATTTGTCGACACAAAATTGTAAAATTAACGAATTTTAATTTTTGGACCCCGCTGAAGGACTTAACAAAAATGTAAAGAAAATTGATAACAACCTCCTTTGATATATAAAAAACTATAAATTCATGAATCGATTTATTAGATGAGAGGTAAAACTCACAGATTTCTATAATTTCCTCACCTAACAATAAATAGTATATTCAAAAGGAGAAATTATTACATGATCTCTGACATCATCACGTTCCAACTAAATTTCTTGTACATAATATATAGTGTGAGTGTTATCAATTTTTTATCAAAAATTGAAAAACTCAACAACGTGTCACATGACATAAACACGTAGTGGTCCGAGATTTCGTAATGATTTCTGGTTCAAAAGAGTGTGTTGCCGGCTACCAAAAGATTGTTACATTATGCCCTTTTCTCATGCAAGCCTGACCCATAATTTGCACCCATGAAGTAAGCATAAAGCTCCTCAACCTGCATGACCTCACCACTTTGCCAACACTCATGATGAGTGGCATCATCAAGCACCCCCGAGTTCCCTCCCTCTTCAAAAGAAGTTGAAAATTCACAAGAAGCATTGTTATTATTACTATGGTCTCCACCTTTGACATTGCCAGCAATTAGCAGCATCTCTTGAGCCTTCTTCAGCTCTGCTTTGAGACGTTCCACATCTTTCTCTAGCTGCTTCTTTTCAGCCATCACATTCTCCAGCTTTGCCTGAAGCACACCATGGTCCACCTCCAGGCTCTGGTTCTTCCAGCGAGCCCTTTTGTTTTGGTACCAAATGGCAACCTGTCTTGGAGGCACACCAAGTTGGTTTGCAAGGTGGAATTTCTGCTCCGGCTCCAGCTTCATGTTAGAGGCAAAACACTTCTCAAGAATAGCAACCTGGTCTTCTGTTAGCCTCTTCTTGTTGTTGTGTTTTGCTCTTTGGTGTGCATGTTCTTGAGTCTTGAAGGAGAAGATGAAATCCCCCATTTGGGCGTTGGAGTCACTTGATTGAAGAGATTGGGCTTGGGGATGTAGTGTGTTTCTCATGAGAAAAGGTGCTCATTCATTCTTTTATAAGGTCTTTTAGCTTCAAAGACATCAAGAGCCCCACCAAAATGAGTGACAAAGAGTTAGAGGACTTACATTGTCTTCGTAAATACTATGCAAAGACTGGCTAACTTGAATTGTCTATAGTGCCTACGAAGGATTAAAACCACTTGTCCCGTTTCTTGTTCCCTCCTTTTTCCACTACTAAAAAATGACATGTCATGATTATTAGTTTTTTTATTGGAGTGTTATTCTTTAATTATTTGAGAAATTAGAAAAGAAAAATTATGCATCAACACTATCATATTATTAATTGATACCTAGAGAGAAAAGGAGAAAAAAGAAAAATGAATAAATATAACACATGATGATAGGATATGATCAGAAAAAAAAGTGATAAATATTATTATTAGAGTGTTTGTGATGTAAAAATGTATACATATAATTATGAAAAATTATTATATAATTTAGAATCATTACATAACTATAATCTTAATCAATTTAAACATGACATGTGTTAAAGTTTTTTTATTTATAAAAAATAGTTAATAAAATTCAATTATATATCGTATAAAGATTGATTAAAATGATTGATCATGATTATATAATAATTTTTTTATATAATTAATTAATCATTAGGAAAGTGACAAAAACATGAGATAAAAATAAGAAGAAAAGTATCGGAGTATATATATATATATTCTCTTCATGAACATTTATTTCATTTTTTTTAAAGTTTTCATTCATAATTTCCTTTTAACTTATACAAATTTTTTTTTTTTTACATTTTGAAACTTGAAAAGCATAGAATTTTGTGTTCATCCATCTGGTCAAGATCCTAGATAATCTTTAAGCAGCGTTGGTCTGATAAGATTACAAGAGACAAGCTAAGAAATAGACACTATTATAGAATTATTTTCATTAACTTGTGACACAGAGGTTGTCTGCTTCAACTTAAGCATAGCTAATCTTACTTTAATTGGAAAGATCCCAACAATTAATTATATCCTGTATATGTTACGTCAATGATCAGTGACGGTGTCGTTTGGAAGGTGACAACCCATCCCCCACCCATGCATAAAAAAATGGCGATTGAGGCCTAAGTTCATGCATCCTTAGATCTCACATTGGTTCACTCATAAAGCTCAACTATTTCAAGCAATGATGAAGTTGCAATCCCTTCACTGAATCTGTTTGAAGAATTAGATCGCTCATAGCCTCACTGGCTCTCTTCCTATCCCAAGTGCATGAACTTAGTTCATTCCTTCAAGCAAGTGAACATGCCATGCCAATGCCAGTTGCATTGATAGTGAAAGTGAAAATAATAACTTTCAAAGGCCGTTATTACGCATTTTATTAAAATAGTGTCTTGTCCGGATTACGTTTTGCATTTGTCGGTGTGCTGAATTAGCTTATCCTGTTACATTTTTGTAACAAAACATATTCTTCTGATAATTTGGTTGCTGAATATCCCATAAAAATCAGTGAAGGTACGAGAATCTGGAGAGCAGCATACATGTGTTACCATACTGGTCAAATTAATATCAATTTCATTTGGTCAATTAATCCAATTCTGAGACATTGAAAGACCTGCATAAGGGAAGATGCCCAGTTGTAGGCTACTATAGCTAGGTTGCATTTTTTTTTGTTACGTAGTACTTTTTTTTTTGTACGAAGAGTTACGAAATGTAAATTCATGTTAGTTTAGTTGCGTAACCATATTAAGAGAAAAAGTAAAAGCAACGTGTAACAAATATTTGCAGGAAAAACTTAGTTAACACAGAAAAAGAAGAGAAAAATATTATAGGTATAATAAATGATATAATATAATAAAAAATAATAAATACTAATAGAGTATATGATATGTGAAAGTGTCCATCTATCCTCACTCATATTTATAATTGTTTTTATGTTAAAATTTGTATGAAAATTTTGTACCAAAAAGTGTTTCTCTTTATGTTGTATTTACAACTTAAGGCCCTAGCCTTGTCACTACAAGAAATGTGATTTTCAGTAACGGAATAATTTGTGTTCATTTGATCTTCCATGGTTTAGACCTCACTAAATTATTTGTAACCATTATATGTAAAAAATTATTTTATTTAGCTGCAGATTTAAAAATGACCCATTCTCTAAAACTAAATAGAAATAAAGCTAGATACTAGTCCATCAAATTCAAACAGCTATAAGTTGAACAATAAATACACTTAATTTTTCAGTGAGTTTAGCATGAACTATCACTACAAAAAAAAAAAAAAAGTCAATTTTAGCGACCAGCCAAATCGGTCGCTAAATCCTAAAAATCAGTCGCTAAATTTGAAATTTATTTAGCGACCGAATACACTTGGTGGCTAAAACCCTAATCGCTAAACGAATTAAGGATCAATTTTATTCGGTGGCAACATTAGCGACCGAAAGTTTGGTCACTATGTATTTGGTTATACAAATTAGCGACCGAAAATGAATGCACATTTCGGTCGCTAAATAATCCAGAAATTAAATTAATTTAAAAAGTCGGTAGCTAAAATCAGTCGCTAATATGTTTTGAAAATACAATATAATAAAAACATCGGTCGCTAATATGATTCGAAAATGTAATAAAATAAAAAACCGGTTGCTAATGTTTTTTTTTTAAAATTGGTTGTTGTTTCACTATCACCATAGTCGTCATTATTATCTGGAGCAGTGAGCGTGACATAAGAGATTTCAACTGCAAGTGTTATAAAATAAGTTATATTTGTTGTTTCATTTGTTGATTCATTTGTTGATTCATTTGTTGATATTGTTCCATTTTTTTTATGTTGTTTCATTTTTTTCATTTTGTTGTCGAATCTGCTCACTTTGCTCCTCATTATGCAACAATTGCACCACTTTGCTCCTCATTATGCAACAATTGCATCACTTTTTCCTCAAGTGACTTCTCCTTAACTGTTTTTCCCACAAGTTCATTATTCAATTTATGAATTGTTTCACACATCTCTTCCATTTGTTGTACCATTGAAATGTCTATCAAATTAGTTGAAATACGTGTTGAACGAATGAACTTGTTGGTTAATTTCCCAAGTCCATATGCATTCCATTTTCATTCTTACCTCCAACAACTTCTAAATATGTCATTATCATTGATTCGTACAGAATTGAAGCCATTTGCAAATGTTGCTTCCTCCGTGGTAGATTTTTGGACTTCTTATCGCCGTTGTTCATATTTTAACTTCAAAAAAAAGTTGAATCTTTAATTAGACTTTTATTAATAGTTAATAAACTTTAAAGTAATGTTTAAAAAGGTAAAAGATTGAATTTACGGCAAGTTCACGGGTTTTGTCATTGACCCATTCTCCAGACTTTAATTTTTTGGTCTTCTCTACTACCTCCCAAGTAATTGGCGGTCGTTGCAACTATGTAGCCTACTTAAATTTAAACAAAAATTGAAATTAGAATATAACCAATTGATTAAGTAAAATAAAAAGAAATTAAAATTACCACTTTTTCGTAATGAGCTGGTGTAGATATGGATCCACCACAATATGCTAAGGCTCCTTTATCAATAGCTCGATTTGCCTTGGCAATCAACCTCTTATTTTGAAAATCTATAGAAGCCTAATGTTCGTCCAAAATTGTTCGAACACTGGATCGAACCTAAGTTGCACGTTCGTGACCATTTTTAATCTTATTCATTGCATTTTTGTAAATGCATGAACCCTTTGGGTGGAAACCTAAGTTGCACGATTGTGACCATTTCTAATCTTATTCATTGCATTTTTGTAAATGCATGAACCCTTTTACTTAAAAATGACTTTGATAGTTTGTTTCTATGATAGGTCCCAACTATACTTTTTCTGCATTAAAAAGTAATTAAGAAAAATGAAAAAAAAATATGAACAATACAATTGAAATTGAACCAAAAGTGTAAATTACCTTGAACTCTCTAAACGATAGGTCGCAAACTTTAAGTCGTACCTTCTTCCAACTCGACCATGGCTCATCAAATTTTTGCTTAATGATTCGTGAGATCACATGAGCAGACCATGGGATGGTGTAAATCTATGGAGAATGATTTTGTGAATGTACATATTTGAAGAATGTTATTTAAAAGATAAACTGTTATATTAAAATTGACTTACTCATTGTCTATTACTTGAAGGAAAGGCCTTTGATCCACTGCATGTCCAAAGTGTGGAGATGGACCTTTAGGTGTGAATGAATCTTGTAGTGTTGAAGGTGAGACCACTATATCACCTACTTCGATAGGTTGTGGTCCCTCTTCAATTGTAGCAAGTATGGCATGATGGTGGGTTGACCTCTCCGACTAACACCACGACCTTTACCATGGTTAGGTGGTTTATGACCATCATTTGTACCTCTGTTTGCCATCTGTATGTAGTAATTGTTATATATCACAATTGGGACTAAAGATTAATGAATATAGTGAAATATTAAATGTTTAGGGTTTAGGAAACTAATCGAACTCAAAAGAGAAAAGTCAAACCTGATCATTTTTACGATACCAAAATGTGTCACTTATGTTTCCCGTCATAATCACTATAAATTGTTACAAACAATGGTCATACAAATGTAGAAAATAATTAACACAACAAATGTAATTCATGTTATTGTATAACTTACCTAAAAGGTATATGTATCATTAAAATCACTCTCACTTTCACTCTTAGTTGTTATGTATTCATCCTTGTCTAGTTCATCAAATTTTGTTTGATCTAATAATTGTGTGTCTACTTCTTCTCCACCACCATCAATGTCAGCAAGAGATTCGTTAATGACATCTGGGTCAATATGCAATACTACGTGAAGACCAACAAAGTCATCATCTTGGTACAGAGCCTTTTGCTTAATCTGAGGTAATGTATTATTAACAATTATGTTCCTCGCCTTTGTCTTTATTTTAGCCAACCAACCGTGATGTCCCTCAAGATATGTTGTGTAATAAACTTATTCAGCTTGTTGTGCAAATATGAATGGATCATATGCTTTATTATATCTTCGTGTTGCCCGTACCTCAACAATCTCATATTTTTTTATGTACTTTTGTTCTTATATTAGGAGTGTTATCAAACCAATCACAATTGAATAAAACTAACTTTATTATTGGGAAACTAGTGTACTCTAATTGGATGATATCAGTCAAGTTTCCATAAAAATCAAATTCTAATTGACTGTTAGTTCCTCGTACATAAATACCGTGATTTATGGAATTCATGCCTGCACTCCAAACAATTGTGTGAAATTTATATCCATTAATAATGTACATAAGCCATGATTCAACTTTTCTCTTAAGCCCCTATGCCAGATTAACCAATAATGAGTCTTGAATATTATTTTATGAATTTAGAACCTAAAAAATTAAACAACCAACATCATACACTATATTAGGGTAGACAATATAACATTTAAATAACACTAAAAAGTGTTAACGTACATATTGTTTGAACCATGTAGGAAATGTTGACGAAATGTCATTGTTAATTTCAGCATCTGAAGCTATGGGGTTAAGCTCTCTTAAAAACTCAGTATATATACTACAATGAAAAAAGTATATTAATCATACTGCTCAACATAACATGACTAACATCTATAATTAGAAATACTTACTGTAAATATGACTCAACATGTTCACAATTTAAAAGAACGTATAAGTGAGCAGCTTCAAGGTCAACTTGGTCCAAAAAATATGATATGGCTTTGCCACTTGGTCTTCCTGGGTAGTTAAAAATTGATATAGGAGGAGTAGATGAAGAACCTTCACCCGAATCAACATTACGAGATATCCTGGTCCTTCTCGTTTCAATTTTATCAAGATAATAAATGAGGCAAAGGTTGATGTCTCCTCCACTAAATAAGCTTCACAAATAGAAGCCTCTAGCCTTTCCTAATTCTTCACTTTATTTTTTAGGGAATGTAGAAACCTAACATAGAATATGAATGCACAATCTCAAGAACTGTTGGTTAACATATATAACATAATGGTATATAAATGATTACTAGTTTTATACCTCTCAAAAGGGTACATCCAACGATATTGGACTAGACCACCAACTCTAGCCTCATATGGTAGATAAATTAGAAGATGCTCCATTGAATCAAAGAATGTTGGCAGAAATATTTGTTCCAACTTACACAATAATAGAGGTATATTACCTTTCATAACTGTTAGTTTTTCAACATTTAGTGTTGTCGAAGTTAGTTCCCTAAAAAAGTGGCTAAGTTCAACAAGTGGGTTTCAAATATGTTTTGGTAATGAGTCGAATGCAATAGGAAGCAATCGTTGCATGAAAACATGACAATCATGACTTTTCATTCCATGTAATTTTACTTGGTTAACATCGACACATCTACCCAAATTAGAAGCATACCCATCTGACAACTTTAGTTCTTTCACCCACTTTCAAATAGCCACTCTTAGAGATTTGCTCAATGCATAAGATGCTTTTGGTTTGAAAAGTTTGACACGACCAATGTCTTTCAACTGAAATTCTTTCTGATTGCATATTTCTACTATATCCATTTGAGCCTTATATGTGTCCTTAGTCCTACCATTAATGTCCATCACAGTGTCAAATACATTCATAAAAACATTTCTCTCTATGTATATCACATCAATATTATGACGTAGAAGATGTGTGTTCCAATACGACAACCTCTAAAAAATACTTTGTTTTTTCTAATTATCACAATAACTAAGAATTTCTTGTTCTTCTTCTTGTAAGTCATACGAAAATAGTAAGTGTGCAACTCTTTTCCACATATAAGAACTAGATAATCAGGGAGGAGGATGTGATGTCTTAACACACATTTTCTTGAAAGAATTTTTGTTTCTTCTATATGGATGATCGAGTGGGAGAAATTGACGATGACAATCAAAATAGGAGACTTTATGACTGTGCTTCAACGTGAATGCCTTAGTTCATTCCATACATATAGGACATCCAAGTCTCCCATTAGCGGTCCAACCAGATAACATTCCATAAGTTGGGAAGTCATTAATTGTCCACATCAAAGCAGCTTTCATCATAAAATTTTGTCTTAGCGACACATCATAAGTTAGTATGCCATCATTCCACAACATACACAACTCATCAATCAGTGGCTATAAGTAGACATCAATCTTGTTCTTTGGATTTGATGGACATGGAATTAAAACTATTAGAAACATAAATTCCCTCTTCATGCACATTTTGGGAGGAAGATTATATGGAGTTAAGATAACTGGCCAACATGAGTAACTTTTCTGTATTGACCAAATGGATTAAAGCCATCTGCACATAACCCTAATTTGACATTCCTAAGGTCTTTACTAAACTCTAGATGTAGTATATCAAAATGCTTCCAAGCTTTGACATCAGATAGATGACATAAGAGAGCTAGGTCCCTTTCGTTGTCACTATGTCATCTCATGTGCAATGTAGTGGCTATTGAAGAGTACAATCTTTTTAGTCTTGGAATGAGTGGAAAGTATCACATTTTCTTAACAAAAATGCACTTCTAAACCCCCTCTTAGTGATTAACTTGTATCGATTGGTGTTACAAACAAGACACTTTGTTATGCTTTTGTTAGAATTTTTATTGTAATATAACAAGCATCCTTTTGGACAACAATCAATTTTCAAACAACCCAAACCCAAATTTTGTACCGACTTTCTAGCATGATACAAATTTGTCACCATTTTGTTACCTTCAAGCATCACCTCCCCTTCAATTGCACCATACGATTAAAGTACCCTTCTAACATGTTATAGTTAGATTTCAAGCTTAGAGCTGCCAAAGAAATTGATAATTTAGAGTGATTATTGCATCCTTCCCACAATGGTGCTTGTGCAGCTACAAGCATATCAAAAAAATTTTGAGCTTCAGCATTAGGATTTTCTTCCATGTTTTCTATATGTTCACCAATTGAGGGTCCAGCATGATCCATGATCAATTGCTCATAAGGATTGAATTCTTCCCTTTGTTCACCACTTGCATAGTATGAACCTTCGATCACCATTGAAGGAAATTGTGGCAATTTCTCACCATGATTTGTCCACCAATAATAATTCGGCATAAACCCTTGCTCATAAAGATCATATCCCACTTCATCAACAAACTTGAAAATTAAACATTTGCATTTGTTGCAAGGACATCTTGGTTTTTCACCTTGTAACTGAAATTTTTCTTTACCAATAGCAAATTGTAGAAACTCGTGTGCTTCTTCAGTGAACTTGTTCGTCCAACATTTATTAGCATTTAACCTACGATACATCCACCTTCGATTCTCTAGAATATCCATTTTTTTATACTAGGTACAATAAAGTGTATAAACAAACAACTTTTAATGTATGTATAACATTCTTTTAATACAAATAAATTTCAAACAACTCTATTCCATCATAAAGTATTGTTTTCAAATCATATTAAACACAAGTAATATTCTAACAACTCTACACCATGATAAACTATTGCTTTCAAATCATATTAAACACAAGTAATATTCTAACAACTCTACTCCAAACCTTAAACAATAAAATACGTAAGCAGATCGTATACAATAAAACATTATTGAACTTACGTCAACTCCAAACAAATTATATAGTGAGGGGATTCAGCTAAGCAGATCAAAGCACGATCTTAAATCAAGATTTGCTCTTTATATACAAAGAGTATTAAACAAAGAATGTTTATCAGAGAGAATATACACCATATCCAATTAAGCAAAAACCATCCTTGATAATGTATTCTTTGAAGAATTTTTAGAACAATTAGCAGCATCTATTTATATCTGACACATAAATATTAGACATCTTTAGTGGAGTCAATTATACCTTTACAGCTGCTGGAATCAAAGAGGATTAAACAATCCATCATCCTTTGGTAATTAAACAAGAATATTGCAGCATTTAAATAAGAATATTGTAGCATTCAAATGACAGTTTACATTCATATTGCAGCATTTAAACAAGAATATGTACCGAAAAGGCTGGGGTCGCCGTTGGAAAGGCTAGGGTTGCCACCAGAAAGGCTGGGGCCGTCGCTAGAAAGGGTGGGGTCACTGTTGGAAATGCTGGGGTCATTGTTGGAAATGCTGGGGTCATTGTTGGAAATGCTGGGGTCATCATTGAAAAGGGTGGGGTTGCTATTGGAAAGGTTGGGGTCGCCGTCAAAAAACCAAATTTACTCGCATATTCAAAGCTAGATGCAGATTGGTGGTGGGTCGTAGTGGTTCAGGCGGAGGAAATATAGAGTCAATCAACTTATTTAATTATAAATAAAACAATTATTTACACAAATAACCAAATTATCTATAATTAAAATACACAAATACTATATTTATTTTTATTTTAAAAAATACACTCACTTCATTAAAATGAATTCAATACCATAATTACATAAATATATACTCAAAATACTCTTTTAATTATAAATACTGCATATTCCAATTCTTTTGTTTTTCTGTTCTGTCGCTAATTGGTTTTTTAATTTTACATGTTTTTATTTTCGGTCGCAAAATTCAATATTTTTGTTTTTCTTAATCCGTCGCTAATTTGCTCACTACTAACGTTATTTTTTCGGTCGCTAATTTCATTATAAAATAATTGGATTTTTTACATGTTTTTATTTTCAGTCACAAAATTAAAAGTTATTATTTTCCTTGTTCCGTCGCTAATTCGGTAGCTAACAATTCCTTTTTTTATTAATTTTATAACGTTAAATTTTTTGTCGCTAATTCAACGCTAATTATTTTTTTGTTATTTTTAACATGTTTTAATTTTCGGTTGCAAATTTCAAAGTTTTGGTTTTCCATGTTTCGTCGATAATTTGATCGCTAACAAAAGCGTTTTTAATTACTTTTATGTCGTATTTTTGGTTGCTAATTTGGTCACAAAACATTACCTCAAAATCATCCCGAATTCCATCGTAAATCTGCCGCTAACAATGGTGGTTGTTTTTGGTCACTAAATTCCGTCACTAAAACTATTTTTTCTTGTAGTGTACCTAGCTTGATTCAAATATAACTTCACCAACCTTTCATTGTCTTTTTGGTGGAACAAACTAAAATTCTAGTTGACCAGTGGAAAAAAGTACATATAAAATTTTTATTTTGACTATAAGTAGAAAGTATTTACTAATTTTATTAATAACTAATTTTTATCGACAAACTTGATGGATTACTTTTAGTGAAGTCTCTCATTTCAACCATATCTTTCTCATTCATAAAAGATTGAATTCAAAGAAAATAAAAGCATTAGTTTGTTTATCCCTAACTTATCATGCTAGTTCCTGATCAAGTTATAAAATTTCTTCTTATTGATAAAATCAATTTAATTTTAATTGAAACTTTTTAGTTTAAATATATATAAGTTTCAATTATTAAAATTTAGTTTTTCTAAAAGTAATATAATCTCAAAGTAGAAATAGACTCATAAGTTAAAACTAGGGAAATAACATTAATCCTCCTTATTAACTTCTAGAGTACTATTAGCTTCTCTAAAAGGATTAACTTTTACTATTTGTTCTTTTTAACACTTTGAGTGAATACACAATATTACACAAAGTCTAAATAAACACCTTAATATATTACAAGTGATATATAAAAAATGAAACTAAAGTATTTCCCAAGGAAGGTGTTTCTCTCAAAAGCTAAATATTTTTCTTTGGAAACATGAGTTCTACAATTTGATGCCTAAATGTTTTTTTCCCTTCCTTGCATCAAACTCATTTGAATAATGACCTTTATAGAGTTTCTTGCCTTAAAGTAGTCATTTATATCTGTTTGAAACTCAATCAAAGTTATTCAAAAGTTTTAAGATATGTCATTATTATTACAACTACTTTTGACTGTCTTTTTTTCTTGTTCTACTACTTCTATAATATTTTGAGATAACTTATTCCTTTAATTTGGAACCCTTCTTTTGAATTTGGATAGGTGTTTTGAGTTGTATTTCCTTAATGGAATATTTCCTTATAGCTTCTAGAATCAGTCAAGATTCTAGCTTATGGAAAATTAAATTTCTATGTAATGTTTACATTCTACTTCTAAATATCTGGTAACTTTTGCATATTCTTTGGAACTGAGAGCATGGTATACACTACCAAAAATTTAAGTTTAGCGATCGTCAAAATCAATCGCTAAATTTAAAAAACCGGTTGCTATTTTTTGTTTGAGTGATTAAATGGATTAGTAGGCGCATTAGCGATCGCATTCAGTCATTAAATCGGTAGCTAAGTTCTTTTTTTAAAATTAGATCAAATGGTAGTTGGTTGGGTGGTGGTCGGAGAAGGGAGGCGACCTATCGGAGGGAATGATAGAGAAGGGAGAAGGGAGAAGGGAGGAGAGAAAGGAAAGGGGGATAGAATAGAAAAAAGGTAGTTGTTGAATGTTTCTTTATTACCTTCTTGAATTTTGTTGTAGATTCAATGGTTATGGAGAGAGCATGTGGTGAGTCACAAAGTCTTTACTGGATGCAAATGGAGTAAGGTTTGCTTTCGGTATCACAACATTGCTTCCATTGTTAGCACCTGTAGTTGTTGTTCTTGTAAAAGAACAACCTATGTTTAATACAGCAAAAGGGAAAAATCTTCTTTTTGCTAGGCTAGAGTTTTTGGAAAGTTCAAAATAGAGCATTATTCAATTATGAGATTTTGTGCGACAACTTAATGTTTTTCTTTTTACTTTATTTATTTTCTTGGTGTAAGCAACTCTACAATCTGATTATGCTATGTTCTACTTACCACAAATTATCTTGGTTTTACCCTTAAGTTTTTTGGAACATGTCAAGCTTGTTACCTTGATTGTGTCTCTGCTTGGTATTAGTCTTTATAATGGATTTCTGAAGAATGTGCCTTTATGAAAAATATTTCTTGCAACTATCCTTTTAGGTTCAATTCTTGGGATGATTCAGGTTTTCCTTATGACTAGAGTAAACTAAATGTTTGGTATTAGTGATAAGTGGTTTGCAATTGGTGATTCATTAATAACCACTATTTTGAGTCAGACTTTTTTCATGCCCGTTCTTATGCTAGTAGCAAGATTATGTCCAAAAGGAATGGAGGCAACTCTTTTTGCAACTCCCATGCCTATATCTAATGGCGGAAGTGTTGTTGGGGGGTTGTTAGGAGTGGGCTTGACTTAACTATTTGGAATTACCAAGGACAAATTTGTATTGCAATGGTTTCTTGTATTTTTTTATGAAAGCTTCTCTATATGGTAGTTAAGCATTGGTTTAAACTTCTACCATAGATGATTACACATTGAGATGTTTTGCTTTTGTCTTGAATGGTTAAGCATTGTGTTTGGCTTTTGCTTTTAATGGTTAAGCTTTGTTGCTTCTACCTTTAGATGGTCAAGCATGTTTGCTTCTGTTAAGTGGAAAGTCTTGAATTGTGGCTTTTGCAAAATGGTTAAGCTTTTGCTCATTAGTTTTGGATCTTTTCTCACACATGAATCATATTAGTGGTGACTTCTTTCTCATCAACATTCATTTCAGTGGGTACTATTTTCTCAACATGAATCATATTAGTGGTGACTTCTTTCTCATCAACATTCATTCTAGTGGTGACTATTTTCTCACATATGAATCATATTAATGATGACTTCTTTCCCATCGACATTTATTCCGCTAGTGACTCTTTTTTCACTAACAATATTTTTAGTTTGAAGCTTCTAAATGTGATTTTAAGAAGGTTGGACCTTGCTTTGCTTCTTTTTGATTGATGGTCATTCCAGCTATTTGGTTAAGCTATATTTCTAGCAACTTTCTCCGATATCCCCAAGTTGCCTTTCAAACTATTATTTTTTCTATAGAACTCAATTTTATTTTTTCTCTTTATTTGTAGGTAAATAAATTGTTCTTCTTGTAACAAGTTGAAAGCTTAGTAAGCTTCAACTTGAGGGGGAGTGTTAGAAAATCAAAGGAATATCTAATGACATTAGTTTTATATTTTAGAGTATCATAGATGATCTCTTAGGATTCATTCTTCTTTTATATTTTATTATTAGTTTCCTCGTTTAATTAGGCATATCATATTGTATAAATAGGGATATTATCTCCTATATTTATTTGTATTTATTTCATTAAGTCTATATAAAATGGACTTTGTTCTATAGTTGATACACATGGGGTTTCAGCATCTCTTGCATCTGTTTTTTTTTTTCAACATATTGTGTATCTATTCATTAAGTAATTAGAAAGAGAGAAGAAAAGGTTTGTGCATTGAAATAGATAATTGAGAGAGAAAACTTAAAAGATCAGTTAAGGGACTAATAATTCTAGAGTGTGTTTATGAACATAACAGAGACATTAGTGAGTTTGTTCATTTGTTGAGCTCTCAGTTAAATCCTAGGGAATCTTATCAAAGAATACTTATGTATTGAAGTTTGAAGAGGCTTGGAGATGAATACATGGAATGGTTAAGCCTAAAGAGGCTTAGAAAAATAGAACTTGTTGTGGTTAAGTATGAAGTGAATTGGGAGGCTTAGGAAGGAATACTTGGTTGTGGTTAAAGCTTGAAGAGGATTAGGAAAGAATACTTGATTGTGGTTAAGCTTGAAGAGGTTTAGGAAAGAATACTTGGTTGTTTTTGAAGCTTAACGAGGCTTGGGAAAAAAAATAATTGGTTGTGGTTAAGCATGGAGAGGCTTAAGAATACTGTAGGGTGTTAATCTTGTAGAGACTTGAAAGAATACTATGTACAAAGTCTGTGGAGGCTTGGTTAGAAAGAATACCTCGTAATATGATGTGATTATTGTGATAAAATCCTTCTGAGATAGGAATTGGACATAACCTAAGGATTTGGAGTTGAACTATTATAAATTGGACATAACCTAAGGATTTGGAGTTGAACTATTATAAAAACTTATGTGCAATATCCTCTCTTCCTTATTTATTTTGTTTAGATTTTGTATTTTTATATTGTTTATAGCTTTTGAATTATCTTTTATTTTGAAAACCAATTACTTTTAAGCAAAACTAAGATTTGATTATTGAAAAATTCTCTATTGAAATCATTTATATAAACTTGAATGTTTTAATCTAAGCTAAATTAGTTTAAACCTTCATAACCAACATTGTAATTTTCTGTTTACAATAATAACTTTTGATAATTTCTAGATGTAGTCATTTAGCAAACAATTTTAGAAAACTAGCTTTTAAACTATTATTTAATTTGAAAACCAATTTTTTTTTAGCAAAATTGAGTTTTGATTACTAAAACACATCTTATTCAATTTAAGCATTTAAACTAAAAAGTCTCAAATCAAACTAAATTGATTTTATACTCTGGAAGCAACCTTTGAGTTTGTTGTATTGGAAAACTAGCTTCTAATAATCACCAGAATCAATATTTTTAAGTAGTTTTGGAAGTTAAACTTTTTAACACTTAAACAATATTTGATTGTTCTTTAAGATTTTCCAAAACTGAAAAAGTTATTTCCTTACCCCTAATAAACTTCTTATAGCAAAAAAACATCTTGAGCAAATAATATCATAATAAGTTCTTATTTATTTAGAGAAGGTCTAATAAATCAAGGATCGTTAATCATCCCCCTTCTATTGACTCTTTGATCTACTTTAGTTGTCGCACACTAGAGATCACTAGGGTGTTTGTTGGCTGTATTGGTAGATCCTAGGAGCGATTCAAGTGATGTTTTCTAGTGTCTATCGTGTTGAAATTTGAAAACTATGTGAGCCTTTGGGATCACCAAAACAAGATCAACCTAAGTTGTTCTAGGTTGACCAAGGATGAATATAATTGTTTCTATAAATAGTGTCAATGTTCTAGTATGATCCAAAAGGATCTTCATGTGTATTTCATGAGCTTTCGTGCTAGCCTTTAGATCTGTTGAATGAGAGTGATGTGTTAACTTCTGGATTCCTAGTCAAAGAATAGAGGAAAGACTACCTACAAGGACTTCAATAATCAAGTCAACATGAGTCTAGGAGTTGGTGCTTTTATGATTAGGTGTAGCTGAAGTGCAAGACTTTGTGTGCTTTTATAGACTTTTTCTTCATAATGTAAGTTAATAGAATGATTATCTTCTTCATAGAGATAAAGTCTCTTTATTTTGGAATATTGGTAGGAGTTTTGAGTTACAATTGGCTTTAAGTAATAATTAAAGGTTACTATCGATATCATTTAGAGCCACTCCAACCCTTCTTAGTGCTTCCTTCTCCAATTAGGAAAATTTAGTTGGGCCTAGGTTGATCTAAGGCTAGAATAGTAGCTTCTAAGTTTGTAGCTCATTGGGTCATGAGGTGTTGACTTACTTATGTGCTTTTTCTCTTTGGGCTTAGCTAGCTGAGCTTGGATAAGGCAGGTCAGAATAAACATAATTATTGTTATAACCATTTTTTAATGACAAAGATCCATTACAACAAAGACTAAGGAAGAAAAATATATTGCTTTATATACATTGAGAATATTTACCACTAAACATGTGGATCAACTAGGGTAGGGTTATAGTTTAACAAAAGATCTTGAATTCAAGTCCTAAGTATGATATTGTGTCAAATACTCACAGAAAGGTTTCCTACCCATAATGGTCTTATCCAGCTTGATTAGGATTACCTTTTCTAACGTTGTGATTTTCTCTTTGTGATTAATTAAGTGATTGAGAATAATTACAAGAAAAAATAATTTAATTTCCTAAAACAATTTAATTAGTTGGTATGACATGTTTTCCAGTGTAATTTCTTGTAAATAAATTCTACCATATTTGTTTAAGTTGTATTGTGTCAATGTGAATATACACTAAGAGAGAGTAAGTGGCCAAACAAAGATACATCATGAACCCATGTTAAAGTGTCATTGACACATTTTCCTATTTTTGGTTAATCACCTTACTATATTTTGCAAGAAATTCAAAAGTGATTCTCCATAAATAGCAAAAAGGATATCGAGTACATCATTTACCATATTTAATGATAGCAAATTTTCATTTTTGTTCTTAACCTTTAGGTTAACAAAACCTTTAATGCATATTAGGCTAAACTCCCCCTAATCTCTCTTTAAATAACCAACATTTAGCACAAATTTGAAGCTCTTGTCACCTTTCCATTGTGGAAATTTGTGGAGCTTAGATCACCCCTCAATTATTGAAGCATTTTCACCATTTATTTGAGAAATCATCACCAAGTAAGGGAGCTTACTCTATTTGTGTTTTTGCATACTTAAATATGTTGTATGTTGCTTAAATATGTGGATATACATGATAGATGTAGATTATGTTTCTCATATTTGGATATAAATGAGTTTTAACGGTTGTATGTTGGTTGTATGAGAAATGGACAAACATTATGATTCTCTATTGTTTAGTGTTCTTAATGGATGAAATGAGTTAACATAGTTGTATAATGATGTTCTGAATTGTTTTGGATGGTTTATATGTTAAAATGGTGAAAACAAATATGATAATCACATTTTTTTGGACATTGTTTTTTAACACCTACGTTGAGCGAGTTTGAAGTAGCATTGAGTATGGATCATAATTTGGGTTTTCATTGAAAGCTTGCTAAGCATGATGATTTCACTCCAAGCACAAATCATAAAACTAAGAACTCGGTGAAGGTAGGCTAAACAAAAAGAATCTCTTGCTAAACGCCTTCCAAAATCTAGAAATGTATGGAACACTAGTGTGATCAACACTAAGTGCTTGAAGCGTGTGCTAAGCATGGATAATAAAATCCCAAAACTTACAACCACAATGAAGGCACACTAAGTATATAAAAGACACACTAAAAACTAAGACTTAAAATTCAATAGAACAATGTTCTTACCTAGGAGCGTTAAGCATGGAAATTCATGTTAAGCACCAAGAATAAAGAAAATTAGCTCTTTTTGGATTAACATGCTAAGTGTGCATGAATATCATTTTTACCAAGTTTTTGTATGTGGCAAACTAAGAAATGTTATGATTGTGCTAAGTGCACACAAACGTAGGAAATTCTTAATAAAATAGTTTGCTAAGCATTGAAATATATGCTAAGTGAAAAGGAGGACATAGACTATAAAGACTTACAATAAGAGGCATGTTGAATGCCATATGGTTACACTAAGCACCAACCCCTTCATCCTTAAAATATTCCTTAACTTAAAATATAAATAGGGCTTTTCATAGTTGATAAATGATCTTCCTTGAAATCCTAAGAGACTAAATAATCTAGATAATAGTTTTAACCTTAGATAATAATGAAATTATGGGATAAGTTGGAACTAAATAAAATTTAATAAGATTGAAAGTGAAACTCTAATGACCCATCCATAAAACTTAATAATATTTGTTAGGCTAAATTATAACATTGGTACTTTATCTTATAGTAAAAGTTCATTTTGGTCTCTTATCTTTTAAAAAATTTATTTTGGTATTTTAACTCTCAAATTTTACTCAATGTTGTCCTTTTGAAAAAAAAATAATTGTTTTTTATTTTGGAACACAATTTTGAACTTTTTTTTACTGATCAAGGTGTTAAATTTATCTCATTAGATTCATCTACATGAAAACTATAAAAATCAGCTAATGTTCAAACCAAAAAAAGGTATAGATAAGATTAAAAAAAATTGTGTGAAAAATGAGTCTCGTGAATAACCAAAAAATTGAAAATTTTCATATTAAATTCTTTTCAAAATGCTTAAGGGATTTATTTTTCACGCAATTTTCACTATATTTATAGTCCTATTTGGTTAGAACCTTAATTGAGTTTCATAGTTTTCATATGGATAAATTTAATGGGATAAGTTTCATGTCTTGAATTAGTTAAAAAATAATGTCCCAAAATCGAAAATGATTATTTTTTCGAAAAACAATATTGACTCAAATTTGAGAATTAAAGGACCAAAATAAATTTTTACCATAACATAAAGGACCAAAGTTATAATTTAGCCAATTTGTTATTTGTAAACCAATAGATGATGAGAACAAATGTTTATTAAAGGTATGGTGTGTCTAGTATGGTCTCTACTTGGTAGAGTTGGTTGATGAACCTCTATGATGTTATTACTAATGATGCTTAGTAAATTGAGGGTAATCATAGTTGAGATGGTGGACAAAGGATTACCATATCTCAAAACCACAAGGAATCTAAATGCTTGTTGTATCGATGTATATTTCATAAATTGAAATTATGATATCATTTATGACAATGAAATATACATGCATACATGCATTAGTCTACAGATTATGCTTGTTAGAGATTATTGGAACTATTGAAAAGTCTTCATGGAGTTAAGTCTACATGCATTATCTAACTAATGTTATGTGTTTTATGAACAAATTGTTCACTAATGAGCTATTGGTGTGGATATTGGTGATTTTGATTTGAAATTTGATTATTATGTGAATATATCTAGTGCATGAAGAATTCTACTTATGTTAGATTAATTTCTATAAACTTACCCTTGCATTGCTTGCATCCATGTGTTATGACTCTAATGATTTTGATGTATTCGTGGAAGTAGATGATGAGGTTGTCGAGGGTGTTAAGACAACTAAGGATGCTCAAAGGCCATGTATACATAAGTCTATACCATATTGACTTTCGAGAGACCACTGTAGAAGGTAGTGAAACATGTAGGATAAAATGGGAGCTTTAATGAGTTTGGTATAGGAGAAAGTTCATCCTATCTTATATTCCCCATAGAATCGTAGTCTTTTCTTTGGCGGTGCACACTTCATTACAATTTTTGAAGATAACAAGTAACACATAATGAAGGTTGAATTGTGTATGTGATTTTTAAGCACTTTCAAAAAAAAATCGGAATTGATATAAGTTCAAACATAAAGGTTTTGGTAGACCGTCAAATGCGTGTAGAACAAAAGCTAAAAAAAGGGGATAGAGGGATGAACATAGTTGTTTTATCTTGATTCACTCTACAAATTAAAGCTATACTCGGTCTCTTCAACCTTGAAGGATTTTCCACTAAGTCAAATTTACTTATAACAACTAGTACTCATAGCCTCTATAGACTCTACAACACTTGTAATCTACAACCCAAATTACAAGCAACCAAGTATTATTTAACACTTGCATCTTCAAGCTATTATGAAAATAAAAAGAGTTTTGCAAATGTTCAACTTATAGAGTAAACATACAATTTCCAAAACAGAGTTATATCTTTGTATAAATAAAGCAAATATACTTTAAGAACAAAGCTTAAAAGCAAAACAAAGCTTTTTACAAATATTTCAAAGCATCGTCCAAAGACGTTCAGAACAGATGTATGTTTACTTTTTACATCATTTGTATAATTGTTTTGTTTTTTTGTTGCTTATTGGCTCTTTCTTCTCTTCATGGATGCATATATAGATATTGAAAACATTTTCATTGAATGTGCATGAAGATAAAGATATCTTTCCATTAAATGCTAAAGATAGCTTTTTTGTAGAGTTGATTCTGGTACTTTTGTTGTACTAATGAGAAAGAAATGATACAATAAAGCATGCAGATTCTTTTCCTTAAACTTTTTAAAGCAAAGGAAATACGAAGACATACAATTTGCTTATTGCCTAACTTGTGGATGCCTTGATCAGTGCATTATTTTACAAGAGTTGACTTGTTTTTCAAAACTTATGAAGGTAAGTTTTGGTTCCTAAAAAACAAAGCATAACAGCAACATACATTATATAGTAAATTGACATCATTAAATTCTCATTCAATGTCTATATTCAAATGGTAAGAGAGATGAAGTATATAAGATAAAGTGCAAGTTACAATACACTTATTGAAGGAAAAGATAACACAAGAAGGGGATTGAATTGTATATGTAATTTTTGAAAGCTTTTCACAAAACTTGAGGATTTAAAAACATAGTTTAATATGGTCGTCCAAAGGAGTGCAAAGATGAAAAAAAAAAGTGTAGGGTAAGAGAGAAAAGTGCACAGAGATTATACTGGTTCACTCTTTCAATAGAGCTACATCTAGTCCCTTCAACACAAAGGAATTTTACTAAATCTACCTAACTTACAAATAAGTATTCTCTACCTCTTCAGGTATTCCAATCCTTGCAATCTACCTGATTATAAGAAACCTAAGTATTCTTTGACACTTAGCCTCTTCAGGCTATCACACTAACTCAGTAGAGTTTTTACAAAAGAGTAACTCACACAATGCATTTATAATACTGAGAACAGACTTTACTTTTCTTCGCAAAGAAAGTTTTACAACACAATCTTCCAAAGCGTACGAGAGTGTTTTTTTATTTTTTGATAAAATGCGTTGTAGTTCAACTACACTATCTTTCAAGCTTGATAGATCCCTTTATATAGCATATGAAGATTTGAACGTTGCTTTTTGCATGAGGAGTGGTTGGATTTGCATTAAATTATACTTTATTGCTTCTTGCAGTACTTCTATAGAAACTCCTTTTTCTGAAAGTAGAGAAAGGTTATGTTAGGAAAAAGTCATTTTTCTCTTAATTCTACGTGTTGTCTATTGTTGATGAGAGAGGAGGCTTTTATTGGTTCCTTTTTTGAATAGAGTCATAATCTAGGCTTCCTTTTATCAAACTTGACTTGTATTATAAAATTTGTATTGTTGTTCTTCATCAATCTGAAAGCTTAACACATTCTCAAGCAATATATTAGGTAGACATTTGAATATTGGATCTACATAACCAACTCTTTATATGAATGAAAGAATTCACAAGACAAGATAAACAACACTCTGCTTTTACGAGAGATTCATTCTTATTGGAATAGTGTAGTCGTTCTACTTTTTAGACGATCTCTTCTTTGGATGGCGAGAGCGTCTTAGGATGACCCTTGATTGCATCTTTGGATGTTAAGTCCCTCCCTCTATGGATGCTAAGCATGTTTGAGTACATCTTTTGGACGATAAGTGCATTTATGAACGATGAGTTTCTTATGGACGCAATAGATGAACTTCTTTTAAAGTCAATTTTTCTTAAATGGATGCATTCTAACATTTAAGTCCAATAACCTATAGTTCTTCTTAAATGTATAGAACAAAGGTTAATCATAATATATTATTCATTTCCATAATGTTTGTTATCATCAAAACACTTGAGTCATTTTGGACGCATAAATTTATGTTTCAACACTTATATGTCTGATATGAACGTCGATATCTGTTAGACGTTTTTATCATAGTTGAACGAAATCTTTTATGGACGATGTAATCTATGGGTGACACTTTATTAACTTCAAGATCATTTGCATTTTCCTCTTTACACTATAGTATATGACCTTAACCCTTAGCACAATAGTCGTCGTTCAAAATTTTAGTGCAAAGTCTTCGCATTAGTGATTCTAAACACGTAGTGTCTCTTTTAGGTAGAAACACTTGGAACTATTTAAGTCTTGAATTTTTGGGGGTATACCCACCTCTGCTGAATGCTTCACTACAATCATAATCTTATTTGTTACATTATTAGTTGAAATATTCATCACCTTAGACATCTTATTAATATGATATTCCATGTCCAACAACAAATAAAAAAATTATAAGAAGAAAATAAGACAAAAAAATATTAAAATAATTTTATATTGTTTATATTAGACAATTGAAAGAAAAGAGAGATGTTACACTTCTTATCTGTATATTAATCAATTTTTTTATTGTAAATTCCTATTTAATTAATGTTAGTCTTTTTTTATAGAAACATTTTTTTAAAATTTATATTCAAAAAATAAAATTTAAAATATTTTATTAAAAAATACATTAAGAACCATAATAATATAAAAAAATGCTAAATTATAAAATTAACACTATACAACATTTATATATATATATATATATATGCTAAAATCGGATCGGACCAACTCAAATTTCTTTCAAATTGCAAATTTGATGGTCCAATCTTATGTCAAACCGATATATATAATTAAAAATATATAAGTAAAATCCTAAGAAATAAAATAAAAATAAACTTTTATTATTTTCAATAAAAAAAATTAAACATATCCAATTTAAAAAATCTTAATATATTTATTTATTTATTTATTTTAAAAATTAAAATAATTAGTTAAGTCAAAAGTAAATTTTTTTTAAGAATTCAACTTGATCTTGATTATAGAATATAGAGACCAAACTTAAATTATAAGTTATATGTATAATTAATATTTTAGTTTATATTTTTTATAAAAATTAACTAATTCATATAAATTAAGAAAATTAGTTAATATAGATAATAACATTAAATTTATGTTAAATTTATATATGTTTTCAAATTCACCGGTAACATTAATAAAACATGATCTTACTTCTTTTATAATTATTTTTATTAGTTTTAATTATTTTAATCTCTCTAATATACGAGTGTTTATATTCAATCTAATTCAAAATAAAATCATAAATTGATCTAAATTTTTTTTTTATTCTTTTAAACCATTTTCTTGCTAAACCAAATGAATTAAATTTCATATGAAATTTATAAAATTGAACCAATATTTTTTAATACATACAAATTATTATATGTTTACATAGAACTTTTTATGTATTTTTTATTTTTTGATTTATTTTATTATTTTTTTCATGTATACAAGCAATATAGAAAAATATATATATTTCATTCTCCTTAGAAAAAAATTATATTATATGATAATTAATCAATTAATTAATATTTTTTTATCTTCTATGTTTTTTATTTTTAAATAATTTATTAGCATCTTATACTTAAATATAATTTGTTTATTTAAAAAATAATGTTTATTATTTGAGTTCAGAATTTTTAGTGATAAAAAATTAAAATATTGTTGAGGAAGTATGATAAAATTGAATCATCTAATATAATTCAAACTACATTTTATTGAATTTGATATTTTTTAAAATAATAATTCAAATTGAATATTACTTCAAGTTATTTTAGTATTTGGATTTGATAATTCTTTAGTTGGAATCCTATTCAAACCAATCTGGTTAACATCTCTATTCTCATCTTTAATATATTTATTATTTTAATTTTTATTTGTTATGTTTGCATAGGATTATTTAAGATAATAAATTTAGACTTCCAAAAACTTATTATTTATTTAATTTGAAGAATAACTAATAATTAAGGATATTTGTGGACAACGATTCAAAACAGATACAAGATAAAATGTTTATTTTATATAATTAAAATTTATAATAAATAAATATTTTAAATATATAAATTATATTATAATTAAAATTTTAACATATTAATTCTATTTTAAATTTATCATAAATAATTTATATTATAATATAAAATTAATTTTAGTTATTAGTAATTTTTAAAATATTATAATTTAATATAAAAATAAAGATAAAAAATAAAACGATATTTTTAAAAATATCTAAAAACATTATTAAGATTTTTAAAACCACTATCATCAAAATATAGCTGATTAAAACGTTTTTATTAAGCATGTTCTATTATATAGTGGAGGGACTGAATTGATGGATTGAAAATAACATCTGTTATTAAAATAACATTAGCTATTAAACCTTCTCTTACCTTCTCTTACCTATTCTTACTTCTCTCTTGTTTGGTTCTCTCTTCCTTCCTTTCGTTTAATAGCTGTACTTGCTTCGCCCCTTTATCAGCTCCATCCTCATCATCATTCTTCCATATTATTCTTTTCTTCTCAATTTCTCACCAAAATTTAGCTACTTTCCTTGCGATCCATTCTAATTTCACGCGCTTTCTTGAGCAGGGTGAATTGGTTGGTTGATTTCGGGTTCGGAAACCTGGGAAAAGACTCATGATTTTGATGATTACGAGGTGCACTTTTGTTGTCCTTAATTTTTGTGTTGTTTGGTGGGTGGGATGATGTCGGTTGGTTTCTAGATTTTGTGCTTTTTTTTTTATTTTGAGTTCCGTGATTTTATGTAATTTTTATTATTACCATTCAAGAATTCTTTTAATGATTTACCTTAAAATTAACATACACCGTTTGATTTATTCTATTTTTTTTTTGTCTGTCTCTTGAGTTGGCAACGCATGTTTTTGAAAGGTTTTGATTGTTTCTGCTGGATTTGGAATGCATATATACTTTCTTTGCTTCATGCATGCATCCTACTTTTTCAAGTTTGTTGTTTCCTCAAAGATGTAGCTTTATATTCTTTTGTTTTTGTTTTTTGTTTTTTCTGTCTTATGGGTTCAGGGGTTAAAGTATTCTGGGAAATTATAAAAGGGTAATTAAATTGATACCCTTTATCCATATGTTATAGTATGACTAATTAATTTTGAAGAAAGAAGGATTTATTGTTCAGCTTTGTGCTGTGATTTCTGATTAGAAATTTTGTAGTACTCTGACTTGATAAAAATTTTTCTTGTTATTTATTCTCCTCTAATGGGTATCTATCTACCTTTGAAAAAAAAATGATTTTTCTTATTTAGCTTCAATGTGTGTTTGGTCTGTGCCTGATAAAACCTGCTTTAACGGTGTAATATGAAGTTATTCATGGAAAAGATTCATTAGGCACTGACTAAGGTTGATAAGAAATTTTGTGTGAGAAATTAACTGCCTTCTTTACTTTTTTTGTGTTGATTTTTTTTTTTCATTTTTGATTACATCTTCTATTGGTTTTGATTACTTTCCTAGTAACTGATTTATTGACTCTGGTGGGTGTAATAGGATAAAATTGTGTCAACAAATCTCTATGATATGGATCAAATGAGTCAACAAAGGCATGGCTATTTCCATTCTGAAAGTAACCATTTCCGAGGCAACAACGTTTCTCGGCCTAATGTCTGCACAGTGCTCGCAGCTTCAGGGAATGCAGCTAATCTAGATTCCCATTATTTACTAGATGCATATGACAATGGTATGATGTATGGAATGACACAATACACCGGTATTCAACATCAACATAATCTTGATATGGGTGTTCCGAACATATATTATTCTGGCGTGAATCCTTCAACTAGTACTGCTGTGTCTCTAAATAACAGACCCTCTGGTCAGTCCACATTTGCAGTCAATGGAACATATAAATGGAAAAATGCTGAAGGGATGAGAAGAAACTATCAACATTTCAATGCTTCATCTAGTACTTCAGTTGCTCCCCCTAATGCAAGACACGCTGAAAATGGCATCCCCTCGCTACCACATTGTAGTTCGTGGGGAAGATCAGGAGAGTCTATGATGGTGCATGACCATAACCACTTGATTCGAGGAAACTATTTAGGTCAGCACTTTCAACCAGCTGCTCCTCCCTGGCCAGACCAACACTTGAATACCAGTAATAACGATGCTCATGCTTTGGCTTGGCATCAGTCTCTTCCAATGCCCTATGTACAAGGTAAAACATTATTTTCTTTCTCCTTTTTCTTGTTCTGTGGTTCCGTATTGATTTACAAATTTTACATTATTAATATTACTCGGATGTTTTGTTTTGCCAGTGAATAATCTACAATAACTTGCATGTAAGAAGTTTTATTCAGGCTTAAAAAGTGAAAACTAAAGCTTCTTGGATATGGTATTGTCAACTAAATAAGATTTTTGGAAGTCTTGCTTTTTATAGAAACTATCATGCAACTAAAATATGAACAATGACATGTTTAGATAAATTTCTTCGTAAGTACTTAAAAGAATAAGAAGGAAAAATGAAATTAGCTTTTCCGTAAATTAAAATTAACTTATGCATAAGTTGAAAATAAGATTTTAGAGAAAGTAATACGAGAGAGTTTCTACAAATTAACTTATGCAGAAGCTAATTACAGCTCACATATAAGCTAATTTTATTTTTCTTTCTTATTTTATTCTCGTATTAGTACTTATGCATAAGTTTATTTAAACTGACCCTAAATCTATAGCTGTTCTATCCTTCCATGTATAATCTGCCTCCCAGTGTTGATTCAAGATCCAAACAATGTACTCAAATTTTCTTTAAATTCTGCATCTAGTGAATAGATTTGGTCTTTCTGACTGTCACCCTTATTCTCCAGCTCCCAGTGCTAATGGAAGTTCATTAGAGAATGCAAGAATGGGTCTGCAGAGATATCATGATACAGCTGGAAGCAGAAGTGGCCTCAGATTTCCCCATCCTCCTCCTGTCAACCCACAGTATCATGGCTTTCACCATCAAACTCAGCCTGTGCAAGAGATGAGAGGTCACTCCATCAACCTCCACCCTCCAGTAACTGCACCTTCATATAGAGTTCCAACAAATCCTTCGCGCAGTTCTTCAATCCTTGTACAAAATGCTTTTGAGATGGGTGGTGCTAGGCATGTTGCCCCTCCACCATTTGCAGGTGCACGTATATACCTTCCTCATAGAGGCAACATGCACGAGACATCTCTTAGACATCGAAATCTTCCTCCCGTGGCCTTTCTCCAAGTTGATGTAATATTTCCTATTTCTCTTTGTACTGCTTTTGGCACTCCACAGTCTACGGGACTTTACATAGATAGAATCCTCTCCTTTTTTCATTACTTAGTGTCCGTTTGGTTAAATTTCTTTATAAATACTTATAGAAGGAAAAAGAAAAAAAAAAAAAAGAAATAAGTGTTTTTATAAGTTATTATAATTAGTTTATGTATAAGTTAATTTGTAGAAATTTTCTTATATTATCTTCTCCAAAAAGTAAATTTTTAACTTATGCATAAGCTAATTTTAGTTTAGAAAGAAGTTTATTTCATTTTTCCTTTGTATTTTCTTCTTCCATAAGTACTTATGGAATTATATTGATTGTCTTATCTCATCACATTCGATAAGTACTTAAGGAAATATATTGATTGCCTTATCTCATCACGTTTTCTGCAGGATGTTGCTTTACTGGATGACCATCATAGTGATATGCGCTTGGACATTGAGGATATGTCATATGAGGCAAGTATACATAGTCTGATAATGTGTGGATTAGATATGAGGTCTAGGACACTTAAAACTTAGTGACAATGGAAAACTTTAATTTGGTAACTCTTTGGAATTGGACAATAGGAGCTTCTTGCATTAGGTGACCGGATTGGCAACGTAAACACGGGTTTGTCAGAGGAAAAGATTACAAGTCAAATGAAGACAAGAACTTATTTACTACCTACTAATGCTATTAACATGGAGGAGAAAGCTTCTGAGGAACACGAAACTGATTCTTGCATTATATGCCAGGTGTGAATTTTAGCAGCATGTTTCATTCAATACTTCATTTTGGCCATTGAATTTGATCCATCAAATGCCAAACTTTCTGGGATAATTTTTCATTCGAGCTTGATGTTCTAAGAGGCAGGGACGGATTCTCTGCGAGGTGTTTGGAGGGAAATTTCTCCCACAATTTTTTAGATTTTTTAATATAATATAGAGAAAATAAATTATGCATTGAGAGTATAAAATAGTTTTATATAGTCTTTCAATCATAAATCATATGTATAGTAAGTTTGTTGACTTTTACGTTAACTACTAAAAAGTTATAGCATCGATAATTTATTATTAGATAATAATGTAAATTTATTTTATAATGTCAATATAGGACGATTAATTATAAGATTAAATGACTTGGTCGGTCCTTAAACTATTTGGAAATTTTCAGGTTGGTCTTTAAACTTTTTTTTTTTTTTTTAATTTGGATTCCTAATCTAAAAAAGTAGGTCCTTGGAGTTAGTTTATAGCAATTTATATTCATCGAAAAATGACAGTTTAAAGTGATTTTAAAATTCCTAGAGACTCAAAACAAAATTAGTTTAGTTTATTTTTTTTTTTGTAAATTCTCAAATAACTTAGGAACTAACTCCATAATTTAACCTAATTATAAATTATAAATTGTTTCCATGATCTGAAATATAATATAAAAAGTTAATATTTAATATGAGTATTGTCTTTAAAATTTGAGCATACAAGTATTGATGCAACATAAATTTCTGGATCTGACCATGGAAAGAGGGATTATCCATTTCCTCAATTAATGGGAATACTTGTGTATGATTTGACAGGATGAATACAAGAACCAAGAGAAGATTGGAATTCTTCAATGCGGGCACGAGTATCACGCAGATTGTTTAAGGAAATGGCTACTTGTGAAAAATGTCTGTCCCATATGCAAATCACAAGCATTGACTCTTGGAGAAAAGTGTGTATAAAAAACAATGAGATTGACACATCTCTCTGTTGCTACATGCAGCCTTCTAAGCCACTACATTTTTCTGAAGCAAACATTGATATTTTGTTATGTATATGAACTAGCGCATATAGACAGTTTGCGTTGTCCAACTCATTTATTTGTTGGCACCAGAACATTGTATCTATCAAGTTGTACAGACTTCTGTTGATATATTAACTTTAGGTAATTACATTGTTCCCTAACTTTATGTATATGATGAACTTCTTTTGTTCATATCGTTCACATCTGTCTGTTATACATCGTAGCCTCTTCTTTTTCATGTGATTTACTATGCATGGTCATGTTCTAGAACTGGAATAATGAACAAATTCGTTGACATCAAACAAAACTCAAGTTTTCATTTTAAAAGGTACGTTTTTTAAAAGCATTTTTCTTAAAATTTTATTTGGTTCGGCTTCTTTTATGCGTTGTTTTGATTAAGAATGAAATAGAGCGGAAAAAATAGGAAAAATACGAATATATAAGAAATAGATTCGAAATATATGCTTGGATGGATGAAAATAGAAAGAAAAAAGTATATCATTTTGTTTGTATGAATGGAAAAAAAGAGTAAAACGAAATATATATTGAATGAAAAAAAATAATGGTAATTAAAAAATGTAATTTTTATTTTCTTATTTTTTAAGGAGATGGATCAAATTGTGAATTTTATCAATCTAATTATTAGAATTTTAACTTTATAATATCTTAATTGTTTGTATCAAATTTTATTAAAATTAAATAACAATAAGAAAATAATCAAATTATATATATCTGTAATATATTTTTGAAATTTTGAAATGTATATTTTATTTATTTTTATATTATTTGAAATGTATATTTTATTTATTTTTATCAATGAAAATGAGGTATCAAACGATTTTGGATTAATATAAAATTTTGTATATATAATTTATGTAAAAGAAATTTACAATTTAATAACATAAACAATAAAATTTGTTTTATATATGAGATTATTAAATGGTGTAATAATTTATGTAAGTTATACTTGTATAATTTGATCTCTTATTTTAATATTAAATTATTTATTATTTTAAAATATTTATAATTTAAAAAAATAAAAAAAGATTATTTCTCTCACATTTTATTTCAATTTGAAAAATATCTTCTAGTGGGTTTCACCACTGTTTTTTTTTTTTCTCAAATAAATGGTAAAGTTTAATATTTTATTTTATTTTATTTTTTATTTTCTTCTATGTTAGGAAACATAGTTAAAGTACAAGAGAAGAAAGAATTGGAAGAAAAATATAAGAAGTAAAAAATAGATTTGTATTGATAATAAGATAGGTCAAGATAAAATGCTTACACCAAATCTTGACAAATTAACTACTAATATCCAACTAACTATCCCTAATAGTCTTTTACAAGTTTAAAGGTGTTTAGAACATTTTTATCTTGAGATAGATAATAAGTGTTGTATAAATAAAGCAAATACAATGAAAAATGTTAAAAATATATCAACTAAACAATATAAAATAACTTCATCAATCAAAAGTTAGTAGGCAAAAGACTTAACTGTTAATCCGAAGTCACAACTCAAATACTTAACAACTTAATAAAAACAAATATGCTTAACAATACAAAAGGTAGAAGCAAATTAATGACAAATGCTTAACTACTATAAAAGTAGAAGCAACAAAGTTTAACCATCAAGAGTAAAAGATAAAACATGATGTTTAACCATTTAAAACAAAACAAAACTCAATGTTTAACTCCATGCAGGACATAAGCTAAAAATATCAAAGTCAATGGAAGCTGAACAACAATAAAATTATCAAAAGAGCAAATCATTGAACAATTGGTTTGCAAGAGAAAAATAACCAAGAAGAGAACATTATAGTAATAGTAAATAAAAATGACCATGGTAGGTGAATCGAGATACAAATCGTGAATCGAAAAGTCTATTTTTCGTGTGTATCGTATCGTATCATGAATTGTAAGATTCATAATCAATAATAAAACATAACATATATATGTATACAAGACATAAAATTACAAATTTATTATCAATACCTAAAACACATAATTATATGGAGTATTTTAAGATAAAGAAACATATGAAAATAAAAACACACACATGCACGCATGCACACACACAGACACACGCATGCACACACACAGACACACACACGCACACACACAGAGACACAGAGACACACACACAAACACACACGCACGCACACACACAGACGCACGCATGCACGCACGCATACACACAGACATACACACATGGACACACACACAGACACGTACACAAACACATACACACACAGACACACACACACACAAACACACACATATTAGCATTTTGAAGTCAAATAGCTAACAAAGTGACATATAAGCTTCAAATCAAACAAGTATACAAATAAGGACAACCACAAGGCCAAAAAAAGCGGTTGTTGTCTGCTGCTGCACAAATTCAGCAAACATATCCTTCAAAAAATAGTGTTGTTGCTGAATAAATTAAAAAAAAAGTGTTGTTTGCTGAATAATTTCAACAAATGCACACCAAGTCCTAACAATAGAGTCACACCCAGTACAACACACCCACCATGTTCCAGCAAGACGAAAACAAAAGAACACGACAAAACAAAAGAACTCACCACATTCCAGCACACCCAATGCAAAACAGAAATAGAGCACAAGCCCACCATGTTCCAGCACACCCAGTGCAGAACAGACACAAAGCACAAATGAAGGAGGAGACAAGGAAAACTTCGTGTTATAGAGGAGGGACAGCATGGGACCATACAGATAACAAAAATCGGTTGTTTCCCACATTTTCCCCTCACTTTTCAAAAACAAAACACGTTTTTCTTAGGGTTTTTGAAATCGGGTCGCGAGCGACCTGACCTGCCCAGTGCGCAACGCGAACGAAGTAGAATCGCACGATTCACCTACAAATCGTTATTCATGCGATTTTAGAGTGATACTAACAATTCCTTTTGCAATTTAGAAGCAAAAATGATACACCCTACGATTCATATCATTTTCCCTGTGAATCGTATCGAATTGCATGAATCGTATTGAGATTCATGCAATTCTAACTACACTGAAAATGACAATAAAAATGTATTGATGAAAATCGAATAATCAAATTTAATCTATGATCCATTTAGAAAAATTCAATCCAATTCGTCTGGTAATAATTTATCTTTTTAAAATTAAAAAATAGTATGATTATTTCACAATATTTTTTTTCAAATGTCTACAAAAATATTTTTAACTTAGGTTTAGTCAGAGTAACTTTAACTCTACCTTGACCAAAGCATCATTGTTTTAGCCTCGATCGAAGTATCTTTAGCCCGATTTCAACCAGAACATCTTGGACCGAGATTCAAACAAAAGTGTCTCGCTTTAACTGTTTTGAAAAGTCTTCTATCAAGCTTCAACGAAAAAAAAACATTGACTAAGACTTGGTTGAATAATTTTTTGTTAATCTTTGACTGAAAAGTCTTCAATTGGAATTTAGCTGAAAATTCTTCGATCATACTTCAACTAAAATATATTTGGTCAAGAATTAACCAAAAAATTTCAGTCGGGTTTCGATCGAAAATTCTTCGACTGAGCTTCAACCAAAACATCTTTAAGGAGGAATTGGTTGAAAAATCTTATATTCATTCTCATTTAACATTTTTTTATCCAATGAATTTGATTATTTTTATTTAATATAACGTAATGAATTTTAAAAAGTAGTTGATGAATCACTAACCATACATAAAATTAAATGGATTGATTGAATATAATCCATTAGTATTATTTTTTTTTATAATTGATGAGTTGAATCTATTTAGTAGCAGATGAATCAAATGGATGATAGATAAATGAATTGTTTTTTCATTCTTATAATCTTACTTTATATGGTAATGTATGGTTATGTAAAACTATTTTATACTGCGAAAGGATAGTTTATTTTCTCAATCGAAAATTCTTCGGCTGAGCTTCAACCAAAATATCTTTAAGGAAGAATTGGTCGAAAAATCTTATATTCATTCTCATTTAACTTTTTTTTATCCAATAAATTTGATTTTTTTATTTAATATAATGTAATGAATTTTAAAAAGTAGTGGATGAATCACTAACCATACATAAAATTAAATGGATTGATTGAATATAATCCATTAGTATTATTTTTTTTATAATTGATGAGTTGAATGTATTTAGTGGCAGATGAATCAAATGGATGATAGATAAATGAATTGTTTTGTCATTCTTATAATCTTACTTTATATGGTAATGTATGGTTATGTAAAACTATTTTATACTGCGAATGGATAGTCTATTTTCTCTTAAATATTTATTATCCTTATATTTCTTAATTTTAACCAGCGTGAAAGTGAGACCATGGCTCGGAAAGAATTGAACATAGGTACAATGATCATGATGAGATTCTGGGTTCATGAATTTTGTATTTATTTCAAAATAATTAAAAACCAAAATTTTAATATAAATATGTTGTTCACGTTTATATTGAAAGGACATAGTGTATATATAGTATGAGTTGTTAGATTGCCCGCCTCTTCTCCAAGTGTTTATACATAAGTTAAGGAGAAGAGTTATTTTCCTCGAGTTACGTGACCTGACATTTGCCCCTGTCATATGACAATCAGTCGTTAACTCGACCATGAGCTTGGGCAGTTGTCTTTGCTGAACCCATGATGTTTCATTGGTCAGACAACTATACATATTGGTATTGGGTCGGTTAGCTATATCGAGATCGATTGACTCTTCAGTCCACTTGTCAGATTGGTCCACAACCTCCGAACATTAAGTGAAGCGATAGGTACTTTTAGTACTGAAACTATCCCTTCTTAGACCCGATAATATGTCAACCCAATCCATTTGTCAGATCAATCTATATATAATTAAAATTCCTTATGTATACATTTTATGCCTATTAATAAAATATATATTTTATGATTTTGCTTCTTTAAAATGTAATTTGATTTAGAAGATAAAGAAACAAATTTTAATCATTAATAAGATAATTAATATTTGATATTTTAATATATTTATGATTATTACGTATATGTACATTATATTGGTCATTAATTTTTTTATCAATAAATAACAATACAAAATCAATTTTATTAAAACAAACATCTCAATACTGTAAGGGGAAGACGATAATGTTATGAATTTTAACTTAATTTGTACTTTCTAAGAAAAAATATTACAAGGGTTAAAAATATAAGGATGGCAACCTATAAAAGCAGTCAAAGTCAAATTACATAAATTTTGAAAAATGTGTTTATTTTTATAAAGTCGATACTTATCCAAAAGTTACGTTCCGTAGCAGGAGGGTGTTCGTGAACCCTTATCGCATAGAACTAATAAAATAGTCAAGAGTAATTTTAAATTCTTTTATAATATTGTCTTATTAATTTTTTATTTATTTTATCAGATAAAAAATTGAAAATATTAAATATATTGAAAATTTTAAATATATTTTTAGTCTTAATAAAATAAGTAAGTTTTAATTTTACATCTTATAAATTTTTTTATCAATTTTTAATTCTCCAAATTTTATAAATTTTAATTCCTATAAACAAGATTTGATATCTATAAAATGAGTAATTTTTAATTTTTATTTTTATAAAATATTTTATTTCTTTAAATTTTAAAATAATTATTTTTTATTTATAATTTTTATTTTAAAATAGATAAATAATATTTATTTTAAAATTTTTTTAATTTTTTAAAATATCATATATTTATATAATATCATGTAATAAATATCACGTATAATAAGATAAAATATAATTATTTAAATTTTAAAAAGTAAAAATTGATAAAAAAAATTTATAGGAATTAAAATAAAAAATTATTTATTAAAACTAAAAATATATTTAAGTTTATATTTAATTTATTTGGACAAATTTTTTATTAACATTTAAAAAAATCATTTTTATCTTATAAGTTAAATTTATTTTATATATTTAACTTTTATATAAACTTTATCATCTAATTTATCTAAAAATTTAAAATTAAGTTATAAGTTAATTTTTATTTATAAAAATACAATTAATTTTATTTTTTTTTATTTTTTTACCTATAAATCCAAAAAGTTTATCCCAATAGAATATTTTTATTTAATACTATGCAAAATATTAAGAAAAATTGAGAAAAGAATTATAAAAAAGATATATAATCAAATGTTATATTATCATACTAACTCTTTTATAAATCTTCTTATTTTTATAAACTTTTCAATATATATTTATAAGAGAAATTTTTTTAGTTAATTTACATATAAAATTTAAATTAATTATTAGAAAATTTAACATAATTTTTTTTATAAATTTAACTTACACCTAAGTTATTTTAATTATTAAAAATTATTTTAAAATTTTATGTAATAAAAAATATTATCTAAACCGTCCTAATATAATATAAAGAAAGTAGAAAAGATTGACATGAAGAAGATGAGGAAGATATGGACACCTCTTCATGTTCTCAGACATTCTACTACTACACTCCTAAATTGGTAAATACTATTCTGTTAAGTTCCTTATCCAACTCCACTTGGCGAAACTAAACATACACCACCATGTCATAAGAACACGTTTTCAACACAGCATTATCATTATTTTTTCCCTCATAAACTCAACTTTATTTAACCTTCTCTCTCTGTGCGTGCTAGTTCCGTGAATCATGGAAAACCCAATCGCCGGCGGCGACTTCGACTACCTTTCCGGCTTCGGCAACCACTTCTCCTCCGAGGCCCTTGCCGGAGCTCTGCCGCCGGCACAGAACAGCCCCCTCATCTGCCCCTACGGCCTCTACGCCGAACAAATCTCCGGCACCTCCTTCACCTCCCCTCGCAACCGCAACCTCTTCAGGTCAATTGCAACTTTCATTCTTCTTCGCCTCTTTATTGAACTTAAATTGAAATTGATTCTTCAATTGGTCCTGAATATATATGTCTTTACGAAGGACCAAATTTAGATACATTTTTTATAATTGTTATGTGTATTTTCTTCGGTCAATTTTTGAGTAATAAAAATTTATAATGATTACAGAAATCAGTTTATGTGAAACTTCAATTTTTAGTGGAAAAATAAGACAAACCGTTGTTAAAGAACTGTGTATAAACTTTTCCCTTGTAAAAGTTGGTCGTCTCCCTCGGAAATATCAATTTAATACTAGTAATAGTTTCTTAACAAATTGTGAACTGGTGTAAATAGTTGAAGTTGCTCTAAACATTTTAATGCTCTAAATAAAGTAATTATTATAAAAACTAATAATTTTATTATAGATGATGATTTATAATTAAAAAATATAAATTAAATGTTTTAATTAAAGTTTTAAATTGAGTTCGTGATTATAATTTTATTATATTTTTTACATTAAAAAATTGAAAAAAGTAACGTGATGTGGTGGCTATTTAACCTTGATGTTGTTGTTGGAATTGTGATCGTGAATTGTTTTTTTAAACTATGCTTTAAATTAAATTTTTAAGTAAAAAAATTATATTTAATTTAGATTATTCTATAAACTTAATTTAATTTGAATTACTTTTATTTTTCACATTAAGATTTTTAAATAAGTAATTTATTTAGCGAAGGAAAGGAAAAAATTGCAATCATTTACTAGAAAATCAATATTAATAATAAATTGTTAATTTATAAAATTCACTTCTTTAATTTTTTATAAATGGTTCATTTTTTTTTCTTTTGAAACGAATTATTTATTCTAAGAAATAAATCTGATGACTTTTTCAATAACTTTTCCAAGCAATTAAATCTTAACTATTTGGACATACCCAAAATTTGAAGGATACAAGTAGACACTTTAGTTGTTAAATTGAATATTAACTCCCTCTTTATCTGTTCTTCTACCTTTTCTAATGGTTTTTTGTTTTGGGGTGTAGTTGGTTTTATCGGATCAAACCATCAGTGACCCACGAACCGTTCAAGCCACGGGTCCCTAGTAATGGGAGAATTTTGAGTGAGTTCAACAACTCCAACAGTTCTACTAACCCAACTCAGCTTAGATGGAAGCCCATAGATGGACCCGATTCGCCAACAGATTTCATTGATGGGTTGTTCACCATGTGTGGTTCTGGCAGCTCCTTCATGCGCCACGGATATGCTATTCACATGTAATAATTGCTATCCTTTGATTGTTTGATTAATTATTATTCTTGTTTTTCTAATGGGTTTTGTGCCAGTCATTGACTTTATTGGTTGGTTTGGGTTCCTAGCCAGACTTGCATAATTTGATTGTTTAATAACGAGTAAGGTTATGTTTGCATAAATTTCTTCATAAACACTTTAAAAAAAAAAATAGGAAAGAAAAATGAAATAAGCTTTTTCATGAGCTAAAAGCTTATGGATAAGCTATTTGTAAAAATTATCTTATATTATTTTCTCCAAAATCTTATTTTTAAATTATCTATAAATTAATTTACTTTATGGAGAAACTTATTTCAATTTTTTCTTCTTATTTTCTCCTCCTATAAGTACTTATGAAGAAGTTTATCCAGACCGGTCTTAAGAATAGAAATAATATATTTTTAGTTGATGTCAGAGATGGTAAGTTAGCTGCAAAGTTGACATTTGTTAGTTGGTTAGTTTGTTAATTGTTAGTTATTACTTCAACAAGCTATGTAAATAAAATACTGACTCGATAAATTTATCTATAAGTACTCATTGAAAAAGAATATAAGATAGAAAAATAAATAAGTTTTTTCCATAAGCTAAAATTAATCTATGCACAAACTAAGTTATAGAAGTATTTTTATTTAGCTTCTCCAAATATTGATATAGATAGGCTAGTTTTACTTATGGAAGAAGTTTATTTTATTTTTTGTTCTTTTTTTTTTAATAAAAGTTTACGGAGAAATTTATTTAAATAAAGTAATACTCATTTCTATTTTTTTATTTCAATCAATACAATGAGATACTTCTATGGAACTCCTCTCATGTTTTTTAAACTCTATGATTTTTGGCCTCACCAAGTTGGGATCATATATATTTCCTTCCAAATTTCTAATAATTGAAATTTCAAATGTATGGTAGACAATGGATACCTAACAAAGTGGTGTTTTAGAATAACTTTGTTTACATGTGATGAATCCAAGGATCCATAAACAACACAGCTACAAAATCTATGTGTAAATTAGATCTAAAATTAGGAATACAAAAATTGAAAGATGGAGAAAATAGGGATGGGGATTCACCACTAGTTCATAGAACTAGATAAGAATGATAGAAATTTACCACAAGTTCTATGGGAGCTTGATGAGAATGGGTTTTTTTTCAAGACAAGGGAGAGAAAACTCTCATGTTACAAAGCAAGTTTCCTTCAATTGTAAAAGTGACTTTGCTAATTATATTCAAGTCTTAAATAGATTGAGTTAATCCCAATTAGCTAGTCTAATCTAATCCTAAGACTAATTTAGAAGTCCATCCAAAGAGGCCTAAAAAGCAAGCCTCAATTGCACCTAAAATAAGACAACTTTTTAGAGACCGAAAATTCGTTCTCTAAGTGTGTTTTTTTGACTAGTTTGGGCATTTTGACCTACATGCAAGAAAAATAACAAAATTACAAGTAAACACCACTAAATTATAGTGGTTTAAAGGTCTGAAACAAGTCTATACAAGGCCAAATTGACATTCCATAAAGGTATACAATGATAGATAAATATTGGTCTCTCTTTATCCCTTAAGGAGGCTCATCTCTTTCATACTTCTTAAAGTTTCTTCAATCTTCCCTAGTCATGGGACCTTCCAAGGCAGTTGTCTCCATGTTCTTCAAGCTCTTTTGATGATCTTGATCATGTCCCACCATATTCATATCATCCTCCCCTTCTTGAAGAGAATCTGACCTCAAATTTGGTGCTTGAGTATCCATTCTTCACTCTTTGTCTTGCTTTTTCACTATTACTTTTCTCTTCCTCTATTATTTTTCTCACTTTTTACCTCTTTATTTTCTCTCACACTCTTGCCTTTATTTTTATTTTTTCTCTTTTTTTTCTTTAGCCTAATCGACTTTCTCTTTTTCTTTCCTCTCTTCCTCTCTTTTTATTCGCATCTTAACTTGATCCTCACACACTTCCTTTGGAAACAAAAGTTTGAGGACTACCTTATGTCCTAAGTGTTTAAATGTAGACCTATTGGTATTCCCATCATGAGTCACCCTCCTATCATATTGCTAAGGCCTCCCTAATAGGATGTGTGTGGCCTCTATTAATACCACATCACACAACCTCATCCTTGTAGTTTCCTAGGGTGAAGGCTGAGGACACTTGCTTGTCCACCACTATCTCTTCCCTTTAACTAAGCCATTGCAATTTGTAAGATTTGGGGTGTGAGGGGAAGCAGGAATAGCCAACTTCTCCACTAACCTAAGGCGAGCCACATTTACACTACTCCCACCATCTATTGTAATGGAGTACAATTTTCCCAACACAAAGCACCTAGAATGGAATATATTCTCTCTTTGTATTTCGATTTCCTCACCAACTAGGCTACTCATGACCCTTCTCACCATGAGAAGGTCACCCTCCTAATGGAAATCATCACTAGAGGACTCAACCTCACTTGAGGAAGAAGACTCCTCTTGTAAACTCTCACTCTCCACTTCTCCATTCTTTCTTAAGACCACGACTCTTCTTTTGGGCATTGGGAGGCTATGTACCCCTTTCTCAAGAAAATACTTAATATATCTTGATCTAGAAGTACTAGGGGATGGTGGTGTCTTCTCTTCCTTTCAGTCACTAGGAGTTCACTCCCCTTATTAGGACTCTTGTCTTTTCTAGGCTTCTCTTCTCTGTATCCTTCCTACCAGAGCTAGAATAGGGTTTTCTAAACACTTGTTTTTTCTTTAATTGCAACTCTACCTTAGTAGCTTGGTGGACTAAATATCCTTTAGGAAATTGTAATGATGCAACTCTACTATATCTTGTATTTTCCTATTGAGGCCAAGGAGGAATTTAGTTATTTTGGCCTCTTGAGACTCCTCTACTTGAGCTCTCATGAAAGTCATCTCTACTTCCTTAAAATAGTCCTCCGCACTCTTAGACCCTTGTTATAATATTTGAAGTTTATTATAAAGGTCTCTAACATAATAAGAAGGAATAAACCTCTCCCTCAACTCTCTCCTCAAATCGGTTCAAGTCTCCACATTTGGTTTCCTTCTCTTCCCAACAACATAGAGCACTTGATTCCACCAAACAAGAGCATAGCCACTAAACTCAAGAGTGACTAACTTCACTTTCATTCTATCATTGAAGTCAAAGCACTCAAATATTTGCTCAACCTTCATCTCCCAATCAAGGTAACCATCCAGATAGCTTTCTCCTAAGAAGGGAGCTATCTTGCACTTCAACCCATCCATCTCTCCTCTTCTAGGCTCCTCTCTATGCCTTCTAGGCTGCCTATGTCCCTCATTCCTAGTGGATCTAGAGTAGATACTATGCACACTCATATGTCTCTCATCATGGCTATCCTCACTCTCATGTAAGGAAGGACCTTTTTGCTCTACTTTCTATCTACTTAGGGCCTTTAGCATTAACACTTGTAGTGTCCTTCTTCACTAAATCAAGGCCTTCCCTATGTTCATTTCCCATTTTATCCAACATTTCCTAACCTGGCTTCCAACTTTTTCATTTGTTTTATCATTATTCTAATTTTTGGTGAGCAACTCTCCATCTCTTCACTAGAATCTCCCATGTTTTCTTTCATCACAACTCTAACCACAACTCACAACCAACAACTACAATCCAGACCAAAATCGAAAGCAAGAAATAAGGCAAACACATCACTCCTAAGTGCTTACACTCTTCACTCATGTTTCACACTTGGTTTGCTTTTTCTCTAACATTCACTCTAGCCTTTTTTTACCTTTAATCTCACCCTAAACTTGTACAAGAATCACTATCTACTAATCAAACAACAAGTCAATAGGGAAATAGGAACAAATTTCTATCACACTTAAGAATTCCAAGGAAAAGAAAACTCTAAAACAAAACTAAGGAATCCAAAGAAAGACAAGCAAAAAAAGAACAAGAACAAAAGCTAAACTCAAAATGGAATAGTAATGAGACAAGGAGAAGACTCAAAAAGAAAAAAGAACTAAACAAAGCATAAGGTATATGACATATACCATTTCAGTTTATGCAAAAAGAATCAAGAAAAATTATATTTAAAGTCACCACAACATGTAAGTTGAACTCTAGAAAGTTTGGGTATATCACTCTTGTTTTAGAACCATACATTAACTTCTTTTTCTTTTCTTATTTTGCTTTTGTGTGGCTTTGTTATGTTTTCCTAGCACTTGTTCCTGCCACTAATAACTTTTTTTCACTTTTGTAGTCACTTTTCACAAATTTTTGATTTACAATGTTGCATACTTTTTTTCTTCACAAACACCACAAAAATTCCACTAATAAGTCAATGGAACAAGTAAAGTTCAACTCAAAATTTTCATCAAACACTTGGTAAGCAATTAAGAAGTCAAGATGTAGTACTTTTCTTGAATCAATAAGTTCCACAATCAATTAGCAACACAAAACCTAAGCACATAGGTCTAGGCATCATACACATCAAAATTTTCTATTATAAAACATCATAAGTCTTCTAGCCTAGTGTTCACAAGAATCAAACAAAGAATCTTAATCCTAACATTAATTTAGAAGCCCATCCAAAGAGGCCCAAAACACAAGCCTCAATTTACACCTAAAAAAGACAGTTTTTTACAAATTGAAAATTTGATCTCCAAGTGTGTTTGTTTTACTAGTTTGGACCTTTTGACCCACATGCAAGCAAAGAAATGAAACTACAAGTAAACACCACCAAACTGCAGTGATTTAAAGGTTTGGAAACAAGTTTATACAAGACTAAATTGACCCTTCATAAAGGTATACAATAATAGACAAATATTGATCTCTCCTTGGCCCTTAAGGAGACTCATCTCTCTTTATATTTCTTCAATCTCCCTTTAGTAATCGTACCTTCAAGGTCTTCATGTTCTTCAAGTTCCTTTGATGGTCTTAATCATACTCACCATATTCATATGAACATGTGAAATTATTAGTGCCGATAATTGTTTTGTCCTAGAGTTTGGATTTGGGTATACCTTCTAAACACACTTGATGGGGTAATACTCTTGGACTGGACGACTGGCTGACTGTCGAGTGGCCAACCAAGATGGTCGACATCAACTCTAAACTCTAAAAGCATCTTCGTCTTCACTTGGCACTTGTGGGGCTGTGGATTGGCCAGTCGACTGAGTATCATTAGGTCGACCGACTGTAACTTAACAAGACTCCTGACTGTCTATAACAGCAGGGGACAATAGCTGACAACAAGAGATCCGTGAAAAGCAATGCCGTAGAAGTCAGGCGACATAACGCATGCACCGTAGGAGTCAGGTAGCTAACCCACACATAGTAGAAGTCAGACAAGAGAAGTATAAAAGGAGAAAGGAGGCAACCTAATAAGGGAGACCCCAAGAGAGATTAGAGTAGAGAGGAGTCACGCCTTGCAGTCCCTCTGCAGACGTGAACAACTCCAAATGCTGCAGCATAGCTAGGGTGGTATAGCTGTAAAGACACTCCTGACTTTTGGTTGGAGTTTGCATTAGGAATATATGGTGGCAAAGATATGTAACTAAGTAGCTCAAATCCTTTATTCATAGTGAGGGGTGGTTGCTTGGACAGCAATCCATTCAAGATATAGGTCCCGTGCCATGCTGGCTTAAGTTTCCTTTTTCTAGTAGTTGAGTGATTGACTAATGTGAAGAAGGGATGTTATCCCCTCTTTCGTCACTCAATACTAGGAGATGCTGTTGAATTATTAGGCTCCTGAAAGTTGTGCCATCATCATAGTGCAGTATGGGTCTCACAGTCCTCCTTTGCTACTTGTGTTGATGGCGGGCTGGGTTGAGGGGTTGTGTGTTGATGGCGGGCTGGGTTGAGGGGTTGCAATCCGAGATCTCAGTCTGAAACAATAACCATGGTCTGAACAAGGATGAGTTAATGATGAACAAAATTGAACAGTCTGCAGGTTTTAATCATTGTTCTCCTTGCTTCCACCTTTTCAGTGGAACCAAAATGTACTACCTTTTTAACCTTTTGCTTTGTTTTATTCTCTTTTTAAAATACATCAAAATAGAACAAAACTCACATTTATGTTTTGTCCTGCTCTAGTCTGTCTACTACCAAACACTCAAAGAAGAATCAAATATTGGTCCATCTGTTCTATTCATGTACAGTACAAATTTATTTGTTTATATGATATGCTATTTTATCTTTGCCCTAAGTAATGCTATCATGGACAGCTGTCTTAAATACACCTCTAGCCATTGATTTTTTTCTTTAATTTTGGCTGCATATGCAATATAATAATATTGGGAAGGTCATAGATATTGATGCTAAGCTACTAGATTTGGTATGATAAATTTAAATTCTGACGGTAATTATAGCACTTAATAAATGGGGAAATGTTATATCACTTATAGGTACACTGCCAACAAATCAATGGACAATTGTGCCTTCTGCAATGCCGATGGTGACTTTTTGATAGTTCCCCAACAAGGAAGTAAGTCACTATAGCAATATCCTTGATTGTTCAAATTGAATGTTCACTAAGAAAGTTGTGTTTGGGGTTAATAGCATTGTACTCGTGTGCATATAATTCTTTCTGGACCCGGATAATTTCCCAGTTGAGATGTGCTCAATGAACTCAGGGTGCTTCCTTTTTTCCTTTTGCACAAAGAAAATACGTCTGTACTCTCTAGACTTGAATATAAAAGAAATTTCCTAATTGAAGGATAATTGAATAATAAATATTGTTTTTTTAAAGGGCTGGTGCATTAGTCTTCTGAATGGATATTGAGGTTTGTATTTTTCCATTTTTTCTTTTGTTGGAGTTGTCTTTGATTCTTTGTGTAGAATCTATTATTGGAAGAACAAACATTTGTCACCATGTTTTTGAATTCTTCCATGCATGAATTTCTGCTTTGGCGTTGTGGCTAAATAAAGTTTCATGATGCTTAAGAGTATACTCTAAGGCTTCTTGTATATCCCCTGCTCTTCAAGAGTATATCTATTGGAAAATTGTCCTAATTACAGTCACTCCTAGTATGCTTTAGTTGCAGTCTTTTTGGAGACTATCTTAATTGCAGGCTTAAGGGTGATGTTTAGTCCTATAACGACTAGAGATATGGCTTCAATCCAATTTATAAAGCTTTGACTGTACTCATCTTACAAGCTAATTTTACAGGATTGAGTTGGGCATAAGCTCAAATTTTAAGAATACCTTTTCCTTTGTTTTTAATACTATCTGCTGGATTTGTAGGACTCTTCATCACTACTGAATGTGGAAGGTTGAATGTTTCGCCGGGTGAAATTGCTATATTACCTCAAGGTTTTCGTTTTGCTGTGAATCTGCCCGATGGTCCATCCCGAGGTTATGTTGCTGAAATTTTTGGTGCTCATTTTCAACTTCCTGATCTGGGACCTATAGGTATCTTTTCTCTCTTGCTCTTAATAAATATAAACTACCATGTCTGTCGCTTGAAAATTCATGGTATATAAAATGAAAAATGAGTTTTGTTTACATTCTAGGTGCTAATGGTCTTGCTGCCCCGAGGGATTTCCTTGTTCCTACTGCATGGTATGAAGATAAATCTTATCCTGGGTACACCATAGTGCAGAAGTTTGGTGGTGAACTCTTTACTGCAGTACAAGATTTCTCTCCCTTTAATGTTGTTGCTTGGCATGGTAATTATGTTCCATATAAGGTGGGTGACTTCTCTTCTACATTGTTTCAAGCGAATGACTTATGATTACAATCACCATCATATTATTTTCAGTTTGTAAGGGATATAATTCCTGTGAAAAAAAAAAAAAAAAGGTTTAGTTACCCCCTATACTTCACAACTTCAAAATTTTAATCCCTACACCTAAAAACTACTCGTTTTAATCTATACACATGTATTTTTAATCTGTTTTAAGAGACTATGGATTAAAAAGTGTATGTACAAGGACTACAATAGATTAAAAATATATATGTAGGAATTAAAATATAAAGATTATGTAGGCATTGAGATGAAATGAGTAATTAAATCCAAAAAAAAAAATTATCTATCTTAATTAATTTGGCTACTCTTCTTTTCACTTGCAGTATGATTTAAGCAAATTCTGCCCTTATAATACAGTTCTGTTCGATCATAGTGATCCATCAATCAATACGGGTATGCATTTTTAAAAATGAAGTTTTCCTTAACCGGATTCTCTCCAGTTTTTTGTTCATGGAAATTCTTGTCTTTCTTTTTTTGTTTTTGACAATCTTTGTGCATATGTGCAGTGTTGACAGCACCAACTGATAAACCTGGTGTTGCATTGCTTGATTTCGTCATTTTCCCACCCAGATGGCTGGTTTCCGAGCATACTTTCCGGCCTCCATATTATCATCGCAACTGCATGACTGAATTTATGGGTCTCATTCATGGTAGATATGAGGTATTTCCTCTGGTATTGAGTAGAAACAAAAATAAATAAATTTAATTCACATTAATTAAGAAAGTTAGCTCACCTAGTTTATTAAATATGCTCAAACTAGTTAATATTTATCTATATTTAAGACTAAATATACATTAAAAAAAATTGCTTATATTCCACAGTAGAGGGAGTATATATTATATCAAAAGCACAGAACGATTTGCATCTTAATGGTTCTTCCTCCAGTTCTTTTTAAGTGTTTTTAAGGTTTTTATACGCAAACCAAGAAACTTAATAATTTTTATTGTTGTTCATAAAATAATTTTAACTTAAAAGATGTTTTAATTCCACCTAAATATAATTTTATTTGATTTTAGTTATTCCAAATTTTTTTTATCTCAAACAATCCTTAGTATTCTTTTTTATTTCGTAGTAGTATTGACCTGATTAATAAAATAAATAATATTAATTAAGATAATAAAAAATATTTTTGATTAAGATGTTTAAATTATTTTTAAGTACGTAATTCAATTAAGTCATGTATTAATTATTTTATATAAATAAAGTAATTATATATAATTTATTCTTATAATTTATTTTTTAATATATTATAAAGAGTATTTTTATCTCTTAATATTATTCTTAATTTTTAATTTATTAATTTGTTTTTAACTTTTATTTTTCTTAAAATTAGTTAATTAAAAAATAAGAACAGTATTAAAACTAATAAAAAAATTCAAAAAATTACAAGTTAAAAGTTAATAGTAACCTAAAAATTAAGAATAATATTAAAAATAATAAAATTAATCTTCATAATATATTAAAAAAATAAGTTATAAAAATAAATTATATATAATTATTTTTTATATAAAATAATAAATACATTACTTAATTAAATTGTGTATCTAAAAGTAATCTAATAATTTTTATTTAAAATATTTTTCATTATTTTAATTAATATTATTTATTTTAGTAAGAATAATTAGTAATAAAGACTAAAAGGAACAGAGTAAATGTTATGAATTTGCAAGGAAATTTTTTTTTTCTAAAATCATATAGTTATGATTGTAGGGACTTAAAATATATTTAAAATAATAATATTTAAGTTTTCTATTGTACTTCATAATAAATGTAAGTTATAAATGTGTAAATTAATTAAAAATCAGGTAGAAGTGAGGTATAATTGACAAATAAATCATTAATGTTATCTTGAACATTAAAAACAAACAGATAAATAAGAACAATAATTTTCTAAAAAATGACTCTTAGAAATAAAGGGAGGGAGTAGTTTGTAACTTTTTAAGGGAAAAGAGGACTAGTTTTGGGTCAGTTGAGGCATAATATGGTCTTCTCTAGTATGTGCCGAACATATTTGTTTTTTCAGGCCAAGGCTGATGGATTTCTTCCGGGTGGTGCAAGTCTCCATAATTGTATGACCCCGCATGGTCCTGATACCGAATCATATGAGGTATGGTTTTTTTTTCCAAACAATCATGCACCCACTCAGATGACAAGTACAACGAGTAAACCATAATTATTAGGGATCCAATTCAAAATAAAACTTTAAAAAATCTGAAATCCAAAACAAACTTTTGGATTTGTTTGGACCTTTTTATCTCAATTCATCGGATGGAATTTCAGGAATTTATAAAATTGAATCAGTCTAAATCACATCATATTTTTTTTATACATATAAGCTAGTATATGTTTTACATATAATTTTTTATATATTGTTTATATATATATATATATTCCACCCTTAGACTTTTTAATATACAACCAACATAATAAAATTATATATACTTTATTCTTCTTAATTTTTATTTTAAATAAATATATACATTTATATATTTTATCTCCTTAAAAAATATATATTGTAAAATAATTAATTGATTAATAAGTATTTTTTCTATATTCTTTAAATTATTAGTATTTTTAGACTTAAAAATAGTTCACTTATTTTAAAAATAATATTTAATATTTAAGTTAAATATTTTTAATAATAATAAATTAAATTATTGATAAGAATGTGTTCATGAAAATTGAATTATCCAAATCGCATCTTATCAAATCAAAAAAAAAATTCTAGAAAAAAATTTAAATTAAATGGAACTGCAAATTATTTTAATATTTGAATTAGATGATTATCCGGCTCAAAACCGGTTAAAATCAATTCACGAATGCCCAAGATCATTCTACTCCTCCATATTGTAAGTGTTAGTCGTCCTTGATTTTACAAAATCTTCACTGATTTTTGCAAAATGTCTGTTGAGGACCCGTTCTATCCTTTCCAAAATCACGTCCTTTATCCTTTTTAACCTGGAAGCTTCTTTTATTAGCCTCAGATTCCTTTGACAAATACACAAGTTTTTACCATAGTAACATGATATCAAACATACTATTAGTCCTTTTCAAAAAGAAAAAGATAAAAATAAAGATGTGTTTAGATGGTAAAAGTTGAGTTTAGGATAAGTCAAACATAATTTTTACATTGTCTATAATGCGTGCATGTGTTAGAAACATAATTTTAGATTGTGGGTTAAAGTTTTATTGAAGCATTTGAAAGAAACTTATGTAACACACTTAATATGAGTCATAATTTATTCCAAGAATGCATATGCTAAAGTGTCATCTCACTAAATTTAACACGTTTTGGTAATTATACACCTAAAATTAATTTTGATTACAAATATTCAAATAATATTATGTCAAAATCAACTTTATAATATTTGTTATTTAAACAAAAATCATGTTATTATGAACTTGCGTTTACTGAGAAAAATAATTCTATAAAATCACATTGATTCAAAATCAATTCTACAACGCATATCCAAACATGCACTAAAATGAATTATTTTGAATGAAATGTATTTTAAGATCTATTAAGATTTGATTAAAATTTGTGGTAGTCGTTATATTTTATAAATGATTATTTTAATCTTTATATTTTTGAAAAGTGATGGATTTTATCTCTAATAAAATCAAAAAGAAATATAAGACAAGTTCAAAAGTTATTACATTTTAAAATAACATAATTTAAAACACATTTTATTTAATGTGTTTTTCCAGTTAGATGGTGATTAAAGCTTACCATATCAAAAAGGGTAAAATATGTTTTTCGTCTCTCTAAAATATGTCAAATTCGATTTTCAACTCTTTAAAATTTTTTGTTATTTTTAGTCTTCCAAAAAGTCCTTCGCATCCAAAGTAGATGTGTCTAAAAACATCATTTATAGGATAGAGCGTTCAAAGAGGCAAGTTAAGTTTTATTAAAAAAAATTAATAATATTTTTAAGGGTAAGAGATTGAGATTAACAACTTTCATGTTTTTTAGGATTAAAAATAAATAAAAAGTTTTAGAAGGACAAAAAATAAATTTAACATATTTTATCATATCAGAAAATATAATGAGGTTTACTCCAATAGCAAAACCTAGTTATGTGTCATTTGTTGATATGGCTTTAAGTACTAAAGAGCAAAGATGTAAAAGTTTTATATTGATGGATTAAATGTTCTAGAATCATAAGTGTTGGTTTACAGGCTACCATTGCACGAGGGAATGATGTAGGACCTCACAGGATCACTAACACAATGGCTTTTATGTTTGAATCGAGTTTGATTCCCCGTATTAGTCAATGGGCCCTTGAATCACCATTCTTGGATCAAGATTATTACCAGTGTTGGATTGGTCTGAGGTCTCATTTTACGACTATTGAGACACCTCCTAAAAACCCAAGCTTGCGGAATGGACAATAAAGAGTGAAATGGGTGTTAGGGGCATAGATACAATTAGGCCCCTAAAGGCTTGGATTTTGTTGTACATAAAAATAAATATAATTACAAAAATGTAATAAAGACGTTAAAAATGGTTTCCACTAAGTTTTATGATTTTATCTATCATGTAAGTTATTGGAATCTTCAAGTTTTATCCTAAAGAGGACATTTTATTGAAAACAAATTCAAGTTTCATGTAGACTAGAGATAAAGTCTAAAAGAATTTTTACGTGAAAAATAATTTTTACCTCTTTGAACTATCTTTTGGGATTGAGTTAAGTTTAAATTTACTTGCTAAGATGATATTTGAGTCTATTTTAAATCTGCTAAAGGGTCACCCACCGTTAATATCCATGTTTCAAGCCCAATAGTATTAGGTGTGAGGAAATGTATTGGAAAAGATGTAAGTCTCACATTAGTTAGAGATAAAGTCTAAAAAGAGTTTATAAATAAGAACTAATTTTCATCTTTTTAACTAGCTTTTGAAATTGAATTAGACTTAAATTCATTTTCTAACATTTGTCTTAATCACCATTTCCTAATTAAGTGATTAGTTAGTGTACTTTTTTTTGTTTTTTTATAATGAAAATAAGGTATCTTTACATTCCTAAATCATGAGATTAATTCTTTTTCAAAGTATTAATTAATGAATAATTCTTCTTTTTACAAATGTTGCTTTATTTGAACTATTAGAGTTGACCTAATAGTAATGAAGGTTTATGTATTATGAACAAAGTTTTAGATTTGGGTTTTGATGTCGTAATTGTATTTTCCTACTTTCTTATTTTAACAAAAAAAAAAAAATTTACTCTATTTTTTATATATGTAAGAATCAAACATAATACACATAATCTGTTCAATTAATTGAGCTAAACCTCATTGATAAATGTTGCTCTATTTACATAGTTAATATACAAACTTAGATCTTAAAGACAAAATGTTAGTCTATTTGCATAGTTAATTTATAAATTTTTATATAAAAAAGTTTTGTATTCAATACTTGAATATCAATAAATTTACTTGTGTAGTTGAGTCATGATCTAATTAGTGAGTTTTTTACCGTCAAACTCAACTAATTTGCATAAATTTTATTTTATTTTATATATTCTTTTTTGCAATGATAGATCAAATTTGTCTTTAAAATTAAAAAAATTTTAATTACACATTTTTCATATCCATAACTTTTTTTACATATTTTGATCTCTAAATTTATAATTTTATGAATTTTTTATAAAAAAAATTCAATAATTAATTTGATTAATTTGAAACAAAAGATGTGATGGGTAATTTTTAATTTTAAGAATCAATTTAACTGAACATTATATTTTAAAGATTAAATTAATAAATAATTATAATTATGATATAACGATTTATTATAATTTTAGAAATTAAATTAAATAATAATATATAATTTGAAAAATTATTTTATTATTTTATTAATTTTAAAAATCAATTTAATATATCATTATAATTTTATGAATTAAATTAAATTAGTGACACACTTCATCTAAATTACATGTTTATCCGATGCTGCATGTTTTTACTAATAGTCTTCTTAGTTCTTACCATATAGCAATGCTGAAAAACAAAAAGTATAGTTTAATTTTGAAACGATAGCTATCGTTATAAAATTAACCTTTTTCTTTTACGATACTTAAACTTTTATAACAATGATAATAAAATCCAATTCAATTATTATTATTTTTTATTTTCTATTTATCTCTCTTGGATGTATTATAATTAAATCTCTTATCATAATAAAAATTAAAATTATTAACTAATAATAATATTTATATCTTTAAAATAATGTTAATTCGTTTAAAATAATTATAATAAAAACTTAATTATAACTTATTCACACAAGTCATGTCATATGACAATAAAATAACTGAATACATAAATTTCTATTTTAATTAGCATGGAGGAGGAGTTTTATCTTCGATAATAAATTTTATTTCATTCGTAGATGTGATCTGTATAAAAAATATCAATAAGATAGTTTCGAAATTAATTTATTAGAATTATTTTTGAATGAATTAAATGATAAAAATAAAGGAATTCAGGGAGTAAATTACTATTTCCCACTTACGTATATATCTTATGATTTTAAAAATATAAAACATTTATTATTTAAATATTTTAATGTTTATAATTAATATTAAATAAAATATATTTAATATTTTCGAATCACAACAGAGCATTTTTGTTTTCTTGAATACGAGCGCAGTAGAGGAAGGAAGAGAGGGGTTTAGGGTAGGGACTTAGGGTTCCGTTTTCACGAAGAAGGAAGCGCTGATAAAGAAGAGTGAGCGAAGCCAATCGAAGGTTTCATTTTGGGTGCGAAGAAGATGGCTCGTAACGAGGAGAAAGCGCAATCGATGCTGAACCGCTTCATCACGATGAAGGCGGAGGAGAAAAAGAAGCCGAAGGAGCGGCGCCCCTTCCTGGCGTCGGAGTGCCGAGACCTCTCGGAGGCCGACAAGTGGCGGCAGCAGATCATGCGCGAGATCGGGCGCAAGGTCGCGGAGATCCAGAACGAGGGCCTCGGCGAGCACCGCCTCCGCGACCTCAACGACGAAATCAACAAGCTCATCCGCGAGAAGTCCCACTGGGAGCGCCGCATCCTCGAGCTCGGCGGCCCCAACCTCACCAAGCACTCCGCCAAGATGACCGACCTCGACGGCAACATCGTCGACGTTCCCAACCCCGGCGGCCGCGGCCCCGGCTACCGTTACTTCGGCGCCGCCAAGAAGCTCCCCGGCGTCCGTGAGCTCTTCGAGAAGCCCCCCGAGCTCCGTAAACGCCGCACTCGCTACGACATTTATAAGCGCATTGATGCCAGCTATTATGGTTACCGCGACGACGAGGACGGCGTGCTCGAGCGCCTCGAGGGGCCGGCGGAGGAGGCCATGCGGCGGGCGGCTGCCGAGGAGTGGAGGCGGCTGGATGAGGTGAGGAGGGAGGCGAGGAAGGGCGTGAAGAGCGGGGAGGTGGCGGAGGTGACTGCGGTGGTGCGGGAGGTGCTGAGGGAGGAAGAGGAGGAGGTGGTGGAGGAGGAGAGGGAGAGGGAGAGAGAGAGGGAGGAGGAGAGGGAAAGGAGGGAGTTCGTGGTGCACGTGCCACTGCCGGATGAAAAGGAGATTGAGAGGAGGATTCTGGAGAAGAAGAAGATGGACCTCTTGAGTAGGTATGTGAGTGATGGGCTCATGGAGGAGCAGAGTGAGGCCAAGGACATGCTCAACATTCAGCATTAGTTGGGTTCTTGCCAATGTTTTAGATCATCAGCTCAGCCGCTTGATGTTGCAGAAAATTGTAGACAAATGTGGTCACTTTTGTGGTTTTGTGGCCATCTTTAATGTTATAGGGAATTGCAAACAAATCTGGTCATAGTTTTGTCGCGATCCTTAATGTTGTTGGAAATTTCAGATAAATGTGGCGCAGTGGCTGGAATTGCAGTTGTGATGCGGTCATGGTGATTCCAAAAATCTTGACATTGTGACCTAAGTCGCCGATGCAAACTGTATTTTAAAACTTTGGTTGGTGCTTTTATTGTTTTTGGAATTTTAATGGATGATTAGGTTTACTTATTACGTGTTAGAATTGAATTAGTTTAGATGTAAAGACAAATGTGTCACTACAGTGATACTTTTTGAGAAATTTTATGAATGGCCAATTTATTGAATGATGATGAAGAGAGAAAATTGAATTTGAAACACACCACGATGGTGTTTGAGTCTTTGTTTACCAGAACAAGGATATGCAAATGGATGCTGGTTTTATTGTGTTGATTTGTGTAGTTTTTTTTGTTGTCTCTAGAGGTATATGTTGTTTTGTAGTCTGATTTATTCTTATAGCTCATTTTCAAAAGTAGGGAGTCAATGAAGGTTGGTTGACGTTTGACTGCATCGACTTAATGGTCTTGGGGTTCGATTCTTGCTTGTGATTCTTGGCTGTTAGTACACCAGTGTGAGCCCTATTTGAGGCCTGTGACCCACACGGTCAATAAACCAGTGGGGAGTGGTGCCTTTTGCAATGCTGATGCAGTGACCATCCATGAATAACTTGCTGATTGTTCTTTGAAAAATTTGTATTTTGAGCTAACTGCATTGTGCTCCTGTACTTATATATCATTCTTTCTTCACCCATATAGTTTCCCTGTGATCTGCACTCAATGAATTAGGAATGCTGTCTTTTTTCCTTGCGGACAAAGCAAAGGACAATACCTGTATTTTGTACTCTTAACACTTGAATGTAGAAAAGAATTTCCTAATTGAGATGCATTTGAATGACAAGTACTGTTTTCTGAGGACTGGTTCAGGTGACTTGTGTTTATTTGGATGACTTTTAAGTTTTTTACCCCTGCAAATATTCAGTACTATGGAAACATTTACTTAAAATATCATTCTTTTGTCTCTGAAGATACAAAACAATCCTTCTTATAACTTTCTGTTTACTGTTCTGTGATGAAATCAGGAAAAAATAAAATGAAAATTGTGTTTTGTCAAGGGAAAGCCCATCAATAGAAGTGTTGATAATTTTGTATCATTTCTACACGAGATACACGAAAGGTCGCAAGATTTACAATGCTTTGTACATAGGAACATACTAGCAATTTCAATTGCCTAGCAGGGCAGTGAAAGTTATGTAGTTAAAGCAGTGTTGAATTCATATCTGAAGCTCCTAGTCCTAGCTGCACAAAACTACTCAACCCTCTTGTTTAAGCTGAAGCTGGCAAATTAGAGATGCTGGAAAGGTTTAAAGGACTTTCTGCAACATTATGGACTCTTCTTGAGAACAGTCCCTTTTGAGATCTCCAACGTTTAATCACAGCCATCATTAGACTCCACATTGTTCTCTGTCCAGGGCATAAATAATTTTCAGGAAATATGTAAATTAAGAGAGCAATTGTTGAAGTGCCTCCAGTTAGGATGAAGAGCACCATGAAGCTTGCAGGGCTAAGACTAGAAGTTTCTGCACCTGGGTCAGTTATGTCTTTACATTCCTGTGATGCAAGCATTCTGTTTTCTAGATTTCGTAGTGTGCCATTTTCAGATATGTTCAGCAGGGCTTGGTTTACATCATGAAGCAATGGAGATCCCCTTGGAAATACCTGCAAAGACATTGCAACTGAGTGAACATAAACTTGGTTCTAGTTGAGGGGCTAGAAATTAAGAGTAATTCTTGCATGACACAATGGCTAAAGGTACAAAATTAAAAACTCAAGATACATTAAAACAATAGACAAAACTTAGATATAGTTGTTTATATAGTTTTAGTGTTATTCTCTCATCAAAACTAGAGTTTCATTTTGATAATCTATGCAAATCTTTAACGTAAATTTTTATTTTTTATACTACCAAGGTGAAACTCTAATTTTGATTCGAGAATAATACCAAAAGTACCTAAAGAATTATATATAAGTTTTTGTCCTAAAATAATAACAAAGTTAGTGTTGATGTATAGCAGTAGAGTTACTGAGAAACTAATACATGAAAAAATGAAATAAATGTTGAAGCAATACAAATCCATATCCATATCCTCCAATTTTGTATGTAGTCCCTGCTTGAACAAACCCTTTACAGTGCTTTGCAAGGAAGATTTTGGCCTCAGGGATATCAAGGAAGGCAGCTGCTATTGTTTTGTTTCTTAGGGCATCAACATAGCTCTCCTGTGAGTCAAATTGCCTGATGTTTTCAGCATTGAAGCCCAATGCATCCTGGAGATATCTTTTCAAGTAGGATCCTCTATCATATCCTACCGTGGCATTACTCTTCTTTAGCTGCTGAATGCTGTCTACAGTTGGTTCAAACCGTTCAACAGTCAACATGCTGGCAAGGCTAGCAGTGTAAGTCTGTGTAATGATTAGAGCCACAAAAAGCCAAACCACCATTGCTACCCTTGATAAATTGCTATGCAACCTGTCCCCTGTGTCAGCATATTAAGCAAAAGTTATGTTACGTGAGATAGATGTTAGTGTTACTTGATAGTGTGTCACAACCACCAAATTGTCAGAAGTTTGATTATTGTGTCCCCTATTCTTGATTAAATTGATTTCTTTTTCTGGATAACATGATGGCATAGAGGTTTAAATCTGTCTTTCTGCAGATTACCCAAATCAATCACCCCTTGTCCATTGCTAATGGCTTAACTAAATTGAATTTTTGCACACTATATAGTAATGATTTGTGTTCTTTGGGTGCTTTAAGCCCAAATGACTTGTGTGCGGCAACATAATATGAATCAAGGATGCATTTTGGTAAAAAAAACTTAATTTACACTTGTTGTAAGAGCTTATTCATAAGTTTGAGTATAAAATTTACCGAAACAAGTTATAAAAAATTATTAGAACTTTTTCCATGAAGTTTGTTAGAATAAATTAGAAAGAACTTAACACATCATAAGTCATTTTCGTAAGCCTAAATAATTTTTCCTGAAATATCTTCTAAAATCCTCTTGAAACTACATCATGAACCTCAACTAAAGCTCTAATAGAAGTTAGAAGGAACCAGATTCGCTGCAGTAAGCAAATTGGAACTATTGAATGAAAATCAAACAGTTTGTTGACTACGTGAATGCATGAAGTTTGCTTTGTTGACTACATGAATGCAAATTGCTGACTGCTGCGAATCCAGATCAAAGCTACAGAGCATTAGATATTGAAATGGAATGGATAGAACAGATGAATAATGCAGAAAAAAATTACCATTCAAAGACAACAGAGAACAGAAAGCCAACCACAGCATAGTTGTGGTTTGATGCAGAAAAGGGCCCTTCAGTTCAGGGCAGTGGTTTCTTTCAATCAACCATACAACAAAGCCATTGTAGACAATGATGACCAATATTAGAACCCACATGAGCTTTGTGAAAGGCTTTAGGAATAGCCACGCTCTGTTGCCTGTTTCTGATTTAACAGGAACAATCATCACTACTCCCGGATCAGTATAGGGCTGAGTGAATGAAACATATTCATATCGCTTGGACACTATTACTACATCACCGACAACTGCATCATATTTCTGCATCAAGCATAGATCATTCCAGATGAGCAAAGGAAATGTGATTAGGCTAAAACAGTTTCTGGGGGCTACCATATACTGCATGATAGACAAGGACCAGATAGTTTCACAATTCACACCAAATAACATAGGACATGACACGGACACGATATGAAATATCATAGGACATGACAGAGTTATAATAACTTATGAGATTGAGTTATTGTAGGAACAATAAAACATTAGTTTATCTAAGTCCTATGGTATTCTAATTTGTATTGGTATAGAAGTTTAAAAAGTAAAAGTAAAAGAAGGGATGAAAATGCAACCTAAAGTATTCAAAGTGCATATAACATCTAACTAGATTTGTATCTGACAGTTGCAACATGGCGTAGGGGCAATGCTATTGCAAGTAGGGCACCCAATTGCCTTTTTTAGTGAGAAAGTAAAAGGTATCCAACTTAATTATTTCACGTATGACAAAGAGCTCTACCCTCTAGTTAGGGCCTTGCAAGTTTGGTAGCACTATCCACTGTCTAATGAGTTCGTCATCCATAGTGACAATGAGTCACTTAAGGACTTGAGGGGCCAACATAAATTAAACAAGAGGCATGCCAAGTGGGTTGTGTTCATGGAACAATTCTCATATGTCATTAAACATAAACAATGAAAGGCTAATATTGTGGTTGATGCCTTTTCTAGAAGGCGCACATTGTTTGCCAAGTGTCACAACCAAGATCGCGATGGAAACAACGAAAAAAGAAAATTGTAAAATAGAGGAGTTGCCACCAATGTTTATTAAGGAAAACACTGGAAAACCTTGGATGGAAAAGGATAGTCTACGGAATCAGGTTTAAGGTATGTGAGTCCATTACGTATAGAGAAGGTATAACACCCTACAATGTTCATTATAAATAGATACCTTTAATTAATTAAACAAGTTGTTTATGAATTTCAAAATATTTATCTTACCTTAAAACAAAGAAATTATTGTAAATAAAATTATGTTTTTATTATTATAAAAGGAGTGTTAATTATTTTTAGTGTTTTAGGCTCGACAAGAATGGTCCCCTGCTCCTACGTATCTCTCGGGTGTAATGGAGAAATCAAAGTCACGTAGTTCTTATGGAGTATAAAATGTTTGTGTTGATTTTGATTTTTTTATTGATTTCGAACTGTCAAATTTCATATATCTCGAGATTGACATAGGTGTACTCCTAAACCAAATCATCACTTAGTTTTATTTTGAAAAATGTTCAAGCTTGTTGATATGAAATGCCCCCAAAGGACTCCAGAACCTATCAAAGACTTAATTGTCCAAAAGGAACATCCAAAGGGGTGCAACGTCCAAAGGACTCAAGAGCCACCTAAAGAGCCATTGCATCCATAGCAGGGTTATGGTATTGAGGAGAATAAATGGAATAAAGTGAACTTGAAGATCCGTTGAAGGCTCTTCGTCTAGAGAGCCATTGAAGGCTCTTTGTCCAGAGAGCATGGACAAACATGTAATAGCAATAAGTAATAGTAATGGAGTGGACTAAAGAGCCGTTGGAGGCTTTGCGTCCAGAGAGCATGGGCAAACATGTAATAACAATAAGTAATAGTAATGGAGTGGACTGAAGAGCCATTGAAGGCTCTACATCCAAAGAGTATGGACACAGATAATGGAAAACAAAAAAATGGAAGAAGAGCCATCAGTTGGCTCACTACGTTCAAACGTATGAACATAGATAGTGGAAAATAGAAAAACATGGAAGGACTAGCAGTAATAGATAATAGAAAAAGGAAAAGAGAAATTCATTGGCTCTTTGCAAATGGTATTGAATGATAGAAACAAATGTAAAATGGAGCCACTTGTTGGTCCTCTGCCTCCAAAAGTATGGATGAACAACATTGGATAACACTAATGGGAAAAGGTAGAAGTGTTGTCCAAGGCTCTGTGTGCAAAGAGCTTGGATGAATTAAATGACAGTAATACATAACAATAATGGAAAGAGCTGAAGAGCCGTCTAAGGTTCAACGTCCAAAGAGCTTGGACGAACCAAATGAAAGTAATAGATAATAGCAAATAGAAAGGAAAAAAATGATAGAAGGAGGGACTGCCCATGTGGGCGTCCAAAACATCTCAACATCCAAAGGGAGGTTGGGCTAACAAGTAAATTAAATGGAAGTTCAAGAACTACCTAGATGGGCATCCAAAGGAGCTCAACATTCGAAGGGATGATGGGTGATAATTCATAGTTTAGACACCTTACAAGGTCTTAAGATGAGGATTAAAGACTCTAATTTGTAGTTAAGAATCATGTATTGGCTAAGATTTAGATTTCCAAGGTTAAAATAGGGAAAATGCAAATCTAGGGTAATTTGCTGATTTTAGCTAATAAAAAGAGTACTCTTGTTTTGCATGTCAAAAGGGAGTCCAGATGAAACCTCTCCAAGCTGACTCCGTCCCGGTTAGATGAAGTCATCCCAACTGAGGCCAGATGCGTCCCGGCTGGAGGAAGCCGACTCCTATCCGGATGTCGACTTCTATCTGGATACCAATTCCTATCTGAATACCGACTCCAAATTGGATGCTGACTCCAAATCAGATGACGACTCTAAATGCCGACTCCCATCCATTTGGATCCATCCTGGCATCAAGGATCGATTCCACTTTGGCAACTTAAAGCACGTGCGCAAACGTAAATTAGCACGTGGTCGTTTAGGAGAGTAGTTAATGGTCGGACAAGTAGTTATTTTTGGTATTTCAGTTATGTCAGGCAAGTATTTCAGTTATTTCCGTCATAGAGTTAGTTAGCTGATGCATGTATAAATAGAGACACATAGTTAAGTTCAAAGATTAGCAAAGATTATCGATAACATGCACAATACACTCGCATACTCCATCGTTCACCCCCATTCTCACTTCACTTCTCTTTGTTCCACGGTGCGTTAGTATGGCGTTCATTCAAGCTTGAGTAGACGTAGGACCTGTGTCTGGGTAGCGATCGGTTGCCAAGAGGAGACTGTCAAGGCTCACTGGTACACTACTTGGTGATTCAACCTCTCAATACCTGGCCATCTTCGGTGGAATACTGCAGCTACCATTGGCGATCGTCGTGGGAAGCTGATCACACATTTTCCCTATATCCACTGCATGTATTGGTATACTGGTTAATTAATGTATGAATTTGTTTCTCTTCGCTTTTATGGTTGTAATTCTTGTAGCTTAATCTGTTCTTGCTTGTGTCACGGTTGTGCATAATAGTAATAGATCATGCTAAATTAGGGACCGGTCGGAACCAATCTAAGCAATAATATAGGTAATCACTAGATAACCTACATCAACCATAGGTGTAATCCTTGCTAACTCAAAGCCGCGGTTGTGTAAGCCCTCAGTCGACAATGGATGAATGTTAGGCAATTGTCTTAAGAAATAGGTTGATGAGGAATTGCTTTCATACTAGGAATCTGAATCAAAACCATTTCATTGATCCCTTCGTAGCAGGTATGATAATTATTTGTTCGTTAGATATAGCTTGCCTTTACTTTTCTAGGTAGACAATTTACTTCCTGCACTTTACTTTTCAAATGCCAAAAACCCCCCTTTTTACTTTTCCTCGCCGAGTCTATCCACAGTCTACACTCCCGGCTCTGCACCTTTTTCAGCCTTGCACAATAGAAACATTAGAACCAAGTGTCCGTGAGAGATTCAACCTAGGTTACCCCTATGCTACCCATAACATAGGAAATCTAGTATTTTGATAGTAGATATAATGACTAAATCTAATGCTATCAATGGGCCAACAAGTAATTAACTGGAAATAGAAATAAGGAACAACCCAAAGGGTTATATTCAAGGTGTGTCCAATGCATGGATGCTAGAAATGTTAGAAAGGAAAATGCAGATAAGGGATTTTTCAAGGGACACGTCCATATGGACATTGGACGCAGTACTACAGAGAGAAAATCATTCAGACTCATTTTAGATGGGGAACGTCCATAAATACTCTCGGGTTCAAAGACGCTTTAATGTCCAATGATGTTTACATCACGAGGATGTCCACGGATTCAAATATCTACAAGGTACATATGGATTGTCTAGATCAACAAAATTCAAACTTAAAGAAATCAGTGATACCTGCACAGCTTCCTTCTGGATGGCTCTACTCTTTTAATTTCCACTGTAGCCTCCTCCTTTCTTCCCGAGAGAGATGATAGTTGATAATGCTGTCGAAACACTATCAAAATCACTATATTTCCCTTAATTTTGCAATATAGGAACCAACCTCGGTCGAATTTCTCAAGGACATAATCATGCAATGCCTAATCTTGTTGAATAGAAATCAAATTAAATGATAAAAAGGGGAGTTTGCATGTAAACAAAATTATGCAGAAAATGAAGTGCAAAACAAAATTGAAAACAAAATTAGGTAACACCAATCCAAGGATCCAATCATGTAGTTTTTTTTTATCACGATTCTCATAAGAAAACAAATTCATATCAATCCAAGATTCATTAGATAATCATCTAACATTTGTCCAAGAAACTTGTGATCCAAAAAACCTCTTAAAAATCAAAATTTGGAAAATCCTAAAAACCTCTCCTCTCTCTAACCCTACAACTACTATTTATTACATGCTCTAAATGCCAAAGAAGGTGCTATGGGACAGAGGAATTCGTAGCCCAGAGGCCCACCAACCAAAGTCCCAAAATTGGCCTAGAATATACAAAGAAAGACCCAATAGAGTGGGTGTAGAGGCCAAAACTTTATGCGAACTTTTGACACTCAAGATTGTCGAATTGGATTAAGCTCAAAAGAGAACAGTTATATATCTTTGTCTTAGCTTTTCAGAGCCACCAAGATTGTCCAATTTGGAGGTTTGTAGCTCTAGATATTGCCTACACAAGATAACAACATTATAATGAAATTTAAGTCTGAAAATAAGCAAAGATTAGTAACTAAACCCAATTAAGTCTAATAACCCAAGATTCAACCAATGTGCCAATATTAACCATAAAATGGTGTCAAATATGTCCAGCATAAATTACTATTAAGTGCCTAAAAAAGACTCTATCAAATTTCCCTACACTTGAACTTTTGCGCTCTGAGCAAAATCAAATAAGAAATATCTAAATTAAAAGAAAATGAAGCAAACGGACAAAAGTAAATACAAATAAAGTGAAACACTTTCCAATGAATCCTTAAGTTAATAAAAGGAATAAGAGTACAAGTATCCTAGAACCAAGGTACCTAACAATCTGTGATTTTACTTCTAACATCTAAAGCAAACAAGAGAACAATAAAACTTAAAGAATGACACACAGATGATAGAATTCTCTCAAAATACATACTCTCAATCTCTCAAGTTTTTAGGTTTGTGTTTACACTTAAGCAACCTATGCTAACTAGCATTATCAAGCTTTAACTAGCCTCTAATTCCTACAACTTGAAACACATGCACAAATGATCAAAATGACTTTTATTAAGGTTGTAATATGGCCAATGACAAGGTAGGATATGAGAAGTGATTTAAGCTTACACAACGAAGGAGGGAAGAGGAGCAATGAGGAATACGTCAATAAGTATGAAAATCATCCCCAAAATAATACAAGTCACTAAAAAAAATACAAAACAATACAAGACAAGTAAGGTCCACTTTGTCTCTTTTCCTCTTATTTTTTTATATTCTTTCTTTCTATTTCAATTTCACTTCTCTTTTTGCACCACTACAACTTTTTATTGCATTTTTTTTCATTGATGTACTCTTTTTTCTTTTTTTCCAAAAAGAAATCAACCTATCACCATAATTACCACTTGTAAAAGCCAAATTGTCCAGGTACAACTTACAAAGTCTTGGGGTATTACTCCACTTATTTAGAGCCCATTCCCAAAACAATTCTAAAGTTCCTTTAACCCTTAAGGTTAGGGTGATCATGATTTTTCACTTTAAGGCTTATAATAAGCTATAATATCAAAGAAAGGGTTAGATAGGCTCAAAAGGGGTAAGCAAGGGATTTAAAGCATGACAAGTCCATTTGGCTAGTGGCTATAAAGAAATGGCCTAAACATATTACCAATGCATGTGGTGACTACCTTACAAGAAAGAGGAGCAATGGAATACACTATTGTAGTAGCTGAAACAGCGGATTCTCCAGCTACATTACAATACCTCACCCCTTATACAGGAGCAGCTCTGGCTGAATATTTTATGTACCGTGAACGTCACACTTTAATTATTTATGACGATCCCTCCAAACAAGCACAGGCTTATCGCCAAATGTCTCTTCTATTACGAAGACCACCTGGTCGCAAAGCTTATCCAGGGGATGTTTTTTATTTGCATTCGCGTCTTTTGGAAAGAGCCACTAAAGAGGCATAAAAGAGAGTCAAGACAAAACCTAGAGTAACTAGCAACACATGTACAAATCACACAAGAAAGAAGAAAATGACAAGATACAAACCATTAACATACAAGGCTCAAAATCTCACAAGGATAAATTCTCTATCATCAATGACTAACTTTAATTCCCAAGCCACTTATTATACTAAAGATGCAAAAGTAGTTTCATATCAAGTTGTGAAACCTCTCAATCAAGAATGATGCAACTATTCACAATTTATACAACTTCGGAATCCACTAAAAAATGCTCAAAATTGCAAAATATTTTTTTTTTATTTTTTTTTAGAAAAAATAAATTTGATAGCAAACAACAAAATTGAAAAAAAATAGAAAAACAGCAAAAATAGAAAGCAGAAAAAAAAAGTAAAAATAGAAAACAAAAAAACCAATAAAAATAGAAAATACCAAAAACAATAAAAATAGAAAACCAAAAAAATAGTAAAAACAGAAAATAGAAAACCGTAAACATAAAAAAACAGAAATAAAATGAAATAAAATAAAGTAAAATAAAGTAAAATAAAATAAAATAAAATTGATATACCACTCACTATACTAGGTTCTCTACTACAACTCCTTAATGATTCTCTTACTAAAATTCTACTATGCTTTATAACAGTATTGCAATAGAATTTTGATTTTTTTTATTTGTATTTCATAAGATTAGGACACAACAGCTTGTGCCCTTGGTAATGATACCAATTTGATAATGAAGTCGAAACACTATCAAAATTACTAGATTTTCCTTAATTTTGCAGTATAAGGACTGACCTAGGTCGAATCTTTCAAGGACACAATCATGCAATGCCTAATCTTGTTGAACAAAAATCAAATTAAATGCTAAAAAGGGGGGGTTTGTGTGTAAACAAAATTATGCAGAAAACAAAATGCAAAACAGAATTGAAAGCAGAATTATGTAACATCAATCCAAGGATCCAATCATGTAGTTTGTCATCATAGTTATCATAAGAAAGCAAATTCATATCAACCCAAGATTCATTAGGTAATCATCTAACATATATCCATACAGATTCACATAACAATCGTAGTCTCTAATTAACATGGATTCAATTACATAATTGGTTGATTTTAGGTGATCATTCGATTATCTAGCCTTGATTAGATTGAGATTAATCAATCCTAACCTAACATAATCCAAAGTCAAGCAAAATCATAATCATGAAAACAAGTCAAGAATTGGAAAGAAAAGAGAGACATAACAGAATTTGCATAATAAAGAATTCAAGAACTCAAATCTAACCACAATCATGGAACCTTTAATTGATAAGATACTTTAGTCTTCCATGGAAATCTTCATAGAAAATGCAACCGAAAATACAAAGAAAACCTAGAAGAGGAGAGGGGAGAGAGAATAGAGAGGAAACTTGCGATCCAAGAAACCTCCCAAAAATCAAAATGTAGAAAATCCTAAAACCCTCTCCTCTCTATAACTTTACAACTACTATTTATTACATGTTTTGAATGTTAAGGAAGGTGGTACGGAGCAGAGGAATTCGCAGTCCAAAGGCCTACCAACTAAAGTTCCAAAATTGGGTCAGAATGTACAAAGAAATGCCCAATAAAGTAGGTGCAGAGGTTGTAACTTCACGTAAACATTTGACACTCAAGACGGTTGAACTAGGTTGAGCTAAAAAAATGTATATCTTTGTCTTAGCTTTCTAGAGCCACAAAGATTGTCCAATTTGGAGGTGTGTAGCTCAAAATATTGCTTGTGGAAGATAGCAATATCACAATGAAAATTAAGTTTTAAAATAAACAAATATTAGTAACTAAACCCAACTAAGTCCAATAATGCAAGACTCAACCAATGTGTCAATATTAACCTTAAAATGGTGTTAAATATGTTCATCGTGAGTCACTATTAAGTGCCTAAAAAATGTTCTATCAATTGTTCTCTTTCTTCTTTTTTGGTTCTTTTCTTCTTCAATCACTCGCAGATGGACACTCTCATTCCTCCTTAGTTCCTTTTTAGTCTATAGTCATGCTTTGTTTTTCTATTTTCTTTCTTTGTTTTTCTCTCAAATTCGCCAAGAAAGGATCCTTGGTAGTTTTGGTTCACGTCCCATTTATAGGCATTCGCAAATTGGTTGTTTTTATTCAACTTAGTTGCTTTTCCTTGAAAGTTGGTCATTTACAATAAACATTTTAGAAAACATAGCATAGCCATAATATGCACAAATTGAAACAAGGAGCAAAGAATTTCAGAGAAGCGGGGAGGAAGGGCAGGTGCATCTCCTTTGGACGCATTGTTGTGTCATAGAGTAGCACAGAGCTTCCTTTTCCCGCTTCTATCATGTTGCAGAGTTGCTTAGGTGCAGCAAAGCCGCAAAGTAGTTTAGTTGCTTTTAGATGCATGTTTGTCAACTTGCCCATTTCTTCTTTGTGATTGGCTGGCTTTGTCAGTGATGAGCAAGTGCAAAGTAGAGCCACGAAGCTTGACTCAATTCCAATTGTTTAGCAAGAGACGGAATTGGGCCTAGGAGAATTGGGCTTCAGCTTTGGATGCACAGTGGAGGATGCTGACCCAGGGAGAAATGGGCCTCCTGCTTTGGATGCACAATAAAGGAAACTGGCCCAAGGTTTATGCTTTGGACACACTTCAAAGGATCTAGTCTTCTCCTTTGGATGTATAGTAAAGAAGTTGATCTGCACTTTTGCTTTGGACATATAGCAAAGAAGCTTGGTAGTTTTAGACATTCAAAAGGCTTGGATGTCCTACTTTGAATGCATAGCATGGGAGCTTGCTCGTCCAAAGGTAATAGATTGGGTTTTAGATGTATAGCAAGGGGGCTTGCTCATTCAAAGGTTGCAGATTTAGTTTTGGATGTCAATAAGGGTTTGGATGTCTTACTTTGGATGCACAACAAGAGAGCTTGCTCGTCTATAGGTTGCAAATTTGGTTTTGGATGTCCTGCTTTGGACGCACATCAAGGGAGCTTGGTCATCCAAAGGCTGAAAATTTGGTTTTGGACATCCAAAAGGGTTTGTATGTCATACTTTGGTCACACAAGAAGGGAGCTTGCTCGTCAAAAGGTTGCAGATTTGGTTTTGGATGTCAAAAAGGGTTTTGACAACCTACCTTTTTAGTTTTGCTGTCTTTTTTTGTTTTTTATATATTGGACTAACTTTAGATAGGACAAAATTAGGTGTTCACACCATGCTAGAAACCAAGCTACTTGATTTTGAAAGCCTTAAGGACTTGTATGTGGGGGATGATGACATTAAAGAGGCATATGAACTTTGTGCCAACTCGACCAATAGAGGCTTCTTTAGGCATGTTCAATTAGAGATTGCTAGTTAGAGAGGCACGTGAAGGTGGCCTAATGGTTCATTTCAAGGAACAAAAGACATATGAGACCTTGCATGAGCATTTCTACTAGCCTCGCATGAGGAGAGATATGCATCACATTTGTGAGAGGTGCTTGGTTTTCAAGATGGCTAAATCCAAGGTCTCACCCAATGCCTTGTATACCCCACTTCCTATTCCTACCTCATTGTGTATGGATATCTCTATGGACTTTATTTTTGGCTTACCAAGATCAAGAGGGGGTATAGATTCCATATTCGTGATGGTAGATCGATTTTCTAAGATGACCCATTTTATACCTTGTCATAAGGTTGATGATGGATGTCACGTGACCAATATATTCTTTAAGGAAATGGTAAGACTACATGGTCTTCCTAAGTCCATAATCTCGGATAGGGACTCCAAATTTCTTAGCTATTTTTAGAGGACCCATTAGAGTAAGCTTGACACTAAGCTACTCTTCTCCACTACCTGCCACCCCCAAGCAGATAGGCAAACTGAAGTAGTGAATAAAACTTTGTCTCAACTCTTAAGGTGTTTTTTGGGAAAAAGTTTGAAATCTTGGGAGGAATTACTACCTCATATTGAATTTGCATATAACATGGTAGTCAATAAAACTACATCCCACATCCCTTTTGAGCTAGTGTATGGTTTTAACCTCTTGTCTCCTTTGGACCTATTACCCATGCCCGGTATGGCATCCATAGTTCATCAAGATGGCCTTTCCAAGGCTTAGTTTATAACCAAGCTACATGAGAAAGCATATGTTTATATGGAAAAGAAGGGTGAACAACATGCTAAATGTGCCAACAAAGGTAAGAAGGGAAAAGCTTTTGAATAGGGTGATCTGGTTTAGGTTCACTTAAGGAATATGAGATTTCCTACTTTAAGGAAGTCTAAGCTTCTCTCTCTGGGGATGGATAATTCATAGTGTTACATAGGATCAATGATAATGCTTATGTCCTAGACATGCCCCAAGAATATAGGGGTAGTACTACTTTCAATGTTGTTGACTTGTCTCCTTTTATTTTAGGTATGGATGACCTGAATTTGAGAACAAATTCTCTTTATGAAGGGGAGTCTAATGTAAATCTGGGAAGGACATTAAGCATGAAGAGACCAAATCCCTTCAAGGACCCATGACAAGAAGAAGCTTAAAGAGGAAGTTTAAGGGAAGATGGATCTCCTTAAAGGGCAAGGAGCGTCCAAAGAAGGCATAATGCTATTCACACTTTGGGATTGTGTACAATGCCCTTGAGTAGCTTGTAGGACCTTTCTTTAGGTTTTTCTATAATTTACTTTTGTTTGTAAGGAAGCCTGGAGCTTTGGACACGTTTGGCATTTTAGTCCTTCTAGACACTTGGGTCCTTTGGACACCCCTTCTTTGGACGATCCTTATGGACGTACTATTGATCAACATGTTTGAGACCTTGATTTTGGGCCGCACTTGTTCCAAGCCCTAATGCCTTCTTTAACTTGGCTTGTTTAGCACCTGATTTGTAGATAAGATCAGTATATAAGCCTGATCTTAACTAAATTGTAGTAACTTTGAGTTCATTTGTGGAACTTGTGGTTATAAGAAATTGAGAGAGTTTTCTCGACATGTTCTTGAGCTAAGAACACTAGATTTTCATCAAGTTCTCCATAAAACTTATGGCAAATCTTGTTTTCCCTTGTATGATTTCTACGAAATGAGTGGCAAGTTTTTTCTAAATCTTTTCCCTTTTATTCATTTCATTTTCTTTCAATTTTCAATTTCCACAATTATACTCTATTTTCACACTAATCTTACTCTGTCTTTCGTAGCGTTTGATAATAGTATTAAGTATGAAGATTTAGGCATAGAAGAAACCTATCAACTTATTATTAAATTTTTCTATTGAAATTAAATTTAATTATTCTTATAATCATCTCATCCATTTAATTGATCATGTAGAGAAAAAACTCAATGCTACAACTATTAACCTTTGTTACAACTACTAACCTTTATTATTATTATTGTTATTGTTATTGTTATTTTTATTGTTATTATTGTTATATTATTATTATTGTTATTGTTATTATTATTGTTATTGTTATTATTATTGTTATTAGACTTAAATATGTTTTTAATCCCTATAAAATAAGCGAGTTTTGGTTTTAGTCCTTGAAATTTTTTTGATTGATTTTCATTTCTCTAAAATTTGTAAATACTGACTTTTGTCCCTACAAAATGAGTAAATTTTGGTTTTGCTCCCTATAAAATATTTTTATTTGATTTTCATCCCTTTAAAATTTGAAATAACTATTTTTAGTACCTAATTTTCATTTTAAGATAGATAAATAACATTTATTTTAGGGATCTAATTTTTTTAAAGATTTTATAGATTAACATGATACCACATACACTAGTGTGTGTAACATTTAATTATCACTTGACCTTCAATTTGACATATATGTAACTTATTTTTATTGTTATATTGTTATTGTTATTATTATTATTGTTGTTGTTGTTATTATTGTTATTGTTTTTATTATTGTTATTATTATTATTATTATTATTATTATTATTATTATTATTATTATTATTATTATTATTATTATTATTATTAAATATGTTTTTAGTCCCTATAAAATAAGGAAGTTTTGATTTTAACCCTTATAAACAATTTTCATCCCTTTAAAATTTGTAATCACTAATTTTTGGTCCCTATAAAATGAGCAAATTTTGGTTTTGGTCCCTATAAAATATTTTTATTTGATTTTCATTCCTCTAAAATTTGAAATAACTATTTTTAGTCCCTAATTTTCATTTTAAGATAAACAAATAATATTTATTTTAGGGATCCAATTTTTTTTGAAGATGTCTGAGGTTAACATGATACCATATATACTAGCGTATATAACCTATGATTATTACTTGACCTTCAGTTGAAAATACATGTAACTAGCAAATATCACATAATAGTAAAGACAAAACATAATTATTCAAATTTTAGAGGATAAAAATTGATAAAAAAAATTTATAAGGACTAAAATAAAAAATCTCTTATTTTATAGGAATTAAAAACATATTTAAGTTTTATTATTATTATTATTATTTATTATTATTATTAAATATTATTATTATTATCCAAATAATTATTTTTACTACTATTTTATTTTAAAATATTAAATTAGACATGACCTTTGTAATAACCAAATAGAAAGGAGATCCAAATAGTTACCATTTATGACCTTAGATTTTTGTAATAATCAAATAGAAATGAGATCCAAATAATTATCAATAATTACCTATATTTTATTTGATTTTTTATTAGTTTAGAAAAACTCAAACCATTAATAATTTATAAAGGCAAAAAATGAAAAAAATAACAATAATAAAAAAAATAAGACAAATAAACTCACCTCAAGATGACAAATTGTTGTGGGTGCAATGCATATCTAGTGGAAGCTACAAGAGAAGAGAGAGAAAGAAAGAAAAAAACCTATGTAGGGTAAGCTCAATGACACTAAACCCATATTATTTGGATGCTTTCTTGTTTCCCTTTATTACTTGGTGGCCTTCTAATATAAGGGAAGGAGAGTGATAAATCTACAACTTAAGAAGATTTATAGAGCCATTTATCATGATATTTGCATTCACTCATGGGAAATTAATGAGAAAATAACAAATGATAAGAAATTTTATGTGATTCATGTTTTTAAGAACTTTATTGAAAATTGCATGATTTTATTTGGTTATTTTGATTTATTAAGGTTTGAAACATATGCAAAAGAAAAGGAAAATATTTGAGTACAAAAGAGAAATTTATCAATGGGACACCCACGGAAAGTGGTGCTCAGTATCAATGTGTTTCCATCTTTTCTATTTTTAGTTTTTCAAATGAGCCAAATGCCTATTTACCATCCAAAAATACCAAACTCGTTATATATTGAAAGAAAGTAAATTATTTGGACATTTTTTTAACTCATGAGGACTAGAAGGGAGAAAGAAGTCAAAATTCATCGCCAGTCTTTAGATCTTGAAGAATTTGGTTTGATTTTTAAAGATTCATGGTTTCTTTTCTATCTTCTTCTTTTAGTTTAGTATTTAGCCATTATATGAGTTTCTATACCCTTTTCGAATTTCTTTTTGTGATCTATTTCTTTTTATATGAATAAGTTCTTGAATTTGTGCCTAATGTTGTTTCGTAATTAACATTCATTAGGAAATAGATGAGTAACCTAAACTTAGAATTTGGAAAATTGAGGTTTACTTGTTCTAATTTATTAACCATACAACTCTTTAGCTTAGAGATAAGGATAAATTGTATGCATCTAGGGGAATTTCTTGGACTTATTTCTTATGGCTAATTTTGTTCACCTAAGGCATTAAGGTTCATAACTAGGAATTGAAATAAACAAGATCCATAACAAAGAGAATTGAATTGTGTGTATGTGTTCACAAATGATGTATAAAACATGTGCACGCAAATGATGTATAAGTTCATAAAGTGTATATAGTGCAAAACATCTAATAAGTGTAAAGCATGATAATAAGGAAGGATGGAGATATACACACAATATGTTTATCCTAGTTCACTTTACAAATTAGAGCTATGTCTAGTCTCTTCCACTGAAGGATTTTTCCACTATGTCAACTTGACTTACAATAAATGTTCTCATAGTCTCTTTAGACTTTACAACACTTGTAAACTACAATGCATATTACAAGCCACTTAAGTATTCTTTAACACTAGGTCTCTTCAAGATTTCAACCAAAATAAAAAGTTTTTAAAAGATAATCTCACCGAGTGAGCATAAAACATTTTAGACTAGAGACGCAACTTTGTTTACACAAAGAAATATGAGACAAGAAATGAGCGTCCAAAGAATAACAAGTAGCTTTTTGTCACTAAAGTATGAATCTCTTGTATGCTTTTTCTTGTGTCTTCTCTTCACTTCAAGATGATGGCTTATATATGCATGAGATATATCCTTTGATAATCTTTGCAATAAATGCACAAGATATCTTATTTACATTCTTACTAGCATAGTTTTGTCTTTTTCTATTGGAAAGAGAAAAAGGTGCAACAAACTCTATACTTTATGCTTTCTTTAAATGTATATTGAACAAATTTTTGTAGAGGAAAGTTTCTTTAGTTTGTATCTTTCTTTCTTCATACGACTAAACAACAAGAATATTATGATACATTAACTTGCTCTTGTATATAGACAAAGCTAAATAGAGAATACAAGTCTCTTTTCTTCTAACAATGTTTTTGTCGAGTCACAATGATAAGATATAAATATTATATCATAATTGAATCGTGTATGTAACTGCTTCTTTATTATTTTAAGATAAATATGAGTGAATAGACACACACGCATATATATATATAATATATATGTATGCACATGTGCGTGCACGAAGATAACAACAAAGAGATAATATAAACTATAGGCGTTACTAGAATTATTATATGCTTTTTGTATTGAAACATGTTTCTAAACATGTTATACCATATCTTTTATACCATATATGAGACATACTTGAAATTATATCTTTTTTGAAAGATTTGCCCATGCAATACATAGTGAATGTAGGTAGTCATAATTTTTTTTAATTACCATCAAAACATTATATGGGATGGATGTTTTTATGTCTTTATTCAATAATCTCCTCCCTTTTATGATGACAAACATTATTAGAAGTAAATTTTTTTTTTACATTAGATATCCAAGATCAAAGCGTAGAAACATATATTTGATAAGGAATCATACATATCAGAGCATATGTATAAGATATCGATAGAGTTATGTATATTAGAGCATATGATAAGACCAAAGAAAAATACCTTGTAGGACGAAATAGTAAAGACTATAGGACAAAACAACAACCACACGTTTATGAAGAGGGAGCAAACAATGATCAAATATATTTTAGTTTTGCATACATTTTAAGTGTCACAACAATTGCTTAAATACAAAAACTATGAAAGCCTTTTATTGGACAAAGTGAAAAGATAATCATGACTAAGCTACAAAAGTAGACATCATTGGTGCACAACTAGTTGTTATTAAACAAAAGCAACTTTTAACCAAGCTTAAAATAATTGAAAACCTACGAAGACATTTAACATGACAATTGGAAAATATAAATTTCTAATTGCACTACTATTCATCACTTATTTTGAACCATAATTAGGGTCAAATTTGGAGACTCCGTAAAAACAAAGAGAAGACAAAGAACAATTTCTATAGAAATATGTATAACATGACACAACTAGACATGAAATTTTATTTTATGTTTGGAGTTGAACTAGCATAATGTCAAAAAAGAAGTATACATATTGGTTTTACAAGAAAGAGTTAAATCAAGAAGATAACAAAACTTTATGTTGTATTCCATTTGCACATCAAACACTAATAGTTTATCCTTTCAATTCTTTATTCATCTCATTAGGTATCAACTACAGATATTGTTAACTAAAATAGAAAATAATCAAATCTCTAAAGACACCAATGCCACCAAAATTAGGCCTAATGAAAATATTAAACAAAGAAATTAACCAACATCTATATTTTCTTTTCCTTCTCACAGGCTAATAATTTCTAGTCCCTTTAAGATAATACCTACCTACTTATATGAAAGATGATCATACAAGTCTCACTAGCCTAAAAATGACACCATAAGAAATGGACAAAAGATGGTTCATAGCTTTAAATTAAGATCAATAATTTCTTTGACTGCGTTACAATTTTGAAACCTATTTGATTGTTGTCCAATTTGTGCCTCACTTGTTGCCGGAGGGAAGAAATAGTTCCAATGTTGTTGTTGTTGATTGAATTGATTGTGCCCTAATGGGGGAGGGACTTGATCTTCCATATTTCCCTTTAATTAAAAAATGAAAGTTAAGAATGAGTAATGAAATTAGAAAAATAGGGGAAATGGCTTATGTGAGGTTTTTCCAAACCTAATAAGATAGAGATTCAAAATTAGGATATACCTGGTGGTTAAATGCTAAGAAAGTGGAAGAGGACTTTAACATGGAATGTGAGCATGGAGTAGGAGGTGCCAATGTAAGAAAATCTCCACCAAAATGTGTATTGTCATTTTTTCTTTTCTTTGAGATCAACTCTGAGTTGGATGGTGAAAGGGAAGGAATTTCCCTATAGATGTAGATATGCATAGTGTGAAAGTGTGAGCAAGCAAAATTTGTAACCATAAAGAATTACCAAAACTTAAAAGTTTAAAGTTGAACCAACCTTAAAGTTGAATTTCCAAAATCCAACTTGAATCCTCTTCCACTCCCGCATGAAATTGTTTCACTTGATTTTGTAGGAGCAAGAAAAGTGAAAGGTTTAAAATTGGAAGAGGACATAGGTGAAATATCTAGGGAGAAAAGGTTTGGTCTTTTAACCCCTATAACCTGCACCAAGTTCAAAATATTAATATTCTATTATAACATCTATTTTAAATTTTATAAGCTGGTAGTTATAAAAATTCCAAGGAAAAAATCTAATTAAAATTACTAATTTTATCAAAATTACTATATAACTATTAAATAGAGATATATGAACAATTGAATGAACATTTTTTTTTATGTAAAACACTACCTTCAAAATTTTAATGGTTCGACTACTTAAATTAATGACTTAATTGCAATTTTAGTCTCCTTGGTATTGTAATTGTGTAATTTTATTTCCTGGGTTCCAATTGTGCAAATTGGGTATTCTAGGTATAGCAATTGTGTGATTTTGGTCTTAGTTGGTTTTTCGTTAAATATTTAATAGATTTTATTAATATAATAGGTGATGACATGGAAATTGAAGTGTTGCCTAATGCATATGCTAACATGACTTAACTATGCTTTTGATCCCTCATGATTATGGTACTAGAGAGACCAAAAATATAACTAACCATGTCAACATGTGTCAAACAACATGTAGTTTACCATATCATTAACATGTCATCTTTTAGTATCACATCAGAAAAATCTATTAAGTGTTTAACAAAAGATTGACAAAGGAACCAAAATTACACAATTGCGTTACTTGAAGAATCTAATTTGTGCAATTAGAGCATAGGTAACCAAAATTGTACAATTACAACACCTAAGGAACAAAAGATTCAATTAAGCCTAAATTAATTATTTGAGAGTATAAATTGTAAATACCTTCTCCTCTTGCCTTTTAAAAATATAGCTTTGACTATAGTTTTGTTTTGAAGGGGGCTCTACCAAGGAATGAGGCACAATTGTTGATGAAGTCCCTAAGGAGGCACTCACCTGCATAATGCGAATAAGCTAAAAGATGTCACCCATCATGGACATTCAAGAGAGAAAGATTAAACTTCAAAACATCTTACCATTGATGAAGAAGGATATTGTTGTTGTTGTTGTTGTTCTCTTTGCACCCAATTTGGGAAAGACCTAACGGGGTTGGACTCAAAAGGAAAACTTGATGCAAAAGTCATTCTAGGATCCATCCCAAAGTTCTTCTCAAATTCAAAATCATGAGGGGCCCACAATTGGGGCCTACTCATATGGCCCAAAAGTGGAACATTATGCCAACCAGCCTCAGAGCCACCACTGTTAGCTAATGAAATAGTGCTTGAAGGCAATGAGTTTAGAGAAAATGATTGATTGAAGTGAAAAAGATTTGGAAGTTGAAGATGCAAATCATAAGGGGAATTGGTTGGTGATGCAATTATAGTTGCATTCTTTTGTTCTTCTTCCAATCTAATTTTTTCAAGTTGTGCCACACCAAGTCCTCTTCGTGGCACCTTTTTTTCCTTTGGCTCTTTGCAAGGTCTACCAACACCTTTTCTTCTACTACCACCACCACTACCACCACCAATTCTGTTATATTTTGGAGTTTCATCTTCTTGACCCATTGGTGCTATCTTTCATATAACACACATTATGACAAATATGTAAGTAACTCAAAAGGCAAATAAAATCAAGATAAGAATAAAAAAAGGTATTAGTGTATCACTATCACCTTATTTTTTTATGCAATGCTTGAATTGCTCAAGTCTAGGGGAGTGATTTTCTAAAGCAATGTTATTCTTTACATATTAGAGGAACAAAATCTCAAAAAGTTGTTGAGCAAATGTTGTAGAAAAAGCAAGAGAGGAAAATTATGGTCAATAGTGTGTAAAAACATAAAATATCTAAAAAATTTTAATTTTTCTAAAATCCAAAGTTATTTAACAAACAAATATTTATCGTCATCTTATCATATATAAATACCAAATAAAAACACAATATATTTTTAACAAGAAAATAGAATACACACGTGCACACAAGCACACACATCACACACATATATTCAAAATTAAAACCAAGAAAATCTAAGGCAACTAAATATTATTCATGTCTGATAACACACTTACCAAATAATTTTGAAGCTTAAAAAAACCTCGGAAAACTTTACTATGCGCGATTTGACGTGACGAGGAGAGAATCCTACTTATTTATCGATTGTTTCATCTAAAACTCATTATATTGTGCCCAACTATCAAATGTTCACTCCTCAATCAGATGGTCCAGATACAAATACATGTATCTTCACCCTCCTCATATTCTTTTTGGACTAACTCTAATAGACGCACACACACTAGAAATTTTCTCTCTCTTTCTCCCTAAATGATTTTGAGTTCTAAAATGATTTAGGAACCACTTTAGGAAGACAATATTATGTTAGGTTGTTTGTTTCATATGATATATATAAAGGGTGGACCACACTACCTTGGTTGACTTTTGCAACTATGTGGGTCCCACTTATGGTGACCCTTAAACTTAGTATGTGTGTTTATTGCCTATCAAATAACCTTCGTAATTCGTGGAAGAAAAGAAGGAAAAGAACAATAGTGTATTGAGACATATTTATGGGTGATGATAATAGGTGTCAATAAGTAAAACAAAAAAATTAATAAAAATATATATTATAGTAAAAAATTAGGAATTGTTCATGAATATTTACTTTTATTAATAGAAAGTATTAAATGAGAATTATTTAATAGAATAAGTTATACAATCCTTGATCCATATTTTTAAAGTACTCATTAACAACATTTTATTTATATTTATTTTTATTTCTAAAAAGTGAAAGATTTTATTAAGAAAGGTGCTAAGAATATTGATTGCAAAATAATATATTATTATGGGCATGAAAGCATTTAATATATTTTATTAAATATTTTAATTATTTGAAGTGTATTGTTAATGAATATTTTAAAAACATTGATTAAGTAAGAAATATTTAATATATTAAATTAAATATTTTAAATACTTTAAAAATAAATATTAAACGGTTTTTTATCTTTTTAATGAAATAAATGTTCTTTTTGTTTTATTAATACCCATAGCCATTCTTTTTATTTTTATTTTTTTGGTAAGGGAAGGAAATAAAATAATGATAACAAGGTTCGAATCTAAGACCTTGTGCATACTACCCAAATCCTGCCACTACTAGGCCGATCCTAGAGGTTCCATTTTCTTTTTACTTTTTTAACTCGTACTATTAGTATTTTTGAAAGATTTTAATAGTCATACACTGACAATGTAAAATAGTGTAAAATGGTCATACACAGTAGTTTTACACTATCGTGTAATCACAAATCATTGTTGGTACGACTCTAAGGAATTTATTGTAAAATTAAACAAACTTATCATATATAGTGCTTTGTAATTAGATGATTGTGTAAAACATTTTTCACTATCAATGCATAGTCTATTTTCTCTTTTTGAAAAGTGAAACTAGTTCTCCAAACTTGAAAAAATGTATTTAAGTGCATTAGATGATTGTAGAGGTGAGCATTAATGATTTATAAAGGATTCGTAATATCCTACTTTTGTTGATCATTAAAATTTTTAACAAGACAAAATGAGACACAATTTTATAAGTATTTTTTTTATTATTTTCCAATTAGAATTATAACTTCACCTCAATAATTTGTATTAGTGTTTAATAGAAGCTTTTATTACATGGATTATTGAGGTGAAACTACAATTTTTTTATTGAAAAACAACACCAAAAGTACCTATAGAAATGGATATAAGTTTTGTCATTTTTAATGTATGTCTATACATATTGTGTAAGAAAATAAAAATAAATTTATATTGAAAAATGAATTTTTTAATGCGATTATATTAATATATAATAAAAAGTATAAATATTAAAAAATATTGAAACAAAAAATATTCATTATATCAAACATAGTAAAATCATTTAATACTGACATTTTTTATAATAATTTAACATATTTAATATAGTGTATTTAATATTTCCATATAATATATTCATTGATACATGATAAATAATCTAAACACAATTCATTTATTGTATAAAGACATAAAATCATTTAATAATTATGTAATAAATAATTACAAGTATTTAATAAAGGCTTAATTGCACTTTTTTTACCTTGAAGTTACACAATCTTGCAAATTTTTCCCCAAATAAATTTTTCATACACTTTACCCTCAAACTTTCAAAATATCGCATATTTTGCTTTATTGTTAGTTTACTGCTTGACTTTGTTAGTTGATTGTTGATATGACATCTTAATCGTTGACATTGACTGATGGCATGATAGCCTAATGATGAAATAGGTGTGTACATAAGCACCGACATGATAGTTATAACGTTATATTTTCATATGTAATTAATTAAATTGGTGAAATAACTATAAGATGAAATTAAGTTTAATTTTACCAAAATAATTTAATAAGTTCTGTTTGTACATTTTTCGAGAAAATCTCACAAGAGATTCGAAGTGGTCTAAGACACGTTTATTGAAGCAATAACTTTCCTTGAAAAAGTGGATGATTGAGCCAATGAGCTTTACAAGTTAGTGAATTGATGTCATTGCACATTCTTAGACACAATTTGGCGAACTAGTGTCATTGACATGTTTTCCCATGTAGTGACACATTTTTCGAAGTAGAACATTGATTGACCTAACCTTTGAAATATCAAATTTCCTTTAACCATTGGATATTAGAATCCTTATTATCCATTGAATAATAGAATTCCATTATTTACTAGACAATTAAACCCCTTGAAACCTTTAGACCAAGCCTTTAACCATTGGGTAACAAAAATCATAATACTCATTGGGTAACAAAAATCATAATACTCATTGGGTAACAAAAACCATAATACTCAATGGGTAAAATTTTCACCCATGGATAATTTTTATACCATTTCCTCATCCTTTTTTCTCTAATTCTCATCACCTTTCTGCCCTTCCATTGTTGGACCAAAGTTGAAGCTCCTTTCTTAAAGTTTTCCTTGTCAAAGTCTTCACCAAGGTAAGGGAAGCTTGCCTATTGTTGTTGTTTCTTCATTTTAAACATGTTAAATTGGTTTTCATGAATGTTGTTTCATGTTTAGAAATGTATGAGAATGATTCAGAGAAAAATCTACCATAAGTTTATATGAATTTTTAGTAGAAATTGTATATTTTGATAATGTGGAGAAATTGAGTTCTTGATTTTTTTATGATTGGATTATGTTTATATGATAGTATGTTGATGATTTGGATTATGTTTATATGATAGTATGTTGATGGTTTGGATTATTTGAGTTGATTTGGTAATGTTTTGAATGATTTTGATGGAGGAAATGATATGAATATGGAAAGAGAAGTCATGAACGAGCTAAAGGAACTTAAGGAACATGGAGTCAAGGTTGGAAGAGTTCCATAAGCCAAGGGGAATTAAGATATACTTCAAGGATAAGGCTAAGAAAAGCTAGAAGAAATGAGCTTCCTTAAGGGTTAAGGAGAGACCAACACACAGAGGTGCTCATCTTACGAGTATGAAAGGATACGAAGGTGACCTTTTAGAAGGCTTGAAATGATTTTTGGATGCCTTCCTTTGTAGACGCTTTGAGAAATAGCTTTTGTATGATCTTTGTGAACTCGTGTTAAACACTCACCCTTTACAAAAAAGATTACAAGTGCTTTTAAAAATCACACACACAATACAACCTCATTTCTTGTGTATTTACCTATGGTACTTCAACTTTTTCAGTAGAGAAAAGAGAAAACATAAAACACTATAAGGAAGCATGCTATTACATTACTTCAAACATGTTTAAAAGACTTAATTGTATTTTTTTGGTCTTTCAAGTATTGTAATTGTGCAATCTTGGTCTCTAAGCTTTAATTACGTCAATTGGGTCATCTAAGTATTGTAATTGTACAATTTGTATCCTTCAAGTTCTAATTGCATGAATTATATTTCTGAAGTATTACAATTGTGAAATTTTAGTCTCTTTGTTAGTCTTTTGTTAAATATTTAATGTATTTTGTTAATGTGATACTGATGACTAATACAATGAATGATGTGATATTGATAGCTGATGCAAGTGCTATTAATAATAACACTTGATGTTAGAATATGTGTCATTTGTTAGGTTAGTCATTAATACCAGGTCATTTGTCATGTTAACTATCAGTGCCACATTAGTAAAATTTGTTAAATATTTAAAGAAAAATTGACGGAGGGACCAAAATTGCAAATTGTAATACTTGAGGGACATAATTCACGCAATTAAAAATTGGGGACTAAAATCACACAAATACTATAACTAATTAAAACTTGGGAACTAAAATTGCACCAATACAATACCTAGGGGATCAAAAGTGCAATTAAACCTACTTAAAAATATATTTAGATAAGATTCTTTTTAAGATTATAGTGTGAAGATAAAAAAATTGTCTTATTAATTATATATATTTGATAATTTAGATTAGGCATAAAAATATCTTTTTAGTCCCCCAAATTTGGAGTAAATTTATTTTTTGGGATTCTTAAATAAAAAAGTGCTTTTTTTTGTCTTCAAAATTTGAAAATGTTTTTTTAGTCACTATTCACTAACAACGTTACACTTGTTACTAGCGTGGCTAATGGCATCATGGACTAATAAAAGTCTTAAATATATTTTTGATCCCATAAATTTGGATCAAGTTTATTTTTAGTTTTCCCAATTTAAAAATAATTTTTTTAAGTCCTTCAAACTTAAAAATGAGTTTTTTAATCCCTCAAATTTAAAAGATACTTTTTTAGTCTCCTAATTTAGAAATAGCTTATTTTGATATTCAAAGTTGATGTTAAAAAAATTGCTAACATGGTTAACTATGTATGTTTTTGCAGTTTTAAAATACAACTTATGACAATTTTAAACCCCCAAAATTTATATTAATAAATAATACTTTAAAATATATTTTGTAACAATTTTAGATCTCTAAATTCAATAAAGAAAAATAGAAAAAGAAAAGAAAAGAAATTATTATAATCTCTCATTCAAACACTATGTTCACAAAATTTAGTCACGAGTCAGTACCTCACTCCCAAAATAAAAAAAAATACAAGTTAAAACCTCATTCATGACAATGTGATAAGGATCAAAGGGGAGAGAGAAAGAGAGGATGAACATGAGAGATGAAGAAATAATGAGAAGAGAGAAAGCGAATAGGAGAAAGAAATATGAGTAAGGAAAAGACAAGAAGAGGCCACATTGTTATGGTGGTGACAGTGGCTACCTAAGATGTCGAGGAAAAAGGAAAGAGTGTTAAAAAAAAAAAGATAGCACAAGAAAAAAGAGGAGAGAATAAGAAAAAAGAAGAATTAAGATATGAAGATTTAAAATTTTTCAAAATGTATTTTAAAGCATTGGTTGTTAATATAAATTTTCAAAGTTTAAAATTGTCATAAATCATATTTTAAAACTGTTTGAAAACAAATTGTTAACTATGTCAACTAATGTTTTAACAACATTAACTTTAAAGATCAAAATAAGATATTTCTAAATTAAAGGATTAAAAAATTGTTTTTAAATAAAAGAGCTAAAAACATTGTTTTTAAATTTGAAAAACTCTTCTAAAACTTATTTTAGTTTACATGGCATATGATGTGCCTATTGTCACTTGCTAGTCTTTAGATTATATTTCAAATTAAGATTAAGAGACCAAAATTAAGGAAAAAAAAATATTTATGGGGATATGTCAAATTCTTGATAATGAAAACAATCTTGGTAAACAAAATTTAGATGATTATGAATAAAAGTTAATAGTTAATTTCTGTTTGGTTTTTATCACTTTATCCCCAACAATGGATTGAAATATAAAATTAACTATTACAAATAATTCCATACCATTTTAAGAATTTAACTATAAAAATGTTTTTTTAGATAACTTGAACAAATTGATGATCTAATAATTTCTTTTCACCTAACACATTCAACATAAAACTTATTTAATATAATTGATTATCCAAATAATTTATTTTCCACAACTAATTTAAACACACTAAGTCACGTTAAGGGCATGTTAGTAAACAGCTTAATCATGATCTAAAATTTATTAAAATAAATTTCTTTTGATAAGATAAGCTTAAAAGAACTTATAACGATTATCAATTGTTTTCTCAAAAGATCAAATAAACTCTCTATATGTTCTTTTAAATATCCCTATATAAGTCTCCTTGCTCAATTAAAAAGAAAAAAAGAAATTGGTGATTACACTCCATGCAATTCTTTTTATTTCTTTATCCATTTTAATTGGTTGCGTAGGTCGTTCAAGTAGGTTTAGATGGTAAAATATCTGTTTTCTTAGTTTTAGAAAAATTTAGATCTCGTGCCCTGTGAAGAAAGCAAAAGAAGTGGAGAAAAAATGTAGAAGTTAGAGGTGATTATAATTGCATATGATTAAATAAATGCACATGTACGTCTCCTCAAATCAGTACTTCAATTCTCTACCCCCAAAAATTAGTTAATCAACTCAATTATATTAATTAAATTATTTAACATAAATTGTGAGAATATAGATTTGATCTCCCATAGCGTATTTATTAACCATTTATGTTGACTTTTATTATGCTATAAAGACATGTGGAAGTGTTTCACAGAATTTATAAAAATAAAAATATCTTATAATTGGTTTATAAAATATTTTTAATTCATTTTTATAAGTTCTTCAATATAATTTATAAAAGTAATTTATGCAAAACTTAGAAAGATACACCTTTAAATCATGTCAGACACACGTTTGTAAAAGTGTAAATATATTTATTTATATATATTTACTACTTTTATATACTTATTTATTTTCAAGTGAGTTACCTTCGAAATTTTATTTTTTATATTTTATTTAATATATATATATATATATATATATATATATATATATATATATATATATATATATATATATATATATATGAATGGTAAATTTTGTAAGTTTGTTAATTTAAATCATGTAATCATATATAAATGGTTAAGATTAAAAATTATTTAATGATCATATAGGAAGTTAAAAAAATCATATAACTTTATATTTTAATCTTAACATTTCATGATTTGATCTGGTGCTTATAATTTACTTTTTTCACTCTCAAATAAAAACCTGCTTAGTTGGTATGTTCCCTGTATATAGAGTGAAATGAATATATGTATGAATGGATGAGAAAAATAAAGTTGGACTATACAATTATAGGTAGATGATTAAGATTAAAAATTATTTCATGGTCATATGATCACTTTAAAAAGTTAAGTGATTTTATAGTTGAGTGTAACATTGTTTATTTTATACATGTGATTTAAATAAGTGATTGAGTAATTAACAAGTTAATTAAATTTAATCATTATTGAAAAAGAAATAAGAAAATATTGTATTACACGTTTTTTGAAAAAAATTTCAAAATGGGTTAGAATGGGCAAAAGCACGCATATTGAGTCTTTCTTGAAAATAGTTAACTGAGTCAAGTGAAAACACATAGTTGATACCTAGTAACTGAGAGTGGTTTTTAGTCAAATTCAGTTGATCTAGTGTTGTCGACACATTTTTTGGTGCAATGACAAATTTTTCAATACGGAACCTCGACCAACCATAGTTTTGGAGAAAATCCATGGAACCCCACAACCACTGTCCCAAAAACCCTAATGATGGTTGATGATATGATCTTTGGGTAGATTTCCCCAACTTCCTAACATACCCCCAAAACCCCACCTACCTAAAACCCTATATATAAATCCCCTCCCTTGTCAGGTCTTAAAACCCTTAGGTACCAAAAGCAAACTCCTCTCCTTTCTCTATATTTTTGTGACCCTTCTAGCAAGCATTATAACACCTAGTTGCTGACCAAGTTTCCTTCCTTCTTCCTTAAAGTGTTCATTCATAAGCTTCAACTAAGTAAGAGAAGCTTACTCTATATTTTCGTGGTTGTTTGTTAATTTAAAATGTTGTTATTATGTTGTCATAGAAATGCATGATAGGACACTGAGTTAAGCTTGGTAGCTATTTTTGAAGTTTAAGATCTTTTTATGAAGAATATCAAATGTTCATGAATCTATAATGCATGTTGTTAAAGTTGCAATCTTTACATCTATAATATGCTATGATGGTACTCTAGAGTAATTGGGTGGATTGCATGTTGATTTGTATGAGGTTTGAGTAGATTTCATGTTTTTGCATGTTGTTATTTTGGGTTTTCATTGAGTGAGAAATGTAACATCCTAAAATTTATTTAATTATTTTTAGAAATTAACTACATTATTATTATTATTATCAATTTTATTTTAATAGAGGGGTTAATGATTTTATAAACTGATGAGGCTTTATCTAAATTATTTTCATTTATTAATTTAATTAATTGAATTAACAGGGGAGACTGACGGGCGGGTCGGGGTTGACCCGACCCAGCTAGAATATTAGACAAGGGTTAATCAGTTTACCCTAATTGGTGTTTTACGCATTAGACAGCCTGACCTAGAGCAGAGAGAACGCCGACCTGCAAGGAAGAGGAGCGTCCTAGAGCTGCATCAGATCATTACTATTCTTCGCATCTAAGGTACGGGCGAGATGGGTTTGATCATAAATTGAATGCGGGAGTGTACGGGTAGTGAGGGCAATCCCTAAGTCCCTCTAGGATCTAAATTCTCAATTTCGTTTGATTATTATGTTTTAAAAATATTTTAATCGGTAGAAAATATTTGTCAATATGCTCTGTGGTCTAATTAACGTCTTGTCCTAATGTGATTTTTGTTGGGAAATTGTATGATTAATTGCCCTAATTACTTGATTCTTGTGTTGTTTATGGTTGTTCATGATTTGAGGCTCTTGTGTGCAATGATGAAACTGGGTGAAATTCAATGGTATTTTATGTGTGTTTCTGTGCTTTCTGATGAATGATTTATAACAATGATGGTTAAATTAATATGGATGGGTATGATTGTGGATTGTGCGAATGATGTATAAATAAATCATGAGAATAAGAGTGTGGATGAGAATGCATTGAGCATGGACATGAGAGGCATGAGATGCATGAGAAGGCAGACGTGACTATAATACCCTGGCCATATGTGGTGTTTAACAGGGGGACTAATGATGGGAGACAATCATATGCATGGGCCACAAGTGGTGTTTAACCATGCTGCACGCCGGCCATAGGTGGTGTTTAACGGTTGTGTGAAATGTCTTCGCACGGGCCATAGGTGGTGTTTAACTGTGTGACACACCGGCCCATACGGGGTGTTTAACGGTGTGGAGTTTCGCCCATGGTGTGGAGTTCCGACTCGAGACTCTTAAGTGTGGTGATGAGCATATGCATTGTGCGAGCATGTGCATTTTGTAAACACGAATGAACTGTGATTGATTTTAAATGAATGAAATGTGATTGATATATGAGCATCTGTTAACTGTTAGTAATTGAGTATGGTAATGGATGGGATTTAGGGCATTATCTGCCTTTATATATGATTGAATGCGATTTCTCACTGTACTTTCTCTTGTTGTTTCATTTTAGGTAACGTTGAGGGCACTCATGGTGCCAAGTTTTGAAAAGGCGGGATCTTGCTCTAATTAGTATGACATCGGGGTTCTAGAAGTTAGAATAGTTGTTCTATGCCTTGATGTTTGAATGACTTATTTTAAAGATGATGATGACTTTAGTTTTCAAAATTATAATGTTTAGATCTAAAACCTCCTTGAAAACTTTGTGCCTACCTTTTAATTATCATGTGAACCTTTTATCCTTAATACAAATTGTGCTTTTTGGTTTTAACTATTACCCTATCTTCATTTTATTTACTTGATTATTTTAATTTAAGTATTCGGGATAGAAGGGTGTCACAAGAAACTCTCTCACTAGGCAAAACTCTTTATTTTAGGTTTATGTTTGAAGGCTCACATGAGGGGAGACTCTCGCTGAGAAACCTTGCATTTTTGGGAAGTTTTCTAAAAAAGCATGAGTCTTTATTGAGCGAGAACCTTTCTCATTGAGTGAAACTCAAGAACACACGAATATGATGCATGCTTGTTGAGCGAATACCTTACTTGTTAGGTGAGACTATGAACTTAGTGAGAAAACATTTGGGATCATTGAGTGTTTATTGGGTAAGTGCCTTATTTTCTTGGAAAGGATCTTGTGAACCTAGAAACTCATGGATTCATTGGCAAGTCTTGAGTTTGGCTGAGTGAGTGTTTAAGAACTCTCTATGGCTCTTAATCACTAGATAAAGGATCACTTTTGCTAAGCGAGGAGGTTAGAATTAAAACTGTCAAAGTCTCTATGAGGTTATTCATGGGAAAATAGTAGAGAATGTTTACACCATTTAAGACTTAGAACTTAAATATAAGAAAAGTCCTTACACTAAGAAGCTCACGGGAAAGAAAGAAGATTCCTAAAAAAGAGAGAGAGCTCCTCCATAGAGGAAGTCCTGCTAAAAAGGGATAGGTATCCTAAAGAAAAAAGAGTTCTTCAAAAAAGAAAGAGTGTCCTCAACATTCTAGAGGGGAGAAAAAGGAAAGTAAAGCTAGTTTCCAAAAGAAAAGAAACCAACAAAGAAGGATAATAGTTAGAGATGAATAACCTAAACAAAGCACCAGAAGAAGGAAGAAATACAAAGCTAGGGTTCATTTGAAGGACAACCGTTGGATACTAGGTAAGCATGATTAAGAGTATTTAACAAATACATGCAAGCACATTTACATCTCCTGTGAAGAGCCTAACCCATCCAAGATAGCTTGAGAATCAACCTCAGTCCAAAGTCAGAATTCAAACTCAATTATCCATGTAGTTAAGACCATGCAAGGCTGAGAGTTGTCACTCTCCAGCCCCAGTTCAATTTTTTACCTATCAACCATGCACTCGTCGAACCCCTAGTTTAATATGTCCACCCCGTTGGCATGCTCACATCCATCAAAGGCCGACACCTATTGGGTAGAGATGCTCTCAAACTTCTCTCGTTATGTAAGTAACCTGGCTAAAAAACCTAGTTGGTCATTATCTACCCAATGTGATCTCAGATCTCGCCTTATACCTTGTAGACACCCATTTAGAATCTCCGCATGACCAAAGGCGGCCTCGCTCATCCCTGATTCTAACAATCTACAAATAATACCTAGGTGGGTTCAAAATGGTCTGAACCCTCTCTAACATCTTACCACCTCTATCCAACTACCCTTGGACACCCACAGATAGCCCACACTCAAAGGAATCATAGTCGGGCGCCAAAGGAAAGCCCACTTATGTTTAAACCATCCATGGGGGCACCTATGAACAGCCACCCTTTTGTCTACCCAACTTTGGGCGCCAATGGATAGCCCATCTTTCTCCAAATCACTATTGGACATCAATGGATAGTCTACCCCCACCAAAGCACACTCTAAGCCTCTGGCCCAGAACTATGTAAACTTTAAATTCTTCATTGCTCAGGAGATACATAAGAACAAGAGGCAACTCTTGTCAAGTTATTCCTTCATAAAAAACAAAACCCCTCACCACTCACCATGCATTGAAAATAGAGAACCATAAAAAGGAGATTATATCAAGATCCATTCATTTGGTTAGGGTAATTGTCTTTTTGACAAGCGTATGGGGTGTGTCACTCACATGCACAACCGACTCCCGGATCCATGCCCTAGTTCTAGACTCGCCCTACCCATTCCCAAAGGTTTCTTGGCATTTTCCATAAAACTAACGATGGTGACTCCCCCACCCCTGTTTCTTCTTCGAGGAGAATCTGGGTTCCAAAAAAAGCCATCGTCGACGCAATCGAAGGCCAGGTCGCGACAACTTCTACATTACAGTTCATGTCTTTCTAAGAATGGAAGACATTTACAAAAGTTGAGTTAGGGATGTTTTTGAGTTTTTTGGATGAAGAACTTGACAAGAGTTACCTCTTGCTCCTACGTATCTCCTACTATAATGGAGAAGTCAAAGTTTACGTAGTTTTGAGGCATAGGTGACTAAATAATAGGAAGGGTTGAGACCGTCTTGGCCCAGTTAAGTGCCGACTAGGTGTCGGTTTTGGTTTCTTAGAGGCAAGACTGATTTGGAATCAAGTGACCATTTGTAGTATATTCCAACTACTTTGTGTTGATAGATTTACTTAGAGGGAAATGATTAGATATGTTTGTTTAGGGGTTTGACGACTAACTTGGTATCCAGGGAGTATTTCCTTCGTATCTACCAGGGAACTAAGTCCTCTCCTTTCTACTTCTTCTTTCTGAAGACTCTCTTCTCACTCTTATTGAACTACTCTCAAGTTTACTAAGAACGCTTGAACTCGAACGAGGACTCTCAGGACAAAGATTTTACTCTCTTAAGATGCCCAAAAGTTCTCCTCTCTCTCTTCATATTTAGGACCTTTTATAGGTTGCTTCACACTCAGGTCACTATTTCCAAGATCTCCAAGGAGATCCTCCATATTAATGCGGAGGCTCCTTCCTTATGCCTATTAATGCCGTGGTGCTTCCCTAGGGATTTACTTCTCTAATTTACATTTAATGTGGTGGTGACTGCTCATCCCTTGGCCCTAACGACCTCGATGGAAGGGTAGCTTCCGCGTTGCAGGGTGGTAGGCCTGGGTGTTTTTCGCTGAAGTCAACGCCTGCCATCTCTTCTCCTTTCTCAACTGTCTTTTTCTTTCCTCTTTTAGAAAGAATAATCAGCCTGCAGTTCATCCTCCCTCTCTTTTGTCTCCCCTTTTTCAGCTATATGCCACTACCATGTTTTCTTGTAAAACCAGACAAAAATGACTATCCACACACGTTAAGAGTGAATAAGTGACCATATAGAAAAGAGTATTCAATAACACATTGCTAACTTTTCTTACAAGACTTTTAACTTGTCATTCACTTTATTCAAATGCTAAATTAGTTAAACCATAATTAAATTAATAAGATCATATTCAAACCAAAAAATATGGTGCAACTATTGGTTTGATTTGATTTTGGTTTAATTGTACTTTTAATCTGTCTAGTTTGGTATATAGATAATTTTAGTCCTCGTAGTTTTAATTGCTGATTTTAGTTCATCAATTTGAAATTTTGGTGATTTTAGTCCGCATAATTTTAATTGCTTGATTTTGGTCCACACATTTAAAAAATGAATAATGTTAATCCTATTGTTAATTTATTATTTAATTTTTAATAAATATAATGATATGATAAAGTCAGTCAACTATTTTTTTAAATTAGATAATTTGTAATACATAAATATTCTAACATGATATTAATTATTTAATTATTTAATTTTTTATAAATTAAATTATTTAATATATTGATAAAAATTGTTATTTTTATAAATATAGAGATCAAAATTATGTAATTAAAATTAAAAGAACTAAAATTATTCATTTTTTAATTATATAAATGGACTAAAATTAAACAATTAAAACTATAGGGATAAATTATCCCTGCAACAAACTAAAGCACCAAAAAAAAATGCAATTATGCCTTTGATTTTTTATTAAAACATTAATTCTAACCAAACATAAATATTTAACTACTAAAGTTGTCCATAAATATGACTAACTTGAACCACTAGATCGGATTAGTAGAGTTTGAATAGGATGAGCAAGGTCCTAGGTTCGAGCTTGACTGTCGTAATTCTATTTCCTTATTTTAAAAAAAAGTAATGAATAAACTAACAACTCGAAACTAAATTACGAGTTTAATCTTAATTAAAACTAGAGAGATGATGAAAACAGTTTACTAACATTACATGATTTGAGAATAGACCAACCACTGCATCTGGGGCCTAACAGACTGGATCATATAATACACCTTAAAATGGTATAGTTATTTATTTTAAATAAGTCACAAGCATCTCATTAAATTTTGTTCCTATATATAATTGTGATTTCATTTTCAGAAAACACAACTGTATATCGTATGACTAGCTTCCGTTACCTTTCTGGAGACTCCTGATCTTCCAAGAGATTAAACATCTGCTTCAGTGTGGTTGGTTTGTCACACTTTGCTATGAACTCCCTCTATGGTTTGTCTTAAATGTACTACGTGTTATATAACTCTCCACTTTCATCCTCTCCAAGCAACCACTTGTTTGTTTGTGTCTGTTTTTGAATTGCTTCTCTGCCTGGTATGTTCCCTTTACCATTTCCATTATTTTGCATCTTTCTATTTGGTTGTTGTGGTTATGGAAGATTCTAATTGTTTGGTAATGCTCCAATTAGAAGGATCAAAACATGGATGCTCATTGAATTTTGGGTGCTCTATATTTTGCTTTGGAATTCAATATTTGTGATAACTTTTTGTACCACATGACACATTCTTCCAACAAAGGCATGTACAATACAAAACCCACAAAATCCTATTTTCAAGGAAAGTAAGGAATCAGTGTTACTGGTTTTATATGGGTATTATGTTTTATTTCAAGAAATGAAAAAATCATGTGCTTGGTTGGACAATGGGAGGAATTTAATTAGTACATATGATGTTTAAGTATCCTCTTTGTTTAATAAAAAATTGCAAGTATACACTTATTTTTTCTTCTATTTCATTTTCTTTATTTTTTTCATCACATTACTTATCACATATATTACTTCCTTTCTCTCATATCTTTTTTCTTTTTCTAATTTCTCTTTTCTTTTCACCCTAGCCCACGTTAAATGGGATGGACATTTATCATAACTCTTGTTTAATAGGATAATAATAGCTTCGAGGTGTTTGGATTTTCCATTATTACATCAAATTAGAGGGCAAAAGGAAAAGATATTGAGAAAGATCAAAATGCAAGGAGGGTACCCTTCAATGATTTGTAACGAAACTGGGATAGTGTTGAAATTAGGGTGAGAACTAATCGCAGGTTGGTAGAGGTGTCAAACTTGTATTTGACTCTTCTAACGTGCTAGATACACTTTATGGGGGCAAAGTTTTCAACAGTTTAGATTTTAACTATTTCATAATTTGTTTTACATGTGCATCTATATTAATACAATCCCAATCATTGGTAAAAGTTTTTGTTGCCTACTTTATAAAGTCATTCCTTTACTTTAAGGAATCAAATCCAAGCTCAATTTACCAATTGAGTCACTTCCATTAGTTTGATACAAAGTATAGTTCACCTATTTATTTCTCTAACAATATGAGAAATTATCATATTCTTCAAGGAAATGTGACTAGCCTGTGCCATTTACTGACAATTGATAGAATGTCCTTTGCAGGTATAGAAATTATGAGTCCAAAGAAATGGTTTAAGGCGATTATTAAATTGAAGAAACCAAAGGAAGATAAATCGGAACAAGCAAAGGTTATTTCTTTTCTGTCTCTTTACAGTCTTTGCAAATGAAGTTCAAATATATATGATGATAAGTTGGAAAGATTCTCTGCTTCTTGTCTATGACATTATGACTAAGGAGGATTTGAGTCTTCTGTGAAATCTAATTAAAGTAGTTCTTCATAAAGTTCTATAGTTTTACCATTATTTGACATAACCATTGCCTCTGAAATCTCTCTGCTACACTTTTGAGTAGGTGCAATCTACCCCTGAAAAATCAATTGAGTCCTCCGAGGAGAAACAAGAAGATACTCATGAAGAGTCAAGGAGCATTCCGAGTGAAGTTTTGGTGGTAGAAAGGACAGTTCCCACGAGGTTGATAGAAGATATTGCTGCTATTCGGATTCAAAATGCATTTCGTGCATTTCTGGTATTTAATCCACAGGGTGCTCAGCACCATTTATTTTACTACTATTTGTCACATTTTCATTGTACTTTCCAAATGTAATGCAGCATTTGGTGTTGCATCAATAAACTTTTCTATAAACATTTATAAAAGAAAAAATAAGAAAAAAATAATATAAATTTCTTTATAAATTAAAATTAGTTTATACATAAGATAATTTTAGTTAATAAAGAAATTTATTTTATTTTTTATTTTTATTTTTATTTTTTTATAAGTATTTATAGATAAATTTATTGAAATATGCTTTCAGCATTTTGGTAAGGAAAGCAAGTGACTGAATGCAAAAGTCAAAATTTACAATATCTCTTTCTGATGTCTCAACCCTCCCCCACATTTTGCTCCCATTAAATCATTATTTCCATTACCTTGAACTATCTTCTGAATTTGCATGCAGTCAGATATATGTGGCTGCTAAAGTCATAATTAATGGTTCTTCTTTCATAATTTACCAGAAAGTAATGAAATTGAATTCCTCATGTTTATATAGTATATCAGACAGATATCTGTTCCTTTGTTTTCGACAGAAGTTTCCTATTCTTTTGGGAATGAATAGGTAATACACGTATTTATTGGTGATCAATTTTTATTGGTGATCAATTTGATATAATGTATATAACAGACTTCTTCGTGGTTACTATTGAAATGAATCAAATCTGCACAGTACTGTTCTAAACTGTTGTGATAGGAAAAGAAATGAATAAATTAACTTTTAGCACCATCTTCTGAGCAATTTTTTTTTTCTCCCCTATGGCTTTTAAATTCATGTATTCTTAATTGAACCTTTTGCCTAAATCTTATTAAGCTCTCTTCTTTGTCAAGGCAAGAAGAACATTGCACCATCTAAGGGGAGCAGTGAAATTTGAGGCTTTGATTCAAGATCACATGGCCAGAGAACAAACAGTAACTGCACTAAACTACATTCATTCTTGGAGCAGAATACAAGACCAAATTAAAGCTCGCAGACTCTATATGATAACAGAAGCTAGGATTAAGCAAAAGAAATTGGAAAACCAGTTAAAACTTGAGGCAAAGATTCATGAGCTCCAGGTATTATTACTGCCATCTTCCTGATGTGGCTTGTTTTCAACTTCTGTTAATTAAAGTACTAAACAAACCATTATTCAAATTATGTCATTCTCAGCATCAAGAAATATGCTTTGTTGGTAAATGTATGCAGGTGGAATGGTGTGGAGGTTCTGAAACAATGGAAGAGATACTTTCCAGGGTACATCAGCGAGAAGAAGCAGCAGTCAAACGAGAGCGAGCTATGGCATATGCCTTCTCTCATCAGGTACAAAACTTGCACATTTAATTTCTCTAAGGTGAGAAGATGCATAGTGTAACAAACCAAGATGCATAGTGAGGAGATGCATACCTTCCTTGCTTTTATATTTTAATCACACTGAATTTTTATCAAGATAATGAGTTTAATAGACATATGTATACACGATCATCTGAGTTTGATAGGTATGGAATTATTCCCTTAAAAGTCATAGTAAGACAATTATTATAAAAAAATAAGCAAATTTATTATGCAAGATAAATTAAATGATAATATAAAATAATTATATACTATTCATGCATGTACTATTTATTTAATCTATATTGACTTTTAATGCAAATATTTATTATACAAATTACACAGGTAAAATTTAATTTTAATTGAAAAACAATAATAAATGTATCAAAGAAACTACATCTAAGTTTTATTCTAAAGTGTATGGTAAGTTTACCCTATATTTAGTATTTCATTCATGATCACTAAACGGGAATCTAGAAAATAACAAATAATTACTCTTGCATTATTTTGTTTTTTATGTGACTTTACACATAATGCACATCTCTTGACACTCTTGATGCTGAACCAAACACAGTTAATACTTTTTAAATTTACATTAAATACACATTTACTTTCTCATTTTACATGTCTCCACAAAACTTGGTGCACTTTCTTTATGTTTCTTTTTTCTATTTCACTTGGGGTCAAACCTAGTTTTCCTTTTTTGAAAAGTCAAAATTTGACCCCACTCATGTGAACTCACACATCTTATTGCAGTGGAGGCCCAATTGCAGCCAGTATCTGGGCCAGGCTACTTACTGCATTGGCAAAGAAATCTGGGGTTGGAGCTGGAAGGAGAGGTGGGTAGCAGCCCGTCCTTGGGAAATCCGGGTTCGTTTTCAGGGGCCCATGACAAAGAAAATCAATGGCCAGCCACACAGAAGCAAAGTAGACAAAAAAGACCATAATGATAGCAAAGTGCCCTCGTCTAATTCTGAGTTGTCAAATGGAAAGGAAACTGAGAAAGGGAAAGAAAACAACATTCCAGAGCTGTCAAAGAAAACCTAGCCAAATAAACCACGCTGTCACCTGTATCATCTGTGGTGACTAATCAATTACCTGACGTGTCCGTTGTGAGGCACCTTTTATTCCATCCAATTTTCTGTCTTTCATTTTACAATTTGGCTTGAACAGAATGTATATCATCTGGTGTATACATTAAATTAGGGGACTTGTAATCTGTATTTTCATGAGTTTCTAATGGTTGAAATCTGAGAATAGTCTACTATCTGCATTTCAAGGTAACAGTAATGCAAATCTTCACAAAACATAATTTTATGCTAACTGAGATCAGATTGTTTTCCTTTTTCTTAGAATATAAAATAGACACTAGCCATATTTCAGTGACCATCACCAACCCTCCCATTCCATTATTTATTGAACTAAAATAAACAACAAAAATATTATCTACCATTCCCATGTCGAAACCAGTGGTTTGGTTTCTGATTTGAAGTAACATAATTAAGCTGCTATAGCATTTAACTATATGAATATCATTGGATGATTTCGGGTAGTTTAATTTAAGAAATAGGATGGTGATACTTTATGTGGTGTCATACTCATTAAATACTTGCCACTTTCCACACATAGTAACCTGGTTGTATGATGTATGATGGGTTGATGACCCATTAGAAATTTGTTTTTGATGTAATCTTAATCTATTTATCAACCGACTAGCAGCAGCACTAACAGCCGAAAAAAAAATTGCCACGACCTCAATAGAGACCAAGTGTTTTTCATATTTTTCTATCGTTTTATTTTTCATTATCCGCTTAAAGAGGAGCATTCCCAAGTGAACATTACAAAAGATCTTTATGAGGTTCTGAAATTATAAGGAAGGGGACCACAAACAGGTGTACAAGTATCATACTTTAGTGGCATCCATGAGTGTGAACTCTTTCATAATTGAGCTTGGTTGTGCTCATCCATCACCTTCCCTTTTCATGGCTCCCCCTGCAGATGTTGTTTTTTACTTTTCCTACTTGTTTTTACCTGTTAGGATTTATCTACCCAAATCCATCACCTACCCTTTTCATGGTTCCCCCTGCAGATGTTGTTTTTCACTTTTCCCACTTGTTTTTACCTATTAGGATTTATCTACCCAAATCATGAGTCATGATGGACTGCTGCAACCTAAAGATACCCCCACCCCCACCAAAACAGTTACCTCATGTTACTGTTGTAAGGCTGAAAACAAACAAAAAAGCACCTGATATTTTTGTTCTAGAAGGTAAGATATGTGGTTCAAAATTATATGGTAGAAACCATTCCACTAGAAGTTAAAGCTTTCATTTGAAACTAACTCACTCTCTGCATTAACTAAGTAGGTAGGTGAGTGGGTCATCAAAAATGACTTGGGGATGTTTTTCATTACCACGTTAACTTTTTTGTTCCTAATCTAGCTTTCAGTCACTATCATAGCATACTAAACTAGCTGAAGAACTACAATTATAACATGTGAAAGGAAAACCAAACCATACTCAACTTAGGATATTGCCCTTTTACCAAGCTCGGAATCAAATCAACTCTCACGCAAACCCCTTCTCCTTTGTCAACAGTTTTCCACTGTTCATGGACAATGACTTCTCCGTCAAATGCTCCCAAAATCGAAGCACGAAAGAGATAGGTGTAATGAAGCTGTAGATTTCTTTCCAATTGTTTTTGCAGGATGAGGAAGCTAGTGTCTAGTGACGGGTGGATGGTGGCACTAGAAAGTTGTAAAAAAGGGAACAAAACAACAATCATTCTTATTCAAAGAGAACCCCTCTTAGGAATCAATAAAACAGTAATCATATTCCAACAAATTTTTGCACAACACTTTCTACAACATCAGAAGAAAAGAAAGAAGTGAGTAGAGTGATATGATAGAGAAATGGACAGAAAAAATGAGTCTAAAAAAGTGTTGTGAGAAAAAATGTGAGAATATCATTACTTCCAATAAAAGACTATCTTCTTTCTCTCATTTGAACAAGACAGCAACAACCACACCAAGCCAACAAAACCATTGATGCTCTCATCAAAATGACGGAAAATTCCTCTGTGGGCTTATTTGGGTTTACCCTGTTTTGTCATGGAGAGAACCCCTTATTCTGCATCTGGGTCTGCACTAACTTGGAAATACACGATAATAACTAGAGCAAACTAACTCTTTTATTTATTTTGCATAGAACCGGAAGAAGTACAAGAAAACAAAATCACTACAAATTGTAACAAAGGAAAAGATAGCAATCCGATACAGATGAAACAAAAGAAACACAGTAGTATTCCTAGCCCTGGTCAAATTAAGCATGAAAAACATAAGTAGAACATAAACTAACATAGCAAACCGAGGGATTGGAAAACCTGAATATCCACCTCAGGTTTTCTTCATTCCCACGGCGTATATAGGCCATTGAAATCAATCAACACATCTGAAATCCGAACCCAACTCTCTTGAATTCCCATTGTAGCTTGAAAATTCATTCATCCTAATCTTCCAATGGCATGAATCGTCTTCAATGCAACCCACAAACCCTAAAAAAAGGAATTACTGAGTGAGAAAAAAAAAAAGAGGAACCCTATTGAGATTCATTTCAAGAATTGAGTCACGAGAGAGAACCTGGGGAAGAACAAAGTTGGGGTTCGTGATGTGTGTTTTTCAAATCAATGGCGAGAATCGGAGGAAGCAGAGGACGGCTTGTCGGATACGCCGTCGTGCTCCTCTTCACCCTGAATTCGTGCTGGAATGTGGAAGCCGGAGAACCCACCGGCAACGGGGAATCCGCCGCCGCCGGCGACGGAACCCTGGTGGATCAACTGCGAGAGGTAGTGATGGTGGGGGTGGGGGTGGTGATCGACCGAAGGGTCTATCCAAGCACGAACCGAAGGGGTGTTACTGGACTGAAGGGGTCCCCTCTGAGAAAAAAACTGGCCAAACGACGGCGCCGGCGAGTTGAACACGAACCCACCGCCATGGCCACTGTTACCAGCATAGAGAAACCGCTGTTCCTCCGAGTGCTGCTGCTGCTGCTGCTGCTCTGACCACCCGGAACCGCCGTCGAAGCCGAGCGCGGTTCCGGCGAAGAGCACTGGCTCGTGGTGGCTCTGAGGCTGGTGGTGAAGCATAATTGGGTCCCGAAAGGACTGCAATGAGAGCCGCAGATCTTGCTGCCGCAAATCCGGCGGCGGCGGCGGGTAATTCTGAAACGACGTCGTAGTCGCCTCCACGGGAAAGAAAGACTTAATTGTTTCCGCAATGTTATCACTGTCCAAAGACGGTGGCAGAAAGCCAGAACCGGTGTTGTATTTGTTGCCGATGTTGTTAGCATTCTCACTCTGGTCTAATTGCTGGTGAGAGAATTGTTCTGGAGCTCTACCGCCTGCGGCCTCGGCGAGAGTGGTGAGACTCTCACCACGACTACCAAAGGCTATCATCGAGTCGTCCACCGCCGGTGATTTGTTGTTCTCGCCGTGGACGATTTGTTCTTGTTGTTGTTGCTGTTGCATTGATGTTACCGTGGGGTTCCATGGTGGGAGCTCCGCGAGTTCGTCTATGGCGGCCTTGGCCTTTTTTATGAGCCAGTCGACCGCCTTGCTGGGGCGGTCGTAGCCGAGGCGGTCCTGGACGTCGTAGAATTGGATTGCGGTGTGCGCCGCGAGACGCACACGGCGGTCCCGAGGCCCTTTGGCGGTGCAGACCTTGCTGTGGCGGTCCTTCCTTCCGGTGGAGCGGACAATGTGGCCGCCTTGGACCTCCACGATCTCGCCGCCGCCTCCTCTCATCGCCGCTCTTGATGGTGCTGCTGCTTGGTGGTGGTGGTGATGAATTGATTCTCCCATCTTTCTTGCATGTTCGGTTGGAGAAAGCGATGATGGCGGTGGTGGCGGTGGAAGAGGAGGCAGACGAGACCGTTTCTTCGATGGTTGGAGTGGGTTTAAGAGCTCCGTGTCTAAACCTGTATAAGATTGTTGTTCTATTTGTTGTTGTTGATGTTGTTGATGATGATGATGTTGTAGCTGGATATGAAACTGGTGAGGATGATGAGATTGGTGGTAGTGTCGGTCTTCTCCGTCTTCCTCTGTCACATGTCTTGAATTTAGAATCAGATTTTGATGATGATGATGATGTTGCTGACGATGATGATGATGATAATTCCTGTGAGGATCCAGAGTCAGACCCTTGTTGTGGTTTACCTCTTCCAGCTTTTAATGAAGCTTTGCACTTATCCCTAGTGGGATGTTGATTCCTTGCACTCCCAGCTTTGTTTCTTGCCACTCTGACTCTCCTCTTGTTGTTGCTTGTGCAACTGCCACCACTCTGAAACTTGCTTCTGCTCCCTCTGCTTCTTCCAAAAGTTCCTGCCATTCAATTTTCCCACTCCCATCACCACAAAAGCCTCTCTCTACTCAGTAAACTAAACTAGACCAACACAACAATGTTTATACCAACTCCCTTTTCAGCCTAACCCATCTTTCCCTCTCTCTCTCTTTTTTTTCTCTCTCTAAACACCACTTTTTGCCTTTTTGCTAATTGAGCTCCTTTATACACTATGTAATGCACTAAGTACTAACCAAACTGGAACTACGATACAGTTGGGTTGGTTAATACCCTCTTGGTCTTGGGCAAACCACCTTAGGGAACCACCCAACTCGTGTCGTCTTCCGAAATTTCCATATCTCAACACATAGGTAGACACGAGAACACAGTAAATTATGGCTATGGGGAAGAGGAATTCATTCTGGCCCTATAAGAGCGTTTGATGATGGCAGTGGTAAAGGTGACAGTGTTTGGTCGGAATAGAGGTGTTAAATATCTGTGACTGCATCACTGCGCTTCTGCTTCTGTTCTTATACCTCACTACACTACACCACACATAACATAATAATACATAATAATACAACCAACCCATCCAAAATTCATTCAATCACCAAAATTTGGCTCTTCCTGCCCCCTCTCTTTCAACTTGCACCAATTCACTTTCTCTTTCTATATTCGGCTCTACTATTTTATTATATTTTTAAGTGGACTTTAAGGTATATTTTGCCCAAGAACCAGGTAATAACATCAATTTAAAAAGATAACTTCTTGCAAATGTTATTTCGTACCTACAGAATTAAATCTCTAATTATACACTAAAGTAATATGAATATCAGCTAACTATAATACTCCTTGATAGAATTTAGAACTTTACTTGATAGTTAGAAGTTAGAACCGTTGGTTTTATCTCAAGGTAGTGTGTTTGTCTGGATGCCCTTTGAGTCTCTTTCAGCTTTCACCAATTCCCTCTCTTTCTTAATTCGGGATTATTTCTTTATTATATTTTTAGTAATTTTTTGTCTTCGTAGGTAGTCTCTACTTCAAATTGAATCCTAAATACATAATTGTGATAAATATTAAAAACAAATTACCACCTATAAGATCTTACCTGACTTAATTACCACTGGTGAGAAAATGGTCATCTATACCCAAAAAACAAAAATTAATCTTTTAAAATATTGGGATCTATTTAAGAAAATGAATTCTTTTAACGATATTATTTCAACGTATAAATATTTAGAAAGAGATTTTTACAGCTTATAAGGTCTTGCCTGACTTAATTATCTCTAGTAAAAACAACACATTGTCTATACAAAAACAGAAATTAATCCTTTAAAATATTATGATCTATTTAAGAAAACGAGTTATATTGGTATAATTTTAAGGATCAATCTCACGTACCACCATGACTATATATTTGTAAATCACATGACGATACAGTTGAAATATAGACTTAAAAATTTTACTTGATAGTTAGGAGTTAGAACCGTTGGTTTTATCTCATGCCAGTGTGTATTGTCTGGATGCCCTTTGAAGGATAGATCCTTTACATGCCACCACCACACCTTTTGAAAGGGACACCCTTGCAACAGCTTTTCTGGTTTCTCTTTCACTATTCTCTCTCTATCTTTATTGTTTCGCTTAAAAGCAACATAACCATAACATGGATGGCTAAATTTACTTCACCAAAACCACCTCTCTTATGGTTTGTGAAATTACTGTACACAGCATCTTAAGAGGGCCTCCCTTCTCTTTCTTTTCTAGAACAACACTCTGCCTGTTTTTGCATGGTTGTCCTTTTCCTCAGAAAGTCAAATAATTTCGTTTCAAAAATAAAATAAAACTCATCCATCATAACTATCTTTTTAGTCAGTAAAATTGTCAATATATATAAACAAAATTTATATGTGATTTAAAAGAAAAAAAAAATAATTTTATTCTACCTTTTCAATCTATGCGTTATTGAATTATATATTAGTCGATTTAGTGGTCAGAGATTAGATTGTAGGTAAAAAGGTTTTAATTTTATTACTTTTATTGTATTTTATTTTTTTACCAAAATAAAAATTCATGCGTTATTTATTCCTTGTATATTATTTAATTCTATCTATATCTTTTTTATATACATCATATTCACAATATCAATTATAAATAAATGAAACGTGACAAAGAAAATAATTATGTTTAAAAAATATGTTTATTTTGAATATATATACATATTTGTGATGTTAATAAGACAATTTTTTGTATTACATATGATTAGTTACGATTTTTTTTGTATAATTATAGTTTAAACATGACCCTGCAATTTCAGTAATAATCATTAGTTCTACTCCAATATTTCATAATCAATTTTTGGGTAAGAAAATTTACGACTTATTTTTAAACTTATTATGATTTCAGAAATATTTCACCTTCCCTCTATGCAAAAGGTTGAATCTCCTAGCTAAAATCATTCAAAATGAGTGAACGACCCCCTTAAGCATTTGAATTGCAATTGACTATTTAGTTACTTAAATTGTAATCCACGATGTAATTAATTCATTAAATAAATAAAATAGTAAAAAATATATAAAATTATAAATTATCAATCAATTTAGTTCTTAAAATTATAATATTTGATTAAATTAGTTCTTAAAATTAAAAAAAAAACTCAATTACACTTTTTTCTTATAATTTTAAAATTTTTACAAATTATGTCATAATTTATTTTTATATATTTTAACCCTTAAACTTATATATTTTTTTTGTGAAATTATTTTCTATTTTCAAATTCTCACACATTTTGTTCCTTGAATGCAATTAACCATCTAGAAAACGAAAAAAAATATTAGAATTTAGGTTTGAATCCTTAACTCGTTTATTTTCCACCATAGAAATTTGACTTGTTTAGTTTATATATAAAAATATATTACATACTCAATTAATGTATTACATACTCAATTAATGTATTTGTTAATTGTACTTTATTTTCGTTAAATATATTTTCATATTTATTGTATAAAAAAATATTAAAAATTAAGATGATAAATTTATTTTTAAATATTCTTATTTTAACTATATAAATTTATAAATTATATAGATTTATTTATTAAATTATATAAAATTATTTATTACTTAAATTATATAATATTTTATAAATTTATTTATTAAATATTTTTAAAATAACTATTTTGAAAATAAAAGGATAGAAAATGTATAAATAATCTACAAATAATAAATAATTTTATATAATTATATAAATATATTTGTATAATTAAAAAAATTTAATAAATAATGAATTTGGTGGTAGTAAAAATTTAAGAGGAGGAGACAAATGTGGTAAAATTATATAAGTTTAAGGTCAAAATGTACTAAAAAAAATTAAGTAAAAAAGTTTATAAAATTTAAAAGTTAGAAGTTAAAAATTATAACTAAGTATTTTTTATTTTAGAGAGTAATTTGACTAACTATTATAATTTTTAAAATTAAATTAATTTTAAATATCAATTTAACTATGAATTATAATTTTAATTACTAAATTAATTAATAATTTTATAAACCAATTTAATTGATAAATAAAATTTCACTAAATTGGTGATTCCGTTTATTCAATATCCTTTGGCATCTTTTCCCAAGAAAATTTGTTTGTGGTTTAAACTGTGCAATAAACCTATGTTTTTATCTACTTCCTACCATTAATTCTTATTCCAAAAAGAGAAAAAGGAAAAACATTCAAAAGTAAGGTTAACATGAATACGTCTTCCTCGAGTATTGTCATTAATTTCAAATTATTTCTTTAATTTTTTTATTTTGTTATAATTTACCTTCTGTATTTTGATTTTAATTAAGCGAAAAAATATTAATCTTTCAGTTAAATGAAAGTTAATCTAAATTATTGAGTATAGAAAACCCTCCAAATACTTAAAACTAAACTTCTAGTAAATTAATTAAATGATAAATAAACAAGCTTCCAGAAGGCAAATGTTACAGAAAAATCATGTTCTAGAATTGATAAAGCTACATACTGTGAACATATCTCATACTTCATTCGATTCAACTTGAAAATATCACTTTCACTTAAAATCAGACCTTCAGAAAGTTTTTTTAAAAAGGTTAAATTTATTGTAATAATGTAACATTTGGCGTGTGTGGATAAAATGAAATAAAATATGTTTTGTTTTTTTTAAGTTCACTCATCTAAATAATGGAACAAAATTGTATTGCATTTTAATATTACATTTTATTCTTTTTTATTTTTAAATACACTAAACATAAAATAAATTTGAAAAATAACTAAAAATACATTCTCTTGCTCACTCTTTTAGACACACTCTCATTGATTACAATTTATTAAAAACTATAAATTTTGATAGATCACATATCCTATGTAATAATTTGTTTTAAAATTTATAATTTTTAATAAATTTTAATTAATAAAAAATATATTTAAAAGTGTGTTAATAGGTGTGTTGCTTACCTTTCACTCTAAAATTTATATACTAAGTTTTGTCTCGTATTAATCTGTCTGCCAATTAATGTTATTTTAGTAGATAAAAAGCTATAACTAAAAAAAGAAAATGTAATTTATCTTAAAAAGCAACAATTGAAACATGCTTAGTTGTATTCAAATTCGTGGGCCAGATTCTTAAACTCAAGATTCAGACATGCACTATATATTGCATTAAATCAGTTTCTTTTTTTCTTCTTAAACTGCTGAAACGTGCCAAAAACGTAAAAGAAACTACTAAAAGTAAGGCTTCTTTTTGGTGTTGAATTAAAGTTAATTAACTATCCTTAACAAGTACTTCGTAATATTAACAACCGCACGTAGCATTGGCTGATTGACGATCCATTTCATTCAATATTGGAACGTCCTGTTCAACACAATAACAAATGGCATTTATCATAAAGAGATAGTCAACAAATGCTTCATTTTTTCCACACTAATATATATATATATATATATATTATACTTTCCACACTATAATTCTGATAGAAAGAATATGGACAGCGATATCTACTATATATAATATAATAAATATAAAATAGAAGCATCTCTCATTTCAGCTTTTTCTTTAATGTAAACTTTAAGTGATGATAATATGCAATTAGAATAATTGATTTAATTGGTTAATCTTCTCCCTGTGCTGTTCAAGTGAGGACCATATATTTCATCATTTAATTTGGTGGCTGAGAGAAACTTGAGAATTGATTTTTACCTTTAGTTTACATATGTTGTGCAGCTCATAGACATAAAGGACCACAACAATTAAATAAACAAAACATCAACTTAATGGAACTCTATATTGCAAAAGGGGGAAAAAGAAACATAAGCTTTAAGTTCTATTGGTGTTTGAATCCCAGTACTCAACCTAATTTCAGATATTGTTTTCTTTATGTTCAATTGCACAAGTTGATGATCTTAATTTCCCCCTAGGAAATGGACCACTTCTTTTTTGTTTCCAAACACAAAAAAAGATATTAATTAGTTGCCAAACACATAGTGCATCTACTTGAACATGTAGATATATAAAGTCACGAAGCAGAATGCTAGTTTGAGTGGAAAAAGGAACCAAAAAGAATAGTGATATAACACTTCATCACTGGCGAATAAGTATTAGTATGAACGAGAAAGAAAATAAAGCAAACCTAAGACTGAGAAACTTCTTGTGATGCAAATGGTTGCTGACCTCAGCAGCCACAAGATTCTGGGGCGGCTGATATATTCCCAATCTCAAGCAAGTTGGTGAGTTGATATCTCTATCTTTAATCCTTTTAGCTTTAGAACTTCTGCAAGTAGACTTTGTGATTACAACTTGGACGTTTGTGTATGTCTCTCTGTATAATGAGTTAACTAGGATGAAAAATTGTTTGAATAAATTTCTTATAAATATTTAGAGAAAAAATTAAATAGAATTTTTGATAAATTAAAATTAATTTATATATATATAAGTTAAAAATCAGACTTAAATAAAGTTAATATGTGATCATTTTTATAAATTATTTTATGTATAAATTAATTTTAGCAACTAATTTTAGCTTAATTATAGTAAAAGAGAATTATTTTTTATTTTTTATAAGTATTTATAAAAAAAAATTTCAAACATACTCGATCAAAGTGAAGATGAAATTAATAGGTTTAAATCTTTTTCCACTTTTGATTTGATGTTGAAAAATTCATAATCTGTTTGTAGGGGTGAGGGGTATTGAAACCATGGATGGATCTATGTTAAGGATTGTGGGGCAATTGTCTCACTAATTTTTTTAATTTTTAGTTTAATATATAGGTATAATTATAAATTATTTTTTAATTTAAAATATAGCAAAAAGAATCAATTTATAATATAAATGTTGTTTTCACAAATTTATTTTTAGTTTTATGTTTTTGAATCTCTCAATTAAATATTTTTAATGTATATTTTACGCACTATTTTTCAATTAATGAAAAAATCTCAATCATCTTGAACTAGTTATATATATATATTTGAATTCTTTTAAAGTTTCTATCATTTTAACAGTTTTTTTAAACAATTATCGATAACTAAAAATAATTTTAGGTCATAATTTCAATTATTTATTATAAATTTTCATTATAATATAATATATATATATAAATTATTTATTTATTATATAATTTTTTGTTTATTAAAATAATATGATACATAAAGTAAAATACTGATTAATATGTATAAATATTACCCCTCAAGTAAAAATTTCTACATCCCTCGCGGGTTGAAACTATCTTAACAATGAATACCTTTTTATATAAGTATGTTTCATACTTTAAAAATGACTTGACTTGAAGTTTTTAAGAAAATTAAGAATGGTTTCAGAGTTGTATATATATAATTTGACAAATTTCCGTGGGTATCCTTATGATCCTTATGCATGCTTCTGACACGGGTTTTAATAATCTTTATTTTTATCTTTCTAAAAGGGACACAAAGGATACAGATTGAAAATGTTTATTGTAATTAATTTTCAATTTATCATTATGATTATATTTGGACGGATCAGCAACTTGGATTTATTCTTCATATGACTGAGCAACTATATATATACTTTATGAGAGACAACCTTAACTCTAGCCTTTCTACTGCATTAATGAAAACAAAGTGAAACGTGGATCCCATGTGCTTGAAAAGTTATCATTCACATTGAATCAATTTTCACTATCAAAAAGCAATTCCATTTCCTTGGACTTGAAACTTGATCCATATGTTCCTTCCTCTTCTTTTATCTTTTTTTTTCTTTTCTTTTAATCAATAAAAAATGAATCTTTTGACAAGAGATACATTCCCACTGCATGAAATAAGAGTTTACTTTTGATAAATGTAATATTAATTGAGCATACGAGGGTAAACTTAGTGAATCATTCTCATATTTATATGTTATTCAATTTACTTATTTTTAATTAATGTAGAGTTTTTTTATTCAAACTCACATTTCAATAATTTTTATCTCAAATGGGAATCTCTTCAATATTGTATATCATCCTTTCAAGTCAATTTTTTTTTACAAGTATTCAATTATACCCTTAGAACTTAGTAATTATCACCAATTCCTTTTAGATATATACCTGCACTGTTTTAGGGACATACTACTTGACTTCCAAGTTGTTAAGAATATTTTCAATACAAAGGACCATCCGAATTCCAAGCTAGATGCCTCACCCGTGTACCAGCAAAATGACTGGGTATAGCATGTTTATCCAAATTTTTTTTTAGTCCTTTAACATTTCTTTTATATTTGAGAGTTAAATATCATTAATTTACAATGTGGTCCTTCTATCAAAGTTGGGAAGGGCAAGTCGAATAGTCACTCAATCAATTGGATTTTTTTTCAAAAAATTAATTAGATATATGAAAATTTTATTTTAAGTAATCTAATTGATTTCATTTATTAGTTATTGAACGCTTCCTCTCATTCTTATCAATTAAATTTAATCCTAAGTAAACGTTTTTAAAATAATAAAAGTTTAATTAGATTTAGTCTAAATTAATTAATTAATTAATTCTAATTGAAGTAACGTAATTTAATTAATTTCTCAAATGAAATATTAGTCAATTGAATTATGCATAATTATAATTGTACAACACACTTTAAAAAAAAAAAAACAATTTGACGCAGAGGAAGAAACCGAACACAATGATAAAAATTTCCATTTTAACCTACATTTACACTTAATCATTTGGTAAACAGGGATAATCACAATCAAATATGAGAATAACCATAAATAAATGAGATCATTTTTAAGATGTTGTTTCGGTCGTGAAGACCTACCAAATAAAAATATTATTAATGACGTCGGTTTGTTCATATCGTTGTGGTACAAGTATAGTACCACCATTTCAACAATCACATTCATTTGCATGTAACAACTTTTGATGACAAATGTCCTTTGCCACGTAATATCACCTTTTGTAACTAAGTCTTTTTACTTATATCATCATTGCTTCAAACTGTTTTAGTGGTGAAAATCTATCGTCCCATGAAATTTTTTATATTTTTCATTACTTAATCTTCTAATGCTATAAAGTATAAATTCATCGTTACATATGATACATTCATTTATATTTTAATTACGTGTAAAATAAATACAATATAAATATAATTGTGATTAATCATATAAAATAGTCACATTTTCATGGTTATTTTGACTTGTAAAACCGTTAAACCATAGTATATAGTATATGAATAGAATGTTGACACTTTCAAGTAGTTCATGGTATTATGAAGTTATTGACAATCACATGTGGTTAACTACATATGTAAATATAGTTAATATTGTCTTACAAATGTTTAAGAGTAAATGAACATGATTGTATACAATTATTAATATGAGTAATAGTATCTTAAGATTATTAATAGAGATAATGTTGGTTAAATTTGTCTTACAAGTGGTTAATAATATGAAATTATTAAAATGTCTAATAACACAATTACCCACTTGTAAAATAGTATTAACCATATTTATATATGTTATTAACCATGGGTGTTGGGTGGATATCGAGTATAAGCTTTCCAGGTATATGATAAACAGAACTCTAACATTTATGCATTTCTATTATACTATTTAATATCATTAGAGTACTAATTATCATATTATTGGGTTTTTATATCCAATATTAACATGACACTATTAACATGTAGAACAAGGATAAACACAAGAATGAGAGTTGAATTGTTTTAAAAATTTTTTTGTAAACTTTTCACAAAAGACATAATAATATCTATTTAAGAAGAAGACAATGTGGAAAAACTTTTACATTAAAACTGAGTTTTCCAAAAATGTTTTGTCAATAGGAATATCAAGGAGAGCTAAAAAAGATATAACACAAGTATTTTATCCTGGTCCATCTCTAACCTTGAGGCTACGTCTAGTCCTTGGTACACCACCAAACTTTTTCCACTAATTAAACCACGATTAGAAGTATTCTTTTATCACAAGTCTCTTTAGGCTCAACAACCAAGTAGTCTTTAGCTTGCCTCTTCAAGCATTTCACACAAGTATTCTTTCTACACAAAACCTATTCGGACTTCAATCAAATTCACTAAGAATATGATTTTAGACTAAACTCACATACTATATATATCATCTTTTATATGAGATTTATGGTGAAGTATATAGTCTATCACTAAAGGTTTAGAGCAAAAGATCTTTTACAACAAATTATAGAGAATGATGAATTGCTTTTTGCTTCAGAATTCTAAGTATTGGTTCACATAATCACTTTTGTAGTCTTCAATCTCCTTTATATAGGATATCTTCAAGATATATTTGTTGTAAAAGTATACCATCATCCTAACTTCTTTCTTCACTTTTGGAGAGAGAAAGTATCTGTTGGAGGTATTTAATGCTTCAATAAATACATTTCATCAACTTATCACATTAATAAAATAAAACAACTTGTTTATCTTTCTCTTCTTGTATTTGTTTCTTATAGTAGGTGACCAAAGCACTATTAAGTACAATTTACTTCTTTTTGTCGTGGCAAGCCTTTTAAGGTTGATTAAGTATAATTGATGAGTGTTTTGACCTTTCATAAGAACTTTATTAAATAAAGTTTATTCAAAAAGATGCATTTTGAGATAAATACACGTATAGTCAACTTGGCACAAGTATATATCTTGTTCGTCTATTAATACTAAAAACACACTTTATCTTTTCAATAAAAGTTTGGTCTATTAGATGATAGATCCTTAGAGAATGTCTTTTTCATTGGACAATACTCATCATATTTCATTCTACAAAAGCTTTCTTTGTTTGTTATTACTCAAAACATATAAAAAAATCATCCTATGATCTAATATAATTGCATTGGTAATTTATGCAATTACTCTTATTTGTTTTTAACAACTTGTAACACAAAATTAACCATACTTATATATGTAATTAACCACATTTTCAGTGGACACTATGTGTAGAAATTCTAAGTGTAGGGAAGAGGTGTTACGTAGCAAGGATGAATGTGTATGTGGAAATTAGGGAAAAACTTTTGAGGATCTAGTTGGGTGAGTTAAGAATAAGAGTCTTTGAGGTGATTCATGATGCGGGTGGCTCTTCATCTTCGTTGTGAGAAAAATTTGGTTAAGGACGAGGCTACAAAATTTTCATTTTTCATTGGTTCACTATGCTATTTAATCTATGCCTTCTATACACCTATGTTTTTTAGGCATTATTATGTGTTGTGTATTCTTGATGTTTTTGTTACTTATTCATTTTCTCCATTTTTATGTTATTTTTATTTGTTAAAATTTGGTTAATAACCAACCCAACTAAGATGCAAATGACATAACATTTAGATGGTTGATTATTTTTTGAAGTTCACATTGCCCAATAATAATAAAGCATAGTATTTCCACTTGCATGTAAGAATATCTTACAACATTAGGTATGTAATCCTTGACTCCTTGGACATTTATTTAGTATACGTGTTTTCAAACTTATAAACCTAATGGCTTGTTTTTCTCCATCCAATTTGTATTGCTCCTATTGTTGTAGCATAATTTTTCCAACATTTTCAATAAAACCAGTAAAGCTTGAAAAGACATTGTACAAAAATCATTCATTACTACATAAAAAAATGAAGATGATCTCTCCATTGCTCAAAATCTATCATTTGCGTAGTAATGAATAATTTTTGTACAATGTCTTTTCAAACTTTGTACTCAATAGAGTTAACCACTCACACTATTACATACAACTAAATATATGTATTTATACAATTTTCATATAAGATAGAATCTATTAACTTTCTACTCACTCACACTAATAGAGTTAACTCATTAACAAAATTACTTTATTAATCATTCACTCAATAGAGTTAACTACTCTCGCTAATGGAGTTAACCCACTTTGAATGATCTTGCCACAAGACTTAATTTGATCATGTAGGAACATTATATATCCAATGACTTCTAACAAGATTGAGTCATCACTTAATTTGATTAGAAATTAAGCACATCACAAAAATCTTGAGCTATCAAACCTAATAACATTGAAATATCAAAAAGCTATAAAACCATAATAACATGTAGATTATACCTTAGATATTTTTGGAAGCAATGAAAAAGGAATAGAATTGCTTAGTTGTCCATCTTTACCTTTGTTGATTTTATGGTCCTAACATTTGTACCTACCTTTAGGTTCAATATGAACAAGTCATTCCCAAATTTTTTGTCAATATGACTTAGGCTCTCCCAAATGACACCAAAGTGTTATCTTCCACTGTACCCACTGCTCATCAATTCATGCAAGCTCAACATGCACTTGCAGGATATGTCTATTGAAAAATCAACCAAACTGATTACAAATTTCCAAATACAATGCATATCTAGTAATGAGAGAGTTTCTATATTATTATAAATTGATATTATACACCAAAGAAACATCTACCAAAAGTGTTCCTAGACTCACTAGTTATTACCAAACAGCCAAGTTACTAATCTTTGCTACTCTAGACTACAAACGATAATACGCTAGAACAAAGAGCTAAATACCATGCAAAAAAGAAATTGAGAGGGAACGAATGAAGAATTTGGCAAAACATTTTAGAAATAAATTACATATAAATAATAAGAAATCAAGTGTTATAACCTAACATCAATGCTAATAACCCAGACTTCCATAAATTCCTTGGTCCTATGGCACATAAGTTATTCACCAAATAAATAAATATATATATATATAACACAACATTGTTTAGAGATTATCAACTATAACAAAATTTACATAAAAAGAGCATATATTTTTCCTTTGCTACAAGATATAAAAGAATACAATTTATTTAAAAAAGTCAAACCAAAGTCACCAAAATCTGCAATCAAAAGAAAATAATGACTTTTTTTTGCATGATGCCACCGAAGACATTTTTGGTAGCATTAATCACTAATTTATTTTTGGCTAAAATATGTTTTTAGTCCCTTAAATTTAGATTATTTTTAAATTTGGTACTCCAAATTAAAATTTTGTGTTTTAATCCTCCAATTTTAGAAATTATTGTTTAAGTACCTCGACATAAATACCATTAAAGGCTTTTCCAACGCAACAAATGATGTTTGACTTAACAAACACTACAAAAAATTTTAAGTTTACTTATACCAAAATTAGTCACTAAATTTAAAAAATCGATCGCTATTTTTGGATTTCAGTGACTAAATGGATTAAAGTCCGACTTAGTGACCGCTTCTAGCCTGTCGCAAAAGCCCTAGTTGCTAAGCAATTTAGCAATCGACTTGGGCTAGGTGGCTAATTGGAGGATGGAAATTCGGTTGCTATTTTGTTTTTTTAAGGAATTCACATTGATCGGTGGCTAACTTTTTTTTAATTATTTATATAAAAATCGATCGTTAATTCGATTGCTAATTTTTGAATTTTTTATATAATTCAGTCACTAGTTTGGTGGCTAATGTTTCATGAAATTTTGATCACTAAATCAATTGCTAAAGTTGATACTTTTTTTTAAATTAGATCAAGTGTTTAGAGGAGGGAAGTGACCTATCAGAGGGAAGGAGGGAGAAAAGAGAAGGGAGAGAGGGAGAGGGAGAGGGGAGGGAGGAGGAGAGAAATGAGAGGAGGGAGGGGAGGGAGAAGAGGTGGTGACGATGACGGTGGTGGTAGGGAGGAGAGAAAGGAAGAGAGGAGGGAGGAGAATAGGGAGGAAGGGAGGGGGCGACAAAGGTGGTAGTGGTGGCGAAAGAGGAGCGGAGAGAGTGAGTGAAAGTTAAAAGAAGGGAGGGGAGGAGTGTTTAAATAAATGAAGGTCGGAAAAAACAGAGAGGGAAAAAATAGAGAGAAAAAAATTTCGAATTTTTGAAAGTCAATCGCTATTTATTTATTTTTTTACAAAAATAAAAAAGTGGTTGCTAATATTTTAGGTTTTTTAAACTAATAAATAATAAATCGGTCGCTACTTTATTATTTTTTATAAATAAAATTGGGTGCTAAATCGGTTACTATTTCTAAGTTTTATTTTTGTTTTATAAAGAACAAATTTGGTCACTAAATTAATCGTTATTTAATTATTTTAAATTTAAAAAAAATCGGCCATATTTAATTATTTTTAAATTTTTAAAAAATAATTTGGTCTCTCAATCAGTCGTTATTTATTTAATTTTATTTTTTTAAAAAATAAAATTAAGTCGTTATATCGGTTGCTATTTAATTATTTTAAAATTTTAAAAATACATTCGATCGCTAAATCAGTTGCTATTATTTATATTTATTTTTAAATAAATTAAATTCAATCACTAAATTGGTTGTTATTTTCCTATTTTTTATATAAAACTAATAAATTGATCACTAAATTGCTTATTATGTTTCTTTTTATGTTCATCTTTTATAAATAAATTTTGGTCACAAAATAAGTGGTTATGTTCTTTTGTTTTTTGTTTTTTATAAATTAAAATCAGTCACTAAATTAGTCACTATTATGTAATGGTAATACGACAAGTGTCAACGACAGAATCTAGTATGTGACTAAAAGATAAACATATATTTCTTTTTTCTTTTGCGAGTAAATTAGCAATGGAGTTTTTAGCAACGAACTTGGTTGATCGCTAATGCAGTTGCTAAGATCAAAACAACTATCCTCCCACATTTGGTTGCAAAATCGGTGTTATTAGTGGCCAAAACAATTCGACCGCTAACTCATGCTTTTTTAGTAATGAAATGTCATTAATTGAACATACTAGACATTTGTCGACAAACGCTATTGGTCATGTTAATAAAATTTTTAACGACGTGTACATCGAGAATTAAAACCAGTAATTTTTTTAAATTGAAGGACTAAAAAACGAAAATTTTAATTTTGTGAATTAAATAAAATAATACATAAATTTAAGAGACTAAAAATCATATTTAAACATTTTTTTTTTCCTTCTACGTCTTTTTCTGCTTTCCTTCTTTTCTTGCTCTTCTCCCTCTCCCCTTTTGTTCTTTCTTCCCACGCCCGCTGTGGAAATGGCCACCATGCAAGTGGCCACCATACACTGACATCTTCTAATTTCTCCACCTTTTTCCCTTTTTACTTTTCTTCTAGTTTTTATATTTTTTCTCTTCTCTCTCACACAACCATGGGGTTGTTGCTCAACAAGAATTCTTACATTCACAAAAACCTTTGCTCTTCTAGGATTGTCAATCTCCGAATTTTGATGTTTCAAAATTTGCAAATTCATCCAAAACATAAGTGGACTAAATTGCGTAACCTTTTTTAATTATTAATCAATAGCAAGTAAACAATCTCAAACCTTCATTGTTTCTTATTAGTATATGCAATGATGGATACAATTACTTCAACTGTGTGCCACATAATTATATACTTCATGTTACACTCATCATCATGTTTCTAAAACTACAAGTTTCTCAATATAATATTACATGACATGAGGATGAATTTGATATAGTCAGATAATTATTTGTAAAATAAAAATTATGGATAATTATTCTACCTTTTTTAAAAACTAATAATTATGTAATTAAACTGGATTAGAATAGTGTATTATGGCACTATTTAATCTTAATGTCGTATCTAACTCTTTTCAAAATTTATATTTTTTAATATATTATACTTTTTATCATTTAACTCTCTTACAATTTGGGTTCAAGTAAAATATATAAATTTCTTTATTTTTGCATAATTTTATTACAATTATAAAATTAATATTAACCACAATTTTATATGTGATTGTAGCTATTTTTACTTTAATCAAGAATTTAAAGAGAAAATAGGACATGCACTTATTAATGATATTATCTAATCACAAATCATATATAATAAGTTTATTGACTTTAAAAATAATTATCTTAAAATTTATATTGAACATGATTTTTAATTGATTAATAGTGTAAAAATTTTATATTACTCAAATTTTAATAAGAGAGATTTAGTGATAAGAAAAAGATACGAACAAAAAATAAATTGAGAAATATAAAACTAAGAAGAAAATTTGTATTTCAATCATTTTTTATTAATTACACAATAATTTTTGTATACTTAAAGTAAATTCATTAGTGTGCATTGTTATCATTGACATTAAAAAGTTATAAGTAAAATAAGTTCTAGTAGTAATAAGGGTGATTGTAGTGATAATAAGGTAGTTGTGGGGATAGTAGTGGTAGAGGTGGTGGGGACAATATTGGTAGTTTAATAAAATATATTTATATTTAATTAGATTTTAATCTCAACAATATCTTATTTTAATATTAATTTAAATGTTATTATTATTTGTTCTCACATACTCTTAGAAGGTGTTTGGTACAAAAAAAAAATTTAGTATTTCAGGAATTTGAAATTAAAAATGTTAGTTTTTCATGTTTGCTATATTATTTAAAAAAAAATATTATTTCTAGAATGCATTATTTTTTAGAATGATTTTTACTTATATTTAACTTGAAAACTTTTTTCGGATTGAGAGAAAGATTTGAATGATGTAATATCATTATTAGCTCTTTTAACACAATTATAAAGTTTTAAAATAATTTTTTATTAAATGTGATAAATAATTATATTTAAAAATAAGATATACTAATAAATATTCCTACTAACTTATTACAATTTTAAATATAAAATTATTTTATAAAATATATTATTTTAATACATTAAACATTATTTTTTAAATATTTTTTAAATATTTTTTAAGATATTAGTTAATAAATTGTTAAAAATAATATTATTGTAACATTTAAGAAATATTTTAGTAGAAATTGTAAAAAAAAAATATTTAAAGTGGAGAGAATGAAATTTTTTTTATATAGTTAAATAAAAATATTAAAAGTCACACTAATGTATTTGTAATTTTAAATTTTATAAAAAGTATTTTTAAAACAAAATTTATCCAAAACAAAATTTATCCAAATCAATAATTTGATTAAATTATTTTTTAAATTTATCTGAACTTACATACAATAATGGTTTAATACATTTTACTTGAAATTTTGAGAATTTTTAATTAGGTTCCTAAACTAAAAAAATATATAATTGGGTCCTTAAACTTTTAAAATTTTGTAATTAAGTCCCTAAGGTAAGATGTTCATTTATAGACTATTACCTTTGACAAAATATTCCTTAATCACTTCTAGTTGGATGCCCATATCATATTATTATTCCATGTCATTGACCACATGTATCAGCTCTCTAATCACTCAATTACCTAAGGCTTCATTTGGGTGTGGTTATAAGATTTTGGTTTTCAAATGTAATTTTGAAAATTAAACTAATTTAGGTAAAATGATTTTTAACTCATTTTTGAAACAATTTTACGTTCATTTTCAAAACAAAAGAAAAAAAAGTTTTATGAATTTGATTTTTAGTTTTAAAAAAATATTCTCTTACTATATTTAATAATTATCATTCTTGTTGTCGTCGTTGTCACCACCACCATTGTAGCTTTCGCTACTACTACCACTATTATTGTTCCCACAATTTCCAACACGGCTACTATTGTTGTCACAATTGTTGCTACCGTCATCGCCATCATCACTACCATCATATTGTCGTTACCATTACCATTACCATCGCCGTCATTATTGCCACCACCATCGTTATTGTTATCACTATTCCTACCAACACACGAATATACCCTTAAATTAATTTTAACAAGATAGAGAATTTTCATAGTGAATTTATTTTAAAAGTAAAAATTAAATTTTAAAACCAAAACGACTAAACTAAAAAAAGGTTTCGGTTTTAAAAATTTTAAAAATTTTAAAACTTGCAACCAAAATCCACCCCAAATAGACCCTAAACTTTAATACGTGAAATTGTCATAATCCAACCGGTAAACAAAATCCCTCAAAATGTTTCCAATCTTTCAAATTGTTTTCCAAATCTCGCAAATCATTTTCGTTCTCCCAACACGTAAACCAAATTTTCAAAATCGATTTCAATCATGTCTTTTCAACTTCTAAGATTCTAAATCTATATTTCAAATTCCACTCGTAACAATCAACTCTTCATTTTTATTCTCGTCTGAGAATGCAGATAATGTATTGTGTCGTGATACGTAAAATCCAACCCTCTAACTCCCCCACCTTGGGTTCTTATGTAGAGGAGAGGTGGGTCCTACGGTGGTTTGTTAAGCGGGTAATCTCCTAATCTCTTTTGCAACTACCCATAACAGTTTCTTGGAAGTGTCTCTACATAATGGGCTCTCATCAGTGATTAGCGTCATTTGGGCCTCTCTATCCCTAATTGAGCTTTTCGAGAACACAAGGAACACGCTTCAGTGATCTTGGGCCAGGGTGGTCGACCGGTACATAGCCCCCCAAGCTTTTGGTTGTAGGTTGAGAGCTTGCTCAGCTTGGGTCAATCGTCCATGTGTCTCGGCTGAATGGCCGTTGGGGCCCTTGTTTTTCCTCCTTCTTCGCTCCTCTTAAATGTACCTCTTGGGTTACTGTGCTTTAATCATTGATTCTGTAATCATTACGTCATATGCGCATTTTTACATGTCTGTTTTAATTACGCTTTATGGTGTTGTTTCAATTTCAACTGCTCCTCTATGCGATTACATTTTCGAAACTTCTTATTTTTTTCGAAACCCTTGTCTTTGTCGTACCTTTCGCTCTTTTTACCTCTCCTCTTCAAGGAAAAAACAACTCTTTGACTCCCTTCACCTTCCATCGTATTTTTTCTTTCACGTCGCTTCGGTGATACTTCCCTGCATTTTCCAATGGCGAAGCAAGGAGGTATGCCTCTACTCTGTTTTTTATTCTGTTTCTATTTCTTGCTCTGGTTTTCTAGGTTTTCTGCCTGTGATTCCCCCTTTCATTTCTCTTGGGTGAGCTTTCCTCCTCCTTTCTCCTTTGCTTTCGCTTGGATCTTCGTTTTGACCCTTGCGCTTTGTTCGTAGGGAGCCATCCTAGCAGGTCATCAGATTCTTCCAACCTCGACGACTCCATTGCGCGAGGGAATGATGAAACCTGACAATCTGCTTCTTCGGCAGCAAAGGTGGAGTTCCCCTTCACCATTTTGTTTAGGGAGGCTCTTGATAGTGACTCAGAGGATGGGAGACCTCCTTCTTGGATTGACCTTGGGGTGTTGGAAGTTCATTCGGTTTACACGCGGTCGAATTCCTTGGTGGGGATAGTTGACGCCATCTGCTCACGTGGTCCTTGGGAGGTACAAACGCTTCCTTGCCAGCCAGACAAAGTGGTGTGCTTGTGGGCTGGCGAGTAGGGGGAGCCTTATTTCTACTTCTATGAGACCATGTTCTCGAAGTTGGGTATTAGGCTCCCCTTCTCTGTGTTTGAGTGTGCGGTCTTATGGGAGCTGAACATGGTTCCGACCTAGTTGCATCCAAACAGTTGGGCTTTTGTCAAGGCCTTCGATCTTCTTTGTGAAGACATGGGGAGGGAGCCCTGCCTTAGTGTATTTTTCTGGTATTTTTCCCTACGTCAAACTGATAAAGTTGGGTGGGCCTCCTTAAGTAGCCGGTTGAGACGAAAGTTGATGAAGTCATACTGTGAGAGCTATAAGCGGTTCATGGATCACTTTTTCAGAGTGGCAGCTGGGCGGAAGGGGCCAAGTCTACTTTTGAGTGAATCTGGGGAGCATATTTTTTCCTTATATTGGAGTGATCAATCGATTGTTTCAGTTATAATTGCGGAGAATCAGCTAGAGGATTAGGAAAAGGAGTTTATTGAGGAGCTTAAACCGCTTCCCGTCTTTCTTGTGCCCGATTAATTTTTGATAAAAGTGATCTTTCCCTTCTCACTCGTCCTCCTCTCTTTTTTTATGTCTCTTGTTTTTTATGCAGGTTATTCTATAAAAGACATTGCCTTAATGAAGGCGTGCTCCTGGTCAACTACTCCGGCGGTGGTAGCTGATGCGTCACCACTGTCGACCGTAGGACCGACCGAGACAACGACTTCTGTGGTGATGGAGGATTCGATCGAAGGGTCCCTTTTACCTGCGATGGAGAAAGCTAGTAGGGTTGCTTCTAAGCATACCCGCTGGGGGAGGCACTTCACACGAAGGAGCGCCCTTCCAAGCGGGTAGCAGAGGAAGCGGCCGAGGATGGTGCCAACTTAGCCTCAAGACCGGCACCTGTGACTACTGGCCTGGAGGAGGAGGACAAGGCCTAGGTGGGGGTGATGCAGAGCCGGCCTCCTAGTCCATTTGTTTTTAATTCGCGCTATCCAATCGGCGCGGTGGTGGATAAGCAGTTATTTTGCCCAAGTGAACAATTCAAGGCCAGAGAGTTGAGATTGCCACAATCTCTCGAAGTGCTTCAAAGGTACAATAGTTATGCCCTTGTTCTAGCTAGAGCTATAGAGCATAAGTTTGGTGATTTGGCAGCTCGTGAGGCAGCGTCATTGGAAAAAAATAAGAAGGCTCATGATGCTTTGTTGAAGTTGGGTGCCGAGTATGCAGATGCTCAAGCGAAGATAAATAATTACCAGGATTCTACTGCAAACCTTCAAGGCGACCTTGATTGGGCGGTGAAGGAGATCAATGAGTTACGACTGGTGCAACAAGAGTTGGAGAGTTCTCGAGATTACTTCCATGCCAAGTTGGACAATTTGTTGAAGGAGAAAAAGGCTGCTGATGAGGAGGTAACTCGACTGAAGGCCGAGATTGTGGAGAAAGATAGTCTGCTAAAGGAAAAAGATGTTCTTTTGGACGAGCACGACTTAGCTATCATTGAACAGTTCGAGGGAGGATTTGCCCATGCGTTAGAGCAAGTGGCCTTTCTTTACCCATATGTGGACTTATTTGTCGTTGGTCCCTTTAAGGAGGTTATGGATGGGAAACTTGTGGATGTTGATGTGGATCCTCCTACGCCTGAAGATTAAGTCTTTGTACTCTTGGCTTTTGTTGTTTCTATTTGAACTTTCTTAATTGCTAGACAAATTTTATGTTACACTCCCTTGTACCTTGGTTGTTTAGGAATTCAGCTCTTGTTGGTTTCAATCTTGTGTTATTTTGCCTTTTTTTTGTTTATCTTTTGCGGATTTTTTACTGTTGGCACGGGTTGCCGAATCTTCTTCGAATATTTATGGCTTCGGTTTTCGATTTTCTTCCTAGGGCCGTTTGGGTTTAGCGTTCATCGAAGTTTCGGCTCTTTGCCTCCTTCCTTTGGGCGGTCTCGATTAGACTTAGTATCCTCTAGAAGCAGGGTCTTGGCTTTCTCGGCCTCCTTCCTTTGGGTGGTCTCGATTAGACTTAGTATCCTCTGGAAGTAGGGTCTCGACTTTCTCTTTCACTCTTTGGATTGACCTAGACGTATTCTGAAAATTTAGCTCTCGGCCTTTCCTTCGACTTTGACATTTTTTTTGGCGAGTCCTTCAGGCTGGCTTCCCACGTCTTTTCTCTAGCTTGGTCAAGTCCTTTAAGTTGGTTTTCCAGGTCTTTTTTCTCACCTGGCCAGGTCCTTTAGGTCGGTTTCCCAAGTCTTTTCTCTCGCTTGGCCGAGTCCTTTAAGTCGGTTTCCCAGGTCTTTTTTCTCACTGGCCGGGTCCTTTAGGCCGGTTTCCTAGATCTTTTCTCTCACCTAGCGGGGTCCTTTAGGGTGGTTTCCCAAGTCTTTTCTTCATGCCTAGAGGCAACCTTTTTTGGTTGTCCTTCTTAGGTCTTTATCTTTATGCCTAGAGGCGACCTTTTTGGTTGTCCTTCTCAGATTTTGGTCTTTATGCTTGGAGGTGACCTTTTTTGGCAGTCCTTCTCAGGTCTTTGTCTTCATGCCTGGAGGCGACCGTTTTTGACCGTCCTTCTCAAGTCTTTTGTCTTCATGCCTGGAGGCGAACTTTTTTGGCCGTCCTTCTCAGGTTTTGGTCTTCATGCCTGGAGGCGACCTTTTTTGGCTGTCATTCTCAAGTCTTGGTCTTCATGCCTAGAGGTGACCTTTTTTGGCCGTCCTTCTCAAGTCTTTGTCTTCATGCTTGGAAGCGACCTTTTCAGGCCGTCCTTCTCAAGTCTTTGTCTTCATGACGTTTGTTGTAAATGCTTTCTCATTTTATTGAATTAACAAAAGGTCTTTGTCTTCATCACTGATTTACGTGGGTTTAGCTATTGTATACTCAGAGATTCATGGCTTTCCATGTCCAGGGTATTTTCTTGCCATCAAGTTGCTCAAGGCGGTATGCTCCTCTACCGATTTCCTCTATTATTCTGTATGGGCCTTCCCAAATTGGAGTGAGCTTGTTGTTGTCGGTCGTCCTTGTTATCTTCCTTAGAACAAGGTCGTGTGGTTGGAAATGTCTGGGGGCCAGTCTTCATTGTTGGTGCTTGGCGGCTCGCGCCTTGGCGGCATACTCCTTTACCTATGCCACTTCACAAGTTCTTGTAGCAAGTCCAGGTTTACCCTTATTTCGTCCTCGTTCCCAACTGGTTTGAATAGAGTGATTCATGGTGATGACTCTCTTATCTCAACTGGGATGACTGCCGAAAGTTAGGTAGAAAGGTGTTTTGTTTGTGGAGGAGTGGGGGGTCGTGTGATATGACCAAAGAACTTGGGGGAGTTCTTCAACCCACCTCCCCTTTGCTTCTTCTAGCCGTTTGCGGAGTCCTCTTAAGATGGTCTTGTTTGCCGCTTCGGCTTGCCTGTTTGTTTGGGAGTGTTCGACTGATGTGAATTGCTGCTTTATCTTCAGCTGGGCGTAGAAATCCCTAGTCGGCTGGGACGCGAATTGTGTCTCATTGTCTGATGCTATTTCAGCCGGTAGGTTGAAATGACATATGATTTTCTTCTAGTAGAAGTGTTTGATTCTCTTGGCCGATATCATAGCGACGGGTTCAGCTTTAATAGACTTGGTAAAATAATCTACTGCCACAGTTAGGTATTTTATCTGCACTGGAGCTGGGGGGAAGGGCCCAAGGATGTCCACCCTGCATTTGTGGAATGGCTACGGGGAGGTGATGGAGTGTAGCTGTTCCAGGGGTGCATTATCAACTTCCGTGAATCTTTGGCACTTATGCATTTCTTTACATACTCCATGCAGTCACCCTTCAGTGTCGACCAATAGTAGTTGGCTCTGGCAATTTTATTAGCCAACGCTTCGGCCTCTATATGGGAGCTACATAATCCTTCATGGACCTCCTTAATCATGTAGTGTGCCTCCTCACCCTCGATGCACCTCAATAGTAGGAAGGAGAAGCCTCTCCTGTACAATTCTCCTCCAATTATAATGTATCTGACTGCATCTTTGACTAGCTTCTTAGCTTCGGCCGGGTCTTTTAGCAGTATTTCATCCCTCAAATACACAGTTAAAGGGCTCATCCACGTTGCCCGCTCCTCCATGCTGCAGACATCGGGCTCCTCGATAGTCGGTCGACCTATGCTTTCATGGATGACCGACAACAAATTGGCTCTCTTGTTTTGCTCCCTGGGCACGTATAGGAGGGTGAATTTTTCGAAGATGGCCGCCATCTTAGTAGCTTTGTCTAAATACTTCATTAATTGGGGGTCCATGGCCTAATATTCCTTGTTTACTTGCCTTGTTATTAACTTTGAGTCGCTTTTGGCGGTTAGGGCTCTTGCCTCCAACTCCTTGGCCAACCTCATCCCGGCCAATAACGCTTCATACTCAGCCTGGTTGTTACTGGCTTTAAATTCAAAATGGAGCGACTGCTCGATGAGCACTCCATTTGGTCCTTTTAATATTACTCCTATCCTACTCCCCGTCTGATTAGATGCTTCGTCCACCGACAGGAACCATCCACCTTTCACTTCTTTTTCTATGCTCTCTGCTATCATTTCCGTTATGAAGTCGGCCAAAGACTAGGCCTTTACATGGCCCCTCCTCTCATACGATATATCAAACTTGGAGAGTTGGACACTCCATGTTACCATCCATTCAGCTAGGTCTGGCTTTCTGAGTACCTGTTTGATTGGCAAGTCAGTCCTTACAATTATTGAGTACCCCTGAAAGTGGCGTAGCCTTCTAGAGGCGACCACTAAGGCTAGGGCCACCTTTTCTATTCTTTGGTATCTTTTTTCTACGTTCTGGAGGACTTTGCTTATAAAGTATATAGGATGTTATTTTCCTTCCCTCTCTTGTACCATCGCCACACTCACTGCTTCGTCTGCCACCAAGATGTATATTAACAGAGGGATTCTCGATGTTGGTTTCATTAGAGTTGAGGGAGTGGCTAGCAATGCTTTTAGTCTCAAAAATGCTTCTTCGCTCTCCGTCGTCCAAGTGAATGAGCCTCCTTTTTTGAGGGAATTGAATATTGGGATGGCCGTCTCTACCGATCGGGATACGAATCGTGAGAGTGTTGTGATTCTCCCAATGAGTTGCTACACCTCTCTAACCGTCTGTGGGCTTCTTATGTTGATGATGACCTGGCATTTCTCTGGGTTAGCCTCTATCCCCCGTTCAGTCAGCATGAACCCCAAAAATTTTTTGGCCTAAACTCTGAAAGAGCATTTTTCAGGATTTAACTTGAGTTAGTGTTTCCTCAGCACCTGAAATACTCGTCTGAGGGCCCTGTAGTGATATGCTATTGTTACTAACTTCACCACCATATCGTCTACATATTCCTCTACATCGCCCCCTATCAGGCCTTCAAAGATGCGGTCCATCAGGCGTTGGTAAGTTGCCCCTGCGTTTTTGAAACCGAAGGGCATTACCTTGTAATAGTATGCCCCTGCATCCGTTATAAAGGTGGTCTTGGACTCATCTTGAGGGTGCATTTTTATTTGATTATACCCCAAGTATGCATCCATGAAGCTTAACAGGGCGTAGCCTAATGTCCCATCTACCAATCGGTCAATGCTGGGTAAGGGATATGGGTCCTTTGGGCAAGCTTTGTTCAAGTCGGTGTAGTCGGTGCACATGCGCCACTTCTCATTAGCCTTCTTGACCATCACCACATTAGCCAACCAGGTGGGATACTGTATTTCTCGAATGAAACCGACTGCGAGTAATTTCTTGATTTCTTCGCGGGTGGCCCTTCTCTTTTCCTCTCCTAATGTTCTCCTTCATTGAGCGACTGGCCATAAACCTGACTCTATGGAAAGGCGATAGCATATGAATTCGAGGTCAATCTCAGGCATATCGGCCGAGGACCACGCGAAAACGTCTCTATTCTCACATAGAAAAGAGATAAGGTGATTCTCGTCCTCTTGCTTTAAAAGAGATAAGGTGATTCTCGTCCTCTTGCTTTAGTGTTGTTCCTATTTTCATCGTGTGGGTTGGATTTGGACCGATGTTGATCTCCTTCAAATCTTCAGCGGGCAGGGGTCTCTCTCGGTCATCATCGCACCTGGGGTCGAGGTCCATATCTAAGACATTCACGTCCGGCATGTTGGCTTGAGAGCCAATCCTCAGGCTGTCTTCGTAGGAGCACCTAGCAACTCGGTGGTCTGCCCACATCCTTCCTATCTCCTTTCCGACCGGGTATTTCATACATAGGTGGTAGGTAGAGACCACTGCACCCAGCTTGTTTAGTGCTGGTCGCCCTATGATTATATTATATGATGATTCGATGTCAACGATTGTGTAGAGTACTGGGATGATTCGGGCATGACTACCTTCCCCAAATGTGGTTTCCAACTCCACTGCTCCTTTGATCTCCACTTGCTCGCTGGTGAATCCGTATAGCTTTCCAACATAAGGTTCTACATCTATTGGTTTTAGGCCCATTTTTATGTACGTTGTCCAATATAGGATATTAGTTGAGCTCCCTTGGTCTATGAGAACCCTCTCCACCTTGTATTCGGCCACCACTACCGAGATCACCATAGGTTCGTTGTGTTTCGGTAGGTCATACCGCATGTCCCTTTTGCTAAAGGAAATCACTGGGGTCGACGTCGTGCTGCCCTCTCGTCGCACTACCATGACGTCACTCGCCTTCCTTTTGCGGCCTTTCTCCATCGTCATAGTACCCCCTCCCCCTGATATGGTCGCAATAACACCCTTGTGTCGAGTGTTCCTTCTCTAGGGTGATCTGCTCTTCCCTCTTCGCTTTTCTTCTCTTTCCTGTCTTCCATAGTTTTTTCTTGGTTCCTCGTCTCTTTCTGCTCTTCTGATTGCTCTTGGGCTAGTTGGAGTCCTTCTTCTCCCTTTGCTCACGTACCGACTCAAGTATCCCTCTTGTACTAGCCTCTTGATTTCCTCTCATAAGCTCCGACAATCTTCAGTGGAATGGTCGTACGTTTTATGGAATTCACACCACTCTCGTGTGTTGGGTCCTAATCGCCGTCCTTGCACATCCTTGGGGTGTTTGAGTAGGTTAGCGTGGTAGATTTCGTGTAGTATTTGGGCCCTTTTTTCATGTAGGGGGTCCACATCGGGGGATAGTCCTTTGTCTTGTTGGGGTACCTGTTCTCTCCCTTTTGAGACGGTCGGCTGTCACCACCCATCTTAGGCTGCTTCTCTGTCTCCACTCGGTCGACTTGGTCTTCCTCCACCTCGATATGCTTCTCTGCTCTGGCTCTAATCTCCTCCATGGTGAAGGGCCTTTTGAGTGCAAGTGAGTCGCTGAATTGCCCAGCTCTTAGCCCCTTTTGGTTGGGGTTGTTCACCCTGACAATAGCATTGTTAAAACGCACCAGGTAGCTTTTGAGGGTTTTACCTTTAGTTTGCTTGATATCGAAAAGGTATGCTACTTCCAAGCATTTCGTCTTCTTTGCTGCGAATTGAGATGCAAAGGAGGTAGCTAGTTCACCAAACGTCTTGACCGAATGAGGTGGGAGGGTGGCCAACCAATGCATAGCTACCCCCGCAGTGTTCCAGGAAATAGTTTGTAGTTGAGTCGGTCATCTCCTCCACTGATGTACATCTGAGTTTGGAAGGTTTGAAGATGCATGTGAGAGTCTTGTGCCCCATCAAAAGGCTCCATAACCAGCTCTCAAAAACTCAATTGCCTCCTTTACCACTGCAAACTGGCGCCTAAGCTCTTCCTCTCGTTGCTCCACCATCCTCAATGTCTCCCTGTATCTCTTATCTGCTTCTCTGTGTCTCTCTTCAGCTTCTATCTGGCGTTGCTCCGCTTCCACACTTAGCCTGGACTATTCTTCGTTGCGAGCTTAGTGAGAGGCCATCGCCTGTAGTAGTTGTTGCAAGGCGTCTTCCTCTTCGTTGTTGGTGGAACTAGCTACTTGATTACGTGTGACAGGCATCATCGCTGGTTTTCTCCTTCCACGTCCTTCAGCTCTGATGGTGGTCTCGTCTTTTTGAGGTGTCGGGAAAAGTTTTACCGTCGCCCCACGGTGGGCTCTACTGTTCTCCTCTGAGAATGCGGGTAATGTATTGTGTCGTGATACCTAGAATCCAACCCTCGTAAGCCCTCCACCTTGGGTTCTTATGTAGAGGAGAAGTGGGTCCTACGGGTGGTTTGTTAGGCAGATAATCTCCTAACTGCTTTTGCAACTACCCATAACAGTTTCTTGGAGGTGTTTCTACATAATGGGCTCTCATTAATGATTAGCGTCATTTGTGCCTCTCTATCCCTGATTGGGCTTTTCGAGAACACAGGGAACGTGCTTCAGTAGTCTTGGGCCAGGGTGGCCGACCGGTACACTTTTATTTTCGAGTTGAAAGTCAATTCTTTTTATGCGATGTTGTTGTTGAATGAAATATGAGCAAAAAATTTTATATGTACAATTATTCATCTATTAAGATATGTGATTGCTCATCATTTTTGGTTGAGTTGGTTTTTCGGTATGTTGTTGTAGTGAAAGTGAATGGAAAAGGAAATGATGCATATCAAGGAGGAAGTGGCAGAAACGAGTGATAAGATGAATTTATAAAACTCTAAATTATTTTTTTAGAGAAAAAAATTTCAAGTCACATCCCATATCAGCATAGTAAATAGGAATTGAATGAAAGATTATCTCAAGGATCTAATTACAAAATTTTAAAAAGTTGAGAGATTCAACTACATTTTTTTTTAGTTTAAGAACTTAATTAAATTTTTCAAAAAATTTAAAGACCTAGCTATTAAACCTACAATAATATATTATAATCAATTATTTAGAAATGTTATCATCTTTATAATTGTTTTACATATTATCTGTATAAATTATTTTGATTGAACGAAAAATACTACACAATTTACATAAGGAAATGAAAAATAATTTGTAAGAAATAAAAATAAAATTTATACATATTTAATTATTCTTAAATTTATTTCTTACAAAATTTTATTTATTATTTTATTAAAATTAAATATATATTTTCAAAAATAGGTTGTTATTGATAAGCTTCTTGAACTTACTTCTTATTTAGTTCTCATAATAGACTTATATTTGTTTAAATATTTGAGTGATAGTAATTTGATAATTTTTAACTTTTCTAAATTATAAAAAAAAATAGATTGTAGTAATAATTATTTTAATTTTACTTTTTTTTTTATTGCTCTAAGAATTTTATGTTGAAATGTTTGAACCATAACAATTTAGTAATATTTATCTTTTAAAATATAAAATGGATGGCTTCATTTTATATTTTCATAAAAATAACATTTTAATTAAAATGAATCAAGCCTAATTTTTTAAAAAAAATTATATAACTTTCATTTTTCATTCTACTCGAGGATGCACATGAGTAAGAAAACACCTCCATCGAATTAAAAAATTATTTTATAATTTTTCTTATTTAAAAAATAATAAATTTATTAAAGTAATAAAATTCTTGTATGATCAATAAAAAAACATTACAAAAATTTAAATAAAAAAGTTTTACATAAATTTATATAATAAAATTATTTATTTAAAAAATCATTTATATGTCCAATAAAAAAATTTAAAAACAAAAAATATGAAAACCTTTGATTCTCGGAAATCATATGTAAACATTCTGAATGTTTATGATTAATCAAAAAGAATTTATCCATTCTTAAAAAAGTTATGATTTTCGAAATTTATAATTTCTAAGAATTAAAGTTTCAAGATATAAAAAAATTTATCTTCTACAGAATGATTTGGGCCTAAAATTTTCAAATAGAAGTAAAATAATCACAGGAAAAATATTATAGGTGCAACTGATGTTCTCCGACCAATGATATCTTCTGTAGTGCCCCGGGTTTTAAGGTAAGAGGCGAATAGAGAGGATGTGGGTGCATGAGATATATATCTTTCCTAATCCTAAGTGGACTCTAAACAAGCCTCCACTACCTTTATAACTTATTAATAAACTTAAAAAATAACTGTGATCCTACTTGAATTCATGTTAAGGCAACGTAAATTTCAACATGAGATAGTGATGTTTGGGTTGACAAAATTGGTAAGGTCGATGCAAATTCCCTTTAACCTGTGAATTTAATTTTTTTTTATGTTGATTTAATTATTGTGTACATGTGGGTGCTAATGGTGATTGGGGTGTCTTCAGTGTTGGTACTGTGTGGCACTATTCCGATACTGTTGGAGCTTCCTTCGAGTTCCTAACCAGAGATAAAAATAACATGAATGTTGAAGATCAAGAAACACAGTTCCAAAAGTATATATTTTATACCATAATTGTAAGTTAATAATGTCAAATCACAAATCCCATGTATCTTCGTTGGAAAAAGAAAGTCTTAGACAAAGTATGCTAGTCTCAAAAATAAATTCGCAGCAAGTAACTTGAATTTTAATGATTTAAACCTAGCATGATCACGTGATAACTAATACCTTTTCAGAATTAAAGGAGTTATAATTGAGCTTGTTGAATACTATATTTGGTTTTATGCATTAGTTCTAAGCGTATGCCATATTTTGCACAACAATTCGTGGCTTTTCCTCTTGAAAAGAATAAGACTATAGGCATAGTTTCACTACCATTGTAGGTCCTCTTCAAACTTCGTAGGTTTGATTTTCTCTATCTTGCATGATGTAACATCTATGTTGTTACTATAAGGATTTTCTGTAAGTCTGAAGAATATATTACCGACATGAAGTGACACGACGGGGAGCTCAAGGCATTAGACATTCCCATTAAAAAGGAAGGGCAACAAGGTTTTGAATTTACATAAAGTTTCTCGCTCTAGCTCCAATTATGAGCTAGGGCTCTAATTGTTATTTTCATTCTGTAGAAGTTTTTTATTTTAAGGTTTCACGTTTCAACAAGGGGACACAAGTTTATTAATTTGTGAGGGGTTTTGGTTAGGGGTGGACACAAGATAGACTTAGAGACAATTATGGTTACTATTTAGTACAAATAATTAATCGGAGTAATACTTAGTTTGAGTTTGGATCCTTAAACATATAGTCAGAGATTTGAATCCTTACTTGGGTGTATGAAAGAATATTATTAAGAAAAAATAATTTACTTATGAGTGTTAACATGTACTCACCAGATATCAAAGATGTTGGTGGACTATGCGTCAACAAAAACCTAAAAGGCACAATTATTATTCAAACAAACCAAATAAACGGAATTAGATAAAAATATTTTTATCGATTTTTGTCCAAACAAATTGATTCCATTATATATGGAGTTGGTTTAAATGAAAATCCAAAAATAAGAAAGCAAGAGTTCATATCACATTAGATTGGTTTGAAAATCTGATATCGCAAAAGTTAAAGATTTTTTACTTGATCCAATCCAATTATTATTATTCTCGGATTAATTAGATTTACTATTCGAACTCGTGCTCACTCTTAATTTTGATTTGAAGTTTGTCAAAATGTCAAGTAATGAATTGCTAGTTAGGTAAATTTGCAGCATTCAATTTATGAAAATTTTCAAAATATCCTGGGTCCCTATTTTCCTTTTCTTTTTCCTTACATGTTATTCTATTTTTGTTCCTCAATCAAGGGTTGGATCCTATGTTATATCCACATTTTTTTTTGTGGATACATTATCTGCATTTTAAGAAACAGAGACTAAAAAACAAATCATTTAATTATTTTTACCTAAGAAATTATTATGACAAAACACTATGTATATGTACGATATATAGAGTTTAAGTCAATCGTTTAGTTGAGATGGATGGTGAACTCGTTACAAGTTACTTCATCAATTCATCTCAAATTATTTATCACTTTAAGAGTTTTAATTTAAAATATTTGTCACTTTATATTTTTATATATATATATATATATATGTAAATTTTTCTTTTTTCATAAATATCCTTCTTTAAAACTATATCGCTTAAATATTAATTTATTCATAATTAGACTCTACTCATTTAATAAGAGCATTTTAGTAAAAAAAATAAATTATATTATCATAACAATTATTAGAATTAATATCTTTTTTAAGATGGATGTGTGTATGCATTACCTTCAAAAGTTAAATAATTTGATTATTTTAGACAGAAAGAGTATTTAGTTAATTTAAATTATTAGGAAGTATGAGTAAAATATCATTAGTAATTGAATAAGCTAAACAACAATATATAATTGAGTAAACTATAATCTCATCAATTAAGATACGTGAGTATTATACTTTTTTGTTTCTTATGTTGAAATATATAATTTAATTTATTTAATTTACAATTTTTTCTTTTGAGATATGTAAGTATAATATTCTTTTCCTCTCTTACTTTAAAATAAATAATAAATTATATTTTTTCTTATTAAGATATATAAGTATTATATTGAATATCCCTTCTTATATTAAAATATATTATTAGTCTATCTAACTTAATATCATTAAAAAATATTTATTATAAGATTTTAAAATATATACTAAAATATTTTTAATTTTACGTTATTATTCACTTACTCGATATTTTATAAAATATATAATTAAATTTAAATTAATTAATGTTTTATTAAATGGAAGTTAGCCAGTAAGGTTCGTGGGAACCTTATACAGTTAGAGTTAGATATTTGTTATTCAGTTGTAGTTGATGTAAGTATTTTGAATTTATTACTCAATTTTAGGTTACTTAAGTATTAAGAGACTTACAACTAACATTGATTTTAATATGTTATGTATTCTTGTTAATTTATTTGTATAGGGGAGTGAACACCTATATCAGTTCATTGACCCTCTCTCCCTTTAGACCATAGGCAAGAAAGCAAGTGAGATTCAAAAATACCTATAACAAAGGCTCAGTGACAGAAATAAAAGGCATCACCAAGCACCTTACTTCTATCCATCAAAATATAACTATACATTTTACATTAGAATTTGTATCATTGACTATAATTTGTGTCATCATGTGACTAATTATTTCTTAATGCAAGTCTCGTCGGCAATTGCTTGTTCTTTGCCCACAAGACAATGTTATTTTTTTTTTTTTGTTTATTGGGACATAACTTAGAGAAAGAGATATACAAAATATTTAACAAGTAAGTATTTACTTGTAATACATATAACTTTTTACTATAACTTTTAACTTTTTAGAACAACACTCACTCATTATTCATTATTGATTGATGATAGTGCTTTTCAAATATACGGTAGAACATTGGGTAAACATTTTTGTCAAAAATAAAGAAATCATGCATGATTAGCCTTGTAGTAAGTAATTAAAAAACCATAGTTCAATTGCAGTTTATGATGCTTACTAACTTTAATATTTATAATTTATAATCGTTATTTAAATTCTTCTTTATTTGTAGACTGAGAGATAATTTGGGAGTTATGAATATGGATATTATGTGATGAAACATTTGCTCAACAATGTCTCTACAACTATTACGAATTCATGGATGGAAGTAAATACAACACCTTTAACAAAGATTAATTATGTTTTCTTTAGTTTATGACCTATTATTTTAAATCTTCGTATTTAAAATTTCAGGTATTCAATGATAATACAACACCATTCTTTTGAAAAAATCAACAATATCAGGTGGCGTTGGACAAAGTTCTTCCTATGCCTTAATAATTCTACTAAATAATTTAGATAAAATACTTAACATAGTTTATATTATTTATTGTTACAATTATAATTTAAAAAATTTAGTTTGTTTTGTGCAATTTTGAGTTTAGAGAACATTGATAGTTTAGAGAACATTGGTAGTTTATAGAACATTGATAGTTTAGAAAATTTCGACTTTGGTGAACATTGATTGTTTACATTTGTTATAAATTCTTATTTTCAATATAGATTGTTTTCTCTTACAAAATAAATTTTAAAAAAAATCTACTATTTACATTAGTTATGATCATAATCAATGTGAAAAAGGATGGCCCTTTAAAAGTGACTTTTTACATCGATTATGAAAGTAATCAATGCAAAATGGTGACTCTTTACATCGGTTCATGGAGTAATTGATGTAAAAAGTCACTTTTTACATCACTTATAGAAGCAATGTATAAAGTCTAACATTTTTACATTGCTATATTCTACATCGGTTCCATAACCGATGTAAAAGCCTAATTTTTGTCGATGTAAAAGGTCTTTTCTACACTAATGGCTTTATGCAGGTCTATATATAACAAATTTTGTAGTTATAAGACTACAAACGAGATATGAGATGTCACTCAAATCATATACGAAAGAACTGAAGATGTCTAGTTGAGAAAATTTGCCACCTTACTAAGGCACTACGAGATGTTCATCATGAAGGAGGATGAAACCATTGATGACATGTTTGGAAGATTCCAAATTATCTTAAATGACCTTCAAGCTCTAGGATACAAGTTCAACAAGGCCAACATGAAGATACAAGATAGCCTTTCAAAGGTGTAGGAACTTAAGAACACAACCACCCAAGAAACACACAACCACCCAAGAAACACACAACATGAGAACATTGACATTAGATGAGTTGCTTGAAGCTCTTAGAGTTCATGAGGTTCACTTGCAAAAGAGAGATAATAATGCTAAAGATGTTTTAGCCTTAAAGATTGGAGAGTTTAGTCACAAGATAGGTGAAAAGTCTAAAACGAAGCCTAAATCTCATAAGGTCTAGACGGAAGATGTGACACCCTTTACCCCGTGATCTAGTTATTACTATTTAAGCAATTATTTAAACACATATAACATTAAACTCTTTTGAGAAAGGGACGTCATGCAATTATTTTCCAATAAAATAAAACATTATAAACATAAACTCAAGGGATAAAGAATTCACATGTCTTAAACTCAACATCCGTAATATCAACATAGAAACTTCTCAAAATATAACCTACTTGTAATCTAAAGGCCAATCCAAACTACTCAAGTCTCAGCAAAACATAAAAACGTAATTAAATCAAACAATGTGTTCAACCCTGATATCACAATCCTATTAAAGCTAACAAAACACAGACATAAAACAACATAAAAGGTAGTAACACAAAGGTAACACTCGTCATCATATGTTTACTCCTCTTCACTTGCAAATGACGTTCAGCCCAAACAAAACAAGACAACAAACACAAAAGAAGTGAGAATACATGTCACTACTATCAGGACAACCTTGGCAAGGCTAGGTAGCACACTATCCACCATATACCATAAGATATAACACACACATCCACAACAAATACTATGCATATGCTACGATAATATACACTTTACGCATTACTTCATATGCATGTGGTACCAACTCAACTCAGAAAAGTAAGCTAGGGGCAACACTGCTAATCTTCGCCTCTACGGTTAACAATACCCCACCAGCATGATATCCTTCAATAGCATGTTAGGATCCACTCAACTTTTATCATGTGCCCCAACTTGTTAAATTAGTCACGACCATTGGGGTTTCCGTATCAAGTAGCCCTCATTAGGTCCAGTAACCTTACTTCTTGGTTCATGTCTACTTTATCTTACACCAGTTACATTATATGATAAATGTCACATAGTTCGTATTGTCACTAGTTTCTCTTTAAACTGGACTGATAAGGACCATGTTCACTCACCACATACTAGGCACCTTATCTCACAAACCACATAGTAAGCATCATTCTCGCCCATACATAGGCATAGGTCGCTCACTTGACAAGGGTCATCTGAGTTCCTTTTTAGCTAACTCTTGGCCTAGAAATCTCGTCTAATACCCACTCATCTTTACTTATTTCCTCATATAATTTCTTATGCTTATTTCTTAATGTAATGACAACATATCTCAATCAATTTACATCGTAACTCAAAGCATAACGTACACGAGCTATCAACGCACATCTCTCTTAGGATTGCTTAGCGAACCTTGCTAGGGAAGCTGCAATGCTTCCAATGCTCATACTCGCTTAGTGAGCATAGCACTTTCCTAGTGAATAGGCCCAACAAAGGAGAACTCCTCAGTTAAATGTGCTCTCGATCAGTGAGAGTCGTCTCTCACACAGCAAGGAGCGACAAACAATAGTTTGTGACTTTGCATTTTTCTGTATAACTCACCCTAATTCTCAAAATTAAACTGGAAAATCCTAATCAATCTAAATTCTTTTGCACACGTGAGCTCAACACATTAAAACACATAAAAGAACATTCAATTTCATCCATTTTCATCATTACATACAAAAGCCCCAAATAGAACCCCAAAACCCTCAAACCATGAACAACCATGAGAATTAAGTAATTACAACAGTTAACCATGCAATTTCACACAAAAATCTCATAAAGATGCAACATTAATCCAAGGATTTAATCCCCCTTTAGATACCACCAAGAACCATACAATAACAAATATTAATAGGGGTCTTAGGGATAACCCTACTACTCATCTTACTTAAAGGAAACCCAAATAGTAAGATAGAACTCACTCTCCCTCCTACATGAAAAAACATAGACATAGAGAACACGTTCCTCAAGGTCGTTCTTCTTATTCCTCAAAAGCTCCCTATAGTGATTCTCCTTCCTCTGCTCTTTGGTTTGAAATCACATATTTAGGAAAATTAACACAATAATAGAGGGGTTCTCATGGTTCCTCAGGTTGCTCCTAATGATAAGAAAGATTAAACTATCATGGGTTCAATGTTTTACATCATATCCAACTTGTTTAGAGGCTCTCTTGTCTTTCCTATTGCTTGGTATCTCACTCATTATATAAGAGAAGGGAGCAATGCATGAGCTCAGATTTCTCGATGTGGGATTTGAGTTATCCCACTCCTTATATAGAAGAAAGAGGTGAAACCTGAGCTTATGTTGCTCAACGTGAGACTTAAACTTTTACCATGTTTAGATGACATATTTATCTTAATTTAATTAATTAAAATTCAATTTAAAATCCAACATATATTACTCCCAAAATATTATTTAATTATTAGAAAACAATTAAATCAATTATTAATAATAATTAATAAAATACAATATTTATAATCAATAATAAAATAGAATAAAAACTAAGGTATTATAGAAGACTCTAATAGCTAAGATGAAACATAAATTCGATCAATGGATGATGAAGTGTCTCTTATGTTAAGAAAGTTCAAAAATATGCTTAAAATGAAAGATAAATATAAACATTTTTCAAGAAAGAAGGACAGATACAAGAAGTACTCAAGAGAAGAAAGCAATGAAAATGGTCCTTGCTACTTGTCGACCATATCGTTTTAATCAAAGGGGAAAGTTGGAAAAAGGGACAGTGAAATGGTTTAAAAATAAAAGTGTAGTACAAGGTGCCTTAACACCAAGATCGTTCTCAAATTATCGATGTTAACGGTTAACTCTCATATGAGATTATGCTATATATGAAAATAAAATTAAACAAAAACGTGAGAACAAAGTAAGAAAATGATGAATCTTTGTTTAAAAGCAAAATTGAAATAATGCAAGAACTCGAATATTAAAAACATCAATACATAGAGTTTAATATATAGTAGAAAGTATATTAGACCATGAAGCGTCTTTCAATTCATAATACTATTAAGTGAATAGTTTATATCCGAATGAACAAGTGACATTCTTAAGTCTTGATTATCTACTAAGACAAGTGTCCAAAATATGAATTAGTCAAGATAAGGAAAGAACATAAGGAGATTTTCCAAAGTTCTCAAGACCAATCTAAGGCTTGTTTAGGTAAACTTCTCCATAAGTACTTATAAGAGTAAATTAGGAAGAAAAAATGAATAAACTTTTCTATAAGCTAATTTGTATAAGCTCTTTCATATTAGTTTTTTCAAAAAACTGATTTTTTTAACTTATCCATATGTTAATTTTAGCTTATAGAGAAGTATATTTTAATTTTTCTTCTTATTTGTTTCTCCTATAAGTGATAATAAAAAAATTTACCTAAATAAACTCTCATTCCGATAATCCTAAGTGAAACAAACCAAAATTGTTAGAATTTTGATTCCTCAAATACCTAAACTAAACACATCATTCGTGAGTTTAAGTTAAGTAAACTTCTTTAACTAAACTCTCAAACATATTCAAAGTTAACAGCATAATGTATTATTAAAAGCGGCACAAGCAATTTCATTCATTAAAAGAAACAAGATTCCTCATATGACAAATGAAGAAAATAGATTAACTTAAGCAATAAATAAAATCAAAATCAATAAAGGTTAAGGTCTCAAGTTAACAAACAACCGATATTAAACTTCCAAAGATTGATTATATAGTTAGTCACTCATGGCTGAAAACAAAATTGTTCTCTATGTTAAAATATGAAAAAGGAATTGGCAAGAAGATCCTACTTAAATAAAAAAAATTTATTCTATTTTATACTAAGATAACTTGGATTTTTCTAACCCTATTATCCCTTCAAATTCGACCTAAGCCCAAAACATAGCTCTGAATGTAAATAAAGCTTCAGACCAAGGGTTTCGCAATTCAACAACTTGCATCTTATAGCTACATTCAGTTATCACGACTTCGTAGCCATTGTCTTATCCATTGATGACTTTCGTCTATCTTAATTTGAAGTTTTCGTTGAAAGCAGCTTTGGCAATAACTTGCTCAATTAAGACCTTTAGACGAAACAAAATATTAGGACAATAAGAATATAAAATTTACTATATTTTTGTACAAAGTTGGAATAAAACTCACTAATACAAGATTTATCTAATTCAACCCAAACAAGTCTAACAGCAAGACAAAAAGACTATGTTTAAATATAGAAAAGATATGAAAATAATTACATTATCAAATACTCTTACACTTAGCCTTTTGCACTCTTGGAAAAAAAATTCTTAATCAAAATAAAAAAGGAAAAATAGATAGTCCAAAAATTGGAAAGTATAAAGTAAAAAAGACACAGATATAAACCAAAACATAATCAAGCAAGAAAAAAATTGCTAAGGAGCGAGAAGAAATAGATAAATTAAACAACTTATAGTAAAATGAGTGAATTTTATTTCTTAACAATCTATTTATAATATATAAATTATGAGCTATACTACCATACGCTGCCACGCGACTATAGTCATATATTGACACCATCATTTTAACACACTCTTAACATCACCATGTGATTATATTGGTTTTGCTTTAAGTGTGAATTTCTCAACTCTATTTACTTCTCATTCCCCTTTTCGATCAACAGTCATATTCTTAATTTCTTTTTCTTTTTTATTTTTCAATATTTTCGACTGACAATGAAAGTTGCTATTCAGAGTCGTTCCTACAAAGGTATTTATTTACGACTCCATTTTATTTTCTTAATTTGTTTCTTCTTCCTCTTTTTTCTTTTACTTTTTTTTTCTGACATTTTTTACCAGCGATTGAAGGTCCTGCTCAAAATCCTGGATAAAGACCATATAAAGGTGATATATTTTTTTTCTATAGCACTTAAATTTTTGTTTTCATATTTTTCTTCTTCTTCTTTCTCTTTTCTTTCTTCTTTCTTTTTGTGTACTACAACATTTTCACCCAACAATTGAAGGTCCTGTTCAAAATCATGGACAAAGATGAGTTTTTTTTTTTTTTTTTTATCTCTGACTCTAATTTTCGGTTTTCTTTTTTTTTTCTTCTTCATCCTCTTTTCTTTCTTATTTATTTTTATTTTTTTTGTACAAGAAGGAATGGAATAATTTTGTCAATTCCAAATTATTTTATTACTTCTTTATTTTTTTCTAATTATGAATTATTTGTTAATTTTGTAGGGGAAAAGAATTAAAGAAAAAGAACATTGATGTTTAAACCCTAAAAAGAACATTGATGTTTCGTTGTAAAATTGAGAATATCATGATTTTTTTTTTCTTTCTCTTTTTTCACTTTTTTTTTCCTCACTCATAATTTTTTAATTTTTTTACTATAATTATGCATATTGATTCAGATTAAGCATACTATTTGAATGTATAATTTTGAATAATTTTATTATTTTTGAATAATTTTTTTACTTCTTTTTTCTAATTTTATATTATTTATTAATTTTACGAGGGAAGAGAATGAGAATGAAAGGGAATTAATATTGTTATTCCATTATAAGAGTATATCATAGTTTTTTTTATATCTTGTTTCCTTCATCCTCTTTTCTTTTTTCTTTCTCTTTTTTCATTTTTTATTTTTCTTCTCATTTGTAACAAGTCAAACCTAACTTATAAACAACTAAAACTAAAAGTAAAAGGTTAATTCTAATTAAAATCTTATTTAATTTATTTATGAAAATGACAAGTAATTTTTCCTTTTCATAATATGCGTAAACAAAAGCATAAAGCATAAAACATTTAAATAAGTGCATCACCATCTGATCATGAACAAGGATCAAATATATATCTACAATTGTTATAACGACTTTGGATAATAAAAAAAGATTGTGCCTTATTGCACTTACAACACAAAAGAACATGAAGTTGAGGATTAAACATCTGCCCAAAACATAAATAAGGGATACATCAAAAGGGGATAGGAATAACAAAACATCCTATGAGTTGATCTATATGGCGACAACAAAACAACATTCAAAACACTAAGGCATTGGTGGCACGGATGACGACGCTCGTGCATCACCCCTAACGCTCGTAGGTCTAGTCTAAAGTAATGACGATGAGGATCATAAGTGTTGGGGTTGTGATAAGCGGATTTTTAGTCATTTTACACGCCTCAAATAATTACTAAAGCTAACTATAGTATAGCTAACCTAGGTCGATTCTCTCAAGGACACAGTGTGCTCAGATCGTGCTAAGTGTGAAAATCAGAGTTAATGTAGAATGCTGACTCGGTCTTGGATAGACGCGACGGAGTCGGACTGACTCGGTCTCAGACTCTAGAAAAGCAGTAAATAGGGGGGCTTGAGTTTAAGTGCAAAAAATAAAGTAAGTGCAGAAAAGTAAATTATACTAATCTATACTAACTTACTGTACTAACTCAAGAATCAACACATAACAGTTTGTCTTTCTTACTTAGGATTATACACTGAATCAACCTTAGATTCTTACGACAACCTGTCGGCGTTTGTCCATTGCCATATTGAGGATTTACCCAACGTCTGTCTCAGACTGAAAAGCAGTAAATAGGAGGGGTTGAAATGCAAGTAAAGCAGAAAATAAACTAAAACTATGAATACAGTGAACATATACTAATGCTACTGGTTTTACTATTATTATTATTATGATATAACTATGTTCATGTTCAGTTCTATTAGTCCAAGTCCAGTCCGATTTCTGCATTCTAGTTCTCAGTCCATATTAGCCTTGGGAATTCTTATGGCAATCGCCAAAGGTTCTTCCATTGTCATACCGAGGAATTACGCAATTGCTACCTCATTAGTTGGCAAGGATTAAGTTCAAAGCTGATTTTAGGTTCTCGATTAACAATCGTTAAATGATTACCTACTGAATTAGTCAAACCAATTCCGATCGGCTTAGCTTAACATTGTTCACAATTCAATTGCAATCGTGGATTAAATCATGAATTAAAGGAGAGGAATGAAATGGAGATAAAAAATGTAGAATGAAATTGATTAATAGAAAACAGAGTACAAACACAGTGGTCTGAATTCAGGTGGATCCATCTTCCACGACGATCGCCATGGTTGATGGTGGTGGTTCACCTCCAATAGCTTGAGCGTTAAGGATCAGATTCACCAGAGTGTGTTGGAAGTCTCAATCAGTCCCCTCTGACAAACTTCGGCTTCCCAGTCTTAGACCTGCATTTCCTCGATCGAGAGAAACACCAATGTAGCACCGTACACCACCGTAACGAAGGAAAACGAGAGCGAAGAAATGGATACAATGAGAGTGTGTTTAGAATGAATTCCAAGACCCCTAAAATATACACGACTATTCTTATTTATACATTAGCGCGCAACCCACGATGCCTAACAGAATCACAAAAGTGAATTTCCTAATCCGCTCTTGCAATGCGCATTACTGATTGCACTAGAAGTGATGTGGCGTCTAGCTGGTGCTGAGGTAGCTTCTGTGTTGGATGGCTAACGTGGGAGACGCAACTAGGCCATCTCTCATTGGGCTGCTGCTCAGTGGGTCACTGGAAGTTGGGCCTGGCCGAGATGGCATCGGCTTGGGTCTCCTCGTGATGGTTGTGAGTCTGGCTGGTCCTAACATGAAAGAATTAGTTAGCTTAATACCTTGAATAAACACATGGTTGTGTTTTTCTCTGATTTTAGGCCCTTAGTCTGAATCTTAGCAAACAACCATCTTTTAAGTATATGATTTGCTTAGTGACACTCTACTTAGGTCCACTTATGATGTGTGTTTTATGACTCATTAGTCGACTATACGGAGCGATCACCTCTGACGGCTTCCAGCTTCCCGAATCCTAATCTTGTACCTCCTCGATCGAGAGAGACACCTTACTGAAGCGTCGTGTACCACCGTGCTAGCTTGGAATGTCTTGCAGTTGCTGACGGTGCTAGGTCTAGAATTCCACTGTTTTTCCACACTTGAAGACGTGGCCTGGTGTGCTTATTTATACACAAACTAGATAAATCTAAATCTAATCCTAATAATAGAAATTCAAATCCTAAAGATTCCAATTCGAATTACAGATTACAATCTCCTCAATCTTTGGAGTTTTCCAGTTTCCTAATTTCTAGCAAAATCATATCTGCATTCCTAATTACCCGAATTACAGATTTTTTGATCTTAACAAATCATATCTGCATTACAGATTCCTTAATCTTAGTAAATCATATCTGCATTACAGATTCCTTGATCTTAGCAAATCATATCTGCATTACAGATTCCTTAATCTTAGCAAATCATATCTTCATTTTTACCAGAGTGATTTTAGGCGAGATCTCCGTCACTGATGTCGGCTTGACCAGGAGTGCTAGACTGGTCGGGTGCTTCCCTTCTTGGGCCGAGATGTTCCCGTTGGGCCAAGGTACTCCCGACATTCACGCCTGCAAAACAAGTCTTAAAACCTTTTTGTTAGTTAAAAATCTCATTGCACTAGAAGTGATGTGGCGTCTAGCTGGTGCTGAGGTAGCTTTTGTGTTGGATGGCTGACGTAGAAGACGCAACTAGACCATCCCTCATTGGGCTGCTGCTTAGTGGGTCACTGGAAGTTAGTCCTAGCCGAGATGGCATCGGCTTGGGTCTCCTCGTGATGGCTGTGAGTTTGGCTGGTCCTAACATGAAAGAATTAGTTAGCTTATTACCTTGAATAAACACATGGTTGTGTTTTTCTCTGATTTTAGGCCCTTAGTCTGAACCTTAGCAAACAACCATCTTTTAAGTATATGATTTGCTTAGTGACACTCTACTTAGGTCCACTTATGATGTGTGTTTTATGACTCATCAGACCCCCACACTTAGCCTTTTGCACTCCTGGGCAAAATAAGATGACTTAAACAAGGGAGATTTCGGTTTGAGGGAGAGAGATTCTTCCGTTGACTTCTTCAGATTGACTTGGACAGGGTTGTCCTCTCTTCACCCCAGCTCAAGGTGATCATGCAATCGGAAAACCACTTCTCTTGGGTCTAAGACGCCTTTGTGACCTTTAAACTGGAGGAAGTAACCGAAAGTGATAGAATCCTCACAAAAGCACTCAATTCTCTCAAGTGTTTGGCTTGATTTTACACTGAGCATTGCATGGAATCGATATTACCATATCTTGACAGAGCTCTCCTCTTACACCTGCAAAACACAACAGTTATGATCACTAGGACTTTTTTGGCTTGTAGCTAGGCTAGGGTCACGGGTAGGATAGAATGTAGGAAGACTAGCTTTAGACCCGTGGGGAGGGGAGGAGCAATGGGAAGTGAGTCCTATCGGCATGAGGGCAGTCCCGGTTGCTGTGGTCTCCTTCCATCTTTATTGCTCGACTATCTTTTTCTTTCTTTCCTTTTCTTATATTCATGCAGCTTGTTGTTTTTGTTTGGTTCAGCTTGTTTATCTCAGCTGCTTATTTCCTACTATATATACTTTTCCTTTTTCTTTCTTTCATTCGATTCTTTTTCTTTTTCTCTTCTTCTGAGCCTTCAGATACTTCTGACTGGATTCTGCTACCTAGACTTCCCCCACACTTGATTCTGACTCACTCCCAAGACAATTCCAAAGCTCCTCTGCTTCCCGAGGGTCGGGTTAAATCGTGGTTTTTCTGGCTTTGGCTTGTAATGAGTTGTAAAGAAGAATGGTTGAATTAGGCTCAAGGGGGGTGACAAAGGACAAAATCTTTTTTTCAGGTAGGCTTTACTTGGCTCAGGGCTCATAAGAAATATAGCCTAGATCATGTCATTCCTGCATGTGAAAACAGCTGTATCTAGAGAGTTAAGGCAAGATGCAGAATACACAATTAACATGCATGCGAAATCACTCAAGAAGAAAGAAGATGGCAAGAATATAAGTCATCACTGTTGCACGGCTCAAATTTTCACACAGGTTTTTTTTTTTTCATCACCTTGGAGGTTTTCTCTTCCCATTTTTCAGTCATTCGTCACTTAGTACCCACGGGTTTGGTTTCCTTCAAACAGAGATCATCTTTTTTCGACTGAAGTGATTGCTTCTACTATTACATCAAGCTTCTGAACTCAAATAGGAATTTTTCTCTCCCCCTACGACCACTTCTGTGACTCTGCTGGGGTAGCTTCTTATTCTTATTAAAAGAAAAGACTTATAGACAGCAAATTCGAATAATGAAGGAAAAGTAAGCAAAAAGAGAATTTAGAGAAAAGTAGGTACAAGAGAAGGTAAAGGAAAGTAAGAAGAGAGTTAGGGCCAGACAGAAATGACAGCTTGTCTTCTTGGTCTCAGGTGGTCGACCCCCCCCCTCACACACACACACACACTTGAATTCGGCATTGCCCTCAATGCATGGTGCGAATTAGGAGGGGTTGGCCGAGTCAGCTTATGCCGTGCCATCTGGTGGAGCTGGTTCCACTAATGAAATGAATTCCATGTCATCTGTGGCTGGCGCTGGACCTTCATGGAATGGCTTAACTTGATGCCCATTGACCTGGAATGTACTGTTGGTGTGCTCATTTCTAAGTTCTATTGCACCATGGGGAAATATGTCAGTGACGACAAAGGGCCCATCCCACTTAGAGCGAAGCTTACCTGCTATGAGCTTCAATCTTGAGTTGAATAACAACACTTTTTGGCCAATGTGGAAGTCTTTCCTCAAGATCTTTTGGTCATGGAATCTCTTGACTTTCTGTTTGTAGATCCTGGCATTTTCATAGGCTTCCAAGCGAAGTTCATCAAGCTCTTGGAGTTGGAATTTTCTCTATTCTCCCGCTTGGTCATAGGCCATGTTGCATTGCTTGACTGCTCAGTAAGCTTTGTGTTCGAGCTCCACAGGGAGGTGGCAGGCTTTATCGAAAATAATCCGATAGGGATACATCCCTAGGGGTGTTCGGTATGCAGTTCTATGTGCCCATAGAGAGTCCTCGAGGAGTCGGCTCCAGTCCTTTCTGCTCAGATTTGTCATCTTCCGCAACGTTTGCTTAATTTCCCTATTAAACACCTCAGCTTGGCCATTTGTTTGGGGGTGATATGCTGTAACAATCCTGTGTGCCACCCCATATTTTTGGAGAAGGGAGGCCATGGCTCTGTTGCAGAAGTGACTCCCTTGGTCACTGATGAGCGCTTTCAACACACCAAACCTACAGAAAATATTGGACTTAAGAAAGTCCACTACTACCTTAGCATCATTGGTTCTGGTGGCAGTGGCTTCTACCCATCTTGATACATAATCAACGACCAGCAAAATGTATGAATAACCATTGGAGACTGGGAATGGTCCCATAAAGTCTATACCCCAGACGTCAAAGACTTCACAAAATAGAATGGGTTGCTGGGGCATTTCATGCCTTCAATTCATGGTCATTCTTGCTTTCTAGCATCTTTCACAGGTGGAGACGAATTGGTGGGCGTCTCTAAAGATAGTAGGCCAATAAATCCCATACTCTAGCACTTTCCTAACAGTCCGAGTTGATCCATAGTGGCCGCCTCCAGGTGCTGCATGGTAGAACTAGAGGACCGAATTGGTCTCGGTGTCAGGAATACACCTGCGGATAACCTTGTCACTGCACAGTCTCCAAAGGTAGGGATCATCCCAAATGTAGTACTTGGCATCAGTTCAAATTTTATCCTTAAAGGCCCGAGATGCCTTTGGTGGAAAATGAGATGCTGCCACATAGTTGTAGATGTTGGTAAACCATGGTGTGGCTGTCTTGATGTGCAAGAGTTGCTCATCAGGGAATTCATCTTAGATGGGCATCGGTTCGCTCTCTTTTTCAATTCTACTTAGATGATCTGCCACAGAGTTCTTAGCCCCCTTCTTGTCTTTGATTTCTAAGTCAAATTCTTGGAGAAGAAGCATCCACCTGATCAATCTCGGCTTAGCGTCGGTCTTCTTCAACAAGTATCTCAAGGCAGCATGGTTAGAGAACACAATCATCTTGGAACCGAGAAGGTAAGAGCGAAATTTGTCTAAGGCAAACACAATTGCCAAGAGTTCCTTCTCAGTTGTTGTGTAGTTTTGCTGGGCCGGATCCATAGTTCTGGATGCATAAGCAATCACGTGCACCGGTGGGCCGACTCTGGCTCTTTGGCCGAAAACAGCTCCTAATATCGAATTGGATGCATCACACATCAATTCGAATGGCAGGTCCCAGTTCGGTGCTTGCAAAATAGGGGCGGATGTGAGTTTGCTCTTCAGCTCCTTAAATGCTTCAATACAGGGCTAATCAAAGTTGAACTTCACATCCTTCTATAGCAGTTTGGATAGAGGCAAGGCTAGTTTGTTGAAGTTCTTGATGAATCTCCTGTAGAAACCTGCATGTCCAAGAAAAGAGCGAACTTCCCGCACAGAAGTGGGGTTAGTGAGGGAGGTGATGATGTCAACCTTTGGTTTATCCACCTCAATGCCTCTATTGGAGACCAGATGTCCCAACACTATTCCCTCAGTCACCATGAAATGCCATTTTTCAAAATTGAGCACAAGGTTTGTGACAATACATCTCTTCAACACCTTGGATAGGTTGCTCAGGCATGCTTCGAAAGAATCTACATACACCGTGAAGTCGTCCATGAATACCTCCATGCAGTCCTGTAGCAACTCTGAGAAGATACTTATCATGCAACGTTGAAATGTACTCGGTGTGTTGCACAGGCCGAATGGCATACGTGTATACGCAAAGGTACCAAATGGGCAGGTGAAGGTCATTTTATGCTGGTCTTTAGGTGCAATATATATTTGCATGTAGCCTGAGAAGCCATCCAGAAAACAGTAGTGGGATTTCCCTGCAAGTTTTTCTAGGACTTGGTCAATAAAAGGCAAAGGAAAGTGATCCTTGCGAGTTGCCTGGTTCAATTTTTTGTAATCAATGCAAACCCGCCAGCTATTTTGAATCTGCATAGGTACCAACTCGTCTTGTTGGTTTTTCATGACAATCATCCCAGATTTCTTTGGTACCACCTGCATAGGGCTCACCCATTGGCTATCCGAGATGGGATAGATGATGCCTGCAGCAAGTAGCTTCGTAACTTCCTTCTTGACCACATCTAGGAGAGTCGGATTCAGTCTTCTTTGTTGTTGCCTTAGGGGCCTGACTTCCTCCTCCATTAATATTCTATGCATGCGAATGGAGGGGTTGATGCTTAGAAGGTCAGAAAGTTTTCACCCGATTTCCTTTTTGTGTTGCCTTAGGACTTTCAACAGCTTATCTTCTTGCTCCTAGAGGAGGTTGTTGACAATAATAACTGGAAGCTGCTGTTCACTGTCCAAGTAGGCGTATTTTAGGTGACTTGGCAATGGTTTCAGCTCCATGGGTGGTAGAGATGGAGATTTCTCAGTTACTGGGTTCGGATCCGTCTGGCCGACTTGATCTTGACTCGGCACCACGTGTACCGTCATGATTTCGACCTTTGGCTACTTCAGTTGCCTCGACTTAGTGACTTTGATTCTTGTTGGATCGGAGTCGGCATTGGCTTCTTGCGCTGCTTCGGAGTCGGATCCGTGTGGAACATTGATCTCTACGCTAGCTTGAATCTGGTCTTCATTGGCTGAGACGGTCTCGGCAAGCGTGTCGGTCTTGATGTTTGACTTTTTGGCCGAGTTGACTTCTATCCCATCCTCGAGTTGGCCTTTTATGGCCGACTTTATCTCGGCCGTGAAAATGGTCGCCAATTGTGCAATGGGAGACTTTTCAGTTTTGGCGACCTTGACTGCTGCATTCTTTGTACACTCCGAGTGTTCTTGGTTGCGGACTTGGTCTAGTAATTTAGACAATTCAGCTTCAAAGTCCAAGTCAGCAATATCGCTATGGTAGTCCTCAGAGTTGGGAAGGTCTTGTACTTCCTCATGGTCGATCTCTTCATCTGCGACCCCTAGGCAGCTGATCTCATCAGTGCTTCCAGCGAACTTCTCAATGTCTTCACTGCTGCTGTTTAGTTAAAGGTATTCTTTAACTATCTCATCAAGTAAATCGATGCCAAAGAGGGAGTGGTCTTCGGTGGGGTGCTTCATTGCTTCAAAAATGTTGAATTGCACTAGAGTATCACCGAATTCCATCGAGAGAGTCCCGGTATGCACATCAATCTTGGTTTTTGCTGTCATCAGGAATGGTCTCCACAGAAATCAGCTGGAAATATTAACTCGTTTACTTGGACGAGAACATCCTCGAGAACTCCCAGGGGCTGAACAATGCTTCTATTTGCAAGCTGAATGATCATCCATGTGGGCTCAAGATCGCCAAAATTCAGGGACCTGTAGATTGATGTGGGCATGACATTAATTGAAGCTCCCAAGTCCAACATGGCGTCAACAAAGGTGTAGTCACCAATGGTGCATGGGACAGAAAATATTCCAGGATCTCTGCACTTCTGCGGCAGTGCTCGTGAAGTACATGCAGTGAACTCTTCATTTTTGGTCAAAGCCGACACCACGCCTCCAATCTCCTTTCTCCCCTTGATCTTCCTTCTTTTATGTACGCACAATTCCTTGAGGAATTTTGCATACTTAGGGACCTGTTTAATTGCATCGGGGAGTGGAATATTGATTTCCACCTTCCGGAACATCTTCAACAGTTCTTCGTCTGGCTCTGCCTTCTTTACCGAGATGGTCCGAGATTGAAATGGCAGTGGGACAGCTCTCTCTGGCTGAGGCTGCAAGTTGGCATTTGGTTTAGAGTCAGCTTTGGCTGGTCTCGGCAACTGCTGTAGTGTAGGCTGAGGTAGTTCTTTTCCACTTCTAAGTGTCACTACACTAGCATTCCCTCTCGAATTTGGAATGGTTTGAGAGGGGAGGTTGCTGGATCCAGCCGACTGCAATTAACTCACAGTGTTGGCTAGCTGTCCGATTTGCATTTTGAGGTTTTGAATGGTGGCGGTCATGTTTTGCTGGAACTGCATATTACTAGAGCTCACGGATTGTTGGAACTCCAGGTTACTGGTTGCAAGCTGCTTCATCAGGTCCTCCAAAGATGGAGAGTTGCCTTGGGTAGGCACTCTTTGCTGCTGTTGTGGTTGGAAAGGTGGTGCCTGATATTGCGGAGTCGGCTGTTGATAACCTGTTTGTCTCTGATAGGTATTCGGTGTGGCTCCGAATTGTTGAGCTATGCATGGCCCCTGATTTGATCCTGGCCGAAATGGCTGTCTCCCATGTTGCTGGCTATCGAATGGCCGATTTTGATATGGTTGTTTCCCGTACTGAAATCCACCTATGGCTCCAACGTTCTCTGGTTGGTCCGACTTAGTCTCTTGAAGGGTGGGGCACATAACAGTGGGGTGCTCCACGGAAGTACATATGCCACATACCTTTGCTGCCATGGCTGATTGGTGTTGTCCAACCGCAAGCTGTCTCACCAATGATGTCAATTCGGTCAGCTGATTCTCCAGTCTTTGGTTGGAAGCTGCACCAATTTCATTCACCGTCCGAGATTGACTTGGCCCTCTGATCCCAAACTACTGTGTGTTACTTGTCATATTGGAGATCAGGTGCCTTGTTGCTACTGGTGTTTTATCTATCAGTGCTCCTCCACTGGCTGCGTCTATCATGCTTCTGTCCATCATTGATAGTCCTTCATAGAAATATTGGATCAGCAACTGTTCACTGATCTGATGGTGTGGACAGGTGGCACAGAGTTTGTTGAACCTTTCCCAGAACTCATGCAAAGTCTCTCCTGTATGTTGCCTTATCCCACATATCTCCTTCCTGATGGACGCAGTTCTGGATGCCAGAAAGAACTTCTCCAGGAATGTGCGCTTCATATCTCCTCAAGTGTTGAAAAGTACTGGCTGAAGGTATAGCCAATCCTTCGCTGCTCCATCCAGGGAGAATGGGAACGCCTTCATTTTGATGTAGTCCTCTAATATCCCCTACGGCCTCATTGTGGAGCAAACCACATGGAATTCCTTTAGATGCTTGTGGGGGTCTTCTCCTACAAGACCATGAAATTTAGGCAACAAGTGTATAAGACCAGACTTTAGTTCATATGTTTGAGCCGGCTCCAACTGTGGGTAATGGATGCACCAGGGTTGATACACCACGTCTGGAGTGGCCAATTCCTTCAATGTTCTGTCATTATTCTCCATCTGTCCTGGCTTTGCAAAAACATTAGAACTAACACTAGAATTATCAGTACAGAGCTGGTTAGAGTTAACGACAGGATCAGAACTTCTACTATTATTTACTATTAGATTCCTAGTCTTCCTTAGTCTACGTAGAGTTTTCTCTATTTCAGGGTCAAAAGCATATAAGGGGTCAATGCTACTCCTAGTCATGCATTATACAAATTATGCAGAAAAATCAGACTTGAAATAGTACTTACAAACAATAAACTACAACCATCAGTCAATTACCTAATAAAACTACGAGAATGCAATGTAAAAAGATGCAAGTCAACTGTGTGGTATGGAAATGAATGCAAAACAGAATGCTAACACTATGTACTGCAGAAGAAAAAAAAATTACGCGGAAAAATTAACAACACTCAGCATGCCTTTTATTTAGGATCCAAAATCTAGATCACAGACATGGACAAATTCAAAGGACTCAATAGACTGACTTGACAGACACACTCTACAGACTCGGGATTCGACTTCACTTAACTTGGCACACGAAAACACAAAACAACTTGTGTCCCCGACAATGACGCCAATTTGATAGACTCGTTTTTAGTCGTCTTAACGGGCATCAAATAACTAAAGCTAACTATAGTATAGTCAACCCTAGGTCATTCTTCTCAAGGACACAGTGTGGTCGATTGTGATTCAGTGTGAAGTGAAATGATGTAGAAGCTGAGATATAGATTACCGACTTGCCTCGGCAGTGACCGAGTCGATCTCGACAGAGATTGAGCCAAGATGATCTCGGCAGAGATCTATCCAACTTGGTCTCGGCTGAGTGCAGACAAACGCTACAGAGATGGATTATCTCTGCCTCAGACTGAAAAGTAGTAAACAGGAGGGGTTGAAATGCAAGTAAAGCAGAAAATAAACTAAAACTATGAATGCAGTGAACATATACTAACGCTACTGTTTTTACTATTATTATTATTATTATATAACTATGTTCAAGTTCAGTTCTATTAGTCCAAGTCCAGTCCGATTTCTGCACTCCAGTTCTCAGTCTATATCAGCCTTGGGAATTCTTATGGCAATCGCCAAAGGTTCGTCCACTGCCATACCGAGGAATTACGCAATCGCTACCTCATCAGTTGGCAGGGATTAAGTTCAAAGTTGATTTTAGGTTCTCGATTCACAATCGTTAAATGAGTACCTACTGAATAAGTCAAACCAGTTCCGATCGGCTTAGCTTAACATTGTTCACAATTCAATTGCAATCATGGATTAAATCATGAAATAAAGGAGAGGAATGGAATGGAGATAAGAAATGTAGAATGAAATTGATTAATAGAAAACAGAGTACAAACACAGTGGTCTGAATTCAGGTGGATCCATCTTCCACGACGATCGCCATGGTTGATGGTGGTGGTTCACCTCCAATAGCCTGAGCGTTAAGGATCAGATTCACCAGAGTGTGTTGGAAGTCTCAATCAGTCCCCTCTGACAAACTTCGGCTTCCCAGTCCTAGACCTGCATTTCCGCGATCAAGAGAAACACCAATGTAGCACCGTACACCACCGTAACGAAGGAAAACGAGAGCGAAGAAATGGATACAATGAGAGTGTGTTTAGAATGAATTCCAAGACCCCTAAAATATACACGACTATTCTTATTTATACATTAGCGCGCAACCCACGATGCCTAACAGAATCACAAAAGTGAATTTCCTAATCCGCTCTTGCAATGCGCATTACTGATTGCACTAGAAGTGATGTGGCGTCTAGCTGGTGCTGAGGTAGCTTCTGTGTTGGATGGCTAACGTGGGAGACGCAACTAGGCCATCTCTCATTGGGCTGCTGCTCAGTGGGTCACTAGAAGTTGGGCCTGGCCGAGATGGCATCGGCTTGGGTCTCCTCGTGATGGTTGTGAGTCTGGCTGTTCCTGACATGAAAGAATTAGTTAGCTTAATACCTTGAATAAACACATGGTTGTGTTTTTCTCTGATTTTAGGCCCTTAGTCTGAATCTTAGCAAACAACCATCTTTTAAGTATATGATTTGCTTAGTGACACTCTACTTAGGTCCACTTATGATGTGTGTTTTATAACTCATTAGTCGACTATACCGAGCGATCACCTCTGACGGCTTCTAGCTTCCCGAATCCTGATCTTGTACCTCCTCGATCGAGAGAGACACCTTACTGAAGCGTCGTGTACCACCGTGCTAGCTTGGAATGTCTTGTAGTTGCTGACGGTGCTAGGTCTAGAATTCCACTATTTTTCCACACTTGAAGACGTGGCCTGGTGTGCTTATTTATACACAAACTAGATAAATCTAAATCTAATCCTAATAATAGAAATTCAAATCCTAAAGATTCCAATTCGAATTACAGATTACAATCTCCTCAATCTTTGGAGTTTTCCAGTTTCCTAATTTCTAGCAAAATCATATCTGCATTCCTAATTACCCGAATTACAGATTTTTTTATCTTAACAAATCATATCTGCATTACAGATTCCTTAATCTTAGTAAATCATATATGCATTACAGATTCCTTGATCTTAGCAAATCATATCTGCATTACAAATTCCTTAATCTTAGCAAATCATATCTTCATTCTTACCGGAGTGATTTTAGGCGAGATTTCCGTCACTGATGTCGGCTTGACCAGGAGCGCTAGACTGGCCGGGTGCTTCCCGTCTTGGGTCGAGATGTTCCCGTTGGGCCAAGGTACTCCCGACATTCACGCCTGCAAAACAAATCTTAAAACCTTTTTGTTAGTTAAAAATCTCATTTTAGCACAGATTTGTATTTGTTCACTGTCCTACTTTTCCATTTGTATTTTTCTCTTTCTTTTTCTCTCTCTTCCTGTCTTGCAACTTTTGTGTTACAATCTCACTTGCAATCCTTTCTTTTTGTGTCCGCTACTTATTCTTTCTTTTTGTATCTTTTTTCTTTTCTTTTCATCAACCCTTTTTTGGACATACTTACTTTTTTTCTCAACTATACCACTCTCGCAATGCCTCTAGGTGTCACCCTCACACTTATTCAAGATCTATTCCCAAAACAATTCCAAAGCTCCTCTGTTCCTTAAGGTTCGGGTTGATTTTGGTTTTTCCGGCTTTAGGCTTGTAATGAGCTGTCATATCAAGAAATGGTTATAGGCTCAAAGGGGTAACCAAAGGAATTAGTCACATGGTAGGCTTTATCTGGCTAAGTAGCTGTAAAGAAAGATGGCTTAGATCATATCATTCCTGCATGTGAAATGAGTTATATCCAGAGAATCAAGGAAAAACCTAGAGTAACCAGCAACATGGATGCAATAATCACACAAGAAATGAAAGAATGGCAAGATACAAAGTCATTCATGCAAGGCTCAAAAGTTCTCACACGGTTAATTGCTTTGTCACTAATGGTTCATCTTTTCAGTTTTTCACTTACTCACTGCCTAAGGACGCAAAAATTTCACTCCATGTCAGGTATAAAAAACTCTCATCCAAGGTTATGCATTGCTTCATACTATTTCATTCATCTTAAAGAAGTCCATTCAAATTCTTTTTCAAAATAGTTTTTTCAGTAATTGGCAATTCGAAATCAGAAGTCAGCTAGTAAAAACAAAATAAAACGAAACTAGAAACCAAAATTGAACAAAAAATAGCAGAATCAGAATAAAAAGAAAAGAAACAAAATAAAATAAAACAGTAACGAAATAAAAATGAAATAATAAAACTAAAAACAAAACAAAATCAAACAAACTGTCACCCTCCTAAGGAACACCCCCACACTTAAATAATGCATTGTCCTCAATGCAAATCATATGTGCACAAAGGAAGGGGTGAAATAGAAAGACTATTGTTTTCAAATTGGAAAGAATTTGCAAAATCTGATATCCAGTATTTTTGCTCCGCTCCTGTTGTTTACAACTTGGTGGAGCTTTCTCCTCATCCATTTTGATAGTTTCAACATGATATCCTCCAGTAGCTTCTTTGCACTTTTGCCTATAACTCCTGCACTAGAATTAGTGTCATTGCTGCTTTTAATACACAAAGAAGATTTAGTTAATCCAATATAGGTACACTCACAATTAACAGATTTTTAAAATCCATATTTCCAAAAAATTCTGAGTGTTTAGTCAATTCAAAATGCAAATTTACTAAGGCATGGAATGGCTGGACTATGGATGACACTAGTATTGATTCTATTACTAGTGAATGAAGTAAAGAAGGTTCATTCGTGGATTCCTGACTTGGCTTCCAGGAGTGGATTCAGCTTTTCGAATGTAGAGTCGGATGGTCGTGTGTCATCTCAGTTGTCCACGTGTAGATGCGGTTAACGGATATAGTCTCGGCATCCGTCAATTTGCGGCATCGGCTACTGAGGACACATTCAGACTTTTCTTGATATCGGTTTCGACCTTGCTTATCAAGAATGGACTTGGCTTCCAGTTTGGGTCAGACACAGATGGTACTTGCTTGTGGATACTATTGTTTGAGATGGAGTCGGACGTGGCATGTGTCTCTTCACACGAGTTGGTTTCGTCTCGTCTCAGCTTCAGTTGGCTGACTCGGTCAGGATTCGGTACTTGGGTTGCCGAGTCGGTCTCTGCCTTTAGCTACTTCTGACTTTGTTTGTCTGAATTAGACTCGGTATCTATCTTATTGTTCGAGTCGCTCTCAGCTCTTGTCGAGTCTTGACAGTTGGGCACCAGCTCATTCTTGGCCTGTTTATGGTTGCGGCTCCTGAAATTGGTCTCAATGACCTCTTGATTGTTCGACTTGGAACCTGCTCCTTCTAAGTTGGTGGACATGGCTATGGCTACCTCCTGGATGTTAGAGTCGATCGTCACTTCATCCTACTTTCTAGAGTCGGCAAGATCCGAAATTGCAATCTTATCAGCAAGATCCAGGCCCTCAACTGCAGACTTGGCACTTTCAGTCATATTAACATTGTCCGACTTATCAACCATAGGATCAGCATTCTCGGCTCCTTCAGCAAAAGCATTATTAACATTAGCATATCTGGGATCGGCCATCTTGGTATCAGCATACATGGGATTACTAATGTCAACATCAGCACATGTGAGATCAGCTATCTCGACCCTAGTAACTTGGTCTGAAATCTCATCCAATGTCATATCAGTAAGATCAGTAACATCAATCATAAAATTTGCAATCTTAACCACATCAACCAGATCAGAAACAGTTGGCACGTAGTCGTCAATCTCAGTCATCTTAGTAGAGTTGGCAGTAGCAAGCATGGAGTTTGCAACACTACTAGAGTCGGCAAAGCCCAGTACAGTGGGTGAATTCTCTGAATCCAGATTTCCAGAAAATCCATATTGCACTTTTAATGATTGTTGTTGTGGCAGCTCCATGTCACTCCTCATGGTTATGTCACTTATATTCTCCTGTGGACTAAGAATGGCTTGGGAAGAAACTTGTCCAAAATCTTCGAACTGCAGCGGATTTATCGTGGTGGCCAATTGACCAATCTGTGCTATCAACTCTTGCACTAAGGCAATTATATTTTGTTGAAACTGCATGTTGTTTTGCTGAATCTGCATGGTATTTTGTTGAAATTGTTGTACCAGATCTTCTAGAAAAGGTGAATTGTTAAGCTGTTGAACTGGCTGTTGTGTGGTAGACACATTCTTTTGGACTTGAATGTTATTCATGGCCAATTGCTTCATTAAATGCTCTAATGAACTTTCTTGTACCAATTGTGGTCTGAATGGAGGTGGTGGTTCTTACAAAATGGGACAATCGTTGAATGAATGTCCTATAGAACCATACATGCCACATCCATCTATGTATCCTTCAAATCTTTGATTGTCAGCAACAGCAATCCCATTCATTTCTCTAAATGTCGTGGGTCCCCTATTGTATAAATGTCGTAGAAAAAACAGAAAGATAACTGAATTAAAACAATAGAGCATCAGAAGAAGAATGGAATCAAAAACAGAAAAATGGAGAAATAACAGATAGAGAGATAGAAAAATAGAAAGAAAACAAAAATAGAAATAGAAAAACAAACGGCAAAAGAAATAGAGGCACAGAAAGGCAACAGAATAATGAAAAATAACAAAACAACCATAAACTGGTCAGAATGTTAAAAAAATAAAAATTGATGCGTAAAAAGGAAAAAAAATCATACAAAGAAATTGAAAATTCAAATATGCAGAAAAAATCGAAATCAGTTATGCAAAAGAAGTTATAGTTAGTTATGCAAATCAAAAAACAGAAAACAAGTAGCTATGAGAAAAAAAAAATCAATTATGTAGATGCAGTTAAATGCAATGATGCGGAGACACATATTCAACATGCTATATTATTTTTAGACTCGACCGAAAAGAAAACAAATATAGACTCAAGAAACTCGATAGGCTCTATGACTCTATGACTCAAACGACAAACACAACATTCCACAGACTCGGGATTCGGCTTAACTCAATTTTGGCACACAAAGACACAAAATAACTTGTGTCCCCAGCAACGGCGCTAATTTGATAAGCAAATTTTTAGTCGTTTTACACGCCTCAAATAATTACTAAAGCTAACTATAGTATAGCTAACCTAGGTCGATTCTCTCAAGGACACAGTGTGCTCAGATTGTGCTAAGTGTAAAAATCAGACTTAATGTAGAAAAGCATTTAGTGCAGAATGCTGACTCGGTCTTGGATAGACGCGACGGAGTCGGACTGACTCTGTCTGACACTCTAGAGAAGCAATAAATAGGGGGGGTTGAGTTTAAGTGCAGAAAATAAACTAAGTGCAAAACAGTAAATTATACTAATCTATACTAACTTACTGTACTAATTCAAGAATCAACACATAACAATTTGTCTTTCTTACTTAGGATTATACTCCGAATCAATCTTAGATTCTTACGACAATCGTCGAACGTTTGTCCATTGCCATACTAAGGATTTACACAATCGCTACCTCATCAGTTGGCAGGGAGTATGTACTTGGTTGATTTTAGGTTCTCTACCTAATCAGATTATTAAACCAGTTCCAATCGGTCCTAGTCTAACTTGATCTACTCCTAACAGTGTGCAATCGCAGCAAAGTCAAAAGCAGATTAAAGCGCAGGAATTATAATCGAGAGATAGAATTGCAAACCAATTATAATATTGAAATTAGAATTGAGTACAAAGGTGAGAAATTCAGCGTTCTCTAGAGAGTTCGCCTTCCACGACGATCGCCTTGGAAGGACGGTAGTGGTGCACCAGTGATGGCCAGACGTTGAGGTTTCTGTCCATCGGAATGCGTCGGCTATACCGAGCGATCACCTCTGACGGCTTCCAACTTCCCAAATCCTGATCCAGTACCTCCTCGATCGAGAGAGACACCTTACTGAAGCGTCGTGTACCACCGTGCTAGCTTGGAATGTCTTGCAGTTGTTGACGATGCTAGGTCTAGAATTCCACTGTTTTTCCACACTTGAAGACGTGGCCTGGTGTGCTTATTTATACACAAGCTAGATAAATCTAAATCAAATCCTAATAACAGAAATTCAAATACTAAAGATTCCAATTCGAATTACAGATTACAATCTCCTCAATCTTAGGAGTTTCTCAGTTTCCTAATTTCTAGCATAATCATATATGCATTCCTAGATACCTGAATTACAGATTCTTTGATCTTAGCAAATCATATCTGCATTACAGATTCCTTAATCTTAGCAAATCATATCTGCATTACAGATTCCTTGATCTTAGCAAATCATATCTGCATTACAGATTCCTTAATCTTAGCAAATCATATCTTCATTCTTGCCGGAGTGATTTTAGGCGAGATTTTCGTCACTGATGTCGGCTTGACCTGGAGCACTGGACTGGCCGGGTGCTTCCCGTCTTGGGCCGAGATGTTCCCGTTGGGCCAAGGTACTCCCAACATTCTAGCCTACAAAACAAGTCTTAACCTTTTTTTTTAGTTAAAAACCTCATTTTAGCACAGATTTGTATTTCTCCTGTTTTTAGGCCCATAATTCAAATCTTGATTAAGGCAAGACTTTTAATCATTAAACATTCTTAACAACACCCATCTTAAGCCCATATAAAGTGTATATAAAATATGAATCATCAGGTTGCGATGTTGGTTTTTGGCCAAATCCGCCCTTGACATACTAGCAAGCTAGCTCTACCTCTTTGGTATGAGTATGAACATCTCCATATGCGTGTGGAAGGTGACTGAAAACGTCAAAACTCCACCAAGCGCATACCCAATCATCATCTCGCCCTAATACCAGACTCATTACTAGTCATAATGAATCATCAATGCCCCTCTTGGGCCCACTTAGGTGTCATAAAAGTGTACACAGAAGGGTTCTAAGTAGATATTATCATTGGAATGCTTAGGAACCTTGATCCTCGTAGTGGCCTTGGCATCTACTCCTACAAATATGTCGTTCAAGGTCATCATAGTGACCTTGGCCTTGGCATTTACACATACAACACAAACATAAGGATAAGTTACAACAAGAATATCTTCATATCTAAGTGACAAACAAAAATAAACCTAGCATCATCACAACCATACATCATGCCATCAAAATGTCATAACTACATCATTATAATAGAGCCTTAGCTCCCAATGGATATAATCATCATTCACTAGAACAACACATTTATCAACTCACACTCATACATAAATATATAGACAACTACTACTCTATGGAGATTTATAAGCCGAGTGATCACTCCTAACTTCCTTAATATATCCTTATCATGGCATTGGGGAAAGAAAAGGTGATCGTGTGGATTAGAGGGTATATCCATCAATATACTAGCATGTGGGTAATGGCATACCATAGTCTAAAGCTTGCAATAACTTAGACCCTTTATGGAATTCTGTTGTCCATCTATCCTAAGGCTCACTTGGCCTCACTCCTCCTTTCTAGCACTAGGTCGTGAGCCCCGAATCAGGGCAATAACTCTATAACGATTCAATAACTTACATGTCTACTTGTCAATAGCATCCTCAAAACAACTCAACAACAAAAACTATGATTCACTCATCACTTATAACTTCCATGAACACATGGATACTAACAACATGTATCCACCATCTCGTCACGGTCACCTCCATGCAAGCTAAAATCACCACAACAATGAATGGTCCACCAAGCAAGGTTAGCCTTCTTACTCTACAACATCAACCACACATGTCCTATCCCCCAAAGATAGCAACATTACAAATCTTATGAAATTTCAACTCATTTATTATATCACTTTAAGCTTTTAAATCAACCTACCCAAATGAATCTTTTACAACATTTCAACAAGCTTTTAAGGCATAAGTACTCAATAGATACAAATTTCTTAACTTAACAAGTTTTCTCACTATTAATGGATTTGCTCAACGAAAGGGGGTCATTTGCCCAGCAAATCCCACCTCAAAAGTGGTACTTCTCATATTATGTACATTCACCAACGAGCCTTTGGCCTTGCCTAGCAAATTGAGTCATCACTCATTCAATGAGTCAAGCCACAATGGTTTAACTCCTAAAAACCTCACACGTCTACCTAGTGAAGGTCCATCCTTGCTTAACCAGAGGAGCCATAGAGAGCATCCTCCAAAAAATCTCACTTATTTGCTCAACAAGTGGGATATCTCGTTTAATGAATAAAGTCATAGAGGCTTCACACTCTTAACTCTACGATTGGTGTTACATCACTAATAATTCTTTTTACTATAATTATGCATATCAATTCGAATTAGGCAAACTATTTTGACTTCGAACCATTATGTCAATTTGTATGATTTAATTTATAACTTAATTAATAAATCTTATATATTTTGCATTAATTTTGCATGATAAAGAATAGCTATTATTTTGCATTAGTTTTTCTCATTTATTATAGTTTATGCATAATTATTTACATTTGTATTGAATTGCTCCTTGTATATCTCCTATAACTAAAATATAATAATAAAGGACTATTATCTTATTTATATTTTTTTACAAATAAATTAATTATATTTAGAGTTTATTTTGAATAATTTTTTAATTTTGATTTTTATTCTTTTTTTTTCTAACTCTGAAGTATTTGTAAATATTATAGGGAGGAGACAATGGAACGGAAGGAACATTGTTGTTCCATTGTAAAATTAGGAATGTCTTGATTTTTTATATTTTTTCCTTCTTCCTCTTTTCTTCTTTTTTTTCTTTTTTTTCATTCTTTTTTTAAAAAAAAATTCTTCATCAATTTGTATGATTTGATTTATAATTTAATAAATCATATATTTTGAATTATATTTTCATTAATTTTTCATAATAAAGAATACTTATTATTTTACATTAATTTTGCTCACTTATTATAATTTATGCATTATGCATAATCGTTTACATGTTATATGTGTCTTAGAATTAAAATATAATAATGGTTTAAATTTGTATTGATATGAGTTATAATATAATAATGTCACCAACTGTTATTTGAAATTCAAAAGACTCTTATTATATTTGTATTTTTTCCATAAAAAATAATTATATTGGAAAATTAATAATATTTAAGGAGAAAAATAACTATAAAAAATGTTGACACATTATCTAATGAATAGTCAATCTTATTTAAAAGTTTAAAGAAGAGCATGTCACACTCCTTACCCCAATTATATTTACTAATAATTAAAACCGAAAAAGTACAAGCAATTTTTCATATTTAGACATCACAAAGGATAAACAATCACGTTCTATATTTCATTCACTCGAAGAAACTTAATAATAATAACAATCTGTTGGCACTCCAAAGCCTAATTACAATAAACAAAATAAAATATAAATCTTCATTACGTAACGCTTCTTGATTTCACATCCTATCAAAAATCCAAAAGAAAGAAAATAAAAACGAGAAAAGCAATAAAAGAGCCTTAACTCACTCTTTGTACTCCTATTCTACATTACCAACAAATGGCGATCAGGTCAAAAAGCAACCTAGACACAAACACAAAGTAGTGAGAACACTAGAAGCTTGTGGTATGAATGCAAAAGCTAGGTAGAAACACATATAGCACACCATACTATATCAACCACAAAACACTTTACAAATGCATATGTTATGACAATTATGCACTCTTATTTATTATGTTAGGTAAAAACACATAGACTACAACATACTATATCAACCACAAAACACTTCACAAATGCATATGCTATTATGCACTCTTAATTACTACTTTATATGCAATGTGGTGCCAACTTTAATCTCAAAAGTAGTCTAGGTGCAACATTTCTCACTCCTCTATGATTGGCCATACCGCTCTAAAATGACATTGTCTAGTAGCACACAAGGTACTACTCGACTTACATTATTTCTTCTTAACTCGTGTGATCAATTACGACCATTAAGATTTTTATACCGAGTAGTCCCTAAGAGGTCTAGTGGCCTTATCACTTGGGTTAGCATCTACTTTTGAAGATCTTAATTCATTAAATGATACATGACACATAACTTATTTTATTGTTTCACTTTTGAACACTAGGCCGATTGGAGACCATTCTCACCTCCAAAAGACTGGACACCTTATGACACCCTTTAACTTTGATACTTAATGCTACTAATAAAATAAACTTAGACTGAATTCAAATTTGAACACATATATTGACTAGTAAAGGATTCATAAACCTGATCATTTATTAATTATAACTTGTTTAAAAAATTATTATATCATTGTCTATCTATACCTTTACAACTTTCTTAATTCATAAGTTCTCAATAAATATCTCATAATTATTTTTAAAATTTTTTAAAATTATATGTATACATTTATTTATAATATCGCAATTGCATGAGTTAATATCTAGTTTAAATTACAACAGAACAGACCAAAACTCAAAATTGAATACAATTACAGTAAAAACGTCTCAAATCTCAAAATTTACAAATTGTATTTACACTCACATCATTCACAAAAATTCACTAAACATTTCGTTCCGAGAGGCTAGAGGTTTCAAGAGTCAAGTAATAAACTAAATAAAAGTTTCATGACTATTAAAAAAATTTATATTTTGGTCAATAAAAATTATTGTTAGTAAAATTTTTAAAATAATAATTATAAAAAACATAATAAACTTATCATATATAATAATTTATAGTTGAATAATAATATAAAACTCTTTTCATATATAAACTATTTTTTCATTAAATAATATATGATGAACATTATTGTTACAACTACGGAAATCGTAATATTTATTAGTCTCTACATATACAATGAATCTTAATTTTAACGTTTAATAATTTAATCCTTGTACATTTTAAAAGTTTTAAAAATAGTCTTTATCACAATTTAAATAATATGTTCTTTTATATATAAAGAATTTAAAATTTATGCATTATCAAGATAAAATATTTTATATTATGTAATTAGAATTCAACGTTGATATAATTTTTTTTTAAAAGTTGTTATAAAATTAAAATTCATACATAATGTTTTTTACATATTGATTTGTAATTAGATAATATAAAATATTTCTTACTATTAATGCATATAATTACTGTAAGAAACTTTTATATTATCTTCAGTCAATTAGGTCAACCTCGATTGTGATGTTATATAATGTTAGTTAGCATACACTAAAATAATATTAATATATTATTTTTATTTATGTTTTATTTTTTATTTATTTATTTTAGATTGCATTAGCCACCACTAATACTACTAATATTTTTTAAAAAATTATTAGCATCAACTTGACCAACACTAATTAATAATTTTTTAAATGATTTTTTTAAAATAATTATATTTTATTGTTAAAATTAACTCCATCGTTGTTTATTAGTGTTTGCTTTAGTGTTGGCTTTAATATCGGCTTAACCAACACTAATTTTTCATTTGAGTGCAAAATCCTCTACCTCCCTCTTCTCCTTCATTCATTTGAAAAATATCTTCTTCTTTCCTCTTTATTTGTCTCAATCCAATCTCTTCCTCTTCATCATTTTCATCTCCCTCATTCTCTTTCCCTCTCCTCAATCTCTTCTTCTCCCTTACTCTTTTTTCCTCGTTTACTCTCCACAAATCCCAAAGCATGGTGGCATAGAGGCATGGCGTAATTGAATCTCATCGTCGATACCCAAATCTCTCACGCAGTGAGACCCCTTTTTATGTTCGTGGTGTTGCTACTCATGGTGAACTCCAATGACCTCCGCTTGAAGGAAAGAAGGCCCCAACAGTTATTGTAGGTATTGTTTTCAAACATTTTCACATTAAATCTAAAATGATTATCTTCATTTTTTATGTGTTATAGGTGGTTAAGGGTTAGGAAGTGGGGATGGGAGCAAAAGATGAGAAAGGAGAAAAACGGAAGAAGAAAATAAAGAGGTGAAGTAGAGTTGGAACGCACTACCACAATAGCGACAAATTTTATTTTATTTTTTACATTTTAATGTTAACTGGACAATTTTAATAAGGGACGACTTTTTTTTCAATGCAAATATATTTGTACAACTTCAAAACTTTTGTTACATCAATACAAAATCGCGTCAACTTTTAAACATTAAAATCGACTTTTGATCGAATTTAATTTATCGTTTTTCTTGTAGGGAGTATATACTCAAAACATAAACCTATTAAATTAAACATACCATCAATTAATCATTCTCAAATTATTACAATTCAGCAATGATTGTGGTGGACGATCATGAACAAACTATAGCTAGCGCAATTGGTGGCAACTCTTGCTTTCGATTCTACAACAAGCCAAGAAGAAAATTTAAATTAATTAGCCTGGCTAGTTTGCAATTTTAGAAGAGTATTTGCAAAGGCCAAAAGTATGACATCATAATACACAAAATATATATATACACACGTAGCTTTCAGATCATGAAACGTTAATGTCTTTAATGCCGAAGGATATATGGGGAAAATTAAATATATTTTCTCTCAAGTCTTGACAAAAGTGAATGCCATATATATCTGTCAACGATAGTTTTTTTTTTTTTTAATTAAAGAAAAGTTCACTTCCAATCTCTTTGATAAGAAAAAGATTTGTGTATACAATATACCGAAAAGTCCAAAATTCGTCGGGTCTTAATTTCGAAATTATAAAAAATTTCTTAGGAGCTGACATCGAGTTGCTCATAATGTAATGTACGAATAGGTTGTCGTCTCAATCATGGATGACCTTGTGGGGTTTGAATTGATTAATTCACTTTAAAAGGGAAAAGTATTCCATAAATAAGTACCACAAAATGAACAAAACATTTATGAGGATAAGAATATTCTGCTTATACGAACAGAAAAATATATCATGCTGACGACATTTGGCAATTTTCACCCAAAAAATGAAAAAAAAAATTAAGTGTGATAAATGTAGACAACTAGTCATCATGGTCTAACAAACTATATCATTATTCTAGTGCTTTTATATAACCTGTCATATATATTGAAGAAAAAAAAATGCAACCGTAGCCAAAAGAAAAAAGAACAAGAACAAAAAGATCAATAATTGTAGATTTAATTATTATTTATAACCATGATCGTGAATCAATTTCCTAAAAATTATTCACTTTGTAATCTAATAATTGTATTATATTTTAGTTTTTATGTACCTTTACAGGTTTATATGCAATTAAATATTAGGGTCGTTTCTTGTACCTTTTTCCTGCACCAACCTCATATTGTTTACAAAAAAAAAGTATATATTTAATATTTTCTTTCCAAATAATGAATTTCTCGATATCAAATCTGATTCATCTACAATATTGTATGCAAGTTCAATTCAATTTTTGTCATTTGTTGGTAGACAAATAATATGCTTGCTCGCCTATCTCGAGCTGAAAAGTTTAATATGAATGCCTATTAAAATGTATACATTGTCTACCAAACATTATATTCCGGTTCGCCCCTTTGCCACATTAATTTATCAATTATACGGGTGAGTACGTAACTCGTTATTTTGCTTCCCAGAGGTGTACAATATTACCATATTATTTTCTTAAATTAAAAATAATTAGTTGTTTCATCTATCTTCCTAAACCTAATTTTGTATTATCATTTTGTTTTCTAAACATATGTTTATATTATCAGTTATGTTTTTTTTTTTAATTTTTAAATTGATGTGATTGATAGATTATATTTTTAAGAATTTATTTGAAAATTTTCAATTTCAAAAGATTAATATGATAATATTATACACTTTTAAAAAACTAAATGGTACTTTACTCACTGGTACAATTGATAAATTAACGTGGCAAGAGATTTGTAGTAGTAGGTTATACTGAATGCCATAATAATAGATTACGAGAATTGTGACGATAAAGTGAGTACCGGAATGAAAGTAATTGACAGGCTGAAAATTGTCGAGTTTATGCCAGTTCGGCTTGATAAGAATTTACTCGATTTGAAATTTGATTCGAGGTTGAAATGATTTTTTTCTTTTAATTTGAACTCGTCTCGATTCCAATTTGCTAATAGCTCGGTTTAGTTTATTAGCTTAATTCGTTTTAAAATTACAATTATTTTATTATTTATATATAAATAAAATTAATTAAAAAAAGTAATTATATAAATATAATAAAATAAATGTATATTTAAAGAGTTGGTTCATGAACCAATTCAGTTTAACTATACATCTTAAGTTCAACTTGTTTATTTAATGAACTTAGTTTTTAACTCAAATTCAACTCTTTTAGTTCACCAATCAAGTTTAACGAGTTATTTGTCAAATTGAATTTTGAACTATGTTTGATTTGGTTTAAATAGTATTATTTTGATATATTAAGTGTACTGGTCAATAAGTAATAAAGTAATAAATTATCATTGCAATGAATACTTATATTCAATTACCATGTATTTGTTACTAAATGTTAGTCAAGTGAATCATAAATTTGGCTTGTCACAAGTTACTTGTTAATATGTTAGTAAATAAAAGAAAATCTAACTACTAAAAAGAGTCAAAGAAGACAAGAAAAAAAAAACTGAAAGCGTATGTAATAGTCAATTTACTTAATCACTTTGAGATAACACTCTCTTGAGATCCTCACTCAACACATTGAATTAACATCTAAATCTACTTAGGTAGATTAGTCTTAATTCCTTAGTAACTTTGTTTACTAAAAGAAAAACTCTAATTCTAATTCTTTACCAGCAATCAATTAGCAATCAAACCTTAATTGTAAAGACTCATGAAGATCACTACTAAAAAGAGGACTTTTTACATTTGTTAAAAATGATATTTTACATTGATTGTATGTTTGTTATAAATACCAAAAATATAGAATGTTGTAATTTTTATATTGAATATTGAACTGGCATAAAAAGTGTTAATTCTACATCGACTATATTAATAACCAAAGTTAGCACTTTTTGTGTAAGTTCCAGATTAGAAATCTTATCAAAACTATTTGAATGCATGTATATTGATGCAAGGATATGCACTAAGAGAGTAAATAACCAAGCTAAGTTGTAACACCCTAATTTTTGTTGCTATTATTATTAGTATTATTTGTTATTATGTTATTCAAAAATGTGAGTTTCCAAGTCATATTTTGTGACTAATTAAATTATTAGTATTATTTGTGATTATCTTATTGAAATATGTGATTGTCCAATTCATATTTTGTTACTAATTAAATATAAACTATATTTTGGAAAGTAACATTGGGTTGTTGAAATTGGGTTTTATATGTAAAATTGAAGAAAAAATGCCTTTGGGCCTTGTTTTGGTTAGGAAGTGTGTGCGGACATGCTTAAGTGAGCATACTCGTGCTGAAGAGGCAACAAGTGAGCATGCTCGTCTTGCTATGCAGTCCTATCAGGTGGAGTAGCAAAGCCTATCCTGTTGTTATTAAAAAAGAGGCAACTTGCAAACCCCTAGAGTCAAAATCAAAATCATGAAATTCTTGTACTACCTCTAGAAAAGAGCAAGAAGGATAACCTTCAAGAAGATGTTAGAGCAATAGGAGGGAAAACCCTAAGGAATAAGGAGTTGTTGAATATTTGATATTCCAATGGGGATTAAGTAATCAAGAGTATAGGTATAACTATACCTAGAGGAGTTGACCTTAGAACCCTTAGAATTGTAAGTTTTAGTTCTCTAAAAAGGAGATTAAACTCCCTTTATTAGTTATTGAATTGTACATATGATTAATGAATTGCATATTTTTGGTATCTTTGAAAGGGAGATCAACTATTTGGACTATGATGTGAAATTTTATGATATTGACATATTGATTGAGTTATTGTTGTAATTTTAATTGAAGTTATGAACAACATAGAGAAACTTGTAGGTTCTCTCGTAAATTTAAATTTCTATGAGAAAATCTAGAAACTCGTGACCTACAAATTGGTGAGCACACTCATGCTTGAGTTTCTACTTTGAGCACGTCTATCCTCATGATGAGCACATACCAGTAGTAACACAATTTTCCTTCTAAGGGCCTACTCATGCCAAGCTGGACGTACTTGTGTGCAAGTGTTATTGGCTTGTTGTTTAGTGAATTTGTATATAACATGTGTAGTTTTACTACATTGTGTTGCACCATAAGTTGTTGTTGAACTTAAGTTATAAGCACCTATTGTTGAGCTTTATATGGATGCATTGCATTATATTGAGAATTATGAACACGAAATTGAGAATTGAGTAATAAGGATGAGTGTCATTGTGACAAATAATCTAACCTACGAGATGGCAAGGATGGGCTTAGGTGACACTTATCAAGTGAGTGACATAGCATGTGAAAGACAAGGATGGTACTTATGCTGGGTTGTGAGGATGGGGTGCCTAGCCTATAAGAGATCTAAATCTACCTTCACTTTATGCATCATTGTATAAATGTAAAAAAGGTATGGTGGCATCTCCTAGGTGAAAGATACCCTCCCATATTCATTTTAGATGATGTCATGGAATGGGTTCGTGTGAATCATAGGTTGAGAAAACATCTTCCAGTACAATGTGACCTGTTATTCTTTGTTACAGTTGATTGTATATAACAAAACCTAAATAATTTGGTGTTCAAGGGTTAAGGAGGATGATGCAACTATTGTAGTAAGAGGACAAACTAGAATGCATCATGTAATCATGTGTAAACCTTTTGGCATTATCCCATTGACATAATTATTATATGGCTTCCCCTAACACCAACCTTCATCAAGGTTAACTAAGATGGGGCTGTAAAAATAACTACCAAAGAAGCTACATGTGGAAGGGTGATTTATGGTCATAGTTCCATGTATGTGTTGGGATATTCAACTCATATTGGCTCTTGCTCATTACTTTGGCTGAATTACATATATGTACAATGTTTTTCCATTTATGTTTGCTTAAGAATCTAGGAATTCACTCAATTCATATGTAAGCCACTAAGGAAATCAAGGAGATGGAAAAAAAAATTGTGAAAAAACATGATAAGGGAAAAGGTCCATTAAAGATTAATAAGGCATCTGTGTAAATTTATAAGAGAACACAAAAGAGTAATAATTGCCACTTATATGGGAAATTTGGACATTTCCAAAAGGATAGTCCAAGGCATAAGGCTTTGTTCAAAAAGAAAGGTAAGATTAATGCTTATGTATGTTTCAATTCAAATTTAACTAAAGTTATTCATAATACATGGTGGATTGATTCTGGGATACGACTCTTGTTTCTAGTCTAATGTAGGGATTTCTTACATCCCAAACCACAAGTTTGTCTTCATGGGGAATAGAGTGAAAGCTCTAATTGAAGCGGTCGAGACTTATCATTTAATCCTTGACACTAGACGTCATTTAGATTTATTGAAAACTCTTTACATACCCAGTGTATTTGAGAATTTAGTTTCATTATCTAAACTTGATGTTACTACATACTATAACATCATGTTTCTTGTGTGATTAATTAAGTGATTGAAAAATAATTACAAGATGGAATTAAATTTAAATTTAGTAAGAAATCTTGATAAAAATTAGAGTTTGCACATTTTTTGAGAAAAATCACAAATGAGACAAAGTGATTTGATGCACGTACTTTAAGGCAATGATCTTTCTTAATGGAATGAACTTCCCAAGTTAAAAGATACCAAGAGTTAGTAACATAGTGTCATCTACATATTTTCTGAGATAATTAGCATGTATTTCGAGGTCAATCACTAGTTGACTTTCCATTTTTAGTAAAGGTGGTTATATCATTTGTATTTAATTACCTTAGAACTTTTGGTAGAAAATTCAAAAGTCAAACTTACCAATTGAGGGGAAATGTACTTAGCCAATTTTCTTGCCTTACTTGGCAAAGAACATTCTTTCATACTTACCTTTAACCAATGGATGCTTAGACCTTCCTTGACCATTGGACCAAAGGTTACATGAAATCCTCCTATAACTACCCTATTCCAGTTAAGAAAACATAAGCAAAAACCCCCTATAAGCTTTTGATTTTTGTCACCCACCTTAAGTTACTCCATTGTTACAAGTTTAAAGCTCCTTCACTAAAGTTTCCATACTTTTTTCACTTCAAGTAAGGGAAGCTTGCCTCTCTATGATTTTGTGGTTGAGATGTGTAATATGTTAGTCTATAATGTGATTTAAATAAATCACAACATCATGACTAATCTGGGTTAACATTATTAAGAAAACTTTTAAATATATGATTATATGCATGATGATCTGTGAATCTTAGATATGTTGTGTTATGGGTGTTTTTTTTATAAATAGAATGTGTTTATCATGATGTATAATGAAGTTCTAGGTAGTAGTTGTGGTGTTTCCATGTTATTTTGGGATCTTTCATGATAAAATCTTTCTGAATTTTGAATTAGTCTCATGCTCTCATTAGGCGAATGGCTCCACTAGCCTAGTAAGACTCATTTTCTAGAAAATATATGAGTGTTCGCTGAGTGAGACCAAGTTTCTACTTAATGCCTCAATAATAACACTTGAAAATATGGAAAATTGCCTTTTTTGTTGAGTGAAACCACATGTTCATTGAGCGAGTGTTCATAGGCTAATGAACGTGATGAATGAAGATCCATAAAAATTCATAAATTCATATTTTTACTAAGTAAGAATCATGAAAACCTAGAAAACCTTTAAACCACTAAGCGAGTCATCCACTTGTTGAGTGGAGACTAAGAACTTTCAAAAGTTTATATCTCCCATGAGTGACTCGCTAAGCAAGCCCCGATCTTGCTACATGACTAAAATAAAATTTAAGAGTGAAAACTCTTTGTGGCTTAATCTACTGAGCGAACCCACTAGTTCGCTAGGTGAGCTAGGGAGCAGGACTCTCTAGGATCTATCTTGTTGGGTAAAGCAAATACTTCGCTGAGCGAGCAAACTGAGTGACTTGCTGAGCAAGGAACAAGATAAGTTGAGTGAGCAGGTCAACCTAAAGAAGTGAAAAGCTTCCACTAAGTGAGAAAGGAAATTTGCAAGAGGATTCACTGAGCAAACCCATAGGTTCGCTAAGCGAGAATAGCAGAACTTAGAAACTTCTAAGTAAATATCCTCCTCTTTGAATCAAGATGTTATTTCCTACTAAGTTACCCTAGCAAAAATAAAAAGTAAACAATTCCAAAATTTCAAGTGAAACCATAAAGATCGATGGCACATAAGACTTAGTGAGATTGCTGTCATCCACAAAATGAATTCTATAAAGTGGTGTTTGTTTTGAGAATGATATATGTGTTGTTATTGATGAGGCATACTAAGAATGTGCGTCTGCAGTTTTATACTGCATTGCGAGAAGACACGTAAGTTTGGGTGGCGGTTTTGGTGGTTGTTTAGGTTTGGCCTCTAAGCCTAGTATCAAATAAGAGGTGTACGGCAATCAGGTCTTAGGGATAAGAAGACAGACAATTACACAAGGGTCCAAGGTCATTGCAAACCTTGTGTTATGGTGAGCCACTACCGACGTATATTATCTTTACAAACAACCTACCTCATCAATAGATCAGGTTCCAAAGTTTCCTTCAATTATTTCTTTGGAACATTCTGTGTTATGATGACTTGGTAGTCATGTATACTATGCCAAAGAAAAGTGTCTGATCACCCAAAAGTTAGAGTCTTCATGGAGTAGGTCTGGTCTAGTATGCTAATCTGAGAGTCTGGATTGGATGAATTGAAATTTCCTTATATTATTCTATCTGAATGCTTACAATATGCTTTAATTATATATATGTTTTATTTTGTGAGCTTACCCTTATATTTCTTATTGCATATATGCGACTACAATGACCTTGAACGACATTTGTTAGAAGCAGATGTCGAAGCTGCTAAGGAACTAGTCTTGATCCTACATGCAATTCAACAAAATACACATGGGCATTATTTCCTTATGCTTCACGACGATTAATCCCAACTTGGAGTATGTCAGGTACCGCTAAAACACCATCATCACCTTCACACCATGTGATATGAATCTGGAAAGGGAAGTCATGGACATGCTAAGAGGACTCAAGGAACATGGAACCAAGGTTGGAATGGTTCCATAACCCATGGGAAAACAAGCTAGACTTGAAGGATAAGCCCAATAAAAGCTATAAGAGATAGACTTCCTTAAGGGCTAAGGAAAACCCAACACACATAAGTATGCATCTTATGAATATGGGAGGATATGAAGGTGACCTTCAAGAGACCTTGAAGGACACGAAGGCTATTGAACGTGAAGGCCCTATGATAAAGGGAGGGTAAGGAAGCTTCAAGAGGAAGCACATAGGGGTTAGACCACCTTATGGGCCAAGGAGGGCCCAATTGTGACCCATTTGTTTACACTTTGTTTGGGTTTCTTTGTGACATTGTATGAAAATTTTTTAGGACATATTAACCTTTGTATTAGAGTTTAGTTTACTTGCAATTTTCTTGCTTAGGTTGTATTTGGGCCCAAAGGCTCAATCAAGTCAAGAAGCCCATTTAGTGACCCACTTTTGGTCACTAAATGCTGTCAAATTTTGTTGTGTTTTTAAAGGTGCGTCCATAAAAATTTGGGCTGGTTTTTTAGCCATTTGGACTTAGCACAAGGCCTTTAGAGGTTAGTAGTTAATCCACTTAAATAGGAGAAGGTATATAAGCTTAATCCTTCATTCTTGTAATCACTTTTGATTAAATCTATTACTTGCATTGCAAGTTATTGGAGAGTTTCTCTTAGCTTGTTCTTGAGCAAGAATACTTAACTATCATTAAGTTCTCTATAAAACTTGTGGTGAATCTCACTTTTCTTATCTAATTCTCTTGGAATTAGTGATGAATCATTCCTAAATCCTTATTCCATTTTCTACATTTCAATTCTTTAATACCAGAAACTTAACTAGTTTTCGATTTTAGTGGTTCTTTGGCAATTGTGCAAGTGTGGATCTATGGAATTCATCACCATGTGTCTCTATGCTAATTTCGGTTATGTTCTACACCATTTTGGATTTCTATCTAGCCATACGAGATATATGGAGTTCACATACGTACTTCACCCGAGCAAAATTGACTGGAATTTGTCATCGTGATCTTTACTTACCTGATTCCTCGTCCCCATCGCCATCAAGTAAATTCTAAAGTCGCTTGTCAGGAGTTGTCGTTTCTTCCTCCCCTTCTTAATAGATTAGTGTATGACTAGTCTGGAGTGTGTGGGTTTTGTATCCCTTTCCCCTTATGATGTATTAAGCACTAGCTTTTGTAAGACTTGTATGATGTATCTTTCATTCAATTTGGATTTGTAAGTGTCATAAGGAACAAGCTATTATACTTTATGTTGACCTATGTATTCTATGGAAATGTATTTTTAGTAAATTTGAGTTTGGATGTATGATTATGGCAATGACTAATTGCGAAAATTTTACACGTGTTTTAATTTATAAATTAATTAATAGTTTCTTAAAATTAATTAAACCTTTATGAATTTGAGACAGGTTGAGTTTTCATTGTAGCGATCATAAGTCATTATAGATACTATTTTAATTTTGGTAATGGATGTTTCAGTCTATCTAAGTATAATCATCTCATTGGTATTGGTATTCTTTGTGATGGTTTATATAAATTGAATTTAGATGGTTTGTGTGCTGAAACTCTCTTGACTCTACATCATAATGTTGGCACTAATCATAGTTTATTGAATGGACATTCTGCTTTCTAATGGGATAAATGTTTGGATCACATTTCTAGAGAAAGGATGGAAATATTAGTAAAGAAATAAATTCTTCGAGATCTAGATTTTTCTTATCTAAATATATGTGGGGATTGTATTAAAAGAATACAAACAAAACACATATACAAGAAGTATTCAGCATTTTAAAATTGTGCATACTAATATTTGTGGGCCTTTTGATGTTAATTCTTTTAGAAAAGAAAGATGTTTTATTACCTTAGTTGATTATTATTCATGTTATGGTTATGTCTACTTATTGCATGAGAAATCTCAAGCAGTGGATGCCTTGAAAATTTACTTGAATGAAGTAGAAATACAATTAGATATAAAGGTAAAAGTTGTCAAGTCTGATAGAGGTGGTTAATATTATGGAAGATATGATAGAATTGGGCAACAACTAGGTCTATTCACTAAAATCCTTCATAAATATGGTATTTGTGATACACAATTCCAAGTAAACCACAAAAAAATGGTGTATCAAAAAGGTGTAATAGAACAATAATGGATATGGTTATGAGTATGTTGAGTAATTCACCTTTACTCATATCATTGTTGATGTATGCCTTAAAAATTGTCATGTATTTGTTAAATAGGGTTCATAGTAAGCTAGTAACAAATACACTTTTTGAACTTTGGACTGGTAAGGAACTTGATATAAGACACCTACATGTTTGGGGATGCGAGATAGTAATAAGAATTTATAATTTGCAAGAAAAGAAATTAGATGTAAGAATAATTAATGGGCATTTCATTAATTATCTAGGAAAATAAAAGGGGTATATATTTTATTATTCTAATCATAGTATGATAATTGTTTAGAGGTGGAAAATGGACACAACTAGTCAGGCCAAGTCAGGTTGACTTATAAAAATTGGCCTAAATAGAATTAGACCAATTTAACCTGCCTCAAACAAAACTAGGTCAATTTGGCCTGATACTATTTTTATTTTTTCTTTGAAAAATTAGATATTTCTAAGAAAAAAACAAATTGGCTTGGCCTAACGAGCCACTGAGATAGGTCAAACTAGCAAAATACTAGCCAATATTAAAAATTAGGTCAAGTTGGGCTGTTTTCCCCCTTAGCCCATCGAACCAGGCCACGCGACCTATTTTGCCACCTATACAATTATTGAAACTAGAAATGCAAGGTTCATTGAAAATAGTGAAATTAGTGTGAGTACAATTCCATGATATGTGAAAATTTAAGTTAGAGTCAGCTCGCTGGACCAAGCCAAGCAACCTATTTTGCAACATATACAATTATTGAAACTAGAAGTGCAAGGTTCATTTAAAATAGTGAAATTAGTGGGAGTACAATTTCATGATATGTGAAAATTAAAGAAGTTAAGAGCGCAAATCCCTTTGATTTGTGCCTCTAGCAATAAAGTGAGTGTTCCTCTAGTTGTCGTGCGAGGCAATAATAAAGAATAGCAACACAATAATGAGCCCATGATTTAGAATGAACATATTGTAGAAGAACCATAAGAAGTAACATTAAAAAGGTCTTAGAGAAAGAAAGTCAGCAATTTTGAATAATTATATGGTATATCTACATTAGTCAAAAACTTAAGCCTTAATGACAATGATCCAAATTCGCTTAACAAACCATAAGTTATGATAATTTTAAGCAATGGTTAGATGCCATGAAAGAAGAGTTAAAATTCATGGAACAAAATGGTGTTTAAGATCTTGTAGAATTGCAGAAGGTTGTAAGAGAGTTGGTTGTAAGTTGGTCTTTTAGACTAAACATGACTCTTATGGAAGTCTTGACGATTACAAGGCTAGGCTTGTTGCTAAGGGTTTTACTTATAAAGATGTTATTGATTATAAAGAGACATTTTCGCTAGATAGATATGAAAACTGTCTTTCTTAATGAAGATGTAGAAGAGAATGTTTATATGGACTAACCAATGAGGTTCTTAGTTGAAGGAAAGGATCACATAGTGTGCAAATTAAAGAAATTAATATACAAACTTAGGCAAGCTTCCCACAAAGTATTTTAAGTTTAATAATACCATTTTCCTTTGGATGTAAGGAAAACACTATTGATTGGTGTATGTATCTAAAGGTCAGTGGGAGTAAGGTTATATTTCTAATTTTGTATGTTGATGATATCTTGCTTGCAACTAATGATCTTGGTATTTTTCATGAGACTAAAAAGTTTCTCTCTAGTAATTTTGAAATAAAAGATATGGGTGAGGCAAGCTATGTGATAAGAATAGAAATATTCTAAAATAGATAACAAGGATTATTAGGCTTGCCTTAGAAAGCATATATCAATAAAGTACTAGAGAGATTCATGATGCAAAAATGCTTAGCATCGACCTATTCCAATTTAGAAAGGACACAAGTTTGGTCTCGTGTAATATCCTAAAAATGATTTAGAACAAAAACAAATAGAACCAATTTTATATGCATTAGTTGTTTTGAGTATTATGTCTACTTAGGTTTGTACTTAACCAGACATAAGTATTGCAACTAGAATGTTAGGAAGATATCAAAGTAACTTGAGAATGGAACATTAAAAGCTACAAATAAGGTTTTGAGATACTTACAAAGAATGAAGAATCATATGCTTACATATAGGAGATCTAATCACCTAGAGGTTATTATGTATTCATACTCGAATTTTGTTGGATGCGTGGATACAAGAAAATTCACTCTCAGCTACATATTTCTTTTAGCCAAAGGAGTAGTATCATGGAAGAGTATGAAGCAATAAATTGTTGTTGTATCCATCGTGAAAGTTGAATTTATAGTGTTTTGAAACTATAATTCAAGCTTGTTGACAGTATTGCCAAGTTGCTGAAAATGTATTGTGATAATTCTGCAACAATGTTATAAGAATGACAAATACTCTAAGGGTGCTACTAAGCATATGAAATTGAAATACTTTGCTATGAATGAAGAAGTTCATAAACAAAGAGTGTCAATAAAACATATTAGCACAAATCTTATGATAGTTGACTCTTTGACAAAGGGATTACTACCCAAGACATTTATCGAGAATGTCAAAACTATGGGAATTATTATTAATAATGGTTGTTTTATGAATTATGTAATTGACACTTTGAACTCATTTATAATATATTTTTTATTACATGTTCTTTATGTCTGCATGCATATTTGTATTAGAGTAATGTAAAGATGTATCATCTTGAATAAAGACATTATTATGTTTAGCCAATTATGTTATCCTAATTAATGGTTTGTAGTACATGGAAAGGACTATGTCAATTAAGTGATGTACAACTATCATGACTCAAATTAGTTCCTATTCTTAATAATGAAATTATATATACCCAATGTATAAAATAATTTAGTCATTTCAATATGTATTATGTTAATTTAATTTATTTATTTATTTTATCCATGATGTTAGGTAATGTCACATGAGCAAAGTGGGAGAATGTAAGATTTTAATGTCTCCTATGAGAGTCATGTAACTTATCGGGACTAATAAATAAATAGTTAAATAATTAAAGAATAAATTGTAAATGAGTTAAGTGGGGCAATTTCTACATGTAACTACTACTTGATGGGAATAATGAATTAAATGAATTAATTCTCACTAATGTGAAACATGTCTCCTTCCTAACCGTAACATATTCTCTCAATCCTCAACATCAAGAAAAAAGAGTGAAAAGAACTAAAATCTTGGTGTCTTAATCTTTCAAGCACATCAAGGTGTACTAAAAAATCTGAAGAACTCTCGCAACAAAAAAAGTATGTACTATTTTCAAATGATGGTGTGAATAACTAATTCTGAAAATCCTATTATTTTTCTATTGTTGAGAATTGTAGAAAACTACAATTTACATTGTTTGCATTATAATTAGTATAGCTCAGGCCTAATTTCTTAATAAATATTTTTTTTAAAATATATTTCCCTAAAATAATCAGGTTTTAGGATATTCAAAATGTTTTTACGCACAAAAAGTCAATATTTTTACGCATAAAAAGTCAAATTATTTTAATAAATCAGGTTTTAGGATATTCACCTAAAAGTCATGGTGGATTGGGTCTTAGGAAGATGAGAATTATTAATCAAGCATCTATAGTGAAGCTAGGTTGGAGGCTAGTCAATAATCGCCAAGACCTTTGGGTACAAACAATTTGCTCGAAGTATAATTGTGGCTTTAATATTCTCCTATAGATAAATGTTAATCGATCTAGTTCTATTTAGTGAAATGGATTGAAAGCAACCTGGCCCAAAGTGAGAGATAATTTGGGTTGGATGGTTCATAATGGTAAGTTGACTAACTTTTAGATACATGTATGGGTTCCCTCTTGTGGCACGTTATCGTCACTAGCACTTCTTCCTCCCACAAAAGTAGAGAGCTCAAAGCCAGTAGCTTGCTTCACCAATGAGACGAACCAATAAGATATCTCCAAATTGTAAAGTCATCTTCCTCTTTGGGTTGTTGAAAGAATCTGTGTCTTGATCTCCCCTGCGCAAAGAAAGAGAATGATGTGGTGGTTGGGGCAAAGTCCCAAGATGGAGAACTCTCCTCTAAAGCAACTTACAATTTGTTTTCTAATGTTTCACTCACTCTTAATGAGTACACCTTTAAGATGATATGGAAACTTAAGGTTGTAGAGTGAGCGCATTTCCTTGTTTGGAAAGTAGATTGCAATATCATCATCACAAACGAGCAAAGGCTCAAGAGGCATATTGCACAATCAACAACTGCCTAGTCTATGTAAAGAAACATAAATCTACCTTCACCTTGTGTGTGATTGTATAAAAGTAAGGACTGTTTTGTGGTATCGACTAGGTGAAAGATGTCTTCCCAAATTCATTTTAGATGATGTCATGGGGTAAGTTCATGTGAATCTTAGGATGAGCAAACATCTTCCAATATATGCGAGTTTTTATTCTTTGTTGCACTTGATTGTATATGGCAAAACATGAATAATTTGGTGTTCAGTGATAGTGGGGAGGATGATGTGACTATTGTAATAAGAACAAAAGCCAAAGTGCATTACATAATCACATGTGAATCTTTTGACAAATTCTTAATGAAAGATATTGCACCTCATCCCATTTACATAACTATTAGATGGCTCCCTTGGAAACCAACCTCTATCAAGGTTAACTCAGATGGGGTAGTAAATACAACTAACAAAGAAGCTACATGTAGAGGAGTGATTTGTGATCATAGTTTCATGTATGTGTTGGGATATTCAATTCATATTGGCTCTTACTCCATTACTTTGGTTGAATTATGGAGCATTAAGAAAATGATAGCATTTGCTATGCTAGAGGATTTACCAATATTTATGTTGAATTTGACTCCCAAGAAGCCCTCAATTTGATTACAAATGTTGCACTTTGTGTCATCCTTGTTATAACTTAGTGTCAAAGATTAAAGAACTTGCTTATTCAAGATCCACAATATTCTTCTCCCATATCTATGGTAAGGTGAATCAAGCGGCGGATATTGTAAGACTGTTTATTGTATGCGTGTGTTTAATTAAGTGAATGAGAAATTAACAAGTTAATTAAATTTAATTATTGTTGAAAAAGAAATAAGAAAATATTTTGTTGCATGTTTTCCAACAAAAATCTTGGAAAGAGCCATAATGGCCAAAAGCGCACATACAAAGGTTAGTTTTCCCTAAAAATAGTTGACTAAGTCGAGTGAAAATATAGAGTTGACTTACAATAGTTGAGAATATTTCCCAAACAAATTCAATCGATTAGGTGTCATTGACATGTTTTTCGGTGCAATGACACATTTTTTTAGGCTGAATCTTGACTAACCAAAGATCTAGAGAAAACCCCATAACCCAACAACCATCATCCCAAAAACCCCACAAACCCCTCATGATGTATATATACAAGTAGTTATGTTGATTGATATACTATCGAATGATGTTTGTGTTTGTTGAAGGGTTGAGCTCCCTCTTTGACGATTGTTATGTTATGATTGATGACTTTTTCGTACGTAAGGTCTTTTTATTTTACCTTACCCTTGCATTATATGTTGTATGTGTACGATTACAATGATTCGAACTGTTTGTTTGTGAAAGTAAATATCCAGGCTTCCTAGAGGGGCGAGGCATCCGAGCACGCCGATGGTGAAGATCTTCTCAGGACCTTTCCATATATGCTTTTGGGGCATTTGGGTGGGACCAAGCAAAGCATGTAGGATACGACATGATACATAGTGCGTGTGATACTGTAGGAAGATGACCATAGAGCCTACACCTAGTAGGATTGTGAGGTTTGTTATCATCTTTCAGGCTCATCTAGAGATGTTCCTTCTTATCTAATATATGTGGAGTCCTTCCATGGGGATGTCCAAAACTAAGATGGCTGACTTCCCTTGTTATGACTCTATTGATCCCAATCCTAGCTTTAGATGTTTTAGAGTTAGATATTCTAAGGCCACGAGGGGCATTAGAGTTCCTTCACCTACATCATTGTCATCATTGCAATAAGTGTTAGAGTTAGATTGCATAAGGACTAGCTATATAGTATTTTTTATATCCTTATCTTCTACTTCTAATGTACATACCTTCTCTTTTGGACATCCGTTAGCCCCAACTTTAGTATCTTTTGTTTTACACTTACGATATATGTGCCTTAAGGCACATAACTTCTTTTGACTTACATGATTATGGTTTATTCAAGATGCATATTTATTTTCATGTTAGCGTTATTTATGTTTTATATTCTTATGATTGATGTGTGTTACGAGAAAATAAAAAGTTCATTGTTAATTTTAAAAATAAATTAATTAAAAACTTTTTTAAAATTAAACTTTCACGATCATAGTAGCTTGAGTTGTTTAAAGATTGTAGTGGTCTCTAGATGACTACATATGTCCTAATTAAACATGCATTATATATTTTTAACTTGTCACCTAATTTTTTTTATTAATTAATTTAGCTAGTACAACTTTCTTTATATGTTATTAATCTTAGGAGTTTTTGCTTTTTTTTCCATGCAAACAAAAAAATAAGTTAGTAAAATTGTATAATTTTGAATTATATAAATTTTATTTTGAAATAAAATTTTAAGCTAAGTCTCATTAAGTTTACCCAAAAATTAAAGTAATAAGAAAACAAACTACTTAATTCAAGACTTGATTTAATATACCAAATTAGTTAATAAATACTAGTCAATTTAACTTGTTACACTATAATAAAGTAAAATTAATCTATAGTTTCTAAATCACTATTAACTAGTATTTTAGTGGAGAAATGCATAAAATAAATATTTATTTCATATAAATAAAATTTATAATAAATAAATATATTCATAATAAATAAATATTTTATTATATAAATTATTTTTAAATTTATGATTATCAATTTATATTGTGATATGGTTGTTTTTAATTATTGATAATTTTTTTAAAAAAATTATTTAAATTTAATTTAGAAATAAAAATAATAATTGATTGAAAGAGACAAAAGAGTTACAAAATTCTCTACAAATACTATCGTTGAATTATTTTTTTTTCCTAAAAACACTCTATTTAAAGAATAGCTTCTAAAAAATTATCACGTAATATTTCTATTTTTTTTTTAGTATCGAGAGAATTTTAAAGATTAAATTTTGTTTCTTATATTTTAAAACTTACAACGATTACCTAATAGGTGTCGTTGAGTTGGTAACACTTTCTTTGTGTAGAAAGAACTTAAGTTCAATTCTTACAGAAAATACATACAAAATTTTAGTGTTATAGTTAGTCTAAAACACCAAAATTTATGAAAATGATTACTAATTATAATTTCAAAAACTAGTTTGATAGTTTGTTCCTATAACTTACGAAATTATTTAAAATCAATTCTTATCTGCTCGGACTTAATTCTAACCCTTCTTAATATTACCATGCAAATGGCCAAAGAGAAAATATCTTCGTTTCGTGTACATATAATTATATATATATATATATATATATGGAATCAAAATCAAATAATTACGCTGGCTTGGGGAGCATGTGGGGAAAGGCCTAGGAGAAATGATTGTGTACAGATGGAATTACAGTTTTATACCATATTTTAAAGAATTATATATATATATGACGAAAGTAATTAGTTTCAACTTTTAAAAATACCAAAAAACAGTTATTAAAATATAAAATAATAAAATAAACTATATCTATTATATAAAATAGTTTTATCCAATCATTCAATTACAAATTATTGTATAGGATAAATTTATTAATTTTTATAATAATTATCTTAAAATCATATCAATAATAATTTATAATTAAATAATAATATAAATCTATATTATATTATTTATATATCACCATTAAACTCGTTAAGAAAAACTCAATAAGAAAAACTCAATAAGTACCCTAATCGTAGTAATTTGATTATTATTTTTAGAAAATTATTTCGTAATAACGGTAACAAAATTACGTTATGATCACATGTTATCATCTATAATAAATTTGTGTACTTTTATGCTAACTAAAAATTAAATTTATGTTAATTTTTTATAAGTAACGGTATGGAGTTTTTTACCCATATGAACGAAACTTTCTTCCATTTCGCGCATCATCGCCTGCGATCTTGTTTTCTGTGCCTGTGGGTGAAAAGATTTTGCCATATACAACCAACTTTTGATACATTGATATAGAATTTAAGTGGAAAAGAAAGAAACATAAAGAAGGGAAGAAAGAATAACAGAATAAACAGGATAGAGAGAAGAGAAACAGAGATCAAAGAAACTATACACCGAAGGTACATAAATTCATAAAAAAATATAAAACAATTAAATAAAAAATTAGTAATTAAAGTATTAATTTTAATATTCAAATAATAAAAAGGCTATTTTTAATTCGAGTACGAGGAAAGAAACAAAATCTGATCGGACATTTTGTTTGTCAAAATACTCTGGCCAGGTCAATGTTCAATATAAATAAGAAATTACAAAATAAAATGAAAACTATATTTAATGCAATGACAAGAAAAAAAAATTATAAAATTATCCTAAAAACATTCTAATATCACTCAATACAATCTATGCCCACATTAACTTTACGTGATAATTTTTTTTTTTTTTTGTTTCTTACAGATATTTTTATCCACAAGAAATTTTGTTTGAAACATGACATTAAGAGCGGATTTCTCTCCGAAAATAAATGAATATTAATGCTTCACTCAGAGATTTAGGTCTGAAACCACTAGGGTCAGCAAGTGGTAGGAAATGGGAGTAATATGCTCAGAGTATTGTTATCATTATACTTATTTATTTTACCAAAAAAAAAATAAGGTTCGTTTGTTATAATTTTTTCATATTTTTTTAATGATTACTTTTAAAAGTTTTCTATAGGTTTGTTTTAGCTTTTCAAAATAATCAGAATAAAAAAATAAATTAAATTTTATTAAAATTAGAAGCTATTTTGAATAAGTTCTCGTAAAAATATTGTAGACAAAAATAATTTTTTTTCTATTTTTTAAATCTCTACAAAATAATTATTAAACTATTTATATCAGAATTACTTTTTTCTTAATTTATACTCCCTCTACTCTCAAAAATATATATAAAAACTATGTATGATGATCTAAAATGTAAGCAAATTTTAATTAAGTTCACCTTATTTAATAAAATCATCTTCAAAATATTCTTTATTTAATTGAGATGTTATTTTCAATAATCTTATTTTTTATATAAAATTTCAAAAAAGATATCTTAAAAAAATCTTGTTTTTAAATAAAATTAAATGCTATAACTAAAATTTTTATTTAACTTTAATTTTTTTAATATTCAGATCTCAAAGGAATATCAAACTAACTCCAATTCATACCACATACTTAACTCCATCAATAATTCGCCGCAATAATATGAAACTAATATTTAGAGATCATCATAACCCAATTTAATCTAGTGTGAGGTTGATTTTAATATAAAACAAATTGGAGTAACATTTCAAGTCATCTCAATTTATTTTGATATTTTATATTTTTTTAAAAATATTTTTTGAATAATTTTATATTGATAATAAAAATTTATTTAATAAATAATATTTTATATAACATGATATTATATTTATAATAATATAATTTAATTTTATATTTTTATTCTATACAATTAAGATTGATATATTTATTGAAAAATAAATTAACCTATCTTGTTTTGTATAATTTAAATCTTGATAAAATTTGAGATGGTATAAGATTATATATATCAACTTGTGGCTTAGTGGTCCCTACCTGAAATACAATGTCGTGGTCTGGTACGAAGAAACGGTTAAAGCATAATAATTAGGAAATCAAGATAAAGTAATCCACCTAATATTTTCTGTTTTCATTTAATGCACTTGCCATTCGTATATGCACTTGGTACTCTTCTGAATTTAGGTGCAGAAAACAATGCACTTTATAATCATTTGGGTGCTGTAACTGTCGTCGATATTAATGCATTACATGTACACGGCAGAAAACGAACGGTGTCTTAGTCTTTTGAGTTGAATAAAATTATTATATATATATATATATATATATATATATTACATACTAATAGTATAAAATTGTTATTTAATTATAAATTATTGTATATAATAATTAATTAAATTTATAATAATTATTTTAAAATTTATAGAAAAGATAATTTGTAATTAAATAATAATATAAAATTATTTTATATTTATATATAAAATTATTTTAAAATATCTTTTAATTATAAATTATTATATATGATAAATAGATTGGCATTTACAATAATTATTTTAAAAATTATACAAATGATACTTTATAGTCGAATGATAGTGTAAAATTGTTTTATATTTTAATTATAAATTATTATATATGATAAATTGATTGATTTTTATTACAATTATCTTAAAAGTCATATAAATGATAATTTGTAGTTGAATGATAGTGTAAAACTATTTTACGTTAATGGATAACTATTAAACTTTTATTATGGATGTCAAAACTCTTTATTCTAAATATTTAATACAATTGTATGTTCAACTCCAACTTGAAACTATTAGTTAAGTCAAAATAATTATAAGTTTATTAATCTACGTGTTCGAGTGTGTTTAAATTTAATATTATTATTTTTATTTAAAATTAAAAACTAATTTATCTATATCAATAAAAATAACTAAGTTAGTTAATTTTATTAATAATGTCATGTATTTAAATTTTATTCAAAAATATCCTTAAAATTAAATAATTTAAAGAGTAAATTACACTTCCCTTTCTTAAAAGATACAAATACTATTGTTTTATCCTATCTTATGTTGAAAATTATACTTTTGTCTCTTCATAAATTCAAATTTATGGCATCTTACTCCTTTTTTAAATTTTAAATTAAAGTTTCATTAGATTTTGTTAATTTTTTTTATCAAAATATTTTATGTACTATAATCTTCTTGTAGATGTAAATATATTGCCGCTCTCCCACCTTATGTTAAAATATATTTTTTCTTCCTTAACAAATGTAAAACTATATTATATATATGTCTACATAACAATTTATCTCTTAATTTATTCATTTAATTATTATTTTAAATTTTTATAAATTATGCTACATTTAATTATATATTTAAAACTATTTATTTTAAATTATTATTATTTTCACAAAATATATTTAAACTAATAAATAAAAAATAATATACATATATATATATATATAAGTAAAATAAAGTTAAACACGAGTATTAAAGTAATATTTAATTGATAGTATTAATATAATATTTTTCAAGAATACTATTCAATTAATTATATATATATATATATATATATATATATATATATATATATATATATATATATATATATATATATATATATATATATATTGAATTTAATAAATGTAATGTTAATATCGGTAAACATACAGATTTTTAAATGAATTTATTTATATTAAAATATATTATTAAATAAAATATTATTATTAAAAATAATACTTATATATATATATATATATATTAAAATACAATTACATTTTTATTATTCTATTGTTGTTTATAAACATATTTTTAAACAGAAAATTCAAATGAATATTAATATAATATAATATAATACATATAAATATATATACATATATTTTATCCCATAATTTTTGTTTTGAATTATCATTTTAATAAAAAAAATAATTAATTAAAATTTAATTATATATTTTTATAAAAAAAATTAAATGAGTGAATAATAACTTAGTAAATAAAAAATAGTTTAGTATATATTTTAAAATTTTATAATAAACATTTTTCAACAATATTAAGTAGATTAAATTATATATGTAATACTCGCATCTCTCAAAGAAGAAAAATGTAATTTTTTTTACATTTTAACATAAGAATGGAGAGAAGTGTAATACTGACATATATTAAGAAAGATAAATATCGTTTTTTTAACAATGTAATACTCACATGTGTGTGAAAAACACAATGTACTATCCTATAATTTGAATTATAGTTATATTTTAGAATATTACTTGTAATTCAAATGATATTTTTTTTCTATCAATAAGTATGACTTATAATATCCTTGCATGAAGAATGAGCGAGTATTTTATTAATAGTCTTCATAATAAATTAAGAGTATAAACTAAAATTAGAAATTAATATATCTTAAAATGAGTGTATGTTTTTTATTATAAGGAAAAAAAAATTACATTTAATTATTTCTTGTATAAAAGATCGAATGTAGTATTTAATAGTAGTTTGAAAAAGATTACCTTTAATGAAAATACTTTTATATATATGCTAGAACTTTGCTGAATACACTAAAATAATCATATCTGATTATTCTAAAAGTGAATAGTTAATTTTAAAAGATAAAGGAAACAATTTTAATTAGAAAAAATTAAATATCAATATTACATAGTCATCTATAATAAATTATAGATGTATATTAATTATTTATTTTTTCATTACCACTAAGATTATCTATTTTACTTTTACATATTTTAGAGGAATCAAATTAAAAAATCATATATTAACATTTTAATATTAGATTAACCTATATTAGCATTTTTTAATGGAAATTAAATTAATAGTATAATAAATATGAGTTTGTATTAATAACATGATACATCATGTTAATAAAAATTGTGTTGATGTAAAAAGAAAAGTAAATGAGATTTTTTTTTATAATTGTGTGAAATGAAAATATTTAATTGTAATTATTAAATTAAAGATAACGTTGAAATTCTATATTTAGTTACAATTATCACATTAAAATTGATTATTTGAATTTTGTATTTACTAAATTTCACATGATTTTCTTTATTTTTAATTAAAGAACCTTTGAGTTTTCTTAAAATACTACGAAGACTCATTTTGATCCTGTGGTTACGATTAAAATTTTTCATTTCTTATAATAACTAAAAAAATTGTTGTATGATTGATGTAAAAAAAAATTGTTAGAGGATAGGTTCCGTATACATGGGTGTGTAGCTTGTGAGAATTTTTTTGTTATTATAATAAATAAAAACATGTAATTATAAAAAGAGGATACATTAGAAAGAGACGAGTGTTTAAAAAGATAAAATGTACAAATGATTGGGAGAGAGTTTTTGTCAAGTTGCCAAAATCTAGCATGTGAAAGATATATTTAAATATAAATAATAAAAATATTGAAAATGTCATATTCACCATGTAAAGAGAATGTGAAAATTTTATTCTAATTTATATAATTTAATTTATAATATACGAAAATAAGTTTAATAATTATACAATGATAGAGTAAAATATTTTTATATTTTCATCCAATTATATATTATTGTTCGAATGATTTTTTAAGTATTTATTATAAAAATTAATAAATTTATCATATATAATAGGTTGTGATTGAATATCAATATCAAATTATTTTATATAACATGTTATCTATTTTCTCAAAGAATATATTGCTAAAATAATTTTAAAGATTTATTTTGTATTTTTTTTCTTTGAATTAAAGAAATAACATAAAATTTCTTGTGAAATTTGTAATTAAATATATAATTTGCGGATAATTTCAATCTAATTATTAGAAGAAAATATTTTCATTCCTTACAAGTACTTAATATCTCTCATACACACTCATATTATATATAATGTATTATTAAATATTGGATAGAAGAGTTAATGCTTAGAAATCATGATTCTTAGAAATTATCAATCATATAATTAATAAAAATATAATTAATAAAAAATAATGTGATTCAATCATGATTCTACAAATAATTAAAATTTATTTATTTAATTATAAATATTTTTGAAAATTAAAATTTTCTTATTTGATTTTAGTAAAAAATTTTAAATACATAATAATTTTTCTATAAATATTTTTTTGATAAATAACTTCTTAAATAGACTATGTAAAACTTTGTTGTAAATTTTTTTTTTATAAATTTTAAAATTATAAATATACTGATGTAATTTAATATTTTTATTTAACTTTCACATAACAAAAATTTTCATTTTCTCTAATTTAAATATATTTAATTTTATAGTTTCCACTAAAATATATCTTAAATATTGTAGTAATAATATTCTTAAAAAATGTGTTAACTAATACTTGCCAATTTTTAAGGAATTAAAAATATATAATATTTAAAGTGTAATGTTTAATATATTAAAAATATTGAAACAATATATTTTAAAAAATAGTTTTATTTTTAAAATTATATTAAGTATAAATATTTATTAATAGTTATTATTTTAAATATAATTATTTATTATATTTAATAAATTTTTTTCTAAATTTATAATTATATTAAATGAGTTAATAAAAATATTGTACTATTTTTCATCATTAAAACTTTTTCTCAAGTCAAAAAGTTAAATTTTCATCTATTCCATATGAAAATTTCTTTTCTTCTAAAAAAATCATTTTCAAAAAATAATGTTTCTTGTAAATATTTTTTTTAAAATAGTATATCAAATAAGATAAATTAACATTTCAAATTTAAGATTGTCAAGAAACAATCTACCAAACATTTTCTTAGTGTAAATTTACAATATTTATATTAATTTTTAATTTTCATTAAATAAAAATAATGCTAACAAAACAATTTTATCCTTTAATGAATTATATTTTGTATGGTAAATAAATATAATATACCTACTATCATAATTGTGCTAATGAAAACAATCCCAGCGCTAATAAATGACTATATCTGCTCTTATACAAGGTGGGTCACATCAAATCTATATATTAAATTCATCATGCAGTGGTGAGGTTTTACAGTGTGCGTAACTCTGTGTTGACACAAAATAGGTTAGCGTTACTTCCATAAGGGATAACTAGCCAATGTTACTTTTTAGGATATGTGAAAGAGATGAATGATTCCTTAAAAAATAATAGTGCTCAAATCATTACAATTACCTTGTACGGAATAAAAACTAGTCAAAGAAGCAGAGTGATATCCATATCAATGCAGCTGGAAAGATAGCACCCCTAGTAATTATACAAAGAAAAACATTTTTTTAATGAACAAATAGTGTATGTGTGGTGTATACATTAATTATATACTTTTTTTTTGAAAAATATCCATAAAATACATTTTTATTTAATAATAATTATTTGTAATACATTTTTAATTTTTATAAAAGATACCTTCAACTCATATTAATTATATTTTATTAGTTGATAATATAAAAAAAATATATTAACAGTACATAAAAACTAAATTTAAGAATTTATACGTAAAAATTATAATAAATATTTTATATTTATGGTGCATAAAATTTAAACTTTTTTTTAATATTTGAGACATTTATTAAAAATTAAAAATATAAAAGACCATTGTCAACCCGATTTTATCAATGTTTTCAATATATTCACTATAATTTTTAATAAAAATATTTTATTTATCAACTTTTAATCAGCATCCTTAGTAGTAGTATATTCACGAAGAACTACCATGATCGTTGGCTGTTTGGTAGAAATTCTAAAAAAATATTTTAAAATAAAAAATGAAAATTTTGTTATAATAAATTAAAAAGAAATATTAAAAATTATACTAATATATTTATAATTTTAAAATTTATAAAAATATTTTATAAAAATTTAAATCTATAATTTAATTTATTTTTAATTTATCTTATTTTATATAAATAAAATATTACAATAAATTATTTATAAATAGTATTATTTGTATAACTATATTACATATTATTTTTATAAATTATTTTGATTGAACTAATAATATTAAATAATTACCTTTCTTCGGCTTTACAGCTCATTTGTCCTGACATCAAACTGCATCGATATAAAAGCGACATTAAATTTTATACTGTTTTTGTATATTTATGGCATCCTGCAGGCCTTTTCTTAGGATATTTTGCTTTTAAATGTGTGTACTACTGTAAGTCAACTTTACTGTATTTTTATATTTTTAAGAAAATTAAGAACGATTTTCAGAAAATCGACTTATACTATGTAGAAAAAATTTTAAAAAATATATTACTATGATAATTTAAAATAAAAATTTGTCATTTTTATATATAAAAAAAACCACCTACGGAATGATGAGTTATTTTTTATCTTTCTATATGATTTTTTTTTTCATTTACAATAATTATATAGATATGTTAAAATAGATCAAAATAAAAATATAGTTAAAACTATAAAAAAATTCATATTACTTTAAATTTCTAAATGAATAAATAAATAAATAAATTCTTTTAAAAATGGCCAGATAAAAATAACTATAGGAGTATTAACTAATTAACATATTTTGTGTTTTACTTTTAAAATTAATTAATTTTGAAATTGAGTTAGTTTAATTAAAAAAAAGAACCCCTTGTTACTCTAGTATTGTTTTTTTTTTCTAAACACTTCTTAAAATTATAATAATTGTTTAAATTAGTCTCTAAAATTAATAAAATAATAAAATAATAGTTAAAATTATAAATTATCAATCAATTTAGTCTCTTATAGAAAGTTAAATTGGTATTTAAAATTATAATAATTGATAAAGTTAGTTCCTAAAATAAAAAAAATTGATAAGTGTAATTAAACTATTAGAAAACAGTAAATATGTTAGAATTTATTTTGGATTCATCCTTCTCCACAAGCAACTAAACTATTTAGCTTATATATAAAAATATTATATATATATATATATATATTTATAATTTCACTTATCATCTTTTATGTTTATATTGTATGAAAAATTATTAAAATTTAAGATAACAAATTTATTTATTAAATACTTCTTTTTAATTATAAATATTTAAAATTATACAAATTTATTTGTTCAATTATATAAAAGTATTTATTATCTACAAATTATTTATATATTTTCCAGACTTTTATTTGCAAGGTAGTTATTCAAAAATAAAAATATTTAACGAATAATTTTTATGACTCTATATAACTTAACTAATAATAATTTATATGATTTAATAAATAAATTTCTATAATTTATAAATTTATATAATTAAAATTAAAAAATTAAAAAATAAATTTATCATCTTAATTTTTAATATTTTCATATAATAAATATAAGGCTTAAATATGTTTTTAATTCCTGTAAAATAAGCAAGTTTTGATTTTAGTCCCTATAAAATTTTTTGATCGATTTTCATCCCTATAAAATTTGTAATAATTGATTTTGACCCCTATAAAATGAATAAATTTTTACTTTGGTCCCTGTAAAATATTTTTATTTGATTTTCATCCCCCTAAAATTTGAAATAACTATTTTTAGTCCCTAATTTTCATTTTGAGATAGATAAATAACATTAATTTTAGGGATTTAATTTTTTTTGTTGAAAATGTCATAAATTAACATGACACCATATACACTAGTGTGCATAACATGTGATGGTCGTTTGACCTTCCGTTGAGCATATATGTAATTAATAAATGTCACATAATATTAAGGATAAAAAACAATTATTCAAATTCTAAAGGGATGAAAATTGATAAAAAAAATTTATAGGGACTAAAATAAAAATTGCTTATTTTACATGGACTAAAAACATATTTAAGCCTAAATATAAACATACAATTGGGAAAAGTAATGCAATGCAGTAATAATATATATATATATATATATATACACACTAAACAAGTCAAATGTCTTAATAACTTTGGTGATAGTAGAGAACTATTGAGTTAAGAGTTTAAACTCCAACTCTAAATTTTTATCCATTTTCAAGAGGTGTAATTGCACTTGAGAGACAAAATGTCCAAAAATTTGAAAGTGGAGAACATAACTTAGGAAATTATATGAGTTTAGGGTCAAAATGCACGAAAAAAAAATTAGCAGTAAAAAAGTTATAAAACAAAAAGTAAAATGTTTTTTTTTTCATTTCAGAGACTAATTTAATCGATCATAACAATCTTAAGAATTAAATTGATTGATACATTATAATTTTAATGAATACTTTGCTATTTTATTTATTTAAATGATTAATTTGGTCGATCATTACGATTTAAGAAACCAAATTAATTGGTGATATATAATTTTAAAGACTATTTTATTATTTTATTAATTTTATAGACTGATTTCAAAGATTAAATTGATTATTTACTATTTTTTCATGTTTTAGTACATTCAACTCAATGGAAACATTTATAAGTCAACACTTAAGTCCTAATAATTAACATATTTTACTTTTAATTGTTATTTTTATTTTTATTTTAAAATTAATTAATTTTGAAATTGGGTTAGTTTAATTAAAAAAATAGGGAACACCTAATTACTTTTTTTTTTGCAGTATTCATTTTTTTTTCTAAACTCATTACATATCTTTTTAGTATGACAATAATTTTGTTATAATTTTATATTATTTTTTATTATTTATACCAAGTTTTGTCAAAATTGAACAATAATAAAAAGATAATTAAATAATTTGAATATATCTTAAAAAATATATATTACACCAACTTTGATCTATATAAATAAGGTATCAAATAATTTTGAATTAATATAAAATTTTATATATATGATCTATGTAAAGAGAACTTTCAAGACAAAAATGAGTTTTGAGATAAAATTATCCAATTAAAAATCAATAAAGGGTATGCACGAATGTAATTTAGGGGTCCAAGGAAGCAAAAAAGTTAATATGCTAATGATAATGACTACCAATAGGTTTGTAGGACATTCTCACTTATATGTTACTTAACATGCATATTTTTATCCAATATGAGACTTCTTCATTCACACTTGTCACTCTAATGGATGAAAGTCTTAAAGGTCAAGTTTACATATTTTACATCCATCCATGAATGCTCAATGGTGACATTTAGCCATTGTTACTAATACACTAAAGATACTTGCATTATTGATAACTTACGCCTCCTTAACTAACTAATAACAATGACTTTTAATAGAATTAGACATTATATCTCTATTAAAAATCTTAAAACATATTATGTTTGTGAATCATTCTCACTTATATATTACTCAATATGCTCGTTCTTTTCAATGTGAGATTTCTTTATTTACAGTTATCACTTTAATATATTATACACATATAATTTCGATAAACTTATTTTATCATAAAGTCATGTGACTTCATCACAAACTACAATCACCTACAGTGCAATCCTCTTTCCTCTCACAATTTATTGTTAATTCAAGCAACTTGAAGGGAGGAAATCATTAACCCATCAATTAAAAAAAAAGTCAAATGACATTGTACTTTTAAAATAACAAAAAGGGAAAAGGATGTGTTAAGGGGAGATAATAAAAAAAAAAGGAAAACTAATACATTAAGTCGTCATATGCAATCTTAAATAAACAAAACAAAGGAAAAAAAAAGTATAAAAGACAGAAAAGCTCTTAGAAATAAGAAAACTTTATAGTAAAGGAATGAGATATAGGAAATACTCACCAAAAGGGAAAGTGAATCACTAACTTTGGAGCCTAGTATCATTACTTTTAACCTGAAATTCTGTTCTATATAAGTTTATTATGTATGCAAATCAAGGACTTGATCCCAATTCACATACAAACATTGGATTATTTTATAGTGAACAAATTAGTCAAGTTGAGAGCAGAAATAAATACAACCAATTACCGATGATAAATCATAGTCCTTCTTTATATTAAAGTATCCATTTCAGTTCATTTCATATCGCATAAAACATATATCCATACCCAATTCACATGGGAGAATAAGAGAGCAAATTATAGGCAAATACCCCTATTAATATGGTATAAATAAGGAGAGACAAAGGATCATAGCCTGTAAGTGGTTGAAACGTCTTACGCCTCTGAAAGGCTAAATAGTCTTCTGCATCTAAGTGCTGAATAGTGTGCCAACTTGAATTGATCATTTGAGTGGTTTAATTGATAATAATTTTTTATATACTTTAATTAAATCACATGATCAATTAATCCTTTTAAAACTACATATAAAAATTTTGTGTCTATTTTTAATTAAATAGAAAATGGGCTTGGGCTTAATCTTATTATTTATAAAAAGTAAATTTTCATCATATGTGTAATTCTCAGAGAGAATGAATTGAGACAAAGATTAAAATTCTTGATTCACCACAATTTGATGAGTTTAGTAGTGTTCTAGTGTTTCAATTTGTGATAACTATCACTTTAGGGTGATTCTTAGTGTATAACTTCCTTTGAGATAATACTAGGAAGAGAATTTCTTGGGTTTAAAGAATTAGTGTTTTCTCAAGTTTATAAGATGTGTAAATGTGTGATTCCGTGATAGCCCATGATGTGTGATCTCGAATAAGTAAATGAATTATCAAGGTAGAATTCCTTAAGTATAAAGGAATTGCTACTTGTAAATTTTGATTTGATAGTAAAGAATTCTCAACTTGAAGACTAGATATAGGTCATAGTTGATGGTTGAACCAATATATATTATTGGTATACTCTCTTCCAACTTTACTCTCTTATTTATTTTATATCAATTAATTGATTGTGTGTTTACTCTTGTTATTGTTAATTGAATCAATTTGAAATTTTCTGTTTGTCTCACTAAAATTATAACCTTCACAATTTGGACATGTATTAAATAACTCAACTTATCATTTCACAAGTGATACTGACCATTTGATTAACGAACAAAAAAAATCCACATTATCAACTCTATTAAATATTGAATGATTACTTAAAAACTAAATTAAAATTATTTATTTTTAAAATTATGAAAATTAAAATTAAACCATAAAAAATATATAAACTAAAATTACGTTACCTATACTAGGAGATAAAAATGTAATTAAGTGCACCTTTTATTAATTTCATTTAGTTCTATCCAACAATATAAACTAAATGAAATCAACTTAAGTTCAAATTGATCCAAATAGATAGAGGCAGCCACCCTTACACAAAGATAGTACAGTGACATGATTTCGTGCCTCGAGAACCCACTGTACTTTATTGTTTATCTTTGGATATGTCACATATAGATAGATGTTTTAGTTTTTTTTCCCTTTTTTTTTCAAAAAATTATTGATGTTTTATAAATCTAAAATATTATTAATTATTTTTTCATCTATATCTCTATTTAATAATTACTATAGTAGTAAATTATAACTATGAGATATATTAAATAAAAATGTTTTAGTCTAAATAAACAATATTTTACATATGTTAAGTGTTCTTTAACCGGTGTGCATTAACTTTAAACATTAATATATTTTTTTCGAATATAATAAAAAAGTAAATTATCTTAACTAAGAAGGTTAATTAATTATATTTAATTTTTTCAATCTTTAAAAAGTAACTTTTTTTTCCCTAAACTATTCTCCACGCATCTCATTTAAAAATGAATTTTATTCTCTAAACTATCATTCACCCTAGAAAACTTTTTGATGGAAACTTGTTTCAAATAGAATACTCTTTCTCATTTTGCAGGTTGATATCACGATAATAAAAATAATTGAAAATAAAGTTTATATTAAAAAATAAAGAGTAATATTTTAGAAATAATTTTATTAAATAAGACAAAAATAATTAAATTTTATTTATATTTCAGACTATCATACGTGATTATTTTTTTTTTTTAATTTATATTCGTGTTTAGAATGAGTATGAAATGAAGAAGTATATCTAGATAAAGTCTTAATAATTGAAAGAAAAAGTAATATAAAACAATTTTAATTTTTAACAATTTATTAAATATTGAATTTTCACCTGACAATAAATATTTAACTAAATAATTTTGATCTGAATTTAATTAAAAAATAAAAGATATAACCAAAACTATACATGATTAAGTTAAAATATGTGAAATTTACCTGAACTTTCTTAGGCTAATGGTATCAGTAAAAAGAAATATTAATAAGTACTTTTAATACATATTATAATATTATCAATACTTTGTAATACTCCTATATCTTATTGTAATTTTTAATAAATATTTAAGACATGCCGTCATTAATTTCATGGAAATGAAATCGACAAAAAGCATCTGATTGGTTGTTTTCTACGACAAAAAAAAAATGTTATTGAAAGTCTAAGCTTTTGGTGAAGCATTTATCATTGTTACGCACAGATCATTAGAAATTTAGAATTGATTATTGATGAAGACAGCAGTGAAACTTTGAAACAGTGTGCAGAGTAATTGTATGTCCTTTCTATTTCACATTCATATCGAAGATCGGACACTCTGCAAGCTCGTGATCCAAGAAGATAATAAGAACAAAACAAATTATATCAGTTTAAACTTTAGTTAAAAAGTTTATAAACAGTAATTTTAATTAAAAATTATAAAATAATTCTTGATAGCTCTTTAGGTATCTCCGCTCTAAAAAAATAATTAATATGTTTGGTGATACAGTGTAATAAAAAAATAAAAAATAAAAAATATTAATACAATTTTTGTAATTTATAAATTTCTAAAAAATTACATTGAGATCCATTAAAAATTAAGATAAAATTACAATAACCATTTTTAATAAAGTTATTTTATTTTAAATTTTAATTTTTTTAATCAACTTTTATTTATAAAAGTGTTTATAGTCATTATCTTTTTAATTAGAATGTTTTTTAAGTTGACTTAACCTGAGAATTCATAGATTTCAACCCAATCCATCCAGCATACACTACTATCATTATGAGATTTTTTTAATTTTTTAACTCATTTTAACTATTATTTAAATTAGTAGTTAAATTCTAATTAATTAATTATTAATTAACTAGAATATTATTTTTTCTAGCTAAATTTAAGTTATATTTATTTATATTTTTTATTATTACAAATTAACTAGAAAATAACAATAAATTTTAAAAATTTACTATAAATTAATTAAGATTATTTTCTTAACTAATTTGCTACTTATTTAATTTTATCATTAATATTATAATAATTTTGTAACTAATTATTTTTATTAGACATTAGTTACAAAATAACTATTAATTTTAAAATTAAATACAAAATTATTTTATAACAAATTTTAAATTTTCTAATAATATAGAATGAAGAGTTTTAATAGCAGTTAAAACGCTTACATTACAGTTACATTCACTCCGCTGTTTATGTAATAGTTATTAAAGGGTGATACATGCGTTAATCATTAAGTTTTAAATGTTTTTTTTATATCAAAATAAGGTTTTATTTGATTTTAGCCTTTCAACATTTTTTTCATTTGTTTTGAACGATACAAATTTTAAATGTTTTAAAAATTAATGATTCATATCATCACTCAATAATGACATATCATGTATCTAGTTATGTCATATTAATAACTATTTTTACATGGCTAAATGTATTTTACACCATTTCATACTAATGATAGGGATTATTTTTTAAAAATTCTAAAATCAAAACTAATAATTTTTTAAAGTATCAAAACCAAATGAAATTATATTTACAAGAAGTAAAAATATATTTTAATCTAAAAAGACTTAGTTGTTACATGACATTTTATTAATTCTTTACCTTCACTTGTAATGCAATAATCTATTTATTTATATTAATTTGAAATAGAAAAAAATCGTTTATCTTCTTAAATTAAGACGAAGTTAATCTCTCACTTGCAATATTTGAAATTACAATAACTCTTAATAAATAAATAAATAAATAAATATATATATATATATATATATATATATATATATATATATATATATATATATATATATTATTTTTAGTATTGTGAGGTTAATTAAGAAAGTTAGTTTAATATTATTTATTTATATCAATCTTATTTAATGATAAATGTTTTTTAAAATTAACGTTCATTTACATTTAATATCAATACTAAAATTGGATCATTGAAAATCTAATCTCTAACATGAAAGTTATTTTAAAGATAAATTTATTAAATGATGTAAAATTAATTGATATTTGTTTATATTTAAGACCAATATTTACGTCATTCTTTTTGCTTATATTTTAAAATGAGAGTATATTTATGAAAGTTTATTAAAGGATGAATGAATCTCAATGATTCAGTAATCCTATAACATTTATGAAATGTCATTTGAGCCATTCATATTAATTTATACAAAAAATTAGGTATCAATTTTTTATAAGCAAACAAAAAATAGGTATAATTAAAAGATTAATTTATTAATAATAAAAAATATTATTTGAACGGTGTCAAATTGTTAAATTTGTGATATATATTTTAAAACTTTTATTAGTTGTAACAATTCAGTTTATATTATAGTTTAATTTAATTATTTTATATTTAATTTTAGTTTTATAGTGTTAGAATAAATGTGCTTTAATTTCATTTATAGTTTATGTAACTATACGGTAATCATTTTAAAATAGATGTACAAAGATACATTGAGTTCATCACTGCAAAGAAATTCATTAATTAGAGTATTTAAAGAACAAAAGTATTCAGACCGATTTTTAGAGATTGAAAATATCGTTTTTTCTAAATGCAATCTCAAAATCAGTCTTTAATTAAATTATTTATTTATCTAGAGACCGATTTGCCAGTTGCTAATACTTTTAAAAATTTTAATTATTTAATTAGATATTGCTCTTTAGTCTCTAATTGAATTATATCCGGAACCAATTTTTCGGCCTCCAACCTATTTTAGAGATCAACTTTTTTTTCTCTACCTAAAATATGATTAGTATTGTTTTTTCTGTAATTGAAATAATTATGCACTCATGGCATAAATATCCATGTTTTATGCTTTTAGTTATAATAAATTTTTTCTTATAAATTTGGTTCCTATAAAATTTATTTTTAAGGTTTTAGTTCTTAATTGTATTTGTTTAATCTTTATATATTTGCAAACTTTTTTTTATCGTTCCCACTTATATAAAAGATATTCATTTTAGTTTTTATTTTTTTAGAAACATCATGCCTATATTTCAAGAGATGTTATTAATGAATAATGATAGAAATTAAAATTATAAAATAAAATCTTATAGTGACCAAAACATAAGAAAATTTTTATAGGACTAAAACCATAAAATAAGTATACTACTTAGACTATAAATATATTTAAGTTTACACTATTTTTTTAATTGTTATTAATGTAAAACCATTTATTTTTATGCATGAGTTTAATTAAGTGAATGAAAAATTAACAAGTAAATTGAATTTAATTATTATTGAAAAAGAAATAAGAAAGTTTTGTGCTGCACATTTTTCAACAAAAAATCTCAAAACAGGCCAAATTTATAACAACTCATTATCGCTATAATGATTAACACTATAACATATGAAAGTTAATTTTAATAAAAATAATGTGTTTAATTTACTCATAAAAAGGATAATTTTTTTTCAGGAAATCATACACAACTCACCCTCATGCATAACCCAATAAAGCACACCCTAAAAACATAAATAACATATGTCATGAGAGTTCAATTATATGAGTTCATTACAAAACATTTGTGTCACTAGACACTTACATCATACATCAAAAGGGGTTGGGGATACAACACTCATACACCCGAGTCGATCAACAACAACTGCTAATGTCTATTCAAGACACACGACTACTACAACAGGGGTCTAGAAGAGGAAGCCCTACGAGCACTCGATTCACTAGCGTGATGCATGTGCACTATCTTTTCAGAGGCCTCAGCATCTACTCCCACGAACATGTAGTTAGAGATCATTGTAGTTGTACACATACAACACAAACATAAGGGTAAGCTACTACAAGATTATCCTTATATCTAAGCAACAAAGTAATAATTAAACGACAATAACCATCATGTATATTGTGAAGCATTACAAAATCTAGATATATCAACATCACAGTGTGCCTCAACTCTAATGAGCACAACCAAATATTTAATCAACATACTCCCATTGCAAGCTTGGCTTTGACCACTTTTTTGGGAAAACATATCTCGGTATGCGTGATTTCAGCATTTTCTTGAGATTTTCTTGAAAAACATGCAACACAACACTTTCTCAATTCTTTTTCAACAAAACTTTAATTATTAAATCACTTTTAATTAAACACATAAATAAAAAGCTTGGTGTTACAAAATAGTTGAAAGTTTGCATATCGAGGTAAGCTTTCCTTGAAAATAGTTGACCGAGTCGAGTGAAAACACAAAGAGTTGACATATAATGATTAAAAAGTGTTTCTCAGTTGAGTTAAGTTGGCTCGATGTTGTCGACATATTTTTTGTGTGATAACACGTTTTTCAAGGTAAAACCCCAATTGACCAAAGTTTTGGAGAAAATCCTGAAAGACCACAGTTGTCACCCCAACCCCCCCCCAAACCCCTCATGATGGTTGTGATATTTGCCTAGGAATTTATAGCCATTGTTGATGAATCTTCCATGCATGTTGTAAAAGTTGCTATCTTTACGTCCATATTGTGTTTGTATGATATTTTAGAGCATTTAGATTAATTGCATGTTGGGTTGAAGTTTGAGTTATTTATGTGATTTTGCATGTTGATATTTCAGGTTTTCACTCAGCAAAGAACCTTCCCATCGGGTGAAACCCTCTTTTATGGGTTTCTATTTAAAGGCTTGTTGAGCGAGGAGAAACTCTTGTTGAGCAATTTTGCATTTCTAGGTAGTTTTATGGAAAATATCAATTTTTGCTAAATGAAGGCCTTTCTTGCGAAGCGAAACTCAAGAACACATTAATACAATGAATGCTCACTGAGCGAGTACATCACTCATTGGGCAAAGATATGAATCTAGTGAGAAAACACCTGGGTTCATTGAGTATCCGTTAGGAGAGTGCCTCGCTCGCCTAACAAGAATCTTGAGAACCCAAAACTCATATATTTGTTAAGCAAATCCTGAGTCTGGCTAAGAAAATGTTTAAGAACTCTCCCTGACTTTTAACCACTAGAAGAAGGACCACATTCGTTGAGCGAATAAGAGAGGAGTTAAGAAGATGTTATTTATGGTTTCTCTCTCTAAGCGAAGAAGGGTCTTCACTGGGCCAAGTGAGTGTTTGAGATATGAAGTCACTATGACTTAATCTCATCCCACTTGTTGAGCGAAGATAAGGTAAGGATCTTAGGTTGCATATTCTGAGTCCCTTGGCTGAGTGAGGCTTTAACCTTGCCGAGTGAGACGTGTAAGGTCTTAGGAAGTTAAGTCTTTGTCTTATTCATTGGGCGAAATGGTCACTCATTGAGCGACCAAAATGTAGTCTGAGCTCTCTATGGCTCTATTCATTGAGTGAGGCTAGGCTATCACTAAGCAAATACGTGTAGCTGAGTTGTACCCTTTTTAGAAGGTAGGATTCGTTAGGAGGCTATCCCTTTCGCTAAGTGAATTACACAGGTAGTGAGGAAATATTTAAGTTATAAGATTTGTATAAGTAATTAAAGATGCCTTCTAAGAGCTTATGAACACTGTTATAAAATGATGATTATGGCTAGGTTGGTTTAAAAGCTTGAAAGTGGAATTATAATCAATAATAATGACATAATATGTGGAAATGTTGCTATCTTGAAAGATAGAACACTTGCCAGAGGAGTAAGAGTTTACTCTCAAGGATATGGGCAATGGGTCATTCCTTGTTGAGATGTGTTTTAGCTTGTCTTGAAGGTGACCTTGATGAGGTGGTATATACTTGTTGGTATTTGTGGGTTCAAGAAAGCTAAAAGTGATGTGAGAATCATAATTATAATGTTGTGTTAAGTCCTTTGAGGACACTTTTAATGAGTAGGCATATAAGTTGCTGGGTTATCGCGATGAAAAGGGCTTATAACTAGTACTGGAATGGAGGAGTGAGGCATGATGAGCCTTAGGGATAGATGGATGAGCACATCCCACAAGGGTCCTAATATTACAAACTTGAGATCGTGGTATGCCACTACCTATGTATTGCTATCTTGACAAACACACCATCTAATCCATAGGATCATATCCTTTTTTCCAAATACTAAGATGAGGGTATGTTAAGGAATTGACATGGGTGATTGCTCGACTTGTATATCTCCATGGAGTAGTAGTAGTAATGTAGAATATATATATATATATGAGTGACTATGTTGATTAATATATTGTCTAATAATGTTGTATCTACTAAAGGGATGAGCTCCCTCTTTGATGATTGTTATGTTATAATTGGTGACTTTGCTGTCTCTATGTAAGGTCTTTTATGTTGTAGCTTACCCTTACATTGTATGTTGTATGTGTATGATTATGATGATCTAAACTGGGTGTTTGTGGAAGTAGATGCCGAGGCTTCCAATAAAGGTGAGGTGTTCAGGCATGCTAATGGTGACAATGTTCTCAAGATCCTTCCGCATCCACTTCTAGGATTAATATACTAATTGGATCCACATGCAACACATTCTCTTGGAAACTCAAGTAGCCAATCGAATCAATGAAGTAACCAAGATCAAGAAAGAAAAAGGTACAAAAATGGAGGGTGTTTGAGAAATGGAAACTCACCACTAATCCATGGTGGATTAGGTAAGAGGATTGAGATTCACCACAAGTGTCATGGAAACTTGATAAGAATGAAGGTTCTTGCTCAAGAACAAGATGTGAGAATCCTCTCTTTGGTTGCTCACAACACAAATTTTACATTCATCAAAAGTTTCTTACACTAAGCATGGAAAATGCTTATATTGTTCTCCTAACTACACATTTTAGCTAAGCCTAAGCTAGCCTAAGGTTCTTGGGCTTAAGCCTAAGGTGAAACCCAAACAAGGAAGTACAATCCCATAAGGAATAAATGGTTGGGCTTCTATTGGAATTTCTTTGACCCATGGGGAGGCCTATCTCCTTAAGTACTTCATCTTGTAGTCTTCTCATCCTACCCTTTGTCATAGGGCCTTGAAGTGCTTTAGTCTCCATGAAATTCATCCCTCCTTGAGGCTCCACTTCAACGATTCTCGTATTCTTATTAGGCTTCCTTTCTTGAAAAAAATTTGTTCTCAAATTCGAATCTTGAGTACCTACATCACAAGGAAACAAGTCAATAATGTTGAAAGTATGATTACCATTAAACTCTTGAGGCATATCTAAAATTTAAGCATGATTATTAAATTTTTTAAGAATTCGAAGGGAGCATCTCCCTTTGGAAGGAGTTTAGATTTTCTTAAGGTATGAAATCTTTCCTCTCTTAAGTGAACCTAAACTAGGTTACCTTGCTTAAACACCCTTAATCTTTTTTCCCTTATTAGCATTGTTATCATATTGTTAAACCTTTTTCTTTATGTGAGAATGAGCCTTTTCATGCAAATTCTTAACAAATTAAGCTTTAGAGAGCCCATCATTATTAATCATGTAAGATACATTAGGCAAAGGTAACAAATCTAAAGGGGATAAAGGGTTGAGTCCGTACACCAACTCAAAGGAGGAGTAGGATGTAGTAATCTTGACTATCCTATTATTCAAAAAATCTATGTGAGGTAGCTACTCTTCCAAAGACTTGCAAACTTTTTCCCACAAAGCACCTCAAAAGCTGAGATAGGGTTCTATTGACCACTTCCATTTGTCTATTTGTTTGAAGATGATATGTAGTAGAAAAGAGTAGCTTAGTGCCAAGCTTACTCCAAAAGATCTTCCAAAAGTGACCAAGAAAGTTGGAGTTCCTATTTGAGACTATGGTCTTGGGAAGATCATGAAGTCTCACCACTTCCTTGAAGAAGAGATTGGCCATATGACATGCATCATCTACCTTATAACAAGGTATGAAGTGAGCTATCTTAGAAAACCTATCCACTATAATAAACATAGAATCTCTTCCACCCTTAGACCTAGGTAACCCTAAAACAAAATCTATGAAAAGATCTACCTAAGGAGTAACAAGTATAAGGAGTAGAGTGTATAGCCAATGGGAAGCGACATTAGACTTATCTAGCCTACATATTAAGCACCTCTCACAAATGTGGTGCACATCCCACCTCATGTGAGGCCAATAAAAGTGCTCATGTAAAACCCCAAAGGTCTTGAACCCCTAAAGTGACCCATTAGGCCACCTCCATGTGCTTCTTTGACTAATAATTTCCTAATGGAACTTTTGGGCACACATAATGTTTTCTTTTTAAAGAGGAAGCCATCATGCCTATAGAAATCTTCTTTGGCCAAATTGGCACAAAGCTCACAGGTCTTTCTAAAATCTTCATCCACAAGGTATAATTCTTTGATGTGCTCAAAACCAAGAAGTTAAGTTTCAAGCACGGCAAGCAAGGTGTGCCTTCTAAAGAGGGCATTTGCAACTAGATTCACTGTCCCTTGTTTATGTTTAATGACATAGGGGAATTGCTTCAAGAACACTACCCACTTTGTATACTTCTTATATAATTTATTTTTGCCTCTCAAATTCTTGAGGGATTCATGATCACTATGGATCACAAACTCTTTAGGCATCAATTAGTGTTTCCACACTTGCAAGACTCTCACTAGAGCATAGAGTTTTTTGCCGTAGTTGATTAATTAAGTTGTGTGCCTTTTAGTTTCTCACTAAGATAGACAATAAGGTTCCTTTCTTACCTCTTATTTAATTTATTTTTGCCTCTTAAATTCTTGAGGGATTCATGATCACTATAGATCACAAACTCTTTGAGCATTAATTAGTATTGCTACACTTGCAAGACTCTCATTAGAGCATAGAGTTTTTTTTGTCATAGTTGAATAATTATATTGTGTGCCATTTAGTTTCTCACTAAGATAAGCAATAAGGTGTCTTTCTTGAAGCAAAATGGCATTTACTCATCCATTAGAAGCATCACACTCCAATTCAAAGAATTTATTAAAGTTTAAAAGTGATAGGATGAAGGCATTAGTGAGCCTATCATTTAGAGCTTGGAAGGCTCTTTCTTGGCTTTCTTCCCATTTAAACCCTCCATTTTTTTTACAATTTCATTTAGGAGGGCTGTAAGGGTACTAAAGTCTTTCACAAAGCACCTATAGAAACTTGCCAATCCATGAAAGCTCCTCACATCACTCAGAAATTTGGGTGTTGACCAACATTGGATGGTCTTCACCTTCTTTACATCTACCTTGAATCCTTGAGATCCAACCACGTAGTCTTGAAATATGACCCCATTAGTACAAAAGGTGTACTTTTCCAAATTCACATACAAAGGCTCCTCTTGGAGGAGCAAAAGCATACTTACTTCTTACATGCATAATATAATCATCAACACAAGTAGAATAGACAAGTAATATAATGAAAATAAACCACAACACATTTGCCTTTGAGACTCCTTAAGAGATGATTCATGAGTTTCATGAAAGTACTTGGGGGCATTGGTCAAGTCGAAGAACATGACTAGCCACTCATAAAGTCAAAGTCTGGTTTTGAAGGTAGTTTTCCTTTCATCATTTTCCTTTATCCTAATTTGATGATAACCTCTTCTCAAGTTTATCTTAGAAAAGATAATAGAATCATGCAATTCATCATCTAGTCATGGGATGGGGTGTCTGTATCTGATCGTGATTGCATTTATAAGCCTACAATCCATACATATTCTCCAAATGTCATCCTTTTTAGGAACAATGGTAATTGGGACGGTACAAGGGCTCATACTATCCCTTACCAATCCTTTTTCAAGGATTTTATCCATTTGCTTTTTTATTTCTTTAGACTCTTCTAGATCTCCCCTAGATGCTAGACAGTTAGGCAAAAAGGCACCCAAAGTGAAGTGAATTTGGTGCTCTATCCCTCTTAGGGGTGGCAATCCTTGTGGAATGTCCTTGGAAAAAATGTCCTTGAACTCTTCAAGCATATTTTCAAAGCCTATAGGTAAATTAGAAAAATGAAAATTGATATTGAAGCACATATTAATAGGTAATAGAAATAAAGGTTTTTTCTGAGATAGGAGAACCCTCTTTAAAGCTTTCCTACTTACAAGCAAAGTCTTACTTTCCTTACTCACGCTCTTGCTTTTCAAAAATTTCCCTTCTTTCTTTTTCTTTAGTTCTTTCTCTCTTTTCCTCTTCTCTTTTCTTTTCATCTTTAATTGATCCTCATAAACCTCCCTTAGAGACAAAGGTTTAAAGGTAACCTTTTGCCCCATATGTAAAAAAAAGTATCAATTAGTAACCTCATCATAGGTCATCTTTCTATCAAATTGCCAAGGTCTTCCTAAAATGATATGTGTAGCTTCCATGAGAACCATATCACACATGATATCATCCCTATAGCTTCCTAGGGTTATGGCTAAAGACACTTTCTTATCCACTACCATTTCACCATTTTCACTCAATCATTGCAACTTATAAGGCATAGGGTGAGGTAAGATAGAGATGATTATCTTTTCTACTACCCTAAGGCTAGCTACATTCACACTATACCCTCCATTAATGATGAAAGAGCACAACTTACCTAGAATCTAACACCTATAATGGAAGATATTTTCTCTTTAGGATTCAACATGCTCTCCAACTAAGGTGCTTATCAACCTTCTCACCATGAGGATATCTCTCTCATAATGAGACTCACCTTTAGAAGACTCCTTAATTCCTCCTTTTGGCCACTTGAAAGGATACTCCCCTTCTTAAGACTCTTGTCCTTTCTAGGGATTTCTTCTTTCCTTTTCTTACTCTTCCAACTAGAACTAGGGTAGGACTTTCTAGAGATACCATGCCTTTTAAGTTGTAACTCCACCTCAATAGCTTGGTGGTCTAAGTTAGCTGGAGAGGTATAATGATGTAACTACACTATGTCTTGTACCTCTCTATTTAGGTCATCTTAGAATCTAGCCATGGTGGCTTCTTGAGACTCTACAAATTGGGCCCTTATTATGGAAACTTCTATCTCTTTGAAATACTCCTCTACACTTTTTGACCTTTAGTATAATCTTTGTAATTTATTATATAGGCCTTTAACATAGAGTAAGGGGACAAACCTCTTCCTTAACTTTCTTTTCAATTCACTCCAAGACTCTACGGAGGCTCTCCTCATACTCCTAATATCATAGGCTATATGGTTCCACCATTCTAAGGCATAACCTCCAAACTCTAGAGTGACAAACCTCACTTTTACCATTTCTTCATAGTCAAAACACTCAAGATTTTGATCCACTTTCATCTCCGAATCTAAGTAGGTATCTAATAGAGCATATTTTAGGCACTTAATATTTACTTATGTTGGACATATTTGACATCATTTTATGGTTAATATTGACACATTGGTCGAGTCTTAGGTTCTTGGAACTAATTGGGTTTAGTTGTTAATCTACACTTATTTTCAGATTTAATTCTCATTATGATGTTGTTGTTTTGTGTAAGTCATATCTGGAGCTACAGACCTCCAAATTGAACAATATTGGTGGCTCTGGAAAGCTAAGACAACGATCTATAACTTTTATCTTTTAGTATCAACCAAGTTACACCGTCTTTAGTGTCAAAATTCTGTGAGAAGTTGCAGCCTCTACACCCACTTTATTGAGCTTTTCTTTGTGTATTCTAACCCAATTTTGGGACTTTGGTTAGTGAGCCTTTGGGCTACAAATTCCTCTGGCCCAGACCACCTTCCAGAGATTTCAGAGCATGTAATAGTTAGTTAGTTAGTTAGAGAATCTGGTTATACACTTTTAGGACCTTTCACACTTAGTTTGAGGAGGTTTCTTGGATCACAAATTTTCTCTCTTCTCCTTTCGTTTTTTGGCTTTGTATTTTGCTGTGTTTTTCCTGTGATGATTGCTATGGAAAGCTAGGCTCTTTTTTCAATTCAAGGTTTCATGATTGTGGCTAGGTTTCAATTCTTGAATTTTCCTTATGCAAATTCTACTATGTTTCTTTTTTCTTTCCAATTCTTGACTAGTTTTCATGATTATGATTTTACTTGAAGTTTTAAATTGTGCTATGTTACGTAATCAATTGATCACCTAAATCAACCAATTAAGTGCTTGAATCCATGCTAATTAGGGGCTACGATTGTGATCTCAATTTGTATGAATGAATGTTATATGATTATCAAATAAATCTTGGGTTGATATAAATTTGCACCCTTATTAGAACCATGATAACAGAACCACATGATTGAATCCTTGAATTGATATTACATAATTCTTTTTAATTCAATTCTATTTTGTTTAATTCTATTATGTTTTGTTCTGTTATGTTTTGTTCTGTTATGTTTTGTTCTGTTATGTTTTGCATAAATTCTAATTATATTTGTTCTACATACAAACCCTTCTTTTTGCATTCCAATTTTGTTCTTGTTCAACAAGGTTAGACATTGCATGATTGTGTCATTGAGATATTCGATCTAAGTTAGTCCTAACATTGCAAATATAAGAGAAATCTAGTGGTTTTGATAGTAATTCAACACCATTATCAGTGTCTAGCCTTCAATCTCCCAAGAATGGTGGTATTTTACACTTAATAGCATCCAAAGACCCTATCCTAGGCTCTTCCACATGCCTTATATGTCTTCTATGTCTCTTACTCCCATGAGATCTAGATGACCAACTATGGTTACTCATATGACCCTCATCATGACTCCCTTTATCCTCATTTTTTGTGACACTTTTCTTTTTCTCTTTCCCTCTACTTAAGGAATCTACCTTGGCATTGAATCTTTGAGTGTTTAGCCTCATGGACTCTAGCCCCCCCAAAGTTTCTCTATTATACCTCACATTAATATGCTTGGACCTAGAATGAAAAGTTGAATTCTTACCAAGATGAATTGCACTCTAAGTATCATAGAATAACAAGTACTTGTCTTGAACAAAACCAAGCTCCTACAAGAATTTCTTCCCCCAAAGTAACTCCTTGCATGCTTCTGTAATGACAATAAACTTTGTCTCGGTAGTGGACAAAGCAACACACTTCTATAATTTAGATTGCCAAGCCACAACTCCCTCTACAAACTTAATCAAATAGCCCGAAGTGGACTTTTTGGAATCAATGTCTCCAACCATATCTAAGTCTGAGTAACCCAGCAAAGTAGGTTTATCACCTTTAAAATAAAGTCTCAAATCACTAGTACCATGAAGATACCTCAAGATCCATTTCACAGCATTCTAGTTCTCTCTACCTGGATTAGACAAAAATCTACTGACAACACCAACAACGTGTGCAATATCTAGTCTTGTACACACCATTGCATACATCAAACTACCCACTATAGATGCATAAGGAACTCTGCTCATATTAGTCTTCTCAGCTTCATTTGAAGGACTATGTCCATAACTCAATTTAAAATGAGCAGCATGAGGAGTGCTCATTGCTTTAGCATTTTCCATATGGAATCTTTGCAAAACCCTTTTAACACAGTGTTCTTGTGACAACCAAAGTTTCTTTGCTTGTCTATCACGAATGATTCTTATACCAAGAATATATTTAGCAGCTCCCATATCTTTCATAGCAAATGATTCTCTCAATTCCTTCTTCAACCTGTCAATTATGGAAATACTTTTCCCAACAATAAACATGTCATCAACATACAATAACAAGATAACGAAGTCATCATCAGAAAATTTTCTAAAAAAGACACAGTGACCATAAATAGTCTTCTTGTAGCCTTGCTCACACATAACAGACTCAAACTTCTTATACCACTATCTTAGAGCCTACTTCAGACTATACAAGCTCTTTTTGAGCCTACACACATAGTCTTCCTTTCCATTAATTTGAAAACCATCAAGTTGCTTCATTATATCTCTTCCTCCAATTCACCATGAAGGAAAGTTGTTTTTACATCCATCTACTCAACCTCCAAATCAAAGGTAGCAGTTAAACTCAGCACAATTCTGATGGATGACATCTTCACCACAAGAGAGAAAATCTCATTGAAGTCAACGCCTTTTCTCTGTCTAAAGCCTCTCAGTACTAATATGGCTTTATACCTTGGATATGAAGAATTAGTCTTTTGCTTTATCCTGTAAATCCACCTATTTTCCAAAACCTTCTTGCCATTAGGCAACTTCACCAAATCATAAGTGTGATTATCATGTAGAGACTTTATTTCATCTTGCATTGCATCCATCCACTTTTGCGTCTCTTCACTCCCCATGGCCTCCTAGTAACACTCAGGTTCTTCTCCATTTGTCAAGGTCACATATTCATTAGAAGTATACCTTGTAGATGATTGTCTTTCCCTATTAGACCTCCTGAGTTGAAGTGGAGGTAGTTTAGGAGCATCACCCAGATTCTTATCTTGTGACAACTCTTGTTCCTCTTTAGCATCATTATCAAGAGGAATATCAAAACCATCTCAAAGTTGCTAATCACCAACATAATTATGTTGGTCACCATACTGAACATTATTATCAGCAGTATCCAGATCATGTATAGGCATTCAAATTGGACCAATTTTAGACAAACTATTGTCTTTCTCAAGTGTATACTTTTTTACCTTATTAATTTCTTCAATGGTTTGATCTTTCATGAATTGCACATCATAGCTTCTGACAAGTTTCTTCTCAATAGAATCATACATCCTGTAACCATACTCATCATGACCATATCTAATGAAGATACACTACCTAGTCTTTATATACAACTTGGATCTTTCATCCTTTGGAACATGCACAAAGGCCTTACAACCGAAGACTCGCAAATGATCATACTTGACATCTTTGCCAAACCAAATCTTGTCTGACACCTCAGTATTCAAAGCAACTGCAGGACGAGATTAATAACATGCATTGTTGTGTAAAGTGTCTCACCCCAGAAATGCTTAGTTAACCTTGCTTTAGAAAGCATGCACCTAACTCTCTCAATCATTGTCTTGTTCATCATCTCTACTAAGCCATTCAACTGAGGAGTTTTAGGAGGAGTCTTTTCATGTCTGATACCCTGCTGCCTTTAATATACATCAAATGGTCCACATATTCACCACCATTGTCAGAACGAATACATTTCACCTTCTTGCTTGATTATCTCTCAATCAAAGCCTGGAATTGTTTGAACTTTTCCAACACTTGGTCCTTTGTCTTCAAAACATAGACCCAAGGCTTCCTAGAACAATCATCAATAAAGGTAACAAAATAAAGTGAACCACTAAATGACTTTACCTTTAATGGGCCACAAACATCAGAATGCACCAATTCTAGAAACACTGACTTCCTTGAGGGAGGATGCTTCTTATAGGATATTCTAGTCTTCTTACTAGCCATGCAATGAGAACACTTCTCCAACTCTGCATTCTTCAATCCTAGAAGCATGTCCTTTTTGGCTAAACAATTCAACCCTTTTTCACTGATATGACTAAGCCTTCGATGCCACAAAGATGCCTCCATATCCATGGAATTCACATTGTCTTTAGCAACCAAAGCTTTTGTCCAATATAGTTTAGAAATTTTCTCCCCTCTGGCCATAACCAAGTTACCTTTGGTGAGTTTCCACTTTCCATGACCAAAGTGATTATCATAACCACCATCATCAAGCATATGCACAAATATCAAGTTAAAGTGAACATCTGAAGCATGTTTGACTCCTAAGTGACAATAGCATTCTCGTGTTGGTTTGCATGCAAACATCACCAACACCGATCACTTTGGTCACACCATCATTACCCATCTTCAACACTCCAAAATCACCTACGGTGTAAGATGTAAAGAACTCCTTCATTGCTGTAACATGTAGTGTAACACCGGTATCAATAATCCACATGCTCTCATCAGATACAAAATTAACTAACTCAAAGTCTCCAAGAATGACAAGATCATCACTTGTAGTAGTAGTGACACGATTATCATCATGGCCCTTCTCTTTTGACTTACCTTTTTTCCACAAGAAACAATTAGTGTCATTAAAACTCACAAGCACATCTTCTCTTGTATAAATAGCTGAACTTAGGAACATTGTATCAATTTTGACTCAATTTTGAATGATATTGCGTTTTTTGCAATTGCGAGAGTGACTCTCGTTTGTTCTAGAATTATAACACTTTATTCTCATCAAGTTCTCCTTGAGGCCTGTGGCGAATCTCAATTCTCTTATCTGATTTCCCCCTAAAAATCAGTGGTAAACCATCTCTAAACTTTTCCATTTTCTATTTCAATTCCTTTTTATTTTATCTTTAATTTTTGTGATTTACTTTGATAATTCATAAAATCCTAAAATCCTATTCCTAATTTTTTATTTGGATTATGGCAATTGTGAATTGTTGAGGATCCAGGTACAGTCAAGACAATCTACGAGAGTGATTCCAATCTTGCGCTATCCAAATCTTAAGTGGAGTGTCCATGCCAAGGTGGAGGCACTTGTGAATTGTAGAGGGTCCAATTAGAGGCTGTTAGGATTGATATGGGGAGTGTCCACACCAAGGAGGAGGCACTTAGCAAGAAGGAAAAGTTTGCCTCATCTATACACGAGAGCGTATGTAGTAGACCTAGGAGTCCAAAGGAGAAGTCAAGGATCCTCAAAGCTTACACGATAGCGAGAGAAGTGTAAGGGAGAATAGGGAAAGGGAGGAGCCTTAGAGAGATATACAAAAGGGAGGCCGAGAGGAGGAACCACATAGAGAAAGAAGGTACAAAAAGGAGCCTCAAAAGAGGTATGAAGAAGAACCTCATAAAGAGAGGTGAGAGAAGAGATACGAGGAACCTCACCAAGAATGTAGGAGGTACTTTTAGTCACATCATAGGGATGACAGGGAGATCCTTAGGAGAGCTCCAATGGATGCTCCCAATTGTCGCATCCCCTTTTGCAAGATATGGAAACATGGAGTGCTACTTGAACTAGGAGATGAAGGTAAATCAAGTATTGATGTGCTTCGATTATCTTGACTATGAGAAGGTTAGGATGGTCACATATGAGTTCACAAGTTATACCTTGTCCAATGGAACCAGTTCTACAAGGAAATCAAAGAAGGGAGAAGGAGACATGTAGATACTTAGGCTGATCTCAAGAGAGAGTTAAGATAATGATTTGTGCCAGCTTTATACGTAAGGGACCTATACAACAAGCTACAACGTATGTATCAAGAGTCCAAGAGCGTTGAAGAGTATCATAAGGATATGGAGGTAGCTCTGATTAAAGCTAATGTGTTGGAGTCCAATGAGGCAACAATGATTCGTTTCTTACATGGGCTCAGTCGAGATATTTAGGACATAATGGAGCTATACCATTATGCCACTATGGATAGTCTGGTACATCAGGCTACTAGAGTGGAGGCTTAGCAAAAGAGGCAACTGAATTTAAGGAATTCTTATCCCACTGGCCTTAGTAACTAGAGGGGTAAGGAGAAGGAGAATGAGGGACCAAGAAAGGACAAAAGTCCTAAGAAAGGGGGTGATGATGGGCATTTTTCTTGTCATTTTGAACGCTTATCAAATAACTAAAGCTAACTATAGTATAGCTAACCCTAGGTCATTCTTCTCAAGGACACAGTGTGTTCAGTTGTAAATTGGTGTAAAGTGAAGTGGAGTAGAATCTGAGGTGTAAAGTACTGACTCCCCTCGGCACTGGCCGAGTGGCTCTCGACAGAGACTGAGCCGAGATGATCCCGGTAGAGATAATCCGGCTTGGTCTCGGCTGAGTGCAGACAGACGCTACAGAGATGGACTATCTTTGTTCCAGACTAAAAAGTAGTAAACAGGGGGGTTGGGAATGCAAGTAAAGCAAGAAATAGACTAAGATTATGAATGCAGTAAACATATACTACTGTACTAATTATCTATTGTTATTATTATATAACTGTGTTCATGTTCAGTTCTATTAGTTCAAGTCTAGTCCAGGTTCCACACTCCAGTTCTCAGTCCACATCAGCCTTTGGTAGTCTTATGACGATCGCTAAACATTCGTCCATTGCCATACCGAGGAATTACGCAATCGCTACCTCATCAGTTGGCAGGGATTAAGTGTAGAGCTGATTTTAGGTTCTCGATTAACTATCATTAACTGATTACCTACTGAATTGGTTAAACCAGTTCCAATCGGCTTAGCTTAACATTGTTCATATTCAAATGCAATCGCGATTCAAACATGAATTAAAGAAGAGGAAAGAGAAAGGAGATATGAAATGCAGAATGAAATCGATTAACAGAAACAGAATACAAATACAGTTGTCCTAACTTCAGGTGAGTCCATCTTCCACGACGATCGCCATGGTTGATGGTGGTGGTTCACCTCCGTTAGCCTGAGCGTTGAGGATCAGCTCCACCAGAGTGCGTCAGTAGTCTGATCGGTCCCCTCTGGCAGACTTCGGCTTCCCAGTCTCAGATCTGACCTTCCTCAATCAAGAGAAACGCCAATGAGCACCGTGCACCACCGTGAAAACGGAGAGAGCGAGAGCGAGAAAAATGGGTACAGTGAGTATGGAATTAGAGTGAATTCAAAGACAGAACGTGTAAAAAGTGCACAGCTCTTCCTATAAATACACGAGCTGTGATATGCTAATCCTAACGAATCCTAACAGAATTACATTGTGAAAGATCCTATTCTACCCCTATGCGGATCTTCTAACGTGACATGGCAGCTGAGCTAACGCTAAGATGGCCTCCGAGCTGGATAGCTGACGTGGTCAATACAATTGGGCCTCTCTACTGGGCTGCTGGGCTGCAAGGCATGGGTAGCCGAGACGACTCTGGTCCGGCCGAGATGGAGTCGAACTGACCAGGATGACTTCATCTCGGCTGAGACTCCTTTTGTTGACCCTGGTCAACTCGGCTTGACCTGCAGAAGAGGGAGTGACACTTTTATTAGCTAAGAAATCTGATTTAACACAGATTTGTATTTTCTCTGTATTCAAACCCATAGAATGAATCTTAGCTAACAATCCATTCTTAAACACAGAATAGTCTTGCAAACCTCCTTCTTAGGTGTCTAAAAGATGTATAAATTGTGACTCATCACACCCCCACACTTACCCTTTTGCACTCCTGGGCAAAATAAAATGAAAATCAACAAGGGGAAATTTTTTAAAGATAGAAAAGAATTTTTCACTTGGCTTCCTTTAGTTCAACCGAGACAGAGTCGGCACTCATTCACTCTGAGATCGAGATACTCTAACGATCCGGAAATTACTCCTTCCGCGCTCTAGGCAAATTCATGACCTGCAAACAAGGGAAGGTAACCAAGAGTGACAGAGCTCTCTTTTAGGCAAATAACTCCCTCATTTCTCACGTGTCTGGGCTTGTATTTACACTCGACATTCATGGAACTGATATTACCATACTTTGGCGAATCTCTCTTCTTACACCTGCAAAAACACACACACAGTTATGATCACTAGGACTTCTTTTCGGCTTGTAGCGAGGCTGGGTCACGGGTAGGATAGAATATGGGAAAACTAGCTTCAGGACCCACGAGGAAGAGAGGAGCAATGGGGAGTAAGCTTTATCAGCCTGAGGGATAACCCAGGATGCTGTCAATTCCTCCTTCTTGCTGCTACCAGCGCATTTTCTTTTCTTTTTCTTATTATACAACTTATGCAGCTGTTTTCTTTCTTTATTCGTTTCAGCTCAGATTTTCAGCTGCTGCTTCCTCTTTTTCTCTTTCCTTTCTTTCACTCGCTTTTATTCTTTTTCTTGCATTTTCGAGCCTTAGAGGGTGCTGAACAACCTTTTGCTTCCTGGGGTTCCCCCATACTTGATCATGATTTACTCCCAAAACAATTCCAAAGCTCCTCTGCTCCTCGAAGGTGAGGTTGATTCATGGTTTTTCTGGCCTTGGCTTGTAGTGAACTGTTAGGAAGAATGGTTACATTAGGCTCAAAAGGGGTAAACAACAGACACATTTGTTCAGGTAGGCTTTATTTGGCTCAGGGCTTATAAGAAACATGGCCTAGATCATGTCATTCCTACATGTGAGAACAGTTGTATCCAGAGAGTTAAGGCAAAATGTAGAATATGCAGTTATCATGAATGCAAAAATCACACTAGAAAAGAAGAGAAATGGCAAGATGTAAGCCATCAATGTTTACAAGGCTCAAAATCTCACACAGGTTGTATTTGCTCTGACACAGGGGGTTTCCTTCTTAGATTCTCAATCAACTATTGACTAGAGCCAAAAGTTTCATTCCCCTCAAGCTAGAGAAATCTCTTGCCACAGTTGCAGAGTTACTTCCTACTGGCTTATTTAAACTTTCAGAAGCCAGTTCAAGATTCTTTTCAAAACAATTTTACTTTTGACCATCCACTTGGAAATTCTGATTAGGAGGAAACATTAAAGGTAAATGACAAAATTGAAACTCTGCCAGGCCGAAGATGTTCCGGATCCGGCCGAGATGGCACAGAACCGGCATGGACTCGGCTTAGGCAGCTTTTATTGAAAAACATGACAGATTTTTTTAAAAATAAAATGAAACGACGCAACTGAAAGAAAACAACAAGGTGATTAAAACTAACAAAACAAAAATTAAAATTAGCAGAGTTCAGGAGAGTGGGAACAGAGTTAAGACACAGTAATTGAGATGATTGTATATTTATCCCCCCCTCCACACTTAAAATTTGCATTGTCCTCAATGCGAGGCAGGGTCATCTGTAGATACTGGTTCCATCAATGATATTATCTCCATGTCATGAGTGATAGGCGCTGGACCTTCATGGAATGACTTAATCTGATGCCCATTGACCTGGAAGGTGCTGTTGCTGTGTTCATCTTTTAGCTGTACTGCACCATGGGGAAACACATTAGTGATAACAAAAGGCCCATCCCATCTAGAACGTAGTTTACCTGCAATGAGCTTGAGGCGTGAGTTAAACAAGAGGACTTTCTGGCCAACTCGGAATTCTTTTCTCAGGATCTGCTGGTCATGGAATCGCTTGATTTTCTGCTTGTAGATCCTGGAGTTTTCATATGCTTCCAAGAGGAGTTCATCTAGCTCTTGTAGTTGAAATTTTCTCTACTCTCCTGCTTGGTCATAGGCCAGATTGCATTGCTTAACAGCCCAGTATGCTCTGTGTTCTAGCTCCACAGGAAGGTGATAGGCTTTACCAAAAACAATCCTATAGGGAGACATCCCTAAAGGTGTCCGGTATGCAGTTCTATGAGCCCAGAGAGCATCCTCAAGGAGGCGGCTCCAGTCCTTCCTGCTGGGATTGGTCATCTTTTGCAATGTCTTCTTGATTTCCCTGTTGAACACTTCTGCTTGGCCATTTGTTTGGGGTTGGTAGGCAGTAACAATTCTGTGTGCTACTCCATATTTTTGAAGAAGGGAAGCCATAGCTCTGTTATAGAAGTGACTGCCTTGGTCACTTATGAGTGCTTTTGGCACACCGAACCTGCAGAAAATATTGGACTTCAGAAAGTCCGCAACCGCTCTTGCATCATTTGTTCTAGTGGTAATGGCTTCTACCCATCTTGATACATAATCCACGGCCAGCAGAATGTATGAGTAGCCATTGGAGACTGGGAATGGCCCCATGAAGTCTGTTCCCCAAACATCAAAGATTTCACAGAATTGGATGGGTTGTTGGGGCATTTCATGCCTTCTGTTCATGGCCACTCCTGCTCTTTAGCAATTCTCACAGGTGGAGACGAATTCATGCGCGTCCTTGGAGATAGTTGGCCAGTAAAGGCCATAGTCTAGTACTTTCCTGGCAGTCCGAGTTGATCCATAGTGACCGCCTCCAGGTGCCGAGTGGCAGAACTGGAGAACCGAATTGAACTCGGCTTCAGGAATGCACCTGCGGATGATCTTGTCACTGCACAGTCTCCAAAGGTAGGGATCATCCCAAATGTAGTATTTGGCATCGCTTCTGAGTTTATCTTTGTATGCCCGAGATGCCTCTGGTGGAAACCGAGATGCTGCAACAAAATTACAAATGTCAGCAAACCATGGTGGAGATGTTTTTATATGTAGCAATTGCTCATCAGGGAACTCGTCTCGGATAGGCATCAGTTCGCTTTCTTTCTCAATTCTGCTCAGATGATCTGCTACAGAATTCTCAGCACCTTTCTTGTCTCTGATTTCCAGGTTGAATTCTTGAAGAAGAAGCATCCACCTAATTAGTCTTGGCTTAGCATCGGGCTTCTTCAGCAAGTACCTCAAGGCAGCATGGTCAGAGAACACAATTATCTTGGAACTGAGAAGGTAGGAACGAAATTTGTCCACGGCGAAAACTATTGCAAAGAGCTCCTTCTCAGTTGTTGTGTAGTTTTGCTGGGCCGGATCCATCGTTCTGGATGCATAGGCCACCACGTGCACTGGTAGGCCGGCTCGAGCTCTTTGGCCGAGAACGGCTCCCAATGCCGAGTTGGATGCATCACATATCAATTCAAAGGGGAGGTCCCAGTCTGGTGCTTGCAGAATAGGGGCGGATGTGAGTCTTCTCTTCAGCTCCTGAAATGCTTCCATACAGGGCCGGTCAAAGTGGAATTCCACATCCTTCTGTAGCAGCTTGGACAGAGGCAAGGCAAGTTTACTAAAATTTTTGATGAATCTCCTGTAAAAGCCTGCGTGTCCTAGGAATGAACGAACCTCCCGCACAGAAGCGGGGTTTGGGAGGGAAGTAATTATGTCTATCTTTGCTTTGTCTACCTCGATGCCTTTGTTGGAGACCAGGTGTCCCAACACTATTCCTTCAGTCACCATGAAGTGAAATTTTTCAAAATTGAGCACAAGATTTGTGTCAATGCATCTCTTTAACACTCTTGATAGATTACTCAGGCATGCATCAAATGAATCGGCATATACCGTGAAGTCATCCATGAATACCTCCATGCAGTCCTGCAGCAAGTCCGAGAAGATGCTCAGCATGCAACGTTGAAATGTGCTCGGGGCATTGCAAAGGCCAAATGGCATGCGTGTATACGCAAAGGTACCAAATGGGCAGGTGAAGGTTGTCTTATGTTGATCTTCAGGGGCTATATGAATTTGCATGTAGCCTGAGAATCCATCAAGAAAGCAGTAATGGGATCTCCCTGCTAATTTTTCAAGCATTTGATCAATGAAAGGCAGAGGAAAGTGATCCTTGCGAGTTGCTTGATTCAATCTTCTGTAGTCAATGCACACTCGCCAGCTGTTCTGAATCCTTGTTGGCACCAGCTCATCCTGCTGATTTTTCATGACATCATCCGGACTTCTTTGGCACTACTTGCCGAGGGGCTCACCCATTGGCTATCCGAAATGGGGTAGATGATCCCTGCAGCAAGGAGCTTTGTGACTTCTTTTTTAACCACGTCCAGGAGTGTCGGATTCAGTCTTCTTTGCGGCTACCTTATGGGCTTGATTTCCTCCTCCATTAATATTCTATGCATGCAGATGGAGGGGTTTATGCCAGGAAGGTCAGAAAGTTTCCACCCTATTGCCTTCTTATGTTGCCTTAGGACCTCCAGCAATTTGTCTTCTTGCTCTCGGTTGAGATTGCTAGCAATGATAGCAGGGAGTTCTTTTGCTGCCTTGTCCAAGTAGGCGTATTTCAGATGACTCGGCAATGTTTTTAAATCTATGGGTGGTGACGGTGATGGAGATTTGTCAGTTTCTGAGGTTGGATCCGACTGGCCGACTTGATCTTGATCAGGCACCAGGTGTGCCGACATGATTTCGGCCTCTTGTGCCTTCGCCGGCTCGACTTCATGGATTTGGTTATGGTCAAAATGGAGTCGGCATTGGCTTTAAGCGTTCCTTCTGAGTCGGATCCGGATGGACTCTTTATTTTTGCTATAGTGTGAGTTAGGTCTTCTGTGGCCGAGATGGTCTCGGCAAGCTTGTTGGCTTTGACTTCTTTGGCCGAGTTGACTTTGACTTCTTCATTGACTCGGCCTTCTTTGGCCGACTCATTCTTGGCCGTAAAAATTGTCGCTAAGTGTGCAATGGAAGACTTTTCAGCTTCAGTGACTTTGTTTTCTGCATCATTTGAATACTCTGAGTGTTCTGTGCTGCAGACTTGGTCTAAAAATTCGGACAATTCCACTTCAAAGGCCAGGTCAGCAACATCACTATGATTGTCCTCAGAGTTGGAGGGGTCTTGTACTTCTTCATAGTCGGCCTCTTCATCTGTAACTCCTGGGCAGCTGCTTTCATCATCATTCTCAGCAGACTCCTCAATGTTTTTACCACTGCCATTTAGTTGAAGATATTCTTCAACTAGTTCATCAAGTATATCAATGCCAAAGAGAGAGTGGTCTTCGGTTGGGTACTTCATAGCTTCGAAAATATTGAATTGCACAAAGGCGTCACCGAATTCCATGGAGAGCGTCCCTGCATACACGTCAATCTTTGTTTTGGCTGTCATCAAGAAAGGTCTTCCCAGAATTAAGGTGGATTCCTTCCCGGATGTTTCGTCCTCCATGTCTAGCACGTAAAAATCAGCTGGAAATATTAGTTCATTGACTTGGACGAGAACATCCTCGAGAACTCCCAAGGGCTGGACAATACTCCTGTTTGCCAACTGGATGGTCATCCCTGTGGGTTCCAAGTCACCAAAATTCACGGACTTGTAGATTGATGTGGGCATGACATTAATTGAGGCTCCCAGGTCCAACATGGCATTGGCAAAAGTGCATTCGCCGATGGTGCATGGGACCGAAAAGACTCTGGGGTCTCTGCATTTTTTTGGCAGAGCTAAGGCACTTGTAGTGATTGCTCCATTCTATGTCAGAGCCGACACCACACCTCCAGTTTCCTTACTCCCCTTTATTTTTCTCCTTTTGTGTACACACAATTCCTTGAGGAATTTTGCGTACTTAGGGACCTGTTTAATAGCATCGAGGAGTGGAATATTGATTTCCACCTTGCGGAACATCTTCAACAATTCTTCATCCGACTCTGGCTTCCTTGCTGAAGTGGTCCGAGATGGAAATGGCAATGGGACAGTTGTCTTTGGCCGAGACTGTAAGTCGGCATTTGACTTCGAGTCGGCTTCTTTTGATCTCGGCACTGCTCAATGTAGGTTGAGGTAGTTCTTTTCCACTTGAAGAGTGACTACACTGGCGTTACCTCTCGGATTTGGAATGGTTTGAGAGGAAGGTTGCTAGATCCTGCCGACTGTAATTGGCTTACAATGTTAGCTAGCTGTCCAATCTGCGTTTTGAGGTCCTGGATGGTGGCAGTCATGTTCTGCTTGGAACTGTAAATTGCTTTGGAGCTCACAGATTGTTGGAACTCCAGGTTGCTGGTTGCAAGCTGCTTCATCAGTCTTCCAGAGATGGAGAGTTGCCTGGAGTAGGCATTCTCTGCTGTTGTTGTTCTTCTTTGGAAAGGTGGCGCTTGGTATTCTTGGAGTCGGCTGTTGATAACCTGCCTGCCTCTGATAGGTGCTCGGCGTGGATCCGAATTGTTGGGTTGCATATGGTCCTTGATTCGGTCTTGGCGAAATGGCTGTCTTCCTGTTCTTTGGTTATCAAATGGCCGATTCTGATACGGCTGCTTCCCGTACTGAAATCCACCTATGGCTCCAACATTTTCTGGCTGGTCTGACTCGGTTTCTTGGAGAGTGGGGCACATATCAATGAGGTGCTCCACGAAAGTACATATGTCACATACTTTTGCTGCCATGGCTGGTTGGTGTTGCCCAACAGCAAGCTGTCTCACCAATGATGTTAACTCGGTCAGCTGATTCTCCAACCTCTGATTGGAAGCTGCACCGATTTCACTCACCATCCGTGGTTGATTTGGCCCTCTGATCCCAAACTGTTGTGTATTGCTTGCCATATTAGAAATCAGATGCCTTGCTACTGCTGGCGTCTTGTCCATCAGGGCTCCGCCACTGGTTGCGTCTATCATGCTTCTGTCCATCAGCAATAATCCTTCATAAAAATACTGGATCAGCAACTGTTCGCTGATCTGATGATGTGGACAGGTGGCACAAAGTTTGTTGAACCTCTCCCAATATTCGTGCAGAGTCTCTCTTGTATGCTGCCTTATCCTACATATTTCCTTCCTGATGGTCGCAGTCCTAGAAGCCGGAAAGAATTTTTCTAGGAAGGTCCGTTTCATGTCTCCCCAGGTGTTGAAGAGTGCTGGCTGCAGATATAGCCAGTCCTTTGCAGCTCCGTCCAGAGAGAATGAAAATGCCTTCATCTTGATGTAGTCTTCTAGGATTCCTTGCGGCCTCATTGTGGAGCAAACCACATGGAATTCTTTCAAATGCTTGTGGGGGTCTTCTCCTGCAAGACCATGAAACTTAGGCAACAGGTGTATAAGACCAGATTTTAATTCATATGTTTGAGCTGGCTCCAGCTGTGGGTATTGGATGCACCAGGGTTGATACACCACGTCTGGAGTGGCTAATTCCTTCAGCGTCCTATCATTATTCTCCATTCGTCTTGATTCTGCAAAGGCGTTAGAACTAGAAACAAAATTGTTAGTGTAAAACTGGTTAGAGTTGGCTACAGGATCTATATTGATACTAGTATTTACTGCAGCGTTCCTAATTTTGCGTAATCTACGTAAAGTTAATTCTATTTCTGGGTCAAAAACATACAATGGGTCAGTACTACTCCTAGTCATGCATTGTACACATTATGTAGAAAAATCAGAATCGGAAATAGTATTTGAAATAGTAAATGCAGAATTGGAAACTACAACTATCAGTTAACTAACCAATGGAACTAAAGAATGGCATACGGAAAGAATGCAATTCAACTAGCACGAATGCAAAACAGAAAAAACTAGCTGAATGCGAGAATGCAATGCAGAAAGAAGGATGCAATGGTGAATACAAAACAGAATGCCAATTCTATGTAGCTACAGAAATGAATGTTTGATTTCTCTCTTCTTCTCTTTTTTTTTTTAACGGTGAATTCACGTAGAGAAACAAATAATAGTCAACATGCTTTTTATTTAGGTTCCATAAACAAAACAGACAGACATAGACAAGTTCAAAAGACTCAAGACTGACTTGACAGACACACTTTACAGACTCGGGATTCGATCTCACTTAGCTTGGCACACAAATACATAAAAGAACTTGTGTCCCCGGCAACGGCGCCAATTTGATGATGCGTGTTTTTCAGTCGTTTTACGCGCTTATCAAATAACTAAAGCTAACTATAGTATAGCTAACCCTAGGTCATTCTTCTCAAGGACACAGTGTGTTCAGTTGTGAATTGGTGTAAAGTGAAGTGGTGTAGAATCTGAGGTGTAAAGTACTGACTCCCCTCGGCACTGGCCGAGTGGCTCTCGGCAGAGACTGAGCCGAGAGGATCCCGGTAGAGATAATCCGGCTTGGTCTCGGCTGAGTACAGACAGACGCTACAGAGATGGACTACCTCTGTTCCAGACTAAAAAGTAGTAAATAGGGGGGTTGGGAATGCAAGTAAAGCAAGAAATAGACTAAGACTATGAATGCAGTAAACATATACTACTGTACTAATTATCTATTGTTATTATTATATAACTGTGTTCATGTTCAGTTCTATTAGTTCAAGTCCAGTCCAGGTTCCACACTCCAGTTCTCAGTCCATATCAGCCTTTGGTAGTCTTATGACGATCGCCAAACATTCGTCCATTGCCATACCGAGGAATTACGCAATCGCTACCTCATCAGTTGGCAGGGATTAAGTGCAAAGCTGATTTTAGGTTCTCGATTAACTATCATTAACTGATTACCTACTGAATTGGTTAAACCAGTTCCAATCGGCTTAGCTTAACATTGTTCATATTCAAATGCAATCGCAATTCAAACATGAATTAAAGAAGAGGAAAGAGAAAGGAGATATGAAATGCAGAATGAAATCGATTAACAGAAATAGAATACAAATACAGTGGTCCTGACTTCAGGTGAGTCCATCTTCCATGATGATCGCCATGGTTGATAGTGGTGGTTCACCTCCGTTAGCCTGAGCGTTGAGGATCAGCTCCACCAGAGTGCGTCAGTAGTCTGATCGGTCCCCTCTGGCAGACTTCGGCTTCCCAGTCTCAGATCTGCACTTCCTCAATCAAGAGAAACGCCAATGAGCACCGTGCACCACCGTGAAAACGGAGAGAGCGAGAGCGAGAAAAATGGGTACAGTGAGTATGGAATTAGAGTGAATTCAAAGACAGAACGTGTAAAAAGTGCACAGCTCTTCCTATAAATACACGAGCTGTGATATGCTAATCCTAACGAATCCTAACAGAATTACATTGTGAAAGATCCTATTCTACCCCTATGCAGATCTTCTAACGTGACATGGCAGATTTCCTAGAAGTGACATGGCAGCTAAGCTAACGCTGAGATGACCTCCGAGCTGGATAGCTGACGTGGTCAATACAATTGGGCCTCTCTACTGGGCTGCTGGGCTGCAAGGCATGGGTGGCCGAGACGACTGGTCCGCCGGGATGGAGTCGGACTGACCAGGATGACTTCATCTCGGCTGAGACTCCTTTTGTTGACCCTGGTCAACTCGGCTTGACCTGCAGAAGAGGGAGTGACACTTTTATTAGCTAAGAAATCTGATTTAACACAGATTTGTATTTTCTCTATATTCAAACCCATAGAATGAATCTTAGCTAACAATCCATTCTTAAACACAGAATAGTCTTGCAAACCCCCTTCTTAGGTGTCTAAAAGATGTATAAATTGTGACTCATCACTAACCCTAGATCATTCTTCTCAAGGACACAACATGTTCAGTTGTGAATTGGTGTTAAGTGAAGTGATGTAGAATCTGAGATGTAAAGTACTGACTCTCCTCGGCACTGGCCGAGTAGCTCTCGGCAGAGACTGAGCCAAGATGATCCCGATAGAGATAATCCGACTTGGTCTCGGCTGAGTGCAGACAGACGCTACAGAGATGGACTATCTCTATCTCAAACTAAAAAGAAATAAACAGGGGGGGTTGGGAATGCAAGTAATGCAGAAAATAGACTACGACTACGAATGCAATAAACATACACTACTGTTACTAGTTATCTATTATTATTATTATCTAACTGTGCTCATATTCAGTCCCATTAATCCAAGTTCAGTCCAGGCCCCACACTCCAGTTCTCAATCCATATTAGCCTTGGGAAGTCTTATGGCAATCGCCAAAGGTTCGTCCATTGCCACACCGAGGATTTGTGCAATCGCTACCTCATCAATTGGCAGGGATTAAGTTCAGAGCTGATTTTGGATTCTCAGTTAACAATCGCCAATTGATTACCTACTAAATTAGTTAAACCAGTTCCAATCGGCTTAGCTTAACACTGTTCACAATTTAATTGCAATCGCGAATCAAATCATGAATTAAAGTAGAGGAAGAGAATGGAGATAAGAGTTGCAGAATGAAATTGATTAACAAAAATGGAATACAAATACAGTGGTCCTGAATCCAGGTGAATCCATCTTCCACGACGATCGCCATGGTTGATGGTGGTGGTTCACCTCCGTTAACCTGAGCGCTGAGGATCAGCTCCACCAGAGTGCGTCAGTAGTCTGATCGGTCCCCTCTGGCAGACTTCGGCTTCCCAGTCTTAGACCTGCACTTCCTCAATCGAGCGAAACACCTATGCAACACCGTGCACCACCAGGAATGGAAGGATGAGAGCGAGGAAATGGAGTAAATGAAGTGTATTAAGAGTGAATTCAAAAAGACGCAGAAAAAGTGCACAGCTCCTCCTATATATACACGAGCTGAGCAGCTAGATGCTAACAGAATATCCTATCGAATCCTAACAGAATTACATTGTGAATGTCCTATTCTACCCCTGTGCAGATCTTTTACCGTGACATGGCAGATTTCCTAGGAGTGACATGGTAGCTGAGCTGACGCTGAGGTGGCCTCCGAGCTGGATAGCTGATGTGGTCAATACAATTGGGCCCTTCTTTGTTGGGCTTACTGGGCCGCAAAGTATGAACTGTCGAGACGACTTTGGCTTGGCCGAGACGGAATCGGTCTAGCCGGGACGACTTCATCTCGGCTGAGACTCCTCTGTTGACCCTGGTCAACTCGGTTTGTCCTGCAGAAGAAGGAATGATACTTTTTATTAGCTAAGAAATCTGAATTAACACAGATTCGTATTTTCTCTATATTTAGGCCCATAAAATGAATCTTAGCTAACAATCCATTCTTAAGCATAGAATAGTCTTGCAAACCTCCTTCTTAGGTGTCTAAAAGATGTATAAATATTGACTCATCAGGGGGTTCCATACCCCAAGGCCAAAAAGAAGAATACGCTGCCTAGTCCATTTCCTGCGTCGAAAAGCAGCAATATCAAATGCTTCAAGTGCCTAGGCAATGGGTACATAGCTTCATAGTGTCCTAACAAAAGGATCATGATCGTGCATGAGGATGGAACTATGGACAGTGATAGCTCCATAACATAATCGTTGTCCATAAGCAACTTAGATGCATCCAATGTATACTCACCAAATGAAGAAGGAGATTTGTTAATGGTGAGGTGTCTAATGAGTGCGATAATGGGATGAATCACAAAGAGAAAATATTTTCCACTCATGTTGTCATGTTGCGACTAAGCTATGCTCAAGCATTATTGATGGAGGTAGCAATGTCAATGTTGCAAGCTTAAGGTTGGTGGAGAAACTGAAGCATCCTACCTTAACACTTCCTAAACCATATAGACTACAATGGTTGAACAGTGAAGGAGAATTAACATTTACAAAATAGGTATCCATGGCCTTTGCCTTGGGTAAGTACGAAGATCAGATGTTGTGTGATGTAGTACACATAGAGGTAACTCATATCCTTCTTGGAAGGCCATGACAATATGATTGCAAGGTGACCCATGATGGGTTACCAATAGATTCACGTTCGTCCATAGAGGACAGAAGGTTATCCTTAAGCCTCTATCACTTAAAGAAGTGAATGAAGACCACATAAAAATGAAGTTAAGGAGAGAAAAAGAAAACAAAATGAAGGAGGAAAAAGAAAGGAGGATGTGGTGTCCAAAGGGATAGTGCGTCCAATGGACCTTAAGCATCTAAAGAAAAAAATGATAAAAAAGAAAGTGAGAAGGGCAAGGAAGTGCTAATAACAAGTAGGAAGGTGGTAAGGAAGGTGTTTTTGGCTTAAAAGGAATCACTATATTTGTTACTAACTAATATGTGTTTCATTTGTTTGTGCAATTCCTTGAACTACCTTTAAGTTTTAAACAAATGTTGGAGGGCTTCCAAGATATCTTCCCTAAGGACATCCCACTTAGGTTGCCATCAATCAGGGGATAGAACATCAAAATGATTTTACAATGGGAGTTACCTTGCCGAGTAGAGCTACTTATAAAGCCAACCTTGAGGAAAGTAAAGAAATCTAACAATAGTTGGACAAGCTCATAGAGAAGGGATAGGTTAGGGTATACATATCTCTTGCTAACATATGCTTCCTTGTATATTTGCAATTGTCTGATTTTATTGCGGGGGTTCAGAGAGATGTTGGAAATGAAGAGTCCTTAGCCTTTTATGCCTTGTGGCTCTAATCTAGATTGTGATCCTTACTTAAGTGCAAGTGTTATACAGACTATGGACACATTTGGAAGCGAAACTCCTGCTCAGTAGACTTTTAGGTGTCATCATCCAAATGCACATGTACCTCAACAGGATGTTTTGACACTTGCTTATGCAAATATTGTTGGTTATGTTGATAACATAACATTTAATGTTATATCTAAGTCCTCGCATTTTTCTATTAGTGCTAATGGACTATATCTGGTGTTAATGCATGCGTATGGACAATGTAAGTTAGCTCTACATGTTACATCTATGTTGAATAGACTATCCTATACAGGTGTGGTTGTATGTTGTAATTATGACATCTTTGGACTATCGCATGTTCAAAATGATGCATTCCCCCTTTGGATGTGGTTTGGTAGTTTATAGTAACAGTAGTGTCCTTGAACCTTTGGCTGGTCCCTATTGTCACCAATCAATGGGAAATAATATGAAATTAGAGGGTCTTGATCTAATAAGGGTTCATTTGTTATTTTGAACTTCATGTCCATGTAGATAAGTATGATAGAGTCCTCTACAACCAAGACAAAAGTCCCATCACATGTTTGTAACCATTCTGAATGGATGAAGTAGAGTCCATAATGAAGTAGAGCATGATTGGATTAAAATGCCTAGGAATTTGAGGTGTAAATCTTTAAGTCATGGCATTCATAGGGTGACAAAGTCTCAAGTCGTTATTAAAAGACTGTGTTTAGGACATTGGACCACAACTATGGACGATCTTAGCAGTAGGAGTCCATTGCGTGAATTCTTGTATGATCATCCATTGAAACATGACAAATGTAAAATGTACCTCAAATGCCTTATTTGCAGGTGCATTCATAAGGACAGTCATGGATCCTCCATTCATATGTTTGATTTAGGAGGAATATGGTGCTAGTATCCTTTTGGGTAAGTGTTTGTCCCATCTGTTAAGATTTATACAGTTCACCTTTGTCTTTCATGTGTGTAGGAATTCCAGTTTTGAATTTGAGGACAAATTCTTTTCGAAAAGAAGAGTCTGTACGAACTAAGGAGACAAGAAAGAGTCAAAAAAGGACTTGACATTAATTATAGTGTACAACCTTCAAAGACCTATAACCAATGATAGATTGAGGATGCTGGAGGCTAAAATCCTAAAGAATGTGGACCTCCTTAGAGGGAAAGGGGCATCCAAAGCAGGATTTACTTTGTTTATATTGTCCTCGTCTAGTTTAAAAACTTGTGTATAGTTCTATAATAGCTTGTAATAAGTGGGAGGGTCTCGTAAAACTCTTTGGACGCATGATGCCTTATGGACGCTTATAGTGTCTTTGGACGCTCCGTTTGGATGATGAGCTCAATGTGATATATAAAGCCTTCTAGAGGTTCCATGAATCCTTTGGATGAGGGTGTCCTTTGGACGACCCATTTGGTTGATGCGTTTGGATGCTCTCTATGGATATTGATAGCCTTTGGTCGGTGGAAGACTCCTTTCAGGGGATGCACCTCTTGGGTTAGTTACAAATGGACGAAGACTCCTCTAATCAACTTTGGGCCCTGAACGAAGCCTTGAAGCCATTAACTTAGCTGTTGACTTTTCTTTCCTTTAGACGCACAGCCTTAGGAAGGCCTTGCTGGATGGATTCACGGGAGTTTGACTTATGACTCACGGCCCAAGGCCCAATTAGTATAGTTTGAATACTTGATGCGCCTTCTCTTGTATAAATAGCTGAACTTAGGTGCATCATATCAGTTTTGACTCATTTTTGAATGATATTTGCATTTTCACAATTGAGAAAACTCTTGGATTAGAACACTTATTCTCATCAAGTGTTCCATGAGGCTTGTGGCAAATCTCAATTCTCTTATCTAATTTTCTCCTGAAAATCAATGGTGTGCCATCTCTAAAGTCTTTCCATTTTTCTATTTCAATTCCTTTTATACTTTCTTTAATTTTCACTATTTACTTTAATAATTCATAAAATATTAAAATCTTATTCCTATTTTCTATTTAAATTATGAAAATTATGAAGTGTAGAGGATCTAGGTAGAATTAAGACGATCCACGAGAGTGATTCCAATCAAGAGCTATCCAAATCCTAATTTTTGGAATCAGGATCGTATCAATGCAAGAAACCTCATTCAACCCAAGTACTTATCTTCCCTAAGGACTTGAAGTTCAAGCCCTTGGATGTTGCAACAACAAGTTTCTATCCTGCTATAAAAGACTACTTGATGAGCATGTTGATTTATGCCAGCTTAGAGCGTAAGGTTCAACACTTCATCTCTCCCTTATAGTGTGTCAGACCAACTACTAAAGTTCTAATCTAGGTAGATAGGATCTATCCTAGGCTACCCATGCTTGATCTGGAAAAACACAAAGAGAAGAAAACAAGAAGATTGAAGATCACACAAACCTATAAGATTTCTCCTAATGTTCAAGGATGCCCAGTCTTTAGTTATGAAGCCTACAAAGAGAAGATGCTTTTGGGACATTATAAGAAGATGAAGCTAGAAAGTTATGGATGCAAGAGCTGTGGATCAATAGTTACCAAGCGTCCATTAACAACTTACCAATTGAAGAGAAATTGGACACCCTTTTTATGTTCAAAGCAAGTGCAACCATGCTTGAACTGATTAAAGAGATATTTTATCATTTTAGTGACTGGCTCACTACTACACCATTGAAGAGATCTTCTCCTACAGATAATGAGTTGTTGGGAAGTGAATATAGCATTATATATGCTATTGTTGCCACCTTTCTTGGGGTGAATCACCTAAAGATAGAGGAGCCTTATCCTTGGGAGCAACATTTCAGATTCTACAAAAACCTTTTGCCATGGAAGTTTGTCTTACCACCTTCTGTTCGTGCCTTACTTGCCCCTCCTACACCTCCTTCTTCTTCCCCAACTGAACTTGTGCCTTTACCTCCTCAACTATCTTCACCTACCCTTTCTTGTACCATATCTTAACCTATTTCTATTTATCACTCTTCTACCTCACAGCCTCTTCCTGACCTTACACCTCCACATGTTTTAGAAGCCAACAAAGCCTACATTGATGAATGATTTGATCAATTGGAAACTAGGATCATGGGCATGTTGTCCCAATTCTTTGGCTGTCAACCTCTTCCACTACCTTCACTTGCAATTTAGATCTTTTCTATTTTATCTTATGTTTTCTTGTTTTTTCGTTTTTAGACTATGATGTTAATTATTTCTCATTTTTAGTCTAGAAATAAAAGAGGGAGATATTATATTGGAAGAGAAATATTTTATAAGACAAGTATTGATTTCTAGCATATATTTGTTTCTTATATCAGTTTCTTGTCCAAGTTTTGATTGCACAGTCCATAAACTTAGAGGGAGTATGAACAAAGACATGAACATGCATTCATATGATTTATTATTTCTGTTTACCTAAAGGGCTCTTATACAAATATAATATGCTTTCTAAAATATGCTAAGATATATACTACTTACTCTGTTATATACATAAGATACACACTCTAATATATACATATTATATATGCTCTAATATATATGCTTTATGTATCTTCTGTTTGTTTATGCTTTATCTTAGCATAATTTTTGTCATCATAAAAAAGGATAGATTGTTGGAGCAAGATATGAATGCATCCAAACTCTTACACATTTTGATGATAACAAACATTATGATTCAATAGTGATGACTAATCTTTTCATCAAGTATGTAGAATTTTTATAAGTATTTTATGTCATCACATCACAAACAAAAGAAATTTGCATCCAAAAGATCAATCTTATACAATGTCATCTATAAGACCAACATCGTCCATATAAGGAATTTGTCTAATAACGTAAAGGCATCCAATAAATTCCAATGTTCATATTAGACATATAAGTGTCTTGTAACTTACATTTTAATTTATATACCTCATATCTCTTATTATTTGAATATAGACATTAATTGGAAATCCATTAATGTTAGTTTCCTAGTTAGCGTATGCTACCTTTTATGTTTTGTTTTTCAAGAACCAAGACTTACTCTCATAATCTATGAAAAACAAGTCAACTCTGATAAAGGAATGAATTAATCAAGGTACCTATAAGTTAGGCTATAAGCAGAATATATGTCTATACATTTTTTGTTGCCATGGAAAGTTTAAGGAAAAGAACCTACAACACTTTATTGTGCCTTTTCTCTCTCCTCAGTACAAGACAAAAGTATTAGAGTCAACTCTATAAAAAAGTTATATTTGACATTTAATGCAAATATATCTTTGTCTTTGTGCATGGTCAACGAATATATATATATATATATATATATATATATATATATATATATATATATATATATATATATATATATATATATACATATTTCTCTAAACGCCTTTGGACGGTGTTTTTGAGAACTTTGTAAAAGCTTTGATTTGTTTTCAAGCTTTGTTCTTAAAGTGTATTTGTTTTGTTTATACAAAGTTAAAGCTCTGATTTGAAAGTTGTATGCTCATTTAGTGAGTTAACCTTCGTAAAAACTCTTTTATTTTCGTGACAGCCTGAATAGGCTGAGTGTTAAAGAATACTTGATTCCTTATAATCTAGATTGTATATTATAAGTGTGTAGAGTCTGTAGAGGCTGAGAATACTTGTTATTGTAAGTCATATGACTTAGTGAAAAATCCTTCAAGGTTGAGTGGATTAAATGTAACTCTAAGTTGTAGAGTGGATCAGGATAAAAAACTTGAGTTGATCTCTCTATCCTTCTCTTTAGTTTTTATTTTACACACTTTGGACGGTCTACTATTATGAAACATGAATCCAAGGATCCAATCATGCAGTTGAATTATCACGGTTCCAATAAAGATATAGATTTTTCATATCAACTCAAAATTCATTAGACAATCATCTAACATTCGTCCACGAAAATTGAGATTACAACTGCAGTCCCTAATTAACATGGATTCAAGTGCAAGTAATTGATTGATTTAGGTGATCGATCAATTACCTAACCTTGATTAGATTGGATTAATCAATCCTAACTTAGCATATTCTAAAACCTCAAGCGAGATCATGAAAATGATTCAAGAATTGAAAAGAAATGAGGCATGCAATAGAATTCACAAAAGAGAGAATTAAGAACTCAAACCTAATCGCAATCATGGAACCTTGAATTGATAGAAGAATTTATCCTTCCATGGAAATCACCACAAAAATGAAGAACAAGAACAAAGAGAAAAATGCAAAAGAGAGAAAAAGGAGAAAGCTTGTGATCCAAGAAATCTCAAAGTTTAAAGTGTAAATTGTTTAACCCTTTCCTAACTAATTAAACTAACTAATAAATGTTTAGAATGTTCAGTTACTTGCTTTGGATTAGAGACTTTTATGGCCTAAAGGCCCACCAAAAGGAGTTCCAAAACTGGGTTGGAATCTACAAGGGAAGGCCCAACAGAGTGGGGATGCAGAGGCCATAATTTCAACTTGACTTTTTGACCATGAATTAGCTTGAGTTGGGTTAAGCTTGAAAGAGCTTTCTAGAGCCCCCAAGATTCCAAATTTGGAGATTTGTAGCTTTAGTTATGGCTTGCACAAGACAGAACCATCATAATAAAAAGTAAATATGGAAATAAGCAAAGATTAACAACTAAGTCTAATTAGTCCAATAACCCAAAACTCAATATATGTGTCAATATTAACCACAAAAGATGTCAAATATGCTTAAGATGAGTCACCATTGAGTGCCTCAAAATCGCTTTATCATGGTACTAACTCATAGTATACCTTTGTGTGGCTACTTACTCCTTCATTTTATACTCTTACCAATAAACCTGCATCAAATAATTTTGGTAAGATTTCTAACTCGAATTTTTCATTAAAAAATGTGCACACATCATTTATTAAATCTTTTCATGAAATTAAATTAAATTTCTTCTTGCAGTCATGTTCATTCACTTAATTAATCATAAATAAGAAAATTACAATGTTACAAATATGGCTAAAGTTTGAACAAAACTAAGAGTTTGTTTACGTCATGTTGAAGGTGAAGACAGTAAGAGTGGGTTATTGGATAAATTGTCAAAACAATCTAAGAGAAGAGGGAATTGGATTATTAAATTTTTTTTTTGAAAATTTGATCAAATACACTTATTTCATTGTTAAATTGGGAAGAATTTTTTTTTTATATTAGAGAGAATGAAATTTAATGCCCAATGTAGGAATATCACCTTATATGCTTAAATACAAAATGAAATTTTAACAAGAACATAAAACAATAAAGTGAAGTTAGAAAATTGGAAACCAAAAGATTTTACCGGTTCACTAATCACCAAGAGTTAGATCTAGTTCTCAAACAATTCCAAAGTTTTGTTTTTACTAACTTGCAATTCTTTTATATCAACCACACTAAAAAATTCACTTTTCTTGACAACTCAAGCTAAAACAATTGATAACACACGACTAGCTTGGAATCCTTGTAGGATGCCTCACTTACAAGAAAATATGAGAAATATCACGCTCCTAACTTTTCATTACAAAGAAAAACGAGAATATAACCGTCTTCGAGTAAGTGTGCTAACTTAATCAAAACATTATGAACATGATCTTTCATATATGGGTCATTGTTCAAGTGTGTCACACGATGGTTTGGTAGTTTGAGTGTTTGAAACAAGGTGATTTATAAACAAAAGTTGTGAAGCGAAATAAATCTTTATTGTGCAAAACTATGGAGTAATAGCGACAAGCTTTGTTGTTGTTGCATTTTAAACATAGGGAATAAGACCTTGCACCTTCATTTTCTTGGCATGTTTTCTTACTCTCTCTCTTTTTGTACTTTTATTTTCTTGACCGTCCTCCTTGCGACCATACGTCTTTCAATGTTCAAAACACGTATGAAGACGTAATTAGAAAGAAAGGGGTGAGATTAGAGGGTGGAAGGTTCTAGATTGGATATGCAATAAAAGGAAGGGTGGGTAAAAGAAGATGATGTGATGACACCTTTAAAATATGGAAATAAAAAATTGAAACTAAAAGCTAAAAACTAAAACTAGGTTTAGTTTTCAAAATTTGAAAGCTTAAAATAAAAAACCATCCTGAATGAGGCCTTAAATTGTGATATAAGGTTAGTTTAACTATTAAAATTTAAATTTAAGGATAAAGATAAACAAAAATGAGTTGGAGTTGATAGATAATTAAAAAAATCAAGTTTACATATAAAGATAAAAAGATGATAATTTGGAATGATTGAGAATTTTTTTTAATTAATTGTAGAGTAGCGTGTGAAAGACATGTTCAAAGGAGAAATAATAATCAATTAAAAAAATTTTGAATGTTTATTTGCCTTTTCAACATAACCAGAAGTTGAAAAATATATAAAATTTGATTAAAATCATAAACTATTTTGAATAGTTTCTCATAAAAGTTATGTTTTTTTAAAAAAATATTTTTTTTATAATTGTAAGCAAACATTTAAATTAGTTTATGTTTTTTAAAACCTCCATAAAATAAAAATAGTTGCTAGATTATTTTACATCTGAATCACTTTTTTTTTATTCTTTAAGAAACCGACTCTTAATATTTTTATAAAAATGTTAATAAATTAAATTTTCTTATTAATAAAAAAAATAAAATATTTTTTCGGTTTAATACTCTAAAGAAGTTAATTTATAAATAGGTGAGAATAATTTTTTTTAAAAGTAGATTATAATGTTATCAAACTTGTTAGATCAAATGAATTCAAGAAGGGGATGAGCTGAATTGTTTTTTTTTTTTAAAAATTCCAAATTTTTTTATAAAAAACGATAAATTTTCTAAATGGAAAATTTTTGTTAAAAAAAAGTTAGTGTTTATCTTTTAGCAATAAAATAGAATGTAAAGATAAAGGAAATAAATAACCACACAAGTCTTTTTATACTAGTTTGTATGTTACAATAGTACATTCAATCCTTGGTAATCTTTTCAAGTTTTTCACCATAAGTTGATACCTCATTTACAAAAATTCAGCACACAAGCTAACCTAGGCTTATACCAAGTAATCTTTCAATTGTCTCCAAGTAATAAAAATCAAATTATTCTTTCAATTGTTTATTTAAGTAATATATCTAAGTATTCTTTATTCAAACCCTCTTTAGGCTTCAACCACTTTACAGGAGAAATGTTTGTTTATAGGAGGGTGACTCTTAGTGTCTTAAAGACGTATATAAACTATAGAGTGAGTCTAATGACTTTCTAACAAAAGAGAGAGTAAGATTACAAATAAGACTTTTTTATTGTCTACTTGCTAAAACTTTATAAGTCTAGGATATATATTGGATTATGATGAAGATAGTTGTTGTGAGAGCTATGTGAATCCTTTTGTTAAGCTTTCAAACTCTTGAGTTTGTAAAACCTCTATTTAATGTATGCATTAAATACTTTTCACAAGTTAGTCATTTTGATATTGGAGATGTAAAATATCCAATTAAATATGAAAAAATGTGTTAATGTAATTTATTGACCTATCAAATAAATAAAAAAATAAATATAAATAATTTAAATATGATGTCATAACCATAAGAATATTATATAAATTATCTTGGTACAAATTACTTTAAAGATTATTATCATGTATTAAATAAATGTATAATTAAATAATATAAAATTCACGATACATCACGTAATATTATGTCAAATAAAATAATATTTAAATATACAATCTATAAAAATATTTTAATTTTTTTATCTAATTAACCTAACTCAACTTATTTTATAATTTATTTTGTTAATTGATTATATGAGATGAAGTATTAAACATCAAACTTAATCTAATTTATTTTCACCAACTAAATGGATTTATGGGTAGAATTTAAGTCACTTTAATATTTCAACTTATTTATTTCCAATATTTTACATTCATAAAACTTGTTTAAATGTTATTTTAAAAAATTATAATATATCTTTATTTGAGAAGAAATTAAACTAAAATTAGTCATTCAGTCGTTCACCCATGGCCATAGCTTTCATTTCAGCTGAAAAAAACAAAAAAAATAAGCAAAGCAAAACTGGAACACGTAACCATGTTCCCTTCATTCCAGTCCCAATCGAATTCCTCCACCTCTGTTCCCAAACCGAAAAACCCGCTTCCGCGTTCCTTTTCGTCCTCCTCGCGCAAAACGAAAATTAGAAAACAATTTCCCTCCTGAAACCGCCACAATACAGCGCGACTTCACGGTTCCCGCCAAAAACGATGCTAGGGTTCACTCTTCCGCTTCAGCTTCAGCTTCGCTGCTGCCACCTTCCCCAACAACCGCCACTTCCCAATCCAATTTCGCCCAAACCCTTCTACCCACCCATTATTCCTTCTCTTCGTCGCCCTCGAATCGCTCTCGGTCTGCGGGCGAGTTTCCCGGTCGGTTCCGGTTCGGTTTTTCCGGAGGATGAGTTGGACGTGGAGCTGGGGCGGCTCCTGGCGCTGTTACCGGAGGAGATGCGGCGGCGCGTGAGCGACCACCCGGAGCTGCCGCAGTTGATAGAGGTGGTGATGGATTTGGGTCGGAAACCGCTCGCTAGGTTTCCGTCCGGAGATTTCGTGATATCGGAGTATCCTATCACGGTTCAGGATATCGAGCACGCCACTGCTCAGGTATTGGAATGGTGTTACTGTTTGTTTGATGAGGTGTTTGTTTGCGCAGATTGATTTTGCTTTCTTTATGGGGGATAAAGTTCGTAATTGGACCAAAGTACAAAACACATTACTGGGAGAAAATAGTGGAAAAAAGTTTTGTTTTCCTTTTGTTTTCCTTTTGTCCTTTAAATACTATTCTTTATCTCAAGTAATTCATAAAGTAAAAAAAATTATATAAATAATTTCTCGAGGATTATAAATTATTAGAGATCTCACATCCACCATTATAAATTATTGGATATATCAGATCAACAAGTTATAATACCAATATAGAATATATAAGTAGGGATAACTCTCACCTTACAAACTAGTTTTGTGGGGTTAAATTAGACTTAAATCGACCTTCTAAAGATGATATTAGAGTTTATCTAGCAAATGTTGTTGGGTCTTTTGGACCATTCTCTATCAGGCTGATATCGGACCGATCATAAATGTCTAGTCCTACAAACTTAATACCCAGTCCTCAATGTAAGGGGTGTGTGTTGGAGATCCCTTACAAACTAGTTTTGTGGGGTTAAATTAGACTTAAATCGACCTTCTAAAGATGATATTAGAGTTTATCTAGCAAATGTTGTTGGGTCTTTTGGACCATTCTCTGTCAGGCTGATATCGGACCGATCATAAATGTCTAGTCCTACAAACTTAATACCCAGTCCTCAATGTAAGGGGTGTGTGTTGGAGATCCCATACCGAATAGTGATATGACCAAGATAGAATATATAAGTAGGGGATAACCCTTACCTTACAAGTCAGTTTTATAAGGTTAAGTTAGGACCAAACTTATATTCTAACGAATGTTGTTGGGTCTTTTGGACCATTCGTTATTAGGCTGTTATCAAACCACTCATAATGTTCAGTCTTACAAACTTCATGCTCAGTCCTCAACGTGAGGGGTGTGTTGGAGATCCCATATCGACTAGTGATATGAACAAGATAGAATATATAAGGGACAACCTTTACCTTATAAGCCAGTTTTGTAAGGTTAAGTCAGGACCAAGCCTACATTCTATGATAAATCATGCTAAATAATCTCTCAAGTATTGAAAAAATCTTTAAATTAGTCTTTGAACATTGTAAAATATATTAATTTATATCAATTGATGGATATTCAATACTTTTATAATTTAATTACTTTAAGGATCACCTAAGAGAGAGGGTAATACTTGAGGGACTAGATAGTTTATTTATTTATTTTTATAAGAACTGATAGGTTAGGTTTTGTTTTTTGTTGTTTAAGTAATTAAGTCTATTTGAAAATATTTCTGTAAGGATTTTTAGGGTAATTTCGTGTTAAATAGGCCATGGAAACAAATATGTGAAGTTTATCTTAATTTTTTTTTTCAGGATAGGAAGTGCTTGGTCAAAAACCAATTGGATCTGGTCAAAGGCAAACCTATTGGTTTCAATCATAGGATATTTAATTGGTTTAGTTTGGATGATTTTGTGTGTCAAAAATTAATTGATCGAAACCATATATGTTATTATGAGGATTTAGATGCTCTGAATTTCCTTGAAAAGGTTACCACGTTATGCTTTTGAGAAAGGTATAGAGGCAGTTTAGATAAACTTCTCAAGAGGACTTAAAGAAAAAGAAATAAAATGAATATAGAAAAGGTAAAATGAATCAAATTTTTTTCTATAAGTTAAAAGTAATTTATGCATTTCAACTTTTTCATTGGTCCTATTATCTAAGTTATCCATAATTAGAGATATATAAGTTGATTTTAATTTATGGGAGAAATTTGATTCAGGTAATACTTGGTTGTGACACTGAAAAAATTGTGTTTTTCGTTCAGAACGAGACAATGTCACTGTCATGTTCTTAAGGAAAAGATGAACTGAATGCTCACTGTGGGCATGTGCTAGTGCAAGTATATCACATCAATTAGTTTTTCTTAGACTTTATTTGTAATCCTCTCATGTGCCCCTGGGGAGTAGGTAGGGTGTGTGAATTTGATTAAGGTGTGGTAACAAGTACCAACTCTCAATGTGTATAAAAAATGTAATAATCTAGTGCTGTTTAGAAGCATGGAAGTGGAAAGTAAAATAGGTAGGCCTTTTGGATTGGACTAGAACCATAACTCTGTAAGATCCTAACTTTCGATTGATCATGGAAAGATATAATTATTATGACTGTCAATTCACAAGAGAGAAACAACCTATTGCAGGTTGGTGACTTTGCTGTTGATAATCGAGCAGGAATCAGCAGGACATTGCATCGGATTAGTGCCATCAGAAATCGCAAGGGCACAATTATTGGTCTAACTTGTCGAGTTGGCAGGGCAATTTCAGGAAGCGCTAAGTTGTTGCAAGATTTGATTCAAGATGGGGCTTCTTTGTTGCTCATTGGCCCTCCAGGGGTAGGCAAAACTACAATTATTAGGTCAGTGATTCTTTTGTCCTATGCTAAAAGTTAAGCTAGATATCACATGGAATAGTTACCTCACTAAAGTGTATATATATTATGCTTCTTCCTGTTCTTGATTGTTGTATGAAATATAAATGTTGTCGGACCGGGTTCTATTTTTTTCTCATTAGCAAACTATGCTTTTGGAAAGCACACATTTCTTGGAGAATATGATGTTATATGGTTGATGTTTGCTTTTGATCTCTAATTTGGATGTATAATTTCTCTCTCTTTTCCTCTCCCTCCATGTTTCCATTTTTGTCCAGTTAACTTCTTTATTTAGAGTTAAGTCCCTGACTTCTGCAGTTCCCCATTTCTTGGGGGCCATGATCCTTTTCAATCTTAAGGTCTGTTTGAGAAACTTCTCCTTACAAGAGGAGAAAATAAGAAATAAAAAATGAAATAAACAAACTTTTGCATAAGTTAAAATTAGTTTATACTTGCATAAATCAATTTGTAGAAGTTCTTTCGTATTAGCTTTTCCTATAAACTAATTTGTAGAAGCTCTCTTATATTAACTTCTCCAAAAACTTTTTTTAACTTATGCATAAACTGCTTTTAGCTTATGGAGAAGGTTATTTCATTTTTTCTTCTTATTTTTACTCCTATATGTGTTTTTTTGGAGAAGTTTATCCAAACATGATCTTAAACAAAAACTAATATTTTTCTGTTTTGCTGTTTTTTGTCAATGCTTTAATATGTACTTGCTAACATCATAAAAACAGGGAACTTTCAGGGTGTATAATAATAATTATTATTATTATAATACACTTTTGCCCTTTGGAATTGAATACTGTATTTTATTCTATATTTTTAGGGAAATAGCTAGGATGCTGGCAAATGATTACAAGAAGCGTGTAATGATTGTGGACACCTCCAATGAAATTGGGGGTGATGGTGATATACCTCATGCTGGAATAGGGAATGCTCGTCGTATGCAAGTCCCCAACTCTGATATGCAACATAAGGTATTAGCTGCATTTTCAGGAGCTTAACCTCTTGTTTCTTTATGTTGAAAGTTTAGCTATATTACCACTGGTGACTGAGAGTATATCTGAGAGCAAGTTGAGCATATTCTGACATTTTTTAGTGCATGTTCCTCAAAATATTATAGAATAATTCAATCAGAATTCTTAGTCATTTAAAATAGAAGTGATATATGATTTATTTGAGAAATCAGCTGAAATTTTTTATTTTATAGGGTCTCGGATAAAATTATGATACTTCCATTTGGGCATATTCCAATTTAAAAATTGGGGTTTATCTTTGCCTGAGCACAAGTCATAGATGGACGTTAAAGTTTAGTATAAAACTTAATTTAGATACCACTCTAGAATTAGTTTTGAACTTCAAAATTTTGTGTATCTTTACACCAATGAAAGAAATTACATTTAGACGGAACATTCACAAGCATAAAATTCATTCTTTCAAAAGTAATTGTTTCAAAATTAATTATTCTGGTTTACATTCTACTCAAATAATTTTACACCTATTACAAAGATGCACTAAGCTTTCACGCCATGTAATATGGAACAGAATATATACTGTTTATGGGAAGCAATCAAACAGCAGAATGATTGATTAGAGTAATTATTGTTTTTGGAGTCCTGTTCATTCCATTCCTTGCATTTTACCTTTCCTTCTTATTTCCATTAGGGCATCACTGCATCCCAAAGGGAGTTCATTTTGGTTATGAAAGGCATGTTTCATAGCCATACTCTGATCACATTTCTATGTTTGTTGTACGGAATTATGCAGGTATTGATAGAAGCAGTTGAAAACCACATGCCACAAGTGATTGTAATTGATGAAATTGGTACAAAACTTGAAGCAATGGCTGCGAGTACAATTGCACAACGTGGGATTCAGCTTGTTGCCACTGCTCATGGAATCACAATCGAGAATCTTATAATGAATCCTTCACTAGAGATGCTTGTTGGAGGAATACAGGTGAGGTATACCTACATCTTAAGCAGGATGCCATCTTGTTTTCTTGTATATCACAATTGACCTAGATTTAGCTCATCTTTAGAAATGATTTTTCAGAAAAATAATCATTTTTTAAAACTTTCTCAAGAAGTTGCTAGAAAAAAAAGAAATTATTTCACAAAATTAAGCTAATCAAAACACACTTCATTTGAACTTTTGTCATTTGTGTGATCTGATGTGGCCATATCGGCATATCCTTAAGGGAAACACCCTGTTGAGTATTCCATATTGGAGGTCCTCGATGAGAATCTTATTGGGAATTGTTCAGTGAAATTATGAGAGGGGACAGTATAACCTTTATTGTGTTTGTGTAACTCCTACGGGATTAATGGCACAATAATGAAAATGACATGGTGCTGGCAGTCTTCGATTACTTAAACCCAGATTTGTCTGGTGTTAGACATCAGTATCAGTGTGAGTGTGACAAGGAATTACAATTTAAGATACTATGAATCTTGAAATTTTTTCTGTTGAGGCTTGAAATTTGAAAAATACTGTAGCAAAGGCCCAAATTTAGGCCACTTAGGTTTAGGTTGTTAGGTGAAGGACACGTGAAGGATTTTATGTTATGTCTCTAACAATTACAAACTTACTGCATTGCTACAGAAAGTGTACTGTAGCATGGCCCAAAATTATGTTTGTTTTTTCCTCTGCTTCATGTCTAATAATTAAATTTACAATCACCAGGAGCATCTAAAATTATGCGCATATTTATTCTTTTTGGTTACTTCAGCTATGTTATCCTTTTTTAGAGCGTGACACTAGGGGACGAAGAGGCCAGTCGCAGGGGTGTTCAGAAGACAGTACTGGAGAGGAAAGGCCCATCTACGTTTAGTTGTGGAGTGGAGATTATTTCAAAGACAGAGTTGCGTATTCACCGTAGCCTTGAAGCAACTGTAGATGCTATTCTTTCTGGTAAGCTGCCACTCTGGCAAAATAAATGGTTACAGTGGATTGATATATGACTTTGTGCTGTTTGGTTTGTTGGTGTAGGTCGTCTTCCAAATGTAGAAATACGCAGGATGAAGTCTCAAGAACAGGAAGAAATTTTACAAGATGGACCTGTTAGTGATGGTTCTCTTGAAAAGAATGGTGAAATTATGTTTGAAGAAGCTACAAAGGGGGCTGATGACCAAAACAGCCAAAACGATTCACTTCTGAAGTTGCCTATTGACTTGGTAGAAGATTCCTTGGAGCATAAATTGCCACTTAGCCTGTTTTGTTATGGGGTAAGACATCATTACCCAACAGCTAAGAGACTAAGACAAATGCATGAAATGAACATTGATATTATCAGAAAGTTAACTCCTGCTATGCTTCCTTGTATGCTGGTGCTTCTTAATTCTCTCGACGATGCTATTTCTAGTTATGATATAAGTTTGAATTATCCCTAGAAAGAAAATTTGAGTTTGACTTCGAATTTTTGTGGCAAGAATATTGACCTAAATGACATGCAATAAACTATTGGATCAGTTTTGCTTCAGGAAAAAATGGAGTGAAATTCTTCCATTTCTTTACTTACCAATTACCTTTCTTTCATATCTTCCCCCATTAGCCTCCGCCTTCCTTAAATATCCATTTAATATGTTTTTAATCATTTATTTTCAGCTTTCTACCAATGCACTTTTAAGGTACAGATATATGAAAGATGCGAGTGTCATTCCATTCCTTCATAAATCTACATTGATATTTCAATAGCTTTCAATTCATTTATCATTCTATATTTAGCCGTAAATTGTTGCCCTCCTCAAATTAGGGTCACCAATTACCATTAAGGACAAATAGTTTCTAACATCTGTGAATCACTTTGTGTGAAAATGTTATATCTTATCTACACTAATTTCCTGCCCAGGAAACAAATAATAAACAAGAAAAGAAAGAAGAAAAAGGAAAAGCAAAGAAAGAAAGGGCAGTGGGGAGAAAGGACAAATAAAAGGGGAAAAAAGCAATAACATGCTTCTTCAATTGAAAAGTGAGTGCGTGAGCTAGTGATAAAGTAGAAAATAAAATGTAGAGAAGTACCAAGTTTAACTGAATCGATGTGCCTTACATGCTTAAGTTTATCTCTCCTATTTAATGTTTTCTGGTGCTTTTTGCTTTTCATTATAAGTTAACAGTGTTGACAATTAGATAAACCCTGTTTGTTGTAAGTAAAAAATAACTCCTGCAATCCTAGGCAATATTGAGTTCATAGAATTGTTGGTCAAGCAAAGCAATGAATAATGTAATCTCTTTTTGTTTTTATATTGTCATTGACTGTTTAACTTACAGAATGGTCAGTAATTCTAGATTTTAGAGGCAACTGTTATTCAAGGGATTAATCAGTTGAAAATGAATGATGCGGCCATTCAATTGACTGATAATATTAGTGAAGCAAATGCTTTACTTGCTTTGCAATCCAAGCTTAAAAAGAATCCAGGGATCCAGGCTGCTGCTAAATCTCGTGATATTCCCATTTATGTGACAAAGGTAATAATTTTCTAAAGTTGCGTTTTTAGTTAATACTTTGTTATACACTTTTGCTAAACAATATTCTTTCTGCCTTCTAGACAAGTTCGTTGGAGCAAGTGACAAAAGCCATACGGGCATTAGTAAGTGATCATGAAGATGGTATAAAGGATTCTGAACTAACGGACAAGATAAAATCATCAGAGATGATTGATGCTTTGGAGGTATTATAAGTATTGTAGTTTTAACATTCCTTTCGTTTTCTCTTTTTGGTTTTTGTTCATTTGAGGGAACCAATTCATGCTCAAAACTAATAAGCTGTGTAAGAAATACATAGCCCAAGTCCTAAATTTAGCTCTAGACATAAGGAAATGAATTCAGAAACAGCCATTTTAGCTGTCTGGATTCTGGAGTCAGCATAATATATTTGCATTATTGCTTTACCGTGGTATCTTTGTTTGCCTACTCGTAGCTTCATATTAAATTTTGGTGTTCCTTACCAAGAAATATAGCGGATATCCAAATTAAGTATTACTTAAAAATTGTACGTTAATGATGAAAATTAGCAGTGAAATGTAGTAATGAAAATTGTTTGAAGTGGTGAAATGTATTCTTAAAATGGTTATGAGGATGTCCTTGAATCAATGAATAAATTTTCCTTTGTGGCCCTTGGTGGCAATAAAAAATAATTTACTTATTGTGATACTTGAAGGTATGATAGCAAGGCTGTTGGCCTGAGTTACATTTAGGTGACTGTAATATGGCAATGGAGTAAAGACAATTGACTGAGGTGGAAACAACAGATACAGCATGATCAATGTAATTATGTAAAGGATTAGGGATGACAACGGCTAAAATTTGGGCAGGGTAGTAGAGTATTCATGCCCATAATTTAAGAAAAGACTTGTACCCAAACATACTTACACAGGTAGCAACTTTAGTATCTATGTCCCTATCCAATGGGTGTCCATATATCCAGACATGAATCCTTTACCAACATTTAGTTAAATAAATTATTTTGATGTCTTTTTTTTTCCACAAATTAGTAAAGAAAAAATATTATTTTAATATTAAAGTTGTGAAAAATTAATAAAACAGAAAACATTAATTCAAGTGCAATATCTAATTCAATTAAAAAATATCCAAAGATCTTTCAATCTAGTTACACAATATAACAAATATGTAGTTATATAATTATATTTATTATATTCATAGAGGTGGAGGTATGGGACAGTTGGGTACTATAGTACTCTCATATTTGTGCTTATCTTCGTAAAATTTCTGCAGCTATTATCTATATACCAGATCCATAATCATTTGAAATATTTGATTGATAATAATTGTATCTATTTCAAGTAATATTTGTGATTACCTAATGGATTTGAGCCAAATTGCTGCCTTTACAAAGGAGAGAGCTAGAGTGATGGTAAAGTTAGCAATAACCTTGTTGCATGTTGGTGTTGCTTTGCTTAGTTGAGTTGGTTGCCGTGGTGCTAGCAATGACAATAAATGGCCACGCTAGTCATAATAAGGGACCATGGCCATCCTTTACTAGTAGTTCTTCATGGTGTAAAATCACCTATCTAATCAAATAGGAGAGAAATCTGACTGAATCTACTGGTAGTTATTGGCGAATTTTATTGGGGACACACCATTGGCACATTTCAATCCCCCTCCCTCTTGCCCCCCACCTCTTTATTTTCCCCATTTTGCACATATTTTCTTTTTTCCATTTGTAAGTTTCATTCTTTTTTCTGTCAAACCAATATTTGATGATTGATTACTGATAATGAGGAATTGGTTGGATAAAATTCTCTATAAACACTTAGGGAAAAAAATAAAAAAGAAAAATGAAGTAAGTTAAAATTAGCTTATACATAAATTAATTTATAGAACTTTTTTATTTTAACTTATCTCATAATTTATTTTAACTTACGCATAAGCTAATTTTAGTTTGAGTGCAGTTTATTTTATTTTTTCTTCTGTAAATTTATCCAAGCATGGCCTAAATACCATTGCCAAAATGTTTGCCATATTCTGCAGCTAGGACTAATATATGAAACATGCGTGCCATATTTTACTACTAAAATTGAATACTTCAGTTGAAGAGACTGACGAATGGTTGGCACAATCTCCTTTTGCACGTTTCAGGAGGCACGAATGGCTATAGAACATAGAGTGATTCTAAAGGGAGAACCTGTGGATCTACTCCCGAGATCATCTCACATATTATCTCTGCAGCTGGAACTTGTTCGTAAATACCAACTTGAAACAAGGAGAATCAGTGGAGAATCAGGTGTACATCTGCGCATACTTCCATCCCATTTTGAAACGGATGAAGTAAAAGCTAGTGAAACTTCTGAGTTCGAAAGTGAATTACACGATTTTACCTCCTCCAATGGCAGTGTGAATGGCACACTCAACAGCTTCGATAGATTGCCCCTGCTACCAGAGTAGTTAATAGGTTCACTTAATTGTATATACATATATCATACTTTGTTTCGTACGTTGTTCACTCATGATTAATGAAGATTAAATATAAACTCTTGTGTTGCAAGGGTCAACTTAAATTTTACAAGTCATGTAATTTTTAAACATGTAGAAAAAACATTTTTTTAATGCTTTTTGTAGCGTAAAACAATAAGATGTACAACATACAAAAATCATGATGTCACTAATGTGTTATTATTTCATTTGTACAAAATAATGTTGTGATTTTACTTGATTGGTAGCGCTATGAATTTTTTTCCCCTAGAATGTTTGTTATGCTTGAATATTGTTTGACATAATAGTATATATATAAAAAATCATGTTAAAAGGTATGGGATTTAACAAAACGTGCTGACGTAAAGTAGCATGTTAAAATGAATACTCATTATCATTTACATAAGAATCTTTTGTCAAGCGATTAGTATTGGATGTTCCAAGTTAGTGTGTTAGTCAATAAAGAGAAAATCAAATTCCTACAAAGAATAAAAGATAATAAGAGAAGAAAAAAAGTGTAGGACATGGTGTCTTTGTTTCACAAGTCTAAAATAGAAATTCCTTTGAGATTCATGCTCAATCACAATCACATTAAATTGACGTCGAGTCTACTAGACGAATCCTAATTCCTTGTCAACCAACCCTTTGTCCACTAAGAGAGGACTCTAGCTAATTCCATAGGTGCAATCATTTAGCAACAAGCCTTAAGTTCGAAGACTTACAAGGATGCCCACAAAATCATGATCTTATCCCTAAAATCCACATATGCATTCTCAAGTTCTTACTTAAATATTCAAATTTTCAAATGTCACCTTTAAGTATGTTATCATTCAATTGATTCCTATCCCAAAATAACATTGAACATAAAGAATCAAGATCAATTGCAACATGAGAGTTAAGAATACATAAAAAAAAAGTGTATCAAAGAGTATAAAACAAAAGTATTCAATCACTACTACAGAAGAATCAAAACAGAAGATGAAATATCCTTAATAAAGTAACTAAAAAACATTAAGATAGAGTTTGACTATGCAACCCATAGAAGCTTTACCATTTATTTCTAGAGTAATTTTCCATTCAAGAACAGAAAAAAAAATCACGTCTCAACCTTTGTTCTTGTGCAAGGAATGAAGAAAATGACAAAAAATCTAATAAAAGTCTCTCAAAATAATGTTAGAATACCTATTTATTTTATTAGGATTCGAGGTCATTGTCCAACGCTACATTTCCACTGGGCAATGCTACCAACATTATCAAATACTAGTTTTTTTTAACGCAATGTATTAATATTTTTATGTTTTCAAAATTCTAAGCAATATTTATACATGCAAAATTATACTATTTACTATGATAATTGTGTGTGATTTTTTTAATTATTATTTCATGATTTAATTTCCTTAATTGGTTTGCTCAATCTACATTAATGGTAGATTTGTCACTTCATCTCCAACGATTAGAAGAATGTCAAGCAATAAAATTTTAAGATTTGGAGAATTTATGAGTGACTAAACTATTTTGTTGTATCGTTACTCTTTCATTCTTTCAAAAGCACTTACTCTTTGTACAAATAGAAATATTCATCACAATCATTAGTTATCGGTGTGTATTTATTGTAAACCTTTGGGACAGTGTTGCTTTTTTTTAATCTTTGTACCATTAGAAATATTAATCACAATTATTAGTTATCGGTGTCTATTTATTGTAAATCTTTGGGATAATATTATTTTTCTTTCATTTAAATTTCCTAAAAAGGTTGAAGCTCGAAGAGGTTTAAGAAAAATAATACTTAAATTTTAAGAACATATGAAGATGGTCGTACAATTATATTGCAAAGTGAGGTACTCTTGTTTTTGTAAGAAAGGATCATAATAAAAGTCTTGAATTATTTGCTTAATGATTGGATCTAACCTTAATTTTTGTGAATTAGTATAAATTAATTGTGTTATTTATTACTCTCATATTTTTTTTTACATATGAAAAAAGTATTGACTTGGGAAGTTTGATTTTTATAACATATATTTTTAGAAGTTTTAAAATCTTGGTTTCCAAACTTAGTATTTGGTTCTTTATCAGAAAAGCTTGTTTATTTAATGGTATCGTTTCATGTCTAATGTCATGTGACCTTAAAAAACCATGATAAGGGTGTTCGTATATTAGTTTCGGATTGGTTTTAGGTTAAAAAATCATTCAATCCAAAGACTAAAAGATTATGTATTTTGGTTTGGTTTGGATTGTTTTGTTAAAAATATCTAAACCAATTTGATCCAATCAATGGGGTTTGGATTTAATTGGAAAATTCAGTTTTCAAAGCACATCCTTACTAACATTTTAATTTGTTATTATTAAAAAATTTTAACTCAAATATTAATATTATTTTTAAAATAAGCGAATTATCTTAAGTATAAGATACTAATAACTTATTTAAAAATAAAAAACACAAAAGATAAAAAAAGAGACATGTTAATTAATTGATTAATTACCTTACAATATAATTCTTTTCCTAAAAAAGTAGAAATAAATATATTCAAAATAAAAACTAAGAAGAACGAAGTATATATGAAAATTGATTTTATAAGAGAAAAGTGGACACTACTTTTTATGTGGACGATATTATATTTAGTACCACTAATGAATCTCTATGCAAAGAGTTTTTTAAGCTTGTGAAGAAAGAATTTGAGATGAGCATGATAGGAGAACTAAAGTTTTTCCTACGACTTCAGATCGAAGAAACAAACGATAACATCTATATTCAGTAAAAAATGTATGCTAAGGAATTACTAAAGAAGTTCAAGATAGATAGTTGCAAAAGTATGAACATCATAAATGTATACAACCTCAGTTTTGGGATTAGATGACTTTGATAAAAAGAAGTAGATCAAACAACTTACCGTTATGATTGACTCACTTTTTTTATCTAACAGTGCCTACACTTGATATTATGTTTAATGTATCCAAGAAAAACACATCTTACTACAATCTAAACCAAGAGAAACACATCTTATTGCAATCTAATTCAAGAGAAACACATCTTATTACAATAAAAAAATTTAGATATTTAAAAGGTACTAATCTTGGCTTGTGTTTTAAAAAATCATGAGTATAGATTAGTTGGTTATTGTGATGATGACTATGCTAGAGACGAAATAGAAAGAAGAAACACTAATAGAGGATGTTAGTTCATCGAAGCAAGTTTAAACTCCTACGCTAGTAAAAGACAATGCACTATTGCTCAATTTATTGTAAAAGTTGAATACATATCAACTACTGGATGTTGTTTGAAATTTCTTTGGGTAAAACATCAACTTAAAGATTACAATATGTATAAAGGTAAAATTCCTTTACTTTGTGATAATATTGTTGCTATTAATCCCTCTAAAAATTCCATATTGCATTATAGAGCTAAATTATATAATTAAACATAATTTTATAAGAGTATATCTACATAGGGATATTTGATATCAAATTCATTAGCATTGAATATCAACTTCATGATATCTTTACTAAACCCCTTACTAAAGATAATAAGCTCATCTGTAACACCTTAATTCTTATTGTTGTTATTATTATTGCTTATAATATATGTTATCTTGTAATTATTATTTATATTGTCATTAATTGAATAAGTATATTTTGGGAAAAATAAGCCTTTGGCTGAAAAAGGAAACTTCGTATCTTGAGATATAGTTGTCCATTTACGGTGTTCTTGGCACTGTTGGGAAGCTTGATGAAAAATTTATAACTCATACCTATACTTTATTATCAAAATCAATTTATATCTTGATGAAAATTAGCCTCAAAGTATGCCATTTAATTATGATAAAAGCTCAAGTTCCACATTAAGCAATATAAGCTCATGCATCACCTCATTCTCTTATATAAGAAGTGGATAGATCGAGTCCCACATAGGGCAACATAATGAATTATTCCCTTATCCTATATAAAGAGTGGGAGGCCAAGTAATAGACAAGGCAAGAAAACCTCCAAATTAGATGAGTTTGATGTAAAATATTGAACTTATGATATTTTAATTTTATTGTTGATTTTTTCATTTCTTGGAGTTTCCACTAGAGATGTGGGGATGACTTTGTTTGCACATTATGCTTGCAACAAATCGTTGTCTCTAGATAATAAAAGAGAAGAACCCTTGGAGAGGAAGTTGGAGGAATAGGAAGAACAACCTTGAGAAACGAGACCCTTCTTGGAGTTAAAAATCCAGGTAAGAAGGGGAGTGAGTTCTATCTCACTATTTTGAATTCCTTTTCATAAGACGAGTGGAGAGGTTATCCTTAGAATCCTAGTTTTTGAATGCTTTTGGTGGTATCTCAAGGAGGATTAAATCCTTGGATTAGTGTGAGTCTTGTATGTAATTTTCGCATGAGTTGAATAGTTAATCTCTAAGTAATTGGTTGAATTCATGCTATTCTTAAAATTTAATGTTGTAAGTGATTGGAGATTTTATGTGTTTGATGAAATTGGATACAATTAAATGTTGTTTTATGTGTGTTTTTATGTGTTAAACTCATAAGAAATAAAGGAACATAGATTATCCAAGGTTTTCTCATTGATTTTTTTGGATTTTGCTGAGTTTAGCACAAAAATTATGAACTGTGATTATGTGGTTAGTCTCATTCTCTAGACGAAACCTTGTGTTTTCTAGGTGATAGTGCGTCAGACAAGAGAAAGTTCTCCTCTAAAATTGATTTGCTAGGAAAGCTTTGAGTCGTTAGGCGAATGGACCCATGAAACCTCTATATTGTTATTTTCTAGGTGAGTAAGGAGACACGTCAAGCAAGTGTGGCAAATAGAGAGTTTGGAGCTCTCAATCTTGATATCCACTAGGCTAGCATGTGGTTTCACTGAGCAAGAGTTGTGACTTATTGGGCTAAAGTGAATCGAGGCCCTCTACAGCTCTCATTTACTAAGAAAATGGACAGTGTTGTTGGGTAAATTCCCCTGCAAGTTATATGTTATGCTTGGATGAACTTAGCACCTAGGTTCCCCATAAACCAAATTTATGAGAATATTATTCATAATATTATTGCATTGAAAGACAAATATATGAAATGTGAATGTGAAAGATAAGATAAAGAGTTGTGTGCACCATGATGAGTGATATTTCTCAAGTGAGCTACCTAGGCTTGTGAATGGAAAGGATAATGCTTACTAATTGTGTAGGTGCAGATGAGTAGCCTAGCTCTAGCGAGGTGAGGACAACCTTCATCGGTCTTAATCCACGACAAGTGAAATTATGAAAAAAAACTGTGACATGCATCATATAATGCAACGAATGTGAAGGAAAGTATATATGGATCCAAGTGGTAAGGTCACTAGACCTCTTGGGGGCTACTTAATACGAAAACCCCAATGGTCGTGCTTGATCTCACGAGTCAAGGCATATAGTGCATGCTAAGTAGATCCTGACGTGCTACTAGAAGATATCAAGATAGTGTGGCATGACTAACTACAGAGGTAGAGATTAGTAGGGTTTCCCTTAGACTATTGTTCTAATTTTAGATGGTACTATATGCATATGAAAATAGGAGATAGGGCACATTCACCATCATGGCATATGCATTAGTTTATATATGTATTTGTGCTATTTGTGAGTGTATGTATAAGTTATATTTTGTGTTGTGTGTATTACTCAACCTTGCCAAGGTTGTCCTGATAGTAGTGAGACATATTCTTACTCTTCTATTTGTTTGTTTTATTTGTGTTTCTGTTTAATGTCACTTGCATGTGAGGAAGCTGAGTAGGATCTCGAAGGCTGAGATACCATTATTATTTTGTTACTTTATTTTCTTAGTAGTTTTGTCTAGGGGACTTTGCTCTGATAGGTTGTGATATCAAGGCTAGATATTTGTTTTGATTTGAGTTTTATGTTATATGTTTGGATTTCGAGGTTGTGGTCTTTAAAGTGTCATCATTTCTTTTTTAAATTATTTGTGTAAGTTTTAAGTTTTAAGAATATGAGTTGTTTACACATGATAAGAATAAATACATATTGGTTTATTGATTATTTATTTTATTAAGTATAAATACTAAAGGGTAAAGCGTGTCACATCATCCATATCTAAGATCTTCTTGGTATTGAACATATAAAAGAATTAATGTTTAACATCATGGTGTCCATTATAAAAAGAGTTTATATCTTTATGTTTCTATTCGTATTTATTTATTTGTTTATTTATTCATTCTTAAGTAAAATTAAATTTTCTCTCTTGCATTTTTTATACAATTTTATATCTTTATTGTTTTGTACAATTTTAAATATCTGCACATTTTCTTAAAAGTTAGTACTGACAGTTTTTAAGGTACAATTTGTAAAAACATTTATTGAAAGATATCTTTCTCTCTCCTAATTTTGAATAAATCTATTTTCGAAAACCTTTGAAGTATTTCTTTCTCTCTAATATTTCTGCAACTTCTCTACTCTTGCAAGAAAAATAGGAAGTATAAACCCTAATAAACATTGAATCTTTCCCCTTGTTGCATACATTGAACACAAACCTATGGATCCTTCAAAAACTCTGGTTTACATTGAGTACTTCTTTGACGTTAATGCCTTTGTTGCTATTGGAGTTGATGTTAGGGACAAACTCAAGGGATATGACATTCACCAATTCTTCAAGAAAGAGCAAGTTATTCATCCCAACCTTGTCAGAGATTTCTGGAACAATTTAAGTTCAATGGCAGTAAGTTCATTGGAACAATTTTGGGTATTTCTATTACTATTGATATTACCACCATTATTGCTATTTAATGCCTAAGAGAAGGCACTTGTATGAATAAAGGCTAGGAAGATGCTTTCGGCAAAGATGATGCCATTTATGATGACTTGATAAGACTAGATGTTGGTCACCCTTTCTACGGTTAAGCTACTTGATAAAGGAAGGATTTTCCAGCAAATGTTGAATAAGGGAATTCTACAAAGTTAGCTCTAAAAGCCACATATCAGGTGTCCACAAGTTTGATTTGTTCCACATGTTCATGCCATAAAAATTCAATTTGTCACACTTGCTATTTATGCCTCTTAGGCATAACACCAAGGGCAAAGGAAATACACAAAACCAAATCACACATGCTTCCTTACTGACCAAGATTTTCTATAATTGGAAGGCATAAGAAAAGTCCCATGAGCAAAGCAAAGGAAATCAAAAGTCAATCTCAACTCTTCCAATGTTTTTTGTAGGAAAGTTGAGAATCGGGAACAAGTTAGAATAAACTATCTTGTTTTGTTTCTTCAACATCTTGAAACACCCTTTATGATTCTTAGACCAGATTACCCATAACCTACCTACCAATATCATCCTATCTCTACTCTATTCTACTATCACTTGACTGCCTATACACCTCCACCAAATGCACCTACCCCTCTAAGCCAAATTGTCAATGATCACAGACCCTTATACATCTCTCTATAACTAAAGATAGCTCCTTGAAAGATCTACCCCAATATGGTTAGAGCATGGAAACTTGAAGTTCACTATCTAAGAATTCAGTAAGATCACATTCTTGTTAAATCTAATGGTGAATCATAGTCTAGAAGCAAGGTTTCAAAATTTAAGCAAATATTAATCTTCTTTGATGAATTAAACTATTTAGACCTTTTGAACACTTGGAAGTATGATTCTTTCCCTCCAATGTTGATCATATGATGAGTAGAATGATCTATGGTGACTCTAAGTTGAAGAACCAAATGATAATTCCTCCTTCACAACATGTCAAGACGTCTACACAACTCATGATACAACTTGACAAAGTCTACCTCTCCTTGATTTGAACAAGAATAAGGAAGAGAAGACAAGAAGAAGCATTGTTGTCATGCTTGCATCCTCTTCACCATTTGTCAATGCCTATCCATCCTTGTACTGGACATATGTTAATGAGCAACATGCCAAAGAATTGCTTGAAGATGACACTTCTATACAAAAATAGGAAGTTTGACACTCCTACAACATCCAAAGATGTCACGCTACTTCAAAACATTAAAGCTTATCACTTTAATGATTGTCTTAAAGCACCTTTAAGGATGCCAATCCTTGGAGACAACACCATCATTGAAAGTGAATTTGAATTGACCTACATCTTTTTGGTGCCTTTATTTCATTAGAAGGACCATGTCTTCAATGACCTTATCTGTGGGAACATTTCTTCAAATTCTATAAGGACCCTCTTCCCTATAATTTTGAAGGCCCGCGAGCTAAGGCTTCCTCTTCATCCAACCTTAGTATTGATAATTCCTTATGAAGTTTCACCATCTTTACCTTAATTAAAAGAACAACCTTTGGCACTATGCCCTCCTCAATCTAAAATTATGCATCAATTTGTTGCATTGAAGTTATGCTTTAAGCCGTTCTCACCGATCAACTTGCATGTAAACCTCTATCACCTTTCCCTCAACCTTACGTCTTTATTTTTCTACATGACTATCTTTATGTTTTTCTTTCTACTTTATTTTTTACAATGATGATCTCTTTGGTTTTTGTTTGATGACAAAAGGGAGAAAATGGGAGAAATTTTATTACATAATATAGTGTCTTTAATATTACTAAATTCATGAATTCATAGACTAGGGAGAGTATTTTGCACATTTTATATAAATTCATTTCATATGACTCTGACACTACATTTTATGATGCAACATGAATGCTATTTTGATATATCTTTAGTATCTATTATCCTTATTTGATATTTATCTCTATGCATAATATATACTTTTAATAATGTTTATCATCATAAAAAAATAGGAAGATTGTTATAACCAAAGATGTAAAATCATCTATCTTCTATAAGTTGTTTTGATAATAATTTTGCATTATATGTGCAGCTATCCAAAGAAAAAGATGTTATCCTATATGTTGAAACATTGTCTAATAAGAGCTTATATCCATTTTCCTACATCTCAAACATATGCAACATTTGATCAAAAATGTTCAAATATGCTTATAGAATAAGCATCCAAAGTGTTATTCTGACTTTTTTATCCGTTGCTATTTTATCAAATATATTTTCTATTATTTTTATTCTCAAGATGTTATATATTCTGTTTAGATTATCCAAACATTTATTTGATGTTCATATTCACATAGATGTTCTGAAATAATATCCTTGTAAAAGAAAAGGAAACGTAGGTTTATCTCTTAGCTTTATCTTTTTCATAAGCAAGTCAACGTATCAAGTATATCTACATATCTATCTAAAGAAGAGAATAATAATAATCCAAAGGAACTTTCTCTTTGTAGACAGCAACTTAGTACATTTTAAGGAAAGACAAAATACTTCTTCGATGCATCTTTTTTCTCTCTTTGGAGAAAAAAGGACAAAAGTGCCTCAGAAAAGCTTAAAAGATATCTTGTACATTTAATGCAAAGATTATCAAAGCTCTTCTCTCCAAAAAAAATATTTATCTTTCTTGGCCATATAAGTTATTATCTTCAAAAAAAGAAAAGAAATAAAAATTGTTGAACAAAATGAAAAATGTTATCAAGATTTCTTTAGACACTTTCTTTTCATTTCATAATTCTTTGTGTACAAATTGCTTATTTGATCTTAAAATTTTTATCATCACTATGTGAGTTATATCATCTTGTAAAAACCTTTTTACTCTTGTGAAAGCCTGAAGAGGCTTTGTGTTAAAGAATAAGCTTGTAATCTGATTTATAGTTTACAAAAGTTGTAAAGTTTGAAGAGGTTGCTAAGAATAATTGTAAGTCAGCCTGACTAGTAGAAAATACTTTAGTTCAAGGGACTGGACGTAGTTCTAAGTTGTAGTGTGAATCAAGATAAACACCTCTTTTTTGTGATTCTCTCTGTCTTTACCTTGTTTACAACACTTTTCAAACTTGGATGCTTTACACTCTGCCTATTTGTGAACTTATATATTCTTTATAAAAAAGGTTTTAGTGCTAACACTTACACACAATTAAACCCCTTTCTTATGTGTACTTTGGTTATTTTATATTTTTGAATTGATACCTCGCATTTGCTTTTTAGTTAAGAAATTTGTGGAAGATTCAAGTGATTGACCTTTCATCTTAGGCAATGAGCTACATGATAAAAAATCATAAATGATGGTCCAATCTTCATGGTGTGGTTTATCTAAGAAATTTATAACCAAATAAAAAGAAAGATATGAGCGCTATAATCTATATTTAAGATTGAGAATTGAAAGTTACATGCAATAGGTTTTACTAGTTCAATGACATGATAAGTAAAAATATCCAACCATCGTTATAGAAAATGTGACTATCTTAGACCATTTGCCTAACCACATACATGAGTTAACTAAACCACACAATAATACACCAGGGCTGAAGCACAAATTAGGGCTTGTGGTTTTTTATTCGCCAATACTACAAAGAAAATTAAAGAGACAAAGATTTGCAAGAGTAAAAGAAGACATATAATCTCACAAAATAGAGAAGAAACTCTTGATTTCAATATTCATTTTGTGATTTATTTAGGTTACAATTATTTTGGAAATATACTTAGCCAAAGCTAAATAAGGAAACAAACATCTTGTTTGTTTATTATTTTTTAAAATAATTCTTGTTAAAATTTGTTTGTCTCCATAGCACATTTAAAAGTTTTTCCCATGAGAATATTTTGTTTTCTAAAAATTTATCGGGAGAACTTGAACAATGCACTTAAAGAAAACAAAAAAAGAGGAGGGGAAAATATTTGCTAACTATTTCTAGTTTTGGTTTTTAAAATACTTGTCTTGGAAACAATTTTCAAAACATAATTGATCTTAGTTGCGAAATTTATTGTTAAGTAGTGTTTAATTGTTTTCGAAAATATTTTTTAATACAGAAAGTGAGAAACAAATCAAATAGGTCCTAAAAAATTAATTATACCACTTTTTAAAATCAAACTAATTATTGAATTGGTCAAAGCACCGTTCAAAGTTTAATGGTTCAACCATAATTGAATCGTAGTTGAACTGGTAATAATTAAATAATAATAATAATAATAATAATAATAATAATAATAATAATAATAATAATAATAATAATAATAAAAAAAAAAAAAAAGTTCTATATAAAATAAAATTAGAGAAATATAATATAATAACTTAATATATTTTTATAGATTTTTAACATTCAAAGTACAAATAAATATTTAAATTGAATATAAAATAATACTTAGGTCTAAGTTTCAACTATACACAATATTCATTAACAATAACAAGTTTACATTTAGAATAAAAGAGAAAATGACAAATATATATTAACACGCTGTGAGATTTTTTGTCGATTTTTTTACCAACTTTCCCAAGTTTTGATTGGTTTATTGACTGATAGTTCTACAAGCCGCTTTTGTGGTTTATTTGAACTAGACACTTGACTAGTTCACCAGCTTTCTAGTCTAATGGATCGGTTCGATCAAAATTTCAAAACACAATATTATACTATCAATCAACTTAATTATTAAAAAAACAATGAGATTCGGATAAAATCCTAATAACATCTACATAATCTGGTCTAAATGAATCCTAATAAAATATATAAAATTTATAAACTATCTCCTAATAAACCTATGACAATCCTTAATTGTACTATACAAAATTTGTGTAAATACCCATCGAATGTTAAAACTATGTTTTCAATCCAAAAGAACACAGTTAAGGACAAATTAGCAACCAAAGAGCCTATTAATCACTAGAAAATAGGTATTTAATGGCAATTTTTTTGGGTGATTTGACCAAACCACCAAAAAATATTGTAATTTCTTGCACATATTCTAATCACAATAATGGACACATTTTTTTTAGCAATGTACTTTTTCTTTTAAGGGTAAAAAATTACTATGATATTTTATTCATATATTTATTTTAAATATTCAAAAGTAAATATAAAAATATCTAAAGATAAATATAACAAATATTGAAAGATAAATGTTAGCTTTTTTTCATTTTTATATGTTTTATTTTCATATTATCTAACTAAAAATATTACATGATAAATTGTTCACTAAAAAATGATTATTTATAAAAATCACATGTACTAGTTTTTAATGTATATTATAATTTTTTAACAACTATAGGTTATATAAATTAACCTCAATTATTTTTTTTTCTAACATTTAGTACTAAATATTTTAATTCTACATATGAAATACCTACCCTTCATTAGGGTTATCTTTTTCGATTTCTTCTTCTCGCAAGATACCTAAACAATCACACTCTTCATCTTCAATGCTCCTATTCAAATCCTATCTAATATGCTCTCTTTTCTATGTCCTTTTCAATTTCTCTCAAATCTCCCAACATCGTTTTTCCATTTCTTCAATTTTCATCCACCCACTCCTCAATTTTCATTTTTACCCACCCCACTCCTCAATTTCCCTTTCCACTCTCATTTCTCTCCAACGCTTGCTTTCTTTATATGCTTTATGTAGATATGATTAAACCCTACCTTTCAAATCAAAAGTTTCTCAAAAAAGTCAATGGTCCTCTTTCTTGAGGATCCTAGGATTTCAATTGAGTAATGGAACCACCAATTGTTAGATTGAGGGGTTTCTCAAGGAAGCAAAGAAGAAAAAAAAAGGAAAATGAGTTTGTTAAAAGGTATGAGCTGAAAAAGTTTCTTAGAAATGGAGTATTTTTGGGGGGAAAGTTGTGTATTACATGTGCGGGTTGTATAGAGTTAGATACGAGGATGGTGATTTTGAGGATTGTAGATTGTAAGAGTAATGATTGAAAATAATACAAAGGTAGGGATTTTGGTTATGTTTTTATTGTTATTATTTTAAAGTTATGATTTAAATTGTGAGTCTTTAACTCTTAATTCAGAGAACTAATTATTGGTATTTTTCTATATATTATTGTTGTTGGGAATTGGGATTTAATAGTCTAAAATTTCACAGTTTTTTTATTAAGTTTGCATCATTCTTAGTTTAAATCACCACGCCCCTCCTTTCTCTTTGATGATTTATGTACTTTTTTTTATCTAATTGTAATTCATTATCTCTTTTTCTTTGGCAAAAGAAGATGTTATGAATTCAAATTTGGTTAACGTAGACAAAATGCAATTACCTCTCCCTTAAAGCAGATAGTAAAGGTATTCAATGGTTCTATGGTTGATCATTCCTAAATTTTACCAAGCATGTGCAATTTTTTCATCCTCTCATCTGATGTTTTGTTCTCTTTAAAATATTAGGGACCTTTTACTCCTAATTTATTAACACCTATTAGCATCTAGATTGCTACAAACTACTTCAAAGTTGCTTAATTTTAATATTCTATAATTTGTGTTATTAATTGGTTTAGGGACCACATAGATAAAACCACCTATATATTTGATATCCCTACCCCCTACCCCCCAAAATGAAGAAAGTAAAAATTATAATTTCAATATAATAAATTTTAGTATGGAGTTAGTAAAATATATAGAGGGACATGCAAAAGAAAAAAGAAATCCACCCCCCCAAAAAAAAAAATTAAAATTAAAAACACAAACTATAGAATATCAAAATTAAGAAATATAGAAGTAGTCTGTAACAATCTAGATGTTAATAATTGTTCATGAATTAGGAGCAAAAGGTCCCTAATATTTCAAAGGAGTAAAATAAACATCAAATGGGAGGATGAAAAGAACTACGCATATATGGTAAAATTAAAAATTATCAACCATCAAATACTTTGAAGGGTACGTTACAGAAGTAGTTGTTGGTATAGATACTCTTTTTATTTGTCTTAAGGTAGAGGTAACTGCATCAGTAGTAGCTAATATACTTGCATGCCCAATTGGAAACAATAAAAACATACTTATACCAAATATAAAACAATCTAAACATAAATGAAAATACATGCACATAGGGTTACCTTTTGTGTTCCTTAACAAAATTTGAATTATTAACATCTTTCCCAACAAAAAAATAGTGAATTATGATTAGATAAGAAATAAAACACAATTCATCAAAGCTAGAGGGGCACAATGGTTTAAATTACAAATCACACAAACTTAATAGAAATGAAGAAAGTTTAAACTATTAAATCCCAGTTCCTAGTAGCAATATTATATAGAAAAAAAACCATCAATAATTTGTTCTTCAAATTAATAGTTAAGACTCATAGTTTTCAATCATAACTTTGTATCAAATTTAATTATTACATTGTTTTACAACCCATAATCTCCAAAATCATCATTCTTGTAACTAACTCTATACAATCTGCACTCATAATATACAAATTTTCCTAGAAGAAACTTCATTTTTAAGGAACTCTTTCAATAGATACCTTTCAACTAACTTATTTTTCTCCTTTTTCTTCTCTATTTCCTCAAGCCACCCCTCGATCTAACAACTGGCAGTTCCATTGTTCAATTGAAACCCTAGGACCCTCAAAAGAGAGAGGGTTTAGTTAGAACTAACAAAAGCATATAAAGAAAGAAATTGTTGGAGAGAAACGAGAGTGGAAATGGAAAATGAGGAATGAAGTGGATGAAAATAAAAGAAATGAAAAAATAATGCTAGAAAATTTTGTGATGAGAGCCTACCATAGGAAGATGAAGGAAATAAAAGCCTAAGAGCTAGATAGGAAGCTAAGAAGGATTTGAGCCTAGTTAAGCCTTTGACAAGAGTAAGCTAAGGAAGGAAGATGATTAAAAACTTGGAGGGAAGATGACCAACATTTTGACCAAAGAATAAAGGGTCCATTGGCTTTATTTTCTTTAAGTATTATTTAGGACTTGGGCATGCATTTTAGTCTCAAAGGTCTTGTAGTTTTTAATATAAATACCTTTGACCTAAGGAAGGTGATGTCCACACCTTAGAAGAGTTTATCTTTTCTTGACTTTGTCGGCGCTTAGATGCCTATCTTGGGCTTGGGCTAATTCCTCCCTACTTCCATTTATGTTAATGAGGGTAAGCCTAGGTTATCACTTAGATTAGTAGGAGGTATAAAAGGTCATTTTGTAATTAGATTAATCACATTTATGTCATTTGATATTTGGCTTATGCTAATTGTGAGAGAAACTCTCTTTATGGTACTTGCATAGTACCTTGATTCTTATCAAGAGTTTCTAATTCTTGTGACGAATTTCAATAACTCATCAATTTGTATGAAAATGTGGAATTTTCTACATCTTTTCTTATCTCATTTTCCTTTCTAATTCTTAAATAGTTTCCCCAATGGTGAAAACCAAATTTTTGTGTTATTCTTCTTAAATTGAAGGATCTTAAGAGGGAGCACATATCAAATGGTATGTGAGCAGGGATTCAACATCAAGAACCCATAAAATTGCCTCAAAATTCATGCAAAATTGAAGCATGAAATTTGCTACAAATTTTGGTACTATTCATGATTATTGTTCATTCGTGATTATTATTTATGCCCAATTAGTATTCTTACACGAATTTTAAGGTGCATTTTCGTGGGTTTTATGTTAAGTTTTCTTATTTCTTTTTGTTAGGTTTTGTTCTTATTGAGTTCTTAAAGATTCTCGAAAATACCTTGTTTAGTTCTTGTGTAATCTTGTTAGTTTGTGTTTAGATGTATAGTAGTTGGAATTATAGTGGAAATTACAATTAGAAGTTGAAAAACTATTTTGATGGCAGAAATCACTCATAGGCTAGTTCTTGAGTGTGCTTCACTTTCTCTTGAACTTTTTTGTTAAGAACATGCATTTAATGCAAAATAATTTATTTAAATGAGTTTTGGATTTTATGTAAATTCAAAAAATTAAAATATCATTTAGAAAGATTTGTAGTGCTATTTTGCAAAAAAGAAATAATAGGAACTAAAATATAAAAATGAAAGTTTAGGGGCTAAACTATAAAAAATAATAAAATTATTTTTGCTCCAAAAAAAGAAAAGAAAAGTTTGCATGATTCAATGGCAAAAACCTTACATTCAAATTCATTATAGTTTGTTTCCAATTATGTTTTTAGTATTCTCCCATTACATTGTTTATTTTCACCTAAGTTGTAGAAACTAGTTTTATACTTTGTGGTGACTTGTAATCTCTTTCTAAAGGCTTCTAATTGTCTCAAACATTTTATCTTGAATAAACTTTCTCTCTTGCTAGATTTTTATTGCTTGTCTTTAAAATTCTTAGTTTTTGACTTAGATTTTTTTTTCTTCTTGGACCTTTTTAGTTTGGTTTGAAGTTTGTTCAACTTTCACACAAATAATGATTCTTATGTTGAATTTATGGTTCTTTGCGAAATTAATATCACGATTCTTATAGTGATAAAATCATGTTTATTACATGTTAATCCAAAATATTGTTAAGCATGTTTATGGTTTTATTTGAATATGATTTTTATTGAATATTCTTTAGAATATAAATTAATTAATTATTTTATAAATAAATAAATTTATCACTTTCTATTAGGTATAATTGTATAAAATTTGTATGTATTATATTAATAATAATTATATTTTATTGATATGTTATTATTGATATAATTTGTTGTTATGCAATGTACTAATTTTAAACTTATATCAATTATTCTTTTGAATACCCTATCAATATTGGAATTTTGATGATATCATTTTTTTTTTGTGCATTCTAATATTATATTTCTTATTTATCATGGTTTAAGACCATTAAGTGAGGACTCAAAAAATAATAAATTTTCTCTAAATATACATGATTTAGTTGCATTTATATGAAATCATTTAATTATTAGATTATGTGATAATTTATACACATTAAATATTTCATTTGTTATTATATTAATTTGATCATTTCTTATTCTTAATTGGCCATTTCTTTTATGAAATTCAATATTATTTAAAAATTTATATTTGCTTATCACAAAATAATTTGTTTAATGATTTTTTTTTGAATGAATTGCCATTATACTTATATTATGTGAGTAGTTGACATACATTACTTTACATAAGTATTGCATGATAAAGAAAATAATTGAGTTTTTTAAGTACTATTAAGAAAGAAAAAAAGAGAGTAGTCAACTTATCTTTCGTTATCAATTCGGAGAATCTTTCATGTAAAAGTAATGTCTTGTAAATGGAATTATATTGTTACAATATCTCCACCACAATTAAATACCCAATTAATCAAACATGAAAAATAAATATATTTGTGTTTATAAATATCTCTTATTCAATAATGTGATTTCCTTGTAATCATGTTGTTGTTGTTATTGTTATTGTTGGAAGCTATATTAAAGATTTAATTTTTGATAGTCTCTCATGTTATATTATTATATCATAGTTGTATATTATTTTATATTATTTTATATTATTAGTAAACAATAATTTTTATCAAGACAATATATTGAATTTCCAAATTTAAAGAGAATAATTTCTCTAAGTTATGCCATAATTTTGTGCAGTTATTTATGGTATTTTTTAAAATAAGATTTTGTTGAAGCTATATATATTATAATTTGAGATATTGAGGTAAACATTTGTGTATATAATTTAAGACTATTTGTTGTTATTTTCTTAATACTTATGCTTAATACTTATTAAGTATATGTCTTATGTACTTCTGTTGCTAATAACCAAATCTTACACTCAAGTGCAGCGGATGAAGTTTGAATTTTGATTGAGAAATTAAAACTTACAACTAATCCCATATTCTATTTTAAAATATTAAGGATTTTTTTATCTCACTCATGTTTGTAAAGTAAAGATTATTTTATTTATGTGATTTTGTTTGAGGATTAATATCCATGATGATAAAGGGAGATTTTGAGTTATAAAGTGTCAAGTAAACACTTATAATTTCCTTAATTTTATACATAGAATATGGTTTATTATGAAACTTATTTCGTAAAACTATGTGATCGATACATTATATGTTGGGTTTTATATTTTCATTTGTAATCACGTATGTTAATAATTTGTAATACCAAAATAATTTATGTTACTCTATATATTAACAATATTTTTGTATTATTATATTTTGAGATGTAATTCAGTATTGTTATTTTTTAATACTCATGGGAGTTTCAACTACCCGTAACCTAATCTTTTACACATGTTTTATGGCTATTTATCTAAAACTTGAGTTTTGAGAAAATTATTAAAAATTACAAGTAGTTCTATATTCCATTAAAATAACAAGGAATTTTTTCTCATTCGTGTGATTATAAAGTGTAGGTTATTTTTTATATTCCTTTTGAGGTGTAATGTTTTTGATAATGTAGTCTAGTTTGGAGTTTCTAGGCACATGAATTATTTATTTTGATTGCTTAAGAACTCTTTATGTGAATCTTTGAGTAGAGATATTCATAGAAAGGACTTATTATGGCTTTTTAGAAATTTGAATATGCATGTTAATTTTGATCTGTGTCCACTTGTGTTGAGAGACAGTGGCAAGTCTTTCGCACATTTGAGATTCTTATACCTTTTTAAACATGTATTATTATAATGGGATTTTTTCTAAGTTTGGTTTTGGGTGTGGAGAGAATAAGCGAAAAGGGCTCTATATATTTGGTGGAACTATATGGAGAGAGGGGGGTAGAGGAGAGAGAAAAGGGACATTTTGTGTGTCTAAGTTTGCATTGCATGATTTTTTACTTGGAGGAGCTCATTAAGAGAGCTTAGTTGAGTACTTGAGCTTCCAAATGACTTCAAATTTATTGCATGGTTACTTCTATGGGTTTGTCATGAGAATTAATGTCTAATATTTTTCAAAGATGCCTTATATGTAGGTAAATCTCGGTGGTATTTGATAAGTTATTTATACTTGTCTTTGACTCGGGAAATAGATTATGTGGGCATATAAAAGACTTTGCTTTCAAAGGGATTCAACTCCTCGTGGAGGTAAAATTTTCTTCTTTCAAAACTTTCATGAGAACTAATAATTGTCTTGTTGTAGATACTCAAGTCTTAAATTTGTAGATAAATTCTCCTAAAGAAATAGGGAATGGTGTGAGCCTACCATAAGAAGATGAAGGAAAGGAAAGCCTAAGAGCTGAGGAGGAAGCTAAAAAAAGGATTTGGGTCTAGTTGGGCCTTTGATAAATGCAAGGTTGAGGAAGGAAGATGACCAATCTTTTGAGGCAAAGAATGAAGGATCCCTGATAAGTCATATTTTATACGCCTTACAAGGACTCGAAATAGGTGTTTTTGAGAACATTTGGTACTTAAGAATTGAGTCTTAGTTGAGATTCATATTATGGATCTAGAAATGGAGGAAGTATAAATCTATGCTAATTTTCAAGTCTTAGATAATAAAAGATTCATTCCACTTTTGCAGAAAATTCTGGATGATCTCAACCCATCAAGAGAGTCTCGGCCTAGGCGAGCCATCCCAGCCAAGACCAACTCAACACAGGACCAGCCAACTCTGCAGGTCCAGCAACCACTTGGAGCAGCCCAATCAATAATCCAATCTAGGCGTCCAGTACAGCTCCAAGCCAGCTCAACTACCACATCACTTGGGAGAAGCTTGTAGTGCAAGATACCCAAGGATAGAATAGGAATTGCAATCTATAAATTTTGTTAGGAGTTCGTTAGCTAGTGTGTTCAGTAAGGCTACCTCGTGTACATATAGGTAGAGCTAGGCACGTTTAATGGTTGTTGAATTCAGACTTAATTTCATACACTCTACGCCCATTTCTCTCGATTGAGGAAACGTAGGTCAAGGATTGAGAGGCCGAAGGTTGTTAGAGGGGACACCTTGGCTTGCCATCACACTCTGGTGGACCTGATCCTCAACGCCTTGGTTAACAGAGGTGAATCATTGTTGCTCGACTAAGGCGATTGTCGTGGACGACAGGTTCATTGAATTCACACCCTGTGTTTGCATTTCGTTCTTAATAATATGAGTAACTTCTTATTCCAACCTCGTGTTTGCGATTTCTATATTTCAATCCACTTGTTTTGTCGCGATTGCATATGGTAATGTGGACTAACATTGTACTAGACCGATTGGAACCGATTTAACAACTTTAGTAGGTAATTAATTAGAGAACCTAAAATCAACTCTAAACGTAATCCTTGCCAATTGATGAGGTAGTGATTATGTAAATCCTTAGCATGACAATGGACGAATGTTTGGTGATTGTTATATGAGAAGACAATGTTGATTTGGAACGTGAACTTGAGTGAACGAACCAGAATTGACTTAATTACTGAGATGCAATACGAACACAGTAGTGGTAGTAGAGTAGTCTAGATTAGTCACATTTATAGACTTAGATTAATTGTAGTTTTACTTAATCTGCAACCCAAACCCCTTGTTTCTTGCATTCCAATCCGAAACTGAGTTAGTCCGACTATGTTCCATCTGTCAGTACTTAGCCGAGACCATGTCGAATAAGGCTCTGCCAAGTCCATATCGGACCTATCTCTACCAAGAGCAACTTGGCACCTAGCCGAGAATGAGTCTTCATTCTACACTTGAGTTCTGCATTACTTAGTTTTCATGCAAGTCATAATCAAGCGCATTGTGTCCTTGAGAGAATTCGACCTAGGGTTAACTATGTTATAGTTAGCTTTAGTTTATTTGATGCACGTTGAGACGACTAAAAACGAGCTTATCAATCCCTTAGCTTTATTTTCTTTTAGTATTATTGAGGACATGGGCATGTAATTTAGGCCCAAAGGTCTCATGGCTTTTAATGTAAATACCTTAGGAGTTTTTCTTGTTTGCTAATTGGACTCTAAGTTGGGCTTAGGGAGGGTGATACCCACACTTTAGAGGAGTTGACCTTTTATTGACTTTATCTAAGCTTGGATGCCTATCTTAGGCTTGGGATAATCCTTCCCACTTATGTTAACGAGGGTTAAGCCTAAGTTAGCACTTAGATTAGTATGAGGTATAAAAAGTCATTTTGTAATTAGACTAATCTCTTTTATCTCATTTGAGCTTTGGCTTATGCTAAGTGTGAGAGAAATTTTCTTTATGGTTCTTGCACAAAACCTTGATTCTTATTAAGAGTTGTTAATTCTTGTGGCAAATTTCATGTGATTTTTATAAATAATAGTTTTATTTAGTGAACAATTTATCATATAGTTTTTTTAGTTATATAATGTGAAATTAAAACATACAAAATGAAATTTTCTAACATTTATCTTTATGGGTCTTGAACAGGTTCCTTCAGTTCATTAGGTCAATTTCATTTGACATATTTTTTGTTATCATTGACTTGAGAAAATTTTTGTACATTCTAAAAATCGAACATAGATATTCCTACTAGATAAATCGCTTCCCTTGTATGAATATTTTAAAAATAGAATATTAAAAATGGAAGTAAAGCAAAAAAAAAAAGTGTCAAGTTATGGCGAATATATGTCTAAGAAATTACAATATTTTTATTTATTCTAACAAAAAAAACATCAAGTAGATACCTATTTGTTTTTGTATTGACATCTAAAATAAGATAAATTATGCTGTTTCATCAATTGCGGGAATAACTTTATGGTATTAAATTTTTCATACAATTACAAAATATATATCGTGCTTGCTGCATGCTATATTATAGTTAAATAATTAAATTTAAAATACAAAGAATGATAAAGGCTGCACAAAAATCATGCAGCAGTTTTTCGTCAGATTTCGTTCCGACAGAAATTTTACTTTCTAGCAAATTTGATAAAATTATTGGTTAGCGTTTCAATATAATACTAACGATTTATCTATAAAACGATTTGCACTAAACTTTACTGTATCTATCAGCCATCTATAAGGTACTACTCAATTTTCCTTCTTTTCATTTAAATCTTTAGTACAAAAAAGTAGTATCTATTGATGTATGAAATTTCAAAAAGACAAAAGGTTTGTTGTTATAGTATTACATCAAGCTTTAGAAAAAAGTACTTTATCTAAGATGTTATTAGATCAATAATTCAAGCATGGAGTAAGTGAGATTGGCTGTTGGATCAATAATTCATGCATGCCAAAGAGAATGAGAATTCACTCTTTACTTCTTGTCCTGATCTTGCTTGGAAACAAAACCCAATGGTTGGATTGTTGAGAAGTCAGACTTTGCGATAAGACTGCTACTGCAAGTTTGAGCTTTATCTTGTTGGTGGCTGCAAGGACCACATATACATGCATGTTAATTGATTGTTGACTAGTAACGTCTTTATATGTCCAAGGAATAAAGTAAGAAAGATGAACAAATAATTGATAGCAAGGTTTTTGGGGTTTGTTAATGGAAATTAACCATGCTTGCAGATCAAGTTCCAGTAGTTATGTTAGCTATAGGCTAAATCCCATTCGCACTACGAATGTGATTATATATTTTTTAATAATCTTATTCGAATTATGCTTCGACGTTGAATATGAATATTTCTTCTAATAGAAATTTTAACATTAATTCACCATGTTGTGATATACTAATTATTTTATTAGATTCAATTCATTGTTTGATTAACGTTTTTTTAAATTTACGTTGATATCTTAAACTATTTATTGGGTATCCAATAAATTTAATTTGAGTTAAATATGGACATTTTTTTCTATAAGAATTTGAATATTGGTTTACTATCTTGTAAAAGATTAATTCTTTCTATTAGGTTTAATATTATTGTTTGATTAACACTTTTTTAAGATTACGATGATATTTGAAAATATTTTTTTGGGTATCCAATAAATTCAATTTAAGTTAAATAAAACTAGCTATTATGATTGATAAGTTTTTATTTTTTTATTTTTTATGTAACTGTATTTATGGAACTCAAATTAAGAGCTCGATCTGATAAAGATCAAACAATCCGTGGTAGTTGATAAATATAATTGATTAGCGGTTTTATTTTTTTTACTTTTTTTTTTATTTTTGAGATCACTCAGTGAGAAACGGTAATGCTTGATGATTATTTATGACAGTTTGTGATCACTCATACTTCTTTGTAGCAGCTTAACTAATCAAATATTTTTACGATGTTATTAGGTAAATTTCATTAAATATTAATAATAAGAATTTATTATATGAGAATTAATGTCATAATGCTTAATTTAATAATTTTAATCACATAGTTTATTAAAATAAGTTAATATTACAATACTTATAATTAAGGTTATAAATTACATTTTAAACTTTGTAGGTACACATAAATTGGAAAGAGTATTTCTAATTCTTTATCGAGACTAATCTCCTCCAAAAAGTTTGAAAGCATACTTTCTTCCTGCTAGGTTTTCTTTACAATAAGAGTCATATTCTAATTTGATTTTTTCATTCACGAGTTGATGTGAAACTTCTAACTACTTAAGGAAGCCAAATTCATCATCATGGATCAACAATTTGTAGATAATTTTTTTTTTAAGTTTAATCAAACACTACTGGCTAGGTTCAACAAATTTTTTAGCTAATAAAAAATTTTAAAACTAACTAAAATGACATCAAATATAACCTATGTTAACTTTTTTTACTAAAAACAAATTTAAACTTAGCTTTAAAATTGATTACATAAAATGAGTTAAGCTTAAATTTTGTTATTTTTAGCAATTTATATATATAGCATTGTCCTTCTCTATATATAGAGAAAGCATTGCGTGCGAAGAACATACCTATGTAACAAGAATAAATAATTGTCATTTTGATAATATATATATATATAAAAGTGTGTAAACAATATATCTTAAACACGTCATAGATAAATAATTTAAAATTAATTAATAACCACCTAAAAAAATAGAGAGACTCATTTATTTTTTTAAATAAATATATTAGTAAGTTGTAACTTTAAATTGATTACACGCGAATGGACGTGCTGTCTTCAAGTAATCACACGCTGTGCGAAGATAATTCCTGTGCCGACCATGAGCTGCCGACCAGCTAGTGCATTTGGAGGACCATCCTCCCCTCATGGGTCATCTAGTGATGGCTGATGCTATGAACTTCGCTTTTTTACGTTCTTAGCTAGTTTTCAGCTTTTTGGACTATATTTTCTCTCTTTTGTGCTACGTTCTTTATTCTTTTTTTTTCTCATGTTGTAATAAAAATATATAATTTGTTAATATATTCCTTTTAAAAGACATGTAAAACAATAGTTTATTGAAGTTATAACTTAATTTCGAGAATTATAATCACCTATATTTGCATTTCATTATTTTCTTATATTTATTTTATTTTTTACTATAAAAATATATGTCGAATTTGTTGATCAACTAAGATATGTAGTTATTTTAACTTAATTAATAATCTTGAATTCGAGTGTTAGATATTGTTTTGTTATTGGTTGTCGAAGTTGGGTGGATCTTCTAAAGTTGGAGTAACTTCGATGGCTCCTGCAAGAGGATTCTTGCATGTACTTTAACGATCAAGTTAGTAAGGGATTTAAGTAGAGAGAGAAAAGGTGGTAGGTCAAGGAAAAGAGAATGTACCTGTACAAGGAAATGGCTAGGGGTATATACGATGGGAATTGTGTGATAAGGTAGTGAGATACGTATCTTTAGTAAGGAAAATAGGATTTGACGTTCACAGGCAATGTGCAAGCAGTTTAGTACTTGGGCCGCGATGTTCCTAGGCTGAGATGGGAGTCTCAAAGGAAATGAGTGTTGGGATGTATATGACGGTAATGATTTTGTATCAGGATAGATTTTTCCTATTGGGGTGAGTGCCCTTACCTAATAAGGGAAGGATATTGAGGCTTTCCTCCAAAATAAATATATAAGTGTGTTAAATACTTGGAGAGAAAATTTTGCTACCATAATGGTCCTACCCGACTCAAACTTGATTGTCTCTAGTGAAGGATACTAAAATGATGTACTTATATTTTTTTATAAAAAATTATTTTATAAATGAAAAATAATTTTAGGTAATTATAGTTTCATATTTTTTTAGTTAATTTTAAACTCTTCTATATCATTTTTTATTTCCAAAATATTATAATTTTTTAAAGAAAATATTTTATTAAAATTTTAAAATAAATAATGTAATATTAAATTAAGTGATAAATAAGAAATTTTATTGAAGTATCTAGGATAAAAAAAAAATAGAAGTTTCAAGCTTAAATGCTACTTTAAGTTTTATCAGAAAAAAAATAATATAACCTTCCAAGAGAAGCTCCTTCACTAAATATCTTTATTTTACTTAAACAAACTTATAAGATAATAAAAATAAAATACTTCAAAAATTAGTAATTTCTAGTAAAATGACACATTAAAGAAAGGAGAGATTCCTAGGGCTGAAGAAGGAAATGAAATAAATTTTTTTTTTGAATTAGGAAATATATAATATTAATAAAACTAAATAAAACATTATAAATAACATTGTATTGGTTTAAGTGATTCTAAACTGGAATCTTTTAAAAATAAATTTTAAATTTTGTGGATAGAAAAAACATAATTAAAAGAAAAAGACTCTATTAAAAGTGATTTACTAAATTTTTAAACAGAATTAGTCTTTAACAAAGTCAATAAATATTTTATATCTATAATATAATTATAAAAAACATGATACAATATTAATTAATTATTTTATTTCTTTTATTTTTAAAATTTATTAAATTAAAATATTCATTAAAAATAAAAATCGCATCCTTTGATTTTATTTTATTTTCTTTAACTCCATATAACTTATCCTTAAAGGAATGCAAACTGAAAGAGGGTATCCTATCTCATCGATCTCATGAGTTGCTGCTACAAATTTTGTCGAGATTCCAAACTCTGAAGTGTGGTCGGTGGAATTATACGAAAAGAGAGGAAAGTAAGCCCCAACTACCAATCACTTCACACATACGGTTAGAGATTTTGGTACTGTAACCTTTTGGAAGGTGAAAATGGTCACCAGGGGTGACCCATGCCTTTACATTGAACTTCAGGTTTAGAAGAGAGGTTTTACACTGAATCCTGAAAACAAACATTAAGTCTACCAATAAAACAAATATTTATTATTAATTATTATGAAATAAAAAATTACATATATTAGTAAAAAGGTTTAGTTCATTAGTTTTTTCATTTGAAATAAAAAAATATTATAATTTACTTTAGGTCTAGTTTCAGAAAGCACGTGATGGCCGTAATATTTTGGTAGGCGTGATAGAAAATACAATGAATATTCTGTGTTCACATGCATAGGACCCGCAAGCTTTCAGGATTCAATGAGTGGGAATTAATGTGGAAGGTAATGCCATGCCAATGAAACCAAACAGTTCATGGCAGCTTTAAATGGCTGAATGAATAATTGGGTTAGGCATGCAGGGAGAGAGGCAGCCATTTTTCGTGGATTCCTTGTACTCCAACTTATCTCCTCTAAATTATAATCGTCCTACTGCAGCAAAACGTCCACTCTGCATATATCTGACACTGTTGATTACTTTTTAAATTTATTACTCATCAACATAGTTTATGTAAATTCAAATAACTAATTAATGAATCAAAGAAAGTGAATAACGTGTATGCATCAGTTTTTAAGTTTTAATTTCGACGAAAAATTGGTTTAAGATTTTAAAACAGTTGTACATTTGTTTTATGACTTTTAATGTAAATTAACCATATATGATATATGGTACATAGTAATTTTTAATTGCATATCTGTTTTATATTATAAGCGCATATCTAAAACCAACCGTTAATTCATTATAATTAAGTCACACCCTCTAATCATTAAGCATTTGGAGCATTGTTTAAACTATATTAAAAGAATAATTTAACAACCACAAGCTTTACTGTAGAAGGTTTCTTTAGTTTTTTTTTAAGGAAAAATTAACTTAAAGTGGCTAAATTATAATTTTGATATTTTATTTCATGATAAAAATTTGTTTTGATTTTTTATTTTTTTAAAAATTATTTTAATAATTTAATTCTTAAATTTAAGTTAACGTTGTCCTTTCATAAAATGATTGTTTTCGATTTTGAAGTATAATTTTGAACATTTTTTTTATTGATTCAATGAGTGAAATTTATCTCATTACATTCATCAACTTGAAAATTATAAAAAATAATTATTGTTTGAATAAAAAGAGTTATAAATAAAATAAAAATAACATGAAAAATAAGTTATATAAATAAATATAAAATTAAAAAATCTTACATAAGTTTCTTTTTCAAATGTTTATGGAACTAATTTCTTACACAATTTTTATCATGTTTATAACTTTTTTTTCAAACATTTAATAAGTTCAATCATTTTCATGCAGTTAAATCTAATGAGACAAATTTCACGTCTTAGATTAGTCAAAATATAATTTAAACTTGTATCTCAAAATCGAAAATGATTAATTTTTTAAAGGACAACATTGACTCAAATTTAAAAGTTAAAAAAATCAAAATAATTTTTTTAAATAAAAACTCAAAATAATTTTTATCATAAAATAAAAAACTAAAATTATAATTTAGCCTACACCAACTCCAAACGATATTCTTGTGCTTAGCATCTAATTACTAAAAGATGTTATAAAAAAGAACTTTGGTTGCTATATTACCCATAAACAAATTAGTGGATAATTTTTAGCAAAAGTACATTATCAACATAGATATCCAACTAATCTTGAAAGGGAAAAACAGCTTGCCGACGTGGAAACTAAATTCAATACCCATCTACATTAAATACATGATTCAAAAGTTGATTCATTGTTGCTGCAGCAATATATTGAACCTATCATTGTTATTTATTTAAAAAACTTGTGAGATAGTATTTAATTTTGTTTCTTAGTTTCTAAATATTAGGAGTGTGAAGCATGAAAATTACATTTAACCAGGGGACCCAGACATAAGAATAATATTTAGGATTGTTTTTATTGTTGTACTTAATTAGTAAAAATAATCTAATTAATGTGAGATGAATCAACATAAATCTTGTTTTATTTTTCCTTTTCCATCATATTTTTTAGGCTAATATTGAGGATACAATTTTAATAGTTATGCACTAACAATATAAATTGTTTTATATTAAGAGTCAATTTTTATTTTTATTTTTCCACATCAAATTATATTATTTTAATTAAATTAAAAAATCTTAAAAAGTGGAGGATTGAATTTTGAAAAGGGAGAATGAAACAAGGAGGGTGACTGAAAAATATGATGGGTTGGGATTTTGAAATTAGGACGAAGGAGAATAGAAAGAAAAAAAAATATGAGGGGTTGGGGTATTGTATTGAGATGGGAGAGTGAGGCTCATGAGGTGGCAAACAAAAATGGAGATTGAGATTATGAGATAGAAAAATGAAGGAGAGAAGATTGGCCGAAAAAAAAGAGGAGTTGACTAATTCTTTTGAAATTTCTTAATTTAAAATAATTTTTTTAGTAATTAATTTGATGCAGCTATAAATGGTTAAATTTTATTGGAAGTTAGTGTAAAGTCTTCTTATACAAAGCGTATATCATATTTTCTCATATATAATCGTGATCTTCTAAACAAAAATGTTTTAATAAAATAATTTCCAAAAGTTTGCTATCATGTGTTCTTCTTCTGGTTGTCCTAAATATCAATAAGTTTATTAACTTTTCTAACTTTCTAATAAAAATCCTTCTTCTGTAAAACTAAAGTTTGTAAAAAGATTTTTGTCAATTTACAAAATGTTTGAAAATGCAATTCAGCCGTCTTTTAATATTTTTATTTATCATTTTTAGTGTTCATTTAAAAAAAGGTAAAAAATTAACAAATACAATAAATATTATCATTTATATAAAAATTATTTCGCTTAATTATACATTTGATCTTCATATTAACTATACCTTATGTGAGATTTTACTCGTATTTGGTTATCATATTTTCCCAATTGTTTATGTTTCTTGCCCAAATTTCCATTCAATAATTAATTGAAATAAAACAAAGGTGTAACGTATAGGTGATTTGTATAGATTTAGAAAAGAAAACTAAATAAAATATTTAAATAAAATGTATCAAAAGATTATTATTTTTTATTTAAATATTTTATGTATTTTCCATTACGAATCTATAAAAATCAGCGATATATCCCACTTCCGTTACATTTTTGTTGATTATCAAAGGAAATTTTGGGGTAAGGGACTTAATTTAAACAATTTGAAAATTATAAAGATAAATGTAAACAGTTAAAATTAAGGCACATAGTTAAATATAGTTAGTTAAGTATGAAGAATAATTAAAAATATAATTACGCTAAATTATTTTAAACTTCCTAATATAAGATGCATTATAATTTCTTTCTTGCATATATGATAAGTATGGGTAAAATATTTAATAATAATTACTAATATTATGTTGATTTGAGTAAAATTAAGTTCAAATTTTTTTAAAAATATATTAAGTTTAAGTCTTGGAAAAAGAAAATGTGATTGAAAATGAAGATTTTATTAAAAGTGATCATTAAACTTCTTCAACAAATATCATATTCGTTAAAAAGTATATTGAGTAGTTTTGGGAATGAAAAGAAAGTAATTGAAAATGAAGGCTTTATTAAAAGTAATCAGCCAGTTATCCAATAAAAATTAATTATCAATCAAAATATATGAATATTTCATATCTATAACATAACAATAACAAAACAAATTAATAATTACATAATCACATAAACATAACTAACATGATAGGGATTAATGTTGTCTTCAATATAAAATAATTTCCTTTTGTGGATAGATAAAAACAAACAAAGTTAATAATAAATAATTAATATATCTCTAACGGTAACAATTTGTATTATTTTAGGGCATAAAGTATTTTTATTTATATAAATTAAAATTTTCAAAAATGATATTGTTTATAAATTAACATATAATAGAATAAAATTGTAAGTCAATCACCATATATTGAAACCAATTTGCATAATGAATACTTTCAAGGATTAAAATAAGAGTTTAATTTATTTTATGAGTAAGAATCATAACTCATACTCAACCAAAATTTAATTTATATATACCATAAAACCTTTTTACCAAATATTCAATATAAATTCATTTTATTACTTAATCACATTAATAAATGAAATAATATAATAAATGAAACAATAATCATATTAAATTTTATTTGATGTTTTTGTAAAAATATATATAAATTAAATTTCTTAAAGTAATTTAAGTCGTACTTACAGACATCTAATTATATTCAATCTAGAATAACAAAAGGAATAAAATTTACTATCAAATAATTTTGAGGCTAATTTTAAAATTAATAGTTAATTTTTAGTTAATTTCTAATAATTAACTACAAAATTACTATAATATTAATAGTAACATGAAATAAGTAACAAATTAGTTAAGAAAATAATTCTAGTTAATTAGTAATAAATTTTTAAAATTTATAGTTATTTTCTAACTAATTTGTAATAATAAGAAGTATAAATAAAAATAATTTAAATTTAACTAAAAATAATAATATTTTAATTAATTAATAGTTAATTAACTAAAATTTAACTACTAATTTAAATGGTAGCTAAAATTAGTAGTAAAATAAAAAAAAATCTGAAATTTACGCTGCAGAAGTGCTTCGAAATTATGTTGAGCTGCAATATCCTACAAATTTCGGGTTCGGAGACTGTGGTTGCAATTAATTACGTTTTACCAGCACAGAGTTCTTAAGAGTTTCACCAATTATGTAGGTTTTTGGTTGTTATATTGGTTTGTAATATAGTCAATACTCTCTGGTCATTCTACTTCTTCTGGGAGGGCCTCGAACTCTTGTGCTTGGTCTGTTATTCGGGTACAATAATATTTTTGCCTTTTCAAAAAAACAAAATCTAGAGTAACAAAACAACATACAAATAAAAAGTAAAACTCCTTAGTAATACCTACTAAAGTCTCTTTCTAGTATTGAGAAATTTGAGTAATTTACATTATGTTAGTAATTAACTTTGGAATGTTTACTAGTGCATTACTTTTTACATGAAATGATAATAAACATAAATTTTGTCCTTAAAATTAATATTATTAGATAATTTAATCTTTAAAATTATGAAAAAGTATAAATTTAGTCCTTTACTTTAATAATTATTAATCAACATGGTCTTTGTTATTATTAAAAAATTAATCCTTAATTTTGTAACTATATCAGTTAATTAATTAATTTGACCGTATCTTTATTGCTTATTAACCAACTTGTCCCTGTGACAGATGTAAAAAAAATTAACTAAAAGTTATTAAATATAAAGGTTAAATTGTGTGAGTTGATAATGTTATAAATTAAATTAACTAATATGATAATAGTTTTAAAAAGTAAATTGATTAAATTATTAAAATCATTAATTTACTTTTTATATTATTAATTATTAAATGAATAGATAACTGAATGTGTGAATCAATTATTTTCAGTTTAACTATAGTAATATTGAATTCAAACTTTGAATATATAGCTGCATTAAATATTAAAAAATATCATTTATATTAATTTTATTCAATTTAAATAAATTTTTCTATAAAATCACTATTACATGTATTATTTTTAATAATATTTATTATAAAAATATTATTAATATTTCTATTAATAATATTTTTATATTCTTAATAATATTTAATAAATAATATAAAATATTATTAATAACATTTTATAATATGATTTAAGTATAATATTTATTAAAATTTTATATAATTAAATTTTTTTTATTTTTAAATATTATCCAAAGTCATATATATATATATATATATATATATATATATATATATATATATATATATATATATATATATATATATATATATAATGAAAACATGCAATTTAATACTAAAAATTTTATAGATAATAATAATAGTTTAAAATATTAGATTGATGTATCAATTTAACTAATATGAGTGATTGATGCGCGTCAGTCATATCATGTTCATCACATTTAGGCAGTTGGAGAAATTAAAGTTTGATAAGTCATGTGCTGAGTCATTTGACTGGGACGAAATATTTTTCCAACTCATCAAACGCCACAAATGAGATGAGTATGATGTCGAATTTTAAATTATATATATATATATATATAATATCAGATGAATTATATGAAATTAAATTTTTATGTGAAAATAAAATTAATCGATCATAATTCTTAAATATAAATAAAAAGATAAAATGACCATCATCAACCTTACTACTGTAATTTCTATTATTATTGCTACTACCATCATCATATTTATTATTGTTGTCATTATCATTAATCCTTCCATTGTTGTTAACATGGACGATGATAATAAACAAAGACTATCATTGCGGGTAATGGTAGGGATAACAATAATAATTATGATTAAAATAGTAGTGGTAGATGTCCACAACCACCACTACTATTGACAATAATGAATATAACAGTAACAATAATAATAAAAATGATAATATCATAAATAATATACACTTAAATAAAATTTTCAATTTTAACCTTTTATTTTTAATTTAAAAATTACAATTGATTATTTTCATTTTCACCTTAAAAAGTCATCATCATAATATATGTCTCTTCATAAACATTCATTTTTCTTTAGTATTTGTTTTTACTTATTTTTTTTCTCCTTCCTTTTTATTAGATCACATATATCTCACTTTCTTCTTTTTTTTCTTTTTTCTTTTTTCTTTCTGTTTATCATATCTCGTATATATATTGTTGTCCACTGAATAGTATTTCTTTCACATCAATTGATACTTGACAAGATGACCACGACCTTTGTGTGCCTCTTTATATTCACTATCACTGCTTTAGTCTCTCCATATTGGCAGGCTTTAGTTACTTCAATCCCTATGGCAAGCTTGAGAATATTATACCTTGTCTTTCTCTTCACATCAATTCTGATCCGCCATGAAGCCCGTCCTTTACCTTCCACTCTCTCAAGCAGTAATCAAAGCCATGCACTTTCAGGGAGTGCCAAACAATTGTTGAAGGAAATTTTGCTAAGGAAGAAATTGCTAGGTACAGATTATGAGCCCAATCGACTCAGTCCAGGTGGTCCAGACGCTATTCATCACTAATGTCCAATGTCCTTCATGAAATATTAAAAATTCTAGATTAATTCATGCAAAAAAGGAAAAGGAAAGGTTGTTATTGTCACTGCATTACCTTCCCACATGTGCATTCCTTTTAGGATTAGGATCCATAAATCATTTGTGTATTACATAAAATGATTTATGAAACCATTTTTAGTTTATTCTTCGGAAGAACCACTAAGAGGGGTAGGTTGAGTGATCCTAGATTCTCTGCAGTCTTTAGCTACATTTTCAATTAATGAAACTTGCTCATTTGTTTTGTTTGAGGTTCAACCGTTCAAGGTTTTTATTTGCAGTTGTATTTGTAGTTGTGCTCACAATTGTAATTTTATCATCATCTTTGATATATAGAAAATTCCATATGCTATTGCGGTCACAGTAATCTACATTAAATTGGAGTGACCAACTGTTTTTTAAAATCTTTATGAGGTTAAATCCTAGCTAGTTTGTGTTGTCAAGAGTGCGAATTTATGAATAATTTAATTTAATGTGATATATATGATAATTTTTATAATAATTTATAGAACATTGTTTTAAATGTTTATCATTCTCTATCACATCATTTATTGCATTTCAACATTCTCTTTCTTTCTCTCTCATAATGGTAAAATTTGTTGTACATATACCATTTTTCATTTAATCTCTTCATATTTTGAAGAGTTAAGGTTTGAGTTATTAATTAATAATATCGTGAGTTTAATTAATTAATATTGTTACACTCGGTAACCCATCTTTATGTTTGTGATCAATTAAATGGTTGAGTAATTATAAGTATAATTAAATTTAATTTCAGTAGAAAAAGAATAAATAAAATGCTTGAATATTTTTTGAGGAAATATCCAAAAGGTCTGATTGACCGAAAGCAAACATACCCAGACAAAATTTTTCCTAAAATGGTTAATTGAGTTGAGTAACACTTGGAGTTGATGTATAGTGGTCTTAGATACATTTCAAATATAGTTTCATTGAACCAATGTTACTAACACGTTTTTTTTTATGCAATGACATTTTTTTGTGATAGAACATCAATTGACTGAAGTTTCCAAAAAAAAAACCCTAGAAATCTTGCAATTGTCATTTGACAAAAACTCCTATGGAACAATGGGTTGTCAAAAACCATTGTCCATTGGGTAATGAAACTCCTAATATACGATGGTCAAAGAAATCCTATGGACCTTTGGTCCATAAAACCCCAAATACCTAAACGAGAATAACCCCCACCCAAAATCCTATTAAAGGACATGCAATGGCTGAGTTGAGGTTGCTTTCCATACCACTCCGTGCCTCTTTCTCTGTATTTTCGTCACCTATATTCACCAAGCTCAAAGCCACATTTGTTGATCAATATTCTAACCCCTTCCATATATATTTCTAGGGCATTCATTGGACGAGCCATTTGCTCATTGGGTGAAAATCTATTTTCTAGGTTTTTTATGAAGGTTTGTGTTGGAATTCCTTCCTTAATTGTTGTTCACAAGTCACAATGTTTGGGGGATGAACATGTTGGGTTATTTTTGGGCTCCCAACTATGTGGACAAAAGCCCAATACTCTCAAGCCCGCTAGGTTTCTCTTTATAAGAGGAGAAGGGGTTAGATTGAGAGATACACATCCAAGTGAAGAAACCCTAAGAGAGTTTAGAGTGTCTTTTCTGTATTCTTCTTTGAGAGAAAGAGAGATATATACAGAGAGGTTTGTATACCATCCGAGAGGGTGAGATTCATTGAGAGATCCTTAGAGATTGAGAGAAATACTTTGTAATCCTACTTTTATAGTGGAAATCTTTTACTGGACTAGGTCTCGTGGTTTTTCCCGAGAGGGTTTTCCACGTAAAAATTCTGGTGTCTTCTTCCCTCTACTCTTTCAATTATTTTTTCTTACGCTTCCGCATAGTGCCCATTTTGCGTTCACAGAGGAGGGAATTGGTATTGCTGAATCCCAACAGTGGTATCAGAGCTATTGGTTCGAAAAGCCATAGTCCTGTGCAATTCAAGATGGAAGGAACATACGCTCATGATGGAGACATGTTCAAGCTAACTGCAGATAATTATTCCTATTGGAAGCCAATGATGGAAGACCATCTATACTGCAAAGATTTGATGAGCCAATCACAAATGAGGAAATGCCAGAAGGGAAGACTGAAAAAGATTGGGAGATTCTGAATCGTAAAGTTGTTGCTATGATTCGAAAATACATCGACAAAAGCTTGTTTGAGCATGTGTCGACTTATACCAATGCGTATGAGTTGTGGATGAAGCTTGAATCTATGATTCAAAAGAAAACTCCTAGGAACAAAGCTTATCTAGTCAGACGATTGGTAAAATTGGAGTACTCTGACGACCAGAATATGATTGAGCATCTAAATACCTTCAAAGGTATTGTGAGTCAATTAATGAAGGCAGATATGAAGATTGATGATGAATTACAAGCTCTTTTACTCCTTAGTTCTCTACCTAAGAGCTGGGACACATTTGTTGTCACTCTCAGCAACTCAACATCAGATGGAAAGCTTAGTCTGGATACTATTACAGATAGTCTGCTGAATGAAGAGTCCAGAAGGAAAGAAAGAGGAATGAGTAGTCACTCAGAAGCCAATGTTGTTGAGAATAGAGGAAGGAGTGAGCATAGAAGCAAAGGAAGCTGTGGAAAGTCACAAGGAAGATCCAAGTCTCGTCCTAGAGGTTTGACATGTTTCTTTTATGGAAAAATTGGCCACAAGAAGCAAGAGTGTAGATTCTTGAAGAGAGATCAGAAGGTTGGATCTGTCCATCCTGACGAGATAGACCCCAAAAAGAAGTTGGAAGAGAAAACCACAACAGCGGTGGCATCAGACGATGGAAAGGTGTTCCTTATTGGTAAAGATAATTATCTAAATGTTGCTTTTGATGATTGCACTTGGATAGTTGATACAGGAGCATCCTTTCATGTTACTCCTCATGAAGGATTCTTCTCATCTTATCAAAAAGGAGATTTTGGAACAGTAAAAATGGGCAATCATGTCACAAGCAAGATTGTGGGAATAGGAGAAGTGACTTTGATAACAGAAAATGGAAACAAACTTGTGCTAAAGGAGGTAAGGCATGTGCCTGAGATACGCCTAAACCTTCTTTCAATAGGTAAACTAGATGATGCTGGAATGAACAACCAGTTTGGTGGTGGAAAATGGAAACTTAGCCGAGGAAGCTTAATTGTTGCTCACGGCAAGAAGGAAGGCTCTTTGTACATCATGCAAGGAAAGATATGCAAAGGGGAGACAAATGTTGCTCAAGAAGAAAGTAAGGAGTTGTTGCATAAAAGATTGGGCCACATGAGCGAAAATGGTTTAGAGATCCTTGTGAAAGATCATCTCCAAAGCATAAAAGGACAGCCATTTGGTTTTTGTGAAGATTGCCTAGTGGGTAAGCAGCACAAAGTATCCTTCCATAGACCTGATAGTGGAAGAAGAAGAAAGCATATTCTCGATCTTGTACATTCAGATGTTTGTTCAACATCTGAAAGGTCCTTTGGTGGTGCTCAATATTTTGTTACCTTTGTTGATGACCACTCCAGAAAGTTGTGGGTGTATCCATTAAAGAGAAAAGATGAAGTCCTTCGAGCCTTCAAGGAGTTTCACGCCTCAGTTGAACGAGAAACTGGTAAAAAGTTGAAATGTTTGAGGAGTGATAATGGTGGAGAATATAGAGGTCCATTCGAGCACTATTGTAAGACTCACGGGATCAGACACGAGAAAGTACCTCCCAAGACACCTCAAATGAATGGTGTAGCTGAAAGATTCAATAGAACGATTACCGAGAAGGTTATAAGCATGTTGTCTCATGCAAAACTTCCTAAGACATTCTGGGGAGAGGCAGTGGTTACTGCAGCTGATTTGATCAACTTATCACCCTCAAGACCATTAAATGGAGAGATACCAGAAGAAGTATGGACCGGTAAAAAGGCCTCATATCACAACCTAAGAGTTTTTGGATGTAAGGCATCTGTTCACATTCCAAAAACTAAAAGGGCAAAGCTTGATGCTAAGGCAAAAGAATGTGTATATCTTGGTTCACCAAGAAATGAATTTGGTTTCAGATTATGGGATCCTGCAAATAAAAAGATTGTTCGAAGCAGAGATGTGGTGTTCTTTGAAGATCAGACAATCCAAGACATCAGGAAAATGGAGAAACCAATACTCAAGGTGAGTAATGATCAAAGTCCTCTTGTGGTAAACAACATAGGGGGAGAGACTCCTCAGACAGAGCTAGATCAGGAGCGACAACTTATTGAGATGGCTGAAGAACCTGATCAGATAGATCAACCTAACATGACGCTAGAAGATCAAGCAATTGAGAATGTTCAACAGGAACTCCAATTGAGACGATCAACAAGAGAGAAGCAACCGTCAAGAAGATATTTTTCAGATGAATATGTAAATCTTACTGATGAAGGTGAACCTCAATGTTTTGCAGAAGCCATTAAGATGGAAGACAAAGACAAATGGTTGCAAGCCATGGAAGAAGAGATTCAATCCTTAAAGGATAATCAGACATACAATTTGGTAGAATTACCAAAAGGAAGAAAAGTATTACAAAATAAATGGGTGTTCAAGCTCAAGAATGAAGAGAACAATCCAAACCCAAGATACAAAGCACGGATTGTCGTGAAGGGGTGCAACCAAAAGAAAGGAATAGACTTTGATGAAATATTCTCACCAGTGGTGAAGATGACATCTATCAGAGCAATTCTCGGTCTGGTAGCAAAACTAGACCTGGAGATTGAACAATTGGATGTCAAAACAGCATTCTTACATGGAGATCTAGAGGAGGAAATTTACATGGAGCAACCAGAAGGCTTTGAAGAACCAGGAAAAGAACATTTGGTGTGTCGTCTGAAGAAAAGTCTTTATGGTCTAAAGCAAACCCCAAGACAATGGTATAAGAAATTCGATTCTTTTATGATCCAACATAATTTTAAGAAGACCTCTGTAGACCATTGTGTGTTTGTGAAGAAATATGAAAATGGTGAGTCCATCATACTTCTCTTATATGTTGATGATATGTTGATTGTGGGGAATGACAAAATAAAAATAGCTGCTCTCAAGAAGGCATTGAGTAAGTCTTTTGCCATGAAAGACCTGGGTGCAGTAAAGAGGATTCTTGGAATGCAAATTTCTAGAGATCGTTCAAAAGGAATGTTGTGGGTATCTCAAAAAGATTACATTGAGAAGATTCTCAAAAGGTTCAACATGCACAATGCCAAACCTGTCCAGTATTCCAATTCTTTGGACATTTCAAACTTAGCAAATCTCAATGTCCAAAGAATGAAGAAGAAAGAGAAGAAATGAACAAGGTGCCCTATTCTTCTGCCATGGGTAGCCTTATGTATGCAATGGTTTGTACAAGACCAGATATTGGCTATGCTGTAGGAGTTGTGAGCAGATTCCTATCAAACCTAGGAAAGGAGCATTGGGAAGCTGTTAAATGGATATTAAGATATCTAAGAGGAACTGCCAAAAAAAGCTTGTGTTTTGGCAATGAAAATCTAAAGCTCATTGGATATTCAGACTCAGATATGGCAGGAGATGTGGATTCAAGGAAGTCAACATCAGGCTATCTGATTACTTTTGCACGGGGAGCTGTTTCTTGGCAGTCAAAACTTCAAAAATGTGTGACATTGTCTACAGCTGAAGCAGAGTATGTAGCAGTCACTGAAGCCTCAAAAGAGATGCTATGGATGAAGAATTTTCTAAGAGAATTGGGACATGATCAAGATGATTATGTAGTGAACTGTGATAATCAAAGTACAACTCATCTGACCAAGAATCCCATGTTCCATTCACGCTCAAAGCATATTGACATCCGTTATCATTGGATACGAGAAGTGTTGGATAGGAAGGAATTGAAGATAGAGAAAATTCATACAGATTTGAATTGGTCTGACATGATGACTAAGTCAATGCCAACCAAGAAGGTTGAAGATTGTTGCCAAGGTGCTGGTGTTGTGGTTCCTCCCAATTAAGTCAGGAAGGGGAGATTTGTTGGAATTCCCTCCTTAATTGTTGTTCACAAGTCACAATGTTTGGGGGATGAACATGTTGGGTTACTTTTGGGCTCCCAACTATGTGGACAAAAGCCCAATACTCTCAAGCCCGCTAGGTTTCTCTTTATAAGAGGAGAATGGGTTAGATTGAGAGATACACATCCAAGTGAAGAAACCCTAAGAGAGTTTCTTTGAGAGAAAGAGAGATATATACAGAGAGGTTTGTATACCATCCGAGAGGGTGAGATTCATTGAGAGATCCTCAAAGATTGAGAGAAATACTTTGTAATCCTACTTTTATAGTGGAGATCTTTTACTGGACTAGGTCCCGTGGTTTTTCCCGAGAGGGTTTTCCACGTAAAAATTCTGGTGTCTTCTTCCCTCTACTCTTTCAGTTATTTTTTCTTACGCTTCCGCATAGTGCCCATTTTGCGTTCACAGAGGAGGGAATTGGTATTGCTGAATCCCAACAGTTTGTTGAGCGAGTAGAGACTCTCGCTAAACAACCTTGCATTTCTAAGTAGTTTTCTAGAAAACTATGAGTTTTCACTAGGAAATTGACTTACTCACTGGGCAAGAGCTCAAGAACATATGAATTGGGTGAACGTTTACTGGGCGAAGCCAAGAAAAATTAATGAGAAAACCTAAGTTCATTAAGTGTTCATTGGGAAAGTACCTCACTCAATAAGTGAGAATCTTCAGAACCTAGAAACACATAAATTCTTTGGGCAAATCTCACGTTTCGTTGAGCAAGAATTTAAAGGGATCTTTGTAGCTCCTTTCATTGGGCGAAGGAGTGCTTTTGTTGGGTGAGTCTAGTGAGGTTTAGGATGTTAAGTCTTTCTAGCTTCATAGCTGAGTGAGACATCCTACTCGTTGAGCGAATTATAGGAGAGTTTTAGATTATGCTCTTTATGCCTCCTCTAAATGAGCAAGGATGATCCCTCGTTGGTCGAGAGCATGTGAGATCCTAGGAATTAAGCCACTATGGTTGGCTCGCTAGGTAAATAAGGCATTTATTGGGTGACTAAAACATGGTAGGAGCTCTCTATGACTCCTCTTATTGGGTAAGGCTAGGCACTCGCTAGACGAGTGTATGTCATTTGAGAAAGTACCTCCTTTGTGTGTATGATTCACTAGACGAGAGACCCCACTCTCTAGGAAAATAAGGTAGTAGTGAGACAAATTGTTGTGCTAAAGAAATAAATTCTTTCATCTTCTTGGGGAAGTATACCTATTTAAAATACTTGTTAACTGTTATAAAATATTGAACTAGGTATGATGGTGTCAAAGAATGAAGTGAAATCCATATAAGTTGAAATTCATAAAACTTGAAATTTTGTTATTTATGGTCGATGGAACATGTGTTGATGTTGTAGGGTAAATTGTGGGTCTTACCCTTGAGGATTTGGTTGGTGAACCATGTAACACCCCAGTTTTTATTCTATTTTATTATTGGTTGTAAATATTATATTTTATTAGTTATTATTAATAAGTGGTTTAATTGTTTTATAATTAAATAATAATATTTTGAGAGAAATATAGAATGAATTTTAAATTAGATTTTAATTAATTAAATTAAGAAAATATACTATTTAGAAATAATAAAAGCTTTAGCCTACATCGAACAACATAAAACTTGTGTCTCACGTCCTTTTCCTATATAAAGGAGTAAGATAGCTCAAGTTCTATCAGGCAGTATGAACTCATGCTTTCTCTCCTTCTCCTATACAAGGAGTTGGATATCAAATAAAGGAAGGTAGGAGAGCCTCCAAAAAAGTTGGGGTTGATACATAGCACCGAACCCAGATAGTTTAAATCTTTCTCATCTCTTATAGCTTCCTCAAAAGAGGTGGGACCATTTGTTTAGGTTTCACATTGGCTGTCAAAGGAAGCTAGGAGAGCCATTTTAGGACTATATTTGGAAGATATTGGCACCTGAATTTAAGTCAACAAAGTTTTGGAAGGAGAACCTTTGGAGGGAATCCTAGAGAAACAAGAAGAACGACACTAAGAAATGTATTTTTTATGCCTATGCTTTTCCAGGTAAGGGGAGTGAGAACCTCGCACAAGGTATGGGTATGATTGTGGGTAGGAGAAGGGTTGTCCCTAGGACCCCAAGTTGTGAAGGGTCGTCCCTAGGATCCCGAAGTGTGTATATTTTTCTGACTAGAGTGAACTGACACCTTGTGGCCAGAGAGTTGGGGGTTTCCCCTGAACCCCAAAGTGTTTGTTTTTTGTGTTCTCTGAAGGGGACTAAGCTAGTCTTGTATGTGTAGTTAATTGTTTGTATGCAATTATTTGTGTTTACAAAATATAGAAAATAGGTTCCCCTTAGATTTAAAACTCTGGACAAGAATCTAGGAGGTTTCGATAGCAAGGCGTCGAGCATGGTCGTGTAGAACCTGTGCATGCCTGTGTAGAGGCACATCGACTATGCATGCCTATGCTAACGAGAGCACACCCGTGTTGCCCTATCTGTGTTGTATGAATCTATGGTGTCCAACTATATTTGTTGTTTTTTTGTTAATTTATGTGCTCGTGTGAAATATACTGCTATAACTTGTTGAATTAAGAATGATGATATAATATGTTGCATTGACAATGATGACATGACTTGTTGAATTAAGAATAATGATAATTGAGAATTATGATACGACATGAAAAATAGGAAAAGGAAAATGAGAAGAGTGTCATAGTCCACAATGGATGAGAAAGGCCCTGATACACATTTATCCCACGGGTATCCTGAATGGTACTCATGTTTTCAGAGTATGATGGGTCGTGGATAAGGTACCTAGAGAAGGGTCCTCACCAGCCCAAGTGGAGACAAGAAAAACTAATAAATTAATTAAATCTATCATTTTGCATCATGTAAAGAACTGGAGTTGAAGGAATATAGACTCAAACCCAATTGGTAAGGTTAGGGGACCTCTTGGGGCTACTCAGTATAAATGTTGTCCCAAATGGTTGTGACTGAACCCACGTGTTGGGCTTCACAATGCAATACTTATTAGTACCCGACGTGCTACCAAAGGCATGCCACGCTAGAGTAGTATGCTAACCGCAAAGGTAGAGATTAGCAAGGTTGCGCTTAGCGTACTTCTTGAGTTAGAGATGGTACCATATGACATACGAAGTAGTACTAGGATTGCATTCATTAGCATAATTCATATGCATACATGATTATTCATGTCTACTAGATGTTGTTGTGAGTGTTTTTTAACTTATTAATTGTGTTAATATGTGTGTACGTGTATGCATCCTACTCATGGTGTGCTTATACCACGAGCCTGAATGAGGAATATTTCTTACTTCCTTTTGTTTGCATTGTCTGTGTTTGGGTTGAACGCCACTTGTAGGTGATGATGGACAGGAGTGTGAAGGTTAAGCTAGAGCTCCTTAGTTGTTGTCTTTATAGCATTATGCAATTTTCTTTTGTTCTTATTTTATTTGGTTAGGGTTATACTCTGATAGGAAATGTGACATCAAGTGTCTTATTTCTGCTAATACAATTTATATATTATGATGTTTAGAAACTGGCCTTTGGATCACCATTAAGAATGCATGAAACACTAGAAATTGACCTATGGAGTTTTATTAAAGGCATGTGCTTTTGCTTTATTTTGAATTTCGTATTAATGATGATTCAAAATTTTGAAGTTATGATTCCTTTACCACTATACTACTTTTATAATATTAATATGTATCAAGGGTAGAAGGTGTCACATTTAGTGGTATTAGAGTAGATAGATTTATTCAGTCTTTATGTGTTATATGCTTGTCTTGCTACTGATGTGTACTATAATGAGAGTGTTCTACTAGTATATTGATTGAGTTGCTATATCAATCTTGTTTGTTTGATACTAGTGTGTTCCCTAAAAAGAGTATGCTATAAATATATTATTTGAAAAGCTTGCATAAGTCTTGTTTATTTACATTACTTGCTACGTCTAGTTAGCACATGAAGTAGTGGTTGTTAATAAGCATGACCATGCTATTGTCAACATTCTCCACTCCTTAGCTCAAGTTATGGAGATGGATTAGAGTAAGGATGATGGAGCGATAGAGTTCTAAGCACTTGCTAGGTTCTAATGTAACAAATTGTCAACATTTAATGGGGCGTACAACTCCACAAGTGTACAAAGTTGGTTGTAGAAAATTGAAAGATTTTTCGAGACATGGCGTGCATAGATGCTTAGAAGGTGACCCTTGTTGCCTTCAAGTTAGTTGAAGAGGTTGAGTGCTAGTGGGAGAATAAGTGCCAATGCTTGAAAGCTGCAAAACAATCACTTGGTTGAATTTCAAAAGACATTCTTGAAAGAAGTGATTTCAGAGGAAGTTTGTAACTACAAAGGAATGAAATTCCTAAAGCTCAAATAAGGCAACAAGATTGTGGCAAATTTTGCAGTCAATTTGAAGAGCTATTGAGATACCTTCTTTTTCGTTGGAATAAAGTTGGAAAGCATGTGAAGATTCATGAACGGTTTGCGACTAGAGATACAACAAGCCAACAACTATCAAGAAATTTGCAAATATCCATCATTGATGAATAGGCGCAAGATCCTTAACAAAGAGAATAGAGCGAGTGTTGTGCATTATGAAAGTGTGAACCCTACGAAGGGCGAGAAGTTTTGCAATCGAATCACAAGAAGCTATGTTTAGTTCCATCTAGTTTTTCTGGTAACCACTACAACAACTAGAAGACTACGACAAGCTAACTTGCTAGTGAAGATAGCAGAGAGAGAGTTCCTTTTACCATAAAGACGTAAGAAGTGTGATCAACATGGATGTGCCATGTGCAAATGCAAGGATGAGATTGTGATTCTTTCCAATTGCAAGAAGCAAGGATGCAATGGGAGGGATCATCCTAATCCTAAGAAGAAGCCAAATGGTAGGGATCAAAGTTTGCAAGCCAACCAAGTGAAAAAATTCTTGAGAGAAGATGTCCAAATGTACATAATGCTAGTTTCCCTTAAGGGAGAGAGCGAAGTTGTTGTTGTTGATGTCTACAACTTACCCTCAAAGAGTAGAGTTCCACTTTTCATAGATTTAGTACCTCGTTTAAGACCTTTGCCACAACATCGTATAGGATGTCATCCCCAAAATTAGTCGAGCTTAAGAGACAATTAGAGAAGTTGTCAGAGGAACAAATTGTGAAGCTTAGTATGTCATAGTGGGAGTACCACTCTTGCTAGTCAAGAAGAAGAAGATGAGAGTATGAGGTTGTCAACTAGGTGACGATTAAGAATAGATACCTTCTTTCGAGGCTAGATGACCTTCTGGAACAAGACATTTCGTCCCTACCTAGATAGATTTATAGTTGTCTTAATGAATGATATACTAGTGTAATCTAAGACTTGGGAAGAACGTGTTAAGTATCTAAGAGTGGTGTTGCAAGTCCTTAGGGACAAGTAGCCATATACCAAGACGTCAAGTGTGAGTTTTAGCTGAAGGGTTGACTTCTTATGTCATGTCATTTCACAAGGAGGTATAGTTGTAAGTTGTTGCACCTGTGTTAGTGTTTCCCAACTCAAATGAGCCTTTCATAGTGTATAGTGATGCATCTAAAATGAGTTTAAGTGATGTGATTATGCTTAAAGATCTGATAGTGACCTAGGCACCTAGACAGCTTAAAACTCGTGAAGGGGGACTCTCATACCGTAAATTGGAGTTAGTGGTTATAGTGTTGTGCTTAAACTGTAGATACATTAGTGGATGAATATAGATTTGAGGTTTTTAGTGATCTTAGAAGTCGTAAGCACTTGTTGGTCACAAAAGGGAGTTGAAAATGAGACAATAAAATGGTTAGAACTTTTTAAGGATGATAACTTCGATCTTAGTCATCACCCAAACAAAGCCAATGTAGTGGTTGACGCCTTGAGTAGGAAACCTTCCTATGTGTATGATTGAGTGGTATCAGAGTGGCGCAACAGAAGCATAGTGGTTATATAGATTTAAAAGACTCAACTTAGTATGTGAGATTACCCTAGAGAGCATCAAATTGGGTGTGCTGAAATTAACTAGTGATTTTATGAAAGTAGGGAAAGTGAAGAGCTAGTCTTGTATTTGCTAGATCGGTAGAGTGATAACTCATGAAAAAAGGATTTGGTGTTAAGATGAGAATTGATGAGGTAATAAGATTTCACAATAAGATTCATGTGTTAGATGTAATTGAGCTTAGGAAGTTGATTCTACAAAAAGGACTTACTAGAGTGTTTGTTTTTGGTGTTTTATAAAAAGGACTGAGCTCCCTAATTTATTAAGTCTTGTTTGTCTAATTAGTTGTATGTGTGCAATTATTTATGTCTGCAAAACATAGAAAAACCATAGTTTCCCCTTAGGTTTGAAACTCTAGACAAGAATGTAGGAGGTTTCAATAGCAAGCTATCGAGCATGGTCGTGCAGAACTTGTGTACACCTGTGCAAATTGTGCATGCCCGTGTAGGTTTCGTGCAAGCCCGTGCTAAAGGGAGCTTGTCTGTGCTACCCTATCTATGTTGTATGAGTCTTTGGTGTTAGACCATATTTATTATTTCAATGTTAATCTATATGTTTGTGTGAAATATACTACTATAACTTATTGTATTGAGAATGATGATATAACATGTTACATTGAGAATAATGGCATGACCTGCTGAATTGTTAATGATGATAATTGAGAATAATGATACGACATAAAATGATAAAAGGAAAATGTGAAGAATGTCCTAATTCACAATGGACGAGAAAGACCTTAATGGACATTTATCCTGTTGGTACCCCAAAGGGTACTCATGTTTTGAGAGTATGATGGGTCATGGATGAGGTACCTAGAGAGGTCTGTTCACCAGCCCAAGTGGAGACAAGAGAAACTAATAAATTAATTAAATCTCACCAGTTTGCATCATGTAAAGAACTAGCATTGAAGGAATGTACACAAACCCAATTGGTAAAGTCAGCAGACCTCCTTGGGGCTACTAGATACAGATGTTGTTCCAAGTGATCGTGGCTGATCCCAAGTGTCGAGCCTAACGATGCAATACTGAGCAGTACCTAACGTACTACCATAGGGATATTGTACTAGAGTGACATGGCTAACCACAGAAGCGAAGATAAGCAAGGTTGCACCTAGCCTACTTCCTAAGTTAGAGATGGTATCACATGACATAAGGAGTAGTACTAGGATTGCATTCATTGATTATAAATACTTGATTATCCTTGTCTACTAGATGTTGTCGTGAGTGTTTGTTAAGTTATTGATTGTGTGAATGTGTACGCGCATACGTGGGTCCTACTCATGGTGTCCCCATACCATGAGCTTAAGTGAGGAATAATTCTCACTTCTTTTTTGTTTGCATTGTTTGTGTTTGGGGTAAATGTCACTTGTAGGTGATAATGGGTAGGAGTGTGAGGGTTGAGTTAGGGCTCCTTAGCTGCTATTTTTATAGCTGATAACTGAATCTTTTCCAATCGTTTTGAACTCTTTATCAAATAACTAAAGCTAACCATAGTATAGTCAATCCTAGGTCATTCTTCTCAAGGACACAGTGTGCTCAGTTGTGATTTGGTGTTAAGCGAAATGTTATCGAATCTAGGGTATAAAGTGTTGACTGAGCTCGGCACTGGCCGAGTCGCTCTTGGCAGAGACTGAGCCGAGATGATCTCGGCAGAGTCAATCTGGCTTGGTCTCGACTAAGTGTAGACAGACGCTACAGAGGTGGACTATCTCTGTCCCAGACTGGAAAACAGTAAACAAGGGGGGTTTGGACGTAAGTAAAGCAAGAAGTAAACTAGGCTAAGAATGAAGTAAACATATACTAGCTCTGCTGGTTTACTATTATTATTATGATATAATTGTATTCATGTTCAGTTCTATTAGTCCAAGTCCAGTCCAAATTCCATACTCCAATTCTCAGTCCATATCAGCCTTGGGTAATCTTATGGCAATCGTCAAAGGTTCGTCCATTGCCATACCGAGGATTTATGCAATCGCCACCTCATCAGTTGGCAGGGATTAAGTTCAGGGTTGGTTTTAGGTTCTCAATTAACAATCGTTAAATGATTACCTACTGAATTAGTCAAACCAGTTCCAATCAGCTTAGCTTAACATTGTTCACAACTCAATTGCAATCGCGGATTAAATCATGAATTAAAGAAGAGGAGGAGAATGGAGATAAGAAACACAGAATGAAATTGATTAACAGAAACAGAATACAAATACAGTGGTTCTGAATTCAGGTGGACCCATCTTCCACGACGATCGCCATGGTTGATGATGGTGGTTCACCTCCGATAGCTTGAGCGTTGAGGATCAGCTCCACCAGAGTGCGTCAGTAATCTGATCGGTCCCCTCTAACAGACTTCGGCTTCCTAGTCTCAAACCTACACTACCTCGATCGAGAGAAACGCCAATGAGCACCGTGCACCATCATAAAAATGGAGAGGATGAGAGCAAGAAAATGGATATAGTGAGTGTGGAATCAGAGTGAATTCAAAGACGCGTGAAAAGTGCATAGCTCCTCCTATATATACACGAGCTGTGATATGCTAATCCTAACGAATCCTAACAGAATTACAATGTGAATGTCCTATTTTACCCCTCTGAAGATCTTTCATAGTGAAGTGGCAGATTCCCTAAAAGTGACATGGTGGCTGAGCTGGCGCTGAGCTGGCCTCTGAGCTGGCGCTGAGCTGGCCTCTGAGCTGGATAGCTGACTTGGACAAGCACGATTGGGCCGCTCTTTATTGGGCTGTAAGGCATGGGCCTCAGGTATGAATTGCCGAGACGACTCTGGCATGGCCGAGATGGAGTCGGTCTGGCCGGGACGACTTCATCTCGGCTGAGACTCTTCTGTTTACCTTAATCAATTCGGCTTGACCTGCAGAAGAAGGAGTGACACTTTTTTTATTAGCTAAGAAATCTAAATTAACACAGATTTGTATTTTCTCTATATTTATGCCCATAAAATGAATCTCAGCTAACAATCCGTTCTTAAGCACAAAATATTCTTGCAAACATCCTTCTTAGGTGTCTGAAAGATATATAAATTGTGACTCATCAATAGCATTATGCAATTTTTCTTTTGTTCTTATTTTATTTTGGTTTGGGATATGCTCTGATAGGACATGTAAAATCGGGACATCTTATTTCTATAATTCTGATTTATATATTATGATGTTTAAAAATTGCCCTTTGGAGTGACATTAGAAACACATGAAATGCTAGAAATTGGCCTTTGGAGTGCTATTAGAGGCACATGCTTTTACTTTATTTTGAATTATGTATTAATGATGATTCAAATTTTGAAGTTGTGAATCCTTTACCACTATATTACTTTTATAATATTATTATGTATCGAGGGTAGAGGGTGTCACAAACCAATCCTTGTTGATGTGATGATTTCAACTTTTCTTAAAGGTAACCATGTGGAGATGGTGGATACAAGTTGATAGTATCCATATTCAAGGATGTAGAGGTGATCGTGTGATCACAATTGTTGATTGTTGTTGTTGACTTTGTACGCAAGCACTATTGACAAATAGACATGTAAGTTGTTAGACCACCTTGACTTGCTAGGGTTCACTACCAGTGCTGAATTGCAAGAGGCAAGGCTGTGTAGTCTTAGGGATAGGTGGATGGGCAATCCCCCATAAAAGGGTGAAGTTTTGCAAATCTTCTAACCATGGAAAGTCACTACTTATGCACAACTTATCTTGAACTAAACGCTTTCCAATCCATAGAATCATTTTCTCTTTTCCTAATATCAAATGAAGGTATGCTAAGGAAATTACATTGGTGTCATTTGATCTATCCTCTCTCTCTATATATATATATGATCTAATGAATTGAATGATTATACTATTGCGAACATTAAATTTGTTAGGAGCTATCTAGCATAAGTCCACCCTTATGTTTGTTTTGTATGTGTATGACTGTTATAACCTTGAACTACATGTTCATGGGAGCATATATCGAGGATGCTTAAGGGACCAAGCATTCGCAACATACCAATGATACTAGTCTACATGGGTCCTTTGGACATCCATTTTTGGGACACTCTAGTAGGTTTAAGAGGAGCATGAAAGATCGATTATGATAGACAACAAGTTTATTAATATGGAGAGGTGATTATCAAGTATGCACTACATGGCATTGTGAGGTTCACAGTCATGTTTTACTCTTTAGTGGATCTATAACTACCCATCCCAACCATGTGTAGAATAGGCCAACACATCTCTCAAGAAGCTTTGTAATGTTAACCATCATGCCTTTCTCGGCCTGGTCCTCAACCAAGCTACTTCAAGATAGCACCCATGTGAGTTGAAGATCAAGCTTGAGCTTCTGCTTTCATACCTTTGTTGTTGCAATGTTGTTCCCTTTGTTGTTCTTGTAGGACCACGTCATAAAGTGTTTTGTTGTATCCCTCATCCCTTTCTAGTTGTTTCTTTTGAGGTTAGACAGTTGGTTAGGTCATTAGCTTCGATGTTGTTAAGTTATCTTTTTATGTATACATGTCAAGTAACACAATTTTTTTATGTAATCTAAAATAATATAATTAATTTTACTTATGTATATGATGCATGTTTCGGTTAAATTAATGTATATTATATATTTAAATGTTTATGCTTTCTTGTTCGTGTATATAACAAAAAGAAAAAAATGTCATTTTTAAAATTAAATTAATTCAAAATTTTATTAAAATAAAACCTTCCGAAGGTGTAGCATTAGTTTATTATTGTTTTATAGGTTGGGCCGACTACATATTATTACACACTTAGCGATCTTAGAAAGGGGTAGTGTTCCACATTTCACATTAAACTTGCTCCTACCCATTTAACTAAGAACGAGAACTGCCTGTCAACCAAAATATTATGAGGTCTTAATTTAAAGGACAAGCTTTATAATTGATGTGCTACTACAAATTGAATCTGCACCAAACATATATACCTGGTGTAAGAAGGATTTTGATTCTCTACACCCTCTTGAAATATTTCGCTAATACATTTTTATTTAAAATGAGAGAATTATGCATTAACAATTATTTCATTTTTTATTTAAGTTGTCGAATTACCTCTCTAATTTTAGGGCGCGCCTTGGGATACACACCTCTTGGAATTAAACATTCGTTTTTTAATTTTCAAATTTTTTTTAAAGAATTTTTCGTTGAAAACGATTTTAAGCAATTGATCTCTTTTAATATATCATCTTCGATATCTTTAATTGTAAATTGATTATAATTTTTATAAAAAATTATTAATAATTAAAATAATATTATATCATAATATAAATTTAAAATATAATTTATATGTTAAAAATATTTATTTATTATGATTTTTAATTATAATATAATTTATATATTAAAAATATTTAATTATTTATTATAATTAGTAATTAGTTATATAAAATAAATACTTATTTTATCGTATGCACAAATTAAATTACTAATATATGTCACTTGTTAGATTGTTAGAGTTTACTTAACCCATTTAGAAGTTCCTCTTTGCCGCATCAAAGTCCATTGACACGCCCCACTTGGGCCTAGGAGAAGGGATTTTAATTGCTTCACCTAGCACACACATACAAAATACTATACGAAGTCCAATTTAATTATATTCTCTCCATACCAATCATAATTCTCAAATCTCATTCTAATTCATTTTAGTTAACTTAGGCCTAATCATTAGCAAAACCTAATTAACTAATAATATTTAAGAAAATTTCTATCATTAATTTGTAACTACGCTTCAATTATTTGATTAAACTCTTACGTTGCATGAGTTTGTTTAAAATTATATATATATATATATATATATATTTGTATTATTTATTATATTCAAATTTAAATTATTATTATATATAAACAAATTATTTGTATTTAAAATATATTTACTATTTAAATTACTATATATATACACATACACATGCATATTACCCATCCACACTTTTTCATTTTATTACAATTTAAGAATTTAAGGGATAAGATGTATCACTTATTAGAATCATTAGATTGTAAAAAAAAAATAAAGAGTGGAGATTATGAGTAACTTTCTTAGACTTACTCTTGGAGTAACTCTAAGAATAACCTCCTCTTAGAATATAACAAAATAGAGTATATTTGAACAATATATTGATACATTAGATAATATAATAATATATAATAATTATACTTAAAAATAAAATAGACTTATATATATATATATAATTTATTTCTTAATTTTCATCCTTAATTATTAATTAAAATAAAATATTATGAATCATTATAAATTTAACTTCATATTTATAAAACATCAATATAATTATATGAGAAGAGATTAAGTTTTTATATATATATATATATATATATATATATATATATATATATATAGTTATATAAGAATAGATCACGTTACTCAAAAAAGTAACTATACTCTCCATATCTATCTTTTTTTTCTTTGCAAGATAACAAATAAGATATGATAATAAGAAAATAAAGGATGAGAATAAAGATTAACTAGAGTTACTCTTGGAGTAACTTGATCTATTTTTTATGTCTATGTGTATGTATGTATGTATATATATATATATATATATATATATATATATATATATATATATTCATAAAAGAAGGGATCAAGTTATTTCAAGAATAATTTAAAAAAATTATTTTTCATCCTTACCCTTTATCATATTTTAATCTAACAATTATAACAAGTAACTCATATTTGATTATTAGATTAAAAAAAATAAAGAATGAGGATAAAATGGTTATTCTTGATGTATTTTGATCCCTCTACGATCTCTCTCTCTTTATATGTGTGTGTACACATATATATATATATAAGAAACGATCAAGTTATTTCAAGAGTATTTTTAAAAAATTTACTTTACATCCTTACTCTTCATCTTAGTGTAATCTAACGATTATAACGAATAACTCATTTGATCATTAGATTAGAAGAGAATGAAGAGTGAAGATATAAGGGTTACTCTTAGAGTATTTTGATCCCTTCACAATCTCTCTTTATATGTGTGTGTTTCTTATATTTTCATTTAATGCATTTGATTAAAACTATTGAATCTAACTCACCAAAATACAATAAACTCTAGTCTAAACTAATTCATAAAAAAATCCAAAATTTTAATACAATTTTAAAGTAATTATTTATGCATGGAAATTATGGAATTATACATTGTAATGAACTGCTGCCACAATCAGTAAACACCAAAATGCGAAAATTAATTTTTATGAAATTCTCAATTATTTTATTTGCGAAAAAGGCAGGTAATTTTTCATGATGACACATAAAGCTTATGTTAAACATAAAAGCATGTTTATAAGTTGGTTCTTTAATTACATAGATTGTGTCACTTTACACTTACATCATTAAAACAAAAGAAAGTGAAGCCAAGGACCTACATCTAACTATCTAACAAAACATATATCAAAAGGAGAACGAGGGTACATCAAAACAAAACTCTGAGTTGGTCCTATAACTATAACACAAAAAGAAACCAAACACAACTATTGTTGGGAGGTACGAAAGATGAAGATGATAAGTCTCTAAAGGAACAGTCATGTGACAACATGGGCGAGGGCTTCGACAAAAGGGGTGGTGATGGTTGAGGCCAATCAACTAGTCTTTGGTGAGGTGGGTAGGTCAACTCCATATCGCCTAGATAGGTAGCCATATCTCTAAGGATACATAAAGTGTGATTATCACCCATGTAGTCCTAGTTGGCACATACTCTAGTGTTAGCTCACTTTTAATGCAGGTTGAAGGTCAAGGTTGATCCTTTAGGCTCCTTTGGGCCTCACTAAGGTCTCTCGAAAACGGAGGCAAAATGAGCCTAGGTGCGCTCGAGGTCGCGACATGTTGCATGTGTTCCAACTCTAGTGTAGCTTCGACATCTGCTCTTAATAAACATGTCGTTCTAGGTCATCGTAGTCATATATAGACAAAAAGACATAAGGGTAAACTTACTCTAAACCAAACTTATATCTTTAAAATAAAACATTAACATATAAAAAGATAAAAGAATCACAAGACAGTCATGAGTCCAAATACTATACATTAATTCATCAACAAGCATTCAACTCTCAAACAATACAAGTAAATACATAAACACATACATGCACACATGCACACATGCACACTATCATTCTTGACACTTCCTTAACACAACTTTCGTAAGGGATGCCCTCGAGCTCATACTACTCATCATTGGGGGAAAGCAAAACATGATCTTGTGGAAGTCAATAATGATTTTAGTCAAAATAAATACGTGTAGGTATGAATTTACCGTGGTCAAGGCTTGCAAATACTAGGATCTCTTATAGAATTTGTCTATTTGTTCTATCACCAAGATCATTCAGCATTACCTCACTCTTCCTTCCAACAATAGGTTGAGAATCCTGAATTTAAGTACCAACTCCATGGTGATTCGACAACTTTTGTGACTACTCGTTTTAGTGTCTATAATCGAACCCACATAATACATAAAAACAATGATCCAATGATCACATCCAACTTCCTTGAACTTGGATACAAAACATCCACCATCTCACCATGGTCTTCTTTAAGCTAAGTTGCATAATCACAACAAGGCTTAATAGCCAACTCAAACAACTTCCATCAACAACACATGCACTATCCATCTTTCCATGGATAAAAACATTTTCAAATTTTATGAATTTTTCAATCCATTAAAGTTCCACTTTATTCTTTTACAACATCCTAACTAACATATTCTTCCAAATCTTTATTAAAAGTTTTAAGAAATATTATTAATCAAAGAGGTAAGAAGGTTTGTTTTAAAAAGGACAAGTTTTCTCACTATCACTTAATTCACCTAGCGAATCTCGCCCAATTAATCTTATAGAGAGGGTAAACTCTCAAGTACATGTTACTCTTGCTCAGCAAGTGTATAATTCGCTAAGTGAATGAAGTCACAAAGAGTTTCTTTCTCACTTAATCACCTAATGAATGCCCAATTCACCTAGTGAGCCAAGCCATAGTGACTTAACTACTAAGCTCTCAACCTCACTCGCTCATTGAGGCATTCTCCTTACCCAGCTAGAAGAGCCACAAAGAGCTCCTATTTCACAACTCTCACTTAGTCGCTCAATGAATGAGTTTATTTGTCCAACGAACCAAGCCATAGAGGCTTCACTATCTCATTCTCACTCACTTGCCCACTAAAGCTATCCTTTTGCTCGACTAGAAGAGCCATAGGGAGTTGCTTAGTCCCAACACTAACTCATTCACTCACAAATGCAAGACTCGCCTAACGAGCTTATGCATTTCTAGGTTCTTAAGATCCTCACTCAATAAACATTCAAGTCGCTAAGTGATAGTTTCTCTAAGGATTAGTCGTTATTTCCCCTATCAAAATACTAGATTTTCTTAAGCTAAAGTAGCACAGGGTCAACCTAGGTCATTCTTCTCAAGGACATTTGTGTTCCTATATTTCTAAGGTATGAAGCTGAAAAGATTACAAAGTTGGGTGGTAGGATGCGACTCATGCAGAAACTATAAACGGGGGTTTTGGCAATAAAGTAAATTGCAAGAAATGTAAATATCTAACTAAAGAATTAATAGAAAGGTAAAGAGTTACAAGTTATGGCTTTCTAGCATATATTTAAGATACCAAATACAATGAGCTCAAAGAATGGTTCAGTTCCAATTTCTTAGTCATACCAGTATATTTTCGCTAACCTATTTCCTAAGGCGATTGCCTAACATTCGTCCGTTACTGATTGAGGACTTACACAATCCAGGGTCTCGAGTGAGTAGGGATTAAGCTCGTGGTTAACATAGATTATCTAAGGATGATCTATATTATTACCTAGGTAGTTTCCAACCAGACCCTAATTTAGGCACGATCTAGTCTTAACATGCACAAACATACAAATCAAGAGAAAATTGAATTTCCAAGAATTATAGGCATACAAGTGTAAAGAAACATATGCAAGAAGTGGATTTAGTGGAAAGATGATGATCAACTTCCTCCGGCAATCGTCAATAGTAGTTGTAGTGTTCCGCTTGTTATGGCCAAGATACAGAGGGGTGAATTATCAAGTAGTGTGCTAGTACGCCCTAATAGTCCCCTCTTGACAATCAACCACAATACTCAGCTCCTGGTCCTGCATTCACTCGAGCCTGAGCGACCATTGTACTGAAGCATCGTGGAACAAAGGGGTATGAATGGAATTTAGGCTTGGGGAATGGAAAGTGTGTAGGCTGAGTGTAGTTGTGTCTAATCGATCTCGCTAACCCATGGATGTTGACATGCATCTCTTTTATACATGTATTCCTAACTAACTCCATAACCCTACTAACTGAATTAACGGACTTAACTACCTGGTCTAACAGAATTACCAAAAATAACAAATCTAACTACTTCCCTAACTCCTAAGTGCTTAATTACATTCACATGTGCTTGAGTAATGCTTTTGGTGGAGTCGGCCTTCTAGAGCCAGGATGGATTCGGTTCTGGATGGGAGTCAGCTATGCTTTGAGGTTGGCCACGAAGTCAGTCTCGCAAAGTCGACTTTGTCTGACCGAGATGACTTTCTCGTTGTCTTTGACTTCGTCTTATTCTTCTCCTTTGACCTACAAAATAAGACTTGCCTTTTATTAGCTAACATCAAAAACTTAGCCAAGAACTGTATATTCCTTAGTTAAACTTAGGAAATCTAAATCTTAGTTAACACTCGATTCTTAACTATTAGTTATATTCTATTCCTCCCATCTAAAAGACCTATTAAGGGGTATAATCGGTGTACTATCATTAAGCAAGTTCATTAGTTTTCCAATTTTCTAGTTTTCTCACTAAGTTTTCTAGATTTTTCCAATAAGTATGTCACTTACTAAGTAGGTATTTATAGATTCTTGGGGAAAGGTTTGATTTTCAGGCATGGATGGCCTATAGATAAGGCTAGGGGTGTGGCCTTTTACCCAAGGGCTATTCGGGTTTCTTTGTCCAATAGTCTAAAGGTTTTGTTGCTTATTGGTTAACAAGGGTTTGGTTGTCCAATTGACAATGGAGTTTGACTACTCATTGGTCAAATGGGATTTTCATACCCAATGGTCAAAAGATCTTAGGTTTTCTCAAAAATTGGGTTAATTAGTGTTTTGTCTCAAAATACATACTACTATACAAGAAAGTGTGTCGATGACATTAATTCACCAAACAATGTTTAAAGATGTGTTGATGACACCAATCCACTACTCAAGAAGCTTCTTGACTCAATCATTCATCTTTTAGGAAAAAATCTTACCTTAATAAGTGTGTCCCAAATATTTTTGTTCTCTTTCAAGATTTTCTCAAAAAATGTACAACACAACTTATTATTAAATTTTTCTACTAAAATTAAACTTAATTATTTCTTGTAATTATTTCATTCACTTAACTAATCACACAAGAAAAAACTCAACATTACATACATGTTCAAATCCAATGTTCAAACTAGTTAGAGAGAAAAGAATAGTGCTAGCAACCCACTCTTTCTAAAACGTAGAGATAGATCCTGAATTTTTATATTGTAGATACAATATTTACTTCTATAAATGAGAGTACAATACTTATATTATAACTTTTTAAACTACATTATAAATTATTGAAGCAATTCATAACTATACATATATATTATATTAATCTAACCTTAAGACAAATTTGTCTAACCTTAAAGACAAATTTGTCTGTAAACAAATTTTATTATTGGTTAATATTTATTAAAAATTATAAAATTAGAAAAGAATATAATTAAATGCGAAATAGGACCATTAAAATCTATGATTTTCAACCAATTTCAATTAATAAAGATAATATATTCATAAGAATGTATTGTTCTTTCTTGGAGAGAAAAACATGGTGGATTTGTAGACATGCAACAACAAGAACGAGCAGATACAAATCCCACATTATACACGTCCATTTCTTATCATCTTTCCATTCCCCTTCCCCATGGTGCATCTTAGCTGTGATCGTCAGCTAAATAAAAACTGAAAAAAAATGTAGTATCCAAACTAAGAAACTATAAAATAAAATAGATTGGGTTTTTATATAATTTTAAAATGGAATACTATTTATATATTCACTTAATAAGATATGTTAGTTCTCAAAATTAGAATAAAAAATTGATTCAACTCAATTTAATTTTTTTTATATTTTTTAGTTTATTTGATTTTCAATTCTTTATTTTTTCTTTAATTTGATTGTACAACCATTGGAATATGGACTCTATAAGTAAATATCAAAACACAACAATTCAATAACTTATTCAATAGATCAATTTGTCAAATGCCTAGTGGAGATATAATGATCTTCACACGTTAAGACTAAAATTTCGTATTTTAATTCTTTAATGATGCACTTGTCATTAATTTAGTTTTTTTAAATATTTGTGACATGAATTTTATTTTTCTAAAATTTAAATTGATATAAAAGTATTTTTTCCAAGCTGTATGAAAAATTAAATAATTTGAATTATTGTAAGGTTACTTTTGATCATTTAAAAAATAATTTACTATTATAAAATTTAAAATAATAAATATTACCAAGCATATTTTGAATATAAAATAATAATTTGATCAAAGGTTTATTTCAAGCTTTGAGTTTATTTTTAAATTTTTTAAATATTAATTTGATACAACCAATATTTATAAAGCACCAAAATATTAATATTGCCAAGTAATTTAAAAAAAAAAATAAGAGTTTAATCAAAGGTCGACAATCTAGCTTTAACATTAGTCACATCCCATTGTCCACTTGAAATTGTGGAGTACAATAATATAAAAGCTTTATGGTCTGAGTTTTTTCATAAATAATCAAAAGCTTTTTGAAGAAATCATGCGAAATGAGTCAAATGACGTATTCGTTCCGATAATGCAAAGACGGCATTTACGACAAATAATAAACACACACCTACACGAGGAGAAAGCATAAAAGTGTCCAACGCATATCTACGTTATTTATTTTTATTTTTATTTTTATTTTTTGTACTGCCTGCCATATCTACATTGATATGATATATAAATGTTTTCCAAAGGGTGGAGTAAAGGGTCTTTTGTCGTTATTAATTTTCTTACTCAAAATCTTTTCAATAATGTGAACAAGACAATCTATGATGAATTGGTTTGGTCTGCTAGAGATTCATAAACGAGAGGAAGAAGTGGTCATAGTTGCAAGATCCAATAAGGAGCATTTCATATTTGTGATTTATAGCAACAAAGTTGAACATGATATAATGGATATAATGAACGCAAAAGAGAAATAAGACAAGTTTACTTAATTGTTGGATGATACTTGTTATATATGGAAAACTAGTCAACGGTAAAATGTCCGGTTTAAATAATTAAATTACATAATCAGCCTGTAAAAAAAAATTAGTTAACAAGTCAGAAAATCAGTCAAAATATATAGATAAAACCGTCAAGAACTAACAAAAAAACATCGTTTTACAATGGGTCAATAAAAAATACATTATATAATGTGATTTTAATTTTTTCTTAAAAATGAAAAATCAACTTAAATATTTATTATTTTTATTCTAAACATGAAGTTGTTATTTTTAATAGATACTGTGGTGAGTATTATGATATGTTTGATTTAAACTTTTGTATATTGTTTAAATGTTAAAAATTTATAAAATAATGTTTAATTTTTAGTTTTTTATGTTATAAAGTTATAATAATAAGTTTCTTTTATATCATTTTATGTATTATTTATTTATTTATTATTATTATTATTTTATTAAATCATTTAACCTTAAGTCAATGTGATAACTGATTCAATCGCCCGTGCAATTTTAAAAACATCGAACATAATGAACCCAAAATGACATTATATAATGTAATGATCATATATATAGAGAGCTTAATGTATTTTAATTTCCTTGTGAATCTTTCTTATTTTTCTTTTCCTCCATTCCAATAATAGAGAGATGATACTATAATGCAGAATCATCTTTTAATCTTTTAGTGCAAGTTAGTTTGATTTAAAAAGTAATTATTTCCGGATATTTGACATCCATTGGAAAAGTCTTGCCTCCGAGCTCCTCCTAGTATTTAAAGAACAACCATTTGGTCCTTGAGAAAAGTACTGCCACATCAGAATTCTACTTTAAGTTATTTCAAGAATAATTAGGATTAGAATAACTCTATTTAATAAAATAAATATTATTTATACAATAAATTATATGATAACATTTAAAAAAAAAGAAAAAAAATATGAAATATAATAAATGTTGTAAGGGAGAGATTGATACAGAAATTATAGTGTAAATTATTGCGGGAATAATATATCTTATTTAATAATTCTTTATATATTAGATTTTAATAATCTAATTATTGAATTAAAAGATTTTTTTTGAATAAATCAAGTATTTATATATATTTTTATAATTTAAAATTATGATATTTCATTAAATAAATTTAATTTAACACTTAATATATATTTCTAAAATAAAGTAAATACCAACAATAAAATTACCTAGTTACAAAATGTTCGATTTATCTAAAATTTAGTATCTTTGACTTTTCAGATAATAACAACAACAATTGAATTATTAAAATTTAGTATTTAAAGATTTATTGAATAAGTGATTCAGTATTTATATTCTTTAACCAAAATTTAAGGTTTAATTTTTAATTAGTTATGAAATCGCAACTAAAAGTATCATTATCTCTTAAAGGATCAACCCTAGTGGATGTCTCCTATTATACAAAAATAAAAAGATTTATTGAACAAAGAAACTCTACCAAAAGTTACTTCTCAAGTAACTTGATCACCCATAACAAAATAAGGAAAGATCAAGTTATACCACTATAAGTTACATCAACCATTACATTATTAATAATTTTATATAAAATATGATATTTTATTAATCCATTTGTTCAATTATAATTATATATTATCTCAACTTATACTACTATAACATATATCAACCATTACATTATTAATAATTTTATATAAAATATGATCTTTCATTGATCTATTCCTTCAATTATAATTATATATTATCTTAATTATTTGTATCAAATTTTATTAAAATTAAATAACAATAAATATATAATCAACGAATTCTTATTTTTATATCTTTTAAAGATTTATATTACGTGAATTTTATGGATAATAACAGAGTATTAACTAATTTTAAATTAATATAAGATTTTTTTAGATATGATTTATATATAATAAGAACTTTCCATCTAACTATAGATAGGGACAAAATTGTCTAATAAAAAATTCTTCAATATTATAATGGTTGGCATAATACTTTGTAAAATATAAAATTAGTTAATTTAATTATAAGAAAGAAAGTTATTTGCAACCATTGTTCTTACCAAGAAATAAATTGTTAGCAAAGATATTTAACAACAATATTTAAATTTTGTTAGGACAACATTAAAGAAACTATATTATTTCAGCGATAAAATTTGTCATTGCCAATGATAAGAAAATGTGTTTTTCTATACCAATGTGTCTAATGTCACTCGAAAAGTATCATAGAAAAATGTGTTTTTTTCATGTTAGCAACATTGCTATTTAATGTTGCTGACAAAAATTAATCTTTTATGAATTTTGTGTAATATTATTATTTATGATATTTGTTAATCACCTATTTTAATTAGGATAATAATCTATTTACTATATAAGAAATTGAAAGTTTATGATATTTATCATTTTATCCTTATAACTACACTTCTCAATGCCGGTCTCGCTTAATTTTTTTTTCAATTGCTTTTGCTTTTTATTTATTTAACCAATATTGTATTTTCTTTTTCTTTTTCACTATAATCAGTTTTTACAACACCCACAGTTCTCTTTTTTTTATTTACTTTTAAAATTGAAAATCTCTTTTTCCACTAAACAAAATATAGTAATCATCCTATTTTTCTCTTTCGCACCAATACAACACTCACAATTCTCTTTCTTTTTTTAATTTAATTTATTTATTTTTAATTTTTTTCACTCACACAATAAAAATAGTAATCACCCCATTTTTTCTCTCACATGTGCACATCAACCATAATTTTTTCTTTATTTTAATTATATATACTAGCGAAAACACAATCACTTTGTGTTTGTGTGCGTTCACATTGCTATACATTGCTATTATGTTAGTGATATATTTTGAAATTTCATTTTATCATACATGTATATTAATTTAATTTTTTTTCTAATACATATTTATTTATAAATTTCATTATTTTTTAAGTAAGACATTAAGTTTTCTTTTTAACATTTTTTTTATTATGCATAGATTATCTATACATGTTACTTTTAATTTATTAATTTATTTTTACTCAACATGTATTTTTGTGTACACATTTTTTACCTTTCTTGTCTCTACAATTTATGATAATTTACTATTTACTTTTTGTACATTATATAAATATCTATTTTAAAAATTTATTAAAAATATCATTATTTGTTAAGAATGTGATACATATTAATTCTTTGTTAAGAATATGAAAAAATTAATACTCATGCCAATGTAAAATAAAAAGATATATTTCAATATATTAAATTTAGTGCAATAAAAATATTTAGGTAGTTCTCATAAATTATGATTGTTTTATGAAGAGCTTAACCAAGGGAAGGAAGATACTCATCTATTAATTAAATTTTGTAAGACAAAACTAAGACATCAACACTTCTGGCTAATTGATGGGTTAGATACACCACTTAATTAAAGAGTCTTAATTAATTGGTCTACCAATTGATAATGACTTATCAAGTCAAAAATAATTTTTATATAGTTTTTTATTAAAAATCTAACGATTTATTTTTAAATTAATTTTTTTATTTTAATTTTATCTATAATAATTGGTAACTTCTAATCCAAAAAAGCTATAAAATATTTGAAAAAAAAAATCAGTCAGTTATCAATAATTATTGTGCTGAACTTAATAATTTGAAATTTAGAAAAGGAACATATTTTCCTAAGAACTTCTTCTTTCGAAAAATATATGAGAAATATTTGAAATCTTGAAGTTAGATATCAATGGCCATTGGGTTAAACATAATTATTTGAAATTTGATACGGGGTTTTGTTTTATAACTTCTAATATGAAAAAGATATGAAAATTATTTGAAAATATTTAAGTTGATTATCTATAACTACTTTCCTACATATAATAATTTGAATTTTGGAATAAAAAAATTAGATAACTTCTAATCTAAAACAGATACGAGAAATATTAAAATTCTTTTAGTCAGTTATCCATAACTACTGTGCTAAATATAATAATTTGAAATTTAAAAAAAGAATATTTTCTAATTAGAAAAAGATATAAAAATTATTTGAAAATTTTCGCGACGTCGCATCATCTTCATGGTGGTCAGCAAATGGGAAGATGACGGCATCCTAGGTGCAACGTCGACGTGCTCCGGTGGTCGTGGCAGCGTGTGTGTGTTTGATGGTGGCGTGTGCATGCATGGTGGTTGGTGACTATGTGCTCCACTGTGGTCGGAGAAGACGACTTGTAGGGCAACGTCGTGGCGAGGTCTGGCTAAGGGGGTGAGGGTGGGATGTTGCTGCTACTTGTAATAGAAATGGGGAAATCTCAATTGACTTGAAAAAGACTTCAAAACTATAATTACACATAATCTAAATTAAACCAACTAAAAATGTAATTAAAGATATAAAATATTTTAAAATGTTTAATTAATATTATCATTTCAATTCCAAAAATGTAGCTATAAAATATATGTTTGCAAAATTACATGCTCATCATGAAAATATTACTCAATTGATAATATGAAATTGAAAATTCAACAATTTGATTTAAAAAGAAATTGTATAACTTGTATTCATTTATTTGTAGCATAGCTTACACTTGTATTGACACATAATGAATAATAACCGAAATTTAAATTTGAATAAAATAATTAATAACATCTTATAACTACTTTATTAAATTTAACAACCTATAATAACATGTGAGGATAACATCTTATATAAACATATTTGTATCTATTAAATTTAATGCAACTGAAGAAATATTAGTCTCTAGATAGAATTTAAGGTTTCAAATATATATAAATCTTCAAAAATTCATATGCCTTTTAGGCCTTTCTTTGTAGTAATCATATCACTTGACAATATCAACAAATTTTGGCCTCTACAGAATAGAAGGGTCTTTTGTATTTAAGTTTTTTTTTTTAACTAGATGGACACACTACAGGAAAAGTTTTCTTTAGCGACCGAATTTAGCGACTGATAGAAGGCATTGTTACATAGCGACGAAATTAGTGATCGAGATTGAATTTTTTAAAAAAAATTTAGCGAACGATAATAAAAATGTAAAAAAAAGGATATATTAGTGACCAAAATAAGCGCGGGAACAGAAAAAGACCGAATTAACGATCGAAATTCAGAAAATAAAAAATAAAACAAAACAATTTAGCGACCAAAAATAAAAACGTCAAAAAATAAAATAGTATATATTAGCGACTGAAATAGTGACAGAATAGAAAGGAAAAAAAGGTTGCATTTTGCAACTGAATTAGTGATCGAAATTCAAAAAAGAAAAATAAAAACAATTTAGCGACCGAAAATAAAAAATATCTAAAAAGTATAAAAAAGTATATATTAGCGACCGAAATAGCGACAAAACAAAAAGGACAAAGAGGTTGCATTTTGTGACCGAAATTCAGAAAATAAAAAATTAAAAATAATTTAGCGACCGAAAATCAGTAAATAAAAAAATAAAAAACCAATTTAGCGACCGACATAAAAAAAATATAGAAAAAATATATATTAGGGACCAATTTACAAATTTTCGAAAAGTTTTTCCCTCTAATTTTCCCTCTTTTTTCTTTCACTCCCTTTTATTTGAACACTCCCCTCTCCTCCCTCGATCACCACCACCGCTACCACCACTCTGCTGCCACCTTCGTCGCCTCCCCTCCCTTCCTCCCTCTTCTCTTCTTTATTCTCCACCCTCCTTTCCTCCTTTCTCTCTTCCACCACCACCACCTCTTCTCCATTCCATACCTCCTTTCACTCCTTTCTCTCTGCCCCTCCCTCCCTCTCCTCCTTCCATTCTTTCTCCTCCCTCCCTCTCTTTTTCCTTCTCCCTCATTCCCTTCTCCCACCCCAACCACCAACCACCGCCACCACCACCCATCTAGTTAAAAAAAAAATTAGCGACCGAATTATCTAAAATAAAAATTCAAAAATAGCGACCGAATTATTTAAAATAAAAATTCAAAAATAGCGACCAAATTATTTTAAAAAATTAAAAATATCAATTGAATTAGCGACTAATTTTTTAATATATAAATAATTAAAAATAAAAAATAGCCCGCAGATTTTTTTTAAAATAAAATAGTGACCGAATTTTGGTATCCAATTAGCCACCAAAAACAAATAGGCCGCTAATTCCATCGCTAAGCCATTTAACGACCCAAATCCAACATTAGCTAAACTTGAAATTTTTTGTAGTGACATAAAATATACATAAAAAAAATTATTCTTTGAAATACTGAATCTAAAACTCAACAGACTAATTTATTAAAATCTCCATTATTATTTGGTTATAGAACGAAAGTATGTGAAATTTAAATAAAAAATTCTAAATTTACTTTATTTTAAAAATAAATACACTTAATGGACTTGAAAAAAAACTTAAATACATAAACAAAATACATGTATAAAAAATGTTATGCTCATTATGAAAAGATTACTCAAGAAATAATATGAAACTAAAATTCCATAATTGATTTTGTAGGACCCCAAACCTGTCCAACCCAATACCAACTCAATCCAAGGGGAAATTCCATAAATTGGGCCCAATTAGCGTGGCACACCCCAACTAGCCCAACACAGTCCTGAAGGGGCCCAGTAGTTCCAGCTCAGCACTGATGAAGATGGTCAAGTCGGCAAAATCAAACAGAATCAACCACCTCATCAAGGGAACACCACCACACAGGATCCAAGAGGCCTGAACCGTCAAATTTTCAAGAAGAAGGACAACCCTTGACGAAGCCATGTCAAGGGGACAAGGATCCCACCTATCCCAATAGAATGAAGATCCTCGCCAATAACAGCAAAGGAAAACGCCATGTCAGTCACTACTGGAAGAACACGTCGCGAATCTAGGGAGGACGTGCGATGATTAGGCACAAGATCCAACGAGCATCAACCTGGGGATCACCAAGGCTAATGAACTGAATCAGAAGGCAGGGGCAACTCCACATGGCGGGATTAGGTGTGCCCTCATCATCTTCCAAATGCTATAAAAGGCCTCAATGTGAAGAACTCAAGGCCAAGAATTTAGGAGAAAAGCAGGTAGGGCGAAATTGCTGGAGAATTGCCGAGCGACCAGTGACTGAAGAAGAGCGTTCTAGAGGAGTTCCTATTACGAACAAAGGTACCAGTAGTACCTCTAGATTCCAGGTAAGCATCTTGCTCGAACTCGAATCATGTCATAGAAAACTCCTTCTCATGCTCATAGTAACACTCCAGATGGTAGGCATGTAGCCTGCTTCAGCCTAGAACCGAGTCAGTAACACTCCAGATGGCAGGCATGTAGCCCACCTTGGCTTGGAACCGAGTTGACCTCGGTTCCCCCTCCCTAACATTGCATAATACACTTCATCCGACTCTAAGTCAGTAGCTACATGTCCAAATCCACCTAGCATACATACTTCTCTCGACGTATAGTCTAGCACCAAGTCGGGACACTTAATGGACAGTCCAAACTTCGGACTCAAGCTTGTGCGGGTAGAACGCCTAATGGAAAGCTCAGATCCCATGTCTTAGATTATGGCGGACACCTAATGGAAAGTCTAACCATACCAGAAAAACAAATACCAAACGTCCCTAGTGAAATCTGTCTACACCTAAGCTGTCTCGAGGATGGATGCCTAATGGAAAGTCCGACTCTGCATTTCATGCATCCAGAACTACGTGAATTTTGATTCCTCTACGCTAGGAGAGGTACGTAGGAGCAAGAGGTATACTCTTGTCAAGTTGTGCACTCCAAACATTAAAACTCTGTACATATGTATTCCATTGATCCAGGCCAGGCATTAGCAGTAATGGTAAATGTTATGTTACATGCATTGCATGGGTAACTACCAGATGGTAGGTAGATGGGATGATATGCCATTCCCATGCGTAACCGACTCCTTACCCAGACTTCGTGTTTTGTAGATTTGCCTTATCTGCTCCTGGTTTCCAGCGTACCTTTAAACGTTGGTGGCGACTCCAGTCCGAGCCGGATTGGCCGAGCCGACACCGACTCCCGCATGGTGATAGATTCGGCTTCCCTTCAAATTTTCAAGTCAAATTCCAATTCAAATGAACGTGATTTTCTTTTTTTTATTTTTCTAAACTGCCCCCAACGCGATTTAGGTCGCGTCAGATTTACAAAAGAAATTATATAAATTGTATTCATTGATTTGCGATAGTAGCTTACACTTGTATTTTCTAATATTGTTTGGATATGTACCATGCACCCGCAACTGTAATTAATGAATGAATAAAGTGTAAAAATGAAAGTGATGTAAATGGATGTTCTATAAAGAAAGACAATGTACTCTACTTCTAGTCCTTGTTATCATATTCATGTGTGAACTTTGTTTAACACAAATTCTTGATTTATATTCGTACATAACGTAAAGAGTAAGAATAAATTCGTGTTACATTTTGATATTAACGGAGCTTTCCATATAGGAGTTATTTACAAATGAAAAATAATCCATTGGATTATTTTGAGAGTATAATCAAATATCACAAACAAGCTTTAGGTTATATATGTTAGATTTGATGAAAATAAATATGAAACGCAACATGTTAGATTTGATCAAATATCACTAACAAACTTGATGCTTGAATTATTTCAAATAAGATGAATAAATATATTTTAATAAAAAAGTATTTCATTTTATTTAATTGAAGACTTCTATATTTTTCTTTCACTTAATTTGTGAGGTATGATGTCTTTGACAATTCTTTTATATCTATTTTTAATTATGTTTCACAATTTATTTGGAATATTTTCTTATAAAATATGCTAAAGGAATTATTTAGTACTATTTTTTTTTATAATATTATTACAATTTATAATATTATTCTTATGTGACATATTATCAAATAATATTTCTATTTTCAATTATTGAAGTTTGTTATTTTAAATCAACTAAAACTATTTATCATGTCCATTTATATAAATTATATGTATTAACTTAAATGATTATATTAATTACTTTTCAAAAGTTTTTTAAATATAAAATAAGTACATTTTTATTTATAAAATTTTTATTTGAATTTTAAATATTTATAAAAAAATAAGGTCACTATTTTTATTTAAATAAGCTAATTTTTTATTGTTCACGATTTAGTGACCCACATATATTGGTCGCTAAAGTGATAGCTAGATATTATTTTTATTTTTAAATTATATATTAAAATTCCGTTGCTATTTTTTGCTTTTATTTTTTATTTTTAAATAAAATTCGATTGCTAATTTGATGACTATTTATTTTTAAAATTTTTATTTTTTTATTCAAATCTGGTCGCTAATTTAGTGGATATTTTTTTTCTTAAATTGAAATTTAGTCACTAATTTTTGCTTTATTTTTCTAATTTTTTTTAAATTCAAGCGCTAATTCGATGACTATTTGTCTTTTTAATTTTTTTAATTCAGATTCGATTCCTAATTTTGTGACTATTTTTCTTTTTTAATTTTTTATTTTTTAAATTAAAAATTTGTCGGTAATTTTTGCTTTAATTTTATTTTTTAATTAAAATTTAGTCGTTAATTCGATGATTATTTGTCTTTTTTAATTTTTTATTTTTTAATTCATATTTGGTTGTTAATTCCGTGGTTATTTTTCTTTTTAATCTTTTATTTTTTAAATTCAATTTGGTTGCTAATTTTTGCTTTGTTTTTTAATTTTTAATTAAAATTTGATGGCTATTTCCTTTTTTCTTTTTTAAATTCGAAATAAAAATTCAATGATTAATTTCGTCGCTAATTTTCTTTTATTTAAAATTCGATTGCTAACTCATTTTTTTTTCTTTATTATAATTTAAATTCAATTACTAAATCATTCGTTTCTTTTAAACTACAGCATTTAGCGACAGAATTTTTTATTGCTAAGTTAGTGTCAAATTTTCATAATTACAAGTCCATTTGGTCACTAAGTTTTAAATACAAAACAACATAATTTTGATCTTTAATTCGGTGACTATTAACGGATATTTTCTATTGCTATTTTTTTTATCGCTAATTAACAATTTTTTAATAGTGTGCTTATCTACCTTATTTGAACATATATACATCTTTCCTTATACTTTTTTTAATATATGTGGTTTGAGTTTTTTTCGCTTCTCTTTCACTCTAACTTGTGATGTAATTATATGTTTTTATTTTGTCGCATAATGTTTTTATATATATATAGTGTCACAAAGATGTCGCATAAATTCAATAATATGAAAGAGATAAATGACACAAGAGACATGGAAACTTCAATAGAAATTACAAGTCTTTTGTAACAGATATATTCATGCCACCAAAAGTGCGTTCTCTTACTCTTATTCTTCTATTTTCATTTTTCCATTGTCATTTTCTGATTTTTATCTTTTTTATTTTCTCTTAGATTTAACCACCGTTGTTTTTTCTCACACAAAGTTTTTGATAATTTAGTTTTATGTATATAGATAGGGTCTTACATTTTGTGTTTCATTGTGATATATTGATTTACGATGATATTTTGGTTTGTTTCTTTTATATTTTTTTATTTCTTCCGATAGATAGTTTTTTTTATGTTTTTCATTAATTTCTATAGTTTACCAGTTATCTTTTATTTTATTTTTTGGTTTTTATATAAAATTATGGAACCTTTTAGTTACAAGAGATGAAACGAATGTTTGTTGCAAACAAAATAACAATTTTTTTTGCATCTATAAATCTCTTTTTAATTTAATCTCTAGATATTGTTGGAACATGTATTTTGGGAATACAAATGTGTGATTTGACAATTTAAGTTATAATTTGTCTTCTTTTTCTTTTATTCATTTTATATTGTTTTGATTCATAGTTATAATTTTTATTTGGTTTAAATGCATAATACTCTATGTGGATAAATTATAATTAAAATAAAATAATATATTATAAGAAATAAGAGAAAATTAAAAAATAAAAATAGACGTAAATACGATTGAATTTTTATTTTAGAAAACAAATGAAATTATAATAAATTCAAAATACTCTGAAAGTTTTAATTTTACCATACCATAGAATTACAATTACATATAATGATACCGATTTCTGATAATTTTCTATAAACTAAATATTTATAAAATGGATAAATTTAAATAGGTGAAAAACTATTTATATTTTTATGATCGTCATGCATTTTTTTATATTGTCTTTTCATATGTTTTTATAAAGTGAATATCTATGTATATAAAAAAAACAAAATAAGATATTATTAAACATAAATGATGACATTATCATTTTTTTATATTGTCTTTTCCTATGTTTTAATAAAATAAATATCTATGTTTATATAAAAAGCAAAACAAAATAAAAATATTATTAAACATAAATTATGACATTATCATATTAAAATATGTATTTAAAAAATTAAAGTTAATATGTAATATTCTTCCTTAAATTTTGAGGCTATTCTAACACATGAAAAATGGGAAGAATATTTTCTTTATATGAAAAATTCAAATTATTGATTTTATAAATATTTGTGGTGAAAATTGAATATTTGTTAATATGAAGAGAAATAAGTCAAACAATTAAGGTAATTCATGCAAATAATATTTTATTTATATGAGAACTAAATATTATTAATCAATTTTTTTATAGTATTTTCATCTTATTTGTATCGATTCATAGCATGGTAGAAGAACACTTCTCGTCTTATTATTATTTAAAAATAAATATGAATGTTGGTAACATACTCTTACTCACACATTTTTTATTAGTTAAAATTGATTGAAAATAATAAAATCTTGAACAAGAAATATTAAAAAAAGAGTGAATTACACAATTTTTGTGATTACAAGGAATAAGAAAAAATATATTAAAATAAGTATTGTTACCATTTTTGTAACATTGACTAATACATATAGTATATGAATTTTCATATTATCCATTTTATATATTTTTCATGTTTGAAATAGATTGCATTCCAATTCTCTTGTGTATGTACATTTTCAAGGAACTAAATTTGAATTATTCATTTCAAATTTTGATATAGCAAGAGTGGATGTGTTTTTACTCCAATGAAATAAATATATCTTCATTTATTCAAACCAATAGTCTAAATTTTCAAATATTCTATAATAAACAATTATTTAAATAGCCTAATAAGTTAATATTTAGTTGAATTATTTTCTCTACTTGAATATTCACTCTTTTTAATTTTTTTAGAAAACTTAAATAACTCATTATATTTGTCTTAATGTTAGTATTTTTACTTTTTAGTTTGTTTATGTAAATTACTTTTATTATTTCTAATACTTATAAATTATTAATGATGTGACACTCATACTGATGTAGTTTAATGACATCATCATGGTGTCAACATGTCATCCTTGTTGACATGACATGAAGATGTTTTTAGCTTCATTAGTTATCTTATATTTTTGTAATACATTAAAGATAAAAAAATATAAAAAAAAATAAACTATATACTTATAGTATAAAACAATTTTACATAATTATTTTTTTATAAATCATCGTAAGTATTGATTTAATATATTTAAGTCAATATTATAAATAGATTTAGATCATGTCAAGATAATATAAATTTTAAGATATGTCTATGCTTTTTCAATTCCGCCTTTAAAAAATAAAATAATATCAACATGAAATTCATTATGTGCGAATATATAAAACAGTATGAAATGTTTTGCGTACAAGTAGCCAGTAAGGATGGATCATGCTTCCATAAATCAAATGCATAAAATCATTTGAAATGGGCCAAATGACACGTACTAGTACGACAAAGACAGCATTTAAGCTAGAAAAAAAAAAGGAAAGGGTAGATATGATTGTGGAGAAAGCATAACAATTTTTTGTGGCACACTACATTATATGATACAAATTAAAATCTAAAGGCCGTTGTATCGGTCCCACTTTTCTTAGTTTACCAATAAGACAATCTAGTATGAATAGGATCAATTGGCATATATAAGATGAAGAAAATTCAAAATCCAATAAGGATTACAACAATTCACATTTGGGATTTATAGCAGCATGTTGACCTTGATACATAGGATATATAGAAGGAAGATAAGACAAGGTTTGTTTGGCTTGTACTTATCTGCTTACACGACCTTCCAATAGGACTCATGTAATGCAAGTCATGAAATTTTTCCCCTTGAAATCGCTTCAACTAAGCCTTTGATGTGTGTATATAAATAGCTAGGTTAGCCTTGTTAAATTCCAAGCTACTTCTCTCAGTGATATAATAAGCATTTTGGCTATAGCTACTTGTTTTTCTTGCTATTTGTGCTCTTGTGAGACCATGGCTACTTCAATGAAGCCAAGACACTTTGTTATCTTCCTAATCGTTCTGACATTGCTTGTTGTGAGTTCAGAGGCAAGAGTTATCCCTCAGTTCTCAACAATTAACAAAAAGATTAATAGTAAGTTTGGCTTACATGAACTAATCAGCAATGTCAGAAATGGCAAGTGGCATGGAAAGAGGGCAATGCTTGGTGGAAGGCTGAAGAGAGTTTCACCTGCAGGGCCAGATCCTGACCATCACTAGCCATTTCAAATCAGTATTTGTTAGGAGGTGATGCAATCTTCAATCCTAACAATATCAATGTGTGCAAGTTTTGCTTAACAATATCAATAAAACAATGAACCGTTGTAGTACATGATAGAAGTTTTACTTATGTAATGATTGAACCTTAATGTGTTTTAATTTCTCTTTCCTTAATTATAATGTTGTTGACTATCTTGAAATGCACCTCTCAGTGTTTGTTATACTATGTTTATTTGTGACAAATTATGTATTTTTCGTAACACATAAGTTTCAGGAATAGTATTTTAGTAAAATATATTGTCATCCCACGATTTTTTTAAGATTGGATATAATCTCTTGTTCTTTTTAGTATTTATAGTAATCTTCTTTGTTATTGGAACACACTCCATAATATTTTTTAAAAACAATTAAGGGGAGTTAATATAATGTACAACAACGTTAATATTATATTTTTAAATAATTAAGAGATTAATATAAAGATAAATAAAATGGACATAAAGTGAAATTTGATAAAACTTTAAAAGCTCTTCATTAAAAATATACTGAGCAATTAATATCAATCAAAAGAAAATATATTCTAACCGATAATAATATTCTAACAAAACAATACTTTATGTTGACACGTGTAGAATTCAACTTTCCATTTGGGAGAAAAAAAAAATTAGCTAAGTGACTAAATCAGACCAAACAATTAGGCAGAGTATCCTAGCTATCTGTGTAAACAGTTACGGGGCCATAAATTATTTTTTTCACAATATTTATATATATAAATTAGCATTTTAATGTATACATCACACGTAATACATGATTATTTTTTATAATTAAAATTTAAAATAAATAAATATATTTAATATATAAATTATATATATATATATATATATAAATATATTTAATATATAAATTAATTTATACATCACACATAATATATGTTTATTTTTTATAATTAAAATTTAAATAAATAAATATATTTAATATATAAATTATATATATTTAAACATATAATTTATGTTTAGAATGTATAATGAATAACTTAAATTGTAAAAAAAATTAATTTTAACTATTGATAAATTTCTAAAAAAACAATAAAATTCAATTTAGAGTTGAAGATAAAATATGATAGATACTTAAAAATTTTTAAATATAATATATATAGAGAGAATAAAGATAAAGTGTAATTTTTTTAGAGTTATTCTTGGATAACTTGATATAATATATATTATATGTTGTATTACAATGAAAATTCTAACAACACCATAACAAAGTGTTATTTGTAACACCGATCAATACAAGTCAATCACTAAGAGGGGTTTCAGAAGAACATTTATGTTATGAAAATGTGGTACTTTCCACTCATTCCAAGACTAAAAAGATTGCACTCTTCAATAGTCACTACATCGCACATGAGATGGCATAGTCACAATGAAAGGGACCTAAGTCTCTTATGTCATCCATCTGATGACAAAGCTTAGAAGCATTTTGATTGACTTCATCCAAAGTTTAGTAAAGACCCTAAGAAAGTTAGATTAGGGTTATGTTCAGATGACTTTAATCCATTTGATCAATATGAAAAAACTAACTCATGTTGGCCAATTATCTTAACTCTATAAATCTTCCTCTAGGGATGTGCATGAAGAGGTAATTTATGTTTCTAACAGTTTTAATTCCAGGTCCATCAAATCCAAAGTACAAGATTGATGTCTACTTATAACCATTGATTGATGAGTTGTGTACGTTGTCGGATGATGACATACTAACTTATGATGTGTCACTAAGACAAAATTTTAGGATGAAAGCTGCTTTGATGTGGACAATTAATGACTTCCCAGCTTATGGAATGTTATTTGGTTGGACCACTATTAGGAGACTTGGATGCCCCATATGTATGGAACGAACTAAGGTATTCACACTAAAGCACGGTCATAAAGTCGCATAGTCATAAAGTCGCACAGTCATAAAGTCTCCTATTTTGATTGTCATCATCAATTTCTCCCACTTGATCATCCATACAGAAGAAACAAAAATTATTTCAAGAAAAGGTGTATTGACACATCACATCCTCTTCCCCGGTTGTCTAGTCTTGATATGTGGAAGAGAGTTGCACTTACCATTTTCATATGACTTAGAAGAAAAAGAACAAGAAAGCCCTAGTTATGGTGTTCAACATAATTGGAAAAAATAAAGTATTTTTTGGAGGTTACCGTATTGGAACACACATCTTCTACATCATAACATTGATGTCATGCACACAAAAAGAAATGTTTTTATGAATGTATTTGACACTATGATGGACATTAATGGTAAGACTAAGGACACACAAGGCTCGAATGGATATAGCAGAAATATGAAATCAGAAAGAGCTTGAGTTGAAAGACATTGGCCGTGTCAAACTGTTCAAACCAAAAGTAGCTTATGCATTGACCAAATCTCAAAGAGTAACTATTTTCAAGTGGGTGAAAGAACTAAAGTTGCAAGATAGGTATGCTTCTAATTTGGGTAGATGTGTCAACGTTAACCAAGGAAAGTTACATGGAATGAAAAGTCACGATTGTCATGTTTTCAAGCAACGGTTGCTTCCTATTGCATTCGACTCATTACCAAAACATATTTGGAACCCACTTGTTGAACTTAGCCACTTCTTTAAGGAACTGATTTCAAAAACACTAAATGTTGAAAATTAGCAGTTATGGAAGGTAATATACCTGTGTTGTTGTGTAAGTTGGAACAAATATTTCCGCCAACCTTCTTTGATTCAATAGAGAATCTTTCAATTCATCTACCGTATGAAGCTAGAGTTGGTGGTCCAATCCAATATCATTGGATGTACCATTTTGAGAGGTATAAAACTAGTAATTGTTTATATACCATTACGTTATATATGTTAACCATTGGTTCCTGAGATTGTGCATTCATATTCTTTGTTAGGTTTCTACATTCCCTAAAAAATAAAGTGAAGAATAAGGCAAGGGTAGAGACTTCTATTTGTGAAGCTTATTTAGTGGAGGAGACATCAATGTTTGCCTCATTTTATTATCCTGATAAAATTGAAACGAGAATGACCAGGATACCTCGTAATGTTGATTCAGGTGAAGGTTCTTCATCTACTCCTCCTATATCAATTTTTAACTACCGAGGAAGACCAAGTGGCAAAGCCATAATAACATATTTTTTGGACCAAGTTGACCTTGAAGCTGTTCACTTATACATTCTTTTAAATTGTGAACATGGTGAGCCGTATTTATAATAAGTATTTCTAATTATAGATGTTAGTCATGTTAATGTAACGACTATGATTAATATACTTTTCATTGTAGTATATATATTGAGTTTTTAAGAGAGCTTAATCCCACAGCTTCAGATGCTGAAATTGACGGTGACATTTCGCCAACATTTCCTGCATGGTTCAAACAATATGTACGTTAACACTTTTTGGTGTTATTTATTGTCCACCCTAATATAGTGTATGATGTTGGTCATTTAATTGTTTAGGTTCTAAATTCAGAAAATAATATTCAAGACTCATTATTGGTTAATCTGGTATGGGGGCCTAAGAGAAAAGTTGAATCATGGCCTATGTACATTACCAATAGATATAAATTTCACACAATTGTCTAGAGTGAAGGCATGAATTCCATAAATCATAATGTTTATGTACGAGGAACTAATAGTCAATTAGAATTTGATTTATATGAAAACTTGTCTAATATCATTCAATTAGAGTATATTGGTTTCCCAATAATGAAGTTAGTTCTATTCAAGTGTGATTGGTTTGATAACACTCCTAATATAGGAACAAAAGTACATAACAAATATGAGATTATTGAGGTATGAGCCACACGAAGATATAATAAAGCATATGATCCGTTCATATTTGCACAACAAGCTAAACAAGTTTATTACACAACATACCCTAAGGGACATCACGGTCAATTGGCTATAATCAAGACAAAGGCAAGGAATAGAATTGTTAATAATACATTACCTCAGATTGAGCAAGAGGCTCCGTACCAAGATGATGACTTTGTTGGGCTTCAAGTAGTATTGCATATTGACTCAAATGTCATTAACGAATCTCTTGCTGACATTGATGGTGGTGGAGAAGAAGTAGACACACAATTATTATTATATCAAACAGAATTTGATGAATCAAATGATGATGAATACATAACAACTGAGAGTGAAAGGGAGAGTGATTTTAATGATACAGATACCTCTTAGGTAATTTATACAATAACATGAATTACATTCGTTGTGTTAATTATTTTCTACATTTGTATGACCATTGTTTGTAACAATTACTTGTAGTGATTATGATGAGAAAGATAAGTGACACATAACGATCATGTTTGACTTTTCTCTTTTGAGTTGGATTGGTTTCCTAAACCCTAAACATATAATATTTCACTATATTCATTAATCTTTAGTCCAATTGTGATATATAACAATTACTACATACAGATGGCAAACAGAGGTACAAGTGATGGCCATAGACCACCTAATCATGGCAGAGGTCGTGGTGTTAGTCAGAGATGTCAACCCACCATCAACTCTCCCACTTTCATAAATCACATCTCAACGTTAGAGTTTACAATTTCCATTCACCAACATGTCATACTTGCTACAGTTGAAGAGGAACCACAACCTATCGAAGTAGGTGATATAGTGGTCACAACTTCAACACTACAAGATTCATTCACACTTGAAGGTCTATTTCCACACTCTGAACATGCAATGATTGAAAGGTCTTTCCTTCAAGTAATAGACAATGAGTAAGTCAATTTTAATATAATAGTTCATCTTTTAAATAACATTATTCAAATATGAACATTTACAAAATCATTTTCCATAGATTTACAACATCCCATGGTCCTCCTCTTGTGATCTCACAAATCATTAAACAAAAATTTGATGAACCATGCATAAGTTGGAATAAGGCACGACTTGAAGTTCGTGACCTATGGTTTAGAGAGTTTAAGGTAATTTACACTTTTGGTTCAATTTCAATTGTATTGTTCATTGTTTTTTCCATTTTTCTTAACTACTTTTTAATGAAGAAAGAGTATAAGTGGGACCTATCACAAGAGCAAACTATTAGAGTCATTTTTTAGCAAAAGAGTTCACGCATTTACAAAAATACAATGAATAAGATTAGAAATGGTCACAATCATGCAACTTGGATTCTATCTAGTGTTCGAACAATTTTGGACGAACATTAGGCTTCTACAAATTTTCAAAATAAGAGGTCGATTGCCAAGGCAAATCGAGCTATTGATAAAAGAGCCTCAGCACATTGTAGTGGAATCTACATCAGCTCATTACGAAAAAAATGATAATTTTAATTTCTTTTTATTTTACTTAATTGATTTGTTATATTATAATTTTAATTTTTGTTTAAATTTAAATAGGCTACAAAGCTACAATGGTCACTAACTACTTGAGGGTGGTGGAGAAAACCAAAAAATTAAAGTCTAAAGAATGGGTCAATGACAAAACTCGTGAACTTGTTGTAAATTCAATATTTTACCTTTTTAAACATTACTTTAAAGTTTATTAACTATTAATAAAAGTCTAATTAAATATTCAGCTTTTTTTTGAAGCTAGAATATGAAAAATGGCAACAAGAAATCCAAAAATCTACCATGGAGGAAGCAACATTTGCAAATGACTCCAATTCTGTACTGATCAGTGATAATGACATATATTTAGAAGTTGTTGGAGGTAAGAATGAAAAAGGAATGTATATAGACTTGAGAAATTAACCAACAAGTTCATGCATTCAACACGTATTCTGACTAATTTGATATATGGTACAACAAATGGAAGAGATGCATGAGACAATTCATAAATTGAATAATGAACTTCTAAAAAAAACATCTAAGAAGAAGTCACTTGAGGAGAAAATGATGCAATTGTTGCATAATCATGATAAGTAAAGTGAGCAGATTCGACAACAAAATGAAAAAATGGAACAACAACATCAACAAATGGAACAACAAAATCAATAAATACAACTTATTTTACAATAATTGCTGTTGAAATCACTTATGTTAGCCCTTACTGTACCAAATAATAATGATGACCATGATGATAATGCTTAGGATGGTTATCTTAAGATGATGTACTAGACAATCATGTTCACAATGTTTAGGATAATTATGTTGAGGGTTATTATGATTTTGAATTATTAGGAATCATTTTGATACTTTTAATTGTTAATGTTTTCATATATAATTGTTTATTTTAAATTTATTATTGTATGTTATTTATAGTGTAATTAAATTTGTAATTATTGATAAATATTTGACAGGTTCAAAATGTATATTACTAATTTAAAAAAAAATAAAAAAGGTAAAACTTTAGCAACCCAAAAACTTGATCGCTAAATCAACTGATAACCAAATATGCATCTTTAATTTTAGCCATCGAAATAGCAATTAATTTTTTAAAATAAAATGCGTCATTAGCGACCGATATTTTTATTATATTATATTTTAAAATAAATTAACGACTGATCTTTTGAGTTTAGCAACCGATTTTCTTAGTCACTAAAAATCAAACTTTTTGAAATACGCTTTGCGGAGGCAATTGAACCTATTAAATTTTTAATTAATAAAATTTTATTTTTAATTTAAAATATAATAAAAAAATTAATTTATAATATAATTAGACATTTTTATTCTCTCAATTAGATATTTTTAATATTTTTAATGTACATTTCACACTCCATCTTTTAATTAATAAAAAAATTCTCTCAATAATTTTGAATTGTTATTATTTTATTTTATATACATGTGAGGAAATATTAAGTTACTCCAAGAGTAATTATAAAAAATTACTCTTTATCTTTATTTTTTATTATTCTTTAATCTAACGTCTCTAACTTACCTTTAAATCTTTAACTACTAAATTAAAAAACAAAAAGTGAGAATGAAGAATAATTTTTTGAGTAACACCAACTTAATCCTTGAAATTATTTTGGTTCAAATTAATCTCTAAAATTAATGAAATAACAAAATAATCTCTCAAATTGTATATTACTATCTAATTTAGTTCCTGAAATGTCCAATTATTTGAGATAATTAAAAATAATTTTATTTTACAATATCTTCTATGAAATACATATATTTCTAAACCCAATTAAAATGTTAATTTATATATAAATATTGTCTCAACAGCACAAAATTTTTGGACCCCTGATCTTCTATGACACACATGTTTCTAAACCCAATTATTTCGAGATCACGTTATCTGTCGGACAAACGACTAATTTAGTTGTTGGCTATTTTTAGCGCCAACCATAACTAATCTGACACACAAATTTAAGAAGAGCTATTTTTAACTACAATAAAACTTAATTATAATTTATAGCAACTATTCTGACACAAACACCACGTAAACCATTGCAATTGTCAATTCTGTAGTTCAGCATGCGTGATAATGGTGGTCCGTGAAACTCAAATATAAGGGCTGTTCGACAGTGTTTCGTTTTTATTAATCTATTTTATAAAACCAGTAGAATTGGGATTTAAATTATGAATTGGAAGATTTATTTTCTAAAATCACGAATTGAATCATATTTTGAATCATAAAATATGTTATCAATAATAAAATATATCATTGATATTCATAAATACATATTTATGATCAATAACTAAAAAATATAATTATAGAAGTATTTTAACATAAAAAATATATATAAAAATTAATACATACATAAATAAATATTAAATTTATATGATTTTTAAATTTTTTAATGAGAAATTGATGAAAAATATAAAAATAAAATAAAATAATAAATTATTGAATCGTGTAATTCGTATCCATCATACCAAATTATATAGATTTATTGCAATAGAAATGTAAATGCAAATCCATACTACATTACATTCCATATAAAAGGTTTTAAACAATAGTTGTTGGCGTCTACACGTGCAATAGCTGGAATTGAGAAAACTAACTGGAAACTAGAAGCTACTTAGTAACTGAAAGTTGGTAACTAATAATTGAAAATTATTAAATTAATTTATTAAATTATAATTATTTTGTAAAATTACATATTGAAATAACTGATAAATGTGAAATATCAAAAATAGACATATTGATATGATATATTTTTATATATTTTTAACTTAACTCTATTTTAATTAGTATAGTAACTAATATATCTTAAAGTGTTTATAAAAAAAAAAGTTATAAAAAATAGTGTACAAAAAATATATTAAAGTATAATATTAAAAGTAATAAAATAAATAATGTAATGGTTAAAATAAATAATGTAATGTAAAAATAAAATAAACATATAATCTATTAATATTAATATCTTAAAGTACAATGTTAAAATAATAAAAAAAATATACTATACATAGTCTAATGATTAAAATAAACGGTGTAATATGAAAATATTCAAACGAAAATAATTAAAATAAAATAAATCTATTATTTATTTCTATCAATATATTATAGAATAAAATAGTAAAAATAATAAAATTCTTCCTTATGTAAAAAAGAGTAAAGTTAATAATATAATACCTTACGATTGGAAGGAGAAAAACAAACATAAAATCCTGCTTTATATAGAAAAGAATAAAAAAGAAATTCAATAGATAGTTTAAGGACAAAACAAAATAATAATTAGAAGTTAAAAGCTAAAGTTTTAAAAAAATGTTACTTTAAATGGTGTCTCAACAAATGCTACAAACTCCTAAAAAAAACCTTAATGAAGTAAAATAAACTTTTAAACTAGTAAAAAAAAAGTTAGAAATTAACTCATAGCATGCCAAGCATAACCTAAAAGTTGGTGGTTGGTAGTTGAAAGTTGTTAAACTAGCTTATTAAATTATAACTGTTTAGTAAAATTATATGTTGAAATAGTGATAAATATAAAATAACAAAAATAGATATACTTTTAAATATTTTTAAATTTTATTTTATGTTAATTAGTGTAATGATTAAAAATATTGAAGTATTTGTACAAAGAAAATTGTATCAAAAAAATGTTCTAGTATAATGCTAAAAATAAAAAAAATATATATAAATGATATAATGGTTAAAATAAACAGTATAATATTCAAAAAATATAAAAAGTAAAATAAACATAATCTATCAATATTAATACCTTGAAGTATAATGTTAAAATATAAAATAAAGAGTAAAATGGTTAAAATAAATAATATAATAAAAAAAATCTACTAGAAAATAACAAGAAAAATAAAATAAAATAAATCTATTATTTATCATTATTAATATATTATGCAATAAAATAGTTAAAACAAAATTCTTCCCTCTATAAAAAAGGGATAAAAATAATAAATTTATACCTTAAAAAAATTATATATATATATATAAAATAAATATTTTAAGGATAAAAGAGGAATAAATATAAAAAGTTAGAAACTAGCATTTTAAAAAATGTTAAATAGCAAAAAAACTCTACAAGCTCCTAAAGTAACTTGTTTACGAAACATCACTAATAAAATTAAAAAAAAATTCAACTAGTAAAAGAAACTATAAACTAACTAAAAAAAGCATGATTTTATTTTATTTTTTCACTCATAAGATATGTCTTTATTATTTTTATCCTTTTTTACAAGAAAGAGTTTTATTATTTTTATTTTTTTATTGCATAATATATTGATAATGATAAATAATAGGTTTATTTATTTTATTTTTAATATTGTTTTTAGATATTTTTATATTATACTATTTATTTTAACCATTATACTATTTATAATATTTATTTTATTATTTCAACATTATATTTCAAGATATTAATATTGATAGATTATATTTTTATTTTATTCTTTATATTTTTAATATTTTTTATTATTTTTATATTATACTGTTTATTTTAATCATTACATTATTTATTCTATTATTTTAACATTATACTTCAATGTATTGCTTTTGGTACAATATATTATTTTTATTAAGTTACTTCAAGATATTTTAATCACTATACTAATTAATTAACATAAAATTAAATTAAAAAAATATATTAAAACATTACATAAATATGTTTATTTTTGTCATTTTACAATTATCAACTATTTCAATATATAATTTTATCAAACATTTATAATTCAATACATTAGTTTAACTTAGCTACCAATTACCCTTTTAGCTTCAAGCTAACTCTCTAGCTTCTACCTAAATTTTCAACTAGTTTTGTCAAACATAACCATAAAAATAAATACTTAGTAATTTGGTTTCTAAGTTAGAAAAAAAAATAAAGGGAGATTTCAAAAAAAAAATTAATAAGGATAAAAATAACATAAAAACCAAAAATGTGAGTAGCTTATAAAAAATAAGTTAGAATCCACTTATATAAGTTCGTGTAATTAAAGAATTATACAACCATAATTAAGATATATATTTTATAAAATATAATTTAAGATAAACAATTTCAATATAAAAATATCATAGATTTTTATTTATTAATTAAAAAAATTGTATTATTAATACATAATTGTTTAAAAAATTATAATTTTTTTAAGAAAAATATAATATTAAATCATGTTGGAATGACAAAAAATATAACTCCTCCTCATAATATATTGGGTCTAATTTTTTAAACTTAAACTTGTCAAAAGTTACTTCAAGTCAAGTTTTATTTTTTATTTTAAAAACAAAAAACTATTTTCTAAATGGATTAATAAATAAAGCATATAAGTTTCCAAAACAGCTAATTTGATGTTATAAATCTTTGAGTGATGAAATTGGTTTTGACTTTTCGAATGAGTCCTCAATTTAGGGGAAAAAGTAAAAAATAAATCTTAAATTATTGAGGTTAAATTCAACAGAGTTACCTATATAACAAATTATGAATTAATTTATTAAAATTTATATCTTTGATTCGCTCATTAGTAACTGAGAAGTTCTACATTTTTTTTTCTAAAATGAAGTGTTTATTTCCAAGCTTTATCATTGGGGGCGTCAACCAAAATATTCAGGACCATTGGACCAAGTTTTTATAAACCAAATAGTTACAAGAAATCACGTGAAATGATCCAAACTGCATAGCCAAAAATGCAAAGACGGCATTTACGCCAAATAGACATCGCATATCATATGATTGTGGGCAAAGCATAAAAGCTTTTCATGCCATATATGCATTTATATAAGACAAAGGCGCTATCAAAGGGTCCTTTGTCGTTACTGCTTTCTTACTCAATCTTTTCAGCTGGGTTTGATCAAGACAATCTAGATGAATATATAGGCTTGGTCAGCTTATAGATTCTTCATAAATTAATGAGAGGAAGAAGTTGCAAAATCCAAAAGATAATACAATAATATTATTCCACACGGTGACATTGTGTTTTATGGCAAGTTGAAATTCATAAAGAGGGAATAAGGAAGAACCCAAAAGAGACATTAAGACAAGGTTTTCTTGGATGGTAGTTATATATATGCTTACACAACATTCCAATATCTTGTAATAATGCAACTCATGAAGGTCTATATAAGTTGCCCTTGTTAATTAACAACTTCACTCAGTGATATATCAATATTAGAGAATCTCTTTGGTTTTCTGTCTAGTCTATTTTTGTTTTTGCTAGACCATGGCTACTTTAATGAAGTCAAAGCAATTTGTTATCTTCCTAATTGTTCTGACATTGCTTGTAGCGAGTTCAGAGGCAAGAATTTTCCCGGAGTTTTCAGCAATGAAAAAGAAGGTTGATGCTAAACTTGGCTTACGTGAATTAATCAACAATGTACGAAATGGTGAGTGGCACCAAAGGAGGTCAATGCTTGGTGGAAGGTTAGAGAGAGTCTCACCTGCAGGACCAGATCCTCAACATCATTAGCCATGTCAAATTGAAAACAAAATTAATAAAACAATGTGTCGCTTCTTTTGTAACGAATCTACATAATAAGTTAAACTCGTTTTGACATGTACTACTCCTTTTGACTTGCTATGTCTAAAGGAAGTAAAAACTGAAAGGTGGGCTATGATGTGACTTGCTGATACTTGTCTCATTTCTGGTTTGTGATGCTTAGTTACATATCTGAATAAACAATGAGTCAATCTAGTGATGGAGATTCAACTTAAGTGATTATAGGTAGACCTTATTTTAATTTCCGTTACCTTATTCAACTTTTTTAGTTTTCTCTTCCTCCTTTACAATAAAATTGTTGCTAGTTATCTTGAAATCGTATCTTTCACTAACCAAATACTCGTATCTGTGTTTTGGTTATATATTGTTTCCATGAAACCAATAAATTACGCGTTAACCTGTGCCAAAACTGTCATTATCGAAACAAATACATAATTCAGTATACCATAAATCTCATATTAGTCAAACGTGACTCTTTTATGTAATGAACTTTAATTTTAGTTTTATAACTTCAATAAATTTTAACAAATAGAAGAAGGAAAATATTGTTTAATAAGAAAAGTAATTTGGTAAGAACTCAGAAATGAATATAATTGGTTAGAAATATAAAAGTGGAACATTAACTGCATAAAAAATTCTTTTTATATAAACACTACCATTTAAGGATATTGATCCCTTGTGTTCGAACTCAATTTCATAAGCATTCCTTCGTACTAAATAGCATTGTTGATATATGAATATGTGTTAAATAGAATATGTACTAATGACTAAAGAATATGTTACTAGCATTCTTCAACTCCAAATTTATACTGTGGTACATGCACATCCACTTTTTGATCCATTGATACAAAATGACTTGATTTTACAAGTAATCATTTTGCATTTGTTTGATAACCATGGAAAAATCTCGCATCTGAAATCATAACATGTATTCAAAGAACAGCCGAGGGAGAACTAACGTTGCAGCATTCTGGCCCTTGAGAACAGGATATTGTCACCTGTACGCTTACTGCAATTTCCTGAATGCAGATGCTTAACACACATTTCAGACTCTTCTAGAAAACAATTGGGACCATTTTTGCTAGTTTGAAATTTACACCAAGCATAATTTGTAGCTGGTCAGTGGTCACATATCAAATGTGCCAATACCCTTAAAGCAAAAAGGCTATTTGGACAACAGAATCTCATGTACTAGCTGATTTATTATCTGAAAGTTTTGATATTATGTTTGAAAACTCTCTTTACGTTAACATGCAATTCTCTTCTCCCTTAAAAAACTAAAATAAATAAAAGTTTAATGATTATCCACTCATGATACAAAATAAGTCTTCATACTGTTGGGACCGCAAAACTTAAAGAAATCACGTAAAACGAGCCACACTACATACGCATTTCCAAAAATGCAAAGACGGCGTTTGCGCCAAATAGACATCGCATATCATGATTGTGGACAAAGCATAGAAGCTTTTCATGCACGTATATAACACAAAGGTGGTACCTATCAAAAGGTGGACAAAAGGGTCTTTTGTCGTTACTGCTTTCTTACTCGATCTTTTCAGCAGGGCCATCAAGACAAATGAGATGAAGAAGGTGCAGAAGTTGCAAAATCCAACAGATAGTACAATATTTCACATAATGACATTGTTTTATAGCAACAAGTTGAAATTCATAAAGAGAGCAGAAGGAAGATCCCAAAAGACAAAAGATAAAGGTTCCTTGGAATATGGTAATGGTAGTTATAATATGCTTACATAACATTCCAATGGGACTTTTGTAATGCAACAACCCCTGAAGGTCTTCCCCTTGGATCGCTTCCATCAACTGGTGTTTAGATATAATTAAGTTGTCCTTGTTAACAACTTCACTTGAGTATATATTTAGGGATGGCTAAAATATCCATGTATGCCGAAACTTGCATGTAAAATCCGTAGGATTGAATTTGGATACCATGATAAATACTCAGCGGCTAATTTAAATGAATTTTTTTATACATGTTTATTAATAGAAAAAGAATGGGTATCAAAGTATTTATGCTCAGTAATATTAAATTACTTAAATATTTTAATATATATATATATATAAAGAAATTGTCCTAATTTTTCAACATGAATTTTATGAGATTTAAATGCGTTAGTTTATTAACTTTTGTTTAGGGTTTACTTATTGGATTGAAGTATTTTATCTTTTAAATGTAACTTTTAAAATTAAAGTATTTTGATTAGTACACGGATAGATTTCAAGTATTTTGAATATACTTTTTTACTAGTGCAATGTTTTGTATTTTATTTCTTGGGTTGATTAATTGGTATAATTTAAATGAATTATTGATTAGCACAGTTACTTTTTATTTATATATAAGCAAATATTAGATACTCGTATAGAAATAAAATGAGTATGACATAAATTTTTATCCAATGAAACAAGTGACAGAAAAAAGTATGTGACAAATTTTTATCCAATGAAATAAGTGATAGAAATTTATTATCGAGGCATGGTGAGCCCCTATTTGCTTTTCTAATCTATTTGAGTTTTTGTAAGAGCATGGCTACTTTAACGAAGTCACTACAATTTGTCATCTTCCTAATTGTTTTGTTCATACTAAACTTGACGTAACGTGAATTAATCAACGATGTATGAAATAGCAAGTGGCGCCGAAAGAGGTTAATGCTAGGTGAAGGGTTAGAGAGAGTCTCACCTAATAATTTCTCCACCTTCAGGGCCAGATCCTCAACATCATTAGCCATGTTAAATTGAAAACAAAATTAATAAAACAATGTCTTGCTCCTTTCGCAACGAATCTACATAACAAGATAAAATCGTTTTGACATGCACTCCTTTTTTACTTACTCGGAGGTTATGTCCAAAATAAGTAAAAATTGAAAGATGGGGTATGATGCAACTTGCTTTTCATATCTAACATTTCTGGTTTGTGATGTTTAATTACATATCTGAATAAACAATGAATCGATATAGTGATTGAGGTTTAACTTATGTGATTATATTAGACCTTAGTGTATTTTAATTTCCGTTACCTTACATACACGGTATGACGTATAAGTTAGAACGTTGCAGTAACACTCTCTCCATTCTACGTCCCCTTATATGGACAAATTGACATGCATTCCTATTCAGTGAAAATGGAGAGTAGTGGTCTAGTGCAATTTGGTTATAATTAAGTTGTTCTCATTTTCACTCTACCTCTTTTAATCATTGCAAAACACATTTCTGATATTTTATATTAATGAGTCTGAATAAATTATATGTGAATGTATGAATGGCAGTTTTGTTTATACAATGATTAGAATTACTGTAATGGACAAAAGTTTTCTTCCAAATACCTAATGTAGTTGTATATACAAAATTTAAACTCGAAATTAATTATCATTGAAACAATTTCGAACCATTTGATTGACGTGGAACATAATGAACCTATATATTTGCTGGTCGCATATCAAATGTGTCAATACTATTAAAGCAGAAAGGTTATTTGGACAACGCAAAGTCTCGTATACTTTGCTGATTTATTATTTGAAAGTTTTGATATTATGTTTGAAAACTCTCTTTACGTTATCATGCAGTTCTCTTCTCCAATAAAAAACTAAAATAAAAAATGCATATATAGCAAAATGATTAAATGAGGACAGATAACAGGTTCAGCTTACTCTGTATACGAGCAGATTAAGACACCGTCAAAGATTTGACATGAGATTCATACTGCTAGGTCCACAAAACATAAAGAAATCACGTAAAACGAGCCAAACTATACATACGCATTTCCAAATATGCAAAGACGGCGTTTACGCCAAATAGACATCGCTTATGATTGCGGACAAAGCATATAATCTTTTTTCATGGCATATCTGCATTGGCGCTATATAGTGAAACTAAAATAAATTTTGAAAAAATATTATTTTAAATAAAAAATTATATATTATATTTTTTTAATGAATCACCTATTGAAATTGTAATAATAAAATAATAAAATAAAAAAATAATCTCTCAAATTGTATATTACTATTTAATTTAATTCTTAAAATAAATAAAATATCAAAATAATTATAAAAATTGTAATTATTTACCAATTTAGTTCTTAAAATTATAATAATTAGTCATATTTATTCATAAAATTAAAAATAATTAATTTTACCTTTTACCTCAAAGTTAAATTAATTCTTGAAATTTCCTTTTTTATTTAAAATTCTTAAAATTATAAGTTTACGAATTACATGACAAAAAGTACAATTAATTCTTTTTAATTTTAGGAATCAATTTGATTATTATTTTGACATTTTATTTTTCATAGACCAATTTAACTGTTTATTATAATTTTAATGACTAAATTAAATAATAATATATAATTTGAGAAACTATTTTATTATTTTATTAATTTTAGATATCAATTTAATGGTGCATTACCCTTTCAAAGCCTAGATGAGTTATTCACTCAATCTTTTTGTTAGTATATATAATTTTTATTTTATAAAAATTAATAGTAAATATTTTTTCTTGATAATAGGCCAAAAACTTAAATTTAAGTTGTTTTACTCTTGAACGGCTATATCAAAAGGTGGACCAAACGGGTCTTTTGTCCTTACTGCTTTCTTACTCAATCTTTTCAGCAGGGAGAACAAGACAATGTAAGATGAATAGGTTCGGTCAGCAAAATTCTTCATAAATTAATGAGAAGAAGCTGGAAAAGTTGCAAAATCCAAAAGATAATAGTACAACATTCCACATGGTGACATACTGACATTGTGTTTGATTAGTAAAAGTTGAAATATAAAGAGGGCAGAAGGAAGAACACAAAAGAGACATAAGACAAGGGTTGCTTGGATGGTAGTTATATGCTTACACAACATTCCAATAGGACTCTTGTAATGCAACCCCCGAGGTAGGGACAGATCTAGAAGGCCCGTAATTATTAAAATATTCAATTTATAACAAATAATTATTTAACAAATATTGTTACCCTTTGGTGTGTGTATATATAAGTTATTCTTGTTGACAAAATTAATAAAATAATGTGTCTCTTCTTTTGTAACGAATCTACATAAGAAGTTAGACTCGTGTTGGCATGCACTCCTTTTGACTTGCTCTAATTAGGTTATGTGTAAAAGAGGTAAAAATTGAAAGGTGGGGTATGGTGCAACTTGCTTATACTTGTCTCATTTTCACTTCTGAACTCTATTTTCATATCTAAAAACAACCAAGTTTCTGGTTTACGATGTTTGCATATAATAAACAATGAGTCAATTTAGTGATGAAGGTTTAACGTGTATGTGATTAAATTAGACCTTTGGTTTATTTTAATTTCCGTTACCTTCCACTTTATTTTAATTTTCTCTTCCTCCTTTCCAATAAAATTTCTGCTAGTGATGTTGAAATCATTTTTTTCACTAATAACGTCTCTGAGTTGGTTATACCATGTTTGTATGTAACCAATAAAATGCACGTTCCTGTGTCAAACACAGAGTGAAGCTATTCGGCGAGGTTTGTGTAGTACCTTGCGAAGTTGTAGCTGGTCACATATCAAATGCGTCAATACTCTTAAAAAGAAGAAATTTATTTGGACTGCAAAACCACAAAGTTCTTACTTTTTTTTGTATGAACACTTTTAGAGGAAAAAGATAAAATAAAAAATAAATTTTACTATAAGATAAAGTCAACTTGTATACTTAATTTTTATAAAAAATTATTTAACTTCCTCAAAAAATTAAAGTGTGTTTTAACTTATTTAAGTCTAATACATTTTTTTTCTTAAAAATATTTATATATAAGATCAAAGTATGGTATACTTACTATTTATTATTTGAAACTTGATATATGTTTGAACTCTCTTTACGTAAACATGTAGTTCTCCTTTCCATTAAAAACAAATAAAAAATGCTTAGCAAAGTGACTAAATAAGGACAGATAACATGTTCAGTTTCCCCTGTATACATGCAGATTAAGGCACCAAGAGAATAACACAGCTTCTAAGCCCTCTCTAACACACAAGCCACCCGTCCCTGTACTCAACCACCAAATAAGAGTAAAGCAATTAAAGTTTAAACTTTATATTCATCAATAAAAGAATTGTTATTAACTTTTATGGAAAGATGTTTACGTATAGTAGTAAAAAAAATTCAACATATAACTTTTTTATTTAAAAAAATAAATTCTCTAAAAAAATTACTTTATACTTCATCTCCCGTTGAGTCAGAGACAAGACTTCTCCATAAGGTCTCAATACAATGACCAAAAAATCTTTTGCTATCTGAACTATTAGCAGCATAGTCCATCTTTTGATCTTTTGATATATGAACTGGTAATCTATATTCAGTCCATATTTATACAATATATTGCAAAATCTATATGAACTATTAATCCATTTTTATCCAATTTATATTATACTTTCGTTTTTGGGTACTTCTTCTAGTATTGTATATAAGAAAAAAGAACATGGATACTGATGTATCAACTAATTTCATTTTATTTAATAAAATTATTTTTAAAATACTCTTTTTTTTAGGAGATTCTATTTCCAATGACACTATTTTATTCTTAATGTCAAATTTCAATAGTTTAGAAAAAATATTTATTATTAAATAAAAATGAATCAATTAAATAATATTTAATTAATTTTTTTATTAGACATAAATAAGTTTCTTTAGCTTATAGACTTCACAGGTAATTATTTTGACTGTGTTAATCATGGAACTAGTCTTGCCTCTGAACTCACCAGTAGTATTCAGATTTCAGAGTAACAACTGGGGGGAACTAACGTTGCGGAGTTTTAATGGTAGGCCTGTTAAAAAAATCTAATGATAAAAAATCAATTTATAACCATATTCATCCAAACTACTTTAAATTCATTTTAATAAATTAATTTTCATATTTAAATTGATTTTTTATATTAAATCCAATCAATTATTCTAAATTTGTTTTAAAAATTCACTTCAATAAATATTATTTTTTATTTTTATTTTTAAAATATTTTACATTACTAATAACGTACATACAAGTTTTTTCTTATTTATTTATTATTTTTTGTTTTTCATTTTTCTAATACAAGACAATTTTTACAAAATTTCTAAATAGCTTAGTTGGAAAATGTAACTCATTAAATTGAAATCGTTCTTATAAAATATAACTTAATTTTTTTTTTAGTATTATTTTGATAAATTTATATAATAAATATTATTTATTTTTTTAATTTTATTTTTATAAAATAGCATATAAAAAATATAATTTATGTATTTTTAATATGGGATTAATAGATATGTTTTGTTAGTGTAAAACGTTATTAATCAATTAAAAATCAGTTTTTGTGTGACTTATAAAATCGTTATTATCAAAATCAACCATCTTAATATATAATTATTCATGATTCAATAATAATGTAAAAAGGTTTACATTGTTTATACATATTTTTTTCTCTTTTTAATTAAGTTATATTTTATAAATATAATTAATATAATTTTTAAGAGAATTTTATTTCTTAATTTATAAACACGATTAACATTATTTTTTTAAAAAATTGTACTTCTTAAATATATAAATCATATTTGAAAAATATAACTTATCTATCTATCTATCTATATATATATATATATATATATATATATATATATATATATATATATATATATATATATATATATCATAAACCAAATTAATTTTTTTTATTTTAAAACTAAAATTGATTTTAAAACTATTTTTTAATATTATTTTAAAACTGATTTATACCGACCTTTAATCATAAACCAGATTTAAAACTAATTTTAAACCAAATTCAAACTAATTTTATCCAATTAAATGGATATACATTTTAAATCTAATTTAATATTGATTGGATTTTTAAAAATTCAATCTATGCATAATCCTATTTAATTTAATTGGTCCTTGAGAACTGGACTGCCACTTAAAGCATTAGGTTATTTGGGGTGGTGATGATACAAAATATGTGCACGATCCAAAATTGGGTATGATTTAGGAGGAAGTGTATGGTACCATGGGCCTGATAGAGTGACATTGCACTGAGCTTATTTTTATACGAAAGGAGAACTACACATTAAAGAGAATTCAAAACCTTGTGTTTTACCTGGCAGTCCAGTTCTCAAGTCCAAATAACCATGGGCCTGACAAAGTCACATTGCACTAAGCTTATTTTTACAGGAAAACGGAGCTATATATATATTAACCTAAAGATAATTCAAACAAAAACATCAAATCTTTCAAACAAATCAAGTATTTGAGATGAGAATGGCGTTGTCCAAATAAACTTCTTTTTTTCACCAAAATATTATCCAACAATTTTTTGAGTAGTAAAGATCATTAAAGTGTGTATTGCATTAATAAATTTTGTTTCTATATACATATAGTCCATCACTCAAATAAGTATTGTCTCTTACAACAAAATAGTTTTTATACGTATATTAAAAATTAAACACCTAATAACATGTTTAAAGAATCTAATTATCTATCAATTGTGTTTGACCTTGTTGGTATTATAATACAAACTTCATTTAGTATAACATAGACATTTCTTTTGAAAATTTGATAAACATTGATCAAAACCTAACTGGGCTATTATGCATATGATGTGTCTATGTTAACTATGCATTATATTTAGAGGTTTTGGATCTTATGATTTTTTAAATTTGCCCTATTACATGTCGTATATCTATACTCGTAGGCATGTTAATGTAATTACAATTATTCGTAACTATTATTCTCTTAATTAGGATTAAATGCCACGTAAATGTATATATGACAATTTAGCTAATTTAAGGAGTTGATAGTTTACCTAATTCAATAGGCTAAAAATCAATTTGATATCTTGTAATTATTGTTCTCTTAATTAGGATTAATTGTTATGTAAATGTATACATGACAGTTTAGCTAATTTAATAGGTTAACAGTTTACCTAATTTAGTGGGCTACAAATCACCTTAATATCTTGTAATTAAATGATTTTTATATGAGAACTCTCCAACAAGATGACACATAATTTTGAGCTTAATTCTCTCTAAATCTGACATGATATCAGAGCTTATAGTTCATCTTAGTCATTACCTATTCTAGTGCATCTTCCTCATTACCTATTCTAGTAGGCATCTTCCTCATTACGTATTCTAGTAGACATCTTAGTCATTTCCTATTCTAGTAGGCATCTTGGTCATTGCCTATTCTAACAGACATTAGTGGAGGAAAGGTGTTAGAAAATCTCACAATGACTGCCTTAATTCTTAGTATGTAGCTTATATATTTGTTGGACAATCTCACTTATGACCAATTGGTTTTAAGCTATAATATGACATTGTATCAGTCAAGGTTACGATCCAAAACCTCGTTTGTTTTTTTTTTTTTTTTTTTTGTTTCTTTCAGACTCATCCAAGTTTCACAATCAAGTTTCATAATCTTGTTTCACTTCCTAAACTTAGATTAATTTCTCATTTTCTTCAATTTTTCCCTAGCCTCATGTGTGCTGAAAAGTATGATGTCTTATTTATTCATCTTAATGGCAAAAAGTACTTAGCTTGGATATTTCAATTCCAGATATTTGTCAAAGGGAAAGACTTTTAGGGTCATGTTGATGGCAACTCTACTTTATGCTCAAAACACTAGTGCTATACAAATTGCAACAAATTCAATATATCATAAACGAACAAAACACATTGAAGTTGATTGTCACTCAATCCGAGAAGTCATTAGCCTACCACATGTTTCAACATCTATTTAAACAGCTGATATCTTCACTAAAAGTTTGACACATCAGCGACAAAATTTTCTACTTGACAAATTGATGCTTGTCGATTTACCAGCATCAATTTGATGGGGGAATGTCAATGTAATTATGGTTATTTGTAATTATTATTCTCTTAATTAGGATTAACTTTCATGTAAAGGTATATATGACAATTTAGCTAATTTAGTGGGTTGATAGTTTACCTAATTTAGTGGGTAAAAATCAATTTGATATCTTGTAATTAATTTTCTCTTTATTAGGATTAACTATCACGTAAATGTATATATGATAGTTTAGCTAATTTAGTGGGTTAACAGTTTATCTAAGGGCTAAAATCAGTTTGATATCTTGTAATTAAATGGTATTTATACGAAAACTCTCCAACAAGAAGACACATAGTTTTAAACCTAATTCTCTCTAAATCTTACATGGTATCAGAGCCTATAGCTCATCTTAGTCATTGCCTATTCTAATAGGCATCTTCATCATTGTCTATTCTAGTAGGCATCTTAGTCATTGTCTATTCTAGTAGGCATCTTCATCATTGCCTATTCTAGTAGGCATCTTAGTCATTGCCTATTCTAGTAGGCATCTTGGTCATTGTCTGTTCTCGCAAGCATCTGTGGAGGGAGGATGTTGGAAATTCTCATATCGACTACCTCAATTCTTGGGGTGTAGCTTATATACTCATTGGAATACCTTACCTATCGACAATTGGTTTTAAGTTTAAAGATGACATGGTATCAGTCAAGGTTACGATTCAAAACCTCTTTTTTTTTCTTTCAAACTCATCCAAATTTCATGATCTTATTTCACTTCCAAGTCCTAAATTAATCTCTCTTTTCTTCGAGTTTTTCCCTAGCCTCATGTCTGCTAAAAAATATAATGCCTTATTTATTCACCTTAATGGCAAAAAGTAATTAGCTTAGGCATTTCAATTCCAAATATTTGTCAAAGGAAAAGATTTGTGGGGTCATGTTGATGGCAACTCCGATGCATGCTGACAACACTAATGCTATACAAATTGCAACAAATTCAGTTTACCTTGAAAGAACGAAACACATTAAAGTTGATTGTCATTCTATCCAAGAAGTGTATGATAGTAGAGTCCTTAGCCTACCACATGTCTCAACATCTATTGAAACAGTTGATATTTTCACTAAAAGTTTGACATGTCAACGATGAACAATTTTCTACTTGGCAAATTGATGTTTATCAATTTACCAGTATCAATTTAGGCATGTCAATGTAATTACAGTTATTTATAATTATTATTCTCTTAATTAGGATTAATTATCACATAAATGTATATGACAATTTAGCTAATTTAGTGGGCTCAAAATAAGTTTGATATCTTGTAATTATTGCTCTCTTAATTAGGATTAACTGTCACACACACACATACATACATATATATATATATATATATATGACAATTTAGCTAATTTAGTAGGCTGCAAATCAGTTTGATATCTTGTAATTAAATGATATTTATACGAGAACACTTCAATAAGAGGGTACATTTTTTAGCCTAATTCTCTTTAAATCTGACATGGTATCAAAGTCTATAGTTTATCTTAGTCATTACCTATTCTAGTAGGCATCTTGGTCATTGCCTATTCTAATAGACATCTTGATCATTGTCTGTCCTGACATGCATTAGTGGAAGGAAGGTATTAGAAAATCTCACATTGGCTACCTCAATTCTTAGGATGTATAGCTTACATATTCATTGGACAACCTCACTTATCACCAATTGGTTTTAAGTTGTAATATGACATGGTATCAATCAAGGTTATGATCCAAAACCTCTGTTTATTTTTGTTTCTTTCAGACTCATAAGTTTCACAATCTTGTTTCACTTCCTAAACCTAGATTATTCTCTCATTTTCTTCAATTTTTTCCCTAGCCTCATGTGTGCTGAAAATTATGATGTCTTATTTATTTGTCTTAATGACAAAAAGTACTCAACTTAGGCATTCCAATTCTAGATATTTGTCAAAGGGAAAGACTTTTGGGATCATGTTGATAGCAACTTCACTGCATGTTGACAACACTAATGTTACACAAATTGCAACAAATCCAATTTATCATGACCGAAAAAAACACATTAAAATTGATTGTCACTCGATTCAAAAAGTCATTAGCCTTCCACATGTTTCAGCATCTATTTAAACAGCTGATATTTTCACTAAAAATTTGACACGTTGACAAATTTATACTTATCGATTTACCAACATAAATTTAAGGGAGATGTCATTGTAATTAATTATAAGCATTGAAAACACAAGTTATTTAATGTTATAAATAATTTAAAATACTTAATAAAAATACTATCAACGAAGGTAAATTCTAAGATTTATTCATATATTATTAGCTAAAATTTAATCATTCTTCCGTAAATTATCATTTCTTTATTTTAATGTTACACACAGAATTTAACTCAATGGGGGAAGCTTTTTTGACACATCATAGAACTCACCCACTCTTTCAAGATATTTTACAATTACTTAAAATTTATTAAAAACTATAAAAACGCAACAACTACTAAAGAAATCAAACTCAAAATTTCATATTTCTAATAAATTTCAATATATAATATAAATATAAATTGTTCAATTAAAACACAAAAAAGTGTTAATAAAATTATCTTCAATAAAATATAAATATTCTATACCATATCCTCAGACAACATACTCGAGTATTAAATAGATAATCCCGATAAATAAGCCTCTATATATTCAAGAAAATATAAACTATGCTTATTTATACTCTAATCCGATTACAATTGACCATCTATAATAAATTCGTTAATTATTTAAAACTCTATATCCAATACTTGATTGCTTATCATGTTAACATAATTTCAAACCTCATTCAGACCATTAGGAAAAAAAAAATAATCTTGATTGCATGGTATGGTGTTACGTTTACGCAAATGAAAAAATGCTAGAAAAACCTTTGACAAGATTAAGAGAAAGAAACAAGAGGAAAAAGGGTACACACCCTGCAATTACATTGTGAATCCATACAGTTGAGTCATAAAGGGCCCATTATTAATGGAATGGACAAAACCTAAAACTGGTTTTAAGATCAATTAAAATCACTAGGGCAACAAATTGCTCTCAGGTTTGGATTATTTAATCATGGTGTAATATACCTACTCTAAACAAAACAACAAAGCCGCCACCACTGCCGGCAAACAATACAACAATGGTTCTGAGATTGCAAAATTTGATATGGTTCTTAAAGGAATAACCGGTAACCTAGTAGACACGTGTGTGACATGTTCAATTACTGGGTGGCGAATTTGATTCCCTTCTCAATAGATGATTTGAGTTCAGCCTTGAGGCTTTCAAGGCCTTGTTTCTCAAAATCTGAGAGAGGCCCCAAACCCAAAACTTCCTCCACACCATTCTTCCCAAGCCTCACCTGCAAAACATTTCACCATGTTGTCAATAGTAATGTAAGAGCAGACCAACCATGGATCAGATTCTACATTCCACGAGTTAAAAAATAATAACAGGCCACATGCATGGAGAAAGGAGTGTCCAAAACAAACTAAACCGTACTGAACTGTTTAAGAACTAGACTGAAATATAAAAACCAAACTGTTTTTATAAAGAACTGAACCAAACTGTTTTTTATAAAGAACTTAACTGTTTGAAAACCAAATCGAACTCAACTATAAAAAAACTAAACTATTTTTACAAAATGATAAAAATTCTCCTACTTTCAATCCTTCTATAAATTAGTGCAAAAAAATAGTTTGGTTCAGGTTGACAACCGTTCGGTTCGATTCAAACAACAATTCAATTTGAATTAGAGAAAACAGCTCACTGAACCTGAAAACAGTTCAGTGCGGTTCAGGCAAACTGTTTTTCCAGTTCAGTTCAATTCTCATACAATTTAGTTCAATTCTTTAAGACATGCCTAGAGAAAAAACAAGCGGACTAACATAGATCACGGTCAACAAGTTAAAAGAAGAGGCCCTATGCATGGAAAAAAAACATGAGCAGACCAACATGGATCACCATTTATGCGAACAGGATAGAAGAAAACAGGCCCAAAGCATGGAGAACACACGTCTGTGACCCTTAGGGCCTCTTTGTTTTGAAAAACAATTTTTGTTTTAGTTTTCTGTTTCACTTTTAATTACTGAAATGCCACCTTATTTTCATTTTGTTTGTTGCTTTCACAGTTTAAACACAAAACAGCAAAAACAACTTTTTATTATTTTCTGTTTTCAGTCATTCCTATACAAACTGAAAACAGAAAATGAAATAAAAGCATTTCCTCAAATCAAATGGCCCTTAAGCACTGAGAGCAGTAAAATTAGAAACACAAAAAGAAAGTTAGTGATGCAGTTCAATGACCTTGGAAGCAAAGAAGGGAAGTTCGGTGACTTTGGATTGCACGAATGAGCACTCGACAACATCTGGGACCCCATTGAGGCCCTTGAGGCAAGCATCAGCAAAAAGGGCTCCAGCATAGCTGCAACATAATAAATTAAGGATGAATGATTAGATTTTACATCAATAATTGGCAAAATTAAACACAACCACAATTCTTGCATTTGTATTAATAAATTTCATTAAATCAACTGAGTCTATCAAGATTAAACATTCATTAATCCCAGACTTACGCCATTGACAAAGTTGCAGAACCCTTTCCAGCCTTGGCTTCCACAACTTCGGTTCCTCCATCTTGTGTCCTCTTTGTAAGAGCCTTAATGACATCATCGTCAAGATTGGCTTTTGGTGTGGCCTATATAAATGAAAAACAGTTAAAAAGATTAGTACATACATATCAAGCTAGGCAACCATACATACTAGATGTCAGGGAGGAAAAAGTTGAGTTATAGAGCAGGAAGGTACTTGAGAAAATAGGGGAAGAATAGTAATGCCTGCATGACCGCCTATAACAGGAACATTGACCCCTGCAGAAACATAAACAAACCCAAATCAATCAAATGTTATGTACAGCTAACTACAAATTGTTCTGCAAAAGAAGAAATGCAGAATCATTATTCAATTTCAACCCTTCCCCTCCACCCAAACCCCATTCAACTTTATAAGAAAAACACTTTGAATTTGTTTTCTTGAAATTAGTTGGAATTTCTTCACAAAAACATGACACTTAAACTGACACCAAACTCGCTTCTGTGTTTGTTCCATCTAAACATCATCACAAAATAAACAACAGTAGCAAACCAATACCAGTAATTGTTAGGTTTGTTACATTTTACATACCAGCAACTGGAACATTGGCTTTCCCAGCATAGAAAGTTTTTGCCCTGACAACATCAAGGGTGGTAACACCAAACAACCTCTTCTCGTCATATGTCCCAGCCTTCTTGAAAATCTCAGCAGCAATAGGAACGGTGGAGTTCACAGGATTGCTTATCATGTTAACAAGGGCCTGATTCCATTGATAAAAATATATTCAGTATCAAATAAATGACTACAAGTCCATCACATATAATATAGAAGAGGACATGCACACAATTACACTTTTTGATGATCAAATCTATATTTCTGATGGATGGGGAAAAAAATTCGTATGATAATCATTTACCATTACTATCAGCTGATAAATCAAATTCTATAATCAATCTGATTCCCAAAATATTTTGATTTAAACAATATATAACAGCCAGTCTTAAAAGTGTGCTCAGAATAACAAACTAAAAGAAAATGAATTGATCACCCAAAACCAATCATATTGAAATTTTCATTTCCTCTACATCCCAAGCCAGTATGTGTTTTCCACAGACAAAGTCAAAGCAAAACAACACTGACAGTGACAGGTAACATCAACTGACAACCACAGAAGAACAAATGAAAGGAACTCAAGGAAACAGACACTCACATTGGGGCAGTACTTAGAAATAGCAACACACAGTGACTTGACAATGCCAGCGTTGATATTAAAAAGATCGTCACGAGTCATTCCAGGCTTTCTGGGCACACCAGCGGGAATTATAACAACATCTGCACCCTCCAAAGCTTTTCCAAGCTCTGCTTCACCTTGGTATCCCGCTACCTGTGATCCCAATTAACAGTGAAACAGCTCAATCAATAGAACTACAACATTAAACTGCAGTAATACTTATACATCCCTGCAAAGGGTAGATTAGCTTCCCCGAGAAAAAGTGTTCAACCAATTATACAATGACATCAAACTATAATAAAGCTTGCATCCTTGCAAAAACCCCCACAAAAAAACTAGATTAATGTACCTCACAAAAACAGCTCAATTCATTGTGCTACAACATTAAACTACAGTAAATTTTGCATCTTTTGGAAAAAAAAAAAAAAAACCACGAAAAAGGGAGCATAAGTAAACATTGCACTGCAAATATTGTACCCTTGCAAACAAAAAGCTACAAAAGGCAGTGCACCTCAAAAATTAGCTCAATCAGTTATGCTATTAACATCAATTCACTGTTTACTGCGGTTTAATGTTAACAGCACTGTGAATTGAGCTAATTTTTTGAGGTGCACTGACCTACCCTTTGTAGTTTTATGTTTGCAAGGGTACAATATTTACTGTGGTTTGATGTTATAGCACAGTGAGGTGCACTCTTGCAAAAAAGAAATGACCTACAGAAGGGTAGGTCGGTGCCCCTCCAAAATTTAACTCAATTCACAACATCAAACCAAAGTAAATATTGCACCATTGCGAAAAAAGAAAATAGATCTACACAAGGGTAGATCGGTGCACCTCAAAGATTAACTCAATTCACAACATCAAACCACAGTAAATCTTGAATTTTGCAACCCCCCCCCCCCCAAACAAAAAAATGTAGATTAGTACTCCTCAGCAAAACAGATCAAACTATAATACCCCAACATTAACCTATAATAAAACTTGCATCTTTTACCAACAGAAAAAACTCCTGGAAAAGTTAGGTATTATGCCTCAAAAAAGGGCCACAGATAATCAACGATTCTCAAAAAACTGTACACAATCTCATCCACCGGAAAAGGTTTAATCATACAATTAAAAGTAAAATAAACTATAAACACAACAAAATAAGAACAGAAACTAAGATAGGGACCCACAACTCAGAATCCGCGATCCATGAGGAAAAACAACACCAAGCCACACTAAACCTAGAACATTGCAAGATCTCAACAAAGAGGGTATATTACCGTACAACTACAATAAAGTTTCAGTCTTTACAAGAACCCCGCAAAAGGGTAGACAAAAAACCGCAACTTTAAAAAGACCCACCTCAGAAAAACACAGTAAAGCTTATACACGTTTGAAAAAAAAAAAAAAGAAAACAAAGAAAATGGGTTACGAGGGTGGATCGGGGGTACCGCAGATCTGGTGTTGATGTGGCCGACATCGGCGGCAACGCCGGGGGTGCCGGCGATATCGTAAAGGGAGAGGCTGGAAACGAGGGGGTTCAGCTTCATCAGAAGGGATAGGGGTTGCCCGATCCCGCCGGCGGCGCCGAGAATCGCCACCTTGCGCTCCGGCACCGGCTCTGTGCCGTATCCGCGGCGGGAGAGATGGGAGGCGCCGCGGGTCGCGGCGGAGTGAAGAGATCTGAGCATCGATGGCTTCATCATTTTCTCTCTCTCTGTTTTTTCTTCGAGTCTTAAATGTTTGTGACAAAAAACGAGGCCGAAAGAGAGAAAGAGGAACGAAGGATTGGAGTGAGAATGGTCACAATTTATTGTTAGAGTGGCGATTAGTGAGTGAACATGCTGTGAGCTAGCGCCTGCAGGTATTTCGGGTCCACAAAAACACAATAGTGTTCTAAAAATAATGAGATATCGTTATTAAGTTAAAAGGTCTTTCTATTGCCTGATTTAATGTAAAACTATTTTATTCTATTAATGTAAAAGAAAACAAATCTACATTGTTTTTGCAATGTTTTATAATGTCACGTTGAATTAACTACGGATAAATGTAAAAACATTCAATTTTAAGAATCAATTATTCAATTTGATTAATGGAAATACATCTAAATTTTTAACAATGTAAAAAATGAGGTAATATATATTAAGGACCGCATTAAACATAGTTCTATATATGCAAATATAATTATTAAAATATCTCATGCATAAATAACAAAATAATAAATATTATGTCATGTCACATGATGCTATAATCATGATTTGAAAACAAAAGTATTCATATGATAATTGTAACACTATTTATATTTGTATTATTTATATTATTTATTAATTATTTTGTAATATTGAAAGTCTAGACAAAAATTTGGAAGAGATTCAGTAGTTCAATTCAGAATAATAAATGATATCTAAATTTAGATTTTTAGTAATTTTTGGTTATAAATTGAAAATAATATAAATACTTTATTTAGCTCACATAGGTAGAATAAATATAAAAAATAGTCTAAAAATTTAGAAGAAAAAAAATTAGTGTTTTTGGCTTAGAATAATATAAAAATGTATCTAAAATATAAAAATATTTTTTATAATTTTCTAGATACAAAGGAAAATAATTATGACAAATAAATTGTTTTAAATAATTATAAAATAATTCAAAAATTCAACAAAATTATATTTTAAGCATAGAAATATGCTTATAATATTAAAATATATTTTTGGGATTTTTCTGGGGATTAAATTGTAAAAATAAACTTCAAAAATTTATGAAAAAATTATGAGAATTACGTTATTATTAGGAGAATATCCTAAAATATTAGTTTACATTACTAAAAACTTTTGTGTTGTTAGACAAAAAAATGAAGAGGAATGAAATTTTAAATAATTTTTGTAATGTTTTTTAAAAAATAGTATCGTCTTTCTCATATTGAAGGACGATTCTTACTATGTGAATAAATTTCTCTATAAACACTTATAAAATAAATTTTTCTATAAGTTAAATTTACTTTATGTATAAGTTAATGTGAGAATTTCTACAAATTAGCTTATGCATAAATTAATTTTAATTTATAGAAAAATTTATTTCATTTTTTCTTTCTAATTTTTCCTCGTATAAGCACTTATAGATAAGTTTACCCAAATAGACGCTAAATTTGATTATGAATGAAGTTATTAAGGAACAAATTTTGATGAAAACTCTTTCTCTTTTTGTTTATGGCTATAAATATAAAAGTAGATAATGACATATAAGGATAGAGATAATCATATAAGAGTTTTTACAATGGTTTGTCTTATCCCAAAACTATATCCAATCCTTAGCAAACCACAAAAATTTTTACCATAATAAATTCTTCATTACAAGTATTATTATCACAAGCTTTTTCAAGCTTAATAGAGAATTCTTTACACCGATTTACAACGTCTTATAGGCGAATATGTTATGAAGTTTGTAACAACTAGTTGTTGTCATAATTATAAAACTCTACACACGTAGAAGTTGATTTTAAATAAATCTTGTATTTAATTTGATTATAAAAAAGGACACATAAATTTTTCTTTCTTTTTTACGATAACATAAAAGCATTATCAAACATCAACATACATTTGTACATAAAAGGTAATTACATACACCATTATAAAACATCATATATTATTCATTAATGTCCATTTACATCATTTGATTACAAAAGCTTGGGCCTATAGGCACATCGACATTAGGAGCACCACTTTTGAATTACAATGAGAGAGCTTGTGCTACAAAGCACTGTGCATCCAAAAAAGACAAGGAACATAAAAAAAAAATAAAGTTAAAAGCTTAAGACAAGCTGACCAAAAGACATATACATACATGAATGAAAAAACCTTCTTGTTGTCATCTCTCCCATGGGTTTAAGTTAACGTGGAAGTTAGGTGTGCGAGTGGTCTATTATTGCACTGATTCTCAATATGCACTCAATTTGATTTTAGAACCTCAACTAATCACACAAATATATACATACCCAGTTAAGATGTGATATGATTGCATCGCGATGTCTAAGGACACGATCTAATAAATCGTTGTATCGAATAGTCGGATCATAGTCTCTTACCATAAAAATAGCTGCATGCGCAGCAGCGCCAACTATGAGAAATCCACCAATCCACATGTGGTGTGTAAACAATGACAGTTGTGTACCATAGTCAATAGCTAGGTATGGATAAGGAGGCATAGAATACATATGGTGAGCTACAACAATGGTCAAAGAGCCTAACATAGCTAGGTTAATAGATAATTGAGCATGCCATGACGTTGTTAGGATCTCATATAGACCTTTATGACCCTGGCCCGTAAATGGACCTTTATGTGCCTCTAAAATATCTTTTATACTGTGACCAATACCCCAGTTGGTCCTATACATGTGACCCGCCTTTTTATTTAGGATTCGTTATAGCCTTTATTTGGAATCTGTTATAGCCAAACAATGGAATGTTAGCATGGAGCATGATATCTTTTTAAAATTAATATAATATTTTTTATAAAAAAATAACAATATTTTATTTATAGAATTATATTTTAGATTAATTAAGTTTTTAGTCCCTCAACTATTTCAAAATTTGATTTTTAGTCCCTTTAAAATTTTTTTTGCCAACTTTTAGTCCCTATTTAATTTTCCGTCAAACAAATCAGCTTCAAACATTAACTATCCTTTGTTAAATGTTGATGTTTGTTTAAATGTATGTTGACTAGTCTGTTGATGTTTGTTTAAATATATGTTGACTAGTCATGTTATGTCCACATGACTACCAATTAGGTGACATGTAATATGTCAACTCTCCATTTGTTATTAGCTAGATTAATTTAAATAAATTATTGGGTTAAATGTTAATTAGATTAAGAATTGAAGAATTTAAGGGCTGAATAAGTCATCAACAAACATTGAGAGTTGAGGTAGGGATATCGAAGTAGGAAAAAAAAAGGAAACATACTTGTGCAAAAGACAACACTACAAATCCTAAACGAAAGGAGACATGATTTACCTCTTCTACTTCACCTTTATCACTAAACACAGTACAACAACCATGAGAAGATTTGTCATGCAATCTCAACCAGTTTTAAGCATGAAGAACAACTAATCACATGCATCGACATTTCATGGGGCTATTATGTGTGGGTGTGGGGATAGAGCTATCATGTTGATGTCAACAAGCTCTAGAAATCAAAGGAGAAGGTTATGGAGATGTCCGAATTGGAAAGTAATTTTTTATTTTTGCTCTTGCTTTCCCCTTGGTAAACTTAATCCCAAAATGAAGATGTTCATAATGTAACCCACCCACTTCTATTTTCTATGTCATTGTATAGAAACAAATAAATTGCAATTATTTTTAGTGGGTACAAGAAGAGGTTGATGAAGATGTAAGGGATGCAAATGAAGCTATTGTAAAAGCTTTAAAACAGCATAAAAGGAAGATTTTGAAGTTTTAGAATAAGCTACGAGAAAAAAAAAGATAGGGACCATTTTGTTTTTGTTTTATAGGTTCATTATTGTTGATGATGCTTATAGGTCTACGTGTGTTATAAGATGCACTCATTAAGGTGTGAATATGTAGTTGGTTTGTTATGAGGTTATGAGATACATATAATTTAGTATCACTATGAAAGGGGGATATTTGTGTTGGTTGGGTAGGTTGTAGTAAATGGTCACTTATCTTGTGTTGGTTAGGTAGGTTGTAATAGCATAATGGTTATTAAGAAGGTGTTAATGTACTATTGTCATTGTGAATGCTTTTGTAACAATTATTTATTAATGAAGGTATTGTTCTTTTTATGGCCTTTAAAATAAAATTTTGCACTTAAATTTCAACTTTAAATTTGGTTTGTAGTTCATTATTTTAAATCTAAAACTTCAATTTTACAAGTATTGGTCAAAAGTTTTTTATGTTGGTATGATAAAAGTTGGACAACTAGTACCTCATTTTACATTAAATAGATAATGTCATACAATAAATAAAACATATCATGAAATAAATAAACATGGAATATATTAAGTTGTCATATATTAAATCTAATAGTTAATGTTCACACTTGGGAAAATACATTCATCAATAATGGTAGAGCACAACTCAAAACAGAATACTAGATCCAAATTGAACATATCCTTAAAATACAACATTCATTACAAAAAAGAACCTATCTAAATACATCTAAAGCCAACATATCCTCAAAAATCACAACCATTGCATTTTTCATTTTTTTCAATTGTTGAACCTTTGATGAATAGATGATGTTACTACCTAAGCTTCACCATGTTTAACATTTTTGTCTAGTTCTTGTATTAACTTCCTCAACATTTGATATGTGGATTTATGGTATTGATTCTTATCCAATTACTTATGTTAGTTATGGTGTCTAGCTATTTTGTCCCCTTTGTCGATCCAAGTTAGGTTTATTGACCACCTTTTTTCTTTACAAAGAAGAACCACAATTAGACAACATTTAAACGATACCAAATTGATAAACCATTTTTCCATATACCTTTGAGTTTGTTGTAGTAGTAGCTGACTTCTTAGATATAATAGTAATAGACTTTTTAGATGCAGTAGTAGTAGACTTCTTAGATGCAACACTAAAAGACCTTTTCTATGCAGTAGAAAAAACTTTTTTTTTTGGTGCAAAAGCAAAATAAGTTAAGGTTATTTATATGGATTATATCATTTTGAATGTATGTTTTCTACTATTTATACTTGTATGAGTTGAGTGATGGAGCTTATGTTTGGCCACCCTATGTAGGTTGAATGACTGGCTGAATGGGTGGTTCAATAGGTTGGTCACTCTCATCAAGTTGAGTATCTCTTTCTTGTGGTTCAATTGGTGGATTTCTACAAGTCCTTATGTTATGGCTAAGCTCATGGCATCTGTGACATCTATTGGTGGTGTTTGTCCTTAATTTGTTAGGACTCTAATCTTCATCAAGTTTTCTTCACCTAAGCATTTTAGTTTTGCAACTCTACATTTGTATTTTGGAGGCAACATAGTAGGGTCATCCGTCTTTGACCATATATTTTGGTCATTAATGAGTGAAATGATGTGACTGCAATATAGTTAGTAAGTGTCCCTATGATAATATTTATGCACATATAACTCTGGATTATTTCCTCATTTGTATGTAATTACAACTACTGCATGTTTGCATGAGATACCTACCAACTCCCAAAGATTAAAAGAATAGTAATGCTTACCCAAATCTACTTTGAACTTTTGAGTAAATATGCTATGAGTGACTTTAAATTTATCATCTCCTACATATGTAGTATTCACTCCATTAGTAAGAGTTAACTTTTAATTTACAAATCAATTTGTAATCAAATTAATATAAAAGCAAAGGTAAGTATATTTATTTGATTGTAAATGAAATTATATATAGTCTTCAAAATTATAATAATGAATTTTAAAAGAAAAGTATTATTAAGCAAAAAAAATCAATGATATTCACATTCTTTTCCTAAAAAAGAAAAAAAATTATCTCAACAATAAAAACTATAAAAAAATTGTTTAGAAATAGAAAAAAAATGTCATTAATTATTTTCATAATAAAAATTATAAAAAAGAATAAAATATTTTATATATAAAAAATAATACTTAAATATTATTATTTTTATAGTCAAATTTCCTTAACAAAAATAATAATTTAATATATAGATATATATATATTAAAAATAAATAAAGGCCCCTCTAACTTAGTGAATAGCTCCGTCCCTGGTTTGACGAAGAGTCATAAGCTATTACACCACGTAAGTATATAACTCCTCTGGAGGCTCGAACTAAAAGAGCTGATAAATCCAAAGCCCATTAGCCCAAAATTACGATTCTAGATCCTTCTTGCACGTGAGTAGAAATTAATTTTTTAATTTAACCCCAAAAACAGAATCACAACAACAATGTTAAAGGTACCTAGGAAAAGCAGAAAAGAAAAAGGTATAATATGATTCCTGTTAGAAAGCAATGAGCGATCAATAATTCATTTAAACTTACTAGCCAAAAGCAAAAGGGGAAAACTCCAAGATTCCTTGCACTTTATACACTAATCCATTTGGGCGTTAAATTTGTTTTTATTAGACCAATTTTTAATTAATAAAAATTGAATTAGCATTATTAAAATATTAATATATACTCTTTATTAAAAAAGTTCATATATAATATTCGACCGTATCTCGAAATGAATTCTCTCCTAAGAAGATACCAATAAGCAAGTAATTAAAAAAAATTACTTACTAAATTTAGAGATATTGTTATTTCATCTCTATAACAAATGAAAATAAAGGTAAATATTTTATTTAGAGATAAAACATATATACGCTGTATGTATTAGTTAGAGACAACATTTAAAGATGAAAAATGTTGATCTTAGACAAAATGTGTACGTCAATTTAATATTATAAAAAATAAAAATTGTATTTAAAACAGAATTTCGAGAAAAATTTGGGATGTTTCAAAATTATCAATTTTTAATTCCATCTCTAATCAACCAACTTAATATTTTAAAAAGTCAAAATTAATTAAAGAATTCTATCCCTAGCTAAGTATTATATATATATATATAAAAAGACATATCTAGTAGAAATTATTTTTTATATAAGAATGAAAAAATAAATGTGTCTTATAGTCATTCATGAATGATAAAGGTAAATATGTGTTTTAAAAATAAATTATGTCATTAGCTAATATATATATATATATATATATATATATATATATATATTAAAAAATTATTTTTTATATGAGAATAAAAAAAAGTAAATATGTATCTTATAGCCATTCATGAATGATAAAAAAACTAACGTCACGGTGATCATTTAAAAAAGTAACGTGACTTGTTTATGAAAAGTGTCATGACTTTCAAAAAATAATAAATATAGATAATTAAATAATTCTTTTGATGGTTAAGGTTAAAAGATAAATACACATAATTTTTTAAGTGTTACATTATAAAGTTTTCACATTTATAAAATTAGAATATTTTCATTAAATACCTTAATGTTTTTTTGGTACCCATGTTGTAAGTTTGAATTATTTACTACAAAAAGTAATGACTAATTTTCACTAGAAATCATGAGTTCACCAAACAATAAATATTCCCCTTCAACATTATCTTTTACATACTCAAAGTCAAGTTTAAACATTTTGGTTAAAGGACATAAGTAACTACCACTTATAATAACTAGTTTGGTAGATACTCTTATTTTATATATATATAATTAAGATTTGTTGACACCATGTATCAAAGTTAGTCAAATTACACCTTTAATATTTTTTATAGAATGAAAATTTAACTAATCCAACTGTTAAATTTGATGTTCTTATTAATTAGATTAAGTATACAAATTTTCATACAATTTCAAAATTATTTTATAGTTTATCATATCACTTTGACTCATATATATATATATAAAGAGAAGGAGAGAGTGGGGTGACAGAAATAAATTTTAATTGTGTCCCTAACCTCTATTAGGGTGCTAATTACTTCAACCAAAGAAAGGAATGTTGGGCTTCAGATGATAGGAAGGGATCCTTTCCATATAACGCTTTAAAAGGGGTCATGCCAATAAAGATGTTGAAATTAGTATTGAAATGTAGTTCAGCCCAACATAGTCAGCTCAACTATGAGTGTGGTTTTTCACCAACAAAGCAATGTAGGTAGGATTTGAGGAACTTGTTAGTTACCTCAATTTTTTTCATCTATTTAGAGATAAAATGTCGAATTGTATTTCAATAGTGTGCTTGCTTGTTTGAAAAATTTAATCCAAAAGTGATTAAGGAAAATCTTATCATTATAAAAAATAATGCTTGGTGGAAATGTATGCAGGTGAATTGCCTTAGTGATGAACAAGTCTACAACCGCTTTAGCTATGAAGGGATGGCCCAAGACCAAAAAATGAGCATACTTGGACAATATGTAAATAACCACCATGATTGTATCTTTCCCTTGGGTTTTGGGTAATCCCCTAATGAAATTGATGGAGATATCAAGCTAAACCTATGAAGGAACCTATGAAGGGATGGGCATTAGAGTTTAAAATTTTAGGATTTATGTTTCATATTTGTTTTGTTGGCAAATTTTGCACTTGGCAATGAAATTTTTAATGTTTGCATCATATATTTTCAATAAAAAAAAATTGTAGAGATTTTTTTTGTAAGTTCTAAAGAACCCTAAATGAACCCTTTGTGGTGAAGAGTGAAACTCAACAATTATTTCAAGAATCTTGAAAATTTTCATGTGTAACATTAAACTGTCTTTGCAGAATAGCATACATTTCCTCAGAGAAATTATGGGATGGTGTTGTAGTTGCATGATCACCTTTCCCATCCAGGTTTGCAACCCCTCATTGATTGCAATTTCCTTCTCCCAATTGCCCCACTTAACAAGGTTGATTCTTGATATAGCTACATACTTCATTGTTGGGAAAGAGCATTAGTCACTCTATTAGTGTTGCTTGGTTTATAGCCCCTTCATATCTTTTGGAGTTAGCCAATTGAACATAGCCTCCACCTTACTTAGGTCTGTTGAAACCCCTCTTGTAGAAACTATATGTCCAAAGTATTTCATCCTTTTGACTCAAAAATCACATTTCTTCTTGTTCACTACCAATTTATTTAAACATATCAATTGGAAACTTCTTGTAACTATGCTATATGGTTCTCTTTGTCTTTACTTAAATTAATATATTATAAAAAAGACCAACACAAACCTTCTAAAAAATGATTTAAATACCTTATTCATCAGTGATTGAAATGTAGAAAATGCATTGGTCAAGCCAAAAGGTATGACCAAGTACTTATAATGGTCTTCATAGGTGTAAAAATTTGTCCTATTAATGTCTTCTTTCTTCATTCATATTTGGTGGTACTATAATTTCAAATCTAATTTGGAAAAAATCATTGTGCCACTTAATTCATCCAAAAACTCATTAATAAAAAGGAATGTGAGATTTATTCGAGATTGTGACCTTGTCTAAAGCTTGATAGTCCACATAAAATTGTCAACTTCCATCCCTTTTCTTCAGTAGTATAATGAGACTAGAATAAGGTTGTCACTAGGCCTTATTAATCCTCATTTCAACATATTAATAACTAATCTTTCAATTTTTTATTTTTTTTGAAAATGAGGGTACATGTAAGGACTTAAGTTTATAATGGAAGCTCCCTCTTTGAGTACCATGACATGTTCATGCCTTCTTTTATAGGTCGTGCGAGTTCTGAATCACATAAGCAAAATATACCGGAAATTACTTCATGATTGTGAAAGTCACCTTTTTATATTATGGTTTTACCTGGTGCAATAAGCTCATTCTTCCTTTAACTCTTTTAGGATTGACCTTACTAAAACTTCTCCTTTGCATATGACAAGATTTCCTTTGAGAAGTTTAACCCCTTCTTTCTTAATTTTCAAGGTCATCTTTTTGAAGTTGGTCTTCATATCTCCTAACCCTTCATTCCCAATATCACATCTTCTATATCTAAAGGAAACACATAAAGATCTTCCATGAATGCTAATTGTTGGAGTTGTAATCATAGCTTCTTGCATACTCTATTAGTCTTAATCCTTTGCCTACTTCCTATCTTCACAAATATGGTACTGTTGGCTTTATCTCTAACTTGAGATATTGTATCAACTGTGTTCATATGAAGTAGTGAGATGTTCCACTATCAATTTGCATTAACACCTTCTTGTTATTGATTTCTCCCCAAATCATGAATGATTTCTCCCCAAATCATGAATGATTTCTCCCCAAATCATGAATGATTTCTCTAATGTTAACCCTTCCATGATATAAAGATTCAAACTATTGAACTGTCCTTCCCACACACTTTTATCCTCTTTCTCTCTCCTATTCTCATATGTGTCTCCTTTGATTATTCCTCTTTATACAACATAAGTTTTAGATGTTTGTTCTTACATATATGAGTAGTTGAGTACTTCTCATAATAAGTAAAGCATAGTCCCTTCCTTCTTTTTTCATGGTACTTATTTGTTGGTAATTGTTTGTAAATGGAGCTTCTATCCCATCTTCTTGTTAATTCTAGTTTTTTCGTGAAATTGATTGTCCTTGACACTAACTGGATTTAGATATGTTCCTATTGTATTGATTTGGCTTCCTTGATATTGTCATTTATTTGTAGAATTAGCTTTCCAGCTTCCATAGCTCATTGTACCTCTATTGTTGAATTGAACTTGATTGTAGGGGTTGTCCTCCATGTCTAATATACATTGCATTCCTACCATCCACCAACAATGCCATATCCATCATCTCCTTCAAGGATTTAGGTTAGTGTAACCTCACCTTGACTTGAACCTTCTCTTTAAGGCCACTAGCAAAGATACCACACAAGTACTCTAGTCATGGGATCTTCAAAGAAACAAAAAATACCTCAAATTTATCTTGATATTCCTTCATTGAGCCTTCTTGCTTCAATCATAATAAAAATTTAAAAGAATTTTCAACCAAGATTGGTTGAAACCTTTTTAAGACTTCTTGAAATTCATTCCAATTGGGATTCTTGGTGCAAGATTCCCACCACTACACCAAGAAAAGGCTTTTCCTTTTATCGCCACCAACACTATGTCCATTTTCTCCTAGTCACTCAATCTTCTCAATAAAAATTATCTTTCAATTTTTCTAATATGCCCTGATGCATCCTCTCTATCAAATATCGATAACTCAATCCTTTTAAATATGTGTTCTCTTCCATTGAGTCCATTATTTATTGGAATTTACGCTCCCTCCACCCCTAGGGTTTCCTTCCTGTTAACTCCTTCATGATCGTTTGTTGCATGGTTAATATTCCCCTACAATCTATAATCTCTTCATTTGTTGCATCATTTACATCAATCTACACTCTGATTATTATAACCCATGCTCCACCACTTCCATTTGTGATTCCATTTTACTCTTAACCATGAATTTCTTGTTGGAATCAAACTTGTTATGATACTAGTTGATAGACTCAACTAGGTTCAAATAAAAGAACAAGAAAAATTGAACAGGAAAATAGGGCAGTGTACCCCTAAAAGTTTATTCAGTGTGTTGGTCAATGTAACCAAGATGAATACAACAAGGTGATTCGGGAGCACCTCATTTCTTATATAATTCCCAATTGAGTTCTTAACTACCAAACTAACTTCTAGCTTCTCATATTTATAGTGTCCAATATGTTTTAATTAATTCCCTATCTAACATAATTTCTCCTTTTATATACACCGTCCTAACTATTGGACACCCATCGATGGTTAGTTCTAGAAAGTAACAAGTGATAGTTTTAATTTTTGTCTTGGATAAAATTATTTTGTTTGAAAAATATCTTTCGAGAACTTAAAAGTATTTAATTTATTTTATTATATTAAAATTCCAAGTTAAGTTAATAAATAAGTTTTTAATTTGATAATAACTTATTAAAAAATGTTCAATAAGCTATTTACTTTGACTTGGTGTAGAATTGTAATATTAAGAAAATTAATCTAAAAGGGGAGAGATAGTTGAGTAAAATAGATAATTAACTTATTTATGTGCATTAAAATAATAGGATTTTATTAAAAAAGTTTGCATATGAATTTTAACCATTTTTTTCTTTATGAAAATGTTATCAAACAAGAGTAAAATTAACCCTTATTATCAAATTGAACATGTAGAGAGAAAATTGAGATAATTTTTTTAAGTGAATAAGTGTATTAATTAATATTGTAAAAATGCATCTATCATCATTTTTATTAAAATATTTTCTAATTAATTATAAATCAATAATAGATGTAGTTTTTTTATTTTACATATTTGCTTGGAACAATTATAAAAAGGATGTTTAAGATGTTTTGATTAATCAATTGTGGCAAATGAGGGTTGCATCTTGGGGGAGGATGACGTATTATTCATGTGTAACTTGTAAGGAAAATGAATTATTTTATGAAAGGAAAGTACTTCTATTATTATTGTATTATCATTTGCCTCTCTTTAATGTCATAGATTCACCATAAACTTCTTCCATTGTACTTAATAGCATGTTTAATTATCATTGTTGGTTTCTCACATTTTTTTATATAAATTTTATACGTATAACTTTTACTCATTTTAATAAATTGATATAATTTCTTATGTTTGTATTATCTTTTTAAATATATTATTAGTCTACGATTTGAGATATCCTCACAAACTATGTTTTCACCTCCCCACTACTTCTTTCACCATGCCTTTTTATAATAGATACTCGCCATTTAAAAATACCACATACTTTGACTTCCATTGGTCTATAAATCACATTTCCTCTTACATTTTAATACCTCCAATCAAATTATTTACTCCATTATACTATAAAGTCACACCTTGACATGCCATGTATTATGAGAAGACCAAAACAAACAATCCTTATTTTGACTACTAGTTCATCTAAAATGAATGAGATGATGAACCCAAACTCTTGTTGACATTTGATCCAAATAAGTATAGAAAGGACTTGACTAAGGTGGATAAAGCAATAGAGGACTTGACCAAAGTAATGGTAAATTTTGATTTGCTTTGACTTCTCAAGTTTTAACTTCACAAGTAATGATAAGATTCAGTATTTTGAAGCTTAAGTTAATAAAAAAACTCACAAAAACTATATGTAATAAATACATATTTTTTATAATTACATCAAAGATATATATTAATTAGATGAAAGTTGAAATCTATAATATAAAACTTAAAGTTTCGTACGGATAATTATATGTTTCATAAGATTTAGATCTAATCCATAACAAATATCAAAATAATTAATAACAATAAAAAATAATTTTATTAATAGTTATTAATGATTATTATCCATAGTAATTCAATTAGCCGGAACAAAATTGTCTCTAATTATATTCTATACCCAAAAAGAAAAAAAAAAAAGCCACTCAAAATAAAAATGAAATATAGCCGTAAGGGTAGTAAGGGGAATATGTAATATCATATAGAGAGCCTTCGACAAATAACAATCATCATCGTCATCCCCTCTCCTTAACGGATAAAGAGAGAGAGAGAGAGGAGCCTTTTCATTCACAGACACAGAAATGGCAGCATCAGTTTCGTGCTCGTGGCTCACCCTTCCCTCCCAAATGAGGAACCTTTCCCTCACTTCCTCTTCTTCTCCTTCCGTCTCCAATTCCGCTTCTCTAAGTTTCTCCAGAACCCTCTCTCTCCCTCTCTTCTCACAAGGTACCATTCCCCACTCTCTTTTTCACCCACCCCGTTTGATGGGGTTTCTCCTTTCTCCCATATTCTCATCCGAAAACGCGAAAGATTTGATTTTGGTGGAGTTTTGAATTGTGGGTCTGTTTGGTTTCAGGTAACTGCTTGTCGTTGAGCACAGTGCAGAGGCGCGCGCTTGTGGTTTGCGAGGCTGCTCCGAAGAAGAAGGTGGACTCGGCAGTCAAGAGAACTCGCCAAGCCGAGAAACGCCGCGTTTACAACAAAGCTCGCAAATCGGAGATAAAAACGCGTTCCAAGAAGGTACCTCTCTTCTATTTTTCGATTGAATGGTTTTTATTTGGTTAGAGTAGAATGGAAAATGAAATTCAACTTAGAGAGTGTGTTTTAGTTTAGTTCATTGCATCTTACAGTTTAGTTTACTTTTATGCTGTTTTTACAAAATATCTGTACTATGAAGTGATAATTTCAAGAGTTTAATTTTCATACATTTAAATTTAGATATGACTTCGGTAATTATTACAAAAATAAACAACCTTACCGTGATCGCTGGTAGTATACACTATTAGTGCAACAATAATAATAATTACATAGCCTTATCTTACTAGGTCAGGTGGGTTACATGAATCAAATGATGCATTCTAGTTTTGTTTCATTTTATTTTATATTATGATTTTTTTAATCGTAGATTTCCAAAAGACGGTTTTAGAATGGAACTGCTTTTTTGAGTTTTACTTGTTGTGGAGGACCAATTGCATACCTTGTTTCACCTTAAGAGCGTGAGTTGAAAAAAAGAATAATATTTTAGGCCCCGAACCCGGGAGTTTCTATTGTTACACTTTTAAATTTTATGAAATTTCACTAAATTGTTAGTTTGATTAATGAGTTGCATTTGTGTTTTTGCTATGGAGTAATGTTAGTTGCATGTAGTGTGCAGCTCACATGACTTGTGATGGGAAATGTGGAGCATTTATAGTATGTAAGAAAAAGAGGGAGAGAAAGAAGAAGAAATTGATGGTGATGATATGAATTATGAGTTATGCTGGAGGAAATGAGAAATGTCATGTGAAAGTAAACATATTCTCTTTACCCTAAATTGTTGGTCTTGGACCAAACTGTGGCTGTGGGATGCTGTGTGCAGGGTTGGTTTAAGTAGTTCGTATATAATTTTTTCTTTTCTGGAGACATGGATTTTGTTTTCAAGCAAATTTTCTTTACATGTTTTGATTGGCTAATAGCATAGACCTAAAAGAATAAGTATGCTTTTCTTCTATTAAATTTTCTTGATGTTTATACCAAGGGTTTGTTTAGGTAAACTTCTCCATAAACACTTATAAAAGTGAAAAAATAAGAAGAAAAAATAAAATAAGCTTCTTCATAAGCTACTTTTAGCTTATACGGAAGTTAAAAATCAGTTTTTGAATAAGATAATATAAGAGAGTTTCTATAAATTAGCTAATGCATAAACTAATTTTAGTTTATAGAGAATTTGTTTTCATTTTTATTTCCTATTTTTCTCTTCTGTAAATATTTATAGAGAAGTTTACCCAAACATGCCCTAATTGAATATTTTGCTTTCATTGAAAAAGATTGTAATATCTTTTTCTCCAGTGTCTAAAATTAAGTGTTTGCAGTTCATAGCTAGATAGTATTCAATATCTCTCTCATCCCTATTTGTAAATTGTAACAACACTATGCTTGAGAAAAAAAAGTTGGTTTTCTGTTGGCATGAAGCTCTCACAAGACATTAGAGTGGAAGACATGATTGTTCTTATTTGTCCCTTCTTTAGAGTCACTTATTTAAGCAAAGTATGGCATGTATTCCTACAACCCATGTGAGACATAACATTCTTCTAGTTTCTGAGGAATTTTGCAATTAAAGATGTTGGAATTGTCAGGAAAAGATGACAAAGAGGACTCATGTTAGTTTGACAGCATGACATGCATGATGTAAAACACTTTACTAATGCTCCTAGTTTGTGTTAGTGTAACAGTATTCTTCAGGTCAAGTACTAGTGTAATACAACTAATACAAGCTCAGTGCACTCTAACCTAATACAAGAGTTCAAAAACAAATAAGAAACACAATAATGGTAACAGATGTTGTAACTGCAAGTGCTTATTTTGAGCACTTTCAAACACTAAGATTTATGTTTACCTAACACTGAACCACGGAACCATAGTCATGGGGTACATTAAACTGCGTCAGATGCTTCTGATCTTGCTCAGGTGTAAAATATTCTCAAAATACCAGTCCAGATTCTATTCGAAGCTAGTGTTAGTTGCTACCTCTTCTCATCTGTACAAGCAACAATCTTCTAATCAATGGTATGCAGGTTCTGGAAGCTCTGGAAGTGCTCAAGAAGAAACCAGATGCACAAGCCGAAGAAATCCTCCAAATTGAGAAATTGATTGGAGAGGCATACTCAATAATTGACAAGGCTGTGAGAGTGGGCACACTGCACAGGAACACCGGAGCAAATCGCAAGTCCCGGCTTGCCCGAAGAAAGAAGGCAGTGGAGATCCATCATGGCTGGTATACCCCAGTTCCTGAAGCCAGTGGTGTCTGAAACAATCAATCCTCTTGCTAGTTTACATGGAGTAGAATGAGTTGCCACTGAAGACTTTCTGCAGATTTTTTCCCTGTTAAAACATTGTATTTAGTCTTCTTTGGTGTTGGTTCATATTTGTTTATTGTTCCATGCTTCATCTGTACTATCATCATGTAGAGCCATTCATTTTAACAGCATCTTCGTAATTAGCCTTTGTTGTACTTTTTCCATGTTGTATAATGCAATGCCAATGCCCCCTTAAACTGACTGATACTTCCACTGTGGTGAAAATTTGATTGTTATGTGATTATCACCGCTTAATATTTGCAGATTTTGAGGTAGAGAATTTGCTTTTTGATGCATCAGGTATAGCACCTTAATAAGACCACCAGAAGATAATTGATACTTTGCAATAGCTAGATGGGTTTTTCTCTGAATACATGCAAAGTAATGATATTTAAACAAGGGAACTATTCTAGTGAGAATGAAAAGAATAGATATGACTATTATATGTCATCATCACGAATGGTTAAAATTAAAACACGAAAGTCAAGTGGGATTTTTTTTTTTTAAAAGTTGCACAATTTTTAAGTAATTATGTGATTTTAAATTTTAATCATCTGATTTGAGTTTACTTTTTTCATTTTCATGTAAGATACGCCCTCTCATATTAGCATATATGTTATTGAATAACATCTTGGTTCCATCGGTAGCGTTTGACACAAATTGAAATGAAATAAATGGTTTGTTATGTTCCATTTTCCGATTGCGGTTAGTTGTACTCTTTCAATAGAACTAAAATATATAATTATTTTTTATAACCTATATCTCATTTTGTTCAATGTTTGAAATATATAAAACAACTCATTTCATGGTTTGTCCCATTGTAGCTTGATTAATAAATTTATGGCTGTAACTTTGCTAATGGTCTAAATTGTGCACCTCCCTTAGTTTGTGGAAGAATCTTTTTTGTTCACCACAGAATTTTGGCTTTTGTTTATCAATTAGCATCCATCATTTATCATAATTGAAAATAAACTTCCCATGAAAGAATCCAAGCAGAACAAAGAAAAGATCTTGAAAGTCATAGAAGGGGTGTGTTCAGCTAAGAATGCGACTGAGATTTTTCTTTTCATAACTGGGTGAGCATTAAATACAATGAAAATGAGCCTTTTTCTTTGTAACTGGGCCTCTTTAATGTGTCCTGAAAATTTCAAAAGTGTAAGCAAACGAGGGGCTTTTGGTATTACACTCTCCATGTTATTTTTTAAAAAAATTTTATTACTCAAAAATATCCTTTCATATTAAATAGGTATAAATCTTAATTATTTTTTTTATTTTCATTACTCTCTCAACTCTTTCTACTTCTTTACTCTCAAATTTTCCCACCTATTGCTTTTCTTCTCTCTCTTTTATTTCTCAAAAGTATCGTAATTTTATCTTAAAAGAGAATAGACTACTATTTTCGTCATTCTAGAAAGTACTTTCTAGATTTTTTTATATTTATTTACTAATTGAGTTGAATTTTACTGCCAAACTAGATTATCTAGTCTCATAAATGAAAATGCTTAAAATTTATGTTGTAATTATTCTACCTTCATTTGTTTGCTTACACCGCTGGGGTGCTTTACAAGCCCATACTCTTAAATTGTCAATATATTTATTCCATAAATATAAGTATCATAAAAGTATTTTGAAAATGAATGTCTTATAGAAGTTTTATATATAACTTCCACGAACCTAATTGCAACTCTTAAATTATGTAGTATATTTCAGAATCAAACTCTTTATTTGGCTTGATATAATTTCTTTTCTCAAATGTCCATTAGTATGCTTTTCTTGTTGTCCTAAACTATTTTTTAAAATACTTAATTTACAAGAACAACAATTTTTTAAAATGGAGAATGGACACTTGGATATCCCTTCCTTCCACATCTCTTTCTTCTCTATTTTCTTATTGAAAAACTGAATTTGAAACAAACATTAATCGAAACCTCTGGATCTATAATATTTACTATCCAATAACCTTATATATTGACCATTCTAATGATTTAATACCAAAACACTCCAATTCATAATAATATTCTTTATCTCTCTAATATTTATACTTAATAAATAAAATAAGCACGATTAACTTCTTCTAGTTATACATGGTAAAAGGAATCACATATTATGTGAAATAAAAAATAGTGCAAGCGATGACATTCTAGAGACTATATTTAAGAAATCCACAAAACATAAACGATGTTATACTATTTATAAAACCCTATCCCGATGTCACATCTACGAGAGCGTAATTCTATACAAAACTACTATAAAGTGGTAAAAGAGACCAAGGTTTCAATCTTTGCATTCTTGCTTAACTTTACTTGCAATAGGATTTTAGCCCAAACACAATAATACAACAACAGGGGAGCAAGAATTTGTCTCACTCAAACACAATTCATAAAACAATCATACATGCATTAACATTCACAAGAATATTCTCAACATGCTTATGCTATGCTTAAGGTGCATCCTAGATGCTATTTCATATGCATGGTGGTACCATCTTGTTTGGAATAGTAGTCTAGAGGCATTTGGACTTAACCCTCAATAGTTAGCCAAGCCGTGCTAGAATGAAATCTTCTAGTAACACGTCAAGATCTACTCAGCTTGCATCGTGTGTCCCAACTTGTGAGATCAAGCATGACCATTGGAGTTTTCCTATCAAGTAACCATTAGGAGGTCCAGTGACCTTACCACTTGATTTGTGTCTACTTTCCTTTGTCACCAATTGCATTATATGATGCATGTTCACGCAATTTCTTATCTTAGTTTTCTCTTATCAAAATTGGACCAATGAGGGTCATTCTCATCCTAATAAGGCTATGTCGCTCATCTCACAACATGTGCAAATCAGTGAGCATAGTCTTTGTCCCTCATAAGCCTAGATAGCTCACTAGAGAAGTGTCTCCCAAGCCCATTCTTGCCTCTCTTAGGCTAGGTAACTCATTGTGGTGCCTAAAACTCCTTACGTATCTTTCACATTTGTTTCTCATATTCGTTTTGATGCAATACATGCTCAATTCTTAATCCACATTAGTAATATATTTCACATAAGTAATCTCAACATTCAACATTACAACATAGATAAAATAACATGTCTTTTATGCAACACAAACAAGTGATTACATATTGCACTATTGTGTCAAGCACGAGAGTGATCAACTACGCACGGGCGCGCTCAAGCAAAAACCCTACACGGGCATGCTTTCTTGAAGCACCGACATACTCATGTGGAAAACCTTAACAAGAGCATGCTCAATTAGCTGTATTGTACTGCCCTGTCTTGTCTTTGAGCACAAGTGTGCTAAGCTTGAACACAGACATGCTCATTGCTATGTAACACAAAAATTCAATATTTTTTCCCAAAATATGAAACAAAGAGTTTTTTTTACATTTTTTACAAAATACATATAACCATTGCACAACATATCATCCAAGTCATACATTGGTTATCTTATTTTCCTAAAACATGGTTCCTTTTAGAGACCACCAAGAACCATCATTAATTATACAATAATGTAGCTATATATATATAGGGTCTAGGGTCAACCTTTCTACCTAGGATATATCATAAGAATTTCCTAAGAATAATGTTCTCCCATTTTCCCTTACCTAGAAAGTATAAAACAAAAGCTCTTCAATGCTCTTTCTTGAACCTTAAATGTTTCTCTAAGGGTTCTCTTGCTCCTACATCTACTGAGATAATAGAGATAGAAAATGTTCTTTCTTAGGATTCTCAAAAACATGCTCTTGTGCATTCTAACATGTGTCAGTTGCATTTTTATAGGTTGGCACATGAGGTGCACCACAAGCATGCATAAGCTAGCATAACTATGTTGTTTGGAACTTGTTCAACATGGGTGTGCTTTCCTTCTCTTCCATTTCTTTCACAAAACCCCATATTTCAATCCACTACATATTTCCCAAACTAATAGGTTTAATAAATATAAATCAATTCATTCACTGAATTAATAATGATAGTAATAAATATATCAAACAATATAATAATATCATGCAAATTGAGGTGTGATAAACTCATTTTTAGTCGTCTCAACGCGCATCAAATAACTAAAGCTAACTGTAGTATAGTCAATCCTAGGTCGATTTTTCTCAAGGGCACAGTGTGCTTAGTTGTGATTCGGTGTGAAGTAAAATGACGTAGAATCTGAGGTGTAGAGTATTGACTCGTCTCGGCAATGGCCGAGTCACTCTCGGCAGAAACTGAGCCGATACGATCTCGGCAGAGATCTATCCGACTTGGTTTCGGCTGAGTGCAGACAGACGCTACAGAGACAGACTATCTCTGTCTCGGACTTAAAAGCAGTAAACAGGGGGATTGAAATGCAGGTGAAATAAAAACAGAAATCAACTACGAATGTAATTGCAATTATACTAAACTACTCCTAGTGCTATGTCGGTTACTGTGTTCATGTTAAGTCTCAATAATCAAGGTCCTTTTGGTTCATTCACTCCAGTTCACAGTCCATATCAGCCTTCGGTATTCTTATGACAATCGCCAAAGGTCTGTCCAATATCATACCGAGGATTTACACAATCACTACCTCATCAATTGGCAGAGATTACATTCAGAGCTGATTTTAGGTTCTCCATTAACAATCGTTAAATGATTACCTACTAATTTAGTTAAACCAGTTCCGATTGGCTTAGCTTAATATTGTTCACGTCTTAAATGCAATCGTGATTCAAAGCGTGAATTAGAGGAGAGGAATGCAATAGAGATCAGAAATCAGAAAACACTTATATTATTGAAACGAAATACAAACACAGGGCCTGGATTCAGTGACTCCATCTTCCACGACAATCGCCATGGTTGACGACGATGGTCCACCTCCGCTAGCTAGGACGTTGAGAATCAAGTCCACCAAAGTATGTTGGTAATCCAATCGGTGCCCTCTGGTAACCTTCGGCTTCTCGGTTCCTAACTTGCACTTCCTCAATCGAGAGAAGTCCTAGTGACAGCACTGTGCACCACCGTGAATGGAAGAGAAGAGAGTGAGAGAAATTGGGAATTAATGTGAGTGGGTAATTATGAATGCCAAGAACCCCGATTCATTCAGAGTTTTGCCTATATATACAAGGCGAGAAAGCTAAAGTCCTTAACAGAATTACAAGTGGAATCCCTTTTCTACCCTTGTTGTAACTTGCACTGCAGCTACTCCAGAGTGACATGGCTGTTGAGTTGGAACAAGGTGGCTTCTGAATGGTTGACGTGGAATGCCACCTGGACTTCATTCCTTATAGGGCCGCTCTGCTTACTAGCTGCTCTTATTTTCTGGGCCTTCTTTGGATGGCTGAGAGACTTGGTTGGACCTACAATGAGAGAGTAGTTAGCTAATGCTCTTTTAACACCGAATTGTATTTCCTTTACTTTCTGGTTCCTAATCTGAATCTTAGCTAACAGTCATCTTTTGTGTGCGTGAGTTGCTTATTAACACTCTCTTGGGTCCACATATGGTGTATGATCTGTGACTCATCAAGGTGTTACAACTTCCCCCTCCTTATAAGAAATTTCATCCTTGAAAATTACATGCTACGGACAACTCCAGATACAAGTTTGTCATTTGACTTTCCAACTCCCAAGTTGCACTGCTCATTGAAGTCCTTCCCAGACAATTTTAACCAAAAGAATCTCCTTCCTTCTTAACCACTTAGTGCTCTGATCCTCAATTCTTAAGGGCAACACCTTATAAGACAAGTTATCTTTCACTTGCACGTTGTCCAACTTGATTACATGCAAAGGATCATGAATAAACTTGTGATTCTGAGAGACATGAAAAACATTACGCAAATTTGCAAAAGTAAGGGGGGTAAGGATAACTGATAAGAAATTTCACCAACTTTTACTATTACTTAGTAAGGGCTAATAAAACGAGGAGAAAGCTTACAAGATTTCAACACTCTACCAACTCAGTCTATGGGGTGGCTTTTAAGAACACATGACCGCCTTCTTTGAACTCAAGATTGTAACATCAAAGTTTTAGTATGTGTTTGATTAAAGTGATTGAATAATTAAGGGAATTATTAAATTTAATTTCAGTTGAAAAAGAATTAAGAAAAATTTATGCTTTTTTCGAGAAGATCTTAAAAATGGTTGAAATAACCAAAATATGCATACCAAGACAAGTTTTCCCTAAAAATGATTATCTAAGTTGAGTAGACATCCTAAGTTGATAAATAAAAATCCTAAACAATTTCCATTCGTAGTTAGTTGAACTAGTATTGTTAGTGCACTTTTTGGTGTGACGACACATTTTTGACATGGAGCATTGACCAAACAGAGTTTTGGGAAAGCCTTGGGAACCCTACAACCGTTGTATGACTATCACCCATTAAGTAATAAATTCGTTATTTAACAATGGTTTTGCAAATCCCTTTTACCTAGAGGTTCTTTAAATCCTTATTGACCCAAGGCTAATAGCCCTCACCCAAGCCCTTAACTTGTTAGGCAAATCCCTCTTTTTTAGGTTTCTATTGAAGGCTTTCTAAGAAAGGAGAGACTCTCATTGAGTGACCTTGCATTTTTGGGTAGATTTTTGGAAAACTAGGAGTTTTCACTAGGCGAGCACCTAACTAGCTAGGCAAAAACTAAAAAACACATGAACAGGATTAAGACTTGCTAAGTGAAGCCATGAAACTAAATGAGAAAATATGGGTTTGTGGAGTGTTCGTTAGGCAAGTGCCTTACTCGTTGAACGAGGATCTTGAGAACCTATAAATGCATAGATTCGCTAGGCGAGTCTCACATTTCGTTGAGCGAGAGTTTAAAGGGCTCTTTGTGACCCCTCACATTGGGTGAAGAAATGCCTTTGCTGAGCAAGTTAGGCATAATTGAGAGTGAGAAATCTTTGTGACTTCATTTATTAAGTGAGAGATCCTATTCACTCAACGAATAAGTGGGAGTTTTAGAATGTTCTCTTTATAACCCTCTAGCTGGGCAAGGATGGATACTCGCTAAGCGAGTATGTGAGGTTTTTTAGGAGTTAAGCCACTATTGAGCGAATAAGTAAGAATTTTAGAATGTTCTCTTTGTAACCCTCTGGTTGGGCAAGGATGGACATTCGCTAAGAGAGCATGTGATGTTTTTTTAAGAGTTAAACCATTATGACTTGCCTTGTTGGGCGACAAAATATAGTTATAGCTCTTTATGGATTCATTTGATGGGCGAGGAGAGACACTCATAAAGTTGACAAAATGGGCTCGACTTGTTAGGCTAAGCGATTGGGCTAAAAAATTTTTTGGCCCGAAATGAACCGGGCCCATTTTGCCCCATATTTTTAAAAAGAATTTCCTTTAGAAATTTAGGTTTTTTTAAGCTAAAAAAGAAATTAAGCTAAATTTGGGCCAATCCAGTGGGGCAAAGGGCCAACAGGCTAAGCTGAGTCAGTTTGGCATGTTTTCCCTCCTTGGCCTATCAGGCTGGCCTATTTGCCACATATAGGCACTCGTCATATGAATGTGCATAACTTGAGAAAGTGCCCTCCTTGTGGGTAAGATTCATTAGGCGAGAAACCCCACTTGTTCGGCAAATGCAGTGACATTAAGAAGGTTTGTTGAATTACAAAATTTGATTATGTGAATAAATATACCTCTTAAAAGACTTAGTTAATGTTGAATAATGGTAGAAATCTTTGCTTGTTATGTTGATAGATGCCTTTTGGATGTGTTAATAAAGATATAGATGGACGTGATGGATTGGATAACATAAAAAAATGCAAATGAAACTTTAATGAATCTAATAAGACTTAAAAATATTAATTATCAATTTAAAGGTAGATAATGCATGGATTGTTGGTGTAGAGCGTGCACTTGCTCCTACTCATAGATTGGTTGTAAAACCATTGTATTATTGTTGACACAACTCCCCTTGAATGACCATTAAGATGGTAGGTGCAGATCAAAAGTATTTGATATCAAGGAAGTTGAAGGTGATCCTCGAGTCATCACCAAGGCATGGTGCAACATACCTTAAATGACCTTTGAAATGGTAGGCACAAATTGTATGCATTTGATATTTAGATAGTTGGAGGTGATATGAGAATCACTATTAAGGTGTGACTTAATTCACCTTGAGTGACCATTGAGATGGTAGGCACAAATCGTATGTATTTGATATAAAGAGAATTGAAGATGATATTTGAATCACCAATTTTGTGGTTGTTGTTTGGTGGGCTTAATTATAGGTGATATGTGATTTTGAATATATATGGATATACACATGTACCATCTTTTTAGGTTGTAAGTTGCTTGAATTAACAATAGGTTGGGAGTTATGAAAAATCCTTATATGTATACATTTTTATGTTGTCAGGTTTTTATCAATGTTGTTGATTGATAAAGATATGATCATACTAGAGCAAGGTTTAGAGAGGAATTGTAGTGCAGATTGAAAGAGCGTAAGGGACGAATGTAACAGTTATGCCATGTCAAGACGGAGCCTTGTTATTGGTCCCTATTTAGTTGTTATGATGTTTTGCTTTCATTAGTAGTAGAGTATGACCAGCTTGGGTGCATGTGTGATCTATCCCTTCCCCTTCCTTTTTTTATGTGTGGTTTATGTTTGGGTAGGTAGGTAGATGCCCTTAGTTTTTCTTGTTACCTTTTATGGTTTAGTGTAAGTGCCAACTGATACATGTGGATGTAATTAATGCAAGACAACTAACGTATATGTTTTTATGATAAACTTGTGTATCGATGTATGACCTTGCCTTTCTGATATTTATCTAGATGTGCTGTATCGTAAAATCTTACTCGTTTTATAAACAAACTAAAGAAGACTTTCAGTTAAAATAATTTTCAAATGTTAGGTTGGATGTTTAGCAGTATTGATGATAGTAAGCCGTTACATTTAGTGTAATGGATCGTTACAAATATCTTTTCATATTTTGTTGTGATAGTTTTTTTTTGCCTACTTTATGTCACTCTTATCTTTTCCTAAATCAACTTGATTGTATCAATAGTTTGTTGACCTACTTCGGGTCCTAAAATAAGACTTTCACTTGACTCAAACTAACATAATGGGATCCTACACCTTTCTCCATGCAAGGTTTCATAAGGTGTCATCCCAATATGAGAAAGGTAATTATTGTTATAAGTAAACTCTATTGAGAGTAATAGGCTATCACAATTACCTCTCTTCTCTAACACACAAGCTCTCAAGAGGTCTTCTAAAGATTGGATGGTTTGCTCAATTTAACCATCTGTTTGAGGATTGTGACACCCTTTTATGCCACTTGCATACTTAATTAAAAGGAAATACAAAAACGAAGTCTCTCTCTCACACACACATTGCGCGTGCGCACACACACATATATATTCTCATTTATTCATAATGTAAAGAGTTCATATTCTTAAACAATGTAAAAATCAAATCAAATCACAAGCAATGATACTTTAAAGACCATATTTTACCCCTACTAGCTTACCCTTACATTTGTTGTTGTATGTGAACGATTCCGATTGTAATACCAATGTTTTATGTTTGTGTTTAATTATGTTATTGAGTAATTAAAAATATAATTATACTTAATCTCAGTTAAAAATGGTTTAATAATATGTTGCATTATGGATTTCTCAAGAAAATCCTTTAAAAAGGCCAAAACTGCTAAAGCATGCATATCGATGTGAGTTTTTCCTAAAAGTGGTTATTCTAGTCAAGTTGTCACTAAAAATTGATAGATAGCGGTCTTGAGTGTTTTCTAGTTGAATTGTGTTGAATTAGCGTTGTTAATATGTTTTTCAGTGTGACAACACAGTTTTTGAGGTGGAATATTGGCTGACCAAAGTTTTGGAGAAAACCCCAAAACTTTGTAGTCTTTGTCCCAATAATCCCAAATTCCCCTCATGATTTTTGCTGCCCTTTTACCCAAAGGACCCTTAAAACCTTATTACCAAAGTTCAACCAACCATATATATATAAGCCTTGGCAGCCCTTGGAGTTTTTGGAAACCAAAATACAAACCTCTCTTCCTTTGATTTCCATCACCATCTCTAGCCAAGCTTTGGAGCACCATTGTTGATCCAAGACTTTATCCCTTCCTCAAAGTGTTAATTCCCTAAGTCTTCAACAAGTAAGGAAAGTTCTACTTCGTATGTTTTTCATGGTTTAAATGAGTTATTACACTATTATGTAAGTGATAATATATTTTGAATTACATGTATGAAATCTGAGTAGAATTTGGTCTCCATTTTTGTTATTTTTTAGCTTTCCATGAAAATGTTGAAATTGTGATGAAATTTCCATGGATGTTGTAAAGTTGGTTTTTCACGATAAGATGATGATTATATGTTGTTTTGGAATTACTAGGTTGAATTCATGTTGATTTGGTTGAAGTTTTGATGATTTAGTTGAGTTTATATGTTGTTGTTCTAGGGTTTCGTTGGGTGAGCCCCTTAGCTTGTTGGTGTAACGACCTGGAGGTTGGCACAACCAAACGACTAGAAACTATACTAAGCGTAGAATGTTAATTTTAATAAAATCTTGAATGAATTTGGTTTTGAACATAACGAGTGACCTTTTTCCTTTTTTGTGATGTGCATCAACCATGTATATAACCTGATATATTATTTGCCAAACAAATAAAAGCATGCATTGCAAGATAGAGAAAAAAGAAAACATGTACAAGTTATTACATACAGAGAAGGTGTCCTATGGAACTTACAACAATTGTAAGTGTAAACATTTTTCTTAAAATACAAGATACAACTGAGGGGGAAGGGATACACAAAACACCATATAACTTGAGTTGACACCTATAAAAGAAATAACAATAAAGTCATTGAGGTATCAATGGTGTTGACGAAGAAGCTCCTAGATCTCCCGCAATACCCAAAGGTCATATCTTAAAGTGGCGAGGGCGTGGTCCTCAAGCATTAAGGTTATGGCATTAGTTCTTAGCTGAATTCACTTTCATCATGCTTAGTGGCTGGCTCCACATTATTAGGATGGGGAAGAACATCTCTACATAGGTGTGGAAGGTGATGATGGTGAACAAAACTTGGTGACGGGGACGTACTCCACGTTGACCTCCCCTAGGTACCAAATGCTATTGATCACGGCTAACCTGCCACACTCCTCTTGGGCCCACTGAAATGTCCTAAAAGTTTATGCAAAACACTCCAAGAAAGATTTGCATTGTCAGGATGCTTGGAAATCTCCACCCTTGGGATGGTCTCACCATCTACTCACACTAACACCAATCGCGATCATCACAATTGCACACATTCAACATACGAGTATAAAGATAAGTGATAATTTCTATTTTAGCCCCCTAATAAGATCTTAATATGGGTAGACTAGACTCTAAATTGTAGTTAAGAATCTCATATTAGCTAAAATTCGGATTTCCTCGGTTAAAATAAGAAAAATACAAATCCACGCTAATGTGCTTATTTTAGCTAACAAAAAGAGAAGTCTTATTTTACAGGTAAAACTAGAATCTTGAATCGTCCCAGCCAAGACCGAGACCGAGTCTTCCAGGCCAATACAGCCAAGACTGAATGCATCTCAGCCAACTGAAGGTGTCTCAGCCAGCTGAAGCTGAGACCAAAGGCATCCCGACACTAAAGACATCCCCACCGGTTTTGCATGGCCAACTCCTATGAAACTGGCTTCAGTCCAGCCGACCCCACCTGTCCAAATCCGTCTCGACAAGCAAAGACTGACTCCACTCCAGAAATTCCAACACGTGTCATTTAGGAAAACAATTAATTAGTTGACATTGTTATTTATGTTACGTAGTTAAGTCTGTTAATTTTGTTACGATAAGATAGTTAATTATGTTATTTCTGTTAGACGTTAGTTAGGTTGATGCATGTATAAATAAGGGTGTAAAGCTTGCTTCAGAAGCTAGCGAAGCTTTGCCAATACACACTCACACTCCATCGTTCACTTTTGTTTTTCATGTCATCCTTCTTTGTTCCACGATGCTTCAGTACGGTGGTCGCTCAGGCTCGAGTGAACGCAGGACCAATGACTGGGAATCACGGTCGGTTGCTAAGAGGAGACTGTTAGGGAGTGTTGGCACACTGCTTGGTGATTCAACCCCTCAAAACCCTGGCCATTATAGGTGGAACATTACAGCTACTACTAGTGGTTGTCATGGGAAGCTGGTCACCATCCTTTTCCATTGAATTCATTGCATGTATCGGTACTTTATTAATCAATGAATGACTATGTTTCTTTTGTACTTGTATGTTTGTAATTCCTATAGTTTAATCTGTTCTTGATTTTGTTACGATGGTGCATGATAAGAATAGACCAGGCCTAGATTAGGATCTGGCTAGAACCTACCAAAGTAATATTATAGATAATCATTAGATAATCTACGTCAACCACGAGCTTACTCCCTACTAACTCGAGGTCGCGGTTGTGTAAGCTCTCAATTGGCAATGGACGAATGTTAGGCGGTCGCCTTAGGATATGGGTTGGTGAGGAAGCGGTTGCATACTAGGAATCTGAACAGAAGCATTCTATTGATCCCTTTGTAGCCGGTATGATAAATAAACATTTTAGTAGATTTAGCTTGCCTTATGTTTGTAGCCTTTAGTTTGCTTTCATAGATAGCCATTTAAATTCCTGCACATTTACTTTTCTTGCACTTTACTTTACACGCAAAAACCTCCATCATTGCCTTTAATTGCCGAATACACACTCTACCTCCCTGTTTTGCACATACTTCAGTCTTGTACACTAGAAAATACAAGAACCGCGTGTCCTTGAGAAGAATGACTTAGGTTGACCCTGCGCTATCTTAACATAGGAATAATCTAGTATTTTGATAGAAGAAATGACGACTGAATCTTTAACTATCAAATTGGCATAGTTGCCAAGGACACATGTTTTATGTTTCTAGTGTGTCGAGTTTAATTAGGAGCGAACCCAAGTCTGTAGAATGCCTTGTCTAATTTTTCTTTTTTTAGTGGCCGCGATTGTTTTATAGCATATTGAGTCTTTGTAAATAGTTTGTTTTTGTCTGATATTTGACAAGTATGTGTTCTTTTGTGTTTCGAGTCTTCGTTTGTAATTGTGAAAGAGTCTGTTTTGGTACCGAGTCAAGTTTTCATTTTCTACATGCCTAGTTTACGTCTAAGTCGGTATGCATGTGTAGTTTGAGTTTTTGGTTATTGTCATAATAAATTGCTGTGTGTGCCGAGACCGGTGTTCTAAATTTTGCATGTGCCGAATCCTTATGTGTGAGGTCAGTGTATGCCAAGTCTAGTTGCATTTATAGCCGAGTCCGGTTGTGAGAATTTTGCGCAGCCGGGAATCCGTGAGTTCCAATTTCAATGTAATCTTGTTTTCTACCTTGTAGTTTTTGTAGTATTTTTCTTTCTATATCTTGTGAGCAACTTCTTTTGCATAAATCTTTTTTGTTTTAATTCCTGCATTTTCTACATAATTGTATTTTTTAATTGTACTAGCATATGTTGTTTGTGTTGTTTTTGTTTGCTTCTGTTAATAATACAATGTGCATCCCATCCTGATTTTAGTACTACTTTTAAAATCCTCTAATCTTAGCCATCCTGATAATTTTTTATATTGATTCTGCCCTAGAGGGAATAACCTATATGTGCTATGATGTCCAAACCGGGGTGTCCGCATTATTCCGACTAGGACCAGGCCTGGTCATGTGAACAGTATTACTCCGGACTAACCCATGTGTTGCTTGTGTTTTATGATTTTGCAGGTAGCACTCGACGATACCTTATAGGATCGACAGCATCCTGAATTAAGAAGGAGGCACTAGTGCAAGGATGTGGCATGTGCGGTTCTGGAGGACATCCCACCAAGTTGTATCCTATTTTGTATGATGCCGAACCGCCACAAATACCAAGCACCACCCTTCGAACAATTGGTTCCGCAACCTGGCAGTGTTTCTTTGTTGGAAGAGTGCATGAAACAGTTTACAATGAATCACTTGAAGTTCCAGGAGGACATATGTCCACACCGCAGGATTTGCGAACACAAGTTGGAGATTTAATCACTACGGTAAATCAGCTCCATTCGAAGAGATTTGGACATACTCCCTCTCAAACCATCCCTAGTGGGGAAATATAAGTGGCAAGGAGCTACCACAACAGCAATCTGCTAATTTGTACTATGAATTCTCTGACATTTTGGATTCGGAAACTTCTATTCCTGATTGTAATTACACCTATAACAATCTAACTAAGGATTCTAATTGTGCACAAATTAGTAATGCTATTAGTGCAGCTACAGGTGCAGGAGTGATAGTTAACACTGAAGTGGTAGCTGAACAACCTTTAGTAGTCACCATAGTAGATGTAGTGCCGGAAGCTACCGACTCTGTAGAGGATGTTTTTGACTTTCTTGAGATGATTGAAGTTTCTACATCTGTGCTAGAGGTTGCTGACTCTATTGAGATGGCTGAAGTTGCCGGCTTTGTGGAGGATGTTTTTGACTCTACCGAGATGACTGAGGCTTTCGTGGCTATAGTAGATGTTTTTGACTCTACTAAGTTGGTCGAAAGTGTCGACTGCGTAGAGACTGTTGCTGCCCTGGCCAATATGGTTGAAGCTGCCTACCCAATGATGGATGCTGTTGACCTTGCCGATAGGACCAAGGATGCTGATGTTGTGTTGGATACTTCGGTCAATATGACTAAGATTGCGAAGTCCATAAGTGCGAATGCTGATCTTGCCAATGTGGGAACAATTATCGATTCTGTTGTTGAATTCTTGGATAGTGTTAAAAGTGCTGAATCGGTAATGGATATGTCGGGCAGTGTTGAGTTGGCTAAAATGGCTACCTTAGTAATCCATATTTCTAATTTTGCTGATATGTTTGAATTGTCGGATTTTGTGGCTAACGGGTTCAACTTAGTGTCAGATTCTGGGATTGAAGTTTTGGACCCTGTTAATAGTTTTTAGGATGATGTGCCAGAGCTTTCTGCCTCTTTTGATATTTCTGACCTTGCTAACATGGTTTATATGGATGATTTTCTTTTCTCTTGTTTAGCCAACTGTGAATGCAGGTATGATAGAGGCACGGAGTGCTTCGTTTGTGCAGAAATTCACGTTGCTATTGCTAAAAGGCCAGAAGGGACAGAAGTAGTAGTAGTGATGAGAGCCGGTTCTGACTCCAAGAAGCCGAGAAGAGTCAAGTCCAATGTCCAAAGTCAGAAGAGGGCCGAGTTTGACGCCAGCTATAAGAAGGACACCAAGTCCAATTCTAGGAGCCAAAATCGTAAACCGGTCGAGGCCAAGTCAGTTCTCGATTGCCGACTTTGTCATCAAGTGAATGCCGAATCCAATATCTGTAACCAAGGGCGCAATCAGAAAGAAATCAAGACGAAGCCCGGTTATTGACTCTACACGTGGACAACCAGAATGACTTTGGGGCCAACCGCCTCTACTTGCAGACTGCCGAATCCAATATCGGCTGTTGAGTCAACAAGTAGTGGATAAACCTTCTTTGCTTCCCTCTACTTGCACCATGCCTTGGGCCAACCGTTACCGACCTCAATACAATTGCATGCTGAATTGTCTAAACACTTTGAATTTTCTACCAAATTTGATTTTAAGAATTCTATGCATTGCAAATATTCTCTCTATATTAAAATTAATAATGTTGCTAATGCGAGTGCAGAAATTCTCAACAATGCAGGTACTACGGAGGTTGTAGCAGTGCAATTCCTATTGGCGTCCAGGGGGCCGCCAGAAAATGTTCCAGTAAGAAGAGGCAACCAACTCTAGGTAGAAGAGTTGTTACCGGACCTAAGGAAGGCGACCAGTTTCTATGGCCACTTGGTCGAGCATTCATTGTTCATATTTTTATTGAAGAAGCTAGTAGAAGATATAATGCTAAAAGTATCAAAATGGATGAGGGGGAGACTTCCCCAAGCTGTCACAAACAAGAGTGGAGCACATATACTAGATATCAGATTTTACTCCCTAATAACTCGAGGTCGCGGTTGTCTAAGCCCTCAGTTGGCAATGGACGAATGTTAGGTGGTCACCTTAGGATATGGGTTGGTAAGGAAGCGGTTGCATACTAGGAATCTGAACAGAAGCATTCCATTAATCCCTTTGTAGCTGGTATGATAAATATACATTTTAGTAGATTTAACTTGTCTTTACGTTTGTAGCTTTTAGTTTGCTTTCATAGATAGCCATTTAAATTCCTGCACATTTACTTTTCCTGCATTTTACTTTACACACAAAACCCCCCTGTTTACGTTTAATTGCCAAATACACACTCTACCTCCCTATTTTGCACATAACTCATTCTTGTACACTAGAAAATACAAGAACCACATGTCCTTGAGAAGAATGACCTAGGTTGACCCTGTGCTACCTTAATATAGAAATAATCTAGTATTTTGATAGAAGAAATGATGACTGAATCTTTAACTAACAATAAGCTACTGCAAAAAATACATCATGTCTAAAAAGGAAATGAAACAACATGTATACCACTCAACATTTATAAACTTCACAAATTAATAAGGAGCCTAAACCCATAACAAAATAATCGTTCTCGACAATTTATATTTCAACAATCATGCACAAAAATATATATAACTACTTCATAGAGATATATAAGCTGACTGAGCATACCTATCTCTTCCTTAACATACCTTCAATCTTGGTATTGGGGAAAGAGGATGCAATTCTATAGATTTGAGTCAAGATAGATTATATGTGGGTAGCTACTTTCCACGATTAATAATTCTTGTGAAAATTACACCCATTAGTGAGGGATTTCCAATTCATCTATCCCCAAGGCTACATCGCCCTGCCTCTTCTAATATAACATTGATCGTGAACCCCACAACTCTTGATGGTTCTTGACTTACGTGTTTATTTGTCAGTAGCATCCACTAGGGACTCAAAAACAATAACAATCATGATCCTCTAATCAATTCCAATTTCCTTGGACATTCTAGTACTAGTAACACGTACCTACCATTTCCACATGGTTACCCCCAAGGCAAATTGGAATCATAACAACAAGGAATGACCCTTCAACAACATCCTCCAAGAGTAAAGTCATAACTTTAGCAACATTCTATATTTTATGAAATTCAACTTAATTATGATTTCACTTTATTCTTTTATACCCATCTTACCCTTATTTAATCTTTTACAACATTTTTATAGGCCCCTTATTTCTTAAATACTTATTTTCTTTGCTTCCCAGCTTAAATTGATTTCTCATTACTAGGGGATTTTGCTCAACAAGAGATTCAACTCACCCAACAAATCCTACTCTCCAATAACGGTACATTTCCAACATACTCATTCATTCAGTAAGAGCCTAGTCTCGCTCAATGAGTGGAGCCACACAAAGCTTATACTAAGTTTAGTCACCTAGCAAGATAAGCCACAATGGCCTATCTCCTAAAACCCTCATATCTTTACTCAGTAAGATCACGTCCTCACTTAGCTAGAGGAACCATATAGAGTATTCACTAAAATTCTCATTGATTTGCTCAACAAGTGAGATTGCTTCACTCTCACTATTGTGCCTATCTCACATAGTGAAGATATCTCTTTACCTAGTGAGAAGAACCATAAAAGGCCCCTCTACACTCTCACTTAGCCAATGCTAGACTCGCTTAGTGAATCTTATGTGTTCCTGTGTTCTCATGATCCTTGCTCAATAAGTGATGTACTCGCTCTAGAAGATTGGAAATCACTAAACAAGTTATCCTTTTGGTTGGAAGGTAGGAAATCACTACACAACCTGTTCTTATATCGGCATAGAGCAGATACTAAAAATATAAACAACATACATGCTATAAGAATTTAGTTACATGTGTGGGTTATAAAGATGTATGAACCACCTAACACTTACATCAAATTGTCCAAACATACATCAAAAGGGATGAAGGATCAACACTCACACACTTGAGTTAGTCAACAACAAATATCGATAACTATTCAAAATGCACAACTACTATGATGAGAGTCCAAAAAAGAAAGCCACTAAGCACTTAAATTGTTGGTGTGACGTGCGTGCACCATCTTCTTGGACTCCTTAGCATTTGCTCCCTCAAACACACAGATCGGATCATTCAGTCATATACATGCAACATACAAAGTAAGGGTAAGCTATAACAAAAATAAACTTATGCACAACATAATAATCATCTCAATCATCAAAAAGGGACATCAGCCCTTCAACAGCATAATCATCAATCAATATAATATTTCACAACTATTCATATACATGTTCGTGCGTGTGTGTGTGTGTATAATATTGACATTACCTCTACTACTCCATGGAGATTTATTGGTTGAGTGGCTGCCCATGTCACTTCCTTATCATACTCTCATCTCAGTATTAGGGAAAGAATGGTGTGATCCTATGGATTCGAAAGTGTGTATGTTAGGATAGAGGTATGTGGGCAGTGGCATACCATGGTCTTAGGTTTTCAATACTAAGACCTCTTGCAGAATGTGTCCGTCCGTCTATCCCTAAGGATCATCATTCCTCCCTCCTCCGCTTCAGCATTGGTTGTCGGGCCTTCTCATCATGGTAACCCAACAACTTACATGTCTACTCGTCAATAGCATCCTCAAGGGACTCAACACAAACATGAACTGTGATTTTCATATCACTTCTAGCTTTCTTGAATAATAGATACTAACACCATGTATATATCCACCTCTTACTCATCCAACAAGTGTTCTATCTTTCAAGATAGCAACATTTCAATATTTTTTGTCATTATCTTCATTAAAATTCCACTTATAAACTTTTAACCTAACCTACCTAAAATCATTATTTTACAATAGTGTTCATAGGCTTATAGAAGGTATTATTAATAATTTATGCAATTTTGTAACTTAAAACATTTCCTCACTGCCAAGGGAATTTTCCCAGTGAGAGAGATAGCTTACCCAATGATTTCCTACCTTCTGGAAAGGTACCACTCAACTATGCATATTAGCTCAGAGGGTGCCTAGCCTCGCTTAGGGAATAGAGCCACAAAGAGCTCAAACTTTGTTTGGTTGCTTAGTAAGAAAGTATGTGCTCAATGTATAAGCAATAAAGACTTAACTTCTTAAATCTCACATGTCTCACTCAGGAGGCTAAACCCTTGTTAAGCCAAGTGACTTCTAGAGGCCCCCTAAGTTTTCACCTTACTTTCACTAAGTGATTGGGATGACTCTCCCAAAAAAATGAAATTGTAGTAACTTCATATCTCAGCTATGTTCATTTGGCCCAACAAAGATTATTCTTCTCACAGCGAGAGAAGCCACAACGAGTATTCTCTTAGAACTCTCACTTATTCACTTAACGAGTGAGACTGCTCGCTCAACAAGTGAGACTACTTGCTTAGCAAGTGGAACTACTCGTTTAGTGAGTGAAGCCATAAAGACTTTACACTCACCACTATACTTATCTCACTCAACAAAAGTGTCTCGTCACTCAATGAGAAGCCATAAAGAGCTCCTTAAAATCTCACCTCTTATTCGCTCAGTGGGTATCTTAACTATGTCTAATCCGCTCAGCCAAACTCTAGAGTCGCCCAGCCATAAGTTAGACTCACTTAGTCAAATTCCATACTTGCCCAAGTAGACTTCATCATGTTCATGTGTTCTTGAGCTTTCTTTGAGCGAGAAAAGCTCTAGCCCAGCGAAAACTCATGTTTTCCATAATCTACCTAGAAAGTGAAAGGTTGCTCAATGAGAGTCTTCACTTGTCCAATGAACCTCCAATAGAAACCTAAAAAATGGACATTCGTCCAACTAGATAGAGGGCTTGCCTAAGAAAGCCCTAGGACAACAACATGAAAATCATCCAAAACTTAATCAAATTATTACATAACTTAACCAATAACTCCAAATTAACATATAATCAATTCTAAATATCAAAATAACAACAAATCTCATATGTAACCACATATTCATGATGAATTCAACAATTTATTCAAAAACCTCAAAACTCAACAATGACTACCAAGCTTACAACAATCCTTACCAAATTCTGAATAATTTATAACTATTCATCCCTAAGTAATTAAATAACACAACAACATCATAATAATAACATACAGTCCATGAAAATCACAAGGTTAGCTTCCCAGGAAAAAGGTGAGAAAGCTTGATCAACAACTTGGTGCTTTAGGGCTTGGAGGAGAGGAATGAAAATGGAAGATAAGGATTTATTTTGCTTCTAAAAACTAGTCCTAGAATCTCAACCAAGGTGGCATATATATAAAGGTTTTGGGTACAAGCTTTTGTCCATAGGACTTTAAGGTCCAAGGGCCCATGGGATTTTGTTGATCAAGAGTCACAAGGGGTTTTATTGTCCATTGGACAATAGGAGACAATGGCAACATGATTACTATGGCATTTAAGGTTTCTCTTGAAACTCCAATTGTCTAGTCTTCTGTCTCAAAAAATATGTCATCGCATAAAAAGGTCTGTTGACGACATTGATTCAATAGAACTCAACTGAAGTTTAAGGAAATTATTTATCATCTCAAGGTGACAACCCAACTCGGATAACCACTTTTAGGGAATGCATGCCTCAATAAGCATGGTTTCGATCATTCTAGCCTTCTCTTGAAATTTTCTTAATAAATGCACAACATAACATTTTCTTAATTCTTTTTCAAGAAAACTTTACTTTAACTATTCTTTTAATTATTCAATCACTTTTTATTAGACAAAGCATAAAAACACGATGTGACATTGTGTGTTTTGAATAACTATCGATAGTTGTAGTTGAATAGCTCGAGTGCATGAGTGTTGTATCCCCATCCCTTTTGATATATGTTTGGACAATTTGATGTAAGTGTCAAGTGGCATAGACGTCTTTATAATCCACATGTGTAACTAAACTCTGATGACTTGTATGTTATTTATTCTTTTCAGTATGTACTCTATGTCATTATGTATAAGAGTAGACTATGAATGATATTACGAAAAATTACCTTCTTTTATAAGTAAATTAAATACACGATTTTCCTCAAAATTAACTTCTGCGTGTTATTTTCTTTGAATGTTTAGCCCTTGTAGAGACAGTGGGTTGTTACAATATGCATGATAATCCGTGAAAATGAAATTTGTTGTAGAAATGGTGTTTATAGTGATTGAATCATGTTCATGATGTTATGCAATGATGCTCTAGGTTAATTTTAGAAGTTTTCGTGCTATTATAAGCTACCAATGATGTGGGTGACCCTTCTTGAGAATATATGTGTGTGTGCGTGTTTGTATAATGGTTGATAATTGAGTTGGTGATACCCTAGGTTAGATCTTGTACGAGACATATGAATGGTATTTTCTAGACACCTATGGGTATTCAATTCTCTATCAACTATTATGCAATAGTCGACCCATCCCCAACTATTTGAATTTGAAGTCGAAGACACTACTTAATTATCTCATGTGTGTCTTAGAAAAATCTAAAATATAACTATACCTATGATATGGGGAATGAATCATTGTATAAGAATTTGAGACGATTCCTATCACGAGTATACCATATAACCTTTGAAAAAAACCTTACAAAGACATTTAGGCATTTTGGTGAGACTTTAGAGATTGACAATTTTCGAGCAATTGATTGAAGATTTCTTAATGTAAAACTTGTATTCATCTAAATTCACATGTACTTGAGAAATCACCTTTCTATTTTTTTTAAAATTTTTAATATTATTTTATTATTTATAGTATCCATTATTATATTAAATATAGTTCAACCAAGTTTTATTTTTTTATTCATATAATTTAGAATTGAATCTTAACCGATGTGATTAAATGACTTAATTATTTTATATATATAAAGAATGAAAATGTTAGATGAAAGTATAATTAAAAAAAAAAAAAAACTTGAATTACTAATAAAAGACTTACAAGTCTCTTGGTTGTTATTAGTTGAAATAAAATAAGATTAACAAAATTATTATAAAAATATCATATCTTTACACTTATTATTATTTTTATTATCATATATAAGTTCAAACATTCACAACTTCACTTTATATCACTTTTTTAATGTTGGCCACTTCTTTCTTGCAAAGATGAAGATATATTTTTAAAAATAAATGATTACATGATATAATTTAAAATATTTTTTATTATTAAAATCTTTATTAATTTATGTATATATCTAACTTATATAAAAAGCTCGATAAATTTATAAATATAAAATCATTTAAATATATGTCAACATTCATAATTGTTTATATATATATATATATATCTACTAATATATATTTGGTTGTAAAATTAAAAAAAAATCATATTAGAAATATAATATAAAAATTATAAATTACAAGTAATTACACAATTGATCTGAAATAAAAATAGTAATAAAACTTCATAATATGAGTATAATTTATTTTTTATATATAAATCACAGGTATTTTTTTAAAATAGTTATTATTGAGATAATTTTTTAATATTTAATACTTATATAGTTAAGACAACTCATTGAATTAGAAGAACGCGAGATAATTCACACTGTGTTATACTTTATCTTATTTTTATTTTATATTAAATAAACTATTTTAAAATTTACAAACGAAAACGAAATTTATACCAAAAAAGCAAATGGCTTTTATTTTTAGTTAATTAATTTATATATTAATTTCAAACATGAGCATGAATTGGTATTGCATTCCACTTCGGTCCCACTTAACCGTACGAAAAAGTATTACAATAATCTCTCTTCACTGTAAGGACGGCGGTATATAATTGCGATGCAGGGGGCGGCTATGCGTGTTTCCCGCCAGGGATCCAAACCACCACGTGTCAACTTCCAAACTGCACTCCCATTTTCCACCGTTGGATCCGCACCGCGTGCATGCAAAAGGAAAAGCTTCAAAAAATTATTATAAATAAATTTAAAATTATAAAAAATTCACTTGTTTATCCAACTCTTTCGGTTGGATCCGAAAATAACCACACACACGCCGATCCGTCTGGCACGGCGATGAGGCGGAGCGTGCAGACAAATGTATGGGGAATCATCCTCAAACTGCCGTCATGTTCCGTTTATAGTAACACGACAGACACGGACGCAGATGTTTTAACCGCCGTTAAGGGCTACGGCGCCTCCTTAGGTCTTGTCTACTCTACGCGTCGCGCTCATAAAGGAGCACGTGGCCATGTCTTTCCAGTTTTGGTGGCGGGCCCCACCGCGGTATCGCGATTGGGGCGGCGCGGGTGCATCTCGTCTTATGGCTTACACAGTGCAGTCAAAATTGAAGCCTCGTTGACCGAGCCTATTACATACATGGGTTTGGAAATTGGAATTAGAATTGGATATAGCCATAATAAAAGGGGTTCCGTATTGTTTTGTGAACATGCATGTGCTGGCGCGTGTGTCCTCTTCGTTACTGTGGCAGATTAGAATTTTAATTAACACTTGAAACGTCTTTTTTATTTCTTCTGCCATTTTGTTAACCAAAAAAATTAGAATCAAACAATATCTTGGATATATGAGTTGTAATAAGGGGAGAAATGTTATAAAAAATGGGGGAATATGAGAGAAAAAATTAGATATTATTATTTTAAAATAATAAATTAATTATTAATGAGACTTAATTTTTACAAAATTAACACGCTGAAAATTTTGAAGATACTAATTTCCATTTTAGTAAAATAACGGATATATAAGATATTTGTAAAATGTTTTTTAATTTTTATGTCATATGCAAAGCATTTTACTGATTCTATTTAATTACCTTTAGGTAATTTTTTCTATTTAATAAGTTCAAGACCTATTGCTTAAGAAATTTGATTTTAGAATTACTCGTACCAACAAAATATTAATAAATATTTAACTTTTTTTATAAAAATGATTATTACATAAAAATAAAGAGTTTAATTCTTCTATATTATAATTTAAAATATTTTTAATATAATTATTTAATAAATTCACGTTACTATATTTTTTATATTTATTAGCATAATATATTGAAAAGATAAATTTGTACGATAAATTATACCAATATTTATTGAGGCTTCATCAAATTTCTCTCGACTGTCATTTTTTTTATCCCTACATTAACACTCTTGAACAACATTACAATAATTCTATTAATTGTTTAAAAAAATATTATGAAGATTATTATATTTATTGTAATTTGTTAAAATTCTAATTAAATGTATTTATAAAAATATTTTATATCAATAATATACAAAAAGTTTGTTTTTTATAAAATTTGAAAACATTTGTCCCACTGTTTAGCCACATGAAAAGAATATGTAATGAAATTAGGAGCACGAGACTAGTGAGCACAATATTTATGCAAGTGAATCTACGTTGAGTACGCAACAAGCGCCCAAAAGGAGCGTAGCTTTTTTAACGCGCACGCACAAACTGTTCTCTCTCTCACCACCCTTTCGCTATAAAAACTCTCTAACTCCTCCAACACAACCATTGTCTCCATCTTTGAAGCCTACACTACTCTCTCACTTTTTCCCTGTCTCAATCTCAAACTCTCCCCAAAAAAAAACATTAATGGCTCCGAGGGATAATAACAGATCCAACGTTGTTGCCGGACCCAACTCGACCCACCTCGCCAAAGAGATCCGTTACAGGGGCGTCAGAAAGCGACCGTGGGGCCGTTACGCCGCCGAGATCCGCGACCCGGGCAAGAAAACCCGCGTCTGGCTCGGCACCTTCGACACCGCCGAGGAGGCCGCGCGTGCCTACGACGCGGCGGCGCGTGAGTTCCGCGGCGCGAAAGCCAAGACCAATTTCCCCACACACGCGGAGCTCACCCACGGCGCCGCGCGTAGCCCCAGCCAGAGCAGCACCCTCGAGTCCTCTTCTCCGCCGCCGCTGGACCTCACTCTCGCCCCACTCGCCGCCGCCAGCGCGTTGGTGTTCCCCGTTGCCCGCCCCGTGCTGTTCTTCGACGCGTTCGCGCGGACCGAGATGGGGGCCTTCGATCTGCCCGCGGTCGGGTTCCGCCGAGGCGCCGTCGACGGCGCCGGCACTCAGAGCGACTCCGACTCGTCCTCGGTCGTGGACTACGAGCGGGTCCCACATCGGAGAGTGTTGGATCTTGACCTTAACGTTCCTCCTCCGCCCGAGGTTGCCTGAACCGGCAAAAGATCCGGTTTTTTCGCGGCGCGTTTTTTTTTTCTTTTTCGGTTCTCTCAATATATATCGGACAGTGGCGAAGATGCCCCAGTTTTTGTGTAAATAGGTCGTAATTAACCCAAAAAAAGCAGGCTTATGTTTTTGTTTCTATTCTGCTTTTTTTTTTTTCGCGACGGAAACTGTTGTTGCCGTTTGCTGTTAACTTTATATATATAATGGCATTTCCATTTGTTATATATATTCTTTGCTGTTTCTGTCTTTAGAACAGAACAACGCAGTATTAATGTTCAGCAGTTTTTCAATGGAGAAAAGCTTATAATTAGGAAAAGTATGAACTCCATCCCATTTTGGAGGAGAGATATTCGAAGAAAATTAATTCATTGAGAGATATCAATAGACGCAATTAAGGTAAAATGCTGAATATAAATAAATAAATAAATGAAAGTAAAAAGAAAATGAGAAGAAAAATAGATGAACGGACATTACTTGAACTTCAATTTTGAATGAGCATACAGCAAACTATATTTTTTTTTCGGTCGAGTATATGAATTAATTAATTGATATAAAATTACTTCAGTTTAATAAGTATTTTTTATAATTGTCTTGAATAATCAGATAAAAAAATATTTCAGTTTTCTTTGTTTCATAAAACTAGTGGATTTTGTAAAAAAAGTTTTTCTTTATTAAGTTAATTTTTCGAGTGGAAAATTAATTATTAAGTATGTTGAGTGATAAAATCATTTGATATGAAATTATTTTAATTTATGTAAATTTATTAAATATTTAAAAGTGTATTTAAAAGAACTTAAAAATATTCTTAGTCACGAAGTAATAATTTTTTATTTTGTATTAAAATTTGTAAATGTATATTAGAATCTTTTATTTAAACCTAATAAAGATGATATTCTAAATGAAGTGTGAAATAATTAGAAGCTACAAGAATGAATGTGTTAGTTGAAAATTAAGATGTAGCAACGTAGCATGCAAAACAGGGCAATGTTGAGCTATGGATGAATCATTTTGGTTAGTTCATTTTATTTAGTGTTAATTCTGAATGCATGCGTTTTGGTTTGCCGAATGAGCTAAGGCAGGACGTAAATGGCATAATAACTAAAAAGCTAAATGTGGGTGATGGTGTGACAGGGTAGTACGGAATAGAAATTGAAAAGCAAAGAAAAAGAAAAGAAAAAGTATAGAGGAGGCAGGGTCTTTTGCAGGTAGATGATGGAGAGCGTGGGTTTGAAGGTTCTGATTTCTAGATCGAAGAGGTTCGTTTCGTCAACCTCGTGATTGGAGTACCCGCTTGTCCCGTTTCGGCGCGGATCTCAATGCTACGTCAATTCTACGCCCACTCTCGCGGCAAATTAAAACAAAATTACCAATATCAGACAACCTGGCTCCACTATAGTCACCACCATTTCTACGTATTCTATCGTATATCATTACATTAAGTATTTTCCTCTAACAACTTGTATACTAAAATAACACGTAACTAATTAATTAAACTACATTTAAAATAATATTTTCAGATTATTTCAAGTGCAATCTTGTAAATAAATTTTAATTATATTTACAAGTTAAAGATATCTGTTCAAAATTTATATTCAGATTTTGGTTTTTTGGTTTTTCAATTTTGAAAAAAATGTGGAACTTTAAATTGATGTGGGGGCGGCACCGACGGCGAAAACGGTGTGTAGGTTGAAGTGAGAGCGAATCAGAAGCGGGGGTTGTGTCCATAGGTGAGGGCCCACATGTGCGTTCCTTCTCGTCCGTGTTGACTATGTACCACTCTGTCGGGGTTCATGTTGTCTTCACGCTATGTTTCAGTGGTCCCACCTTCTTTTTAGGATTAGGGTCTCTACCTTTTTCAATTTCACTTTTCTTCTCTCTTTTTTGGCTTATCAAAGACCACCTTATTAAATACCCCTGCCTGTATATTTTTTTAAAATAATGTTTTTAATTCAAATAGGTTTAAAATTTTATATTAACAATAATTCAATATTTTATAATAAATATTTATAAAAAATATTAAAATCAAATTTTAATCATTTTTTAGAAAAATAATTTTTTTTTACTAATAAATTATAAGATCGAGTAAAATAAAACAAAATCTAGCATATGATAAATTCGTAGGTTTGAGTTCTACACATTATTTGTCTTGAAGGATGCGTCATTCTCTCCTCAATTTAACTATACTAAAGAAGATAAAAGAAATGTATTTTTTATAAATATGCACTTAAAAGCTATGCATTGGCAATTTCATGTGTCGGAGACTTAGAGCTCATAGCATGAGACTAACAAACTTTTAAAACTTTTGTCATGCATTTTTTAATTAAATAATATCGGACTTAGTTGTTAAAGAAATAAAATAAACGTTAATTTCAATACATAAAAATATTATCTTTGTAAAATGAATGACAATCTAATTATTAACGATTGAACTTTTATCTTGTGAATTCTAATTTCACTGTCGATGTAAAAATGAAGGGGCATTTTAAGGTTGCATAAATGAAGTTATAACTATTATGTTAAAAATTTTACAGATGAATGTTAAGATTAAAAGGGTAAAATGGAAAATTTATAACCCTCTCCCTTAATTTCCACTTGCAACCCCCTCCTCCTCCCTCCTATGGTTGCACAGTTGATTGACGAAAATGGTTGGGGGAATGGTTGACGTGATGCAATGATGAGTTGGTCGAAAGTTCGGAGGTGGTGAGTGAGGAATTTGGGTGGGTGCGTTCTAGGCATCGTGGTTCGATTATGGTAGGAGGATAGGTCTCTATGCATGGTGAGTATTGTGCTAAGTTCTGACTAATGACATTTGGTGTTGGTTGACACAAGCTTGATTCGTGGCTCGATCAGTGGTGAGAAAAGAAGAGGCGAGGGAGAGACCGGAAAAGAGGTGGGTTATTATATATTTTTTCTCTCTAAATTTTAGCCTTGTAGTACTGAAATTTAAAATTTGTGTATTGAATTTGAATATATTACCTGAAAAGGATGTTATTTAGGTTAGTATTATTGACAAATATATTGAAGTTTGTTTCTAGACCCATTATGTGGCTCGCAATAACCACTTAATTGGTTTTACGCAACTCTGCTGTTATATAAGAAATCATATGTTTTCATATATATTTTATACTTCATTATTCACTTCCCACTCTTACTAATCTGAGTGTTATAATGTTTGTGAAAGTATTTGATGTAACATCGATCGAGAATAATTATGTGTAATTAAATATAATTTTAGTAGAAAAATAATTAATAAAATGTTGTGCCATGTATTTTTCAAGAAAATATCAAAAGAGGTGGAAATAGTTGAAGGTATGCATATCAAGGTAAAGTTTTTCTTGAAAGTGGTTAACCAAGTTGAGTAGCCTTTTAGAGTTGATAGATTGTTGTCCTTGACACATTTTAGATGTAGTTTGTTAATCCAGTCGTTGACATCTTTTTTATATAATGACACATTTTTAAGATAGAATTCTAGAAAAAAAAAAAAAAACTTAGAAATCCCAAGGTCATCATTTGACAACCCCCCAATGGATAATGAAACTCCAAAAATCCAATGGATAACCAATCCTCTTATGACCTTTGGGTAACAAAACCCCATGGACTAATGGTCCTTCAAACCCTTTTTACACTTTGATTAATAACTCCTTTAAAATCTACATAAGGTCATTGCTAGGCTAAATTGAGAGTAATGTTTAGAGCAAAAACCAATCTTTTCTCTACAATTTTTCTCACCCTCCCTTCACCAAGCTTGAGAGCTAAGTTGTTGATCAAGATTCTATCTCCTTCATTAAAGTTTTCCATCCCTAAATCTTCAATCAAGTAATCAAAGCTTATTTTTGTGTTTTCATTATTGTATGTTGTTGAAATGTCATTATATACGTTGTTAAATGCTTAGGAATACTTGTGTAATAATTTGTTGGGGGCTTGGTAGCCAACCATTTTAGGAGTTTTGAGCTTTTGCATAAAATGTTGAGTTGATGGTTTTCAAAATGCATGCTATTTTTTGTGTTATTTTTATGATGAGATGGTGTTAATATGTTGTTTTTGAGTTGTTATTGAAGTTATATGCTAATTTGGTTGAATTTTTGTGATTTTTGAATGATTTGCATGTTGCTGTTCTAGGGTATCTGCTGGTGAATCCTTACTTGTTGGGATCTTGATGAAGGTTTGCTAAGCAAAGAGAAACTCTCGTTAAGCGACCTTGCTTTTTCTTAGTAGTTGTTTTGGAAAGCATGAGTTTTTGCTAAGCAAGTACATTACTCTCTAGGAAAGAGTTCAAGAACACATGAACTGGATGAAGGTTCGTAGAGTAAGTACCTCATTCATTGTGCGAAGCCATGGAAACCTAGGTATGTTGAGTATTTGTTAGGTGAGTTCCTCACTCGCTGGACGGGGATCTTAAGAACCCTAAAATGCATAAATTCCCTAGGTGAGTCTCACATTTTGTTGAGTGATAGGGAAGGAATGTATTCATTGAGTAAGTTAAGGAGGTTGATGATGTGAAGTCTATGTGGCTTCACTTGTTGAGCAAGACAACCCACTCATTGAGTAAATCAGAGGGGAGTTTAGATGATGTTCTCTATGACTCCTCTTACCGGGCATGGACGACACTCGTTAGGCGAGAATGTGCGAGATCTTAGGAGTTAACCCACTATGGCTTGGCTCGTGGGACAAATGATGTATTTGTTGGGCAACTAAACATAGTAAGACATTTATATGGCTCTACTCACAAGGCAAGGTCGAGGGCTCGCTGGGCAAGTGTATGTTACTTGAGAAGTGTCCTCTTTGTGGGTAAGATTTGCAAGGTGAATCATGCAATAATGAGAAAACTTGTTTTGTTAGAAAATGGAATCCTTGACTATTATACCTTTTTAAAAAGACTTCTTAACTGTTGTAAAAGATTTGAATTAGGTAAGATGGTATAAAAGCTTAAAGTAGTATGTTAAATAGGTTAAAATCCATAAGAATTGTAATGTTGCTATTTGTGGTGAATAGAACATATGTTGGTGTTGTAGAGTAGGTTATTGGCCTTAGTCTTAAGAAATTGGTTTGTAAATCATTCCTTATTATGGTGATTTTAGCTTGCTTTGAAGTTGACCATGTTGAGATGGTGGATACGTGTTGCTAGTATATTTGTTTCAAGGAAGTTGGAAGTGATATAAGAATCATAGTGGTGGTTGTTGTTGAGTGCTTTTATGAATACTATTGACGAGTAGGCACGTAAGTTGTTGGACTACCTTGACTTTGTGGGGTTCATGACTGGTGTTGGATTGTGGGAGACAAGGCTATGTAGCATTTGGGATAAATGGATTAGAAATCCCCCACAAAAAGGTGAAGTTATTGTAAGAACTTCTAACTATGGAAAATTGCTACCTATATACAATCTATCTTGACTTGAATGCTTTCCAATCTATATGATCATGTCCTTTTTTCCCAATACCAAGTTGAGGGTATGCTAAGGAAGTGACATGAGTAATTGTTTGGCTTATAAATCTCCATGGAATAGTTGTATGCATGCATCTATCTATCCATCTATTTATCTATCTATTTGAGTGTGTATGTGTGTATGTGATTGTTGGATCAAATAATTATGGTGTGGTGAATGTTGAATATATTTGTCAGGGGTTGAGGCCCATTGTGTTGATTTTCATGTCTTACTGATTTGATGTTATATTGTACATGTATGATTATTTGTTGTGTTTATCGCCTTGTTGTTGGGATATAAGAGTATTCTTGAAGAAGCTTACCCTTATGTTTGTTTCGTATGTGTACGATTACAATAAACTTGAATGATATTAATGAGAGTAGATACCAAGGTTGTCTAGCGAACTGAACACTTGCAGCATCTTGACAGTTCGAGTGTACATGGCAACTTTTAGCATTTGCTTCTAGAACACCTAGATAGGTCTTGACGAGAGTTAGAGGATTGATCATGATCTATAGTGCAACACCCTAGTTTTTAGTCTATTTTATTATTGGTTGTAAATATTGTATTTATTAATTATTATTAATAAGTGGTTTAATTGTTTTATAACTAAATAAATAATATTATGAGAGAAATATAGGTTGAGCTTTAAATTGAGTTTTAATTATTTAAATTAAGAAAAATAGGCTATTTAAATATAGTAAGAGCTTAAGTCTCATATTAGACAACATAAGCTCGTGCTTCACCTCCTTTTCCTATATAAAGGAGTAGGATACCTTAGTGAGTTGGATACATTCATGTGTATATTTTGTGATTGTCTACTGTTGGGATTACTTATTGTATGATGATTGTGTGGTGTGTGTCTATTTATGTTATGCTCATACCGTGAGCCTGAGTGACCTACATTTTTTCCTTCCCTTTTTGTTCTTATTTTGTCATGGGTTACGTTTTGATAAGACATCTGATATTAGGATGTCTTCTTTTGTAACTACATTATAATTGTGTAGTGGTTTTATATTTTGTAACACTAGAAAATTGGTCTTTGGAGTGTCATTTGGGACACGTGTTTATTTTCCAATACTTTGAAGATTAAACCTTGTGAATCCTTTATCGATCGATATCTATTTTCAAATTTTAAATTTTATTTAAGGATATTTTATTAATATTATTATATATTGAGGGTAGAGGGTGTCACATACAACAAGTATACTATTGGGTAAAGGTGATCATCAAGTACACACCAACCAACATTGTGAGGTTCCCCATCACATTCTACACCTCAATGGACATGTTTTTGTGCATTCCAGCGATGTGGAGTCAGTTGACCAATATGACCCATGCAGAACTTGCATGGAACCATCATCACGACCTATCCTGTCCCAGTCCTCATTTGTGCTGCTTCAAGATCACACCCGTAGGAGTCGATAGTCAGCCTAAAGCTTCATCTGCTACACCTTGACTGTTGTAGTGATCTAGTTGTTGTTATTGTCTTAGGGACCATTTTGGAGGGTGTTTTGTTGTATTTCTATCCATCATTTGGTTGTATCTTTTGTGTTTTGGGAAGTCTATTTGTAAGTCCTTAGCTTTTGTTATGTTTGTATGTTCTTAGTTTATGTACAAATATCAAGTGACTCAAGTTTCCTATGTAATCCAAAACATTGTAATAATTTTAGTTTCTCTTATATATATTATATGATTTATTTTTAGTTGATGTTTATTTTATTTAAATGACTTATGATTCCTCATTGTTGCGCATCGCAAAAAAAAATAATTGTATGTCATTTTCATAATTAAATTGTTATAAGATTTTATTAAACAAATATTCCATGCTCGATGGTAGTTTTATAATTGTTTACAAGTTGTACTAATCGTGAGTCATTACATTTATAGGTTTCAACATTGTTTAACCTCTTTCTCTACTTATCAGAGTTGTCTCTACCACTTAAAGCGTCCACCCACTTAAAGATACCAAATTACCTCATAACAAAATTTTAAATATTTCAAATATTGAATCTCATGTCAAAGTTCTATAGAATATTTGAAGTATAGGTGAGAAAATTCTCTTGTTGCGTTTATAAAAACAATAAAGGAAATGTATCATTGTACATGCATATATAATCCACTGAAATTGATCTAGTAGCTAGAAGGTAAAGTAATTTACAAATTTCTACATATGTTTGATAACTAGTTTAATTAAGAAATATTTTAAAATTTTGATCGATAATTGAATTGATAAAAATATTAATTTAAAACTTATTAATAAAATTATAATTAAATTGATATTAATGAATATATAGTTAAATATATTAAGTAATAATAAATAAAATAGTTATGTGTACATAAATAATAAATCCACGTAGAACAAAATTACATTTCTAAAAATAATACATCATTCATATAATTTTTTTTAAAATATTTTAAAAAATATTCACTTTAATAAAAAAAATTTCTTTATTCTTTAAAAAAAAACAAGTCCATTTACTTTTTTTTCTTCTAATATTTCGTGGATCTAATTTTTTTTCATTTCTTAACCCGAATCCATTTATACCATATATATATATATATATTTGTTATTGTTGTTACTATTATTATTATTATTATTTTATTATTATTGTTCTTTTATTATTATTCTTATTATTATAGTTGTTGTGGTCGTTGATATTGTTATTGTCATTACTGTTATTATTATTATTATTTTTATTATTATTATTATTATTATTAAAATTAAAAAAGGTGAGGAGATCCGGAAAATAAAAATGGGAGACAAATGGAAGAAATTAACTGACAATAACACAACTAGGTCTAAATGTGCATGTTAATTTATTCCACGATTAACGTTGTTAGACACCATTTTGGAACATTAATTTGGAAATGTGGGCTAAAACCAGGATATGCACGACTCCGTTCAATTTTCACGCAAACGTTATCTATGCTAATTAAACATATATACAACGAAAAATAACATATAATTCAGTTTTCATTCAATTTAAATCAAATACAAACGACCAAACTGGGTTTTTATTATTTAGTTAGTTTGGGTCGGTTATTCAATTTTTTTGAAAATTTTAAGTTATATTTAGATGACTTTGAAAATTATTTTAAATTTAAAAATTAATAAATCAAACTCATAAAATGGAAAATATAATAATATGTTAAGTTCTAAAAATGGGATGAAGGAAATAAAAATTTAATAATTTAAAATAATCTTAGCTCAATTTCCAACACTTTTAACTAAAATGCTTCACCCGCCAATTTACATTGATTTTGCTGCTCTTTCTATTCTTATATTTGGTTCTTTAGGAGTTTTGAGTACATATTAAGAAATATTTTATTTATATTAATTTAGACTATAATATCCTAAATTTATTGTTTTATAAATTTTTATGTATAATCTTTTTATGCAATCTTTTGGTGAGATTATTTTTTTCACATATAATTGCAAAAGTGTATCATGACCGTTCACTGTGATTTTTAATTTCTTCTAATGATTTGTTGGCATTCACAAGGTTGTTCCCTCCCAATAAAATTTTCTCCTACACATTTGGTATGAGTCAAACTTTTGATCATATGCTCTTAGGATTAGAGTTTGGTGTCATTTAGACCAATTACTTGTCGGCACAGTGTACATTTTTTATGCAAATTCCACTAAAAAATTGAGTATTCATGTTCCACTCTAGTTTAGTGTAAAAATTAAAGTTTTTAATTTTCTACTCAAAATATTCTTAATTACTCCACTATGAATTAGATTGTTAAATATGTCTAAATATTTAAATATAATTAAATATCTCTTATTTCTACCTATAATATTTTTCTAATATAGGTAATATCTTTTTAAACATTTCAATATTTATAATCATGTTTGAAAGATCTTAAAATTTTTTTAAATTAAATATAATATAAATATCTTTTTGAATATCTAAAAATTGTTAATTATATTTGAATTCAAATATTACTTCATATTTGAGTAACACTTATTTTCTCAAAAATATAATTTATTTAATTATTTATAAAATATAATTATTTTTAAAGGTGATAAGACATAACCAATTATTTAAAAGGATAATTATCGGGGTGTTACCCACTTGGAGCAAGAGGTATTCCACTATGCCAAGTAGCTACTTTTGCTACATAATGCAAATAGTATATATTAATTTTATCACTTTATATTGGTTTACATGGATCAATTAGTAACTCTTCTCCTCAACCATTGACCTAGTATCTCAATCGAGTTAATTACCTATCCAAGTTTTAAAACAGTTTTTTTGTGCTCCCCATCATACATTTTATTACAATATTTCTCTACGAGTATTTGTGATTAAGGATAATTATAAGAGAAATTCAAATTTAACATCATGAAAAGACTTAATAGTCAAGTAGTAGCATTTTTTTTAAGAAAAAAATTTAGAGTATACTAAAAAAATTTAGTTGCACGTTTATCAATTCAATGATTTTTGTTTTGAATTAGTGTCCCTCCGATCCATTGTTGAAGATCTCAATTTTTTCCCTAAAGTATTCCTTTTTAGTCTTAGGTAAGGAAAACTTACTTTTCTACAATTTGATGTTTAGAATTTGTTAAATGATGTTTAGGAATGTTGTTAAATGTATTAGAACAATTTATAATATGATAGGATATTTGTGGTTATATTTTTGAGTTTTGAATACATGAAAATATATGATATGATGATTCTCTCTTATACTGATAATTTTGTTGGATAGAATAAGTTTCTATTTATATGAGTATATGATGTTGATTTTGACTACTACAATGTGTTTTGTGTTGATTTAGATTAAAAATTGAATTTATATGTTGAACTGTTATAAGGAATATTAGTCAAGGTTGAATAAATGTGATTTACAAATAATTTAAGTCAATTTAATGATAAAAAGTTAGAACCAAAAGAACATAATTCATATAAATATAGTCATAAACGATAAGGGGACTTAGATCAACTTAATTGAATCTTTAGAAGAATAATTGGGTTATTAGTAATTGGAACAAATCTTGATGATGAGCTAGCGTTAATATGGGCTTTACATGGTCATTAATTAATGTGGGGGGAAACGTTGATTTTAGAGGATTTGGTCAATTTTTCATTTTAGTAAGAACTCTTCAATTTATTTTCTCTAAAAGTGAGAGAACATTTTCTTCTTATTAAAGTGAGAGAATAATTCAGAGAATATTCAGTTTTTTTTAGGGAATATTTTCTCTAAAAGTGAGAGAATATTTTTATGTAAAAAGATTGTAAAATCTTGTAACAAAAAAGAAAGATTTTAAAATCTTTTTGAAAGAATATTTATAATTTTGAGTAAATTCTTTTGGAACCTTCGTTGAATATAACTGTTGCTAAATTTTCAGTGTCAAAGTTTTTAACTGTTAGCTCATGGGTAGAAGGTTTTACTTATAAAATGTTAATGAATTAGTGACTAAATCTAGTTACAAAAATATTTTTTTATCACTAACTGAGGTAAAAAAAATTTAGTGATTTTTTTTAAAAAATTATATATAAATTGTTTTGTCACTAATTCTAATTTTTCTTATAAATTATATAAAACAAAATTAAGTTTCAATTTGAAGTTTAGCTTCATTAATTTCTACATTTTTTTTTGGATCAGTGTAGTATTAGAGCTATTTTGTTGTTGGTTAAATGTTCTTTTATTTTGTGTTCCTAAATTTATGGACGGTTTCACACTCTATTCTTTCCCTTATTTGTGTATTAAATCATCCCTTCTATTTAATTTTTGTGCATTTTAATTTGCGTTCATTTTATTAATAATCTTTCTTCTAGTCTTTATATCCTCATTTACTATATATTCTCATCTATTAGGATATCTTAATTAAATTGTTGTGCTTATTTGTTAAATATCATAAATCTTTATTTTTATATTTAGATACCATTATTTCATAAATATCCTAAATTTATTACTTTATCTGTCAAATATCCTGATAATCTATGGATCATACTTATGAGTTCACATTAAAATGAATCTTATACGACAATGAAGGCCACGTTAACTACAGATTTTATACAATTGTATTAAGACATATCAAGTCCAAATCAGTTTTATGAGTGCTGACTTTTAGTTTCCATTAGGAAATTAATTGAGTTCTAAATATTAAATGAAACATTTAAGTTCTTCACGTATGAAATATGTGACCTCGTGATTTATAGAAAATGATCTACACTCACACATATAGGATAGGATTGAATAATGTTAGGAGTCAAATTTAATTAATGAAATGTCTTTTTTCCAAAATATTTTACTACAAGTAAAATTTATTAATCCAACAAAAAATTATTAATCCAACCTAAAATTAGTGTAATATTATTGCGATATATATATATATATATATATATATATATTACATGATCTAGATATTGATAGATATATCCCACACACAAAAAAAAGATATAACTATTTACTTGTATTTTAAAGATTATACCATACATTAAAATAAATAGACGATGAAATATATACAAAAATAAATTTAATTGTGTGAAGTTTTATATACTTGGCCTGTCAGATGACACTTATAGTGTATTCGATTTTTTTAATTTTTATTTATTATATTTTCAATGATAAACATATTTGTATTTTATGTTAAAAATGTGACAAAAATTAACATTTCTAACTCACTGTAATAATTATTTTATTAAATTTTAAAATACAATTATTAACCATTTAATCCATTCTCCTTCCTCAGCCACACTCTCCTCCCCTCATTGAGCCACACCAAGGTAAGTGACCTTAATCAAATCAAGAGCTCAAGTTTGAGAGAATAGCATCTTTATTCCTTTCCACAACCAAAGGCTAAACCCAAACGGGTCGTGCACAATGACAAAGACCATAGAATAAGTCTTTTTCACTATAATATATATATGATTTTTAGTAATATTTAAAAAACTTACAAATATAAAGTAACAAATGTAATAGTGTGTCACACGTGAATGATTCTCAATACGAAGGGTTTGTGTTTAGAGGTTGCGATCATGTGGAGGACAACCTCGATATCTCTCCTCTCACGCCCCTTTCACTTTTCTAGTTGTTGGGGGGAGGGAGCTTTTGAAGAAATTAGAGCACAAGTTTATTTTTTCTTATTTTTATTTTTAATTTAATTTATTTTTATTTTATTTTATTATAGAGTTTTGGACTAAGATATTATGACATTGATATATTATAAATGTAATGGAGAATAGTCCCAAATTCACCGTAGTAGTGGGAACGTGGGTGAGAAGAGAGAAGGGAAGGAGGGAGAAAGGGAAGAAAGTGTGGGCCAGAGAAGAGATTAAAATTTTTTAATTGTTCCGTAATTGTATTTTAAAGTTTAATAAATAAAATTATAATAGTGAATAAAATGGTCATTAGGTTAAAAATGATATTATTTTATTTTTATTATTAAGGTTATTTTTAAACTAACGAATGAACAACTCAAATTTAAAAATTAAAATATGAAAATAAAATTTTAAAAATAAATAATTAAAAAAATATTACTTAAAAACAAAAGAAAAAAATATGGTTTAATTTATAAAATTGACTTTTTTATTATTATAAAATAGTATCAGTATGTCTATTCTAAAACGAAAGGACATATTTTAAAAGATAAAATTCATTTATAATCATTAATTAAAAATTAACACTTATGTTTTAACAATATTTACATACATGTAATTATATATTATCATAATTTTAATCGTTAATATTAATTATAAATGGATGTTATTTTTATAAAATACCCTCCCTTCGTTTCAGAAGATTAATATTATATATCATAGCTAGCAGACACATTGGTTCCTCCCAAAGCATGCACCAATAATCTACGAAACAAACCCTAATTTAATATTAGGATTATTAAAATCTCAATCTTTTAATATTTTAAAATGAATTGGAAATGAAACCAAAATATTAAAAAGATAGTACATAACATAAGCCAATAAGAAATGGTTATTTAACAAAAAAAAAAACTAGATTGTTTATGAGAATCTTAAAACGTTTTAAAGCTATTGTTTTTATTTACAATCTGGATTGGTATTTTTTAAGTTTGTTCTTTCTTTTTTTAAAGTATTCGCGGTTGAAATACTATAAATTAATATTCTAATATTTCATTTCCCTAAAATGGTTATATGTTTCTTCCAAGAATTCCAGTTAAGGAATTTCAATGGGGAGTTCATAAATTTGGGAGCAAATTCCTATCCTGACATGCACTACTGATGAATTCCTATCCCGTCATGCACCACTAGTGAATGTGTATCGATATTTCTTTCTTATTTACAAAGACACTTCAACACTAAAGTTAGTATCAATCAAGATAAAATTAGTATTTAGTAAAAAAATACGTACTTGACAACAAAGTGAATTTTACAATTTGTAAAGATTGGATCTGTGTATGTCATTGACCCATGCACTACAATCTCCAAGAATTTTGACACACATCTCATCTTAAAACATTTTGAGATATGGTCGATTCAAGCTAATCTGGTCGAATTGTGTCAACATGTCTTTGACGTAATAATTACATTATATATACAATTTTTTAATTTAACTATTAATATAAAATAAAAATATTATATATCTATTTATTTTTTGTTTATTAATGTATATATCAAAATACTTAGTTATATAAAAATAGAAGTATAGACCGGCATTAAAATCTATTTGAGTAATTACATTTTCAAAATTAATTTTTATTCTAAGTATTCAAACAATATTATTTTAAAAGTAATTTTTTAATATCTATTATCCAGATAAAATTTATATTACTTCAAACTCCATTTTAATTATAAAAAACACTATTGTATGAACTGATCATATCCAAATGGATAGCTGTTGGGTTTTCTTTATTTTCAAGGGAAGAGAATGAAGAGAGAACGTGAAAATGATTGAAAAGGAAGAACAAAAGTGGGCCCATGTGAGGAATGGTCTGGAATCTTGATGAAGGTTGTTGGAGGCGTGGCGGCAGCTGACACTGACAGGTGGGTCCCCTGCTCCTTGCGTTTTTCTTAATCCGTGAAACTTGTACAAACACGTGCCTAAAGAATATAGCCTCAAATACAATTTTTATTAATTTTATATATTAAAAAGTTTCATATAAAGAACTTAATCGCTTCTTTTATACAAAATTCCTTTTGGCATATTTATAGCCTTGGCCTTTGGTCTCCCTCACAGAAAAAAAAAAGTTTATAATATATTTTTTTATATTTATAAAAATCAAATAATAATATTCTATTACCTTAAATATGTTTTTCAGTATTGAATTAATTATATTTTGTCTCATAAATTTAAAATTATTTTTTTAGTGTTTACGTTATTTTAATATTTATGTGATAAACCAACTCAAAATTACCATTTATTATTTGTATAATCTAAAATGAAAGAATATGGTTAATTCTAATTTTTTGTTTCAAAGTTTTTTTTTATACATGTAAAAACTAATTATTTAAAAAAATATAGGAATCAAAGAAAATAATTTTATATTTGAGAAAAAAAATAAACTTGACCCAAATTTAAAACATATTTAAGTTTATTTTATTTAATAATTTTATTTTGTACAATCAATAAATTATTAAATATTCATGAATACCTTGTTAATACCAATTTAGTAATCTAAACCAATTAATAAATAATTTAAATCATTATAAATTTATATAATTATTTAATACCAAAATAGTATAAGTATTTAGGTTTAACCAAGTAACTTATGGTTTGAATAAATTACTATTATAAAATATAAATTTTTAACTTTTATATGTAGAAGAATTTGTTAAAAAAAATTAGTTTCTTATATAAATTTATTTTGAAAAATTATTTTGTTCTTCTCAATTAAAGAATATCTCGAATTAGAAATATTATTTACTATTAATTATTTTTAGTAACAAATAACAAAATATAAGTAACAATAACATTTTTTCATAATATAAAATAACACGATACCCACTTAAGTTAGCCTTATGTTTAGGACCACTAAAATGAACTTCACAGAGAAATATTTGAGTAATTTTGATGAAATAGAAAAGAAAAAATAGAAAATAAATAAAAAAATTAATTTGTTTGGTAGAGTAAAAATTAAAAATATGAATCTTACATTTTTTCTATTTACTCGATTAACTGTGTAGAAATTTAAGAAGAACGTGTAAATAACATTTTGCAGTAATTAAAAATTTGTTAAAAGTTATTTGACTAAGATTATCTCTCGATGATTTTTATCGTGTAACGAAAGATTAAAATTAACAAAACATATCTAACAAAAATAATCAAATTTTAAAAATTATAATCGATTTTCAACCTTTAATAATCAATTATTATTTTCAATAATAGATTATCTTATAATACCCAATAATAGTATTTTTATTTAATCTATTTCTTTCTCCCCTTTGTCTCTTCATTGCAATCTTATCTCTTCACTCAGGACCCACCCCACCGAATGGTACTATAAAAAACCGAAAAGGTCCAATGATTTATCTCCACGTGGAAAAGAGTCAGTGGTACCAACAAGTTGTCGGAATTCGAAGGGAAGGGTCTGCAGGAGATGTACACAGTAGCGTGACACGTGGCATTGAGCAGAGACTATTATTACGTGTTAAAGGATGGGTTAGATTAGGGTTAGGGTCTGTGGCGGCTGATGTGTGAGGTTTCTTGGTTGCATTGCATATTTGCATAGCGAATGGTTGAAAAGTCAATCACGTTGCGTTAGGTGCTGAGATAACGTGATTAGTTACAACTTACATCATCACATTAGTAACCAGACCCACTTTTTTGTGCTTTGCATTTTGCACTATTTTTCTTATCATTCACGCTGGGAATAGCTTCGCTTTGTTTCATTAATGAGCCAAAGTACTTGTGTCAGTTGTCGCAGTGTACACCTAATTTTTATCTTATTCATTCACGGTTTGTTTAGTAGGAAGAAACAAATAAGTGAAAAATCAAATAGATGAAAATAAAAAAGACAAATTGAGAAATAAAAATAAATTAAAAATCAAATATATAAAAAGAAAAAATAAAATTGACAAATAAAACAAGTAAATATAAAATAAAAATGTTTGATAAAAAATATAAAAAATAAAAATAAAAATTATATTTTAACTAATTAATAAAATAAAAATATTTAATTTTATAAATAAAAGTACAAAGTAAAATTTATTTGTTTTAAGTAAAATAATTAATTTTTATAATTTATTAATTTACTAAAAATAATTAAATTTTACAATTTATTAATTTTTTATAAATTTTGAAATGTTATAAATAATTTATTATTGAAATTCATTGTCGTATTATAAAATTTAAATTTTGTAATATATAATCACTTATCAATCGATTATATATATATAAAATGAGTTTAATATACATGCACTAATTTTATACAATAATTTTACATTATTACAATTACATATAATCATTGAAATGACTTAAATTAATTATTTAATACAATTAACAAACTTATTATATGTAGTAACGTATGATAAAGTTATGTAAAATGGTTTTATGAATGACTTATTTACTCTTATAAAATTCATATTTTATAATACGATAATAAATTATTGAAATCGATAATCAATAATTAAGAAATGAGTATGCATATGATTATATGACAAGATAATTGGTTATCAAAGTTTCATATTAAAATATAAACTTGCAATTTTAAATTGTCAGTAAATATTTAAAATTGGTTAAAAATATCACAAAATTAAAGTTTGTGGTAGATTTTAGTCGTTACAAAAAAAATTACCATAAAATACTTTGATATTTTCATTGCTTTAGTGTTCATTTTTGCACAGTTTTGAGAAGAAACAAAAAGTGAGTTTCGTACCTTTTTATTTCTTTGCAACTCCATTTCTTGTTTACTAAACTACTACGTGCAACAACTTGCTATTGTTACAAGGGTTAAGCATTAAGATGCACAAAGAGTACATTTTTAAACAAAACCTTGTATTAATGTATTTTAAAAAAAAAGTAATTTTTGCAGTAATGTACATGATCTCACATCCAAGAATCAACTGATACATGAACAACACATAATTATAGTTCAATTAGTTACAAAAGTAAGTGTCACCTCACACTTACATCTTTAATAACCAAATACCATTAAAAAAAAGTTAGAATTTAAACCAAACTGCTAAACAGTATATCACAAATAGGAAGGGGTGGTGGATACAAAACCCACACACCGAAGCCAGTCGACAATAACTACAAACAACTACTCATGTCATACAACTATTGTGACGGTGGTTCGAAAGAGGAAGTCTCATGCACACTCATCTTCTTTAGGGCTTTTGACATCTACTCTTAACGAATATGTTATTCGAGGTCATCATAGTTATACATATACAACAACACATGCATAAAGGTAAGGTATTGTGAGAAAGACCCTATGTATGAACAATAAGGCATAAACATAGTAAAGCATATACACACATATCACAATGCATCCAAACACAATAGATATAACATCCCTCAATATTGAGCCATAACTCTCACCAATATAACTCTGTCATCCACAACGATACATTTCAAGAACTCACATATGCATACATATATATATAAGTCTCAACCCTTAAGAGGTATCATCAACATTTCAGTAATATCAATAAGCCATATATATATATATATATATATATATATATATATATGCTTAAATATGTTTTTAGTCTTTGTAAAATAAGTGAATTTTTTTATTGTAGTTCTATAAAATTTTTTAATCAATTTTTATCCCTCTAAAATTTGAATTTTTGTTTTTAGTTCTTATTATTATGTGACACTTGTTAATCACATATAGCTTAAACGGAAGGTCAATTGACCATCATACGTTATACATATTAGTGTATATGATGTCATGTTAGCATATGACATCTTCAAAAAGAATTTAAATCCCTAAAATAAATATTATTTATCTATTTTAAAATGAAAATTAAGGACTAAAAATAGATATTTCAAAATTGAAAAGGATGAAAATCAAATAAAAATATTTTTAGAGGATCAAAATCAAATTTTGCTCATTTTATAGGGACAAGAATTAGTGATTACAAATTTTCAAAGGATAAAAATTGATCAAAATTTTTTATAGAAACTAAAATCAAAATTCTCTTATTTTACAAGGATTAAAAACATATTTAGGTACACACACACATAGAAAACTGCTCCATGAAGATTTATAAGTCATACAATCATTCTTAACCTTATTCCTTAACATAACTTTTATTAACAGAGCCCTCTTGACTCATGCTACTCATCATTAAGGAAGGTAGGGCATGATCCTACAGAAAGCTTTGAACAAGTAAAACTAGTCAAGATAAACGTACAAGAGTAGTAGCTTTACCACAATCTAAGATTTGTAAAGTCCTCGACCTCTTGTGGAGGTTGCTCATCCACTTTATTCCCCAGGCCCCTAGGATAGTCACTTCGTTTTCTAACACTAGTTGAAAATCCCATCTGATTACCAACTCCAAGAATTTCCCAACTTACTTGCCTACTTTTTAGTAGCATCCACTAGAGACTCAACAACAATAAAAATTAGGAATCTCATATCGCTTCCAGCTTTCTTGAACCCATGGATACTTATAACTTGTATCCTACCATCTCAATATGGCTACATCTAGGGCATGCTAAAACCACATCAACAAGGCATGATTCACGAACCATATACTCAAGAGTAAGGTCAACTCTTTACTCAACAACACAAGTTTTATCTCTTACAGATAGCAACAATTCCAAATCTTGTCAAATTCAACTTAATTATCATTCCACTTTAGTCTTTTTATACTATTGTAACACCATTTTTTATACATGTTTAATTAAGTGAATGAGAAATTAGCAAGTAAATTAAATTTAATTATTTTTTAAAAAGAAATAAAAAATATTATGTTGTAAAATTTCCATCTTGGAATAGGCTAGAATGGTAAAAAAAAACACGTATACCAAGACAATTCTTCCATGAAAATATTGACCGAGTCTAGTGAAAATACAAAGAGTTGACAAACAATAGTTAAGAGTGTTCCCATTCGAGTTTAGTTTATCTAGTGTCATTGATACATTTTTTATACAGGACGACAAAATTATCAAGGTAAAACCCTGACCGACCATAGTTTTGAAGGAAATCTTGGAACCCAGCGGTCCCCGATTTAATATTTGGCCCCTTCATGATGGCTGCTGATTTAATATTTGGCCCCTTCATGATGACTGCTAATTTAATATGTGGGCAAATTTCCCAAGATGCCCCTAAAACCCCACACTCCTAAAACCCTATATAAACCCACCCAAAGGTAATCACTTGGCAGATTTTATAGAAAGAAAAAACTTCCTTCCCTGAAATTTTGTTCATCCTTTTCAACCAAGAGTGGAACAAAGTATTGATCAAGTTCTCCCTCTTACACTAAAGTTTTCTACCCCTAAGCTACAACCAAGTAAGGGAAGCTTATTTTGTATTTTTGTGACTAATTGTTGAACAAAATGTTGTTTTGTTATTCAAATGTGTAGAAATGCATGATCATAAACTATTTAAGCCTTGGTAGCCATGTTTGTTAGTTGGAAGCTTTTATGAAAATAGTAAAATGCTAATCAATATGTCGTGCATGTATTTATTTCTATAATGTGTTATTATGATGGTCTAGAGTGATTGAGTAGATTGCATGTTGATTTAGATAATGTTTGAGTAGATTTCATGCTTTTGCATGATGTTGTTTCGGGTTTTTGCTGAGTGAGGGAACCTCTTGTAAAATAATGTTTCTTGTGTGATTAATTGAGTGATTGAGAAATAATTACAAGATGAAACTAAATTTAAATTTAGCAAGAATATCTTAATATAAATTAGAGTTTACGTATTTGTCAAGAAAAATCTCAAATAAGACTAGAGCGGTCTAATACACATTTTTTTGAGGCAATGATCTTTCCTAATAGAATGAAATTCCACATTCAAAGATATCGAGAACTAACAACATAGTTTCATCTACATGTTTTCTAAGATAATCGACACGTACTTCAAAGTAAATCACTAATTGACCTTCAATTTTTGGTAAAAAATGATTATACCATTTATAGTTAATTACCTTACCACTTTTGGTGTAAAATTCAAAAGCTAAACTTACCATTTGAGGTAAAACGTACTCAATCAATTTCCTTGCCTTATTTGGTAAAATACACTTTTCCGTACTTACCTTTGACCAATAGATGTTGGAATCCTCCATAACTTTTGGACCAAGAGGATGCATGAACTCCATCTATAATTATTTCCTCCTAGTTGAGAAATCAGAAGCAAAATCCTCTCTACAAGATTTTGAATTTTGTCCCTAACCCAACCACCATTGTTAAAGCTTAAAGAAAACTCCTTCACTAAAGATTTCCCTTCCAAATCGTGACTTTAGATAAGGGAAGCTTGCCTCTCCGTGATTTCGAAGTTGAAATGTGCAATATGTTAATGTAAAATGTGTTAAATAAATCATAACAAGCTATACCGATGTGGGTTAAGATTTTAGAGGAAATTTCTTGAATATGTGAATATATGTAGGAAAATATGTGAATCTAAGATATGTTGTGTTTTTGGTGTTTTTTGATGAATGAAATAAGTTTATTATACTATATAATGAAGTTACGGGCATTGTTTATGACATCTAATGCCATTTTGAGTGTTTTCATGGTTGAATCGTGTTGAACTATGAAGTTGTTACATGCTCTTGCTGAGCGAGTACCTCTTCTTGCCCAACAAGGCTTGTTTTCTAGAAAATCATATAGGTTCTTATTAAGCAAGACTTAGTTCTCACTGAGCACCTAAAGAATAACACTTAAAGTTTAGAAATTTTTTTTGTCCCTAAGTGAACTCTTGTTCTCACTAAGCAAGTATTCATAGGCTAATGAACAAGATAAATGCATATTCATAGAAAATTAGAAATTCATTTGTGCACTGAGCGAGGACTATGTCACACTAAGATAGGATTTAAGAAATCCATGATACCACTAAATTGCTAAGCAAGTCATCCACTCACTAAGCAAAGTTTGAAGGTTTTGAAAATTTAGTTTTCCAATGAAAGATTCACTAAGTAAACCCTTATTTCACTAAGTGACTAAAATGAACACTAAGAGTACAAACTCTCTATGACTCAATTCATTAAGTGAGCCTACTAATTCACTGGGTGGATTAGAGAGTAGGACTCTTTAGGTTCTACTTCATTGAGCAAAGTAATTACTTTGCTAAGCAAAGAAAATGAGCAACTCGTTGAGTGAGATAAGAGACTCGTCAAGCGAATCAACTAGAGGAATGTCAACAATTCCTATATGAAGACTCAGTAGGTAAGGGAATATGCTCACTAAGCAAGAGAAGATGCTCTTGAGGAACTTCGCTGGGTTAACCAATTCGCTCGCTGGGCAAAAATGACAGAACTTGTGAACCTTGAGAAATTCCTTTCATCAAAACTAAATATATATACTACCCATTAAGTTACCCTAATAAAAATAGGAGGTAACTCACTAAAAAATTTCAAGTGGAACTTTAAAGACCAATGACTCATAAGACTTAATGAACTTGTTATTTGCCACATCACAAATACTATAAAAGTGGTTGTTTTGAGAATGGTATATGTGCTCTTGTTGTTGAGGCATACTAAGTATGCGAGTTTGTAGTTCTATGATGCATTTACGAGTATGCACATAAGTTTGATTGGTTGTCTTGATTGGGCCTTCAAGCCTAGTGTTGGATTAGAGGTGTGTGACAAGTAGGTCTTAGGGATAGGGAGACGGGTGATTCCATAGGGGGCCAAGACCATTGTAAACCTTAGGTAGCCCATGTACACCTATCCTCAGAAACCATCTATCTCATCTATAGATCAAGTCCTGACATTTACCCCAATGGTTTCTTTGGTACGTGTTGTTTGTGATGACTTGTAGTCAAGGATAGTATGTTAAGGGAAGTATCTAACTGATTGCTCGAAATTTTAAGTCTTAATGGAGTATGACTGGTTTATATATCTATGTGTGTGTGTGTGTTGGTTGTATAAGGAGTCTAATTTGATGTTTTATTTGAATGTTTGTACTTTATGAAACTTAAATGTTATTCTTATGTGTATGTGTGTGTGTTGGTTTTATAAGGAGTCTAATTTGATGTTTTATTTGAATGTCTATACTTCATGAAACTCAAATATTATTCTTATGCTTTAATTATACATGTTTGTTTTTATAGCTTACCCTTGTGCTTCTTATCGCGTATGTGAGATTGCAATGATCATGAACAATGATTTGTTGGGAGTAGATGCTGAAGTTACTGAGGAATTGGTCCTAATTCCACATGCTATTCCACATGCCATTCAACATGATACATTTGGCAACTTTCTCCTTATGCTTCATGGAGACCATGGTGGGCTTAAGAGTGGCCAAGATGATTAATCCAAACTTGGAGCACGTCAAGTACTATAGTGACATCATCATCATTTACGTCATGTATCACTACCTTGATTTTAGTTATGTTCTAAGTCATGCTGGGTTTCTATATGCCAATATATGAGTGGTCATATAGTTTGATATACTATAGATTAATGATCACATTTGTTGAATGGTTGAGGCCCATCTTTGATGATTGTTATGTTGTGATGATCTTGTTGTTTGTATGTAAGATTTTTTTCTTGTAGTTTACCCATATGTTGTAATGCTAGAGTTTTTATGCTTTGATTATTTGAAGCGATTGAATAATTAAAATGTATAATTAAATTTTTATTTAGATAAAAAAAGGTTTAATAAAATGTTGTTTAGTACATTTCTTGAGAAAATCCTAAGAAAAAGCCAAAGTGACAAAAAACATGTTTACTAAGGTAAGTCTACCCTAAAAGTAGTTGTTGAAGCTTAGTAAATATAGAGAGTTGATAAATAGTTACCCCGAGTGTTTCCCAGATGGGTAGAGTCAAACCGGTGTTGTTGACATGTTTTTCGGTGCGATGACATATTTCTCCAGACAGAACATGGAACTGTCAAAGTTTCAGAGAAAGCATGAAACCCTAGCTGTCATATGGATCCATAGACACTTCATCTATCATCATGGTTGCTGCCCCACCCTTTTGTCCAAGAGTCACAAAACCAAAGGACCATTGGTCCATGGCATCCTCTCCACCTTCTAAACAATAAGTTGCACCCCAACTTATATATATATATATATATAATCCGTTGATCAAGCCTAGTTTAGGGAAATAGAGCAAGAAAATCTTCCCCCGGTAGTTGATTTTGTTTCCTTCATCCATTTCTAAGTGAAGCCCTCTATTACTGACCACGAATTCTCCCTCTTCACTAAACTTTTCTATCCTAATTCTACAATAAGTGAAACTAACCTTGTGTGGTTTTTACACATTGTATGTTGTTATTGTGACATTATTATGTTGTTTAATTAGATTGGAATGCATGATGGTGACTTGTTATAGGAATAGTAGCCATTGTTGTGAGCTTGGTACCCTTGTTGTGTTTTTGAGGTTTTGAGGAAATTATTGAATTGAGCATGAAATCATGGTTACATGTTGGTTTTGATGTTATTTTGAGGCTTTTTAGAATTTGATTTTATGTTGATATGGATCTTTTTGTTTAACTATATGAGGATTTGGTTGAGTTTTGATGAACTTGGATGATTGGCGAGTTTGAATCTGGCTAAGCGAGTCTACAGTTTCGCTAGGTGAGTCAGTGTTTGGCTGGGCAAGTTAATGTCTGGCTGGATGAGTACAATGTTTGGTTGAGCGAGTCCAATGTCTGGTTGGGCGAATCCAACATTTGGGTGGGCGAATTTTGAGTTTGGTTGAGTGAAGTAGATGTAGTAAAGAGTGTGAAGCCAGTATGACTTCTTTGTTGAGCGAAACCTCCTACTCATTGAGCGAATAAAATGTAAGATTTTAAGGGTTCTATATTAATCCCTTGGTTGAGCGAGGATTTAACTCCATTAAGCAAAATGTAAGAGGTGTGTGGAGAATAAGTCCTTGTGACTTATTTCGCTGAGCGATTAAAACGTAATCTAAGCTCTCTATTTTTTTTTTGTTGAGCGAGGCTTGGCTCGTTGATTGAATACATGTATAACTGAGTTGTACCTTTTTGGATGGTAAGGATTCACTGGGTGAATGATCCCTCTTGTTGAGCGAATCCATTAAAAGTGAGAAAACAACCTATGTGTTGAAACTGAATGGATGAATAATTTATATCATGAATACTTTATACTTACGTTATAAAAGATTGATGATGGGTGTAAAAGAATAAAATGGAACCATAATTAAGTTGAAATTTATGAAATGTAGGATGTTGTTATCTTTAAAAGATAGAACACTTGTTGGTGAGTAGAGTTATGACTTTGCTCTCGAGGGATGGTTGATGGACCATACCTTAATATTGTGATTCCAATTAGTCTTGGGGTAGGGGTACGTGTTGCTAGTACTCGAGCGTCCAAGAAAACTAGGAGTGATTAGAGGATCACAAGTATTGTTCTTATTACTTTGAGTTTTGAGTGACTGCTATTAACAAGTTAGCACATAAATCAAGAACCACCATGAGTTGCGAGGTTCACGAACAATGTAGGATTGGGAGAAGTGGCATTGTATAGCCTTGAGGATAAGTGTATGGACATCTCCCACACATGAGTATAGTCTTTGCAAGGCCTATTGACTGTGTAAAGTCATTACCTATGTACAACCTATCTTGACCCAAACGCTTATCAATCTGGGGGATAACATCCTCTTTCCCCAATACAAGAAGTGAAGGTATGTTAAGGAAGTGATAGGAGTGATTGCTTAGCCTATAAATCACTATGGAGTAGTTATATAGTTATGTGTATGAATGTTGGATACAAAATTTAGTGATGGTTGTGGAACGATAATGACGTTGAGATGGTGATTATTCTTGCACAAGCGTAGTTGAAATTGTGTGTGTGTATGTATATATATATATATGTATGTATGAATGAGAATATGTTGATTAAATTGTTGGTTGTACCCATTAAGAGCTAAGGCTTTCCGTAATGTTGATATATCTAGATTGTGTAATACTTTATTGTTTACATGATGATGATTGTTGTCTTATTATTGCTTCGTTGTTTAGATATAAGGATAATCTTGCAATAGCTTACCCTTATTTTTGTGTGTTGTATATGTACGACTATGATGATCTTGAACTATGTGTTCGTGGGAGTAGATGTTGAGGCTTCCACGAAGATAGTGCATGCACCTCACACTAGTGGATTAAGTGCTTGTGAGGCATCCTCCTTTGGACTTCTGCCATAGTAGTCATGTGAGTTGAGTAGTTGTTGTTGACTGGCTTAGGTGTGTGAGTGTTGTATCCCCAATCCTTTTTGATGTATGATGTAAGTGCCCAGTGACATGAATGTTTTGTAATGAACCCACATAAGTAAACTCTAATTACATGTATGTGTTTATATTTTTAGTATGTGCTTTATGTCGTTATGCACAATAGTAAACTCTACATAATATTGCAAAATAAAATAAAATAAAATTATCCACCTTTGTATAAGTAAATCAAATACAAGAATTTTTCATTAAAATTAACTTTTACATGTTATAATGTTTAATCCTTGTAGTGGTAGCAGGTTATTACATATGTTGTATGGTGTATACGTATGATATGATCTAAATTGCGTATTCATGGAAGCAGATGTGAGGCTTCCTAGAGAGGAAAGGTGCCCAAGCATGCCAATGGTGATGATCTTTTGAAGACTTTTCAACATCCACTATCGAGACATCCAAGTGAGTCTTGGCAATACGTGTGGTACTACAAGGAGATGACCATTGGGTATGCACCTAATAGGATTCTTAGGTCAGCTATTGTCTTCCACACTCATATGGAAATGTTCCTCTCAGTTTGATCCATGTGGAGATCTCCCACGGGGATGTCTAGAGTAGAGGTGACTAACTTTCCTTGTCACATCCCCCTAATCCTAATCTCAATTTCCAACACTTTAGGGCTAGTCTTCTTGGTCCTAAGAGAGGGATTGTAGTTCCTCCATCCATGCCACCACCATCACCATAGTAGCTTTTTAGTTAGCTTGTATAGGGACTAGCTATAGAGTGTTTTATATATTCCTTTCCCCCATGTCTATTGTATTTATCATTTCTTTTAGGCATTTGTTAGCCCCAACTTCATTTATCCTTGTATTATATAGTTGTGATGTAGAGCTATAAGATATAGGTCCCCTTTTGATGTACTTGGTTTCAGTTTTTATGATGCATGTTTATTATCATTCTAGTTGTTATTTATGTTCTATATGTTGATGATTGATGTGCATCTCGAGAATAAAATAGTTTACTGTTATTTTTGGAATTAAATTAAGTAAAATTTTTCTTAAAATTAATCTTTTGTGACTATAGTAGTTTTATAAGTCATTTAAAGATTATAGTAGCCTTTGGGTTGCTGCAACCAATATACTCATAATTAATCATTTACATAATTTATTAAATCTTTTAGGAAACATAAATAATGAAGAAGAACTCAGTTTTCAAATACAACAAGTTTTCTCACTACTGCATGATTCACCTTACAAGTTGGATGTCTCGCTTAACGAATCTCCCCACATACGGGGTACATACTTATGTAATATACCCTCGCTCAACGAGTTATTGACCTCACCCAACAAGTGTATAATTTGCTCAACAAGCCAAGCCATTATGGCTTAACCCCTAAAACCCTTACATGCTTGCTCAACAAGGGTCCATCTTTACTCAGCCAGAGAAGCCATAATGAGCATTCTTTAAACTTTTCACTTTATTCACTCAACGAATGTGATCTTTCGCTTAGTGAATGAAGCCATTAATACTTCACACATCAACTACACCTAACTTGCTGAATGAATGTATCTCTTTGCCCAGCGAGATTAGCCACAAAGTGCCCTTAAACTCTCACTCAGTGAAACATAGATTTTCCTATTAAATCTGTCTTTTTGGGTTCTCAAGATCCTTGCTCAACGATTGCATATTCACCCAGCGAATAGTCAACAACCCCGGGGTTTTCTTTCTAAGTTCATGATTTCACCTATCGAGTGAGATACTCGCCTAGCAAACCTTCAACCAATTTATGTGTTCTTGAGCTTTCACCTAATGAGAAAGGCTTTCCCTAACGAAAACATATGTTTTACAGAAATCTACCTAAAAGATGCAAGGTCACCTAACGAGAATCGTCCCTCACTTAGCAAACCTTAAAAAAAAAACTAGAAAAAAGGGATTTGCCCAGTGAGCCAAGGGCTTGCCTAGCAAAACCTTTAAATACCAATGATAGTGCATATTTGAGGCACCTAATAGGGACATAGATTGGACATAGTTGACAGTCTTTTATGTCTACTAATCACAAATTGGTTGAGTTTTGGGTTATTGAGCTAAATTGAGGGTAATTGTAAATCCTTGCTTATTTTCAAATTTAAATGCTCACTAAGAGGTTACTATCTTGTGCAGGCCTTATCTGGAGAGACAAAGCTCCAAATGGGACTGTACTAGTTGGCCTTCAGAGTCCCTCTCGCCCAGTCAAAACTAAGTCCATCTCACCTATCAAGATCATGTCCACACTCCGCCAGCTGAGTTCGTCTCCGCCAGTCGAGTCTATCCTAGCAGCAAAGTCGACTCTCGGCAGCCGAATGCACTCCGCCAGTCAAGTTCATCCTGGCTAGCCAAGTCCATTCTCCATCAACCGAGTTCGTCCCTATCAGTCGAGTTCGTCCTGGCCTGCTAAGTTCGTTATGACCAGTTGACTTCGTCCCAGCCAACTGAACCCATCCCGGCAGTCGAGGCTAAGCAAACCATACTCCAGCAATTTTGATCACGTGATCTAGGAAGTAGTTAGGTATTTTCGTTAGTTAGTTTGTTAGTTAGTTAGTAGTCAATAAAATGCGTATATAGGGAGAGAAGTTAGGAAAGTTAGAGGGTTATTCAGTTGGAGAGAGATTTGTCTATATTGCGTTTTTCTCTAGTACAACTATTCTTTTTGCATCTTCTCTGTTTTTCCTCTTTTCATTGAATGCTGCAAGTCTCCCATGGCGATGAACATGGAACGCCAACTCTGTTTTTCAATTCAAGGTTTTTGGACTGTAATTCAGTTTGAATTCTTTATCTTTTTGCATGCAATTTCCACCATGTTCTTCTTCCAATTCTTGACATGTTTTCATGATCATGAATTCGTTTGAGATTTTGGATTACGTTAGGTTAGAGGATTGATTAATCCCAATCTAATCCATGTTAGGTAATTGATTGATCGCCTAAAATCAACCAATTCTGTGCTTGAATCCATGTAAACTAGGGCTCGAGATTGCAATCTCAGTAGACATGGACGAATGTTAGATAATTATCTAATGGAACTTAAGTTGATATGGAATTGCACCCTTACTAGAACCATGATAACAAATTGCATGATGAAATCCTTGGATTGATGTTACATCATTCGTTGAGATTAATTCTGTTTAGTATCATTCTGTTTTGTCAATTTACCCCGCGATTTCAATTCTAAACAAAACCCCCATTTTTTTTTACTGTTCTGGTTTCGACATTTCTGCATAATTCTTTGTTTAACATTTGGTTCCCGCTATACATGATTAGGCATGATAAGAATGTGTCATTGTGAGAATCGACCTAGGTTATGGGAAAAATCTAGTACTTTGATAGTGTGTTGACATCATTATCAAGCAACACAAACTTCATATAAATAATTAAAACTTTAACCAAATCAACATACAATTAATCCAACAACTCCATAACAACACAAAATCCACATCTAAACGCATGGAAACCAACAAATACAAATTCATCATCCATCCAACATTTTCATGAAAAGCTTAAACTTACACAAATGACTACAAAAATCCCAATAGTTCATACACAAACATTTATATACGTATATTAGTATATATAACATCATATTAACAACATGCATAAACAGAAAATACATTAAGGATTATTTTCCTTACATGTTTGAAGACAAAAATTATAAAACTTTAGTGAAAAAGGTAAGAGTCATAATCAACACTTATAGATGCTTCTAGCTTGAAAAAGACCAATGAAATATAAAGCCAGGGAAGGGTGAACGTGGTTTGAAAAACTAAGCTCAACTCAATCAAAGGGTGACTCCTTATAGGGTTTGGTGTGGGTTATTATCCAATGAACCATATAGATTTCATGGACCAATGGTCTTTATGGGTGTGGTTATGCTTTAGGTTTTATAGGTTCTATTGTCCCTTGGATAATAAAGGGAAGAAGCCAAATGATGGCTTGGAGGTTTCTGAAGCTTTTCCTAGAACTCTGATTAATCAGTGTTTTGCCTTGAAAAATATATCATTGCATAAAAAAGTTTGCCAAAGACAACAATCCAACAAAACTTAACTACAACTGTTTACAACTACACTCTAACCAACTTAATGTGTTTACTGAACTCAAATAACCACTTTCAGGAAAAATTCGTTTTAGTATACTTGCTTTTGGTTGTTTTAACTATTTTCAAGGTTGCCTTAGAAAACCTAGAACTCCGGATTTTATTAATCTTTTTCAATTGAAATTAAATTTAATATTCTTTTAATTATTCCATCATTTTAATTAAACACATAAAAATATCAGTGTTACACCATGGCTCCTCCTTTCCTTGTCCTTTCTTCACTTCCCTTTCACACCTCTTATTTTTTCTGTATCAAACAAAGCGTAAGAAATTACATTTTGACTATAAATGTATAACTTTTTATAATAAATAAAAAAATATAAAATAAAATAACTATTAGGTCGAAGAGAAAAAATATATTATAGATGTTATTGTAATTTTTTTTAATAATATTGTGTTTTACTAATTTTGATTGAATATCGTGTAAACATAGGTTTGGTAAGACATTTTTGTTAGTTTATAGTTTTTTTATTACATAAGATATTGATAGTCATAGATCATAAGTTTATTTGATTATTATTATTTGAATATTTTTTTATTATACTATTTATTTTAGTCAGTATGTTATTTATAATATTTATTTTATTATTTTAACATTATACTTTAAGATATTGATAACTGATAATTTTTTTAAAAATATTTTTATATTACTCTATTTATTTTAACCATTTCACTTTTTTTTATTTTTTATTTTATTATTTTTAACATTATATTTCAAGATGTTTTAACTATTGTACTAGTTAATTAATGTAATGAAAGTATAATATCTAATTAGGTGTATGTTATTTTTTTTCAAACTTTAATGAAAAATATTTTATGATATAATGTAAGATTAGTAGTAGAATACATAATATAAAAATATAATAGTTAGAACTAAAAATTAAAGTAATTGATATGTAAATAAAAGTTTACAAGAGTTTAAAATAATTAAAAACTAAAATTATAATACTCAAAATATATCTTTATCAATAATTAAATTAAAATTTATATAAAAATTAATTATAAAAATATTTATTTTTGTCATTTACATTTATCTGCTACTTTAATTTATAATTATACCTAACTCTTATAACACAATAACTAAGGGTATGTTTTTCTTTTTGGTGATTTTTAGTTGTAAGTCTAAAAAGTTTCCAAAACTAAAATCATTTTTTAATTTTTAAAATTTGTTAACTTTTTCTGTTTAAAAATTAAATTTAGTTTTAAAAATTAAATTTAGTTTTAAAAATAAGCATCTGTGGGGGGTAGTCGTAGACTCTTTCTTTTAGAGTGAGAGTTCAAAGTCTAGAAAGCACTCACTCGCCTCTACTCAGGGGGTTATGTCTTAATTTGTAACTTATTGATTGTTAGAACAATGTTATCTTAATTTCAAGCGATACATGTTTCGTTAGTCATCTTTGCTGTAGTGTCATTATATATAATGTATACCATTCTTATGTCAGAGTATGTAATTGTAGTATTTCTGTAAAATAAAAAATTTGATTGTATTTTATTTTCAATCGTGTTTGAAGTAACCAAATTGTATCTTTTTAATTGCTTATCAATAAAATTAACTTTTTTTTTTACTAGAAAGACAAATTACTCTAACATTTAGCTATAAAGCTAATAAAGCTCAAAATTTGAGTTATGAAATCATTGACAAAATAGGATGTTAAAAGCACTTTAACCAAACCTATGTACAAGCACGAGGAGAATGCTTAGTATATGCAGTGAGTAACAGCTTTAAAATTTTCTTTTATATATATATATATATTACTTTATATATTCTGTATTTACTTCTAGACAATCGAATTAGAATCTTAAAACTCTTAACCGATATTGTTGCATAAAAATAATGAGTACTATATATAGATTTTATTTTTAATAATTTTTTTGGACCGAAGTCTCAAAAATGATAATATGTAATCATTCCCAAAAAGAAATATTAAGTAAATATTTATAAATATGATTAAAATTTAGGGAAATATATTTTTAAGCCTAGAATAATGTTTAGAATAATATAAATTAATTTTATATTTTTTCTGAGAGTTATTTAAAATTCTCGAGTAAAATGACCAAAAGATTGTACGTAAAAACTTAAATAGTATTATTCTAGCGTAGAAAAAATCTATAAAAATTTCTTTGGTTATAATTCTAAATGTAGAATAATATTATATAATTATTTGCTTAAATTGAAGATTAACTTGAGTAAAATTGCATTAACGTGATAATTATATTTTTGGTTTAATTAAAATGTAAGGAAGAAGTGAAGAACAATATAAAGAAAAAGAAAGAAAAAATTAATAAATTGAAACTTTTGCTGAAAATCAACGTACAACTAATATGACGTAACTAAATCAGATCAAGTCATAGTAGTGGATAAGTCTCTCGATAAAAGATAAAATCATAAAATTATATTTAATTTAGTTAAGTAAAAAGTAATTTCTTTAACCACTCCTTTTATATGCAATGTGGGTTGATTAATACCACAAAATTTTGCTTCGATTGACAAGCCATTAAGACCTCCGTATAATCTACTGTGGTGATAACCCCGTTGTTTTTTTTTAATGTATTGATTAACTAGAGTGATTGAGAAATTAAAATTATAACTAAATTTAATTTAAGTTAAAAGTAGATTAATAAAATCTTGAAAGGTATGTTTTTCAAGAAAATCTTAAAAATGGTCGAAACAACAAAAATATATATATTAAGACAATTTTTCATTAAAAATAGTTATATGAATTGAGTGGACATTAAGAGTTAATAATCAGTTATCTTAAATTCTTCATAATCGTAATTAGTTGAATTGAGGTTTTAACATGTTTTTTTTTTGTGCAATAACATATTTTTTTTTTTGTGCAATAACATATTTTTTGAGCCACTAGTCGATTAAAATTCTAGGAAAACTCAAAAAATCAAATTGTTGTTGTTTGACTTAAAATCCTTATTACCTATTGGATAATAAAACCTCTTCTCTCTAAAGAATCTCTAAAATTCTTTTATCCAATGGTCCATAATATCGCTTGTAATTATTAAACAATACGCTACATATATGCCAAGAGTGGGTTGATTTGAGGCTAGTTTTTAGACCACTCTACCTCCCTTTGCACTAATTTTCATTGGTCTTCCTCAAGTCAAGAGAGCACCAAGTTTCTTGATCAAGTTTTTTCAAGTCTTCACTAAAGTATCCAATCCCTTGTCTTAAACCAAGTAAGAGAAGCCTTTTCTTGTGTGTGTTTTTGTGGTTGTATGATGTTATATTGTTTATGTTATGTTGTAAGATGCTTAGGAATGTATATATACAAATTTGTTAGAATTTATATCCACTTTTTATGGTTTTAAGCTTTTTATGAAAATGATGATATGTTGGTTAATCTTCCTTGCATGATGTAAAAGTTGTTATCATTATGTTTGAATATTGATTTTGGGTTGATGTGGAGTTACTCGATGGATTGCATGTTGATTTGGATGAAGTTTGGATGAGTTATGTGTTTTTGCATATTGCTATTCTAGGGTTTTGATGGGCAAGCCCTTGCCTCGTTGAGCAAATCCTCCTTTTCTAGATTTATGTTGAAGGTTTGCTAAGCAAGAGAAAACTCTTGTTGGGAGACATTGCATTTTTGGGTAAATTTCTAGAATACATGAGTTTTCACGGAGGTCTCACTTGTTGAACAAAAGCTCAAAAGCACATTAGCTCGTTGAAGACCTGCTGAGCAAGTGCCTTACTTGTTGAGTGAAGCCATGAACTTAGAAGAGAAAACCTAGGTTTGTTAAGTGTTTGCTAGGTGAGTACCCTACTCGCTAATTGAGGATTTTGAGAACCCAAAAACTCATATATTCGTTGGACGAGTCTCGAGTTTCGCTAAGTTAGAGCTTAAGGGCTCTTTGTAAACTCTTCTCTTTGGGCAGATTAGGAGTGTTGAGAGTGTGAAGTCTTCATGACTTCATTCGTTAAGTGAGACATTTGACTTGTTGAGCGAATAAGAAGAGAGATTTTAAGGGCTCTCTAGGAATTCTTTGACTTGGTGAGGATTGACCCCTGGTGGGTGAATGTGTGAAGTTTTAGGGAGTTAACCCATTATGATTTGACTTGTTGGGCGAGTGATGCACTAGCTAGGAAACTAAGCATAATTTGGGCAAACCGTTCTTGAGTTATGGTGTAACAATCTACTTCAATATGTTGATAACAATTGCAATAATTGTAACAATGATGTCCATCACTAGACCACTACCCTGTCCATCATGATGAGAAGAATGGGAGACAAGAACATAATCTCTGGAAAGGGTGACAGAATGTCCAAAAGCATGCACAGTAGAAAGACATAATAGTTCACTAACCATATCATATCATAAGTAGGAATCATGAGACTTGACAGAATCTAATTCCATATTGCATCAAGGTCATGTGGTAGACTAGCTAAGGCAAGGACCATGAAAAACTAGCTACAATGCTCGTAATAAATCTCTACATCACTAGTTAAGGGCAAAAGGTTAGCATAATTAGGAAGCAAATGATCAAGCTTACCAATATATGTCTACATATCGATATCCTCTGCTCTTGTGAACATCAAATTGGTTCTCCACGTTGTAGAGACAATGAACATTGTTTGAATATACTTTTTTGGACTTGGTTCATACCACATAACAGGTAGGAAAAGCCTAGTATTGAGGTTGAAGGTTGGGAGCAATAGAGAATCAAAGGTTAATGCATAAGGAAGGAGACATCTATTTGTTTTCAACGAGCTTGATGCTAAGTGAGAATATCCGTGGCTTGTGTAGTCAAGTGATCGACATGTCCGTGGCGTTGGAGCCATAGTTGGACAATAGTTGCCCAAGTACTGTAGCTCGTTGTCATAATCAGTCTTTCACACAAAATTAGCGGGACATTGGTAAATGTCACAACAACACCGGAATCGGAGGAGGAGTCAGTGGAAGCCATGAAAAAAGAGGAGAAACAGGACTGGATAGGGTCGCTAGAGGGCAAAGATCGAGTATGGCAGAAGAAGTAGCGGCGGATGGGTCTCACTAGAAAAGGCTCACGTGCCAATTTGGGACAAGAGCGTGAGGAACACGCTTAGGAGAGAAGCGACGCGTGTAGGTGTAAAAGGTGGCAGTTTGAGCGTGGAAGGCAACGCGACGGTCGTAGGAGGAGGGCGCTTCGGATCGCGTGGTCGCAAAGGTGAAAGGTTAAACTTACGACGCTTCGGACTTATAAGTGCTTAATTCTGTTAGCTTATTTAGAAAGGTTAAACTTACGACCTTCCTAAATAAACTACTTTTAACTTATTTTGTTAAGATTCACCGTAAAACCTGTTGAAAATAGCTAAAAAAAAAAAGTGTAGGAAGGTCATAAGTCACTTTCATAATCTTACCCCGGCCAACACCTTCAATTTTGAGCTTAAGTTCTTAGATCATACAATAAGCTTTTTAGAAGCTCTTTCAACCACATGCTAAACACTCATTCCTAGAAAAGCTATTTTGGGAATTGTTTGGTTCGTGTTATTCTTAGAGGAAAATATCACTAGATCTGAATTTTCCAATTCTTATGGGCATGCTTTCGTTTTCGGCCCATGATCCTGCGTGAAATTCACGATTTGAGCACTATAAGAAAGGTTGACGCTTTCGGGGCTGCATACCGTGGCAGATATTTGTTGTTGTTGCTGTGGTCAAATAGTTGGCTGGAAATATGTAATCCTCTCCCTGCCCTGTCTCTTTTTCATATAGCAAATATTTCAATATGTTTTTTAGGTAAAGTATCTTAGAATGTCTACATGCATGGGTGACCATAGTTTTTTTCATGTATTTTTCCTCATTCTTTTGTTCCAGTACTTTTGATCCCTTTAAATTTGCATTTCTCTCTCCCAGTAGTCTGCATATGAGAGAAGCCAAAAGTGTAAAGAGAGAAAGTTTTTTTTTTTTTTTTACCCATACATTACACGAAGTATTTATTATTAAAAATAATAATTAATCTTCGCTAAAATCGTGAGTTCACTGTATTATGAATATTTCTATTTTAATATAATTTTTTAAAATAGAATTTAAATATATAACATCTTAAAAGATATATGCATCTACTACGTGCACACCACAATGTTAATAGAAAAAGTTTGTTCTCTAAAGGTATTATGTTGTCACAATTTGAGTTATACTTTATCCTCCATGATGTCTGCTTATACTGATTGGGTATATTGTGCACAGCCATGTATCAGAGGAAGGATTGTTGATGAGATTGATTTCTCCACTAAATTCCACATTGAGAGTTGTGTCAGAGTGAGTGATGTTGAAGATGCTTAATCATAATAAAATCTTCTGTACTTATCAGATCAGGGGAAAGAATGCACTGCCTTTTTTTTTAATGTGAAAATAAAGTAGAACCAAGAAAATGTTCAGAATAAAAAATTGTTTTCCTATTTCCTTACAGTAATAGCAGGTAAAATAAGTAGAAAGTTCAGATTTGCCCCTCTTTCTTTCTATGATCTTGGTTAGAACCTCCCTAAAGTCAGAGGCAACTAGGCTTGTTTGAACTTTGAAAGCCCTAAACATTCTGGACTTGAACTCATTACTCTAGTTTAAATATGTCCTTTAAATTTGCTTCATGTGATGAGTCATATACAACTATGACATGGGATAACAAAGTCTCCCCCCAAAAAGTCACGTTATTAATAGAATCAAGATCAATTATACCTGTGTGGTTTACACCAAACAGTTTGATGAAGTATACCCACTGATTTTTGTTTTCAATGGCTTTGCTTCAAAGTTGAAACCTGAGGGTGTGTTTGGAGGAAGAATTTTAAAATTCTAAAGAATTTTAAATTCTAAGAATTTCAATTGCTTGAATTGAAATTTCTTCAATTTAAATTTTGTGTGTGGATAAAGTAATCAAATTCCTTATTTTAAAAATTGTTTGGATAAGATAATTGAATTTCTTCATTTATAAAATTTCTTATTTTGATAAAATAATCAAAACTTTTCATTCTAATTACAATTTTGTATTTTTATCAAGAAAATACAAAATTAAAATTTTTATTTGAATAAAATAATTAAATTTCTTATATTTAGATAAAATATTCAATTTTCTTCATTTATAAATTCAATTGTTTAAATAAAGTAATTAACTTTTCATGATTATTTTATTTTGGGTATTTTCTTCTCCGATTATATTTTAAAAATATAAACTTAGAACTAAAAAAAGCATAAAATAAATTCCAACAAGAAAGTAAAACTAAAACAAATAAAAAATCAATAAGTAACTTTATCATTTTGTAATCATTAATTTCGTTAGAAAAACACAAAAATAAGAAATTAATGCTTACGAATGATATTGAGATCCAACTCATATTTACAATTTTTCAATCTTAACAAACTTCCAAGTAATGTTCATTATACACAACTACAAACTAATTTGAATCTATTGATATAACCTAGACACACGGAATCTCATTGAATCCAGACACCAAAATAGGATACAATATTTTGAAAGCTAAATTAAAAATAAAAATGCTCTTCGATAGGCTTTTTTATGTCATGAGTCATGAGTCATGAGTGGCCTTTTGTCTTCTTTGCTCCATTTGAAATTCTCTTCTCTCTCTTTTGCTCTTCTGATGAAAAAGCTTTCTGGTTGTGGCATGAAGGTTGGAAGTGGCTCTTTCTCATTCTAGCTTGCTTCTCTAATTCAATATCAAAGAAACAAAGCTAAGGTTGGTATTAATGTTGTTTTATAATGGAATAATGCTTCATGGGCAGGTTCATGTGCTTCCTCGTATATATATAGATAAATTCCTAGCATAATTCCTAAGCACCCCACCACAACCAACCTGAGGCTAAGAAATGATGATGGAGGCATCACAATTTTTTTACCCAATCAAGGGGAGAAGGATTCCATCCAATAAACTCTGACATCAAGAATTATTTTAAATTGAATGTGTCGCATATAACATGGTTAGAATTTTTTGGATAAACTTATATATAAATATTTATTAAAAAAAAATAAACTTCTTCATAAATTAAAAATAATTTATGTATATATTAAAAATCAAATTTTGGAGAAACTAATATAAAAAAACTTCTACAAATTAATTTATGTATAAGATGATTTTATTTTATAAATAATTTTATTTTATTTTTCTTTATATATAAGTCTTATGAAAAGATTTCCTCACACAAGCTCTTAGGTGATGAAAAATAAAAATGGGGCTTTCCTGATTTGAAAATATAGCCATGTTAAGTGGTAACTCCTTATTAGCAAAAATAATATCATTACACAATCCCCATGAACACCGTAAGACCAAACTTAAATGTCATTTTTTTGGGAGAAAGCGTACATGGCCTTAGATTGTGCCCCACCCAATTATGCACGTCCAAAATTAAAGAAATTGGTTGGAAAATGTGGGTCTGCAATTTTATACCACTCTGATCTAGCATAGGAGCAATCTCTGAATAAGTGCAGTGGAGTTTCAGCAATGTTGCATCCTCTTATGCATCTATCATTGAAAGATAGTGTCTTCTAAATCTGTTGTCATTGGTTAAGATAGCATTTCGGATCAATTTCCACGTAATAACTTTTATCCTATCAGGGCCTTCCCATTGCCATATAACATTGAATATACTTCATTTGGGATAATACCGTTGGCTCTTTTGCTGCTATAAGCCCATGAAACAGCAAACACTATGCACTCTATACTTTCTAATTGATACCTTTTTTTTCTCTCATTAATCTTCCTGTTTTTTCTTTTCTTCCATACCTTTTTAATTGATAAATTTGCAATCCTAGTCTTTATTTGTTTTTTCAATTCTAATGGATGAGATAAAAGTTGGACCATAGTACCTTTTTTCAATTCACAGAAATTGGATTGACCATAGTGCTGGATTTTATGTTAGAAGGGCTGAATTTGATGGCAAAACATACTAGGCGGGTAGCAAAGTTGGACCAAAAACAAAAAAAGAAAACTACACTATCTTTAACCTTTGAATTGCCTTTCCTAGCTCCAACTATCCGTCTCCTAAATCCAACAAAAAGCTGCAACTACATGGTGGCAAGAAAATGAAAACCTTGAGATAATCTATATTCCTTAACCAATTACAATGTATACCAACCATACCAAAAACAATATGAATAAGTAAAACCGCAAAATATAATAACCAAAGTTATTGTTGAACTAATATCACATTTACCCAATGACAAGTTGCACACAATATACATTGACATACATAAAATGCAAAGAATACAAAAGTCGAGACAAATAAAAAGGAAATAGCCATGTAAATCATGTTTATTAATGTTTAAAGACTGCAAACACAAATTGAAAGTTGAACAAGTCAAAATTCTTTCAATAGTTGCCAGAGAAACCAATTGTTTGATGAAAAAATCAGATGCATACACACAAATTTCATGAACTAGAAACAAATCTTCACATTCTACCTAAGAAGCAAAATAGAAAACACAAATCAAACCCTATGAAGAATTGTAGAGACGAGCCATAGAGAGAGCTTCAGGAGATGAACCAAAGAAAGAGCTCCAGGTTGGGCGGGACATGAGCAAGCTTGACGAGAAAGAATTACGAAATTCTTACCTTGAAGACAGAATTTAAAATTACATAATTTTAACTCATTAAAATTTATTTTAAAATCCTTAAATTTTAAATTTCACTTAGTAATACATCCAAATTGTAGGTTAAATAATTTTAAATCCCCACTTAAATTACTTTTTCCTTTTAAAATTCTTATATCTAAACACACTCTCAAAGCATTCCACAGGCTCATTTTCTATAATTTGTTTGATAAAAATGTATTGTTATTTGGTTATCGATTAAGCTCTCAATTTTAAGAGTTTACATTTACATTCACAAAATACAAGTGATATAAGCAATTGTTGTTTTGTTGCAAATTGATTTCGTTTTGATAAGGAGCTCAAAAAAAAAAAAAAACTTGTAAGGATTGTGTGGTGTACGAAAGTCTTGCTACACAATATAGGGTGTTTGTTCTTTATGTTTGTTTTAAAAGCAATAAACAAAAAATTTATTGGTTATAAATTCAAGAATCAAGTGATATTAGTTTAAGGGTGATAAATATTTGATTTTTAAGAAGTGCAAAGGTAATTGAAAATCACAAGACACTATCAACTTCATTTGGGATGAGATGATGAGATGTTTAAGAAGGTTAAAAATGTTGTTAAAACAACCTTGATTTAATCAAAAGGTTTTGGATTAAAGCATAAGAAATCTTGGTGATAGAATGAATACGTGTAAGGAAAAGTAAGAATAAAAGAGAGTATTTTAATGCCTTATACCGGAACAATACATTAAAAGTTGGGGAAGGTATTAGAAGGTTAGAAATGAGATAAGAAAATATGTGAGCGAGACACAGTCTAATTTTTTTGAGGAATTTAACTAAAATCTAAGGATAAAGAATAAAAAGCATAAGTTATATAAGATAATTAAAAATAGGTAAAAGAATTCAAGAGATTTAGATCAATTAAGATGTATTAATAACGATGAAAGAAAAATTTTGACTATAAATCAAGATATACAAAAAGATGGAGTGTTAGTTTTATAAACTTTTCAGAGGAAAATAATGTACCATTTGGCTAAATAAGTAAGCTATTTAATGAGAATTTCAAATCTAGTAAGAAAATGTCAAATGTGTGGAGAAGTACTCTAGTACTTATGTGTCAAAATAAGGGAAGTATTCAAAATTGTGTAAACTATATAGAAATAAAACTTATGACTCACTCTATGAAATTATGAGAATAAGTAATTGAGCATAAAGGGAAGAGAATAAGATTATGGAGAACCATTTTGGATTTATGTTAGGAATGTTTACAATATAACCTATTTATTTTTTTATGGGATTTGATGGAAAAAATATTGAAGCAAAGAAAAAGACTTGCATATGATTTTTATTGTAAATGAAATAATGTGAAAGACTTCAAAAATGAAAAAAGTATTCATATAACTTATATCTAGGGTATATACAACAATGAAATTTCTAATTAGTTGTGAATTGATTATTCTATGAATAACATTCTATAAATAAGAAGCTTATGTTGGATCAAGAAATATTTATTTTCTTTTCCTTTTTGCGAATGAAATAGAATCCCATAAAATAATGGATAAAGGGTTTTTAAAAAAGGTCTAACTCTTTCGTACATAGGGCCAATTTGTTATGTGGCATCTTGATAAAACACTTGTTATGGACTAAGCCTAAGTCCAATCCAATTTATACTATCAGCAGGCCCAAATTTGCATACAAAAGACAACAACTAGTAATATCACACAAATAGATGCAACAACAAGGAATAACTCCTTAAAGGGGCCTTAGGGTTAGTTCCTTTGACTTTAGCCTAGGTATGACACCTATATATACCTCAAATGTCACTATTACATGTCCACACATTTATTACAATATATTTTAAGTATGATATTTTCTAACACATTTATTACAATATATTTTAAGTATGATATTTTCTAACTTAAGCATTACAATGCCTTTGTAGGTACCCCACATTCTCTCTTGCAGTTTAAAATCACTCATACAAGATTGGAGTCGTGAAGTTCAAACCAAAGCACCTACTTCAAGAACATTCACTCACCACTTCATTTTACTACACTATAGAGTTTGAATTACTATTATGCTAGAGTTTAATTCATTACCCGCAACATTTCAAACTTATCAATTAGTGTCATATGTAGGAAAAAGGTAAATTTGATTTCCACCAAACATGGTTAACACCAAAAGACAAAAAAATCAAGCTAACAACAACAACCAAACTACTTGATTGGACAAGGAGTCTATCACTTGTATTGTAACAAATTAACCTAGATGGAACACAAAATGGAGCATTGGAACCTCAAAAGGATGCTATAAGGCATCACGACAAAGAAATTAGAGAGTTTAATAAAACTCATAAGCTAAGGGGACCTCAAAATGACTTGGAGAAACAAATATAGCATTTGGAACAAATGTTATCACATAATTAGGATGGGTAAAACGATGAGCCATAGCAATGTTGTGGCTCAAAGTTGACATGTGCCAATACATCGCACCAAAAACTACAAAGAAATTAATTCTTACCACACCTTCGTAGCCATATTTGCTGTAATTACATCCCACCACCCTTTTGTTAAACATATTGCAATAGGAGAAATAACATATAGATATTGAACTCTCCTTGCAATTGAGTCGTATATAAGGGAGAATGATCCTAATAAACGTCTTGATATGTTTATGAATGAGATGTTTATAGGAGTCCCATATACTATAATGTGTTAGGCATTTTTGAGAATAGTAAGGGGTAAAACTCCAACTTGGTTTCGGTCTTTGCCACTTAAGTTAATTAGTAGTTGGAACAACTTTATTACTACTTTTGCATGGAGATTCATAACAGAGCATGAGATTCCTAGGGACACATATATTGGCAAAAATAGTTTAATTACTAGATAAAACATTTTTAGGGAGATTTTACAAAGAGGGACACACACATTACCATTAAGTCAATTCGGAAGGACACTCCATTCGCCTATCCTTGGCAAAGTCAAGACCAAAAATATATAGAAGAATTTAGAATCTATGCAATCAAGTATGTTGGACACAAACATCATTTGAAGGCAACTTGAATAGGTGTTAATATTCTTATGTCGAAGGTGGATAAAGGAAAATGAGCATGAAAAAGGTCAAAAACAAACTAAAGGAAATAATTAAGGAAAGTATTTTGAGCTAAACAAAAACAATCCACGCGACAGAGGTAAGAAAAAAAAAGAAAAGAATTGAGGAAATTTCAATAAGTATGTCCCTTTGGCCACCACCCAAGTAAAGATTTTTGAAGAGGTCTATTTGGTCGAGTTTGCTCGAAGTTCCTAATCCTTTTCAATGAAAAGGAAAGTTCCTAAAAATTCAAAAAAATATTGTGCTCTTAAAAAGGATGCCATAAAAGAATGATCAAAATGAGATGTTTAGGACAATACGTGGAGAGTGATGAATATGCAAAGAACCACCAAGAAAAAAAATACAAGAAATAATAAGTAGGCAAGAATCTTCATAAAGAAATTATAATGAAGATTGATCTTTGATAATACAAATTGATTAAATGATTTGAAATAATAGATAGTTCAATAAAAAATTCAAAAAGATTTTTACCTATTTTCATTAAGAAATTATTTGTTATGAAATGAAGAGATTTTTATGAATGATTTCATAATTTATAAACTTGTCACCTAAAACAATACAATATCAAGCTATTCAAGAATATTGAAATCTAAACTCAAATGAGGACCAAAAATGTAAAACTCCTGACTCAAAATGAATTAATGGCAACCAAAATCCAAAATCAAATAGAAATCGAAAATGTAAAAAATGTACAAAGATATAAATGGAGTGTTGGATCCATAATCCAAAATGAAGCTGTAATAACTAAAATTTGAAATCAAATGAGTACTGAAAATATAGGACTCATTTTCAAGATTGAAGTGTAAGATTTATAGTTCAAAATGAAGTTATAACAGCCGAAATTCAAAATCAAATAAAGATAGAAAATGAAAGACTTATTATTAAGATAAAAAAAAAAGATCTGTTGGACCGATAACTCAAAATGAAGCTACCACAATCAAAATTTAAAATTATATTGAGACAAAAAATTATGATCATTCTCAAAATAAAAAATAAGTGTATATTCTCGAGATAAAATCAATATTAAAACTCATCAAGGCAACACTTTGACGAACACACGAAAAAAAGAGAAACACATGTTGAATACCATAAATATTGAAATGTGAGTCAAAATCAAAGATTGTTAATCAAAAGTATCGTATCATTACTTTATATCGCTATAATATTGAATCCCATTTAATATGTTTTGGAAGAAATAATCAAAATAATCACAAGAGTGAAGAAAATCAACATGAATACAGAAGTAGAAAAAAAAATGTTATAAGCATGAAGGTAAACAATGAATACAGTGAAAAATTATTCATATTCAAAGAATTGAAATTACATAATTAAGGGCAACAAAAGATCCATCCGGATCCAACTTTCTTATACCACATCTTGAACAAAATGATTGACGGGGACTAAACTAATTTTATGCTTAGGACTAAACTAAAATTTACTCCTCCCTGAAATTAACTCATCTTTCTTGACTTGGTTTCTCTTCCTTTTCATATCTTTTTTTTTTTTTTTTTTACATTTATTTTACTTTTTTCTTTATTTTTTACATTAGTTTTCGAATACTCTTAATTATTTTTCTTTCTCTGTCTTTCAGCTCTACTCTTTTTTTAATTTCCGTTATCCTCTTCTATGTCTGCCCTTTAGTACCTACACGATTTTCTTTTTAGTGTACAATTTATAGTTTTTCCCATATATTCTCTATCTCTCTTTTCTATTCTGTGTACTTACCGTCCTTAATTACGGCTTCTATCAAAAGTCTGAATCGGCAAGATTTTTTTAAAATTACTTGTTTATTTAAATTGAATTCAAAGAAAAATAATCATATAATTAACAAAATTTTTATTTCCACAAAAAAAATCCTCAAGATAATCGTAAATTCTAATAGTAAAAAATGTCTCCCCCTCACAATCTGTTATAAAGTGGGAAGTTATAAATCAAATTTATGATAGTACCTCTTTTTAAGGTTTCTTTTTACATGGTTTTAGTAATGTATATGCACTACTTGGCTGTTATTTTAAGCACTTTTGAAGTTAACATGTGTATATTTTGAATAGGTGTCCAACAAAAAGTGTTTATGATAAAACACCAGAAAAAGCTTGGAGTGGAAGAAGGCCCTCAATCTGACATCTTAGAATTTTTTGGTGTATAGCATATGCCTACGTACCTAATCAACTTAGAAAGAAGTTTTGTACCTTGATTGACAAAAGTGGGAGATTTGTTGCTAAGGTAAAAATGACTCCTAATCGCCTATTCTCTTTAAAAGTTGATCACAAAGAATTATCATGCTTGAGTTCTTTTATACCAAATAATGATTGGTTATGGCACATGCGCTTTGGACATTACCACTTTTCTAGATTGAATTATTTATCTAAAAAACAATATGTATCTGGTTTGCCTATTATAAATATTCCTGAGGGTGTATGTGTGATATTCTTATTATGTGCCTTTATGTTGATGATTTAATCTTTATTGGCAACAATTCAAAGATGATTGCAGAATTCAGGGAGGCCATGATTAGATGCTTTGAAATGACAGATTTGGGCCTGATGTCTTATTTTCTTGGCATTGAGGTCATTCAAAAGGCTGATGGAATTTTCATTTCTCAAAAGAAGTATGCTGCAGACATTTTGAAAAAATTCAAAATGGAGAATTCAAAATCAATCTCAATACCTGTTGAAGAAAAGTTGAAGTTGAAAAGAGATAGCGATGAAAGAAGAATTGATTCAACATTATGAAACCGAATATCTATGTGCTTGGACCGCCCATGAAAAACTGGGTTTTTTGAAAGTACAATTGCAGACTTATTATCACAAAAAATCATTGTGGGAGTATTTTGCTTTTGATGCATTGCTTCAAGGATCCTTCTCATCCATATTGCTTGTGTAGCACAACTTGTTACAACTATGTATTTTGCCTCGACTGTTGAGAGTGCAATTGTTGGTTGTTTCTTCGAGGACCATGCTACTGCTCCAGTGCCTAGATGAAATGCTTACCCTGACGTGCTTTTTCTTGTCTCAATATCTCCTGCCCAATCACTGTCTGTGTATCCAACTAGCTTTATATTATAATTATTATCATAAAAAATCCCCTCAGCCAAAGTACCTTTAATATATCTTAGGATTCTTTTTGCTCCTTGTAAATGACATAACACACAGAAATGTAGATTTAGATAATAAATGAGCGTTCATCACACGTCTGTTGATAAATATAAACAATATATGTAGGATACTATTGTGCAAAAGCTTAAAATTTAAAAAAATACATTAAATTGAAGAATAAATTTTATAAAACGAATTAGTGAATGAAAATTTTATAACACAAAGAATAAATTTTAAAAAACGAATACATTAATATGACAAAAAGTTTTCATTTTTGCGATCGAATTAGCGACCGAAAATGCAGAAAAAATAAAAATTAAATAAATAAAATTTAGCGACCAAAAATAAAACAAAAAAATAAAATAAAATTTAGCGACCGAATATAAAACGAAAAAAATAAAAAAATATTTTAGCAACCGAAAATAAAACGAAAAAAATAAAATATTTTAGCGACTGATTTGCAAATTTTCAAAAAAAAATTTCCCTCTCATTTTTCCCTCCCTTATTTAAACACTCCTCTCATTCCCTCTTCTACTTTTCACTCACTCCCTCCTCTCCTCCCTTCGCCGCCGCCACCGTCACCACCACCACCACCGCCACTGCCTCCTATCCCTTCCTCCCTCTTCTCCTCTCTATTCTTCACCCTCCTCTCTTCCTTTCTCTCTTCCTACACCACCACCACCCTCCTTCCACTCCTTTCTCTCGTCCCTTTCGTCCTTCTTCTCTCTATTTTTTACTCTCCTCTCTTCCTTTCTCTCTTCCACCACCACTACCCTTCATCCACTCCTTTCTCTCCCCCCTTCCCTCCCTTCTCCTTTTTCTTTCTCTTTTTCCTTCTCCCTCACTCCCTCCTCCCTCCCCCAACCACCAACCAACTACGATCGTCACCCAATTATTTAAAAGAAAATAAAAAATAGCATCCAATTTAGCGATCAAATTATTTAAAATAAAAAATCAAAAATAACGACTGATTTAGTAATTGAACTATTTAAAATAAAATATAGAAAATAGTAACTGATTTAGCGATTGATTTTTTTGTCGCTAAACATGAAAATTTTCATAGTAATTATAAATTAACGTGCTTTAATTTTGCTACTGGCTTGGTGCTGAAAAAAATATACATATAAGATGTAATAAAATTACACAAAAAATAAAACTGGTAACCTTTTGCACAATTTGTAAAATTATAACCTCTAAACCAAAATATTTACTTAGTTTACCATGTAAATATTATAAATTGCTTAGCTTGTAATAACTGCATTACTTTTAAATTAAAATAATAATATTTAATATTAAAAATTAATATTAAATTATATAAATAATTTATAAAATAAATTAAATTATGTGTATTCTCATCATTAATAAATTTATAGCTATAATTTTATTGATTATACATGGGAGAAGTCAAATTAATATTATTCCTAAAATGATCGTTATAAAAGACAGTTCAACTTGCAATAGATCTAAAACAATAATATATTTCGTTTACTATTTGTTGAGTATAACAAATGACTTACCATTAAGGATGTTTTTATAAAAAAATAATTAATGTATTACACATTATAAATAGGTTATCGGAAAAGAATCAAGTCAAAGTTTTAATTTAGGTATTATAAAAAGGATAAAAAAAATAGTGTATAAAGTTAAATGATTATCTATTATACTAACTTATAAATTATATAGATTTATCAAATTTATAATTTTATTATAATAAAAAGTAATTACTTAAATATACTTTAAGTCTACACAAATATGGTTCTATTTGCTTTTAGTCATTGCAAATATTTTTGTATTTTTTAAATTTCTAACATTTTAATAGTATTCTTTTTTAGTCTTTAATTATCATTAACTCTATTTAGTTTACTGGTGAGATAACTATCACAATAAATAATATTTATTAAGATAAATAAGATAACATAAAATATTTTGAATTAAGATAGTTAATTTATTTTTAGGTATATAATTCAATTGAGTAATATAATTATTATTTTATATAAATAAAATAATTATATATAATTTACTTTTAATATAATGAGTCGTGTTTATTATCTTTTTTAATATTATTCTTACTTTTTAATTAACTAATTTTCTTTTCATTTTTGTACTTATTTAAAAAATATAATTTAATTATGTACTTATATTTTAATTTCAATATATTACTTTTGATGATATCTTTACATTTTAATTTATTAATTTTGATTTATAATAATATAATTTATTTTTTAATATATTTCAAATAGTGATTTTGCCTCTAAAGACAAAAGTAAATTGAAATATAATATATTAAAAGTAAATTATATTACAATAGGTCAAAATTAGTGAATTGAATTAAAAAATAACATAAAAAATATATTAAAATTAAATTATAAAATTCTAAATATTATATATATATATATATTTCAGAAATAAAATGTTAAAAAATAGTGAAATGAAACATAGATATTAAAAGTAATATAATATATTAAAAAAGTTACAAAAAGAAAATTATATGTAAGTATTTTATTTATATAAAATAATAAATATATTATTTAATTGAACTGAGTATCTCTAAATAATATAATTATTTTAGTTAAAAATATTCTTTCTTACTTTAATTATCTTAATTAATATTATTCATCTTGTTAGTCATATGAGCACTAAACTAATTAAAGTTAGTGATAAGGACTAAAAAAAAAACTAAGAAATACCATAGATTTAAATAACAATTTTTTTTACAAAAATTAAAAGCAAACATAATTATATTTATAGATATTTAAAACATATTTAAGATTAAAAAATAATTTATAAAATTATATAATATAATTTAGAATACATAGTACATAGAATTTAATTTAATTTATAATTATATAAAAAATAATTTCTTAAAATAGTGAAATTTCAATACAAGTAAAATATATTTAAGCGGTCTCATAATATTTTTTCATAAACTCTCTTATTAAATAAAAAATTAAATACATCTAATATTTCTAAAATATTATATATAATTTATATTTTATATTATAAACTAAACAAGTAGGTTGATTTAATAGTTATAGTTCTTGATTTTACGTAGAAGGTTAAGTAGAAGTTCTCCTATATATCTTTATCTCTAATTTTGTGACATTACAAAACCCCTCAAATTATAATGACACTGTAGAATTTACAACAGTTTTAATCATATTTTGCATAAAAGTATTAAGAGTTAATGGAATAATAAAATATAAATATTTTATTTTTAATAATTTTCATTTAAGATTATGCACAAGTTATTACTCTTATATATCTTGAAAAATAGAATTCTCCTCCTTCATTCTCTTCCCTTCTCACGTGTATTCGGCTTTTCTTCCCATTTGTACTTCTTTTTCTTTTTTACATCATCTCCCTTCTTGTACAAGTTAAATAAAGAGTATGTTCTTTTCCCCTTTTTCTTCTTTAGTTTATTTCTTGTTCCTATTGCTCTACCTTTGTTTTCCTTTCAGCTCTACTCCTTTTTATTTTTCTGTCTCTCCCTTTCGGTACCTACACAAATTTTCATTTTAGTTAATCACAATGTACTTATTTAACTTTTCCATTATATTCTTTATCTCTCTTTTCTCCGCTCGTTGTTTAGTTAGTATCCTTAATTGCGGCTTCTGTCCAAAGTCTTGAATCTGCAAGAAAATTCAGAGTTAAAAATTTCTTAAGAATTTTTCTACAAATTTAAATCTGCAGAAATAAAATCATATAGTATACATATTAACGTGTAGCAAAGTTCACAAAAAGATTCCAGCAGATAGTTTTCATAAGAAAATTCACAAAAAAAATCGTAAATTTCTGAAGTAATAAAATTTATGATAATACCTCTAAGTTTCCTTTTACGAAGTTTTAGTAACCCATATTTCCTACCCTTGGCTATTAATTACTTTAAGCAGTTATGAAGTTAACTAAAAAGAAATGTTTATTTTTATAAGTCCAAAATTTTAGTAGAAAATAAATTATAAAGGATACCCTAATCCGCATGTAACTAGGTCATATCGAATAGAAAGATAAAAAAAAAACTACGTGATCTATACACCAATAAAAAATGGTCATATTAAATGGAAATATCAAGACAAGCTATGTGGTTTATACACGAATCAAAAAATTAACATTGAATACTATTCATCTTAATTAAATGAGTTCTAGTATCTTCTTAAAATTGGAGTTTCCACTTTTCTTTTCTTCTCCCTTCTTTTTCTTTTTCATCTCACATGCATGTAATCTTTTTTCTCTTTATTTTACTTCTTTTTCTTTTCTATATTCCCCTCTTCTACTAGTGAAACAAGATTTTGTTCTCTTTGTTTTTCCTTTATTTTACATCTCATTCTTACTTTTCTTTCAGCTCTAATCCTTTTTATTTCTGCTTCTCCCTCTGCCTGTTCCTTTTCCTACCTAACGAACTTTCTTTTTATTTTACAATTTATTTTTTTTATTAACCTTTTCCTTTTATCCTTTATCTCTCTTAAGTTGTCCATTCCTTTTCTAGTTACAGTACTTATTTCAGCTTGTATCCAAAATCTTGGGTATTGGTCATGTTCGGAAAAATAACATGTCTTTCCACGGGTGGTGTCACTCGTTGTGTGCCCATCATATTTATTAAATAATGATGTTTTCACATCTAGTTAATTTTTGCCAGGTAATTAAGTTTTGCATGGTACCTTGAATGAATGCAATGTAGCTACAAATATTCTAGCCAGATTTTATCCCTTTGAATAAGTAATTGACCAATAAATTTTTTCTTTATAGTTCCCCTTTTTATTTGTTAATATTAGAAAAACAGATTTTTTTTACCAGATACAAACCAGGCATTTGGTAGACAATTTTTTTTTTTAATTTTTCGATCATTTTGAAGTTGGAAAAAATAGACTTTCATGTTTGATATATTATCATAAAAAAAAATTTCCAAAAAATATTTATATAAGAGGTGAGAATCTAATTTTTTAAGTTTGAAAAAAGTTTTAATGATACAAATATATTATGATATTTTCGTTAACTCATTTGATATAATTATAAACTTAGAAACAACTAAATATATTTAAAAATAACAAATATTCTTAGTATACCTAATATAATTTTAAAAATTATAAAATATATTATTTTAATCTTTTTAATATATTAAATATTATACTTTTAAATATTTTTTTATTTTTTAAATCTTTAAAAATTATCAAGGTATTATTAACCAATTGTTTAAGAATATTATTACTATAACATTCAAAAAATATTTTATTAGAAACCATAAAAAAATGATAATTATTAAAATAGAAAAAAATGAAATTTTTTGTTACATTAAAGTTAAATAAAAAATATATTAAAAATCACACCAACATATTTATAATTTTAATATTTATAAAAAATATTTTTATAAATTTTTACATAAATCTATCTAATAAAATTATTTTTCTAAAAAGATATTTTTGGAAAAATTGCTTATATACCTGAACAAGTTTTATTAAAACCAAACATAGAAATTTTAATTTTTAGGGAACATATCTAAACATTCCCAAAACTATTTATAATTATTCAAATGAATTTTTTTCATTTCTAGAAATTATAATTCATGATATTCATAATTTTCAAGAATTATTCTTGAATATGAAAAAATTTCTCATTTACCAAATATTTTATAAATATTTGTTTGAGTAAATTGCTTTATAAATACTTAAAAAAAAAATTCACAAGTTAATTAAAAATAGCTTATACATAAGTTAAAAATCAATATTTATAAAAGTTAATATGACATACTTCAATCATTTAACTTATAAATAAGCTAATTTTATCTTATCGAAAAACTTATTTAATTTTTTTTATAAATATTTATAGAAAAATTTATTTAAACAAAGTCTAAAGCTTGGTGGAAGAAAAATATAGGCAAGTGAGAGGTACTGACATAGGTAGTCCTGACATGCATTTCAGGCTCCAGAAATAAGTTAAATAATATATAATTAAAGATATTATTGCCTGAATAATTGACAACATATTTTATTGACGACTCTTAAACCCACAAGCAATATTCCCACAATTTCAACGTGTATCTAACGACTGAAAAAGAATTTTAATAAGCATAACTTAATCTTGATTAATTTAGTAGTGAGAAATTGAAGTAATTTGTAAGAAATTTGAAGTCTAAACTTTAGTGCTGTACACTACTTTAAAAAAAAAAATTCAACATAATTTCTCTCCTTTTGGCAAAGTAATTATTTCAGGAGAAATAAACTTGTCTATATTCCTATAAATAGGTAGGTGATGGTGAGTAATTATTTGAAGCTCCAATCGGAAGCAAGCACGTTGGTAGACATGAGTACCGTGAACAGGTTGAACGTTGCAGCTGAAGAGGGAGACATTGGCAAACTCTATGAACTAATTGAGGAAGATCCATATGTGTTTGAGCACATTGATGCGATACCCTTCGTTGAAACTCCTTTGCATGTTGCTGCATCTGCTGGACATGCCCAATTTGCGGCCAAGATTATGAGTTTGAAACCTTCATTTGGTTTGAAACTAAATCCGCAAGGATATGCACCCATCCACCTTGCTTTACAACATGGACATGATGGAATGGTTCTCCACCTTGTACACAACGATAAGGACCTCATCCGAACTAAAGGGAGGGAAGACTTCACTCCTCTGCATTTTGCAAGTCAACTTGGAAAAGTGGATCTTTTGACTAAGTTCCTCCAGGTTTGTCCAGATTCTATTATTGATGTGACTGATAAAAATGAGACTGCCTTGCATGTTGCTTTGAAATACCAACAGATAGAGGCCCTTGAGTTCTTGGTCAGGTGGGTCAAGACCGTACCAAGCATCGATTTAGAAGAAACCATTCTCAATTGGAAAGATGAGGCTGGCAATACTATTTTACACATTGCAGCATCCAACAATGACAGAAAGGTATGGTTTAATCTAGCTATATATATTTGAGTATAGTGTTGGCTTGACAAATATATCAATGTTAAGTACATCACCTCATTTTTTGCAATTTAAAAATGATATGATGAATATAGTATTACTAATTTAAAATATTAGAACTTTAATACATAAATTTTTTTATTGATGTACCGAGCAAGTAAACTCCATTTAACTTTATAAAATCTCGGCCTTAACTTTTTACATTAAATTTCTATCTTCATTATTGTTTTATAAAACACAAATTTAAATAATGACATTTTATAAAGTTAGAGAGATTAAAATACTCTCCCAATTTATGGTCGATTTTTTTTATGAATTGATTAAGTCATGGGCCTCACTTATCAAGATTGATTATTGGCTGAGTGTTTATTAGTCAAATATAATGCTATTTGACAGTTATATCCAAGGGAAGGAACACAATTACACAAGACCCCTCTTCCCTTCATGACGAGGTAACTACCTTTCGAGTTTAGGCTTAAACCCCAACCAAATCAAGAATAGGGACAACACTTTTCAAATAAATCAACCATAGACCATCTTAGACAGACCCATGTGATTTTTCTTGATTAGAATTGTACCGGTCGACCTTTAGTTCTTCCGGCTAGTCGACTTCATTCCGACTAGCCGAGTTCACCTATCCCAGTTTCCAAAAAATACCTGATATATTACAATCCAAAGTGTGTATAAATAAAGAGTATGAAGTAAGAGTGAGGGGACCAAACATTATGTATATACTCTGCGATCCTAATCCAGGAAGCAGACGTGAATATTTGACACCCATTGACGAACCCGTTCATCACACAACAAGTTCGATCGGGGCTAGCTCAGGGATACTGTTCTCGAACATCGACCCGATCCTCCCCGACCTGAGTTGGCGGGAGGTGATCATCCTGCACACCTCCTCTCGCCAAACAAGAATACTGATAATTTTAGAGATTATTAAGAGTTTATTGAAACAATTTTCACTAAATTACAAAATGAAATTACATTTTCCTTATTGCAAAAAATTAGGCTATCTACTGTACTTTAAAAAAGAATATTATTTTTTATCCCAAAAATACAAAATAAAGTTAACTATTCTAATTAAATGTTTTTGAACAAATATTTTTATGTCATGACCAAGAAAACTCAAGTAGAAAAGTGTTATAATTGGATTAATTAAAGTCTATGACGTTGTTTTTAACAATATCTTGATTGTACAGGTAATTACATTATTGACGAAGAATCCACTAGTTGTTTTAGATGCTAAAAATTTGGCGGGTCAAACAGCATCAGACATTGCAAGCAACCAAGATATTAGAAAGATATTAAGTAGGGTTAGAAAAGGAATTGGAAATAGTTGGAAAAGATGGACGTTAATCCAACTAATGAATAAGTTTCTATTTCAGAAAACTGGTAAGAGAGGACATATGACAGATGAGGTACGCAACGCATATTTGGTAGTCGCCACTCTAGTTGCAACCGCCACCTATCAAGCAGCCCTGAGTCCCCCTGGTGGACTTCATCAGACTATGGTTGGGACTGATAGTACTCTTAGTCACGAGGCCCCCAATTTATTATTAAATTCGAAACCTTCATTTGGAAATGAAGAAAATTCAAGTATGTCAGACAAGGACTTTATTACAGTTTCAATCACGAATATGTTTTGTTTTATTGCATCAACTTTTGCAATTGTCAGTCTATTGCCGAGGACGAATATTGCTGCCTGGCTTCTATTGTATTTATCAATGATACTCCTTCAGACGAGCTACATATTCTCTATCCTTGTGATGTGTCCCACACATCTTACCACAGTTTTCATTCTCGTTATTTATGGTTTCCTTGAAGTAACTTTTATTACGGAGCTTCCTTGTATATTTGCAATCGTAGGTTAATATTATGTTTGGCTATTCATGGGTTTGCGCTTTATTTTTTCAGTGGTCTTTTACTAAAAAATCTTGAAATTGTTTATTTTGTTGTATTCATATTATTTATAGTTATGAAAATTGTTTGAATTGGTGTATTGTTTATTCGTGGAGAACAAGTCTCAATAGGTTGATCATGTATGAAATGTGGGTGGTTGAATCATATGTCGATAATATATAATTATGTATGTGAGTTTGTTGATTGTCAATGGAGAACTGAGTTGAATAGGTGTGATTATTAAGATGTTGGATAATGAAACATGTGTTAGTAATTTGTAAATGATACATGTGTTTGATTTGATGTGTAGTTTATTAGTGGGGAGTATAACTCAATAAGTGTTATATAAGATGTAGGTGAGCTAGTAATTTTAGTAATGATGTATGTGTGAAGGAAACAAGAATCACACAAGAATGGAGGTTGAATTGTATGTGTGATTTTTAAGCAATTTTCAAAACTGGTTAATAGATTTAAGTTCAAAAACACAATTTAGAATAGATTTTCTAAAACGTGTAAATATAAAAACGATGAGGGGATAGAAAGATCAACACAAGGTTTTATCTTCGTTCACTATACCACAAGAGCTATGTCTAGTTTTTTCAACACGAAGGATTTCTACTAAGTCAACAAGATTTACAACCAAGTATTATCAACATTCTTCAGATTGCTACAACACTTGTACCCTGATTATAAGTAAATCAAGTATTTTTTGTCACTTAACCTCTTCAGGCTATCACAAAACACAAAGAATTTTACAAAGAAAGTTAACTCACTAGGTGAGCATACAACTGTTCAAAACAGAGCTAAAAATTCCCCTGCACAAAGTATATACACTTTAATATCAGAGTTATAAAGCTTAAAAAACGTTTACAAGATTCTCAAAAACATCATCCAAAGTCGTTGAATACTTCTTTATCAAAATTGACTTGTTTCTTCAAAACTTAAAAAAAAAAATTCCTTCTCTTAAAATAAAGCACAACAGCATCAAAATATTACAAGAAATTAACATTTTAAAACATTCATAGTAAAATGTATATGTTCATATGATACAAGATACTACATATATAAGTTAAAACACAAAGTAAAAGGTATTATCAATGTTTACAAGATTTTATCCCTTTTCGTTTTTGGATGAAGTCCTTCTTTGGACAGCATGGTTGTTTGGATGACGTTGACTAAACTTTTCTTAAAATGAATCCTTTTGGACACATATACCTTTTGTTTATTGTGATGACATGTTGTACTTTTGAAAAGAATAAGTATTAACAAACAAAGGATCAGTAATCACTCTTTATTCATAATATTTGTTATCATCAAAACATAAGAGGTTTTGGAAGCATACTTATCCCGCTCCAACAATCTCCCCCTTTTTTATGATGACAAAAATTATACTACAAAAAAGCATGAGAGAAAAGATATAGAGCAAATAGTGTATCGAAGATATAAAGATATTGGCATGTGTAAACTGCACAACAGAAATATAGAACATGCATAAATGTATCAGAGTAATCATATCAGAGTAGCAAATGCATATACATTTAAAAGCGAATATGCATGCTCATGCTTTTATGCTGCGCCTAAGTCTATGATGGCGAAGTCATAACTTATAAAGGAAAACAAAAAAAAAAAAGAAACAAATAAATATAACAAAAATGAGATATAAATGTTGTTGATAAAAATAACATATATTATTATATGTGTTTCTTTTTTCTTTTACTCATTATCTCTCCCTTTTGTCAACAGATAAAAAGAAAAATAAAAACATCATTCTCTTAAAAAACTATAAATAAACTAAAAACAGAAAAGATTAAACTCTAAGCAAAGAGAGTGGTGAAGGTCTTGGACCAAAGAAATTTGATCGCATTCTCATGAGCCTAGCTTCCAATTGATCAAAATGTTGATCAATGTAAGATTTGTTGGCTTCCAAAGCTTGTTGGGTGATGTCAAGAAGAGGTTGAGAAAAATATGGTTAGTAAACTATGAGGGCTTAAGAAGAAGAGCAAGTATGTGTAGGTGAGGAAGGGTGAGGAGGCACTAACTCAGGTGGTGAAGAAGGTAAAGGTGTAGGAGGTGCAGACATAGCCAACATTGGTGGAGGCAACTCAAACTCCATGGGTAGAGAGTCTTTGTAAAAGCGAAACATCTTCTCCCAAGGATAAGGCTTCTCTAACTCCATGTGATCAACTCCCAAAAGAGTGTCAACTACAACATAAATAATGTTAGTTTTAGTACCTATTAACTAAATGTCCTCAAGATACTCCTTCCTTAGAGCAACAATGAGTCAATCATCAAAATGATATACTAGAATCTCCTTGATCATGGTTCCACAGTCTTTGGACATAGTTGATTGTCCATTTTGTCTTCATCAGTCAAGTTGGTTTTGGACGCTTGGTGACTGTTGATTTAGAGTGTTTGCTTCCAAAGCTTACTTGCTTCATCTTCTTCAAGGGATCCTTTTAACAACTTATCATGAAAAGTTCCCTTTCTATAGTTGAGAAACTTTTGATTTTGGAAGGATTGTTTCAAGGTCTAAGAACAACCATAGTTCTGGTCTTCTCTTCTTTGTACTTGCTAAAATCCAGCATTGGTAGCCTAGGATAGATCCTATTAGGTTGGATCAAAACATCAGTGGTGGTTCAGATGAACTGAAATGGAGGCACATAATGTTGATCTCGATGCTCAAAGTTGGCTAGATGAGCCTACTCATCAGATGGTCTTTAAAAGTACAATAGAAACCTACTATGAGAGTGTCCAAGGGCTTAAACTTAATGTTCTTGGGGTATAGGTTTCACTAAATATATGATTTTAACAATAGTATTGTTTATGATTTCAGGTTATTTCTTCTATTTAAAGGGATATCAGATTTTGAGGTGTCAAAGAAAGGTAATTCTCATGGTATTAAACCAGGTTCTCTAGGTACTTTCTCATACTCTGCTTTAGTTAATGCACACATTAAGAAATTTCTATCTTTAAGTTTAAGAGATACCTTGTTTTTTTTATCTTTATTCCATGATGATTTTGGAATCTTTATTCTATCTTCCTTTGTTGGAATGTAGTTTCCATTCTCCACTACATCCCACATGTTAATATGACAAGAATAAAAGAACGCAATCATTCTTTGTTTCCAATAGTTGTAGTTCTTCCTTTAATATAAAGGTGGTTTGTTGACAGCATGTCCTTTTCTCTCCATAGTGCTGTGTAGGATCTTTTCCCATATATTGTTAGATGTTCAACCCCGAAAGGATGAGCTTTGATACCAACTAAAGGAAACATGAATCACACAAGAAGGACAGTTGAATTGTGTGTGTTATTTTGTAAGAACTTTTTAAACTGTTTAACAGATATAAGTTCAAAAACACATTTTTAGAATAGACTATCCAAAGCATGCAAAGATAAAATAGAGGAAGGGATATAAATATCAACCCAAGGTTTTATTCTAGTTCACTTTTCCACAAAAGTTACGTCTAGTTCCTTTACACGAAGGAGTTTCCACTAAGTCAATAAGACTTAAAAAATATTTTTAGGTTACTACAACACTTGTAATCATCATGATTACAAGTAACCCAAGTATTCTTTGTTAGTTAACCTCTTCAAGTTATCACAAAAGCATAAAGTTTTACGAAGAAAGTTAACTCACTAGGTAAGCATACAAGTGTTCAAAACAAAGTTAAAACCTTGCTTACACAAAGTAGATACACTTTAAGATCATAGCTATAAAACTTAGAAAAGCTTTTACAAGATTCTCCAAAACATCATCCAAAGATATTGAGCACTGGCTTTTCTTTTTCTTCTTCTATTTCTATTTCGTTTCTTACTTTCGTTACTTTCATATCTTGCTTCTTCAATCTTCGTGGATGGATATATATAAACATAGAAAAGAAAGTCGTTGATCTTGCATGGGAAGAGAAATATCTTTACATTAAATGCTAAAAATAATATTTTTGTAGAGTTGCTTCAAAATTTTGTCTTCTTTTAAGGATAGAAAAAATGCAGTAGAAAAAATTATTTTCTCTTTTCCTTAAATGTGTTTCATTCTTTTGAAATGCAAAAATACATTCTGCTTGTTCTCATTCTTGTATGAGCTTTTATTAAAGCATTTCTTTATTAAAGTTGATTTATTTTTTCAAAGCTTGAAAAGGAAATCCTAGTTCTCTGAAAAATAAAGCACAATAGAAGCAAACATATAACAAGAAATAAATGTTTAAAAACATTCCTAATATAATAACTTATATGTTTAGGTGATATAAGATATCAAATATATAAGTTAAAGCGCAAGTTACAAGGTCTTATCAATGTTTAAAAAATTTTGTCCCTTTTTCATTTTTGGACAAAGTCCTTTTTGGATGGCATGGTTGTTTGGACTGTATTGATAAAACTTTGCTTAGAATAAATCATTTTGGATGCATATACCTTTTGTCTGTTGTGATACCTATTGTACTTATAAAAAACCTAAGTAATAACATAGAAAAGATCAATAATAACTATTTAGTCATAATGTTTATTATCATCAAAACATAAGAGGTTTTAGAAGTATACACAGTATTTTTTATTAGATAATATTTTTTATACATAATTTTCTCAGCTTTTTTTACATAGAGATTGGTCCAAATTTACTTATTTATGTTTTAAATTCGATTTATTCTTGTGTTCATAATCAAGCAGGTGACATGCTTCAAGCAAGGTTATGCTATATTTTGTTATTGTTGTCTTCATGATTGGCGATGGCACCTTAGACATGTCCATCGAGTATTACACTCAGAAAAACTACTTGTATTACTTGACAACATCTCAGTGTTGACCTTATTTTATGGGAATTATTATTCCCACATATATGCCAATTTTAGTCCAAAATGTGTAGAAATTATTATGAAAATAGTATTATTCATTTTATCATAATTAGTAATTTTGACAATCAAACTTAAAAGAGTGTTTCATTGTAATTAAGTTTATTGTGTTCATTTTATGTAAATTTTATAAATAATTATAAGTCTGTAAAAATTAGTTAATAAACTAAAAGTTTGAGAATTAGCTCAAACATTTTATGTTAGCTTTATTAAATTAGAAATGTTTAATAAAAATAGTTGTAGTGCTAATGCCATTCCAAATCGGACTTATATTCATTGGTGTTGCCATATGGCATAAAAAATTTGTATCTACAAATAAATTCATTATGGGTAGAATATAGGTAGTCTTAATGGATATCTACATGTAATGAATATACGTATTTTCTCTACTCACTTGTTCACATGGTGAAGGGATTGAAATCACCTGTCCTAATACTGTGTCTCCAAACCATGTCCCCCCAATAAAATATAGCCACCTCAGTTAAGAAAGTAATGTCATTTAATAGACCATAAAGATGCTACCAACCTTTATCTTCTCTTCACAATTGCTTGGCACCTATGCGTGGCCAACTTGGAAATTTCATTATACCGTCGTCCACTCCTAACAATGACTACCCATTCTCAGTTTCTAGTGAGGATTTGGTGTCAGAGCGTTATCAGCTATGAAGATCTGGAGTCATATGGGTTTGCATTCCAATGGAGCATGATGGGGTTAGACCTAAAGAAGATGAACACGATATATTTGATCGTGGAGTTTACACAATAAGACCTAGAGAGGATTCAAGTGGCACTAAAGTACATAGTGGCTATAACGACCTGCAACCACTGTAATGAAAACCAAACTCATCTTTAAAGCATAAATCAAGACCACTGTCATATACGGATACTTGAGTTTATTGAAATTACATTTTCATAACATTCACAAGTCATATGGATTCAAATACCACATGTAGTAGTTCATGTCTTATGGCATTTACAATCTAAAAATGAATAAAATATGTGTCATATGAGTCTTACAAAAGATATTACTTAATATATCATCAAAAGAGGAGGGGGCAAAACTCATACATCTCAAACTCGTCATAAACTAACTACAAAGAAGGAAGGGGATGATATGGCGATTCCGCTTCTACAATTTCAGGGTTTACTTTACAATGATGGGGATGAGATCCAAGACGTGTGAGGTCACGATGACAAATCCCAATTAGTTCAACTTGAGTGAGGTGCATAAGTCAGCTCCATATCTCTCGTATGGGCAGGTAGAAGTCCAGCATGACATAGAACGTAACTAAAATCAGGGTAGTGACGCATAGCGTGAAGTCGATAATGATGTCGTTATAGTACCTAATGCACTCCAAATATGGATTAATCGTCCAAGCCCCTCTTGGGCTCACCATAGTCTCCATGAAGCATGCAAAGGAAGTGTCCAGATGTATCATATTGAACAACATGTGGGATCAGGACCGATTCCTTAGTGGCCTTGTCATCTTGTCCCAATAAAACGTCATTCAAGATCATCGTAGTCGCACATATGTGAGAAGAAGCATAAGGGTAAACTTACAATACACATCATATTTAAATAAAATATAAGAAGTACAATGATAGAGCATTTTTTAGGCACTTAATAGTGATTTATGCTGAACATATTTGACATCGTTTTCTGGTTAATGTTGACACATTGGTTGAGTCTTGGGTTATTGAACTTAATTTGGGTTATTGAACTTAATTGGGGTTAGTTGCTAATCTTTGCTTATTTTGGGAGTTAATTTTCATTATGATGTTGCTATCTTGTACAGACCATATCTGGAGGTATAGACCTCTACATTGAACAATCTTGGTAGCCTTGGAAAGCTAAGACAAATCTATAACTTCTCTCTTTAGGGCTCAATCCAATTCGACCATTTGCAGTGTCAAATGGCCACATTAAGTTACTACCTTTGTACCTAGTTTAATTGGACATTTCCTTGTATCTTTTGGCCTAGATTATGGGGCCTTGGTTGGTGGGCATTTTGTGCTGCTAATTCTTCTGCCCAAACCCATCTTCTTTGTCACTTTTGAGCATGTAATCGTTAGGAAGTTAGTTGGTAGTTAGGAGAGTTAGGGAGGAGAAATAGTTTGAGAGACTTTTCAGCTTTTGGAGAATTTAGAGGGTTTCTTGCATTGGAAGTTTTCCTCTCTTCTCAATTGTTTCTACTACTTTTTCTCTATTACATTTTCTTTGTATTCTATTGAGTTTTCTATGACAATGGTCATGGAAGGCTAAACTTCTTTGTCAATTCAAGGTTCAAGATTGCAATCGGTTTGAGTTTTTGAATCTTTATCTTCCTTATGCAATTTCTACTATTTTTCTTTCTATTTCTTAATCAGTTTTCATTATTATTATCTCGCTTGGAGTTTTGGATTCTAAAGTCAAATGACTTTATTTGATGCCATTTCTAAAAGGAAATGTTTGTGGTGGCTATTAGTCGACCTTCTTTTGATGTAGTTATGTTTTGTAGAAGCACGATGAAAAGACAACCTTCAACACAACTTGTTGATTTCTCTCAAATTGTAAAAGCAATAGAAGTCATGGTTGTAATGATGACACAACAAAATATCGCTAATGCATTACAACAAGTCGTTATAATGCAGTAGCATTAGGTTATGATGGAACAATTGGGAGCTACAAAGATTGTTGCAAAAGCTGCAAGAGTAGTAGACCTGCTTGAGTTTCATAGATTGGCTAAGTTTAGAAAGAATTACTTTCCACAATATAAGGGAGAATTTGACCTAGACCTTACAGAGTATTGGATTCAAGAGTTAGAGAAGATATTTTGGGCAATGAACTATCACGAGGAGCAAAAGGTAGTTTATGTCATATACATTCTTGTCAAAGAGGTAGAAAGTATTGGTGGTAGGGAACCCAATAGATGATGGGTGTTTGAGGTGAAGTGATCTCGTGGGCAAACTTCCGAGGTAGTTTTCTTAAGGAAGTGTTTCCTTGACAATGCTAAGAACCAAAAGAAGTTGGGATTTTTTAGGTTGTACCAAGGAGATTTGATTGTTGCTGAGTATACAACCAAGTTTGAACACCTGTCACATTTTTATTGTCAACCAACATTAGAGGAATGGAGATGTTGTTAGTAGTAGTGGCAACAATAGCGATGACAGTGATGACGATGGTAATAACAACAATGGTAGCCACAATGACGATGACAACAGTGAGACAAAAAGCTAAAAAATAATAGACTTCAATAATCAAATTTTCTCACTTGGGGCGTTCTTTCTCACTTGTTTGAACTTTTTAAAATTGAATAAGTTATTGAACCAATCAAATAATCAGTTTAAGATTTAATAGGTTGATTTCTAGAAAAAAAATTAACAAATCAATATACTATAAAACTATAAGAAATCATGATATAAAAATGAAAATTTAACATAAATGGTTAAATTATATATTTTATAAGAAAAAGTAATAATGATTAATAAAATAATTTATGCCTATTATAATTCTTATTAAATATGTATTTTTATTTATCTTTAAAATATTTTCTTAATTTTTTTAAAATTAATTGTTTTGGAAAATTCTTGATTCAAACTAATATTCTATCATGATTTTATTAATTTTAGATCAGTTTTACCATTTCTATAATCATCAAGTTGTGTAAAGTTAAGCAACAATTACTAAACTAAACGGATATTTTGATAAACTTTTCTATAAGTATTTATAAGAAAGGAAAATGATAAAAATAAAATAAAATTAATTTCTCCATAAATTAAAATTAACTTATGTAGAAACTAATTTGTAAAAAGTATATTTTTTGATAAGTTAATATGAGAAAATTTTTATAAATTAAATTAAATATAAATTAATTTTAACTTTTTTTTTCTATTCATGCATATAAAAATATTTATCTAAAGAAGACCTAATTACGAAATTGATCGAACTGACGATCCGATTCAGTTTGGACATCCATGCTCGTTTCTCTATTTTACGCGGTTACACACCTTTTCCTATCTTCTTTTGATGTTTCGGCTTCCCTGCTGTTCCTCTCTTTTTATTACGCGTTATATTGACTTTGACGGTGTTTATCACGCACTTCTGCAACATAGATTCTTTGAATTTTTTTATTGAAAGATAGAAATAAAATAATACAATTTAAGATATTTATTTATTTTATTGGGTATAAATATTTTTTTTTAATATTCTAAGATTCTTTATTTTGGTGATATATATACGATATATGGGTTTCAGATGTGGAGAAATAAAAAAAATATTTATTAAAATCCTCTTTTAGAGAAGGGTGGATTTTCGTTCCTTTTATTGTTTTCAAACGTGCTTGGAAGTGCCCTCTATTTCGAAGCAAGTGAAAAGATCGAGAAAGATGTGGGAAATTTAGGTTATTGAAAATTTTAATAGAATATTAATGCTATGTTATCTTGACAAATAAAAAAATTGTTGATTTAAGCTTGAATAAATTAATGAGAAACTTTAGACTAGAAGAAATTATATTTTGAGGACTAAAATTTAGGTGGAAATTTCGTATGTGTAATTTTACCTATCTTGCCATATATTTTATATGGGTAATGAATTAGAAGAATTTTAAATAAAGAATTAAATATTTTTTTTATATGTTAAATAAGTTAATTTAATACAATCCGTAATAATTCATAAAATAGTAAATTAGGTTGGACTGGGTTGTTGAAGATATTTTAATATTAAAAATTATCATTCCAATTTAACTTATTATGCGGGGTAAGTTGAATTGACATTATCACATTTATTTCTTTCAATAATATTTATTGTAAAAATGTTATTAATATTTTTTAATATATTAAATAAAAATGTTATTATAATGATATTTTGTAACATAATTTATTTACATTGTTAAAATATTATTAAAATTAATAGATAATATTTTTTTATATTTTTAGAATATTTTTTAAATATTAAAGTCATATATATTGTAGTGGAGTTGACCTACCCAAAATTACAAAAAAATTATAAAAAATAAATGATTTATATGTTGACTCACTAAATAAATAAATATAAACAACTTAAACATAATAACACAATCACAAAAATAATATCTTACTAAATTTTCTTAACATAAATGCTTTTTAAAAGTTATAATCATGAATTAAATAAATATAAAATAAAATAACTAAATAACACAAAATCTAAAATAGTTTATAATATATTGTGTTCAATAAAAAATATTTAACCAAACAGAAAAAATATTCAATCTGATAGGTCAATTCAACCCGATAAATCTCTTAACTTGTTGAGTTGCCTTATTCAAGTTTAAGAATTGAAAATATTAATTAACTCAACTTATTTTAGTCAGTTATATGAGTTGAACCTTAATAAAAATCTATTTTTACATTCCTAGTTTTTCTCCACCTAAGTTACTATTTTTTTTTTCATTTTTTGTTCTTTTAATTATTATTTTTGGAATGATCATAATAAGTTCTAAATTTTATACTTTTAATCTCTTCCATCAAATTTTGTTAAAAAAAATGACATTTTCATATTATAATGATTTCATCATCACATAAATGTCAGCAGAAAAAAAAATCATATGATTATTACCATATCAATGTCACATAATTAATGTCACGTCAATAATAATGTCGTATCATCGGATTCTCATAATCATTAATGTAAAATGACTTAAAAATAAAAAGAAAAAGTTTAACGGATGATGAATGAAGTTTTTATTTTGTTTATATGAACTAAAAGAAAAACAAAGGCATATTTGCGTATACAAAAATTTTAATTTTTAATATAATGGATACATTTTACTTAAAACTAATATATAATAAAATAAATTAATAACAAGAAAAATATTATTTAAAACATAGAAAGCATTTATTTAAAAAAAATATTTTAAAAAATAGAATAAAATATCGTATACTCAGATCTATTAGTAAATATATATTTTAATATAAAAAAAAAGAGAAGAATGTATTTTTCTCTAAAAGAATAAATATTTTATATATTAATAATAAATAATTATATATTATCATATATAATAAATTTATTGATTTTATAATAATTATCTGAAATATTGTAATAACAATAATTTTTACATAATTAATTATATAAAATATTTTACATTAATAATATATAAAAATTAAATTCAACATAAATATAAAAGTGAGAGCGTGCGGAGTGCAGTTGGAAAAATTTGACAAAAAATGCCAACATAATGACGTGTCATAAATAATTAACTATAGACTATACACAAGAACAGTCAGTCAACCCGTCGTTATAGAATTTCTTTATAACTAGTACGTCGAGGTCTGCAATCCACGACTCATATTGTATTTTTTTACAATTATTTATTATTTTAAATTTAAAATAATAATATATATATGTTTATAAATTTAATTCTATGTATAAATACAATACAGTATTTAACTATAGGTAAATTTTTAAGGTTGTGGAACAATCTTTTTAAAAGCCTACTATATCTTGAAAGTCTATTCAAAAGATTTCTTAATTAAATCCTTTTAAATGAGTAAAAAGAACCCTTTAAATAGGTTATTTAACTATTTAATTAGAAATAAAATAGAATATTTAATCTTTTTAAATAAGTAAAAAAAAAAACCTCTAAATCGACTACTTTTATAAACTTAATTTCAACTCTTAATATTATTCTCGTTAGTACCTTTTTATCAAACGGCTTAAAATTTAATCTTTTTATTAAATACATTTTTAAAAAAAAACTTGACCTTAGTTATTTAATAAATCGTGTTAACTAAAATGATATAAGCTAGACCAATTTACTATATCGAGAAATCTAATTTAATTTCATCCATATAAATTAGGACATAATTTTTCTCACTTCACCATCATTCTTGTGCTGAAATAATTTAAAAATAAAATTTAGTTAACTATCAAGATTTTTTTTATTTCTTTCAGAAACTCTATTGACATTCATAAATAGATTATGTTTTATAATAAATTTATTTTTTATTATATATACCAGTCAATACTACTCCAACAAACTGTTTGTTGGCAAATTTAAATGCTGAATGGACCATCCTTCAATTTTGTTATTATTATTTCCTGTTCGAAATTTCAAATTTTTGTTGTCGTTTCTTATTTTATTATTCTCCAAAAGTCGGTACGTAACTTCCTCGTTCTTTCTTCTCCATTATTTTACGTCAAAATTTGGTGTACTACATGAATCGAACCGTGTAAAGTTAAGGAATTATAAAACATCGTTGGTCCCCACAATGTTGGACAATCAGCTCCCTTCAAATAGATAATACTAAGAGACCACTAATGACATGTTTGTCCATTTGTATGCGTTCTTTCTCCGTAATGGGCGACTCGGTCATTATATATATCCCTAATTAACTTCCTCTTAGCAGGAAATTAAAGAAGATAAAAGAGAACCTCTAGCATCAAAGTCTTTTCTCTCCCCCATGCACTGTGGTTGTGACTGTTATAATTAATAGTAAGTTTTTGCAGCTTTCCTTGTCTTGCTTATTTTACTTTAGTTGATAGACCAATTATTTCATCGTAGAAACTTTTTCTTGACGAATTAGTGCCACCAGTATGATGTTCATATTGTTAACTACTTTATTAGAACCTCATATAAGCTTGAATCATCTATCATTCAACCGTTTTTTCTTTTATATATTTATAAAAACTTAAATATATTTTTAATCTATGCAAAATAAAATAAGAAAATTTTAATTTTAATCTTTAAAAAGAATTTATTTGATTTTTATCTCTTTAAAATAAAAAATTACTAAATTTCGTCTTGAATAATTTTAATTTTAATCATTATAAAATATTTTTATTTAATTTTTTATAAAATGTGAAATAACTATTTTTAATCTCTAATGTTCATTTAAAAATAGATAGATAATATTTATTTTAATAATTATTTTTTTTTTTTAAATATCATACATCAATAATTTACTTTAATGCTTACTTAACTTTTTTTAATTTGTTAAATATATCAATTAATAGTTAACAAGTTTCACGTAATATATATAGATAAAACATAATATCAAGTGAGGATATGACAAGTCATCAGGATATGACAAGTGAAGATATGTTGAAGGCAGCTGCTGAAGCGGGTGACATAAATCCTTTGTACACAGTAATTCTTCAGGATAATCCACATGTTTTGGAGAAGATAGATTTAATACCATTTATTGAGACTCCTTTGCATGTTGCTGTATCTGCTGGACATGTTCATTTTGCTACTGAGATTATGACATTAAAACCTTCGTTTGCTGAAAAACTAAATCCTCAAGGACTTACCCCCATCCACCTTGCTATAGAACTCGGCCATATCACAATAGCCCTTTGCCTTGTACACATCAACAAAGACCTTGTTCGAGTTAAAGGAAGGGAAGGCCTCACTTCTCTACATTTGGCAAGTCAAAATGGAGAAATCACCCTTTTGACCGAATTTCTTAAGGCTTGCCCAGATTCCATTAAAGATGTGACTGTTAGAAATGAGACTGCGTTGCATATTGCATTGAGACATGAACAGTATGCAGCTCTTCAAGTCCTCTTTAGGTGGCTCCTGACCAATACTCAAATAGGTGCTACCCATTTAGAAAGAACAATTTTGAACTGGAAGGATGAAAAAGGCAATACCATTTTGCATGTTGCAGCAGTCAATAATAATACAGAGGTATTATTTAAATTATTTAATATCTATCTATATATTTATCTATTGTGTCTGGGTACAAATCTTAGCAATTTAATTTAAAAAAATAAAAACTTTCAATACTAAAATTCGTTTGAGATATACGTATGTATCAAGCAAATAGGGAGAAAACTTTATAAAATTCTCAATTTAGTTATTTTTCGTTGTCGTTTCTAACACATTTAAATAATCACATTTTTATAAAGTTAGAGAGTAAAGTAAGAATTTTAAAAACAAATTAGGTACTAAAATAATAGACACCTATAATTTTAGATACAAAAATAATGTTACTAAATGACTAAAATAAAATTACATTTTCTTGTTGCAGAAAATTAACTACCTATTGTACTTTAAAAAGAATATATAAAATCTTCAATAAAAATATTTTATTATCCTAAAAGCACACACAAAAAAAAGTTGATAGTTCTATTTAAGTGTATTAAATGCTTCTCGATATATACTTTTACAACATCGTATTATCAAGATCATTCTTGTAAACTCATCAATGGAAGAAGGTTTTATAATTGAATTAAAGAACAGTTTATAACATCATATTTTCAACAATATTTTGACTGTACAGGCAATTAAATTGTTATTGAAGAGTTGGATGATTTTAGATTCCAAGAATTTGGAGGGCCAAACAACATTAGACATAGCAAGCAGCGAAGATATCAAGATGCTCTTAGTCAAGGCCGGATCAAGAATTAAAGTTATTACGAAAATTCGTTCGTTAATAACGTCAACCGGTAAATGGATAATGTGCAAAAGTGGTATGAGAGGGTTTGTATCAGAGGAGGCACGCAACGCGTATTTGATAGTGTCGACTTTAGTTGCAACAGCCACATATCAAGCAGCCCTGAGTCCTCCCGGTGGACTTTATCAGACCGACGCCGATACTAATAATACTCTCAGTCATGTGGCCTTCAATTCATCCGTAAATGAAGGAAAATCAATCATGTCAAACAAGCACTTCATGGTGTTTTCGACCATGAATACAAGTGCTTTTATGGTATCAACTTTCACAATTATCGTTATATTGCCGACGAGAAATGTTGTCTGGATTCTAGTAATTTTGTCAACTCTGCTCCTTCAGTTGACCTACACCAACGTTGTCCTACAGATATCTCCTACCACTCTTACCACAGAAGTCGTTAATTGGATTTTCCAGGCCCTTGTGTTCATTTTAATCGCGGGAATTTCTGCGGTATACATAGCTTAATTATGTTTGGATATTCAAACCACCTGTTTCTTTTAAATTTTTTCCGAGTTTGCACTGATTCTTTTAGTTTTGTCTTTTACTTGGTTGGTATTTTAAGAGTTGGAATATTTGCTTGAATGACTATTTTAGCATGTTACATAATAAATATTTATTTTTAATAAATAAATATTTTAAAATATATAAATTTTATTTTAAATTTATAATAAATAATGTAAATTGTAATATTTATTTTTTATTAATATTTTTTTTTAAATTGCAATTTAATTTATAGATAGAAAAATGATGAATTAAAAGAGATAAATAATTAAAAAATTAAATATACAAATTAAGATAAAAGGATTAATAACAAACAAAATTTTTTGGTTAGTTATGAAAGTAGGTATTTTAAATGAGACAAAAGAAAAAAAAAACATTGAAAATGTCTTGTTGAGAAAAAAAATTGAAAATGTCTAGTTGAGAGTAGAAAAAATATAACATCACTCTTCAAGTCATATATATTTTTATTTATAATATAAGATTAGATGCTCTCCCAAGTTATATAATTTTAATTTATAACATAAGACTAGATGTAAAAATAGGAAAATAATTTTATTTCTATCTAAATATCTCATTAATTTTTATTGTAAAGTAAGAAATAATAAATAAGAAAAGAATAGGATAAGATCAGTAAATGATCATAGTGCAAAAAAAAAAGTTTTGTACATCAATTAATATCAGATTTTTACATCGATTATAAAACTGATATAGAACAAAGCATTGTTGGGCATAAACAGACTCTATTGTTCAATTGATACACACAATATTTTGTTTTCAACAAACTTCATATTCTAATTTTCAATGAAACAAACCACAGGAACAATTATATATGTCATGGTGACGATAAAGCCCCTCAGAATGCTTTTGATTCCATCCCACACTTCATATTATCTAATGAATCATAATATTAACATATTTTGAAAAAACAAAATGCTTTTATTCCATCCCACAAGAATTAATAAGAAAATTTCTAACACATTATACAACCAAAACTAGGATGAAGAAGAGATATGCATAGAAAGCCCCTCAGACTATTTCCAAGATCTGAAACTGACCTTTTAGGGTCAAAAGTATGATTGATATCATAGTTTATGCAAAACAAGGTGTGCCCCATGTTTTGGCTGCAAATTGAGAATAACAGTTGGAGCATGTGAATAGGCCGGAGAAAGTTCAAATGAGAAATGTTGCAGAAGCAATGATAATACTGTCTTGGCTTCCAATAAGGCAAAATTTTGGCCAATACAAATTCTTGGACCCCATCCAAATGGGAAAAACGAAACTTGGCCTTTTGTTGCCTTGGCAATTCCTTCAGAAAACCTTTCAGGTTTGAACTCCTTTGCATCATCACCCCAGATATCACCATCCTGGTGAATCAACAATATTGGCATGGTAACGTTTACTCCTGCAGGTAGCGACAGGTTTCCAAGTTTCACGTCCTTTTGAAGAGTGCGACTAAAGAAAACTGCTGGAGGGTATAGCCTCAAAACCTCGAATAAAATCATGGTGACCTGCGGAAAAAAATATTTAGGCAGAAGTTACCATGAAATACATTTTTAATAAAATTAAAATTATAATTTTAGTCTTTTATCCAAAGATAAAAATTTGTTTTTTTTCTTTTATCTATTAAAAAATTTAATAATTTAAGTTTCAAATTTGAGTTAACGTTGTATTTCAAAATAAAATTAATAATCATTATTTTAAAGACATCATTAACTAAAATTTGATAATTAAATGACTAAAATAATTTTTTTTAAATAATTAACAAATACTATAAAAAAAAATTATAACTTATCCTTATTAATAATAATCATAAACAAATGAAAGCATGTGATACATACAATTTTAAGTTGACTTAACCCATCGACGTTTGGATTTTGGTTTCCAAAAACTTGAAAAACCTCCTCCCTTGCTCGTGATTGCCATTCAGGATACCTACCCAATAAGACCATTGTCCAAACCAGCAAAGATGCAGTGGTCTCTTGCCCTGCCAAGTAGAATAGTTTGCATTCCTCAATTACTTCTTGATTGGTCATTCCATGTCCCTGGATTTCCATGTGATTTGATTCCAAAAGTATACTTAATAAATCTTCATTGGAGGTTTCACCATTTTCCATGGCTTTCTCTCGTTTTTTGATGATACCATTAATTGAATCATACATCTCTGTTTCAATTTCTTTCATCCTCCTCTTGCTAGTTGTTGGTAGAAACCTAGGAACATATATATGTTAATTATGAAGGAACGAACTTGTTTATGAGTGTTACATTTGTTCATAACTAAACTAAAATAGGTCAATACGCTATAACAAGTTGAACTCTGGTCGCAACTCTTGTATGAGTCATTTGGTATGCCATTTGTCTTGAATTTCAAAATGTTTTTGAAAACCAGATATCAAATATCTTGTAGTCATCAACCACTCCCATGTAAAATGTGATTCGACACACCAATGACAGCAAAAAGATCTCAATGTACCTTCAGCAAGGTTGGTTCAAGAATAAAACAACTAAAGCTTAAATTTTAGGACCATTAACAAAAAAATATTTGTTATTATCTTTTCTATAAAGCAACAGGGCTTCGCATGTTGCAAAAAGATGCAACATATAACTTTCTCATATAAATAGAAAAAATTTAGTTTAGACTCCACTCACTATGGGGTCCACACCAAAATGTATATATAGAAAACAACTTTGTACATTTTGTTACATCAGAGATTAATTTCCTTAACATTATAATCGGTAATTAGTTGCTTCCTCTACAAACTTCATGGTGAGTTTAGTTATGGTAAAACTCGAACACGATTAAATTAGTTGTCAATTATAGCAAGATAAAAGTGTGGTCTTACTGCAATATTGGGATGTCCTTGTACTGTGCTGTCATGAAAAGATACCCCTGCATTTTTAGAAGTTGAAATATTCTTGTTCCTTCTGCATAGCTGCTCCCAAATGCTGTTCTAGAAATTACATCACAAGTCAAATTTTGAAGGAAAGGCCAAACATCAATCTCGCATGTTCCATCTGATGAAAACATTCCCTTCCACGTGCTAATCATATCATGGCAGCTTTGAGAAAATGCTGGTAGCATATTCTGTAAATTAAGTATCAGGTAAAACCATATTATAAAAAGAAAGAAAAAAGAAACTGAATTTGATTAAGAAATGCAAACATAAACTAAAGCAATAACCTCACTTTCAATTTTTCCAAGTGGAATGCTGGGTTGATAATCTTTCGATGTTTAGCCCATTTCTCACCCTCATAATTTAACAGACCGTGTCTCAAGAACTTGGCATTGCCACTTAACTTTGGTCTGTGGAAGTCTTGCATGTTGTTAAAGACTTCTTTGATTTGTTTTGGGTCCGTAATGATCACCTTTGGTGTTGTTCCTTCCCATAAAAAGGAATTCTTGCCTGCACATCCTTTACTTATCAGCAACCGCTCAAAAGGCTTTGCTTTAACAACTGAAGGAGAACTTGCTATTTATAGTGATTTCGTATTAGCATCAAGTTTGTACAATGTTTGGTGCCTACAACTGATGGTATAAACTCCTCCAACACTCTTTTTTACCATGTATTTATCATAGTACATATGGGCAAGGTAAGACCGAATAGGATAAGAAATTAAATGTCTCCATAAACTCAGTGTCATCAAAAAAATGTCTAATCAAAGGCCAAATATAATAAAATTATATTAGCAAAAGAAATAAATTTTTAAGCTTGCAGTAATAGATACCAGAAAAGTAATGAAGAATTAGACGAGGCAAAATTCATTGTATTATTGCAGATCCCAGACTCATCAGAGTGATAATAATGTCTGAATCTGAAAAAAATAGAGAGAAAAGGAATACAAGAAACAAAATAGACTTGACATCAATCTAGAATGGAGGATGAAAAAGTTTAAAATTTAAAAAAAAAATATACAGAAGAATAAGTTAACTTCTTTTATTTAAATGTCAACTTTTTTTTCTTTTTATTTTCTTCTCAATCAAATCAAAAAAATTTATGGATAGCCATATTTCCCCCTATTTCTTCCCCTTCTAAATATATCAACAATATCCAATTTGTTTGGAATTGAATTAGAATACATACTCTCAGCCGAGCCATATCCGTCTTAAATCTGTAGATTTAAATTGACTTATTACCAATGCTAATCACAGTGTTGTTAAATAGCGGCCATGGCAGTATGGTGTGGTGGTTTTTTGACAAAACGCCATAAAATAGCGGTGGCGGGACGTGTTAAGAATTTAATTCATGGTTATATATATATATATATATATTTTTTTTTTACCACCATGACTTCCACCATTTACCGCCACGCCATCTACCGTATGTTTGGACTCACTGCCATGTTCCGCTATCTGCAGTTAACAACACTGGTTAAGCCTACTTTCTAATTCTTCTTGAGACTCCGACCCATTAACAAATACGTTAATCGTTATCTAACGATTTGGAATCTTAAACCGAGTACAAGTAGTCAACAAGACAACAAATATTGTCATTTACACTAACGATACACATCTAGCATATTATTACTCAATCAAAACATTACTAACAGGTAACCATCTATTCTACTAACTTTTAACCGATAAGCAATCGCATATGCTACTGTCTTACAAACTCGTATATTATAAATAAAGTTGAAATTTAACTTTAATTATAACCTTTAACTCTTACTAATCACTTAGTGACTTGGACGAAAATGTTTTCTCAGGTACTACCACACACAACTTAAAGAAAATTGGACAAACAAAACAAAAAAACAAGAACAATCATGTTGGAGTTTTCTTACTCTTAGATTCTTTGTGTTCCTTATTATGTTATATTAGATCATCAAAGTTTTTGATAATTGAATAAATACCTAGATCTATAATAATTTATTGAAGAACACATAGTAACCTTTAGTACTTAAAAATAGTTGGTTTATGATCTTCCTCAATCAGATTACCTAATTTTCTCTACAAATCTTCATTTGATACGTTAGCCTACATATAAGATTCTCGTTATCCCCTAATAGATCAATATGGTTATCAAATCCTTTTAAAAAATTTATTTAATTATTTAAATCAGATCAATTATTATTATTTATTAAATAAATAACTTATATAATTATATTTAAAATATAATATCTAATAATAAAAAAATTATAAATTTCTAGTCATCCTCAAGGAGTTCCTCTCGACTACACCAAAATCAAATTCAAATTCTAAAGCATCAAAGACTATAGTGGTGGTTACTATTAGACTTATCATGCTACCGAGCGTGATGAAGATCTCTACAAGTCCAGCACAACTAAAGCAACAGAGATTATCACTTTGAGTCCAAATTTAATATCAACTTGGAAAAATAAGTTATGTTGGGAGAAAGAAAAGGTGTACCATATTTGGTGACAGTAGAATAGAGCGAGGAGGATAGACGAGGCGCAACATCATGGGAGAGAGTAAAAGGTTGGGATTTGGAGTGATTTAGTTGCATAAGAGTTGGGTTGGAGTAGTGAGGGAAAAGCGAGTATGGATGGCCCTCGAGACCTTGCTCTCTCAGAAGCCTTTCGAATCTCTTTGGCCTAAGCCACAGCGAGTTCAGCATCTTCTGCAGTGCCCATATGGTAATCACAGCTACCATCACCGTCGCAACCCATATTGCTGCCATTGAAGAAAACGATAGCCCCTCCATTATTGTCTTCTCACATCTTTTCACTTTTTTAATTATTCTACTTTTTAGCTTATCACATTAAAATATTAAAATAATAAAACGAGGAAAATCACCCCAAAAGCGGCATATTTATGGTTCCTGGATATACTTTCTTTTCGTTTTTTTTATGAAGTGCATTTAAAATAATACTTTTAATTAGTAAAAAAATATTTTTCGTAATCATTTCAAATTATTCTCTTTTTATTTACTTGGTATTTGTAATTACTTATTTATTTTAATTTAAAATAGTCTTAATTATAATTTAAATTATATATTATAAATTTAAACATAATTTATATATTTAAAATATTTATTTATTATTAATTTTAATTATATAAAAATATATTTATCGTGTATTGTACATTATATTACCGTTCTAAAATACTCATTATAACTAGTATTTTAATTTCCCATTATGTTACTCACAATTTTCATGATACTATTTAATATTATTGTTTCCTTTGCTTTTCAAAACAAAAATAATATTATGTTACTCACAATTTTCATGATACTATTTAATATTATTGTTTCCTTTGCTTTTCAAAACAAAAATAATATAGTTTGTGATATAGTTAAAATAGAATATATAAATAGAAAATAACTTTAATCTTACCTATTAATTTTATGGAATTAAATTTAATTTAATTTTAAATTTTAAAATAATTTTATAAAATTAAATTAAATTCAAACTTAAATTATAAGATAATATAATAATAAATCTTATATATTGTTATTTGACAATTTTTTGATATTCAATCTCGTAAATTTTATCTTTGACATATTAAGTTCTCGAATTAAATATAGTTAAAATAGTATAATAAATAATATTTTTTACATTATAAATTAATTTTGTATGATTGATTTAAACTAAAATCTCAAAATTTAAATTATAAAATAATTTATTCTTTCTTTTTGTTTAAAAATATGTATATATCTTTTTTTATTATATTAACTCAGAGAAAGTAACTAAATAAATCATCAATTTTATTCTTAAATTATTTTTTAAATAAAAAATTAATAAACAATATCTCAATTATTAAATTTTATTTTAAATAATCCTTCAATTCGTATGAGGTATGCATAAAAATATTTATCTCAAGAAAAAAAAATCTCAGAAATGATATATATTAAAAAATTAATCTCTCTTCTATCATTTGTGATATCTCCTTTCAAGGACATGACAAGTGTTAGTATTCCTATTATGCTTCGCTTATTATTCTTCATGCCCGTGATGTCGTACTTGCTGTTTCAAAGAACGAACCAAGACACGGATCTTCTCTTATTAAAAAAATTGGGGAGTGTAAATCTTATCATATTTGTATTTTATATTAAATAATAAAATCAATTAATGGTCAAAATCTCATTCAATATTTTTAAAATTGGAGAGAATCCTCTTCCAACGAGAGACCTCAGTGCGGGAGGAAATAGATGGTGGATATAGCATTGCTGCAGATTTGCAAGTTTCTTGTATACAAATATGATATATGGTTGGGGATGGTGATGTTTATGATTATCTATGTTCTCATATATAATATTATACATAAGAATTAAATAAGTTTTTTTTTTTTTATTGTAAGGAACATAGATAAACTTTTACGTATGTTAAATATTAATTATTGTGTAATCGGTTAATTACACACCCACTCATTTCTCATAAAAATTCATATATTTATTGAACTACTGTTAATATAACACATACTTATTGATTAAAAAAATTTATTATTTGAATTACTAGTAATATCATTAAATATAAATGTCATCTAAACAATTTATTATAAGAATATTTATAAAATAATATTTAAATTTTTTATATTATTAATTAAAATTAGTTAATTAAATTATTTTTATTAGTATTGATAAATTAAATATTTATTTTTTATATATAACAACAGAAATAATCCTAAACAATGATTAATGTACAAACAATTTACATTCTTTATTAATGTTTATATGGGTGATTAGAAATTTCATAACTTATTAGAAAGAAGTGATCGTTAAGTAAAAGTAGTAATTAAAATATGTTATATTTTCTAATTTAATAAAAAAGATATGTTTTCACACGTAAATAAAGGTAATCAACAACATAACAACATAACGTAATTATTACATACAAGGAAACATGAGCGAGTTTAAAATGTAAACATAAGTTATCAACTTTATTTTGTAAAAAATAAAGAATAATGAAATGTCTAAAGTAAAACATAAAACATATAAACTCTCATTGAACTAAGGTATCCTAAGAAATAACACACATATGAGTAGTGTGTTCATTAAAGATCTTGGGTGTAAGTCCTTTAGTCAATGGATCAACTAGCATAAAATTTATTCTTATATATTTTATGGAAATCTATTTATTTTGAACTATTTCTTTAACAACTAAAATTTGATATCAATAAACTTTGACTTTGTAGAACTATTATTGTTGGAGTAAAGAATTGCTGAATTATTGTCACAATAGATTTTTAATGGCTTTTCAATATCATTGACCACCCTCAAACTAATGACAAAGTTTCACATACATATCTCGTGGTTGGATGCCTCAAAGTAAGCCACAAACTCTATAGTCATGGTTGAAAGGGCTACAAGAGTTTATTTAATAAACTTCCAAGAGATAGCTCCTCTAGCCAACATGTAGATATATCCAAACATGGAACGTTTGCTATCTTGGCATCTAGCAAAATCGAAGTTAGAGTACCCGATGATTTCCAATCTTTCAGACTTCCAATAAGTGAGCATGTATCCTTTTGTTCTCTTTAAGTAATGCATCATAAGTTTAACTGTCTTCCAATGCTACATTCCAAGATCACTCAAATATCTGCACAAAACTCCTACCACAAAAACAATGTCAGGACAAATACAAACTTGAGCGTACATTAGACTCCCCACTATTGAGGCATAGGGAATCTTTTGCATCTCGTTTCTTTCACGGTCATTGTTGGGACACTACTTGAGACTAAATTTGTTTCCTTTGGCTATCAGGGTTCTCCTGGTTTACTATCTTTCATGCAGAATTTATCTAAGACTTTATTGATATAGTTCTTTTGTGACAACTTTAAGATACCTTGAGAACGATCTATAAATATCTAAATACCCAATACAAAATAAGCTTTCCCAAGATCTTTCATATCAAAATTCTTCGTTAGAAATTTCTTGGTTTCATATAACAAGCCTATGTCACTACTAGCAAGTAGTATGTCTGACATATAATACCAGGAATATATATTTACTCCCACTAAACTTATAATATACATAGTCATCAACTACATTTGCCTCGAAACCATGTGAGGTAATGACTTGATAGAATTTGTGATACCATTGACGGGAAGCTTGTTTGAGACTATAAATGAATTTCTTTAGTTTGCAATTAGTGCAAGATTAAGAATATTGTTGAAGATCTCACATCAATTAGTTAACCTAACAAATTAGTTTTGTAGGGTTGAGTTAAACTCAAACCCACATTCTAATATTGTATCAAAATTTATTCTAGTGATTATTATTTGGTCTATTGAGCCATTTGTTATCAAACTATTATCGAACCATCTGTAGATGTCAAATCTTACAAACTTTATGATCAAAATGTCCATTCATCAGTGTGAGGGGACTATACTAGAAATCACACATTGACTAGTGAAATGACTTGAATAAAGTTATATAAGTGGAAGAAACCCTTACTTTACAAGTCAGTTTTAGTTAGGCCAAAACCTACACTCTTAAGATGGTATGTGTTGGAGATCTCACATCGATTAGTGCAATGACTTGAATAGAGCTATATAAGTGGGAGATAACTCTCACCTTATAAGTCAGTTTTGTATGGTTAAATTAAGCTTAAACTGATGATATCATAACTTATCTTAACAATTGTTATTGGGCCTATTAGACCACCTACTATCAAGTTGTTATTGGACAACTCATAAATGTCAAATCTTGCAAAATTTATGCCTAAGATGTCCATTCTTTAGCATAAGGGGTGTATTCAAAATTCCACATTGACTAACAAAATGACATGAATAAAATTAAATAAGTGAAGGACAACACTTTACCTTCAACACTTACCTTATAACTTGATTTTGTATGGCTAAGTTAGATTCAAACCTACATTGTAATATTGTTGTTCACGTCGGGGAATTCGGATGGTAGTCGCCCCTTCTCCCCCCCCCAATGTCTTATAGTTATAGAGAAAGAAGGTGGTAGTTGCCCCTTGGCTGGGGGTTTGCATTAGGATGGGACATTGCCGTCTGGATGAGACATTGTCGTCTGACCCCTAGCCTACTATGACATGTAGCAAGCAAGTTCTTAGGCATGGAGTCGCGTGTCCTGACTATTGTGTTTGTCAAGAGACGCTCCTTACAAGCATTAAATGCTATGCTATTATGTTGGTCACTTGGGTTGGCCGGAAAGAAATTTGTTGTCTAAGAGAATCCCTACCAACTGATACAATTGTATTAAGCTCAAATATGACTACTATGAGTAACAAAACTCATCTTTCAAGTTTTTTTTAATGTAATTATACATTCAAAATTTAAATTTGAGATGGTTACTTAAGTTAAAATAACATTTATATGTTGTTAATATATATAGATAATGAATTCGATTAGTTTATTTTCAATAAAATTTCTATGTAAAATAATTTTCAGCAATTCGAAGTTTCCACCTAAATTTTAGTTTTCAAAGTTTAATTTATTATAGTATAAAGTTTCTCATTAATTCATTCAAGCTGAAATCAATTTTCTAATTTGTTAAGATAACATACTAATAATTTTCAACAACCAAAGGCTACGATACTTGTTTCCGAGTTTCACGGTTAATTAGGCACCTTCTCCGATCTTCTCCCGATCTTTCGGCTTCACTTTCCTTTTCTTGTTTTCAAATTACTTTCTATCTCATTCTTATCCTTCTTTGTACATACATCTATATATTTTATGGCATTAAATGCGTCTTTATAAAATTATAATTATTTATCTACATATTTAGTACCATTACGACTGTACTTTACGGAAAAAGGTGACACCACTCGCTATTTCTATTTAACTTCTTCCTTTATCTCTTTCCATTTTTCTTTTATTTGCTACAAATTTATCTTTTACAAAAGTGACTCATGGAAATTCGAATTCAATCTACACCGAGAAACAAAAAGGAAAATAACAGAAGAAAGAAAAATATATACGTAAAGAGGAGGGAACCAGGCTACTCGCCCGTATTGGACAAGTCTGATACAGGTTGCGATCAATATCAAAATGATTAAAAAAATATTAAATTCAATTCGAATTTCTAAATCAAATCTGAATTCCGTCAATTTTTTTTTTTAACTTTTAGCAAATATTGTCAACTAAGTCTAAATCAGAATATGATTGATTTGAACTAAAATCTACCGTACGATGATGTCCCACGTTGTAATAATGTCCTGCACCTCTGGCTTTACTGATTGTAAATTTCTTAAGCTTTTCCGGTAGGAAGTTGGCATGCTGCTTCCTAGCCTAGTGCTGGCATAATATATACGCATTCTACTGCATCCTTCTTCTTGTAAGTGAGCAATGTTTGAAAATCCTCCCTTCACATAGCTACTAAGAAATCACTCATGACAAGACATTGACAGTATGTGCATGTTTATCGGTTTGTGTTCTTTTAATTTCCCCTGTTAACCAGTACTCTAACACTGTTTCTCACTTTATCTATAACTTCCTCGTTGCAGGAAATAAGACAAGAAAAAAGAGAACCTCTAGCATCAAAGCCATTTTGTCTCTGCCCTGCATGTCTGGTTATAACTGTCAGAATTAATTCAAATATTCCGGAGCTCTAATAGTAAGCTGTCTTTTTTCTTTTCACAGCTTTCTTGGGCTTGCATATTTTACTTTAGTTGGTAAACCAATTAGTTTATTGTACAACCTTTCTTGATGAATTAGTGTAGCAAGAACATTGCTCATTATATTTGTTAACTACTATTAGAATCTCATAGAAGCTGGAAAGATCTAATTTGTCGTCTTTTATTATTAATAATGATACATTCTTCTTATACAACTATGCTCACGTCTGAATTAGGAAATACTTTCAATAATAAGGCATTCATATTATGTTTTGATCCATTCTTTCCTTCCTTCAAGATTTATATACTGTACCTAGAAAATGTTATTTTTTCTCCCTCTTTCAGGTCTGATCATGGGAGGTTCTTTTACAGCTTCCTGCTTTCTTATCCCATAACATCATGCTCTTCAGGATGGTACATGTCAGGTTTAGAGCCAAAATAATATCTGTCTTTGTTTGTCATTGGATACGCTATGTATCTTTTGTCTTCTGTTGTCTTGTCAGGTGGTTTTCTCTAGAGTAATAAATGAGGAGAGTATGGATAAAAGCACTTAATTAGTTGTCCTGCATCCCTTGTTAGAATTGGTCATGTGATTTTCCAGTTTCTCGGTCTAGATCGAATGCTAACCCTCTTTTCAAGTATCATGTTTAAAATATAACAAAGAAATAAATGGATAGTAATAGAAACAAAAGGAATTCACACTTGGATACCATTTAATGAGACTCCTTTGCATGTTGCTGCATTTAAGGGACATGTCGAGTTTGCCAAGATTATGAAATTGAAATCTTCATTTGCTTGTAAATAAAATCCATAAGGATTCACTCCTATCCACCGTGTGAGAGCATGTCTTTACTCTTTTGTCTAGTTTGTGGAGTCGTGGATATTTAAGGTTTATAGTAGTTGAATCTTTTGAGGAAGAATGATATTTAAGGTTTATAGTTGTGGATATATAGAGGGACAAATCCAAGGAGACAAAGTGTGGGCCTTGGTCTACCTCTGTGCAGCATATTTCCTTTGAGTATTCTGAATAACTTCAACTTATATATTTTTCAGTCGATGTCTTCTATTCCAAGAGAATACTTCAGAATAATTTTTATGATTCTATGTGTATCTTATAATCATTTCACCTTTTCTGAAATATCATAAACAATATAGACTGGCAGGGCCAATTAGAAACCAAATTAATACTTTACTCTTATCTTTTTATCATATAAAATATCCTTAATTATAAATTCATGTAGTGAAAACATTAATAGTTAAATTTCCAAAATTCAAACACTATTTAATAATTTTAGAATTAATATTCATGGATTAAAAATTATTATAAAAAAGTTCATGAATTTCTAAACTCATGCTCTGATACCAAAATTGTGATTTCCTTTTAAGGCAGGGTATAATGCTTGGCAGTGGCCTTGCACTCTAATTTTCTGCTTGCCAAATGAATTACAACAACCAAAGGCGACATTGATCACTTAATGACAGCTCACATTCAAATATCTACATTTTCTACCACTCACGCATGCCCAGTCATCCATTTTGGACACTTCTATTCCTTCTAAGAATGGTGAATATCTTTCTATGATGTACTGGACCTGCATAAAACATAAAGGCAATGACCTCATGCGCATGGTGGCATTGAGAAGTAGTTTTCCTGAACAGTAAGAGTATGTTGGGTAAATTTTTCATAAACACTTATAAAAAAATAAAATAAATTTCTCCATATGTTAAAATCAATTTATGCTTAAATTAATTTGTAAAAACTTTCTCATATTAGTATTTCCAAAAACTGATTTTAACTTACGAAAATTAATTTTAGTTTATTGAAAAATTTATTTCATTTTTTTTCTTATTTTCTCCTTTTACAAGTGTTTATAGAGAAATTTATCCACGTAGACCATAATTCGAAAAGACAATTAAAAGAAGGGTGCATTTTAAATGAGAAAATCTATTTGCATTAATTAAATTACCTGCTCAGATAAGAAACCAGAGAGTCCAATTACTGCTCCAGGCTTTGCACAAGAGATAATTTGATCAGCAAGATCCAATAAAGGATTTAAAAGTATATTTGCAATGACCACATCAAACTGTTCCCTGTCAGTAGTGACTGTTTGTATCTCACAAGTGTTTTGTCCCTCCATAACTCCAAATGTCGAGTCTTCGATGGAGGATGAAGAGCTTTTGCTATCAATCAGGTGCAGTTGCATTTTGTCTGGTCCGATGTTGTTCAGGGAAGCATTTTGATATGCTGATGCAATTGCCTCTGAATCAACATCAACTCCAACAGCAAGGGCAGCTCCAAACTGATAAGGCAACAGAATGTAAACAATATCAACAGGTACAGAAAGATTTTGGCAGTATTTTCTAAAAATGAAAATGAAAAAACATATACAAACATGAAATTACACATGGCAACAAGATACCAAACATGTCCTAGGAAAAGATGTATTCTTACTATGAAGAAAATATGGCAAACAGATCAAAGCATATTTGCTTGTTCAAAATATGTGGATAAGTGGATGCACATATCTAGCAGCAAAATATTGCATGATGAACGAACGATACTTACAGTTGAAGATGCTACCCTATAGGTAGGTATAGCAGCTTCTACAGTACAAAAAATATATTATTCTTGAGGGAATATGGATCGTGCACTAACCAAATCACATGTATAGATGCATAATGTCTCTAAATTCATATCTGACCCTAACATACTACATGGATTTAATTTGCTAATGCACATGCATGTACGTATCTATATGATTAATATACTAGAAAACAACCAAAAGTGCATGAGAACTTACAATATGTTAGACTGGTCTGTATAATTAAGTTTTTGTGGAGAAGCAGCAATCAACAACACTACTTAAGCCCAAGTGAAGGTAGGAAACCAAATTGGGAGAAAAGTAGAGATGCATAGAACAAATGATTGTTTTTTTTTTTTTTTATGAACAAAAAGTTAAGGTGAGTTGGATCCGGAGAGGTTACCAGGACTAGAATAGGCCTTCAAACTCAACAAGCGTTTAAGGAGTTACTTACAAATTACCCACTAATAAGGTCCTCACATCGATAATGGAACTCAAACCCATGTTCTTATGGGATGAACTCAGTTACCAACCAGACCAACCTTTACTGGTAAATGATCGTTGGTGTGGTCCTAAGTATGTTGCTCCTTAACAGTTACTTTCATTTTAGTTCAACTCTAGGTATGCAGATTAACAATTGATTACCTTAAGAGCCGCAATTGCAAGAATTCCAGTGCCGGTGCCATAGTCCAGTATGTGCTCCCCTCCTTTTATACAACCATGTAAGAGTAATAGACAGAGTTTAGTACTGGCATGTTCCCCTGTTCCAAAGGCTAGTCCAGGATTGACAATTATATTTGTTGCTTGAACATCCTGTATAAAATTCAGGATTCATTAGCAGAAAATTCCTTCACAGTTTTCAGCCTCTATCTCTCAGAATATTTAATTTAAAGAGGGAAAAATATAACAAGGATATTTACAGAAGTTGCCAAAATAAACAAATGATTAGAGTTGGCATGCAATATCAGAAATCATAGCAAGTTAGCAACTCAACATCTATGGAGAAAGTTTAAGATATTCATACTGGTGGTGTGCACCACTTGGGCACCACCCATAGGCCTTCAGTAACTTGAACTGGACGAATCGATTCCTGTAAGCATAGATAGATGAATTTACTAAGTTATTTCTATATCAAACCTAGCTTTGATAATTTTCAGCAATATGAATGATTTCCCATTTTACAGCATGCCCTACATAAGAATGTTAAGGATAGAAAACAGTATAGTGCTGGTGTGAGAAAAATCAAACAATTAGTAAGAAGTAGTCAGCAATAAGTCTTTTATATCAATAATTCCTTTCCTTCTCACAGATTACAACATTACATGCAAAACCAGATTTATTTTTTCTGGTAAAGTAAAGAAAAACAATAGCAGCAGCAAGGAAGCAAAACCAGTTTCTGGTTCACACAGAATACTTCCATGATTTTCACTTGTGCCCCATGTTTACAAAAATTTGTTTGAGAAAGACACTGACGATGGAGACAGGAATTTCTTTCACCCTTCTTCAGAGTGAAAAACAAAGAAAATCAAAACTATGTTACTTATATAGGAGAACAACTACTAAGTGGCAGGGGAAATGTAGAATTAATGCAATAAAGAAATACTTCATTTTTTAGTGAATTTGCACATGCATTAGGCTTAATCTCCTCAGTAATATAACAAGAAGAACAAAAATGAAAAGAAAAAAAGATGAATGAAAGAAGCAAAGATTGACCTGAGATCTCTTCATCCAGTCCTCCTCATTAATTTTAACTTCATATCTTGGTATCTCCTTCAAACCAATAGAATCAGCTGCATGTGAAATGCTCACATTTATATCCTCAACTTCAGGGAATATTGAACTAATGCAAATCTGCAGGAATTATGTCATCAATATGAGCAAGTGAGCAACAGCCTAGTCACAAACTGAAAATTATAATTTTTGGAATATTATGATTAGAGATTTAATTATTTTGCACGATTTTGGTATTTATATTTATTAATAATTTTGAGAGACAGAGCATATAACATTAGGATTTAGATCAAGTAGGGTGGTTTTAAAATAAATCAAGGATTGAATTTAATAAGTTGTAGATCAAATATAGTTGGGGGTTCTTACACTAGTAAAGTTATGATTGTTTTGGTTTTTCGTAGGCGGTTATCTTGTATTTTGAATTTACATATTTAGAAATTGATCATTTCAGAATGATTGTTAGGTTTTATTTATCACCGCTTGCATTTTTTTCTTCGCATCTACATTATTCTTCTTCTTTGTCCCACGTCAACAGGAAAGATATAACAAAATAAAATTTTTAGCCTGCCTTTTTTAACAGATTAGGTTTGAGGGCTACAAATATTACTCTCAAGGGTTATGCTCCAACGTATGTATTCTCTACCACAGGCTGAGGATAAAATTAGTATTTGACTTGAGTTGACACTTGACACTTGACAGTTGAACTGCTGAAGCATTTGCTCATTTTGATTGGATCCTACAGACTCCCCTCCCAAGCCTCCTGCACAACTGTATCACCATTGCCACCATCATTCTCCTTTGCCACTGCCAACTAGTAATGAGACTACTCCCAACTCTCCTTTGTAGCCAACCCTATCTACTCCAACTCTGTCTCCACTCTATGATCTCCCCATTGCTCTTCATAAAAATACATGTTCCACTCCTCTCTATAGAAAAGCAAGAAACAAAAAGTGCTTGCACGTTCAAGTGCATAAGTGGAGCATCGAGCCATGGCTTCAACCACTTGTGATTCATATTCTTCAGCTCAAAAGGATTTTCTATAATTACACAACCAGAAGATATTTTTCTAGACAGCCTAAACATTCATGTGCATTAGAAAACATGATGATCCAATTGATCTTCTAATAGGAAACCCTTATTATAATCATAACCATAACTAACAATAAGTTGGAAACAAATTTGATAATAAACAAAAGAACATAACAAAAATTATACGGAAAAAAATGGAAATAAGAAATAAACTATAATAAAAAATAAATCAGTGAGTCTACCTCGTCAATATTTTGAGAGACATCATCTTGATCCATGCTAACAGAACTTGCACCAAAGCATAATAGAGCTTCTGCAAGCACATCCTCGTCAACACAAAAAGGAAGGGCCGTTAAACATTTTAGAAACATAACAAAGTGCTTATGTAACTATTCGATTCAAAATTAAGCTAAATATATTATTGAAGTCTAGCAGACACTTCCTTTCACAGAGAACACATTATTCAGTTGCTTTTTAACAATACACTCTAGCTCCCTAATCCCATCCAAATTAGCCATTCATATTATAGTTTGGTGGGATTCTGTCACCTTTTTATCCTTTGTTCACATAAACCTAAAGAATAACCCCTTTGCCAGTTTGTATGCTGTTTAACTAGTTCCAAACCATTATTAACACCTTATAAGTTGTCCCTTTTAAGACGCTCGATAACACCGGTGTCACAAATATTAGTCTAAACCCACAAACTAAGTTTTTTTTTAAACATAAATATTTTCTTATTAGGCTGGGTTAAAATTAATTTATATATAAATTAAATCAACTTTTTAAAAAACTAACCTATCAGTACTTTTAAAAATTTATATAACCTAATTTTAACTTAAAACTTTTTTTATTTTATTTTCTTTTCTATAAGTTAGTAAAGAAAAGGTCATACATGACCTAGGTTGATTGCTTTGACAACAAACACCAATTTAAAGATATGGGTGACATAAAGTTCCGAACTTTTTTATGTTCTAAACATACCCAGTTAGTCAGTCACTGAATTCAAGATGACTTTGAAGTATGACAGTACATAAAGGGAAAAAATGAAGCTTACTGCAGTGTCTTTAGGACAGTGAATCAGAACGGAAGTATAAGGAGCAGGTGGAGGCAAGGACGTGACTGATGATAGAGCTGGGGAAGAAGAAGCTGTTGAAAACTTAGGCTTTGGAACTGCGGCATGAAGATTGACATGGAAATGTAGAAGCCATTGGTAGCGAACAATTTTGTGGTGGTTAGAGAGAAAGGGAACAACTGATGAGTAGTGTATGAGGCGGCGAGTGAGGGTGGGAGTATGAGCGCCAACTGTGCACGTTAACTGTTTGAGGAAATGCCACGCTGCCATTTCCTTGTCCCAAATACAACATTTGACTTCACCTATAAAACTGCATCAAATCTCCACCATCTTATTTTAAAGCGTAGAGCGGCCTTGCGTTGATAAACTCATAAACCACAACGTGTAACTGTAAATATCTTTGGCCGTCATAAGAGCTAGAGATTTTTAGATGAACATATTATTCGGACAATTTCATTATTTAAATTTAAATATAATAAATTTACGACAGTATATTATAATAATATTATAAGTAAATTATATATATATATATATATATGAGAGAGGGGGAAGTGAGAGAGATGGAAATTACAATTGATTTTATTTTAAAATAATTATTATAAAAGTCAATAAAATTATTATATAACCTTATCACTTAAAAAAATCATATAATTTTACTATTCGATTCAAACTTTTTATTTATAGATGGTTATATAGTATAGATTTGTTCATCACTTTTCTCATGTTGTCGATATAAATATTTATCTTACTTGATATCTTTGATGTATATCAAATGAGAAAAGTGGATCATATAATTATATATGGAAGATTGAGATTAAAAGTTATTAAATGTTCACATTATCACTTTAAAAAGTTACATGATTTTGTTATTTAATTCAAATCATCCATGAATAATTATATGATATAGATTTCTTTCTTTTGTTCATATAAAAAACACTTTTTTTATATGCTTTCATATATGGTGTAGATTAAGTGAGAGAAATGTTTATAGTAAGAGGGTGAAAGAAAGAAATGTAGATCATACAATCATACATAAAAGATTAGATTTGAAAGTTATTAAATGTTCAATTAATCACTTAAAAAGTCACTTCACTTTGTGATTTAATGTAAATAATGTTTAGTTATATGGTCTAATTTTTTTTTTCTCACTCTTTCATATAAAGAGAATCATAAGAGTACAATGAAGGTGTCACATAAGTTAAGAGAGTGTGCTTGAGAGGTGTTTAAGTCGAGAGAGTATAGCAAAAGGATGACTAGAGTCAAGAAAGCATGATGATGGCTAGGGGTGGCTAGTAATGAGGGAAAGTATTGTCCATCAATAAAAATGAGCATCCACCACGATAGTAAAGGAGTGCAATGTGTAAGGATCCAAAGATTCCTATAACCTCTAAACACCTTATGGAACTACACTAAGTGTGGAGGTTAATTTTATGAAGATCTTTAATTTATTTAATTCTGAAAGAAGTGGCAAACATTTTCTTTTCCCGTAATGCACGTCAACAATGAACATAAAACTAAAAGTAAAACATTATTGAGTAAAATTGAATCATGCATCACATGATAAGGTATAAATAGGTACATTAGAACAACATGTGCTTTATATAACTTACATCGTCATTAAATAAGATGTACATGAAACTAAGGGCTAAAAGGTGCTCAAAAGATAAAGAAATACATTAAAAAGGGGATAAGGATATACAAAACACCTTGAGAGTTGATACCTATAACAAGACTATTGAGGTGATTTCAATGGTGGCAATGGTATAAATGATGAGGCTCTAGTGTCACTCTTGGGTCTTGAAGTTTTGGCCCTGAAATAGTATATATGGGGACCATAGTTAGGCTCCACATTGATGGTATTAGGAGGGACATACATCTCACTTGGGCCCACTCATACCTCCTGAAAATGAATGCAGAAGGGTCCCATGAAGATCGTGGTCGTCGGGGTAGCCTTGGCACCTACTCTCACATACATGCAATTTGGGAACATTGCAATTGTACACGTACAACAACACACACACACATATCAATATATAGTCATCATTACTTCATGGGGATTTATAAGCCAAGTGATCACCCTTATCACTTCCCTAGCATACCTCCATTTCGATATTAGGAAAAATGATATGATCTTGTGGATTAGAGAGTGTGTCCATTGGGATAGCAGCATGTAGCTAGTAGCTTACCATGGTCTCAAGTTTGCAATACTTAGACCTTTTGTGGGATTCACTTGTCCATCTATCACCAAGGCCCACTTAGTCTCACTCTTCTTTTCCAACACTAGTTGTGGACCCATCTGGTCACGGTGATCCAATAACTTACATGCCTACTCATTAATATCATCCTCAAGGGACTCCACACAACATGAACAATGGTGATTCTCACATCACTTCCAACTTTCTTGAACATGGATACAAACAACATGAATCCACCATCTTAACATGGTCTTCTTCAAGACAAGCTGAAATCATCACAACAAAGGATTGGTATATTAACCATATCCTTATGGGTAAGGTCAGCCTTTTTACTCTCTACACATTAAAACTCATGTTCTATCTCTTAAATTTTAAATTGGTTTCTTAGTATAAAGTTTTTTTATTGTGTATAGAAATTAAATTTTAGTATTATATTAACCAAGTTTTAAACTATTATCAAAATTCAAAATAATTTGAAATGTGTTGATAGGATTACTCATGCACAAGAATTAGATCTAATCAAAACATTTATAATGGACTACAATATCTCCTTCATTCTACACCCATCATGGCACAGACACCCAACTAGTCAGTGTCTGTATGGTATCCTTGTAGAGGTGTGAAAATGATCATTTTGTTTTGGCTTGACCTAAAGTGTTAAAGTATAAAAATAGATTAGTGCGATCCAAAATCTTTATAGACTACATATTTTATGATTCGACCTAATCTGTTGAGCTGAGTTAAATTTGTCCATATATGTTTTTTAAAATTTATACAAATTATAAAAGAAAAAAATAAAAAATATTAAGTCAAAATAGGTTTGGTAGTAAAGTCTGTAAATTCATAGTCTAACCTTACCTACTTTTTTATGGGTCTCTATTTTATGAGCCTAGTCTGACCCACCAAGCCATCAAATCGAGTCGAGCCAAATTTAAAGCTCTATATTCTTAATGTGTGTTAAAGAAAAATTCACGTTATAACAAGAATAAATGTATTTAGTTTCATGTTGAATTGTCCAAAATTACATTAAAATATTGACTAATGTGATTTTAAGTAACTTGCTTTTACAATAAAAACATCCAAACATAACTCAATCTCAAAATCAATTTAAACCAAATCAATTTTGCTAATTATTGAAGAACTAAAAAATCATATTAGGCGTGCATGTATAATCAATACATTACAAGAAAATTGGGGATAAAGATGATAAGTATTTGTTTAGAATTACTCTTAAAGTAAGTGGATCTTTCCCCTTCTCTTTCTCTTACTCTTCCTCTCTCTATATATAAAGAGGTTGAATCCAATTGGTTTAAATATTTTGAATAATACACTTTCTATGCTTATGCTACAAACTTTAACATAATATTAGAAGTCAAATGACTTAACAGTTTGATCTTTAGATAATTCAATCCTACAAAGTCAAGGTCAGAGTTATTCTCACTTATATACTATATATCATCTTATAATTTGAGTTTAAAACTTAAATCAATCTTATAAAATTTACTTATAAAACAAGTGTTGCATCTACTTTATTTATATATATATATATATATATATATATATTTATTGTGAGATTTTCATCTTTTACACTTCAAACTTTAATACATCTGCTACAACTAAAAGGTAAAAGCATTTGCTTCTATAAATGTGAATTGACTATGATGCAATACAATACCAAACATTCACTCAATGCAAAGAGATTTAATCAAATTCAAGATATAATGATCTACACAATAAACTGGGAAAAATTATCCCAATATTATAGCTACCATATATGTCCACCCCCACAACATTCCTTGTTTTGCTTTTCCTTTGAGCAGGATCCCTATTCTCTTATACATCATAAAAAATGTATAATACACTATCACTACTAGCATTAATAAGTTGAGTAAAAATAATGGAAAATAACAAAGAAGCACACAAACAACATTAGGGGGTTAGGGGACATTGTGGATATAGAATAGAGGTAGCAGTTTATAAACCAAAACATTAGTGCAAATAATATTATGCACACTCTCCCTCTTGGAATCAGCACAAAGATGGTTATAATTGATATAAAATAAAAAGTATATTAATAGACTGTAGTAAAAAGAAATTAGCTCCAAACATTTTCCTCTGCGCCGATTAAAATTAATCATTTTATCCATAATTGTGATCTTCCATTTTAATTTATCTGCAAAGGTGAGAGCATTAGTAATCGATTTTTAATATATTTTTATTTTTTCATTAGCTGCTATATTTAATGATGTTTTGTTCTCCAAGTTCTTAGTCTCCAAATCTATTTTAGTCTTTACAAACCATCCAATTGCCTAAGATAACCAATATATTTAATGATGTTTTGTTCTCCAAGTTCTTAGTCTCCAAACCTATTTTAGTCTTTACAAACCATCGAATTGCCTAAGATACCAATTGATCATTGAACAACATAATTGTTAGCGATTAAATTTTAACAGAAATAAATTTAATTTTAGAGATTATTCCTAATAAGAAACCAAAAGAGTATTACTTCATTTAGCCTTTTAATTAAGCAATTAGGATTTAGCCTTTTAGAAGATTTACATGAAAAAAAAATGAAAAGTTACAATTATTCATTGAAAAAAATAATAGTTAGGATTTAAATAATGACATTATTTGTTTTATATATATATATATATATATATATATATATATATATATATATATATATATATATATATATATATATATATATATATATATATATATATATATATATATATACACACCAAAGTGTATTAATTAGATAAATATTCGTATGAAAGGGTGAAAAGAAGAAATATATACCATATAATTATTCATAAATGATTAAAATTAAAATACAAAATTATATGACTTTTTTAATAAATAGTCAGATCTATATTTAATATTTTTAATAATAACTTTGCAAGTATGACATAGATTTATTTATTTTATTTTAAATATTCTGCTCACTTGATACACTATCTCTCTCTATATAAAATTTAGATATATTCTTAGTCTCTATAAAATAAGTTGATTTTGTTTTCTATAAAAACAAATTTGAAATTAATGTTTTTAATTCTTATAAAATGAACAGATTTTGATTTTAATTCATATAAAATATTTTTCTTTGATTTTTATCGTTCAAAATCTAAAATCAGTATTTTTATTTCACTTATATTTATTTTATGGTAGATAAATAATATTTATTCTAGAGATCTAGAAAATTGTTTAGAAGTAACACATACTAATAATGTACTATAAACACTAATGAATATCACTTGAAATGATCCATTTACTTTTCATTAAATAAATAAGTAATAAACAAGTATGACATAATACTAAGGATAAAAACCTTTTAATTTTTTAAAGAATAATAACTAAAAAAATATATTTTTTCTAAGAATTAAAATCAAAACACTCTTATTTTACCAGGACTAAAAGAATATTTAAGTGCATATGTTACCATAATTTTTTATCAATGTTTATAATTAATTATCCATTTACTGTAATTAACCAAAATAGATAGAAGCATACTTGTACATTATTTGTTAGTGTTGAAATGTTCAAAACAGTGTTACCAGCCTCATCCTTCCAATTAAGTAGTTTTTTTTTTGCTGGCTAAGTAGCACCTTTACCTGGACTTATCTCAAGCAAGCCAAGCAAGACTTGAAAAGCCTCGTCTTAATTGATTTATCATTGCAATATGCAATGGAGTCTCAACAATGATGAGTCTCAACAATGATGAGTCTGGGCAAAGCATGAGGAGTTGAAGAGTATCAACAATTGGACAAAGCACATGATTGAACCGTTTGCAAGAGAATCAACAATGAGATTATATTTCAAAGAAAACACAGACAACAGACATGCAATCATGTGATATGAACGAATGAGTTGTTTCAGAATTGAAAAGTACAATGAGGGAATAAGCGTTTATGAAACATGTACCTTGTATTAGATTCTCAAACTCGGATGCCTCAACACCACTGAGGGTAAAGACTCTTTCGATGGTCTTTGGACGAGGGTCATGAAAACTCCCTACAACATTGGATTGTTTCTTCTTTGGAGCAGCACAGTTCCTTGCCTTGTGGCCTTGCACCCATAGTTGAAGCATGTGACCTCCCAATCTAAATACTTGTTCGCATGGTGGCCCATCTTGCCACACTTCATACACTTAGGTGGGGCAGATGAGACACCTCTACTACTACTCTAGTTGATTGGGTAAGCATAGACTTTTGGTTCCATTGATGACTTTCACCTTGCCTAGATGGTAGAGTAGAATAAGGTTTTGAGCGACTTTGACTTCCAAACTTCTTCTCCTTGTAAGACCCACATTCTTGTAGTATATGACCCTTGCCCCATTATCCTCATTATATATCATACATCTGTTCATTAGCACTGGAAATTGTTTGATCTCCTAGGAGTTAACAACTTGCTTGATTTCTATGCACAAGCCCTTAAACTTTATGCATTTTGAACGCTCCCCATCCTTATTTTGGTAATGCGGGAAGTACCTTGACAACTCCTCAAACTTGGCTGAGTAGTCAGGCACAAATATATTTCCTTGTTTCATCAACTCAAGGAATTCCATATCTTTCTTATTTTTGACGTCTTTTAGGAAATACTTTTCTACGAAAATCCTTTTGAAGTTTTCCTAGGTGATAGCCTGTCCTTCAACCTCTATGCAAGTGCAAGTGTTCTCTCACCAATACTCAACTTCCTCAACCAAGACATAGGTACCGAAGTCACCTTTTGTGCATCTGTACATTCCATAATGCAAAAGATATTCTCAACCTCCCTGATCCACTGATCATAGCCTACCTTAAACGAGGGTGAGTTACTTCTTTAGAAGCGTTCCAACCCTTGAAACATTGTTGGCCCTTGTTGATTATGGTTTCGATTATTCTAGAATACTTCGATCAAAGCCATAAGAGCATTAGTTATCACATAATCATTTCTTCTTGCCATTACTTCTTATACAGAAACAAAACAACCAAGGAATATTTAGCACAACAATTACTCCTTAGAGTTTACACAACAACATAGCAAGCACATAACACACATAAGACTGAATGGATTAACCAGACTTTGATACCACTAAATGTAACACTCTTTACCCGAAATACTAACAATACTAATAAAACAAACTTAAAACAATTTAAAATTTGAAAACATACATTGATTGATAAAGGATTCACAAAATTTGATCATATATTCTAATGAAAACAAACATGTATTCCTACTGACACTCCAAAGGAAAATTTCTACTATCAAAGGAAATTTCTAATGTCAAAAAACATAAACCAAATTATGTAAAGTAATTACAAAAGGTTCCCTAATGTCACATGTCCTGTCAGAGTGTAAACCAAAAAATAAAAGAAAAAGAGCAACAAATGAGGAGCTCCAGCCTGGATAATTACAAACAAGTATGCACATGAATGATGACTATATACTCCTAGTAGTACTTTTTATGCAGTGTAGTACCAACTCTAATCCAAGAAGTAGGCTAGGGGAAACATTACTGATCCCTACCTCTACGGTTAGTCATACCACACTAGCATGATGTCTTTTCGGTACCACACAAAGTACTACTCGGCTTGCATTGTCTAACCTGACTCGTGGGATTAGTAACGGTCATTGGGATCTCCGTATCGAGTAGCCCCCAAGAGGTCTAGTGACCATACTACTCCAGTTCACGTCTACTTCCTTACACACTCATTTAATTAAATGATGTATGAATGCAGTTCAATTAGATCATTATTTCACTTTCAACATTGGGCTGATGAGAATCTTCTCACCTTTTATAAGTTAGGCACCTCATCTCTCAACAACACATCATAGATTAGTGAGTACAATTCTTGTCTTTCACACAGTTTAGGTCATTCACTAGATAAATGTCCCTTGGACCTATTCTTGTTTCTCACAAACTAAATAACTCTTTGAGCATATTTATCCTCATTACTCATTTTTATATCACATCTCATTATCCTCAAAGAAATTCCAACAATTCCAACACAAATATATTTCATACAAACATATAGTTTAACATATAAGTAGTAAATTCCAATTGTGACACAAAACTCGTACAACACAGATAGGGAAGCACAAACATGCATAGATTCTGTACAAGCATGCACAACCTGCACACGAGCTGTTCTTCATGAGCATGCTTATGCTTGATAGTCTGCTATTGAATTTTCTGAAGTTTTGTCTAGAAATTTCAAATTTAAAAAGGGGAACCTATGACTTTCTACATTTTTTAGACATACAACCAAGTAGTAGAACCTACATGGGTATGCTCAATATCGTGCACTGGCGTACACAACTGTTACGCGTGATCTGCTCACAACTTGAACTTTAAAGGTCATTTTCATTATTTTTAACTTACAAAAATTTCATTTCCAGCTCAATACTTATTTTCTGTTGCGAATAAGTGACAAAATAACCCTTTTAAACATGCACATTTTAAATAAATAATTAAAATAATATATAGTATATGCAATGAAAAATCAAAATATTACAAAAGATAATTTTTTTTATAAACAAATAAAATGCAATAGTTACAATCTAGAAATTTGTACATACAGACTAAGTCCTTCACTACTACAGTGACATAAATGATTCAAAAAGTAAATCTTTTAAAATTAGTCTTAAACTAACTTAATCCTTTGTCGTCCTTTTGATTATAATCACGATAAATAAAATAACTTTTGATGATAAACAAAATTTTAAAATTTATGATAAAAAATTAAAAGTTTATTTATTATTTCATTATATACCTAACAATTTAATAATTTAAATAAAAAACAATTTATTTAGATAATTTAAATGAAATAGATTATCTTAAGAACAATTTTGACTTAACATAAACTACAGAAAATTAATACATTAGTGACAAAAATTATATTTCTACCAACAATTCTGCTGCCACAAAATCTTTAGTGACAAATTTTTTAAAATTACATATCTAAATTATTTTATCACTAATATTAATTTATTTTTGTAGCGATATTTAAATATATAATTTATTTTATATAATTGATACTCTGTGACTTAATTATGAAGATAGATAGAGAGAAAATAAATATAAAATAAAATAAAAATCAAAAGAATAAACATGAACTTTTTTGAGTTTTTTCTAAAAATTTGACCCCACCAGATAAGAGCAAAGCATGAGAAAAGCAGTGGCCATGTGAACCGGTCTGATATCTGAAATTTGACTTTTTGTTTGGAAGGATAAAGCGGTGACTCTGGGTTTTCAATTGTTATTTTTAGATTTTGGGTTTAAAAATAATATATATTTAAAAATAAATTTAAAAGAATTGTTTATCTGTAAATAGTATATTAAAATCTTTTTAGTATTAATAATTTAAAGTTTTAGTGGTTTTCACAATTAAAATTAACTTTATTTATCTTAAGAGATACAAAATTGTGTGGAATTATTTTTAAGAAAATAATTTTTTGTCAAACCTTGTTATTTAATTAATATTTTATAAAAATTATTTTATGGAATATATTTTAAAAATAAAATACAAATATATATTAATAAAATAGACAGAAATTGATAAATATATATAAGTGAATTAAAAAATTTCAGGAGCAATTTTTATTATATAAAAGGACATAAATTTTCAATTAATTTAAATTTATGATTTTTTTAAAAATATTATTTTATCAAACCTTGTAAAAAATCATCTAAAATCAAACGGTACAGGCACTCACCTAAACACGTAAATAAACGTCGTTTATACTAAATATGTATAACCCGAAAAAAAAAAATCTAGAGTTTCTTTAACCTCGCATTGTGGGTTGTGTCTCTTGGATTTCTTTAATTGAATTATTATTATATCAATATCCCATTTTATTTATAAACTGATTTAAAAATAAATTTATTTAAATAAATTAATTTAAAAATATTTAAAAAATAGTGTAAAAATTAAAGAAAGAGACACCCACCCACTAAACTTAAATTAACAAAAATTAGTATTTTAATTCATGCATTCAACATGATAAATATTTATTTCACAAGAATTAAGTAATTTAATTATATAAAATTTGTTAATATACTTAATTTAATAAATTTAATCAATAATATATTTTATTTTATTTTATTTTATCCAATTAATATAGTTATTAATTTAATGAATAATTTTCTTGTGGAAATAAATTCGTTTTAAATGTCTTATGAATTTTAAATCTGTCTGAAATGTTTTCTGTATATATGAAAAATTTCAGCAAACATTCCTGTTACTTATTAAGATAATACTAAATATTTCTTACGGATTTTGCAAGAAATAAAAAAAATATGGAATTTTCTGCTATTTTTATTTACAAAATGAAAAATCTGCTGAAATTTTCTGCAAATTGTTTTTCGCACAAAAATTTACTTGAAGCTCTTGCGGATTATATTTCAAAAATTGCAGAAAAATAACAATTTTTAATAGTGATTTGTTGAAATAATCCATTTTTTAAAATATATTAATTTTTACAACTATGTACACCGTAACAATGCTTGATTTTTAAAATGTATTTTGAGTTTTAAGTATATGTAGTATTTTAATTTTCATATAATTGGTGATATTCTAGCGCCGTTACTATATGTAGATTAAAATAACAACATTGTGTTTATTTTAGAAATTAAGAGATTGAGTTGAATAAAGAGAAGACGCAAATTAATAGTGTCCATCCCCATTCTATGCACTGGTAAAGGGTTGCACTAACAAATACCTGAATTTTTATGCTTTCATCTATAAATACTTTATATGATGAATAAAGCAAGTAATTTATATATGATTAACCTTGAATCGTAACACAACATTCACATGAAAATAACTGACTTGTATTAATTACACAACTGTGATACAGAAACTGAAAATGAGATAAAATAGGAATACGCAACACAGAACAAACACGAGAGTTTGCATGCAGCAAGTGACCAACTGAAGCTGTTTTCTGGATCAAGCCCTTGCATTAATAAATAAAGGGAGTGAGTTGCACTCGAAATCACTAAATTAATTAAGATCTTTTATTTTTCTGTATACAAATCAATTATATGATGCACTTTGTTACATTTTTATTAATTATTATTGGATGAAATTTTGAGATAAGAAACTTAATTTTAATAATTAGAAAACTAAAATTAATAGGACTAAAGCAGTATATAGGCTAAAAGGATAGGGACCAAAAGTGCTACAATAGTTCCTCATTTGAAGAAAAGATTTATTGGATTGATTCAGAAGTTTCTCTTCAAGAACAAAGAATTTAGTATTGCAAAGCTTGATAAAGTTTATATTTCTTGATGAAAAAGTTTAGTTCATTAATATTATTATATTATATGTTGATGACTATAAAAGGCAGTGGGTTGTAGGATGATTTCTATCAAATTAGTGAAATAGAATTCAGTGATTAGGACCTGCCTGTTTGTTTCTCTACTCAGCTTTTTATTTTAAAAATTATGTTGTAAAATAATTAAGAGTTGAAGTGTTATTATGGCTCACCATATCAATTCTACATATTTTAAAGCTTTCTTCTGTTGAAAAAATGTCTTATATTAATTTTGACTAGTAAACAGTATTTTTTCTATTTACAATACTAATTTAAATACGAAGAAATACTGCTAAATTAAAAAAAATATATGTTACCTGATAAAACTATTCCAACTTATGGAGATGGGTGAGATGATAACTTGAAAAAAAAAACATTTGACAATAAAAGCATCTTCTCTATTGAGACCATTTCAGAAAGAAGAAATCAAGATCGACTAGAGCTGCCTCATGCGCTGCCAACTAACTTTTTTGCATATTTATTGTAGCATTGTATTTACATATCTGAAATATATACTGGAAAAATATTTACATGAGTAAACATATTACAAACATGTTATCACATTGTCTCTAGAAAGAACTGTCTCTAGCATGGATGCAATTACAAGAGTTGAAACAATAAGAAAAATAAAAATTGCAAGCACAGTAAATTAGAGTAAGTATAATAGTTCCATCCTTATGAGAGGACTTTATCATCGTGCAAAGTTTAACTAACAAGATAATAAAATAATATTTCACTTAACATTGTAATCCAAGGCATAAGAATTGTGCCCATAAAAAGGACACGAGAGTTTTACCTGGGTGTAAATATAAACTTGGAGCATATTTAGGACAATCCCTTATGAAATGTTCAACATGATCTTTTATATTCTAGGTTCTCTAGCAGTTCTTGTTCTCCATCCTTATCAATCCCTTCTTGATCATCTTTATCAGCTTCATGTTCAAAATTAAAAACCTTCTCCAATTGAAAGCACTCTATTATTTCCAAGATGGTCAGACTGGGAAAATGACCAGCCACGAAATTATAGAAAAGGCATTTCAACTTGTTGCAGTTTAGAATTTGAATACGCTCAAGTTTTGGGAAGCACACTTGTTTGGAACAAGCATATAGGCTTTTGAGTTCATGTGCATCACCTGAATCAAATATTTGCTCCAATTCCTCACAGTTATCTATATATAGGTATTTCAGCACTGGCAAGCTTCTAACAATGGTAGGGGAGAAGATGGTTTTCAATTTTGGACAATCTTCCACATCAATAAAGGAAAGCAATTGGAGGCTTAGAAAATTTGTGGGCCCTTTCCAGATGAACTTGAGCTCAAGTAGATTCCACAATTCGAGGTTAGATAGATCCAAGTTTAAGGGAACTAGTTCTCTATCGTTTCCAAGTTCTCCAATTTGGAATTGAAAAACACCTTCTACTCCAACATCCCACTGTTTAAGTTATTTAAATTGAAGACCAGCTTTAAATTCGAGGGAAGCAACCAAACATAGTACATCCTTCTCCTATGTATATCAAAACCAAATTCATTGTTAGTATGTTAGATGTGATAATACAATTTAATGAATTTTTGATCTAAAGAAAGAACACACAAATAAAATTAAATGAACATTTCTTTTAGCACTAGGATGCACAAGTTTTAAAAACGAAAGTAGCTATCAAGATAAAAATTAATGTAAAATATAATAATAATGGGTAGTATTTAAAAATATAAGTAAAATATAATAAATTAATGGGTAGTATTTTAAAAAAATAAAGAGTTTGTTGTAAGGTACAAAGTAGGTAATTGTTTGCTTACAAGACAAGAAAAAGTAGGTAATTGATCAGGAAAATTTCAAGTGTATTTTAATTATACAAGAATTATTTTAGGTGCATTTATCAATCCTATTATTTTAGATTATGATGATTCTTACATTGAAAATATGCCAAAACAATATTAGTGAAATATATCAAACTTATTCTATGAGAAAAAAAATACAAAACTAAAAAAAAAACTTGTAGTAGATGCCTTGATAATTTAGCGCTCATAATGTTAAAGACATATATTAGATAAATGATTCAAAATATGCTTGAACCAAATAAATTTTTTATAATTTATTATAATAGCAATATTATAGCATATTCCTGTATACATGTGATAATTAGGTTTAAATAGAGTGAAATAAAAAAAGTTGAAAATACCAAAATTTTAAAGATTTTGATATATTCTATTCCTCTTAATTTTAAAAAAATTTACGATAGTATTTAAATATTCCTCACTTATCTTGTTCTGCAAGGAATCTTCTTTTGAAACTAATATCTTGTGGAAAAAAATGAAATTATGTAATTTGAAGCCATATAAAATAACTAAATCCTTTCAAATATATATTGCTGTAACAAAAAAGACAAATCCAAATTTCATCCATTGCAAAGTCCCATCACAAGAAAGGATGAGTTTGCAAAATTCTTTGCACATCTCTCGAGTTTCTCTGACCATCCATCTAATGATAGCCGTAAAAGGTTAATTTTTGTTCATAACTCAACAAATAATAACTATATTCATGTTAAAAACAAAAATTTAATTAAAGAAATCATCATTTTCAAATAATATATTACCATTTCAGTTGTGTGTTGCTGTATATTTGAATCAATCACCGCCTTTTGCCAAAAAAATTTAGACAGTCTTGGACACTTAATGCAGTATAAAGTTTTCAGATTCGATAATGAATGCAACTGATGACTCTGGTGCTTGTACATTGAAAGATGATGTTCCATTTCAGTGTCAAAACACGTAGGGAATATATATTCCAACTTGTTGCATTTTTCAATGCTAAGAGTACTTAATGAGCGACAAACAGGTGTGACTTTGACTGCTAACATAATCAACATTCCCTTCTATTATGTGCTTCAATTCACTGCAACCACCTATGCATAGAGATTCCAACAGCACTAGAGTGTTGGCAATGGATGGCATGAAGAGCGAAGTAAGCATTGGACAACTGTCTATTGTTATCTCCTTGAGACAACAAAGCTTTGAGTTCCTTGGAAAGGATATGTTGTACAATTGTTGACATTCTTCTATCCATAACTTTTGTAAATTTTCAAGAGAGCATAGCGAAGAGGGGTCATGAAACACTTCTTGAAGGCTTTCCAAGTCATGCAACTTTAAGACACTTAGGTTGGAGAACACAGCTTCAGTCTGAAGCATATCAACAATGGAATTGGTAATGATAGTACTGTCAAATAGGCATTCTATCTCTCCACAAGATTTGAGGAATAGCAAAATCAACTCATTCATGTCTTGTGGATCCATGGATGGGATTACATTTTTGTATCCCTCGCAAAGCCCTACCAAATAAAGGTGTTGTGCTCTTGCAAAGAGATTCTTGATTGGTAACGATAAAAAATTTTGAGCAGAGGCATTAAAACCATACATCCATAAACTTCTAGATGGTCTACGGCTGTCCCAAAAGTCATTTTCAAATGTGTAATGAGTTTGTGTTATAATATACCTCTGCAATCTTGGGAAAGAGACGTCATGTGGAAAGTTCTCTTCAGATTGGAGTAAATGCAAATACAATTCCTCTAGTTGCAAACATCTCGTTATCACTTCATAAGCATTACTTTTTTCAATCCTACAACAGTATAAATCCAGAAGCTTCAATTTCTTTAATGCTACAATTCCATTAGGCAGTTCTTGAAAAGAAGAACCACGCAAGTCAAGAATCTCAAGTGCTTGTAGGCTTCTCAAAACGGAGATGTCACCTAATTGGTAACCTCTCAAGGATAGAGTGTGAAGACCTTTTAATGACACAATTCACTGCAGCAGTGACAAAGCGTTTCTCCTGAACAAATAGGAATACCACGTGTAGCCAGTTGTTAAGAATGCTAGGGTTTTAAGCATTTTCATCCTTTCAAGACATGCATTTGATACTTGAAAGCCAACCTTTGGAGAATGGAGCAAGAGAATTTCTAGTGTTGGACAATTGAATTGATCGTCATCAAGAAGCTGACCATTTCTCAAATCCCATAATGATATTGCTTTCTTATCTTTTATGGTTTCATCCTTTGCCAACGTTCTTGGATCCATTCCAGTACTTGCCAAAATTGCTCGACCCATTTCAGATGCGATCCACAAGGCTACATCATGAACAAGGTCATGCATTTTCACATTTTCTTTTTTATTTGAATGCAGCAACAAGCAAGAATCCAAGAGGATGTTAATAGCTGCATGCACCTCTCCCGTTGCTTCCTCTAATGTTCCAAAAGTCCCAATTAGGCCCAGTCCCCTTCCAAATCAAAATAAATCTTCCAAATCAATTTCATGATCCTCTGGAAATATAGAACACATCAATAACAAGGACTTCGCTAACTGATTTGTCAAATTATCATAACTTACTTTAAGATAGACATGAGGACTTGTTAAGCCTTTTGGAATATCCAATGGTTTGGAGTTTTGTAGTCTTGACAATGCTGACTTCCAGTTGCCTAAAGTTTTCCCCCTTAGCGTGCTTCCCACCGTCACAATTGCAATAGGCAATCCCTTACATTCATTAACAACTTTTCTTGCCACAATTTGCAAATCATGTAAGGAGTCATCATTGATGTTTGCATGCGATTTGAACAAAGTCCAAACTTCCTCGGCAGTTAGAAGATTGAGCTCAATTATACTTTGACATTGCATAGAAGTGCACACTTCTCTACTCCGAGTTGTTAGGAGTACTCCACAACCCTTGTTTTCATTACATGGAATACCTAAAGATTCAAATTTTAGCTTTTCCCATACATCATCTAAGATTAGAAGAGTGTCGCCTTTAGTTAATCTCTGTGATAGTCTTTGTGCTCTGCCTTTGTCTGATTCTTCCTGTAATTTGAAACCTAACTGATCAGCAATTTGTGCTTGGATGTTTTAAATATTTGGAGGCTGAGAGACCGTTGCCACGACAACCTTCTCAAAAAGTTTTAACTCCTCAGCTTTCTTACCCACCTCTTTCGCCAAAGTGGTTTTTCCAGAGCCTCCCATTCCAACTAGTCCAATCATGCTTACACTTTTATCTTTCAATTCTTCCAAAACCTTGTTGTGAGCTACTTTTGTAGATTCAAAAAAAATAAAATCTTTGGAAGAATAGTACTTCATGCCTGGAAGTTCAGTAATCCTTGAAAATGGCTCAAACTTGCTGTTATCGTTGAGCTTAGTCATTTTTTCTATTTTTGTTGCTATTTCTTTTGCAAGAAAATATTGGCATCGCCTTTTGAAATAGCTCTTGCTTACTTCTCGAATTCTTCCTTCCAGCAGCTGTACTTCTCCTGAGACATTCTCAACATCTTTCAGCCACTTCTCAACTGTTGGTTCAATTTTTTCAGTCCTGTTAGTGACCTCTCTAACTTTTTCCTTCATGCAGTCTCGGGTCAATTCTAAACTTCTTTTGCATTTGAAAGAATCCCAGCATAGTTGTTGAAACAACAAAAATATCAAGCATGCTGTAAAATTAGATCCACTGCATATTCTGCAATCTTTGTTACAATGGTGAGAAAGATATCCTCCATTTGAAATGACACAATCCTGATCATGAATGAGTTGATCACTTATTATAATGTAAAGTAGCCAAGTGATGATGCAATTAAAGGAAACAACAACGTGTCATAGATACCTTTGATGGATTTTGTTGTATTTACAAACGGAAGTAAAAGTTGTTGCTGTTGCAGGTTGGATACCTTCCTTAAACTAGGAACAAAAAGTAGTATTAACAATGTGAACAGAAGACTGATTTTATTTTTTAATGTGAAAAAATACAATACAAACTACAACACAGTCATAACATCTTTTTGAAGGTAATCTAAAGCCCTCCAAAAGCATTCTGATTTTATATATGGTATTTGTACAATGTACTAAATAATTAATATTTATAGTAAAATATAAATTACTTTCTGAATTTAGTAACAATATACTTTAATATCTATTGAATAAGTTGTACAGGCTTGATAGGAAATAATTTTGGAAACTATCTTGGGCATTTTGGCCTTTAAAAATTCTAAATAAAAATACATGGAATAATCTATATAATAATATTTATTATTTTTATATTTTTTGGTTTATTGTAATTACTTATCTTCATTTTTAAGCATTTAACATTTTAATCTTTGTAAATACATGAGGTAAACATTTTTTATATACAATTATTTAATCCTATAAATTAAAATCACTTTATTATATTCTTTTAATAAATGAAATTAATATAAAAATAACAATATTTAAAAGACAACTGGAATTGTTAGAAGACAGCAATATATAAGCGGTTAATCTCTTCAAATCAACCGATTTACAAAGGGGCAATCGAATCCAAGTTGCCAGCATGGTAACATCTATTCATGAATTTCTAATTTCATCAGAGCAATTAAAGATAAAGTGTAAAAATATTTAAAAAAAAGGAAAGAATAAAGAATAAAACAAATAATAAATTCCATTTTACCATTTACTTTAATTTAATCTAAAATGTATTAATTTCCTTTTCATTTTTGTATTTTAAATTTACAATTGTGAAACCATAAAACCACTTTTGTAGTTTAAAATTCAAAAAGGACATAGAGAAAAATTTACCTCTATGTATACTAGGCTTGTAAAAATTGATTGGAGGGTATAATTTTTTTGCCATGCATTTAATGCTTAGTGAAAATATTTTCCTAGTCTTGTGGTTTTTCCTTTATCAGTTGAGGATTTTCCACGTTAAAATATTGTGAGTGAGTCCATGTTGGTGGCAAATTATATCAATAATCTGAATGCATTATTTGCTCAACATACAATGTCAGATTTCAACATAGTAGAAAATGAATGTCCAGAACTTCTACTTTAGAGTTTACTAAATCCATATAATCAACATAACAAATAATAATATTATTGGCTGACTATCCTTTAATGATGTTGCTAGAGCTATTCTTGAAGAAGAATCCAGGCGAAAGAATAAGAAAGATAGGTTAGAAAATTCGAAGCAGGCAGAGGCTTTAATAATGACGAGAGGAAGATCAACGAAATATAGCTTTAGTGGCAATCAAAATCATGGTAGATCAAAATCTCGAAGAAGGAAGAATTTCAAATGCTACAATTGTGGCATGAGAGGGCAATTAAAGAAAGATTGTTGGCATAATAAGAAGAATGAGGAAAGAACTTCGAAGCATCAATCTCTCAAGGTTGTGTTGCAAGTACCTTAGATGATAAGAGTAATCCTATCTAGTGAAGTACCATTTAGTTCTAAAGGTGGAAAACAACTACATGATGGTTGGATAATGGATTCAGGTGCAACTAGACACATGACTCCACATCGATATTGGTTTTGCACTTATTAGTCTATCTCTAAAGCAGCCGTGTTCATGGGAAATGATCATGCCTTAGAAATTGTTGGAGTTGGTACTGTCAAATTAAAAATGTATAACGATACTGTTCACACAATTCAAGGAGTACCACATGTGAAGGACTTGAAGAAGAATTTATTGTCCAATAGACAATTGGATGACCTCGAGTGCAAGATCCATACTTAAGGTGGGATCTTAAAGATAGTGAAAGGTAATCTTGTAGTGATGAAAGCAGAGAAAATCACAACTAATCTATACACACTTTTAGAAGACGCATTACAAGTAGCAATTGCATTAATTGCAACGTCAAGCCAAGAAGAAGCAATGATGATGTATCACAGACTGGGTAATATGTCTAAGCAAGGCCTGAAAGTCCTTGTGGAACATAATCTACTACTTGGGCTCAAAATGGTAAACTTACCTTTTTTGTGAGTATCATGTGATAAGCAAGCAACTTAGATTGAAGTTTGCTAGAGTAACAACTAGAAGCAAACATATATTGGACTTGATCCACTCTAATGTGTGGGAATCACTAGAAATATCCATGGGAGGAGCAAAATATTTTTTGTCGTTCATCGATGATTACTCTAAGAGATTATGGGTGTATCCAATCAAGAAGAAGCCATATGTGTTTCCAATATTCAAGGAATTCAAAGCACAATTGGAGCTCAAGACTTGCAAAACAATTAAGTGCTTAAAGATAGACAATCAAGGAGAATATGTAGATGGTGGCTTTCTAGCATTTTGCAAACAAGAAGGTATTTCAAGATAGTTCACAGTTCCACATACTCCTCAACAGAATGGTATGGTAGAGCGGATGAATAGAACTCTCTTAGAAAGAACAAGAGCTATGTTGAGAATAACGAGAATGGCCAAATCTTTCTGGGCAAAAGCATTTAAAACTGCTTGATTTGTAATAAATTGATCACCATCAACAACAATTGGTTTGAAGACACCGATGGAGATGTGGAAAGGAAAACTAGCTGATTACTATTCTCTACATGTGTTGGATGTCTTATGTATGTGATGTGCAACTCCCAAGAAAGAACAAAACTAGATCCAAAATCTAAGAAATGTATATTCTTGGGTTATGTTGACATTGTCAAGGGGTATTGCTTGTGGGATCCCACCTCCATCAAGGTTGTCATTAGCAGAGATGTAGTCTTTATAGAAAATGAATTACAAATTGAGCAGAAAAATGATAGCATCACTAAAGACACTACAATAGTGCAAATAGAGAAAAAGACTATAGAAGATGAATCTAAAGTAGAACAAGAGCACGAAAATCAAGAGCCAAATGAGGTTAATAATGAAGAAGCTCAACAAACAACTCGCCAAATAAGGAAACCATCCCAACATTCAAACTATGTCAATGGAAGCCTTGATGCATACTGTCTTCTAGCACAAGAAAGAGAACCTTCAACCTTTCAAAAGGCTATGAGGAGCTTAGATATGTCTCTATGGATCATAGCAATGTAGGAAGAAATGGAAGCCTTACATAGAAATAAGAAATGGAAACTTGTTGAACTTCCAAAAGGCTAGAAAGTTATTGGTAGTAAATGAGTTTACAAAATCAAATGAGATGGAAACGATCAAGTGGAATGATATTGTGCAAGATTGGTGATCAAAGGATATGCTCAAGAAGAAGGTATTGACTTTAATGGAATATTTTCTCCAATCGTCAAATTGCCCATTATTAGAGTTGTTTTGACTATGTGTATTGCATTTGACTTACATCTTGTCAACTAGATGTAAATACTTCTTTTTATCGATGAAAAAACATGAAGATGAAAGATATATACTCCAACCATAAAGCTTTATAGAATAAGGAAAATATAACTTGTTAGCAAGTTAAACAAATCTCTATACAATCTAAAATAGGCATCAAGATGTTGGTATAAGAGATTTGGTTCCTTTCTTATTAGCCATGACTACAATAGACTAAGTTCGAACCATTGTACTTACTATAATAGGTTTGATGATAATGATTTCATTATTTTGCTGTTATATGTGGATGACATGTTGGTGGTAGGCCCCAATATAGATAGAATCCAAGAATTGAAGGTACAATTGGCTAGGGAGTTTGATATGAAGGAATTGGAACTAGTAAACAAGATTTTAGCGATGCAAATCCACTAAGATAGAAACGATAGGAAGATTTGGCTTTCTCAAAAGAATTACTTACAGAAGGTCTTGCAATGCTTCAACATGCAAGACCGCCAGTTTCTACCCTACTTCCTGTGAGTTGTAAATTATCCGCGAGTATGTCTCATAGCAATGAAGCAAAGAGGATGGAAATGTCTCAAGTATCGTATGCATAAGCAATATGAAACCTTATGTATGCCATGATTTGTACAAGATCAGACATTGAACAAGTAGTTGGAGCAGTTAGTAGATTCATGACAGATCCTGGTAGAGAGCATCGAGGTATTGTTAAGAGAATCGTTAGATACATCAAAGGAACCTCTAGTTTTGCATTATGTTTTAAAGGATCAGAGTTTCTTGTCACGGGTTATGTCAATTCAGATTTTGCAGGTGATCTTAATAAAAGAAAATTTACTACTGGCTATGTGTTTATACTTGCAAGAAGGATGGTAAACTGGTTATCCCAATTATAGATTATTATAGCTTTATCTATGACAAAAGCTGAATATATGGCAACTACTCAAGCATGCAAGGAAGCTATTTGGATTTAGAGGTTAATGAAAGAACTTAAGCACAAGCAACAAAAGATTTCTTTGTATTGTGATAGTCATAGTGCCTTGCACATTGCAAGGAATCTAGCCTTCCATTATAGGAAAAAGCACATAGGTGTTCAATACCACTTTGTGAGAGATGTAATAGAAGAAGGAAGTGTAGATATGTAGAAGATTCACACTATAGATAACTTAGCAGATGCTATGGCAAAGTTAGTAAATACAAACAAGTTTATATAGTGTTGATCTTTTTGTGGCATATAAAAAACGTAAGCAACAAGAAATTGACTAGAGAGATTTTTCTTTTAAATCTCACAAAAGTAGCTTTAAATGAGAGATTGTGAAACCATAAAATCACTTTGTGGTTTAAAAGTAAACAAATGGCATGTAGAAAATTTTTCCTCTACATATACTAAGTTTGTAAAAATTGGTTAGAGGGTAGAACTTTTTCTTCATGCATTTAATGCTTAAGTACAACCTCTTAGCTATAAATAGTAAGTCATATGATAAGTTTCATCATCCATCCAAGAAAGTGTCTTTAAGTGTTTCTCTTAGGGAGGTGTATTCTCTTATTATAAGAAAGAGTGTGTAATTGTTCTCTCCTTATATTTAGAGAGAGGTTGTAATTGTTCTTCCACTTAGTGAAAATATTTCTCTAGTCTTACCCATGATTTTTCGCTTATCAGTTAAGGGTTGTTCACATTAAAATATTGTGTATCAACTCCTATTTTCTTAACTCTAGTTTTAGCTACATTATATTAGTTTGTTACTCTAGTTCCCAACAATAACTTGGTTTTATAAATTATAAAAAAGGAGGAGGAGACAAAGAAATAATTGAGTTATAAAAAAATAGACATGTTCACATGGTAATGATCACTAACAGACACAATCATACCCACACTCAAAACACATTCACATTAAGCACTTCTCTTTCCCTCACATACTTCATGAACACGGTGTCAAGTTGTACCATCAACTTTGGTCATTTTCCTTTTTATGGGATTTGTTGATTTTTCTCTTTCTCTATTTTTTTAATTCATTCATTTTTTTATTTATAGAATAAGTACGAAGTATCTATTGTCAAAAGTAATGACTAATCTCTACTAGAAATCTTGAGTTTACCAAACGATGAGTACTTCCTTTTCAACATAATTTTTTTTTCAATACTCAAGATTGAGATTTGAATCCTAACCACTTCGTTAAGAGAGCAAAGTAGCCATCCCTGCCATCTTTTGTTTTTTTTTAGAGTCACTTATTGCTCTCATGTTCTATTTCGTTTTGTTTTGGTCTCTAGATGTGGACATTCGTTCTATAAATGTGTTGCTTGTAGGTATGCTATGTGGAATTTGTTCTTTGTTGGAAGGGATTTGGACCACATACATCCTACACCTAGTATATTGGTTTGGACTTTAGGTTGTAATATTACTCATTGTGATTTTTATTAATGACTTTAAGTTGATTAGGTAATACTCTTGACAAAAGGTAGTGTATTAGGTTATTAAAATATAAAGGTTAAGAAATAATTACTTTGGATGTACTTTTTATTTGAATATTACCATAGCCTTAAAATAATAATAATAATATTAATAATAATAATAATAATAATAATAATAATAATAATAATAATAATAATAATAATAATAATAATAATAATAATAATAATAATAATAATAATAATAATAATAATAATAATAATAATAATAATAATTATTATTATTATTATTATTATTATTTAGATGTGTTTTATGTTTGATATTCATGAAAGTTTATTAAATAAAAATTTTAAAAATCAAAGCCATAGTATAATTTAAATCAATTAAATAATGGTTAGATCTAACCGGCATATTTCTCGAAAATATACATATTCTTTTACACAAAATATTTGTTGACATAGCTCCATCAAAATTGCGCTTACTCAAGAATTATTACCAAGCGACAAAGTGAATGTTTAAATTAAGTTTGAAGGCTATCAAGATTAACTATTGTAAAAATAGATGCATGCTGTATTACAAATTAAAAAATCTTATACACGAAATATAATTTTGGTGGTGTTGAGAGCTACGTTTCTCTAAAGATTAGACCAAAAAAACATAAAGTTTTTCATTTTAGAAAATCTTTTATTTGTCATAAATAGATTCTATATCTCTAATGAGAAGACGTTGTGAGAATAGAAGATATTTAAGTATTTTGTGTCATTTATTTGATGGGGGAGTGTAAACACTTTGATTATTTATCCAAATCTTACTTATAACTTAAGAAATATAAGGTTTGGTCTATGTATCGATGGGTTTACCCTTTGAGTTCAAACACTTTCTTTTCTATACACCATATAGTCCTCACCAAAAAATATGCATGACCACATCCTATGTGTATTTTACCAATCTTAGCTAACCCTAAAAGCTAAATAGATGTGTAGTTACAATGTTTTGAGATAAGACTTCAGATGAATCTTGACTCAAAAGTTAAACTAGGCTTTTTCTAGGGGTGGAATAGTACCTATCACCGATTGCATTGTTCATGGTGAGGTGGCTGTTTGACTCGTATGTATGTATTCTACAAATTGTTTTCATCTTTGTTATGTAAGTTGCATTATTGATTAATGTGATTAACTTTGTAAGCTTAGAAACTTGGGCACAATACTAATTCTAAGGAGTTGTTCTTGGTAACATAAAGGAAGAAAGTTAGACTATTGATTTGATAGTTGACTTAGTCAACCTATGTAAGTTGATTTACACATTTTTACGTAATTATTTTATAAAACAAAATAAGTATTTAAATAGGTTAATTTTTATCATGTGTTGGTGTATGAGTTTCATTTCCATAGTTATATTTGGAAAAGTTACTGTTAACTCCTTCATTTTAGGCAGTTAACTAAGTAATAGTTAAGAGAAATTTATTTCTCTTTTGTAGCTTTGGATGGCTAAGAGAAAAACCTATTGTCTATAAATTTCGTAAAGTTTAAGCCATTTGACATTATTCCATGAAAAACATGATTTTTCTAAAAAGGAAAGTTAGTTTATTCATATCTCCTTTCTTTTGTTATTTGTTGGGACTTCGCTAAGTAATTACTATGAGGTCTTTGGATTTGAGTGAAGTGTGGAAATTCTTTTGTATTCTTCATCACATTTTCTTAGATAATATATATATGTTAGTTGTCTTTGCAAGTGGACGTAAGTTAAGCAACATTTGTACTTATACTTCCGCTTTATTTGTTCTATTTTGTTCAAAGAAATAAGTACCATAACACCTATAGTGTTTTGAACAATTTTATTAAAAATGGCAACTAAACAATTGATATTTAAAAATTTGGTGGACACATAAACTTCAAGAAGTGGAAGATTCATATGATAATTGTTTTGACATGACAAAATTTAAAGATAGTGCTTTTTGGAAAAAAAAATAAAGCTTATGAAGCTTATCATTATGAAGGATTTTGAGTTAGGTGATATTGATGATAAAGCCTTATCTATTATTTAGCTATGCGTCACAAATGATGTATTATAGGAAGTTCTATAAAAAAAATACAAATTGGAATCCTTATACATGCAAGAGATTATGGACAATTGTCGAAATACAGAAAAAGAGCATGGCATCAATAAGTAGGTAGTACTTTAGATTGAACAACCAATTAATGGAATTGAGTGCAAGAAAGTACTTTTAGTCAACCTATTCAGTAAGAAGAGTAAGAGGATATTGAAGAGTACGAGGAAATCTCACAAGAACAACAACAATATAGTCTTATAAGAGATAGACAAAAAAGACAAATAAAATCACTAAGAGATATGCCCATGTAAACCTCTCCTCTCGCATTTCCTCACTTGGGTGAGAAACACTCCATTTTTTCTTTCAACCTCCTCTCATTTTCTCTCATCTAAACCTAAACCACCAAGGCTCAAAGAGTTGATGACATGCATTCAAGGATATTCTTAGTGGGATAGACATATTCAACATCTCTTCCAACTAATATGAATATGGTTGGATGAGTTGAATCCCATTATTTGTGTTTTGACCTTTTAAAGCCCTTTTCCAAATAGAAAAAAAAAGAAAGAAAGAGGTGCACAAGTCCAAATTGTTTTAGGCATTTTAGACAAAGTTTCAACCTCAATGATTAAGTCCAACCTCACAAGAAGAAAATCAATCATTCTCCTATGCACAAGACTTGGCTAGGCCATGACAAAAGTACAAATACAACTCAAGAAATTGCTAAAAATGTTATTACTATAATAAGCTCCCAAATACTTTTTACTATTCAAATAGTTCATAATATACTTAAAAGTGTAACTTTATCATTAGAACTTTATAAGAACAATAATTATGGAAAATTATTCCCATTCACATGGATGCAAAATCAGAGTCACAAAAGTTAAACAAAACCTAAACTAAATTGAAGATAAGTTAAACAAAACCTAAACTAAATTGAAGATTTGCATTGATGCGTATCTCAAGATATACGTAGAGTTAGAATCAAGAAGATCAAACGACAATTAAGACACAACCTTATTGCACATCACAATATTGAATGACGTGGAGTTACAATTTTAAGGAATGAATTTGATTGACAAGAGATAAGAAAGATCATATGTAAGTGAGCGAAGAAAATTTATTGTTAGATGAAAGCCTTAAAGTAAGATAAAGTTCATCCTTCCTCAGTTTTCAAGTAAGGTATTGATGTGATAATAGATGCAAGTTATTCCTTAATTTTACGAGGCCTAATACGAAGCAATTATTTTTCATTTTTGTTGTGTTTGTGCTTTAAACCTTTCTCACGTTGTTGTCGGCAAAAACATATACAAGAAATGGGTACAAAATTAAGGTTTAATTCCAATTGAATTATATATTAATAAATCAGATGAAATATAGATGGTAAACAAATTAAAATATTGAAAAAATGAAAAATAAAATACTTAAACAAAGTAATACTTTCTGGATCAATATTTATAGTAAAGAAAAGTCTCCATGTAAATTGGTTAATTATTCTTAAAAATATATCTAAATAACCAAGCCCGATCTAGCCGCTGCTGCAAGAAAATTTGTATCTTTATGTTCGTGCAATTGTTACACTTTAGTACTGTATACCAAATATTTATCAAAAGGCACTCGAATATATTTCTGACAAAAGTATAAGTTCAACAAAATTAATTGAAATAAACAATAAACTAGTTCGTGAAATTATGATTGTCGTATCAATTTATTTAATTTCTAAAATTATAAAATATTATTTTCTTTCCAAATGTTATTATTAAGTATTTAAAATTATAAAATTAAGGACTAATAAAAACGATTGACTAAAAATTCTTTTGTACGACTTCAGTCATATCATATATGAGATACAATTATGATGAGTAATAAGATCTTCTTTCACTTTCTTTCAGAATATATAATATAACTTCCTACTAAGGTAAGAAATGACATTTCTATTTCAAAAATTAAATTAACCAATACTCATAAATTTATATGTAATCTTGAATATGAAAAATTATGAAAAGAATTGCAAGGTTTCGTGTGCGTTAATTATATAATCTTGAAGAATGATAAGTTTTCTTGGAACGAACTTCTTCAATAAATTCATGGTATCTCCACTCCTTTCTCTCTCATATTTCTTTTTCCTGCTGTTAAGAGCCATACCAAAAGAATGATCCCAATCAAAGCCCATCTTCCCACTTTGTTCATTTTACATCTCCTAGTAAGCAGTTATGCTCATTTTTCTTATTAGTGCGAATATATTTAATTAGTTTTTCTAGTCTAAATAAAATAAAATAAAATAAAATAAAAAAGAAGCATTCAAATTTTAATTAAGGATTTGTTTTTTCATTTTTAATGGAATGCCTGATGCTGTAAATTTTATCATAGATCATGTAGAAGTAGACTTTGTTTTCGTACAAGATAAGAAGGTTAAAGAGGTAAGGAATACGGATAATTTTTTTTAAAAACTAATTTATGTTCTGTTTTAGATAATTTTATATATCAGAGATTCAGAGTCGCTGGCAATTATTTCACTGGCAATTATTTCACTGGCAATTATGATCTTTTAAAAATTATAATTATTTCACTTGCAATTAAAAAAATCTAATTACTGTTTAAAAATATTTTAATTTTTTTTGTGACTGACAATAATAAAAATTTTAATTAAAATAATTATGATTTTTAAAATTTAAAAACATTTTAATTAAATAGGGCATAAAAATTGAAATATATAATAATTGTATTACTAAGTAATAAAATAATCAGACTTAAATATTATTATAGTTTAAAAGTTAACTAATATAAACTAGTCAAATTTATAATAATCGGATAGTTTGTTGAGTAGCGTGAAAATAGTGATAGAATACATTTGTTCAAAAATGTATTTTTCACGTTTTAAAATAATCTATATATTAGTTCCTATTTACTAACAATTGTATGTTTGCATTTTTTAAGAGGACAAGCAACTCATTATTTATCTTTTGTTTTTGCCAATTCTGAAAACTCATCGTCTACATCCAAAATTAAGTTTATAAATACACAATTAAACATACACTAAATAATTTTATCCGATATTGATATTTCAACCCAGCGTAAAATAACAACTGTGATCCCTTTTTCTTTCTAATTTTTGTTTAAGGCTATTGTCGATCATGATTTGAGTTATACATTCAATATAATATAATGATGGTTTAGATAATTAATTCCCATATACTCTGACCATCATATCGTTTCGATCAGCACATAACTTAAAACATTTCAAAAGTTACTATATTATCTTTATGATTAGTGTCAATATACAGTGTATATAATTTTTTAATTGAGACAATGAGATTGTAAGTTCTCACCCTCTTCCTTTTCTAGAGGCAGTTTCTTATTCCTATCTTTTATTCCCAAATATTCTTTATCTCAATGGATCTTCTCTATGAAACTATGAAAGTTTGGTTAATGTAAATAGCTTATAAATAGCTGATATAAGTCTATGAATCAAATTCAATCTCTTGTAAGATGCAAAATTGAATTATAGATATTATCATAGAATATATATAGCTATTGCAAAAACAGTTCCCATAATTAATTTTCTAAAATCAAAGCAATCTTAAAAGTCAAAACCGAAGAGGAAGAATGTGAAAAGCCTTTAGGTTCTTTGCACTCACCATCACATCATGTGGAGTAAACAATTTGCTTTTAAACCATAATTTCTACCCAGAAATTCAGTAAAATATATGATAACTATTATTGAAATTTAATAGGTGTACAAGAAAATAAATTTAACAATTATAAAAATTGGTCACTAAACTTAAAATATCTGTGATTAATTTTCATAATTGATGATTAAATCGTTTAGCGATCAAATTAGTGATCAAACTTACTGGATCATTAAAATTCTAATCACTAAATCAATTAGCGATCAAATTTGATTCAATCTCTAAATAACAACCGACATTTTGGTGGCTAATGACCTTATTTGTGGTCAGTCATCATTATTAAAGGACAAAAAATAGAAATTGAAAATTTGGTCTCTATTTTATTAATAAGTATTAATTTCAAAATTAAAATTGGTCGTTTTAATTTAAATTACATTTTCTTAAAAAGAAAAGTTGGTCGCTAAATTAGTTGCTATCTTTTTCAAAATTTATTTAAAAAAAAAATAGTCGCTATTTTTTACGAAATTTAATTTAAAAAAAGTATTCACTATTTATTAGAAAATTAAAAAAATAATCAGTCGTTAAATAGGCACTTTTTATTTAAAAAAAATGTCACTATTTCAATCGCTAAAATTAAAGTAGATTTGTTTAGCAACTGATTATTTCGGTTACTATTTTTTTTTATCTTTTTTCATTTTTTTTAAATTAGTAATATATATTATGAACCTATCAAATATTTATCAATAATCACAATTTTTATCACACTATAAATAACATACAATAAATAAATTCCAAATGAACAATTATATATGAAAGTATTAACAATTAAAAGTATCAAAATGATTACTAATATTTCAAAATCCTAATAACCATCAACATAATTATCCTAAACATTATGAACATGATTCTTTAATACATCATCTTTAAGATAACTATCCTAAGCATTATCATCATGATCGTCATTAGGGCTTGGTATAAGTAGTTTCAGCTACAAGTGTTGTAAAATAAGTTACATTTGTTAATTTTATTGTTCCATTTTCTCACTTTGTTGTTGAATCTGCTCGCTTTGCTCCTCATTATTATGCAATAATTGCACCACTTTGTTTTCAAGTGACTTCTTCTTGGCTTCTTTTGCAATAAGTTCATTATTCAATTTAAAAATTGTCTCATGCATCTCTTCCATTTGTTGCACCGTTGGCATCTCAATCAAATTAGTCAAAATATGTGTTGAGCACATGAACTTGTTGGTTAATTTTCCGAGTCCATATATGTTTCCTTTTTCATTCTTACCTCCAACAACTTGCAAATATATGATATTATCATTGATTGGTGTAGAAGAGGAGTCATTTGCAGATGTTCCTTCCTCCGTGACAAATTGTTGGAGTTCTTGTTGACTTTGTTGATATTTCAGCTTTAAAAAAAAGTTGAATATTAAATTATACTTTTATTAACCGTTAATAAACTTTAAAGTAATGTTTAAAAAGGTAAAATATTGAATTTACAACAAGTTCACAAGTTTTGTCATTGACCCATTCTCTAGACTTTAATTTTTAGGTTTTCTCCACCACCTCCCAAGCACTTGGCGAGCATTGAAGCTATATAGCCTACTTAAATTTAAACAAAAGTTGAAATTATAATATATTCAATCAATTAAGTAAAATAAAAAATAACTAAAATTATCAATTTTTCGTAATGAGTTGATGTAGATATAGATCCATCACAATAGGCTAAGGCCTCTTTATCAATAGCTCGATTTGACTTGGCAATCAAGCTCTTCTTTTGAAAATCTGTAGAACTCCAATGTTTGTCCAAAATTGTTTGGACATTAGGCAGAATCCAAGTTGCACGATCCTGATCATTTTTAATCTTACTCATTGCATTTTTGAAAATGCATGAACCCTTTTGCTCAAAAATGGCTTTGATACTTTGCTCTTGTGATAGGTCCCATCTATACTCTTTTTGCATTAAAAAGGAGTTAAGCAAAAAGGAAAAAACAATGAATAGTACAATGGAAATTGAACCAAAAGTGTAAATTACCTTAAACTCTCCGAACCACAGGTCATGAACTTCAAGTCGTACCTTCTTCCAACTAAGCCATGGTTCATCAAATTTTTGTTTAATGATCCGTGAGGTCACACCAGAAGAACCATGGGCTGGTGTAAATCTATAGAAATGATTTTGTGAATGTCAATATTTCAAGAATGTTATTTAAAAGATTAACTATTATATTAAAATTGACTTACTCATTATCTATTGCTTAAAGGAAAGACCTTTGGTCCATTGCATGTTTAGAGTGTGTAGATGGGTAATCAGGTGTGAATGAATCTTGTAGTGTTGAAGGTATGACCACTATATCACTTACTTCGATAGGTTGTGGTTTCTCTTCAATCGTAGGAAGTATGCCCTGTTGGTGAATGGGAATTGTGAACTTTGACGTTGAGATGTGATTTATAGAAGTGAGAGAGTTGATGGTGGGTTGACCTCTTCTACTAACACTACGACCTCTACCACGATTAGGTGGCCTACGACCATAACTTGAACCTCTATTTTCCATTTATATGTAGTAATTATCATATATATGACAATTGGGACTAAGATTAATGAAGATAGTGAAATATTATATGTTTTAAGGTTTAGGAAAGTAATCCAAGTTGCAAGAGAAAAGTCAAACCTGATTGTTTTTACAACACCAAAATGTGTCACTCATCTTTTCCGTCATGATCACTACAAGTAATTAAACAATGGTTGTACAAATGTAGAAAATAATTAACATAAAGAAATGCAATTCATCTTAATTTATAAATTACCGAAGGTATTTATATCATTAAAATCACTCTTAAATTCACTCTCAGTTGTTATGTTTTCATCCTTGTCTGGTTCATCAAATTCTGTTTGATCTACTAATTGTCTGTCTACTTCTTCTCCACCATCATAAATGTCAACTAAAGATTCGCTAATGACATCTAGGTCAATATATAATACTACTTGAAGGCCAACAAAGTCATCATCTTGGTACAGCCTCTTGCCCAATCTGAAGTAATATATTGTGAATAATTTGATCTACTCCTTGCCTTTGTCTTGATTACAACTAACCAACAATGATGTCCCTCAAGATATGGTGTGTAATAAACTTGTTAATGACATCTGGGTCAATATGCAATACTACTTGAAGTCTAACAAAGTCATCATATTGGTATGGAGCCTCTTTCTCAACCTGAGGTAATATATTATGAATAATTCTACTCCTTGCATTTATCTTGATTACAACCAACCAATCGTGATGTCCCTTAGGATATGGTGTATAATAAACTTGTTCAGCTTGTTGTGCAACTATGAATGGATTGTATGCTTTATTATATCTTCGTGATGCTCGTACTTACGATCTCATATTTATTATGTACTTTTGTTCCTATATTAGAAGTATTATCAAACCAATCACACTTGAATAGAACTAACTTCATTATTGGGAAACCAGTGTAGTCTAATTGAATGATATCAGACAAGTCTCCATAAAAATCAAATTCTAATTGGTCGTTAGTTCCTCGTACATAAACACCATGGTTTATGGAATTCATGCCTTCACTCCAAAGAATTGTATGAAATTTATATCCATTTATAATATACATTAGCCCTTATTCAACTTTTCTCTTAGGCCCTCATACAATATTAACCAATAATGAGTTTTGAATATTATTTTCTGAATTTAGAACCTAAAAAATTAAACAATCAACATTATATACTATATTAGGGTGGACAATATAACATTCAAATTACACCTAAAAGTGTTAATGTACATATTGTTTGAACCATGCAGGAAATTTTGATGAAATGTCACGGTTAACTTTAGCATCTAAAATTGTGGGATTAAGCTCTCTTAAAAAATTCAGTATATATACTACAATGAAAAAAGTTAGATTAATCATAGTTGTTAATATAACATTATTAACATCTATAATTATAATTGTAAAATGTGGTGAGCAAATTCTTACTCTAAATATGGTTGAACATGTTCACAATTTAAAAGAACGTATAAGTGAGCAGCTTCAAGGTTAACTTGGTCCAAAAAATATGTTATGGCTTTGCCACCTGGTCTTCCTAGGTAATTAAAAGTTGATATAGGAGGAGTAGATGAAGAACCTTCACATGAATCAACATTACGAGATATCTTGGTCCTTCTTATTTCAATTTTATCAAGATAGTAAAATGAGGCAAATGTCGATGTCTCCTCCACTAAATAAGCTTCACAGATAGAAGTCTCTACCTTGCCTTATTTTTGACTTTGTTTTTTAGGAAATGTAGAAACCTAACAAAGAATATGAATGCACAATCTCAGGAATTAACGATTAACATATATAGTGTAATGATATATAAATGATTACTAGTTTTATACTTCTCAAAAGGGTACAACCAATGATATTGGAATGGACCACCAAATCTAGCCTCATACGGTAGATGAATTGGAAGATGCTCCATTGAATCAAAGAAGGTTGGTGGAAATATTTGTTCCAACTTACACAACAACACAAGTATATTACCTTTCATAATTGTTAGTTTTCCAACATTTAGTGTTGTCGATGTCAGTTCCCTAAAAAAGTTGCTAAGTTCAACAAGTACTAAATTGGTTTCAAATTTCGGTAGCTAATTCGGTTGATATATGGTATCCAAACTTCTGCATTGTTTTTGTGATGGAATTAGTGACCGACTTTTTACCTAAATTTGATAAACTAAAAACATATTGAAGTCTAGTTTTGACCGCTTAATAATTTTTTTCTAAATAATGATCTAATATGTTATGATTATACACAAGAAACTTGCAAATTTGTAGCAATGTTATTCCCATCCTACGACCTGTTTCCTACTATACTATTCCACGTTTTGAATTCCTTATTCTAATGACAAGATGAAGTCTCTTATATACTCTGGTGAATAACAAAGATGTTGAACAAGGTTGCCATAAATTATGGCAAGTTTGCTAGCACTGTTAAGAGATATCACCTTCATAAAATAGAGATAGTAGTTGACAAACAAAAACATTAGCGTGAATAGCATCCTACCTATTGTCCCACTCGAGTCAAAATAAACATCGTCATAGTTGACACCAAAAGCGAGAGCGTATTCAAAATCAACAAGGCAAGGAAATTGCCTAAGGACATCATCGATGTCCTAGTGTTATCGTTGTTTCTAGCAATGGTCGTAGAGTTGAAGGAAGAAGTAGTGTTGGTGTTGTGTCCCTTCTAATGCCAAGTATAGAGATTATTATTTTGCCTATGAATGTGATGCTTGATCTCAGTTTATCAAGAAAGGTGGGAGCATTAGTAAAGTGTGATGCTTAAATTTAAAATTCAGTTACTAATGTGGTTGTTAATTTACTTTTTTATTTTTTAATTAAAAATAAATTTTTGGTCGCTAATTTAGCATTAGTAAAAGTTTTAAAAATATTTAAAATGAAGGGAAATAATGAGTAATTAAGAGCCCGTGAACTAAATTTAACCCAATTTTATACATTTATCATGAATAATTTTTTTTTTACATAAGCAAAATATTACTAAAAGTAGAAAAAGAGACACGGACAATACTCGATTTTATCAACTTTCCGTTAATTTCCACTCTTTCTATCCTTAATGTTAACAGGCTAACCCTTAATAATAATTCATCTTTTATTTTACTCACCAATTTATTATTTCCCAAAAAGAAAAATCACACAATTGACACACGTGAGAAATACCAATTATACCAAATCTGTAGCACGGAAAGAATAAAACATGGACATCTATTTAAAATAAAAAGTTACCGTGCAGAGATCCAGTGAAATGACTTAGATAATGAAGCAGTAAAATACAAACATTATTTGAGAAATTATTAAATAGTCCTTAATTATATTATTTTTTTAAATTTTATATGATACTTAATTAAATGTTATTAATTTGTTTTATAAATTTAAAATTTTGAATATATATTATATAAAGATCAATTTTAACTCTACATTATCTACCCTAAATTACCAAATAATTTCTCAACCCACAATTAGACAAGCTCCATTTCGCTTGGTGATTGTGGTTACAATTTCGAATTGGTTACGATCTTTGTTGATGTTAGGAGAAATTACATACAAATGTGACCGACTACAGTTGCGGTTGCAAAACCTAAAATTGTGGTCATACTATTTGATTAAATTGTTGATGTTAGTATATTAAATTTGATTTTCAACATGCAAGAAAAATAATAGAATTAAAAGTGATATCCCCATGAGGAACGCATACATTACTTTAGTAACTAATTTTTTGAAGTCAAATAATCCATTGGCGAAGAATAATTTAGTTTTAAAGTATGCAACTCGGTGCAAATTAAAATAAATTACAAAAGTCAAACTAGAAATGTGTTTTCATGAAATTTGTTACGAATGAGGTTTTAAGCAATTAGGAAAACCTTGTCCAGTTTGCTACTGAGATTAGCAGATTGAAACCTTGTCTTGCTTGGAAATTAAATTGGCAAGGATTTACTTCCATTTATCTTGCTTTACAAAGACCTTGTCCGAGTTAAAGAAAGGGAAGATCTCAATCCTCTACATTTTGTAAGTCAAGTTGGAAATATTTAGACTTTATTTTGCTTTATCCAAATTCTATTGAAGATGTAACTGTTAGAAGTCAGAGAGCACTTCATATTGCCATAAAAAATAAACAGTAGGAGGCTCTTCAATTATTAGTTGAAGGACAAAACATCATTAGACTAAAGTCAAAACTATATTAGAACGTGTCGGAGAAAAATTAACGTGCTTCAGTTATCAATGCTTCTACCTTTGCAGATAAACTAAAGTCAAATATCATTATTGAGGATAAAATAATTAATAATATTTGGCACACTAGAAGGGACATAACAGAGGACCAACGCAATGCATTTCTCATAGTTGTTACTCTTGTCGCAACCGCCACGTATCAATCAGCATTGAGTTCCTCCGGTGGAATTTATCAAGCTGACAGAGAAAAATAATGTGTATGCATGTAGTAAAATTGTATATTCTTTATTTTTTTAGTTTTTATTTTGAATATATATGATTTTATTTCTTATAAAAAAAATTATGTGGTAGAATCCTTAATCGATTAACATGGTTTTTTAATCTTTTATGTTTTTTAATTTTAAGTAAGTTATTAGTATGTTTACACTCAAAAATAATTTATTTATTTTAAAAATAATATTTAATATTTAAATTAAGGTTTTTTAATAATAAGAAATTAAAATATGTATGGACGTGAAACTAAAACTAAATCATCCAAATCGAATTTTATCAATATCAAAATGGATCAATTTTTTTTTAAGAAAACAATTTAAACCAGATTCGCGAACTCCTATCTAAAATGTCTTTTTTTATTAATCAAACTATATTAATAGTTTAAAAAAATTAAATTATAAAAAAATTATTCAAATAAAGTGACAATAGAGAATCAAAGTAGCAACTGACACTTCTTTAATATTAATAAATCAGTGTAAATGATAGCTCCCACAGACCTTGAGAGAAAAAATTCTTGCAGAGGCCTTAAATTGCTATCTTTCTCTCTTTGTCATTATTTCTATTTCATTTCACTTAAAGTTTTCTATGTTTTAGTTATTGCACTTTTCCCTACATTGGGTGCCAATACCAATAGCTTGACTACGCTCTCAGAGACAGATTGCTAAAAAAACCACTCTTTATTTGCTATACTCACGCCCATTGGACACCCTGCAGATATATATTGCCTACAATATTGGGGTTGAAGCTAATATTATTGTGCAAATTCAGTTTCAATTGTGTTTCCTTTTTCTTTCTTAGGTATTATGAATCATTTGTGCAATCACTATGATTTGGACTTTCATTGTTTTCGTCGTCTTGTTATGAACCTTTCTTATATTCTGAATGCTAATGGGGCATCGTGATAAATGATCTTACATTCTAGACCCACTATAAAGAACAACAACAAATCTTGACAATCTTTGATATATAATCATTTGTACAACATTAACAATTTCCCAAAGAGTTCATGAGATTCATCAAAGTCTTAAAATAAATAAACTGCTCATATGTGCAACCCAATGCTAATACTATAAAGGTTTAGGTAAGATCTACAAATTTGAAGTCCAGCATGTTTAATTCCAGCCATATATTATAGTTCGTGGTGATCTCATGTCAAATTGTTACAGTATTTTGTGTTTCTTACTTTCTTTGAAAACTTTAGTGAGTGAGCAAGGGGAGGGAATTGCTTGATGCTAGTTTTTAGATAGCCCTCCCCCCACCTGTGACTGCTTTACTGGTACACAAATACATTCGATGAAAGAAGAAAGAATATCTTACGTTAGTTTCATTGTTATTCATAAACTTTGTTCTGCAGCCAGAGAACTTGCTATTAAATGCTTCTGGGAACCTTAAAATTTCTGATTTTGGATTGAATGCACTTTCCAAACAAGTCAGGGTAAGAATGATTCATTTCCTTCTGAATTTACTTTAGAGTAAAACATCAATTTGGAATCTAAAATTGGCACCATTGATCAATTTAGTCCTCAATATTACAAAAAAACAAAATTTAGCCCCTGATTTTAGCAGTTATAAGTTAATTTAGACCCTGACGTTGGTGCCCTGATTTTAGCAGTTATAAGTTAATTTAGACACTGACGTTGGTGCGCCTTAGTAAAGCAAGGACTAAATTTGCTTTTTCAGAATGTTGGGGAACAAAACTAAAATATAATTGACATATAAAACCAAACAAGTATTCAATTATAGTAGTATGGAACTTAGTCTTGAAAATTTGAATTTCAAAAGACATTCACATTAGTTTTCTACAAACCGAAGTTGTGTACTTGTGCCAAATTCTGTCCAAGTAACTGTTCTTTCCTCAGCATGTCCAAATGTTTTGAATTTGAGTATGAATGACAAACTGGCTGTTTTGACAGGATGATGGACTACTCCATACAACATATGAAACTCTAAATTATTTTGCTCATGAGGTGTTGTAAAATGTCATTGATGCTCATTTCTTGTGAATTATATGTAAATATAAAATTTATGCTCATTAACTCTCATTCATTCATATATATATATATATATATATATATATATATATATATATATATATATATATATATATATGATTTGGGTTTAGAGTTTAAGGTTGTTCCTATCGATCTATCTTAAATGCTTTAGACTTATGATGTAATTCTTATTGTTATTAAATTTTTCTATTTTGAAATAATTGAAGCAAATGAGTTGATTATTTTACTCCTATTAAGTTTTTGTATTTTGAAATAATTAAAGTGAATGAATTGATTATTTTACTACTAAATGACCATGACCTTCTATTAATATAAAAACAAGTAACTAGTTCCTAATTTAACTAATTAGTATGTGTATTGTTTTTTTTTATTAACTTTTAGATTTCTCAAAATAAACAAACTCTTGAATTTCTATTATCTTTTCATGTATATAAGGATTCAATGATAATTATATAAATAATTTTCGTAATATTTTATAAATTTGATAATTTTTTATAAATATTGGAATATCGATCACAACATCACAACAACAATTGTCATTAATATTTTATAAATTTGATAAAATTTTTAAATATTATAAAATAAAATAATAAAATTTAATTTATATGAATATTTATTAAAGTAAAAATTTTATTAAGAGAAATTGTTATATTTTTAATTAAAAAAATCTGCAAAAATTCTTGTAGAATCACAATGTGCAAGAAAATTATTTAGGAATAAAAAAATTCTCAAGAAATATATCTGTGAATTTTCATTAGAAAATTTTCATAGGAAGTATTCCTATAAAAAATATACTTGTGAATTTTCCTACAGACATATTCATAGAAAATGCTCTTGCCAAAAATATACCTGCGAATTTTCTTGTGCAGTTTCCTATGGATTTTCCTGCAAATTTTCCTACGAATTTTTTTACGAAATGTATCTACAAATAAATTTCTTGCCAATTTATAATTCACAAAAAAAGGTTATCTACCAAAGATTTTCTTATGAATTTAAAATTGTAAGATGTTTCTTGTGAAATTTTAAGCAAAATTTGTAGGAAAATTCATAAAAAATATAGCATATTTCTAGTAGTATAGCTCATTTTTAATAGTGATTTATTGAAATAATCCATTTTATTTTGTTAAAAATATTAATTTTTACAACTATGTACCGTAACAATGTTTGATTTTTAAAATATACTTTGAGTTTTAAGTATACGTAGTATTTTAATTTATATATAATGGTGACTTTCTAGTGCCGTTACTGTATTTAGATTAAAATAACATTGTGTTTATTTTAGAAATTAAGAGATTGAATTGAGTAAAGAGAAGAAGCAAATTAATAGTGTCCATCCCCGTTCTATGCACTAACAGATGGAAAAGGGTTGCATTTACAACACTTACAAAGAGGCTAGAAAACAAATACCTGAATATACTTTTATCTATAAATACTTTATATGATAAATAAAGCAAGTAATTTATATATGATTAAGCTTGAATCGTAACACAACATTGACATGAAAGTAACTGATTTGTATTAATTACACAACTGTGTTACAGAAACTGTAAATGAGATAAAATAGGAATATGTAATCGAGAACAAACACGAGAGTATGCATGCAGCAAGTAACAAACTGAAGCTGTTTTCTGGATCAAGCCCCTGTATTAATAAATAAAGGGAGTGAGTTGCACTCGAAATCACTAAATTAAATAGGATCTTTGTATTTTTCTGTATACAAATCAATTATATGACTCACTTTTGTTACATTTTTATTAATTATTATTGGATGAAATTTTGAGATAAGAGGCTTAATTTTAATTTTAATAAGACTAAAACGATAGATAGGCTAAAGCATAGGGACCAAAAGTGCTACAATTGTTCCTCATTTGAAGAAAATATTTATTGGATTGATTGAGAAGTTTCTCTACAAGAACGAAGAATTTAGTATTGCATAGCTTGATAAAGTTTATATTTATTGATAAAAAAAGTTTAGTTCATTAATATTATTATATTATATGTTCATGACTATAAAAGGCAGTGAGTTGTAGGATAATTTCTATCAAATTAGTGAAATTGAATTAAATGATTAGGACCTGCATGTTTGTTTCTCTACTCAGCTTTTTATTTTAAAATGCATAGAAATACTGCTAAATTAAAAAAAAAATATTACCTGATAAAAGTATTCCAACTTATGGAGATGTGTGAGATGATAACTTGAAAAACTTTTGACAATAAAACCATCTTCTCTATTCAGACCATTTCAGAAAGAAGAAATCAAGATCGACCAGACCTGCCTCATGCACTGCCAACTAACTTTTTTGCATATTTATTGTAGCATTGTATTTACATATCTGAGATATATACAGGAAAAATATTTATATGTGTAGACATATTACTAACATGTCACCCATCAGTACGTTGTCTCTAGAAAGAACTATCTCTAGCATGGATGTAATTACAAGAGTTGAAACAATAAGAAAAATAAAATTTACAAGCACAGTAAATTAGAGCAAGTATAATAGTTTCATCCTTATGAGAGGACTTTATCATCGTGCAAAATTTAACTAACAAGATAATAAAATAATATTTCACTTAACATTGTAATCCAAGGCATAAGAATTGTGCCTAGAAAAAGGACACGAGAGTTTTACCTGGGTGTAAATATAAACTTGGAGCATATTTAGGACAATCTTCTATGATCTGTTTAACATGATCTTTTAACTTAAATCTGTGGTGAATCTCTTTGAAGTTTGACAAACTTGAGAGTCTTATATCTTTTAGGTTCTCTAGCAGTTCTTGTTCTCCATCCTTATCAGTCCCTTCTTGATCATCATTATCAGTTTCATGTTCAAAATTAAAAACCTTCTCCAATTGAAAGCACTCTATTATTTCCATTTTGATCAGACTGGGAAAATGACCAGCCACAAAATTATAGAAAAGGCATTTCAACTTGTTACACTTTCGAATTCTAATAAAATCGAGTTTTGGGAAGCACACTTCTTGGGAACAAGTATATAGGATTTTGAGCTCTTGTGCATCACCTAAGATTTTGAGCTCTTGTGCATCACCTAAATCAAATATTTGCTCCAATTCGTCACAGTTATGTATATCCAGATATTCCAACACGGGCAAGCTTCTAACAATGGTAGGGGAGAAGATGGTTTTCAATTTTGGACAACTACTCACATTAATACTACAAAGCAATCGGAGGTTTAGAAAATTTGTGGGCCCCTTCCAGATGAACTTGAGCTCAGGTAGACTCCACAATCGGAGCTTAGATAGATCCAAGTTTAAGGGAACTAGTTCTTTATCGTTCTCAAGTTCTCCAATTTGGAATTGAAAAACACCTACTACTCCAACATTGCACAATGTAAGGTCTTTAAATTGGTCTTTAAATTGAAGACCAGCTTTAAATTCGAGGGAGCCAACCAAACATAATACATCCTTCTCCTATGTATATAAAAACAAAATTCATTGTTAGTATGTTAAATGTGATAATACAATTTAATGAATTTCTGATCTAAAGAAAGAACACACAATGTTAAGGACACATATTGCTCATAATTTATTGCTCATAATGTTAAGGACACATTAGATAAATGATTAAAAATATGCTTGAGCCAAACAACTTTTATAATTAATTTATTGTGATAGTAATATTATCGCAAATTCCCGCATACTTGTGATAATTAGGTTTAAATAGAGTGAAAACAAAAAAAGTTGAAAATACCAAATTTAAGTAAAATTATTCTAACCAACCATCTAAATATTATTAAATCATGTTTAAATGTACAACAAAACTCTAAATAAAAATAACTATCTATATAAAATTTAAAGATTTTAATATATTCTATTACTATTAATTTTTTGTTCAAAAAATTAATGTAGTATTTAAATATTCCTCACTTACCTTACTCTGTAAAGAATCTTCTTCTGAATCAATCACCGCGTTTTGCCCAAAAAATTTAGACAGTCTTGGACACTCAGTGCAGTCTAAAGTTTTCAGATTCGGTAATGAATGCAACTGGTGACTCTGGTGCTTGTACATTGAAAGATGATGTTCTATTTTAATGCCAAAACACGTAGGGAATATATATTCCAACTTGTTGCAATATTCAATGCGAAGAGTACTTAATTTTGGGAGCGTCAAAGAGGTATGACTTTGACCGCTACCATAATCAACATTGCCTTCTATTATGTGCTTCAATTCATTGCAAGAACATATTTGTAGAGACTCCAACAGCACTAGAGTGTTGGCAATGGATGGCATGAAGAGCGAAGTTAGCATTGGGCACCAACTTATTGTTATCTCCTTGAGACAACAAAGCTTTGAGTTCCTTGGAAAGGATATGTTATACAATTGTTGACATTCTGTTATCCATAACTCTTGTAAATTTTCAAGAGAGCATCGTGAAGAGGGGTCATGAAACACTTCCCGAAGGCTATCCAAGCAAGCTAACTTTAAGTCAGTTAGGTTGGAGAACACTTTAGTTTGAAGCATATCAACATTGGAATTAGTAATGATAGTACTGTCAAATAGGCATTCTATCTCTCCACAAGAAAAGAGGATTAGGAAATTCAACTCATTCATGCCTTGTGGATCCATGGATGGGATTACATTTTTGTATCCCCCGCAAAGCCTCTCCAAATAAAGGTACTCTGCTTTTACAAAAAGATTCTTGATCGGTAACGATGTAAATTTTTGAGCAGAGGCATTAAAACCATCCATGCATAAACTTCTAGATGGTCTACACTTGTTCAAACTGTCATTGTTGACTTCATTATGAGTTTGTGTTATATTATACCTCTTCAATCTTGGGAAAGAGACATCATGTGGAAGGTCCTTTTTAGATTGGAGTAAATGCAAATACAATTCCTCTAGCTGTGAACATTTCCTTATAACTTCATAAGCATTACTTTGGTCAATCAAACAACCGTATAAATCCAGAAGCTTCAATTTCTTTAATGCTACAATTCCATTAGGCAGTTCTTGAAAAGAAGAACCACGCAAGTCAAGAATCTCAAGTGCTTGTAGGCTTCCCAAAACGGAGATGTCACCTAATTGGTAACCTCTCAATGACAGAGTGTGAAGGCTTTTTAATGACACAATTGACTGTGGCAGTGACAAAGCATTTCTCTCGAACCTAAAGGACTTCCACGTGTAGCCAATTGTTAAGAATGCCAGGGTTTTAAGCATTTTCATCCTTTCAAGACATGCATTTGATACTTGAAAGCCAACCTTTGGAGAATGGAGCAAGAGAATTTCTAGTGTTGGACAATTGAACTGATTGTCATCAGGAAGCTGACCATTTCGTAAATCCCATAATAATATTGCTCTCTTATCTTTTATGGTTTCATCCTCTGCCAACATTCTTGGATCCATTCCAGTACGTGCCAAAATTGCTTGACCCCTTTCAGATGCGATCCACAAGACTACATCACGAACCATGTCATGCATTTTCACCTTTTCATTTTCATTTGAATGCAGAAACAAGTAAGAGTCTAGGAGGATGTTAACAGCTACATGCACCTCTCCCCTTGCTTCCTCTAATGTTCCAATAGTCCCAATTAGGCCAAGTTCCCTTCCAAATCGAAATAAATCTTCCAAATCAATTTCATGATCCTCTGGAAATATAGAACACATCAATAACAAGGACTTGGCTAACTGATTTGTCAAATTATCATAACTTAATTTAAGACAAATATGAGGACTTGTTAAGCCTTTTGGAATATCCAATGGTTTGGAGTTTTGTAGTCTTGACAATGCTGACTTCCAGTTGCCTAAAGTTTTCCCCCTTAGCGTGCTTCCCATCGTCACAATTGCAATAGGCAATCCCTTACATTCATTGACAACTTCTCTTGCCACAACTTGCAAATCATGTAAGGAGTCATCATTGATGTTTGCAAGCAATTTGAACAAAGTCCAAGCTTCCTCGATAGTTAAAAGATTGAGCTCAATTATACTTTGGCATTGCATAGAAGTGCATACTTCTCTGCTCCGAGTTGTTAGGAGTACTCCACAACCCTTGCTTTCATTGGATGGAATACCTAAAGATTCAAAGTTTAGCTTTTCCCATACATCATCTAATATTAGAAGAGTGTTGCCTTTACTTAATCTCTGTGATAATCTTTGTGCTCTGCCTTCGTCAGATTCTTCCTGTAATTTGAAACCTAACTGATCAGCAATTTGTGCTTGGATTTTTCTAATATTTGGAGGCTGAGAGACCATTGCCACAACAACCTTCTCAAAAAGTTTTAACTCCTCAGCTTTCTTACCCACCTCTTTCGCCAAAGTGGTTTTTCCAGAGCCTCCCATTCCAACTAGTCCAATCATGCTTACACTTTTATCTTTCAATTCTTCGAAAACCTTGTTATAAGCTGTTTTTGTAGATTCAAAAAAAATAAAATCTTTGGAAGAATAGTACTTCATGCCTGGAAGTTCAGTAATCCTTGAAAATGGCTCAAACTTGCTGTTACGATTGAGCTCAGTCATTTTTTCTATTCTTCTTGCTATTTCTTTTGTAAGAAAATATTGGCTTCGCCTTTTGAAATAGGTTTTGCTTACTTCTGGAATTCTTCCTTCCAGCAACTGCACTTCTCGTAAGACATTCTCAAAATCTTTCAGCCACTTCTCAACTACTGCTTCAATTTTTTCAGTCCTATTAGTGGCCTCTCTAACTCGTTCCTTCATGTTGTCTCGGGTAAATTCCAATTCTTCTTTTACATTTGAAAGATTCCCAGCAAAGTTGTTGAAACAACACAGATATCGAGAATGCTGTAAAATTGGACCCACTGCATATTCTGCAATCTTTGCTACGATGGAAACAAAGATATCGTCCATTTGAAATGACACAATCCTGATCATGAATGAGTTTATCACTTATTATAATGTAAAGTAGCAAGTGATGATCCAATTAAAGGAAACAACAACGTGTCATACATACCTTTGATGGATTTAGTTGTATTTACAAACGAAAGTAAAAGTTGTTGTTGTTTCAGGTTGGATACCTTTTTTGAACTAGAAACAAAAAGTAATATTAGCAATGTGAACAGAGGACCAATTTTATTTTATAAAGTGGAAAAATATAAGATAGACTACAAGACAGTCATAAAATCCTTTTGAAGGTAATCTAAGGCACCAATAGGTAGAACCATCCATAAGCATTCTGATTTTATATATGGTGGTATTGTACAATGTACTAAATAACTAATATTTAGAGAAAAATATGAATTACTTTCTGAATTTAGTAACAATATGCTTTAATATCTATTGAATAAGTTGCACTGGCTTGATAGAAAATGATTTTGGAAACTATCTTGTGAATTTTGGGATTTAAGAATTCTAAATAAAAATACATGGAATAATGTATATAATAACATTTATTATTTTTATATTTCTTGATTTATTGTAATTACTTATCTTCATTTTTAAGCATTTAGCATTTTTTAATCTTTGTAAACACATGAGGTAAATCTTTTTTATATACAATTATCTAATCCTATAAATTAAAATCACTTTATTATATTCTTTTAATGAATGAACATAACTCTTTTATAGAACAATTATATTCTTTTATATACATTTTTACATGCACCTCAACAGAATGGTGTGGCAAAGCATATGAATAGAACTCTCTTAAAAGAATACTAGTTATGTTGAGAATAGTAGGAGTTGCCAAATCTTTCTGGGCCGAAGCATTTAAAACTTCCTGCTTAGGAATAAATTGATTACCATCAATAGCAATTGGTTTGAAGACACTGATGGAGATGTGGAAAGGAAAACTAGTTGATTACTATTTTCTACATGTGTTTGGATGTCCTATATACATATGTAAAATTCCCAAAGAATGAACAAAATTGGATCCAAATTCTAAGAAATGTATATTCTTGGGTTATGTTGACAATGTCAAGGGGTATCGCTTGTGGGACCCCACTGCCCGCAAGGTTGTCATTAGCAGATATGTAGTCTTTGCAGAAAATGAATTGCAAAGTGAGCAGAAAAATGACAACACTACCAAAGACACTACTATAATACAAATAGGGAAAAGTATTATAGAAGATGAATCTGAAGCAAAACAAAAGTGTGAAGAACAAAAGCCAAATGAGGTCAATGATGAAGAAGCTCGGCGAACAACTCATTAGATAAAGAAACCATCTTGGCACTTAGACTATGTCATGGCAAGCCTTGATGAATATTGTCTTCTAGTTGAAAAAGGAGAATCATCAACCTTTCAAGAGGCTTTGAGGAGTTCAAATGTGTCACTATGGATGACAGCAATGCAAGAAAAAATGGAAGTCTTACATAGAAATAAGACATGGAAACTTGTTAAACTTCCAAAAGGCCAAAAAGTCATTGGTAGCAAATGAGTTTACAAAATCAAACGAGATGGAAATGATCAAGTAGAACAATATCGTACAAGATTGGTGGTTAAAGGATATGCTTAGAAAAAAGGTATTGACTTTAATGGGATATTTTCTCCAATCGTCAGATTATCCACTATTAGAGTTGTTTTGGCTATGTGTGTTGCAATTGACTTACATCTTGAGCAAATAGATGTAAAGACTTCTTTTTCTCCATGGAGAACTTGAAAAGGAGATATATATACTCTAACAAGAAGGCTTTATAGAATAAGGAAAATATAACTTGTTTGCAAGTTAAACAAATCTCTATACAATCTAAAACAGGCACTAAGATGTTGGAATAAGAAATTTGATTCCTTTATTATTAGCCTTGATTACAACATATTGAGTTTGAACCATTGTACTTACTATAATAGGTTTGATGATAATGATTTCATTATTTTATTGTTGTATGTGAATGACATGTTGGTGGTAGGCCCCAACATAGATAGAATCTAAGAATTGAAGGTACAATTGGCTAGGGAGTTTGATATGAAGGACTTCGGACTAGAAAACAAGATTTTAGGGATGCAAATCCACCGAGACAAAAAAGATAGGGAGATTTGGCTTTCCCAATAGAATTGCTTACAAAAGGTCTTGCAATGCTTCAACATGCAAGATCGCCAATTTCTACCCCACTTCTTGTGAGTTATAAATTATCCTTGAGTATGTCTCCTAGCAATGAAGCAGAGAGGATGGAAATGTCTTGAGTACTGTATGCATCAGCATTAGAAAGCCTTATGTATGCCATGATTTTTACAAGACCAAACATTGCACAAGTAGTGAGAGCAGTTAGTAGATTCACACTACAGATAACCTAGCAGATGCTATGGTAAAGTCAATCAATACAAACAAGTTTATATAGTGTCGATCTTTTTATGGCCATAAAAAATATAAGCAACACCAAATTGGCTAGAGAGATCTTTTTTTTTTTTAAATATCACAAAAATAGCTTTAAGGGAGAGATTGTGAAACCATAAAGTCACTTTTGCGATTTAAATGTAAAAAGAAGGGCATGTAGAGGAATTTACCTCTACATATACTAGGCTTGTTAAAATTGGTTGGAGTTTAAAATTTGTTTTTCATGCATTTAATGCTTAAGTACAACCCCTTAGTTATAAATAGTAAGCCATATGATGAGTTTCATCATCCATCCAAGAAAGTGCCTCTAAGTGTTTGTTTCTCTTAGAGAGGTGTATTCTCCTATTATAAGAAAGAGTATGTAATTGTTCTCTCCTTGTATTTAGAGAGGTTGTAATTGTTCTTCCACATAGTGAAAATATTTTTCTAGTCTTACCCATGGATTTTCCCTTATTAATTAGTTGAGGGTTGTCCACGTTAAAATATTGTGTATCAACTCCTATTTTCTCAACTCTAGTTTTAATTGTGTTATATTATTTTGTTACTCTAGTTTCGAACAGTAACTTGGTATTATAAATTATAAAAAAGGAAGAGAAAAGACAAGAAATAATTGAATTATATAAAATAAACATGTTCATGTGGTGATGATCACTAACACACACAATCATACCCACACTAAAAAATCATTCACCTCAAGCACTTCTCTTTCCCTCACATAATTCATGAACTCTGTGTCAAGTCATGCCATCAACTTTGGTCATTTTCCTCTTTTTGCGATTTGTTGATTTTTCTCTTTCTCTAATTTTTAATTCATTCATTTTTTTATCTATAAAATAAGTACAAAGTATCTATTATCAAAAGTAATAATTAATCTTTACTAAAAATCGTGAGTTTATCAAACGGTGAGTACTGTTTTCTCAACATAATTTTTTTCCATACTCAAGATTGATATTTAAATCTTGACCACTTGGTTAAGAGACCAAAGTAGCTATCCCTACCATTTTTTGGTTATTTTTTTAGAGTCAATTATTGCTCTCATATTCTTTCTTGTTTTGTTTCGATCTCTAGATGTGGGCATTTGTTCTATAAATGTGTTGCTTCTATGTATGGTATGTGAAATTTGTTCTTTGCTGTAAAGGATTTGGACCACATACATCCTGCTCTTAGTATATTGGTTTGGACTTTAAATTGTCTTATTACTCATTATGATTTCTATTAATGGCTTTAAGTTGATTGAGTAATCCTCATAAAAAAAAAAGGGTATTAGATTATTAAAATATAAAAAGTTAAGAAACAATTTACTTTGGATGTACTTTTTATTTAAAAATTATCATAGTCTTAAAAAAATTGTAACAATAATTTTAGATGTATTTTATGTTTGATTGATGAAAGTATTTTAAATAAAAAATTTTAAAAATTTAAATCATCGTATAATTCAAATTAATTAAATAATGGTTAGATCTAACTGACATATTTCTCGAAACTTTTACACAAATATTTGTTGACATAGCTCTATCCACATTGTGTTTACTCAAGAATTATTAGCAAGCGACAAAGTTGATGTCTAAATTAAGTTTGAAGGCTATCAAGATTAACTATTGTCAAAATGTATGCATGTTTTATTACAAATTAAAGTCTTATTGAAGAAGTATAATTTTGGTGATGTTGAAAGATATGTTTCTCTAAAGGTTAGACTCAAAAACATAAAGCTTTTCATTTTAGAAAATGTTCTATTTGTCATAAATAGATTCTAGGTCTGTAATGAGATGACGTTGTGAGAATAGAAGATACTTAGGTGTTTTGTGTCATTTATTTGATGGGGAAATGCGAAAACACTTTGATTATTTATCCAAATCTTATTTATGAGTTAATAAATGTAAGGTTTGGTCTATCTATCGATGGGTTTATCCCTTGAGTTCAAACATTTTCTTCCTTATATACCTTACAATCTTCACCAAAAAAATATGCATGACCACATCCTATGTGTATTTTACCGGTCTTACCTAATCCCAAAAGCTAAAAAGATGTGTAGTTACAATGTTTTGAGATAATACTTCAAATGAATCTTGACTCAAAATATGTTAAACTAGGCTTTTCTAGGGATGGAATAATATCCAGATTGCATTATTCATAGTGAGGTGGTTGTTTGAATCGTGTGAATGTATTTGGAAAATTGTTTTCATCTTTATTATGTAAGTTGTATTATTTATTAATGTAACAAATTTTGTAGGCTTGGGAACTTGGGTACAGTACTAATTCTAACAATCTAACGAGTTGTTCCTGGTAACACAAAGGAAGAAAGTTAGGCTATTGGGCTAATAGTTCACTTAGTCAACCTATGTAAGTTGATTTACACATTTTTACATTATTATTTTATAAAACAAAATAAGTATCTAAATAAGTTAATTTTATCATGTGTTGATGTGTGACTTTCCTTTCAATGGTTATATTTGGAAAAGTTACTGTTAACTCCTGCATTTTAAGTTGCTAACTAAGTAATGGTTAAGAGAAATTTATTTCTCTTTGTAGCTTTTGAATGGCTAAGAGAAAAACCTATTTCTTAAAAATTCCATAAAGATTCAAGCCATTTGACATTATTCCCTGAAAGAAACATGATTTTTTGCAAGAGGAAAGTTAGTTTATTCATATATTCTCTCTTTTGTTGATTTGTTGGGAATGTATATATCACGAGGTCTTTGGATTTGAGTGAAGTGTGACAATTCTTTTGTATTCTTCATCATATTTTCTTAGATAATATATATGTCAGTTGTCTTCGCATGTGAATGTAAGTTAAGCAACTTTTGTACTTATACTTCTACATTATTTGTTCTATTTTGTTCAAATAAATAAGTATTAGAGCACCTATAGTGTTTTAAACAATTTTGTTAAAAATGGCAACTAAAAAATTGATATTCAACAATTTAATGGACACATAAACTTCAAGAAGTGGAAGATTCATATGATGATTATTTTGACATGACAAAATTTAAAGATAGTACTTTTCTGGAAAGAAAACAAAGCTTATTATAACGAAGGATTTTGAGTTCGATGATATTGATGATAAAGCCCTATCCATTATTTAGCCATGCGTCACAAATGATGTATTATTGGAAGTTCAATAAAAAAAACAAATTGGAGTCCTTATACATGCAAAAGATTATGGACAATCATCTTTGTATATTACAATACATGCACATGCTTCATTGGTAGGAAGGGACATACATTATATCATACATCTTGAGTCCAGTACTTTAGTTGTTTTGTAATTAAAAATTATGGATAGGACATTCTCTGGTGAGCAACAAGCAATGTCATGTTGCTATTCTCCTTACCACCTTCCTACAAGGACTTTTAATTCTCTCTTTTAAGTTTATAAAATATAGAGCAGGATAGTGGATGTGATAACCATCAGGTGGTTTATTTACTAGAGGGAGATCAAAGTAGGTTGACTTGGGTAATTTTTGTATAGGAAAGTGTAAACCTAAATGTAGACACCGTAAGGTAAAATGTTAATATTGTAAGAAAGAATGAAATTGGAAAGCTTAATGTTTCAAGCTCAAAAAGAAGAATGAGACTAATTCAAGTAATTTAGCAAGTATAATTGAAGAAGCCAAAAATGTTCTCGATAGTAACTAGTTCATTTGGGATGATGGTTGGATAATTGGTTTTGGGTGCTCTTACCACATGTGTCTAAATTGATAATAATTTACCACTTACTGGGCAATTAGTGGTGGTATTGGCACAATCCAAATCAAGATGCAAGATGGAATTGTGAGAACTTTTATTGATGTTTGACAAATACCAAACTTAAAGAAAAATATTATTTATTTGGGTATCGTTATTTCTCAAGGGTGTAAATAATTTCTCCATGGAGGAGTTCTAAAAGTTTCCAATGGTTCTCTTATTGTTATAAAAGGAAAATTTATCAATGGTCTCTTTCTACGTACTTCAAGGAAGTACCATTGTTGGAGTCGTATCTATATCATCTTCCCTTGATTCAAATTTAAATCCTACTCATTTGTGGCATACGCTTCTCAAGCATATAATCAAAGATAGAATAAGCATGACTTTCTAAGTTATCGGAAAATTGAAAAACTTAACTTTTGTTAGTGTTGTGTTTATCAAAAACAAATTGGAGAGTCAAGTTTATCCCTTTCATCCATAAGACTAAAAATATAGTTGACTACATTTACCATGATGTATAGGATCCTATATTTGTCTTGTCAAAGGGTGGTGCCAGATACTTAACTTTCACCAATGGTTTTTAAAGGAAAGTCAGGGTATATTTTTTAAATCATGAGAATGATGTTTTCCCTTATTTTAAGATATGGAAAATGCTTAATGAAAATAAGTCTCATAAGAAAATCAAGTGTCTTTGAACTGATAATGATTTTGAGTTTTGTAAGAGATTATTTACCGAATTTTGTGAGAATTAAGGCACAATAATACATTTTATTATGCAACAAACACCATAAGAAAATGGAGTGCTAGAACATATGAACAAAAGTTTTCTAGAGAGATCTCATTGAATGCTCTCCAATTTCGGTTGTCAAAAGAGTTTTGGGTTAAAGCTATTCATATGACTTGTTATTTAATAAATTAGTCTCCATCAACTGCAATTGAGTTATAAATTTCTATAAAGCAATAGTATGGTAGTCTAGTTGATTATTCTATCTTAAGAATTTTTATGTGTCTTTAATGTGCTTGAATAAATGATGGAAAACTTAAGCAAAGGGAACAAAAATACATATTTGTTGCTTATGCATAAGGTGTGAAAGACTGCTTATAGTGTACTGAAACTAAGCAACCCAAATTCATAATTAATAGAGATGTTATGTTTTATGAATCATCCATGCTTCATCTAACAAAGGAATCTAGAAATACAGAAAAAGACCATGACGTTAATAAGTAGGTAGTACTTGCTATTGAACAGTCAATTAATGGAATTGAGTACAAGAAGGTATTTTTAGTCAACCTATTCAATAAGAAAGAAAGAGAATATTGAAGACTAGGAGGAAATTTCACAAGAAGAACAACAATATAGTCTTATGAGAGACAAAAAGACAAATAAAATCACCTAAAATATATGTCCATGTAAACCTCTCATTTCACATTTTCTCACTTGGCTAAGAAACACTCCATTTTTTTCTTTCAACCTCCTCATTTTCTCTCATCTAAACCACCAAAGCTCAAAGAGTTGATGACATATATTCAAAGATGTTCTTAGTGTGATAGTTGTATTGAACATCTCTTCCAACTAATATGAAGATGGTTGAATGAGTTGAACCCCGTTATTTGTATTTTGACCTTTTAAGGCTCTTTTCCAAATAGAAAAAAAGAGTACACGAGTCCAAATTATTTTAAGCATTTTAGAAAGTTGCAACCTCAAGAATCAAATCCAACCTCACAAGAAGAAAACCAATCATTCCCCAATACTACAAAACTTGGTTAGGCCTTCTCACATATTGCAATTGATATGACAAATATACAAATACAACTCAAAAAAATTGTTGAAAATGCTATTACTATAATAAGCTTCTAAATACTTTTTACTATTCAAATATTTCATAATATACTTAAAAGTACAACTATATCATTATAAAGATAAATAATTATGGAAATTATTTCCATTGACATGGATGTAAAATCTGAGTCACAAAAGTTAAACAAAACCTAAACTAAATTGAAGATTTGCATTGATGCGTACCTCAAGATATATGCAGAGTTAGTATCAAGAAGATCGAACGACAATTAAGAAACAACCTTATTGCACATCACCATATTGGATGACGTGGAGTTAAATTTTAAGGAATGAATTCGATAAGAAAGATCATATATAAGTGAGTGAAGAAAATTTATAGTTAGGTAAAAGAATAAAACTTAACGTAAGATAAAGTTCATCCTTCCTCAGATTCCAAGTAAGGTATTGATTTGATAATAGATGCAAGATATTCCTTAATTTTACGAGGCCTTAAGAATACGAAGTAATTATTTTTCATTTTTGTTGTGTTTGTGCTTTAAACCTTTCTCACGTTGTTGTCGGCAAAAACATATACAAGAAATGAGTACAAAAGGTTTGATTCAAATTGAATTATATATTAATAAATCAGATGAAATATAGATGGTAAACAAATTAAAATATTGAAAAATGAAAAATAAAATACTTAAACAGAGTAATACTTTCTGGATCAATATTTACAGTAATGAAAAGTCTCCATGTAAATTGGTTAACTATTCTTAAAAATATATCTAAATAATCAATAGTTATTTTGTAGCTAATTTCTAGTAAAAATAATTAACTATAAAATTATTATAATATTGGTAGTAACATGAAATAAGTAACAAATTAATTAAGAAAATAATCTTAGTTAATTGGTAGTAAACTTTAAAAATTTATAGTTATTTTCTAACTAATTTATAGTAATAAGAAGAATAAATGAATATAATTTAAATTAGCTAGAAAAAATAATATTTTAGTTAATTAATAGTTAATTAGTTAGGATTTAACTACTAATTTAAATGGTATTAATAGCAAAAGAAAAAAGAATTGTAGTGTGCTGCAAGAAAATTTATGTCGCTGTGTTCGTGCAATTGATAGCACAATGCAGATATCTCAATTGTTACACTTTAGTTTCTAAAATTATAAAATATTATTTTCTTTCCAAATGTTATTATTAAGTATTTAAAATTACAAAATTAAGGACTAATTGAAATGATTGACTAAAAATTCTTTTGTACGAGTTCAGTCGTATCATTTATGAGATACAATTATATTAAAAATGAGGTACAACTATGATGAATAAGATTTTCTATCACTCTCTTTCAGAGTATATAATATAACTTCATACTAAGATAAGAAATGACATTTCTATTTCAAAAATTAAATTAACCAATACTCATAAATTTATATGCAATCTTGAATATAAAAAAATATGAAAAGAATTGCAAGTTTTCGTGGTATCTCCACTCCTTTCTCTCTCATATTTCTTTTTGCTGCTGTTAAGAGCCATACGAAAAGAATGATCCTAATCAAAGCCCATCTTCCCACTTTGTTCATTTTACATCTCCTAGTATGCTCATTTTCTCTAATTAGTGAGAATTTATTTAATTAGTTTTTCAAGTCTAAATAAAATAAAATAAAAAAGCAGCACTCAAATTTTAATTAAGGATTTGTTTTTTCATTTTTAATGGAGGGCCTGATGCTGTAAATTTTATCATAGATAATGTAGAAGTAGACTTTGTTTTCGTACAAGATAAGAAGGTTAAAGAGGTAAGGAATAAGGATAATTTTTTTAAAACTAATTGATGTTCTGTTTTAGATAATTTTATATATCAGAGATTCAGAGTAGCTGGCAATTATAAACTTTTAAAATTATAATTATTTCACTGGCAAATAAAAAATCTGATTACTATTTTAAAAATATTTTAATCTTTTTTGTCACAGGAAATAATAAATTTTTTAATTAAAATAATTATAATTTTTAATTTTTAAAAACATTTTAATTAAATAGGGCATAAAAGTTGAAATTTATAATAATTGTATTGCTAAATAATAAAATAATCAGACTTAAATATTATTAGTTTAAAAGTTAACTGATATAAACTAGTCAAATTTATAATAATTGGATAGTTTGTTGGTTCCTATTTACTAATAATTGTATGTTTGCACTTTTAGAGGGTGAGCAACTCATTATTCATCTTTTGTTTTTGCGGATTCTGAAAACTAATAGTCTACATCTGAATTGTTGCTTTTGATGGGTATATTTTGTGTTTGTTCTTTTCATTATTTCAATTGCCATTAGAAGTTTTTTTTTTTTTTAATTTTAAGCATTTGTAAAATCTTTGTTGCTGAAAATGAATTATATTTGTATCTTATTCTTTCATAATTAAATTATTTATAAAAAAAATACATATACAATCAAAACAAAAAAAAATATAAATTTTATGTTAAGATAAACATTTTATATTACAAATTTTATTAAAAAATGTTTTTGAAATAAAAATTCACCTTAATCAAATTATATTTTATGAAAATTAATTTTTTTGAAATTGTAATCATTAAAAAATAGAAAAAGTAAACAAAATCAACCCAAAATTAAGTTTATAAATACTCAATTATACATCCCCTAAATGATTTTATTTGATATTACTATTTCAATCCAGCATAAAATAACAACTGTGATCCTTTTTTCTTTCTAATTTTTGTTTAAGGCTATTGTCAGTCATCATTTGAGTTATACATTCAATATAATGATGATTAAGATAATTAATTCCCATATACCACGATCATCACATAACTTAAATATTTCAAAAGTTATTATATTATATTTATGTTTAGTGTCAATATACATTATATATAATTTTTTAATTGAGACAATGAGATTGTACCTCCCCTAATCCCTGAGACCAAAGCTAGTTACATATTAGATCAAGTAAGGGCTTGGATCATCTTTATCGTTGTTCTTTACAAGTTGAATGTTTATAATTTTTTTTAAGAATTATATATAATACATCTTCTTAACTTAAAATATAAATAATATTTTATTTAATATTATATTATTATTATTTATCTTAAAATATATCTATATTGTAATAATACACTTTTTTTTTTAATTTTACGTACTATTTAACTATACATCATATAAATATTAATATACCACAAATTCGATTTATCTTATCTTGTATATTTTAGATTTATGTTCAAATAAATCATCTTATTAAAAAATTCAAATTGGATAGACATTGACAAATCCGTCTTTAATTCTTCCCACCAACATGATCTGGCTTCTAAAAAAAATAAATAAATAAACATAATTAATAATTAAGGAAATACGTATGATGGTTAACTTGTTCAAATTGTATTTTTTTTTTGTTTTTTAAAAACAGTCATCATCATATCCTCACAAGTTATAAAAGAATTCGAGACATTTTCTGGAGATAGTTTCTTATTCCTATTTTTCATTAATCCCGAACATTCTTTATTTCAATGGATCGAGTTCCCTTCAATTTGATTATAGGAATTATTATGTCACAGACTCACATGTTACCTTACTTAAAGCACATTATTTAATTATGTTTCTAGATAATATTCTCCATGAAACTATCAAAGTTGTGTTAATGTAAACAGCTTATAGATAGCTGACATAAGTCTATTAATAAACTTTTGTAAGATGCAAAATTGAATTTATAATATTATCGTAGAATATATTTAGCGATTGCAAATACAATGCCCATGATTAATTTTCTAAAATCAAAGCAATCTTAAATAAATTAATAACACTTAATTATATGAGATATGAAAATCATAGTAATTTAAAAATTTAAATATGTTTTTCGTTTTTTAAATTTGAATTAATTTTATTTTCATTTTTTAAATTTAAAATTATTATTTTAAATTTAATTTATACAGCTAAATGAATGTGATATGATTGTAAACAACAAACTTACAAACTTGCAGCAACGCTATTCCCGTCACAGCGTTGTCGTTGTTTGTAGCAGTGGCTGTAGAGTTGAAGGAAGAAGTAGTGTTGCTGTTGTCTCCTGCATTGGCCGGGTGGACTAAGTGCTGATTGATAAGTGGCGGTTGCAATGAGAGCGGCAACTATCAGGAAAGCGTTGCGTTGCTCATATGTTGTGTCCCTTCTAATGCAAAGTATAGAGATTATTATTTTATATAACAATGTGAATCTTCTTTAATTACTGTGTAAAGAAGGTTTATGTCACCTTCTTCTGCTGCAACTTTTCATTTCTCGTTACTCCTCTTCAAGTTTTATGTAGGATTCTTTGGCATGATAACTGCCTATATACCCACTGAAAGTAGAACAAGAGATTTTATCAACTTTCCGTTAATTTCCATTCTTTCTATCCTTAATTAATCCTAACAGGCTATATCCCATAAAAATAAATCATCTTTTATTTACTTACCAATTGTGATGTAAGTGGCTATATAATATCTCATGAATTTTAACTAATCAGGAAGAATTAAGTGTATGACTCAAGAGAGAATAAGTGATATATGTTGGAAAACTTTATCTAAATCTTTAGGTTGCTTATAATCTTTTTATTCTTCTTTAAGGTTTTTAACCGTTAGATTCCTTATGATCTTTTACCGTTATATCAGATCATCAAAACTATAAATAAGAAAGTATAAGTAACTAAATACCTGGATCCATTTGTCGGAGACTGATGCAGAATCTTCAATGTCTTCAATGTCTTCCATCTGATTGAGAACCATTGATTTGTGGTCTTCCTCAACCAAACTGCCTTAATTCCTCATGAGACCTTAGCTTCTCTTTTCAGATGGGGAGAATAGAGAATGTTATTTTGGTTTAGTGTATTGGGGACCATAACCTTTCCTGATGTGTTAGCCTACGTATAGGGTTCACATTATCCCCTAACGGGCCAACCTGGTATCCACTCATTAAGCCCATATCAAGTCTTATCAGAAAGTTTTTTGATTACTTAATTGAATCACTTAAGATTATAATCACTTTAAATAAATAGCCATATAATTGTATTTAAAATATAAAGGCCACATGATTACAAGAAATTATAAATTTCTAACAATATATATACCAAGAATAAATATATTTAAAAAAAGAAATTATTTTCATGTGTTGTAACTAAACCTTATTCATGTCAAATTTTAACATTTTCCAATTCAAACCCAAAAGATGCACTTACGACAGACGCCTTCCAACTTAGCCCTGGCACAAGATCATTGTTGCATCATATGTGAAGTATAAACAAACTAATTTCAAGGTACAATTAATTGACAGAAATTCTATACATTAAACGATGTACTATACATATTTCCTTGATTTCTTGTTTTGTTGATGTCAAATATCACAATAAAAATTTGATTTTTAGTGAAGGTTTATTTGAGGCAGTTATTATAAATTACTAAAAAATATATGATTTTTAACAATTTCTTTAATCTCCATAAACTAAAAAAAAGTTTTTAATGACGTAATTTATGGAAGTATTCATAAACTCTCAGAAAAATATGTAATTTTTGACATATAATATAACCGTCACAAATTGATTTTTTTGGTAGTTTAATTTTTTTTAGTTATATATTGTTTTAAATTGATATTGTTATTATCTATTTTTTATTTAATTTTGATTGTTGTTTTACTTTATATAATTTTTAATTAATTTTTTTTATTTTTTTATCTTTTGTCAATTTAACTTGTCCAAAAGACAAATCAAATTTAAGAATCATATTTATTTTTTATAAAAATCATGCTTATATGTACATAACTTTTATTAGTAGTTAGTACTAATAAAAAAATTGTTAATATAACTTTCAAAGTAGTTATTATAATAACACTACAAAATATTTAAAATTTAATATAATTTTTAATACCAATAAATTCACTATTAGAAATATGCTACAAATTTTCCTACAAAAAATAATTTGCAGGAACTTTATATAGATTTTGCTGTGGAATATAATTTGTAAGAAATTCTTACATGGTTTTGTATCAAAATATATTCATAGAAACTTCTTGCAAATTTTGCTACCACTTCAACTATCGTAGAATTTTTTCTTGGGATAAAAAATAGTACAAAATTTTGTATAATTTTTTTATTTCCTACAAATTTATTTGAAAATAAATAATTGAAGAAAATATTTCATACAAATTAAAAATCTACAAAAAAATAATACTTGCAAATTTTTCACAGAAAAATTCGCAGGAAAATCCATAGAAAAATTTGCAAGAAAGTTCTTCACTAAATTAATAAATATTATAATAAAATAAAATAAAATATATTATAAAACTAAATTTATTAAACTAAATATATTATAAAATCATTATATAACAAAATTAATTACATTGCATAGTTATTGTGAAATAAATAAAATTAATATATCATCATATATTAACTATTTCATTAATTATTTTATTTTTTATAATATAAAACTATTTTATTTTCTTTTTCAAACTTAATTTTTATGATTTATATCTTTATTTTGGTATGAGAAAATTTATACAATATGACTTGAAATTGTTTTTGTTTTCATGTAATTTTTCTTGTATATTTTTATGCAAATTTTTGTGTGTGAATATTTTAAAAATAATTTCTACAAATTCTGATATAGTTTTGTAAAAAAAAATATGATTAATTTTTTAAATTAGTAAAAAAGAATCATAATTTTATTTTTTTTACATATTTTTATACCAATTTTATTTCGTATAAGAAAAACTTACGTTTCTTATAAATTTAAAAAAATTGTAGATAATTTTTCTAATTTTTCTTATTCAATAACAAATAGGATATGAAAGTCATAAAAAAATCTAAAGAGTGTTATAAATAAAGTAAAAAAAAAAATTTAATATCAACCTAAAATTGTGGTCATACTATTTGATTAAATTGTTGATGTTAGTAGATTAAATTTGATTTTCAACATGCAAGAAAAATAATAGAATTAAAAGTGATATCCCCATGAGGAACGCATACATTACTTTAATAACTAATTTTTTGAAGTCAAATAATCCATTGGCGAAGAATAATTTAGTTTTGAAGTATGCAACTCGGTGCAAATTAAAATAAATTACAAAAGTCAAACTAGAAATGTGTTTTCATGAAATTTGTTACCAATGAGATTTTAAGCAATCAGGAGGAGTTAAGTGTATGATTGAAGAGAGAAACCTTATCCAGTTTGCTACTGAGATTAGCAGATTGAAACCTTGTCTTTGCTTGGAAATTAAATTGGCAAGGATTTACTTCCATTTATCTTGCTTTACAAAGACCTTGTCCAAGTTAAAGAAAGGGAAGATCTCAATCCTCTACATTTTGTAAGTCAAGTTGGAAATATTTAGACTTTATTTTGCTTTATCCAAATTCTATTGAAGATGTAACTGTTTGAAGTAAGAGAGCACTTCATATTGCCATAAAAAATAAACAGTTGGAGGCTCTTCAATTATTAGTTGAAGGACAAAACATCATTAGACTAAAGTCAAAACTATATTAGAACGTGTCGGAGAAAAATTAACGTGCTTCATCAGTTACTAATGCTCCCACCTTTGCAGATAAATTAAAATCAAATATCACTGTTGCGGATAAAATAGTTAATAATATTTGGCGCACTAGAAGAGACATAACAGAGGACCAATGCAATGCATTTCTCATAGTTGCTACTCTTGTCGCAGCCGCCACGTATCAATCAGCATTGAGTCCCCCGGTGGCGTTTATCAAGCTTACAAAGAGAAAAATAATGTGTATGCATGCAGTAAAATTGTATATTCATTATTTTTTAGTTTTTATTTTAAATATATATGTTAATTTTTATCTCTTTTGAAAAAAAAAAATTCTGTTCTAGAATACTTAATCGATTAACATATTTTTTTTAATCTTTTATGTTTTTTAATTTTAAATAAATTATTAGTATGTTTACCCTCAAAGATAATTTATTTATTTTAAAAATAATATTTAATATTTGAGTTAAGGTTTTTTTAGTAATAAAAAATTAAAATATGCAAGGACGTGAAACAAAAACTAAATCATCCAAATTATATTTTATCAATATCAAAATAAATCATTTTTTTTTAAGAAAACAATTTAAACCAGATTAGTGAACACTCCTATCTAAAATATTTTTTTTTATTAATCAAACTATACTAATAGTTTAAAGAAATTAAATTATAGAAAAATTATTTAAATAAAGTGACAATAAAGAATCAAAGTAGCAACATACACTCCTTTAATATTAATAAATCAGTGTAAATGATAGCTCCCACAGATCTTTGAGAGAAAATTCTTGCAGTAACTTCTTTGTTTTGCTTCTTCTTGTTATCAAAGTGAATTTATAAGGTGATGGTTGTACTCAATTACACTAGATGATATAGGATTTTCAATACATCTTCCTCGTAAGAAGTGAGTTAATACATCTTCCTCCACTACAAAAAAATTCATTTTTAGTGACCGAAAATATTAGTCGCTAAAGCTGGAAATTCGGTCGCTAACGTAATATTTTGGTCGCAAAATAGTTTAGCGACGGCATTAGCGACCGATTTTATTCTGTTGCGAAAAACCGAGTCCCTAAACATTTTGCGACCGAAACAAAGTCGGTAGTTAACTATATTAAAAACTCGGTCGCTAAATCGGTGGCTATTTTATTAAAAAAATCCGGTGACTCTTTTTATTTTTAATTATTTATATATTAAAAAATCCGTCGCTAATTCGGTCGCTATTTTTATTTTTTTTTAAATAATTCGATGACTAGTTGATTTTTTTATTTTAAATAATTCGGTCGCTAAATCGGTTGCTATTTTTTTTTTTAAAAAGTTAGATGGTAATGGTAAATTGTTGGTGGTTAGGGAAGGGGAAAAAGAGAGGGAGAAGGGAGATGAAAAGGAGGGAAGGGATGAGAGAAAGGAATGGAAGGAAGGTGGTGGTGGTTAGGGAAGGGGGGGGAGGGAGGAGGAATAAGAGTGGGAGAAAGGAGAGGAAAGGGAGTAGTGGAAAGAAGGTGGTGGTGGTGGTTGTGGAAGAAGAGAGGTGGGTGGAGAATAGAGAAGAGTAGAGAAAGGAAGGGATAGGAAGCATATGGCGACGATGGTGGTGGCGATGGCGGCGGTGGTGGTGGCGGTGGCGGTGGCGATAGCGGTGGTGGTAACGGAGAAGGAGAGGAGGGAGTAATGGGAAGGAGAGGAGGGAGTAATGGGAAGGAGAGAAGGAGTGTTTAAATAAGGGAGGGAGAAGAAAAAAGAGAGGGAAAAAAATTTATAATTGGTGAATTTCGTCCCTCGTCCCGGTATTGTAAGTTTCATGCGACGGAATTCACCAATTTTCAGTCAAAATTAGTTTTGAAAGGTCTCCAAAATTTATATTTCTGTGGAAGTGGAAAAAGTGTTAAGTGTTTTAATTGTTTTTTTTTTTTTATTGTGAAGCTAAACAATGGATGGGTGAGTGAAAAGGAAGCACGTAGGTACTTCCAACAGCTTATAAATGTTGTTGATTATTGCCATAGCAAGGGTGTCTACCATAGAGGCCTGAAAGGAAGGCCCTTTCAGCCCATTAACAATATGCACATGCCTCAACAATTTATTTGCTCTTGATGAAAGAAGAAAGAATATGTACGTTAGTTTCATTGTTATTCATAAACTTTGTTCTGAAGCTAGAAAACGTGCTATTAAATGCTTCTAGGAACCTTAAAATTTCTGATTTTGGATTGAGTGCACTTTCCAAACAAGTCAGGGCAAGAATGATTCATTTCCTTCTGAATTTACTTTAGAGTAAAACATCAATTTGAAATCTAAAATTGGCACCATTGGTCAATTTAGTCCTCAATATTACAAAAAGAAAATTTAGCCCTTGATTTTAGCAGTTATAAGTCAATTTAGACCCTGACGTTGGTGCGCCTTAGTAAGCAAGGACTAAATTTGCTTTTTCAGAATGTTGGGGGAACAAAACTAAAATATAATTGACATATAAAACCAAACAAGTATTCAATTATAGTAATATGAAACTTAGTCTTGAAAATTTGAATTTCAAAAGTCATGCAAATTAGTTTTCTGCAAACCAAAGTTGTGTACTTGTGTCAGATTTTGTCCAAGTAACTGTTCTTTCCTTCCCAGCATATCCAAATGTTTTGAATTTGAATATGAATGACAAACTGGCTATTTTGACAGGATGGTGGACTACTCCATACAACATGTGTAACTCTAAATTATGTTGCTCCTGGTTATGTAAAATGTCATTGTTTCTCATTTCTTGTGAATTATATGTAAATACGAAAATTATATATATATATATATATATATATATATAGAATTTAGGTTTAGGGTTTAGGTTCATTCAATCAATCTTAAATTTACATTATTTTAGACTCATGTTGTAATTTTTATTGTTATTTAAATTTTCTATCTTGAAATAATTGAAGCAAATGAGTTGATTATTTAACCACCAGTAAAGTTTTTGTATTTTGAAATAATTGAAGTGAATGAATTGATTATATGTCCTTCTATTAATATAAAAGCAAGTAACTAGTTCCTAATTTAACTAATAAGTATGGATATTATTTTTTTTTCTATTAAATTTTAGATTTCTCAAAAAAAAACTCTTAAATTTCTATTATCTTTCATGCATACAAGGATTCAAAGACAATAATATAAATAATTTTATTAATATTTTATAAATTTGATAATTTTTTTATAAATACTGGAATATCGATCGCAACATCATAATAACAATTGTCATTAATATTTTATAAAATTGATAAAAATTTTAAATACTACAAAATAAAATAATAAAATTTAATTTATATAAATATTTATTAAATTAAAAAAAATTTTAAGAGAAATTGTTATATTTTTAATTAAAAAACTTGTAAAGTTCTTGTAGAATCACAATGTGCAAGAACATTATTTAGGAATAACAAAATTCCCATGTAATATATTTGTGAATTTTCATATGAAAATTTTCGTACAAAGTACTCTTACAGACATTCGTAGGAAATGTTCCTATCAAAGATATACCTACAATATTTCATGCAGATTTTTCTATGAAAATTTTCACAGGAAATGCTTTTGCCAAAAACATACTAACGAATTTTCCTGTCGATTTTCTTATGCAGTTTCCTATGGATTTTCTTTTGTTAAAAATATTAATTTTTACAACTATGTACCATAATAATGTTTGATTTTTAAAATATACTTTGAGTTTTAAGTATATGTAGTATTTTAGTTTATATATAATGGTGACTTTCTAGCCTAGTTACTATATTTAGATTAAAATAACAACATTGTGTTTATTTTAGAAATTAAGAGATTGAATTAAATAAAGAAAAGAAGCAAATTAAAAGTGTTCATCCCCGTTCTATCCACTAGCAAATGGCAATTTAAGGGTTACACTAACAACACTTACAAAGAGGCTAGAAAACAAATACCTGAATATGCTTTTATCTATAAATAATTTATATGATCAATAAAGCAAGTAATTTATATATGATATTCACCTTCAATCACAACATTCACATGAAAGTAACTGATTTGTATTAATTACACAACTGTGATACAGAAACTGTAAATGAGATAAAATAAGAATATGTAATAGAGAACAGACACGAGAGTATGCAGCAAGTGATAAATTGAAGCTGTTTTCTGGATCAAGCCCTTGCATTAATAAATAAAGGGAGTGAGTTGCACTCGAAATCACTAAATTAACTAAGATCTTTGTATTTTTCTGTATACAAATCAATTATATGATGATTTTTGTTACATTTTTATTAATTATTATTGGATGAAATTTTGAGATTAGAGGCTTAATTTTAATAATTAGAAAACTAAAATTAATAAGACTAAAACGGTACATAGGCTAAAAAAATAGGGACAAAAAGTGCTACAATAGTTCCTCATTTGAAGAAAAGATTTATTGGATTGATTGAGAAGTTTCTCTACAGGAACTAAGAATTTAGTATTGCAAAGCTTGATAAAGTTTATATTTCTTGATAAAAAAAAGTTTAGTTCATTAATATTATTATATTATATGTTCATGACTATAAAAGGCAGTGGGTTGTAGGATGATTTCTATCAAATTAGTAAAATAGAATTCAATGATTAGGACCTGCATGTTTGTTTCTCTACTCAGCTTTTTATTTTAAAAATTATGTTGTAAAATAATTAAGAGTTGAAGTGTTATTATGGCTCACCATATAAATTCTACATATTTTAAAGCTTTCTTCTGTTGAAAAAATGTCATATTAATTTTGACTAGTAAACAGTATTTCTTATTTTTACAATACTAATTTAAATTCCCAGAAATACTGCTACATTAAAAAAAATGTTACCTCATAAAACTATTCCAACTTATGAAGACGTGTGAGATGATAACTTGAAAAGCTTTTGACAATAAAACCATCTTCTCTATTCAAAGCATTTCAGAAAGAAGAAACCAAGATCGACCAAACCTGCCTCATGCGCTGCCAGCTAACTTTTTTGCATATTTATTGTAGCATTGTATTTACATATCTGAAATATATACAGGAAAAATATTTACATGTGTAGACATATTACAAACATGTCACCCATCAGTACATTGTCTCTAGAAAGAACTGTCTCTAGCATGGATGCAATTACAAGAGTTGAAACAATAAGAAAAATAAAAATTGCAAGCACAGTAAATTAGAGCAAGTATTATAGTTTCATCCTTATGAGAGGAATTTATCATCGTGTAAAGTTTAACTAACAAGATAATAAAATAATATTTCACTTAACATTGTAATCCAAGGCATAAGAATTGTGCCTAGAAAAAGGACATGAGAGTTTTACCTGGATGTAAATATAAACTTGGAGCATATTTAGGACAATCCTTTATGATCTGTGTAACATGATCTTTTAACTTAAATCTGTGGTAAATCTCTTTGAAGTTTGGCAAACTTGTGAATGTTATATATTTTAGGTTCTCTAGCAGTTCTTGTTCTTCATCCTTATTAGTCCCTTCTTGATCATCATTATCAGCTTCATGTTCAAAATTAAAAACCTTCTCCAATTGAAAGCACTTTTTTATTTCCAAGTCGGTCAGACTGGGAAAATGACCAACCACGAAATTATAGAAAAGGCATTTCAACTTGTTGCAGTTTTCAATTTCAATAAGCTCGAGTTTTGGGAAGCACACTTCTTGGGAATGAGCATATAGGCTTTTGAGCTCTTGTGCATCACCTGAATCAAATATTTTTTCCAATTCCTCACAGTTATATATACCCAGAAATTCCATCACGGGCAAGCTTCTAACAATGGTAGGGGAGAAGATGGTTTTCAATTTTGGACAACTACTCACAGTAATACTGCGAAGCAATTGGAGGCTTTGAAAATTTGTGGGCCCCTTCCAGATGAACTTGAGCTCAAGTAGATTCACCAATCGGAGCTTAGCTAGATCCAAGTTTAAGGGAACTAGTTCTCTATCGTTCCCAAGTTCTTCAATTTGGAATTGAAAAACACCTACTACTCCAACATCGCACAGTGTAAGGTCTTTAAATTGAAGACCAGCTTTAAATTCGAGGGAACCAACCAAACATAATACACCCTTCTCCTGTGTATATCAAAACAAAATTCATTATTAGTATGTTAGATGTGATAATACAATTTAATGAATTTTTAATCTAAAGAAAGAACACACAATGTTAAGGACACCTATTGCTCATAATTTATTGCTCATAATGTAAAGGACACATTAGATAAATGATTAAAAATATGCTTGAGCCAAACAACTTTTATAATTAATTTATTGTGATAGTAATATTATCGCAAATTCCCGCATACTTGTGAGAATTAGGTTTAAATAGAGTCAAAACAAAAAAGTTGAAAATACCAACATCTAAATATTATTAAATCATGTTTAAATGTACAACAAAACTCGAAATAAAAATAATTATCTATATAAAATTTAAAGATTTTAATATATTCTATTATTATTAATTTTTTGTTTAAAAAATTAATATAGTATTTAAATATTCCTCACTTACCTTGCTCTGTAAGGAATCTTCTTTTGAATCAATCACCGCCTTTTGCCCAAAAAATTTAGACAGTCTTGGACAGTAAGTGCAGTCTAAAGTTTTCGGATTCGGTAATGAATGCAACTTGTGACTTTGGTGCTTGTACATTGAAAGATGATGTTCCATTTTAGTGTCAAAACACGCAGGAAATATATATTCCAACTTGTTGCAATATTCAATGCGAAGAGTACTTAATTTTGGGAGCGTCAAAGAGGTATGACTTTGACCACTAACATAATCAACATTCCCTTCTATTATGTGCTTCAATTTATTGCATGTATTTATTTTTAAAGACTCCAACAGCACTAGAGTGTTGGCAATGGATGGCATGAAGAGCGAAGTTAGCATTGGGCACCCACCTATTGTTATCTCCTTGAGACAATAAAGCTTTGAGTTCCTTGGAAAGGATATGTTGTGCAATTGTCGACAATTTTCTATCGATAACTCTTGTAAATTTTCAAGAGAGCATAGCGAAGAGGGGTCATGAAACACTTCTTGAAGGCTATCCAAGTAACACAACATTAAGCCACTTAGGTTGGAGAACACACCTTCAGTCTGAAGCATATCAACATTGGAATTGGTAATGATAGTACTATCAAATAGGCATTCTATCTCTTCACAAAATTCGAGGATTAGGAAATTCAACTGATTCATGCCTTGTGGATCCATGGATGGGATTACATTTTTGTATCCCCCACAAAGTCTCTTCAAATAAAGGTACTCTGCTCTTACAAAGAGATTATTGATTGGTAACGATACAAAACTTTGAGCAGAGACATTAAAACCTTCCATGAATAAACTTCTAGATGGTCTACAGTAGTCCGATATGACATACATCTTATCAAAACGAGCTTGTCTTATAATATACCTCTGCAATCTTGGGAAAGAGACGTCATGTGGAAAGTCCTCTTTAGATTGGAGTAAATACAAATACAATTCCTCTAGCTGCAAACATCTCCTTATCACTTCATAAGGATTACTTTTTTGAATCAAACAACAGTATAAATCTAGAAGTTTCAATTTCTTTAATGCTACTATTCCATTAGGCAGTTCTTGAAAAGAAGAACAACGCAAGTCAAGAATTTCAAGTGCTTGTAGGCTTCCCAAAATGGAGATGTCACCCAATTGATAACCTCTCAAGGACAGAGTTTGAAGACTTTTTAATGACACAATTGACTGTGGCAGTGACAAAGCATTTCTGTTGATCCAAGGGGAATGCCACTTGTAGCCAAATGTTAAGAATGCAAGGGTTTTAAGCATTTTCATCCTTTCAAGACATGCATTTGATACTTGAAAGCCAACCTCTGGAGAATGGAGCAAGAGAATTTCTAGTGTTGGACAATTGAACTGATCGTTATCAGGAAGCTGACCATTTCTTAAATCCCATAATGTTATTGCTTTCTTATCTTTTATGGTTTTATCCTCTACCAACTTTCTTGGATCCATTCCAGTACTTGCCAAAATTGCTAGACCCATTTCAGATGCAATCCACAAGGCTACATCACGAACCAGGTCATGCATTTTCACCTTTTCATTTTTATTTGAACGTAGCAACAAGCAAGAATCCAAGAGGATGTTAATAGCTATATGCACCTCTCCCCTTTCTTCCTCTAATGTTCCAAAAGTCCCAATTAGGCCCAGTCCCCTTCCAAATCGAAATAAATCTTCCAAATCAATTTCATGATCCTCTGGAAATATAGAACACATCAATAACAAGGACTTGGCTAACTGATTTGTCAAATTATCATAACTTACTTTAAGACAGACATGAGGACTTGTTAAGCCTTTTGGAATATCCAATGGTTTGGAGTTTTGTAGTCTTAACAATGCTTTCTTCCAGTTGCCTAAATCTTTCCCCCTTAGCGTGCTTCCCACCGTCACAATTGCAATAGGTAATCCCTTACATTCATTAACAACTTTTCTTGCCACAACTTGTAAATTATGCACGGAGTCATCATTGATGTTTGCATGCCATTTGAACAAAGTCCAAGCTTCCTCAGCAGTTAGGAGATTGAGCTCAATTATACTTTGACATTGCATAGAAGTGCACACTTCTCTACTCCGAGTTGTGAGGAGTACTCCACAACCCTTATTATTTTCATTGCATGGAATACCTAAAGATTCAAAGTTTAGCTTTTCCCATACATCATCTAAGATTAGGAAAGTGTCACCTTTACTTAATCTCTGTGATAGCCTCTGTGCCCTACCTTCGTCAGATTCTTCCTGTAATTTGAAACCTAACTGATCAGCAATTTGTGCTTGTATGTTTCTAATATTTGGAGGCTGAGAGACCGTTGCCACGACAACCTTCTCAAAAAGTTTTAACTCCTCAACTTTCTTACCCACCTCTTTCGCCAAAGTGGTTTTTCCAGAGCCTCCCATTCCAACTAGTCCAATCATGCTTACACTTTTATCTTTCAATTCTTCCAAAACCTTGTTGTAAGTTGTTTTTGTAGATTCAAAAAAAACAAAATCTTTGGAAGAATAGTACTTCATGCCTAGAAGTTCAGTAATCCTTGAAAATGGCTCAAACTTGCTATTACGATTGAGCTCAGTCATTTTTTTCTATTTTTCTTGCTATTTCTTTTGTAAGAAAATATTGGCTTCGCCTTTTGAAATAGCTTTTGCTTACTTCTGGAATTCTTCTTTCCAGCAGCTGCACTTCTCCTAAGACATTCTCAACATCTTTCAGCCACTTCGCAACTATTGGTTCAATTTTTTCAGTCCTGTTAGTGGCCTCTCTAACTCGTTCCTTCATGATGACTCGGGTCAATTCCAAATCTTCTTTTGCATTTGAAAGAATCCCAACATAGTTGTTGAAACAACACAAATATCGAGCATGCTGTAAAATTGGATCCACTGCATATTCTGCAATCTTTGTTACGATGGTGAGAAAGATATCCTCCATATGAAATGACACAATCCTGATCATGAATGAGTTGATCACTTATTATAATGTAAAGTAGCCAAGTGAAGATGCAATTAAAGGAAACAAAAATGTGTCATACATACCTTTGATGGATTTTGTTGTATTTACAAATGAAAGTAAAAGTTGTTGTTGTTGCAGGTTGGATACCTTGAATTAGGAACAAAAAGTAGTATTAGCAATGTGAACAAAAGACTGATTTTATTTTATAATGTGAAAAAATACAAGACAAACTACAACACAATCATAACATCTTTTTGAAGGTAATCTAAAGCCCTCCAAAAGCATTCTGATTTTATATATGGTATTTGTACAATGTACTAAATAATTAATATTTATAGCAAAATATAAATTACTTTCTGAATTTAGTAACCACATACTTTAATATCTATTGTATAAGTTGCATAGGCTTGATAGGAAATAATTTTGGAAACTATCTTGGGCATTTTGGCCTTTCAAAATTCTAAATAAAAATACAAAATGGACAACTAAACCTATTTCTCGATTCAATAGAAGCTCAAAGAGGTGAATTTAATAGGGTCCTAAATAATGAGAGATATGTAAAAACCAGATTCGATTACGCCTATTCCTATAATCCTAAATGGAATGGAATAACGCAGGGATCTATACGTAAACATAGTATCTATTAATAATCTATATAATAATATTTATTATTTTTATATTTCTTGATTTATTGTAATTACTTATCTTCATTTTTAAGCATTTAGCATTTTAATCTTTGTAAATTCACGAGGTAAACATTTTTTTATATATAATTATTTAATCCTATAAATTAAAATCACTTTATTATATTCTTTTAATGAATGGAGTTAATATAAAAATAACAATATTTAAAAGACAACTGGAATTGTTAGAAGACAGCAATATATAAGCAGTTAATCTCTTCAAATCAACCGATTTACAAAGTGGGAATCGAATCCAAGTTGCCAGCGTGGCAATATCTATTCATTAATTTTTAATTTCATCAGAGAAATTAAAGATAAAGTGCAAAAATATTTTTTAAAAAACAAAAAGAGTAAAGAATAAAACAAATAATAAATTCCATTTTATCATTTACTTTAATTTAATCTAAAATGTATTTGTTTCCTTTTTATTTTTTATTTTAAATTTGCAATTGTGAAACCATAAAACCACTTTTGTGGTTTAAAAGTAAAAAAGGACATATAGAAAAATTTACCTCTATGTATACTACTAGGCTTGTAAAAATTGGTTCGAGGGTAGAACTTTTTTTGTCATGCATTTAATGCTTAAATACAACCCCTTGACTATAAATAGCAAGCCATATGATTAGTTTCATCATCTATCCAAGAATGTCTCCAAGTGTTTCTCTTAGAGAGGTGTATTCTCCTATTATAAGAAAGAGTGTGCATATTGTTCTTTTCTTATATTTAGAGAGGTTGTAATTGTTCTTCCACTTAGTGAAAATATTTCCCTAGTCTTGTGGTTTTTCCTTTATCAGTTGAGGATTTTCCATGTTAAAATATTGTGAGCGAGTCCATGTTGGTGACAAATTATATCAACAATTTGGATACGTTATTTGCTCAACATACAATGCCAGATTTCAACATAGTAGAAAATGAATGTCCAGAACTTCTGCTTTAGAGTTTACTAAATTCATATAATCAACATAACAAATAATAATATTGTTGGCTATCTATCCTTTAATGATGTTGCTTGAGCTATTCTTGAAGAAGAATCCAAGCGAAAGAATAAGAAAGATAGGTTGGAAAATTCGAAGCAGGTAGAGGCTTTAACAATGACGAGAGGAAGATCAACAAAATGTGGCTCTAGTGGCAATCAAAATCATGGTAGATCAAAATCTCGAAGAAGAAAGAATCTCAAATGCTTCAATTGTGGCATGAGAGGACAATTAAAGAAAGATTGTTGGCATAATAAGAAGAATGGAGGAAAGAACTTTGAAGCATCAATCTCTCAAGGTTGTGTTGTAAGTACCTTAGATGACGGAATAATCCTGTATAGTGAAGTAGCATTTAGTTCTAAAGGTCGAAAACAACTACATGATGGTTGGATAATGGATTCAGGTGCAACCAGACACATGACTCCACATCGATATTGGTTTTGCACTTATGAGCCTATCTCTAAAGCAGCCGTGTTCATGGGAAATGATCATGCCTTAGATTTTTCTAGAGTTGGTACTGTCAAATTAAAAATTTATAACGATACTGTTCACACAATTCAAGGAGTACGACATGTGAAGGGTTTGAAGAAGAATTTATTGTCCAATGTGCAATTGGATGACCTCGAGTGCAAGATCCATACTTAAGGCGGGATCTTAAAGATAATGAAAGGTAATCTTATAGTGGTGAAAGCAGAGAAAATCACGACTAATCTATACACACTTTTAGGAGACACGTTAAAAGTATCAATTGCATCAGTTGCAACTCAAGCCAAGAAGAAGCAACGATGATGTTGCATCACAGTCTAGGTAATATGTCTAAGCAAGGCCTGAAAGTCCTTTTGGAACGTAATCTACTACTTGGGATCAAAATGGTAAACTTACCTTTTTGTGAGCATTGTGTGATAAGCAAAGTTTATTAAATAAAAATTTTAAAAATCAAAACATCGTAAAATTTAAATTAATTAAATAATGGTTAGATCTAACCGACATATTTCTCGAAAATATACATATTCTTTTACACAAAATATTTGTTGACATAGCTCCATCAAAATAGTGCTTACTCAGGAATTATTACCAATCGACAAAGTTGATGTCTAAATTAAGTTTAAAGACTATCGAGATTAACTATTGTAAAAATGGATGCATGTTGTATTACAAATTAAAATCTTATAGACGAAATATAATTTTGGTGGTGTTGAGAGCTATGTTTCTCTAAAGATTAGACTAAAAAAATAAAGTTTTTCATTTTAGAAAATGTTCTATTTGTCATAAATAGATTCTATATCTCTACTGAGATGACATTGTGAGAATAGAAGATATTTAAGTGTTTTGTGTCATTTATTTGATGGGGAAGTGTGAAAACACTTTGATTATTTATCCAATCTTAGTTATGACTTAAAAAATGTAAGGCTTGGTCTATGTATCAATGTGTTTACCCCTTGAGTTTAGACACTTTCTTCTCTATACACCTTACAATCCTCACCAAAAAATATGCATGACCACATCCTACGTGTATTTTACCAATCTTAGCTAACCCTGAAAGCTAAATAGATGTGCAGTTACAATGTTTTGAGATAAGACTTCAGATGAATCTTGGCTCAAAAAAGTTAAACTAGGCCTTTTCTAGGGGTGGAATAGTACCTATCACCGATTGCATTGTTCATAGTGAGGTGGTTGTTTGGCTCGTATGTATGTATTCTATAAATTGTTTTCATATTTATTATGTAAGTTGCATTATTGATTAATGTAATTAATTTTGTAAGCTTGGGAACTTTGGCACAATACTAATTCTAACGAATTGTTCTTGGTAACACAAAGGAAGAAAATTAGGATATTGATTTGATAGTTGACTTAGTCAACCTATGTAAGTTGATTTACACATTTTTACGTAATTATTTTATAATAAAAATAAGCATCTACATAGGTTAATTTTATCATGTGTTGGTGTTGGGTTTCATTTCCATGGTTATATTTGAAAAAGTTATTGTTTACTCCTTCATTTTAGGTCGCTAACTAAGTAATAGTTAAGAGAAATTTATTTCTCTTTGTAGCTATTGGATGGCTAAGAGAAAAATCTATTTTCTATAAATTCCATAAAGTTTCAAACCATTTGACATTATTCCATGAAAAAACATGATTTTTCTAAAAAGGAAAGTTAATTTATTCATATCTTCTTTTTTTGTTATTTGTTGGGACTGTATATATCACTAAGTAATTACTATGAGGTCTTTGGATTTAAGTGAAGTGTGACAACTCTTTTGTATTCTTCATCATATTTTCTTAGATAATATATATGTTAGTTGTCTTTGCAAGTGGACGCAAGTTGAGTAACATTTGTACTTATACTTTTGCTTTATTTGTTCTATTTTGTTCAAATAAATAAGTACCATAGCACCTATAGTGTTTTGAACAATTTTGTTAAAATTGGCAACTAAAAAATTGATATTCAATAATTTGGTAAACACATAAATTTCAAGAAGTGGAAGATTCATATGATAATTGTTTTGACATGACAAAATTTAAAGATAGTGCTTTTTGGAAAAAAAAACAACAAAACAAAGCTTACAAAGCTTATCATAATGAAGGATTTTGAGTTAGGTGATATTGATGATAAAGCCTTATCCATTATTTAGCTATGCGTCGCAAATGATGTATTATAGGAAGTTCTATAAAAAAAACAAATTGGAATCCTTATACATGCAGAAGATTATGGACAATTGTCTTGGTATATTATAACACATGCACATGCTTCATATGGATGAAGGGACATACAATAGATCATATATCTTCGAGTCCACTTTACTTACTTGTTTTGTAATTAAAAAATATGGATGAGACATTCTCTTGTGAGCAACAAGCAATGTCATGTTTCTTCTCCTTACCACCTTTCTACAAGCACTTTCAATTCTCTCTTTTATGTTTTTAAAATATGGAGCATGATAGTGGACATGATAACCATCAGGTGGTTTATTTACTAGAGGGAGATCAAAGGAGGTTGATCTAGGTAATTTTTGTAGAGGCAAGTCTAAATCTAAATGTAGACACTATAAGGTAAAATGTCAATATTGTAAGAAAGAAGGAAATTGGAAAGCAAAATGTCTAAAGCTCAAAAAGAAGAATGATACAAATTCAAGTAATATAGCAAGTATAGTTGAAGAAGGAAAAAAATGTTTTCGATATTAACTAGTTCAGTTTGGATGATGTTGGATTATTGGTTTTGGGTGCTCTCACCACATGTGTCTAAATTGAGATTAGTTACCACTTTCTGGCCAGCTAGTGATGGTATTGGCACAATCCAAATCAAGATGCAAGATAGAATAGTGAGAACCTTCATTGATGTTTGACTAATACTGAACTTAAAGGAAAATATTATTTATTTGGGTAGTTGATTCTCAAAGGTGTAAATAAAGGTGCTCTTATTGTTATAAAAGGAAAATTGATCAATGGTCCCTTTCTACATACTTCGAGAAAGTACCATTGTTGGAGTCGTATCTATATCATCTTCCCTTGATTCAAATTTGAAACTCCTAATTTGTGGCATATGCATCTCAAGCATATAATCAAAGCTCGAATATCTATTTTGAGCAAGCATGACTTTCTAAGTGATCAGAAAATTGAAAAGCTTAACTTTTGTGTGCATTGTGTTTATAAGAAACAAATTGGAGAGCCAAGTTAGCACTTTCATCCATAGGAATAAAAATATAGTTGACTGTATTCACTATAATGTATACGACCCTATGTTTGTCTTGTCAAAGGGTGGTGCCAGATACCTATTAATTTTCATCAATGGTTTTTAAAGGGAAGTTAGGGAATATATTTTGAATCACAAGAATGATGTTTTCTCTTACTTTTAAAATATGGAAAATGCTTAATGAAAATAAGTCTCGTAAGAAAATCAAGTATCTTTAAATCAATAATAGTTTTGTGTTTTGTAAGAGATATTTTAATGAATTTTGTGAGAATGAAGGCACAATAATACATTGTATTGTGCAACTAACACCAGAAAAAAAAAAAGGAGAGGTAGAACATATGAACAGAACTCTTCTAGTGAGAGCTCATTGAATGTTCTCTAATGTTGGGTTGTCAAAAGAATTTTGGGTTGAAGCTATTCATATGTCTTGTTATTTAATAAATGTCTCCATCAATAGCAATTGAGCTACAAATTTCTATCAAGGAATAGTATGATACTCTAGTTGATTATTCTAACCTAAGGATTTTTGCCTGTCCTTCATGTGCTTGTATAAATGATGCAAAACTTAAGCAAAGGGAACAAAAATGCATATTTATTACTTATGCATAAAGTGTGAAAGACTGCTTATAGTTTACTGAAACTAAGCCATCCAAATTCAGATTCAATAGAGATGTTAAGTTTCATGAATCATCCATTCTACATCTAATAATGGAGTCTAGAAATACAGAAAAAGAGCATGACATCAATAAGTAGGTAGTACTTGAGATTGAACAACCAATTAATAGAATTAAGTGCAAGAAAGTACTTTTAGTCAACCTATTCAATAAGAAGAGCAAGAGGATATTGAAGAATAGAAGGAAATTTTACAAGAAGAACAACAATATAATCTTATAAGAGACAGACAAAAAGACAAATAAAATCACCTAAGAGATATGCCCATGTAGCCTCTCCTCTCGCATTTCCTCACCTGGCTAAGAAACACTCCATTTTTTTCTTTCAACCTCCTCTCATTTTCTCTAATCTAAACTACCAAGGCTCAAAGAGTTGATGACATGCATTCAAGGATATTCTTAGTGGGATAGACATATTTAACATCTCTTCCAACTAATATGAAGATGGTTGGATGAGTTGAATCCCATTATTTGTGTTTTGATCTTTTAACGCCCTTTTCCAAGTAGAAAAAAAAAGAAGAAAAGAAAGAGGTCCTCAAGTCCAAATTGTTTTAGGCAATTTAGACAGAGTTGCAACCTCAAGGACCAAGTCCAACCTCACAAGAAGAAAATCAATCATTCTCTCTTACACAAGACTTGGCTAGGCCATGACAGAAATACAAATACAATTCTAAGAAATTGCTGAAAATGCTATTACTATAATAAGCTCCTAAATACTTATTACCATTCAAATAGTTCATAATATACTTAAAAGTGCAACTTTATCATTATAACTTCATAAGATCAATAATTATGGAAAATTATTTCCATTGACATGGACGCAAAATGTGCGTCACAAAAGATCTAAACTAAATTGAAGATTTGCATTAATGCGTACCTCAAGATATATGCTGAGTACCTCAAGATATATGCTGAGTTAGTAACAAGAAGATCGATCGAACAAAAATTAAGAAACAACCTTATTGCACATCACAATATTGAATGACGTGGAGTTACAATTTTAAGGAATGAATTTGATTGACGAGAGATAAGAAAGATCATATATAAGTGAATGAAGAAAATTTATTGTTAGATGAAAGAATAAAACTTAAAGTAAGATAAAGTTCATCCTTCCTCGGTTTCCAAGTAAGGTATTGATTTGATAATAGATGCAAGTTATTCCTTAATTTTACGAGGCCTCAAGAATACAAAGCAATTATTTTTCATTTTTGTTGTGTTTGTGTTTCAAACCTTTCTCACGTTGTTGTTGGCAAAAATAGATACAAGAAATTAGTTCAAAAGTTTTGATTCCATTCGAATTATATATTAATAAATCAGTTGAAATATAGATGGTAAACAAATTAAAATATTGAAAAATGAAAAATAAAATGCTTAAACAGAGTAATACTTTCTGGATCAATATTTACTGTAAATTGATTAACTATTCTAAAAAATATATCTAAATAACCAAGCCCAATCTAGCCGCTGCTGCAAGAAAATTTATATCGTTATGTTCGTGCAATTGATTGCATAATGCAGATAACTCAATTGTTACACTTTAGTACTGAATACCAAATATTTATCAAAAGGCACTCGAATATATTTCTGATAAGTTCAACAGAATTAATTGAAATAAACAATAAACTAGTTCATGAAATTATTATTATCGATTTATTTAGTTTCTAAAATTATAAAATATTATTTTCTTTCCAAATGTTATTATTAAGTATTTAAAATTATAAAATTAAGGACTAATTAAAATGATTGACTAAAAATTCTTTTGTACGAATTCAGACATATCATTTATGAGATACAATTATATTCAAATGAAATACAACTATGATGAGTAATAAGATTTTCTTTCACTCTCTTTCAGAGTATATAATATAACTTCATACTAAGGTAAGAAATGACATTTCTATTTCAAAAATTAAATTAACCAATACTCATAAATTTATATTCAATCTTGAATATGAAAAAATATGAAAAGAATTGCAAGTTTTCGTGTGCGTCAATTATGTAATCTTGAAGAATGATAAGTTTTCTTGGAAAGAACCTGTTCAATAAATTCACGGTATGTCCACTTCTTTTCTCTCTCATATTTCTTTTTCCTGCTGTTAAGAGACATACCAAAAGAATGATCCTAATCAAAGCCCATCTTCCCACCTTGTTCATTTTACATCTCCTAGTAAGCAGTTATGCTCATTTTTCTTATTAGTGCAAATTTATTTAATTAGTTTTTCTAGTCTAAATAAAATAAAATAAAAAAGCAGCATTTAAATTTTAAATAAGGATTTGTTTTTTCATTTTTAATGGAGTGCCTGCTGTAAATTTTATCATAGATAATGTAGAAGTAGACTCTGTTTTCGTCCAAGATAAGAAGGTTAAAGAGGTAAGGAATAAGGATAATTTTTTTTTTAAAACTAATTGATGTTCTGTTTTAGATAATTTTATATATCAGAGATTCCGAGTCGTTGGCAATTATATCACTGGCAATTATAATCTTTTAAAAATTATAATTATTTCACTTGCAACTAAAAAAATCTAATTATTGTTTAAAAATATTTTAATCTTTTTTGTCACATACAATAATAAAAATTTTAATTAAAATAATTATGATTTTTAAATTTTAAAAACATTTTAATTAAATAGGGCATAAAATTTGAATTATATAATAATTGTATTACTAAGTAATAAAATAATCAGACTTAAATATTATTATAGTTTAAAAGTGAAATGATATAAACTAGTCAAATTTATAATAATCGGATGGTTTGTTGAGTAGCATCAAAATAGTGACAGAATACATTAGTTAAAAATGTATTTTTCACGTTTCTAAATAATCTATATATTAGTTCCTATTTACTAACAATAGTAAGTTTGCATTTTTTAGAGGATGAGCAACTAATTATTTATCTTTTGTTTTTGCGGATTTTGAAAACTCATCGTCTACATCTGAATTAATTGTTGCTTTTGATGGCTATTTTTTCCGCTTCTTTCTTTTTATTATTTCAATTGCCGTTAGTAGCTTTTTTTTTTTTAATTTTAAGCATTTGTAAAATCTTTGTTGCTGAAAATGAATTATATTTGTATCTTATTCTTTCATAATTAAATTATTTATAAAAAAAATACATCCGACCAAAAACAAAAAAATATAAATTTTATGTTAAGATAAACATTTTATATTACAAATTAAAAAATCACTTTAATCAAATTAAATTTTATGAAAATTATTTTTTTAAAATTGTAATTATTAAAAAATAGAAAAAGTAAACAAAATCAACCCAAAGTAAAGTTGATAAATACTCAATTAAACATACACTAAATGATTTTATCTAATATTACTATTTCAACCCAGCATAAAATAACAATTGTAATTCTTTTTTCTTTCTAATTTTTGTTTAAGGCTATTGTAGATTTTCGCAACCAAAGTCACGATGGAACAACGTGAAATAGAAAAGAACTCAAGTCCTTTTCGAGAAAAGAAAAATGAATTTTATGGAGTCACCACCCAAGAGGATAAGGCTGGTCTTTTGGAAACTGATTTAGGGGTACGGGAGTCGGTTCACAGAGAAGATATTAGCACCCTACAACGTCTGTCCTAAGGCGATTACCTAACTAGATGTGTGAAAATTGTTATGACTTCTAAGCCGTAGTATTTGTCTTTCAAGAATAAACAAAGTATGATTGGCTAAGGAAGGGGAAAGGATATGTTTCGGGATTTTGAACTTCCCAAGAGACGCCTATTGCTCCTATATATCTTCCGATGCAATGGAGAAGTTAAAATTTATGTAGTTTTGGCTGAAGCTTATGGGCTAAATAGGGATGCCGACACCTAGTCAGCTGCAAGGAAATACCGACTAGCTGTTAGCAAGAGATACCAACTAGGTGTCAGCACGGGTGAGAAGTTGACTAGGAGTTAGTTGTGGTGAGACTAGGATACTGACTATGTGTCGGATAGTCCAAGATATGCTGACTAAGTGTTAGCCAATTCAGAATGGGAATGCCGGCTAGGGATGAGACCGATTTGGTGTCAACTAGCCGGCTGGGATACTGGTAGGTCCTTCTAAGTATGTGGTTAAGGTAGGTGTTGGATGGGTAGTATACTCAAAACAAAAGAATGTTTAGAACTTCACCTAGTTTCCAGGTGTGTCATCGTCTTCGCAAAGAACATCAACTTCACCCTCTTCCTTTTCTCTCATATTATCACTCATTTTCTCTATTATTTTCTTCAGTTTTCAAAAGCCCCTCCTTTTCTCTTTCGCCACTAACCCTTTTATAGGCCAGCTCCTCTTCCCCTCAATCTTTTAAGGAGATCTTTGACCATTAATGTGGTGGCTCCCTTCATGGTTTTATTAATGTGATGGTGCCCCCACGAGACTCCTTCTAATAAATGCTATGACACCTTCATTGAATGCGGTGGCGACCTCTTGATCCTCTCTTCTGGTCATCGCGCCAGAAAGTACTTTTACGATCTCGATCGCAAGATGCCAAGGCTGGGACGACTTTTCTGAAAAACAAGCAAAGCACAACAGCTATCAGCTACTGTTGGCTGCTCATGACAAGCTAGGAGTGATCCTCTTTAGCACAACTCCTTTTTTTTTCTTCTTTCTTTTTTCTCTACCTTTTCTTTTTGTTTTTCTTTTTCTTTTTTGTTTTTTTCTTTCTTATTTGTGCACACGAAGGAAGGACAAAATTGGATTTCAAGGTCATCATTTGAGTTATACATTCAATATAACGATAGTTAAGATAATTCTCATATACTCTGATAAGCACATAACTTAAATATTTCAAAAGTTATTATATAATCTTTATGTTTAGTGTCAATATACACTATATATAATTTTTTAATTGAGATAATGAGATTGTACCTCCCCTAGTCCCTCAGACCAAACACATTGGATGAAGTAGGGACTGGATGAAGTAGGGGCTGGATCATCTTTATCATTGTTCTTTACAAGTCGAATGCTTATAATTTTTTTAAGAATTATATATAATACATCTTAACTTAATAAATAATATTTTATTTAATATAATATAATATTATATGATTATTATTTATCTTAAAATATATCTTAATTGTAATTATATATTTTTTAATTTTACTATTTAACTATACATAATATAAATATTAATATACCACAAATACGGTTGATCTTATCTTGTATATTTTAGATGTATGTTCAAATAAATCATCTTATTAAAAATTCAAATTAGGTAGACATTGACAAATTAGCCTTTAGCTCTTCCCACCAACATGCCTCGGTGATCTAGCTTCTAAAATAAAAAATAAACATATTAATTAAATTAATAATTAGGAAAATACATATGATGATTAACTTGTTCAAATTGTATTTTTGATTTAGTAAAAGCAGTCATCATCATATCCTCACAAGTTAAAAAAGAATTCGAGACATTTTCTAGAGGCAGTTTCTTATTCCTATCTTTCATTCCCGAACATTCTTTATTTCAATAGATCGACTTCCCTTCAATTTGAATTACTATGTCACAGACTCATAGGTTACCCTTACTTAAAACACATTACCTAATTATGTCTAAATAATATTCTCCATGTAACTATCAAAGTTGTGTTAATGTAAACAGCTTATAGTTTCCTTATTCTCATCATAATGCTGAAGTCTCTTGTACACTCTGGCGAATGAGAAAGATGTTGAAAAAGGTTTGCATAATATAATTGGCAAGTCTGGTAGGAGTGTTAGGAGATATCACATTCATTCATAGAATAGAGATAACAGTAGACAAACAAATACATTGGCGTGAATAGCATCCTACCTATTGTCCCACTCGGAGTCAAAACCACCATTCGCTTTTGGCCACTCATTTAGCTTCCATTCGCGATGTCAAATAATCCATTCGCGAAGAATAATTTAGTTTTAAAGTATGCAACTCGGTGCTAATTAAAATAAATTATGAATGTCAAACTAGTTATGTTTTTCATGAAATTTGTTACGAATGAGATTTTAAAGAAAGAAATATATTTAAAGAAAGAAATTATTTTTGTGTGTTGTAACTAAACCTGTTTCATGTCAAATTTTAACATTTTCCACGTCAAACCCAAAGACGCACATAGGACAGATGCCTTCCAACTTAGCCCTTGGCACATGATCATTGCATCATGTGAAGTATAAACAAATTACTTTCAAGGCACAACTAATTGACAGAAACTCTATAAATTAAACGATGTATTATACATATTTCCTTGATTTCTTGTTTTTGCGATGTCAAATAAACTAATTTTAACTTATTTGTTGGCTTATGTTTACTAAATTAAAATGTTTAATAAATAAGATTGTTGTACTAATTTATAATTTATAACTATACGCTACTTCAGGTAGTTTTTTATTAATAAAATTTTTAATACACTTCCATACTAGTTCAATTTTTCTAAAATATAATGACGTAATATTTGAAAAAATAACAAAATTATTAACTTTTATCCCACTTGGTCCATTATAATTATTAGATCAAAATTAAAAAAAAATAAACAATTGAAATTAAAACTCAATTATAAATATCATCATAAATGTGTCATTCTATCTCTACCATGCATTATCGTTGTCACCATCCTCGTGACTATTGCGATGACCTCTGCTGCTCAATTATTATCATCACTAATATTATTACCTCCACCACTATTAATGTCATTTTTATTATTATTACCACTATCGTTATCATTATAGCCTCATCACCATCGTTGCCTACCTCCCCTACCATTGTTGTCGACATCACCATTGTCATCAATGTCGTTACTAATATCGTTGTTGCCGTCTTCGCCCTCACTACCAACAATGATGGGGCGATGACAACAATGGTAGTAGTAAGGATATAGAGAGAGGAGGATCAAGTTACTTCAAGAATAACTATAAGAAAGTTATTCTAAGAGAAACTACAAGAAAGTTACTCTTTATCCTTACCTTTTGTTTTTCTTATAATATGTATCACTCATTAAAACCATTAAATTGTAAGAAAATAAAGGATCTAAGATGCTTAGAGTTACTCTTAAAGTAATTTGATCCCACAACCATAATCACTATCACTATCATCATCATCACGGTCACTATTGATGCCACTACCAACACCTCCTCCACCACCACTACCACCATCACCACCTCTACCATTGCGATTGTGATTGTTCTAATTATCATTATTGTCATTATTATCATTGTTGTCCTTACTACCGTCATTGCCACTACTATCATTATTGTCCCATATTGTCATTGTCACCGCCACTACCATCATCGCCATTGTTTCTACCATTTATTAGATGCCTCATGAAAATTCTTCTTTTATTTATCGTCGTCTCATCACCATTGCTACTCTCTGACAATGATGGTAGAGATAACGATAGTGATATAAGACAATAACAATGACCGTGGTAGTGATCTCGTAATAGGTGTTTATAATTAAGTTTTAATTTTAAAAATCTATTATTTTTAATGTTGATTTAATGGTTGTTCTTATTTATTTTTATGTTCTCACAAAATAAAGTGTTCTTACATTATCGTTATATATATATATATATATATATATATATATATATATATATATATATATATATATATATATATATATATATATATATATATATATATATATTTACAATTATGTTAGTATATATGTATTGAAAATTTTGTGATATATTTTTTGAAAAATATATCTTATAAAATGACTGCCTACAAAGTTGAAAATATTTTTAATGGTAAATGGATATAATTATTAACACGTTAATTTATTCTTAAAGTTATTTATCAGTCTAATGTAAGTGTGCTTTTGTAATTTATGCATAAAAAACAGATTACATTTACATAAATTATTCATGTAGAATGAAAAATTTTAAATAACAACTAAAAACAATTGATTCAAATAATTATATATGTTTACTTTATTTTCCACTTAAAAAAACAGTTCTATCATGTTAAAAACCTTTTTAGTTAAAATAAAACCGTGTAGATACCAGTTTTTCTTAAAAAAATAAAAAAAAAGGAAACGCAAACGCAAACGCAAAGGGAGAGGACAGAGGAGCTCTGCAAACACTCCATCGCAGCCCTTTTCCCCGCCAACAACTCCTCCCCTCCAACGGCTTCGCTCTGCAACCCTATACTGCTCACCACCTGCAACTCGCCCATGATGAAAAGAGGGGACGAAATCCCCATTACCAACTCAGCATCACCATGACTTCAGCTCGGAAAGAAGAAAGGAGGGGCGGTCCTGGGAATTCTATAAAAGGGAGAGGAGAATGACTTCAAGGGGACTGAAAACACGAGGGAGTTGGGTTTCTAGTTTCCGTTGGCAAACGCAGATCGTGGGAAGGGGAGAAGGAGTCAAACGTTTCACAAACCACAACAATACAACAATGAAGGATGCTCTGCTTAGGTAACCCTTTAAATAATGAAAAAGAATCATTAAATACTCTTTACAAATTATTACAGAGGTTTTTTATATTGCAGAACATATATCGCATCCAATAAATAAAAATAAATAAAATAATATATAAGAGTGAAGAAATTAATTTAATTGATTCAATTTTTTTACTTAATATCATATTTCTTAGTTTAAATCACACTCTTTAATTAAGTTTATTTTACAAACTTTTACGTGATATGCCAATCCTCTTTTACTTTTACTTGATATACAAGTCAGAATTGAACACACTTCAACTAGGTCTATCTCCAATTTATTTAGTAACTCAAATTTTTACCTGGAAAGGAAACTTGGTGGTTTGAGCCAGAGAAGAAGCTAACACTTAATTACTTTGGAAGCTGATTTGGATGCAGCATCAGCACCATAAACTGTGTTCAATGTTTAAATAAGGACCAGCATGCTTAACAAAGACCTTGTTCGAGGCAAAGGAAGGGAAGGTGTGACTCTGCATTTTGTAAGCAACGTGGTGAGCGAGTTTTGGAAGGTTCCCTTAAAAAAGCCATAGACCCAATCTGTTTGGCAAAAGATCCACTTATGCTTTCGGTGTTCCCATCAATCAAGTCATTTCATTTTTCTCTAATCAATAGCTCTATGCCTCTTGTAAGTGATCTTCTTCTTTTCACATTTCTAATTCTCGCTTTTCTCACTTTACCATAACCACACTTTTTATACCAGCTCTGCCTACATTCCATATAAAATGTACACCTTAAATTCGGATTGGGTCTTGGGCTTGATCCGTAACAAATTTCATCACTGATTCTTTAAGCCCAATCTTTCTGCATCCTAACAAGAGAACCTTGCATTGGTTCTAGTTTCTTCTTACAAATCAACAGGGGTGACTCTGGTTGATTTCTATAAAGATCAAGTTGTTAATTGGATCATATCACACCAATTTTGATACACTACTTTTGGCATTATAATGCACTCTAATATCATATCATTCTTCTTGCATGGATCAAGCATCTGTGTATGTATTTTAGTCCACACTAAGGCACGGAGTTTTCTGTGGATTGCAAAGACATTGAGGTAAGGAATGACGTCAACAAACATTTTTCACAAGAGAATATGCCTTCAATATATGAGCTTCAAGATAAAATATTCATTCACATAATGAGAGGAAGAACTTTTTCTATGCCTCATTTAATGATCTACTATCACATCTTGTTTCTTGATAGAAATTTTTTCATGCCTCAAGAAATTACAATATATATATTTCTTTTGATAAAAAAATGTTACCTATTAATTTTAATGATATTTTAATAAATATAATATCTAAACTATATCATAAAATTGTCATTCGTAACATTTTATATATATATTAAATATTATTAAAGATCTAAAAAATATTAATAATAGAAATATTAGTAATATTTTATAATGTGTTAATAAAAATTATATATGTTGCAGTGAATTTCACATTACTCAACAACTGATTGAATTCTTGTTAGTTCTCATTCCTGCTCTACTCTTATTATACAAATATAAAGAGTAGTTTAATTAGACTTGTTTATAAATGATTAATAAGGAAAAAAATCATCAAAAGTTGTTCTTTCTCATGTAATAGATTATCAACTCGATGAAGTTTACAGGTTACTTGATGAAACCAAAAAAAGGGCCAAACCAAAAAAAGGGCCAAAAACAATTCGACGTGAATACTAAATAAATTTGAAACCTTGTCAATGATATTAGTAGATTTCATAGGGATCATTGAATTAAAGTTCTAAGTATTGTCACCAATAAATTAGATTAAGATCATTCTTAATTGGATTTGAAGAAGGACAAGTGGAGGCAATGACATTCAAAAATTGACTTCACAAAGGAGCAAGGCCGAAGCATTGTTGGGGTTGGTGGTGAAAGTAGTGCCCCTGAGAAGGTGAATTAGGGGAATGAAAACCTTGAGAGTTTTGATATTGAAAGCCTTGAAAAATTGGAAAGTAACTCTAGGTTGATATTACTGATCATAGCAATGAAAACAGTGAGAGGCAAGATGAACATATCTGAAGCAGACTTAGCATTCAGTATTGGAATAATAACCACTAATTGTTTTGAATGAGTACACACAACATTAAACTCGTGGGGTTGTCCAACTTAGTTCAAATAAAATTAAAAATAAACAACTTCATTGTAAATAATTAATATAATTATAAAATTGTACCAATCATTTTTAACTACATATGACAATTACACTAATCATTTCCAATAAAATTGTTTGATCCCATTTTTATACAACTGCTGTACTCAGTTCTTTCAAATATTATCTTTTCACCATATATAAAGGATAAACTATCATATAACTATACAAAGGATTATATTTTTCTTTACTTCAGATAAAATTACATTTTATTTATTTTAAATGCCCTAATCATCAAAACGTTAATCAATTCAACCATCAATCTCAACGCGTAAAATTACTTCAAATTATCATTCACTTACCACGCCAGTGTACTTGTTAGTACATATTTAAGAAATCATATAAGCTTGTTATAAATAATTAATAAAAAATTTCAGAACCCATTCCTTATGGCAATAGAAGGAAAGGCACAATTTTCACTAACATGATACATTGTGAAACAAAATAGAGGGCTAAAAAAAACAACTCAAAAGTAGATGAATTTTCTGAATCAACAAAAATAGATAATTCATGAGTTGTCACATCTCCAAAATGCAAAGATGCAACTATTGGTAAACAGGAATCAATGTATTACGGTACAACTTTGTTGTAACTCAGCAAACACCCTAATTATACAACAATGGTGTCACTATCACTATAAGAAAAAATTTATCAAGAAAACAAAAAGAAATATATTAACGATATATGTACATTTAATCAGAATAAATGTAGAAACAAAAACTCCACACAAAAATTAACTTCTAACTCTGCTCATGCTGGATTTAGATCCCGTGAGGTTTGGCCTTGCCATCTGTTAAATAAAAACCATATTATTCACAAGCACATTTCTTGCCACAGATAATGTAGAAGTGTAAGTGATTTTATTAGAGATACTATTTGTTTTGTTAACACTTAACAAGCTACCAATCCCAAAAGCAAGGATAAGGAGCACCAATAAAAGGATTATTACTTTAGTTTTTATTTTTGGGAATCCAGAATATCCACCTACTAAGAGCCAAAAACTAATCTTTCAAAATACTTATATTTATTTCAAGGATTGACCTCTTCCAACATGTTGCTTCTATTTAAATAATTCTATTCTAAAATATATCTTACAATATAACTTTAGACCTAACTCAACTCTACAAAATTGACCCGTAAGATGGAGGTTGTTCCCCACTTATATACTCTAATTTAGTCATATCTTAACTCGATGTGAAACTAAATCATCCTTGAAGCTGCAATTAAGGCAGCCCCCAAAGTGACAACATCTAAGGCAAGTTAGAAGTGATTGCAATTAAGGCAACTTTTCAACAATCTCTTTTTTCATTAATCAAATTAATAGTTTAAAGAAATTAAATTAGAAAAATTATTTAAATAGGAGTGACAATAGACACATCAAAGTAGCAAGACAATCCTTTAGTATTATAAATCAGTGTAAATGATAGCTTCCACAGACCTTGAGAGAAGAAATCTTGCGAGAGGGCTTAAATTGCTATTTGAATGAACTTCTTTGTTTTGTTTTTTCTTGTTATCAGAATCTGCATTTCGGGTTTCTTCAGCTGACTTGGTCTTGCTGAATAATTGGCCAGCCAGTTCTTGCAGGTCCTTCAATGAAGATTCCTTTGAACTACACAATTTATTTATTTAGGGGTTATGATTCTATGAATTAAGATTGGAAAGAGAGAAACATTTAATTTCCTTTGGTGTGTTGCGTGATGAATGTTAATAGAATGCAAACCTTGCCAACTGCTGAAGCAACTTAGTGACAAGAGCATCACAGGATCGGGGCTTTGTCCTCTCCATGTTTACAAGAGCATTGATAACAATTTGCACAATTGGCCCTTCTGGATCATCAGCAATGACCTACATTATATACACAAACATACTGTAACAAAATTCATAACTAATCAAATCTATTCTAGCTATATTTGAGTTGCTAAGGCTCATTTACTAGGCCAAATAGTCGCTTTTTCTTTTTTGATTTTCCTTCTCTTTTCAGAATGCACTACTGTCTGTGAGAGTACAAAAATCATCAAGTAGAATTAGTAATCATTTTAATCTTTTCCAGACAAGTCAATGGTGTATCATAACCTTGCCTCGTTTCCACAGATATTAATGCCTTAGTATTTCCAACATATGTAACAAAAATGCAGAAAATAGTCCAAATAAAATAATAATAATTTGTTAGGTAACCCCATTAGTAGTTAGTTACAATAGGTAGTAGTTAGTTATGATAGATTGGTTACCCATAAGTTAGTTAGGAGTTCTATAAATAAGAGGGGTTTGGGAAGACTTGGGAAACAAACCAGGTCTCTCAAATATCTGGAGTGTAACACTTTTTCTATTTATAAAATCATTTTTCTCTACAATATGATCCATTTTCTATCAACTAGATGTAAAAATCCAATTGCAGGGTATAAGAGTTGAGTCCCACAGAATGGGATTCTGTAGTGTGGGGTTTATAAGGCTTTGGACTCTCCCACTAAAATAGTTTTTGTGGCATGGTTCTTATCAATTGGTATTAGAGCCATCTACCATGTCTCTCAACTGCAAACGAGCTACACAACTAGTGGTGCTAAAATTGCAGTATTTGCCTAGGACTAGTCAAAAGGCTAGTGCACAACTAGCTACGTGGGTGTCAGGGTTCTAGCGCGAGGTGGGATGTTAGTATCCAATTATAAGGTATGGAACTAGAGTCTCATATTAGAAGAATGAGATTCTAGTGTGGAATTTATAAGGATTTGCACTTTCCAACTACAATAACTAGCTTTTGTGGTGTGATTCTCCTAAGGTTCTTGTCATAATTACATCCAGAACAATTCTAATTGTGGAGCCTTGCATCCTTTCCAATATCAATCAGCACAGTGCAAGCAACTCTATTTGGCATCACAAACTAATTTAAAACAAGAGCAAGTCATAATACAGTTAGAATAATATCCATGCGCACATTCACCTCTTTTAACGAAGGAATAAGCAAAACAGATAATGGCGCAGAAGATGAGATTATTTTGGCACTTTCTTCATCATCACTAGGATCATCTGACCTTGAAACTCCCTTTTGTGCATCAATGTATTCACGGGATGGTCTGAAAAAATATTGCTTGAAAAATCAAAATCACATTTTTATATAATCAATATTTACCAAGTACAGAATTATGGCAATGAATGTACCTGGAAGAATCAGAGCTGCTTGACATTTGATCTCTCCTGCTTTCCTGTACATCGTTGTTGAGTTTTCCCAGTGCAAATCTCTCCCGAGGACTCACTTTCCTTAATCCACCTTGGATAGCAGCCCTTGCCTGCAAAGAAAAGTAGGCAAGAAAATTATTTAATATATAAATAATTTCTATATGACCAAGTAATAAAATTACTTCCAAAGTAATCACAAAATGTCAAGCAACCAGTAGTAAAAATATAAATTAACATAAAAAATAATAATATAATAAAACAAAAGTACTTCAAATGGAGTTTAAGAAACAAATATAGACCTTAAAAGTACTTGAAATGTATGTGCAACTTATGAAATATGTAAAATGGTACAACAAATAAATATAATATTGACTGTTTCCCAAAATTAAAAAAAAATAAAAAAATCACTGAAACCCTACAAATAGCAAAGAAGAGAAAATAAAAACAGCTTATCCTGCCCACAATTAACATACAAGTGAAATTCACAGCTTAGATAAAAATAAATAGAACCTCAGCAAGATTTGTAGCACTATCTTCCAGTGAGGCATTTAAGTTTCTGCTATTAAGTCCCAGGCGGGACCTTGGTGTTTGTGGAGAATCAGAATCATCGTGCTGGCTGCGCAAAACAACAGTTCCACTGGTAGAAGCGTCTTCAAAAGAAGCATAGCTGCTGCTAGACTATGTGACAATAAAATTCTTAATAAGTGAATGCATTAAAGAGCAATAATAAATAACCAGTTTTGAATTAAAAAACTCATTGAAAAATACCCGGGAACTTTGGTCACGAAACAGTGATGGCTGTGGTCCTTTTGGAGACCGAATAACAACAGTTCCTGATCCATTCCCAGATAATTCATCCTGCAAAATTGACAAGTTCAGTATATCAACGCATGTTCAAGTTTAAAATGAAGTTCAACCTAGTTCATGGGATTTTCATCATACTTCCTGGTTAATGCAACTTTCTATATACTATAATGTGAACTCTTTAAATGATTATACTGTTGTAGACATTTTAACTGTTGTTTATATGTTTGCTAAATGAGCAGCAAAAAACAGGAGAAAGAAAACTTTATCAGCTTTTGCTCAAAATATCTAAAAATGCAGCTGATTACAACTCACTGCTAAGCATTTATATCAGTTCCAATGTATAATGAAAAGGTCCCCACGCTCCTCGTATGGATATATATATATATATATCTTAATTGAAGTTAACTTCTCTGAAAAAAAAAAAGACAAACATAGTGAGAGCCAATTACATCTTCAAGGTGATTATCCTGACGTTCATCATGGTAGGAAACTCCGAGATCTTTTCCAAAAGAAGCTTCTAGTGACTCGTTAAGTGCACTTTTATTGGCAGATCCCACTTGATAGCCCCTCTCTGGACTTTTTCTTTGGTTAAGCTGATGATTTGAAACTTCAGTTTTCTTATCTCTAAACTGGGGTGGTCGTGACACACTACGAAAGGTTCCTGTACCCTGTGATCCACCAATGCTGAAGTCCCACCCAGAACTTTTCAGGGTTTTACCTTGACCACTGCAAATTAGAAAATGTCCATCAGAAAATTCAATATGTAAAATAAAAAAACAGTAACTAAACACCTTGTATGTAACCTACCTGGGCTGATTAGTTTCATCACTCCTTAAATCTCTTGCAACCTTAATAGTATCAGATGCATCCCCCATCCCCCTTGGGGCATTTCTAGGTGTCTCCTGATCTTCATCTTCCTCTATTTGGAACTTTGGACGCTCCCTGTCATGAAAACACAAACCATGGAGTCAATCAGAAGCTGAAGAATAATAGGAATTTTCTTATTTCTGGTCATGGAAAGCATTAAATATGGGGAAAAGGATTTCAATAGTTCAAACAACACATCTTTTGAATTCAAATATTTAAACTTCCAACAAATTAAGAGGAAAAGGAAGAAAAGAGGTCAAAAAAACTTGACAGCCAAAGGAAAAACAAGTAGAATTAAGTATACAAAATATAGCAAGGTTACACAAGTAATAATTCATACCTTATTCTCTCCAATAGCTTTTGACTCTTCCTAGCATTCCGAATGAAACGATGTCTAAGAAGCTCCTTAGCACTTGGCCTCTGGAATTAAAGCCATTAACCGGGGGGATTTAGAGAAGAGACCAACAAAACAAGCCAACTTCGTTTCGATACAAGTTCAGTATAATAAGCTACTGACTAGGGAAAACTCATCAATACATTGCACCAGGTTGACAGATTCAAATTTCAATACAATAAAATCCAAACAATTAAATATGTTATCTCACTAATTACTAAACCCTAAACCCTAAACCCTAAACCCTAAACCCTAAACCCTAAACCCATTAATTCCAATATTTCTTATTATTATGTTTCCCCCCAAAACAAATGTCCAAAACAAGCATACTATGTATTATAAAATAAAAACTGTTTTCTGGCTGTTATACAATCCATACAGGGAATATTTCACTCAAACTATAGCCTAAAACAGAACCAGCTCATTAACATAAAGAAAAAGAAAATGAATCAATAGTGTGTGTAAAGCATAGACACTCGTCTAACATACAGAGCAAAAAAGTAAATGAAATGATGATGAGAGAATGTAAAGCATAGACACTTGCCTCAGCAGGAACCTTCTTCAAACACAACGAAACAAATTCTTTCATATAACGAGAAAAATGTTCATCTAGCTGCACAAAATATCATTAAATGTTAACTCTTTTTAACTGGAGAAAATAACATCTCCATCAGGAAAAATTCATGAACTCAAAATATTTTGCAACTTGAAAGATCAATAAATCTGATATTATAAAGTAACTCAAAACAGACTTGTGGTGGATTCTCTCGGGGTATGATGAAGAGCACTCTCATTGGATGAAGATCAGCAAGTGGAGGCTCCCCCTTTGCCATCTCTATTGCAGTAATCCCCAGAGACCAGATATCTGCCTGTGTAAACAAAATACAGAGTAATGATTCTTAAGGGATAAGGATAAACAATTAAGGAACACAGAATAAAAACAAATATGTTAGTGGACTCAAAGAAAACACAATTGATTTGTATAGTAACTACAAGGTAACCTTCTCATTATATCCTTCTGAATTTTGGATAACTTCTGGTGCCATCCAGAATGGTGTTCCTACAAAGGTCTGTAGTTATCAAACAATTAGCATATCCAGCCAAAAATGAAATGCATAAATTAATATTATCATTAATTAAACATGTTTACCTTTCTCCTTGATATAGTTCTTGTTAACTGTGCAGAAACACCAAAATCTGCAACCTGTGACAAAGTCACAAAATCACATAGAAATTCATATGCAAATGCATGCTAGTTCATATCTCAAATTATTTTATGTATCATTTCTCAATTAAGTCATTTTTCAATTAAGGCATCTTTTCTAAAAAAAATGGAAATTATAGTCTCTCTCAGAGTAAGACATATACCTTTACATCACCATTCTCATTCAATAGAATGTTTGCAGCTGCAAAATTGATATGCAAATTCTGTGAATTATAGAGCTAATAAAAAAAATTGGAGTCCACGATTATTAAATTTCTTGTTATGGAAGTGGGAAAGCAGCTTCAAAGAACACAAAAAAAGGGGAGTGTCACTGTTGATACCTTTAATGTCTCTATGAATTTTTCCTTCACTATGTAGGTAATCAATTGCATGAAGCAAATCACGTAGAATGCAAGCAATTGACATTTCATCAAGTGGGGGACCTGATTGGAGCTACAAAAGCAAAACAACCATATAACCATATTGGAAATTAGGAAGAAAAAATATACAAAAAATAAAAAAAATTGTTTTGGAATTAGAGCATGTAGGAAGAGAATGGAAAAGAGAGAAATAAAGACGTTGAGTAATATTCTGAGATTGATATGGTGCATAATAATGTAATACAAAATACTAACCCAATGGTCTTATTTTTAGTAAAAATTAGGTCCAGTACTAGTTTAGTATTACCGGTACAACAAGACCAAACCCACTAATAGGATAATAAGATTGCTAACCCTTAATTGAAGAAGCAAATGGAAATATAATAAATATGAAATAACTCCTAGTATCATGTCCTCATTTGGCTGACTAATTGATTCCATAATATATTCTGAAATTGAAGATACTCAGATTTATAAATATATTCTAGAGATGTGATAAGACATTCTAGAATACTTTGAGATATTCTAACTATGCCCCTCAAGCTAAATGTTACCAAGTTTTAAGCTGGTTACAAAAGAACACTTCAAAAAGAAAATACGTAAATAACATGAAGTGGGATCCATAAAACACAGCTAGAGAAACAACTTAAGGATGCTGCAAATGCCAGAGAGATCAGCATTACTAGAAGGATAACTCAACAAAATGATCAGAATGATCATTAGTTGGAAGAGCTGGTCAATATATTGCATGATGAAGGAAAGATTTTGCTCTAAAGATGCACAGTGAGTAGCAAGCAATTATACACAACAAGAACCTAAACTTCCCCAAGTTTCAGCATTTGAAATTTCAAACTGCAAGAATACTTATTAGATCTAACAAAAAATTTGAAATTGAATACGAGGCTCGGCTCGGCTCGTGTGAATCACAGCTTACATAATCCACCATCAAAATGATCATCAAAGGGAAGATCATAGTAGTTAGGATTGTCAGTGGGAAGAGAACAGTATTATAAACATCAACATTGAAGTTTAAATTAGATTTGGATCATCATTGTAATTCTCCCCCTATGTGGTATGCTTACTAGCATTTGAAAACCCAACAATAACACCAAACAAGAGAAGAGCTTAAGCAAAGATGAAGATTTAATAATATATTTTGAGAAAAGAAGGAAAAAGGTCACCAGAAAGTGAAACATAGCAAAACAATAGCTAGTAGAACTGTAGAAGGCAAAACAATATTTTAGGGAACTTGGAAAGAAATAGTGACAGGACTAGGTTACAGAAGATGGTATCACTCAAATACCATATTGAATTATAGTTTTTAGGTAGACAGGAAAAAAGGAGGGTGCGGGGTGAAGAAAGACTTGGAATAATATTTTAATTACATTGACATGATGTAATAATGTGATATAAAATAATGACCAAATGGTTGTATTATAATAATAATAATAGTAGTAGTAAAAGGAGACAAAAGGTTTAAAAGAAAGTTAGTAAATAAACAAAAATGTAGCCAGGCAATCAAAACCAGCCAACATCAATCTACAAATTGTCATGGCATCAACAATTGCTGACAGGCTATATTTAAAAGATATTTGGTACCATGCATAAAGGAAATATAACTTCAACCAAACTCAAATCTTCATTGAAATATGCAACATGTTGTAAATATCAAAGATACTTTAGGAGATATCATGGGATATTTGTTTCTCTATTACTATTATTTTTCTATTTCCCTCTTTTCTTTTTTACGTATAACCTTTACCCTATAAAGGGATATGAGTGATAGTACAAAATACAAAATTAATATACAGTTTTCTTTTCTTTCAACTTGGTAACAAGGCTCCTGATCTTAGGGGCTCTATTTCCGCTACTTAGTAGCGGCACTACTATTCACCGCCCTTGCTACTGCCATTACCACCTACGTGACTGGTGATCAAACCATAGCTGAAGAAAAGATTATCTCTTTGGGTCCCAATGTTCTTAGTAGTTTTCTAATACTTGTTCCTTGACCATGAAGGGTAAGAGTTATTTCAATATTTCTGGTTCTATTTCCCAAAGTATTTAGATCCATAGTGGTTAATAGCGGCCGTAGCGGCCGCTATAGCGGTGGAGCCGAGCGGTAGCGGTGCGCGACAGCGGCGAAGCGGGCCGCTATTGTCCACATGAAGGGGAAAGTCGAAAATGTCCTCCTGTTTAAAACATTAGTGAAGGCATTTTTGACTTTTCGTGTTTTAGGGTTTCAGTTTAAATAATTTTTCAGTAATTTTAAGTAATTTTTTTTCTTTAGTTTTTTTTTTTCTGTTTTTGCCTACTGTTTTTACCTATACTAGTACCCCTTTTCTTTCTCTGATTTCAGCAACTCATACTCTGATTTCATTCTTGTTCCTGTTTTTTTTTTTCTCTGTTTCTATTTATGTTTTTGAGCTTATATATATATATATAATATATATATATATACATATATATATATATATATTAGAATAGCGGCTATACTGCTATCCGCTATCCCGCTATCCCAGTTCGGGGGTCAGTCGCTCCGCTCTGCTATCTGGGATTAACTACTATGTTTAGATCCTTCATTTTGGAACAACCGATCACATGACCCCATTCTCCTCACACTTGACAACATACTCTAAAATATCTAGGAAACAACTCATTGCAATTGCTAATGGAGATCATGTCCCTATTGTTGGATCTGGCAGTGTCCAACTCCAACCCTCTCTATCCCTACACAATGTTCTCCATGTTCCTAGTTTGGGCAACAATCTTATCTCTATACATAGGCTTACACAAGATTTGAATTGTGCAATAACTTTCTATCATTCTCATTGTGTATTTCAGGACCTTGCCTCTAGGAGGATGATTTCAATTGCTAAAGAACAAGGTGGGTTATACTTTTTACAACACAAGACAATTGATGATAGAACTAGAAAAAAGATGTCTTTCAATATAGAAGCAAATCAACAGAAGTAACCTACTAGATCAGCAACAGAGCCTCCAGCCATGTATTCCATTATTATCCAAAGTTTAGTTTGATTGAGAAAGGAACCATAATACTCAGTAATGTATGGAGATCGACATTGTGACAGAACAGAAATTTCCTGGAAAAAAAAAAATAATTGAAGAAATAACATTAAACATTTGTGAAAGAGATATTGTGAAGTAGTAGTAATGTGTAAGATTCTATTTATACCTTCTGAATGTCCTCAATTTCATCCTCTCTGCAGATGGGGGAAAAGAAAGAAAAGGAATGTTGTAAAGTAAGAAAAAGAAAAGTAAGCAACAATTGTATCAGGATTATGAGTTCAATAAGGCAATAAAATGTAGATAAGAAATCTTAGAATTTGAACTTAGGACTTAACTCAACCCCACAAAACCATCTTGTAAGGTGAGCTTGCTCAAGCCTTATAAACTCTATTTAAGTCATATCTCTAGTCAATGTGGGACTACACACTACCCTTGAGGCTGCAATTAAGGTAGTCCACAGAGAAACCACAACTAAGGCAGATTAGGAGTGACCTCAATTAAGGTGACTTTCCAACACTTTCTAAGGACTACTAGATATATAAAAATCATTCATTTGTCTTCACCTAATAACTTAAGCTTTGGAGATAGTTGGTTCATGACATGGTAATGGTATCATAATTGGGCACCCGTAGGTATCCAATCTTGTAAACTTCACATTCCAAATATTTGATCCTAACCAAAAGGGGTGAGTTAAGATCTCAATTGGCTAGATGTATGGCCTAAGTACTCCTTAAAATGACTTGGGAAATCCTCCACCTTGAATCAGCATTTAGGATTGTGTTATACCCAGTCCATTCTATTCAAATAAAAACAATAATAGCTCGTGAAGATCTTTTCAATTTTCAATTTTCGTTTTTACTTTTCTGGTGAAATTGGCCATGGATAAAGTATGTGAATCTAATCCTACAAGCAATGATCCCATCACCCACATAACTGGAACCCAACAACATGCATTTTTGCAGATTTTAGGACTAATAAATTTGATTAGTGACATCAAACATAGGACCATGGAGAAAACTCATCTAATAAATGCTCCTATTAATTCTACCAAAAATTTCAATTAAATTTAGTGAAGTGGATTGATTGATACAGTTGCAGGATTCCATACTCCTCTTCCGAAGAACATATTTAGACAAGGAAAAACTGTTATTTTTCCACTGCAGTACTTGATGTCTATTTCATAATTCTAACAAACAAACAATCTGAGATAATCTAGTGTAAGATGTTTTAATGTATTTTCATATGCTCATTGCTACATAATCAGTTAACGTACCAAATAAATATAAACAATCCAGCAGTTCTTTGATTTTGAACATTCTTGAAAAGGATATACTTACGATTCTTCCAAATCAATCACTTTGATAGCAACTTCTTTGTTCAGCTCCCTGTCAAACCTGGGAAAAAGAGAGTGCAACAAAGTGACAAACAACTCATTGTGTATGACTATAGGTCCTGTTAATAAAAGTTATCCAAGAGCAATGACCAGTTCTTTTCACACCAGATTATTCATATGGCCAGCTTGGTAGCTTTACGGGAACCAGAACATGAGATGTTCCGAAGACAGCAATAATTTACTAATTATAATTTGTATGTGCACTACTTTGCCATTTGTATAGGCGTGACTTATCACTTTAATTTAAAATTATTAAGACAAAAAGAATAGGGAAAGACAACATAAGAACGTTTTATTGCTACATAAGGGTTAATAAGAAGTGAAAGTAATCTAAAACTGACCTACATCCTTCAAATTGACTTTCACAATAATTGTCCTGATGTACCTTCCAATTATCAATCCTGCTTCTATGTAACAAATATACGTAATTAGACTTGTCTTAGAAATAACTAAACCCCAGCTCTAGCTCCTCCATGTTGCTTAAATATAGTGAGTTTCTTTTTTTAATCCTTTGAAAGATCCCTACTTTACTTTTCTTTTCATATCAGTCTATTTATATAACTTTACTGAACAATAGTAATTAAATTCTATCACCTTATTTACAATTGAAATCAACCGTATCTGATATTTCCCTACATGGCAACACACCATGTTAAAGATGCAAGGACCCATTTAGTATCAGTGCCACCAAGCATTCTTTAATTTTCTATTATTCTTTTAAAATATAGAATAGAATCCATTTAGCAATGTCACACTCAATTTGAGTTGCAAGATGTCACTGAACATAAGAACCTTGATTTGTGAAACAAAACAAAACTATCTTTAATACTACTATAAAAAGTGTAACATGTAAGAGAGATATGGTTCAATTTTCAAACATTGAAATAATAAGCCAATTGTTAGATATCCTGCATCATTTAGTAAGATAACCTAAATAGTGTATATAAGTGGGGAGCTTACAAACTGGTTTTGTAGAATTGAGTTAAATTCAAAACCCACGTTCTTAAGATGGTATCAGAGCAATTGTTATTGGCTCTATCGAGCCACCCATAGTAGTTAATCCCAGATAGTGGAGCGGAGCGGCCGACCCTGGAACTGGGATAGCGGGATAGCGGATAGTGGGATAGCCGCTATTCTAATATTGTATATATATATATTAAAAAATTATTAATATATTTATATTATATATATAAGTTCAAAAACATAAACATTACTCAAAATTCATAAACTAACAAATATCATTAATAATAAAAAACAGCAAAAAACAGCAGAAAAAAACAGAATTGCAGAAAAAAACAGAAAACAAGCAAAAAACAGAGCAGAAAAAAAACAGCAAAAAACAGCAGAAAAAAACAGAATTTCAGAAAAAAACAGAGCAATTAACAGAGCAGAAAACAAGCAAAAAACTGAGCAGAAAAAACCAGCAAAAAACTGAGCAGAAAAAAAAAAAACAGCAAAAAAGAGAGCAGAAAAAAACACCAAATAACAGAGCAGAAGGAGGTGGAGTCCGTCGCCGGAATATGTCACCGGAGAAGGAGGCGGAATACGTCGCCGGAGAAGGAGGCGGAATACGTGGTCGGAGAAGGAGGCGGAATACGTCGTCGGTCGGAGAAGGAGGCGGAATACGTCGCCGGTGACAGTGAAGAAAAAAACTCAGGGAAGGAGGAGGAGAAGATGATAAAAAAGAAGAGGAAACTGCAGAGATTTTGAACATTTTTAACCCTAAAACGCGAAAAGTCAAAAATGCCCTCACTAACGTTTTAAACAGGAGGGTATTTTGGACTTTTCACCTTCCGAAACACAGAGCAGCAGAATAGCGGCCGCTCCGCCATGATTTGGTGCTGTCACGGCCGCTCCGCTCCGCCGCTATCACGGTCGCGACAGCCGCGACGACGATCTACGACGCTATGCCATCTCCATCGCGGCCCGCCACTGCTCTGCTCCGCTCCAGCCGCTATTGACTACAGAGGAGCCACCCACTATCAAACTATTATTAGACCACCTGCAGATGTCCAATCCTATAATGAGATGTCCAGTCTTCGGCGTGAGAGGAGTAGCCTGAATAGTGTATATAAGTGGGGAGCTTCCTCACCTTTCAAACCAGTTTTGTAAGGTTGAGTTAAGCCCAAAACCCACATTCTTAAGACCAATAGAGTCATGCAAACATGAAGTCATCCTCTATTGCAATGGACCCACAGCAATGATCAGATCATTAGAATCAACCAGCAATCAAATATTTAGCGGTTAAAAGAGATCTAGTGTAGTTTGTGCATCAAGATGGCGTAGTTTGTGCATCAAGATGGCTTAAATACAAGGTAGTCAAACTCAAGATTTTACTTAGACTCAGAAGGGGAAATAGAATCATATATCGTGTAATGTAACACAAAAAGTAAGATTCTACAAGATTCATAAAATTCATATATATGCATATAACATAGTATAAAAAAGAGGGAAAAAAGCTTTATAACACATCAAATACTTAATTATGCTTAACTTCAAAATTATATATTCAAAAGCATAAGAAAGTCAACTAATGAAGTCACAAATGACAAACAAAACAACTCATACAAAACACCAAGACATGAACAGCACTGGACAGCTGAACCAAACAAACAACCAAAGCCAGAACAATAGCTCACAGAACCAGACAAACAGAGCCACAGAAGAACAACACAGAACTGGTTTAAAACAAAGATGAGCTTGGACGTGGCGGAGAAGAGCTCTTAACACTGTAGAGAGGAGCTCTTGTTGCAGTGAATTCGTGCAGCAGTTTAGGGGGAGGTGGCTAGAGGTTGAAGACACAATCACAAAGAAAAGGTGTTTTCCTCGGTTCTATTAGTGTTAGGGTTAGTGAACATTTGATTTTTGGGCTTGGGTTTACAGGCTTAGGTTTGCAGAAGCCCAAAACGAGCAAAAAAATCTTTGAAAACTGACCCACCAAGCCGAATTGAAAAGCTCTACAATTCTACCAAGTTTACAATTATGCACAGTGATTCTACCGATTCTACTCATTTACGATTCTGGGCACACACGAACTTGCCCAGGCACTGAACTTGCCCAGGCACTGCAAAAGCGTAGAATCATGCGATTATACGAGTCAGTGCACGATTTTGACTACCATGCCTAAATGTTTTGAGTGTTAACAAAACAAAAAACATTAAGCAGTTCAATATCATTCATAAGATGTCATTGTATGCCTCTTTTTTTCTTCCTTTTGATAATGCATAATATTGTTTTAAAATGTTCATTTAGTCCTTATTCCCTAATATAATAAGGAGTGATGCAACATTTTATTAGGATCCAATTGCAAGGTTTGGGACTTGAGTCCCACATTGGAAGAATGGAATTCTAGTGTGGGGTTTATAAGACTTTGGGCTTTCTAACTACAGTAACTAGTTTTTGTAGTGTGGTTCTCCCAATGTTCTTATTAATTGGTATCAGAGCCTTCCACCATGTCTCTTAGCAAACAAGGGTGCTATGGAGCATGGTGGGATGTTAAGATCCAGAATTTTAGTGTGAAGTTTATAAGGCTTTGGGCTCTCCCAAGGTTCTTATCACATTTATACCAAGGTTTCCAAACCTACTCAACTCTTCATCCACAATAAACCCTTTTTTTAAGTGTTTTCAATCTTGTATGGCTGTGTATATTGGGCAGCCTCAAAAATACTATAGCAGGATAGCTGTTATTTTGAATATTTTATATACTTTATATAATGTATACTATATACATGTAAATTCTCAAAAATTAATGACATTCATAATTAACAATGAAAAGTTTTAGGTGTCTTAAACAAAACATACAAGTAAATACCAACAAAAGTCAAATGCAAGTTTTCTAGATAGGATCATCAATCATCATTCCTACATCTAAGTCTTCTTTATCGTTTTCACTACTACAGCTGTATATTTCATTTTTGGAAATTGAAATCCAAAAAATAGTCTCCCCAAAAAAGGCCTGACTGTCACTATTCAGAAGGTTTTTTCAGAATCAACACATAGCACCGCTACGGCCGCTATTCAGCACACTATTTGGTCTGCTACAGTGGCTACATTGAACCGCTCTGCAGCAGCCCCTGTAGAGAGCAGGGGCCGCTCCACACCGCTACAATGCTATTAATAACCTTGATTTACCCTAGCATCAAATTACAGATGTCAACACAATACATTCCGTTATCCTTCAGTATCAAATGAGCAAGTGAAAAATAAGTATAAAGCATAAAACTTGCATCAAAAAAAACAAAATGTTAAGCACATCCCACCTGCAGAAGCAACAAGACAGAAAACCTCACTCTAAAAACACACCCTTGAACCCAACATGAAAAGTTAATTCAATTTTTTCAAGGCACATTACACCAGTTCAAAATCAAACACCTACCCTTTATACACGTCTCCGAATGATCCCTGTCCAATGAGCTCCAATGAACTGAATCTTGCCCCTGCAGCCTCAACCAGACCTGCTATATCATCCATTCTCAGGAGCAACCCTTCAGAACCCTCACACACTGCCCCCTACACAAACATCTGAAACACCAAACATCACACCTCAGACACACAGCAAATTTCAAATCAAACCCAAAAACAACCCCCAACTAAAATGACAACAATAATTAATCAATAGCAATAAAAAGACCAAAAAAAAAAAAAAAAACAAATCCAACCCACCACCCCAAGTAAACCAAACTTCAAGGGGGAAGCAAAAGAACCAAAATTTGCAAAAATAAAAGCACAAAACCAACAACAGCAATCTGAAAAGCAACTGAATGCAGCGAATCACTGCACTTGGACTCAAAGCAAAGCAAAAGATGGGGTGTGTGAGAGAGAGATAATAGTTAGGTAGAAATGCTATGGTAAAGTGACCAGACAACAGAAATGAATGCGCGAGGACACTGAGCGAAAACGAAAGGAAAGCGAAAGGGCAACAACAAAAGACAGCATCAACGTCGCAGGTAGATTTTGTTTGTGAGAGTCCCATGAATGGTTGAGAAATTGGAACGCCCAATCGAGATTGAAAAGGAACTCACCAATATGATGGGGTCTAAGGCACAGAGAGATCGCTTCGTGAATTGGAAGTTGGGGCTTTTCTGACTTTGGGTTAAGTCGACGCTTGCTTCGTTCCCAACAGGAATCCAACGCCAAGTATGTTGTGTCAGTGTTTGTCTCTTTGATAATGGAGCATTGCAGCTCCACTATCCCTTTTTTATATAATTAATTAATTAATTAATTAATCATTTTTTTAAAAATCTAACTATTTTCCTTCTGTCGTAATTATGTTCAAAGTACGTCTACCACTCCGTAAACTTTTTTTTTTTTTTTACGGAATCTAAGTTGATTTTTGGTATATTATGAGACTATTTTCTTTTATTAGAATTAAATCTGACTAAAGATTCATGTGTCTCTTATAACTATTTATCATTGTCTTGAAATTCGTATTTATTATACGGTGCGTTTTTCTAAAAGAAAATTGTTGACCAGAAGTATAGAAGTAAAAGAGATATTTAGTACATTTTGTTTTATACACTTTTCATTGTTTATTATAATTTACTTGAGCGTGATGAGTTAATATATAGTTTAAATTTTATAAAATATATGACTTTCAATTGCTATGAATTTTATGATAATTATTATAAAAATTAATAAATTATTATTTATAATAATTTGTTATTAAATATTAGTGGAAAAAACTTTTAAATTGGTAGTTGATATACTATTTACTTATTGATATAATTACATGTGTTTTCTCTTTGATTTTACTTGTGTAGTTGTCAGGATAAAATCTAGTTAGACAAATCTATCTAACATGAGTAAAATTGTGGTAGAAGACAATTGAAATAAAATAATAGAAATAGATAAGAAGAAAAAGAAAACTCAAGTTGTAGTTAAATAGCATAATAATTTTCACAAAAGGCACGTAACTACGTGTATGCATAAAAGATTATTTCAAATCAAGATCAAAATAAATCACATTGGATTGTCTAGTTGATTTCCAAACCAATAAGTTAGATTACAAAAGCTTCCATTAAAGTGAGTGAGTAATATTAGCTAACTTATATTCTACTATCATGACCCAATATTAATTATAATAAATTAAAGCACAATGTGATTTTGAAGCTTAAAGATTTTATTGGTCTTAGTTTCAATATAGCGAAACTCTATTTTTTTCTCACACATAATTGAAGTACGATTAGCACTACTTTTCTTTGAACATGATAAAGATAGCATCCAAATCACAAACAGAAATAACAAGAATAGATCATACTCATTAAATAGGCATGATCCATTCACATCACACCACAATAAAAATTTACCAAGATTTTTTAAGTTTGTATCAAGCTTTAAAACTTCCTAATGAGTATGTTATTTGGCATGAACATAAAATTAAAAAAGAAAATATTGTTATATCCATAGAAAATCTACATGTTTTCATAATAAAATCAATTGAATTAAAATAAAATATATCTATGTTATTTGGTATGAACACAAAATAAAAATAAAAATAAAAAGATTGATATATTCATAGAATATCTACGTACGTGTATTCATAATAAAATCAACTGAATTAAGATAGAATCTATCTTTACATATATGTAATATTTACATAAATATATAGATAAATAATTTTTTTTATATAATATCAATTATAGCATTTATTAAATAAAATATATAATTGTCTTTTTTTTTATAGATCGTTAGTGTCAATTTAGATAAAAGGATAATATTACATATATTTTTTTAAAAAAATAGAAGATTAAATTGATATTTTAAAAATAGAGGGGACCAAATAAAATATTTTAAAAATAGAGAGACCAAATTGAATAATAATTAAAAAAAAAATTCATGTAATTAATTTATTATTTTATGCTATTAAGATAAATTTGACTTTTTTTTCTTAATATTTTCTTTTATTAGATAACTCATTTTCATTCTTTTGTGATACTTTCTTTTTATATTTTAATATGTTTCTTGCAAGACCATTCTTTTTATGTTTTAATATGTTTATTGTAAGACCGTTTATTTTATGCTTGTATTTACTAAGTGAATGAGAAATTAATAAATTTAACTAAATTTATTTATTGTTGAAAAAAGAAATAAAAAAAAAGAAATAAGAAAAATGTTATGTTGCATATTTTTCTATAAATATCTCAAAATGTTGGAAAGCATGTGTAACGAAGTAAGTCTTTCATGATAATAATTAACAGAGTCGAGTTAAGCACTAAGAGTCATTGTATAGTTGTTAAGAGTGTTTCACAATTAAGTTGAGTCAACTTGGTACCATTTGTACATTTATTGGTGGTGCAACATGTTTTTTCAGGAAAACTCTAGTTGAATGGAGTTTTTAGAAAAATCGAGAACTCGTAGTCATTGTCTTGAAAACCCTAAAAATCTCTCATGATGGTTGCTAATTTGACCTTGGACAGATTTCCCTAAATAACCAAACTACCCCTCAAAACCCCACCCACCTAAACCCTATATATATGAGACCCTATGGTTGAATTAAGGTTTTAGAAACTAGAACACCCCTTCCTCTCCTCTAATTTTCATGGTCATCCTCCCTAACCTAGGAAGCTCCACTGTTGACCAAGTCTTAATTTTCCTTTTTCCTTAAAGCTTTCAATATTTTTGTCTTCAACAAGTAAGGAAAAATACTCTTATTGTATTTTTGTGGTTTGTATGACGTTTATATGTTGTTATACATTGTTAAAATTCCTAGGAATGTATGTATGTGATTTGTCTTGGTTGGGGTATCCATTATTGTTGTTTTGAAGCTTTTCATGAAAAATGTTGAATCTTGATGATTTTGTCATGCATTTGTATAAAAGTCATGATCTTTACATCTATAAGGTGTTATGTTCTGAACTGAATGGATGAATTGCATGTTGATTTTGATAAGTTTTGGTTTAGTTTCATGTTTGCATGTTTTAGTTAAGTGAGAAGGCTTCTCGCTGAGTGAAACCTCCTTTTCTAGGTTTCTAATGAAGGCTCACTAAGCAAAGGGAAACTCTCACCAAACGACCTTGCATTTATGTGTAGATTTTTGGAAAACTTCAAGTTTTCACTTAGCAAGACCCTTTTTGCTAAGTGAACTCAAGAACACCTTAAAGATTATGAGTTTTTGCTGAGCGAGTCCACCATCTACTATGCAAAACCATGAACACAGTGAGAAAATACCTTGGATGAGTTTCTAGAAAAACTTATAAATTCGATTAACAAATCCAAAGGATGGTTGAGCGAGAGTCTTAGAGTTCTCTGGAAAACTTCTGAGTTTTCACTAAGTAGGATCATTTCTTGTTGAGCGAACTCAAGAATACCTTGAAGATGATGAGTTTTCACTGAGCAAAACCACAGACACAATAAGAAAACACCTTGGGCGAGTTTCTAGAAAACCCCAAAAGCTTGTTGATTCACTTAACAATGCAAAGGATGGTTGAGCGAGAGTCTTAGATCTCTCTATGACCCTTGATTACTAAGCAAAGAAGTATCTTCATTAGGTGAAGAGACAAAACTTAAAATATACTAAGTTTCAAGGAGGTTCTTATTAAGTGAGTTGTCCAACTCACTAAAAGAAAAAAGGGGAAAATTAAGAAAGAGCTCTTTGTGGCTCTGTTGGTTGACTAAGGGCTTTGTGGCTTTGTTGGTTGACTAAGGGCTTTGTGGCTTTGTTGGTTGATTGAGGGCTTAACCTCATTGAGCAAAGTGAGTAAGGATAAAAAAAAACTAATCTTTGTGCTTATTCATTGAGCAAGATACCTTATCATTGAGTGAACATGTGAAATTGAGTTGTACTTTTCTAAAAGTAGAAATCGCTAGGCAAGTCATTCCTTTCGTTCAGCAAATTTCCCTAACAATGAGAAAACTCCAAGATGTGAAAATTACTTAAAATGGTTAAAGATGCTTGATAAGATGAGAATGCTATAAATTATTAATCATGGGTAAATGGGGTTAAAATCTTGAAAGTGGAATCCTAATGAAAAAGAATTGCATAAAATATGGAAATGTTCCTATCTTGAAAGATGAAACATTGGTTTTAAGGACATAGGCAATGGATCATTTCTTATTAAGGTGAGTTTCAACTTGTCTTGATTTCAACCATTATGAGATGGTGGATACATGGTGTTAGTATCCGTTATTCAAGAAAGTTGGAAGTGGCATGAGAACCACAGTTGTTTTGATGTGTTGAGTCCTTTGAGGATGTTATTGATGAGTAGAAATATAAGTTGTTAGTTGGTTGGTATTTGTGTGTGTGTGAATGGAAGTATTGGTTGGTATATTGTTGTTTGATGAATATGATTGTTGAAGGGTCGAATCCCATATCTAATAATTGATGTGCTTTGGTATTTGTTGTTTGTGTGTACTAGCAATAGCTTACCCTTATGTTGCCTATTGTATTTGTATGACTACGATAATCTGAATTGCGTATTCGTGGGAGCAAATGCCTAGGCTTCCACAGGGCTCGAGGTGCTAGAGCGCACTAGTGGCAACAATGTATGAGAGACCCTTCTACATCACATTTAGGGATGTTTGGGTAGGACCCAAAGGAGCATGGAGGATTCGCCACAACACCGAATGAGTATGGTATTATACAGAGGTAACGATGGAGTTCACACGAGCATAGATCATGACGTCAACAATCATCTTTTACACCCATATAGAGATGTTCCTTCCTATCCGAGCGATGTGGGACCCCCCAATAGTGATGTCTCAAGCAAAGAGAGCTGACTTCCCAAGTCGTGCCCCAATTGATCCTATTAGAGGTTTCAGGCATTTCAAGACTCACAAAGGCAACAAAGTTCCTTCGCCAACACCATTTACGCCTCCACAATAGTTTAGCATTATGTTGTATATGAACCAACTTATAGAGTGTTTTGTATATCCCATCACCCTACTTTTGAGGTATTTGTGTTCTTCTTTCATGCACCTATTAGTCCCAACTTTTGTTCATTGTTTAGGTTGTATGTTGCGTAAGGCATAATTCTTCTTTTGATGTACTTATGTTATACCTCATGTGATGCATGTTTATGTTTATACGTGTCACTTATCATATGTAATGTTGATTTATGCATGTTTCAAGAAAATAAAAAGTTTATTGCTACTTTTGGAATTAAATTAATTTCAAGTTTTCCTAAAATTAACTCACAACAATTAAAGTGTGTTTATTTGATGTTTAAGGGTTGTACTGACTCTCTAGTTGTTACATTTCTCTTTCAAGTACTCAATTTGTTACTTAAGATGATCTTTTTAAGGTAATTAAATTTTTTTTATGAATTGTTTTCAATTTTAATCATTGTTTAAAAATTGGATTGGGACAATCAATTTAACCTATCTCACAAGTAACCAATCAAGTGATTGGTCCATTAACTTAAAAAAAAAGACTTGGCTCACCTCATTGACACAAAAGATTAGGAAGTTTTCAAAAAGTTTCATTATCTTTATTTTTTATTGTTTTAATTTAATATAAAATAATTTAAAGATAAATAAAAGCTCTTATTTAAATATTACACATATGTATAATTATTTTATCAATTATTATTTAATTTGATTTTTCTATTTTTAAAATATTTAATTTGATTCCTCTATTTTTAAAATGTTCAACTTGATCCTCTAATTATATTAAAAGAAAAGGCTTAATGTTGTCATTACATCTGATTTTATTAATGTCATTAGTGTTAGTTGAAATAGAGTTAACATTGAACATTTAAAAAAATCATTAGACTAAAATGAACATTTTAAAAATAGAAGGACTAAATTAAATAATATAAATAAAATGAGAGACCAAAATTATAATTTAACTTATATGAATCTATATACAAAACATTGAACATTTTAAAAAAATTAGTAAACTAAATTGAACATTTTAAAAATAGGGAGACTAAATTAAATAATGTAAATAAAATGAGGGACCAAAATTATAATTAACCTATATGAATCTATATATATATATATATATATATATATATATATTAAAACATATATTAAAAATTAAAAATTTTATTTGAAAATATAGTTTATAAAACATATTCTAAATAAATACAGTTAAATATATATTTATATTAACAATATATATAACAACTTATCTCTAAATATGATACTTAATTACCATTAGTTTTTATCGTTAATAACTATTTTAAATAAATTATTATGAATCATTTGAAAAATTAAAAATTAATATTAAAGTACAAAACATATTTTAAAATAAACAAATCAAAATTTTAAAATAAACTCTAACACAAATATCAATGTAGAATTTTATTCTATTAATGTCGTATTTATATAAATAAATAAAAAACATATTATTCCTCATATAGTATTAATTATTTTATTTATTAAATATAATATATAATTAAATTTGATAATAATATTAAATATAATAAAAATAATATATGTTTATGAAAATGTATGAATTTTCATGTGAATCCATTTACATTAAAAGATAATTATGGTATAGGAGTTTAATTGGTATTGACTAATTATGGGAAATTGTGAAACATAAAACTAAACGAAAATTTTCTTAAAAATAAAATAACATGTGATTTTGTAAAGATAAAAGGTTTTAAATCTACTAATAACTTAATCAATCTAATAATAAATTGGCTTGCCAAAGTACATTTGAAATTAAACTACGTTTTTCAAACATAAGTCAAAATATATTTTGAATGAATTCTAAATTTAGGATAAATGTGTTTTATAAAGTATATAATTAAGTGCTAAATTATATTTCTTAAAAATAGGTTTTGTAATTTTTATTTTAAATATAAATATTGAGGTAATCAATTATTTGTTTAGACTCGACTATTTATTGACATAATCAGTTATACTTTTAGATAATTAATTATTTACAAAATTAAATTGTAATATTTCAAATAAATAAAGTATTTAGTTAGGATAAATAAATTAGTTAAATTAAATTAGTAGATTGAACCACTAGGAATAGCTTAATGCTGAGAAGTTTGGAAAATATGTCGAAGTTTAGGTTCGAGCTTTAATGTGTCATTACAATTCGTACTTTACTAAAAAAAAATTAATAAATGGTTAATTGAGTTTATTAAGAGTGACTATGGATATTAATTAAATTTTGGGTTACAACATTAAAGGAATAAGCCAAACAGGGAATTAACTCTCATTAACCTTAGACACTCAAACACCCACTCTTACCTACTTCGATATAAAACCTAAAAAAAAGGAAGGGAAATAGATACTCAATTTCAAGTGAGTAAATAGAATTTCATATTTAATATCATATATACATATAGAATTCTATTAAAAGTCGTATGTACGGTTTGGAGGGAGATCTTTCGTATCTTTTAAGATCCACCCTGTAATAGGGGGCCAAAAAGTCAAAATAAACTATTTTAACCCTTACAAAAGATAAAAAAAATGGATTCCTTCTTTCACTCTCATGTCACGGCAAGGTACTGCAGAAGAAAAAACCGCAAAATTCAATCTAATTTACCGTAATTGATTAGTTAACATCCAATTTATCGTAATAGATTAGTTAACATGTTGACTAACCGTATTCTGAGACATGAAAAAAATCATTGACTTATCAAATTATCTATCGAACTATGAAAAAGATTTAATAAAAGACAGAAACAAATTCACTATCTATTTCACGTCAAATAATACGTTGTGACTCCCGATATAGCAATAACAGTAAAAGCAAGACATGTGGACGGATTGACTTATCAAATTCCCATTGAAATAGGATCCACACAAAGAAAAACACTTGTCATTCATTGGTTATTAGGGTTATCCCGAAAACGTCTAGGTCAAAATATGGCTTTCAAGTTAATTTTTGAATTAGTAGATGCTACCAAAGGGAGTGATGATGCCATACACAAAAAGGAAGAGACTCATAGATGGTAGGGACAAATAGAGCTTTTGCAAATTTTCATTAATCCATGAACAAGATCTATATAGACACATAGACTCATGAATCCATATATCTCGATCGAAAAATAATCGAAATTGACGGATATATCTTTCAAAACTAGCTAAAATGAAACGAAAAGCAAAACATAAATCATGGATTAATTAAGCCCTCTAGAGGACTTGCTTAAGAATGAGAAAGAAGAATCTTATGTAAATACCATATAATAAGGTTTGGTCTTATTCATAGGGATTTTGTAAATATTCCATTCCAAAAAGAGAAAAAATCGAAACAATTGAGATTTTTTTGGAGATTGGATGCAATTACTAATTCATGATTTAACATGTACAAAATAAAAAAAGTCATTCTCAATTCTACAAGAATTTTTATGAAAGTCTTTCATTTGTCACTCTTTGATGGAAGTTTTATTTTCCCAGAATGTATCCTAATTTTTCGCCTAATTCTTCTTCTAATGATTGATTCAACCTCTAATAAAAAGATATATATTGGTTCTATTTTATCTCTTCAATAAGTTTATTAATGGGTTTAATGACCCTATTGTTCTGATGGAGAGAAGAACCTATGATTAGCTTTTCGAGAAATTTCCAAACGAACAATTTCAAAGAAATCTTTCAATTTCTTATTTTACTATGTTCAAGTCTATTTATTCCTCTATCCGTAGAGTACATTGAATGTACAAAAATGGCTATAATAGAGTTTCTATTATTTATATTAACAACTACTCTACTCTAGGAGGAATATTTTTATGCGGCGCTAACGATTTAATAACTATCTTTGTAGCTCTACAATGTTTCAGTTTATGTTCTTATCTACTATTTGGATATACATACCAAGAAAGATGTACAGTCTAATGAGACTACTACAAAATATTTACTCATGGGTGGGACGAGCTCTTCTATTCTGGTTCACGGTTTCTCTTGGCTATATGGTTCATCCGGGAGAGAGATCAACCTTCAAGAAATAGTTAATGGTCTATCAATACACAAATCTATAACTCCCCAAGAATTTTAATTGCATTTATATTCATCACGATAGAAATTAGGTCCAAGCTTTCCCCTAATCCTTCCCATCAATGAAATGACGTATACGAAAGGGTGCGGTTCATTCAATAAATTCCTATCTCTTTATCTATTTCTGAGATGTTTGAATTTTTCAAAACTCCATGGACATGCAGAAGATAAATGCTATTCCCACTCGAACCAAGACATAACTTTACTTATTCAAATAATAATTAAGGTGAACCAAAGTCAGGAACAACGAATCCCTTTATGATAAACAGATTCATTTTGCAAGTTTGTTATTACGAGTAGTTCCTACATAAGATTGGACTAATGACGTATGCAATACTTGAATTCTCGATGTAGATGCTACATTCTCGATGTAGATGCTACATTCTCGATGTAGATGCTACATTCTCAATGTAGATGCTACATAGTTGGTTCTCATCCTTTAGAGAATAAGAGTATAATAGGAGCATCCGTCAACAAAAGGATCACTTTAAGATATCATTTCGTGGCTATTGAGAATGAATCAAATCAAATGATTCTGTTTCTTATTCTTAATATTTTCGACCCCATTTTTGTAGGAACAAACCATAAATTGAGAAAATTTGATCATTCACAACCATTGAAGAAGGATTCTTCGAAAAGTTAAGGATTAGTAATCCTTTTGAAAATTCAAAATTGAAAGAATTTGGTCTTATACATACATGAGGGAAGTAATAAAAAAAGAAAGAAGAACTCATCCTCTTTCTTTTATCACTCAGGATTTGTGCTAGATGAAAGTCTCATGCATGGTTTTGAATGAGAGAAAGAAGTGAGAAATCCTCTTTTTTACTCTAACTTTCCTATTCTAGTCATTGTTTTTCTTTTTGTTACTTTGAAAGTAGCTACTCCAGCTTCAACCATTCAAATTTTTGATATCCTTTTTTATTTCTCATCAAAAGAATGATATCTTCTACAAATCCTAGCTAATCTTAGCATTATATTTGGGAATCTCATTGCTATTACCCAAACAAGCATGAAACATATGCTTACGTATTCGTCCATAGGTCAAATCGGATATGTAATTATTGGAATAATTATTGGAGACTCAAATGGTGGATATGCAAGTAGGATAACTTATATGTTGTTCTATATCTCCATGAATCTAGGAACTTCTGCTTGTATTGTATCATTTGGTCTACGTACCGAAACTGATATCATTCGAGATTATGCAGGATTATACACGAAAGATCTTTTTTGGCTCTCTGTTTAGCCCTATGTCTCTTATCCTTAAGAGGTCTTCCTCCACTAGCAGGTTTTTTTTAGAAAACTTCATTTACTCTGATGTGGATGATAGACGGGCTTATATTTCATGGTTTCAATAGGATTCCTTACGAGCGTTGTTTCTATCTACTATTATCTAAAAATAAAATAATCAAGTTATTAATGACTGGACGAAACCAAGAAATAACTCCTCATGTGCGAAATTATAGAAGCTCCCCTTTAAGATCAAACAATTCCATCAAATTGAGTATGATTGTATGTTTGATAGCATCTACTATACCAGGAATATTAATGAACCTTATTATTGAAATTGCTCAGGATACCCTTTTTTAGCTTCTAGAATGTATTTCTTAGTTCAACTCTTATCTTACTAACTGGAATTAAAGAATTAGTAGATCTATTCTACTCAAAATGGGAATGGGCTAGGGTTATGAACTTATAATCTAGAATCTGATGATCGAGTCGATTCCATGATTATAAGTTCATTCCATACCGAACTAGACCAGAATAGGGTTATATACATTCTCATTATGAGAAGGAAAGAGTTATTCAAGTGTATCTAAATAGATACTATGTTTACATATAGATCCCTCCGTTGTTCCATTCCATTTAGGATTATAGGAATAGGTGTAATTGGACCTGTTTTTTACATATCTCTTATTATTTAGGACCCTATTAAATTCACCTCTTTGGGTTTCTATTGAATCGAGAAATAAGTCTAATTGTCCGTTTTTTATAGAATATATATATAAGATATCCTTTGGATAATTCAAATTGAACCAATTGGATGTCCAACTCGAGCCTGTATGACATAACTAATCAATTAAAATATTCTAACACTTTATCTTTGTCATGTATTCCATACATCACACTAGATAGATATCATATTCATGGAATACGATTCACTTTCAAGATGCCTCAGTGGTGAAATGGTAGACACGTGAGATTCAAAATCTTGTGCTAAAGAGCGTGGAGGTTTGAGTCCTCTTCAAGACATAATATTGAGATCTCGTATTGAACTAGAATAAGTTTGGCAACAAATCACAAAATCTTGGTGATCTTCTCTATCTAATGAATCGGTAATCTATTTTAAAATCGTCTGCCTTGCACTAAGCATGTCCAATTCGTGCTTAGCGTGAGGACCTCTAAAAACAAGGGTTAAAACTTGTGAAGTTTATGTTAAAAGCCACCACATATGCACTAAGCATGGGGACAAATAAAAATTTAGGTAGGATACCTTGTAAGTCCATGCTAAGCACCACTTGAATATGTTAAGTGCAAGGTCCATTCGGCTAAAATTGACTATGTCAACACTAAGTGTGATATCCCTAAAACTATATAATTCTATTTAATTGTCATGACTATGATATGTCTCCCCCACTCTAATATATGTGCAAATTATGATATTTGTGCTCATGTGTGAAATATTGCATTATAGACTGCATGCACAAGATTAAGTCACTCATTTAACAAGGAAAAGCCTTCTTCTTACAGATCCGAAAGAGTGGTAAGAACAATGAACATTTTAGTAAGGAAAGGTATCTTCCTCCTTTGGATCAAAAAAGGGAAGAAAAGAACAATCTTCAATAAAACAAAGATAAAATGAAAAAAGAATAAGAATGACACTTCTCCTCAAATCTACCATGATGGATAAAAGAAAAAAAATATTCTTAAAGCATGCTAGCTTATGACTACCGTAATTATGAGAATGTATGATGTATTTGAGTCAAGTTCAAGAAAATGTTTATATGTTTTAGTGACATGACTATGAATAATTAATATGAAGATGTATATATGATTTATACATGATGTTGAGTTTCTAGGGTACTTATTGAAACATTGTCTCATTAGTTTAAATTTCATATTCTAGATTGAGCATGTTAACGAGCCTTGAGGGGCAAGTAAGACGAAGGATTAGATTGAGTCTTACTTTATCTTATCATAGACCTAACTAGTATAGAATTTGAGATTATATTTTGGATTTAAGCCCTCAATGTTTGAGGCATATTTATGTTTTATCCATTTCTTTGAGTGTTTCTATAATACCTTGATTACTTAAGTTATAGATAATTTGTGCTGAATTTTATTTTATGATGTATGAATATTGAGACATTTTATTTATTCTGCAAGTAAAGGAAAGAATTATTATAATACCCTATAGGATGTTACAAAAATTTGGATATTATTGATTATTAACCTAACAATTGCAGAAATACTAAAATTTGATATCTGAAATTGATCTTTGAATATTTTATAAAATATATACAAATCAATCAATCAATTAAAGATTTTATAATTCTAAAATTTCCTCATTGAGAGAAAAATACTTGTAAATTATTTAATGTTCTTTTGAGTTTTTTTATTGAATTAAGAGTCCATAGTAAGTTTCAATTTATAATATCTTTCTTCCTTATTAAGAGTGATACATAACTTTTGACTTTCTTGTTTTGTGATAAAAGGGTGGAATTGATTTTACTATGCCTTGAAGATTGACATACCTATTATGTCTTTATTTGATTTTTTGGGTTGATATATGTTTTCTATCATTATGAGAAAGTGAGAGAAAGACCTTGTGTAGAATTATGCTTATTAGTCAAAATACAACCTCATATTTTTAGCATCACTATTTTTATTTTATTTTACTATTTTGATAATCCCAAAAGGGAGAGAAAGACTGTACATAGATTATGTTTATTATTCTGAACATAACCTTACCTTATTGACACTACTATTTTTGTATTACTTTTTGATAATGTCAAAAGGGAGACAAAGGCTTCATGTATTCTTGTTCCAACTTTCCATAATCCAAGGCTTTATTAAGTGATAAAAGTATATATATATATATTTAAGGGGAGAAATTAAAGAAAACAAAGCAACCATTCAAGGAACATCCAAAAAGATTTTGAAGAACAAGAATTATCTACCTAAAACATCTAGGACAACAAGTTTGGTTTTTCATCATCGAACGTAAGGATATTGAAGAACACAACCTCTTATTGTTAAGATATAAAAGTTCTAATGAGGACAATTCAAAGGAAAAAAAAAATTCTTATCCCTAGTTAGGAATAATTGTAAGGCTTCTAAATTCAACTAGAATTGACTCATTATGATAACTAAACCAAACATTTTTTAAAGATAAAAACACAAGTGGTCTACCAATAACTTAATCTAAGGTTTCTAATAAATTGGCTTACCAAAATAAATCTAAAATTAAACTGAAGATTTTTTAAACATAAGCCAAAATATTTTTTGAATGAATTCTAAAGATAAATGTGTTTTAGAAAATATAGATAATTGTTAAAACAAAACTCTTGAAAATATCTTTTAGACACTCATTCTTACTATATAAAGTATATAATTTAAGTGTTAAATTAGATATCTTGAAAATATTTATTGCACATCTTATATTAAATATTGTACCAGTCGATCACCCTGTCCCAAGACCACTGAAGCGAATCCCCTGCTCCAAGAAAGCCCAATCAGAGACAGAGAGACCTAAATGACACTGATCACTCATGAAGGCCCATTATGTAGAGATACCTCCAAGAACCGTTATCGGTAGTTGCAAAAGCGGTTAGGAGATTACCTGTCTGACAAACCACCCATGGACCCACTTCTCCTTTACATAAGAGCCCAAGGTGGGGGCTCATGGGAGGGTTAGGTTCCATGTATCACGACACGATACACTACCTGCATTCTCAGACGAGAATAACGGTGCCCATCGTGGGGCTACGGTAAAACTTTTCCCGATGCTTCAAGAAGACGAGACCGCCATTGGAGCTTAAGGGCGTGGAAGGAGAAAACCAGCGATGATGCTTGTCACACACGCAATCAAGCAGCTAGTTCCACCAACGACGGTAAGGAAGACACCTTGTAGCAACTACTACAGGCGGTGGCCTCTCTACAAGCTCATAGCGAAGAACAGTCTAGGCTAAGTGTAGAAGTGGAGCAACGTCAAATAGAAGCTGAAGAGAGACATAGAGAGGCGGAGGAGAGATACAGGGAGACGTTGAGGATGGCGGAGCAACGAGAGGAAGAGCTTAGGCGTCAGATTACGGTGGTAAAGGAGACGATCGAGAAGTCGGTCGATCCAATACCGGCCGTCAGCCCCTCTGCCTTCTGGGCCCAACCTTTTAGCGAAGAAATCGACCAGACACCTATCCCCTAGAGATTCAGAGAGCTAGTTATGGAGCCTTTTGATGGGACACAAGACCCTCACACACACCTTCAAACCTTCCAAACTCAGATGTATATCAGTGGAGGAGACGACCGACTCAGCTGCAAACTATTTCCTGGAACATTGCGGGGGGTGGCTATGCATTGGTTGGCCACCCTTCCACCTCGTTCTATCAAGACGTTTGGTGAACTAGCTACCTCCTTCACATCCCAATTTGCAGCAAACAAGATGAAACGCTTGGAAGTAGCAGACATCTTTGATATCAAGCAAACTAAAGGCGAAACTCTCAAAAGCTACCTGGCACACTTTAACAATGCTATTGTCAGGGTGAACAACCCTAACTAGAAAATTTTCGTGAAGGCTTTCCAAAAGGGGCTGAGAGCTAGGCAATTCAGCGACTCACTCGCACTCAGAAGGCCCCTCACCATGGAGGAGATTAGGGCCAGAGCAGAGAAGCATATCGAGGTGGAGGAAGACCAAGTCGATCGACTAGAGATAGAGAAGCAACCTAGGATGGGAGGTGACTGACGGCCCGTCTCAAAAGGGAGAGAACAGGTACCCCAACAAGACCAAGGACTATCCCCCAATGTGGACCCACCTACGTGAAAAAAGAGCCCAAATACTATACGAAATCTACTAGCTAACCTACTCAAACACCCGAAGGATGTGAAAGGGCGACGATTGGACCCAACACGCGATAGTGGTGTAAATTTCATAAAACATTAAGTCATTCCACCGAAGACTGACGGAGCTTACGAGAGGAGATCGAGAGGCTAGTATAGGAGGGGTACTTGAGTCAGTATGTGAGCAAAGGGAGTGAAAGGACCCCAACTAGCCTAAGAGTAATCAGAAGAGCAGAAAGAGACGAGGAACCAAGGAAAAACCATGGAAGAAAGGAAAGCGACGAAAAGCGAAAGGGGAGGAGCAGATCACCCAAGAGAAGGAACACTAGGCACAAGGGTGTTATTACGACCATATCAAGGGGCGGGGGGAGTATGAGGATGGAGAGAGTCCACAAAAGAAAGGCGAGCGACGTCATGGTAGTGCGACGAGAGGGCAACACGATACCGACCCTAGTAATTTCATTTAGCGAAAGGGACATGTGGTATGACCCACCAAAACACGACGAACCTATGGTGATCTCGGTAGCGGTGGTCGAATACAAGGTAGAAAGGGTTCTCACAGACCAAGGGAGCTTAGCTAATATCTTATACTTGACAACCTACATAAAAATGGGTCTAAAACCAATCGATGTAGAACCTTATGCCAGAAAGCTATATGGATTCGCCAGTGAGCAAGTGGAGATTAGAGGAGCAGTGGAGTTGGAAACCACATTTGGGGAAGGTAGTCATGCCCGAACCATCCTAGTACTCTACACAATGGTTGACGTCAGAGCATCATATAATATAATCATGGGGTGGCCGGCACTGAACAAGTTTGGTGTAGTGGTCTCTACCTACCACCTATGTATGAAATACCCGGTCAGAAAGGAGATAGGAAGGGTGTGGGCAAACTATAAAGTTACTAGGCGCTGCTACGAAGACAACCTAAGAATTGGCTCTCAAGCCAACAGGCCAGACGTGAATGTCTTAGATCTGGACCTCGACCCCAGGTGTGATTACGATTGTGAGAGACCCTTGCCCGATGAAGATCTGAAGGAGATCAACATCGGTCCAGATCTAACCCACAAGATGAAAATAGGAACAACTTTAAAGCAGGAGGACAAGAATCACCTTATCTCTTTCTTATGCGAGAATAGAGACGTTTTCGCATGGTCCCCGGCCGATATGCCCAGGATTGACCCCGAATTCATATGCAATCGCCTTTCCATAGCGTTGGGTTTCTGGCTGGTTGCTTAACGAAGGAGGACGTTAGGAGAGGAAAAGAGAAGGGTCGCCCGCGAAGAAACCAAGAAATTGCTCATGGCCGGTTTCATTCGAGAATTATAGTATCCCACTTTTTTGGCTAATGTGGTGATGGTCAAGAAGGCTAATGGGAAGTGGCGCATGTGCACCGACTACACCGACTTGAACAAAGCTTGCCCAAAGGACCCATACCCCTTACCTAGCATTGACCGATTGGTAAATGGAGCATCAGGCTATGCCGAGTTAAGTTTCATGGATGCATACTCAGGATATAATCAAATAAAAATGCACCCTCAAGACGAGTCCAAGACCGCCTTCATAACAGATGTAGGAGACTACTACTACAAGGTAATGCCCTTCGGTCTCAAAAACATAGGGGCAACATATTAGCATTTGATAGACCGCATTTTTGAAAGCCTGATAGGAGGCGATGTAGAGGTGTATGCAGATGATATGATGGTGAAGTCAGTAACAGCAGCAGATCACTGTAGGGCCCTGGGACGAGTATTCTAGGTGCTGGGGAAACACCAACTCATGTTGAATCCCGAAAAATACTCTTAAAAGCCCACGGACGGTCAGAGAGGTGCAGCAACTCACTAGGAGAATCACAACACTCTCACGATTCTTATCCTGATCGGCAAAGACGGCCATCCCAATATTCAATACCCTCAAAAAAGGAGACTCATTCACTTGGACGATGGAGAGCGAAAAAGCATTTTTGAGACTAAAGACACTACTAGCCACTCCCCCAACTTTGACGAAACCAATACCCGGAATCCCTCTGTTAATATACATCTCGGTGGCAAAGGAAGCAGTGAGTGTAGTGATGGTACAGGAGAGAGAAGGAAAACAACACCCTATATACTTTATAAGAAAAGTCCTCCAAAATGCAGAAAAAAGATACCAAAGGATAGAAAAGGCAGCCCTAGCCCTAGTGGTCACCTCTAGAAGGCTACACCCTTACATTCAGGGGCACTCAATAATTGTAAGGATAGACTTGCTAATCAAGTAGGTACTCAGAAAGCCAGACTTGGCCGGACAAATGGTAATGTGGAGCTTCCAACTCTCTGAGTTTGATATATCATATGAGAGTAGGGGCCACATAAAGGCCCAGGCTCTAGCCAACTTCATGACGGAAATGACAACGAAGAGCATAGAAAAAAAGTGAAAAGGCGAACGGTTCCTATCGGTGGATGTAGCATCTAACCAGACGGGGAGTGGGGTAGGAGTAATATTAGAAGGACCAAATGGAGTGCTTATTGAGTAGTCGCTCCATTTTGAATTTAAAGCCAGTAACAACCAGGCCAAGTATGAGGTGCTATTGGCTTGGAGTGCTCATTGAGCAGTCGCTCCATTTTGAATTTAAAGCCAGTAACAACCAAGCCAAGTATGAGGCGCTATTGGCGAAAATGAGATTGGCCAAGGAACTAGAGGTAAGAGCCCTAACCGTCAATAGCGACTCAAAGTTAATAACAGGGTAAGTAAACGGGGAATATCAGGCTAGGGACCCCCAGTTAATGAAGTATTTAGACAAAGCCACTAAGATGGCGGCCACCTTCGAAAAATTCACCCTTCTACACGTGCCCAGGGAGCAGAATGAGAGAGCCGATTTGTTGTCAAAACTTCGCTACTTCCCAAAAGAGAGGGTGCAGAGGTCGGTCATCCATGAAAGCATAGGCCAACCAACTATCGAGGAGCCCAATGTTTGCAGCACAGAGGAGCGGGCAACGTGGATGAGTCCTTTAACTGCGTATCTGAGGGATGAAATATTGCCAAAAGACTCAGTCGAGGCCAAGAAGCTAGTCAAAGATGCGGCCAAATACATTATCATTGGAGGAGAATTGTATAGGAGAGGCTTCTCCTTCCCACTACTGAGGTGCATCAAGGGTGAGGAGGCACACTATATGATTAAGGAGGTCCACGAGGGATTATGTAGTTCCCATATAGGAGGCCGAGCGTTGGCCAGTAAAATTGCCAAAGTCGACTACTATTGGCCGACATTGAAGGGTGACTTCATGGAGTATGTAAAGAAATGCGATAAGTGCCAAAGATTCACGAAAGTTGGCAATGCACCCCAGAGGCAGCTACACTCCATCACCTCCCCATGGTCATTCCACAAATGGGGGGTGGATGATGAGTCACAGATTATGCATCTTTTATAGACCTAAGAAGGGTGGTTGTAAGATTATTTTGTGCTTAAGGATTGTTTGTTAGCTGAGATTCATATTATGAACCTAAAAATAGAGAAAATACAAATCTGTGCTAAATTGAAGGTCTTAGCTAATAAAAAGTCTTCTTCCCTTCTTCTGCAGGACTAAGCCGAGTTCTCATCAGCCAGGAGAGTCGTCTCAGCCGAGACCAACTCCGTCTCGGCCAGGCCAGCCTTGCCAGCCCAGCAACTCACTATAGGCGCAGCCCAATAAGGGTGGCCCAATAGCACTATCCACGTCAGCTATCCAACTTAAAGGCCACCTCAGCTCCTGATGCCATGTCACTCTTGGAGAAATGTGTAACACAAGCTACGCAAGGGTAAAATAGGAAATTCACTTTTGTAATTATGTTAGGTGTCATAGTTCGTAAGCTCTTGTATATATAGAAGTAGCTGTGTACATTTTAGGAGTCTTTGAATTCACACTCTACGCATTGTCAACATTTTCATTACCTCGCTCTCGTTTTTCTCCATCTACGGTGGTGCACGGTGCTGCATTGATGTTTCTCTCAATCGAGGAAGTACAGGTCTGAGACTGGGAAGCCAAAGTCTGTCAGAGGGGACCGATTGGGATTCCAACGCACTCTGGTGGAGCTGATCCTCAACACTCAGGCTATTGGAGGTGAATCACCACCATCAACCATGGCGATTGTCGTGGAAGATGGATCCATCTAAATTCAGACCACTGTGTTTGTACTCTGTTTTTTATTAATCAATTTCATTTTGCATTTCTCATCTCTGTTCCTTTCCTCTTCTTTAATTCACGGATTGAATTGTGATTGCATTTAAACATGAACAATGTTAAGCTAAGTCGATGGAAACTGGTTTAACTAGTTCAGTAGGTAATCATTTAACGAATGTTGATTGATAACCTAAAATCAGCTCTGAACTTAATCCCTGCCAACTGATGAGGTAGCGATTGTGTAATTCCTCGGTATGGCAATGAACGAACCTTTGGCAATTGTCATAAGAATTCCCAAGGCTGATATGGACTGAGAACTGGAGTGGGGAAATTGAACTGGACTTGGACTAATAGAATTGAACATGAGTACAATTATATCATAATAATAATAATAGTAATATCAGTAGCATTAGTATATTTTCACTGCATTCATAGTTTTAGTTTACTTTCTGCTTTACTCGCATTCAACCCCCCCTCCCATTTACTGTTTCCAAGTACTGGAACAGAGTCAATCCAGTTCTATTGCGTCTGTCTGCACTTAGCCGAGACCAAGCTTGATAAATCTCTATCGAGACCATATCGGCTCAGTCTCTGCCGAGAGCGACTCGGCCAGTGATCGAGATGAGTCAATACTCTGCACCTTAGATTCTGCATCATTTTGTTTCACACTAAATCACAATTGAGCATACTGTGTCCTTGAGAAAAACCGACCTAGGGTTGACTATACTGTAGTTAACTTTATTTTATTTGATGCGCGTTGAGACGACTAAAAATGAGCTTATCAATGGACATCCTTGGGCCTTTCCCCCCAGCTCCAGGGTAGATAAAATACCTAATTGTGGCAGTAGATTATTTCACTAAGTGGATTGAAGTCGAGCTTGTCGCTACGATATCAACCGAGAGAATCAAGCGCTTCTACTGGAAGAAGATCATATGTCGTTTTGGCCTACTGGTTGAAATAATGTAGGATAATGGACCGTGCTCGTCCAAAAGAACATCATTTTCCTTCAGCAAGCTATCTTTCTCCACAATCTTGGCCTTCAGTCGAATTACCTCCTTCTCGGCAACCTTTTTCTCCTTCAACGAATTGTCTGACTGAGCCTGGAAGTAATCTCGAGAACTCTCCAACTCTTGTTGCGCCAACCGCAACTCCATGATTTCCTTCATCGCCCGATCAAGGTAGCTTTGAAGGTTTGTAGTAGAATCTCGGTAATTAATTATTTTCGCTTGAGCATCTGCATACTCGGCACCCAACTTCAGTAGAGCATCATGAGCCTTCTTATCTTTTGCTGACGATGCCGCCTCACGAGCCGCCAAATTACCAAACTCCCGCTCTATAACTCTGGCTAGAACAAGGGTATAATTGTTGTACCTTTGAAGCACTTTGAGAGATTGCGGTAGTCCCAACTCTCTCGCCTTGAACTAGTCGCTTGGGCAAAATAACTGCTTATGCACCACTGCGCCGATCGGGTAGCGCAGATTAAAAACAGAGGGGTCCTCCCTCTCTCGGCCAGTAGTCACAGGCACCGATCCTGAGGCCAAGTTGACACCACCCGTGACTGCTTCCTCTACTACCCACTTGGGAAGGCGCTCCTCAGCATGAAACGCCTCCTCACCAGCGGTACGCTTAGAAGCAACCCTACCAACTTTCTCCACCACAGGTAAAGGGGGACCTTTCGGCCGAATACTCCAACACCACAAGAGTTGTTGTCTCTACTGGTCCTGCAGCCGACACTGGTGACGCATTAGCCGCCACCGCCGGAGTAGTCGACCGGGAGTGCGCCTTCATTAATGTGATGTCTTTTATAGAATAATCTGCATAAAAAACAAGAGACATAAAGAAAAAAGAGGAGGATGGGAGAGATCACTTTTATCATAAATTAACTGGGCACAAGAAAGGATGAGAAGCATTTTAAGCTCCTCAAGAAACTCCTTTTCCCAATCCTCTAGCTAATTCTCCGCAACCGTAACTGAAACAGCTAGTTGATCACTCTAGTATAAGGGAAAAAGGGGCTCCACAGATTCACTCAAAAGCAGACTTGGTCCCTTCTGCCTAGCCGCTACTCTAAAAAGGTGATCCTTGAATCGCTTATAGCTCTCACAGTATGGCTTCATCAACTTCTGTCTCGGCCAACTGCTTAAGGAGGTCCACCCAACCTTATCTGCTTGACGCAAGGAAAAATACAAGAAAAATACACTAAGGGAGGGCTCCCTCCCCATGTCTTCACAAAGAAGTTCGAAGCCCCTGACAAAAGCCCAACTGTTTGGATGCAATTGGGTCAGAGCCACGTTCAGCGCCCGTAAGACCGCACGCTCAAACACGAAGAAGGGGAGCCTAATACCCAACTTCGAGAAGATAGTCTCACAGAAGTAGAAATAAGGCTCCCCCCACTTGCCATCCCACGAGCACACCACTTCGTCTGTTCGGCAAGGAAGCGTTCGTACCTCCCAAGGACCACACGAGTAGATAGCGTCGACCATCCCCACCAAGGAATCCGACCGCGTGTAAGCCGAATGGACTTCCAACAGGCTAGAATCAATCCAAGAGGGAGGTTTCCCATCCTCCAAGTCACTGTCAGGAGCCTCCCTAAACAAAACGGTGAAGGGGAAATCCACCTCTGCCGTCGAAGAAGCGGATTGCTGGGTTTCATCATTCCCTCGTGCAGCGGAGCCGTCGAGGTTGGAAGAATTCGATGACCCGCTAGGATGGCTCCCTACGAACAAAGCGCAAGGGTCAAGACGGAGACCCAAGCCAAAGCAAAGGATAAAGGAGGACGAAAGCTCACACAAGAGAAAGGAAGGGGGGAAACACAGGCAGAAAACCTAGAAAACCAGGGCAAAAATCAAAAACAGAATAAGAAACAGAGAAGAAGCATACCTCCTTGGTTCGCCATTGAAAAATGCAAGGAAGTATCATTGAAGCGACATGAAAGCAAAATATGATGGAAGACGAATGGAGTCAAAGAGTTGTTTTTCCTTGAAGAGAAGAGGTAGAAAGAGCGAAAGGTACGACGAAGACAAGGGTTTCAAAAAGATAAGAGGTTTTGAAATGTAACCACACAAAGCAACAGTTGAAATCGAAACGACACTATAAAGCGTAATTAAGACAGACATATAAAAACGCGCATACGACGCAATGATTACAGAGTTAATGATTAAAGCACAGTAATCCGAGAGGTGCATTTAAGAAGAGCGAAGGAGGAGGCAGAACAGGGGCGCCAACGACCATCTAGCTGAGACTTATGGATGACCTACTCAAGCTAAGTTAATGATTAAAGCACAGTAACCTGAGAGGCGCATTTAAGAAGAGCGAAGGAGGAGGCAGAATAGGGGTGCCAATGGCCATCCGGCTGAGATACATGGATGACCGACTCAAGCTGAGCAAGCTCTCGGTCTATGATCGAAAGCTTGGGGGCTATGTACCGGTCGGTCACCTTGGCCCAAGACCACTGAAGCGAATCCCCTACTCCAGGAAAGCCCAATCAGGGACAAAGAGGCCAAAATGACGTTGATCACTCATGAAGGCCCGTTACGTAAAGATACCTCCAAAAACCGTTATCGATAGTTGTAAAAGTGATTAGGAGATTACCTGCCTGACAAACCACCCATGAACCCACTTCTCCTTTGCATAAGAACCTAGAGTAGGACTCATAGGAGGATTAAGTTCCAAGTATCGATATAATTGATTATCTTTTTAGATAATTAATAATTTAGATATAAAATTTATTTATAATTTCGATTATATTTTGTAATAATTGATTATCAAATTAATAGCTGTGAAAATACTAATATTTGATATTTGAATTTCATCCTTACATCTTTTATAAAATATATTCAATTCAAATCAATCAATCAACGAAGGATTTCAAATTTTTAAAATGGCCTAATTACCTTTATTAGAATCCTATTATAAAAGAAGTGTTTTCTAATTCTTAAAAATTGTTGAATTAAGAGAAAAATACTAAGAAATTATCTAATACTCTCTTGATCCTTTCATGTTGAATTAAAGTCAATAATGAACTTCTATTTGTAACATCGTCATCATTAAAAGTGACATATAACTTTTGATTTTCTTGTTTTTATGAGAAAAAAGTAATACCCCTTTTATGTTTCTAGGGAGGGGTTCAATCTTCTAGATATCTAGATCAAAGAGAAGTTTCCCTAACCCCTTACCTTGCATAAACTAAAACAAAGAACATTGTAAGAATCAAGGACAAAGCAAAAAGGAAGATCGAGTAGTGAAACATAAATAAAAAGTATCAAATGAGTAACAATTAATTATGTAGCTAACCTGCTACTAAAAGCACAATCTCTAGCAAAATGCAAAAAACTTGTTGGATACCGAAAAATGTGCTAGTTGTAGAAATAATTAAAAGTAAGTAAAGTATCATTCCTAACGAAGATTGTTGTTTAATAACAAACACTATCAATTAACTATGCTTTTGATAAAGAAAATAAGAAACACTTGGTTGATTTTTTGTTTTAATTAAAATTAAACAGAAGCAAACATGAATGATTAGCTAAGAGAAAATTTAGTAAAGATAAATAGGTAGGTATTAGAATCCTCTCAATTCTCCCCCACTGTAATTTCATTCCCTTCTAAATCTCTTCTAATCATGCAATTGATATTTATTTTTCTTTATTTAGTTTATCTTTGCTTTCTTTCTTGGTAAACCCTTTTATTCCAGTTATGACCTTAATTCTTTAGGAGAGTACACATAAAAATAAGCAATAAGATCAAGAAATTGTAACACAATGCATATAGACTGCGCCCCTTTCCTATGCCCAAAATTTATACGGTATTAGATCAAAAAGTTTAAACCCCAATTTTCAAATTGTAAATTTAAATTACAAAATAATCTTAAAGAGTATTAATCCATAGAAGTATTAAACATCCATAGAAGTAAAATCATATTATTTTTCAATTAAAATTTTTTAAAAATGAATCACGTCAAAAATCATACATAAATTAATGCATTACTCATATTTTGTTTTGAGTATCCATAGAATAACCGTAAAATAATCCATGGAAAAAGTTGTCACTAATATTTGCTAAAAATATAAGTTCATCACACGATTAATATTATTTTTTTTATACTTAACGATACCATTCCAAACTTTAATGTCTTAAAGACAAGTAGTATTGGGTGAACCAGGTAATGCATTAATCATATAAAAAAGCTCTTTAAAAATCTATATATGTAACTATCCATACACAGGCTGTACTTGGACAATCCGCAAGTCATGGGAAGATGACATGTGAAGTCTCAGTGTAATTGAAAAAGATTTAATTTAATTTTGAAATGTGTAGAGAATACTAGAAGATGTGTACCCTTATCACCAATAGCACAGTAGGGAAAATATAGCTCGAAACCGCACACTTCTGGGCCATTGCAAAGAAAGAGTCACAAATTTCATCAAATTTGTTACAGCTCACGAAAGATATTGATCACCCCAAAATGCTTAGTGTTATAGTCTCTCCTTTACACCCACATGGATTTATGCCAGGCTCTTCAATAGCATAGTAGAGGGAATAGAGGATCAACTTTCAAATAGCCCAAAGTGAAAGTCCATCAATTTTCATGAAATTTGATAGACTATTAAATTAAACAACACACACAAACCTATGTCTTTCATTACATGCTTAACCACTTATTTAGATAAGTATTTATTTGAAAGAAAAATAGAAAAAATAAAATAATTTTTTTATAAGTTAAAAATTAACTTATATATAAACTCTAATACTTCCTAGAGATGTAATAAGTTGATACATTGGTGCCGGAAGTAAAGCATAATATTGGCCCGCGAATCAAAGATCAGCTTATTAATTTACAGTAATGGGAGCAAGAACTACGTAGTATCTGTACAATGCTATATCTATGGTGGCATACACCATCATTGTATCAAACAACAGAAATAATTATTTTCTAACTTATGTTGTTTAAATGCTAAGTAGTCGTTATCAAAGTGAACCGAATTTCTCACTCTGCTAATGTATTATTACTAGAAGCCTAGACAGTTTTCCCATATTTGCTATATCTTATATCGGCATCTAAGCTTGTAAGTATAATTCTTTCTCTGCGCGTTTTTTTTTTTTTTTTTTTTTTTTGTGTGTGGGTAACATTTGTACAATTTTTGAGTAAACGATTATGTTGTACTGGGTATCTAGTATCTAGGATCATTAATGTCCAGGCTTTGAAAGGCATAAGCCAAATATATTTTCTCGCTGACAATAGTTGACATTGCTCTTTTTAGTGCAGTTTTATAAATATATTTATTAAATTATTAATTTATCTATTAATATATTAATTATATATAGTGTTTTTTATTTAATAGTGATAAATATATGTTCAATTTTAGTTTTTTATATATATATATATATATATATATATATATATATATAAACTTTAAATTATACATTAAAGAAACTCACTAGTTTAGTGGTTAAATATTGTCATTAGAATTTAGGGTAAAGGGTTTAAATCTCATTTCTAATATTTTGATTTTATTTTCTTATTTTTGTATGTCATGCTACATCCACTTCATTCATATATATATATATATATATATGAAAAATAGGTGAAGGGACTAAAATTGCAAATTATGATTATTGGAGAACCAATAAAAATGCATTTAAGGTAGAAATAAATTATCTCCTTTTAGTTACTCATTTATATAAAAGTGCACATTAACGTGATTACATGCAAATTTAAGTGGATTTTTTTTATAAAATATACACAAGTGGTAAAGTAAGTTGAATTCAACAACTCAATTAATTTAATTAAAGTGGCCAAGACAACCTCCCAACCACTTAATTTGTCCTACTCAATCTACCAACATGGAAAGTTAAGGGTAGGTTCTGCCAAGTTGACTTGTTGAGTTAGTTTTTATTTTTATTTTTTTAAAAACTTAATATTAGTTGTTATTTGTAATTTATTAAGTTTTTTATAACATAATTTATTATGGTTTGATTTTTATGTTATTAGTTTTTAGAGTAAATTACATTATTTTTTCACGAGAAATGTAAATATTATATTGATATTTTTTTCTTATATTAAAATAAATACTCTCCTTTCTTCACATATTTAAGTATAATTTTACTCTATTTTTAAATTTTCTTTTCCACTACTATCTTCCATATTATATTGTTCTTTTCCCTTGCGTTACATTTCTCTCCTCTATCAAATGTGAATATATTATATTTTATTTCATTTTTAAATTTTTTCGATATAAATAATTTTATGACTAATTTTTTTTATATTCTCCTAACTGAGATTTAAATATTACATTTTTTTTTCTTATTTTAAGATATATAATTTTCTCCTTTAATACACCGCAATTTTTCACATTTTTATTTTTCTATATAAAAATATAATAAATTCTATTAAGGAATAATTTTTTACTAGAAAACCATTTATTATATTTGTGCCTTTATTTACAAAAATGTGAAATTATTTGATTTTTATAATATAATTTTGTTCATAAATTCTTTCTCCATTTAACATTATTTCTATCTTTTTTATATATTACTAACAACAAATTTCGTTACACATTACAAAGGAAAACAATGTTTGTTGAACCAAAAATGTAAAAGCATTCATCCCTCGTATGTTTTGGTAATAGCAAAAATTATTGATAAGTATGATTACTAATCAGCTACTATATGTATAGATTGATGAAATAAACAAGTCATCTAAGACTTATGTAAGTACTGTTCATGCTTAGAAAAAGCGTTGAAACATTTGATAACAAAAGTGTCCATTAATCATTCTTAACAAAAACATCCACAAATGAAATTATCTTTTAACTTATCTTTCTTCTAGGAAAGACTTGCACTTATTTGCTTATACTTATCTATCTTGAAATTCTAATAAATATATGCTCTCTAATACACTAATGATTCTTTCTATCGTGATGTATTATGTGTTATTTGTATTATGACCAGAAAAGAGATAGTATTCTTTTTAAGCTTTGCACTTGAACAAAAATAAGTTAATGAATCATTTGTTTGTATATTAATATGAAGCTTGAAAGAAAAAAAAACAAGGAAAAAGAACTTTCTCTACACAAATCCTCTCTCATTATGTTTAAGGAAAAAAGTCGTAACTCTCAACTGCATTTTTTCTCTTTAAATGCTTTATGCTAACGTTATCTTTGTAAAAAAAATTTATATATTTGTGTAAAAGTCTAAAAAGATTTAGTGATAAAGAATACTTGATCTGCATGTAATATGAGTTGTAGATTACAAGTGATTCCAAAGTTTGAAGAGATATAGAAATACTTGTTATAAGTTATGTTGATTTAGTGAAAAAATTATCAGTGAAAAAGATTAGACACAACTCTAAGTTGTAGAGTGAACTAAGATAAATAATTAGTGTGGATCTCTCCTTTTCTCTCTCTATTATCTTATTCAACATATTCTTGGACTCTTAACATTCAATGCATATTTTGAACTTATATATATCTTGCGAAAAATATTAAGTGTTTAAAAATCACACATACAATTCAACTTCTCTTCTTGTGTGTATCTTATTTATATCAATGTTGATGTGTAGATAGAAATTAGAGTTAGGACATCGAGTAAATGAAAATGAAAATTATTTTAATATAAAATTTAATTAATTTTTAATTTTTAAAGAAATATTCTTTAATAAATGTTAAGTTAATAAACTAATTGTATAATTTAACCAAATCCAAAGATAATGTAAAGAAGAGTATAATTTTCTTCAGTGATGTTAAGTTAATAAACTAAATTGTACATTTCAACTCTAAAAAAAAGTGTAGTGTAAAATTTGCATATCTTGGAATAAGAGAGTGAAATTTATTCTACTCTTCTAATATTTTTATATGATATTGAATTATGATTTAAATATACTTTTGCTTCATGTAATATATATTTTTTGGTTTTATTCCTTATAAAATTATTTTTTTTTAATTTTGCTTGTATTTTTTTATTTTAGTCCTTATTATTATTTTTAGTTTTTGTAATATATCTATTTTTTGTTTTACTTATTATAATATTTTGTTGATTTGAAATAGTCCTTTGAAAAAAAAAATAGTATGAAATTACTCACATATTATAAGGACTAAAACAAAAAAAAAAATAGATCTATTACAAAAAAAACTAAAAATAATAACAAAGACAAAAATAAAATAAAAAATTACAAAGATCATTTTAGAATTTTTGTTTACAAGAATAAAAGTAAAAAGAATTCTATATTATATAAATAAAAATATATATTTAAACCTTATATTAATTAGATGAATTGACATTTTTTAAATATATTTTCTATTTTTTACTTTTTTGACAAACAATTTTTTTCAACCCACTCCTCCTTATTGGAGGCACAGTAGCATCCCTCAAGTTTACATAAACTCCTCGTGCATAAAGATTTGTGCAAATAGCAATACTTTGATCAGACTCCAAAGCCATTATAGTTTGTAAGCAGCAGTTATTAGAAGAATTACATACAAATTAAAATTACTAATGCTAATTGATGTTGCTACTCACATCAATTTCATTTTCATTTATCACTTTTACCAAATCAAGCTAGCTGGTTCTAGATCTTTCAACTCGAACAAACCCAACTAATTTATTATTAGTTAAATCGAAACAGGGCTAACAGATTCTGAAACTCAACTTGGCACGGGCATGATCCTACCAAGAACAAGTCAATTATCATTCTAGTAGACTCATGTGTCTGACACTTCACCAGAATCTGATACCTATGTCTGTTTCTTACCCATAAATCCTCTGATAAAGTGGTGGCAAAATCGACAAGCCATAAATCAGGAAAAAAAAAAAAAGGGAAAAGAGCCAATGGCTAGTTTTTCTGTGTGTGTGAAGTAGACCCAAAGGCAACCTCAACATATATGCTACAAAAGTGTGCCGTGAAAACAAGTCTATGATTTAAGGCTTTATTCATGGGTTGCCAAACCTTGGGGACCAACGTCAATTTCCATGCTCTTCAATCAGATGATGATTTATATTCCTCTTATCTTATCAACCGTGCAGCTGTATGTGCACTATCATTCTTTAAGAATTCTCTAGCACTATAAGGGTTGCCTCTTGCTTTTGTCTATTCATATCATATGAAATTCTTCACAACTGTCTTACACATTTGTTTTAGAGGACACAAAACCGACACACCATATGATATGTTTGACAAATAACTATGTTCTTTAAATATCTAGTCGATTAAGAATTCGATATCCAAACACATGTATATGAAAAAACTTCTCTAAGCAAAAATCAATTTTTTAAATGAATTTTAATATATTTTGAAAGATTAGTTTTTGAGTTTCAACTTCTTAAAGACATGAAAAGAAAAGAAAACATAAAACCAACTCTGAGTAATATGTTAGACAAATAATCATATTTTTTAAACATGTTGTGGATTAGGAGTTTGTTTGTAGAAAATATATGTTAATAAAAGTGAATTTCTTAAATAAATCTCAATATATTTTGAGAGATTAGTCTTTGTCTTTCGACCGAAAAATATATACATCTAAGTTGAACAAAAAGAAAAAAGAACAGAAAAAAAAGAACCTTTTGAAACAGTATATATTATGCACACTTGTGTGCTCCACCATGCACTTGTGGGTGTGGAACTCATAACTGGTGTTAATGGGCTAGCTAGCGGCTTTATGGGAATGGTGCATGAACTGCACTGCATAACAAGTAAACAGGGAAGAATAAAAGGAAGGGCAGTGGGGGGACCAAACACAAGTCAATATATGAGAGTGATGGGCATGATTTTTTGGTGAAGATGTGTGAGGTGTGAAATTCTGATTCTCAAGGCCAGAAAGGAAAGTGGAAAGTAGAAAACGAAAAGAAATGCAAAATTCAGGTGGATGTATATAATACGGATGGTTGTACATTTATGGCCAAGCATCATTTATGCCTCTGAAAATTGTTTTGCATCATTGAAATTTTAAGCAAGGACATGTTCATATTACAAGCCTGTTTTCACTTTTCACCCCCAAACAACATGATGTATTATGTGCCAAATTACATGGAAAATAACATTGTGTGAATAGAAGGGATGTTTAATCTAGGTATTAACTAATGAATTATACGTATGGGTTTTCAATCTTGAAGGTGAAAACATATGTTATTGTATTCTCTTTTTCCCTTTGTAACAGGTACCTTTATTATTATTTAGTATTTTTTTTATATCTTTTAAAAATTAAAAATTTAAAAACGTTAATTTTTAATATTACTTTTTTAAAATCTTAATCTTTTAAGAGTTTAATATATATGCAATGATAGTGTAATTTAGACTCTTAATCAATAAAAATCATAATAGGTAGATAATTATTATAAAAATAAATAAATTTATTATGTCAATTTGTAATTGAATTATAATTATAGTATTTATTCACCTTAATATTAATATTACGATCTTTTTTAAAAATCTGAACTTTAATTATTTTAAAATTAACTTAAATCTTATATTTTCAAATGAGTTTAATTTCTATATATTATTAATGTAAAAAAACTTACAAGATCAATTATTTAAAAATTATAGTTGGTATTACTTTTAAAATAATTAATGTAAAAATAAAAAAATTTACCATTTATAATTAGATAATTATGTAAAAACTCTTCCCACTATAAGTACACAAACTATTTACTATTTTCAGTTTTTTCAAATTTTACTCTTTATCTCCTAAATTTAAACTAATATTTTCATACTTATTTGTTTGAATTATTATTATTATTTTATGTTTTAAAATTTTACTTGAATTAGAAAATGGTGACGAAATACACTAAATATTGGCTTGTATAACTAGAAATTTTGCCATAAAAATTATGAAAAAGACTTAAATTTCATATTAGTCATTAGATAATATTTGAATAAAGTGTTATCTTGCAAGTTATTTTTTTTGAAATTGAATTAGATTCAAATATGAATTATAAGAAAAACAGAGAAACTCATGCAAACAAATATAGAAATCCTAAAAAAAAACAAATATTGAGGGTTTAAAATGACAAAAATAAAGATTCTAATTAGGGGAGAGTATTAAGTTTCTTGTCGTGGTAGCCTATCAACCAAAACACATGCAGTATATTCTTATATATAGTATTTTTTTTTAATAGTAAACTAAATGCTATCAAATCAAAAATAGTCTATTCTCTCCCCATTATTCAAAATCGACTTCCAACATCAAACAGAGATACTCAAACAGGGTAGAATTTTTAAAATTTTTTTATAAATGCATTGCCTAAATAAAACATATAAGGAGCTTGATTTCTTCTTAAAATTTGGGTGTTGTTACGTGAACAAAAGAAAGAAAATTGCTTAATACTTAACAGTACGGATATGTTTTGCACATGATACTGCATGATCTCTGTTAAGTCCTTTTTCTTCAATGTTCAACCAATAGAAAAACAACTTACTTGGTACTTGGTTTCGTACATTGTTTTTATAAAGATTTCGTACAAAATTTTCGTAACATATAATATTCGACATTAAAATGATATACACTACAAGAACTTCTACTTAAATGGGTCCACAAGGACGATTACTAATATCACGTGCAAGAAATAAGGTTTACCAACTTATTTAAGTTGTTAACCAAGGTTCTAACCTTAGCTCTTTCAGGTTCTCTAAGTTATCATGAGTGATCCCACCGGAGAAAGGCTAGAAGCATTTATTTCCACGTATTAACGTGAATTATGTTGGACCATGTTTGGAAACAGTTTATAGAGTATAGCTCACAACACATGCATCAATTCACATCTTTAAAATAATGTAATTTATATGTAAATATTTTTATTCTAAAAACAAGTTAGTAAAAAAACTCAATATAATTTTTTTTAATCAAACAAAACTACTTAAAGTTGTTTTAACTTATAATCAATTTTGTATTCAAAATTAATTCCTGAAATATAAAACCAAACACGTTAATTAACATTCACGTAAAATCCTTTGAATAATCCAACATGAAACCAAACATGTAGAGTGTGTTTAGATTGATAAATATTTACATGTATAGTTTTGCATTGAAAAATTGATTCTGGGTTTAGAATTAATTTTGAATTAAAACAACTTTAAATAACTTTTATGTTGGATAAAAAATTTATACTAACTAGTTTATAGAAAAACATTTAAACATAAATGACATTACTTAAAATCAATTTAAAGTAAAATAAATTTCACTTAATAATTATAGAAACGCTAGTAGAAACGGCACACGTGAAAGCTAGAATGTGGAGTAATGAAGGCGGTTCCAAAGAAGAAGTGAATACAAGTTGGGTTATATGAAGCCAGATCCTCAATCATTGAACGTAGATAAGGTTGAACCGTTTGTTTTTGTCCGCTATATCTAGATACCGTCCATGGTGAAAACTCGCATCAAGTACTGAGTACGATGGCATCTTGTGAAACCACGGTACTAGCGTGCTAGGTCATGTCAGCACCACATGTTGTGGCCATTATAGTACTATTGCAACTTGATATCATTTATACCAGAAAGATTCTATCAGAATAATTATTTTCATAATTTTAAACTACTTCACAATTTAATTCCCTAATCATCATATACATGATCATTAGTGGCACAAAATGCAACAAAATTAAATTAGATAGACCAAGGACAATGGAAGAGTTTGCCACTGCTTGTTTATGTTGTAAAGGTGGTATGAAAATTTTTATGTCTCTACTCACTAGAGTCTAGCCTCTGCTAGTGCTATGAGTACTTTAGTTTGTACTATGTGCTAACATATAAAATGCAATGGACCAGTGACTCTCACTCTATGCATATATATATTAATGCTTAATCTTACTGCTATAATGAATAAAGCTAACTATAACAGAGATAGAGACAACAAAGAACCACCTAATTCCACTCAAAATCATTACTTATGTTACTCCCATACCTCTCTGCATGTAATTGTTACAGTGGCAGTGAAAAATAAGAGCTGGTAATTTTCTTCTTTGGATTAATTAGTTGTGAAACAAAACAAGGGATAAGGGATTGCTCCATGAATTCTGATTCCTGCTGGAACCTTTCTTTGCATATCAAGCCTGCTTTGGAAAAGTCCACACTAGCCTTGTTGCTATTATCTTTTTGTTTTAAGTGTAAAAAATATATATTTTTTTCACCAATTACAGATCATCAAAGCTTAAATTTTTATTCTAATTATATAAAGTTTGAATGAAGACACGTTGATATGTAAGAAAATAATTTATATATAGAAAATTGAAACAATTTTTACGTTATCATTATTGATATACATTAGTTTTGTTAACAAAGTATTAAAAAATAATATTTATTATTTTTTTAAAATAAAAAATATATGGATGAGAATAAAATTAAAACCAAAAATTTAGTATGGCTAGGCATGTGGTATGGGTCATATCAGAATCAGAAGAAGAAAATAACAAGAAGAAACAAAAGCAAAATCCTCTTCTTCCAATTTGTAATTCCCCGAGTACCAATAGCGAAGCGTTTATGATGGACGCGCCATGAGCACTATCACTTTCAACACAGCATTCATTCATTCAAAAATCAATACCCACTTCATAGTTCCCACTTTACTGCAAGAATTGTGATTTAACCTTTCCCTCTATTAGCTTATCATTAAAGACAAAACCCATCTCCAAGAATGACCCTTCTCTATTATGCACTATTCCCCTACCTTTATGCTAACAAAAGCACACAATTAACAAAATGGAGCCTGTGGTCCACACCCTTTGCACCTCCTTTTCTGCCTTTCTGCTTCATATAAACTCCCTCTTTCACTTCATTGCTCCAAAAAGTCCAGGCTCAACAAGTTCACTATCCCTTCATCATTATCACCACCACCACTACAATGGAGGCCAGGGGTGTGGAGAGGAAGAAAGCATTGGTTGAGAAGGTGAGAAAGAATAGCACAGTGGAAGAGGAGGTGGAGAATGAAGTGGAAGAGGAGGATGAAAGTGGTGTTTGTCTCACAGAAGAAGAGAAGAGGAAAGGGGTTAGTAGTAGTGGTGTTGGTGTTGGTGGGAGAAGAGGGTCAAGTGGGGGTGGTGGAGGGGTTTCTCCACCTTCATGTCAAGCAGAGAGGTGTGGTGCTGACTTGACTGATGCAAAGAGGTACCATCGCCGCCACAAGGTCTGTGAGTTTCATTCCAAGGCACCTGTTGTGGTGGTTGCAGGGCTGAGGCAGAGGTTTTGCCAGCAATGTAGCAGGTTTCTTCATTCATTACTCACTCATCTTCTCCATTTTCTCTTAATAGTATAGAATTTCTATTTTCTTTAGTCTTTATCATTTTATTATGCATGTCAAAAGTGTTCAAATATAGTGTCTGACATTATCTCGAACAATATTATCTCTGAAAGAGGATAGTGGTAAAAATTATAAGAGACCATTTTACTATATAGACTTGATCTTACTTTCCTATTATCTGAGTTTAGTTCATTTTCTCTTTAAACTAACAACTATACTTTTGTAACAAAGGAATCACTCACCGTGATTTCAACTACAACGTGAAGATTTCTGAGTTTTTCACTGTGGTCATATCAGCTACATTTGTCCAAATTTTCCACAAAGTCAAAGATCATAACAAATTTGTGACTACAACTGTAATTTAAAACCTTAAACAAACTACTAAAAAAAAGTATGCCTTGATCAATGACTACAAAAATTTTGATGCTCCTAAACAAATTATGACAAAGGAGTAAGGAAACATGATCTATGCATAATATATGAGAAACATTAAGTAATTGAACTTCATTGCTTATACCTTCTTGCACTTTACTTTTCTTGTTAGCTTTTTTCCAACAAGTGTCAAGTAGTTTAAACTTCAAAGCACTTGTTCCTATGATGAGTGTGTGCAGGTTCCATGACCTGGCAGAGTTTGATGAAGCCAAGAGAAGCTGCCGGCGACGGTTGGCCGGACACAACGAACGGCGCCGGAAAAACAACCCAGAAGCTGGCAATGAGGGCAGCAAAGGCCATCACCCTAAGGAAACAACACAGTGCAGGCTTGCTGATGAGAGGGGGAGAATTCAGATGACCCTACCAGGGAGTTCTGGCTACAAGTCTTTCAATATTAGATGAAGCCAAAGTGTTCACCAAGCTCTCTCTCTTCTGTCACCCTCTGGTTTCTTACAAGCCAAGGCATATAATAAAGACCACTTTGTATGTTCAATTGAACAAGAACCAAACTCACAAAACTTCCAACATCCAAAGCTGGTGTCTTGTGCAATGTAAGCTAGTTTCCTCAGCTATATGTTTTCTTTTAGTTTAGAGAGTGCCTTTTGTTTCTGTTTGCCTTACCATTGTTGTCCTATTAAAGCACCCTTCAATGGTGTGCTCTTATCTTCCATTCGATTAGAATAAAAAGCTATTGCTTCTTTTGGTATTCACGTATGTATGCTAATAAACTACACCATTAGGTGCTAGGTTCTGTTTGAAACTCATTCTAATTACTCAAAAAGATACATTTTTGTAAAAGAAGAAAAAAGAAAAAGCTATTCTTGATTTACTGTAGAGATGCATTTTATTTCCATTTTCTCATAAGTATCCCCACGACATAATCGCAACCTCTGGTTACTATTGATGAAATCATAAAACGGCTATGACTGAAAAGGGGTCCAAACATGCAAAGTAAATAGATATATGATATGGTCTTTAAAAGATGTTACTTGTTACTTTTGTAGTTTTAGTTTTGAAAGAATGTTTATACAATTGGTAATGCGATACCAAAGACTAAATTCAGGGTTAAGTATGGTGAAAAATGTTATAATGTTATAAATATTTTGATATCGTGTTTGATTCTTATGAATAATAATAAAAAAAAAGAAACTAAATAGTAGTTACCTCCTTTGCTATGTCATGATTAAATGCCTTTGTTTATGCAAAGTCATACCCTCTATCCTTTTGGTCCATGGATGTTGGTAACAGCCATTCCTGGCTTAATTCAGAAAGGGATTCACATGTACAACAAAATGTGGTATCATCTTACCCAATTTTCCTCCCCGTTGGTCGGGCTAGTGGGGGAGAGGGAGGAGGGAAAAAAAAAAAACAAAAAACTACTCCCTCCATTTTAAAACTTTGGTTGTTTAAAATTTTTGCACACGTATTAAGAAATATTTTGATTTATGAAAATTTAAATTAAATTATCCTCATTTATTGATTTACAATTTTCTATACTCCAAAAAATTGTCCTAATTACTCAACTATATAAGGGTATAATTAGAAATTTTTTTACACAAATACATATTGAAATTCTAAAATAACTAAAGTATAATTAAAAAACTAAAACAGCCAAAATTTTAAAATGGAGGGGTATGATGGGCACGCACACAACACACATCAATTGATATCGAATCTCAAAGTTTTACGCTCACACCAATATAATAATCTTATGCAGAACTCAATTGTTGAATTAAATTGACTAATTTCTTATCATCCTAAAAAATTATCAAATGATTAAAACTCAATTATAAACACTTGTATCAACTTTGTGCAACCATCACCTTCACCATCATCCTCACAACCATAACTATAGCTACTACCACCATTACAATAATCATCGGTGCCACTATCAATACCCTCTTCATTATCATCATTGTTGTCGTCACTTCTACCATTATCATTGTCGTTGTCTCTACCACTATCATTGCTATTGTTTTTACTGTTCTCATTTTCGTCATTATCATTATTATCAGTATTGTCCTCGTTATTATCAGTATTGTCCTTGTATTATTATCGATATCATCAATGACATCATCAACACTACCGTTACATGACGGTGGTAGTGATAATTATGGTAATGGGACATGAACAATGATAATAATATTAATTTTATAAGATGTGTTTATAATTAAGTTTTAATTTTAATAATTTTAATCAAATAATTATTATTATTTATTTTATGTTTTCATACAATAAAGTGTTCTCATAATACGTCACTCCTTTTATATATATATATATGACAGATCCAGTAGCATAATGTTATTTTTAATTAGAATTAAAATTTCACTATATATTCTGTGTATAAGTACTATGGGGTAAAACTCAAATTTTGATTAAACACATACTTCTTAAATATAATTTAAAAATATATAAATTATTTTCATCATAAATACTTACATGATTTCAACGACCGAGTTTCTCTTTAAAGAAGATAGCTGGTCTAATTCATCAAGGAAGTTTATAAAAAAACATTATATATATAAATTAAGGCAGCTTGTCTAATTCATTAACAAATTACTTCTTTATCTCTCACCCGCTAACAACAAAATATCAAGTAAAGAAAAGGATATATAACTCATTTTAAAATGAAGATTAACGTAGTTATTGTCTAACACGTATGAGCGAAATATCAAAATAGAATTCGGTGAAGTATCAGAGGTGTTTCATAGGCACAAATGGATGGTCTAAAAAAAATAATTGGCTCAGCTGGAATTTCCAAAGGCTTTTGAAGATGATAGAGATTGATCAAACTTGCTTGCACCCATACAAATTATTTTGGTCTACACAATCCAAAACTAACTCCTTTTTACATTGTTACATCAAACAACACATTCTCAGACAGTATATTTGTATGACAGCAGATAAAATATCACAACTGAATGCCTCAACATGATAACACCTAAAGGGTATCAAATCAACATTTATCCATACAGTATATGTTACACTTTCAAGTTTGTAGATAAAAATCTACTACATGAGTTCTGTGATCACTGAAACTTCAAAACCACGCAAGAGATATCGTCTGAGCTTTTCCTGTTACGTGCTTCTTCAGTAAGGAGCCTTGCTGCAGACCGAGCATCCTTAACATCTCTGATAGCATCAACAGCTTGTTGATTTGACATTACCTTCAATAATTTCAATGAATAGATGTGATTATTAGTGCAGAATATGAATGTGTAAAAGAAAGAATAAAGACACATCCATTAGGAGTGTGTGTATCATTCATTTATCAAATGTTACCTTCCATAACCCATCACTGGCTAATATAACAAACTCTGCATCATCATCTATAATCTCCACAATCACATGGGGTTCAGAGCTCAAGTGTATCTTCAGGCTTTTGTCGCCAAATGCCCTTGACACTGCCAACTGACCATCAACACGTGGAACGTCCCCTGAATTGATCACAAAAGAAGTATCCTTAGCACTGAATTGCTGAAACGAAGTCTGTCCTGTCATCAGGATTCTCTTTTATAATAAAAAAAAAATTATATATATATTTAATCCCTGCATTATGATAATGTTTGTTTTTTCTTTTTAGTCTTCCAAAGAAAATTGTCTTTTTCCGAGTCTCGTTTATGGAAATATGTCGTGTGTGGTTCCTATTTCGAAGAATGAGGAACTAAAACGAGATGACTTTTTGTGAAGGCCAAAGACACACCTGATTGGAGTCAAAAGAAGATAATTTTCTTCGAAAGATTAAGGGAGTGTTCAATATAAGAAAAAAAATTTCTTTCAGAAAATCATGATTCCTAGAAATTATAAGTTTTAAGAATCATTATTCTTAGGAATAATTAAATTAAAATTTGTTTAGTTAGTCACTTGAAAATATTTATATAAGATTCCTAGCTATTAAAGTTTTTCATGTTTGGTTTTAATAAAAATTTTTAGATATATAATATTTTTCAAAAATATCATTTTAGAAAATAACTTTACTAATTAGACTTCTGTAAAAATTTATTATTTAATTTTTTAATATTTTTATTTATTATATGAAAATTTTTATTATTTAAAACAAATTTAATATTTTAAAATAAGAAAAAATTATAAAATAAATTTTTAACTCATGAAGTTGTTATCTTCGAAAGTAATGAAAAACTAAAGTTACATAATTTTTTTTTAATTTAGACTTGATTAATTTTAATTAAAATGTTAATTTTATAAAAATACAAAATAGAATCATCTATTTTATTTTTGAAAAGATAAATATTATTAAGTTGTAATAATCAAAATGTTAAGATTCTCACAATAATCAAAGAAGTTATAAATAAAATTAAAATAATTATCATCATAATTTAAATTTTTATTAAATTTTCATCACTCAGCTATTTAAATAAATGAGTTTTTTTATGATAATCAAATAAGAAATAAATTCAAGCGGATTATCATTAACAAATTTTGAAAAAAATAATTTTAATGAGATAATAATTAAATAATTTCCAAAAAATAAATTTAAAATAATTAAAATTGTGTAACTTCTTATATATTAATTATTCTGTATTTTCTTATGTAGTTTTGTTTTATAAAATAAAAAAAATATAATGGCTGCAACAGATTAAAACATAGCATTTTATACATAACAACCAAATTCCACCCCACTAGAAACCCTAGTGGTTATGAAAATTATTTAGTATTAATAATTTAATCAAAGTAATTTATAAAGACAATATGTAAAAACATTATACAGATAATAGTATTTATAAAAATATTCCTAATAATATCTTATTGTATGTAAACTAAGATAATTTTTTAAAATAATTTAATAGACTTAGATAATTTTTATTGTAAAAGTATTTTTCATAAATTTTAAAATTACATATATGTTCGTATAATTTTTAATATTTTTTATTTAACTTGGACCTAACACAATTTTTCATTTTCTCTATTTTAAATATTTTTTTACAATTCTATTGAAAACGTTCTTTTTACAATAATAATAAAGGATAATATTTAATATATTAAAAGATTAAAATAATATATTTTATAAAATAATTGTTTTAAAATTATAATAAATATACTAAAATCATATATTAGTATTTTTATTTTAAATATAATAATTTATCATATTTAATAAAAAAATTATTTCAAAAACTTTATAATTATATTAGATGAGCTAATCGGATATTGTGATCTTTTTACATTATTAAAATTTTTTCTCTCAACTTAGAAAAATTGATTCCCACCTCACTCCTAATTTTAAAATATAAGTAAAAATTATACTTAAAAGACCATGTTTCTTAAGAATATTTTTTTTAAAATTTATATACTAAATATGAAAAACTAACATTTTTTTACTTCACTTTTGAAGAAAACTAAAATTTTCCTTTTACAAAATACCTTTTATACATTATTCAATTATCTTCAATTAGGATAAATTGATTAACTTATATAGGATAAATCTGTTAATTTATAATATAAGTACCTTAAAGTTGTTTTACACAGTCGTAATATAGCAATTAAATTCTTTCTATATTTTGAAGGACAAAAAAAATATATTTAACTCTAATATTTAGAAGATAGAAAAAGAGCCACACTTAATGAAGATCAAGGAAAAATGATCCTACATTTTAAAATGTCATACCTGGGAAGTTTGACACAAAACCACCTCTGTTTCTGATATCCTCACTTTCTATACTTGGTTCATGATCCACTGATAGTTGTTTGGCCACGCCATTCTTGCATATGACAGCCCGAGAATCCCCAATATTGGCCACTACTAGCTTCTGACAGTTGATCAATATTGCTGTAACTGCAGTTGAACCCCCTCTACCCAATTCACCTGATTTGTCTAAAATAGTTGTATCAGTTATACTATATGCTCTCTTCACAGCATCAGCAGGTTCTCTCCAGAAGTTAGGCTACATGAATAAATGGGGGAAAGCACCAGGCATTATATTTAAAGAGTTTTAATTTTCATACACGAAATTAGAAATCTCACTAAATATGAGATTTAAAGCAACAATTAAAAATCCAACCTATACCTGAATTTAGGTATGAGAGTTTCTACAAAATAATTTATAAATAAGCTGTGTATAAGTTAATTTGTAGAAGTTCTATCATATAACTTCTTCAAATTTTGATTTTTAATTATGTATAAGTTAATTTTACCTTATGAAAAAATTTATTTTATTTTTTCTTATCTATTTATAGAAAAATTTATTTAAAGAAGTTTTAAATCTGAACAAAAGGGATAAAAATGAAAAGCTAAAACAAAAACTAGAGAAAATTATACTAATAAGTGTAGACATGGAAAAGGAAAAGGAAATAGAAAAAACAAAAACTTCTCGTAACAAGCAAAAAAAATTTCCATATCTATTTTATTTAAATTCCTATTTTACACGGCAATCAAATTCATTCAACTTGCACTGACATTGTTAATTTTTCAATTAGACTTTGAAGTCAGTTTAGGCTTCACAATCAAGCAACTCATAGATTAAGTAAGAAGAAAATATTAGGAACCCTAATTACCTCCTTCAAGATATTATCAAACAAATGAGACTTCAAGTAATCAGGTACACTGTGACCTGAGTGGCCATCAAATATTGCAAATAAACCCAACTCATGGTTATCAACTTGCTTAAATTGAGCAACAACATAGTCCTCCATGGCATGACCTGATTTTCCCTTTACCAAGTGAAAGCCATGAGTTATGTGCTTCTTCATCTTGCTCTTTCCTTTACCTGAATCAGTATCAGATGAGCCCAAAACTTTTTCCTGCAAGCAACATAATCATGTCACAAGACAGTCACAACAGAAAAACTCGGAAATTTGAGTTTCTTAAGCAATGAGAATCAGGTCCGGAAGAAATATCTGAGTGAAAACTTCTGAACTCGTCTACTCCACAAAGCACAAACAGAGGCAATTTTATCCAACCAAGTTGAATTTCTTGAAGCCATGTCATTGGTAACTTATAAAACATTCTGGTGTATTTCAAAATAAGTAGCTAATGGCATAATTTTTTAAGGAATTCAAAAGTAAATTTAAACTTCTCTCGTATCAATAATTGAATACACTAAATGAAATACTCTTTTGCAACAAACAATGTCTTGAATGGTAAAGCGTAATCAACCATTATAATTATATTGTCCTTTTACATTTTCTGACCTTAGCACTTGTCAGTCACAGCCTCCATTTACCTAAGCTTTTTTTTCCTTTTTATTCATCGCCAAGTCATATAATAGTTTACCCTTCAATAAAGTTGTCTATAATGCAACACCTAACTAGAAGCAAACCAAAATATTACATTTCTGAACTCATGAGGGACCATCTTGCTTTAAAACACCTAGCATAGCATAAATCTGGTATTGCAGCTAGCTGGAATTAACAACTGTCACAGATGAGATGAAACTAAAGGCAGCCCCCCTCCATAAGGGGTATAATTGACTTTTTCCATTCCTTCCGTGACCACATACTGGGTATTGAACCCGTGATTCACCCTCCAATAGTCATGGAGGAGCATTTGATTCTGAAGTTGCTGATAACCACATAAAATTTGATATTTTCTAACCCCTGTGACTAGCAACCTCCCAGCCATCTCCATTAATCAGCCAACTTAATACCTCAAATATGATCCTTCACACACTAAAGCACAATAGATTTTGCAAATTTTCTGGAGCAAAATTCTCTAATATCTTGGATTTATTTTTTGTTATATCATAGGAATCTACATAGCGGGATGACACAAATGAACAAAGAAGGCAAATTAATTATAAAAATGAAGCCACCAAGAGATATCACGTAGATGTTGAAATAAATTGTATGCATTTGACATAACCTAATATTACTTATAATCACCCAGAAAAGCAAATGGTGATAAGAAATAATTGGGTAAACTTCTCCTCAAAGATTTATATAATGAAAAAATATGAAATAAAATTTTTCATAGACTAAAATTAAATTAACTTATAGTTTTAGCTTAAAAAAATTTATTTTATTTTTTCAAGCTTATAAGTGTTTAAGAAAAAGTTTATTGCACACGTCAAAATTCAAGTCAACAAAAATTAGTACAATTTGCAAGAACTGGACCAAAAATAGACGTGATTTCGAATCTTACTACTGGTACCAGGATTAGTGCTTATTAAGGCTGGAGAATCTGAAACTCACCTAAACTATTATCCAAAGTGAAGAAAGAGTAGGCACACATACTATAAGCAATATTAGTAAAACAACATTTACAACCATAAATGGCGGGGCTTATCAAATTGAAGCAATCCACTGATCCAATTGACAAAGATCAACACCTCCAAAGAGTACTCCAATTGGATAGAAACAAAGCCAAAGCACACAAAATTAAAATAAAACACACGATGTAGCAATTTAATTAAACTAAATCAATAAATAGTTAGTTACAATAGCAAAGGTGACGAATTAGTCTGAACGCACCTTCATCTTATGAAAAATTTCCTTGCCCGACATAGTGGAGTCGCCGAAGGGTTTATATAGAGATTTAAGAGTGTGTGGCCACGTAGAGGGTTTTTTTTTTTATATAAATATTTTTGCGGTCACGCAATGAGCGAGGCAAAGAAGAAGAGGCGAAGAGGCGAAGAGGCAGAGGAAAGAAGAGAAGAGAAGAGAAAGTGTGTTGTGAGAGATGATGAGGATCGTTCCCACGTTGACACGACTTATTGCTACTTCCCAATACCATGCCGCGTACGTCGCAATTACGAAAGACGCGTTCGCGTCGACGCGTGGCGCTCTGTCATTCGTCGCTTTATCACATGTCCCCACTTTCTTTACTTCTCACTTAATCATTATTTAAACTAACCATTATCGGTTTATCATTAAGGTTGAGAAATTTAAATTAATTTTTTTATTAAAAATAAAATATATAATCTAATGCAATAATACTACTGTATTTTTAGTAAAATACTTTTTATTTAATTATTTCTTTATTGTTTTTTTCCTTAAAGTCGCATTTAAGAGAATCGTTAAAAGTATTGTTAATATATTACATTCTACTCAACGATAATAATGTATTGGTAATTACGTGTATTATATAAATATTTATGAACATAAATAAAATACTTATAAATGTAAATAAAATGTTTTTAAAAATAATTTAATAATTAATTATAAATAATTTATTATATTTAATTAAACTTTTATTAATTATTATTAGGATGCTTTACAAACATATATATACTAAAAAAATTTAAAATTAACTACAATAAAATTAATAATTAATTTATAATTATTACATAATAAAATTAAATAGTTATAATTTAGTTACGAAATAACTAAAAAATCGTTGGTAACGTAAAATGAGTAGCTAATTAATCAAGAATATTATCCTAGTTAATTTGTAACTATTTTTAAAAATTTACAATTAATTTGAAAATTAAATTATAGAATAATATTATTCAAATTTCTCATTTCTATTTATATAACTAGGATTTTTCAAAAACTAGAGTTAAAATATCATATATTTATAATAACTAGAGTTAAAATATCATATATTTATAATAATTTTATAGTTATTTTATAATTAATTTGTAGTTAAAAGTTAATCTAAAAATTCTATTTTGAAACTATTTTATAGATAACTTATAGCTAATTTTGTCTTCTTCTCAAACAAATCCATAATATAATTTATAGTTAATTATAATTTAATTTTTAATTCATATATTAATTTTACACAATTCAAATATTATTTATCCAAAGTAAACTTAATTCAATTTTTTTCTCATAAAAAGATTCTATTTCAGACTTAAGTAAATAGTAGAAATATGTTTTGTTACAATTAAAAACTAGTAGTATCTATTTCTTAAACCTACGCATATATACAAATTTATAAACAAATTCTTGAACTCAATCACTCAACAACAAAATACATATTCTGTGATACAACTTTATACGTTAGATGTTCTTTAAAAAAATTTGGACAAATTTCATCACAAAAGATTTTTAGATCCCAATAAATTTAATGTCAAATTTTTACTAAAAAACACAAGCCGGAAAACATAATATGAAATATCCAAATTCATCATAATCTCTCGTGTTATATTCCAACCACCCCTACAAATGCTACTCACAACACTTATTTACTATAAATAAGGAATCAAATCGATCAAATTGAATTAAAGATAAATTGATCAAATTGATATAAAAATAATATATTTTATAATTTATAATTTAAAAATGTAATATATTTTATTTCAAGTAACTATGAGTGGTCCTGTTAACATCTAAGGAACAGATCAATCATTAACCAAATCCATAAAAGCACAATTTATAAAAGTACATATAAAAATAGAAGAAATAAAAAATGGTATTAGAAGTAGAAGTAAAAGTTAAAAAGGTCATATACATCTTATAAATATAAATGCGATATTTGAAGTAGAAGTAAAAGCCAAAAGATATACCACGCAACATTTCACCTCCCATTTTTGTATCATCACATATCCAACCCCAAAATCTGCAAAACATTAAAGTAAATATCTTAATTGGCAAACCTCTACTTCCCACGTAAGCCTCTGCCTCAACTTCCCTTTTTAAAATGAATCATTTGGAGAAGGAGGCGAAGCTATCTATCTGACCATAAAAATAAACAAACTAAATAAAAGCAGAAACAATAATATTTTTAAGATATCATTCAAAGTAGAGATACAACTTAAAATTTTGCCTTCCCTTTTTAAAATGGATCATATGGAGGAAGAGGCAAAGCTATCGATCTGAACCATAAAAACCTTTCCATAGAACAGAAGAGACCATTTGAATAGAAAAGTAATTGAGTTATTATGTGATTATGTACTTATAAAGATGAATTGCTCATCCATAATTTTGTTAAATAAATTATTCGAGCATGGTGTCTCGCTTATAGCATGCGTAAACTAGTTTAAATTGAACAAGTTTTGATGTGATAGTGAAAGTTTGTACTTGATTTCTTAATTTAAGCTTTATAAATTATATACAATGACTACGATAGGAATGTTAGAGAGCAGTCAGGAAAACATTGAATTGACCATGCAATAAAATTTATATATAAAAAACTAACCAAATAATTAGAGCTTTTAATTTAAAGTATAACACGATTAAGTTGGGAACAAGAAAACTGCTTTTAATTTAAAGAACCTTTCAAAGAACAAAAGAAAGGATTAATGGCAGGTTGTGGATGGCATTTTGGGCTTCAAAGATTAAGGCTGCAAGGCCCACTAAACTCTACCAAAACAAAATAGAATAAAATAAAAAACTGAAGAATTCTTAACAATAAACAATCGATGCAATGCACACACCAAGAGCTAGAGTAGAAAGAAAATTACCTTTCTGAATACTTCCAATCATCTCAAAAATAAAAAAGTGATTCCGATTTTATTTTATAAACAAACAAAAAAATATAGCAACTCCATCCAACAAACCTATATACCTTCTCCTAATTTCCTCCTCCACCCAATAGTGACTTTTGACTGCATACTAAGGAGTGACGTCCCCTTTATGTAGCACTATAATTGCTTGCAATAAGAGATTTGATTATATGGTTGCTTAGGAGAAAAAAAAAATAAAAGTATGTATTAAAAATATAAGTTTTCAAAAGTAAGTCGAGTGTGACATGAACATTTATAACAAAAATCAATTCATGATATATAGTCATTACCAATAATAAGATAATGACAGAAGATAAAGTCGTTATCTTGGAACCTAATGAACTTCTAGATCTGGTGGGTTCCTCTAGACTTGACAATCGAATTATCTACAGTGGCATAGTATATTCGTATTATTTTCAAAGGACCCAAGAAAATTATCTACTGACCAACTCTCTGTACAACATTAGAGTTTTATTTCTACCATTATTGCAATCAAAACACCTATATCAATAAAGGAAACTTTGAAAGATAAGAATTGGGTTCAAGCCATGAAAGAAGAGATGAAGGTGTTAGAGAAAAATTCAACTTGGGAGATTGTTGACAAACCCAAAGACAAAAAAATTGTAGGTTGTAAATGAATATACGCTGTAAATAACAAGGTATGTAGACTCAAAAAGACATTGTATGGACTTAAACAATCTCCCTGAACATGGTTTGGAAGATTTTCTCAAGTCATCATATCCCTAGGATATAGGTAGAGCCAAGGTGATCATAATCTCTATATAAAACATTCTCCTGATGGTATACTCACTCTTCTCCTAGTCTATATAGACGATATGATCATTATAAGTGATGATGAGATTGGAAAACTAACTCTAAAAGAAAAGCTAGCAACACAATTTGAAATGAAGGAGTTAGGAAGGTGAAATACTTCATTGGGATAGATATTGTATATTCCAAACAAGGTATCTTTATCTCCTAAAGGAAGTATGTACTCGATCTCCTTAAAGAAACAGGAAAATTGGGATGCAAGACCATAGGAGTACCTATTGAACAGAACCATAAGATTAGGTGTGAACAAAGTTCAACCATAGAGAAGTCCTAATATCAAAGATTGGTGGGAAAATTGATATACTTATCTCACACTAGGCAATATATTGCTTATGCTGTTAGTGTGGTAAGTCAATTCATGCATGATCCTAGGGAAAGGCACCTTCAAGTAGTTGAAAGGATCCTCTAGTATTTGAAGGCACGTCGAGGAAAAGGACTGTTGTTCAGAAAAGAAGGTACAATGTTCATGGAAATATATGCAAATGTAGATTATGCAGGATTAGTTGTAGATAGAAGATCCACTTTTAGATATTGTATGTTTCTGGGAGGAAATCTAGTAACATGGAGGAGCAAGAAGCAAAATGTGGTTGTTTAGTCTAATGCGAAGCAAGAATTTTGAACCATAGCACACGGGTATATGTGAAAGATTATAGATGAAGATTATTCTTAATAACCTCAAAGTAAAATATGAGGGACCTATGAAGTTGTTATGTGACAACAACTCAACTATTAATATTGCCCATAATTTAGTCCAACACAATAGGACAAAACACATAGAGATTGATAGACACTTCATTAAAGAGAAGTTGGATAGTGGACTTATAATCACAACACATGTTCCTAGGAGACTCCAAGTGGCAAATGTTTTCACCAAAGGGCTCCTTGCAATTAGATTTCAAGAACTCAATGACAAGTTGGGAATGATTGATATTCATTTACCAACCCTGAGGGGAGTGTTGGAGATATCATAAATATCTCATTAGGATATCATAGATATCTCATTAAAATATTATAAATATCTTACAAGGATATCGTGAATATCGTACTTTATCTGTAGAATTATCTTCGCACTTTATCTGTATAGTTATCTTTTATTATTTTTGTTATCTATGTTATTTTGAAGCAACTCACCTTTACCCTCTAAAAGGGAGATTGGAAATTGTATTGTTCAACTCAATTAATATTTTATTTTCAATTCAAAGACTACAAGGAATTTTTAAATTAGCTATAGCAAATCAATAGTTAATTTGTAGGTAATTTCTAATAAAAATACTTAGTTACAAAATTACTATAATTTTGGTGGTAACATGAAATAAGTAGCAAATTAGCTATGAAAATAATCATAATTAATTTGTAGTGAATTTTTTAAATTTCGTAACTAATTTTTAGTAATATAGTGTTTGATTTTTAATTTTTTTCTAGCTATATAACTAGGATATTCTCAAAGTAATTTCATAGTTAACTAGATTTATCCCATATTTGTATAAATTTAACAACTATTTCCTAGCTAAGTTCTAGTTAACTTATAATTAAGAGTTAATATAAATATTTCACTCCAAAACTATTTCGTTGATAATTTATAACTAATTTTTTTGCATTACAAATATCTATAGTAACACTAATATTTATTAAGTACTCCAAACACAAACTATAAGATTTGAAATATTAAACTTCATAAGGTCTAAGACATAAAAAAGATGTTCTCAATCTCAATTGCACAAACATGGTTTGTAAGTTGATATATACCTAATTATGAGTTATTTAAGAAAATAGAAACAACACATGAAAGTGACATAGTAAAAGGAATGAAAAAAATAAGAAAATCAAGAGAACACATGTTCCACCATCAACATGAGTCATCATGATCATTCTCAACTACTTTAGCTTGAGAGCCACTTAACAGAGATACAATAGGCTCCAACATAGACATACAATGCTTTTCAATAAAATAAGTCATCACAACATTTAGGGTTTCCTTCGTAACTTCTTCTATAGGAGTTGAAGTGTGAGAAGGACCTATGACCTCTGAAGAAGAAGTTCCAAAAACTCGTCTTTTTTTTTTAAGCTAACACTTGTGTCTATACTTTAGAATCAACCAATGGATGCATTGAAGAATCTTCTTCAACATTATAGTGTCATATACTCATTCAACAATATATCAAGAATTAGTAAAGAAATATAATAAGCAGTACTTTCAATTTAATACAATAATAAATACAATAATAAATACTTAGAGGTTTATTTAATATAGTCTAATGGATTAACACAGTAATCAAGAAATTGTGTAGAAGAATTATTTAGTTTAGCAAAAAAATTATAACCAAGACTTGATCCTTATAAAACCAACAACACAACTAAATCACAAGTTTCTAGTTATTCCATTATGCAAGCGATCAAAATGATCATATAATTACATGCCAAAGCATTTGCCATATCTTCTTTATTCTTCTACCAAAATGCATACCTAAGCCTCTATATGCTGAAGAGAATGCTGAAAAAAGAATATTTCATTATCATTTATTATCCAACTCGCATGACTTATCATCTTGCATTTTCTAATTTCTATATTGGTGGGTAAACATCATGACTTATCAAATGCTTCTCCAAACTAAATTTAGAATTAAATAAAATTTTAGTAAAATTTAAATGTTACATGATTAATGATATTAACGTAACTTGCAATGAAGTTCTTCGAGTGTTAAGACACATATTCTCCATCTTTATTCATATGAACATGACCGTAAACATCTCTATAAGAAATGAGATGCTTCAACTTTTCCTCCTATTATGAATATGTATTAGAATATAATAAATACAAATACAAAGTAAATAAAACTTATATATTTACCATCCTCCTCTTATGTTCAACAAAACTTATCGAGCCTCCAATGTGCAACACTGAATCGGATACTACTACCTATTACCGATTTCTTCACCCACTCTGGTGTCAACCAAACCATCCCATACTTCTGACTTAATTCCAGGTGGTCTGTGACCTTTAATGTTAGCTAAACTTTTTGAGTTCACTTGTTTTAAGGCCATCTTTCTTTCATTATTTAAACAATCAAGAAAATGATCCATACATGTTCCTTCTCACACCATTCTTGTCATGTTACGATCAAAATCAGATCTAAACTTATATTTATCCTATGATAATATAACAAAAATATATTTAAGCTTACCAAGTCGTGTTATCCTTCTTTTGTTCTTCTCCCCTAATATTAAGCTTATCAAGTTGTGTCTTTGGGTGTGTTACCAAGTCGTGTCTTTGGGTGTGTTACCTTTATCCATTCTCACAATCCACATTGTGGGAAATTAGATCACAGAGTTGTCAAATGTATTTTCATTGGTTATCCCTCAAATAAAAGGGGTTTAAGTGTTACCACCTAGTCTATGTAGACGATATGATTGTTACAGGTGATGATGAGATTGATGAACTAAATCTGAAAGAAAAGCTAGCAACACAATTTGACATCAAGGAGTTAGGAAGCTGAAATACTTCCTTAGGATAGAGATTATATATTGTAAACAAGGTATCTTTATCTCCTAAAGAAAGTATGTACTCGATCTCCTCAAAGAAATAGGAAAATCGAGATGCAATACCTTAGGGCTACCTATTGAACAAAACCATAAGATTGTGTGTGAAGAAAGTCTAACCATAGAGAAATCCAAAATTCAAATATTGGTGGGTAAATTGATCTACTTATCTCACACTAGGCCAGATATTGTCTATGCTGTTAATGTGGTCAGCCAATTCATGCATGATCCCAAGAAAAGGCAACTTCAGGCAGTTGAAAGAATCCTCCAGTATTTGAAGGCAAGTCTAGGAAAATGACTATTGTTCAAAAAAAGAAGGTACAATGTCCATGGAAATATATTCAAATGCAAATTATGCAGCATCAATTATGGATGGAAGATCCACTTTCGGATATAGTATGTTTCTTGGAGGTAATCTAGTAACATGGAGGAGCAATAAGCAAAATGTGGTCGCTCGGTCTAGTACAGAAGCAAAATTTCAAGCCATGGCACACAATATATGTGAAGGGTTGTAGATGAAGATTATTCTTAATAATCTCAAATTAAAATATAAGGGACCTATGAAGTTGTTATGTGACAACAACTTAACTATTAGTATTGTGCATAATCAAATCCAACACGATAAGACAAAGAACATAAAGATTGGCAAACACTTCATTAAAGAGAAGTTGGGCAGTGAAATTATAGTCCAACATATGTTCCTGTGAAACTCCAAGTGGTAGATGTTTTCACCAAAGGGTTCCCTGCAACTTGATTTCAAGAACTCAATGGCAAGTTGAAAATGATTGATATTCACTTACCAAGTTGAGGGGGAGTGTTGGAGATATCATAAATATCTCATTAGGATATTATAGATATCTTATTAAGATATTATAAATATTTTATAAGGATATCATGAATATCACACTTTATTTGTAGAATTATCTTCACACTTTATCTGTATAATTATCTTTTTTTTGTTATCTATGTTATTTTTAAGTCATTCACTTGTACCCTATAAAAAGGTAATTAAAAATTGTATTGTTCAACTCAATCAATATTCTACTTTCAATTCAAACACTACAAGAATGGTAAGCTTAACATTAGGGGAGAAGAACGAAAGAAGGATGACATATGTTTAATTGGACTAATACCGTTTAAGACACGAATGTGAGAAATACAAAAGTAATTAAAACTTATGTATTTATCATCCTCCTCTTATGTCTAACAAAACTTATCGAGGCTCTAGTGTGCAACACTGAATCAGATACTACTACCCATTACTCAGATTAGCATTGGACTTCTTCTCCCACTTTGCTGTCAACCAAACCATGTCATACTTCTGACTTAATTCGAGGTGGTCCATGACCTTTAATGTCAGCTAAATTTTTTGAGTTCACTCGTTTTAAGGCCATTTTTCTTTCATTCTTTAAACGATTAGGAAAACGATCCATGCATATTATTTCTCACACTGTTCTTGCCATGTTATGATCAAAATCAGATCTAAACTTATATTTATCCTACAATAATATAATAGAAATATATTTATTCATAAATAAAAAATAATAAATGATGCTAGAAAATATAATTACTTACCATGAAGTCCTTGAATAAATCATCTTTCACATTAATTGAATATTTTTTCCATTTCTCAATTGGAGTAGGCATCCACATGATCACAATGGAAATAATGTCACATGTCACAACTTGGGGAACAAAACTCCTCCTACAAATGAAATTTAAACTCAAAGTATTCACATTTAAACTCTAAAATAGTTTACATATCCTATTAAATGACTTGATAGATAAAACAAAAAATTGTTTACTCAAAATCACTATTACTTACGAGTTATGTATAGCTTTAATAGATATAACTTTTTTCTATCAATTTCTACATGAGATTCTTCACTCGAAGTTGGATCCTTAACTTGTCAATTAAAAGATTATGGAACAAAATCTGAAGTAGCAACTCTAATCTTACCAATATGACAAGTACTTTGACTCTTATTAGAATGAGGTTTTTGCAAAGATGTTAGAGAATATAAGTAAATTTAATGGTCAAAGTCACTATAAAAATTAAACCAAAGAGCAACATAAAAATACAAGGAAACTAACCACATCTTTAGAAGATGACACATCATCCAAAGATCTATGCCTAGAGAGATCATTATGTATTTCTTGCCTAGAGTTATTCCTTAAAAATGTCTCCATTGCACCTAATAAAATTATTAAGAGTTATGATGATATAGTCTTCTATGGTACTTTATTTCCATGTCTCTATAATTATAGTACATTTATTACTTGCTTGTACCACCCCTTAAACTATATGCTCTTAACTATAGATAAGGTATATTTAGTCATTCTATCATATAGTTTAAGTGTAGAAAAATAAAGCTTAACTTACCATTATTTTTGTTACTAGTTTCCACATAAAAGTTCAATTTGGTGATTCATATGCCAAGCTATTTGAGGCACTACCATAATGAGAACTTCGACTCTTTTCAAAATCCTTGCAACCTTTAACCATTACGATTCATCAAATATCACAATCATTTTTCACAAGCAACCTTAAATATTATGATATATTTATTGTGTTTTGTTGCTATACAACTAAAAGGCTATAAACATCTCAACTAGAACTAATATTAATATATATATATATATATATATGACTATTAAACTTGTGAAATTCAACTTACCAAAATTTTTCTAATAAAAAAAAGGAAGTAAGAACATAAATAGAGGTTGAAGCTTATCCATGATAGTATATTCACTATGAGAACAAATTAATATCACTCAAGATTCTACAGTGGTATATGACAGAGTAATTATCTTTCAACTGATCATGTCTTTGACTTCTATAAGATATAATTGGAATGCTTATCTTATTAAAACTTATGATATATATCCTCTCTTCATCTAATAAACATTAATGTCTCTTGTTTAGTGTTAACATTGATGTAAATAGATCAAAAGTTTTAAAAAAAATAATGAATTTTTTCTCTTGTATTTTTTTAAGTGTATTATGAACAATTACATGTCTTTTTGTGAGGAAAATGGCATGTGAGATTCTTGAGTTGATGGCAGAGAGATTGAAGATTCAGCCAAAGAATGTGTTTAGCAAGTGTTTAGCAAGCTTGTGATGGACAAACAACGTGACTTTGTTTTAGGGTGAACCAATACCCTACTTGCCTTAAACTTAGGTGCATCCAATATTAGCCAACACATGATCCAAGGTGTCTATAAGTTCCTAACCACATTCACTACATAACAAACAAGACAAAATGGTTTAAAATAGAAATAAAAGAATAATAGTAGAAATTGATCCAAAAATTATTCATTTCTATTTGCTATATCCCAGTTGGCTTCAAAAGTACAATCTTGCAATAGATTTAACACAAGACAAGTAAATCAACTATGTTTGAGAAGGCAGAGTGAGAGAAAAGAGAATCAAGAAAGACATTAATAATTATAACATCAAGAACATATATTTTGCCACCATAACTTTGTTGTCTTAAATTTTGATCATTTACTTCCTATATCATGAGATAAAGAAAGACAATAAACACTTACAATTTATATTATATTATGATATATAATTGACTTATCATAAAAAAAAAACAGAAGAACAAAATATTTACAACAACCCTATTCATTTTAGAAGCTTTTGTTAGAGAAGAGTTCTTCTGTTTTTACTTTTTTTTCCTTTTATTTTTCTTTTTATTCTTAGAAGTTTTTCCCATTGGATTTGTAACAGAATTCTTCACCATTAATTAGGAATTCAAGGGAATCAAACTAGAAAATAAATTAAAAGAGATATAACTCTTAAAATATTCTTATCCAAAAGAATTATTATATAGTTTTAAAATGAAACAAGTAAAAACTATAAGACATGTGTAACAAAAATTAACATTCCAATTGTCTGTCAACTATAACACTGTGGAATTAGCATGGAACTACTATGAAATATAAAGACCAAATTGAAAATGTCTTCTATGTGTAAAGGACTAAAAATATAAACTACTCACCAAGTTGCAACCTGCAGAAATCCAGTATTATATGAAATCTCCCTAGTAATCTAATTATATGATGCCGCTGAAATTCAATGAAACAAAAGTGTGCCAATGAGAAAAAAAATTATTGGAAATCAAACCAAATATTAGACATACCAAATGCTTAATATACAAGATTTTAAAACCTATAAAGTTCCCTATGCTATCAAACCAAATTATTGCCTCTCACATCACTGAAAATTCTCTAATATGTTTTCCAATTGTTAGGGTTTGAGAATAAATATCTAAAATGAGAAGTATATGCAAAAAAGAAACGAACCTTGATTTCAAGTTAGAGAGATGAAAACACGAGCGGAGCAAGAATGATAGAACACAAGCGAAGTAAGAACGATAGAATACAAGCAAAAGCGAGAACACATAAACTTGGAGAACATGCAGAGCAAAGCCTGTATTTCTTGCTAGTTCTTCTTCTAGCATATTTGCACCTTTTCATACAAATAGAGAAGTTAGGAACTTGATAGGTTTAAAGAAAGGTTTCACCCTAAAATTGATTCATCAATGTTATCACTAATAAGAGAAGTAGCAACAGTAACAAATTGAGTGCTAAAGCTTCTATCAATTGATCCATCTAATTTTCGCTTGAGAACAACAATGTAATCTATTTCTTAAAAAAAGAATAGTGTAGTCTAACTTTTCTCTTTTTTCAAACAAATTGAAAGTATTAATTTCACTTATTTTTTATTCCACTCTTATGAAAGGATTTGAATATAAACAATTTTAGCTTTTTCCATCTAAGGAGTCATATGATTTTTTTTTAAAATACATTAAAATAAATTAGTCATTAATTTAACTAGAGAAAACACATAAAGAAAGATAAAAAATTAAACTAGAAAAATATTGTAAATAATTTAATATTCAAATTTAGTTAGGAAAATATGGTAGTTAATTAATAGTTAATTAGCATGAAATTAACTATTAATTTTATTCCTAGCTAAAATTTGTAGTAAAATATATAAGTTTTTGTAGTGATATTAGTTACAACAAAAACAATAACTAATTCGTAACTAAGCTCTAATAAACAAAATTCTTGTAGTACAAGAAAATATAAATTAATATAATTTAAATTTAACTAAAAAATAATATGCTGGTTAATTAATAGTTAATTAACTAGAACTTAGCTACTAATTTAAATGGTAGTTAAATTTAGTAGCAAAATTAAAAAAAAATTGTAGTGAAAAAATATTAAGATTATGCTATTTAATAATGTGTTTGTCACAACCTAAATTGTGACGCAGCATGAGATGGGCCGAAATGGGCTAAACCCGACTCGGCCACTAGGAGTCGCCACCAGCGTTTTTCAAGGAACACTAGAAAACCTGAGGAAAAGGCTGGTCTTAGAATTAGAGGTACGAGTTTGGGAGTTGGTTATACATTGGGGACACAGGGTGTCCTAACACGCCTATCACTTGATAGTTACCCTTAACTAATTATGAGGAAGTGTGACTGATATTCAGTCTGGGTCATGTTTTCTTGGATATGGGTCATGGAGTGACAGGGATAAAGGTAGTGTCTTTTTTATTTTTTTTGGGATCCATGACCTGACAGAAGTGTGCCTCCTATGCTTACGTACCTCCATTGTTGGAGGAGTCAAAGTCCATATAGTTCTGGCTTGTAAGGTAACAAAGTGCGGATTGGAGGGGAGTTGATGATTTTGAATTTTAAAAAGGGTTACTAATACTTAACTTTTCAAGGAATCCTTCATTAGTGGTAAAAAAGTGTAGGTTGGCTATTAGCACCCAAAGATGATTGGAGGGAGTGGACTATCCATTGGCGTCCAAAGAGTTTGGATGAAAAATATGCAATTGGAGTATTTATATTATTTGTAGATGTAGTTAACTCCTCATGAGGTAATTACATGATTTTTCAATGCAAAATATAGAATGAGGAATTAGTTTGGCTTTATTCCTGTCCGGAGGGGGAAGTTTTCTAAGGTTTTCCTAGAGGCATGAATTTTTCTACTATTTTCTAGAGCCATGAATTTTCCTACTATTTCCTAGAGGTACGAATTTTCCTACTATTTTCTAGATGTATGAATTTTCCTACTAACCTGGTATCCAGAGGGGTTTCGTGCCTTCTTCCTTTTATCCAGTACTTCCTCCTGTTCGTTGGTCGTACTCTGAACTTCTTCCTTAGTTTCTCTCGCGCTATTGTCAGCTTCCCTTTCTCTTATCCTCTCTTCAAAGTTTCAGCCTTTCCTTCTCCTTAGGATTTCCGTACTCTTCTTCTCAGAGTTTCTACTCAAAATTCGTCCTCTCTTTTCCTTCTCCAAATTTCTGCTACCAATTTCTCATCCCCTTCTCTTCGTCTTGAGGCCTTTTATAGGCTTCGATAACCTCCATAATCCCATGATTTTCTCCTTGATATTAGGATCCATTATCCCATGATTTTCTCTTGATATTGGGATCCACTATCCCATGATTTTCTCCTTGATATTGGAAACTGACTCCACTACCCGCCATGATCTCCTCTTTGATGCAGGTTATGGTGGGTCCCATGGAGGCTTGGTGAAGACTTAGTCCCAGATTTTCAGGGTCCCACAATGTTATATGTACCATTATCTACATACACTAAATGTTTAGGTTTGTATATCATCAATGCTTAACAATGTCCACAAAACATGTCTTTATAAAATATTTGATATATCTTTTTGTAAAGAGTTTAAAGCACCTTTATGAAAAAACATCCAAATCGCTCTTTCAACGATACCTTATATGTTACATGCTATTTTATAAAAAATACAACTTATATATATATATGGTACTTCCAATATCTTTATAAAAAATCAAGCAAACGTTTTCCAACAATCTTTTCATAATAGTGTATCGTTTTAACGAAAAGAAAATATCTCTTTGATCCCAGCATCCTCGAACAAAGAAATCAGGTCAACATATCAAGAATTTCCTAATAAATTATAAGGAAAAGGGACAAATAAAAAAAGGTATATTAAAAGTATATTTTTTGTCAACCCTTCTCCCCATCGATAACGGACAAAGCCTTGCTTGAAAAAAAAAGTGAAGGATATCTCATGCATTTGGTGCAAATCTGATCACAAAGTATTTCATCTCTAAATAATTATTTTCTTTATGTCTATAAAAGAAAACCTTCACCAATAAAAGAAATAGAGAAGAAAACACAATGGGTTATTTATTTTAAAAATGCTTTTTTTATGTGAAAGCCTAAAAAGACTTAATGTTAAATAATACTTCGTTTAATAATCTCATGTAGAGATTATTAGTGGTGTAAGGTTTGAAGACTCTGATAAGAATACTTACTATAAGTCAATTTGACTTGTGAAAATTCCTTCATAAGAAGAGGTTGGACGTAGCTATCAATTATAAAGTGAACCAATATAATTCTGGTGTGTGATTCTCTCTCCTCTTGTCTTAGTTTATCACACTTTTAACATTAGACACTTTGCATTAAGTGTTTTCTTATTATCTTACACATTTTGTTTGCAAAAATGTTCAAAAATTCACAACACAATTCAAGCCTTCTTCTTATGTATTATCTTGTTATTTCATACAGTATGTTTTGATATCTTATTTAAAAAACTATCCTTTCAAGTTGTCTTAATCACATTTGTTTTAAAAGAGATAAAATATTGTTTCCTATATCGTTAATTGGTTAAGACAAACAAGACCTTTATGAAATAATTGCAAAAATGTTTAATAATCTCATGTAGAAATTACAAGTTGTGTAAAGTTTGAAGAGGTTGATAATTGGCTTAGTGAAAATTATTTCATGAGAAAAGACTAGATGTAGCTATGAGTTATAGAATGAACCAATGTAATTTTGTCCTGGCTTTTCACGTCTTTAACATTAGACACTTTGCATTAAGTGTTTTCTTATTACCTTATACATTTTATTTGCAAAAATGTTCAAAAATTCACAAATACACATTTCAACCTCTCTTCTTATGTGTTCTCCTGTTATTTCATACATTGTGTTTTGAGATCTTATTTAAAAACTATCCTTTAAACTTGTCATAATAACAATTTTTAAAAGAGATAAAATATTTTTTTTTAGTATCGTTTTGTTAGTTAAGATGAGCATGTCCTTTTTGAAAAAATTGCAAAAAAATGTTTAATAATCTCATGTAGAGATTACAAGTTGTGTAAGGTTTGAAGAGGTTGGTAAGATTACTTGTTGTTAGTCAATTTGACTTAATGAAAATTCCTTCATAGGAAGAGGCTAGATGTAGCTATTACTTATAGAGTGAACTAGTATAATTTTTTGTATGGGATTCACTATCTTTTTGTCCTAACTTATCACATTTTAACATTAGACACTTTGCATTAAGTGTTTTCTTATTATCTTATATATCTTGTTTGCAAAAATATTCAAAAATTCACCACACACAATTCAACGTCTCTTGTTGTGTGTTCTTTTGTTATTTCTTACATTGTTTTTAAAGATCTTATTTAAAAAACTACCCTACATACTTGTCTTAATCACATTTGTTTTAAAAGAGATAAAAGTGTTTTTAGTATTGTTTGTTGATTAAGATGAACATGTCCTTTATGAAAAAAATTGCAAAAATTCTTAAAATACAATTTAACTCCCTTCTTATATTTTATTGTGTTCTATATATTTGAATTGAGATAATTTACTATGTATCAAGGCGTATCTTAGAATAGAATATTAGATCTATGAGTTATTAGGAATATATGATCTCATTTCTTAGCTAGGTTAGATTTACTTAAGAAATTAGGAATACTAGGCTGTGTAAAAGAATTATAACTTAATGAAAAGAGCTTAATCTAATCCAATTGAATTACAAACATATGAATTAAATTTCATTATAATGGGTTGTAACATAGGGTGAATAAGGCATGGATTCATAGCTTAGTTGTCTCTAGATTATTGTCCTTTTCATCTATGTGATTTCCATGTTGATTTTCATTCCCTTTAACAATTTTTAGCTACTTAAGTAATCTAAATTGGTACTATTGTCATGTGAATATTTAGTTGAATGTTCAACTAATTACTCATAATAATTTCCAAAATAATAAGACGATTTGTGCCAAGAAAAAATTTTATTTCTTAACAAATGAGTTGTTAAAGTACTCTAAATAGTGCTTAGTGTTGAAGATTGAATGAAGATTGAAACATAGTAAAAATGAAAAGTGCTAAAGAAAATAAAGACAATAAAGACAATATAGAGATAAAGGTTGTAAAGGCGATAAAAATAAATGTAAGAAAAAAAATAGATGTATTTGATTGATTAGATGTATCAAAATTAAGTACAAGGTGTTGTTTATACTATTAAGGACTCAAGTATCACTTTTCAACTTGTAATTGCTCAAAACATGGGAAAGACCAATGTAAGCTGATTTTACGATGATTCAATTAATCTTGATGATTAAATTATGCTAATATATACGGGTATGACTAACACATCTAACTACATGCTTCCTAAAATCTAGCCATGATTCTATATTTTGTTTAGGCACCTTAAGCTTCTAATTGCCATGATCATTTTTATTTTAAAAGGACGTTAATTATCTCCTATTTTTTTAGGGAACAGTATCTTTTAGCAATTTTATTTGCCATCTCGCATATTTAATATTTGAAAAACTTCTAGAATAATTGGAGACCACCTTATCCTTATCAAATCTTACCTATCCTCATTTAGCTAACATTATATATAAGTAATACTGAAAAATAACCAAATTTTGATACTAGTCAACACCAACTCTACTAATCTTTAGCAGTTGAAGTCTAACACAACTATTTTTTTTCCTTAAATTGATTTCTAAATTGAAAGACTTCACTACTTCATCAGTGAACCACTCAACTATTTCATTTTCCTATTTTCAATTGAGTTTTATCACTTGTAGCTAATTTTTTGGGTGCCAACAAGTGATAATTGGTGTTTATCTCAATTCCTTATGAGATCGACACTTTACTCTCTATTTTATTACTTGACACAATTGGTATATTTGTCGTGACCAAAGTCTGACAATTTGATTTCTTACTATCTTTTTACTCCTCCCAAACCTCCATCACCTTGAGAGAAACTTGTTTTTTTATCCTTTTACTGTCTTCATCAAGTTGTTTCCAAACACTCACTTGGATCCAAGGAAAGTCTATTTTTGCTTTGATAACTAATGTCTACATATCATTTCTTGTGAATTGATAAATTATTGACGTATGGAAGAATCTATCCTTCACCTTTGAAAACCCATTATTTCACCCTTTTTGTGGTTCTATCTCTAATAAGAGAACCATATTTTATTGGTAGAATTTATTTATTTTATTGTTGTAATTATTTATTTGAAATTGAGTTAGTTGTTAGTGACCTAGAGTTTAGAAGATTATGGCAGTAACGCTCTAGTTTTTTTATCTTATTTTCTATTTTAAGTCAACGGTCTTAGTAGTGTTATGAATCCTATCTGTTAAGATTTTCAAGTATGTAATATGCCTATTCAAAAGGTCTTAGCATTCTACATAAATACAACACAAAATATTGCTCTTACACTAATTCTTTCTCCTTTACTTTACTAAGTTTATAATAGTGATGTCAAGAGTCTTAAGAGTTTTGTGAGACTTGAGAGTAAAACACGTGACGCAATCATCACCCATTCTAATGACCATTGATTCCAACTTTGTGCAAGCTGTCATTCCTCATTTTGATGATCATTATAACCATTAAAGCATACTCATGGAGAAATTTTTTATGGTCAAAAGAATATTGGCCAATTGTTGACTTTAGAACTCAAGAACCATTGGCAAGTGCAACAACAATTGAAGCATAGAAAGAAAATTTTGAAGTGAGAAAACTCATATTTGAAAGCAAATAACTATCTCTTTCAAGTTATTGATCGTCCCATTTTGAAAACTATTCTTTGCAAAGATACTTCCAAAGATATATGGGATTTAATGAAGAAAAAATATCACGACTCTACTAGAGTGAAACATGCACAAATCCAAACCTTGAGGAAGGATTTTGAAATTTTGCATTTGAAGGATGATGAGTTTGTCAAAAAAAAAATTGTGAGAATTATGGAAATTGAAAACAAAATGCAATATCACGGAGAATAATGAAGTAAAATAGGTAAACACACAAGAAGAGGGAGTTGAATTTTGTATGTAGTTTTTGAAAGCATTTGTTAACAAACTTTTTACAAAGGGTGAGAGTTTGAGATAAGTTCACAAAGATTGTCCAAAAATGTTTCTTAAAGCGTCCAGAAACTCATTTTTAACACAGACCTCTAGAAAAAGTAAAACATGTTTGTTAAAATACTAAAGCAATAAATAGGGTAAGGATACAAGGATCACTTAGAGAATTTTATACTAGTTCACTCTATAACCCAAAGTTACATCCAATCCCTTCAACTTGAAGGATTTTACTAAGTCAACCCAACTTACAAGTATTCTTCACCTCTTTAGGTTTCCAATTTCTTACGATCAACAACCTTGATTACAAGACTCCAAGTATTCTTAATTTATTACAAAACAAGGTTTTGAAATAAAGGTTACTCATAGAGTGAGTGTACAAGAAAACTTTAACTAAAATATTTTACAATAAAAATAGAACTTTAAAAAGTATTTCTAACAGATAGAGTCTAAAGGACTTAAAAATATAACTTAGTCTAGATATAGTATGAATAGTTTGGCCTCTTCTTTTTCTCTTATGTGTTAGTCACTCTTTGTCTTTTGTTATCTTTCTTTTTGTACTAATTTTTGTTTTACTACTTGCTTGATAACTTGCTTTTTAGAAGAAAAAAAAAACTTTTTTTCTCTATATCTCTATGTTTTTCGTCACTTCATCGTTCTTCTCTCTTCTAACTTTTATCCTTTTACCTATGAGCAAGAGAATATTCTTAGCAGAGAATGTGCAAAAGCAAAGACGATTGGCAGAGTAGAACTTTGTCTTTTATGAACATGACATTGATTGTAATCTTTTCTAAGGTTACCTTAGTCAAAGTATAAAGGCCTACAAGGTAATGAATGCAGTTAATTTTCAAAAACACTAGGTAAAAAGATAAAAGTTGAAAAGTACTTCCTGAGACATAAAGGTCTATTGGACACTTCTATATTTGGAAACTTTGTTGTCTATTAGACACTTCTATATTAGATGCTTTGTTGGATGTTGTATCTTAAAAGCATTTTAAGTATGAAATATCTAAAACACTTAGACTTTCAAAGGTCAACAATACAAGTGAATATTTCTGCCCATCAAAATCGTGAAAGATTGGATGCTCTTTTTACAAGTGTTTCAACAAACAAATCAAGGATGTTACTCTAGTAAAAAAAAATTGCGTTGTATGATGCAAGAATTTAACTATGTTGTTTTCTCAATTGAAGAGTCAAAAGATATAGATATCCTCTCTCTTGATGAACTACAATGTTCTTTGTTGATATGTGAGCAGAAAATGAAGCAAAGTTCAATTTTTGACGAAAAAGACTTGAAAACTTCTACCAATACTCATTCCAATGGCTCAAGAGGAAAGGGTAAAGGTAGAGGTTGAGGACAAAGGGGTGGAGGAGTCAGAGATTCCAACAAGAATTTCAAAAGTAATAACGATCAATTTCAAGGCAAGGGAGCATGACAAATCTAAGGTAAAATATTTTAGATGTCATAAACTTAGTCATTATGCTTTTGAATGTTATACTAGGTAGAATGTTATACTAAGGAGCATGACAAATCTAAGGTATAATGTTTTAGATGTTATAAACTTGGTCATTATGCTTCTGAATGTTATACTAGGTTACCTTGCAAGAAGGAAAAAAGAGAGTTCAAATCTAGTTGAGACAAAGGAGAAAGATGAGACTTTGTTGATGGTTGTTAAAGACATAAAGAATATTGAACTCGATACTAGTATGTGGATACAAGCTACAATAATCATATGATTGGAAGTATGTCTCTTTTCCTATCTAAATGAAAATTTTTCATTCTATTGAGTTGTGGTGATTGCTCTATGGTGAAAGTGATGGGAAAACTGTAATATTAAGATAAAACCAAAAATTCTTTTGTTGAAACAATTTCTATTGTATTGTATGTTCATGATTTGAAAAGTAATTTGTTAAGTGTTGAACAACTACAAGAAAAAGGCTATGTTATAACCATGAAAAAAGGTGCTTGCAAAATTTATCCCACTACTAGAAATGTGCTATTTTCCTGCGAATTTTCCTACGAATTTTGCTCAAAATTTCGCAGGAAACATGTTTCCTGCAAAATTTCCTACAATTTTAAATTCGCAGGAAAATTATTGGTTGATAACTCTTTCTTGCGAATTATAAATTAGCAAGAAATTTATCTACGGATATATTTTGTAGGAAAATTCGCAGGAAAATCTGTAGAAACATTCTTCGCAGGAAAATCGTTGGTGGATAACTCTTTCTTGCGAATTATAAATCAGTAAGAAATTTATCTATGGATATAATTCGCAAAAAAATTTGTAGGAAAATTTGTAGGAATATTTGCAAAAAAATTCACAGGAAAATCTGTAGGAAAATTCACAAAAAAATTCGTAGAAAATTCGCAGGAAAATTTGCAGGACATTAGTAAAAGATCTTTATAAAAAAGTCACTAGATCTGCTAAGATATCAATAGACACATATCAGAAGGGATTTCCAACTTAGAAAGTGACATATTTAATACCAAATGTTGCGCCCCAAAACTGTCCGGGACTGAGTCTCCCCAAGACTGAGTCTTCCCGAGACTGAGTCTTCCCGGGACCCACCTTGACTCACATATAAAATAATATCTTGGAAGGTAGTTGCAACAAACTCAGCACTACCAGGAGAGAATCAAGGGATATGGGGGCAACCACCGGCCCAATCCCAAGCCTATAAAAAGCCTCAAAATGAAGAGTTAGTAGAAAGCAATTTTTCCTGGCAGAAACTCTAAGCCAAATCTCTCAAACCTCTCCGAAGCCTCCCAAATCTCTCAAACCTTAAACCCCAAAAATCCAAGACACCTTGCCCGACTCTCTTTCCTCCCAGGACTTAGACAAAAAACATAAGCCAAATGCAAAACACCGTTCCACTTCCCATATAGCTAGCCAAGGGTAACTATCAAGTGATAGACATCCTTGGGCCCCCCACTGCCCTCTAGCGTATAACCAACTCCCGAGCCCATATTTCTGATTCAAGACCAGCCTTTCCTTCCGGGTTTCTGGCGTTCCCCAAACAAAAGCAGCGGTGGCGACTCCTTTGGCCAGAAGCGTGGTTTTGGTGGCCCTCCCAACGTCACAATTTAGGTTGTGACAGATGGTGACTCCGCTGGGGACCCTGTTTTATTGAGAGTTGAGCCCTATTAGGTTAGTTGCATAGGGAAGATTGGTGCTTATGTTTGTCAATTTCAGGATTCAATTTTATTTTATTTTATTTTTTCAATTTTTTTTTCAAGAAATGCTTGTATTTAATATTTAATTATACCTCAAATATGAGTTTTGAAAGAAAAATTTCTAGAAAAAATATATAAAATTGTCATTACTTGAAATATATTTTGCACGAGAATTAAGGTTGTGGGGGGAAAACTCTAAGGTTGGGACAAAATCAGAGGACTATGTTGGGACTTGTGTTTGTTAATTGGTGCATGCATTTCAATTTGGGTCATGTGTTTCTATCTGTGTTTGTTAATTGCTGCATGTGTTGTAATTTGAATTTGATATTTGTATACTACTTGTGAAACCAGTAGGGTAGATGATATGATGTTGTTATAATATTGTGACAAAATGGGGTTTTTACGGGGAATATTGCTACTATGTGATTACACCCATGAGCAGGGCCTTATTCCCAGGCCTGTGAGTTAGGGAGAGAGGAATGTGTAGTGGTCTCCATACTAGAGATGTCTCAGTACTGGGGATCGCGATAGTTCCACTTCAACAATTTGACCATCCTAGGGGGGTGACCATGTTCTGGGAAATCTATCCCGTCCATGGTACTGCCCCCTAGGGAAGGTCTATAGACCCAAGAACTTGTTGGAGAGGATGATTAGAAAGATCCCAAAGAAAAGGGGAAAGTGGCCCATCTAACCATGTGTCTGATTAGGGGCCAACCAAACCCTAGTCCAAGTCAACCAAGTAAACCCTAGTCCAAGCCAACCAAGCAAACCTTAGTCCGAGCCGGCCAATAAACCCCAGCTTGCGTCAACCTATAAACCCGAGCCTGAGTCAACCTATAAACCCGAGCCTGAGTCAACCTATAAACCCGAGCCTGAGTCGGCCAGTACACCCGAGCCTAAGTCGGTTAGTACACCCGAGCCTGAATCGACCAGTACACTCGAGCCTGAGTTGGCTAGTACACCTGAACCTGGGTTAGCCAGTATACCCTGTGCCGACCCGAGCTCGTCTCCGTGTCGTCCCCATTTAACCAATTTCATCTTGGCCCCTATGTCGATTCCAATCCGAATCCAACTCTATGTCATTCCCAACTGAAATCCTACCCTAGCGTTGATTCCAAGTCGCATCCAGTCTTGTGTCATTCTCTTATTTAAGTTGGCTCTCTTCCATCTCCCCAATTTTGTTTTACCCCCACGACATTTCCATAGATGACTCATCCCATTTTTACTTCAATTCTAACCTTGTAAAAAAAATAAAAAAATAAAAAAAGCAAAAATAACATGCATCGTGTTCCACATTCATCTCCACCATGCATTTAAGATTAGGTGTTGCATTTCATCACATTTACATTTCATTCCCCACCCGACTAGCTCACCAAGACCAATAACAAGGCAAGGATCAAGTTTTGAAAAACCTTTACAGAGCGCTTCCCAAGACAAAACGGATGGAGACAGCTATAAGGGATCTAGCAAAACAACAAGAAGCGCTAAAAAATAATGTTAGCCAATTAAAGGCGCAAATAGGTCAAATCTTGGAAATCTTTCAAGTATATGCAAAACCAAGGGACATCTCAAACCATTTCTGCCACACCATCACAAGATCACAAAACCAGAGGTGGTGTCAAAGCCCCTACCAAGCCCAACACCAAACACCACACCCCTTACCTCCGACCATCCCCATCCCAACCGTGCAATACAACATTTCATAGAAAAGAAAGAACCCTAGGGTTCTAACATTTTTATCAATGTCATATACCGAACTTCTGTCGCACCTGCTTCAGCATGCCCTTGTAACCACAGTCTCGTTGAAACTTGTTCAATCCCCTATCCAAAAAACTATGATCCAATAAGAAAAGTCTGCTATTTTGTAGTCCCTAATCCTTTTTCAAATTGATTTGTAATGCTCTCTCTTGAATAATCAATGAAATATACTTTGACTCTCCATGATTCCATTCCCGCGCTTAAACCAAGTTATAAATACCAACAAAAAAAATCCATCCTTGGTGCTAATATCTCATGTTCAAATTTTGACTATTCCATCGATCAAACCTGCAAGGATAATGAGGGTAATTATAAAGCCTCAAGCATCTAGCCTGACTACTTGACCTCCAAACCAAGAAGGAAAGATGGTCTACCGCATCAAACTTTACTATGCTTAAAACTCTCATTCGCTCAATGTCCATCCCCCCCCAAAAAAAAAAAGGAAGGAAAAAAAGCGGCTCGCTAGGTTGAAACCTTAAAATAACAACCTAGGCAAAAGTCAGAGCCCAAAAAATCAAATAAAAGGTCGCTGAGACTGAAAACTTGAAAAGAGTAGTCTAAGAGAAAAGGCAATCTTGGGGGCAAGCCACCAACATAGGGAGTTGAGGCGACCCCTTAAGGAAAGTTAGCTAGAAGAAGCCCATAGAGACACCCAAATTATCTTTAAAGGCGTTGGATGATGGACTCTTCAAAATTGCATACATGAGGATAACAACGTCACCTCCCCGTAAAACCCTTCCGTAGGAACAACAAAAAAAAAAAACCAAAAATAAAAGAAACAAAAGGGCGTTACAGTTAAGATGAAAAAGTTGAAGACCACTCAAAATAGTGAGCCTTTGACTAGTCTCAATTCACGAGCAACGACAAGGTGACAACATCAAGACAGGAACATAAGAAGCTCGAGTTGCCTACACCACGAGTCTTGGGATAGCAAACTGTAGGGAAATAGAGACTTGCCTACGCTAAACGCACACCCCCCATGCACCGTCCAACTCCACATCTTGCCATTACCTACAACCGATAATCCATGCATCTAGCAACCCCTGACTCCACACATTCATACAACCACATATCCAGCCATTTATGTCAAGCATCCATGCATCTAGCCATCCACGGCTAACCTCCATACATCCATGCGACCATGCATCCAACATTCCATGTTAAATGTCCATGCAACACACATGCATTTCAAACATTCACGCATCCCGTGATCTGTACATATGACATGTATTCCGAGCATCAAGTGTCTGTCCTCCCCACCAAAATAAAATCTTAATTAGTTTGCATACATGCATAAATGCATACATACAGCATGCACGCATGCCATCCCATGGTTACTCCCACCTTCCAACACCATGTGCGAGCCTATACCAACTCTATGTTAAGTCTTTTTGCCCACTCCATCTTGGGTTAACTCCGTGTGAGTCTCTTTGGTGAATCTGTCTCAAGTCTCTGTATCGACCTCGTGTTAAGTCTCCATTTTGACTCGTGTTAAGTCTCCCCTGTGTCGAGTCTCCATGCCAACACTATTACTTCGACCACGAAGTCGTTTTGTCCCTAAGTTAGTCATTCAGGTCCCAACTTAGGCATTTATGGCTTAGTGCCAACTTTTTCAATTTGATGTGGTCATTTTAGTCCCATGCCATCTCGGTCATGTTGACCCCCAAGTCAGTTGTCTCTTCAAGATAGTCAATTCGGTTTCATGCCACATTTTTCAACCCTAAGTCAAGAAGGGACACAAGTTTCCCATCTATGACTTCTGTTGTCACAGAGTTGGGGATGGAAGCCAAGATGGGGGCCAACAAGTCCAAAGTCTAGGATCATCCAAACCAGCTCTAAACCTCCCAATCAACTCATTCACTCATACATACTGAAGTCAGCATTCCCCTATCACACATACCTAAGTTAGCATTCCCTTGTCCAAATTGTGCATACCCATAGAGCCACCCAATCCTAGATGGCCATCAAACCGACTTTATCTTAGAGCCGAATGACACCTTGATATCAGAGGACCGAGTAGCCCTCGGCTCTTGGGAAACCGAGTGGTACTCGAGAGCCAGGAAGGCCGAATGTCTCCCCCTCACCCGACTCTCAGCGCCCAAAAAAGCCGACTCATCCATGTCACACTTCCATCTTTGCCCAAGTCGGCTAAGTGGCCGAGACAGACAGTCCAAATCCCTAACTCATCTACAACCTAAGTTACCGTGACTACCCCCAACCTTCAAGCCCGTCATTCCCATTCGGTTCAAGCTGAGTCTAGACCGAAACCTGCGATCTCCTCTAAAAGTGTTAATCCTCTCCAAAAGCCATTGGCCCCGTTTCCTTTAGGTATTAATTCCATTAAGTCATTGTTCCCCTTTTGTGTTAATCCTCTTAAGCCACTATACCCAAGCACCGAGTCTATAAGCCTTTATTTCCCAGTATCATTCCCACTCCTTAAGCGTCAATTCCATCAAGCCATTATGACCAGAGTCGGACTAAAGTCATTACTTCCCTTAGCATTAAGTCCATTGAGCCATCATCCCAAATCTGATTGATACCATTAAATAATCAACAGAAAACCCCTCCGCCTTTTAACAGAAAATCCAAAAAAAAACAAAGAAGATGACAAAAAAAAATCCATTTCATTATTAAAGTCATCACAAGCCTATTTCGGAGGAGAATCCAAGAGGGAAATAAGTTTCCCATCTCGGACCTCCTTGGTTATATCGTATGGACTAAGGTCAAAATTTGGGGCCAATAGAGTTATTTGCTTAAGGGCTTTATTGAACTCATCTTCATGTTGTTCTATAATGGCCCCCTCCTAGCAAGCCACCCTCTTAGCAAGCTCTGTATTCTCCTCTTTCAACTTGCCCGCCTCAGATTTTGCGACCATAGTCTTGGCTTCCGCAGTCTTGTGGTCTCCTTATCGGAAGATAGAATAGCCTCCACCTCTGTCACCCCTCGATCAAAGATTCCACAAGAGTGGACTTCAGCGATGCCACCTCAGCTTCAGGCAAATACGCCTTTGTTCTCAACGAGGCCATCTCAGCTCCCGACGGAGATGCCTTTGTCTTCAACAAGGATGATTCGACTTGAGAAGCAGCAAGTTTGGCCTTCAAATCTTCTATCTCAACAAAGTGGCCTTGACTAGCCTCCTTCATTTTCTGGACCTCAGCTAAAGAGTCAGCCTTGGCCTTCAAAGCCTTCTCTAGTTCCTTCTTATTGATGGCCTCCTTGGCCACAATCTACTCAGCCTTCCTCGCCAACCCTCGCCAAATTTCCAAGGAAGCCATAGAACGTGCCATGTAGGTGGTCATCATATCAAACGAGTTGTCGGCTCTAGTAGACACTTTGCAGCCCCCTGTCATGCTAAGATATGCGGTTGGTAGGAAAAAGACCTCAGGCATCAAATCTAGGGCCCTATGAGGAATTGGCAGTAGGAGGAGCCACGTAGCAGGACAAGCCGCCAGGGGGCAAATTTGGCCCTAAAGTTACCACCACTTTGCCTTTGGGTTAAGTAGGCAAAGGTGGAAGAGGAGGAGCAGTGGCTTTCCTATTCTTAGTGGCCGCCTCCTCTGCAGTTGTAGAGTTGGCCTTCCGTTTGCCTGCCTCCTTGTCGGATACGACTAGGGTCGTCAACTTCTCAACCATTGGGACCGAGTCCTTCTCGGTCAGGCTTGCGACCGACTTCTTTACGGCAGCAGTTGCAACAGTGTTGGTCTCAAGAGCCTTTCGACCAGAGCTCCTAGCATCATTGGTCAGGCGAGCCTTCTTAATCAACTTGGCCATGTCCACTCCCTGCTTCTTTAACATACCTACAAGCCAAAAACACCACATGTTATCACTTTCGGCGCAAGGCTGAGTCTGTAGAAAGTAACCACTCAAAAACACTCACTCTTCAGGCGAAAGGTAGCGTTGCTTGTGGAGATTCAGGACACTATGTCCCTGTAGTTCATTCCTCTCGGCAGGCTATCCAGTATTTGCAAATCAAACTTAGCCTCCAAAAAGAATTGGCCCCTCACCAGCCCCTTGAACTTAGGGGGTTCTCGCTAGTACAGTGACAAAGGCCGGGGGTCAACGCAGAAGTGACTCGCCTCAGATGCCTGAGCCTTCACAAACCGACTCTTGAACTTGTAGGAAGCCGTGTAGGAGGTGAGAGCCTTGTGTTAGGCAGAGGCGTCAACAAGACCTAGCCAACTAACTGGCCGACTCGAGTGGTATAGTGACTGAGGAAGACGGCGATAGTGGGCAAAATCCCAAGGGCCAGGCAAACCACCCTGAAAGCCTAAATCGCTGCCCAACCACTAGGGTGAAGTCGAGATGGGGCTATCCCTAAACTTCCTCGGGACATCTGCCTCGAAGAAGTCGGAGGGAGGATCACCCCAAATCCAATAACATTGTTTCATACATATAAATGAATGGCTCCTCCCCCTCCTTGGCGGCATGGCACACTCGTTCCTCTCGCCATAGCGCACCACCTTCAACATATCGGCGTGGGAGCCCGAAAGCCCATTTCCCATCCTCTGCGAGGGACCTCGCCTCGAGAATCGTCGTTTGGACTGATTTTCCAGCACATCCTTGTGGAACCCACCTCGGGCACCAAAGGTGCAGGGGGCCGTGAAGAGACCCCCTTCAACCATAGCCATTTGGCATGGCCTCTAGGTCCTCACCCGATGAAGAAGAAAAAGAAGAAGAAAAGTAAGTCTCAAAACTATAAGTACGACATGGTGGTAAGGAAGACGAAGGCTAGGGATGTAAGGAAGGGTTGAGGAAGAGCAAAGACTTGGGAAGACCATGAAAGGTTGAAAAGAAAGAAAACGCAGAGCGTAGCAGCAAACCGAGACAAATAGTGGAAATGGGAATGAAGCAAAAGGAAAAAACGAGTAAAACCGGATAAAATGCGTGCTTCCCAAATAAACGCCTGCCTTGGAACCCCGCATTTGAGATTCGTGTTTTTCCAAAATGGTGTAATCATTGCACCACCCTCATCAATGCATTCAGAAAATGAAGAGCCTTGTCTAAAGAGGTAGCGAGGCACGTCTAGTCACGCACAACCTTTCAACTGCCTCCGAAATTCAAATGTTGGAGCTCACACACAAAACAAAAAAACAAAAAAAACAAAAAACAAAAAACAAAAAAAAAAAAACAAAAAACAAAAAACAAAAGAGGCCTAGATAATCACGGCCCATTCTCGCTTAATCGGGCCTAGGCACACACCAGGTAAGGGTTTCTATATAGGCCGCCTCCATCTCGGCGGTCTCAAAGCAATCCTCCATGGGACCGCCTCTATCTCGACCAGTCCGTGTAGGTCGCCTCTGTCTCAGCAATCCCTCCATGGACCACCTCTATCTCGGTCGTTCGCGTTGGCCGTCTTTGTCTCGGCCCAAAGGAGGTCGTTATAACCTGGTCGGACTCCAAAAGCACACACGCAAGTTCCCCTAACGTCGTCATCTCCGATGGCCTAGGAAGCCACTACCTTTTGTTCTTCAAAGCTCACATTTACTTTGCAAGTCTGGGTGCCAACCAGTGTGCACTAAACGCTTGCCACACAAACTTTGCAAGTCTGGGTACTTGTCAGTGTGTACTCCGCTCACCGCCAAAAGCTTTGCAAGCCTGAGTACTAGCCAGTGTGTACTCCGCTCGCCACCAAAATACTTTGCAAGCCTGGGTGCCAGCTAGTGTGCATCCCGCTTGTCGCATAAATTTCACAAGCCTAGGTGCCAGTCAGTGTGCACCCTCGCTTGCCGCGTAAAACTTTGCAAGCCTGAGTACCAACCAGTGTGTACTCCGCTTGCCCCATAAAATCTGGAAAGCTTGGGTGTCAGCTAGTGTGCACTCCGCTTGTCACATATACCTTTTCTAGCTTGGATGCCAAGAGAAAGTCCAGTGTCACATTCCAGACCTGGATACCAAGAGAAAATCTAGTGTCTACCTTTTCTAGCCTAGACGCCAAGAGAAAGTCCAGTGTCACATTTGGACACGGATACCAAGAGAAAATCCAGTGTCTACCTTTGCGAGCCTGGACACTAAGAGAAAGTCCCGATGCCACATCCCAAACCTGGATGCCAATGGAAAATCAGTGTCTCTCATTCTTGCCTGAACGCCAAGAGAAAGTCTAGTGCCACATCCCAAACCGGATGCCAATGGAAAATCCATTGTGTCTGTCTCATTCTAGCCTGGGCGCCAAGAGAAAGTCCAGTGCCACATCTCAAACCTAGATGCCAATGGAAAATCCAATGTCTATCTCATTCTAGCTTTGGATGCCAATGGAAAATCCAGTGTCTGTCTCATTCTTGCACGGACGCCAAGAGAAAGTCCAGTGCCACATCCCAAACCTGGATGCCAATGGAAAATCCAGTGTCTGTCTCATTCTAGCCTGGATGCCAAGAGAAAGTCCAGTGCCACATCTCAAACCTGGATGTCAATGGAAAATCTAGTGTCTGTCTCATTCTTGCCTGGACGCCAAGAGAAAGTCCAGTGCCACATCCCAAACCTGGATGCCAATGGAAAATCCAGTTGTCTGTCTCATTCTAGCTGGACGCCAAGAGAAAGTCCAGTGCCACATCTCAAACCGGATGCCAATGGAAAATCCAATGTCTATCTCATTCTAGCCTGGATGCCAAGAGAAAGTCCAATGCCATATCTCGGACACGGATGCCAATGGAAAATCCGTATGTCTCTCATTCTAGCCCGGGCGCCCGATTTGGAAACTCCAAAGTGCCATGGTTCCAAACCGGATGCTAGCGGAAAATCCGGTGTCTCATTCTAGCTATTGCAAGTCGGTATACACCGGCTTGTCACTTTACTCTATCTCTTTCGCAATCAAGGTGCGCTTTTCGACTTGCCATTTCGAACCTTTGCTTTTGCAAACCGGTGCACACCGGCTTACCTTTCTTTTTGCCCCACCCTTGTAAACCTAGGCTTAACTAATGTGCACTCCCCTCACCGGGAGGGATCGCACATCAAGTATGACCCGCCAAGCCTGTCCTCGATTCTTTATTTATGCTTATCCAAAAGGATCACTACCTTCTTTGGATAAGCACAAATAAAGAGGGGCAATTGTTGCGCCCCAAAACTGTCAGGGACTAAGTCTCCCCAAGACTGAGTCTTCCCGAGGCCGAGTCTTCCGGGACCCACCTTGACTCACATATAAAATAATATCTTGGAAGGTAGTTGCAACAAACTCAGCACTACCAGGAGAGAATCAAGGGATATGGGGGCAACCACCGGCCCAATCCCAAGCCTATAAAAAGCCTCAAAATGAAGAGTTAGTAGAAAGCAATTTTTCCTGGCAGAAACTCTAAGCCAAATCTCTCAAACCTCTCCGAAGCCTCCCAAATCTCTCAAACCTTAAACCCCAAAAATCCAAGACACCTTGCCCGACTCTCTTTCCTCCCAGGACTTAGACAAAAAACATAAGCCAAATGCAAAACACCGTTCCACTTCCCATATAGCTAGCCAAGGGTAACTATCAAGTGATAGACATGCTGGGCCCCCCTACTGCCCTCTAGCGTATAACCAACTCCCGAGCCCATATTTCTGATTCAAGACCAGCCTTTCCTTCAGGTTTCCTGGCGTTCCCCAAACCAAAACGCCGGTGGCGACTCCTGCCTGGCCGACGTGGTTTCGGCTGGCCCCTCCCAACGTCACAATTTAGGTTGTGACACCAAATATAAAAATATCAAGCACTACCAAGATGGAAAGCTACTGCCAGAATTATTTTCTTCGAATCATTCTCATCAAACCTTTATCTATATCCACAAGATTGGTAAAATAAAAAATTACATTAACAATAAATATAGGATAAATTATTTGATAGTCAATCAACAAGTTTCCATGCTCTATACGAAGAGCAAACACTCAACTAAGAGAAAAAACAATCAACAGGTTTCCGTGGCAAATAACTACACCTCTAGATGTTGATATCAAAAGAATTAAGTATCCAAACTGTGTGAAAAGAATATCAGTATAATTAAGAAAATAGAGGACTAAATTAAGCATGACTCCTAATGTTCACATTTGATTCATATTCTAATGGGTGTGGTTGAGATTGATACTTTACCCCCAAACAACCCCCGCAAATGCAAATCTTTTATTTTGAAAGTAAACAAGCTTGGCACTGGATTGACAATTGAATGACCAATCTGAGATGCAAGAGTACAACCCTATGACAGAAAGAAATTAATTTAAAAAATATCACATGATTCATGAACCTTAATTCAAATAAAACAACTATCCACCAAATAAATTTCCATGAAAAGAAGGTAAAATAAACATGTAATTGCAATAGGAAAGAACCACAGTGGCTATGATTTAAAAATTTAAAATTAGAATAAAAAGTTCAATTCTTTATATTCAAATTCATGTATCCTTTAAAAAATTTTGCATGCAAAAACCTAAAGAACAAAAGGAAAATATTCAAAATTAATGACACATGTCAAGCCCATATCAATGCTTAACTACAAAATAATAACATTACCAAAGGCAAAGCAGTGATGAAGAAATAATCAGTATGATCAACTTCTTATAAGATGCATACTAATAAATATGTACATGACACATTATCATTAATAAATCCATTCCATGTTGAGAAACAGAGACATGCCATTATGCAGAGAAAAAAGAAAAAGAAGGATGAGCACAGAATGGTAAAGGTAAAGATTAGCTAAAGTAGTTTCAGTTGAACAATTCATTGAAACAAAACAAAAAATTGTAAATATTGGATGTATGACTAAACAGAGAGCAGTACTTTTCTTTAAGGCAAGAATTCCAATTTTTATTTTAATATTGGACAATAGAGTGGTACTTAATCGTCTTGTAGATAAATAATCTGGATACAGCAATTACATTTCTATCACTAAGAGGAATTAAAAGAATCAAACAATGCAGCTAATTAAAACATATCTAGATTTCAATAATTTATGTCTCTATTACTGCACGATTCTTATTATTTTCACACATAACAGACTAACAGTCACATCTTAGGCAACTAAACAGTTCAACATTTGGCATAGCATAACACTAATATCTTCAACAAAGAAGGTACATGGATTTTAATATTAATCCACTAACAACACGAAGAGTTTAAAACTATCAATAAATACTATAGTGCCTAACCAAAAAAAACATAGGCACTAAAATCTTAAAATAAGTACATTATAAGGATAAAAACATATTTAAGAAAAAAAAAACTAACAAATTTTTGTTAATCTTAATTTTGTTAGAATGTTAATACTACTATTGTGATTGAAAAACTTGAAGCAAAGCCAATTAGGAAGAGAGTAACATATGACAATAGTGGCGTCATGCAAGACGGGAGTGATGGTCCACTTGCCTCTTTCCAAATTACAAAACAACGAAAATTCGGTGAGTCAATTCATCGAAAACCTTATTCGAAATAACACACAAACACATTGCAAGAGAGAGAGAAAAACTCACTGAATTAGGGTTGAGAAGATAGAGACAGCGATGACATCAAGCGGAATTGAGGCCAAGCAAGGTAGAGGGTGGGATCGTGGTGGAGATTTTCACTCCTTAGTTTCTCTTCATATATACCCTTTCTCAACTTTGATCGATGTGTTGTTGGATGCTAGAATATTCCTCAACTTCGATCACTAATAGGAAATGAAGAAGGAAACATGTGATTCAAAGAGAGATGTGTTGTTGGATGCTAGAACATTCCTCAACTTCGATCACTAATAGGAAATGAAGAAGGAAACCGTGTGATTCAGAGAGAAGGGACCAAAATTGGAAAGAAAAGTCAATCCTCAAAAAAAGAAACAAGCAATATTGTTAAGTGATAAATGGAAAATTCGTATGAAATATTTATTTGCAAATATTTATTTTCAAATAAATTTGTTGGAAACAAAAAAAATCTACAAAATTTTTTACCATTTTTTATCCGTAAAAAAATTTATTTTTAATATATTTTATAATGAATTTAATGAATTTATTTTTTATAATATATTTTATTTTATTCAATTATAATAGTTATTAATTTAATGAAAAATTTTCCTCCGAATTTTCCTATGAAAAAAAATCGCAGGTATTATTTTCTACGGATTTTTAATTTGTATGAAATATTTCCTGCAATTATTTATTTTCAAATAAATTCATAGGAAACAAAAAAAAATGCAGGAATTTTTCTACCATTTTTTATCTGCAAAAAACATTTCCTATGATTGTTGAAATGGTAGCAAAATTTGCAAGAAGTTTCTACGAATATATTTTGGTAACAAAATCCATAGGAATTTCTTACAAATTATAATCCGTAGCAAAATTCACAAAAAATTTTTGCAAATTATTTTTCATAGAAAAATTCGCAGGTAAATAACATATTTATAGTAGTGCACTACTAGAAATATGTTATTTACTTGCGAATTTTCCTACAAAAAATAATTTGCAAGAACTTTGTGTGAATTTTGTTGTGGAATATAATTTGTAAGAAATTCTTACGAATTTTACTACCAAAATATATCCGTAGAAACTTCTTGCAAATTTTATTAGCACTTTAATAATCGTAGGAAATTTTTTTTGCGGAAAAAAAATGATAGAAAATTTCGTAGATTTTTTTTTTCTTCCTACGAATTTATTTGAAAATAAATAATTGTAGGAGATATTTCATACAAATTTAAATCCGCAGAAAATAATACCTGCGAATTTTTTTCGCAGGAGAATTCGTAGAAAAATTCACAAGAAAATTCATAATAAAATTCATAGGAAAGTTTTTTATTAAATAAATAAAAATTATAATTGAATAAAATAAAATATATTATAAAACTAAATTTATTAAATTGAATATATTATAAAGTTCTTTCAATAATCTCTATTCATAAATAAAATATATTAATCCTATTAAGGATGCTATTGTTGTTGTAAACATGAGCTCAAATAGGTTATTCCCTCTAAAGATTGAAAGCATCCAATCTAGCTTGATGGCTAAAGTAGATTATTCTTCATGGGTATGGCACAATCATTATGCCCATTTGAATTTTGGTGGATTGAAGAAACCCTCCTATAAAAAAATGGTGACAACCCTTCCACAAATTATTACTCCTTAAGTTTGTGAAGAATAATAACAACATCATTCTTAATTTCCTGGAGGCAAATCATGGAGGACAAAAAGTTTTATGGATTTGGTTCATTCATACTTATATGGTCCAATACAACCTCTATCCAATAGAGGTGAAAAAAAGTATTTATTTACTTTCATTGACGACTATTTTAGAAAAACTTAAGTCTATTTTTTATAGAAAAAGTTAGAAGCTTTTCTTGCATTCCAAAGATTCAAGGCTAGAGTTGAAAATTAGAAAAGGCCATTAAAACCTTTTGAACAAATTGTGGTGGAGAATATTGCTAAAATAATTTTTTTTTGTTTTTTGTGAATAACATGGAATTTAAAGGGAGTTGACAACAACATATACACATAGTAAAATGGTGTATCAAAAAATAAAAATAAAACCCTTCTTAAAATGGTGCAACGTCTTTTGATATGAAGCAATATCTCAAAGGATTTTTTTGGCTTGAAGCGCTCAATTAGAGCATCCATATTCTAAATAGAAGTCCTACCTTGGCAGTCTAGAATATGACACTGGAATAAGCATGGACTGGTAGAAGACCAGATGTTAGTCACTTCAAAATTTTTGGGTGCATTGCATAGCCCATGTTCTAGATGAAATAAGAAGAAAGTTAGATAACAAAGCATATAAGTGTATCTTTCTTGGTATTAGTAATTGTTGAAAAGCTGACAAATTGTACAATGCTATCACTAAGAAAATAGTCACAAATTGTGATGTAGTTTTTTATGAACAAAAATTCTGGTAATGGAATAAGGATGCAACCAAACACCAAATTCTTGAAGATTTTAAGGAAATGAACAATCATAAGCTATTACATAAAATAAATAGGTTGCATCTAAAGACATAGTTATTCTAGTAAGAGAGTTGAGACCGCCAAACAGTAGAAGTAAACCTACATGGATGAGCGATTATAAAGTTATAGGATTGATCAATTCAACGATCTAATTGTGCATGTTGCCCATTTTGCATATTCTAACCTACAACTTTTGAGACTGTTGTCAAAGAGGAAAAATGAAAAGAAAAATGGATGACGAAATCAATTTTATTGAAAAGAACGATAATGGGAGTTGTGTAGTCTACCTAATGGTCACAAAACCATTGGTGTTAAGTGGATCTTCAAGATAAAACTAAACAAGAATTATGATGTTGACAAGTATAAAGCATACTCAATGGCAAAAGGCACAAGCAATAGTACATTAATTATACAAAAGTATTTTATTTGGTTGCAAGGCATGACTCAATCCAATTGGTGATTGCATTAGCGACACAAAATTCTTGGCCTATTATCTAGCTAGATGTTAAATTGTCATTCTTGCATGAATATTTGTAAGAGAAAGTATTTTTTATCAACCCTGAGACTATATTAATGTTTAAAACAAAAATAAAGCCTATAGATTGAGGAAAGATCTTTTTGTCTAAAGTAGTCAATTAGAGCATCCATATTCTAAATAGAAGTCCTACTATGGCAATCTAGAATATGTTACCAAAAGAAGCGTGGAATGCTAAAAGACTAGATGCTAGTCACTACAAAATTTTTTGGTGCATTGCATATGTCCATGTTTTAGATGAAATGAGAAAAAAGTGGGACAACAAAGCATATAAGTGTATTTTTCTTGTGGTTAGTGATTGTTCAAAAGCTTACAAATTATATAATCCTATCATTAAGAAAATTTTCACAAGTTATGGTGTAGCTTTTGATAAATAAAGTTTCTTGCATTGGACTAAAGATGTTGCCAAACACAAAATTCTTGCAGATTTTGATGAAGAAAATGAATATGAACAATGACCATAAGTTATTACATAAGATGAATAGGTTGCATCTAAAGATATAGTTATTCGAGTAAGAGAGTTGAGATTGTCAAGTAGTAGAAGTAGGCTTGCATGGATGAGTGGTTATGAAGTCATAGGGATTGATCAATTTGAGGATCTAGTTGTGTATTTTTCCCCTTTGGCATATTATGATCCTACAACTTTTGAGAGTGTTGTCAAAAAGGAAAAATGGCAAAAAAAAACCAATGGATAATGGGATCAATTTCATTAAAAAGAATGACACGTGGGAGCTGTGTGATCTGCCTAAAGGTCACAAAACCAGTAGCGTAAAATAGGTCTTCAAGACAAAACTAAATAAGAATGGGGATGTTGACAACTATAAAGCATGCCCAATGGCAAAAAGGTACAAGCAATAGTACAAGATTGATTATACAAAAACATTTTCTTTGGTTGCAAGGCATGACTCAATCTGATTGGTGGTTGCATTAGTGGCACAAAATTCTTGGCTTATTTTCTAACTAGATGTTAAATTGGCATTCTTGCATGGATATTTGAAATAGAAAGTATTTGTTGATCAACCCTCAAACTATATTAATGTTGAAAATGAAAATAAAGTCTATAGATTGAAGAAAGTTCTTTTCGCTTGAAGTAGTCAATTGAAGCATCTATATTCTAAATAGAAATCCTACCATGTCAGTCCATAATATGTTACAAAAAGAAGCATGGAGTGATAGAAGACCAAATGTTAATGACTTCAAAAAAATTTGGTCCATTGCACATGCCCATGTTCCAGATGCACTGAGAAGAAAGTTGGGTAACAAAGCATATTTTTCTTGGTGTCACTGTTTAAAAGCTTAGTAATTGTATAATCCTATCACTTAGAAAATTGTCACAAGTTGTGGTGTAGTTTTTTATGAACAAAGTTTCTAGAAATGGATTAAAGATGCAACTAAACACCAAATTCTTATAGATTTTGAGAAAGAAAATGAAGCTAGACAACATCCATAAGCTATTACACAAGATGAACAGGTTGCATCAAGACATAGTTACTCTAGCAACAAAGTTGAGACCACCAAGTTTTAGAAGTAGATATGCATGAATGAATGATTATGAAGTCACCAAGATTGATCAATTTGAGGATCTAGTTGTGCATTTTGTCCTTTTGCATATTGTGATCCTACAACTTTTAAGAGTGTCGTCAAAGAGGAAAAATGGCGAAAACAATGGATGACGAAATCAATTCCATTGAAAATAATGACACATGGAGCTATGTGATCTACCTAAAAGGTCACAAAATCATTGGTGTATGTCATACCCCAAATTTGTCCAGGGCCAAAAGTCCTGTCACTATCAAGAGGGCCCCTTCCAGCCTAGCATCATTGGATAGGACCAAAATGGAAGCTGAACTCGTTTCGGCTATTTCGGCACGTTGGGCCCAAAGCAAAGTCCAATGGCCAAAGGAAGTCGACGACCAGCACATTGGGCCCGAAGTAAGGTTCAACTACTAGGGGAAGTTGACGCCTAAACTGCCATGGGAAGTTGATTTTTGCTTCCTTGGTAACCCCTGGTAACCCCTGACAACCCCCATTGATCATGGAAAGGGGAGGAGTTTCTCTGATCGGTCTCGAGGCTTATATAAAGCCTCCAGATACAAGGAAGTGGGGGACTTTTTTTGGGAGGGTGCAGAATAAGGAGAAAAGAGAAAAGAGAGAACAGAGATTTTTCTAAACAAGGGAGCACTGGCTATTGCATGTAGGAAACCAGGGAGGCCACCAAAGATCAGTAGGGGAGAGAGACGAAAGTAAGGAGCACTAGAGAGAGAGGATCAGATCCCATTAGGGAACAGGTTAGTAACATAGAATACTTATCTCTTTCCTAAAGGGGAAACCCTTTTTTTACTTAGGAGTGGCTACTTTAGCGTACTTCTGTCCCGTTTCTACATAGGGTCGAGACGACCCGGCCCACCCAAGACAAAACTTGGAAGCTTCAACCGTAGCCGAGTTCATCTCGGCCCCCTTATCCGAAACCAAGTTCACCTCGGTCCCATACCACCCAATAGGGCCGGGACGACCCGACCCACCCAAGACAGAACTTGGAACCTTCAGTCGTAGCCGAGTTCATCCCGGCTCCTTATCGAAGCCGAGTTCACCTCGGCCCCATACCAACCCTCTCTTAAAATTCCTTGTTACCAAGGGCCGAATTCATGTCGGCCCGAACACCACTAGGCCTGTATTGATTAGCCCCGTCCCTTCCTGACTAGTAACCCGACCAAAACTACGTGGACTTTGATTCCTCTAAAGCCGAGGTACGTAGGCACAAGAGACATACTCCTATCAAGTCCTAAGCTAAAAAAAACCAAAAACACTCACTCCTACCCCTGACTCTCCACGATCATCACAGGACCCAAACCTAAGTACCTCCTCCGGCCATACAACTAGCCTAGGGTAATTGTCAGGTGACAGACATGTTGGGGGCACCCTGTGTCCCTAGTGTGTAACCAACTCCCGAGCCACGACCCTAATTCCAGACTAGCCTTTCCCCTTTGGTTTCCTAGCATTCCTTGGAAGAACATCGGTGGCGACTCCTAGTGGCCGATTCAGTTTCGGCCATCCTATGGCTGGGACCATTTCGGCCCACTCCAAACCATTTTGTGCCTCGTCACAAATTTGGTTGTGACAGTGTAAAGTGGGTCTTCAAGACAAAACTAAAAAAGAATATGTTGACAAGTATAAAGCACACTTGGTGACAAAAGGGCACAAGGAGTAGTACAGGATTGATTATACAAAAGTATTTTCTTCGATTGTGAGGCATGACTCAACTTGATTGGTGGTTGCATTAGCAGTACCAAATTTTTGGCCTATTTTCTAGCTAGATGTCAAATTGACATTCTTGCATGGACATTTGAAAGAACAACTATTTGTTGATTAGCCCTAGGCTATATTAATGTTGGAAATGAAAATAAAGTTTATAGATTTAAGAAAGTTCTTTATGGGCTCCAAGAGCTTGATATAATCACATTGAGACTTACTTTCTTGAAATTGTTTTTATGAAATGTCCTTATGAGCACACAATGTTTGTTAAGATTGGAGATAAAGGAAAACTGCTTATAGTATGTTTGTATATTGATGATCTTATATTTACTAGAATTTTTGCTACCTTGTTTAATGAATTCAAGAAGTTTATGATGAATCAATTTAAAATATTGGATGTAGGTTTGATGCATTATTTTTTGGGCATAGAAGTGGTGCAATCAAATGATGGAATTTTTATCCCTCAAAAGAAATATTTGGGAGAAATTTTGAATAGATTTCAAATGAAGAATTGCAATCATATAAGTACTCCAGTTGAGTGTGACATAAAGCTACACAGAGATCATAATAAAAAGAAGGTTAATAACACACTTTACAAGAAAATTGTAAGCAACTTAATGTATCTTGTTGTAATAAGGCCAAACATAATGTATTCTGAGTTTGATGAATAGATACATGGAAAATCCTACATGGTTACATTTGTTGGTTGCCAAGAAAATCCATCATTATTTGCAAGGAACTCAAAACCTCAAGGTATATTACAAAAAATGAAAATTTTGATTGGATTGGATTTATTGACAACAATTATGCAAGTGATCTAGATGATAGAAAAAACACCTCTAATTATGTCTTTATGCTTGGAACATGTGTTATTTCGTGGTTATCTAAAAAGCAACCAATTGTCCCCTTGTCCAGTAGAGAGGCTGAGTTTGTGGCAACAACAACTTTTACTTGCCAAGCTCTATGGATGAGAAAAATTCTTGAGGAGTTGTAATTCAAACAAATTGAAGCTACTACAATTTTCTATGACAATACCTCAACAATCAAATTGTCATGAAATCAAGTCCTACATGAAAGAAGCAAGTATATTGATGTGAAGTTTGACTTCTTTAGAGATCTTTACGAAGATGGAACTATTAGTCTAGTACATTACCTGAGTGAAGATCAAATTGATGATATATTCACTAAGACTTTGAAGATGGAATTGTTCCCAAAACTAAGTGAATTACTATGTGTCAACATGATTACCACAATCAAGGCTTTAAATTGATATTTACAAATACCAATTTAAGGGAGGGATTCTTGACAAAACTTATTTATTTTATTCTTGTAATTATTTATTTGAAATTGAGTCAGATGTTTGTGTCCTAGGGTTTAGGTGCTTATTGTTGTAACGTTGTAGTTTTTATTTTACTTTTTGTTTTAATTAATCAGTCTTATGGTTGGATAATATGTTATTGTTTCAATTAAGATTTTCAAGTATGTAATCTGCCTATTTAAAGGGCCTCAACATTCCAAATAAACACAACAACAAAAACCGTTGTTCCTGTAATACTTCTTTCTCCTCTGCTTTACTGTTAAGTTTATAACATTTTTTAATGGTTTTGTAATACATTTTTATGGTTTTCGAATGTTTCTTACTCTTTCTAATGTGCTTCCAATAATGAGTTCGTTGTCGATTTGGACAGCTGTGGTTAATCGGACTATTACTCTGCTTCCTCCTTTGTCTTAGCAAATAAATTTATTCTATCATACGTCAGTTTACAAAATCATCTTCTAGTTCTATAATTCATTATCAAACAGTTGATCCTTATTAAATCTAATTTTGATAGATTCTTCAATAACTTATAGACTTCAAATATTTCTGGGTATGTATCAGAAAGATTCCTTTGTAATTAAAATTTCAAATTTAATCTTTGATATTTAGAATAAAGTACTCATCCATTTGGATGCATGAAAATATGATACAATAGTCTCTTACCCTCCACATTACGTGCCTGTGTTTACAATAGATGTGCATACACTTTTAACATGTTAATCTCTTAGAACATTTTTACTAAACGAATTTATCCCATACTTAACAGATATAGAGATACCCGGAAAAGCCTAAAAATCATGTGATAACACCATTTTGTGCATCCACACGAAATTGGGTTCAAAAGTATTTAATACTGAATATTAATTTATTAGAGTAATTGTGTGCAACTTCTCTTAAATTTTACGCATAAGATAGCGTAATGTAAACTTATGGTTCAATCGTTAATGAAACTTTATATTCTATTAAAAAAAAGGGTTCTTCTAGATATACTAAATATGCTTAGTTGTTAACTTGTTAGTTTTGTAAATTTTATAAGCAGTTCTAATGCTATGCAACACGATATTGGTAGTCAAACGGTTTATTAATTATATGAAGTTATGATCAAACCTTCAACAGCTTTGTCTTCAAATCCATGGACCTGCCACTTTTTGTTGGCGTCATATAAAAGTATGCTTTCTAAGGAAGATTGACGAGTAATTTGCTTTAGTCGTGGACAAAAATTATAAATATTGAAGACTGAATCTGGCTGACCAATGGTCCCGAAGGCATAATGAGTTGAAATGGGCCATTGGGTAACGCCACACAGACTTAAATAGGAGACCAACAATTTTTATAAGAGAGACTTTGTCCCCTTGTTTGTGTAGGAGTAATCAAAAGTAGGTGTTTTTATATTTTTTTTATACATGAAAGTTTAGGTGAGAAAAGTTAGGAGGCTCACCCGATCAAAACAAGTCTCAAGGTTAAAAAAATGTTCCGAATGTTAGAAAAATGTTTTATATTAGTTGGAGATAAAATATAAATATAAGTTAAAATTAACTTCAAAATATAAAATAATATCAATTTTTTTTTTATTAATTTTTTTTTACTTATAATACCATCGACTATTAAATCATTATAGAATCATTCATAGACCAGTTTGTAAATTTTATGTTTGGAATGGTCACTTCTCAACATAAGAAAAATGGTGTCAAAATTTATTTTAAATACATTATTGAATTATTTATCATATTATTTACACATTAAATTTAAAAATATTTAACGAGAGAAAGTATATTAAAAACAAACTCAAAATTTTATGTTGATTAAAAATAAAATTTAAATAAAATATATAAATAAAAAAAACCTCTTTCTTGTTACTCGAATTTGTAATGATGAATTAAAGTTAAACCTAAAATGAAACACTAAAAAATTTTATCTCATATTCTTAAATTATATAAGTTGAATTCTTCCTTACCAAACCAACATTTGTTTTGGTGTGAATCAAAAGTGGGTCTTTGATGTTTAAAATCACATTCTTTATAATATTTCATTCCATTTTCTTTTCTTTTTAGACCATAGGAGCCTTTGGCTTTGCTTCCTCCTACAAAAGAAAGCTACAATAGTGATCCCACCACTCCTTGGTGTTGTGGAAGAAGACTGAAGCATAGATTGGTACTATTGCTTGCATCCTGGCCCCTCTCCCCTTCCCACTTTATTTTTCTTTTGTTTTTCTGCTTTATCTATATAGGAAAGGGCATATTTGGGACTCTGTGTCCTTTAAAATAACAAAAAGCAAGTTGACAAAGGTTAATATCTAATTCACTACCGTACTAATTGGGACAAGCAAATAATTATTGAAAAATCAATACCTTGAAGGTTAGGAACAGAGAGAGATGCGATATCTTGTCAATTTAATTCTGAAACTTTGTGACGTTATTTTAATAATATATATGATTTTAGATTATTTAAATGTTTATAAGTATAATTTAATAATAATGAATTACTTACATTTTAAATTAAATGATATTATTAAAATAAAATAATATGAATAAATATCATTAATTTTGAATTATATAAACCTTTATTTATAATTTTATTTAGTTATAAAAAAAATTCAGTTAAATTATTGAATTGATAAAAGCTATGATTTATTAAAAAATAAATTGGTTAAACTTATATGTGATGTCAATAGATCCTCTCAATATATACCGTAGCCAAAAGACAAGAGATGATTAAGCGCATTTTCACTTTTGAAATCCACTCACTTGATACAAATCACTCATCAACCCCAACATCCTTCAATAAATAATACACAACCAAAGACTATAATTTATATAGAAAATCCCCCACATTGTTTGACACATTTCTTTATAGCATATTTGATGAGTACACTCCTTTTCCTTTCTTTTCAACGAGGACCTCCAAACTTAACATTCAAACATGCTCATCCATGAGAATTAATTGAAAGGTAATTATTATCATCTATCTATTTTCTCTCTCCCTCTTTTTCGATCAACCTCAATTTCTTTCTGTATCTTTTTTCTATTATTATATTTTATTATTTATTTTTTCCTTTTTATTGAGATATACACATCTATAATGTGAGTAAATTACATATTAGATTGAGTTTATTTATTTAAATAAGAATTCAACTCAATTAAGACATAACAAAATAGGATTAACTCAACTTTGTAATATAATGTATTAATTTTAACGCTATGAATAATTAAATCATAGAATAAAAAAGTTAAATTAATCTATAAATTTCTATATTAAATTTTTAATTAAGTACCTACATTTAAAAATAATTTTAAAATCTTGTAATTAAATTATCACTCACTAACATCATTATAATTCTGGTGAGTAAATGATATGACATAACAATAAACTTATTTTTATTATGTTAACATGATATCTTAATATGATAATTATTTTTTTATTTTTTAAGGATTTTAAAACTCTAATTTTAATTATTGGTAAAGACACGTGGAAGAAATTTTGTGTAAAAAATTTTGTGTGTACGCACTTTTTCTTTCCACGATGGTAGAAAGTTCAAGTACATACTACATTACACATAGTGTGTACGATCTAAGATTAAAAAAATTAATTGCATATAGTCTGCTATTTGAATTAGTTGACTTTTGAAACATTCATATCGCTTGTTGTTTGTTTATAAAGTAACAACAAAAATTATATGAAAATTTATATTTTTCCCTATTATAAAATACTATAACAATAATACAAAATTTCAAGAAAATCTTTATTTTAAGAATTAACCTTACTGATTTTTTTTCCTTTTTTTAACTGTTAAAAACTAAAATAATAGAATAAAATTTAAAACAAAATCTGTCTTCTTTCTTTAATTATTTGTATCTACTATTTTTCTTGCTCTTTTCTGTGTAAAAAGTATCAAATATGAGGATAAGACTTTTTTTCTCGCGGGATGTGGTAAAGTATCTTTATATGACTCTACCAAAAGATAAAATTAAGTATTTATAAATCCTTAAAAAATAAAAAATAAAAAAATAATTATCATATTAAGATAGCATATCAACATAATAAAAAAAATTGAAAAGTTACAATATTTCGTAATCATAAACTAATAAAGTTATAATGATATTACAAATTTTTTACTATATAAGAATATTTTAAAATGTTTTAAACCATAGAGACCTAATTAAAAACTCAATAAAAATACGGAATCTACAAATTAATTTAACCAATAAAAAATTATAAAAATTTAAGTATATTTTATAATATATTTTAAAATAAATAATATTATTATGAATATAATACTATTTTATAGAAAAATTATATCTATTAAGTAAAATAAATATTATTAATACATAATTATTATTTTAAAAATATATATATAAAATATCACATCAAATTATGACAATTTAAAATATAATCTGAATTTAATTTTAAAATATATTCGATTCAATTTTAAAATCTAAACTAGCCTAAATCAAGTCAATTTGGAACGAATTAATGTAAAGGTTGAATTTTGGAATTTAAGTTTGGAACATTTTCCTAATTGAAATAAGATAATTAGGTAGGTAACATCCCCCACGGTATCACATGACACACCCAACACACGATTCACTCTAGTGTGTGACACACACATCTCACATAGCCTAGCTAACATGATTAGACCACGACGATGCAATATTATTCCTCATTCCTTAAACTTATGGCTTAGTTGGCATCCCATGGATCACATTATTTACACCACACCCAAAGTTAGCTCCCCCAATTTGAAACCAACAAAGACCTTGATTCACTCCACATGTCCCACATCCAAAACCCCATCACCATCCTACACACATACACATGCACGCTCACAAACATGTATATATAAACAACAAACCTCTCATCAAAACTCCATTCTTCCATGGACGAAACACAATGCAACCCTTCTGGGGACTCCTTCTCCTTCCCCAGCACTCCAACTCCGGACTCCGACTTCGAGTTCGGCTCTCTCACCCCGGACTCTCCGTCGGCGGAGCACTTCGCCACCTCTCCCGCCGACCACCTCTTCCTCAACGGCCGGCTCCGCCCCCACCCGTTCCCTCTGCCGGCCAGCCGCGCCGGCAGCGCCCGGGACTCGCTGCTCTCGTCTCGGAGCAACAGCACCAACAGCAGCTGCAGCAGCGCCCGGACAAGCTCCAGCGACAGCTCCGAGCGACGGTCGTTCCACAGCAAGGCCAAGGGCGCCGCAATTAGGTCAGCGTCCAACTCCTCTCACTACCAGGCCTACGGCTGCTCCCAGAGGTGGCAGTACATAACGCCCGTGCCTGCGTTGAATCGCGATGGCTCCAAAAGAAGGGACACAAAGCAAGTCAAGATCAAGATCAAGGAGGAAGGGACCAAAAGAAATCATCGTAACAATAATAATAACAACAACAAGAGTAAGAGTAAGAAGGAGACGGTGAATAAAGGAGTGAGGTTGAGGCTTGGAAAGAGGATTTTACAGTGGTTTGTCATGGCTTGCAGGGAATGTCATGCCATGGAACCCTCGTCCAAGGCTCGTAATAAAGAGATATAGTTCAACGTATTTTCATGATTTCAGAAAATATCTGTTGCGAGAAAATGTGAATATTTAGCTTCTGAAACTTTTGTTTAGTTTTTTTTTTTTTTTGGGAGTTTGGAAAGAGATATAAATATAAATATATATATATATATATGATGTAGTATAGTACTAGGATTTGTGCATGTGATTTTCGCATGAAATTGTTTATTTTGCTTGTGGATGCAAAAGACGATGGACTTGGTTTTGGATCTCCGAGGATTTGTGACCCGAAGAGTGGTTTGAATTTGACCATTGAAGAAAATTTTGCCTTGGATTCTGTTTGCTGTGTAATTGTTTCGTGATATTATTGGTGTGATAACTACATCTGCGAGCCCAGAATAAAATATTCGGTATATATTCCTTTTTTTTATCTTATTTTTATTTTTTTTTATTATCAGGTTTTTTTTTTTTATTACTCTATTTTGCATTTAAGATGAGATAGACAGAATCGTCCAGAATTGAATTTGGATTGTTTAAAGGAAGGAAGTATATAAAGTGAGTAAAGAGACACATCTTCGCTATTAATTAATTTTAATAGCTATAATTATATTGTGTATAAATAGTAGAATAGTTAAAATTAATAATATAGATAATTTACTTTATTCTTTAAAGTAAATGTTTGTTAATACAAATGATCCAAATCCTCTGTATAGATATTCAAATCTATCTCCCATCAAGAAATAAAAAAAAAAGAGAAAATCATAGAGCAAAAAAATAGGAAATAGAAAACGGAAAATATTAATAAATAAATAAATAATAAAAAAAGAAAATAAAAAAAATTATGAAAAAGAAAAGAAGAGGGAAAACAGGGAGGAGTACCGGAGAAGCTTCTCCATTAACTCCTCCCTACACCCCACCAACACATTCCACCATCAACCTCTCTGTAGCTACTCTGTATCACCATTGTTCCACAAACCAACCTTGGGGACGTAAACTACCCCAACGTCATAATGACAAATATAACAATAAAGGGAAAGTAGAGGAGTGGCCTCAGGGGCTTATAAAAGGGAAGAAAACAAAAGAGCAAAAGGTGAAAAAATTGGAGGAAAGAGAGGAAGAGAAACTTTGGTAATTTCTTGAGCTAGAAGCATCGATAGTGGGAGCACAAAAAGAAGGAGGATACGATGCTCTCTGAAAGTTCACGAAGAAAGTTGGCAATATCAAAAGGAAGGAAAGAGTTCCTATCAACAGGAAGCCAAGTAGGATTTTGGTTATCCCACTATTTTACGTAAGGTACAGCTCGTTGACAACCTACTAATCGTCATGTGAACTTCCTAGTTGTTTATGGGGAGAGCCAGCATATGGTTCTCCCCTTTACCGCAAAGCTTTGTTATGTTATAAACAATCAACCAAATATACCTCAACCAAACATCTAAGTCCAATCTCTCGACCTCTCGGCCAAACCTTCCTATAGTCAATCGGACTCTCGACCAAACCTCTCGGCCAAACTTCTCAACCTCAGTCAAACCTTCCTAGAGCCTTTCGACCAAACCTTTCACGAGTCTCTCGACCTCTCAGTCAAACTTCTTGGCCTCTCTGCCAAACCTCTCACTCTATCTCCACTCTGCTCCCTTTAGACACTAATGGATAATCCAAACTACTCTATTTTTGCCTTCTACTATCTATTGAACACAGGAGCTAATAAGTAACTCTTGCTCCTTTCTCCATCCATCCATCAATCACTGTCATCTGAGATGTACTTATCATTTGGTAAAAGACAGAACTATATAAACCTTGAATTCTTCATTACACTAGGAGATACATAGGAGCAAGATGCAACTTTTGTCAAGTTCAAAAAACTAAAAAAATATTTTTCCTCTCCTAATAACAACGTCCAATCGAAAGGTAAAAATAACAATTTAGAAGTCATAATAAATTTCACGCATCTAATTAAGGTAATTGTTTTAGGATGAACGTCGTAGGGTGCTAATACCTTTTCTACGTATAACCGACTCTCGAACTGTAAATTTGTTTACGAAAGACCAGTCTTATCCTTTGCAAGGTTTTCTAACGTTTTTCTTAAAAACGTATGTGACAACTCTATTGCAAATTCATATTTTTTTCTCGAAAGGATATTGAATTTCTCTTTTTCGTCGCAATTACGATTACAACACTCTAGAATTAGGCTGTATTTAAATAAATGTTTAGTTACGTTGAGCATCAATCTAGAGAAAAATTAGCTTCACCATGTATTTACAAGCGAAATTTTACTAAACTAAACACACACTTAATGGTGGGATATGGTATTTGTGTGTGAAAAGAGAATTAATTGTTCCTAATTATATATCCTTAATATTATTTCTATAATTTTAAAAATAAATTTTAACTAATTTGAGATAAACATAACGAATCTATATAAAGAAATAAAATTTTAAATATATTTAATTTGTATTCATATGATTTTGATCGAAATTTTGTTTAAAGAAATTAAGTTCTCTGCTATTAATTTATATATACTATTCTTTTAAAAAAAATAGTTCAACTTCTTTTATTTTTAATTATTTTAAAAAAAATAATTAAGTGCACGGGAAATGTATAAAATTTTAAGCATAAATGCACCATTGTTGATTATATAATAAGTAGGCTGCTTTCTCTTATCATTATTATGTCATTTTATTTTGATCACATTTCTTTTTTATATAAAAGAATCATATTTTATTTCTTTCTTTTATGGTAAGTAATTATATGGATCTGAAGTTCAGGACACTGCTGAAAATTAATTTGCGTTTTTGGGGGGTGCACGACCTATCACTATCACATGCACCTCTTTGTAAGAATGGAACATGTATATCTGAACTTATGACATGAGATAAATTGATTGATACCTTAACTGTCAAAACAGTATTTGTTTTTTTTAGAATGTTTTATTTCAAATTATTTATCATTTAAAAAATATTAAATATTAATTAATACTTTTCAATAATATTCTCAAAAAATAAATATATTAATAGATATAAAAGTGCAACTGCATAGTATAATTAATTATTTATAAAATAAAGGTATTTTAGTTAAATAAAATTATTTTATCATAAAAATAACTATAATCAATTATTTTTCTTGAGATGTGTGCATTGCCTTTTATCTGACAAACAAAGCGAGACAGAAAATATGTGTCGCAGTCTAATAATTTATTTCCTTCATTTTTTCTTTTTCTTTCTTAAACTAAAAAAATATATGTTATGACAGTAAAAAATAAATAAAATAACCAGAAGCAACATTCTAGAAAGAGAAGGATTTTGTTATTAATGATGTCTTTTAATTGGAAAAGTGAGAGAAGTACATTAAGGATTAAAATTCCATTCCTAAACACTGTATAGGAGTAGTTTTTTTACAGAAGAAATAGGAAAATTATAAATGTTTATCTCAAAAGGAGGGTGGATTTGGAGTGAAAGAAGAGAGATACCATAAAAAGATTAAAAAATGATAGATATAATAAAAACATGTCTAATTGCACATCTCCAATGCCCATATGGACAAGTTTTCACATTCCAATACTTAATTTAAAGCAAAAGTCGTATTATTTGTTTCATTAGGATGTGCATCATTCCTTTCTAACACAGAACTAAACGGATTATTAAGTGATATGATAGAAAATAAAGAGATATGAAAAAAAATAGGAGGAAAATGAGATGAAAGTGAAGTATGTTTAAATATAATTACTCAAAGAAATATAGAGAAGCTGGGGTAGGGAAGATGTTGCATAGAATAAAATTTGAGAGAGATCCATGCCTAGACTTCTTAACCAGTTTAGCTTTTTCAATTGAGTAAAAAAATAGTGGCTCTACTCCTGTTCTTTTAGCAGATGCTTTTGTTGATTATAAGCCACATAATCAAAGATCAGGTACTTTTGTTAAATAATGCGGAAAGCATCAAAATTTGTTCTCTTCAGAAGTAATAGAAAAATTCGGAGACTCCATTCATATCATTGGTCACAATTCCATCAATGCTTTGTTTGGATAGATGAGGAAAAAAAAGAGAAAAGGTTTAGTTTCTTTTGCTTTTTATGAAAAGAAAAGTAATATAAAAATATGATAATGGTGTTTAATTTTTTATAAAATAACAAATATAATTAAAATATCACTTAGCTTTTTGCTCTCACCTAGATAATTATTTTCTCCCTTTTTATTTTTTCTCTCATTCCAAATGACTATGTCTAGCTTGATTGTTTCCTAAGAGACTCAAAATCATAATAACTTCATATAATATTCCTAAGGAAAAGTAGTGATGACTGAATTCCACTTGTATTCTGTACCATATGTTCCCATGTTTGTCTAAATGCCAATGTTTGTCCATTACGTTCCATTTTTATAATTTTTGGTTTATAGAGTCCATTCTCATCATTTTATAACAATTATATACATCTCTTCATATAGTTCATTTTGGGTATAAATAGTTTTTGGTCACATTGTTAATGTAATCAATACATCAAACTGTTGTATTATAATAGGCCTAAATCCAACATTAATCAGAAAAGATCGAGCCTAATAGATATTTTAATATCAATCAAGTGACCGTCTAAACATCATTACTATTAATAAAGTGGATATTTCAATATGCAATAGAGTTAATCAAATCCATGATTAACTTGTCCCTACTATAAGAGTTTACATTAAAATTTTCTTTTTTATTTATTTTTTTATGAAAAAAATTAATAATGCATTGTAACAATAACGTAATGGATATAAATTTTCTTCCTTATAGTAAATCATTAGTCGTCTATACAAAAAAAATTAAAAAATTAATTTTCTGTAATCAAATAAGAATATAAGAATTTTCAATCAATAGTACAAATTCGTACATATAACTAGTTAACATAAACAAATAACAAAATTTACAGATGAAAAACAAGAAACAAGTAACAAGAAAGTGAAGAACTTACAAAATCGTGTTATTGTATGAGCATGGTTTTTCACACCAAAAACCTTCAAAATCAATATTCAAACGATCAAGATATTGCGATTTTGACATGACTATTCTATATAGAGATGAAAATATAATATTTTTTTTCTCTTTCTTTCTTTTTTTTCTTTTGGTTGCATAAATTCAATCTCACCCCCTCCCATTTTGACTCTTCCTCCTCTTATAAGAGACCTAGTAGTGAAGATATTGAAATTTTATTTAAATAGTTGTGAGTACAAAAATATCTCAATAATTTTTTTTCAATTAATGTCTACTACGATGATATTAACTTTTAAAAAAAATCAACAATTTTTCCTTGCCTCATTATCATCAATCCAAGAATGCGAAACATTGTCAAAACTTGTGAATCCATTCCAAAAATATGAAGCAAACAATTCGAATCTAAAATCTAAGGCAACCAATCAGTATCACACACTCCCACAACCGAGATGGTGATGGCGACCGCAATTCTGCGACAATGCCAACTATGCTACGACAGACAACAACTCCATGTCGGCGCCAACAACGCTGTGATAGCAGCAGCAACTCCACAACAGAGGCAGCAACATCTTGACAATAAGAGCAACGTTGCAATGACAACCGACAATGACAACCGACGATGCCACAAATGCGATTGCTCTGCTCCATGGAGATGACAACGAGCAACACTTATTGTTAGCGACAAAGTGACTGACTAAGGCAGCAACATGTGGTTTCTTCCACCCTTTCCCTTCTCTCTCCCTCTCCCTTCCCTTTTCTTTTTTGTAAATTCTGTTTTCATCCTTCAAATTTAAATTGGGGGAGGTGATGCTTTCACACTAAAAGAAAAGGTTCTACATTTTAATTTAGCAAACAAATTAAAAATAATGTCAGCCTAGGCCCACGCTAAAATTAAAAAAATATTTTATACACAGAAATTTAAAATTAGTGTTGACTATAACCTACACAAGTTCCAAGTAAATAAATAAATACAATATTTAATAAAAAATAATTTAATATCAACTTAGAGTTATTTTAATCTACGCTAATTGCATTGGTGTGAAGATCGACAATAAATATTTGTAGATATTTAGGAGTTTTCTTATAGTAAATAATGATTAATGAAATTGATCTTGCATCTCTCAATTTCATGCATGTTGGTTTTGAGAACAAATCTCTCACACACTTATCGTCAATTTATGTATTAACCATATGCTTTTCTTTAACTAAAATCTAACCCTTTTTTTTTTCTATCCCTACATCAATCCAAAAATTAATCCTGATTCAAAATTAAATTGTGATTCCCGAAATTTAGTATCAATTGAATACCTTAGATTTTAATTTTGTAGTAAAAAATGTACAATGGAATTTTGCTCCTATTGACATGATTTTTCGTTCCAATGTGTAACGCAGTAATTGCAAAGTCATATCACCGAAAAGCACCTACCCTGTGCGATACTTCTTTCATGAGCTTAGTTTTAGATATGCGAGTTTATATTATAGGTCTGGCTAATTCAGCCCACGTTATAAATATTGAAAAAAAAAAAACTAGGTGATGAGATATAAAGTATACTAAAATCGATTTTGAATAGTTGAGTCAAGTTTAAATTTATATTATAAAATGATATCAAAATTTATCTTATTAATTATTATTGATTCAATAATTATTGAAATATTTATAGATAATTAATCTTATAAATTTTACGCTCAAATTGTAGGATTGAATTATATCCAAATACATATTCGAAGATAGTATTAAAGTTTATCATATATCCGTTATTAGATCATCTTTTATATTATCTATACATTAAGTCCAATAATATTAGATATAAAAGATGTATTATAAAAAACTTTACACACCAAATCTAATAGAGTTGGACATGAGAGAATAGATTGAAAAACCCCAAATCTAACATTTATTGAAGATAAAACCTAAATAAAATATATAAGTAAAAATAAACCAATTTTGTATAAATGGTTTATGCTCAAATCCATAATTGTAATAAAACTCACTTTCCCATAAATAAGAATTCACAAAGACACAGTATTAAAAGGCTTTTTTATTTAAGATTTTTTTTCATTTTTAATTATGAAAATATCACATTATTTTTATTTTATTTCACATTTTTTAATATTTGTATAAAAACAGCACAATAAAAAGAAAAAAAAATCACTGAATCCTAAATAAACTTTTGAAAATAAAAAATAGAACAAGAAAAGTTATATTTATGTAATTAAAAGTGAAAAAACAAAACAAAAATTTAAACCAAATGGTCACAAAACAGTCCTAATCCAATCCTATTAAGAACTCCCATCAACTATAAATATAAGAAGCTTACTAAGACTTGAATAATTCTTACCATATACATTGAATTAAACCCAAATCAAAATGATATCAAAGTTTACCATAAACATGATATTGAGTCACCCTCAACTATCCAAAAGTTTAGACTTTTCCGTTGCATTCTACCTAATCCCGTGGCTTTCTAACGCTTCTACGCCTCCTTGTTTTGTTTGAATTCGCAACCTAAGCTTTTCTCTTAAGGGGCACATGTACCTTCACCTTGTATCATACATTTTCAGAGTAAATGCTGGAAAGATCATTCAAGTTGCTGCTCTTAAATTATTAATCGTACTGTCGATAAAAAAAATACTCAAGAAATGTTATCATAACTATGGTATAAGAAATCAAACGCATAAAATGTACATAGAGGTGGGAAAATAGAAATGAAATACATAATTGACTGCAAATTAAAAACACAAATTCTACTTGGGTGAATTGGATGTCCAGTTTGCGTGGTCATACTAATTGACCAAGATCTGATCAAATTACATATATTGCTTGTGGATATATGTATGTAAGTAGGCTCTAGATTGAATATTAGTTTCATAACCGACTCAAACTGAAATTTATAAGAATCATTTGAGTCACACCAAGAGCCAAAGACCCTATGGAGGTTAAAAAAAAGCAAGAAAACTTCCAAGTTTAATCAAACTAAAAGAAAGAAAGAAATTGTCATTAATGAAGTCTCTCTCAGTGGATGACAAAAAAAAAAGACAGGATACAAGGAGGAAAGCTTAACACATTAAAAGGAACACAAATAACTTTTGCCTAAATACAACTTCTCATCTTTCATTCCCCAAACACAACTTACCTTACTCTCCCCTCACTCACTCCAAAAAGGTCTCCATGACATCCTGGTACATACCTCCTTCTGAATTCCTATACTCCACAGCTGCTTGTTGTTGGTGGTGATCCATTGAAGTAGAAGATGAAGATGAGGCCACTCTGGCAGGTAGAGTGAAGCACCTCTTGAACTTGTCCACTTTCCTTGCCCCCTCAGTGTGGCCATCCAGGCTCAAGAACTGATTTGGGTTTGCCACACTAGCATTTTGCACTGCTGAAGTGGCATTTGGGTTGAGAGAGTGGTGGTGGTGACTGTGATCACCTGGTTTGCCCCCCAAGCTATCTTGATTGAACAAGAGCTTAGCATCATCAGATCTTCCAGTGAGAGCATTGAAGATGGACAACCCATTAGGCCACTTTATGTCATTTTCATGCTCCCCCATGATGTCCCCCATTCTTGCATGGTCTGATGCATGAGGCATGAGGAACATGTGGGTCTCATCTTTGGCCTGTGGGAACCCCATTCTGGCTGCATGTTGAAAGGTGGGAGAGGGTAGCAAGGAAGTAGAAGACCCAAGCGGCCTCTGACCCCAGTTGAGGAGAGGAGGGGGTGGCCTAATTGGAAGGGTGGATGGTTTTGAAGGAAGGGAAGAGGAAGAGGACGTACTTCTAGTTGAAGAGAAGAGTTGGGAGAGGTAGAACCCTGATTGATAGCCTAGAGATTCAAAAGTGTGTCTCATTCTTAGCACAAAATGGAGGTCTTCAGGAATCTGAGAATATAAGGAAAAAATATCAAAAATTTGATACTTTTGTTAGTGTGAAAGAGATACATCTATCCAACGAAGAGAAACATTAATACCATACTCTTTAATATTTTAATTTTATAATTGCTTAAAACTTATCAGAACTAACGAAATTATGAGATACAGAGTGAGATCCGTATTATCATGTGTCCCAATAAAGTTCAGCTAATGTTAAAGATTGTGATACATATAATATGTAAATTAGGAGAAATTATCGAATGATCTGAGACCACCAAGTATCCATGGTTCTGGCTAATCTCTACATGATATATAGTCGATTATACATCATATAGAGATTGGTCAGGACTATATACATATAGTGTACCAGACCATGTAATAATTTCTTGTTAATTAGAGAATGTGTTGTAACATTTCTCACCCAACAAATAGCCACACACATATGATTGCTGTAAAAATAGTGACAGTAAATTTTAAATTATAAGTAAACAATCTAAAATTGAGAAGAAATAAAAGGAAAAAATGTTGTATACAAATTTACTCACAATCTTGCAAGAACCAAGTTGCAGAAGGCCATGCCCAGCTTGAATCACAGCGATTGTCTAGCCAGGGGACAAAAGCAAATAAAAGTAAATGAAATGGTTGAAACTTGAAAGTACATTAAAAAAGCTTTCTTGGACCAATAATAGCATGGTGTTAATTCATCCATTCTGTCCTCACCTGAATGCCTGACTCAAACTGATCTATCCATTCAGGAGGAAGCTGCAATAAATAACATCAAAAAGAGGAGGTTGAGACAATAAATAACCAAATAGCTACACACAACCAATAAAAAAGGCTAAATTTAATGCTGGCTTTGTTAAACTTGGGAATGAAAATGTATGTAATTTAAGGGAAAGAAATATAAAACAAAAAGATGAGAGAATGGGAGAGGGATTAAATGCATACAGCATCAAAGGAGCTCTGCCAGTAGTTGGAGATATTAGGCTCAGATTCAGAGGGCTCTTTGAAGACCCATTTATGGCATTTATCAGATGTAACCTTTCCCATCAACCTATTCCCAAAACCAAACAACACCCAATCAGAGTAAAGTGCAGAGAAGACTTGCCATTGTGCTTGTAAGTTCATAAATTGTTTGTAACTCCCTCCAACATGGTACTCAAATAAAGAACACTTGAAAGAGAAAATAGGTACAAAGAGACTTATGGGGAAAATAATAATAATAATAATAATAATAAAACATGAATAAAAACCTACCCAGTACCCACCCTTCTCCATAATTATATAACTGAATGGACATTTTGCTAAAAGACTTCCTGATAGGATCCTCTCCATCAATCTCTTCCAAACAATCCGAAACCCTTCCACGGCAAAACCCATCTTCCCACATCAACATCCTTCACCAAAATCAACAAATATTAAATCACCAATCCAAACAACACCCACAATCATAAATAAATAAAAACACAATCTTTCCATGCGTGTTTGGATCGATATTAGATCATCCATAATCACGTTAAAATACCAACTACCGTAATCTTAAGTAAACATACACATGTTTAGTTTCGGACGGAGAAATTGATTATTGGTCCAGTAACTTTTGCACTGAATAAAAAAATTTCCACCTAATCCAAACATAAATCACGTCACTTCAATCAATTTTTGTTGAGAACTCTCATCGTCAATTCTCGGAATCAACAAGAGCCATGACAGATTTTCATCGCTTCACCATTTGTCACACAAGAAAAGCACTCTTTTGAGTGCTGAGCTGACAGAGAACATTTTTAAGGAAGAGTGTTTCAAAGTTATGTATTGTCTATCTCTCAAGCTCATAACAAAACTTGTTTGTAAGGGGAGGACTGTGGCTACCTTATATACCTTATTAACGCTATCTCAGCAGTCGATATGGGATCTCAGAACACAGGAAAAGGAAAAGAAAAAGCACACTTACAAGCTTCCGTTATCATCCCCAACCTTGCAGCCATTGCCACCTCTGACTCTTCTGGAAGAAAAACGGAGAAGACCCAGTTGAGAAAAACAGCATTGAGAAAAGAAGAAGAAGAAGATAGACAGAGACACACGCACGCAGAGAAAGAGAATCATACGGGCGAGGACGAATGGTCCAGAAGACAGAATAAGTCCAATCTGAGTTGAGACACACACTTCTAAGGGCCTCATGAAGGGCCATCATCCCAACAGCTTCTTTGCTCCTATCAGTTGTTGTTGTTGTTGTTCCTGAGCCCACCATCTCTTTCTTTCTCTCTCTCTCACTCTCACTCACACACAGACACACACACTAACAATCCAACACCCTTTTCTTCTCTTCCACAAACCCACCTCAAAATTCTCCTCTTTGTTCCACACTGCTCCTCTATGGGTGCTTTTTGTTTGTCCGTAACGAGGTAACTTTGACAGGGAAAAGAGGGGGGCGTTGAGAGTATCTCGTTGCCATGGAAAACTGTGGGGACAGCTTTTATCCTCTTTCTGTCTCTTACAACAAAGCACAACACAACAAAGAAAGAAAGGAAAAAAGCAGCATGCGAGGGGGAAGAGGAAGGGACTTAGGGGGGGGGTTGTCGATTTCGCGGTTTTACCCTTTTGTTTGTTTGTCTCTGCCACTAAAAATTCTTCCGCGGGTGCAAAGTCTGCAAGAGTTGGTCGCTTTGGGTTTTCCTCTGCTTCTGACTTTATTTTTGTACCTTTATTACCACTTGTCAAGGACAGGGGAATCATTTTTGCATGAGATTTTGATCCTTTCCTCATACCAAATAACTTCGTAATAATACTTTCCTAAAAAAATTATATATATTATCTATAATAATAATAATAAAATGATTGGAAATTTTCGTGTATTTTTTTTTCTTGAATTGAATTACTCTTTAATTATTCACAAAAAAACATAACTCTTTAATGCTCATTTTTTTATTTTTTTTATATTTGAATAAATGGTTGATTCTTTTTCTTCTCTTTTCTGCGTGTCAATACCCTTTAACTGTACACTTTTATGTATTTTTTATTTGTATAAACGGCTTCTTTCCTTTCTTCTCTTTTTAATAATAAAAATCATAAGAAATTTTGGTTTACAGATTTTTTTGGATTGAATTATCCTTTAACTGCATATTTTCATTTTTTTTAATTTAACCTTTCTTAATTTCTTTCCTCTCCCGTTCCTTTCGGTATTCTTTAACCGCACACTCGTATTTTATATTTAACCTTCTTTTTATGTTTATATAAGAAGAAAATGTGATTTTGGTCTTATACCTTTAAACTAATAAAATTAGTTTTCTAATTTTTAAAAATATGTTATTTTCGTATTATAAATATGAAATTCTTTTCTCTAATAGAGATGTGGAAAAAGACGAAAATCACATTTCAAAGTTGAGGAACTAATTTTATTGATTTGAAAATATAGAGATTAAAATTAAGTTTGACTAAAAGAAAAAAAAACAAAAAATATAATTTTTATATATAAATTGTTCGTTCCTTTTCTTTCCTTTTTTCCTTTCAATATATTAAAAAAAATAGACAAAATTTCTTCACATTTTTATATATATAGCACAAAGCTAACATACATATGAATGTATAATAAAAAGAAAATGCTACAATATATATCAAATTAAGGAGGGTAAAATTATTCTACATGTTTTTATATTGTGATTTAATTATAAAATAATTTCTTATAATAAAAATATTATTTTTTATAATAATTATTTTAAAAATATATTTAAGATAACTTTTAATAATTAACAATATAAAAAAATGTTTATATTAATATAGTATAAAAATTAAACTCCAATTAAATTTCTTAATATGAGGCAAATATATAACAATAAATATTCCTTAGTGGAGTGAATGAGAATATTCTTATATTATGTTAACACTTTATCATAAAAAAAATTATCATATTAACGTTAAATTAGTTTTTCTTACAGTAAGGTTTAGTTTAGTTGATTGAAAAAGTTCTACAAGTGTTTTTGGTACTATATTTAATTTTGGCGAATAATTTTTTTTTTATTAACATATTAAATATACGCTAACATAATAATATATCATATTAACCTATAATTGTGAGAGGTTTTTTTATTTTTGTTTGTAAATGTAATTTTCACTGTCGTATGTGTTTGGATAAAATGAAATTGAAATGATTTTTAACTCAATTTTAAAATAAAGAAAAAGAAATTATGATTTTGATTTTTAGTTTTAAATATTATATTTAATAATTAGCATTGTCACCCCACCATCATATTAGCATCAGCGACACAACTACCATTATCACCACTCCACCAACACTACCATTGATATCACTGCATTGTCACTCCTTCCCTCAACACCACCATCATTATCATTATTATTATCATTGTTACTTTGCATCAATATCAATGATCTTTCATCACCACCATCACTCCCACTGTCATCTAAATAAAATTGAAGTCTTTAATTATTATTTGAATAATAATTTTTAAAATAAAATATTGATTAGATTTTGTGAATTTTCTATTTTGAACTTGGTCTATTTTGATAAGTAATGTATGTTACTGAATTACTTAATACTTACTAGACTATTGACTTATTGATACTGGACAATTATTTTTAATTTTGCTATTAGGTCAATCTAACAACCTACATACTAAATGATCTGACCCAATAAGTCAATCAAGTTAAATAGACTAAAACAAAAAAATTTAAATATATTTAAGTCACTCTTTTAAATGCCCAACATAATCTAATTAGTAGGATATCTAGATCAATCTATTAAGTTATACCTATTTTACTTTTTTTAATATTTATATATGAACTATTTTTGATATAAAATTTATATTTATGAAATTATTAATTCAAACTAACTAATTCAACTACTTATATTGGTATTAATAAATTAGGTTTTTGTTTCTTTTATGTATAGAACTAGAGGTAATATAAAATAAATTAGAATAATTTACTTTTTTAAGTATAAATATATATTTTAAAATTATTTACTTTTAATATAAATATAAGATAAATTTTTTAAATAAAAAACATGTTTCAAAAATATTTATTTTTATTTTATTTTTATTTTATTTAAAATTTTATATTTTAACAAATATTGTCTAAAATTTATAAATATTTATTTAATAAATACTCTTACAAACAAATAAGAGAATTAGATACTCATATATATCTTATCTCGTACGATCCCATTATTATCTCCATTCATCACAAATATGTAACAAATATGTAACCATTGATCGCACTCAACTTTGAGATATATAATATTTAGAATTTATTTATAAACAATTTATAACAAAATTATTTTTTCATTACATCAATACAAAATATTATTACTTTTGTGAGGTGATAAACACCATAAATATAGTTGATGTTTAATCTCTATAAATCCTATCAACATCGTTATACAATATATGCATTTAATATAGTAGAATTATTACAAACATAAACGTTATGATACATTTAATAAATACCCCATTAATTTTATACAACATCTCAACTGCACTGTATAGCCTTTGACCAATTTCAAAAGAACTTTAACCTCCACCTGCAACACACCAGACTAAAACTTTTTTAGGGAGTTCACTTTAAACACATAAGCAGTTATCTCGAATTCACCATCTATGTTCATATCACTAATGAAAAGTATAAGTACTTCACAATTTAACCGTACATTAAAAACATTTTCTTACAAAAATTTCTCCAAACCTTGTCCGATAAAATTATCGAAGCAAGGCACAATAGTGGGGCTTTCAATCTTGTATGCTTTATCTTTGTTAATTTCTAGGTTTTGCTAGAATAAATGAAGGTTTCACTGTTTGAGTAGTGTTTAAAGAAAAAAAAAAGTATTTGTACAAAAAATTTATACAAAGAAATATATAATAAAGAGAGAGATAGAAAGAGAAGAAAAAATTATGGGTTAGGATTTTTAATGTAATAGAAAGATATAAAGAAAAATAGCATTATAAAGTGTATTATATAAATAATATAATATTTACAAAGGAATACAAAGAAGGAAAAAAGAAAACAAAAGTGAAGGAAAAAAATATTCCACCATATTGTACAAGACTTCTACCAACGAGAAATTCATGGTGTGTGATCCCAGTTAAAGTTTTTTGACTAGTAGATATAAATTCTCTGGTCAATATTCAATAATATAAAACTACCATGAAATGGAAGTCAAAAGAAAATATTTTCTACATAAAGCAGATGTTCAATTTCTTTAATATATTAATAACATTTATTTTTTAATGTAAAAAACAGACATTAACAATTTGGTGAATTCTAAGGTTAGGAAAACAATACTCTTTTTCTATGTGTGATTAAAAATAGTTGTTAAATATATTATTAAAATAAATAAATAATTGAAGTTGAATTATTTTTTTCATATATCATAGTGGTTTGTTTATTTTAATAATATATTCAGTAATTATTTTTTACTTTATATAAATAAAACTGTGAGAGACTTTTTTAAATTTCTCACCGTAAAATTTACTTCACAAATCACAAACTAACACATCACAGTTTAGATTTTAGAGTCCTAACCGGGCAACTTGACTCTAAAACTTGTTGAGTCGTCCCAACTTTAATTTAAAATAAAACAAAACAAGCAAAATAATCATTACAAGGAGTTTTCCACCTGAATTTTATATGGTGGAATACCAACTTAAAAAGTCATAGAAAATGTTTAAATTTCCAATTAAGAAAAATAAATATTTGAAAGTATTTGAAAGTTTCTTTTAAAATTTTAATCATCCTAAATTTTTTATCAGTCTCATCTTTATGCTCTATTTTAAGTAATAATAGAGGATACAGTTGTAATTTCATCATCATGAATAAATTTAAATTATTTTTATATATATTAAGAGATATTTTCAATCTACAGTTAACATGCTAATCTCTTTTTATCGAAAGGACGTCGAGATTATCTATATGGAAATGACAATATATAGATTCAATAATTGGCGAGTTGATCTATGTAATCCACCTATTTTAGTGAGGTGCTTTAGGATGGAATCCACCAACTTGCTTATATTATTAACTCAAAATTCAAAACAGTACAGATTGAATTTTTAAAAAAATAATGTTAATATTTTTTCTTTATCTTAATCTTACATGTACAAATTTCATCGAGGGAAAAATTAAATTTTAATATCTATTAAATTTGCCATTTCTGTGGACTTTAAATTATATTTTTTTGTTTTATTGTTTTTGCTTTTTATTTAATTTATTTTTTAATATTTAAGTGGATTAACCTATCAACTCATTTTAAGTGTTTTGTTTGGATTAATAATGAAATAGAAAGGTAAAAAATAAAAAAAGAATAGAATGAAAAAATGTTCTTTAGATAGATAGAAATAAGAAAGAAAGAAGTGGAAAATTTTTACCCATCTATTTGTTTGGATGAGTAGAAAAGAGAGTGAAAAGAAATAAATAAATAAATTATATATGCAAAATATTTTTATATCAATTAAAATATATTTTTTACTCTATTATATTTTAAAAATATTTATTATCATTTTTATTTTTTTTTAATATTATAAAAATATTTAATTTTTAAGTAACATCTCATGTTCACTTTCCATCTAAAATCATAATTGAAGTAGGAGGAAATATGATATTGTGGACTCAAAGATTTTTATAATTTTTTGTGTCCAATTTCTCTCTAAACTAACAAAGAAAATATTCAATATATCTCGTAAATTATTCCTTCCTAAATCTCTCCCTCCCAAATTACCTAAGACAAACACATTGAAACACATGTGAATATCTATTTTAACCTATTTTAAAGTAAGGTATCCTTACACTAAAGTGAATTTTACATCTTTTAACCTTAACTAAAGAATTGGAAGAACCTCATAGTAGTGTTGTGACAAATTGTTAAGACTTAAGCATAAAAAAGAATCCAACTCAAAAGATTAGTCTATTAGGTGGAAGAACTTTTCTCCTTAAATACCACATCGAATTTTTCTCCTTAAATACATCAAACTTTATTCAAATTGTTAAGACTTAGGCATAAAAAAGAATCTAACCCAAAAAATTAGTCTATTAGGTGGGAGAACCTTAATCCTTAAATATCACATCAAACTTTATTTTTTAATCAATATGAGACTCTTAATATTATCACCCCTTTAAGGATCGACATTCATGACAATTTTCATTTTATCACACTAACTAACCTCATGATAGTCATTTTCTCTTTCACAGTTTCACTCAACTATTAGGATTTAATATTGCACCTTAACTCATCTTATAGATAGTCCTTTTTATAACTCAACTCTAAACAAAAATACTAATTATTAGGACTTAAGTATAAGAGGAGAATCCAACTCAAAAGACTAGTTCATTAATTGAGTAAGAGAATCTCATAACTGTATTATATCAAAATTTATTTTCTATTGAATATAGAGAGACTCTTATTACAAAATCATGAAAATTAAGAGATCCCATCAAAGAATTAAGGTTTTCAATTTTAACATAAAATAAGTTATTAAAATATTACAAATTATTACCGTAAAGTGGTAAAATAATGTAAATGTAATAATTATTTTATTTTAAAGTTAATATATTAAATACGTATGAACATAATATGGGTTAAAGGTATTTACCCTCACTCATCCCTATAAATTTTTGGATATATATTATATATGCATACTTAGACCCTTTCAGTTAGAAAGTTCTCTTTTTGTATGGAGTTTGTTTGTTTGTTTTTTTTTTTTTTACATGTATCCATTAAGTTTGATTTCAATTGATATCTTTGAAGGAAAACAAATAATTTTAGTTAGTAATTTGCCGGGATAGGATCAAAAGATACTAAACATCAAATTTATAAAGTGATACTTTCAATAATTCTTAAAAGAAAAAAAGTAAACTTTACCCATCTAACTATTAAACTTAAAGTTATCATAAAATAAATCAAATTTACGAAATTTTATATTTTAAAATTAATTAATACTTCATCATCTCACTTTATTTTAATATATAATATTAAAATACAAATAAATAGTTAATATTTGGATGACATATTTATAAATATGTATAAAATTTTATATCCATGTTCATTGTGATAGTATTATATGTATGACGGTTAAATATGATAATATCATTTTACTAAGTTTGATACTTGGTATTATTTAATCATGTCTTTTATTAACTATTAATAAATTTAATTTTGATATGTAAATATAAGTGTTACATTATATATACTGATCTATTATTATATTATTTAACGAATTTGAGTTTGACACATGATGTAATTATTAACATAATCAAGTATATTAAATGAAACGTCAATAAAAAAAATTTAAATGTTACTATATGCTAAAAATAAACTCCAATGATATGGGTTTCTCCCTATCAATATAAAAAATACACCATAATTATGAACAATTTTAGAAAACACTTCGGAAGCTCGTGACAGTGTTATAATGCTCAAAACTAATTGAGTATGAGTTTATCTAAAGCCTAAAGGTACATGCTTCAGAACCATATTTTTAGAAACCAACTACTTCTTAAAATCTTCTTAAAAAATTAATGAAAATAATTAATTAATTTTTAAAAACGAGTGAAACAAAACGCGCATTGTAAGTTGGAAAATTTCCTAAAATAGATAGGGACTTATGAAATTGAGGGCCCTAGACTCATTTTTATAAGAAAAAACTATATTTTATAATTATTTTTACAATTAAGAGAATGATAAAAAAAAGATAAGATAAATAATACAATAAAAATAAAATATCTCATTTCTTTACTCTGTGCATTGTGGTTGGAATGGTTAGCGGACATATACACCTTATCTGCATGCGGTAGATCTGTTGATTAGTGCAAGTTCCCAAGCACACCCTCAATTATTTTTCCACTACAAATTATTATATAATTTTAGACCATTATTTTCATAATTCAAATCATTTTCTATATGATATAACCAAAATTTTTTATTTATAAGAAATTAATAAAACTCATTAATGATATAAAAAATTAATCAAAATCATATATATTTAATAATCTCAAATCACACAATAATTTCTCTATGCATATTAAAAAATAACTATGAGAAATATGGCATGCCAATTGCGAGGGAATCTTTACGGGTCAAAAGTGATAGTGTGGATTCTGAGGCTTAGATTTGGATTAATATTTAAGAGCATATGATATTGTTCTTATGTCAGGTTGTAAGGACTAATTAACTTTTGGTGATTATTGTAGTTTTCTGTACTGAAAAAGGATGCGTCATATCCATCTTCTTCCATTGCGGAACCTATGTTCCCAAGTAAGGCAAATGAAAACCCAATAGTAGCCTTAGTCAAGGGATACCTTATTATTTACTTCTCCAAATAGATATTCATATTGGGAATGCATACCTGGATTCTTGGGTGGACCACACCGTAACATTGTAATTAATATTGCTTTGGTTTACTTTTTTAAATACTCTTATTTAAACTAAATATTTATATTTCTTCTTCAAAAAAAAAAAAAGTCATACTAAAAAAAACTATCACACCTTAGAGCTTTCAAGACTTCAACAACATGTGGATGTGTCTAAAAACAATTATAATGTGAAAACAAACTTGCCAAATGTTTACGATTCCATTCACTTCGTGTGGAACGTGAATATAAGAAACCTTATAGTCTTCTCGAGTAGAAACAAGAACTCCTAATCAATTTTTATTGATTTCATTTAAATATAACATCAAATTTAAACTAACTTAATTCGATTTTTTTGGCTCAATTTAAATCACTTCTTTTATAAAAATATTTTAATTTAATAACTAAAAAATCTAGTAATTATTCGAGTTCCGAACATTTCTTAAAAATGACATCTAACTTAACTATAATCATAACTAATATAATAATAAAAGACTACACCGGATGATGATAGTATATATCATAGAAACCATCTATAATTGAATTTATATTAAGTTAAGGAACTAATTTTGTTTTACATGGGAGTATCATTAGAAAACAATAAAAATGTGATTCAATTTTATTCAGTTCCAATAACAGAAACTTAAATTGAATCTAATCAAATAAAAATAATAATTTATTTAGGTTTTCAATTTTTATTTTTCATTTGATTGTTTTTTTTTCAATTTTTAAATCAATTTAAATGTTTAAAACGAGTTAAATTAGTTTTAAACACCCTCAATTACAACATTTGAAAATGGTGGAACCAGTGACATTTTCTTACTTTATCAATTAATTATTGAAAAAATAAAAGGTTTAACTTTTGGAATTATGAACCAATGCTCATAACTACTTCATTGATTATGATCACGTCCGTATAATTTTGTTTGTCTGCTAAATGAGAAACAAAGCATTGATGTGCAAATACTAATTAATGCCATATATACATATAAGTCAAAGAGAAAATAGTATATTATTTTTTAATTACAAAGTGCGAAGTTTGTTTATTTTAATAATAATTATCTTTAAAATTACATAAAAATAATTTTTAATTGATTATAATATAAAATCTCTTACTTTAACCAACTCCCAGTTAAAATAGTTTTATAATACACTTTAACTAAATCACATTAACGTATTCTTATACATACAGAGAGGTGAATAAAGAACTACATTATATATCACATATATGGTGTTTGCTAAAAGTCCATGAGAAAGTTGAAGTGCAATATAGTAATTTTGAGAGGTGGGGGAGATTCCTTGGTCAAAACCCAAAACCGGAAGAAAATGTTGCTAAAAGAAAGAGTGAGATGTAACGTGAGTAACCGTGCAAAGCAGGTATTATTATATACTATTATACCCCCAGTTCGTACACTAGTGTACAAGTGCAAGTAATTAAGAAAAGGGTAGTCGAATAAAATAAAACAGAAAGGTAGCACGTGTGCACGTGCCATGTCAGCGAGTCGGTGCATCGTTTCTCATAAAAAAAAATAACGTGTACGTACCACACGAATTGCGGGACGCTTTGTGACCCCCACCTGCGACATTCACCCTTTATATCCCAAGCGCTCTGTTTTCTTTATTATTATTCGTATTGATTTGCAACGAGGATTTTTGTTTTTTAAATTTAAAATATTTCTTCGCCAAAAATTAATTATTAATATTTTAAAGTATTAAAATTTTTTAAAAATTAACTTCATCTAATAATTTTTTTTATATAAACAATTTTATATATCGAATTCTCATATACTTAAAAGAAGAAAGTTGTCTGAACTTATGGATAACAAATTGATAGTAATCTATTTTATATCCTTACAAATATAGTAAATTTATTTTTATATTCTCTTGATATATAGTAACTTTTATTTCTAATTTTTATAAATATAACAACTTTATTTTTAATTTGTGTAATTACATTCCTGCAAGCTATAGTGGTTTTCATTTTAGGAATTAAATTGCAGGAATTAATTATTAGAGGAATTAAAGAGAGAAATATTGGAGGAATTAAAAATAAAAATATTTTCAAAGGCTAAACATGAAAATTACTATATTTATATGAACATAAATCTATTTAAAAATTTAAACTATATTTTAGTATTTATTTTATATTATGTATATTTATGATGTTTTATATTTATTTATTTATTTATGTCAAGTCTCTTTAATTTTGTAAGTAAAAAAATTTAGTTATGTTATTAAGTTTTTAATAAAAATATCATTTTACACTCAAATATTTAGAATTAAATTGGTTAAATTAATTATTATAAAATTTAACCAATAAATCAAAACATAAAATTTTCATATAAAATAAAAAATATATTTTTTCTTTAAATCCTACTATCATTTTATGTCACAGATACATTATAAACCCTCAAATATTTAGATAGAAAATAATAATACGAATTTTATATGGAATAAAATAATGACAAAATTCAAGTCAATAAATTTAAAAATAGAAAACAATTAATAAAAAATTAAAAGATTAAAATTATAGGTGATTTAAATTAAAAATATCATAATTTATTTTATGTATAAAATAAAAAAATAAAATTTACTTAACTTTAAAATTAAAAACGTAACCTTAAAAAAATTAAAAACTTAATTTATGCAAACAAAACTAAAATTGTACTATGTCATATAAAAATAATATTTTTCACGCATTAATGTGGGTATAAGAAATTTTACGTGGCTAACTAATTACAAAGGGTTAAAAATATAATTTTTTAAATAATTTATATAAAAATAAATAATATTATATATAATATTTTTTGTTAAAATAAATTAAAAACAACAATAAAATTCGAATTTAAAATATTGTATATGTTATCCAAAATTTCTTATTAGATTGACTCTAGTAGTATTTTATATAATACTTTATGATTATATATATATTGAAATTAATTTCATAAAAAACAATAAAATTACAATTAGGTTTATAATTTTTATGCTTATGTTGTTGCATGTAATGTGAACGCGCCGCTATGCGCGTGTGGTTGAACTCCAAAACGGATGCATGGGTCTCTCTCTTCCGCATTGACCGGCTATAACCCCACGATCGTATCTTGGTAGGACCCAAGCCCGAATCGCCCAAACCTCTTTTAACCTAACCTAACCCATTCATAAACCCTAAACCTGAGTTAATGGCCGAAAGCAACGTTCTTAATCCTCACACATCATTTAACCACTAAAAAGTACTAGTACTCGTTTAGAGCTCTAATCATGCTCAAATCAACTTGTTATTAAGCATTCAATTTGGTATAAATTGTAAAAATTATTCAAATTTATATAATTATTTTAAAATTTGTACATACTTTATAGTTTAATTTTAATAATTTATATATAATATAGTTACTTTTTATTTATGAATTTAAACTTCTCAGAGGACTTTTTCAAAAAATTCTTTATTGTACGTGAAAATAATTGTTATTTTTTCCAAGACTTAATTTTAATTTTTAAAATTTTTTAATATTGAATATCAATTGTTTATATTGTAAACTGAATCTAATTTTCATATAATATTAATATATAATTTTTTTATATTGTCAATCAATTAAAATTATTTTAAGCAATTATAATGAAAAAATAATAAAAGTAAACAATTAATAGTAGTATCATGTGTTAGTTTAGCAAGTTGTCTCATGTTTGTTATTATAATTACAATTTTTTGAGATTAATGATGACGTAATTACGGTCTGAAATAATTTTATATTATCACTTAATTATAAATTATTATTAATATTATTTTTAAAATAATTATTATAAAAATAAATAATCTTTTTATATATATATATATATATATATATATATATATATATATATATATATATATATATATATATATATATATATATATATATATATATCCCATAAATGGACATAATATGTTTTCTCTATTTTTATTTTATCTAATTATTATCAGTATAAGAGATTTAACAGTGTTATAATTAATACATTTTAAATTAATTATACACAAATTTTCTTTAATTTATACGATGATATAATATTATGTATTTCTCATTAAAATATCTTATTCTAATTTAATTTATAACTATATAGATTAGAAAAATAATGTAATGTAAAAAAATGTTAAATTTGGATTGACACAATTAGAGGAATATTTCTAGTCACCTACTACTTGAGAATAGTATTCTGGTAACCAAATTACTCATTGACTTATAAGGGTGTAAGGTTACTTGGTCTATAAATCATTAATCGAAGCAGGGAATTCTTGGTCGAATCACATAGATTATATAAATTAGAGAAATATATATTATATTAAATTTAATAATTATAAATTTACAATGTAAAGTAATTTTATATTATTAATTATAAATTATCATTAATATGACTTTGAGATAATTGTTTATGTCTTTATTGGAGGGTAGTTTCAATAGTAGAATACACATACAATGTCTTGTTTTCTTTCTTCCCTCCCTATTGCTTATATAACGCATCTTGGGACAACTTCCTTTTTCTTGAGCTCCCCAGTTTGATCATGGACGATTCTTTTTCTGTTTCTTGCCTCTAAGTCCCCTTATGTCTAGCCCCTAGGGTGGCCCATGTCAATTTTAGGGACATAATGACATCTATCCTTGGGTCACGCTCTCTTTCCTCTACTTTTCGCTGCTTTATTAGGTGACTTTTCCTAAGGTAATAAATGAAGGGAGTACGAATACCCTAGGTACTTGGTTAGTTGTCTTTACCAGGTCTGTGTGGCCTTGCAAGCTGAAGAGTTATTTGCTGTCGATTGTCGACGCTCGGTCTGTTGATTATGCGAGGGTCGACCATAAACCCAGTCCATAGTCCCCAAACATCAAGTGGAGTAAAGGGTGCTTTTGCTACTAAGATCGTCCCTTCCTAGACTTGATCATAATTTCACTCGATCCGCTTTTGAGATCAGTCCATAACCCCCAAGCACTGAGTGGAGTGAAGTGTGCTTTTGTTACTAAGATCGTCCCTTTCTTAGGCTTGGTCATATGTCAACGCGATCCTCTTGCTAGATCGATCCATAGCCCCTAAGCACCGAGTGGAGCGATAGGTGCTTTTGCTATTGAGTTGGTTGGTGGCATGTGCTGCTTTAGCTAAAGACCTATGTGGGAGGCAAACGTGACCTTTCCAATGCACGAGGTACTTAGGGACTTGTTCTTGTAATGATATTAGGGTTGCACCTTTTGATGTATTATGGATGTGGGGGAAGTAATGCGTGGTGGATAATTAATAGCAGGAAATGCATTACATTTGTTGAACTATATTATGACTCTTCAATTTTCACCATTGGATTGCTCCAAAAAGGGGTCGTTACCTTTTGACGCTTGGTTGCACTAATCGTATCCCTCCAATTTTCCACTACTTCATATTTTGAAAAGTGAGTCTTAATGCCCTCCACTATGCCATTGTCTTTTCATTCTTCTTCGTCTCCAATTTTGCTATGTTTGAGCTTGCCTCTACTGTTCCATATCCTTTGTGCATGATTTTTCTCTAAACCTTCTCATTGACTTCAATGGTTGATGCATCAAAAGGTGAGGTCCTATCTTTTCTCTTTTCTTTTTACCCTGGGTTTTTTGGGTGGGTCTTGGTTTATTTGAATCCCATGTGAGAGTGGTGTGGTTCTATTCTGACCCCTACCCCCTTTGTCGTAGGAAACGTCCTTATGGTAGGCTCTTATGTGTCCCTAGTAGAGGACCCCATAACTATTTTTGATTCCTTTATTGAGGAAGGGAGCTCTTCAGGCATATCTAAGCCAAATAGTCCTTTCTACGTTTGGTATCACAAAGAGAAAAATGTTGAGAGTTCATTAGAGGGGTTTGAAAAAGATTTGGATGATCCTTTGTCCTACTCTTAGATAGATAACATGGTTCTGGACGTGTCTTCCGTCTACACTGAGGTTCCCCTCCTTAAAGGGCTTATACATTACATTCACCTTCTCGGTCCCTAGTCAATTTGACTATGTCCATGTTGGTCTGAAGAGTATGTTTATGAAGGTGTGGATGGGATGAGTCCTACACTTATTTGTATGACACCTTATGTTTGAAGCTAGGGATAAAGGTGTTGCTCTCAACCTTTGATTGTTTTGTCCTCCAAACCCTCAACATGGCCCTTATACAGCTTTATCCGAATAGGTGGGCATTCGTTCCCGTCTTTGAAATTTTGTGTTGTGAAATGGGTTGATCTCCTTTGAATGTATTTTTTTGATTTTTTTGGAGTACAAGGATCTGAGAAGGTGGGTTGGTTATCCTTGAATAGTCGATCTTACCACTCGTTGTTAAAACCCTTAAGGGAAATTTACAAGTTCTGTAAGGACCGCTTCTTTCGGGTTTACTTTTATGGAGACAGTCAAAACTTTCTCCTCAACCTAGGAAGTGAACCTCAATTCCCCTTTTTTTAGACCAACACACTTGTTGCCTCTATCCGTGTAGAGAGATCATGCTTGGAGCCATGGGAGGAAGAGTTTCTTGTTGAACACATCTATCACACAATGTCATCATGTAGTGTTCTCTTGAAGACAGGTGACGTTCCCTTCTTAACCTTCATTCCTTGTTTGTTTGTATGAATTTTCTCATCTAGTCTTTCATCCCTATTTTGTAGGTCTTGACGCTGCAGCTCACAAGGCTTTAATGAAGTAGAAACAATTTAGTGCTAGCATTGCTCCCTCTTTGGGACTAGGGGCCACTTCAAGGATAGGCCGACTAGGATAGGATGTGGCTCCTCCAACCACCACTCAAGGGGCCATCCTTACCCTAGTCACTACTAACGGAGGGTAGGGGGAAACTCCTACTTTGCCACTATTGAGGAAGCCTCGATTGGTGACCGAGTATGTATTTCAAAGAAGAGGCAACATGCCGAACCGGATGCTCCTTCTTCATTTGAGGTCCTTTTCCCTATTAAATAGAAAGCCCTCTTGGATGATCCCCCTAACACAGTGTCGGTTTGGAACCGCAAGTTCCCTTTAACTAAAATGATTGACCGTCACTTCGCTTCCCCTTCTGATGCTGGGAAAGTTAAGACTCTTGGGATTGGCAGCGTGTTCAAGGTTCTTGAAGCGTATTCTAGTTAATCTATGGTTCTCTCCCAAACTACTTAATTCAAATTTAATGAGCTTAGAACTTAAAGAAAGAAATTGATCGACAACGGGAAGAAAGCTTATGATGAGATCCAACTAGGGGAAGCTTTGAAGAAAAAGGAGGAGGAGCTGGCCGATGTTGTGGATGACGCCACTAAGTACTTGGCCCTGAAGGAGAGTTTAGAAGAAAGAGAACATGCCCTACTCACTAAAGTGTCTCTTATAAAGTGCTGGGTCACCCATCTAGAGGCCGAGCTAACACAAAAGGGGGAATTTATCATTATTAAAGATCAATCTCTGTGTGAGAATGCTGGGCGGTTGGCCAAGAAGGACAAAATTATTGCCTGAAGGACTTATCCCTTTTGGATCAATTCGAGGTCGACTTCAATTGTGCCCTTCAACAAGTTGGCATCATACATCTTGGTCTAGATCTTTCAGAGGTTGATATGTATAAGGATGTAGTTGACGACCCGCTGGTGGACCCCGGCTCCCCAACTCATTCCTCTTGATTATCAGAACACTTATTTCTATTTCCTTTCCATTTTTTTACTCTTGCAATTATCATGACAATCCCTTATGGCTTATTTACTTTAGTGTTTTTTTTCGATAATGTTGAAAATTCTTACATCCAACACCTTTATTTTACTTTAAATTTGAGTACCTCTTGTGCTTGTCTGAGTACCTCTATCGCGCTTGTTTTATATTTGAGTACCTCTATTGTGGTTGTTTTTATATTTGAGTACCTCTATCACACTTTACTTTCTTCCATGCCTTATCTTTAAATTTGGCTTCTAGGGTTATCTTCTCGTGTGACCCAAGCAGTCGTTGGCCAATTGCCTCTCACAAGTCTTTTGTGCCCTTAGCAGTCATTGCCCGACTACTTCTCACGGGTCTTTTGTGTCCAAGGTAGTCATTGGCTGATTACCTCTCCTAGGTCTTTTGTGCCATGTGATTGGCCGACTGCCTCTCACGGGTCTTTTGTGTCCCGAACAATCATTGGTCGACTGTTTCTTGCAGGTTTTGGTGCTTGGGCAGTTGTCGACTGCCTCTCATGGGTCTTTTGTGCCTCGGGCAATCATTAATCGACTGCCTCTTATAGGTCTTTGGTGTCAGGTAGCCATTGACTTACAGCCTCTCGTGGGTCTTTTGTGTCCCGAGCAATTATTGCCTGACTACCTTTTGTGAGTCTTTTGTGTCTCGAGCAGTTATTGGCCGATTGCCTCTCATGGGTCTTTTGTGCTTCGGGCAGTCATTGGCTAACTGTCTCTCATGGGTCATGGGTGCCCAAAACAATCATTGGTCAATTGCCTCTAACGGGTTTTTTGTTCCTCGAGCAGTCGTTGGTCGACTGCCTCTCGTGGGTCTTTTGTGCCTCGGGCAGTCATTGGTCGACTACCTTTCATAGGTCTTTTAGTTATGAAAGAGCCTACACGTTACTTGAGTAGATAATATTCAATATTCATTGATGCTCCTAAAATTACATATTAACTGTAGTACTTTCAAAGACTTGCAATGTTCTAGGTGCGGAGCATTCTTGTCTTCTCCATTACTCGAACTAGCTTGATGTTGGGGTATTAGCATGGTTCTTCTTCTACAAAATCACTCTCTTCCTTAGGGTGTTCGGGAATTGTTTTCTTGAGATCCCACAGTGGGTGTTAATGTTCACGTTTGTATTGAAGGGTAGTTCCAATAGCAGAATGTACATAAAATGTCTTGGTCTCTTTCTTCCTTCCCTACGACTTATATAGTGCGCCCTGGGAAGGCTCACTTTTTCTTGAACTCCCCAATCTTATCATGGAAGGTTTTTTTTCTGTTTCCTACCTATGTCTCCCCTCATGCCTAGCCCACAGGGTGACCCGTGTCAATTTTAGGAACAAAATGATATCAATCATTGGGCCACACTCTCTATCCTCTACTTTTCGCTCCCCTGTCAAATGATTTTTTCAAGGTAATAAATGAGGGGAGTACAGATACCCTAGATACTTGGCTGATTTTCTCTGTCAGGTTCATGTGATCTTGCAGGTTGAACAGTTATTTATTGTTAATCGTCGATGTTCGATCAGTTGGTTATGCGAGGACCAACCATAAATCCTGACCTCTTTCTTATATCGGTTCAATAATTAATATAAAAGTTAATAAACTTATCATTGATAATAATTTGTAACTTATGATTGTGTGCAATTGTTTTGTTTTATATGTATAGTCAGTATATTTGTCTTAAATATTCAAAATTATGATATAGTTAAATGTTAAATTTTCAATTTGCAGAAGAATAGATGGCATGTTCGAATCGTGTTCCTCGACATGTTTTGTATTTTTTTTCTTTGATTTCTTTGAAAAGATAGCATCGCACGAGGGAAAGCTGATGGGAGTTTGAAAAGAATGCAAAAGCCTCGCTAGTAAAGAAAGTACCAGCGTGAGTTTGGCGGGAAATAAATTGATCAGATGATGCCACGTGTCTAGTTTAGGACATTATTTTATGTCTACCTTAGGACATTATTTCATAATATAATAAATAAATAGAATAAACGGATAATATTATTCACTACAAGAAACATATGGATGATAAATTAACGTTAAATACAGCTTGGATTTGTGTTGGCTTTGAGGTGGACGGTAAAAGGTAAAAATATGTAGCATTGAACTTTTGTGGTCATGACAAAATTAGATTCAGATAAATTCATGTTAAATTAGAAGTTGATTGATTCTAATATTACTGTGTGTTGTCTAAAATAAAATATTAAGGATATTTGTATTGGTAAATAGAGATAAACATTTAATAGTATTGACTTGATAATGCTAAAATCGAGGTTATGAAAAATGGACAATAAATATTGCCATGACTATGGTATGCAGATTGACTTATGGCAATGATAAGATAGTTTCATAGTTTATTTTTTCTTCTCTCTTCATCCTTTGTTTTTTTTTTTTTTTCACCATTGTGTTCTGTTATCGTTATCTTGATCTTCTTCTTTATTCATCAACTAGAGACATTGTCAGTTATCTTGATCTTTTTCTTTGTTCATCAGCTAGAGACATTGTCAGATATCATAATAGGAATTGACGAAGAGGTAGAACTTAGAATAGTCACCATGACAATAGTTGGCAACGTGGCAATCACTCTCAATGTGATTTCCACAACCATCCTGCCTAGAATTCACAATAAAAAAAATAAAAGAGGAAAGCATTAGAAAAAATGAAAAATACTACCTCAAATATGAAAAACAAATACTTAATATACTTTTTTTATCCATTCGAATAAAAAAATATTGGAAAATTTATAATATTTATACACTCTTCTCAATCAACAGATATAGACTCCACCAATAAATATCCAATATATCTAGGTCAATAAAAATAGTTGAATTAATTAATTTTAATTAATAATATTATAAATTTAACTATTATTTAAAAAAAAGCCCAATAAATATTTTCACTTTGGTGAGAAATAGTGAATGACTCATTAATAGACTTCATAAAGAATAGAAGGTACAAAAAAATTAATACCTTATTTATCTATACCAATAAAAATAGTTGAATTAGTTGGTTTTAATTAATAATGTCATAAATTTAATTTTTATTCCAAAAAAATGTTGAATGAATGTATCTACTTTGATGAGAAAAAAATTAATGCCACATTAATAGAGTTCAAAATAAATAAAAGGTATAAAAACTAACAATTGATACATTTGAAAGTGAGTTTTGTTTTTGTTTCTTATAATTAGAAAAAAATGCTCTTATTTGTTTCTTATATATAGAACTAGATATAGTATAATACATTTGAAGGAGATTGGAAGATAGTGAATTAAAGATGCGAGATTAGGAAAAGATGAAAAGTTTTTAGGAAGAAGAATAAGTTGGGAAAGTTTTCATTTTCAAGCTAAAATTAAAAAATAGAGTTGGCTTATTCGGAGCTAATAATAAAAAAAATATACTTTTGAAAAATATTTTTTTAGTGTAAACCTAGCTTATGCTATTTTTTTTTTGTTTTTCTATAAAAATTATGAACTAAACCAATAGTAATGATAAAAAGTATAAGGTAAAATATGTTTTTCGTCCTTCTAAAATATGTCAAATTCAGTTTTCATTCATTCCTCTAAAATTTTTGTATCCATTTTTAGTTTTCCAAAATATGAAATTTGTTAACCTCAATCTTTCGCGTCCCTTAAAATTGTTACATATTGATTTGTTTGGGTCTACCATAACTACCTTAATAGGTGGAAAACATTATAGACTCGTAATAGTATATGACTATTCTAGATGGACATGAGTTATGTTCCTTTCCCATAAATATGAGTCTTTTAAAGGTTTTCTCTATATTCTATAAACATATTCAAAATGAAAAAGGTTTTAATATTGTATCTATCAAAAGTGATCATAGGGGAGAATTTGAAAATGAAAACTTTCAACAGTTCTGTGAAGAACATGGAGTTTATCATAATTTTTCTTGTCCAAGGACTTTTCAACATAATGGTGTTGTTGAAAGGAAAAATAGATCTCTTCAAGAGATGACCAGAACAATGTTGAATGATTTTCACTCTTTTAAATACTTTTAGGTAGAAACTCTTGTTATTTACAAAATAGAATATATATAAGACTCATTTTGAAAAAAAACTTCTTATGAATTATGGAAAGGTAGACAATCCAAAATTTCTTATTTCCACCCTTTCGGATATAATTGTTTTATTTTAAATACTAAGGACAATTTGGGTAAGTTTGATCTTAAATTTGATAAGGAACATTCATTGGATAATCAACAACGTCCAAAGCATGTAGAGTCTATAACTATAGGATTTTGAAAGTTGAAGAATCCATAGATGTGAAATTTAACGATTCTAAGGTTGATAAAAAATTATCAGAGCTAATTGAACCTTTTGTAGAGTTAAATATTAAAGAGTTGCAAATAGCATCCAAAGAACTGCTTTTGAACAGTAAACCAAAAACAAACGAGACTAAGACATCCTCAAGGAATTAGTAGATGAAAATCTACCATCTTGAGCAACAGATCCTTGGGAATGTTGAAGATAGACTCATAACTCGATCAACCTTCAAAGACCAAGCTCAAATGGCTCTGCTCGTAGAAATTAAACCCAAGAATGTAGAGGAGGCTCTATTAGATGATGGATGGATACTCGCTATACAAGAGGAACTAGATTAGTTGCAGAAGAATGATGTATAGAAGCTGGTCTCACCACCAAATGACAAATCCATTATTGGAAGAAAGTGGATATTTAGAAACAAATTGGACGAGAATGGTAAGGTTGTGCGTAATAAAGCAAGATTAGTAGCACAAGACTATTCTCAGCAAGAGGGAATAGACTTTATTGAAACTTTTGTTCTTGTAACTAGATTAGAAGCCATTCGAATTTTGCTATCATTTGCAACTCACCACAATATGAGATTACATTAAATGGATATCAAATGCGCTTTTATGAATGGTATAATAAATGAAGAAGTTTTTGTGAAACAACACCTGATTTTAAGAGTGATAATTTTCCAAATCATGTTTTTAAATTTAGAAGGGCACTTTATGGACTCAAACAAGCACCTTGTACTTAGTATGGAAATTTGAGTTTATTTCTTATGATAAATGGTTTTCAAAGAAGAAAAGTATACACCATTCTATTTTGCAAGAATTATGATTCACATTTTATTATTGTAAAAATTTATGTAGATGACATAATTATTGGTGCTATTGATGACTCTTTCTGTGAAGAATTTTTCGAATTAATGCATAAAGAGTTTGAGATGAGCATGATGAGGGAATTAAAGTTCTTTCTTGGACTACAAATTAAGCAAGCAGAAGATGAAATTTATATCCATCAAACAAAATATCTCAAGGAGTTACTCAAGAAATTAAATCTTGAAGATTGTAAAACAATGCCAACTCCAATGCACCCAACATTAATCTTAAGTCTAGATGAGATAGATAAAAAGGTAGATTAAACATCATACAAAGGTATGATTGACTCTCTACTCTATTTAACTACTTCTAGATTAGATATAATGTTTAATATATGTTTGTATGCTTGATTTCAATATGATCAAAGGGAATCACATCTTACAACTGTTAATTGTATTTTTAGATACCTAAAAGGTACTACTAATATTGGTTTGTTCTATAATAAATATGATATGTATAGATTAAAAGACTATAGTGATGTTGATTTTGCTGGAGATAGAATAGAAAGAAAAGACATTAGTGGAGGATGCCACTTCATTAGAACTAATCTAGTATCTTGGTCAAGTAAGAGGCAAGGTACAATAACACTTTTCACAACAGAAGTAGAATATATCTCAACTGCACAATACTACTCGTAGCTTATGCAGATCAAGCATCAATTGGAGGATTATGACATAATTGAGAATAACATTCCTATTCTCCATGATAATACTATTGTAGTTAATTTGTCCAAGAATCCCATATTGCATTCTTGTGCTAGACATATAGAAATTAAACATCATTTCTTTATGGATTATGTTCAGAAAAGGACTTTAGACTTAAAATTTATCAGTACTGAAGAACACTTAGCTGATATCTTTACAAAACCACTTCTTGAAGATAAACTTGTTCATATTAGGAATTTTCTTAGTATAACTTTTATTCTGAAATGAAGTTTAAAAATCATATGACTTAGGTGTCTATAAATTGTACGTTCATAACATAAGCGTCCATAGCATGAGCGTCCATAGCATGAGAGTCTATATTGTGTTCATTCATAATCTATTCGTCCATTGCATACATGCATCTTTCTCATTTACGAGTTGAGTCAATGCATTTTATTTACCCTTTTTAACCTTTGTAAAGTCCAAACGACAATATCTTTTTACCGTTACAGTTTTAATAAGGGTTTCTAAAAGCATTTTATTTACAAAGTCTTTTCATCTTCCCTTTTTAGAAAATTTTGAATTTCTTATTCTCTATCTTTACAAAACCTTATTTTCTTTCACCTCTTCACCTTAATCCCCCTTCACCATTACAAACCATTATCCATACTGCATTGGACATCTTTGAACCTAACCCTTCTTCACCCATTTAACCCACCTCCAAACCCTTTTGGATGACCTTGCATAAATCGTCGTCCAAACACCTTTGGACAACCACATTATCCATAAGCCCATGAACCCCTTGATCCTATCACCATCCTCAGAAAGGAATGACTAGTCCTTTTCCTTCAATAACCCAAGCCTAAAAACTTATCCACCGAGACTAGATTACTCACTACCTATCTACACCTTCGTACTAGTACCTTCACCCTCCTAAACCTATCTTACGATACAAGCAACCACCGCCTTCTCCTAATCCTTAAAATTTCCCTTCTAATGTTATTTTTTTTATTTCTAATTGTGATGGTTATTCTTCTAATCCTTTTTGTTGATAACAAAAATGGGGGAGAACTATGTAATGGAGAAAGATTTTACATTTTTTTAATACATAAGAGTCTACATTTAAGATTCTACATTTTTTTATATGATGTTTCACTAATTTTTACTGATTTATATATACTCTAATTATTTTATTTGAATGCTTTGATATATCTGACATATGCTCTAATATAATATATATGCATGTTGTGATCTATGTAACCTTTATGTTTTGATGCACTTAATATATGTTTTTCTTAATCATCCATTAACTTAGGGGGAGCTATAATAAAATAGAAGTTATATATCTTAGGGGGGGAGCTAGTAAAATATATCACGCATTTAAAATGTTATATCCCGAAATCATCTTTTTCTTTAACATAATTTTTGTCATCATAAAAAAGGGAAGATTGTTGGAACATAAGTCTATGCATCTAAAGTAATTTAAGTATTTTGATGATAACAAACACGGAAATGGATAATGTGTTGTGATTAACCACTATTCTCTAGATTTTAGAAGAATTGCAAGTAATTGGTCTTAAAGGTTGGAATGCAACTGTTTAAGGAAAATTGATTTTAAAATAGAAGTTCATCTGCTGCATCTGTAAGGAGCTCGCTGTCCATAGGCTCACTCAACGTTCAAAGGACATTCCCATCTTTCATAGTGGGACTCAGCATCTAAAGGACACTCCCAACATCCATAGTAGGACTCAACATCCAATGGGTACTCCCAACGTCCATATTGGGACTTAGTGTTCATAGTGAGACTCAACGTTCATAGACGTGATGATTGTCCAAAGAAGGATTCACCATCCAATATGAGAGCTCAACGTCCCAAGGACTCATCCAACATCCATAGAAGAGTGTGATGTTTAATAACGAGTTCATTGTCCATAAGTGAATTCAGTATCCAAAGATATTCTTATTGTCCAAAGAAGAAATCGTCTAGAAAGCATAATGATTGCACTGTTCCAATAAAAAAGAATCTCTTGTAAAAGTGTAAAGTTTTGTTTATCTTGCTTATCTTGTCTCATGAATTCTTTCATTCATATAAAGAATTGATTATCTAGATCCAATGGTCAAATGTCTATCTAATATACTGTGTGAGAATGTGTTAAGATTTTATATTGATGAAGAACAACAACAAATATTTTATAATGCAAGTCAAGTTTGATAAAATGAAGCCAAGATCGAATGAACCAATAAAAGCTTTCATCAAATCATCAACAATAGACAACATGTAAAATTTAGAAAAAAAAAATAGTTTTCACCTGACATAACATTTCTTTGTCTTCAGAAAAAGATGAGCCTCTGCAAAAGTACTGTACGAAGCAATCACGTAGCATTTAATGCAGATCCAACCACTCCTCATGCAATAAGAAATGTTCAAAGTTTCACGTGCTATATAAAGGGATCTATCAAGCTTGAAATGGTAATGGGAACGAAAGAAGCTAAACTTCACACACTCTATCAAGAAAGAAAAAACACTATCTTATGCTTTGGATGACTGTCTTATAAAACTTTCTTTGGAAAGCAAAGTAAAGTATGTACTATGTATTATAAATGCTCAATGTGTGAGTTACTTTTTTTGTAAAAACTCTATTAAGTTAATGTGATAGCCTGAAGAGGCTAAGTGTCAAAGAATAATTGAATTTCTTGTAATTAGATAGATTACAAGGGTTGTAATACTTGTTTATAAGTCAAGTAGATTTAGTGAAATTCCTTCATGTTGAAGGGACTAGACGTAGGTTTATTGAAATAGTGAACCAGTATAATCTCTATACGTTTTTCTCACTTACCTTACACTCTTTTATTTTTACACTCCTTTAAATGACCATATCAAACTATGTTTTCAAATCCTTTAGTTTTGCAAAAAGCTTAAAAAAAATCAGACACAATTCAACACTCTTCTTGTGTGTTATATTTTACTTCAAAACTTTATCTTTTTTTCAACTAAACTTAAATCAACCAAATTATCATGCATAAATATTTACTTTTCAAATATAATTTAATATAGAATACTATTTATAAAAAGCCATAAAACAATGTTGTTTAGTAAAATTTATTTTAATTTTTTATTGATTCAAGTATAAAAAATAAAACTCAATCAAATCCTTTTTTTTTTAATTTTATTTTTTATTTTTGTCCAAAATCATCTTAAGTTATTAGTGGGGAAGCAAATAATTAAGTTCATGCAAATCAAACATGAATTAAGGTGTGGGGGAATGGAGAGATTTTAATTGTTTCGAAGTTATTGCCTTTTTGTTGTTGACAAGGGGCTTGAAAAATTTGAAGTTCAACAAAATATTATACTTAGAAGAAAAGTCTACAAATCAGAAATCTTATTGGATAAAGGATTTTATTTAAGGTTGAACTTAATAAAAAGATAGATACTATTTTTTTTGGAGTTATTTCTTTATTTTTATTTTCTAAAATAAGACTTTGAAACATGTTGAATATAGAATAGGTTATTTAAGTATATCATTATTTTTTATCCACTATTTTTTAAGTAAGATTTCTATTTTAATTTGCAAAATTTTAAAAGTTTAATGGTTATACTAAAAGTGTAAAAAAGTTTTAAACCATTATCTGATTTTTAAAATATTTACTGTAAAAGTAAACAAACTTATATATATAGATTATAATTAAATAATAGTATAAAACTATTTTACTTAATTTAAATAGAATATTTTTACTTAAAAAATAAGAATCCAATTTTTTATTCTATTGATCGCTATGAAAAATTCTTTGAACCGAAATTTCTTTTTGTTTTCTCTATCACTTAGCCCTAATCGTTTATTCATATATCAGCCGCAACCTATATCACTTTTTCTTTGCTTGAAATGGACCATTGACGAGGACTTAAAAGAAATTTGTCTGATAACTACCACTGTGCACAACGTACACAAGATACATGGATCTTCGTGCTTTGTCATCATAGAAAATATTGCAAAATTCCACTTTAGACAATGTTTTTATTCATTCGTCAATTTAATTTGTTGTTTCTGCCTAAAGGTTTGACGTGCAAGGTGTGTAAACGGTTCTGTACTTTTTTGGTCAAAGGCATTTCGAAACCAAAGTAATGAAATTGAAACAACCATGTTCAAGAAAACACAAAAGCCTAACTGATTCTAACATCCCAAAATGTTTTCTGTGGAAAATAGGGATGAAATTGGTCGAGTCGTTGATGAAAATTATAGTCTTTTAATAAAAAGAAATTAGGCTTAAACTTAAAAAAATTATTTATTTAAATACGATAAATTTAAGCTTATAAAAAGTCTACTAAACTTAATAAATTAATCTATTTATCTCTATGTATATAATTAAAAAATTAATATAATATTATATTTATATAAATTTAATATTATAATATTCTCATATCAATATAAGATCAATTTTATACTTAAAATTAAATTATTATTATTATTATTCTATTTAAAAATAAATCTATTGGTATATTTAAAAATAGATCTATTGATATATTTAAAATTTTAATTTATTTAAAATTAATTTTATTGAATTATTTTAAGATTTTAATATAAAATAAATTTTAAAGTAAGTTAATAAATCAAATCAAAGTTTTAATTTAATAAAATAGATCTTGTCTATTTAATTAAAGTCTAACTTAATTTATCCTATTTTCATCTCTAATGAGATAGTAATTTATTAATATTTGGTAAACTCCATGTCATATGTAAAAAAGAATGTCAAATTTCAAGAGAACATAACTAGTAAATCACGCCAATGAATCCATATGTCAAATTAGAATTGATAATATTTAAAGTTACACACGCATTTGCATATACTGGCCACACATATATGTGTATGTGTAGGGCCAGCATATGCACATGCGTGTGTAATTTTATATATGACACACATATGTACATACATGTAAAGTATTATATGAGATTTATTTTTTTTAGATGAGAATAAAAATAATTATTTTTAATCCAATTAAAATAGAAAATTGAGATTAAAATTAATATTTGCTTAAAACTAGAACCACTATTGCTTTTGCTGCCATGTGGGGATATGGTGGTGGCAACAGAAAATGACAATTGTGATGATAGTCGGAGAGCTTGTTAATTTTAAAATCTCTAAAATACAAGTATAAAAATAAATACAAAATTATAACTTTTTATTATATGTGTATAGAGAGAATAAGATGATAGAATTTGTGTACTTGATATAAAGAATTATTTTGTCTTGTTCTTTATGCTATTCAGGTAAACCATGTGGGAGAACTAGGATGAGAGAAAACTACCCTCAACCACAATTGGCTCGACAAGAGAGAATGTACTAATTGTCTAATGGGGTAACAATTAAGTAATCTATCGTATAAGGGTAGAAACTTTTCATTGGACATTAATTAAATATCACAACCTATCATAGACTATTTGAAACTAAAACTTAATATAACATCCATAAATTAATTAAGTCTTATAATAATAACTATTGATCATAATTATATATTAAAAATAATTCCTAATAATTTGATTAATGTTAATCCATAAAATAGATTAATTAAATAATTAATCTAACAATCTCCCACTTGGATAACATTAGTCAATCACAAGGATATAATAATTCTAAGACTAGAATATAACTATGGTCAAAACGTACATAATAAAAAAATTCAAACAAATATAAATCTTTAACAATGTAGAAATAGTTTTGATAAAGACATATATCATACATGCCAAGAAGCTTATACTTCACATAAAGAATATGATGGATAGGAAAAAAATAATAGAATTTAATTAAGAAATATATGCAATTCAAATATGGTCTAAGCATATGAAAATGATACAAGAGATATGATAATAAAATGAACCTACATATATCTCATAATATTGAGTAAATACACAAATTTTAAACTCCCACTAATTACCCAATATATTGAAACTTAACAACATGAGTTCATTTTGATAAACTCCAATAGTTAGGTATTTGGTAAGTGGCTTTACTAGCATGCTTTCTTTAAAATTATGCTCAACCTAAGTTTAAAAATTAATTAAAGCCTAAACGTAATCCACATATCTAAGTGTTCATAATAGTCCAATAATGAAAATAAGTTCATATGAGCTAAATTAACAATTGCTCTCCAATATTTGACATTCAATTAATCTGAGTTTCACAAAATAAGTGATTATGCAAATCCAAAAATAATTAAGAAATCCAAGAAATTTTTACTGGGACAACATAGACACCTAGTTTAAATAAAATAATTTTCTAGATTAATGTGATGACAAAAATGTCAAAATAAGCAAACACTTATAATTATTGGTCTAAACATAAAATTTACAAATATGTTTTTTACAATGTAAAAAATCATACTCAATAGGAGTATTGATATCATACATACAAAATACTTATAAAGTGCTTTAAGTACAATGAATTTCTACTGTTCTAAGAGAAATGCACAATACATATGGAGCAAGAATGCATGTTAAATCGCTCAAGGTATTTTCAATATATATCCTCTTTGAAATAGTTTAAAAATATAATGTGATCTATCACAATAAGTCAGATGTCTAAGATAACAAAAACATCACCAAGGTCTTTCATATCAAGGAGTTACTTCATATCAATTTTGTCTCAGTAAAAAAATTTAACATGGTTGCTAAACAGAATAATTAATATAAGACGAGAATGCTAAAATTGCTCTCACTAATTCTCAACTAATTATATTGATTTGAATCATGTGGATACCTTCAACAAGGTGAGTTATAATCTTTCTCTCTTTAAGAATTACACATTAGAGAGAAACAACTTATTGCAAAATTATCTAAAGAAGTGATTACAAAATGACCATATGAAACCCAACATATAATTTACAAAATTGAGTTTCATATTTAACCACATATTCTATATATAAGAAAAATAAGAGATTCTAAGTGTTACTTGAAACTTTATAACACAAAATCTCCTTACGCTATCACAAACATTAATTCTAAAAAGGATTATAAAAAATAATCTTCACTTTATAAACACAAGTGAGGTCAAAATCCTTGATATTTTAAATGGAATATGAATTATTTGTATTTTTTAATAGTTCACTCAAAACTCAAGTGTTAAGAAATAGCCACAAAACTTTAGAAAAAAAATCATGTTACACGTAGTGGAAATTCCCATGAGTATTAAAAAAATTAACATTAATGTATTGTATATCAAAATATAACAATAAAAGATATTGTCAATTATATATACCATTTATAATGGTACGGAGTAACATCAAGATTATTTTGGTATTACAAATTATTAACATATGTGGTTATAAATGAAAATATGATATCATGTAATATGTATAAAATTAAGAAGATTATAAGTATTTACTTGACACTTTATAACTCAAAATCTCCTTTTATCATCATAAGATTAATCCTCAAACAAAATCACATAAATAAAGTAAAAATTACTTTATAAACATGAGTGAGATAAAAAAATCTATAATATTTTAAAATAGAATATGAGATTCATTTGCAAGTTTTTAATTACTCACTGAAAACTCAAACTCAAGAGTTACAATTATAAATAATATTCACCCACACTTGAGTATAAGATTTGGTTACTGGTAACGAAAGTACATAAGACATATACTTCACAAGTATTAAGGATATAACAATAAATAGTCTTTAACTTTCACTATAAATTATGATACACAAAAATTTACCTATATATTCCAAAATTACAAATCACATTGCTTCCACAAAATCTTAATTTAAAAAGTACAATAAGTAACAATACAAAATTATGGTATAGAATAGAGAAAATAGTAGTTTCAAATTTAGGATCCAATATGTCTTTACAAGAATTATTATTTACTAATAATATAAGACAACATACAACTATGATATAATAATATAACATAAGAGAATATCACAAATTAAATCCTTAATATAGATTCCGACAACAACAACATGATTACAAATAGTATGTGAAGAAAAAAAAACTATATTATTGAATAAGAGATATTTAAAAATATAACAAATATCATGTATAATTAATTGGACATTTAATTAAGGTAGAGACCTTGCATCAATAAAATCTCACTTCTAAGACATACTAAATTCTCCTACTTTATTGAAAGAGATAGTTGAATTAAAACTTTAACTTATTTAAAGTACTAAAAAATCATTCAACTATTTTCTTCTATCATACAATGATCATGTCAAGTAATTTTATACCAATAGGATTCATCCATCAGTTATATAATACAAAGATAATAGCAATCCATTCCAATAAATAAAATTTACTAAACATAAATTTACATTGCAATAGGTAAATGTAAAATTTTGAAATAATATTATATTGCATAAAGTAAAATATGCCCAATTAAAATGTAGGAATTAAGGATGATATTTAATAATAAAATCATTTGATGTAAATAAACTATCACACCATTAGATAAATAAATGATTTCATATATAAATCCAGCCAAAACATCATCTATCGTTTTTTTTTAATGATAATTTCTTACTTAATGTGAACCTACCTAAGAGTACCATGTCACAATAACTAGAAAATATAATATTACAATATGCAAAACTCACATTGTAAAACAATATATTATATTACATTACTAATAACACATTAGTAGGGTATGATTATGATTAATATAATACAAATTAATAAATTATATCAAGAATATTGATAATGATAGTGCTGGCACCCAACCTAAATAAAAATTAGTTTTTAATTTCAATCTTCTACTTTAATTTAAGGATTAAGATTGAATATTTTTATGTAATACATCTCCACACACGCATATATATATATATATAAAATATGATCAAATGAAAAATTTTCTTAATGTAAAAAAATTAACGACAACTACTAAAATAGATTATGAAGTCATACACTTCAATGATAAATATTATAAACAACGGACATAATTTTTTTTTAAGTAGTCAAGTGACAATTATTTTTGATATTTCATTGTCAATATGTATGTTTGTATGATTAAGATTTATAGTTTTCATTTTTCATATTAAGAAGACTTCTTCTCACTTAATATCATGTATTAAACTTTTACACTTACACCTCTTAATAATATTTTATAAAATAAAATTTACGAATTCAACTGTTGAATCATAATTGATATTACAATTTAACAAGTACATATTAGATATTTGTTGGTATTTTATTTAATATTAAATATTTAGTTATTTACTAACGACATTTATATTTGTCAAAATAAAACAAGGTGATAAAATATTAATTTTTTATTATCATATATTTTCTTAAATTAATATATATAATTCAACAGATAAATTGATTAATTTAATATTTTCAAAAAAAATATTAAAAATATAAATATAAAAAGTTTGACAACTATTTCAGTTAATTATGTACCATCTATGTAGATGGTTATCTGGTACGAGCAGATCAATAACACAAGCATCGCAGTTAGATAATCATTTAACCTTTGAATTAATAAAAAAAAAATCTTAATCTGACTCTAGAAAAAGTTCTAAAGCCTAGTGACATGTTAGTTTGGGATAATTAGTTTACATGAATATATATTACCATTATAAGAAACCCACGGAAACCAATAAAAAAAAATATTTGTGATGATTGAAGAAAATTAATTGAAAACCAGTGGTTTAGATAAAATCATCATAAATCAATGCATGAATCCCGCATCACCTTTTGCATTGTTTAGATTTGAATTTGGTTGATGAGGGTCACGTCTTTCTCGTTGTTTTTGGAACAATCGCGATCGAGAGTGGTTTGACTTGCTTGTTCCTTAGGAGCGTTCTCTGTGCCCATCACTGATATGAATCCTTTTACGTTGCAATCAAAACCTTTTTATTATCATATCTTTCTATTATTCTTGAATCATTCACACATAACAACTCTAACTCTCTTCTTTTTGGTTGACTCTGGTATACAACACCCACCCTGCACCAAAAAGGCTAAAACTCAGGGAAATAAATCAAAACTTTTTCATTCTTCACATAATACTGTTTTTTGGACTACAAATTCATTTATACTTAATAAGAGAAAGAGTTTAAAAAAATTAGGAATAACATGTGATATATATAATATGATAGGAAGTAAGAGATCGATAAAAAAAAAACATTAATTAGAACAGATAGGTTTCATGAATCATTGTTTTACTATTTGGGATAGATGTTTGTTGATTATACGTTTAACTACACATATTTAAATGTGTCTAAGCATACAAATGCTTAAGATTTATATGTTTAACATACAATCTACCAACCTTTATACATATGTTGCTCACGTATAGATATGATTTATTTTTTTTAATGATCTATTTAATATATAATTTCTAAAAATGACATCAATTAATGATCTAATTACGCGTAGTAGGATAGATTTAATAATGATTATTAATTAAGATAAATTTTGATATTATTTTAAATTTTAAGTTTTAGTTTAATTTAATTACAATTTTTTTTTTAAAAATGAGAACTACGTCTTACAAATTTCTTTTAATAAGTGAGAGAGACACATTTTTATATATATAATATAATATAATATAAAAATTTACTTATTCAAAAGAGTAACTCATTTTTATATTTTATTTTCTTACAAACTATTCTAATGAATAATACATCTTATTTATTAAATTTAAAAAAATAAAAAATGAAAATAAAAATAACTTAGAATTATTTGAAGTAAGTGAACCTTACATCATATATATTTTTAAATAAAAAATGTGAATTTTGTTTGTTTATTTTTCGTACTATTCTCTTATTGGGTAGACAAATGGATTATGTTAGGCTTTAGAGTAAAAATCTTTCCAATAGTGTGTTTTTCGTACACATGAAATTTAGGATCAAATCGAGGAACACATCTGCTTGAGTGATCTAAGTTCCTTTCCACTCTAATTAAGTGCATGTTGATAGGAGTGTGAGGTTAATACTTATTCAAACAAGATTAATGTATAATTATTCAAACATTAAAATATTTGTAGATATTAAAGTTTTGGATAAGTATGCTAAAAAAAAAACATTTTTCTACACTAATTAATTTAAACTCGTATAGAATAATCATACTATATATGTGTATGGCTTCAACTCGAAATTTAAAAAACTTTTACTCGCTTAAGTACCATGCAAAAAACTCAGTTTAGTCAGTAAAATCTAACAAAATTATTGCAGCGATAAAAAGGTAAAATTTTCCAGAGAAAATTATATTAGCTATCATGAAAGAAATGATTTGAAAGGATAAGCATTGCCTTCTAAACTCTACAGAATATCATTATTTTATTAAAAATTGGTAGTAAAGTAGTAAATATTTATAAATTGCCGACCATACTTTTGAGGAATCCTATGCAATCTGCACAGATAGAAACACGTTATGGAGTTAAAACTTTAAAGTTAGTTTATATTAAATTTTCCATCGGAAATTACAAAGTTACTGACACTTGTCATGTCCCTAATTAGTGGGCCAGTTCTAATGGCTTTGCTCAATGCCATATAATCTACGAGAATGTTTAGTGCTTTGTGATGTTTTTCTTTTTATGTTTTTGGGCTTTTGAGGCTGTTATTTGATCCAAAGGCCCACACAAAAAGAACCGCAAAATCTAGAGGGTTTCCGCAGAAATGATTCTAGTGTTGGGTTTCATGCAAAATTTTTAATCTTTTCCTATTCTAAAGTTTTCTCGATGATGAAGGAAAATGCAATCATCGGTTATGCATGTTATTTTGGCCTATTTGTTGTAAAGTTGAATAGAAGCGATTTAAATAAAATTATTTTTAAATCTTCAACATAATAAAAAATGTGTCTAAAACAATTTTAATCACAGATTACATACTGAAATGTGTAAACCTATGGAAAATTAATTCTTCAAGTAATACAATCAAGCCATCTTGGGAGTTTTAGGCGCACTCATGAGTGAATGATCGCATCAAGTGATATTTGTAAAATTTTCTTCAGTAGGGGTGAGCAATTCTTTAATGGGGTTTGAAAGATTCTATTTTTAAAGGTTTTGTTAATTGGGGTTTCATCTCACAAAATTAGTGCATTGTTGTTTTTCACTTTTATTTTGGTTTTTTATCTATTCGAAATTAAATGAATATAGATAATGTGTATGAGGTAAATAACTGATAAGTTTAAGATACATGAGTCAAATCATTTTTTCAACTACACTCTTATTTAATAGGATGTCGATACTCTTCCTATGGCAAAATCAATTTTAATTCAAACTTGTTTTAGTAATTATATATCTAAAATTAATTTCGATGGCAAGTTTTCAAATATAAAAATCAATTATTTAATATTTATAATCCAAAAAAAAATCACTTAATACTACAAACTCACACGGTTACTTATAATCAATTTTATAAATTCATGTTAATTAATTCAAAACTAATTTTAAAACACATGTCCCAACACAAACTAATTACATTACATTTAGTTTGACATCCCCCATAATAAACACAGCGTTAATACAAAGCAGCTCTTTCGGCATGTTTGGAGGAACGTTTTGTACTTGTATTGAAGTTAAAAACTACGTCAAAAGTGATAAAAGATGCAGAAATTATTATTATTTGCGTCTGAAAAACGTAGATTACATGTGAGGTGATTCTATTCCAAACACACTGTTATTTTTGCGTCGAGGAATTAGAATCTAAACACGCACTTAAATTAGCATCATCTTTATACATGTCAAATTAGTTTGAATTTTCCGCAAGACAAGTTAATATCTAGTTAATAATCATGACATATTTGGAATGAAAAAAGAATATTTACTCTAAGAAAATCTTATCATGGCCTCCAGCTTTCCCCCTCAATTCCTCAAACACTATTTTCAGCCTTGAAATGATTGCAAGGATTGGACCCTTTCTTCTCTTCTTCTTTTCCTACCACTGCATCCTTTTACGTGGGTTTCTTTAGTTGATCCATTGAAAATAATACCTATATATACTTAATAAAATTCACATCAATTCACCTAATAAAAAAATGTGTCAAAAGTCACTAGATAGAAAATGTGTCAAAAAGAAAATTTTTTAAAAATGTGTATTTAGTATTAGTGTTTCTCCATGTATGTTTTAGAATTAAGCAAGGTGGTATCTCTTACGAGCAACGCGTTGGAAGGATTTGAACACATTTCGGACACGTACTATTGTTCCCTTATTCAGCATTGCTCATTTACTATACATTACTTACGTAACAAATTAATATACGTTTTGTCTTCACTACTGAAATAGCTTAGGGGAATGTTAGAAAGGAATTCAAAAAGTTATGGGAATGTGTAATAGATTATGAGAATTTGAACTGCGCTTTTCTTTGACATTTTACAACTCTGCCGAGTAATTTGTCTTCATGGTATTTTTTCTTTTCACATGCTTATCTCCTAACAACTATGGTCTAAATATTTATAATATGTGTTATATGTATTTAGTATAAGGGTAAAATTTGTTTTTTCTTTGTTAAATTGAGTCATTTGTCCTTATTTCGTTAGTAATTGTATTGGAGTAATAAATGCTTATATTTTTATTGGGCATGTTAGTTTTATTTTTGATGTAAAAAAGATGGCTATTTTTCTTTTATTTTATTTTTTGTGTAATTTTTTTTTTTGAAAATTAATTGCTTGATTTTAAACTAAACATTTTAGATGTTGAGTTACTTTTGGACTTCCAATTATGTGGATAAAAAGTCCAATATTCTCAAGCTCGCTAAATCTTTCTTCTTATAGGAGTCAATTTGAAGAGATATACAAAGAGAGTGTAGATTTTCTCAGCCAAAAAGAGAGAAGAGAGAGAAGAGAAAAAGAGAGAAAGAAAGTGTCCTATTATCATCTCTATACAAAATAGTCACGTCAAAATTATGATATCTACTTCTTTAATCGTTGGATCGGATTCAAAATTTGACAGCAGGTTCAACACACGTAGTTTTACATCTTGACCGTTTGGATCTTGTTGAAAATTTGTATTCGCACAATAGCGCGATTTGGTGAATTTTTTACTTTTTTGTTCCTTATCTCTAATTTTTCACTTGCAAGCTTTACATGCTTGCTTTTGTTAGCTGGTTGTATGCACGAATTGTGTTCTTGACCTAAACACTCTTGTATCCTTATTTGATTATAGTGGATTGATTTCTTTGATTTGGACGACCCGTGGTTTTACTTTTGACATTGAGGGGGTTTTCCACATTAAAAATTTGGGTGTCTCTTGCGTGATTCTTCTCGTGGTTGCTAACATTCTAGTCTATGATTGCTCCTTATAAATTCTTGTAAGAAAGGGAATTTATATCCGTTGTATTGTTGCCACATTGATGGTGTATTATTGGTATTTTCCTGTGGGTCATAGAAGAAAGCACAATCGATGCTAAACCACTTTATCATGATGAAGGCGAAGGAGAAGAAGAAGTCAAAGGAGCAACACCTCTTCCTAGCATTAGAGTACCATGACCGACCTCTTAGAGGTCGACAAGCGGTGGCAACAGATCATGCACGAGATCGAGCACCGCCCCCGCGACCTCAACAATGAGATCAACAAGCTTATTTGCTAGAAGTTCCACTAGGAACGCCGCATTCTCGACGTTGCCAAGAAGCACCCCAGAGTTCACGAGCTCTTCGTGAAGCCCCTTGAGCACTGCACTTGTTATAACATTTATAAATGCATTATCCCAAGTTATTACAGTTATTGTGACAATGAGGATGACGTGCTCGAGGACCTTGAGGGGCTGACAAAGAATGCCATGTGGTGGGCAACTGCTAAGGAGTAGAGGTGGGTGGATGAGTTGAGGAAGGAGGCAAGGAAAGACAACAAGGACAACACCAAGAATGACAATACCACAGCAACAATACCATCAACATTAGGAGTAACACCACCAACAACAAACCAAAAGCAATAGTAGCAACAACAAACGAAAAGCAACCAAATTTAAGGAAAAACAAAATACTTACATGTCGGTGTTTAATTTGCACACGTAAAAAGACATTGACCACCTTAGTACGGTTACTAAAAGAATCAAGACAAGAAACTTAATTTAACAACTTTCAAATTTTGAAAAAATAAAAATGAATATGATAATTGAATAAAAAACATATTTTATCCTTAAGTTAATGAATATTTTTGAGGCTTTATTTTATTTATTTTTATGAAAATATTTAATTGTTAAGGTACTTTTTCTTCTATACACACCGCCCTAAAATTAAACTTCTGACTATATGATTAAGGTCATGGTTATCTTGGAATTATGGTTTAAATTTATGAATTATAAAATAAAACATACTTTTATATAGTACTGCTGAACGGATAGAGGTTCGTGCTGCGACTATTACCAATATTACCAGACAGTAAAATTTGGGGTAGAAATTTATTCCACGAGTCAATATTCGGGGCACAAACGGTGAACGTGACAATTCCTCATCACAAATGATTCTTTCTTTATGTAAATTTCACCAGTTTTTTTTTTCTTACTATTAATAGTGTGCATTTATGGTTTTCAGTCTGGAAAGAAAATTACTGTCAGTTTAATTTTAAATTTTCTTTTTTTATTAATAATTATAAAAATATGACATTAATTACTTTACTTTTTTAATTTTAAAATGATTTTATTAAAATATAAAAATAAATGTTTGAAAAAATGTCTACAATTATTTTAAATAGATATTCTTGTTTGAACATTTAAAAATAAGAAATACAATAAATATATGGATTCTTTGTAGTTACTATAGAAGAAATATGAAATAAAGAACATTTCTAAAACCAAATAGATCATAATTTATATAAATGAAAAAGTAAAAGTTCTGCGTTTCTTATTGTTTTGAGATAAAAGTGCAATTATAATTATTCAAAATTGTAAACATTAACATGTTACGTGTTCTTGATAGGGTTTAAATTTGGGCCAGCCCAATCTATTTGAGATTGCCTATTGTAAGACAATAAAATTTCGAGATAGACAGAATTACGCCAATTTAGTTGTAAACTAAAATTTCTTATCAATTCCTAACATATTTAAATTTCTCTCTAGGTATTTATATGGAGGGAAAAGTAGAAAAAGTAAAATAATTTTTTATAAGATAGAATTAGTTTATTATCTTATGTATAAGTTAATATTAGCTCCAACTAGTTTATAAAAATTCTTTCATATTTATTTTTATAAAAAATATTTTTTAATTTATATATAAGTCAATTTTAAGTTATATGTATTTCTAATTTTAAATTATAACAAAATTTATTTTATTTTTTATTTTATTTTTTTATAAAAAATTTATCTAATTAAATCCTTATCAGAAAAATAAACTAAAGAAAAAGATTCAAAGACTGACTTATTTTTAAAAAATAAAATTTAAAATATATATATAATATGGCTAAATTTGATTTTAGTTATTTATTAAAACATTTTTATTAATTTTAATGTTTATAAATTTTAATTTTTTTTAAATAACTCATCACTTCGCGCAACATGACATGCATTTATTTAGATCACCCAACAACTATCTCAAATAACATGTAACATGACATATCTAGAAATATGTTATGTCAGGGGTGATGTGGATATTTTTTTTTTAAAAATTACAAGGATCCAAACTAATAAAAAAATTTAAAAGACAAATTAAATTTAATTATAATTACAAGGATTAAAATAACTTTATTTAAAAAATAAATATAGTTCACAACTATATTAATAATATAATAATTAACATATATATAGTATTCATATAATTTTTTCTTATCATATTCTAACATCAACTCCAATGTTAACATATTATGTATCAATATTTTATAACTTTCTAAAGTTAATTTCAAATAGCTTGATCCTTGAACCCTTTCTTAACATAAAATCCTAGCCTAGTATTAAAAATTTAGTCCAATCATTAATAAAGATCCAAAAAAGGTACCAAGAAAAAATAAATAAAAATAAGCTAGCTGGTTGTCCCAATCCATTGTAGACTCCACTGACATGGGCAATTAATTTGAATTGAATTGGGTTGAATTAAATTAATATTAAATCAACATTTTTATAACCTAATTTACGTCATGAGTTGATGTTTTGATATTCGTAGTTCTTAGGCTAAGATATTTTTAAATTTTGACAGGATTTGTTTTATAAAGATTGATGTTTAAAATCAATTTATATTCTAGAGTGATATTTTAAAAGTTTAAAGAAGTGATTTAATTTGGATAATAAAATATTAAAATACTTCTTTGAGCAATATTTTAAAGTTCATTAAGAAAATACCAATGAAATTTGACTTTTCCACTAAAAAAGAAAACAAAAAATTATTAAATTATTGAAAGTGGATTACATTGTTTTTGTAACTGTAGAAGCTCCTAGATTCTCCAGCTGAAATAATTGATTTTGTTTGCCATTTATAGATGATGATTTTGTCCAAACATAATGCAAACAGTTTGACTATTGTATAAACTCATGATGTTCTTTATTGCAAACTGGCGTGCATAACGACCTTACTTTTTATTGTTCTAATGATATTTTTTTAGGTAAAACATGAATAAAAAATATATTGCACCAAAAAGGTTACAGTCATCTAAGAAAAAGCTATATATATTTTTAATTTTTTAACACAATTTATTTTTTTAATTTAATTGGAAATATGAGATGAAAAATGGGAGGAGGATAACAAAAAAAATTGAATTAGTATGACATCACGAATTATGCTGTAGATTCTTTAATGCCCAATAGAAGACCGAAATTCAAGATGGAGACCAGGGTGGCTTTTTTTTTTAATATTATTTATTTATTTATTTATTTCTATACACTATAAGAGAAGCCACAACAAAACCCACTCAAAGCAAAACTACTAAATCGATTACTAGAACTTGTAAAATTGGCTCCAAAAGATTAAGTCAAATTCAACTCTTAAATATGATTCAAAAAGATTTAAATTAATTTAACTCTGCTCAATGGGTTGGATTGGTGGAACATACTTCCAAAAGCTACCGAGACAATATATTTATTAAACTCAAATAATAAAAAATATGAATTTAAAGATTGTAAGCCATTAAATTATAATTATATTTGGTGCAGTTAAATTTGCAGACTATAGTTTTACGTGACACAATTACCATCTTAATTGATTCAGAAATATGTACAGTTTGGTGAGACTATTCTCCCAATAAGATTTCTTTCTTGTTTTAATATAATTTCAGTTATTTTAAAATTTTAAGAATGAAAAGAAGTCATGCTTCTTAGAAACATCAAACTAGATGAGACCCTTCCTAATTCTTTTCATTGTGGTTAAAAATTATACTTCGAAATGCGAATATATTACTTGTAATTTTCAAAATAACGAGTTAATTAATATTACTTTACATTTTATTTATTTTTGTACTGTATTTAGTAAAATTCAAGCATTATCAACGTAATGGTATATAAATGACGTGTATTTTTAACTAAAAATATTGATGTGACATATTTAAATTATATCGATTATTCAAAGTTAAATAGTAAAAAAAACTTTGTTATTGCCACTGTTTTGGCGAGAATGGTTAGCTTTTATCTCAGAAGTGAATTAATAGAAATTCATGCAAATTGAGACGATCATTAAAACTAAATTGGAATAAATAAAACAAAAAGTATTGTACGGGTTAGTGCATTAGGCAAGTTCACACTACGGTGCTAAATAAAGATGGGCAAAAGAACTCAACAAACGAATAAACTTGTTATTGCAATTGTTTTAGTTGATTTCTGAGGGAAGGGGTTTAGATTTTATCAGAACTTTGAAAAATGTAATTGCCACCAGCTTTCTGATCCATAGAAAGACACTTTTTAAGAGTTCAGTATCTGATGGAAAGTTAATAGATGATAGTGGGATTTCACATCAGCAAAGCTGTCATGGGACTTAATTTCTTCTGCCATTTGATGAATTTCTCGATTGCAGATTTTGGTCATCTCAAACCTACTTGAGTTGGTCAATAATTTCAACTATGGACTGTGGAGATAATTAATGAACAATATATATTGGTCAATAATGTCAACTATGGAGATCATTAATGAACAATAAATATTGGTCTATAATGTCAACTATGGAGATAATTAGTGAACAATATATATTAGATGTTAAATTTATATATTTACACTTCTCAATAATTTTATAAATTTAAAATTAAGAAATTTAATTAATGAATTATTTAATTTTATCTTGTTAATTATGTGTATTGAATTTTATATATTAAAATTATTTATATTTTTAATAATATATTATCCATCAAAATAAAATAATAAACCAATTAAACTTTTATTTATATAATTTTATAAATTTAATTATTTAAAAAATTCAATTCATGCTTAATTTTTTATTTTATAAAAATTATTAAGTACAGTAAATAAACAAGTTTGACATTATATATATATAAAACAAAAAATCAAGTTATTTTGAAATTTAAATTTTTCTTTTTATTATTAATTATTTTAATCTAACAACTAAAAGTAAATTATTCATTAAAATTATTAAATTAAAAAGCAAAAAATAATTCTTTTAGAGTAACTTCATCTTTTTCTATATGTAAAATTAATAAACTTTTTTTCCCCTAAAGTCCAACGAATCATTTTCCGTGCACATGGGAAAGTGTAAACAATTCACTTATTATCAGCAGAAACAAAAAATTATAAATTATGTCAGCATTCTCCTGCAGTGGATTCCAGTCACAAAGCAAAATGAAACATGAGGCGTATACTAAATAAACAGAAAAGAAACTGAGACACAAACTTGGATATAGCAGAATTCAATGTTTATAAGAATTATGTGCTGATTTAAGCATAAAGGAGCAAATGGTTTAGGTTTTAAAATAATGTAGCAATTTACATAGACAAGGTTTTTTTCATTAATGCTACTTGATAACAGTTGACAAGGTTGATAACTAGTGTTGGATAAGACATGATGGTCAAAAGTAAAATAAACTTCTGTTTTTGCACATATTAAACAATTAGTATGGTACTAAAGAGGACTAAAAGCCAAATAAATGTTGCATTATCATGAATATCCCACCACCACCATACTACAAACATGCTTTACAGGTATGTATATACTATCTCAATGATAAACCAACTAAAAACAAGATATATGGCATGAATCCAAGGACTTAGGATGATGACTGTTGAGAACCATCAAATCCTACACTATCAAGCCATGAAACAACTAATTCAATATGGGGTCTCTCCCTTGGATCTTCATATACACATTTACAAGCAATAGCTAGTACCTCTAAGAGCTGTTTCTCATTATCCTTGTGCCAAATGACTGAATCAAAAATTTCTTCCTCCCTTTTCTCAGATTTCATCTGAAACACCCAAGACACTAGATTCCTGCTGCGTTGCCCGAGGATGATTTCTACAGGCCTTCGACCAGTAAGAAGCTCAACAAGAACAACACCAAAGCTATAAATATCCCCCTTAAAAGTTGCTTTCAGTGCCTGACTATATTCTGGAGGAATATATCCTAAAGTTCCTACTAAATCTGTTGAAACATGGGTATCATAGGGTTGAAGTAGCCTTGAGAGACCAAAGTCAGCCAAATAAGCTTCAAATTTATCATCCAAGAGAATGTTGCTAGATTTAATATCTCGATGCACAATATGCGGTTCGCACTCTTTGTGCAAATAAGCTAATCCATGAGCTGCACCTCGTGCAATCTTGAGTCTTGCATCCCATTTTAGAGGTGAATTTCCATCCTCACTCTCATGCAGCCAATAATCAAGGCTTCCATTCTCCAAGTAGGAGTAAATTAACAATCTGTCATTGACATGCTGACAATAACCTTTAAGTGAAACAAGGTTCTTATGCTGAGCTCTTGAGAGGGCCTCTACTTCGGCTTGGAATTCACGTTCCACCTGACCACAGTACCCTGAAAGTTTCTTGATAGCTACCTTTGTGCCATTCGGAAGATTTGCCTTGTAGACAAGACCAAACCCCCCACAACCAATTATATTTTCTTGGTCAAAGTTACCAGTGCATTTTAACAAATCTTCAACTGTGAGATCCTTGCAATCTGAGTTCTGAAAAAGCACCAATTTTGAAGAAACAAGTGCTTCAGGTATCCTGTTTGGCCAGCCAAGTTCCTCATCAAAGTTATCAACCGGCTTTTCCTCATCCCTCTTTGACATTCTTAGCAGAATAACTGCAAGAAGCAGAGCAAGGCCTACTCCTAAACCAATTGTTATGCCAAGGACACTGCTTTTACCAATTTTTCCCACAGAATGAGTAGCAATGTCGGGTCCCAAGCTCACATTTTTGCCATTACAAGGTTGATATGTTTCCCCACAAAGACCCAGGTTGCCCTCAAAACTTGAATTTGGGAAACTTGAAAATTGTCCTCCAGTTGGAATTGTTCCTTGTAAGTGGTTATATGCCACACTGAACTTAGACAAGAATGTGAGGCTGTTAAATGATGGAGGAATAGTCCCAAAGAGACTATTATTAGATAAATCTAATGTTTCCAAATTCTTCATCTCGGAAATAGAGCTAGGAATGGTGCCGGTGATGTTGTTCCTGCTTAAATCTAAGATATGAAGTTCTTTTAAACGACCAATTTCAGGCCATATTGTTCCACTTAGTCTGTTATTGCTCAAGTATATTGAAGGAGGGAAACTTGAGGCATGGTTATATTGCAGCCCATTATCACTCTTGTTTCTCTTGACATAGAGAGGAATAGCAGATACAAAGAGACTTGATATATGATAATTTGGGGATATGAGGCCCTTCAGATTTGTCAAACCTTTTGGTATTTCTCCTGTAAGAGAATTATTTGACAAATCCAAGTAGAACAAATTGCCCATTGAACCAATCCAAGAAGGGATGCTACCTTCCAAATGGTTCCATGACAAATCAAGAACTTCCAATTTCGTGCACTTCAATAGCCAAGCAGGAATACGGCCTTTGAGACCACAATTTCCAAGTCCTAAAACCACAAGGCTGTTGAAGCCTGCTGTTAAACTTTCTGGAATTTCCTCACCATGGAAATTCCTTGCGAGGACAACAGTGGTGAGATTTTGGCACTGCTGCAGTACATAAAGCGCCCCAGATAAGTTCCCAAAGCTATTGTTTGACAAGGACAGAGTCAAAAGTGAAGTGAGGTTTGCATAGCTCTCAGGGATATGGCCGGTTAAGTCATTTTTAGGAAGGTTTAACGTTGTCAATTCACGGCAATAGGACAAGGAATTTGGAAGGGACCCATTAAAATGATTGCTACCAAGGTCCAATGTGAAAAGATTAGACAACCCAGTGAAGTCAAGACCAACAGAACCTGTCAAAGAATTATTTCGAAGATCAAGCACTTGAAGTTTCGAGCACAAGGCCAAGGTGGAAGGCAATGATCCAGAAAATGAATTGGAGTGTCCTATTAATTGTTCAAGGTCCAAAAGATTCCCAAAAACATTTGGAAGTTCTCCTGAAAATTGATTTCCAGAAACTATTAAAGATTTTAGGCTTGAGAGGTTACTTAGCTCCTTGCTTAACCAACCGGAGAAGTTGTTCATAGAGACCGAAAGCTGCTCCAAGGCTGACATTGAATACAAGGAATCGGGAAGAGGGCCGGAAAATAAATTGGAATCCAAATGCAACTCTTGGAGAGATGTGCTACAGTTTCCCAACCATCCAAGACCACCAGCAAAATGATTTTTGGATACATCAAGAATATGAAGACCCTTGGAGGAGCTGCAAATTTGAGAATTGAACTGGTCAGTGAATGAGTTGTTGCTTATGTTGAGAGCAAGGAGATGTTGAAACTCTCCGAAACTGAAGAGGTCTCCAACAAATAAATTGCTAGAAATATTCAGCATCTGAATGGATTGCAACCCGGAAAGTGCCCCACCAACTGGTCCAGACAGCATGTTATGGCTCAAGTCAAGAACTTCTAACTGCTTCAAATTAGAGAACTCAGAAGGCAATCCACCTTGGAGCCGATTGAACGAAAGATCAAGCACCTTGAGCTCATCTAGATAGGCTAAAGAGCTTGAAATCGTGCCGTTGAGACCAATTCCAGGTAGAATCAACTTGGACACTCTGCTGGAAGATGCTCCATCAACCACATCATTGCAAACAACTCCATGCCATTTGCAGCAGACAACATCATCTGACCATGATGTGATGATAGACCCTTCTGTAAGGTTGCCTGCAAATTCCTTCAGGGCCAACAAATCTTGCTTGTCACAGGATCTGGCTGGGGTTTCAAGTCCCACAGAAAAGCAAAGAAAGGAAGCCAAGAAACCCCATTGCACAAAAGCAATAGGGTAATAATAACATCTTCGCAGCACCATTTCAGAAACCAAAAGATATATATATATATATGTACGAATGTATGTATGTTCAGCTTCAAATCAAGACCAAGCTCCCATTTGAAACACCAGAAGCTAGCATCAGTTTAAAGTTCAGAGCTTTTCACAACTCAGAAGAATCCAAGCTCCAAAATTTTCAGCACCCAATAAAAACAGACAAATTGCAGCTGCATATACAAAGACAAATCACAAAGTGAAAAGGTGTTGATACCACCAAAACCAAATACATGAAAATGCAAATTCAAATTCAAGAACAGCCCAATTGAAAAGAGAGGAAGAGGATGGTCAAATGAAGAAAGGGGACCATTAAACAACAGCGTGAGGATGAAGCAATCAATAGAAACCATTTGAAAATAAAAATAAAAAAACACACAAAAAGTAAAAAAGAACATTGAATTCACGTAGAAGAACCCATTACCATTAATATTTCTGGTAGCTAAACACTAACACTCAACAGTGACCATTGAGACGAAACCTGAGCACAAGGGCGACCCACGAAGGTCCTTTTCGTAAAAATGAGAAATTTTATTGGGTGAGTTGAGATGGCAGAGAAGTTTGAAAACGGGCACAAAAAGCGTTGAAGAAGCAGAAAAGAGAAAAGGGAATGGAAAGTCGTAGTGCATTTTACCTAACTTTTGCAGACTTTTTACCAAATGGGTGTGTGTTCGAAAGCAGTGGTGTATGATTTTCAGAACCGAAAAAGAAGGTGGTGGAACTGAGAGGAAAACAAAAGAAACAGATATTTCATATCGGGGAACAGTGTAAAGGAGAAAATGTTGGCACGGGTGCAAGACACAAAAGGAAACTGCCTTCAGTATTGCTACATCTCAGCATCTCACTTGTTCCTCAATAAACAAAAGGGCATACAAATATAGATACCTACTAACAATTTCTTTAAATAAACATGTTAGAAATTCAAAATGAAAATAAATATTTTCTAAGAAAATATTTATCATCTTATAATGTTCACGATTTTCGATACATATTAATTACTCAGTTATAGTTATATATATATATATATAAAGACATTAAATAAAACACTGTTCACTGTTCATATTTTTTGGACCGAATAGTAATTCACAGCCAACCAAAGTTGGTTACAGTTGGTAATGGACATATAGTTGCCAGGGTTCATTAATAATTTAAATTTCCTCTTCTTATTTTGATTCAGGTGTCTACCTCCTTAATGCTTTGATTAGTTTAGAAGAAAATTTGAAAAGAAAAAAAAAAGTAGATAGTAAGATAATTTCTAAATTGTTTGATAAGAAAGAAAAATAAATTTCTTTTTCTTATTTGATTGGATAAAAAGTAGAATAAAAGAAAAATATTGTATATATAATAATTATTATTTTAAAAATCGAACCAAATTTATCCATCGGATTGAAAACTCAATGAATAGATAATGTGATTGATTTAAATAAATTACAAAATGAGTATGAACAAAAATCGGTCAAAGAATCAAAACAATTGGTAAAACTGATTGAAACCAATAAAAAATTGACAAAAAATCAATTCGATGAAAAATACTTGATACATATTTATTTTGATTTTTTTCTAAAAATAAAAATAATCTATTGTATTTATTATTTTTTATTCTAAATATAAACTTAATATTAATAATAAATATTGATATGTATAATTAAAATTTAACCTTTAAATATTATAATATATTTGATTTAAATTTTTGTATGTCTTATAAATATTAAGAAACTATAAAATTATATTTTATTTTTAATTTTTAGTGTTATAAGTTATTATATCATATTTTTTAATATTATTTATATATTAATTTATTATTATTATTATTATTAATATTTTATTAATACCAATTGAACCGTTTAACTTATCGATTCAATCGCTAGTTGAATTTTAAAAGCATTGACCGTGCATAAATATATAAAAAAATGTAAAATAAAGATAATTTAGTAATTTAGTTTTACAAAAGTAACTTTTCCTTATTTTCTTTTCAAAATGGGCAGATTACAAAATCAGGGAACCCGATTTATTATTTTAGCTTTATTTTAATCCTGATAGAATAGCAGACAATGGAAGCATTCGTTTTTAAATTCTTTACTTTCCTTCCGGTTCTTCCAACTTTTCTCCATTCCAAACGAACCCTAAGTGTCCATAACCTCTTTCTTAAATAAAATACCAGTATACTATATTTTTCGTACTTTTAAAATATGTTAAATTTAATTTTTGTCTCATTAAAATTTATTAATCTATTTTTAGTTTTCTAAAATATAAAAAGTTGTTAATCTCAATTTTTTATCCTAAAAAATATTATTAGTCTTTAATAAATCTTGACTTTATTCTTTGGACGTCAGATTATAAACCATGTTTTTTGATGCATTCACTTTGGACATGAGAGAGACTGAGATTAACAATTTTTATATTTTTTAGGATTAAAAACGGATTTTTTTTTACAATAACAAAATTGAATTTAATATATTTTAAAAAGATAAAAATCATATATTTTACCCATAAAATATTGAGTCTAACTAATAGTAATTTAATAATATCCATTCAAGAAAAGTTACAATAGTTACACCCATATATCTATTCAACTTTAGGTTATATTTTTTAAATATCTAATATTCATTTATTACAAGTTGGATATTTCGGAGCATATTAAAATATTATCAAGCCAATAACTTTATAAATGATGAAAAATCAATTATTAGAAATAAAATTTCTAACATGGCATCCATATTGCATATAGATATTTTTCCCCATTCAAGACATACTACTGATATGTTATCCTTTACAAGATAATATGTAAGTTTTTGTTTGACTAATTCAAACCAAACATGGTTGGTTATACATAGGGATGACAAAATAATTTGTACATTCTCTGAGTTGAAAATGAATAGTGTAAAGTAAGTTACTTTAATTTATTTTTAGTATATGTAGAGATTGAGAATTTATTATACATTTTAAAAAAGTACAACGAGATTATATAAAAGACAATAAATGTTAATGGACTTATGGGCCCAGTAATACAAAGGTATTCTAACACTCCCATTCAAGCTAGAACATATAAATCATATGCACTAAGCTTGTTACAAATGAATACAATCCGAGAGCCCCTCCGAGACTTGATGAAAATATAAGCTAGTTGTTCACTAGAACAAATGTAACTAGTAGTCATACAACCAGAAATTATTTTTTTACTAATGAAATGATAATTAACTTTAATATGTATTGTCCTTTCATGAAAAACAAGGTTAGAAGCAATGTGAAAAGCAACTTGATTATCACAAAACAACTTTATTTGAGAGACGTCTCCAAACTTTAATTCATGAATAAGCTGCATGATCCAAATAAGCTATAACTTCATGTGACAAAGGTCATAGCCCAACACTTAGCTTCAGTACTAGATCTAGCTACAACTTCATGCTTTTCAGTCTTTCAAGAGACAAGATTAACTCATACAAGAGCATAGTACCTTAAGGTAGAACATCTATCAAAGGGAGATCTAGCCCAATCAACATCTAAGTAACCAACTACCTAAGAGTGACCTTCATTTTCATACAATAAACCTTGACCAGGAGATCCTTTGACATACCTCAAAATATGAATAACTGCATCTCAATGACTATCATAGGAAAACTGAAGGAATTGACTCACCACTAAAACAACAAAAGAAATATCAAGATGAGCGATAATAAGATAATTTAGATTACCAACTAGTCTTCAATACCTTACTAGATATGTTAGTGGCTCCATTTGACTAGGAGCAAATTTAACATTAGGATCCATAGAAGAGTCAATTGGTTTGCAATCTAATATGCCAATTTCCTTAAGAATATCTAGCGCATACTTTCTTTGAGAAACAACAACACCATAATTAGATTAAGCCACTTCAATCCCAAAAAAATACTTGAGATAAGTCCAAGTCCTTGGTTTGAAAGTAATGAAATAAATGTTTCTTCAACTAGTTAATTCCATTATGATCATTTCCCATCATGACAATATCATCAACATAAACTGCCAAATAGATGCATCTCCTTTCAAAGTTATGTCTATAAAAGACTGTATGATTTCAATCACAATGGGACATGCAAAATTATTGAATAATTGTGCTAAACATTCCAAACCAAGCACGAGTAGATTGTTTCAAGTCATAAAGAGAATGGTGAAGTTTACACACCAAAGTGGACTCCCCTTGATTAACACAACCCTGTGCTATTCATGTAAATCTCCCCATGAAGATACTATGAAGAAATGCATTCTTAAGATCAAGCTGAAACATAGGCCAAAAACAAATAACAACAATAGCTAAGAAGATACGAACAAAGGACATCTTAGCAATGACAGAGAAAGTGTTTGTGTAATCTTGGCCATAAACCTGGGTGTACCCTTTGGCAACAAGACAAGCCTTCAGCCAACCAACTTGACCATCAAGACCAACTTTAACAATATAAATCCATCAATAAGCAACTAGATTTTTCCTTGGAAGGAGAGGCACCAGCTCCCAAGTACCATTAGCATGAAGAGTACTAATCTCATCCACCATGGCTTGACACCATTTAGGGTGTAAAAAAGCTGCCCTAGAACAATGAGGAATAGAGAGAGTAGACAAGGAAGAGAGAAAAGCACAATATGGTGTACACAAGCGATGGTAACTAAGGAAATGATAAATGGAACTAGGATTATGAGTGGAATGTGTACCTTTGCAAATAACAATGGAAAGATCATCATTAAGAGATGGGTCATGAGCAGGTGTAGGTGTTGGAGCAGGAAATGAGTTAGTGGAATTTGTTGGCAAAGCTAGGCGAGCTCTGTGATGATAAACTTGTAAGGTTTTTTGGAAACTGTATAAGGTACAAGAGCAGGAAATTGAGGTAGAGCCAATAAAGGTTACAAAATAATGAAATCTAGATATAGAAACAACACGACTAGGGTCTAAATGTTAAAATGTATTAAAGTAAGGGCGAAGTGACCTGATTAGTGACAAGCTTAGGAAAAGACCCTCTAGATTGTTTACCTAGTTGACATGACTCACAATTAAGATTAGACACATGACTCACAATTAAGATTAGACAAAGAAGAAAGACCAAGAACCATTTTTTGAAGTTTAGACGAGCTTGGATGCCCAGGTGATTGTGGAGTAACTTTGGAGATGAGGCAGTTGTGTAACAATAAATGGAAAAGAAAGAAGATATAAACTCTATGACTCATGTCTTGTGTCAATCACCTATCATGTACTGTGATCCTAAATAAAAACAGAAGTATGAGAAAAAGTGACAACACAATTTAAGGTACGAGTCAAGCAACTAACATAAACAAGAAGACAATTGGGAATATATAGGATAAAATCCAAAAGAACAAAAGGTAAGAGTTTTTCCTAACCAACTAAAGTAGGAGCGTGCTTAGAACTATTAGCTAAGGTGATAGCAAGCAATGAGTTAAAATAAATAAGGCATGAAAGTAAAGAAGAGTTACTAGAGATGTGATTAAAGACACCAGGATCAAGGACCTACGATCCTAAAGTAGACTATGAAGCACATGCAAAGGAATTACCAAAATGGGCAATAAATGTAGTGGATGAGGATGACTACTAGGATGCATGATACCTCAAATATCAATTATAATCAATCCCTATAAGAGTAATAGATTGGTGTGCTGGAGGGTCCTGTGGTTGTTTAGAGAAGGTACATCACTTTGAGCAACATTGGCTCGTGGAGGACGACCATGTAACTTGAATAACTTCTCCTTTGTATGCTCCCACCTATTATAATAAGTGAATTTAGGACAAGATGTCCTATTTTTCTATGATGATCACCACCTTGTTCCTCACGAGGGCCACGTGGAGCATTGGTCAAGACTAAGGCTGAACTATCCAATGCAATAAAAGAAGAAGGAGGGGTATAAGTTACACGAAGAAGATGAAAGAAAACATTAAGTAAAGTAGGGACACTTGGACTTGTAAGAATTTGATCCTTAAAAAATGCAAGGCTAGGACCCAAAGTAGCCAAAATGCACACCATAATGAATTTATCACTCTAGGCAAGGTCTTCAGCAATGATTTTCCTTTTTGGTAGGAAAGCATTGAACGTAGCCTTGGTGGTGGACCATTCACCAACAAAGTCATAAATACCCATTCCCTATTGACAAAGACAATAATAAAGAATAAATGCTGAATGTCGTTAGTGTAAAAGGATTTGACTTGACTCCACAACTCATAATAAGTATCAAAGTTGGTGCAAATATTGTGGACAAAGGAATCAATAGATTGCCAAAATAAAGTGCACAACAAAGCATTATTTTTTTTCCAATTGTCTCTATCTTCCTTCACATTTTCAAGCTTAGTGTATAGGTGACTTTTCAACCTATGACACCACATCTCAACTGCGTTGGACCATGAAAATAGTTAAAGAAGCCCAATAATTTTTCTGTTGCAATGCAAGAGTAGAAGTGAAAGTAGTAAAGGGCCCAAGCTTAAAAGAGCAACTAGCCATGTTGGTAACAAATAGGGGACTGAAAAACTCCAAGAGGTGATGCCTAAGGAGGAATAAGAAGAAAAGAACAACAAAATTGAAATCTACAGGTGAAAAACAGTCAAAAAAGGTCAAGCTCCACTAACCAACGTGGTGGCTTTAACGATTAGCACAATGGCTCCACTGGCAGAACTAACTAGTGGGTCAAACTTACCAGAGAGAAACAAGCACAATGGTGGCAGCAAAGGTACACCAAAGAAAAGTAGATTTGAGAAAGGGTTAAGGGATATGGTCGAAGAGAGCGGGTGTATGACAACTTTGATAATGCCAAAAAAGAATGGATTTTACCGGTTACGACAAGGTGAGGTCAGTGGTACAAGTAGTGACAGCCACTGCATAGTAGAGGACAGTTCATCAAAGATGGAAAATAATCCTTAGGCTTTGGATACTATGTAGAGACTAAGAATTTATTATAAATTTCAAAAAACGTACAAAGGGATTATATAAAAGACAATACATGTTAATGGGCTTATGAGCTAAATACTACAAAGGTACTCCAATAGTATAAATATATATTTTAAATTACATAATTTTAGTATAAATATATGTTTCAAAATTATTTATTTTTAGTACAAATAATATTTTGAAATTGTTTATTTTTTATTTAATTTAAATTTTTACTTTTTAATTTGTATATTTTATCAAATATCCACGAACACTCGTGGTTACCAATGGAACTTATAAAATTCATGACTATCCGCTTAATAGATACTCATGCGAATATAAATGGGTGATGAGGGGCTACTACCCGTACATACTCCACCTCATTGTCATCCTTAATTTTACATGCATGGAAAAAAGGAAAATAATGAACATTCCACTAAGAATGACCTATCTAGTGTTCACCTAAGCCACGTTGCCACATTGTCATAATTGTTGAGTCGGTAAGGACATTTTAGGAAAGGAAAATGATGACACCTTACATGGTGACTTAGAATGAGGGAAACCTAAATAAGAACAGAAGAAAAATGCAAAAGCAATTCCCATCCTTGAATATAATTATGCCTTTTGAAATTGAAATGAAATCATCATACATACTATATATGCAGTATGAAATTTCTATTATTATTCCACTAATGGATGGACACTGAAATTTCCATGTTGTGCCTTAGACAAACTTGTGCCTTGAAATTTTTGTGTTGTGCCTTAGATAATGTTGTTTCTTGAAATTATTATTTTGTGCCTTGGATGGAGTTATACCTTGAACATAGCTATTTCAAACCTTACCTCTTATATATATAACACTTTTGAACAAAGTTGTGCCATGAATAAAGTTATTTCAAACATTGTTTTCACTAGATAGCAAAAATGTCATTGCCAATGGAGATAAAGGTATAGTTTAGACCTTAGGGTCTTTTTGTTTGTAATTTTTGCAAATCCTATACCTAGTAAATAAATCATTCTTGTAGTTAAATTATGGTATAATGGGTGTTGCAATATTCGTCATTTAAATACTATTTTGTAAAGTTATCAGTCTCTGTTATTATATACATAAAGTACAAAACTTTGAAGAATTGTGTGCAGAAAAGCATATAATGTTAGAAAATATAAACCTAAGTAAACATTTTTTGTTTTAGAAACCATATCTCTAGGAAGAGAACAATTACATGAAAGCTATGTAGCAATTAACAAACATTATTATTCACATTGAGGGTGACATATGTAAAACAAATCTTTTGCCATGAAAGATCTTGGTTTAATGAAGAAGATTCTTAGAATAACGATGTTCACAAAGAATTATTCTAGATGAATGATATGAATGTCATAAGATTACATGGAGAAGATTCTCAAAAGGTTCAACATGCATAAATGCCAAACCTATGCATGTACGACTTGCTAGGCATCATAAGTTAAATAAGATCCAATGCTCAAAGATCGAAGAAGGAAAGAAAAAAAAAATGATCAAGGTATCCTATTTGTTGATCGTGGGTAGCCTTATGCATGCAATGATATGCATGAAACCAAACATTGGTTATGTAGTAGTTGTGAGCAAAATTCTATCAAATCTTGGTGAAGAGCATTGGAAGCTTGCGAATTGGATACTAAGATATTTAAGATGAACTACCAAAATGTGCTTGTGTTTTTAGGAATGGAAATTTGATGCTTATTGGATATCCAAATTTTGACAAGATGTGATATGAATATGTAGAAATCCACATAAGAATATTTAATTACTTTTGTAGGAAATTTGTGTCTTGCCAATCGAAATTTCAAAATTGTGTTCCATTATCAACCATTAAAGCAAAATATATTTCAATGTCAGAAGCTTATAAGAAAAATCTATGAACGAAGAGGTTCTTATGTGAGCTAAGGCATGAACAAGGTGAGGATGTGGTGAACTATCATAATCAAAATTTCATTCACCTATCAAGAACTCTATGTTCCATTCACGCTCTAAACCCATTGATATTCAATATCACTTAATACAAAAAGTTTTGGATGAGAAGAAATGAAAGATAGAAAAGATTCATGCATATGATAATTGGTTTGATACAATTACTAACATTATTCTAACCAAGAACATTTAATATTGCTCAAATGGAGGATTTGTTGGAGTCTCTCTATAGTTGATGGAGAATAGGAGTTTACCATGAAAATGAATCCTATATTGGGAATGATTTTTGAATCTAGATCAACTTTCACCAAAATTAAAGATGATTATTTGTCCCTAAGGGAAGCACAAAGTTATAGGAAAATAAAGTTGACATCTTGATATTTGTGAACCATCCATTAACCTCTATAAATAAAGAAGCTCAAAGTTTGGACTAACAATCAGAGATAAAATCTTTGATAAAGAGAAAAAAATTATAAGAAGAAAAAAAACCTCATCATATAAGAAAGATACACTTTAACCCTCTAAGAAAGAGAATTATTTAGAAACTAGTAGTTATAGTTTTTATTTTTATCGAAATTGACGTGATTTTTTTTTACTTTGTAGCAAGTTTCCAAACAAAGCATTTATCCTCTGAAAATGTGTTGGAGATATTGTAAATATCTGATAAAATATGATAGGTAACTTATTAAGAGGTTACAAACATCTAAATATCTTATTAGATTAAGATGTTACAAATATCTAAATATCTAGTTAGGAGATTGTGAATATTGCATTTTATCTACAATTGTTATCTTTTCTTTTTTGTTAGTTATATTATCTTTAAGTAGTTCACCTTTACCCTGTAAAAAGGGAGATTAAAAATTGTATTATTCAATTCAATAAATACACAATTCCTTTTACTTTCAATTTGGTACCATAGCTCCAGATCTTGGGAGCTCTATTTCTACTACCTCATCAATGAACCGCTACCTTCTGACGAGACCCAGACATTGGTACGAAACTAGTCAAAATTTTTTCTATCATTCCTAATTATCGGTGATAATGGCAGAAGATAAAGTAGTTATCTTAGGACTTAATAAACTTCCAAATTTGGTAGGTCCCTCTCGAATTGACAATTATAATTATCTACAATGGGCACAATACATTCGTACTACGCTTAAAGGGTGCAAGAAGTTGAGTCATATTGAAGGAAATGGCCCACCTAGAGATGATCCAAAGTTTGAAGCATGAGATGATGAGGATTCTCTCATTATGACATGACTATGGAATTCTATGACTTCGAAAATAAGCCGAAATTATATGTTATATTCCTCTGTTCGTGAGATATGGGAGAATCTCATTGAGACATATTCAATGAAAAAGGATTCTATTGCTTGCTATGATATTGAAAGTAAGATCTTCAACTCTAGACAAAGGACCCTCTCACTAACAAAGTACTATGGTATTCTAAATGAGTTATAGATTGAGTTGGACTAGTACCAAGGATTGAAGATGTGCAAAGTTAATTCTATTGGATACACTGAACTTGTTGAAACGGGGAGAATCTTTAAGTTCCTTCATGGCTTGAATTCTAAATACGATCCTATTCGAGTTCAAATTCTAGACAAGGAGAAACTTCCCTCTCTATCTAAGGTATTTTTTAGTGTGCGGACTGAAGAGACCCAATGATCAATCATACTTGATAAAAGAAGCTTCAACATAGGATCTACCATGGTGATAGGAAAAGGTTTTACAAAAAGATCAACTTCAAAAGAAAAACCCTTCACAAAGAGTAGTCGTGGAGAATATTGGATGTATTGCAAATGACCAAGACATACCAAGGATACTTGCTACAAGCTTTATGGAAAGGAGAAAATTCTTGAATGAATGGGTGGAAATAACCCTTCACAAATGGTGACAGGAAAAGGTTTCACAAAGAGATCAACCTCTGAAGAAAAACCCTTTATAAAGAGTAGTCGTGGAGAATACTACACGTATTGCAAACGACCAGGACATACCAAGGATACCTGCTATAAGCTTTATGGAAAGGAGAAAGTTCTTGAACGAATGGGTGGAAATAAAGGCCCAACTCAAATGTGGGTGAAACAAACAACCTCTGATAAGAAGAATATAGTTGAGCATCCTTCTACCTTACAACTTGACCAAGATATTCAAGCCTTTAGTAAGGAGGAAATGGACCGCCTTCGAGCCCTCCTAAACTCAATAAGTAAGCCTCTTCCCTTGTGTGATTTGACCATGAAAGGTAAAAGTTCCTTCAATATTTTTGGTCTAGTTTCACAAAGCATCTGGATCCTTGATTCTGGGACAACAAATCATACAACCTTGTTTCCTTCATATTTTACATCATATCTTAAAGTATCCAAAAAGTAACTTATTACTATTGCTAATGGAGATCATGTTCCTATTGTTGGATCTGGAAACATCCAACTTCAGTTCTCTTTAATCCTACACAATGTTCTTCATGTTCCAAAACTGGCTAACAACCTTATATCTATACATAAGCTTATACAAGATTGGAATTTTTCAGTAATATTTTTTCATTCTCATTGTGTTATTTAGGAACTTACAACGGGGAGGCTGATTGGAGTTGCTAAAGAGTAGGATGGGTTATACTACTTATAACATACAAAGATAGGTAACAACACCATTAAGGAAAATTTGCCTTCCAATCAACAGGCAACCTTAGAAACTTAAGCAGCTTCTCAAATTTGGCTTTACCATAAATATCTTAGACATCCACTATTTGGGTTACTTAAGACAATGTTTCCATATTTATTCACAAAAGAGTCTATCAAATCATTTAAGTATGATGTATGTCAGTTTTCAAAGCACCATCATGCAACATTTTCTCCTAGTAATAATAAAAGTCTTAAACCTTTTGACCTTATTCATTTTGATGTGTGGGGACCAGCTAGTAACTCTATATCGGGAGCTAAATGGTTTGTATCGTTTATTGATGACTGTACCCATGTGACATAGATATTTCTTATGAAACATAAATCTGAGGTTTGTCAAATATTTGTCGATTTTTCCTGTCTTGTCAAATATTTGTCGATTTTTCCTGTCTTGTCAAATCTATTAAAAGACTATGATCAAACAATGGCACTGAATTAATGGTGTGGTTCACGAATTGATGTGTGTGAATACTCTCCAACAAAATGAGATTGCATAAAGGAAAAATCATCATCTCCTTGAGGTTCTTAGAGCCCTCTTCCAAATATCTGTTTCTAATGTTTATTGGGGGAGAAGTTGTCCTAACTGCAACCTATCTCATCAATAGGTTACCTACTCATATTTTAAACGGTATTAGTCCAATTAAACATATGTTATCCTTCTTTCTTTCTTCTCCCCTAATGTTAAGCCTACCAAGTCGTATCTTTTGGTGTATTGCCTTTGTCCACTCTCATAATCCACATCATGGGAAGTTAGACCCTAGAGTTGTCAAATGCGTTTTCATTGGTTATCCCTCAAATAAAAAGGGTTTTAAGTGTTACCATCCACTGAGTTGTCAGGTTTTTGTCTCAATGGATGTTACTTTTTATGAAACATAATCATTCTTTGTTAGGCCTCTACTTTAGGAGGACAGTTATCTAGAAGTCGAGTCTGTCATCGAGTCATTATCTTTTCCTACTCAGGATGTCATCGAGTCATTACCTTTTCCTACTCAAGATGTTCAAGTTCAAGTTCAAGAAGTCACAAAACTCACTTTGGTCCCAGAGCAAGTCCAATTGTCTGAGCCGAAGGTAAGTATTCTTGAGAACCCTATCAAGGATGTTATTAATGACATGTCTATTGCTTTGAGAAAAGGGAAATGATCACGTGTCAAGTATTATATTTCTCAATTTGTGTGTACTGACCATCTCTTTGTATAACATCAGAGTTTTATTATTGTCATTAATGCAATCAAAATATCTACATTAGTACAAGAAGCTTTGAGAGATGAGAATTGGGTTCAAGCAATGAAAGAAGAGATAAAGGCATTAGAGAAGAACTCAACTTGGGAGATTGTTGATAGGCCCAAAGACAAAAGAGTTGTAGGTTGTAGATGGATATACATTATGATGGGGGCCCTTGAGCGATACAAAGAAAGATTGGTTGCTAAATGGTATACACAAACTTATGCAATAGATTATGAGGAAACATTTACCCCTATAGCAAAGATGAATGTAGTAAGAGTTATTCTTTCCTTAGCCACCTACTTTGGCTGAAACTTGCAACAATTTAATGTTAAAAATGTCTTCCTTCATGAAAACCTAGAAGAAGAAGTCTACATGGAGATTACCCGAGGATTTTATTCTCATAATGAAAAGAACAAGGTATGCATACTCAAAAAGGCATTGTGTGGACTTAAACAGTCTCCTCGAGCATAGTTTGGAAAATTTGCTCAGGCCATGATATCTCTAGGATACAAGTAGAGTCAAGGTGATCATACTCTTTTTGCAAAACATTCTCCTGATGGTAGACTCACTATTCTCCTAGTCTATGTAGACGATATGATTGTTACAAGTCATGATGAGATTGAAAAACTAACTCTGAAAGAAAAGTTGGCAACATAATTTGAAATAAAGGAGTTAGGAAAGCTTAAATACTTCCTCAAGATAGAAGTTGCATATTCCAAACAAGGTATCTTTATCTCTCAAAGGAAGTATGTACTCGATCTACTTAAAGAAATAGGAAAATTGGGATGCAAGACCTCAGGGGTACCTATTGAGCATAATTATAGGATTAGGTGTGAAGAAAGTCCAACCATAGAGAAGTCTCAATATCAGAGATTGGTGGAGAAATTGATCTACTTATCCCACACTAGGACAGATATTACCTATATTGTTAGTGTGGTTAGCCAATTGATGCATGATCCCAAGAAAATAAACCTTTATGCAGTTGAAAGGATCATCCAATATTTGAAGACAAGTTCAGGAAAAGGAATGTTGTTCAAAAAAGAAGGTACATTGTCCATGGAAATATATATAGATGCAGACTATGCTAGCTCAGTTGTGGATAGAAGATCTATTTCTGGATATTGTATGTTTCTAGGAGGGAATCTAGTTACTTGGAGGAAAAAGAACTAAAATGTGGTTGCTCGATATAGTGCAGAAGCATAATTTCGAGTCATGACATACGATATATGTGAAGGATTGTGGATTAAGATTATTCTTGATGACCTCAAAGTAAAATATGAGGGACTTATAAAGTTGTTTCGTGACAACAATTCAACTATTAGTATTGTCCATAATCCAGTCCAACACAACAGGATAAAGCACATTGAGATTGACAAACACTTCATAAAAGAAAAGTTGAACAGTGGACTTGTCGTCGTAGCACATGCTCTTATAGGGCTCCAAGTAGTAGATGTTTTCACCAAAGGGTTCGCTACAGCTAGATTTCAAGAACTCAATGGCAAGTTAGGAATGATTGATATTCATTTACCAACTTGAGGGGGAGTGTTGGAGATATTGTAAATCTTAACCTGATAAGATATGATAGGTAACTCATTAAAAGGTTACAAACATTTAAATATCTCATTAGATTAAGATGTTACAAATATCTAAATATCTCATTAGGAGATCGTGAATATCACATTTTATCTACAATGATTATTTTTTATTTTTTTGTTAGCTATATTATCTTTAAGTTATTCTCCTTTATCCTATAAAAATGGAGATTATAAATTATATTATTTAATTCAATCAATACACAATTCCTTTTATATGTATTGTTCAATAGGAGAGAAAAAAAATGAACTTTCAAAAATAGTTATCATTTGAGAAAAGAAAACATGCATTGTATTTCATCCTAATTAAATTTTTTGATATTTTTAAGGAATCATCCTGTACTAGAGAGAAATACTTTGTTATTGCATTTGTAACAGTGGAGAATATTTTTTTTAGACAAGGTCTTATGGTTTTTCTTTACTGGTCTATCATTTCTTCTACCTTCACTTTACATTAAAAAAAATTCTTCTACATTCACACATTTTCACACTTCAACACATAGCCTGTTTTAACTTCACTTAATTGGAAACATTTGTCTCGTTTATTCCCAACAGTATCAATAGTATCAACGCATTTACACATGAAGAGTACCTATATCTTGCGTCAAGGAATATAGAACAAAAGACAAAAGAATATGGCAACTAAACAACTTATAGTCTTAATTTCATTTATTTCCTCAACATGTTAAGACCAGAAAATACCGGATAGATTGTTCTCTTACGTATGCCACTTTAAAGACCTACAATAAAACGAGAAAACTTCACAAAGGCCCATGTGGGTTTCATTGACTATTTTGTTGACAAGACAAAATTATTTGAAACATTAAACCATAGGGTCAATCCCAAGTATTTTCCTTGTACACTAACACTACTAAAAATTTTAAATTTTTTTATAAAATAATTAGTTACAAAATTTTAAAATTAATAAATATTTTATAACTAATTTCTAGTAAAAATAATTAGATAAAAAATTACTATAATATTTGTGATAGCATGAAATAAGTAGTAAATTAGCTAAGAAAATAATCTTAGTTAATTTGTAGTAAATTTTTAAAATTTGTAGTTATTTTCTAGCTAATTTGTAGTAATAAGAAATATAAATGAATATAATTTAAATTTAATTAGGAAAAATAAGATTCTAGTTAATTAATAGTTACTTAGTTAGGATTTAGCTACTAATTTAAATATTAGCTAAAATTAGTAGTAAAATAAAAAAAATCTTGTAGTGTAAAAAATTTGCTGAATGGTTACATAGTACAAGTACAAAGTAAATAAATTTTAGGAAAAAGATCGATAGATACCCATCTCTAGTTAACACCTAGAGACAAAAATGAACAAAGAAAAAAATATAGGTAAAATATGTTATATAATGTGATAGGAAAAGAAAGATAGAGAGAAATAAAAGATATTGATGATATGATACTTTTACATCATGGTCTAATTACTATTGTTAAACAATTAAAAAAGAATAAATATGAATTTTTGGAATATGGTATAACTTATTGGTAATAGTGGAAAACTTGTTTTATAAATGTCTCAAAATGAAAGGAAGGACAAAAGATTCACATGTCTATAAACTCAACATTCACTGGAATCTCAACATAAACTGCTCAAAACATAAACATCATACTAGCACTCCAAAGGTTAATTCAACTACTCAAGTATTAAAAACATAAACATAATTAAATGTGAACATATATTCAACCCTAATGTCACAATCCTATCAAAGTTGACAAAAACCAAACAAAAGTAACATAAAAGTGAGCAACACAGTAGTGTCACTCGTCATCCTATACCTACTCATCTTTACTTGCAAATGACATTAAGCCTAAACAATAACACAAGACAACAAAAGAAGAGTGAGAATATGTCTTACTACTATCAAGGAAACTTCGACAAGGCCAGGTACCACGCACACAACAACAAATACAGTACATCACAAGCATCCACAAAAAATATTATGCACATGATATGACAATATGCATCCTACGCAGTACTCCATATGCATCTGGTACCAACTCTACTTAGAAAAGTAGTTTGTGGACAATACTGCTAGACTCTATCTTTAGAGTTAGACATACCATACTAGTATGATATCCTATGGTAGCAAGTTAGGATCTACTTAACTTACATCATGTGTCTTGGCTCATGGGATCAAGTACAGCTATTGGGGTTTCCGTACTAAGTAGCCCCTAGTAGGTCTTGTGATCTTACCTCTTAGCTCACATCTACTTTCTCTCACTTTAGTTACATTATATGATGAATGTCACACAATTCATATTCTCATTAGTTTCTCTTAAAATTGGACTAACGAGGACCATACTCGCCCTCAATAAGCTAGGTACCTCATCTCATAACCCACATAATAAGCACCATTCTCACCTACTGATAGGCTTAGGTCGCTCACTTGACGAGGGTCATCTGAATTCCTTTCATGCTAAGTCTTAGCTTAGGGAGCTCGTCTGATTACCACTCATCTTTACTCATTTTCACATATCTCAATCCTTATGTTCATTCTCATAATGCAATAACATTATATCCAAATCAAGCCATATCACAAAAGCATAACATACAAAAGCTCTCAAAACACACTCCTCTAAGGCTCACACGTAAGGGAACCTACTCTCTGAGTTCATCTCTTGCTCAGCAAATCAAGACTCTAGGGGTTCTATGCCACTTTACTCAACAAAGTACAACCTTCGCTCAACAAACACTCAAGACAGAGGGTGCCTATAACTCTTTGTTTTTCTCGATCAGCGAGGCCACTTCTTGCTCAACGAGTCCCAACTCTCTCTATCTTGTTCTCTCGCTTAGTGAGCTTCACTCACTCAACAAGGATCATAGAGGACATTGCTCTCAGGTCCTAATATTGTCGCTCAAAGAACCTCATTATTTGCTCAACAAGGGAAATCATAATGGTTCTAAGGCTCTCATTTGCTAAGCAAGAGTTCCACTTGCCCAATGAATACGCTTGACAAAGAAGAAACTCTTTTATTCTACGTGCTCTTGCCTAACAAGAGTCATCTCTCGCTCAGCAAGGAATGACGAAAAGCAATTTGCGATTTGTGAGTTCTACAGAAAACCTAACATATAATCTCACAATTGATCAAGGAAACTTAATCAATCTAAGTTCTTTCACACATATGAGTTTAACACATAGAGGTATACACAAATCATTAGTCAATTTCAACCAATTGCATCCAAATCACAAAAATTCCAAATCGAACCCCCTAAGACCCTTAAACCAAAGGCAACCACAAAATTTCAACAATTAACCATACAATTTCACATGGAATTGAGACGCGAGACTCACACTAATCCAGGGGTTTAATCCCTCTTCAGATACCACTAAGAACAAAATAATAACAAATACCAACAAGGACTCTAGAGATGACCTCACTACCCGTGTTAAGTAAAGGAAGCCCCAAAATAGTGAGACAATCTCACTCCCTCTTACCTCATACGAAAAATAGTAGAAAACCTAACTTCAAGGTTCCTCTCGACATTCCTTTGAATTTTCTTCTACATGTTTTCTCTCTTTTACTTTATAGTATGAAAATACTCAACAACTGCTAACCTTAGAAACTGACTCTAATGCTTAAAGATGCGTCAACTTTTACTTAATGGATCAAGACACACAAACCCAAAATCATTATCTCTATTTTATTTAATTAAAAACTCATTTTCAACTCACACATACAATTCCCAAATAAACTTTATTCAATTAATGACATGTATAAAATTATTTAAATTATTTATTAATAAATAATAATAATAAAACATCATATTTACATACAATAATAAATAATAGAAAAAGTAGGATGGTACATAAGTGTATAATATGTAAAAGTGTCCGTGTAGCATTCTTCAAAAATTTATCAAGCGATAGGGTTTTGATTGGATGAAGTTAACACCTAGTAATCCTTTTACTTGCCATGGCAATTGAGTTTTGTGAAAGGTCTATGTCGTGACTCATGAATGCCATTACTTGTTATGAAAATATATCTCAAGTGAGATTTGTTCTTTTCTTTCATTATTTTCTATATTTCATAAAATAACCTGTCTAAAATCTTCTTGGTATGTGAATTCTTTACATTCAAGGAAATAATTTTGTTTTTAAACTAGTTGAGATTAGTTTCATATTTGCACAACATTCATAGCAGCTTTATCTAATCTCTAAATGTTTTTGCAAGAAAGCATGCTCAGACCAGAAGTAAAGTGAATTTCGGAATAGCTTTCAAATTCCAATTTTGTTCTTTAACTTCTATATGTTGATTAGTTTTATTGTAAATGGTTAATTTAGCGAACTTTTGCAACCATGAACTGCATAACTGTTACCCGTAATAATCTTTGGTCTAGAGTGATGATGGGGAAAAAGTGCTACGAAGAACCAATGATTGTGTTGAATTGTTTCATTTCTATCTAATGATTTGTGTTTACTTTTATCTCGTAAAACTATAAATAAGAAACGAGACTGTTACTTAACTTATTATATTCTATGAAGGCTCAAAAACAAAAATAAAATTAGTCCAAGCTAGGTGCATATATTCACAAATAAACATTTCCTCTGTAACACTCCATTTTTCTATTATTTATTATTCACTATAAATATGTTATTTTATTATAATTATTATAATTGTTATTATGTGTTAATAAGTGATTTAAATAATTTTATATATGTCATTAATAAAATAAAGTTTATTTGGAAATTATATATAAAAATGGATTTTAATTAAATAAAAATGGAGAAAATAGTTTTTAGGCTTATTTTGTTTTATTTGATCTGTTAAGTAAAATCCGATGTGTATTTGAAGTTAGAGTCACTTGATATTGAGTCAATTTCTCTAAAACCTCTTCTTGACAAATAAAGGGAACAAAAAGAGGACCCACTAAGGGAGCATTAGATGATCATCAAGAAGAACCTTGAAGGTGTTTCGCTATTTTTGCATACGAGATAAGGAGAAGTAAGATTGTCTTACTATTTTAGATATCATTTATGTGAGATGAGTAGTAATGAGAGATAAGCACAAGAGACAATATGAGAAAATAAGTAATGATGAGTGGTTATTAGACAAGCTTCCTAGGCTAAGAGTTGGAAGGAAAGGAACTCCAATTACCTTTGTTAAGTGAGTGACCTAGGCCTATATGTGGATGAGGATGGTGCTTACTGTGTGGGTTGTGAGTTAAGGTATCTAGCCTGCGGCAAGCAAGCATGGTCCTTATCAGCCCAGTTTTAAGAGAAACGTATGAGAATATGAATTGTATGGCATTCATAATATAAGGCAACTCAAGTACGAGAAAGTAGATATGAGTCAAGTGGTAAGGTCACTAGATCTATTAAGGAATGCTCGCTATGGAAACCTCAATGGTCATGTTTGATCCCATGAGTCAAGGCACACAATGCAAGTTGAGTAAATCCTAATGTGCCACTAGAGGATATCATGTTAGTGTAGTATGATTGACTCTAGAAGAGGAGTCTAGCAATGTTTTCCCTAGCTTGCTTTTATGAGTATAATTGACATGTAGTAGTGTGTAGGATGAATAATGACATAACATGTGTATAATATTTGTTGTGGATGTCTGCGTTGTATTTTCTTGATGTTGTTGTGTGTGTGCTACTCGGCCTTACTAAGGTTGCCTTTACAGTAGTGAGATATATTCTCACTCCTCTTGTGTTATCTGTCGTTATTTATTTGCGTTGAACACCATTTACAAATGAAGATAGTATGTACAAGGCAACAAGTGATGTTCTATGTTGCTGCTTTATATATGCTTTTATGTTTGGGTTGTTAGCTTTGATAGGATTGTGATATCAAGATTGAACTTGTTACTTTGAATCTAATTATGTATTCTATTTTTTAAAACTTGAATAGTTAGATTAGCTTTTTAGAGTGACACTAGAATGTTTATGTTTTGACCTATTTATGTTAAGATTTTTATAGACATAAAAATTCTTTATCTCTTGAATTCATGTTTACGAAGTTTTAAGTTATGCAATTATTGAGCATAACGTTATATTTTCAAAATATTTATGTTTTATCCAGTCTAAAAATAATTGTTTCAATATTAATAATTAAATAAGAGTAAATGGTCTCACATGCTTCGTGTGGAATTGCCAAGGTTACTTTGATACAAAAATAAATGACCTTGCATTCAATGTCCAAATTCCAAACCCATGTGTTTGCATGTCGGGGATTCTTTTATTATTATAAAATTGATTAGCGCGCTCCATGAAAAAATAAGCCTTCCACTAGATAACTATTTCACCAAAATTACTAAATATTGTTCTAAGGGCTCCTTTTTTTCTGAATCTAGTCTCAATAGTTCAGATAGATTGTCTTGTGCTTGGATGGTGATTTTATAGTTTCATGTAAATAAATATGTTTTAAATTATTATAAAAATGATTTTGTATAATTTTAGTCTTTGTAAATTTTTTTGTTATTTTTATATCATGATATTTTTTAGTGTTTTTTTTTTAATTCTTACTACTAATTTTAGTTAGTTTAATATTGACATAATTAATAAAATGAATATTATTAATTCAGATAATTAAAGTATTGATGAATATTTAAAATTAAGGTATTAGATTATTTTTTGATGTACAATTCAATTAAGTAATGTATTTATTATTTATATAAATAAGATAATTATATATAATATGTGTTTATAAGTTATTTTTAATATATTATGAATAATAATTTTATTGCTATTAAAATATTCTTATTTTTCAATTTACTCATTTATTTTTAATATTATATTTTTAAAAAGAATTATAATTTATTTATTTGTTTATAATTTAATTGTAATATATTATTTTTTTATGTTATTTTTATATTTCAATGATTAATTTTGAATGATTGTAATATAATTAAATTTTGATATATTATATTTCAATTTGATTTTGTCTTTAGAGGAAAATTACTATATCAGATATATTAAAAATAAAATTATATTGCAATAAGTTAAAATTAATGAATTAAAGTGGAAAAATAACAGAAAAAGTAATATATTAAAACTAGATTATAAGCACATAATTAAATTATATATTTTTAAAATATAAAATTAAAATTAAATTAGTTAATTAAAAAGTAAGAATAATATTAAAAGTAATAATAACCATTACTCATAATATATTAAAAATAAATTATAAAAATAAACTATATATAATTACATTACTTAATTGGATTACACACCTAAAAATAATTTAATTATCTTAATTTAAAATATTTTTCATTATTTTATTTATCTTGATTAATATTCTTTATTTTGTTAATTATGTTAGTACTAAACTATCTAGAGTTAATATCAAAGACCAAGAAAGAACACTAAAAAAATGTCAAGGATTTAAAAATAATAAAAAATTATATAGAGATTAAAAACAAACAAAATTATATTTGCAATTGTATGGACTTAAAAACATATTTAAGTTTTATATTTTTAATCCTTCAAATAAGGAAATGTTAATTTTAATCTTTAAAAAAATTTATTATTTCTTATTTATTGAAATGTGTCTGGTGTAGTCTCAGTCTCAATTAAGAAAGACAATGAATATGTCTAATATATTTTACTGAATGTTGCTAGTACAAATAATTTGACATCTATGTTCTTTAATTAAGTTTTAGGATTTGATCTTTGGTTTGGACATGTTTATCTTCAAAGGTTTAGGGTTTCTTATATATAAAATAAATTTTAAAGTATATCACGTCAACATGTTAGATTGAGTTTGCAGTTTCAACATTAAAATTTAATACCAAACCCAAGAAACAACTAAGAGTGTCAAATTAGGTTGAATTCTACCTTAATAATCTAAAATATCAAACCAAAGGGTTTGTGTTAAGTTGGTTTGAATTCATAGGCACATATGCATGTGAATTCATAAATGATCAACCGAGTAACTTCAGTTATACCAAAAATCTAATGAGAAGCCTAAGTCTCAAGAAAAATGATGGATGAACTAAGGTACTTCCTTGAGATTTAAATATAAGCAAAAAAAAAACATTTAAATTTAGACCTGAATACATATAAGTAAATTTTAACTAATTTTATCTCATTTAATTATACTATATTCAAAATATCTTTCATTTAACTAAGATTCTATTTTCAACGATTCTTTTTATTGTTAATATTACATTTTAATAAAAGAAAACAAATTTTAAAAATATTTTTTTTTTAAATAATATCAATAATTAAATGATATTAATTATATATTTTTAATTAACGTAAAATTTAATTAATTTTATTTATAATTGAGTTAGAGGGAGTATTGTATTATGACGATTTACCAAACCACGTGCAGAAGATTATTAATATTGTTAAACCTGAAGCTTTATTTTTTCTGATTTGGACCTCAAAAGATAAGAGTCACTTGTCAAGCATAACACTATGGGTTTCCAATTAAAAGTTGCGTCTCCTTTGGTAATAGCAATGGGGTGCCTAATGATTGAAAATGCATTCTTATTTAAAACATGCATGGTATGTGAACCAGACTAACCACTGCATTCAATTTTCCATTTCCTCTTTCAAGTTGTTCATTTTCTCAAGAAAATTCTAACAGATTCTTCTCTCTTCCTTGATCAGATTTCAATTCACAAATTGACTATCATTGTTTCCTCTTCCTCGTTTTCTATTTTCAATTTGATTTCTCACTTTCTCCAATTTCTGCTTTCTGTCATGGATCTTTGCACACCTCTCATATCCCACTTTTACAAATCGAGTAACACCTTCTCTAAATCCTCAAACATCACTTCCATGTCCTTCTCATTCTCAATGGGGTCTTGATTCCCTCACTACATTTGTTTGCAATCTGACTTGTGTGGCCTCATAAAAAAGAAGGGGGATTCTACCATAAAGATGCATATCCAATATTATTGGCTATCTTAGTTGGATTTTTGAAAGCGTAAGACCCATTTCTCAGTTATTGGAGTTTTTTTTTTTCTGTAGTTTGAATCTTTCACAAAATCTTGTTGAATATGGGCTCTCGTTCAAGAATGTACGTGGATATGTAATTCATTCAAGCATCTCGTTGTTGCGAGACTTGAATTTTGTTTGGTGATTTTTTCCATTGCTTCTCATGCACACCAACTGTTTGGTGACATTGAGTCCTGCGAGATTATCCTCAAATTAGTTTGTTCTTGCTATGGTTTGGCAATTGGTGTATCTGTGGCTCCCTTTATCCGCATGTTTGGTGAGCTAAAACTTTATGCGGTTAAGTTGTTTGTGACAAGTCCTCTATGAAGACAAATTTAGATTACTATGGTATATTGGTTTTTTCTTGTTGGAAGCTTTTGTTCATCATGACTTAAACATTGTTTAAGCTTCTAACATAGGCATTGAGATTCTATTCTGATTCTATCTAGAGTGGTCAAACCTTAAGTTCAACTTCTGTACTTATTAACAGTTAAGCTTTGTTGTTTTTGCCTTATGGTGGTTAAATATTTGTTCTTCATTTACTTTTGCTTTATTAGGTGGTTAAGTGTATTCATTTTTGTTCAGTGAGCCTTAAGTTGTGGTTTCTACTTAATGGTTATGCTTTTACTTATTTGTTTTGGATCTTTTTAGTAATTGTATCGAGCTTTAGATCTTTTCAATCATTGTATCGCTTTTTAGTCAATGTATTTCCAGCATCTTTTCATCGTGTTCACTTTGCTTTAATATGCATTTGTATTGTTTATCCCAAGCTGGAAGTGTTGTTCTAGCTTGCGGTGGCTATTAGAAATGTAATTAGTTAGAAATTAGTTAAAAGTTTGTTAATAGATGATTATCAGTTAGTTACTTGCTTATTCTCTGTATAAGTCATTAGATGACTTAAAATACACACTTTCATTTCAATCAATATACTTCTTAGATTTCTTTTATTATTCTTTCTTCTTTCCAAAGTTTGAACTATGTTTACTTACAGTCTTTTTTTACTTACAATTACACTATCATTTAGTAAAAATATGATATATAACAAGTTTATTAACTTTTACAAAAATAATCTTAAAATATATACTTACCATAATTTCTTATTGGTTCACAAGGTCAATAAATAGAAATTAAACTCATTTTTTTTTAAAGTTCTTTGCATTTTACCAAATCAAATATAAGAAATCTAATAGAAGATCCATAATTATGAAAGGTTTATCTTAAGAGTAAAAGGGTTGATCCTATGACTCATAACTAACTAAATTTCCCAAATTGTGAATAAAAGACGGTTAAAAAATTTCTATTTATATGTACCAAGTGAACTAAGGATCTATTTAGGAGAGACTGAAGTAAGGTTTATAGAAGTCTCTGGAATTGCTTTGACTATTGTAACTAACTTTTATTCACAATTTGGGCTTAGTCTCATGCCCAATCCTTTTCCTCCTTGTATACACCTTTTATATTGCTTTGACCATTAGTGGAAGTGTGCTAGTTCTGTAAGGTAAAAGAGTGTGTATGAGGATACTACACAAGGAAGTCTCTACCCCGATTTCTTCAAAAAAAAAAAAAAAAAAAAAAAAAAAAAAATCTTCTTCAGGAGGGAGTTTCCTTCCACAGTTTTTATGAATAAAAAAAAAACTTTTAATCATGAGTCTGCTATCAGAATCTAGGAAGGAACCTTCTTTACTTAAAATTTATTTGAGTTTACCATAACACTGTCACTTAATTTCTACCCAATTAAACCAGATGCATAATGCATTATTCTCTTGTGGAACCATGTAAGCTTAACATAAAAGAGGAAACTTTATTGAGGTCCTGTAGTTAGGTTTGATTGAGTGATTACTCTGTTGACATGCTAAACTTATTTTTTGGCAAGTTTATCACTATATTTGAAACAATATACCATAATGCCAATCCAAGCCTCTTCAACCACATACTTTTGTGGGAATTGGATTAAATGACTTTCCCACTAGGATTGTCTTCATGTCATTAACTATTAATTCCTTCCAAATCTTCATTTATAAGAGGAATGTGTCACATGGATAACCAAAAGGGATTCTAAATCATTGTAATTTATCACCACGAAATGAGAAATTATACACAAGATTCCTACAGAAATAGGGAGTTAGCAACATCAAGTTTCTTACGTTTTAGCTTTCTATGATGCGTAGGGAAAATTAGGAGGAATCTCTGGTGTGCTGCAACTAGGATCACAGGACGGAAAATCAACTTTTTTTTTTAAAAAAAAAATATAGAGTAGCCATCAAGATTTTATTTGGGAAGATATAGGAAAAATCTCGGAAAAAAAATAGTATTTGAAACTAGATTTTGAAATCAGACGACGGAGAATAAATGATAGAATTCTAAAGTGATCATCCTAATGCATCTTAGCACTCTAAAACAATCATTTTAATTGAAATGAATGTTAATGCACTTATATTGTGATTTTAATCACAAATCATTACTAGTATAATTTTTAAGATAGTTATCAAAAAAAATTTATCAAACTTAATATATATGATAGTTTGTAATTGAATTACTATATAAAAATATTTTACACTGTTAATGTATATTTTATATCTTATTTTCTGTTAAGTGATTTTAAAAATATTCATTTTACTCACTTGAAATTAGAAAATGAAAATTAAATGAATGAATAATATTTATTTAGAATAAAAATAAATTATGAAAAATTAATTTTGACTTGGAAGTTTAATTCTCGCTCTTACATATTTTTCGGTACAACGAGGAAATTAATAAGGCAGTTCTTTTGGTAGAAAACGTGTTGATGAATTTCAATTATTATTATTTTTGAAAATTACAAAAAAAGCCATCCATTTTTGTTTTATAAAATGTAGGGATTAAAAATATATCGTGTACCATGTGTTCTAAAAATATAAGGCTTTTATGATATCGAAATAGAAAGAATATCCAAAATATGAATCCTAAATCTTTATTATTAATTATTTTTTTTAGTTTTTAGTCTTTATAAATGAGTTTGTAATTTTTATTTTTATTTTCATCCTTATAAATTTAAAATAATTATTTTTTATCTCTATTATTATGTGACACTTACAAGTATATTTAATGAAAGATCAAAACACTCACAAGTTAGTATATGTAGTATTATGTCAATTTGTGACTTCTCAATTATTTTTTCTAAGTCCCTAAAATGAATATCATTTATATATTTTAAAATAAATATTAGAAATCAAAAATAGTAATTTTAAATTTTATAATGATGAAAATAAAAAATATTTTAAAATGAGGATAATAAAAAAATTTACTCATTTTATAAGATTGAAAATAGTGATTTCAAAATTTATAGAGATGAAAATAAAAAAAATTATAATTATTAAAATTAAAATTCACTCATTTTACCTAAACTAAAAACATATTTAAGTTTTTTTTATTTTATTTTATAAAACTCGTGATAAACAAACTATAAATGCATCCATAATTTTTACCATTAAACTTATATTTTTAATTTTTATTTAAAAAACTTTCACCATAATCAAATACCAAAACAATTATGATTCAACCTCTTTTATTTTTCTTTTCATTCTCAATTTTATGATAACTGAACAGAAAATGCATTTAAAATAGTTATCTCCATTAAATTTTTATTTTTATTTTTTAATAAGGCTTTCACAATAATTAAACAAAGAGTGCATCTATAATTATTACTCTATTGACTAAGAAAATAAAGTCAATATAACAAAACTTAATGAACAAGGTAAGCATAAGCACATCTTACATGCTTATGCATATTAAGAATAATATCTCATAAATCATGTCATAAATCAAGTACAATTACTTGGATCTTTTAAATTGAAGATATACACATTCATATATCATAACTTAAACAAACTCAATTAGTCAAAACGAAACCTAACAGGATAACAAACCCAAATATCTTGGAACTAAATTACACTATGAACTTTTTTCAAGAATAATATTTTATTTTATAAATTTTTAAACAAAAAACTTTGTAAAAGTCATACTCACTTTTACAGAAGTACAGCATAAAAGGAAACCAAATATAAGATTTTGACTTCACAAACCATACAATTAACTTGTCAAATCCAATTAAGAAAAACTAGAACTTATACTTATCGAAGATAAGTTAAAATCTTTAAATTATAAGGAAAAAATCACAAATTCACAAATTAACATACATATTTATTATTCATTTGTATCAACCAATAATACTTTTTAACTATATTTATCTTCTTCTATCATATACTATATGTTCTTACTCGATTTCGACCTTTGAGATTGAATTGTTTATTTTTTTAGAGTTTCTTCTTCTAGATGATGAAGAGGGAAGAATACCTACAAAACACACTCTAATGCCCAAATCAGTCTATACTTATTTTAGTATATCTCTTCTATATTATAAAAAATATCTTTACCTTCCTTTTATCTTCTTTTAATAATTATCTTTTAATAAATACGTATTATTGACATTGACATCATTTTTGTTATTCTCTATTAATTTATTATTATTATTATTATCATCTCATTAATTGATATTTATTCATTTAATGTGTTTTCTTAATTAACAATTTAATTATTTATTATGAGTTATAATCTTTAGCCAAGTTGATGTATAATATGCTTAACCAGATAGTTTTCAATCCAATTACGTACAAGATATGGTTGATATTACAATGTGTGCCCCATGTTTTGGCTGCAAAGTGGAACATATGACCGATGGCGCATGTGCATAGGCTGGAGAAAGGTCAAAAGAGAAATGTTGCAGAAGCAATGATAACATTATCTTGGCTTCTAATAAGGCAAAGTTTTGGCCAATACACATTTTAGGACCCCATCCAAATGGGAAAAATGAAACTTGGCCTTGTGTTGCCTTAGCAATTCCTTCGGAGAACCTTTCAGGTTTGAACTGCTTTGCATCATCACCATCTTGGTGAATAAAAGATATTGGCATGGTAACTTTCACTACTGCAGGTAGTGACAGGTTTCCAAGTTTCATGTCCTTTTGTAGAGTGCGGATAAAGAAAACTGTTGGAAGGTGTAACCTGAGAACCTCGTATAAAATCATGGTCACCTGCGGAAGAATTGATACATACAATTTTAAGTTAACTTAACCTATCAATGTTTGATTTTGGTTTCCAAAAACTTGAAAAAGTTTCTCCCTTGCTCGTGATTGCCATTCAGGATACCTACCCAATAAGACCAATGTCCAAACCAGCAAAGATGTCTTGCCCTGCTATGTAGAATAGTTTTCATTCCTCAATTACTTCTTGGTTGGTCATTCCATGTCCCTGGATTTCCATGTGATTTGGTTCCAAAAGTATGCTTAATAAACATTCATTGGAGGTTTCACCATTCTCCATGGCCTTCTCTCGTTTTTTTTATGATACCCTCAATTGAATCTTGTATATCTCTTTCATTTGCTTTCATCCTCTTGTTGGTAGTTGTTGGTATATATATATATATATATTTTTTTTTTTTTTAATTATGAAGAAATGGACTAGCTTATGAGTGTTACATTCGTTCCTAACTATAAACTAAGATGGGCCAATACTCTAAAGAGTTGAGCTTTGGTAGCAAGTATAGTCATTTGGTATATATGCCATATCTCTTTAATTTCAAAGATTTTTTGAAGACCAAATATCAAATTTCTTGCGGATAAGACATAACCGTAAATAAAGATCTGTACATAATTAATGATTATTCATCATCATTATTATTAGAATTGGTTATTTCGTTAAAGTTTGTATGTCATATTTTAAGCAGTTAAATTCTACTTCAATAAACTTCTGCCAAATATTTATATGAAAAGAAAATAAAAAAATTATAATAAATTTGTCCATGATTCATCATCCGTAAATAAATTTCTTATTTTTCTCTTATAAATATTTATAAAAAAAATTAATCAAACAATACCTTAGACACGTATGCTCAAGCTATGGTTCTTTTGAGTGTTTGAGAGGCTTCATCTTACCAAGATTATCATGGACTCACAGACATCGACCACACCCGTGTAAAAAGTGATATTATTATCAACAAAACAATGATAGCCTACATTTGTTCCACAGGAGATTATATTATTTTCTTTAACATTATTATTGGTAATTATAGTTGCTTCCTATACAAACTTAATGAGATTACTTACATTTATTACTTTTTAGTATTTATTTAAAAATATTCTCCATATCTCTTTTAATAAATTTTAATCTTTAATAATATCTATTAAATATAAAATATTATTAATAAAATTTTGTAACATGACTCATGTAAAATATTATCAAAATTAATAAATAACGTTTTTTTTATAAATATTACTAAAAATTATATAATCAAAGAGAAGAAATGAGAGTAAGTTACTTTAATAATAAATTTAAAAGAGTTATTTTTATTTTTATTTTTGAATGAATAAATTTAAAAGAATTATTTTTCATTCTTATTTTTAGTTTTTTAATGAGTGACATGTGTTAGACTGCAATAATATTGATAGCAAAACTTGATCTTTTATATTTATATATATTATATATATATATATATATATATATATATATATATATATATATATATATATATATATATATATATATATATATATATATATATATATAATATGCTTGACAATGATCCCAAATTAAATCACTGTATGGTGCTGTCATGAAAAGGTAGCCCTGCAATTTTAGAAGTTGAGATATTTTTGTTCCCTCTGCATAGCTGCTTAGAAATGCTGTTCTAGAAATTACATCACAAGTCAGATTCTGAAGGAAAGGCCAAACATCAATCTCGCATGTTCCATCTGACGACAACATTCCTTTCCACATGGTAATCATATCATGAAAGCTTTGAGAAAATGCTGGTAGCATGTTCTGTAAATTAAGCATAGAGTAAAATCATATTATAAAAAGAAAAGAAAAGAAAAAGGAACTTGGTTATTACGTGCAAGAATAAATTAAAGCATGCACCTTACTTTCAATTTTTCTAAGTGGAATGCCGGATTGATAATCCTTGGATGTTTATCCCACTTGTCACCTTCATAGTTTAGCAAACCGTTGCTCAGGAACTTGGCATTGCCACTTAACTTTGGTTTATGGAAGCCATGAATGTTGTTGAAGACTTCTTCGATTTGTGTTGGGTCCGTAATGATCATCAGTGGTGTTGTACCTTCCCACCAAAATGATTTTTTGCCTTCGAAATATCCTTTTCAACAACTGCTCAAAAAGGCTTTAACAACTTAGGAAAAATTACTTCTGTCTCTTAATATAAGGCTTTTTTTTTAAAAAAAAAATTATCTCTTTTCATAAGACTTATTTTAAATGATTTCTTATATTAATTATTTTTTACTAAATATTATCCAATAAATATTATAAATTAATAAGATAAGATTATTCTCTCTTATACGATGATCAAAAGAAAAAAAAACTATCACACATTAATTAATAAATAAATAAAATTAAAAATAATTAAGTATAAAGAATAAAAAATAATTATGATGTATCCTAATAATTTTAAAGATAATTTTAAAAGAATAATATAAACTATTAATAAATTTAATATTATTAATTAAATTAATCAACTTCTATATGAAATAAATAAAAAGTTTTATTTTTAAAATCGAAGATAGTATTTACTAATTAAATGATATTAGAAAAGAAATAAATTTTTTAAGCATGTAATGATGGGTACCATACTGATAATGAATTTTTAAGCATTACCCTTTTCACGTTTTCCATAGGTTTCCTCCTTCAGCATTGACAGATCCAAAAATTTTAAGTAATGGAGCAATACTTGTACATAAATTTATAACATTACAAATATAATATAATATATTTTTAAATATAAATATTCTAAAGGTTAATTCATTAGGATATATATATATATATATATATATATATATATATATATCCTTTAATAAATTCATTCACTTTATTTCCTAAATATTTATCCCTCTCTCAAAAACCCCTTCCTAAGTTGACCTTCAAAGTCCCAGGAGAAAACAACTTTACAACAGAATTATTAATAGAAACGTCAAGACTCGACTTCAATGATCCGGACAGAACAATAAACATACATCCCAATTTAGCATTATACTCTAATATTGTAAATGAAAACATCCGACATATGTTTCAAAATATTTATTAATTTATTTATTAATATTATAAATGTTATATTGTATTTGATTTTTATTATACAGGACAATATTTAATAGGAAATTATTACCATACTTTAATAAATAAAGTTTTGAAATAGTTAATTTTTTTAAGTCAATAAAAAATATAAATCGTTGCCACATCATTTATTTTACTATTTAGTAAAAGAATTTCTATTTATTTCAATTTAGACTTTAAGTAATTAAAATGCTTTCCTTTTAAAATTTAAATTATAATTATTTTAGTTAAAATATATTATTTCTATTTAAAAATATTTTAATCCTTTTATGGAGACATGATATTTTTAAAAAACAATCATATTTTTTTAATTAAAATAATTATAATTTTAAAAAAATTTTAAATTATTTTCATTAATTAGAGATTAAAATAAAGTATGTAATGATTTAAATTTTAAAGGAAAAACATTTTAATTAGTTAAGAACTAAATTTAAATTTTAAATTATAATTTTAATACTAAATAGTAAAATGATAAAATGACAACAACTTAATAATTATTTATCTAAAAATCAATTGTTGCAGAACTCATAAAATTTATAGGAGTACCGTGAGAACGATTCCTATTATATTGAACTAGGAGAAAAAGAAACAATTTATGTATTATATTATGTTTTCACATTCTACTATTCACTTTGGAAAACAATTCTGAATAATGGGCCCGCGAGCCAGAAGCAACATTTAATGCTTTTGAATCTTATCGCATAACTCACCGCAAGCGTTTATAAATATTATTTTAAGTAGTTTTAGTTGTTATAAAATCAACGTAGTTTTTCTATTTTTATAAAATTTAAAATAATTAATTTTTGTCCTTTATTTATATATATATATATATATAACGAAAGATTAAGTGATTACCACGATGAGGAAGGATGATAATTATTATTCCTATTAAGAATTTTTATGAGGAGATTTTGGTGGGAACTTTTTAAATTGAGACGAATTCTTGTTCGTATCTGTACTGCTAGTAGGTATATGTCAATCTCTTTTCTTTCTCCTCGACATGGGTTGAGGTATTGATGGGATGTGTACCAGTAAAGATATTCCGATGCTCAAGTAAGTATGAGACTAGGCGTGAGCAAGTGTGTAATGAGTAAAGCATTTCTGATGTCAGTGGTGAATCCCCTTATTTATAGAAATTAAGCCCATGTGTTCTAGTGGCCCAAGTGGTGCGCTTTCCGAGCCATATGCCCGAGAGTCCTAGCGCATATTTCGCTACGTATCACACTGGGGGACTGAGCTGTGGTTGACCATGGCCAAGGGAATCAACCGTGTCGAGGTGTTCTCGACGCGGCAAGTACACTTGTCCCCGAGTCACAAGTTCTCGGAGAGGGGTGTGGTGACTAGTATATGCTGATGTCGTGTGTCGACGGGGGGAACCCCTCTTATTGACTAGATTGTTGGGTTCAGCCAGTATGTCCTTGGTGCCTAGGGACTTGTTCTTGTGCTTAGGGAGTGCGATAGTTGGCGCGTGCTAGCATGATGTTGGAACTTGTTCCTACACCAAATCATCGCATCGCCCCTCGAGCAGCACGTCCATTTAATGCGCTGCCTAGGGCATCGTGTAGGCAACCTTTAGGTCGTGACCAACCTCGAGGCACGACCTTTCGCTTGTTGGGGACTGGGTCTTCCGTTCACGTTTGGAAGGCTCAAATCATGCCTATAAATGGTAACGGTGTCCTGGTGGATCCTCACTCACTACCTAATCCAAATTGTAGCTTGCTTTTCGTGTCGAGCCTTCTTTTACATGTACGAGATGCAATTATAGGACCTCAATGTTAACCTTCGATTTGATAAGTTCAAGGTCAGCATTATCTTTACAAACTTTCGAAGGTGGCTTGCATATATTAACTCCTTTATCTTTTCCCTTAGCGTTAAGCACTCTTTAGTCGTGTAGTCGTAGTTTCGGTGAAATCGATAATACTTGGTCTTGTCGACCCCATGCATCAGTCGGTGTTGCGGGGGAAGGATGATCAGGTCGGTGCTGCATGCTTCTTTGAACAGTGCGACTCGACTGGTGTTGAGGGGATGAAGACCTGATATTTCAACTCTAAGTCAACCCTTCGTTTTGGCCTTTCTTCCCGTTTGCTCGAGCGGAATGTTTGTGTTCCTTGTGGTTGTGCGAGGCCAAAGGCTGCTCGGCACAGACGTTGTTGTGGAATTTGTCTATCTCTTCCATCTGGATGTAGCTGGTGACTCTCGTCCTTAGGCCGTCCGTGGTCGTAAGGGGGTCCCTACACAAACTGTCGGGACCCAACCTTCACAAAGACGTCGAAGAACCATGTCATGAAGGAGCGGAGGGATTCTCCCTCTCCCTATCGCAAATTGATTAAGGTCATGGGCGTGAGGTGATAGGGTCGGCTAGTCGAATATTGAGTGCTGAACTTCTTCTTCAACGTCCTAAACAAGTTGATTGGGTTGGCAGGCAGTTGTGTCTACTAGTGGAGGGCCAACTAATAGTCTAAGGATTGGTCATTATTTCCTTTATCAAAATACTAGATTTTCCTATGTTAAAGTAGCACAGGGTCAACCTAGGTCATTCTTCTTAAGGACATGTTTGTTCTAATGTTCTAAGGTGTGAGGTTGGGAAAGATTACGAAACTGGGAAGTAGGATGCAGACTCAACAAGAAATATAAACAAGGGTTTGAACAGAAAAGTAAATTTACAGGAAACGTAAAGAACAATTAAAGAATGTAAAGATTAAAAGCTATCTATGATTCACTAAGACCCCTAAGATTACTTTAGATTACTCATACTCCTATGACATATTTATCTTATCACTATCCTGATTTATCACTTGCAGATTTTAATTCTAATTCTTACTATGTCAATGATTTCTCACCAATCCAATTACCTATGACGATCACCGAACATTCGCCCCTTGCTAACTGAGGAATTAAATGATAGCTGCCTCGGGTTTGACAGGGAATACGCATTTGATTGATGTAGATTATCTATCTTGTTGTTAGAGTGGTTCTGATCAGCTCCTAAACTAACGTGTTCTAATCTTTACCACACACAATTGTGATTAAGCAAGGAAAAGATTATGCTAACAAAAATCAAAACATAGTACAATCAAAATTGCAACCATTCATTGATTAGCCTGGAACGAGATACAAAGAAAAGTGTAAAGTGTTGTTGATGACTTGTGGATCAACTTCCCACGACAATCGTCAACAGTAGTTGCAGTGTTCCACCACAGATGATTAGAGAGCGTGAGAGGCGATACCCTCTAGAGCATGTCGTGAAGACAGATGGTTCTATCCCTCCTGGTCAGTCAATCTCTAGCAACTGTGCTCAACTCGAACTCCAATCTGCGTCTACTCAATCGATTAGGCGTCACACTAAAGCACCATGGAACTACTGAGGTATGAAGTGAACTTGGGCTAAGGAACAGAAAGTGTGTATGTGTAGGCTAAGTGTGTGTGTGTTTTTCTTGCTAACCAATGAATGTTGTCGTGCATTCCTACTTATACATGCATCACAAACTACTCTATAACCAAAAATAACTGTTTTAATAGAACTAACCACCTGATTTAACAGAAATACCAAATTAACTAAACTCTAACTACATTCCTAACTCCCACGTGCTATATTACATTTTGCACGTGCATGAATCTTTGCCAAAGTGGAGTCGATCTTCTGATGTCAAGATGGATCCAGTTCTAGATGGGAATCGACATGTGCTTTTAAGGTCGATCTCTGAATAGACTCGGATGCAGAATCGGTCCTATAGAGTCGGTTCTTGGTATGGAGTCGGCATCCAGTCCGGAGTCGGCATCTAGTCTAGAGTCGGCATCCGGTATGGAGTCGGCCACGAGGACGGAATCGGCCATGAGAACTTGGCCAGGACTATTTCGAGACTCCAATTTAACCTGCAAAACAAGACTTGCTCTTTTGTTAGCTAAAATCAGTAACTTAGCCTAGATTTGTATTTTCCTTAGTTCAACCTTGGAAATCTAAATTTTTAACTAATATATAATTCTTAACTCCAAATTATAGTCTATTCTACCCATCTATAGACCTTGTAAGGGGTATAAAATGTGTACTATCACCAACCCCTTCAAAAAAGTCGGGAATATTCGGCATAGGATGGCGTTCTTACTATTGAACAGGTTTACTTTAGTAACATATTTGGTGAGGTGCCAATCGGGGTTCGTGGTACCATTGTACTTATCCAAGTATACACCTCTCCAACCCTTCGATAGGGGGCCTCCATTATCCCATCAACGAACGGGTGTTCTCAAGCACTAGGTGCCTCAAGGGCAGGTTGCACGGGCACCGACTGTTTGTTCATTGCTTTCGCTAAATGGGCCTCTCGGGCTTCGATTTCTCCTATCTTTTTAGGTTGTTGGGTAGTTGTGTGGCTAGTGTCCGTGCGCCAGAACTGAGCTTGGAACTCGTTGTTCTCCTGCCTTAGTGCCTTGTTCTCATCAACATGTCGTTTCCGAATTTCACTTTCGGCCTTGGCCCAATGTTGTACCTCGAACAGCTCCTCACTGTCGACCATGGCTTGCTTACGTATCTCAACCAACTCTCTCATGATGTTTTAGATTTCCGAGGACTCCCCTAAGGGGCTAGGGGGGTCGAGGTAGCTCTAGGGTTGGGTATAGGGTTGGTCATCCCATCCTCACATATGGTGCCAAATATTCCTACAAAAAATTCCCACAAGGGGACCTTGGCAGGAACTTCCCAAGTTGGGGCGAGTTCTTGCTCCTATCTATACTGATACTAGGTATATGTCAATCTCTTCTCTTCCCCCTCAGCATGGGCCGAGGTATTGATAGGGGTTCGATGCTCAAGTTAGTGTGGATCGAGGCGTGAGCAAGTGTGTGATGAGTAATGCATACTGGATACAAGTGGTGAATCCCCTTATTTATAGAATATGGGCCCGTGTGCATTGGCAACCCATACGACGCAATTCCTAGGACATATGTTCGAGATTCCTATTGCGTATTTCACCGCGTATCACGCTGGGGGCCAAGCTATGGTCGGCAATGATAGAGGGAATCGAACCATGCCGAGGTATTCTCAGCGTGGCAAATAGAACTAGCATTTTAAGTTGAGAAAAGGTGGTCTATTACTATTATTAAAATAAGGTTTTCCTCTATTACTATTACCCAAAATCCCTTTACCTATGGCTGCCAAAATAAAATTAGCGATTGGCCAAATAAACTAAAAACTTTTTTTTTGTGAAAACAAAATAAAAATAAAATTTTATTATTATTGCTCAAAGGCAGTTCCTATTTACACTCTCCTTTTTACTTATGCACTCTCCCTTTCCATTTCATTTCCTAAACTACCCTCTGTCTAAACACACTCCTATAGTCTCTTTCTCCTTCCCATGTAACTTTGTTCTAGAAATGACTCATTTAATAGAGGTAGACAATTTTTGCACAATCACATCAAAATTTCACATTGTTCATTCATGTATGTCATCATGTTAAACAACTAATACAAATTTTTTAAGTTTAGGGTTTAGAGCTTAAGATTTACTTTAAGAAAGTAAACATTTTGACACGAGGCCAAATACTCACATTTAACATTTGTTGAAAGTATTTAAAACACTCCATCTAACTTATTTTCATGTCACAAGACACAACAGATTAAAATGGAGACCATATGCATTCCAAGAAGAATTTGGACCAATCCCACGTGTTTTTCATCCCACCAACCATTCTATACGCATCATCCACTCGCATAGACCAACAATAAATCCCAACAACATTATAGGTGGGAGCCTCAAGTGCAAAACCACTAGGCTTTTGATACCTCTAAACTCAAAAGTTTCATCCAATCTCTTATCAATCAAAGTATAAGACACATGGGCACTTGGACTCACACTCTTAGCTTGCATCTCATGGTAGAACCCAATAGCCTCATCAAATTTCGTATCCTTACAATACGCATTGATGATTATCCCATAAACAACAACATCAAGTTGAAACTCCACATCCTCTATCTCCCTATACACCTAATTGACCCTATACACCTAATTGACCCTCAACAAGTTCTGCTGCTGATTCCGGCGAGGCTCCAACCTTACATGCCGCATTTTATCAAACACCTAGAATGCCTTCTTAACACACTTGGATTTACACAGGACATCGAGAAACCAGGGAATAATTGTCAAAGTCAATAATTTTTGGCGCTTCATGTCATTCACCAAAGTCCAAATCATCTTCAACCGCCTAATCTTCTATAAATGTTAATTTTATGAAAATACAAAATAAAATCATCCATTTTATTTTTTTTAAAAATATATTACTAAATTGTTATAATTCAAGTATTTTAATATAAGATTTTTATAATAATAAAAAAATTAAAATTAAAATAATCATTTCTACAATCTATATTTTATAATTCAAAAAAGTTAAACATTATTAAATTGTCATCACTCAAAAATTTAAACAAATATAAAATTTTCATAATAAATGTATGAAATAAATATAAGATAGTTATGACTAACAACATATTTTTGAAAAATATTTAATTTTAATGAAATAATAATAAAACTTTTATAAAATATAAATTTTAAAATAATTAAATTTGTGTAAATTTTATTTTTTTCTTATATAATTATTTTTATTTTCTTATGTAAAGTATTTAGTATTATTAGTTCAATCAAAATATTTTATAAGAATCACATATAAAGAAATTATATGTATAATAATATTTATAAATAATTTATTATAATATTTATTGTGTGTAAATTATGATATTTAAAAAAATAAATTATAGGTTTGGATAAGTTTGTTGTAAAAATAACTTTTTTATAAATTTTAAGATACAAATATTAGTGTGTTTTTTTATAGATAAAGCATTACAAAACTGTTCATTCTATCTACTTAGTTTTTTTTTTTACAGTTTTAACTAAAACATTTATTAATTCTTGCAGTAACAATTTCTTAATTAGTAACTTGACCATTTTTAACGAATTAAAAAATAAAAATATTTTAAATTATAATATTTAATATATTAAAAATATTAAAATAATACATTTTATAAAATAGTTTTATTTTAAAATTATAATAAATATACTAAAATATTTATTAATATTTTTTATTTTTAAATATAATTATTTATCATATTTTAGAAGAAATTATTTCAAAATTTATAATTATATTACATGAGTTAATTTTAACTCGGAAAAGTTATTCTGACTTCCCCAATAGAATTTTTTTTTTTAGGGGGGAAAACTTAGATAAAAAATATTTTAAAAAATATTAAAAAATGAGAAACTAAGTTTTCTAACTTCAAATTTTTAAAAAACTAAAAAATTTTCTTCTAAGATACGTATCCTCAAAATAACACTTTGAGATTTACTTTCAAACTAACTTGATCATTCCTCTTTTAATTTATAGTAAAATTATATATTTTTAAAGCAAAGCATATAGAGTATCCCCGTTAGAATCATAACTTGTTGCGGTTTGTCCTCGTCAACCTACACATGTACATCAAACTTATTCAAGTTTTGACCGTAGAGCCTACATTGATCATTGCATGGATCATATGGAACCCATGTTCCAAGCTTTGCTCATTGCACAACTTGCAAATCAACGTCCATGTTCACCTCCACCACCTTAGCCTTGAAGCTTTTTATTTTTTGTTCTTGTTTTTATTTCTAGTTCTATTTTAAATTTCGTCTTCTTTGGACAATGATGACTACTCTACTTTTTATCTATTGACAAAAGGGGAGAATGAGAACAAAGATATTTTATTGTATATGTTACAATTTTCCTGCATGATATATAAGCTTTCCACGTTTTTAAGTTTATGAGTTCATAGATTTAGGGAGACCATCTCGAGCATATCATACTCATATACTCTATTCGTTTATGTTTTTAACTTTCGTTATTCACTCTGATTATATATGTCTCATTTGCTTTTATATATTATGATCATTTGCTCTAAAATATTCGTTCTGATTTTATATCTCCTTTGATTTTAATGCATAAAATTTTAATAATGTTTGTCATAATAAAAAAAAGAAATTGTTAGAACCAAAGACGGCATGAAAGCGTCTATATCTTTATTATATTTTGATGATAATAATAATTATTAAAATAGTATATTTCATGTGAAACTATCTATAAAAAAATATATTTATTTATTGATTACAATTCAAAGAAAGTTTGTATTGATAACTTGCTATAATTGTTATATCTATTATAAAAGTTTTAATTTCGATTTTAATGAACAAGTGTCCTCTCGACAATATCATGTTGGCTCATCTTCTATTTTATAAGAAATATTATAATATGTATATTTTAATCTATCTAATAAAATTATTACTATTAAGGTGAAAAATGTCATTTACTCCTATAACAACCTAAGTGGAGAAATGTCGTGGTTGACTGATTAGGAGGGATGATAATTAATTATTGATAAGTATCATTTTAAGTTAAGAAATGTCATTTATTACTATTATTAAAATAAGTTTTTTTTATTACTATTGCCGAAACACTCCCTTCTCTTTCCTAATATTATTATCATTACCATTTATTATATTTTTTAATAAAAAAAAACCTTCGATCGACCAATTTCTGCACTCCCTTCACCCGTGCCAGGGACATGCGTTTTATAGAATCACAAATATTTATTATTTTATTTTAAAATATTATAAAATTGTATAAAAGTTTATGATTAATTTTTTTAAAAATTAAATTATGTTAATTTTTTATATAATTTGAAATGTAAAATGATAAAACAATTATTTTACATTTATACTGTACATAAAAAAATAAGTTTGATTAATTTTATGGTATTTAAAGTTTATAAATAATACTTTGAATAATTTAAAATACAAAAATTAATTAAATTAGATATATACTGTTAAAATCAAATATTATTTAAAAGCAATTTATAAAAGTGTTGGACCAGCGAGTTGAGATATTTTGCGTTGACTTTTTGGAGACTATGGAGTACTTAACGAAGAGACTTAGAGGGTAAATTGGGATATACCCATATGGCTAAGTATAGAAGAAAGATAATGATTTTGTGGAGGTCCACACCCTTGGCAAAGTTTGAGAGTCATATGATGAAGCTTTGTGCGTAGCTTCTCAGCCTTAGGCATAGGTGTCTTTGTGGCCCACTGACGAAGTGTATTTGTATTTCACATTTGGGCATATTATTGTTAGTCACGTACCGTATATAATTGGATCTTATTTATATGAGTTGTGGCCCACTAAATTTTCTGTTGTTTATATATGCAAGTGTACATGGATGACAAAAATAATATATCTAGATAAAATTTGTAACCGATAAAAGATAAATAGTTAAATGAGTTATGCTACCTGTCTCGTAGGTATTCATTGTTACCTGTTATTGTAAAATTAGTTAAATACCCTTAAATATATAATAATGTAAAATTGTGTTTTTTTATGTGATTAAATTTAGGATAATTATAAGATGAATTAAATTTAATTTTATGAAAATATTTAATAATTGATGTTTGTACTTTTTAGTGAAAATTTTGATTTATCAAAGATATGTGGTGTACATGTATACTTATAAGTATACATTGAAAGATTGAAAGACTAACTAATCAAGTAATGGTTTATTATGGATGAGTACTACAATGTTATTAATACTTTTTCTCTACAATTAGGATGTTGATAGAAATTAATTACTTATTGACTTATCATTTTTAGAAAAAAAATATATATAACTTATCATTTATAGTTAATTAGTCATTTACTTATATTTTAAGAAAAAAATGAAATTTAAAAGCAAAACAATTCATTTATGATAAAAAGTAAGTACCGACAAATCACGTATTATTCTCTTATTTTTTTACAAAATTATCATTTCCATTTTTTGTTTAAACCTTTTGCTAATAAGAAAAAAAAAACCCTCTTTAATCTTTGAATTAAAGCCTCACCCTCAAATAATCTAAAACTTCTCTTCCACCCCCTCCAACCATTGAAATTTGTGGAGCCTTGAAGATGCACCTTCATTTTCACCCTCTGTATTTTTTTTTTTCATAATTTGTTATACGAAGCCTATGAAATGACTTGGAATGATAACAATGTCTAACTAGTTTTATAATAATGAGATAATTAAATGTGGTTATAAAATTTAATTACTTTATTTTTTAAAATTAAAATTTGGTTAGTTATTTAAAAAAAGGTTAGATATAATTAAATAATTGGTTATGAAAAATAGCTTATGGTTATGATTATGAAAAATAAATTATGATTACGGGAATGATTATGATTATCATTTTTGGCTAAATCTGAACTTAAAATTGGATTAAATTCGAAAAATGCTTAAGTATTTTTTAATTTTTTTAAAATAAATAAAATTTGATTTTGATCTCTATAAAATTTTTTCTTTGATTTTCATTCTCAAAATTTTGAAATTAATAATTTTAATCCTTATTATTACAAGATACTTGTTAATTATTTATATATTTAATGAAATATCAAGTGATTGTCCCAATAGATATTCACTAATACAATATCATATCAATATGTGATACTAATAAATTTTTTAAATTATTAAAATGAATATTATTTATATATTTTGAAATGAATGTTGAGAATAAAAAATAATGATTTAAAATTTTAGAGGGATGAAAAAATAATTCTTTTACAAAAATTATAATCAAAATTCATTCATTTTATAAGGATAAAAAATAATGATCTTAAATTTTGTAAAGGAAAAAGAATTTTTTTTTATAAGAACCAAAATCACCTCACCCACTTCATATATATTCGTTAATAATTTACAATTTCATCAATTATTTTATCATTTTATTTATTTTAATGATTAATTTAATTGTATTACAATTTTAAAAACATTAGGTATTATTTTTACATTTTATTAATTTTAAAAATTAATTTAATCAATCATTATAATTTTAAAAATTAATTTGATAATTCACTCTTAATTAATTAAATAAAATATTTTTATACAAGTCTCAATAATTAAAAAATAATAATACAACTTTATTTAATGTCCATATAATAAACAAAAATATTCATCAATTTTATCATGGTGAAAAAAATTAACTAATCATCTTTACACACCTCTAAACTATATTTCTTACTACCACAAATTTAATTTCATTAGTTAAATTACCTAATATTTTTAATTTCTTTGAATCTTAGATAAAGACGTGAAGGTATTATTTATTCTTATATATATATAAATCACATAAAGCAATTATTTTTCAGAGAGACCTAACCACGGGTCACGAGACATTTAAAATTGATTGGTATCATAAGCATGTTTGTAGAACAAAAAAGAAAAGAAAAAAAGGAAAAAGAAAATGTCGGGGGTGAAGAGAATCGGGGTGGTGGGCGGTGGCCAAATGGGATCGGGAATAACCCAAGTCGCCGCCGTGCACGGCATCGACGTTTGGCTTCACGATGTCGATCCTCAGGCTCTTTCCAGAGCATCCTCTTCCATCTCTTCCTCCGTCCACCGTCTCGTTTCCAAAGCCACCCTCTCTCAGGTGGCGCTAAAATCAAATCCTTCAAAAATTTAATCGTGATTTTAATTTTGTATTTGTTCTCTCACAGGGTTTAAACCTTTCTGTTGTTTCACAGGCCAATGGCGCTGATGCTTTGAAACGACTGCGTTTTACCTCGAATTTGGAGGACTTCCACCAGGCGGATTTTATCATTGAAGCTATTGCAGAATCTGAAGATGCGAAGAAGAGTTTATTCGTTAAACTGGATAAGATTGCTAAGAGTTCTGCGATTTTGGCGTCGAACACGAGCTCCATTTCCATCACGCGTCTAGCGTCTTCTACCAACAGGCCACGTCAGGTATGTGATTTTCATGTAGATAACCTTTTGAGTAAGTTTCTGGAAAGAAAATTAAATTAAATTAATAAACTTTTTACATTTGGAGAAATAACAAGAAGAAGAAAAAAAGTTAAGAGTTAAGTCAGCATATAACACTTAGGACATGGTGGAAAGCTCTTAAGAATTTTAGGAGAATCATCTCTTAGCTTAGCTATTGTAGTGAGAGAATTCAAATTCTTATAAATTCCATGCTAAAATCTCAATCTTCTTATTAGGGACTTAAATTTTATACCTTGTAATTAGATCCTACCATCTTACTAAAATGATTGTTTCGTCTATCTATTTAAAAACACGCATTCCAGTGTTTATAGTCGAAATTCTTATTTTCATAGTTTGTTATCTCGGGACTTAATAAGGGTAATAAAAGTGTCCTTTAACCTAACACAAGTGAGTGTAGTAAACAAATGAAAGAACATAACTTAGTATAGCATAGACGCCTTAAAGGACTAAAACGAAACTTTTACATTTAAGAGACTAAACTAAAACTAAAAATTAAGATAAGGGAATATGGAGCAAAATGGTATTTTAGACTAGATTATTTCTATGAAATCTTATATTAATTTAAATTATTTAATGCCTAATTAATATACTTTGAAATTGATGTAATATATATTTTTAAAATATATAAAATTAAGAAGCTTTTTATTATATACTTGTAGTTGTCCACTAACATGATATGGTATGGTTGAAAATGATATCTTTCAAGTACGTCGGCAAGAGTTCAATCTCTAGGTCTGAGTGGATAAAATAGCATTTATTAAGATGTGAACCCTTTAAATGGATTTTAGTACCTCTAGAAATTTTTCTTTAACTCTTGGATAGGGAATATTCCGGATTCGCTCGTACGTATAGTTGTCCAATTTTCACAATATTTTACGTAAATGATTAAGGTAATATACAATTATAATTCAACAATTATATCAATAAAATTCACATTCTATATAAAATTATTAATAAGGTAAGAATTTGTGTAACTTATAATTATATATATCTATCAAAGAAACTAACTTCATTTTGATCAGGTGATAGGAATGCATTTTATGAACCCTCCGCCTGTGATGAAATTAATTGAGATTGTACGAGGAGCAGACACTTCTGAGGAGACATTTGCAGCTACGAAAGCATTGTCAGAGAGGTTCTTAACTTAGGATTCCCCTGTCCAATTCTACATAGCTTGTTTTTAATTGTGATCCTTGATGATTTTGCAGTTTTAAAGGTTTATGCAATTGTTGTTACTTAGTGCAATTTTAAACTACTGGATAGATTCTCAATTTTTCACTATTTCGGAAGTGCAATCTCAAACTATTACATACTCAATTTTTCACAATTTCGGTATTTGCAAGTTGCAACACATCTCAGTTTAAAACCATGCTTAAGAGGTTGACTTTATGTACCCTGTTTGTCTCCATCATCACTTCTCTTTTCTAAATCCCTTTGTACATTTCCTGTGTGTTCTGAATGTGGACTAATTATGTAGTTCTATATGCTGAAGAGATTTTTCTGTTTATTACATGTGGACCCAGTCTGTATCCTTATTATGCTTGTCTAATGTGGCAGGGCAGAATTCATAATCATAATATTCTCCTGTTAATTTACTGCTTGTTCAATATGCAGGCTGGGAAAGGTTGTAATAACCTCTCAGGACTATTCAGGCTTCATAGTGAATCGAATCCTTATGCCTATGATAAATGAAGCATTTTTTGCTCTCTACACTGGTGTTGCAACCAAAGAGGATATTGACACAGGAATGAAGCTGGGTACTAACCATCCAATGGGTCCTTTGGAGCTTGCAGACTTCATTGGGTTGGATGTGTGCTTGTCAATAATGAGAGTTCTTCATGCTGGCCTTGGAGACAATAAATATGCACCCTGCCCTCTACTTGTGCAGTATGTTGATGCTGGACGACTTGGAAGAAAACGAAGTATTGGTGTATATGAATATGGTAAAGGGCCAAGGTCTACTAAATCATCTTCCAGTCTCTAAAATGTTTGGTTCCAAGAATAAATTTTCAACACCCTAGTTTAAGTAAATAAAGATAAATTAAGTAATTTTAGTTGTTATGCTCATGCATGTAATATTAAATATTAGTTTTTTCATCAATGTTTAAGATTATTTATATTATCTTCTAAAATAAGTTGTTGATTTTAAAAGAGTCCCTGCCTTACCTTTTGTTTGACCGTGGGGGCACACTGCTGAAGTTGAATACTTGAATGATATACGGTTATGTGATATCTTTTCCTTTGTATTTGGTCACTATGTCTATTGTTCTCTTTTCTACATACAAGCCAAACATAAAAAAATGTAAGAAATAATTGTAAAACTTCCTAGAGGTAAATATCTCCATCATGGTCATTGTGTTGTTAGTTTGTGTACCCTCTCTCCTTTTTAGTAATATTATTCTCACTCGAGACACAAACTATCAAGGATAACTAGTAGCCTCTGTTGAGCTTTATGTCCCAGATGATTGTTTTGAACCTTTTAGGTGGGTTGTTTTTTTCCTTTTATACTTGTCTTCCTTGTTGTTCTCTTAGGAACCACGTGTTGTTTGTCTCACGCCGCGTCCTTTGACATGTCTAGAGACAGTTGCAGAGCATATCCTTATACTGATTTTGTCGAGTGTCATATATCATTTGGGCCTATCTTTTGTCACTATACCATTTGGTCGGTCAGGTGCAGTATGAGGGAGAATAGCTTGTAGGGTCTGAGTTGCTGTAGCCAATCAGTTAGACTGAGTGTGAGAATAAATAAGTCGGAGTTGGTTAATTAAAGATGGTCGATACAAGCTGATTGTGGAAGATTGGTCAGATAGTCCACAACCCAACAAGTGTTGAACAAAGCGTAAGCACTTAAGGTAGCATGACAAGATGGAAGCTTCTACAGGTCGACCATGAAAGGTTGGTCAGACAATCCATAACTCAACAAGTGTTGAGCGGAGCGTAGGCACTTAGGTAGCTTGATAAGATGGAGGCCTTCTACAAGTCGGCCATGAAAGGTTGGTGGGACACTCCTCAATCCAACAAGTATCGAGCAAGTGTCAAGTAGAACATATGCACTTAAGGTGGCTTGACAAGATGGAGGCCTTCTACATGTTGGCCACAAAAGGTCGGCCGGGTAATCTAACACTTAAGGTAATTTGATAGGATGGAGGCCTTTTATGTATCGACCATGGAAGGTCGGCTGGATAGTCCAACACTTAAGGCAACCTGATTGAGTGGAGAACTTCAATAGTTTTGGATGGAGAACTTCAACGATTTTTTATTTTACTTTTCGATTTCTCACTGTTGGATGCGAAATTGCAACATGGCTGTGTATCGTTGGATGGTGACTTTTCAAAATTTCCCTCATTTATTCGTTGTGGAGGTTTTTAAGGGTTGTCTGTTCGCATTCTTTGTTTTAGTTGTAAGGAACCTTGTAGTAATCCAAGCATTTCAGTTGTCTGTTCCATGCCTTCATAATTGCTCCTTCAAGTTCCTCCATGAAGATAGTTCTTGTTGGGAGGTTGGAAATCCACTACATGGCTATACCTCTTGAACTCTCTGAGAATAGTTTACAGTTGATGACATCATTTCTCCCACTTGTACACCTGCATCCGAAATGCCTAGATATATACATGGCAGTCTTTAGTGGCGTCAAAGGCATCCACGGCCAACTCCTTGAAGTGGGGGGGAGGGGGGGTGATGACAACCCGGTCAATCTCCTTTGTCAGAGGTTGTCCTAGGAGTAGTGAAGAGGTGGTTTCTTCCGACCTCCCAATCATCTCCTTCAATGTGTTTAGCTACCTTTGGAATTCTCGCTCCCTCTCCTTTGCCATCCTTGGGGCCTGAGCATGAAGCTTTCTTGCTTGTCGGTGGCACTCCTTCGCTTCCTCCTTACGATATTTTTTCCTTCTCATACTTACGTTATTTTGTTTGATTTTTGTCTCTGAATTTTCCAAATGTTAGCAACTTATAGTCCTTTGTTGTCCAGTACAATAAATGTTGATGTGGTTGTCAGGCATCCATCAATAATGTCGTCATTAACAGTTACATAATTATAATGTGTCATATTTTAAAAGGTTACATAATCAAAATCAAAGTATTGTACACTACAAGATTTTTTTATTTTATTATTAATTTTAGCTATCATTTAAATTAGTAGTTAAATCCTAGCTAATTAACTATTAATTATCTAGAATATTATTTTTTTCTAACTAAATTTAAGTTATATTTATTTATACTTCTTACTACTACAAATTATCTAGAAAATAACTATAAATTTTTAAAATTTATTACAAATTAACTAAGATTATTTTCTTAACTAATTTGCTACTTATGTCACGCTACCGTTAATATTATAGTAATTTATAGTTAATTATTTTTACTAGAAAGTAGCTACAAAATAACTATTGGTTTTAAAATTAGCCACAAAATTATTTGGTAGCAAATTTTAAAATTTCTAGTAGTTACATAATATTTTATTTTTAAAATTAAATATTAAAATAAAATAAAACATTACACAAACTTTAAAATAAAATAATTTATAAGAACTAAAAATAAAATATAACATATTTTTACAAAAACTAAAACCAAAAAATAACATATTTACACGAAAAAGATATTTAAGCCATAATTAAATATTTACCTCCAATATATTTCATTTGTTTGCCACTTCACATTCAATACTCTCACACAACACTTTCAACCTTATGCAAAGAATATAAATGCTTTATAACATTCAACAATTTTAGCAGGGAATGTGGAATTGAGATGCTTTCACTTTTTTTCATTTGAATCATTGTAAAAGTCATTACATCAAGTTTTTATAACCATAGAGCCTACTCATGGTATCCCCTTTAAACCATCACATTATCAACTATGATGAACTCTCAAATAATTGTAATCCCAAGATTATATTGCATTTCATTGGGTCAGGTTTTGGTACTAGTGGCCACCATTCATACCCACACCAAAGCAACCAATACCATGTCTCAATCACCTATGGAAATCATTGATGAGGTCCAAACACTACCTATCAGAATACACTTTACAAAGCTAAAATGTTGAGTCACACCATCAAAAGTCGCTGCCCATTAAACCTGCGAGGTGAGGAGGACATTGATGGTGTATGACTTGTGTTGAGTTGTGCATTTAGATATAGATTAATATTGGTTATCTTCAGTCAAAAGATGTGGAGAGTTTCTTAAACAGTTGGTTTGTAGGGAAGCGGTGGAACTTGGAGGATGAGAGGGGACAAAGAGAAGAAAATAGGGTGTGTAGAGAAAGAATTTTCTTTTTGTTTGTAGTCCTTGTAATATTTTATTTTATTTTAATATTTAATTTTAAAAATAACTATAAAATAAAATTATGATGTGATACTTAATTATTTGACACTTTTAATTATGTAACATTTTTTTTTATAATGAGAGACTTGATGATGTTATCGTTGAAGGAAGTATGTTAGCCCATCAGTATTTTTGTAACATATATTGATAGCAAGAGTACCGAATGAAAATTTAGGAATAAAAAAAATTATGGAATGAAAAGTAAAAAGGATATGTACTAAAAAATATATTTAAATTCTTTAGTTTCTTAAAGATTAATAATTCTTATAATATAAAAATGTAAAGATAAATAATGTTATATTATAAAAAATTATAGAATAAAATTTTTAATTTTTAAATTAAATTAAAAAAATTTAAATTAGTATAAAAACATTTTTATACATTTTTTTTCTACTCTCCCACGATTCAAAACTTTTTTTTTTCTTTTTTTTCTCCTTTATTTTTATTTATTCAAATAATATTTTTTTACTTTATTTTTCTTTTATTATCACTTTTACTTTTCTCTGCTTCTTGTTTCTTTTATTTCTATTTTTTTTAATATAAAGACAAAGTTTAAGTTTTTATTTTTTAATTAAATTAATATGTACATCCTATAGTTTATTTTAGTTCTTTTAGTTGTTAATTAGATCTCTATAGTAAAAAATAACACTTTTAAAAGGTTTTTAAAATTTAATAATTTTATAATTTAATCCTTACCAACTAACATTGTTATAATTTTGTTGGTTTATGTTGACAGGATAATAAAATGGTAATATTTTTTTTATTATTCTGATATAGTATCTTAATATGATTATTATTTTATTTTTATTTTTTAAGGCTTCTAAATCTCTAATTTTATCTTCCGGATGGGTTATGCATAGATACTTTGCTACGTAAGACAAAAAATTAAAGATAAAAAAGATAAATTTTTCATTTTATTATCTCATTTTTTGACAAAAAAAATGGGGAAGAAAACCAATAATAAGATTATTTATTAAATTAAAGATTTTTTAAAATTTTATATTCTTGTTATAATATTTTATAACGAAAAAAAATATAATTTTCATATAATTTTTACTATTACTTTATAAATAACAAAAAATATAAATTTTTCAAATAACTAATTAAGTATTCACTATTAAGAAAAGTAACATTTTTTTTTTATCCGAGATTTACACTGTATGTAATACAACGTATACTTAAAACTTTTTACCAATATTAAAGGAATATAGATGTATAAGATTTAATTACAAATTTTTTTAATTATAAAATTTTAATTATAGTAACCTAATTAAAAAAACTTCAACAAATTATAGGGATTTTTACTTTTTACTAATATCACATGATGTATCCAGATCCAAGAGGAAAAATAAAAACGATCAGTTTGTATTTAATTCAGTGCAAGCATTATGCGAAAAGTGTACGTTTCAAGTTCATCATGGCTAAGGGTGAATGGAATATAAAAAATATTTTTCATATTTTCTTTTAATTATCAACTGAACTATTAGAAAATGGACCAAGATATTTATAGCGTTAGCATGATATTTTATTTAATACACTACTAAAAAATTTAAAATTTACTCTAAAATAATTTTATGATTAATTTTAAAATTAATAGTTATTCTGTAGTTAATTTCTAGTAAAAATAATTAATTATAAAATTATTATAATATTAAATAGTAACATGAAATAAGTAGTAAACTAGCTAAGAAAATAATCTTAGTTAATTTATAGTAATTTTTTTAAAATTTATAGTTATTTTCTAGTTAATTTATAGTAATGAAAATTATAAATGAATATAATTTCAATTTAATTAGAAAAAATAATACTCTAATTAATTAACTAAATTTATTAATTAGTTAAAATTTAGCTACTCATTTAAATAGTAATTAAAATTAATAGAAAAATAAAAAAAATTCTTGGAGTGATAATAGAATGTTAAAACAAATGTCAAATAATGTTTTTCCTTATGGCAAAACAAAGAGGTCTGAGCTTGAATCGAGAAAATGAATTTTATTTATTTATAAGATAAAATAATGTATTTATTGCTTGCCGCGTAGGAGCCTGTTTCTTTGTTCCCCATGCATGATTGCATGAACCATCGAAGCCAAACTATTCTGACTAATAACTCCAATAACAACGTGGCTTGTCTGCTCCACCCACTCCTTCATCATTCCAAAGCTGTTATTATCATTAGGCACCCATCTTCGTCAAAATTTTACACTACAGAGAGATAAAAGGAAGAGAGAGAAAAAAAAGAAGAAGAAGTAATAACCTAAAATAATGTGATAATGAGAGATAAAGAAAATAATTGAATTTATAAAAATGTATTATTATACAAATTGTTGGGATCTCAAATTTGCTGCAATGGTTAGAATCTCCCCAAAAGCAATATATGCTATGACATTCGTAAATCATTACAATTTTTTTTAAAATACGTATCAGTAAATAAGGATGATTCATAAATAATGTGAGACTTATATTTGATTCTTCCATAATATATCATTAATAATGAGTGAAAAACTTTGAATATGGCTTAGCTTCAAAACGTAAATTAGTCTCGTAATTAGTTCAAAAAATTGAAACTTATAAAAATACTTCGATGTTTCACTATAAGGTTAAAGACTCTAATTACGTAAGTGAAAAGAAATATTAAAGAAATTAAGTGAGTAAAATACAAAAGAGAGAGGGAGGAGTAAAAGGAAAGAAATGAAATGGCATAATAATAGCGTAATATTGAATAATAATTAAAGAAGATGAAAAATAGTTCACTAAAGTTGCAATTTCTTTATATTGATCGTCAACGAATTTGAGATCTAAGCAAAAATGAAGTTCTTGTTCCAGTGCCCTTGTTGCTCTTGCTTTTGCTTCATGAAGTCCAAGAAGGAGAAGGCACAGGTGAAGGAAGTCAAGGTAGAAGAACAAGCCAAGGAAAAAAAGGAAGAGTGACATGTAACTCTGTTATACAATTTTTTTTATTATTATTATTACACTTTCTTTATCTTCTGCTTGTCAACAGATCAATAATAGTCTTTCCAAACAAGAACAATAGATTGTGCCTACTTTGTATTTCATTTTCCATTGCCATGTATGTCAGTTTAAAATGCACAATGCCTTTTGTAGACACATCTTATAAGGATGGAAAATAAATTGTGGCATTATATGTTGTGCAAATTTCCTTCTAGCTAGTATCAACTGTTTAATGACTCAGAATTTTATTTCACTGAATCTTCAGCCTAGTGTTTTCTAAAATGTTATTTATCTGTTATATATAGAATTAGTTACTAGAAAATTCATATGGTTAATTTCATCTGTCATCATTGCTGGTAAATAGTTGTTTTATTTCTAAACTAATTATGATACTTTTGATATTGTAAAAAAATTTTGAAGTTGGATTTTTATTTTAGTTTTTGAAAGGAAAACGAAGAGAAAGGAGAGTGAGCAAGTGCGCAAGCCACAAAATAGAAACACTGAATCAAGACACAAGATGTATACTTCCTCTCATTTGTCCTCACAAAGAAAAATGTCAATTCTTTTCCCAAAATAGCAATAGTTTATACAATATTATTCATAAATTCTTGCAGTCGTATTTAATACTTTTTTATCTTTAGTATGTCTTTAATTATGTAAAATAAACGAATTTTAATTTTAGTTTATGTAATATTTATTTGATTTTTATTTCTCTAAAAATTAAAATTATTTATTTTAGTCCCTAATAAAATGAACAAATTTAGTTTTAGTCCTTGTAAGACATTTTATTTAATTTCATCTTTTTAAAATTTAAAATAACTATTTTTAATTAGTAATGATAATTTTAAAATAGGTAAATAATATTTTTTAGGGGTCTAGAAATTTTTTTGAATGTATCGTATGCTAACATGGTATCACAAATACTAATGAGTGTGACTTATGATAATCACTTAACCTTTCGCTGAATGCCCAAGTAGTTAAAAAGTATCATATAATAGTAGAGGCCAAATACAATGATTTCAAATTTTAGAAGATGAAAATTAATCAAAATATTTTATAGGGACCAAAATTAAAACTTGCTTCAAAAATATATTTAAGCTTTTTTATTTATCAATTTTCATAATTAATAAAAATGAGGGTAACCGTTACGAATATGGGCATTTAGGTACCAAATGGGGAAATACACGAGTACTGAAGTTACTACCCATAAGGTATAAGTCTAGGTATGAGATTTTTTTTTTAAAATACAAGTATAAGGATGAGGACTTGATGTTTCAAGACATGCACTAGGTGTGTACACAATATGGAAGGAATAAGGAAGGAATGTGGAACTGTGGATAACTCATCACTCTCTCCAAGGAGAAGGATAAGAGTTAATTAAAATTTGCCATAAGCTTCTTGAAAGCTTGATAAGAATAATGACTCTTGCACAAAACAAAAAAATAAGAGAATTCACTCTCTATTCAAGTATAAACTCAATATTACTCAAAATTTGGTTTACAAGGGTTGAGGTAGTCCTTATATAAGCTCCCTCATGCCTATGTTTTTTTGGAAGAGTGGAGAGAATATCCTCCTATCCAAGCATGCTAATCCCTATCCTAAAAAAAAAGCTTGATAAGAATAATGACTCTTGCACAAAACAAGAAAATAAGAGAATTCACTCTCTATTCAAGTATGAACTCAATATTACTCAAAATTTAGTTTACAAGGGTTGAGTTAGTCTTTATATAGGCTCCCTCACGTCTATGTTTGTTTGGAAGGGTGGAGAGCATATCCTCCTATCCAAACATGCTAATCCTTATCCTAAAAAAAGAATAAGATTATACAAGTCAAACAACTACATAGCTACGTAATCCTAATGCCTCGCAATGATGTTGATTTCATATGAATTTTTGGAACTAAAGAAGTGCAAATTGGCTTGAGCTCTCATTAGGAAAGTTGTAGATGTTTCTCTTAGATCTCTAGAGACATCAAGATTGCCCAATTCGAATATCTATAACTTCAGATATGACAGATTTAGCAAAGCATGTTCATATTGACTCTTCTAGAATCCTTATTTTCATCATGTTCACCTTGTGAAGCTCTTCATGCTATAGTTTCTTAGCTTTCCACTTGTCAATAGGCCTTTAAGTTTTTGGCCATCCTTTATCTCCAAATAATCTCCTTTAGGGCTACCAAATCCTTACCAAGATTATAGTATCCTACCTAGGTCCTCCTCGTTGTCATCCTTAGCTGGAAGCTGGAAAAGTAGCTGAAAGATAAAAAAAAAAAACTAGTTCGTAACTGGTAGGTAAAAGCTGGTTACATACCTATTTGGATAAACTTCTCTATAAGCACTTATAGGAGAAGAATATAGGAAGAAATATGAAATAAGATTTTTCAAAAGCTAAAATTTTGCTTATACATAAGTTAAAAGTTAATTTTTGGAAAAACTAATATGATAACTCTTTTACAAATTAGATTATGCATAAGTTCATTTTAGTTTATGAAAAAAATTATTTCCTTTTTTTTCTTTTACAAGTGTTTGTAAAAAAGTTTATCAATGGGTAGCCTAACATTGTCCCAATGAGTTAGTCGAGATAAACGAGCTAGGCTGAAAAGACATGATTAATTAATGGATTATTTGGGCTAGTCCATTGGGTCAAGCCTAGTTTGTCAACTCTAACTTTGAGTGAGTTAACAAACATAGCCAAAGTCAAACATAGTCAAAGTCAAACAATCTTTCCATCTAGTAAAAAAAAGTAGAAGTTAACTTAAATGATATGACAAACATAGTCACCGTAAAATATTTCAAAACAATTTGTTTTTAAAAATGACCCTCAATCACTCTTTAAGGCTATGTTTGGCAAGTCATTACAACTAGTAGTTTCTAACATTTTTTTATTAACTTTTTCCCTCTGTTTAACCTTGTAAGCAATGTTTGGTAAACAAGTTTTTTTAATAATTTATAACATTTTTTTAGTAGCTTGTAGTGTTTTTTAGTAGCTTGTAGTGTTTTTTAATAGCTTATAATATTTTTTAATGCTACTTCAAATAGTATTTTTTTTAAATATTAGCTTCTAACTTCTAAATTTTTATATTTATTCCTCTTTTAGTTAATATAATTAAAATAAAAATATTTTAAAGAAAGAAAACATTAAATATTAGTTAAGTGACTTAATATTGTGGTTTATTTAAAGCGGACAGTAGACTAATTTATCAATTTTTTTTATTGAACGTAGTCCAATTTAATTTTAAACATAGCAAAAAAAAAAATAAGGGCATTCTCACTGGCCCGTTAGGACATTTTTCTAACTTTGTATCTTCAGTGTTGTAATATTTTTGTATGTCTCAAACCATTTATCATCAACCTTTATTGTGTTAGAAAGGAGAGCCACCATAGGATTATCTCAAAACTTGATCAAGAAAGGATATCAAACAACCCATACCAATTCAGAACTTCATATAATTTTATTATATTGTATAAAATAAGATTTTGTTAAAAAAATACATTTTTTTATCTAAAATAATTTATCTTTTAACTATTTTTTCAACAAATTTCAACAGTTCAAATTATTACTTAATTCAATTTTTTTATTAAATCAAATCACATTATTTTAATTACGAAATATATAATTAATAATTAACATTGTATCAAAAAGTATAATATAAACATTTATTATATCATACATAATCAGACGTTATCTTGAATTAATCATCATAAAAGAAAAAACTTGGTCTAAGGACAAGGCTGTATTCACCAACATCGACCCATTCCCACTTATCACCAACCATATTGATTAATTTATTCCCCTATGATCGATGGATGGTCATTTTCTATGTTAACATTATTATGCAATGCGATTTATTCCAATGTGATCCACGAATAAGTTGAGTTCTATGGTTACCGTTATTATGGAATGAATTTTAATTTTTATTCTTATAAAATAAAATTCTTGAATTTTTATCTCTAAAAAATTCAAATCATTTTTTGTTCCAATTTTCACATGACACCTGTTAAGTGTATGTATGTTCAACGAAAGATTAAGTGTTCATCTCATATAATACTATTACTACTAATAATACTATGTTAATATATAACACCTCTAAAAAAAAATTTAAGATAGTTGTTTATATATCTTAAAATAAATGCTAGAAATAAAAAATAGTAATTTTGTATTTCTAAAAGATAAAATTAAAAAATTTGTTTACAAAGATCAAAATTAAAATTTGTTCTCTTACGAGGGACTAAAAATATTTAAACTTAAATATGTTTTAAGTATATGCAAATATGAATTTATTTGTTTTTAGTCTTTGTAAATTTTTTTTGTTATTTTTATATCCTTACATTTGGTTAATGTTGTGTTTTAGTTATTATGCCAACTCTAGAATTAAGGTAACAATAAATATTTTAAATTAAAATAATTAGATTATTTTTAGATGTATAATTGGTATGAAATTCAATTAATTAATGTATTTACTATTTTATATAAATAAGATAATTACATTTTGTTTATTTTTATATGAGTAATAATTATTATTACTTTTAATATTTTTCTTATTTTTAATATTTTTCTTACTTTTAGTAACTAATCACTTATAATTTTGTACTTTTTAAAATATATAATTTAATTATGTTCTTTAAATTTAATTTTAATATATTTTTATGTTAATTTTATATTTTAATTCATTAATTTTAACTTATTGTGAAGATAAAAATAATTAGAATTATATTATAATCAATCAAAATTAACATTTAAAATATAAAAATAAATTAAAAAATAATATATTAAAATTAAATTATAAATGTCTAATAAATTATAAATTTTAAAATATATAATATTAAAATAAATGAAAATATTAAAAGATAAAAATAATATTAAAAGTAATAAAATAAAATCCCGTTAGCGGAGAGTCATGGATAACTAAAAAATCAGAGTCGTGAAGTAAGGAAGAATTAACATGTGTTTTTACTAAGAGGAGCATGCATGCACCCAACTACTATTCCAAGTATATGAATTGAAAATTGAAAAAAAGTTCCTGTTCAATTTATTTTTAAAAATCAATTTATTTTTAAAAATAGTTCAGTTTTAGTAAACTAATTTGGATTATGAATTCAACATTGAAAAAAATTCCTGTTCAATTTATTTTTAAAAATTATTCAATTTTAATAAATTAATCTAATTTAGTTGTCGGCAAACTAGAACTAGTGTGTCTTAGCGTGCACAAATATAATTAAAATAATTAGTTTATTTAATAATTTTTATTATTATTTAAAACACATTATCTATTATTAAGAAAAATAATAAAGAATAATTTTATTGAATCTTATTTCATGTAATATCAAAATCGTCCTCATCATCTTTTACAACACCTTTAGTATTACCGTAAAGCATCACCCTTGTATAATTTAATATCCTAAATATTATTGATAGAACTCATGTTACACAACTTAAAATTATTAAATCAATTTTTTAAAGTTGTAAACTTAATAATACAAATTTAAAATTAGAATCATCGTTTTGAAGAATTCAAATTTAGAAAATGATTTTTTTTTAATTTTTTTATATAAAGATATTTACACCACACTAAAAAAATATATGAGAATAAAAATAATAAATTATATGATTGATTATTATAAGTTACCTATATAAGATTAGTTATTTGCCTAAATAAAAGAAAATTTTCACAAAGGAAGAAAATTAATATTTCATTCAAATTCAACTTGTTTTTGAATTACAAAATATTTAATTTTTATAGGCTAAATTTTCCTCTAAACTTATCACTAAGCATTTAAATCCTACTTAAAAAATAATTTCTACTAAACTTTTATACTTCCCACTAAAAAATAAATTATTATTAAGTATTTACTTCTCACTAACTATTATAATGGTTTAGAAAGTCAAATCACACTAAAATTTGACTTAAAAAATATAAAAAAAAATAAATTTATACAAATATAAAAGTAAATACAAAAAGTTACTAATAAAATACGAAAAATAGATCTTAATCGATTCTATTAAAAGTAAGTAAGAGATGAATTGAGTTAGGTTATCTAATTTAACATAATCATTTATTTAAACTCCAATATGATTCAATTAAAATCTAAAAAAAATGACATAAAATTAGATAAATATAATTCCTTAACATAATGCATCAATTTTAATATTATATATAATTAAATCATAGAATAAAATAAATATATAACTTAAATTAAATATATTTTAAAATAAATAATATTAATATAAGTATAATAGTTTATTATACAAAATAATACCTATTAAATAAAAAAAATATTATTAATATATAATTATTAATAAAATTATATTTTTTTTAAAAATACACAAAATATTAGGTAAACATAATCCAAACTCGTCTTTAAAACGCATTTCATCAACTTTTAAATCTCAAACTTCTACAAATAAATTTTAGGTATATGAAAATTAGCATGTCAAATTAGATATCCTGCTCACCCCTATATTCTCCAATCCAAAAACTAATCAATCTTATCGAATAAATTCTAACCCATGAATTAATAATTGATGTTAAGTATTTGACTCATTGTGATCTAAAATATTGATTTTAAGATGAGATAAAATTATCTTCAAGCTCAAAAACTTGACGAGCATGTGCAACTGTATTTAATTATCTCTTATTATTTTTCTTATACATAGGCGAAATTTATAAAACCAGGCCATACATTAGAAATGAGTCCCACTTGCAGTAGGAACCGGTCACTGCTTGCAGCGTGGAAGAGGAGACCCACAGAGGCACTTGTTATGAAAGAAAGAATACTTGTCAAAGTTCTTCATATTCCCTCCCTTTGGAATCTCGCCGCACAAGCTATTATAGCTGACGTTCAACAATCTTATATTTTCTATACCCACGGGAAGGTTCCCGAAGATGTGATTGTGGCTCACATCCAAAGTGTTTAACTTGTTGGATAACTGAACTTTTCCTAGATCGAAAGCAAAGAGGTTCCAAGAAAGGTCTATGGACAGCGTCTGTTTGGCGGAACCGAAAAGCACGGAGGCGTCACCTTCAAACCTGTTGTGAGAAAAGTCGATGATGGAGCCGTTCAACCTGGCCAGGGACTCAGGGAGGTTCCCGGAGAGAAGGTTGTAGGAGAGAATCATGGAGGGTAAGTTGCTGTTGTTGAAATAACCGTAAGATGGAGGGATTGGGCCTGTTAGCTTGTTGTTGTTGAATTGGATCTCTTGGAGAACGGGAAGCGTGGATAGGGAGGGAGGGAGTGTTCCCGAGAGGGCGTTGTCGGAGAGGTCCATGAAGACCAGGCTTTTGAATTCGGCATCCAGTTTCGGGATTGGGCCTGACACGCTGGTTGAGCTTATTGTCAGGTAGCGGAGGTTGCGGAGGTTGGTTATGGACTTGGGGATTGGGCCCGTCAGGTTTGGCAACAGAGTGATGTATAGGCTTTCCAAGTACATGAGGCTGCCTATGGAGGCTGGGAATTGAGCTGCGATGTCGGTGTTGTTTGAGATGGTTAGATCGCTGACGCGGTTAGTGTAAGGAGAACATTCGACGCCGTACCAAACACCCGACTGGCAACAGTCTCTGTGCGGCTTCCACGATGACAGAAGGGTTGGGTTGTTTAACTCTTTTTTTATTTTGAGGAGGGCTCTTTTGTCTTCTGGGTGGCACTTCTCTGAGAGGGAAGGTGCCACGTCAGACAGCAACACCAATGTCGGCAACAACAGAAGAAACAACTTGTTTGCCATTGGTGGTTGGTGATTTGAGTTTGGGATGAGAAAAATGGATGGGGAGTGTGTTGGGTTATAAAGCTGGGATTGTGGCCTCACCCATGATGACAACTACCAAGTTGCGATTCAACTGATGGCTAAAGGAGGAGTTAGACAAAAGAACTGGACTCATTATTATATCTTAATCATTAAGGCTTACTGTGACCTATAATGGTTATAATTTAATCAGTAATTTTAAATTTATATTTTGGATGATAAATTTTTTTTTCATTCATAATGATTATATTTAGCTTAAATAACATTACTTACGACAAAAAAAATTACAGTTTATAAAAAATATTATTTTAGTGTCCTCGTGGAGGGTAACGCGTACTCCACAGTGAATGTCATTTGATTTTACTATCCGCCACACACACACACTACCATAGGATGGATTCTTTTTTTATCCTATGGGCCAGATGAAGTTGATGTAACATAAAGCGGAACATTCAGATTAGTTAGCATTTGTAAACTGAGCATTTGCTTTGTTGTGGACGAAGAAACTGAATGATACATTGCTACACAAACAGCAACAAATTGTGGCACCACTATAAAAGGAGATTATACAGTACTAGAACAAACTGAATGAATGAAATCTTATTTCAATATTGCTACTCATGAAGTACCATGAGCATTTCTACATATAAAGCTAAATTTATTTGATTCATTGGTCTATGCAGACCTAAACTACACAGCATAATGCCTTATTTATTTGATGATTTTTACTGATTACTCATGAGAAGTTTATGGATAAACTTACAAGCTTTGAAATATGGATCACACTTATTTTTAATAACAAGCAATACCCCAGCAATTTCACCATAAAAACATTTTACTGTACTAATAGTTGAGTGAAACTTGTATACTGGATTTGGATATTTTAAGCATTTAGTTAAAAATTGAATGGTAGAGTGAATTTTTCTTTTTCTTACTTAATTAGGTGGAGGTTACAAATGTAAAAAGTTTTGCGCAACCAGTTTTATCATTCCATCAAAATGAGAATTCATAAAGTGTGGTTTAAGTTTTTTTTTCTTCTATTTTATTGACAAAGGTGTATTCCCTTATCTTCTTTTGTATTTGGAGAGATTTAATTTTTTTCACTTAGGGAAAATATATTTTAATCTTACATGTTTCTTATCAATTAAAAATTTTTCATGATATTATGTGTCAATTCTTATTTTTAATTATAATTTTAATTATATTATATTAGATTAAATTTAGTATTTTATCTTTTGATAAAAATTTATTTTAATCCTTTATTTTTTTTAAATTCATTTTGATCATTTAATTCTTAAATTTGAGTCAATGTTATCCTTTTGAAAAAAATAATTATTTTTTATTTTGAGACACAATTTTAAATTATCTTTTAATTATTTTAAGATGTAAAATTTATCTTATTAGATTTATTTATATGAAAACTATAAAAATAAATTAATATTTGGATAAAAATAATCATAATCAAAGTAAAAATGGTATGAATTACTAGAAAATTTAAAATTTGCTACAAAATAATTTTGTGGCTAATTTTAAAATCAATAGTTATTTTGTAGCTAATTTCTAGTAAAAATAATTAGCTACAAAATTACTATAATGTTGAATGGTAGCATGAAATAAGTAGCAAATTAGCTAAGAAAATAATCTTAGTTAATTTGTAGTAAATTTTTTAAAATTTGTAGTTATTTCCTAGCTAATTTATAGTAATGAGAAGTATAAATGAATATAACTTCAATTTAGCTAGAAAAAGTAATATTCTAGTTAATTAATAGTTAATTAGCTAGGATTTAACTACTAATTTAAATGATAGCTAAAATTAGTAGCAAAATCAAAAAATTCTTGTAGTGAAAAAAAAAGTGTCATTAACAAAAAAAAATTGAAAAATTTCATATCAATTTTTTTTTTCAAATGTTGATAAGACTCATTTTTATGCTATTTTCACCATATTTGTAATCTTCTTTTTTTTCATACTTTAGTTGAGTTTTATAATTTTCATGTAGATAAATTTAATATGATAAGTTTTACATCTTAAATCAGTCATAAAATTGTATCCTAAATTCAAAAATAATTATTTCTTCCAAAAGAATAATATTAACTAAAATTTGAGAATTAAAAAACTAAAATAAATTTAAAAAAATACAAGATCAAAAATGAATTTTTACAATAAGATAAAGTAACCATTTTTTTTTCTAATTTTACCTATGTCTTTTTCTTATCATATGAAAATTTTTTATATTAAAATATTGTGTCTAATTTTAACTATGTTATATTATTATCTCATTTTAACCCAACATTTAGTGAGGCAAGATCAAATGCTCAACGTTGTTTTCTTAATGAATGTTAGTTATAAGATGTTTGCAATTGTTTTAGTAATTATTTTTTTAGGTCATGATTTCTCCTAAATTACCAACAACCGTTGCGGTCGACAACTTTAGTTGAGTACTCAATAGAAATGTGTCAAGTGCCGGAATTTAAATGACTATGGATTTACACTCTTAATAATAATAATTCTGTAATGTTCGTATTTCTGTTTTCTTCACTTTTTCATGGGACAGTGTTCTGTACCATCTATAATTTTAGGAAAAATTTAAATATCCACCACCCCGTTTTGGGTAGAAAAAGAGACATGAAAAGAAAATGAGAAAGTGATATTAAAGAAAGAGTGATAAAAAGAAATTGAGATAGAGAAAAAAAAAATAGTGTATTAATATAATATTCCATAATTTTAAGATTATATATTCATTTCTATTTTTATTTTATTTTCTTTTTTTTATTGAATTATTTATTATGCTTATCATTTTCACTTTCTATTTATTTTTACTTCTTATTTCTCATCTTACCAATCAAATTTTCCCAAAATGAGGCACAGATTAATAATTATTCATAAATTTATATCTATATATTATGGTTGCATGAAACACGTGCATTGTGTATGGATAGTGGAATTGCACAAGATTAGTAATTATTCATAAATTTATATTATATATTATTGTTGTATGAAACACGCGCATTATTGTGTGGATAGTGGAATTGTACAAGATTAATAATTATCCACAAATTTATATCTATTATATATTATTGTTGTATGAAACATGTGCATTGCGTGTGGACAGTGGAATTGTATCAAAATGTTGTAATGTCTTTTACATAGGATCCGATTGGATAGTTTTTAGTTAAAAGTTTTAACATTTTTTAAAAATTAAAATCAGTTTTTAATTTTTAAAAGTTAATTTTAATATTTTAGTTTCGAAATAAACTAATTTAGTAAGTTATTTATTTGGTTAAAATTAATTTAAAGATACATTTTTATTACAATGAAGGTTGAAATAACAATGATAATATTAATATTAGTAACGTGTCATCACAATAATAATTACGGTAGTAACGGTGATGTTAGTAATAATAATAATAATATCTAACGTCGATATGACAATACAATAGTAACAACAAGAACAACTATTATCAAATGACGTAAGGATATATTTTGTTAAAACTAAGAATCAAATACACAATTATTTTTTTTTGGTTTTGGAAATAAGAAAAGAAAATAGGTAAAAAAAATGAAATAATTTTTTTAAATAAACTTAATTTATGCATAAATTAATTTATAGAAGTTTTAACATATTAATTTTTTCAAAAACTAAATTTTAACTTATACATAAATTAATTTTATCTTATAATTTTTATTTTTATTTTTTTTCTCATAAACATCGAAACAAATCATATTATTTTAATGTCACTTGTGCCTTCTTTACTTTAATCATTAATCATTGGCAAGATGGTACCCATGGTAGTGTAACTCCACGGAAGATGGTCATTTGGTTTACTATTAGTCACACTACCTGAGATGGATTCTCTTTTGTTCTATTTTATTCTAGGGGCCAAATCAAGTTGATGCCAAGTTTGAAATTTATAATCGGAAAAAATAGTTTTTTAACTTTTATATTTCGGTGAACCGTGATTAAGTACCAAAATATTAATTTTTCAAACTTTAAAGATATGCAGATTTAATAATTTTTAATTTTAAAAAATACAATAAATTTCTAAAAGGAGAAACTAAATTTATTTTTTATTTAAATTTAAGGACTAAATTTATGAATATAAAAATACATATTAAAAGTGTAGAGATTAAAAATATTTTTTCTTTTATAGTTGCATTTAATTTGTTGGTTAGTGATTAGAGTAATGAACCAATTTGCAAAACCTCAAACACAGTGAAAAGGGTAGCAGTAGAACATATGCCTCCTAATTTTTGTTTATGGTAAAACAACATTCGCCTTTTGTTAGACATGATATAATTTCAAACCAAATTTACGTAAAAGGTGGAATCAAAAAAGGTATTTACAAAAATAGCGTAGATCCCCAATAGGAGTGTCGAAATCGAAAAAATAAATCAACAATGAGAATATCGATTTCTTTTAAGTAATTTTTTTTATTTATAATTTGGAGAAATCTACGATCCCGTTCTCTACTTCTCATTTTTATTTCTTTTTACATTACTATTGTCTACTTTTCTTTTTTCTTTTTTTAAAATTTTTGGAAATAGACAATAGCATTGTCTATTTTAATATTTTTAAATTAAAAAATGACGTTATTTACTTTTTATATATAAATATATTTTTTAATTATGGAAGTAAATAATCTTATATATTTTTTTAAAAAAATAACTGGTCTTCTATTTTTAGTAGTAATCTAATATATAAATTTATGTAAAGGAGAAATTTGTGAGATCCAAATAATTAAAAAAGTAGTAATAAAAATAATATAAATTAAAAATATTGTTCCATAAAAAATGTTTTTTTAGTGAGTTTCACATAGAAGCCATGATTTGCTTTGTCAAAGTTGAATTTGTTGTGGTTGATTTAATTGCTGTGGTAGAAAATTTTCTTGAATGTCACTGTTTTTTGTTGTTGTAATCTTTTGTTATAGTTGCACAATCTAACACTATGTAAATATGAAACTATTACTCCCAAACTATAAGTGTCGGTCATGATAAAGACCTGATGAAATTAAAAAAAAAAATCACCACGTCAATTAAATGGACTACAAAGAATTTAATTTTAGCGAAACAAATCACAATTTTCATGTAAAATTCATTCAAAGAACACCTTTTATAATAATATTTTAATTTATATTATTTTTATTACTACTTTTTTATTATTTAGATCTCACAGATTTCTCTTATTACATAAATTTATATATTAGACTACTACTAAAAATAGAAGGTCGGTTATTTTTTAAAATATATATAGGATTGTTTACTTCCATATTTTTAATATATATATATATATATATATATATATATATATATATTTATTTATTTATTTATTTATTAAAGAAGTAAACAAAATCATTTTTAACCTTTAAATAAAAGGTAAAATAAATAATGTTATTATTTATTTTCAAGTGTGATGTAAATCGCGGCGCGAGGTCAATGAAAATATGATGTTTAAGTTCCGAGTTCCTTCAAGGAAGGAACAGGGAAGACAAAGTTGTTATCAGTATTTTTATGGAAAATGTCTGAAAACTTTTAAGTGGATAAGGTTGGTCTTTGAATAAGAGAATAGGTTTGAGAGTCGGTTACGCGTAGGGATCACTAGGTATCCCAACATGTGGTTAGGTGGAAAGGAATGGACTATCCATTAGGTGTCCACGGGCTAATTAACAGTAGACTTTCCGCTGGCGTCCAAAGGAGTTTAGAAAAAAATGTAAGGTGCTAGGGAGTTTAAGGATAAATATTAGGATGGGGCCGAGACCAACTCGGCATAGGGTGTTGAGTCCAACCGGTTTTGGGAAGGTGATCGAGATGGAGTTGACCAGGCGAAGTGTCAGCTTGGTAATTTGTGGTGTATGCGATATTGGATTTGGGAGCTAACGTAACTCCTCGCTACCTGGAGTCGAGATTGGTCTGAAATTTGCCTAAATGGAGAAGTGCATAAGTGCAAATGAAATGGTTCCAAAAGAAGGATCAAGACCGTCTTTGTCTGGTTGGGTGTCCACTATATATTGACTAGTGTGCATATATGTTTGACGCTTGGTGTGGCGAGTTTGATAGGTTGGAAAGTGTATCTGTTGGCCTATGAAAGGGAAAGTATGTTAAGTATCGGAGACTAACCTGGAGTTGATGACCTTCGCCTTGCATTCTTAGATGATTCTTCTCAAGCTATACTTTGGATGGTCTTCATGTCTCAAGGGTTGTTCTCCACTCTCAATTATTATGCTCGAGAAAATATTACTCTCTTCTCTCAATTCTCAACTTTCCACTTTAGACCCAAAACTTCTGACCTCTCTCTTCGTGTTTGGGCCTTTTATAAGCTACGCCTGAAGTCATCATTGCATCAGATTTGTCCACGTATCTTATCCATATCCTTCTGATGTCTTCTTTTTGTCTGATGTCAAGTACCCCACGATCCTTGTTCAAGCAAAGTCGTGTGTCCAAGGCATGTTTTGCTGACATATCAAAGGCAAATTGGTTATGTCGGGTCATGATGCATCCATTCAGGGGTCCAATTCCCTTGTTGCTTCCCTCCTTCACGTTTTCTTCTTCTTTTGGTCACGTTTTGGTTAGCCCTGGGCAGACAACAAATCAGGGCAGAAGATTTGGGGCAGGTGGCGCGGATTGTGCTAGATTTTTGAGAGATGGAATGCACAGGATGATTTATTTCTCCAAACCATCCTCCACGGGTGTTATTATTTCAAATTTTGGAGAATTTGCTTGTAATAAAAAAAATTAAGATTTTTAATTAAATATTAGAGAATAGTTTGAAATTTCCTTGCCATATATATAATTAATACAAACATTTAGCATATTATTATTAAAAAAATTAATATAATAATTAAAATTATTCAATAAATAATTTATTAAAACTAAAATTAAATATAAATAATATTAATTAAGGATAAATTTATCTTTTTCATATTTTTCTTATTTCATTTGTTTCACTTTTCAATCAAATCAAACAAATATAAAAAAATATTTCACTCCTAAATTCTATCTTAAAATCATCTCAATTTTTTATTTTAATTTTTCTCTTTATTTTTTTTTTTCACTCAATTTCAATCCTTAACCAAATACAGTATTAAGATGTAACATATGCTTGTGGTGTGGGAAAGCTATGAGAGCCACTAGATCCAGATCATGTCCATTCTTTCTTTTGTTTGAGGCATTGGTCTATACAGATCAAGTATACAACATAGAAAAAGAGAGACATAAGAATAAAGGAAAAAAGATGAAGTTATATAAAGGCAAGAGTGATAAAAAGAAATGAATGTACAAAAATAATAATGAATGTTAATGAAATCTGTTACTGCTGCTGAGTCAAAACTGTGCAACCTGGCTACTGCATGGATACTGCTCCACATATACTGCGTTGCCCACTACTCACGCGTAGGCTTGTTACGATTACTACGGAGGAAAATACAAAATGTTACCTACTTTTATTATACTATTTAATAATTTTATTAATTTTATCGATTTAATTATTAAATTATAATTTTTCTTTACCTAAATATTAAATTTTTTTAAATTTTAATCAATATAAATGAAACATTAAACTATATGTTCATATCGATTAAAATTAATGAAATATATATTTTTAAAATATATTTAATTTTAATAAAAATTTATATATATGATATGCGTAAAGAAAAATTTCAATTTAGTAATTGAATAAATAAAATTTGTATTTTATATAAAATTATTAAATAGTAAAATAGTTTATATATATATTAATTTTATTATTTAAACTGACTTATACGAATCAATTAATAATTTCATCATTATACAGTTATCTCATATCAATTTGAGTTTTAAAACATTAATAATAATCAAATTTAATTACTTAAACTAACTTATACAGTTCAATTAATTTTCGGTTTGATCATTGATCAATTTTCTCACCTGGGCTATTATCGATTTGAGATTTAAAACATTAATAATAATCAATCATTTTAAGATTATATAATATTTTTTTATCTCATCACTTATTTTATCTCTATTTGTTTCTACTTTTTATCTAACTCTTCTTGCCACTCAAATTTTCTCAAATGAGATACGCATGAATAATTAATTATCTAGAAATTTATATCTATTATATATTATATAGGCTTATATATGTTTTTGTTTACCATATTTTAATCCTCAAAGTTAACATTGTTTAAAATTTTATGGATGTGGTAATTATGTATTTTTTGGCGTATTTTTTGGCAGTTTAAAAAAATGTGATTTTTGACCATTTTAAACCTCCAAATTAAATTGAGGGTATGTTTTGGATATATTTTAGTTGTATGTTTCAAAAAAATCTAAAACTAATTTTTAATTTTTATAGTATCAAATTATTTTTTAGTTTCAAAATAAATTTATTTTAAAATTTTTCTATTTTAGTAAAATTAATTTAAAGGTATGTTTTTGTGTGGAGGGATAAGAGTAGTGGTTGTGGTGTCGATGATGGTGGTGGAAGTATCATAGTGGTGGTGATGATGGTGGTAACGGTGCTAATGATAGTATCAGTGGCAATGGTGGTGGTGGTGGTGGTGGTGGTGGAAGTACCATAGTGGTGGTGATGATGGTGGTAACGGTGCTAATGATAGTATCAGTGGCTGTGGTGGTGATGATGGCGTGCTAATGGTCGAAGCGACAATGGTGGCAATAGTAATGGTGTCGACAATAGTGGTGGTAATAGAAGTAGTAGTATCAATAGTGATGGTGGTATTATCGATAATGATAGTGGTGGCCACGATGTTGGTGGGGTGGTAGTACTGGTGGTGGTACATCATAACACGTTTAGTAACTTGTCAATGACCTATACTAGACTTCTCAAGTATTTCTCAAGTACACTAACTACACAACCAATATCAGGGTGTATGCAAACTTGAACATACATGAGACTACCAATAGTATAAGCATATGAGACTTTTTCCATTTCTGCTATTTGTTTATCATTTTGAGGACACTAGATATTAGAGAGTCTTTCACCCTTTTAAATGGGTGCAATAAAAAGATTTAAGAATTTCATATTAATCTATTTAGAATCCTTTCAATATAATTCTTCTAAGATAAGCCAAGAACATCATATGATCTATCATGTTGAATTTCAATGCCCACCAAGATCTTTCATATAAAAGAGTAGTTTGTTTGGTCTCAAGTAAGAAATTCATATCATTACAAGCTAGAAGGGTATCATCAATCTATAATACAAAAATGATGAATTTGTTCCCACTATAATTAGACAGATTTTTCAATTGAGTAGAATTTTCAATTAAGTAGAATTTTCAATTAAGCACTTATGTCATTGTAATAACACCTAAGGGTATGGAATTAAAAAGGCACAAGTAAACTCCATAAGTATCAAATTATGTTCTTAAAGCTAATACTAATAGGATATTGAAAACTTTAATAAAATAATATTCAACAAAATTCTACAAACATTAGGAATTATATCAATAAAGACAAATAGATAAGATAAACACAATATTAACATAATTCCTAAAGCATTTATATTATGTTCGTTACAATTGATCCCACAATAGGTCAATATACAATCATTAAAAAAAATGTTTCAAAAGGAAACCTAAACATTATTTTAGATTACATAAACTTCTAACATTACATCCACGTATTATATTATATTATATTATATTATATTATATTATATTATATTATATTATATTATATTATATTATATTATATTATATTATATTATATTATATTATATTATATTATATTATATTATATTATATTATATTATATTATATTATATTATATTATATTATATTATATTATATTATATATATATTATATATATACACGTACGTACAGGATATGCAAGTTAGATAATATTAGATACACAAGACAAAACAAAAATTAACACAATTTTGATAGTATATGATTAATATAATGTATATAAAAATCAAGAAATTAAAATAATATATATTAAAAAACACACATGTAGAATGAAGATGTCTGCACATGTCTGCTACAAGCGCAATTTTATGTCTAACTAAGGGAAATGTGTAATAGTGGCCTTCATGTCTAAATTTCTTAGTTTTTTTAGTCAAATTAAAGAACAAAAAGGAAAATAACATTACATAATAAAATAAACTTATATTGTATATGTTTACAACCATTAGAGAAACTCATCATTCTAAGGAATATATATTTTCTTGATGATTGGATCTTCTTAAGCTTCAATTCATCGTATACATATCTCCAACGCAAGTTTTACGAGGGGTTATCCCAACTATTTCCACCATACACTTTTTGCCTAAGGATTAGTTGTATATGTTATCTCCCTTTTCCCCAAGACATTTTTTGATTCCTCCTCAACATGATGATAAAGGAAAATGATCTTTCATCTTTTTACATGCAATAAAATTAACAAGCAAACAAAATAGAAGGAGCGATGAGAAATATCATATAGAAAAATAAAAATAAAAATATAATCATATAAACAAACACATAAATGATGTACAACAATAATATGTCTTAAGACATAAAATTTCTACATGAATGAAAATTAATGAGGGACAATAAAAATTCTACTTTAAGGATAGGTCAATATTTTTCTTTTAAAGTTGTGACTAATTGAGATAAATGAGTTTTGTTATGATCAGTAAAATAAAAAGGAGTCATTCACTTTTTTAATTATACATCCCAAATTCATTTAACCTCAAGATTAAAATAAACCTCCACTTATCTATTTTTGCCACCAGTTTCATTAGTGTGACTCAAGTTTTTATTAAATGGTATGAATATGCTCATACATGAATTTTACAAAGATTACATTGGATAAGTACACAACAAATATCAACATCTTATGCACACCTTGGTTCATACTCATCTCCAATCGATGAGAAATTTTAGAAATCACAAATACAAGCATTATATAATTAATTTGTTATAAACTTAAGCTAATTCTCTGTTTTAAAAAGGTATTTAAAAAATATAAAATAATTGAACATTTAATTTATTTTAGATAATTAATTAATAATAGATAAAAATATTTGAATTTAAAGTGGGGAGTTTAAATTAACATAATTCATTCTAACATCAATCAACTGTTCCAATTTCACATGCTAAGAATAATTGTTAACTCACGAACTCACCGTAATGTATTTATGTTTTTTTTATAGCTTAGAAAATTTATATTATTCAATTGAGTAATTTAGAAGATATTAAAAGACATGACTAATATAAAGGTAATTAATAACAAATTAACTAATGAAAATTAAAACATAATTTATTTATAATTAAGAATTTTAGTGATTTATTGAGTAGAGTTCTATTTTTAACAAGTTTGAAAGGGTAGTCTTAAAGACTAATTGAATATTTAATTTTAATTAAACTTAAGTAAAATTGAAATTGCTATTAAAAATTAATTTTAAGAAACATGTATATTTATAATTATATTATTTAAGATAAAGGATGACAATCACCCAAAATGTGTGTAATGAATAATGAATAAAAAATTATAAAAGAGATTCCGAAACAAATTTTAGTTGTAATCACAAATGTTAAAATAATTCACAATAATAGATGTATAAGTTAAAATTTAATGTAACAACAATTGTAATTATCAAAACAAATTTGTAAAAATAACAAAGCAACAAATATAAATAACAATAGAAAATTAAAATAAATAATAGAATGATATATAAATTAAAATATAATAAGTGACAACAATTTGAACGTTAGACAATTTTAATATAATTCATCAATATAATAACGCTTACACCATTTTCACGGAGAAACAACATTTCCTCACTTGGGCCTTAGGACCCACGTTACAACCCAAGAGTAACCCTTTCAGGTCCAACAAATATGCAACAAGTATAAGGGACAAAGACTTAGAAAATTCTTTGCAATTTTCTACGGATGTTTTTCGCTTGTTGCTCCTAAGTTTCCATTTTACATGTGTTATAAGCATTATTAAATTTTATGAAGGAATTTGATTATATTTAACTCGAAAGTCTTAGAAAAATTTAAATAAAATTAACTAGATTCAGGATGAAACAATTAAACAACTGGTCAAATTTTAAATTAAATTCAAATTCAAATGTACTAAAATAACCATTTTTATTGAATTCTGTTAACTTCAAATAATTAACTCTAGTAAACTTATTTTAACTTAAATATTTTTATGGGGAATTACTATTTCTAACGTATAGAAATTTTTTTCGAATTTTATGGAATGGTTTGGTGTGAAGTTATCATTTTACCCTTATTTTTTTTTAATAAAACATTATATTAGTCATATTTTAATTCAAATAAATTCCAAAATTAAAAATTATAGAAATTATAAGTAAGTAAATAAAATTTAAATATATTAATTTGTCAAAAAAAAAATTTAAAGAGAAAATTGACAATTTTATTCTTTTTACCATAATTTTCACTAAAATAGTTATATAAAACTATTTTTAAAATTATTAACAATATCAAATCTATGTATAAAAATTATTTTTCAATGAAATAAAATCATAAATAATATAATAATATTTTTCAACTAGGAAATCACATAAAAACCCTTTATTTAATTAATTAATCTAGGATTTTTACTTTAGAACTAACCTAAATTGATTTAGTTTTTGAATAATTTTTTTGTGAAACTCTTTAAATTTTTTTTCTAAATACTTTCAAAGATTAAAACACATCTTCACCCATTGTTAGTAAGTGTAAGTTCACTGTTAAATCATTGTTTGGTATTACCTTGATTTTTTATTAAGTATTAGGTTTTCAAAGCCTCGCTTAGGTCATGAATTTGCAAGTATAGATCCAAGTCTTAAAACTTTTGTCCAGTTCATGAATAAATAAAGTATAGGTTTAGAATTTTTATGTTAAAGAAGGCAATTTGGTCTTAAAATAAAGAGTTTTCTCCCTTACTTGCTTTGAGTGGCTCGACCATAGTGTAGCCAGCAGGGGTCACCCATTTGAACTTTTGCCTTATTTGTGAAGATTGAAAGGTTTTTACTTAGGAGAAAAGGTGGTTTGTCCATTTTGGTAAAAGAAATCCATTAACTCTAATTCTTTGTAGTGATGAGTTAATTAGTACGTCAATGACACATTATGATCAATTAATCAACAACTACATCATCAACAATAATAATAGGTTCATAGTGTTTTTCCAGCTCCAAAAAAGCTTCTTAAACATATTAAAATAATAATAATATTTTAATAGTGTCATAATTAATTCTAATTTTCACATAAATTTAATAATAATTAATGATTAATTATAATTATTTCTATGAAATATTTGAATGTTTGCTAACAAATACAATATAATTTTAAGCTATTTGTCTGATGGGACATCTAAAGTTCTAATTGAATTTCTCATTGAAACTTTCATTAAAAAAATCACATGAATTCAATTAATTAAATTTTATGATTTAAATTAAGATTTTCTCTTATAATTATAACCAATCAAGTTTAATAACATATTGCATAAAATTGGATGTTAGATATTATTATTAATTAATTTTAATATTTAATTTTTAACTATTTTAAATTATTATTATTAAAAAAATAGTTAAGATGTGTAATGCTTTTACAAGATCAACTAGACCTTGTGGATTCTAGTTCAACACCTTATAATAATATTTTTCGTGTCTAATCAAATAGCTAAATCACATTATATAAACACTTTAACACAACTATTAAACTCATATTCAAGGAGAAAAATAGGGTGACATGCATATAACAACTTAGAGGAGAAAATAAGTATTAAAATATTACTATAATATTTATTCTAGATTGACCTCATAATATATGAGCATATATCAAGAAAGGTTAAAGGAATAAGAAACAGACACATTACTCATGGGTTAGATAAATGTAAGGGTTTGATACTATTAGGTTAAAATGCTAAAGAGCTTCTGTATAAAGCAATCTCCTAAAGCGTTGACGATATGCAGTTTTCTATAGTCGCTTATTGCGTCAATTTATGTGAAGTGACTAAAGTTTATTCATGTGGACTTTGTAGAGGTTTGTCTAATATTCGACTATGTGATTTGCAATATGAAAAGTTTGTCATGTTACAAAAGCTAAACATGTTTATCACAATTTTATGACATTTTGCTTAAATCCTTTTGTGAGAATTTTTTTGCCACAATTTATTTTTTGGTCCACGTTTCTAATCACCCACATACTCACTCTGACAATGACATGAATGTTGTGTCATGTACTAACATGATCCACATTGTCCCATGCTAAGTCTTCACTCACATTGCTTAGTCCTTAACAAACACTTTCTTCAAATTTGAATTTGTATGTCAATTAACACTTTTGTGAATGCATGTTATGTTTACTCAAAAATTGAGATTAACAATTTTACCACTTCATAAACACATTCACTTTGTATATATACAAGAAATATAATTTATATACAATATTTTTTATATAAAATTCATAAAATTAATATATACTAATTTATGTGATTCTACCAATTATAACATTTGATCAATAACTCATTAACCTAATATCCTAGCCGAGTTGATGATCAGTACACGTAACACCCTTTATCACATCAACTAAATTAACTAATATTGTTTATTTGATTAATTATTATTAGGTAATTGTAAGAAAATTTTAATTGTAATGTTATAAAACTTAGTGAATTTTTTTAAAGTACTTATAACTCTTGATCAATCTAGATCACATATATATAAAGTCACATAATCATAGAGTAAATATACATAGTACCATGTTAGTCAAAATATATAAAGTACTATATAAATTGGGATACAGAGTCTGTTAATAAAAGTAAAGTCTGTCAAAATGATTCTTTGCTGAGCTAACATCAACATATATGGACAATAAAAGTTCTAATTTACCCTCCAAATATATCTCAAAAGAGAAAAAGACCTATGTCAGAGCAGTAAATATTTACATTATACCACCCCTTTAAAGTTGTAAGAAAACTTCCTAATCATCTAAGAAGATCCCTCTAAAGGGTCCTCTTCCTCCTTCTCATTATCTAAGAAACCTTAGGTAAATGATGTTTGTGTTCCTATACAAGTGAATAAAGAGGAGAATCGTAATGCTGCACCTCTAGAGTCATTTCTACATTTGCCATGATGGAGTCGGACGAAAGTGGTGATGGAGGTGGAATACCGACATACCCTGGCACAAGTGGGAACATCAGCACTAAGGGAATCGTACGAGTCATAGGCTACATCCATACTAAAAGGTCAACAAATAGGAAATTGAAAGTGACTAGGCCTAAAAAAATGTCATCTTTGAAGAAGTCATCATAAGACCAAACTCCTACGCTACTGAATTGGAGGGACAACTTCCCCATCACTAGTAAGTGAGCCATAAGGATAAACTATTATTTGTCATATCATAATAGGAACATACAACACAAAAAAGAAAAAGAAAAAAGAAAAAGTGAGGTGATTTAATTAATAAATTACTAGTTACAAAGTGAATCTCAAGATTCAAACAATATAGACTAATCACATTTAGTGATTATTTGAAAAATGATATGCAGAGAATCTTATGGTTTCAATCCAAGTCACATGTGACACATATGGGTCCATACTATAATTGATGCACCTTATCAGACCATCATTTTTATTGGGAAGCAATCAAGAACTCCTATTCCTTACTCACAAGATATCACCATAAATATTTTTTCACAGATGAAGTCACCCTTGACTTTATCATTTAGGAGTAGACTTCACCAATCTTGGTGATGCTTGGCAATTGTCGGGATTATCAAGTAGATTTATGAGTCTCTTGGTTCCCGATGGCTAACCTGACCTTTATGACTTCACAACTTGATACCTTAATTCCTAAGATTACTTGCAAGTCCTTGCCTCCATCCTTTAGTGTATCAAACTATATGTTTACCATGTTGTCCTCACTGATGCAAATGATGCATGAACACATATAGTCTTCTATCCTAAGGTTCCATAATTCCTAAAAAAAAAAACTGACAAATTTTCCTCTATTTATTTATACTTCCTCTTGTACCTATATCAAGGTATGATATTCAAATATCACAAACCACCTAATTAACAATTTATATCTCAATTCCAAATTACAATATTTAACAAATTCATTATCTTCATAAAAATATATCAATCTAATTTCATTATACTCATTATCATTAATATAAGATTCAAACTAATCAAATAACATTCAACATTAACAATAAAATTACATGTCCACCATTTTCATCAAAATGATCATATGATGTAAGCCCAAAATTTTGTTTCACCAATTTCTATTTTAACACAATTTCAAGTTAATTAAATATCCAATTTTATTGTAACATATTTAATCAATTACTCATATGGCACTATATTTTTCTTACTTGAATTGCATTAATCTATCCCGCTAAAGTTTGATTTAATAATATGAACCATGATAATCCAGCTAAAGTATGATTTGAAAATATGAACCATGATAATTCTCTTTAAATCTATTGTACCTAAATTATGACATTCAAGTTAGTTCCTTTATTAATTAATCCTAAAATATATACTATCTTAATTTAAATTAATTCTTATTACTAATAGAGCTAAAGAAAATTGCTATACTCAAACCATTAGACTACTTAATTTCTAAAATTAAAATAAACTATTTTTCACAAAGGTAATGCATAATATACCTTTTATTAATCTTCCTAAGTGACTTGAGCTCTTAACTAGTTTCAATCAATATTCTCACCCTTTTCTTTTATAAAAGTAAATAGTATATGACTAGCTTTGAAATATATATGATTGTGTCTATATTATTGCTGGTGTCGTTGTCGTTGTCGTTGTCGTTGTCGTTGTCATTGTCGTTGTTGTTGTTTAGACAAATAATCTTGTACAAATAAAACTGAAGAATTAGGATTTTGAAGAAAAGAAGTGAGAAATTCTTACAAACAAAAGATGTTAATGACCTTTAGAAGAGATAGACTTTTAAGATAGAGAGAATTATCAGAGAAGTTTTTCGGAGATGCCCCAAACTAAGGAAGCCCTCCTCTTTATATACTTAGTTCAACAAGTTACAAGTTACATTATTGATGCACTGTTCTTTTAGCCAATCAAAGGCTTTCATGAAAAATAAAATAAAATACATTACGGGAATCTAAAATCTGAGTAAAATCTCGGGGAATCCTGCTTCTAATTGTCTTGTTTCTCTTTAGTAGGTGTCTTTCACAGGCCTGCCTTGGGAATCTTGTCTTGTTTCTCTTAGTGGGTGTCTTGGAGAATCCTGCTTTCTTTTGTCTTGTTCTTCCTTAGTGGATGTCAAGAATCTAGTTTCACGGGTCTATCTTGGGAGCCTATCTTAAGAGTCTTTCTTTTCTTGTCTTGTTTCTCCTAGTGGATGTTGATGGACAGGTATCTTCACGGGTCTTGTAAAGTGAAGAATTCAACTTAATCAAACATGTCTCCATTATGTAAGTATCGGTTGGATTCACTAGACTCGACATCAGAATGGTTTGCACTATCACTGTCCAAGATAGATCTTGCTTTAAAAAATGTTGCTTCAAATTCTTCCACTGAAGTTGCTGAGGCTAATTTCGCCATAATCTTTTGCTTTTCTAATAAGAATGATGCTTCATTTTCTTCTTTTTGCTTCTTGAGAGGACTAGTGTTTTGTTGACTAGTACTCTTTGAATTATTATTTACCCATTCATCGCTTTTGCTGATAAGATTGTTGTTGAACTTCTTCCACCACTTAACCTTTGTTTGGTGGCAGAGGGTCTTAATGTCAATAGTTTCATATTGTTGTATGGTTGTGTATTCCAACGCCATTATCCAAGTTATAGCTTGTGAAGCTACAAAGGATATTAGACGATAACCTGGGACAAATGATAACTTTTCACCAAAAAAATTATAAGTTTCCTCTATCTCTAATGGAAATATTGTAGGTATTGGCCCAAAGTCTATGAACCACTTAATAAACCATCTTGGGAACTTTAACGATATTCCACGTATGAACCAGATAAACCAGGAATGAGTCCCTGGAGTTAAATATAGAACATGGTATCAAGCATCCATATAATCATAATAAGTGTAATGTTGAGGTAAAAATGATTGGGAGAAGGATTTTTGTTGAAACAAGGGTTGGTTCCAGTCTTGATGGGATAATATATTTAGTATTTTTATTTTTGAGAACTAAATGTTCCCCTATTTGTCCTAGGTATGAAATATTTCTATGGAGTATGTATCCACTAATATAAACTCATAAAAGATTCAGGTTTTATGTGGTTGTGTAGGAAAGTAATGAAAGTCTGGTGGAAATAGTGTTCTGGCTACATGTATTGGATTGACTTTTGCTTGGTCCTTTTCAAGGACTATTATTGGAAGTAATTCATCCTTTTCTAGGTATTGGTCTTCATAAGGGTTTTGGTAATTAACTAGTTTATTGGGTCCAATAATTACATTATGATATTGAAGAGGAGTAAACATGTTTAAGGTTTTGGCTAATGGATTAGGGGATGGTACAAGTGTGGTTGTACTATGTTCTTTTGGTAGAAATTTTAACAATATTGGCAAGAGTATTAGGCCTTGGCCTTATTGTAATATCTGGATTGTAATTATATTGGAAAGACGGACCAAACCTTTAAGAGCCCACTTCATAACCATATTGTTCCTTACTAAACGTTGTAAAATACTAATCCCTTTGTTCTTTAATATATTATGCATTAAAGTCCTTCCTAATCCATTTCTTGTCTATTTCAAAAAGGGTTTCTTGGGTTAAAGTATTTAGTATTTGTGAAGCTATAGGCGAATATTGAGGTGATTCTAATTTTTCAGAATATACAGGTCTTGCTACTTTTGAATTATTGGTATCTATTCCTCCTAGGTCTAAATTTATTGTGGCAATATCTACTAAGTGTCTTGCAGGTTGTCCTCTAAAGGTCATATGTGGTTCATTAATTTTTAACAAAGTGGATCTATTCATTGTTAATCTAATATTAGAACCTTCTTGTATTATATCTCTTACTTGAGTATTGTAAACCTTTGGTTCACTCACTACTTTCTCTAATATCCAATCTTTTGGAATTTTGCTAATAACCTCACTATGACTCAATCTCTTTGGTACTTATATTGAGGACTTTCTAATATTTGTTTCAACTAATATAGTTTCTTCTTTCGAAGAAGATCTCAATGCTTTAAAATTATAATTAATTTTTGTAACTTTATAATAAATTCTAAAAATTATTTGTATTGGGCTAGACAACTCATCTATTATATCATCTGGAAGTTTTACATGCAATTTTATTGCATCAATTGTTTTGTCATTTTTCAAATCCATCGAGAAGTTAGGATAGCAATTGAAAAAAGTAGGGCCATCATAAAGATTGCTTTATAATATTGCAATTATTGAGTCATAAAATCCTTTAAGTCTTATATCTATTAGTATCATTAATATTGGACTATTTATTCCTAATTGATAATTAGGTTTTGCACCCACTTGTATTAATCCTAGATGGATAAAATTATATCCTTCTTTTATATGTTGATCTAAAATTTCTTGTTCTAATAAATTAATAGTTTGGTTATTTTTGGTGCCTGGGTAACTATATTCTATTACATGTACTTCGTCTTGACTTATTGACCATATTCTATGTTGTTTATATACTTCACTCTTTTTTACTACGGTATTGACCAATTATGTAATGTATTTTTTATTTCTGCTATATGTAATTCTCTATCTTTGTTGTAACTAGAGGATTCTTGTTGATATTGAGGGTTTCTTATTACTACTTGTTTGTTTTTATTTCTTAGATTCATATCACTAAATGTTCTTAAAAAGTTAGGCATCTTAAGTTTTTCTCTAGTTTCCATGCTCCGGGACCACCTCTTATCCAGTCTAGCTAACTAATGGTCTCACTACCTTACCCTAGGTTTTATTGTCGGGACCATTAGACAAAGGAAGTTGACCAACGTACACACCTTTCAATGCTACACGCTGGACTCTAGAAAATTCTAAATAACCTAAGTTTCTAAGAAGACTTGATAAAATTAATCTAATTAACAAAAACTCTCAAGAGTAATAATAATTGTCAAGCTATCAAACAAGATATCTCTTTTTCTTGTAAGTAGATAAGTCTTCGGGAAGATACAATTCTCTCATTATAATGTGTTGGATTTTGTTGAAATAAAATTTCCTTATTAGCAACAATTCTTTTTAATTCTAACCTTTTTTTTATATAGGTGCAAAATTTTCTTTTCTAAGCCTATGTTTAAATATCAACAACAACAATTTTTGCACGCTCCCTGTTTCTTGGTTCGGTAGTAATAGAGGGGAATAAAATCACCTTCTAGTGTATAATAAACTCAACTACTCATAACATTTCAAAGTTATTTTTTTTTTTGTTTATTCACTCACAATTTGGAGCTAGATTTTTTACTGCTATTGTCAACAAATTCTAATAGCCAACATAAAAATATAAGAAATATATCAAGTTAATGTAAATAGGAGACCGTCCCATTATCCTTCAATCCATTTTGTAACCAAAAGCAAGATTAAACACTCTATCCTCCTTTACCAACATAAATCAAGAGAGGAGAAAGAAGAAACTTTATTTTGCTTTTGACCTTAATTTGCTCTACTGAAAAAAGATGATCACCCAAAGCCCAAGCTCTTAAAATCCAAATAGTACACCTTGAAGCTTGATGAAGGATGAAAGGATTTTGATAGAAGAAAAAAGAAATATAGATGAAGGTGGTGTGGTGTATTACGTGCTCTCAATGAAGGAGAGATGAGAAAGAGAAAACTTTCTTGAGAAGTTGGTTTAAACAACCATGGCTGGCTGACCAAAAAAGTAAAGATTTCATTAATTTTAATTAGAATTGTTTGTTATCTATCCAACTCATAATCATGTGGTAACATCTAATTAAACAAGAGTGAATTTCAGGGATGAGTTATTACAATTAAAAGAGGTCTAAAAAAATATTTTATAATTAATTATCGATAGTTATATAAGTATAATTAAAGTGGTTTCTAATAAATTCTCAATTTAGTAAAATATTATAAAACAAAAATTATTTTATACTTAAAATATAGCTAACTTAATTTTTATAACAAATTTTCTAATTCCTTATTATGCTAGTTAAGTTTTTACTGTTAACCAGGAATAGTTTTATCATTTTTACAAAAATTGTAATTAATTCCTACAAAATTTTCAAAATTATCTTTATTGCTTTAAATATTTTTCTAAGCCTAAAATATAATTTTACTAATTTTCAAATCACTTTTTGTTAATTATTTTCAATGTATGTTCTCTCGTAGACAAATTAATTATCTCCATTATTTTCTGGTTTTAACTTGGAGTACTTATAAAAAAATTAAATCTAAATAGTACTTGTTATCCTAAGTTAAACTGTATCTCTCTAGATTTCCAGGTTCCTATTCAAATTTTCAAACATAATTATAGAATAAATATGAAATCATATAAGTAAAAATTGAGGATGTTACAGTGCGATTATAATAATATCGCTTTAATATGCTTAAATAACCAAAAATCCCAATAAAACAAGGATTATTTGAGGGAAAAAAAGGAGAAAATGGAAGACGAAATAATAATTTTTTAAAATTGAAAGATCAAATGACAAATTAAGATATTTTGAGGGTTCCTGTAAATTTGTGTTGTTTAGCATAAATCTCATTAGTAGTATTTGATAAACAAGTTTTTTTTTTTTAAGTTTCAAGAATTTTTTGAGATCTACTTCAAAGAATATTTTTTTTTAAATACTAACTTCTAACTTTTATATTTATCTCCATTTTGTTTTCAAAATATTAAATTTTTTTCTTACTTTTTTCTATATAAGACAATTTTTTTCTTTCATCATAAAACATAGTTTTATTATTTTTATCATTTTTTATACAAAGAATTATTTTATTATTTTTACTCATTTATTATATAATATATTGATAATAATAAATATAATTTTTTATTTTCTAAATATTTTTATATTACACTATTTATTTTAATTAATATATTATTTATAATTCTTTTTTATGGTGGGAAACAAAAAATAAAGTAACTAAGCAATAACTCAAGGTGTACTACACCCAACAAGTATATAAGTCTAACAACTAGAGGACTCTAGAATTGTCAACCCTAAATCCTAAACTCTAAATCCTAAACTCTAAATCAAAAGAATCAGGAAGTCTTATATTTGGCAAGCATGTCAACCCAACAATTAGGTTCTTTAAAACTATAAATCACACTTATACTTCAAGATATTATAGATTATTTGTTTATTTTTTTAATTTTATACTATATTATTTATTTTAATAATTATATTATTTTTAACATTATATTTCTAGTTTGTTTTTCATCTTTCAGCTAGTTTTGTTAAATATAATTTATATATACTAAGATAAAGATTTGTGTTTCTCTTATTTTTTTTATCTCTTTTATTTTACTATCATCTTAAAGAGAGTGGGTTTATAAGAAAATATTTTGATTTTTGAATAACTTTTTTTATAAAACTATTTTATCCATAAACAGTGCATTTATTTTATCTTATAAATATGTTTAGATTTTTAAGCTACTTTGTCTATCTATTTTCAACATCTTCTAAAAAGAGATTTGTGAAGAAATTGTATAAATTTAATTGATTTTTTTATTGTATTTCCATGTGTCTTCACATGCATGTTTTTATCTTTTTCTATTTTAAAAACTAAAAAAAATATTTTTCAAAATAATTTTCAAAAACTACTCTCATAAAACAAGTTCTTTATTTTGAAAAACATAAACCCATTTTTAAAAATAAGAAACAAATAATATTTATTTATTTATTTATAAAATATGTTTTTTTTTTCAAAATGAATAATCAAACAGGCCCTAATATATAGCATATAAATTTCACAAGAACCAAATAAAAAGTTTTGCATAGTGTCAATTTTCACTTTTTATATACACTATTACATGATAAATATTAAAAGCTTTTGCTATTCATTGTACATAACATCTTTTTATACCCTTCTATATACATTATTTATAACCGTCTTCTTATACAAATTTTTCTTTGACATACTTATTAATATTATTATATATTTGATAAAATTATATAAAACAATTAGAAAGAGTATGTTAAAATAAAGTTATTCATAATTAATTTTAATAACTTCCCTTTAATTATAAAGCTATTTTTTGTTATTAAATATAGTAAAAATGATATATACTATATGGTTTTAATATTTATATAATATTAAAATGACCAACTCATTTAAAATTGAATATCATACCCAATTAATATAAAATCAAGTGTATAATATTTTTCACAATAAAATATATAATATTTTTAATTTTAATAATTAAAATAAGTAAAAAATATTTATTTTATATGAAAAATTAAAAAAAAAAGATCATTTATGTACCATCACAAACTATAACAATAAGATTATTAATCCTTGTGAGAATATTATATTATAGATGTTAGAATATAATCTATATGTGTCCAAAATAACTCCAAGAGTTTTGATGACAATAAATATTAAGATTAAAGAGTGATGACTAATATTTTGAGAATATCTTTTAGTCTTTAAGAAAAACATGTCATCATCATATGAAAGTTGATAATGCGTTTATATGAAAAGAAACTTATTTTTTTAAACAAGCTTATATTTCGCGTCTAAACAAGTTACATAGTCAAAAGGAAACGTCGTCCAAAAGAATGAAATTCTATTTAATACATGACTTGATTTGTGAGCGTAAAGTTTTTCTTGTTCCTAATACTTATCATAACTCATATCTCATCTTTTTAACTTATGCACTATCTCTTTATTGTATATATATTCAATGTTTCACACATCATTCATATTTCTATATATATGTTATGTCATACTATGCTTTATGTTTCAAAACAACAAAAGTTCATTATGAAGTTCTGAAAATTAAGTCAATCTTGGTATAAGAGAGTTTTATTTATGTTTCTACATTTAAGAAAACAAAAAGAATAATAATTCTCGTATGTTTTGGTATCAAGTAAAGATAGTACTATTAACAAATAGAAGAAAACAATTTTTTTCTATCACACCTTCTCTTTAACCATAAAGAAAACAAAACTCTACAATAGCTACTAAAAAACATATATTTTAACATTTTATGTTCTATCTTTATACAAAACATCTTCCTTCTACTTTTGTCTATGTACTAATTGATTAGGCCTTTAATAATATAGAAGAGAAAGAAAAGCAATCTTGTTATTACAATCTTAAACTTAATTATTATTATTTTATTTCATGTACTACGTTGTCATGCAAAATAAACACATATATATTAGTTATACGCAAGAATGTATTATTTAACACAATTATTTGAAAAAAAAAATATTTTTAATTAATATTTGAATTAAATAAATTTATTTTAATATAATTATTTTTTAAAATTTAAATTATTCAAAGTATTGTTTATAAACTTAAAATTTTATAAGAATAACAATTTTATTTTTCTTTGAAATACATCATTGTAAAATAATTGAATTATTTCATATCTTATCATTTTAATATCTAATAGTATTAGAAGTCATTTAAAATTTTATATTATTTATAATATTTAAATTTATAATTTTTTTATACTCAATATTTAAATAGTGTGAAAAGAACATTATGTTCAACATTATTTTAAGTAATATTTAATTTCAATAATTTATATCTAATTTAATTAATTTTTATATTTAAATTATTCAAAATATTATTTATAAACTTTAACTATTATATAAGTAATAAAATTTATTTTTATTTATAATATAAATGTAAAATATTTAAATTATTTTATCATTTCACATTTTAAAATTATAAAAGTATTTATATTTAACATAATTTAAATCTTTTTAAAATTTTAAACATAATATTGTTATACTATTTTATAAATATTTTAAATAAAATGATTAATGTATGTGAGTCTATAAATATATTTTCACTGCAAAACACTAGTTTTTCAAAAAATATAAAACACGAAATGAAAAATTTAAGAATTTGCATCCCACCTCTGCCCCGTCAGGTAACTCCACATCCCTCTTATTTCGACTTTTCTCCAGAAAATATAAAAAACTAATTATAACCATGTAAAGTTGACAATCAATGTAATTTATTTTTATACCCACAATTTTATCCTCATAATATAAATATAAAATATTTAATATTACTAAAATCAGTGACTATTCTTCGTGATCATAAATTTACCAAATAAATAGATATTTCACTTTTACCAACTAATATTAGGAGATAGCCTTAAAGCAATGGATTGAGATTTGTGTTAAATGACAAAGAAGAAAATCATTAAGACTATATATACTAAATATATTTTTAAATCTTAAAGATTGTTTTTAAAAAATAAAAATAAAAATATTTTCTAAAACCAGTTCCCCCAGACTCACCTAGAGCACGCTGTTCGGGACCTTCCTCCCTTCTCCGCTTCACCTCCACATTGCGGTACCTTCGAACCCCTTCGCTTCTAAACGATTAAACTTCTCGAACCGAACAAAGTGGCGTCGTTTGGCGTCCGAATAAAAACTTAAAAACACTCACTGATACGTTCATTCGCTTGCGCAGCAGCGTTCATCATTGAATATGAGTCCTGCAAAGATCGAACCCGAAGAGGTGGAAGGAGAGGTAGTCGGCACCACCGATTACTTCTTCGTGAAAATCGGCGAGGCCGTTCCGCTGAAGGCCTCCGACTCCGACTCCGACTTCGACGCCGAAACCCTCCCTTCGCAGCCTCTCGTACTTTCCGAACGCTTTCGCCTCACTTTCGTAGCTCATTCTTCAGGTATACTGCACTGTATGTTCAATTAACCGCGTCTTTGTGCTCAAATTGAATATTGTTTTTGTTTTCGCGGTTTAGGTTTTTTCGTTGCGAGGACGAAGGACCTTATTGATTCCGCTAACGAGTTCAAGGACAAACGAAGTGGCTCTCCGGTGCAGCAACTGAGTCTTGTGGATGTTTCTATCGGGAGGGTTCGTGCATTGGCTCTTTCCACTGATAATTCGACGCTCGTGGCATCTGTCTCTGGCGACGTTTGGTTTTACTCTGTTGAAAACTTTCTCAATAAGGTATGTAAACCATAGTTTTGAGGCTTTGCTAATAGGTTATTTGATAGCACTAGGGATTTTCATGTTTTAGGTTTTCTGCAATTACTTACTTTGTTGCTATTGTGCCGAATGTTGATGTAAATGAAAGTCTCCTTCCATCACTTTCAGTAACTGACACCATGTTTTGTTGAAGTTATCAACTTTCTACTTTGTTGAAAACTTGAAATAGAGTTTATTAAGGAGAAATTGTGTGTTGAGTATGCACACTCCATCCTATTTATACTAAACCGTGAATTAAGCACAGGAGCTAATGAGTGACTAATTGTAGATCTAATCAACTGCTATTAACTATAGTAATAACTAAGTTTGCTAATATTGTAACATGCTGAATGTGCTAACGAGTATAAACTATTTTCTAATACTTCTTGAGCTGAAGCTAATTAAGCTTTTACCTTGTCAAAAATAAAACTTAAAAACAAAAACTAAAGGGCACCAAGATGTAAAACAGCTCAGGCAATCTCAACCAAATAACTTAGGCAATTAGCATTCCCCATGAACAACAAAACCTTTTGGTGATGTCATGAAAAAAAATATAAAATGCTGTGAAGGTGCTCAATCTCTAGAAATTTTGGCATTGCCTGTAAGCTTTATATATCTATCTAAAATACAATTTCTATGCTTGTAATATTTTATGCCAAATTAACTTTAATATTATTGTTTAGGAAGTGAAGCAATCCTTTTCCTGTTCACTTGATGATTCAACCTTTGTCAAGGACATGCGATGGATAACAACACCAAAAAATTCCTATGTCATTCTCTCAAATATTGGGAAACTATATTATGGAGAGATTGGTTTTCCACTTAAACATGTGATGGACAATGTTGATGCTGGTATGCTTCTTTCATTATTTTTCACTAACCACTTGAATATGTTGCCTACCCATATGTAGTATGTTTAATGTTTTATTAATTTAAAGAGTCAAACTGCACCTATTGATAATAAATATTGGAATATGAATCAGTTCACTACATTATATATGTGTGCACACGTGTGTCTTATATCATTGTTTTAGCTACTATTATTGTTTAATTTTTCTATTTTTTTTTGTATTTTGTGGTTGGGAGTGAATGGATTAAAATCTGCTTGTGGCTCTGTCTATGCATAGATGTCTCTGTCTCTCTCTCCCACCTCATATCTGTTTAAAGCAGGGCTTTTGGTTGACATTGTAATATATTATCATATGTTTGGTTTGTTCACAGCATTTTATTTTTCTTATTTTTGGCATTCCTAATTACTTGTTTTAATTTGTTTCTTTGTGAAGTTGATTGGGGTTTGAAAGGTTCATTTGTTGCTGTGGCAAGGAAAAGTGTTCTAAGCATTTTATCGGCCAAGTTTGAAGAAAAACTTTCAATTTCACTATCCTTCAGATCATGGACTAGTGATTCTGCACCAAATGGTAGCATACAAGGTTTGCATTGTTTGTTTCATTTCTTTATTTTAATATAATTATATATTTTTTTTCATATATACTAAGGTAGTGGGAACGTATTGATGATTGAGAGTGGCAGTAGCCCCACACATTTTTTTGTTGCTTGATTTTTTTAATGTTTTAAGGTCAATATATGGTTTTTTTTTTTTTTGTTATGCATTGCATGTAATATAGTCTTTTATTGAACAATTGTACCAGTTGATTCTGTCAAGTGCGTTCGACCTGATTCTATTGTAATTGGATGCATTCAACTTACTGAAGATGGCAAGGAGGAAAATTATCTTATCCAAGTTATTAGAAGTCGACTTGGTGAAATTAATGATGTAAGTGCAAAATCCTTGCATTTTTTGTTTTTGTTTTTTTCATGAATGTAATCTTGATTAATAGTTGAAAGAAAAGAAAACTATATATTAATTGTGTATTTTGTACAATCACTAATGTCCCTTTTATAGGGGGAAGATTATGCCTAAAAAAGAAAAGAGGGAAATAGGAAAATAATAGTAACAGGGAAACAAATATCCCATGAAATCTTCTAAAATATCTTTGATATTTACAACAAAAATATCTTCTAGAATATCTTTGATATTTACAACATTAATCATGAGTTTGCCTATGCATGAGTTGGCTTCTTTAGATGATTGTCTTATTTTCCATAATTTTACTATTTCTCTCTTATATTAATAGTATTTTCTTCTTTTACATTGTCTTCATGCTGCACATTGTTCATGTATATGCATTCTGCTACATCTTGTAAATGGTTGTGTTTATCAAATTCAAGAGTTATGATGCTGGGATAGACTAAGAAAATTGCAGTTGTTTGCTTTCGTGTAGCAGCAGATTCTAAATTTGTATTTTCTCTTGCAGGCTTCTGAATTAGTTGTTCAATCCTTTTATGATATTTACCAAGGACTAATTGATGATATTGTACCCTTTGGAAGGGGACCCTACCTTCTATTGACATACTTAAAACAATGGTAAATATTTTGCATTTCCTTTCCTGATGTTTTCCCATCTCTATCCATTTTTTTGGCTGGTACTTTTCTGCTTTTACATCTTAGTTCGAAGGTTATGTTTCTGTAAAGTTTGTGATGGTACCATAAATAGGATGTGAAGAGTGAACAGAATAACTAACTACAGTTAAGTAGTTAGTTTAGTTAACAGGTGGAAGTACCAGCCACCAGGTCTCTTTAGTACCTGGAGATTGATTCATTCTCATTCTTGTAGATGTTGCCCTTTCCCATTCTGATATAATGTTGGTACAGAATTGGGATTAGGGTTTGATCTATAAAATTGCATATTTCTTTACGAGTTTCATATCCAGTTTCTATCAGTTTGCTGTCATTGCAAGCTTTAAAATTTTGGGTCTTGTTAGATTGTAAGCTGATTATTCTTTAAGATTCTAAGCATGCAAGTGGTAATAAAATTTTGGTTTTCTTTTTTCTTTTTTTTTTTTGTTTGCTGCATGTTTTAAACTTGTCTACTGGTCATTGATATCATCCTTTATCTTCCATGATTTTGTTAAACTTCTTTCCTGAATAAAACCAGGAATTCACTGATGGATAATTTGCTTTGTTTCTTTATTTATTTTCTTAATAACTACAGCCAACTTGCAATCAATGCCAACATGAAGAATACAGATCAGCACATTATGTTGCTTGGTTGGTCAGCAGATGATGACAAGAGTGAAGCTGCAGTTATTGATATTGAACGAGATAATTGGGTTCCAAGAATTGAACTTCAAGGTACTTCAAGATTGCTAATAGTACTTGTAGCATGATTTAGATTCACAATAAAACATTATGCTGTTGTTTGATTTGATCGATGTAGCTCACTCCACTTAGTTGGAGAAGGCTTAGTTGTTTTTGTACTTGTAACATGTTTGGCAAGAAACCTCATTGAGATGAAAAGATGAAAATTACAAGGATTTTGGAGGACAAGGATCCTCCATTAAAAAAAGAAACACCAAAACAAAATTGAGAATGTTAATTAGTGGGAAAGTGCAACATTTAATGTTACCACTGCATGCCATTGTGACTTCCTATCAATTTCTTAATCAGAATTCTTAGGATACTTGTTAGCAAGACCCAAACAAAAAATAAGACAAGAAAGGAAAGGAGCAAACATCTCAATGGAGCAAAATTTCCAAATCCCCCTGCAAATCTTCTAGGGGTAAATCTACTTTAAAAATCAGGTGCCTAGCCAAAGAGGCCTCCATTGAATTTTGCTGAGTTCTTGTGCTGTTGTTATAGGGAACGAGTGCAAATGTTTGCACTTATAAAGACAAAAGTTGCACTGATGGGTCCCAAGAGAGATAAATGCATTTGTCAATGGAATTGGCTTTGGACTCTTCAAATGCTTAGTTGGAGCTTAAGTTGCAATTTCCCTGTTTCTCTTGCTCTTCCTATGAATTCATGGTGTGCCTACTTTTATATTTCCTTTTAAGTGGAGTATACTATGTTTTTGGGTTTTATCATACATTTTTCTTCTTGTTCCTTCTGACATAGATCACTTAGCTTAAGATCTGATTGTTTTGTTCGTTGTACTGAGGTGCTTTTCTACTGTTTTCTTCAATATAGTAATTTAAAATTTTTGTTAAAAATTACCCTAATTTCACTTCCCGCCATCCACATGAAACAGTATAGACTATAGAGAAAGTGAGACACTGCTGTGTTGATAAAAGAGCATTGCTATAGACTAAAATGAAAAATAAAGGAAAATAAAAATAAAGGAAAATAAAAATAGCTCAGGACAGGAGACAATAGATAGACCAATTTTAGCAGTTGTTTTGATACCACTACTGAAGTGATTGGGCCAGGATTAAATCTGGAGTTACAATTATTGTTTTAGAGCCCAGGTTATGCTGGTGACCCAACCGAAAGCTAATTTATGGTGTAAACATAGTTTGGATGGAAAACCTTCCATTCCTCCATATCTTTTCACCAATTATCTAAAATAAATATGGGGTGTATATTCCTGTTTTCTAAATGTTAAGTTAATTTCTTGTAGAAATAAGTTTTTCAGAATATGTTTTATTTCAAAGTAATTTGAGGAATGTACAATAATCACCAATAACATACTTTGTATAGCAGATATATAATTTTTTTTTTCATTTTATTGATTTGCATTATGTCGATTGTATCTTGATGATATTCTTAATTCTTCAACACAAAATACAACTGAAATTTGCTCAGTTTGTCGCATGATGAGGTTGACTTACTTAGAGAGAGTAGTGTTCATTATGGGGGTTGAGATGAGTAAATCTTGACCATTGGATCTTGTACAAATGCTTACTATCTGGAATGGAGGATGACTCTTTCAAATCTTCTATTAATTCTGATCATTCATTTGAGATTCAATTAAGATTTACATTCCTTGCTTCTCCTGGATGCAACTGTCATATGCATTCTGAAGCATTGGTATCGTAAAATAATGCATTCTTATATAGCAGCATGCTAATACTCATTGACTCTTTCTTGATCTATCTCTTGGATTAAGTTTGATTATGTAAGTTTGTAAATTCACATATTCCAGAAAATGGTGATGATAATTTGCTCCTGGGGCTGTGTATCGATAATGTTTCAATCTATCAAAAAGTCGGAGTTCAACTTGGTGTGGAGGAAAGGACAGAGCTCTCACCACATTGTGTTCTTATATGCCTTACATTAGAGGGAAAACTTGTCATGTTCCATGTTGCCAGGTAAAATTTTTGAAATTCTTTTCTATTTCCATTCACAAGCATCATTTGATTGATTGCTTCAGATAAGAATATAAGTAGTGTTTTGGAAATACAGGGGTCTGAATTAATTTTCTTCACGTGCTTCAAACTTTTCCATCTTCAAAGGTTGAATAGGTTTTATCTTTAGTCTTGCAGGAAGTAAAGCTTCACCTGAGGTTGATTCTGTTCTGCACAATGATGAAGATACTTCTGTAAACCTTCCTGAGGATGAAGGTTGCACTTTTTCTCAAGGATTGCAGAAACAGGAATTGGATAAGGTGTTTTTAGTTCTTTAATTTTAGGATATAAAAAGGAGAAGAGTTATTGTATTGAAAATTGATTGTCTTCAGTTAATGACATTTCCAATAAAAACATTATGTGCAGACTTTTGAGGTTAGTGGGAATCTGATGGCGAAGCCCTCTGGTAATCCTCAACAAATAATACGTACTAAAGATGTTACTAAGTACCCAGAAGTGGAGTTAGTGGCAAATTCACAGAGTCTAACGTCTAATGTACAACAAGTTGTTCCTGATGTAGATGCGAACCAAGGTATTGATAACCAAAATCTGGGTCGTCCAGGCGAACAGCAAAAAAACTTAGGTCAAAAGACTGCAGTACTTGGTACTAGCATTGGTTCTGTAATAGTAAATAGTCATTCTGCTTCTCCTGGTTTGTCAAGTTATAACAATTTACAAGCAACTACTGAGAAGACTAGGGAGCTGTGGACTGCAAATAGCTCAAGGGATTCACAAAGAGCTTTTAATCTATTGCCTGGTGAAACATTTTCATTCCCAAAAAAGTCTGATGTTTCTTCAATTTCAGCTTCAAGTTATGCTGATGGTGTTGGTTTTCAAAGTAAAAAGTATACCATGAGTGCTACAAATGTTCCTGGGGGCATGGGTGGAAAACCCTTTCTTGTACAGGATGTGAATGGCATATCTCCAGCTATCAGTTCCGCCAGTAAGCCAGTTCAAAGTGGGGGACAACTAACCTCCTTAGTAACTGGAAATACGCAATCAGTCTTGAATAGCAGTTCACATTTGTCATCTGATGGAAATACTGCAGCTGGGAAGTCATCTGCTCGAAAGTTTCTTCCTTCTAATGAGCAACATGGAAATTCATCCAAGCTTGGAATATCCAGTTCTGATTTATCAAAGCAGTTTGGCAATGTATTATTTCTGGAAATTTTTCATAGTTTCAACATATAAATGGTAGATCTTGTGCCCATAAGATGGCATTACTGATGAGGATATATTAATTTTTTGTTTTATCTAGTCAATTGTACCTGATTGTCCTGTTATGTATTTCTCTTCTCTGCTATTAAATTCTGTAAGCAGTCCTGATTGTCCTGCTCTTTTTTGCCTTTCTTTCCACTAGATTAATGAGATGACTAAAGAATTAGATCTACTTTTGAGATCAATAGAAGAGGGTGGTGGCTTTAGAGATGCTTGCACAAGGTCACTACAAAATTCAATTGAGGCAGTGGAGCAAGGCATGGGCACTCTGTCTAAAAAATGCAAAATATTGACGGTGATGTTTCTTTATTCATTTTAATCCTTTCATTTCTTGTTAAAACATTGGAGTTTGGATCAATCTATTCCTTGTCATAGGCTTGTATTCCATTTTTCACTTAACTTGGATTATTTGTTCTAGTAGTTTTTGAGATTCCTATGATGTATTAATCATGTTAATTTTTATTAAAATTTTATGAATTCAACATGTCTTTAACCGAGCCCCATGATGTTGTGCGACTCATGTAGCTGACTTTACCCCGTTGGATAAGGCTTTTATTGTTGTTGTTTAGGTGTTTAACTCAGATCATTCTATTCCTTGTAGGCTTGTATTCCATTATCCTTCATTTCTTTCTTCTCTTTCAATGATGATTCTATTTCCTAGAACTTTCACTTCTTTAGGAATCTTAATAATGTAAATAAAGTCATATATTTCCCTTTCTCCTAGAAAATGTCAATCTTCATTCTATTCTGGATAGGAGAATTTGGATTCTTGACCTTTCTAATGATTTCTTGTAGTGTGCTTTTTCATTTCTTAACTCATTCTCCTAATAGGCAGAAGTTCACTCTTGATAAATTTATTTTTGGAAAACCAAAGCTCCTTCTAAAGTGAAGTCATTTGTGTGGACTGCAGTACCTAATAGGATTCATACAAATGGTTTGTTGCATATATCAAAACCTAAAATAGACATTGCCCCCAATATTTGTGTTAAGTGCACAAACAACTCAATCAATTTTATGCACGTGTTCTTATTGTCCAATTGCTAATCTTTTTGAAATAGGCTGTTTAGACTTTAGTGTTTGGGGGGAAGAGTGGGTTTGTCTGTATTCTCTAGAGACCTTTTTTGAGGATAAGTTTTAAAGTGTTTGGAAGAAGAAAAGGGGTCAAGGTTTTATGAAACTGTTTACTGTTTGCTATTCTGTGGTGTTCATGTTGGAGAAGAATCCTTGAATATCTCAAGGTGTTCTGGTGTCTTCAGAAAAGTTGTGGAATTGAATAAGATTTGGTAGAAAATCTGAGAAATATCTAGTGATTGTATCTTGGAATATTTTAGAGTATCCTAGATAATCTATTAGGATTTATTATTTTTTTATATTTTATAATTTGTTTCCTTATTTAATTAGAATATTTGTAATTATAGGTACATTAGTATTGTGTAAATAGAAATATTATCTCCTATATTTATTTGTATTATTACATTAAGTCTTTATAAAACATATTGTGTACTTTAAAAACACGATTTGAGCATCTCTTGCATCTATTTTTCTCTCTTTCAACACTTCTCTTTGGTGCTCAGCTAATGGTATTTCAAGGGGGTTCAATTTTTTATTTGCAGAGGGAATGGGCTGCCAAGGTGCACTGTTATTTTTTGAGTTTTGTTTTGTTTTGTTGGTTTTTTATAATTTTCTTTTTATAGTAGTTTTTGGTGGAGGAAATCTTGTCCTCCTGTCTTTGTAATTCTTTTCCTTCTTAATCAGATCCTTTTTCTATAAATAAAAGAGATTTATTCTAGAATTTTTAATATAATATTTTAGTTATCATAAGATGCACTATCATTATAAAAGTTTGCAATATATGCTTTGGTAAATTTGCACATGCACCTGTCATTTGGTGATGGAACTGGTTCAGAATCTAATGAAAAGAATGAATTTTTATTGATGAACCCTAAGTCCTAATTGCTATGCCAATATGGTAGCAGACTTAGGCTAGGGTTAGAAGATACAATGAATGATTTCTGTGGATATTCAAAAGACCAAGACTCTTCCCACTCTGTAATAGTCTAGTCCTTTCTCGAATGATAAGATGACTTTTTGCTCAACTCCCCCTCTTTATTTATAGGCAATAATAATATGCATTGTTTCTTTCTACTCCTAAAACTTAGTAATGGCTATCTACCATTTGGACTGATTTGGTGACCTAGGTCTTGGCCTTTTTCTGTTATTTGGAACTTTGTTTTAGACTTTTAGTAGGTTGATTCCTTAGCATTTTTTCCATTTTTTTCTGGAAAAGACGTTGCTTTGCAATATTAGCCAAGATTGCCATTTACAGCTAGAAATCAGGCTGAAATTCATATTTTCCTATGCTATATGGCTGTGATATCTTGATGTATGTTAGATATTAACACATAAGCTACTCAGATGTTCCCAGACTTTTATTTTATTTTCTTGTTCACCATTTCTGTCCTTCCCTCAGACTGACGATTCATTACAAGGAGGATTAAATAAGTATTTGAGCAACTCTGACATTCTCTTGTTTTAATGTATTTCTCTTTACTTGCTGATGTGTACCGGGGTCACTTGCATAGTATATTTGTTTATCCAGAGGGTACTGGAATTTTCGTAGTTTATTATTTTATTATAGTCTATAAAGCACAGACACCTCTGCAGATCAACATATCGGACACTTCAGACACTTGTTGGACATGCCTTGGATATGTGTCGGACACCCCTCCACTGTGTTGCAATTAAAAAATATATTTTTCAGTTTTGAATACCAGCCAAAAGAATGAACCGACACTTACTCTTTGCTAAACACTTTTCATGCACTCCTATCACGTTTTTTTCTTTTTTAAAGTCAACTTACATTATAAATATTGTGAGACTCATAGTAATTTTTTTGAGGCTCATTATCATCCACAAACACACTCTTTGCTAAACACTTCTCATGCACTCCTATCATGATTATTTTAAAAGTAAACTTATATTATAAAATTTTTTGAGGCTCATTATCATTGGACTTAACTAGTTGTTTTCACTTTTAAGAGATACATGATTCATCTTTATATCCTGGGAATTTTCTTGTAAAGTCTTGCATTGTGAATTGATCCCTTTTAGTAATTTTTGTTGTGAGGGTCATTATCATATGAAAATTGTGAAGCTTAAAAACTGTTTTTAGAAGGTGAATATATATAAATCTTAATTTTCAAGTTAGATTTTTGTCATGTTAATGATATATCAGTATATATATGTGGTGTCCCGGTGTTTGTGTCATGTCCAGTGTTTGTGTCAGAGTCAGTGCTTCATAGATTATAGTTTGCAACTGATTAATGTTTATGCCTTTTATTTGTGTGTTATAATTCATATTTTATTTTACTGTCATTATTTTTGTTTGGTAGTGTCTTGTCTGTGTGTGTATTTATTCATTATACTAATATTCAAATTTGGGCCCCTTAACTTTTCAGTGCCAAGTGGATGAACATCAGGAAGAAGTTCATTATCTTCTTAACAAGACTATACGAGGTAACCCTTATGTATCTATTTATGAAATTCGTTTTCATGGAATTGTTAACAAATGAAATTGTGTGGCTGCATCAATCCAGTAATATTAGTGTGTCTATATTTTAATAAAACTGAAAATATTTTGAAAAAAAAAAACTGGTGAGTGACTTCTCTTAAATTTTTTGTTTGGTCAGCATTTTTTACTGGCATAGCCGGTAAAATATCAAGTATAATATCCATCTTTCCAATAACATTTCATCTTAAATTATACTTTTGGTCAATGAAAAATGCATTCTTGGAAATCATTACTTTTCTGTTTGACGTAAATGGTTCTCTGTTTGGATAACAGTTATGGCAAGAAAAATATATATGGAAGGCATATATAAGCAAGCTTCTGATAGCCGATATTGGGACCTATGGAATAGACAAAAGTTGAATTCAGAACTTGAGCTAAAGCGACAGCATATATTGAGTCTGAATCAGGTATTATGGATTTTAATTTGCCAACAAAGGATTTCTGTACGTTTTAACAAGGTACCTTGATCCTTATTCCAGGATTTAACCTATCAGTTAATTGAATTGGAGAGGCATTTCAATGCCCTTGAACTTAATAAATTCAGTCAATATGGTCGCCGGTGCATAGGTCAAGGACCTCTCCAAAATAGATCTGGACCTTCAAGGTATAGTAACCTGTAGCAAATTTTATACTGTACTACACTTTACATGTTCATGCAATTTCAATTGTAGAGATGTTGTTGGTTTTTATCTAGATCAAGTATCTTGTTGCCATTAAGTAATCTGTAGATCATTTACATATAATAGGCAGAGATACTAAGTTGCCTTTTATTCTTTTTACTATTTTTTAAGAAAGTGGGTTTGCGCCTAACTCAATCCTACAAGCTATAGCTCAAGAGGTGTGGATTGCTCTTCACTAATAAACTCTTTTTAGGCTATATCTCTAGCCACAATACTATCGAGCTTGGACTTGAATTTTTCCCTATACACCCCCCTCATGCTTAGAACTATTGAGCTTAGACTTGGATTTTTTTTTCAATACATCCTCTTACGTCCAGCACTATTGAGCTTAGTACATGGATAATATAGGAGCAACCCTTTAACGGATCTAGAATAAACTTGATACCATATTAAGAAAGTGGATTTGTGCCTAACACAATTATAAAAGCTAGCTCAAGAGGTGGGAATTGCTCCCTACTTATAAACTATTTTCAAGTTCTATCTCTAGCCAACGTGAGACTTGGGTTTTTTTTTCCAATACTATTCTTTGGTGTTTTTTGTTTTATAATCTTCATGTCATCTATTTCTGTTTTATAATTTGAATATAATAAAGTGAAATAGGGTAATCACACATCTTGCAATTGAAGCAAAGACGAACAATGTTGTTCAACTAATGGTTGTTTCAAGGGAATGTTTTTTTCTGTTAGAACACAAGAAAAACTGAGGAAAAAAGGATGATTTAATTTCTGAACTGCATTTACATCATTTTTATTTCTTACCACTATTTATCACATTCACAAGTAGTTAGCTAACCGTCCACTAACTAACTAATTCATTCAATAACTTACTAACTAACTCTTCAACAATCCACTAACTAACTCCACAAGTAGTTAGAACTAATCTGATTTATTTACAACACTACCCCTTAATTCAGATTAGTAATGGGCTGCACCCCTATCATGTCTGTGGCCGTCTTGAATTGATCACCCTTAAGAGACTTTGTTAAAATATCTGCCACTTGTTCATTAGTATTGCAATATTTCAACTCTAGCTTCCCTTTGCTGACTTGATCTCTTAGAAAGTGAAATCTGGTCTCAATGTGTTTACTTCTTCCATGAACAATAGGATGTCTAGCCAAGCTTATAGCGAACTTATTGTCTATTAGCATATTCATAGGCTCTTCTCTTCTAATCTTCATTTCTGTCATCAAGTTCTCAAGCGACAAGGCTTGACAAGCTCCCATTAAGACTGCAATGTATTTAGCCTCACATGAGGGCAGTGCCACCACTTGAAATAGGTGCACCACACATGATAAACACATACCCTGCTGTACTTTTTCTGTCACTCTTATCACCACACCAATCAGAGTCACAATAATCATATATTTCATCAGAAACACTCCAACCACGTTTTGAGAACAACAACCCATAATCCAAGGTGTCCTATCTCAATATTCTCTTAGCTGCAAGCAAGTGAGAAAGTCTTGGATTATCCATAAACCTACTAATCAACCTCACTCCATAAGCTATGTTGGGTTGGTTGTTACATAGAAATCTTAAAGAGCCAACAATTTGTTTGTACAAGGTTGCATTAATCAACTTGTCACTTCCTTCTATACCACAGTTAATTGGTGTTTGGGCAAAGTTGCAATCTAGCATATGAAACCTCTTTAATCCATTAGTTGCATACCTCTTTTGATGCATGAAAATACCTTCTCCTGAAGTGACAAATTCCATTCCCAAAAAATAGGATAGGAAACCCAAATCTGTCATCTCAAACTCCAGCATTATTCTCCTTTTATACTCATCAATATTTGTTGTATTGCTCCTAGTAACTAGTAGATCATCTACATATAGGCACACAAATATTAAGTCACCTGCAGTAGCTCTCACATAAACTCCATGTTCTATTGTACATTTGTTGAAATTCAGTTGTAACAGGAAGCAATCAATCCTTCTATTCCAAGCTCGAGGGGCTTGTTTTAGCCCATATAATGCCTTTTTCAACCTTCACACCTTGTCTTCATGTTCAATCACTTCAAAACCAAGAGGTTGACACACATAGACCTTCTCCTCTAGTGGCCCATTTAGAAAGGCTGACTTTACATCCAGTTGATGTAATGACCAACCTCTAAAAATGGTTGCAGCAATAACCAATCTAATAGTCTCAATTTTGGCTACAGGTGCAAACACTTCATTGTAGTCCAACCCAGCCTTTTGCAAGAACCCTTTTGCAACCAACCTAGCCTTGTATTTTGCAACCTCTCCAGTCAGTTTTACCTTCACTATATAGACCCATTTTACTCCAATAGACCTTTTGTTACGAGGTAGTGTGACCAACTCCCATGTGTGGTTCTTCTTTATATTCCATTGCTGCCTTCCATTTAGGTTCTTTGATTGCTTGCTCAAAAGACACTGGTTCTGTTTCAGCCAGTAGAACCAAATGCATCATGTCCCCTTCTTTAGTCACTTCAAAGTCAGAATAGATATATAATCTCCAAACCTCTTAGGTGGTTGTCTAGTTCTTTAAGGTCTACACTGCTGAATTTAAACTATTTTTGTGCACTTTTCAGATTGCATATCAAGCTGAATTGGTATAGTTATATTATCATTTTCAGTTGTAGTCTTCCATCTCCAACCTATGCTCTCATCTACAGCAACATCCTTATTCAACACTACCTTTTTACTAGTAGGACTGTACAGTTCGTATGCTCCAGTTGAATCATACCCAAGAAATATCATTGGTTATCCCTTATCATTCAACTTTCTTCATTCATCAGGTACATATTTAAAGCAAAGAGAGGCAAATACCCAAAAGTGGCTTACTGTGTGTTTTCTTCTTGACCACACCTCCCCAGGAGTCACATCATTTAGGCTCTTAGTTGGACTCCTATTTAGTGTATAAGTTGCCATGGATACAGCTTCTCCCTAAAACTGTTTTGGCATCTTCTTATCTTCAAGCATATACCGAGCCATGTTCATCAAGGTTCTATTCCTCCTTTTAGCCTTTCCATTATGTTGAGAGGTATAATGAGCAGTAACTTCATGAATTATTCCTTCATTGTCACAATAGGAGTGAAAATCATGTAAAGTGTATTCACCATCGCCATTTGTTCTAAGGACTTTGATGGAGCAACCACATTGTTTCTCCACCATTGCCTTGAACCTTTTAAACACCTCAAATGCCTCTCCTTTTCTTTTAATCAAATAAACTCATAACTTCCTTGAAAAGTCATCAACAGAGGAAGTAAAGTAGTGATTACCTCCAAGTGAAACTGACTCCATTAGTCTACATACATCTGAATAGACAACTTCTAGTAGTGCCTTTGTTGTTGGAATGTTGGACTTGAAGGAACTTTTGGTCTGTTTGCTTATAAGGCACCCTTCACATAACTCCTTTGGTGGCTCTATAGAGGACAAACCATGTACCATCCCTTTCTTTTTCAGTAGACTTAGGCTCTTGAAATTTAGATGTTCAAATCTTAGATGCCAAAGCCAATTTTGATCTTCTATAACAGCAGCAAGACAATGACTTCCACCACTTTGAATTCCAATTTTAAATGTTTTGTTCTTGAGCCTTCAAAATTAATTTTCTCTTGCTGTCATACACTTTTATCATATTATGCTTCATATTCATGACATACCCTTTCTCCAATAGTTGGCCAAGGCTTAACAGATTGGTCTTCATTTGTGGCTGTTAGGATTAATTCAAAGCTGAACTAACTAAGAGGTTAGTTAGGAAGATTAGTTAGAAAGTTAGTTAGGGCTTGTTACTCCTAAATAATTGTAGTTTGTGACTAGCTATATAAACAAGGCTAGTTATAAACATTTTTCTGCAATATACACTTTCTATCAAATACAATTCATTCATTTATGAGTGATTTGTTATGAATAACTGTTGCCCATCTCTTCTATGAATCAGAAATTTGCCCATTCCTTCAGCTGTAACAGTGCTATTATTAGCAAACTTCGCCATTCTTTTAACTTTTTCATCAAGATTTACAAACCACCCCTTATTCCTAGTCATGTGGTTTGAACACCCAGTGTCCAAATACCAAAGTCAGATTTAGCACAATCTAATGTTGTCACCATGAGAAGAACATGATCTAAATCTGAATCATCACTATCACCTTGTGCTTCATCCTCCTTCTTTTGCTTTCCTTTATTGCTGTAGCATTCATTTGCAAAGTGACCCCATTTTTGACATGCATAGCACTATATATTTCTTTTATCAAATTCCTTCTACCCTCTTCTGTTTTGATCACCTCCCATCTTGCTGAATTTTCCATGACCTCCATTCTTCTTGTAGTTGTTACTACCAAAATTCTGATTAGAAACTTTTGGGCCTTCACTAGAATCTCTCAATTTGTTCTTCCATTTTTCCTTCTTATTCTTGCTGCCCCCACCATCATTTCTTCGAAATGCTTGTGCTTGCAAAGCTTGAGCTGTAGTTCTCATACTGATTCTCTCAAGCAGCCTTTATTCATGAGCTTCAAGAGAATTCTGTAGCTCCTCCACTTGCATCCTTTGAAGATCCTTTGATTCCTCAATTGCCACCACAATGTGGTCAAATTGGGGGGTCAAAGTTCTCAAAATCTTGTCCATTATTTGTTGATCTAATAACTTCTCACCACAAGCCTTCATTGAATTGACCAACATCTAAATTCTAGTGAAGTAATCCCTAATGGATTCTTGATCATTCATAGACAACAACTCATATTGTCTACGAAGGGATTGAAGCTTCACTTTCTTGATTTTATCAGCACCTTCATATGACTTGTTCAAAATATCCCAGGCCTCCTTAGCTAAATTGGAAAAATCCACACATTGATGGATCAAGAAGAGAGCTTCGCGGTCTTTCTTCTTAGACTCCCTGTAAACTACCCTCTGCACCTCTGTAGCACCAACCTCCACTTCTTGAATGCCATTCTTTACAATTTCCAATACTTCTTGGAAGCCAAAGATGCCACCCATCTTGATACACCATTGCTCAAAGTTCTTGCCATCAAGAACTGGCATGTTGGCAGGAAAAGTTCTATTAGAACCAGCCATGATTTTCGAATTTTCAGCTTTCCCAATAGGTCCACAACTGAAAAAAAAAAGCTCTAGATACCACTTGTTAGAACACAAGAAAAACAGAGGAAAAAAGAATAGAAAACAAGATGATTTAATCTCTGAATTGCTCTTACACAATTTTTATTTCTACTACTATTTATCACATTCACAAGTAGTTAGCTAACAACCCACTAACTAACTAACTACCAAACAACCCACTAACTAACTCTACAAGTAGTTATAACTAATCTAATTTATTTACAACAGTTTCAACCTGTGTAGAAATTGAGCAATTATGCTGCCCTTTTGCATTGCTACTTGATATTCTTTTTTCCTTTGTTTATTTTAATAAATTTTATATTTGTTAAAAGAAAAACTATTCTTGTTAGAGTATTAGAAATTTAAGATTATTGTGTTAGTAGAGACTAATTTGGGATGTGATTATTCCTCTTTGTACTAGACTATTACTTGACCTAGATTGCTAATTATGATAGTATTTTTATCTACTATGTATCCATCACATATCATATCCAATATTATTAATAGGTTCTTAAAAGTTTTGATATGATGACTATTAAGTATATTACATGCCCTTTTTTGTATTTGCCTTGTCCAGAATGACAAAGGAAATTTTTTGAATGTGCTTGAATGAAATTTTCACTCAGCAGATTGATCTATTTATAATAAGAGTATTTACAAAGAGAATAAATAACTACTACTATTTTCAACAGAGGACAAATAAAATACCACAACTTCCCAAGATACATTGAACTTGGCTAAACATTAACTAAGCTTCTTTGGAAGGGTAATAAACATTTAAATGCTCCTATTTCCAACAAGCACACTCAAGTAGCTTTTCATCTCTCCTTATTTGTGCTCTGTTTTTGTGTTGTCCTTTCTCTTTCCTGGTTCTCAACTCTTCTTTATCTACCACTTAACTACACTGCAGAAAGTTCAGCACTATCACCAAGGAGCACCAAAATCCACCCCAAACCATAAGAGACCCACACCATAATCCATGTTGAAAGACCATTCCTTAGCTCCTTGTTTATCTCGGACTGAGTTTTACATTTAGTTTCTCTGTGAATTTGTGCATATGGCTTATCTAGCAGTGTTCCATTTGTGGATATAAAGAGATTGAAGGGTGTTGTATTACAATTATTAATAGAATTTCATTTCTGGTTGGTTTTCCTTTTGTTGGTGGATTATCTTGTCTAGCTAGGCATTAACTTCTAGCTTTTCAAAAACTTCTGTTTAACTGAACTATAGTTTCCCCCCCTTTTCAGATCCACCCAGTCATTGCATAGCTTACATAATGCTATCAGTTCACAACTTGTAGCTGCAGAAAATCTCTCTGAGTGCCTTTCAAAACAAATGTCAGCATTGAGTTTAAGGTCTCAAACTGAGGAAAGAAAGAATGTGAAGGAGCTATTTGAAACAATAGGAATTCCATATGAATCAGCTTTTGGCTCTCCAGACATGAAAGGTTTTATGAAGACTCCTCCTAGTAAGAAGATCTTGTTTTCTGATTTGACTGCTAATAAAGATCAATCTAGGAGAAATCAAGCCAGTGCAATGAAGAGTTGTGAACCAGAAACAGCTAGAAGGAGGAGAGACTCACTTGACCAGGTATTACTGTGTTAGTTTCTTATGGGTTGCTTCAGTTTTGCTCATTATACAAATATCCACAGAAATAAGCAGGCAGATTGGTTTGTGCTGTTCAGTTGGTTGCTTGAATAAAGATTTGTTTCATATATTTTCTATTTTGTATTTGCTACCAATGAATATCATAAACCAATGGAATCTTGAGTTTGATTGTACGTTTATAACCATGTTGTAAAGATTTTTGCTTGTACATGTGATTTTCTGTGCATACATTTTTAATTGAAATAGTCCATCTATCTACTGATTTACAGAATGATTGGTTTTGTGGTGCTTTAAAGAAAATTGATTTACTTTTTCATGTTAATGACTGAAGCAACTCATAAGTTTTTGTTGGGAAGCTGCCTTAATTATGGTCACTGCTAAGCTCTCCTTAGATGCAGCCTCTTTGTGGGCTGGCTTAATTGCAGCCTCATGGGTGGTGTTTAGTCCCTCACATTGATGAGATAAGACTTAAATAGAGTTTATAAAGTTTGAATTGTCCTTACTTTACAAGCTGATTTTGTGGAGTTAGACCTTAAGTCTAAATTTTAAGATGGTATCATAGCCTATCCTAGATCCTATTAGTCCACCTGCATTGCCAAGCTCGAGGCGAGTAGTCGAGGGTGTGAGGGGGAGTGTTGGAAAACCGCCTTAATTGCGGTCTCTTTGAGGGGCTGCCTTAATTGCAACCTCAAGGCTGATGTTTAGGTCTCACATTGACTAGAGAAATAATTTAAATAGAGTTTATAAAGTTTGGACAATCCTCATCTTATGAGTCGATTTTGTGGACTTGAGTTAGGACCTAAGTTCAAATTCTAAGAGTTTCTCACATTTTTTACGTTCATTGCTTGGTTTCAATGTGAAACCAAACATACGCTTAAAGGGTAATTTGGCATTTCCATAGATAATTGACCCAACCCGAAAAGACTTTGATGTGAAAATATTTTCTTGATTAGTGGTGGAAGAGGGTGGACCTGTCGAAATGATCTAAGTATGCTTTTTGAAAGGATCTTTAGCCTTGTGTATGTGTGGTTCTGATGTATTGCTTTGATTAATGATTATGACTTTCGAGTTTTACCAACTTTGGTGCAGAGTTGGACATGTTTTGAGCCTCCTAAGACCATCATTAAAAGAATGCTACTGCAAGAGCTTCAGAAACGGAATAGGAATGAATCATTATTTTCAATGAATAAGGAAAAAGAAGTTTCCACATTGGAGGAATCTACTCCTCATCAAATAGATGCCAGAATTCCTTCAGTTGTCTTCCCTGCTTCTAAAATGAAAGGTGAGCTGCAATCAAATGTTGGCCTGGTTCATAACTTAGTTTATAATTTCTGATACTTCTCTTTCTTTATGAATATACTTGCAGCAAGCATTCTGGATTCTCATCTTGAACTTGAAGAGGTGTCAAAACACTCAAAGGCTTTTATACCTGCTGACAGCCTCCGAGCACCCACTCAAGTTTCAGAGTCTAAGTCTAGTGTTTTGCAAAGAAGCAATATTTTAGCTATTCCCTCACAGCCTGCGTTCCATTTGTCACCTACAATGGTGCATGGTCATTCTGCAGAAACTAAAAATTTGGCTGCTGAAAAATCAACTGTTCAAAAGTTTGATCTAATCTCAAATAGTGAAAACAAGCCTACTCTGCATTGGAAAATGCCTCAAAAACCCTCAATCTCTACCTACTCAACCACAGAAGCACCTTCAATGCTGATTAAATCCAATGAAATGCCCATTATAAATAGTAAAATGACTATGGCTACAAGTTCCACAACCGGAGACAAACTTTCAAGTGCATTTACTCCTGAGTCTTGGAGAAAAGATTTCACATCGTCTGAGTCTCACTCATCCTCTATTTCTGCATCTTCAACCTTCCTTGGAAAAGTTACCGAGTTCCATGTTGATAAAAGCTTGCCCAAAGAAAATATTCCAGCCGTGCCCACATTTGGTGGTTCATTTAAATCTCTGTCATCTCCGACTATTAAAACATCATCCTCTCCATTGTCATCATCTGTCTCATCTGCAGCAGTGCCTCCAGTAGTGGTGTCAGTGACATCAAGCAGTTGTTTGACTAGTTCAAACACCAGTATGGATTCTAATAGCATCATGTCGTCTTCTTCACCATCAGCTTTTCTTCACGTATTGAATCAGGCACCTAAAGATACTGTGTCATTGTTACCTAATCCACCTAGTTTGAAGTCAACCTTAGAGTCACTTAAGTCAGAGATTCAACCAGCTGCTGTACTTAAATCAGATATTCAACCAGCTGCCGTACTTAAATCAGATAGTCAACCAGCTGCCCTGTCTAATTCAAAGACTGATTTAGATGCTACCACAGAAGTAGCCACTCAGCTAAATGAACCTCTAAATGGTGCATCTGAATTGAAGCTTGTACCTTCAAGAAAATTCAGTCCTACTAATGAACAATCTTCCAATGATATAACAAGTTCTGATCTCAATGTTGTCTCAGTTTCTCAAGCAGCACAGCCTTCTGGTGCTCCTCTGCAGCTTTCCACTTCTTTCCTTGCTTCTCCTAGTGTTTCTAGCGGGAAAAATGAGGGTTTGGATGTTGGAATCACGTATGAGGACGAGATGGAGGAAGAAGCTCCCGAGACAAGTAACACAGCTGAACTTAGTTTGGGAAGCCTTGGCGGGTTTGGGATTGGCTCAAGTCCTAACCCATCAATGCCTAAGGCAAATCCTTTTGGGGGTTCATTTAATAATGTAGCAACAAGTTTATCAAGCTCTACATTCTCTGTTCCTAGTGGAGAGCTGTTTCGACCAGCATCTTTTAACTTCTCAAGCCCCCAGTCATCTGCACCAACCCAGACAACAAATTCAGGTGCATTTTCTGGTGGCTTCAATCCTGCTGCAGCTGTTCCCACACAAGCTCCAAGTGGGTTTGGGCAGCCAGCACAAATTGGATCAGGGCAACAGGTTCTTGGATCAGTTCTCGGTGGTTTTGGACAATCAAGACAACTTGGTAATAGTTTACCTGGAAGTGGTTTTGCCGCTCCCAGTGGTTTTGGTGGTGGATTTGTTAGCAGTAGTTCTACGGGTGGCTTTTCAAATACTGCCATTGGTGGAGGGTTTGCTGGCATAGCATCAACAGGTGGAGGGTTTGCTGGTGCTGCTTCCCCTGGTGGTGGTTTTGCTGCTGCTGCTTCCCCTGGTGGTGGTTTTGCTGCTGCTGGATTTGGTGGTGTTGCTGCTCCTGCTGGTGGTTTTGGTGGTGCTGCTTCTGCTGGTGGCGGTTTTGGTGCCGTGTCTTCTGGTGGATTTGCAGGAGCTGGTTCAGGTGGTGGGTTTGGAGCATTTAGCAGCCAAGGAAATGGTGGTTTTGGTGCTTTTAGTACAGTTGGAGGCGGTAAACCACCTGAGTTGTTCACACAGATGAGAAAGTAGTACACAGTTAAAATGATTTGAAAGCTCGACCTGAGTTTTATATTGTGAAACTCCATAAAGAAATTACGCCCGTACTACGAGTACAATATCTTGTAGAAAAGAAACGGCATAATTTTAGAATGTAGAATTGTATTTTATCCTGAACAATTGTGTTCTAACTTTTCCTGAGAAATGTACGAAATTTATAGTCATGGTTATGTTGTGGTGTGTTCTGTTTTGAAATGGTCACTTAAAAAGGAAACTTGTTTTAAAATATGTTCAGAATTGACAAATATCTGTTGGAAGAAGCACGTCGATTTACGTGGTTAATGCATACTAGATTTGGGATTTTGATAATGTTAAGATGTAGTTAATACGTGAAACAGTTAAATTTCATTAAGGAGCGATACATAATCCAAAGGAAACGACTTTTTATATAATTTCTTTTTTATTTTAACTTCATACAAAATTTAGATCAATATTCAAATTTAAGTTAAGGTTTTAACCGAATCAAATTACTTGTCATTCATGTAGCCTTAGCCGCTCTCTCTCTCACATAGTGTGATAAGGTTTTTGTTAATTGAAATTTAATATCAATATATGAACGTTGTATTTTTTTTTTTACTGTCATTTATTTGTATTATTACAGTATTCGAAGAATAACTTTCCAAAAAGTTATTAATGTGCCTAAATTTTATATACAGCATTGTTAATCTAATAAAGGAATGAGAAAATAAACTGTTATTCAATCATAAATTTTTATGGACATAATTATTTTAAAAATTATATTAACAGTCAATTTTTATTGGCTAACAGTATATATTTTACAGAGTATGTAAAAGATGTGATAAACATAGTAAGAAAAAATGATTCACCACTACTTTACCCTTTTGTTAATGTTTGAAATTCATTTGATTTGATTCTTATTAGGCATCACAAATAATTAGAAAGGAATTGAAATGTGAGCCTAATTGTTGGAACAATATGAATTAAACTTGAGATTTAAACAATGGCAGAACTTGATAAAATTTATTGGAGGGGCAAAATAATTAAAATTATAATTATAAATTAAATTAATAATTTTGATAATATTGTTTTTATAGGATAATAATATTATTCAAATATTAATTATTTATAATTAATTGTCTTTTGTGATATTAAAATATATTTTTTATTTTATTAATAACATTCTTCATGTTCTTTTATGATTTTTATATAATTGTATGTTATTGAATAAAAAAAATTAAGAATTTATCTGACATAGTGTGAAAAAAATTAATACCACAGTAGAAAGAAAAAAAAATACTGCAATGCTGCATAGTGTGAAAATTATTTCCACGAATACCGTACAAAAGTATGTATATGAGTTTTATTGGCTGAATATTAAATTAAAAAAAATAAATAAAATCTAACATAAATAAAAAACGATTATAATGATAAAAATTTTGGTATAAAATAGCATTTTCCAAAAAAAAAAAGGTAGTTGTAGTAAAAGAAAAAATGCTAAACAAAATACGAATTTGTATCCAACGAAATCTGTGTATAAAGTAACCAACCGCGTTTTCTGATAAAATTTTGTTTTTATTTTTATAATTTAATATTTATCTGATAATATATAAACACGGGAATTTTGTATTTTTTTTATAAAAAAATTTGTACTATGTAGCATTACTGGAGTAAAAGAGTAATATAAAGCCCGAAAATAAGAAGTAAAATGTATAAGGCACTGGAAAATACAATTCACTTTCTAAGTCAACGGATTCCCATAATAGTTTAACACATTGTTACGTTTACAGAGATTAATTATTGTCATAATAAATTAAAAAAATCATAAAAAAATACATTTCACTCTGTTAAGAAGGAGGAAGATTACACGTGAACGTGTCAACTAACTCTCTTACGCAATCTTTTATGTCCTAAACATGTTTGTATTCAGTAAGATTTAGGTTATTTTTATTTTTCATTTTTAAAATTAAAATTAGATTATTTTAAAAATAATTATTTTTAATTCTCAACTTACGTATAAATTATTATTCATTATATATATAGTTGAAAATAGATCAACATCCTAAATTTCAAAGTTTTTTTAATATTTTTTAATTTTTAATTATATATCTGATAAATTATAACTTATATTTTATTTAAGGTGAGAAATAAAATTAATTATTTTTGAATATATAAAAAAAAATTTAAATTTAAAGAACAAAAATAAATTTAACATAAATTTGAGAAAAAAAATATTTAAGCTTAATTTCCCTATACATTAATAAAATTGCTTGAATATCACCGCCCCATTAATTGCAGAAAATATCTGATAAGATCGTGTGGATAATAGAAAAAGCAACAAATGGAAGTAATGGAGAGAGAGGACAGGGGGCACCAATTTGAAAAGTCATAATTAAACAAGTTTGACAATTAATTAAGCGTTAAAAGTGTTTGATGAAGGAAAAACAAGATTTACCCATCTGGCTGAACATGGACAATGCATTGACCATAGAAAAATATGCACCATGCATTTATCATGTGTCAGAAAAACGAATGGTAAAGGATGAAGATGGGACCATAGCTTCTTTATGGAGACTCGCACAACAAGAAAGGGTGCATAGAGCAGCATATAAAAAAAGTAAATGATTTTTTAACACATGAATGTAGACACATTAAGGGAGAAAACGAGTCATACGACAGATAAGTTAATTGAGATAATTAATTACGTAATGTGAGCGCTGATGATGTGTTTATAATTTATAAGTATTTAAATATTATTATTTAAAAAATAAAGAAAAATGTCAAATATGATGAATGAGTGAAAAAAATAGAGAAATAAAAAATCATAAAAAAAAATAAGTATAGTTCTTTTCATTTTTCTTCTCTTGCTTTGCAACAACACGGCTCTACTTTCCACGAGCAGAATCCTTTACGACAACACCGTTGACCAATTAACCAATTAATACACTCGTTACGTTAACGTATTGAAATTTGATTAACCAATATTATTCAGCACTTTGGTACATTGAATTTTTTTTCAAAGATTAATTAGGTTTAAACATGATTTCAGTTTTTTAAATTTAAGTTATTTTTTAATTTAGTCTTTTAAATTAAAATTTTTATTTTTAATCTTCTAATTTTACGTATGATTGATTTTAATCATCGATGTATATATTATTAAAGATTTTTTCAATGTCAATTCAATAGTTTATTACCCGTACATCAATGAGTAAAATTAAGAAATTTAAAAATAAAAATTTAAATTTAAATTACTAAATTAAAAAATAAGCTAAATTTAAAACATTAAGAACACGTTCAAATTTACTATATATAAGTAGTCCTAGTTAGCAGACACCACACAGCACACAACCCAGCAACTTATCTTAGACTACTTGTTCTCAAAATTTGGTTGATGGGTCTGCTGCACAAAACCACCCACGTGGTTCTACTTTCAAGCCCCGGTCTGGGCCATCTCATCCCCGTGATTGAGCTTGGCAAGCGCTTCGCCCTTCACCACCACTTCAATGTCACCGTCCTCGCCGTCACTTCCCAAACCTCACGCGCCGAAAAGCAGATCCTCAACTCAGCCCTCACGCGCTCCCTTTGCCACGTCATCGACATTCCTTCACCAGACCTCACTAACCTCCTCCACGAAAACGACCGCATGGTCACGCGCCTGTGCGTCACCATGCGCGCAGCCATACCCGCCATCCGATCCATTGTTTCCAAAATTAACCCTCGCCCTTCGGCACTCATCGTGGACATTTTCGGCACCGAGTCCATAACCATAGCTAGGGAACTCAACATTCTCAGCTATGTCTACGTGGCTTCGCACGCTTGGTTCCTGTCGTTGGTAGTGTATTCCCCGGTGCTGGATAAGCAAATAGAAGGACAATACGTGGACCAAAAGGAAGCGTTAAAAATCCCGGGTTGCAACCCAGTTCGGCCTGAAGATGTGGTGGACCAGATGCTGGACCGGAATGACAGAGAGTATGAAGAGTATCTCAGAATAGGGAACGAGATCCCACAAAGCGACGGCGTTTTGGTTAACACGTGGGAGGAGCTTCAAGGTAAAGACCTTGAAGCGCTGAGGGAGGGAGGTTTGTTAAGTGAAGCCCTAAATATGAAGATTCCAGTATATTCTGTGGGACCTCTCGTGAGGCAACCCGAGTTAGAAACGACTTCTTTGACTCACTCCTTGCTGACGTGGCTCGATGAACAACCCAGCGAGTCGGTGGTTTACGTCTCGTTTGGCAGCGGAGGAACGGTGTCGTTTGAGCAGATGAAGGAGCTGGCTTATGGGTTGGAGCTGAGTGAACGCAGATTTATTTGGGTGGTGCGCGCGCCTATAGAAGGAGCTGCGGACGCGGCTTTCTTCACCACTGGGTCCAGCGAAGATGGTGAGGTGGCTAAGTATTTGCCAGAAGGGTTTGCATCCAGGACCCGCAAAGTGGGCCTATTGGTCCCACAATGGGCCCAACAAGTAACCATACTGAAGCATGGTTCTATTGGGGGATTTGTTTCTCACTGTGGGTGGGGTTCCACGCTCGATAGCGTGACCAACGGTGTTCCCTTGATCGCGTGGCCGCTCTACGCGGAGCAGAGGATGAACGCCACGTTGCTTGCGGAGGAGTTGGGCCTAGCAGTGCGGCCCGCGGTGTTGCCGACGAAGAAGGTGGTGCGTAGGGAGGAGATAGCGCGTATGGTGAGGGAGGTTATTCATGGTGACGAATGTGTGAAGAACAATCGCATAAGGGAGAAAGTGAAAGAGACTCAACGCAGTGCAGTAAAAGCTTTGACTGAGGGTGGTTCGTCTTACACTGCACTGTCTCACGTGGCAAAAACAATTGAAGGTTAAAAGAGGAACAGATTATCATGTCATATGAAAATTAACTTGCATGGCGTAATAATTTTTATCAAAAAAAAAAAAGGAATAGTGCAATTCTTCCTTGGGATAATGTGATGGTAGTGATCCAATAAATGTTATTTTAATAATCGATTGGATTTTTTAAATAAAAATATAATGAGATCGGTAAAGTTGTGCATACTAATCAAATTCATGATGACATATCGAATGTTTACGCATGCCATATGACGACAGATTACGTGCGGAAAAATTGATGCATGTTACGGTATTCTTGACGAGTAATTGTCTTTCTTAATATTAATAAGTAATAAGGTTTAGCTAGAATTTTGATCTCTATATTTTAGAGTGTGCAAATTTGATAGGTTTTTTTTTATCAAGATTAAATTTACTTAATTTTAAAATAGAAAAATTTAATTAACTCAAATTTTAAAATTTAAAATCAAATAAAATACAAGCCAAAGAAATAAAAGTGCAATTAATTTTAATATATTTTAAAACAAAACGTATCTAGTTAATATAATAATTGAAAGATTAATACAAACTACAAATAAAAAGCCATAATGTGGTGCCTTGAAAGAATTGGTTGAAAGATTAATACAAAATAAAATAGGATGTTGATGGTTGTTGGATGGATGGGATGAATTTAGTGTGGAATGGTGGTAGTTAGCTGACAATAAATATTTGGGGTACTAGGAATGGTCAGGAGCAATGGTTTAGTCAATGATCAGTGTATCAAAGGCTCAAGTCGCAATCATAGTTGAGGAGAGCTTATTATGCTTATGTACGGATGTTATTGAAACCTATACGGAATCATATTAGTGATGTTCTGGGTTTAACCTCAAACTATACTGATATACAACTACTCATGAATAGTTTTATTGCAAATACTATGCAAGTTTTGGAGGGTTACATTTACATTGTTACGTACACATCAATGTAGTTATATGATTTAAGGATTTTAAAATTTTATATTTTAACAAAATGTGACTAATAAATATATTTTGTTGTTTTTTAAACCATCGGAGGCCTTCTTTAATGCTATTGTGAATGTTGTACTTTTTCTTCACAAAAACACTATAACAAGATTTTTATTGTTGTTATTATAAATTTTACATAGTTGATATCAACAATATTATTTTTAAGAGTTTCAAGAGATATTCGACAATATTCATGTGATTTGAAACACGTGGATATTTAAGATAAATTAAACTTAAAAATCATCTTTAAGTTTATTAACAAGTCAAACTTAAATTAAGGTATACTAAAAATTCTGGTTAGGAAGAAAATTATTATTTTTTAATAGAAATAAGAATAAATATTTAAGATTTTATTAATTTTATATTATTTAGAACCTAAAAAACTATAATTTATATATTATAATCTCAATTAATCTTTATATGACACGTAATTAAATATTAATTCTTTTATAAATTAAAAATTAAATATGATTTACAATTTTTATTAATTAGTATTTCATTACCTTAGCTTTTTGGACAGAAAGGAATGAAGCTTCCTCCACCCCTCTAGCTCTTCATCCCTGTATTGAATATATTTAATTTTGAGCACTAACTTTAAAGTTGCATAAAATCCAAATTAAAATATATCATTTTAGCTACATATTGTTGAAGCCAGTAGCAATTAGCAAACTAAATAATACCTATCCATGTCATTGATTGAGTAGGCTTTTGTGTTCACTTATATAATTATATTAATTATTTATTTAAGATAAATATAATCTTAAAGTAAACTAACGTAAATAATTAAAATTAATTTTTTATTAAGACTCGATATGAGGTTTAATAAGTGGATACTAAGGTTGGTCTGTTAGGAGATAATAGGAATCATATATGTAAGTTAATATATTAGGAAAGGTTATGGTCTCTAATACACCAAATCAGAAATATGTTCTCTGTTCTTCCTATCAAAAGAGAGAAACGAAGGTACTAAAAGGAATTAAGGTGATTTAATTGAGGAAGACTACAAACCAACGACTCATACTGAAAATTCTCCTGCAATCTCTTAGCAACAATAAATAGATTCAAATATTTATACATCCTTTTATAGTTTTGATGATCTAATATAACAACAATAAAAAACTTAAGAGAGTCACTGTTAGCATTAGATCATTAAACTTTATAATAAAATATAAATATTGACTTAAAAATAATTAGATTCTATAATAATTTACTAATATAATACTTAATTATATGATTTAAATCATGATATAGATACGATTACGAATCATATTTTTGTTTGCGATTGGATAATAGAATTTTATCATATTAGGTAGATTATTGTTACATAAATATCAAACCCAATTTTGTTGGATTTTGAAATGCATGCAAAAGGACCTAGGGAGAAGTTAAGAAGTGTTGAAATATAAGCAACATTCAATTGCATTTTTCCTAGTTCAGTATTCAATTGTTTGGATCCAGTCTGCAATTTGGAGCTGTCCATCCAGTTTCCACAATTTGTCCCACGATTGCAAGTTTCCAGTTTCCGTAGTTTCCAGGCAATCCACCCTTTGGGACCAAGGGAAAATATATATATATATATTTGCACTGACAGGATAGTGACCCGGCGTTTTGGAACTAAGGGCAAATATATATATGTTTGTACGGACAAGGTAGTGACCCGGCGATTTGGGACCAAGGGTATATATATATATATTTATTGAACCCAGGTCACTGGCAAGACAAAAATATTATACTACCAATAAATCCATTTGAAATTTATATACTAAGGGTTTGTTATTTTTATTAATTGGGACATTATAAGTAAAATGTGTTATTATTATATGTAATTATTATTATTGTGTCAATTTTTATTTATAGTAAAATATGTAATTATTATATGTAATTATTATTATTATTGTGCAATATTTATTTATTTATTTATTTGATTATAATTATTGTTATTATTATTGGATATAATAATAAGTAAATAAATTATGGTATAAAAGACATATAGAGTATTATTACATGATTTGAGGAATTTTGGACTCTTCTAGTTAATTTGGATTGTCTAGTAATTTTTAAAATTAAATTAATTTAAGTAATATATTGTCAAAGCAATCTCTATTTTGTAAATTGATTTAGTTTAAAATTACAAAGATGTATATTAATATGAAATTATTTATGCAAACTGTGATTGACCCAAAGGAAGATATAGTTCGGCCAAATAATAACATACCTATGATAATAAACATGTGACAATTATAATGTTTTATTTTTAATGTGAATAATAGTCCGTTCAAAGAAAAACTATTATTTGACAAAACTAATTATCAATATTTGATTATTACATTGAGAGTACCGCTTACAAATTAATTTTTTTGCCAAAAGAATAAAAAATTAATGTTGTGTTAGGTATCTTGTAAATGGTCAATTATGTAATTTATCTATACATGTCTTGTTATATACTTTGTATGTCTTACATACCTTAAAGTATCTAACTGCTAGGTGGTAATATACACTTACAATTTTAGGTTTTGAGCTTATGCGTGAAACTTGTATAAATTTAAGACCTCCCATTTTGATTAAATTGTCTAGTAATATTTGTTGGTTTAATTGAAACAACATGTTGTCAAAGTAATATTTGTTATATAGATTAATTTAATTGAATTTACATAGATGTTGTGTGAGATTATTCATGTGAATTGTGTTTGCCCCAAAGGAAGACACAATTTGATCGAATAATTATATGCTTGTAATGGTAAATGTGTGGTGATTATAAGGTTGTTTTCTATGTGAACAATGGAATGTTCAAAGATAATCATTGTTTGACAAGATTTATCACTAATGTTTAATTATTGCATTGAGAGTACCACTTGCAGTTAGTTCTTTCAATCTAAAGATTGATGATTAATGATGTGCTAGATATCTTGTTTGGGTCTTTAAATTTATCATAAAGATTAATTCTGCTTTGTATGTTCAATGTTCTCTTTTCAATTGCTGCTACTAGTATGATTAATATATATGCTCAAATTAATACTATCCCAATGCTGAATGGGATGAATTTCAAGGTCTGGAAGGAAGTCATAATGATAGTACTCGACTGTATGAATTTGGATCTAGCACTTCAGGTAGAGAAACCTATTTTTACTCCGAATAACCTTCAAGAGGTTAAAATTGAGAAATGAAAACGCTCTAACCAAATGTGTCTTATGATCATGAAGCGCTTGATTTCAGAAGCATTTCGGGGCTTTATTTTTTATAGTCAAAGGTAGAGAAAATATAAGAAAGTACATAATGGAGATGTCTAATCTTGCAGCAAAGGTCAAGTCACTCAAGTTGGAGCTTGGTAAAGACTTGATCGTGCACTTAATTTTTATCCCACTTCCTACACACTTTGGGTAATTCAAAGTGAGGTATAATACTTAGAAGGACAAATGGTCTCTCAATGAATTTATATCTCACTATATCCAAAAGGAAGAGAGGTTGCAGAGAGATAAGGTTGAAAGTGCTCATTTTACTTCGACCTCTCAGAATAAGAAAAAGAAGAACATTGAGAGTGTTGCGGAAGGGTCTTTTCAATGAAAGAAAATTAGGTGCCAAAAGAGCTAAGGATGTCTTAGAACTAATACATACAAATTTTTGTGGTCCTTTCCCTACAACTTCATGGAATGGATGACAATACTTTATTATGTTCGTAGATGATTACTCTAGATATAGTTACTTATATTTGATATATGAGAAGTCCTAATCTCTAGACATTTTCAAGTCTTTCAAAGCTGAAGTTGAACTTCAACTTGGAAAGAAAATTAAAGTCATCAAATCTGATCATGGTGGTGGATACTATAGTAGATATGATGGATCAGGAGAACAATGTCCCCCTTTTTCTCAGAGAGTGTGGAATTGTTCTGCAATACACCATGCCAGGTAAACCTAGTATGAATGGTGTGACAGAACGATGAAATTGGACTCTTAAGGATATGGTAAGAAGTATGATTAGTTATTCTTCTTTACTAGAGTCACTATAGGGAGAAGTTTTGTTGGCTATGCTGAAAACTCTTAGGGCTATAAGTTTTATGATCCCACTTCAAGATCCTTTTTTGAAATAGGAAATGTGAGAATTCTTGAGGAAGTTGAGTTTGGAAAGGAAGAGAACATATATAATGTTGTCTTTGAGGAAGAATCTGTGAACGACATTGGTCAAGAAGTCCTTATGTCTATTACTATTCAAGAAACAACTCTAGTAATAGGAGACAATGTTCAAACTATTGTTCCTAACATTGTTCTAGAACAAGACTATGATGAAGTTCTTCCTTAAACACCTATAGAGCAACCTTAATAGCCTTAAGAAGTGTCACGAGATTCATCAGAGAGAGGAGACATGCAATTCTAGATGACTACATTGTCTTTCTCCAAGAATATGAGGATTGCATTGATTTAATAGAAGATGATCTAATCAACTTCTATCAAGCTATGCAAAGTTCTAACTCTCAAAAATGGATTAATGCCATAAAAGATAAGTTGAAGGTATGCAAGACAATGGCATTTGGGATCTCGTCGAATTACTTGAAGGTGTGAAACCTATTGGTTGCAAATGGATATTTAAAGTAAAAAAGGATTCTAAGGTAATATCGAGAGATATAAGGCTTGTCTAGTTGCTAAAGGCTTTACTTAGAAGGAAAGTATTGACTACAAAAAAACCTTTTCTATGGTATCTTCAAAGGATTCTTTTAGAACCGTAATGACACTAGTAGCTCATTTTGATTTAGAGCTACATCATATGGATGTTAAGACTAGTTTCTAAATGGTAACATTAACGAAACAATTTATATGATACAACCTAAAAACTTTGTTTCAAATGAATCTAAGTCTATGGTATGCAAACTAAAAAAATCCATCTATGACCTCAAATAGGCTTCCCATTAATGGTATCACAAGTTACATCAAGTCATTACCTCATATGGATTCGATGTAAATGTAGTTGATGATTGTGTATATCATAAGTTTAGTGGGAGTAAATACATATTCCTGGTATTATATGTCGATGATATACTACTTGCTAGTAGTGATATAGACTTGTTGCATGAAACAAAGAGATTTTTGATGAGGAATTTCGAGATGAAAGATCTTGGAGAAGCTTCTTTTGTATTAGGCATTCATATATTAAGAGATCGTTCTTAAGGTATCCTAAGGCTGTTATAAGAGAACTATAACAACAAAGTCTTAAAGAGATTCGACATGAAAGGTAGTAAACCTGGAGACACCCTGATAGCTAAGGGAGACAAATTTAGTCTCAAGAAGTTCCTCAACAATGACCTTGAAAGAAAAGAGATGTAAAAGATTTCCTATGCCTCAATAGTGGGGAGTCTAATATATGGTCAAGTTTGTACTTATCCCGACATTGCTTTTGTGGTGAGAGTTTTGGGCAGGTCTTTGAGTGATCCTAGTATGCAACATTGGAAGGTACTTAAAAGCGTGATGCGTTACTTAAGGAGAACAAAAGGATATATGCTCACTTATCGAAAGTTTGAAGGTTTGGAGATCATCGGGTACTCTGACTCTTATTTTACAGGATGTCAAGACAGCAAACGCTCCACATCTGAATACATCTATATGTTGGCTAGAGGAGCTATCTCTTGGAAGTCTGTTAAACATACTCTTATAGCATTTTCAACCATGGCTTGCTTTGAGGCATCCAACTATGGGATATGACTACGAAACTTTGTCACTAGTTTATGAGTGGTTGATGGCATTGAAAGACCATTGAAAATATACTGTGACAATAATTCGACAGTCCTATACTACAACAAAAATAGGAGTTCTACAAAGTCAAAGTTCATTGACATCCAATTTCTGGTTGTTAATGAAAGAGTTCAGAATAAACAGATTTTCATAGAACATATAAGAACAAGTTTAATGCTAGTTGATCCATTGACTAAAGGGCTAGTTCTTAAGGTCTTTCATGAGCACACTACTCATATGAGTGTTGTTCCTTATGATACCTTAGTTCAGTAAGAGTCTATATGTTTTATGTTTCACTTTGAACAATTTTTGTTGTTCTTTGTTTTCTGTAGAAATAAAGTTGATGATTTATGTTTACATTTTGAACTCGCTTGTGCTTTCTTGTATGTAATAAATATGTTACATTCAAAGAACTTGGATTGATCTCTATTAAAGATTGAAAGTAAGGACCAATTGAAAATAGACATGTTTGAGATCATATTGCATATAATTTCCATGCTACTCATTCATATTTGATCTATGTCATTGAGTACATTAATATGGTGATCATCGTGATTTAATCATGCTTAATTGTGATGAAAGTTGCAATGGTTTCATTGTTAATATACAAGATGGATCAAATTATATTAAGAGGAAGTCTAAAGATAAATAACATACAGGCTCGCCTAAAGAACTTTGTAATATAATTGTTTCAAGAAAATATAAAGCCCAAGTGGAAGATTGTTAGAAATTTATAGTTTCTTTAATCATGTGGGCATTATATTTCAAATATACAATTATATTAGCTATTTATTTAAGGTGATTATAATCTTAAAGTGATCCAACTTAAGTAATCAAAATGGACTCCCTATTAGAACTCGATATAGACTTAATGAGTGGATATCTAAGTTGGTCCGTTAGGGGATAATAAGAATCCCATATGTAGGAACACATGAGGAAATGTTATGGTTTTCAATACACCAAACCAGAAATACGTTCTCTATTCTCCCCATCAAAAGAGAGAAACGAAAGTCTCAAAAGGAACTAAAGTGGTTTGGTTGAGGAAGACCACAAACCAATGACTCACAATTACTGAAGATTTTGCTGCAATCTCCTAGCAACAACAAATGGATCAAGATATTTATACATTTTTTTATAACTTTGACGATTTAGTATAACGACAATAGAAAAATAAGGAACCTAAAGATATGAAATCTCCATCGACATGTTAAAATTTTAGATTATTGACATTAACAGAGATAATTAGATACTTGTAAAAATAAATGATTTATGCATTATATATATACGTATGGTTAACTAGTATTGGTTAATAAATTGACTTTTCCGATTTGAGTAATTTAAGTCTTCAATATCTTATTCGTGGTTACTTTTAATTTCAGGTCAGAGTCAGGGAGATTTAATACGTTTGTTGGAGAAACATCATCACATATCATCAGGGAGGCCTTTTAGGTAGTTTTTATTTATATTTTATGAATTTGAGAAGTTTTACTTATATTCATTTTTGCATATATTATTGAACAATGTATTAACTATATGGAAGTTTGATGATAATGTAAATTAATACAAGAATTATGTAATAGTTTTAATTTTTGTTACTTATGTTATTTGTTTTTTTTTTTGTTTTTAGATAAATTTAAGGATTAACATGTAAATTGTATTTAATAAAAACTTTAATTAAATTTTGCCACTGTTCTCAAACCTCCAATGTTGTGGTTAAATATAGATATTATTATAATAGACTTTAATATTGCGGTAATTTACATATAAATATAAATATTGTAGTAGTTTAATATGGTTGTATTATTTTTTTTCATAATTTATATATATACAACAACCTGATAGCATAAGGCAGAATAGTTGAAATGATAATTATTATAATAGATTTTAATATTATTAATAATTTAAGTTTTAAATCCCTAAAATTAAGAAAAGAGTTATCCTATAATTATATATTCTATCTTATCTTAATCATATCTTTAATCGATATAAAATTTTTATTCTTACCAAATTTAAGACAAATCACTAATATCATATTTTCATATAACATATTTTTAATATACTACAAGAATTTTTTGATTTTGCTACTAATTTTAGCTATCATTTAAATTAGTAGTTAAATCCTAACTAATTAACTATTAATTAACTAAAAAATTATTTTTTCTAACTAAATTTAAATTATATTCATTTATACTTCTTATTACTACAATTAACTAGGAAATAACTACAAATTTTAAAAAATTTACTACAAATTAACTAAGATTATTTTCCTAACTAATTTGCTACTTATTTCATGCTACCATTCAATATTGTAGTAATTTTGTAGTTAATTATTTTTACTAGAAATTAACTATAAAATAATTATTACTTTTAAAATTAGCCACAAAATTATTTTATAGCAAATTTTAAATTTTCTAGTAGTAATGTATAACATACTATTTTATAAATATAAGAAATATAATTCCCTAAACAAAGTCTGAATATATTATTCAGTCTCAGTCACCAAGACTCGCGTGGTTCATATGACATAGGTTTGTTTACATCAATTACGTTTTTCTATTAAAGAAAATTATACAAACTACATATAAAAATATAATTTTTCTTCCATTGACTGAGAGAATGGATGTGTACGTAGCAAAAGTCATGCTAGGTCATGTCTAGGGTCAGCAAGCTCTCTTCAGCCTTGAATTGTTTTTGCTACCAGACAAAGTGCATTGAAGGACGAACCACCCTCAGACAAAGCTTTCACCGCACTGCATTGCACCTCTTTCACTTTCTCCCTTATGCGATTGTTCTTCACACTTTCGTCATCATGAATAACCTCCCTCACCATACACGCTATCTCCTCTCTACCCACCACCTTCTTTGTCGGCAACACCGCGGGCCTCACCGCCACGCCCAACTCCTCCGCCAGCAACGTAGCGTTCATCCTCTGCTCCGCATAGAGCGGCCACGCGATCAAGGGAACACCGTTGGTCACGCTCTCGAGCGTGGAACCCCACCCACAGTGCGAAATAAATCCCCCAACAGAACCATGCTTCAGTATGCTTACTTGTTGGGCCCATTGTGGGACCAATCGGCCCACTTTGCGGGTCCTGGATGCAAACCCTTCTGGCAAATACTTAGCCACCTCACCATCTTCGCTGGACCCAGTGGTGAAGAAAGCCGCGTCCGCAGTTCCTTCTATAGGCGCGCGCACCACCCAAATAAATCTGCGTTCACTCAGCTCCAACCCATAAGCCAGCTCCTTCATCTGCTCAAACGACACCGTTCCTCCGCTGCCAAACGAGACGTAAACCACCGACTCGCTGGGTTGTTCATCGAGCCACGTCAGCAAGGAGTGAGTCAAAGAAGTCGTTTCTAACTCGGGTTGCCTCACGAGAGGTCCCACAGAATATACTGGAATCTTCATATTTAGGGCTTCACTTAACAAACCTCCCTCCCTCAGCGCTTCAAGGTCTTTACCTTGAAGCTCCTCCCACGTGTTAATCAAAACGCCGTCGCTCTGCGGGATTGCATTCCCTAATTTAAGATACTCTTTATACTGCCTCTTGTTCCGGTCCAGCATGGGGTCAAACACGTCCTCCGGTCGAACCGGGTTGCAACCCGGGATTTTTAACGCTTCCTTTTGGTCCACGTACTGTCCTTCTATTTCCTCATCAAGCACCGGGGAATAGACCATCAACGCTAGCGTCCAAGCGTGTGAACCCACGCAGACGTAGCTGAGAATGTTGAGTTCTCTCGCTATGGGTATTGCCTCGGTGCCGAAAATGTCCACGATGAGTGCTGAAGGGCGAGGGGCAATATTGGAAATAACGGATCGGATGGCGGGTACGGCTTCGCGCATCATGACGCTGAGGCGAGTCATGACGGCGTCGTTTTCGCTGACGAGGTTAGTGAGGTCCGGTGAAGGGATGGGGATGACATGGCAGAGAGAGGGTGTGAGGGCTGAGTTTAGAGGGTGTGTTTTGGCGTGTGAGGTTTGGGAAGTGACGGCGAGGATGCTTACTTTGAAGTTGTGGTGAAGGGCGAAGCGTTTGCCGAGCTCAATCATAGGGATGAGATGGCCAAGACCTGGGCCTGAAAGAAGAACTACATGTGTGGGTTTGTGCAGCTCCATCCAAAAATTGGGAACAAGTAGTTTAAGCTCTGTTGTGTTCCGTGGATTATCTAGAATAGGATAATTAACTACAAGTCTTATAAAGGAGAAGGATACGTGTAACTTTCATACTACTGTATATTTTCGACGTTTGAGTTTCCTTGTGGTTATAGTAAATAATTAAGGTAACTGGTCAATCAAAACATCTTTTGCATGGAATTTCGTCAAGATTAAGTAAGATGATGAAACAAGATCGAAGAAGTTGAGCTAAAATGGATCACTTTCTAGAACTTGCAGATGAAAATGTTTTGACCAGCTCAACTTGAAGATAGCAGTTTGAAAACTTCGAGTGACATGATCAAAGCATTTTGTCGTATATAGAATTATTCAGTTTAGTGAACTTAATAAAAATAAAGTCACTTTTTTCTATTTTTATATTTAATTTAAAGCAATGAATTAGATATTTTCCTTCTTTTCATTATCTATTTTCTATATGTTTAAAAAGTAACACTGACAATGAAAAGGGTGGCTTTGAAGTTGTGGTGAAGCACGAAGCTTGCCAACCACAGTAACATATTGAGATGGGCGAAACCTATGAAAGAATCAACACAACCATTAATGCTCAGTTACGACAAAACCCTAAACCTACCTAGGTCGGGACAACTCTTCCACAATAAATTTTAATTCTAAGATCCTGTATATTACGAGTAATAATTATATGAAAAAATAGGTTATTCGGTAATATTCGCAGCATAAAATAGTTTTATATTTTTATATTTTCATCTAATAATAAGTTTGATAACTTAACCATCTTAAAAATTATATTATTAGCTATTTTTATTTGTGGATAATATAAAACTTTTTTACACTAATAATGCATAATTATTAATTTTTTTTTGTTAATATTAAACTTGATCTTAAATATATAAAATGATTATTCTAAAAAAATATTTATATTTTTATTTTTAATACAATTAAAAAATATTTTAATTAAAACTTATTACCTTTCAATACTTAACACCGAACTTAAGGATTATTATTAACGTTTCTTTACTTTCTATGCCACTTAGTTTTTTTTTTTTTTTATCTTACTATATATTTTTTTTCTCTTCTTATTACTTCCTAATTAAAAATTTATTCTAGACATTTTTCATTCTATTTTTTATTTAATTTTTTCCTTTATTTCTATTGAGAGTATTACAAATAGCATTCACTAAATCAAATAAACTATAATATATATATATATATATATATATAACCCTACATAAATGGTCATGATTTAAATAACTATATTATGTGAGATTTTTTAGAAGTAATATGACTTTTTAAGTGGTCTCATAATATAAGATTTTGACTTCTGTCACTCTCATATAAAAATAAATATCTCAATATATATATATATTCCATGTACGTACATATAGAATAACTATCTTAAATAAGAGTATTTTAAGAGTTATTTTTTGACAAAAAAACTCTTTAGGAGTTTTTCTTCAATAAGACAGTTTTTAGAGATTTTTTTAAAACTTTTTATCAACTTTCAATATATTATTCTTATACTTATTTCTAAATTGCATTTCAATATTTTTTTATAATAAGATTTATGTTTTTGGTCCTTCAAATTTGAGCCAATTTTATTTTTCCTTCGCAAATTTGAAATTGTTTATTTTTTTGTCCCACATTTAAAAAATAATTGGTTTTAGCTGTTATTTGACTTACACAACAAATAAAGTATAAGTCACCGTTTACCATATGTATAATTGAAAATTAAAAAAAAATCATTAACCCTAATTTTTCCTCAAATGTTCTTCGACTTCCGACTATACACATAGTAAGATGATTTGTACTTTGTTTGTCACATAAGATGATAGATTAAAACTAGTTATTTTAAAAAATTTTAGACACTTTGGCCATAGCACAATTAACATATCCAAGATGTATTCCTACAAGTAAAGGGGTTTGATAGATATTGGTTGTGTTTGAAAAGTTATGAATCGATTGATAAGTCCAATTCCAATATATTGATTTCTAACAATACAACACAAACCTCTATATATATCATTTACTAATACATGACAAATTAATGTTTACCATTCCATTCTAGGTATTCACCAAAATTCCTGAAATGGTACTACAATTTATTTGATGAACACTTATTAATATTTTATGTATTTAACGGAAATAAAAAGTCAAGTGATCATTTCATATGACATTCACTAGTATCTATATTGCCATATCAACATGTAACTCCTTTAATTTTTTTTAAATCCCTACAATAAATATTTATTTATATATATACCTTAAATGAATGTTAGGAACCAAAAATAGTGATATCAAAATTTGGAGGGATGAAAATCAATGAAAAATATTTTACAAGGACTATAAATAAAATTCACTTATTTCATAGGGACTTGACAATAATGATTTTAAATTTTATAGAAATAGAAAATATTTTTTTATAGGAAAGAAATCAAAATTTATTTATTGTATAAGGACTAAAACCATATTTAAACTTTTAATTTTTTTTTATTTTTAAATCAAAATATAATTATAATCGATTTTTGATATATAATCGATTTTAAAAAAAATTAAAACCGATTTTACAAAATCAAAAGCGATTATAAAAAATAAACTATGGTTATGATTATAATACCTAATTATTATATAATTATTATATGGTTATGGTTAAGTTATTCAAATAACCTTACCATTAAGACTCTATACAATAGCGTCAAGATTAAGTAAGATGATGAAACAAAATAAAAAAAAAAAGTTGTCCTAAAATTTAGATATTTCCTATCTATTCATTTATCTATTTTCAAGATATTTAGAAAGTGATAATGAGAGGATAACTTTGAAGTTGTGGTGAAAATTAAGTAAGATGATGAAAAAAAAAATAGCCATAAAATTTAGATATTTTCCATCTTTTCATTTATCTATTTTCAAAATATTTGAAAAGTAATAATGAAAGGTTCACTTTGAAGTTGTGGTGAAAATTAAGTAAAATGATGAAAAAAAAAAGTTGTCCTAAAATTTAGATATTTTTCTTCTATTCATTCATCTATTTTCAAGATATTTTGAAAGTGATAATGAAAGTTTGACTTTGAAGTTGTTGTGAAAATTAAGTAAGATAATAAAACAAAATAATAAAAAAAAGTTGTACAAAAGTTTAAACATTTATCTTCTTTTCATTTATCTATTTTCAAGATATTTGGAAAGAGATAATGAAAGAATGACTTTAAAGTTGTGGTGAGGGAAGAAGCTTGGCAAGCACATTCACATAGATGATCGAGATGGCCGAAACCTGGGTTTGAAAGAATCAGCATATCTATTTATGCTCAGTTACGGCGGAGCTACGTACGTTGTTTTTGGGGGCAACTCCTCCACAGTAAATTTTAATTTTAAAACTATCCACAGTGGCATCACCATTAAATTTTAATTTTATTATTACAAATATTTGATAATAATATTTTTGAAAAGATATTATTGATGAGAAAATAAGTTATCTATTTATAATCTAAAATAATTTTATATTTTCGTTTAATTACATATTATTATTTATTATAAATTTATTAACTTTTATGATAATTAAATTAAAATTCATTAATATTGATTTTTTATTGACAATTAATGTCAAATTGTTTTATATTAATCATGCATAATTATTAAATTCTTGATTAATAATAAACTTGATTTTAAATATATAAAAATAATCATTTAGAAAAAATAAAAACTTATTAACTTAGTTATTTTTATCTAACTATATCTTTTTATTTTTCCTCTCTTCTTACTAAACATACTTTGGATATTTTTCTTTTTTCTATTTTTTTTATTTTTATAAATGATATTCTATATATATAATAACTATCTAGAGTTAGTATTTTTAAGAACTATTATTTTAAAAACAAAGGTTTTTAAGAGTTTTACTCTAATAAGAAAGTTTTTAGAGATTTTTTTTAATCTCTTGTCTTTTTTAATCTATCATTTTTATATTTATTTTTAAATTAAATTTTAATATTATAAAATTTTAAATGATTAAAAATAATATTATATCACAATATAAATTATTTTTTATAAATTTAAAATATAATTTATATGTTTAAAAATATTTATTTATTATAAATTTTAATTATAATATAATTTATATATTTAAAAATATTTATTTATTATAAATTTTAATTATATTAAATAAATATTAATTTTATGCATCGCACATGTTAAATACTATTTTTATATATATATATATATATATATATATATATATATATAAAATAGGATGATAATTCATTGACACCCTATGTCAAATATACTTTGACTAACTTTTTATATAATTTTTCAAATAATTCTAAAATTATTTAATAATTTATTATATTATTTTATTTTAACGTATAATATGATATTTAAAAAATATATAATTTATATCATTAAATAACATATTTAAAAATATTTAAATTATACAAATTTTTATATACACAATTACGAAAAAAATATTACATAATTCAATAATTAGATCAATTAAATTTTTATTTTATAAAAAATCATCAAAATGTAATTTAACTAACTTACTAATACTGATCTATATATACACATTCATGCACACTCGTACCAACACATGCATATTCATGCTCCAAGCAATAAAAAATGTAAGCGGTTGATTTCCCTTTTTACAAGGATGTGAGATATATCCGCATCTGCCGGAGAACAATCAGTTTAATAAATTGGGGACAATAAAAATCAAAATTATATAGTATAAGATATTTACTTTTATTTTTATTTATAAAATATAGGATACACGCGTACTCATTAAACTATTTTTATTTATTCATTCAATCTAATCTTGTTTTTAGAAGAAATGTGATATTATATGATCACGAAATTAACCGTGCTTTTCTTGATTTTATTTCTAGCAATGAAAATTTTTTTAATACGAACACTAGAGGAGTTTCATGCAAATGGGGTGATACCTAGAGGCAGAAATGCATCTTTTATAGCCTTCATCCCAAAGAATGAGAATCCACAAGAGTTGGCTGAATTTAGGCCAATCTCCCTTATTAGATGTGTGTATAAAATAATATCAAAAGTACTTTCTAAGAGGTTGAGGAAGGTACAAAGAAGGTGATTGATGAAAGATAAAGCTTTTATTGGGGGAAGAATATGTTGGACAGGGTACTAATAGCAAACGAAGTGGTGGATGAGGGAAAAAGTAAAAAGAAATTGTGCCTTATTCTCAAAGTTAACTATGAAAAGGCTTATGACTCAGTTTCTTAGGAATTCTTGTCCTATATGATGTATAAGATGGGTTTTTGTGACAAATGGATTGGGTGGATTAAGAGTTATATTCAATCACCAACAGTTTTTGTTTTGGTAAATTGAAGTCCTACTGAAGAGTTTGGTGTCCTAAAAGGACTCAAGCAAAGGGATCCAATTTCCTCGTTCCTTTTTTTTTATTTTTATTTTTATTGTAGCAGAAGGTTTAAGGTATGATGAGGGAAGTTGTAAGGAAAAACCTCTTTTCAGGTTTTTAAGTGGGCAACGATAGATTGGAAATCTCTCTTTCAGTTCGAACTTCACACTATTTTTTTTCTAAAGTTTCTACTCAGAATGTTCTAGTTATACAAAAGTATATTGTGCTGATTTGAAATTAAAGTTAATTTTTATAAAAGGAAGCTGGATAGTATATAAGTAGAGGAGAACACTTTAACAAATATGTAATAGAGATCCAATCAACAAAGCCAAAAATAATTTGCATAATGTTGGAGGTCCGGTGATTAGGTCCAAAATCAAAATAATGTAACAATTTTTGTCAGACCTGAGTTTGAAAATTAAAAAAAGTTTAGAGCAAATTGAATAAGAGATTGCACCAAAATGAGTCACTTTATTACAAGTTGATGATGATTAGAGCCTATCTTGAAGAATACATATAAAGCCCAAAGTCATTGTCACGTAATTTGTGATGAGTAGTTAATTAGAATCCATTTACATATATTTTCGCATAAATCATTTTTTGATAGTTGGTAGGAAAAAGGGAAAGTTTTATAGCTGGTGGAAAAATACGAAGATCATTTATGTTGGAAATAAAAGGTTACTGGGGAGTTATAGCGGATGAGATTTTATGCCAATAAAATATTAATGGGTATTAAATCCATGAGATTTTATGCATATTAAAATATTAATGAACATTAATTTTAGGATTGCCAAGCTTGTAAATAAACTTTTGTAAGTAATCAGGACAAAATTTGGAATTTAAATAAAATTTGTGTTTCTTTTTGAGCATTTTTTCTTTGTTCTTAGGTTAAATAACTTTTATAGTGTTGGTTCTATCGGCAGGTCGTGATTAAGGCCAAGTTCCTCCTTTTCCCTGTTTTCGAGATGGTCAAATTTTAAGATCAGTATGCCTTATTACTAAATTGTAGAATAATGGATATCTCTTTTATGTATCTTGGTATACCAATTGGAGAAAATCCTAGGAGAAAGGCAACATGGAAACCATTGATGCAAAAAATGAGCAGCAGATTTGCTTCATGGAATCACAATTAAGCTTTGAAGGTAGTATTTGCCTTATTAAGTCTGTTCTATTAGCTCTCCCTTTATTTTTCTTCTTGTTTTTTAAAAGGCCTATATGGGTAAAAACAATTGGAAAGTATTCAAAGAAATTTTCTATGATAGGGGAAGTGGGAGAAAGAAGGTTGGCATGGGTCAAGTGGGAAAATGTATGTTGTCCAAAGGAAGAAGGGGATTGGGAATAAAGGGATTGGGAATAAAGGATATACAAACTTTTAATGTTGCATTAGTGGGTAAATGGAGATGGAGAATTATGAATGAATGTAATAGCTTGTGGTGCTTAATATTGAAGTCAAAATATGGGCACATTGCTAACTAGAGGGATGAAAGGGTTTTTATTAAGGGGTGTTGGTGGTTGAGAGCTTTAGGGAAAATTTGTGGGAGTGGTAGTGAGGAGGGGTGGTTTGATAAAAACATTACTTGAAAAATTGGGGATGGTATGATGGTAAAGTTTTGGCTTGAAAATTGGCTAGGAGAGGATACTTTATCAAGAAAATACAGTAGGTTGGATGTTAACTTAGAACAACAACAGAGATATATTGGAGAAATGGGGAGGTAGGAGGAAGGACTTTGGGTTTGTGACTTAAGCTGGAGGAAAGCATGGTTTGAATGAGAATAATAAGAACTAGACAATTTCTTGCAGGAAATAAATACAGTAAACATGACTCGAGTGGGATAGGTGGGTTTGGAAACAAGATAGTACAAGTATTTACTCTTTAAAATCTGCATATAAGGCAATGGCATATAAGGCAATGCAACCACAAGACAAAGAAGCTGATACCTCTTTCTATCGGTGTTAATTTCTGGAGTATTCATGTCCAATCAAATGTGGCAATGGTGGTTGATAGGATACAAACCAAAGACAATCTTAGGAAGAGGAACATAACATTCAAGAACAAGACTACACTTGTCCTTTTTTTTTACAAGTTTTGCTATAGTTTTAGCAGAACTATGATTCTTTTCTTAGATTCAATGAAAAATTTAGAGATTTTTTTTTTCATATACAAAATTTGTTTTATATAAAAAAACAATTAATTTTTCTCGCAAATTGTACTTAAAAAATTTAAAATATACTTTTATTTTTTCATTTAATAACATTCAAGAGTATAAAAGTCGTAAAAGAATAAACATAAAGTGTTGTTAATAAAGTAGGAAAATAGAAGATAACTAATTAAAAAATAATTAATATTTAAATAATATCATTAAATATTTAAATCATATGTAAGAGATGATGTTATTAAAACTATTATATTTATTTTATGTTCTTACAAACTTTTTGGAGAGCATAATTCAGTGTCTTCACTCTAGGAGAATTTCTAGGAACAGACGTAGACATATGTCTTCTTCTTCAACAATGTTCCTATAAGTATTAGGAGGGATTTTGGCAAATTACTAGCTGAGAAGCTTGTCATGGGTGGTGCTGATTAGGACAATTAATTAGGCAAGGTCTCACACCTTGTGAATTTTTAGGATATTGATAGAAACCCAATCGACAAAAATAAAGATCATCTGCATGACATTGAAGGTTCCATAACTAGGTACAAAACCAAAATGAGGAAGCAATCTTTGTAAGGCCTGAGTTTGGGAATTAAAGAAAGTTTAAAGCAAAGTGAATCAGAGGTTGCACAAAAATGTGTTACTTTATTGCATGTTGATGAAGAATGAAGCTCATTTTGAAGAACACAAATAAAGCCCAACGTCGTTGTCATGTAATTTGGGCTAAATAGTTAATTAGGATTCATTTACATGTATTTCTGCATAATAATTTTGGTAGTTGGTAGGTGGTAGAAAAAAAATAAGAAAGTCAATTATAGCGGTTGAGATATTATGGTGGGAGTTATAATAGTTGAGATTTTATGGTGGGAGTGATGAATCATATTTTATACACTTTATATGGGCTTAAGATGGGTGTTGTTAAGAATGTTTAATGATTAAGAGTCTTGTGTTAACCGATATTTGAATCATGGGCCTGAAAATAGGAGAAATACAAGTACGTGCTAAAATAAGGTTTTTAACTAACAAAAAGGTTAAGACTTGTTTTGCAGGCCCAAGCCATCTCAACCCAAGTCATCTCGACCCAAGACATCTCGGCCTAAGTCATCTCGACCCAGGGAGGGAACATCCCGACCAGTCCAACGCTCCTGGTCAAGCCGACATAAGCATGCCAGGCCACGTCTTCAAGCGTGAAATTTCAATAGAATCTAGACCTAGCGCCGTCAGCAACTACAAACACTCCAAGCTAGCACGGTGGTACACGAAGCTTTAGTAAGGTGTCTCTCTCGGTCGAGGAGGTACAGGATTAGGAATTGGGAAGCTGGAAGCTGTCGGAGGTGATCGCTCGGTATAGCCGACGCACTCCGGAGGACGGAAACCTCAACGTCTGGCCATCACTAGTACACCACTACCGTCCTTCCATTGGCGGTTGTCGTGGAAGGCGGGTTCCCTAGAAATTCTGAAGTTCTCACCTTGTATTTGATTCTATTTCAATAACACAACTGGTTTGCTATTCTATCTTTTGATTTTAATCCTTGCGCTTTAATCTGCTTTAACATTGCTAGAGGTAGATCACGTTAGACTAGGGCCTGTCGGAACTGGTTTAATAATTTGATTAGGTAGAGAACCTAAAACTAACCAAGTACATACTCCCTGTCAACTAATAAGGTAGCGGTTGTGTAAATCCTCAGTATGGCTGTGGACAAACGTTCGGCGGTCGTCGTAAGAATCTCGGGTTGAATAGGAGCATAAGTCTAAGCAAGAATGGTAAGCTACTATGTGTTGATTTCCGAATAGGTACAGTAGATTAGTTTAACATAGTTTAGTTTAACTTCTGCACTTAGTTTATTTCTGTACTTAAACACAATCCCCCCTATTTACTACTTTCCAGAGTCAGAGATCGAGTCAGTCCGACTCCGTCGCGTCTAGTCCAAAACTGAGTCAATCCGACTCCGTTGCGTTCGAGCCTGCGCTCAGCTGAGACCGTGTCGGATTCGTCTCTACCGAGACCGAATCGACTCAGTGTTTGCCGAGACCAAGTCGACATTCTACACTAGACATTTTCTACATTAACTCTAATTTTCACACTTAGCACAATCTGAACATATTGTGTCCTTGAGAGAATCGACCTAGGTTAGCTATACTATAGTTAGCTTTAGTAATTATTTGAGGCATGTAGGACGACTAAAAACTCGCTTATCAGGGAGCCATAGCAGTTGAGATCTTATAGTGTGGAGTTATAGCGGTTGAGATTTTATAGTGGGGAGTTATAGTAGTTGAGATTTTATGCGAATTAAAATATTAATGGGCTTTAACTTTCGGGTTGCCTAGCTAAGCCTATAAATAAGCTCTTGTAAGCAATCAGAATTTGAATAACATTTGTGTTTTCTCTATTGTGAGAACTTTTCCTTTGTTATTAGGTTAAAGAACGTTTATAGTGTTGGTTCTACTAGCAAGTCGCGGTTAGGGTCACGCTTTTGATAACTTTGGTTCTACCAGCAGGTCGCGGTTAGGGTCAAGTTCTCCTTTCACCTATTTTCAAGACGATCCATTTTAAGATCATGTCATTTGGTATCCATTTTAAGATCATGTCATTTGGTATTAGAGCTTCAGCTCTTGAAATCAGGTGTTCTCTATCCTTTATGTCTTTATCTCTTTCAATTTTGTTATTAAAATAAATATTTGTTCTTTGTTTTGTTATTGCTCCTACTTTGTCATCATGATTTACTGTATTTGTTAGTGTCTATTGATCTCCCTTTGTTTCCTTCATTGAGTTTTCATTTGCACTTGTTGCCTCACTGTGTTTTGTTCCCTTTTTCTGTAAAAAAAATTGGCTAGTAGTCAACCTGTTATTTTGCGTTACATACTACAATCCAAAAAAAAAATCTGAACAGAAAACAAAAGTTTGAATTTTTGTCATATTTTCCCCCTTTGCTTCTACAATACCTTTGTTGTACATGTCAAACAACCCAGAATTCCTTGCTTCTTGCTAATTCTTGTTCTCTAAAGTTACCACATTACCCAAATCCTTATTGTTTCTTGCTATGTAGCATCATTCTTAAAAGTTCTTACTTAAGAGCTCATAAGGAAAAGTTGAGTGGTAAAAAGCGAGAGTAGTGAGACAAAAAAAAGCCAAATTGAGTGATACATGAGTGACTACAACATAATTCGAGCATAAACATGTAAGAGAGTGTTTGTGTGAGGATCTTTTTTTTCTTTCTAACTTGATTTTTGCAGTAATCTAATCATGAGTAGAGAAGAAGGAGAATGGGATGTTGATCTCAAATTAGTCATCAAGGTTTTTCAAGAAGAATTCAAAGCTCTAAATGCCAAGTTGGATGATTTACAACCTATACCCAGGTATAAGAGCCCTACTAGTCGACACAATGATGATGAAGAAGAAGATTCTGGTTCAGCATCCAAGTCGATTTCTAAGGTGTTTAACATGTTTAGCAATCCTTTATATGAACATGAAGAAGAGGAGTATTCAGATGGACGACATAACGAAAATGAAAGGAGAAGAAGAGGTGAACCAAGACATGACAATTTCTCGGGTAATATTAAGATGTCAATCCTTGCATTTCAAGGAAAGAATGATCCTAAAGTATACTTGGAGTCGGAGAGAAAAGTTGAACATGTGTTTGATTGTCACAACTACTTAGAGGATAAAAAGGTAAAATTAGCAATTGTTAAATTTATTGACTATGCTAGTATTTGGTGGGATCAATTTGTGATTAACAGGCGTAGATATGTAGAAAAGCCTATTCGTACATGGGAAGATATGAAGTCTGTCATGAGAAGAAGATTTGTATCAAATCATTACCATAGGGACTTGCATAGAAAACTGCAGTGTTTAACACAAGGTTCTACGAGTGTGCAGAATTACTATGAAGAGATGAAAGTAGCCATGACTAGAGTCAATGTGAAGGAAGACCGTGGGGTAACTATGGCTAGATTCATTGGAGGCTTAAAGAAGGAATTAATTGATGTGGTGGAGTTGCAACATTATATGGAGATAGAGGATTTGCTGCACAAAGAAATTCAAGTGGAGAAGCAACTAAAGTCTAAAAGGTCTTCCAAGTTCGCTTCATCTTCTAGCTCTTCATGGAGATCAAATTGGAATAAAGTTGTTACAAACCCTAAAGAAGAGGTGAAGGCCAAATATTCAAATGTTCCTTCTAAAGGTAAAATTGACACTAATACATCCTATAGATCACGTGATATCAAGTGTTTCAGGTGTCAAGGAGTTGGAAATATTGCTTCTCAATGTCCAAATAAAAGAGCAATGAGTATGTTGGATAATGGAGAAATAGAAAGTGAGAGCTCAAGTGATGATGAAATGTCACCATTGAAGGACTATAGTGATGTGGAAGTTGCTGAACCTGTAAATGGAGATATTCTTGTCACTAGGCGCGCTCTTAGCATACACCCTAAGGAAGATGGTGACATGGAGTAACGTGAACATAATTTTCATACTAGGTGCCACATAAATGACAAGGCATGTAGCATGATTATTGACAGTGGAAGTTGCACCAATGTGGCTAGTACTATCATAGTGGAGAAAATAAATTTGCAAACTGTCAAACACCCTAAGCCTTATAAGCTACAATGGCGTAGTAATATTGGAGAAATAAAGGTTGACAAGCAAGTTGCAGTGCCTTTTGCTATTGAGAATTACAAAGATGAAGTACTGTGTAATGTGGTTCTTATGGAGGCATGACATATACCTTTGGGCCACCCATGACAGCTCGACCACAAGGTGACCCATAATTGGTATACCAATTGTTTGTCTTTTATTTACAATGAGCTGAAAATTACTTTTACTCCATTGTCTTTAAAGCAAGTATATGAAGACCAAATAAAAATGAGGAAAGTAAGAGAGTGTAAGTTGAGAGAAGAGCAATTGAGCATTCGAGAAAAAAAAAAGAAAAGAAAATATGAGTGAAAATAAGCAGAAGAAAGAAAAACATTAAATTGAGTGCAATGAAGAGAAAAGTAAGAAAATGAGTGCATTTGCAAAGAAAAAAGAGGTTGAGAGTGTATTATTAGCAAAAGAGAAACTACTTGTACTCTTGTACAATGATGTTTATTTCACTAACGAATTTCATTCTTCTTTTCTTTGTGAAGTTGATTCTTTGTTACAGGAATTCACTAATGTTTTTCCAGATGAAGTGCCTCATGGATTACCTCCTTTAAGAGGTATTGAACATCAAATTGACCTCGTTCCTAGTTGTCCAATTCCAAATAGACCAGCTTATAGAACCAATCCCAAGGAAACAAAGGAAATTCAAAATCAAGTGAATGAGTTGTTGTAAAAGGACTTTGTGAGGGAAAGTCTTAGTCCATGTTCTGTTCCCATTATCTTGGTTCCAAAGAAAGATGGAACATGGCACATGTGCGTTGATAGTCGGGTCATCAATAAAATCACTGTAAAGTATAGATATCCTATTGCTAGGTTAGATGATATGCTTGATGAATTGTTTGATTCTTGTTTGTTTACTAAAATTGATTTGAAGAGTGGATACAACCAAATTCATATGAAAAAATGTGATGAATGAAAAAAGGTGATGAATGAAAAAAGGTGATGAATGAAAAATAGGCTTCAAAACAAAATATGGTTTATATGAGTGGTTAGTGATGTCATGTGGCTTAACTAATGCTCCTAGCACTTTCATGAGGTTAATGAATCATGTTTATTGGGAAATTTATAGTAATCTATGGATTTATTTCAGTCCCTACTTTTGAAAATAGGTTTCTCTCTTGGTAGTCGATTCCTCGACTTTGCTTTCTTAAAATTGGGCCTAGTGGGAGACTTGCCATGGCAATCATTTTTGCTGTGAGGACCCTCCTCATTGGAGGGGAATTCCAGCCCTATCCATTTATGATAAGCTCGGAGGATCCCAACCAGGGATGGACACATCTCCTGGGATCTTGAGAAAGCGAAAGCGCGGGCATGTCGTCCTCTTTTAACCAACAAGGGGCACGTCCTGCGCCTGCCCCAAATGAAGTAGCTCCCCTGTTAATCAACATTTGATATTGTTCTCGCCTGGGGGAACTCTCTCCGTTCTCTCTCTCTCTCTGCTTAACTAATTCCTTTGGTTTCACTTCTCCCCCGTTACTTGCCTCATCGTTTCCTCAATCCTTCTATTTATAGGCTGTGACCCCCCTCCCACTTGCTTGGCTCGCATTCCCACAAGATCTGTGTCAGGAAAAGAGATCTTCTGGATAGGTTGCTTTTTCTTACCCATGACGGCGCCTGCTCTGACACCTGACTGCTATCATGCTGACACATCAGTCTGTAACTTCTTTGATACTTCTCTTGATGACTCGGTCGGTGTGGGTGGTCGGTCGTTCGGCCGACCGACATCTAATTCGTCCGAGGTCGGTTGGTCATGGTCGGACGGTACACAGCCCTTAAGTTTTGGCTCTCGGCCAAAATTTAACTTCCTCGGTCATGACCGTGCTCTTTGACTGATTGAGAATAAATCGCTTCGGCTTTTGAGTAGCTTGTCTGAAACATTTTTTGAGTTCTGTTTTTTCGCGCTTCAAATGATGGAGGGTCATTAATTATACGCCGTTTTCCCTTCCCAAGGTTTTAATAATTGCTTGTCATTTAATGCGTTTCAACCATTTTCCATCACGCCCCATTTCCTCATTAGTTGTGCGTTGTTTCCCCCACTTCCTTCATTTCGCATTCTTGCTGAGACTCCTCCATCTCCTCCTTCTCTGGTTCTTGTTGTTGTTCCGTCACCTTCCTTCCAACGCCATGGACGCAAATACCAGTATGTCCCTCTTTCCCTTCTTCTTCTGTTACTGCTTTTGCTTCCTGTATTTTATTTCACTTTTTCCTTTTTTCTATTCTCGCCAAGGGGTTTTCTCCCTTTCTTTTTCCTTTTTCCCTTTTTGGTTGGGTCTGAAACTGACCCTACCTTCCTTCTTCACATGGGGCCCTTCCCCAGGTGCAGCTGGTTTTTCTCAGGAAAACCGGTCCCCTCCCAGAGTCGCTTCGGGGGCCGACTCTTCGTCTTCGGATGGTCCCTAGAGTTCGTCAAGCTCTGGGGAAGTTTTTCCCTTTGAAATTTGGTACAGGGATAATTCCGAGGACGACATCTCTAAAGATCCTTTCTCTTGGGTTGATAATGAGGTGAAGAGGGCCTTTTCCGAGTACACACAAGGTAGCCTTCTTCTGGGCTTGATCAAGAAATTCCTCCGTCCTGGTCCTTGGAGAGTACGACTCCTCCACTGCCAACCGGACGAGTCTGTCAACAACCGAGCGTCGTCCGAAGATAGTCCCTTCTTCTACGTGTATGAGCCCGTCTTCTCCAAGCTGGGTCTGAAACTTCCGCTTACTGCCTTCGAGCAAACGATCCTTAAAGCCCTTAATGTGGCTCCTACCCAACTTCACCCCAACAGTTGGGCCTTTGTTAGGGCTTTCGAGCTCCTATGCGAGGATCTGGGTCAGGCTCCCTCTTTGGGGGTTTTCTTCTGGTTCTTCCGAGTTAAGAAAACCCCCAAGGTAGGATGGATGTCCTTGAGCAGCCGTCCGAACCGGAAGCTTTTGAAGCCTTTCCTGGAGAGCTTCAAAATTTTCAAAAACAAGTTCTTCAAGGTTTGCCCAGGCAAGTCTGGCCCGAGCCTCATGTTTGACTCGTCAGGGGTGCCTCTCTTTCCTTTCTACTGGACCTCTCAACCGGCCGTGTCCATTACTGTGGTCCGAAAGGATTTGGAGAAGTGGGAGGACGAGTTTATTTCTAAACTTGAGACTCTTCCGTGCCTATTCTGCTCCGAGCTTATTAGAGGATCAGGTCGGCCTCTTCTTTCTCCCTGCTAATCTTTGGTCGTCTTTTTTCTTTCTAACAATTGCCTTGGTTCCTTGTAGGTTTTTCAGTGAAATTATTAAAGGACCTGAAGAAACATATGTCTCCGGCCGCTGAAGAGGGGACAAGTGTAGCTGCAGAAGTTCCTCAGGCCGTTAGGCCCCTTCAGGAGGTTTCGGCTGAACTTTCTCCTCATTCGGCTCGTTCAGAGGCTGTGGCGGGTTGGTCGGCCGGTAACCTAGAGGCCGAGGAGGAGATCCCTAGGTGGCCTATGAAACGTTCTCGCCCTGAAGCTGTTGATTCTGAAGAGCTAGGTCGGCTGTCTCACTCCATTTGGTCCATATCCAAGTTCATCACTGAGGCCGTGGATCAAAACGTGTTAACTCCTTCTGAAGGTTCCTTGGTCAGGCAGTTGGGGATTTCTGGGACTTTGGGTACTATCCAGCGCCTAGCTGGTTGCTCGGCTATTCTTGCTAGGGCCGCCGAGGTCGAATTTGGTCCGATGGCCGACCAATTGGCTAGGGTGGATGAAGAGAGACAAGTCTGGGACCAGACTCGTGCTGAGTACGACAATCAACTTGACTTGCTGAAGAAATCGGTGGCTGCCCTTCAGGAGGAGTTGCAATACTCGACTGATCAACACGCTCGGGCCAAAGATGAGTGGGCTTCGGGAAGACGCACTTGTTGCTGAGTCGGAGCAGGCTAAGGCGAAAATATCTTCCCTAGAATCCGACGTGGTTGCTCTTAAGGCCAAAGTTGTTTCTCAAGAGGACGAAATGAAGGTCAAGGACACAACCATTTCCCATCGTAACGCAGCTATGGTGAAGTAGTATGAGTATGGTTTCAATCATACTCTTGCTCAAACTAAGATCCTTCACCCGGGTTTGGATCTCTCGAGAACCGACCCTTATAAGGAAATAGTTGATGGTCAAATTGTTGATGTACCTTGATTTTTCTTTCTTTCTTTATGTAATGTTCTTTTCATATTTTCGAACGACATTTGTTTTTTGTTTTCTGTTTCGATCGTTTCTGAATAAGATTTTCTTAGTTTTGAGTTTATTTATCTCGGTCGTAGCTTAAGATAGTGCGTTGGATAAGAACGTCTTTGACTTATAGAGACTGCCTCTTAAGATAACTTGCAAACTTTGTAACTAAAGACATGGGCGTTTTTAAACCATTGTTTTGAACTAAGAACCGAACGTCCCTTTTTTGCATCTTTAGTCATTTTGATGACCGTTGGCGATTTCTTATTCTTCGAATCGTGCCCCCGGACTAGTCATTTGATGACCGATCGTTATCGAGCTTTTATTTCTGAGTCGCGCCCCCGGACTAGTCATTTGACCGACCGTTATCGGGCTTTTATTTCCGAGTCGCACCCCCGAACTAGTCATTCGATGACCGACCGTTATTGGGCTTTCATTTTCGAGTCGCGCCCCCGGACTAGTCATTTGATGACCGACCGTTATCGGGCTTTCATTTTCGAAGTCGCGCCCCGGACTAGTCATTTGATGACCGATCGTTATCGGGCTTTTAAGACGAATCCAGTTGAAGTAAAGTCTGGTTTGGAGCAGAGTTTTTGTTGAAGCAAAAGATTGTCATAGAAAAAACATGTTTTCCTATCCTAACTATAATACATGCGTAAGGAAGTGGCGTTCCATGTTCGCGGCAGTGCCTTCCTTTCTAGGTTCTCTAGTTTGTAAGCCCCTTGTCCTGTCTCGTTTACTATTTTGAATGGTCCTTCCCAGAGTGGTGTGAGCTTGTTTTTGTTGGTCGTCATGGTAACTTTCTTTAGGACTAAGTCTTCTGTTTTGAAACTTCTTGGAATTACCTTTTGATTATACCTTCGTGCTGCTCTTGTTTTGACGGCGTATTCTTTGACGTGGGCTATTTCTCTTACTTCCTGGATCAAGTCTAAGTTTGCCCTCAATTCTTCCTCGTTCCTGCCTGGTTCGAATAGGGTCGTTCTAGGGGAAGGTTCTCCGATTTCCACTAGAATCATAGCCTCTGTTCCAAACGTGAGGCAGAACGGAGTTTCATTTGTTGAGGAGTGTGGGGTGGTGTGGTAAGACCACAGGACTTGGTGTAATTCCTCTGCCCACCTTCCTTTTGCCTCCTCTAGCCTTTTTCGTAATCCTCTCAAGATGACTTTGTTGGCCGCTTCAGCCTGCCCGTTCGACTGGGGGTGTTCGACCGACGTGAAAATTTACTTAATTTTCAAATCTTGGCAGAACTCGGCCGTAGCTTTTGAGGCGAACTGCGTTCCGTTGTCGGAGACTATTTCGGCAGGTATGCCAAACCTGCATACAATCTTTTTCCAATAAAATTTCTTGACTCTTTCGGCCATGATTGTTGCGACCGGTTCTGCTTCTATCCATTTTGTAAAGTAGTCAACTGCTACAATCAGGAACTTTACTTGCCCTGGGGCTGGAGGAAATGGTCCCAAGATGTCTACCCCCCATTTGAAGAAAGGCCAGGGGGACATTACATGGTGTAGATTTTCTGGTGACGCTTTATGCCCTTCAGCAAATTTTTGGCACTTGTCGCACTTCCTCACGTAATCCATACAATCCCTTTTCAAGGTAGGCCAATAGTATCCGGCCCTGGCTATTTTGCTTGCCAGTGCTCTTCCTCCTATATGAGTACCACAGATTCCTTCGTGTACTTCTCTTAGGACATAAGGTGAGTCTTCCTCGTCCAGACACCTGAGGAGGGGGAAAGAGAACCCTCTTCTGTATAATTGTTGGCCCAAAATGGTGTACTTGGCGGCTTCCTTTGCTATTTTTAGTATCCCTTCTGGGTCGTTTGGGCCGTCTCCTTGGAGATAGTCAAAGATGGGTGTCATCCATGTTGTTCTGTTATTGACGTTTAGGACCTCAGGCCGCTCTATGGCAGGTAAGTCTAGTTTTTCGTGGATGACCGTCTTCTACTGCCCTCTTTTCTGAGTACTGGCAAGCTTAGCAAGTAAGTCGGCCCTTTCGTTTTGTTCCCTAGAGACGTGCAGGAGGGTGAATTTGTCGAATGAAGAGGCTATGGAGGCCACTCGTTCACAATATTTCGCCAACTGAGGATCTTTTGCTTGATAGTCGCCATTGACTTGTCCGGTGATCAGCTTCGAATCGCTTTTTACTGTGAGCCTTCTTGTTCCCATTTCTTTGGCAAGTTTTATTCCTGCCAACAATGCTTCGTACTCCACCTGATTGTTGCTAGCTCTGAATTTGAAGTGTAAAGACTGCTCAATGAATGCCCCGGTCGGTCCTTCCAATATCACTCCAGCACTGCTTCCTGTGTGGTTAGACGATCCGTCTACCGAGAGGAACCATTCCCCTCCTCATCCTTGTCTGGAGCTGGTGTCATTTCGACCAAAAAGTCCGCCAAGGCTTGGACCCTGACCTTCCCTCGACTTTCAAATGTTATGTCGAACTCTGATAACTGTACACTCCAAGCTACCATCCGGCCGGCCAAATCGGGTTTTCCCAAGACTTGCCGAATAGGCAGATCTGTTTTTACAATTATCTCGAAGTTCTGGAAATATGGCCTTAATCTTCAGGAAGTTGTCACCAAAGCCAGTGCCATTTTGTCCATCTTTGAGTATCGAGTTTCGGGGTCTTGCAGAACCTTGCTTACGAAATAGACTGGCAGTTGTTCCCCTTCTCGTTCCTGTATTAATGGCCTTTTCAGAGGCTGATAGGTAAAGGTGAAGTGGGGTACCTGGAGTCAGCCGTGTTAGGATAGGGGGTGCTGACAGTGTTGCCTTCAAGCGTTTGAAAGCTTCTTCGCATTCACTTGTCCCACGTGAACTTCCCTTTTCCAGTGCTCCGAAGATCGGTAGGGTTGTTTCGGCCGACCTGGGAATAAAGCGGGACAAAGCGGCCACCTTTCCCATAAGCTGCTGAACTTCTTTGAGGTTCTGAGGGCTCCTCATGTTGATTATGGCTTGACAATGTTCTCGCCTGGGGGAACTCTCTCCGTTCTCTCTCTCTCTGCTTAACTAATTCCTTTGGTTTCACTTCTCCCCCGTTACTTGCCTCATCGTTTCCTCAATCCTTCTATTTATAGGCTGTGACCCCCCTCCCACTTGCTTGGCTCGCATTCCTACAAGATCTATGTCAGGAAAAGAGATCTTCTGGATAGGTTGCTTTTTCTTACCCATGACGGCGCCTGCTCTGACACCTGACTGCTGTCATGCTGACACATCAGTCTGTAACTTCTTCGATACTTCTCTTAATGACTCGGTCGGTGTGGGTGGTCGGTCGTTCGGCCGACCAACATCTAATTCGTCCGAGGTCGGTTGGTCATGGCTGGACGGTACAGATAGATTATCCAACCCCGAGCAATCTTAGTTATTGGTGGGGCTTCTGTTCGTTAGCTGGTATTTGTTTAGTCATTCAGATAGTAACTAGAGTTTTTTTAGCTATGCATTGCACACCTCATATGGATCTAGCTTTCAACAGCGTAGAACACGTTATGAGAGATGTTGAAGGGGGATGGTTTCTCCGTTATATGCATGCTAATGGGGTAAGTATGTTTCTCATTGTGGTTCACCTTCATATTTTTCATGGTCTATATCATGCGAGTTATAGCAGTTCTAGGGAATTTGTTTGGCGTCTCGACATTGTGACAGCTTTTACATTATACGTACTACCTCGGGGTAAGATGAGCTTTTGGGGAGCTACAGTAATTACAAGCTTAACTAGCGCCATACCTATTGTAGGAGATACCATAGTGACTTGGCTTTGGGGTGGTTTCTCCGTGGACAATGCCACCTTAAATCGTTTTTTTTAAGTCTTCATCATTTACTCCCTTTATTTTAATAGGCGTCAGTCTTCTTCATCTGGCCGCATTGCATCAATATGGATCAAATAATCCATTGGGTGTACATTCAGAGATGGATTAAATTTCTTTTGCTATTTTTTTTCCATTTGGATATTTTATGCTCCTAATGTTTTGGGCCATCCGGACATTGTGCCGGAATGGTATTTCCTACCGATCCATGCCATTCTTCGAAGTATACCTGACAAATCGGGAGGTGTAGCCGCAATAGCACCAGTTTTTATATGTCTGTTGTTGGCTTTACTTTGTTTTAAAAGTATGTACTACTAGGTTGAATCGGATGTCAACATGTGGAGGCACCATTTGTTACTATTGGACAAATTCCTCCTTTTGTTTTCTTCTTGTTATTTGCCATAACGCCCATTCAGGGACGAGTTGGAAGAGGAATTCCGAATTGTGAAAAATTCTGACACCAATCATTTACGTATTACACCAAGAATTAATTGACAACCACGGGATATACTCGGCCGAGGATGAATCTGCATAGGCCATTCCCTCTTATTTATTCAAAGTGGGCATAAATGAGTACTCATTACTCTTAGATATACGCACTCGTTGCCAACGTGGTTTCCAGTGTCTGACGTGTAAGCTCTTAATTGGAAGTTACCGACCAACCTATGCTTTAAAGAAGGATTAATTGTGTCACATCTAGGATAGTACATGAATAAGACGAACGTATAGCCATTTGATCCTTTTATTTTTTTTCTTTTCTCAAGCTTCATGCCAATTTTTTTTAAATTAATTTGTCTGTCCATAATTAATTACTGTATATATCACACTCCAATTATCCAAGAGGACATGGACCCAAAAATTTCTAATGGTCGCAACATATAATTATATACAGTAAAAAAAACATATATACACGTTAAGATTAAATATTAAGATTTTTAGGATTTAAGATTTATATAAATCAAGAAAGGTAATATATATATATATATATAAAGGAAAAGATATCAAGTGTGATTTTATTAAATTTCATAAAGTGTAAGTGTATCTCATACAAAAATTAATACAAAAAATACATTTCTTATATAGTTAAGAAGAAAATAAAAATAATATATTTCATTCGTTTTTACAAAAATAAATTCAACATTATCAAGATGTTATAATTCAAATGTTCCTCATAGGATTAGTTAATAAGGTGTCATGCTTCAATTAACCCCTTTTATATATATATATATATATATATATATATATATATATATATATATATATATATTTTTAAATAATAAGAACAACATTATTTTATGTTAAGAATTTTAAGAGTAGCAAGATTTCGCAACTAAAAAATAACAAAATTAACAAAACGTCACATTTCAATCAACCTGTTTTATTTAAAATAGGATAATTTATATTAATTAAAATAATTTAACACATTAATGTCTAGAGACACAAAACTTTGAATTAAATATTTCTACTAAAATCTAATTTAAATAAACTAAAAATATCTTACTTTTTTTTTGCTATTAGTATGTATTATCAAGAATTAAATAAAATAGTGAGCAAAAAAATCAATTAAACCATAATATTAATTAATAATAACTTTATATTTTTACACAAAGGATGAGCTTTGGAAATTCATTTCACCTAATCCCATGATAACACAAGAAAGATAAAAATGCTAATTCTATTTTCCCACATAAATGAATTTTTTGGATTAATTTTATTAGATTTTACTACGACCAAAATATTCAAGTGGATCAAAGTAAGAATTTATTATTGGAAGTAATTAACGGAGGACTATTTTTGTATTTTTTTTTTAAGGAAAGATTAGGCCCCAAAAAGACCATGGGGAGAAGAGAGGGTTATAGGGCTAAGCCCAAACCCATCAGAAAAAAGAGATAGAGAAAATTTTAAAAATAACAAAAGTTTGACCAGGAGTAATATTTCAGAAATAAAGAGGGATGAAAGGGTGATTTGGGCCAAGCCCAACAGATGCAAGAGGAGGGCTAAAAGGGGCTCGATACCGATTGATCTCAAAACCATTACTCAAAAATGATTTGGGTTTCAGTATACTTAAAGTGAATATCATTAAATGAACAAAAAAAATTAATTGGGTTGAGCCCAACATTTGTGCCTAATAAGAACATAAGAAGTCCAAAATAATAACAAAAAATAAACTAAAAAAAACGAATGAAAAAATAACTAAATATATAACTATATATAAGAGATTTCTAAAGCCCTAATCCCGTTTGAAAAGGTTAAACCCCTACCTTATTCTAGTTCATGGTTGTAGTAAAAATAGGGGTGTAAATAACAATTGCTTTTTTTTTTATTTGTCTGAACTTGTCTTCTTCAATCTTAAAGGTTAATATTTTTTTTCATCTTATTTTTGTTGGATCGATACATAGTGCTATGTCATTTAAGTTATGATGTCATGTAAAAATTTATAATATCAACATAACAAGAGAGTGAGTTGGGTCACAGATATATTAAACATATTTAAAAATTCAAATTAATTTAACTCAACTTCTTTATATTGTATATATTTTTATCTTTTTATTATTTTATCCCAGATGAGACTTGTTCTGCGACCCATCTCATCCAAGCATCACTATAAACCGTATTTGAAACTAACTTCAACCACTTTGAGCCCCCATGAGCACTTGGATCACGAGTTATTGAATTTTTTTATGAGTTTGCGAATCTCTAAAATCACAAATGCACGTAGGTATACTTACCTTTTTATCCGATTAATGTCACACCCTATCCATATGTTAATTGGTTGGCCTGTAAATATGTCTTTTTGTTTCTTGAGATTTGTATGGTACCCAGATGGCAATCATAAAAAATAGAGTTTTGTTTTTATCTTATCATTTTCATCTCATTACGTTTCAGTTTACATTTTTTTAAGAAAAAAAATAGTTATTTCTTTAAAGCTCATTAACACACACGAAAACCTCGTAGAATTAGCGTTGCGAAATGCAAGCTTTATTCTCATTATTTGCTTTAATGAAAATAGTAAAAGATAAATAGGTTTAGATAAGCATTAATCATGCAATAACTTATCCCATACTAATATAAGTATAATTATTTGAAAATAAAATAACGATTTAATAATAACTATTTTTTATGCACTTTCTATTTACATATTTAAAAAAAAACATAAAATTTAATCATCTTGGGAGCACTTGTTTTCTTCTCATTAAAGATTTTTTAAATAATTAAAAAATATATTTTAATAAAAACAATAATAAATAAAAGTTTATTAATAATTATTTTAGATGCACTTCAAATTTTAAAATTAAAATCCTTAAACATAGAAATTTTCTATCAAACAAATTACGTAATTTTGATTTTCAATTACATCTAAAAATATGTAAGAGTAAAGATTCACTCTTAAAAAAATAATAAAATTCATTAATAATATAGTTTTCATGTTTAAATGTAAAGAAATAAACAATTAAAATTCCCATTTTCTTTTAAGGGATAAAATAAATATTTTTAAAATTATATTAATTCTATACATTTAATTAAAGGTAATTAACATAGATCGGGCCTTGTAAGGTCCTTTCTACACATAATTAACACTTGAACCCCAAATTCAATTTTAAAGACTATTTTTTTAAAATGTATTTTTTCAATATTTTTCTTAATAAATCTTGTTCGTAACTCCTTTGTTTTGAATTTTTTTCATCTCATCCTAACTTTAGTTGCAACAACTTACAATAGGTATAGACTAGAAATTTATTTATTAAGTCAAGATATTTAAAAAAACTATATAATTAAAAAGGTCATCCTTTATATTACTTATAATTTTTCTTAAGTTTAACAAGTTTTCCTCTCTCTATATATATACACATGTGTAGGTTTATTGACCTATTTAAAAGTGGGTTGCTTGATCTATTTTAAAAATTATTAAAAAGTAAGATTTTCTAAGGATGAGTTGAGACAAGTTTATTTTTGCTTTTATTTGACCTAAAATGTTTGTTAGCAACATTAGGAATAACTACAAAAAATCAACCCAAAACCTAATGAAATATGGTACAGATGAAGAAGAAAATGTTGTGAGGAAATATAAGACAAATAACTATCATTATAAAATAAAATATGCCTTGCACCTTAAACCCACAATTCATTTGTGGTGATTTAGTGAACAAAGTCACATGCTTTACTAGAGTCAATAGTCTTGTTACGCAAATATCGATTCTATATGCTCCATCAAGAATGTAAAGGATCTTGGAACTTATCTTGACTTATGTTTACTAAAAGGTCAAGTAATTGAAAGCTCTTTTAATTTTGTTCAAGATAAGATTTACAAGAGGTTAACATTGTGGAGGCTAAGCTTCTAAATAAAGTGGGATAACTTTACCTAATTAAATGTGTTTTTTCTTTGCTCTCCATATATTCCATGCAATTTCTTTGCCTTCCAAAATGCTTATGTAATGAAATGGAAAATTTGGCTAAAAATTTCTTTTGGTTATCTTCAAGGACGAGGAATAGACTAAATTTGCTGAATTAGAACACAATCTCATCCCATTAATGCAAAAAATAGATTATACAATAGTTTTTTACCTCACTTTGTTAATAGTTGATGTAAAAGAATGTGATGACAATTTTGTAAATAAATGAAACTTTTTAATATTATTTTTGTCTAACTGATGTAATAAGGTCTCTTTATATTGGTTCAAATGATAAATGATATAATTGTTTTTGCTTTGGTTCCATGTATAACTTATGTGAAAAGTATTTTTTTTACACTAGTTATATTTATAGTCAATGTAAAAGGCTTTTTATGGAACCTTGACGTGCTATTTCCATAACCTTGACAAGAAAATCAAGAACAGTAAGGTACAGTTCTGGAATTTGGGTTTACATAGGGGACCATACAAATGGTCTCATTTTGGGTTTCTACAACCTAATAGGACATTACTCTTCTCTTTTTGACAACATGCTTTCATGCCCCCACATATCAATTCCTCCATTTTTTTTAGATTCACACCTTCTCAACTGGGATTTTAATGAAAGAGCTTTCATTGGACTTGTCAATACTAGGTGGGTTCCTTCCTCCTATCTCATATTTTCTCATTATCATCTCTTTCTATGTATGTAACTCTTAAATCCTTTTTTTTTTCATTGCAATGCAATAAAACAACTCTCATGTTGGTCCTTTATGAGTTCTTGCAGGATAATTATATTCTCACAATTGTGAGCATTTTTTAATGTTTTTAGCATTGTTCTCTCTTCCAATTTTATTCTTAAATTGAACTAAAAAAATGTGCTTGTTTTAGGTGACAAGTGATATATTCACTAAAGAGGACGGTGAGTTCTTGGTGAAACACAAAACACTTCTAAAGGAAAAGATACACGTGGTAGAAACTGGAGGAGTTTTCAAACCTCTATAAAACATATATACTTCTTTGTGAATCTAAAGGAGGTGGAAGAGTGGGGATATTTTGTTTGGTTGATGATGGGGCTAATTCTTGTGTTGAGAACAAAGTTGGAGGTTTAGGACTAGGGTTCCAAAATTGAGATCTATAGAATATCCTTTGTAGCTTTTGGGTTCACTAGTGTTGTGGCGAGGAAGGGGGAATTGTTGCATTTTTACATTGGTTTTGTGTTTATAACCAATGTAGAAAGTATTTTTTTATATCAAGTCCAATGTAAAAAATGGCCACAATTTATATATCTAATATGTATAACAGACACACAATCGATGTAAATAACTATTTTTAACTTATGTAAAAAATCCTCTTTACAGTTATAAGACTCTACATACATGGCAAAGACTTTGTCTATCATAGTCAGCTTCACTGCTCTCATAGTGTTCATCGCAGGCTCAACCTTCGGTGGTGCTTAAGAATCTCTAGCTATGTGACCAAGCTTTGACACTTGTAGCAAATACTTCCCTTCTAAGGGCATTGATTAGCATAATGTGGCTCCCCACACTTGAAACATTTAACTCCTTGACCTCCTATCTGGGATGAGGCTAGGGCGCCCTTAGCAGTTGGGCCACCCTACCTTTGCTAATGATGATGTTTGTGCCTATGTTGGTCTTACGGTCATTCTTCTGCTGAAATCCCTTTTTTGGATCTAGATGATCCAACTTCATGAGTCCTTATGAATTTTCTACCACCACTCTTAAGACACTCCACTATTTTACTCTTCTCTACTAGCTCGGGAAACTCTTTGATCAACATAGGGATGATCATCCTCTTCATCTTGTGTTTCAATTCTTCCTCATACTTGCGACATTTCCACTCTTTGAATGATGCCTAGGTACAGAACCTAGACAAATAGTAGAACTTGGATGAGTACTCATTCATAGTCATGCTTCCATGAAAAAATTGCAAAAACTCCATCTGCTTGGCATGCCTAGCACTAGTTGGGAAATACTTCCCAAGAAAGTGCTCTCTGAAACTAGCCCAAATGATGACCTCTCCATGAGCCTTTATAAGTCGACCTCTCCATGTCACCTTTTAATCATTTGAACAATTCATTGCTCTAAAGATTTTCTCTAGCTCCTTGAGCCAAAGGTAAGCTACATCTAGGTCTAATTCTCCTTTAAACTATGAAGGGTCATTCTTTTTGAACTCGACTAAGCCCTAAAACTCAAGTGGTACAACAACTCTAGCAACGTCCTATTGTTGAGCCATGACATTCTATTGTTGAGTCATGACAGTCTAATGTTGTTGTGCTATGACAATATGGTACTTGGTCAAAGTATCCTATTGTTGAGCCATTGCTGCTGCCATTGCCTCTAATGAATGGGCTATTTGAGTCAAGTCTGGTAGAGGAGAAGGAGGTTGAGAAGATATCCTCATCACGACTCTACAAAACCAAACAAGGTCAAACATTAGTCATAAGTTGTTAACAACCATTATTTCCTTTAGGACCACAACCCACACATAGAATATGTTGATGTATCTCAAAAAGTGAGAAGGGTATGTGCATGCACATGTGTACTTATCTATGCACTCCCTAGCAGGTTATTGCTACACACTATATCTAAGCGAATTAGGATGACAAGAAAGAATGGTAGACGAAAAGAAGGAAGGACTCATACGACACCTAATTAGTATTCTCAAAAAATTGAGTCTTAGTGCCTGGAACAACATCCTATACATGTTGATGTGTGTAATGACCCTCAGGTACAAACACATGCACGCCACATCTACTCAATGATGACGGGTCTGAGTCATTGATACAGACTCGCCATCTGCTCCCACGTAAACACTCGATCATCGCAGTTACAAATGATATAGTGCAAGGATAAGCTTACAAAATTTAAGATAATAAATAAATAGAATAATATTTATTAAAAATCAATCAACATGTAATAAACCCAAGCATAACCATAATTAGTCACCAATTATTTATGCAAATGAGTTATACATGAAAGACAGTCTTGGGATGCATGCAAACTCAACCCCATGAAGATTTTCAACATTTGAGCGACCAACACTAACATGTCCCTTATCATAGTATGACAGCTAAGATGGGCCTTGCAGAGCTAGAGGGTAGCACATGCTAAAAACATTAGGGGACACCGAATACTAATCTACAGAAATGATGTAGTGGTTTATCGCAACACAAGGTTTGTAATGACCTTGATTTACAATGTAGGGTTCGTCCGTTTATCTATCCTCAAGGTCCATCAATAGCTACCCCACCAACCTTTCCAACACTAGGTTAAGGGTCTTACAAAGCAGCCCTAATTTACATGCTTGCTCGCAACACAACATGAAGTCCATCGTCAATTACCTCAATCATCGACTCATTCATGAATGCATATATATTCAATTAATAACATTTATTATTAATTAGTTATATATATTTAGTCAAGTTAACAACACCCTAAAAAGGTCTCGTCAAACACCTTTTCCAAAGAGGGATAGAGGATTCATCAATAATCTCTGTCAAGCAAGAGTCTTGCCAAATAGCTCCTACTTAATAAAAAAAAAATCATTCTTAATATTTAACGTTTTCGTTAATAATGGATGACGTTTTTATTATAAAGAATTATGAAGAATTTAATTAATTTCACTAAAATATTTGAAGTATTTTAATTTATACTACTACATCTTAAATTACTACCTCTCACCTACTAAAATTTTATCAAAAGTTTGGTAAACTATAAATTTTATTAAAATTATATTTATTATTTATATATATATATATATAATTATTAAACTCTAAAATTTTGAAATAAATTCAAATGAACTTAATAAATTGTAAAAATTTAAATATAGGCTTCTGAGATTAAATTTAACAATTAAAAATATTTCTAGAATTTTTTAAAGCTTATTTAAAGTAAATTGACTAAGTACCCTTATACTAATTTAAGATGAGTGGAATTATCTTAAAAGCATAAAAGTTTGTAAAATATATTAAAAATATATTTATTGAATTTTCAGTTAAAATATTATTTTTAACTTATAAAAATAATTCTATTTAAGTAAAAATTCCATTTTTCCCCTTTTAATATTTCTTATTAAAATCACTATTTTTAGTCAATTCTTTGTAAAAAAATTAACAAAATACTAAATAAATTTTAAATATTTATTTATCTTCATAGTTAACTTAAAATAAATTTATTAATAATTATAAAATATTAAATTACAAAATTACAAAATTACCCTCTAAAAATTTATTTTGAATTTGTATGCTAAAACTATCACCATTTTGCCTATTATTTGTACTCTAATTTTATAAAAAATCACTTTAAATTATAAAAAATTTTGTTTAATTACAAAATCACTTTTATTAGGTCCTAATAAGGTAAAATAAGGTTAATTTTTCACTATTTCAATTTTTATCTCATTAATTAAATTTATTCTAATTTTTCTAATAAGTAAATTATCTTAAATCTTCAAGAAAGCTTCATTTTTCTTCAAGTGCAGTCCACCACGAAATTAATAGTAAACAGTACCAAGAATTTAAAACACCCAATGCTTCACAAATATTTTCCTCTCAACGTTTATGGGATATTTGTAGATGTTTTTGCATTTATTATCATTTAATTAGAATTAATTCACAAAATTGATTCCTAATAAATTTTGGTAGTAAACTTAGATTTTTCCATGACACAGGCTCTCAATATAGTAAATTTTCTCAAAAAAAAAAATTGGTGATACTAAAATGCTATCAAAATAGTTCATATCCATCTTTCTTTCCACAAAATACTTTCATCCATTAAAACAAATATTTTAATAAAATAAAAAGATTTAAAAAAGAAAATAGAAAATATATTCAGCAATCCACCATACATTAATATAAATTTTCCATGAATTCAACTATCAATAGCAAATAAACAACAAGAAAATCTATTCAAAAAGTTTACAACAGATACCAAGGTAAGTCATTTTCATGGCAACATTAACAAATCAAGCAAATCATACTATACATTTTCCAATAAATTATTAAAAAATATTTTTACTCTACTAAAATAGTAGAAAATAACAAGAATTTCCCTTACCCAAGGATATGCTAAAATGAAAGCTTGAAGGAGGAGATAATGGAGTAATTTTAGTCTTTTGAACAAGAACCTTGAATCACCACCACGAATAAACCAAATAACCAACACCAAAACCAAAAAACAAGATAGTAAAATGGTTAGAAGATGGAAGGAGTGTATGACCAACTGGAGAAAAGAAAGAAAAGAAAATGGAAGTGATCTTACCGACAAGTGTTATCACCAAGCCTTGAAACTTTTTGAAGAGAACTTTAGAGAAGAGGAAGAAAGACATGAGGGGTAGGTAGATGGGAATGGGCTACCGTGGTTACAAAATAAAGGGAGGGGAGAAGTGATCAACATAATAAAACCCCATCAACTACTACATGACAAATTAACTCCAGAGAAAGCTTTTAATCAAAAGGTAATAAAATGACAATTAAATTAAATCAATTGTTAATAATAAATTAATAAATCAATGAATCACTAAAATGATTTAGTATATTTATTAATAGTTTAGAATGAATCAGAATTTTTTTAACTATGGAAAGACTCAAAATTGTCCTCTTTGGAACTGAATTAAAATGTTGTTATTTTAATTAACAAAATGAGATAAAATTAAAAAAATTTATGGACCTAATTATAATTATTAGTGACTAATTATAATTGAATCTTTAAATTTTCTTTAATGTTTACTCACTTTCACATTATATTCTTACACAATGCACAATGCTAACCTAATTTTAATAAAATCTTCTACTAAAAATTACACACACATATTTTTTTCATAAAATTAAATTTAATTATCTCTTATGATTATTTTTAATTAATTTATTAATAATAGAAAAAAAGATAGGTTTTACAGAATTTGTGATTCTTAACTAACAATTTTCTTTTGGGGAAGCTTGTGTGGAAAGTATTAAAGAATCACTAAACGGGGGTTGAATAGTGATGCTTGACAAATTATGTCATTTTCTACACAAGTTAAAAATATATTTTGATTTTTATGTTCAAATTACTTTTAGGAAATCAGAAATTGGTTAAGAGCAAGAAATTTCTCATACTAGATTGATAAATAACATATACAACCAAAGTGTATCTAAGTGTTGAGAAGCTTTTAAAAAGTTTTTGCAAAATGCGGGTTTTGGACGTTGTCAAATGGTGGCTTTATGTGACAATAATTTGTAATAGTATTTTGAAATTGAGAAGCTAATTTAAAACTTATCTAAAATCTTTTGGATTAATCTATAGATGATATTCAATTCGGATTGAAGTTTCTTTTAAATAAAAAAGAAAATTTTAAAAACAGCACACTTTAAATATAAATAGATGAAAAATAGCAAAAGAGGATACTTCACATAAAATTTTTAATACTAGTTCACCCTTTAATTTTGGGTTACATTTAGTCCCTACCTAGAAAACACATCAACTATACAAGTATTCTTTTTCCTTAAGCTTTTGTGGGCTTTCACAACAATATTGTTCTCAAGCCTCTTGATGCATTTTGAAATGCGCTTAAGGGCAAACGTATCCTATCGCATCAATAACAAGGACATGAGTCCAAATATCATACCCACAAGAACTAGTGTATGTGATTACCTGTTTCTAAAAATCATTTTGTAGTTTAGACAAACCAATTTAATTTTGAAAAGGAACTGTGCAACGTAGAAAATGATAAAAGTGAATAAAGAAAATAAAGAAATTAAAATTTAAATTTTAAGAGAAGAAATGATTATGGTTTTATTTATATTATTTTATTTTGTAATCTTTGATTTCATTCAAGTTTATTTAACTTAATTCTCTATTGCTAATTTAGCTCTTAGTTCTATTAGGAGTCATTGGTCCATACTCTTAATATTCTTTACTTTAAAACTATAACCCTAGTTGGTCATATAGACATGCAACTAAAAGCAAGCATGAGACACAAAAGCAGATTAAATAATTAATCAAATCAGAAGTTTAGAAAAAATATTTGTTCATACAATTCTTCCTAAACCTAATTATTTTATGGTTTTACCAATTGATTGCATTATGGTCATCGTCAATTAATTAATTAGGATTTTGCACAATTTGATTAGTCTCCAGCAAATATATTAAAATGATAAAACAATTCAATAGATAGAATAAAGCCAAAAAGATTCACATTTAATTTCAAATTAGGGGTTCCAAATACAAACTATGTCATAACCCAAAAAAGGATTAAACACTCATATTTAAGAGGAAAACATAAAAGCTAAAGAATATCTTAAGAGTCAAAGAAGAAAAACTTATGGGAGCTCTATTCCTCTACTATATATTATGCTTAGCCTTGATAAATGGCTCCAAGGTGCTCTCTAAAACAAAAGAGAAATATAAGGAAGGGAGAGAGTATCAGAGACTAAAGCTTTAGAATTTCTGGATGATTATCTCTACTCCTTGGATGCTCCCTTTTATACTATGTGAAGTGGGCCTCCTTGGTGGGCTTTCATGAGTGTACAGAGTGGAGCACGACCATGTTGAATGTCTTTGGGATGAGCATGGGCGTGCTGAATGGTGCATGGTCATGCTAGTCTTGTGTGTCCTTCCTCTTTTGGGGTCAAAAATCCCAAGTAATGTCATGTTTTCTCTTTTTTTTTTCCATGAGCTTGTATTGCATTAAAATCAAAGGACAAGTGGTGAGGTATGAAAGATAAATTTTAAAAATAATAAAATTTTCACCAAAATATCCTTGGCATTAATATATAAAATTCCAGTTTATCAACCTCCCTACACTTGAAGTTGGGGTGTTCCCTCCAACCAAGGCTGTAGTGAGAGGAATAAGGATTATTTTGGCTCTAGAATATGAAATTTGCCTCCTCTACTGCTTTAGCGAAGAAGTTATCCATTTGGCAGGTCCTTTCCTTATGACCTGGAGTGATACAACCTAGGATCCACAATCAAAACCTAGTTTCAAGTAGGAACTGAATTAGCCATGGAAATGGAAACAAAAAATTAGAGGAAGAAAAAAAATGAAAATGTGGAGAAGGAAGAGGATGGAACTCGCCACTAATTCATGGAGAATTAGATAAGAGAAGTGAGATTTGCCACAAGAATCATGAAAGCTTGATAAGAATAGGTTTCTTGTTCTAGACACGAGTAGAAAGGAAGCTCTCATAAAAGTGTAATGAACATTCAAATTCATTCAAAAGTGATTAAGCTAATTACAAAGAGGGCTTATATACTATTGATTAAGTCATAATTAAGTCTCCCTATTCCTAATTAAGCTAAGCTAAAGAAAGCCTAAGCCAAATGTTTTAAAAAAGCAAGCTAAGTGCCTTGCCAAATTTGCACATAAAATAGTGAGAGAAGTTGCAACTAGTTTAGTGATGAAAAAACCAAAAAAACCAAAATAGTAAGGAAATTGTGTCCAAAAAGGGCTTTGGCCCAAGCCTATGCTATCCTATAAGAAAAGCACCTAAAATATATGGAAAATACAGGGATAAATATAGAACTTCGAGTTTTAAAAAGTTTCCACATGGCAGCTAGATGTATGGTACAAAACTTAGCCTTCTTGGGCCCCCTCTTGGCTCTTGAGTATGGCCAGCTTATGTTGCACTTTCTCTTGAATCCTCTTGAGCCTACCCCTAGTCAAAGGACCTTCAAGTGCATGGGTGGTTTCCTCATACTCTTCCTCTTGAGTTTCTTGAGTGTGACCTCTCATATATGCATCATGAGGTCCCAAATTGCTCCCAAGTGGGAGGAAGAGGTGGTGTGAACTAGGCATGTGCCTTCATTAAAGATTCAATTTTCTTGGTGAGAGGATCTAACTTCTACTCTAACCCCTCCTATCTCTACCTGTACAGTTTAGTTAGCCTCCTTGCTACATGTTTATTCCTTAGGAAATCGTGATGAGGACATCTACGAAGCATTTCTTAGAATCTTGCTCATGCTTCATCTAAGGATTCATGCTCAAGAAAAGTTCATTGTGTCCTCTTGAGTTGGTTAGATTTAGATGGAGGGAAATATTTGACCTAGAATTTGTAAGTGCTTCATCCCAGGTAGTTATGACTCTATTTGGAAGGGGTATGAGTCACTCGAGTGCCATATCCACTAGTGAGAATGGAAAAAGCCTTAAGCGAATAGTGTTTGTGGGGACATTATTTATCTTTACTGTGTCAGCACAACGTAAAAACTTCTTCAAGTGAGTGAGAGGTTCTTTAGTAGATAGTCCCCTAAATTAGCCCAAGTTCTACACCATGTTGATTAGGGTTGGCTTTACCTCGAAGTTGTTAGCCCTCACCGAAGAACGATGAATGTTGTTGGTCTTCCCAATGATTGAAATCAAATAATCTTGTAGCATCCTCTCCAGTGACTCTCCCACGTAATTATGGTGCTCCTCATGGTTCTTAGCAATCTCTTTGCTTTTATGTTCCTACGAGCAATTTTCTCAATTTCCTCAATTTATGTTCCTACGTGCATAAATAGACAACAAAAGTATAAGAGAAAAAAAATAAAGAATAAAGATAGAGATAAAACATAAAAAAGGATAGAGAAAAAAATAAAGATAAAATAACTATAAAAGATAGAAAATAAAATATAGATAAAGATAAAATAAATATAAAAGATAAAAGATAGAGATTTAAAAATGATGAAAAAAAGATAGAGAAAAATTAAAAAAATAAAATAAAAAAAAGGAAAAATAAAGATAGAGATGAGAAGGAAAAAAACCTAATCCCACTAGAAACTTCTTTATTTTGATATTGCAACTAATCATTGACAACGCCACCAAAAATTTGATGCATTTTAGAATGTGCTTAAGTGCAAGTGTACCTTATCATAACAGTAACAAGGATGTGAGTCCATATATCATTCTCACAAGAACTAGTATATGTGATTATCAATTTTAAGAAATTTTTATGTAGTTTAGGCAAACCAATTTAGTTTTGAAAAGGAATGATGCATCGAAAAAGAATGATAAAAGTGAATAAAGCAAGTAAAGAAATTAGACTTTAAGTTTCAAAAGAAGAAAGAGTTATGATTTCATTTGTATTCTTTTATTCCATAACATTTGATTTCATGTGAGTTTGTTTAACTTAATTCTCTATTGTTGATTTACCTCTTAATTCTACTAGAAGCCCTTCGTTCAGACTCCCAATATTCTTTACTTAAAACTATAATCCTACTAGAACTTCTTTCTTTTGATATTGCAACTAATCGTTTGCAACGCCACCAAAAACTTGATGCATTTTGGAATGCGCTTAAGGGCAAGTGTATCTTATCGCAGCAGTAACAAGGATGTGAGTCCAGATATCATTTTCACACGAACTAGTGTATGTGATTACCAGTTTCTAGAAATTTTTATGTAGTTTAGGCAAACCAATTTAGTTTTGAAAAGGAATTGTGCAATGAAGAGAATGATAAAAGTGAATAAAGCAAGTAAATAAATTAAACTTTAAGTTTTAAGAGAAAAAAGAGTTATAATTTCATTTGTATTCTTTTATTCCATAATCTTTGATTTCATATGAGTTTGACTTGATTCTTTGTTGTTGATTTACCTCTTAATTCTACTAGGAGCCCTTCGTCCAAAATGCATTACTTAAAACTATAATCCTAGTTAGTCATATAGAGATACAACTAAAAGCAAGCATGAGACATATAGAAGTAGATTAAATAATTAATCAAATTAGAAGTTTAGAAAAGGGAATTTTTCTAGTTAATTGCGGTATAGTTGTCGTCAATTAATTGATTATGATTTTGCATAATATGATTAGTCTCGAGCAAATATATTAAAATGATAAAATAATTCAATAGATAAAATAAAGTCAAAATATTAGCATTTAATTTCAAATTAAGGGGTACTAAATACAAATTACATCATAAACCCAATTAAAAATGGTTTAGCCACTCATATTTAAGAGGAAAACAGAGCAAGCTAAATAATACATAAAAGTCAAAGAAGAAGAATCCATAAGGATTGGGAGCTTCATTCATCCACTCTATAATATGCTTAGCCTTGCTAAATGGCCTTGATTAGCTCTCTAAAACTAAAGAGAAATATAAGGAAGGGAGAGAGTATCAGATATTAAAGCTCTAGAATTTCTGGATGATGATCTCAGCTCTCTAGTTGCTCCCTTTTACACTGTGTAAAATGGATCTCCCTAGTGGACTTGCACGAGCGTGTAGAGTAGAGTATGGTCGTGCTGAACATCTTTGAGATGAACACAAGCATGCAAAAGTGGAGTACAACCATGCTGGATGATTTTGGAGTGAGCACAAGTGTGTTGAGTGGTGCATGGTCATGCTAATCTTTTGTGAACTTTCTCTTTTGGGGTCGAAAATACCAATTTTTGTTATTTTTCTCTTTTTTTGCTCATGGACTTATATTGTATTAAACTTAAAGGACATGGGGTGAATTATGCATGATAAATGTTAAAAACAATGAAACTTTTATCCAAAAATCCTTAGCATTAATATACAAAATTCTAGTTTATCACCTCTATAGGTTACAACTAATATTCTTCTCAAGCCTCTATAGGCTATTTATTACCAATATTCTTTTCAAGCCTTTATAGGCTACAACACCAAGTATTCTTTCCTAAGTCTTTATCACCCGATATTCTCACTAGTGTTTTAAAAACAGGACCAATCATTGACTTGGTCAAGACACTAAATCATTAAGTCGCATATCAAACTGATTGAATCAGTTTAAATAGATAGATTTAATATATATATATATATATATATATATATATATATATATATATATATATATATATATATATATATATTGTATTTGCGTCATATATACCCAAAAATGACTTAGAATAGTGGTTTATCACTTGGTCTCAATTCCTTTCACACTTCTTAATATTTATTTATAAACTTCTTTTTATTCGAATATTAATTGATTTCTATAATTTTTATGTAAATAAATTCAATGAGGCAAGTTTCATGTCTTGAATCAATAAAAAATAATTTAAAATTATGTCCCAAAATAAAAAAAGGATCATTTTTTAAAAAGACAACATTAATTGAGACTTAAAAGACTAAAATAAACATTTTAAAAAATAAAAAATAAAAAAAATTTAACATAAGAAAAATGACTAAAATTATAATTTAACCTATTGATACTTCCATCAACCTATTCTTACTTTTGAATCATTTAGCAATTAAGTTCTAGGAATATTATACCTTCTAAATAATGAATATTGATATCTCATTCCTCGTTTATTTATGCACCTTTTCATGAACTTTTTAATCATGTGTAGTTTTTTTGGTCTAATTACGTATAACCTTGCTACACTTTTATCTTTGGGTGACAATTAGTCTGGTATGCATTTAATTACGTTCCCTTCTAATAAAGCTGATTTTTATTTTTATTTTTTTTGTAAAAAAACTTTGTTTCTCATCTTCTAAATTTATGCTTTTCAAGTTTGATTCCAGTATTTTTTAATGTTCTCATCAAGTCTTCTTCTTATTGTCATGTCTTAAAATAAATCGTTTATTTTAAGTTAAGAAGACTTTAAATTTATTTTTGGAAAATTGGTTACCATTAAAACATCATCACATAAGGAGACTTAACATAAACATTGTGTGGCTATAACAATTATTCGTGGGGTTTAAGTCTTAACCCATAAATATCAAAAGGGGCGGTTTTTATGCTTAATTTCTCCAGCACAAAGAATTATTCATATATTTAGCATGGAATGGTAAAAGCCAAATATATCTTGATTTATAGTTTTAATTTTCTCCTAGGGCAATGTAAAAATATGAGTGTATCAATATTAAACTTATTTTTTTTATATATTTTTCACCTTACAATTTGTGTTATCCTTTTTACTTTGGAAAGCATTTTTAAAAAATATATGTTTTAAAAAATTATTATACACAATGTTAAATACAATTTTAATTATTTAATATTTAAAATTATAATGAAAATCCATTACAACAAGACTAAACATGATCCACGAACTTTTTCTATTTTGTTCACTGTCAGTGAACTGAAAGGTACAAAGAAACTAAAATATGGTAGACAGGGCCAAAAGCTAGGTAGTCCCATTCTGAACGGCCAAACAAAAAATAAAAATAAGAGTAAAATTTAAGGTTGGTCTGTTAGTGACATCAGTCTTCTAAAACCTGATTGTGAAATTAAGTTTTAGATATCTATTTTTTTATTATATCTATTTTTATAAAAAAATTATAACAGACAAATAAAAGAATGAATTTAATATTTATTTTATATTCTATTCAGGTTAATTTTAAAGAAAGAACTTTAAAACGTTATTGTAGTGACACGTTGTTTTTTTATATTTTAATTTTCCAGAGTAAACGCGTGTGGTGACAAATAATCGTTTTCTAGAGTTAACCCTTTCTACACGGGCAACTCAATAAAACATCAAATGTTGTCAAGTAGGGTTCGATTAATTTATTGTATAATACAATTTTGGTGTAGCACAAATTAAATTCTAATATAAATATTATATATTTACATTAATAATATAATATATTGTATTGTCTATATATTAAATATTTATACTAATATATATAAGAAATACTCATTTTGATAACAAGTTTTGGTATTTACACTTTTCAAATTATTATACCTTTATTTATACTACAAATATAATAATTAACTTTTTAAAAAACTATTTTTGACACCTTTTTCTAATTTGACTCGTAAACATTCACGTTGATTTTCTCTCACTTTCTCAATTATTTCTTTTTTATTTTCATTACAAGATTTTTTTGATTTTATTACTAATTTTAACTACTATTTAAATTAGTAGTTAAATCTTAACTAATTAACTATTAATTAATTAAAATATTATTTTTCTTAGTTAAATTTAAGTTATATTCATTTATACTTCTTGTTCTACAAATTAGTTAGAAAATAACTACAAAATTTTAAAATTTATTACAAATTAACTAAGATTATTTTCTTAACTAATTTGCTACTTATTTCATGCTACCACCAATATTATAGTAATTTTGTACCTAATTATTTTTACTAGAAATTAGTTACAAAATAACTATTGATTTTAAAATTTTATAACCAATTATTTTGTAGTAAATTTTAAATTTTCTAATAGTGTTTTTAACTATTTTCCTCTTTAAAGATAATACAATTTAGTATATATTATTAATTTAAATTTAAATTAAAATAAAAAAATAAAAATTATGAAAAAAGCAATAAAAATACGGATATTGTGATTTTCAAGTTTAATACATATTATTAATTTAATATAAATATTAAATTTACCGTAATAAAATGTGGATTCGCGGCGGCAGTACATTTCTGCTAGTTAATATAATGTGTAAATTCATAAATGTCTATATTAAAGATTTAATTTTCATTTGATAAATGCCATATACCAATAGAAATAGTCTTACGATAAAAGTCTAAAACAAATCTTAAGACTTAACATTTTTCTATTAATAAATAATAATTGTTTTAAATGAAGATCTATAATTCACAAGATTTTCTTTTCTTTATTTTAAGATACACATCAACAGCATAAATCACAATAAAGTGGAGCAAAAGAAAGATGCCAATCAGTTTTGTGTGGATAAATTAAAAAATTGCTTCACTTTAAGAGCGTTTAATATTGTTCTTGGACATGCATTGTTGATTAGTGGTACAATAATGTTCTTATTATTTCAACTCTAGTTAACCAGGATAATAACTATAAAAGAGTTTTTATATAAACTGTTCGTGTCACTGATTTTCGAGGATCTTCGGGATGGGGCTGAGTACCTCTTCCTACTTCATGTGATGGATGAGCCGACACCTCTTTCTCCTTCGTTGGTTTGGGTCGAGATGTAGCTATGACGAGGGACGATACCTACGAGGATACTCTGACACGTAAATCAGTATCAGTTGGAATGTAGGTAAATGGTATTGAGTAAAACGTATCTAGTATAGATGTGATCGTTCCTGTTATGTCCATGTGGAACAGTTTCAGGAATATGCTCCTAGAACGTGTGACGAGATCTGCATCGCATATGACATTGAGTAGGTAGAGTAGTGATAGGTAGGAGCTGGGGAAAACGCACCACACTGAGAGGTTCTCGACCGACGTGTACATAATCATATATTATAACTTTTACATATTTCGATATACTAAAAAAAAAATCTCACATCACATAAAAATCTAAATCAAGAGCAGTTTATTAACATTTTTCTCCTCAACTTACCTAAATGTCTTTTAAAAACAATATTTTGATGTTCATGTGATTCAAATGAATATTACTTTAATGTGATAAGCTTCACAATATAACCAACTCGAGATAAAAAAAAATTGACACTCAAATAAGAGAATAAGTCATCCACGTGAGGCGTAAGGCTCTCTAGCCCCTTAATCTTGATTAGAGACCTTATGATTACTATTTTGATATACTAAAAATATCTTACATTATTTAAGAAATGAGTTTATATATATATATATAATATTATCTAATTATAAATTATCTTATATGATAAGTTTATTAATTTTTTATATATTTTTTATCTTACATTTTTTATATATTTTTTAATTTTGAAAACATTTTTAAAATATGTTTAAAAAATAAAAATAAAAATAAATATTTTATATATATTGTTAAAATACAATTTTAATTATTTAATATTTAAAATTATAATGAAATTCCAACAGCACACAACAAAACGTGATCCGCGTACTTTTCTATTTTGGTCATGACCAGTGAACTGAAAGTTACAAAGAAAACAAAAATATGACAAACACGAGCGAAAGTATGGTAGTTTCATTCTATACGGCCAAACAAAAAATAAAGATAAGCAATTTAAGGTTAGCCTTTTAGTGACACCAGTCTTCTTAAAAATTGGTTGTGAAATTAATTTTTAAATATCTATTATTTATTATCTCTATTTTGTAAAAATTATAACATATAAATAAAAGAATCAATTTAATATTTCTTTTATATTCTATTAAGGTTAATAATTTAGAAAACGAACTTTAAAACGTTATTGGAGTGACACGTTTTTTTTCTATATATTTTAACTTTCCAGAGTAAACGCGCATCGTGACAAAAAAATCTTTTTCTAGAGTTGAACCTATCTACACGGGCAACTTAAAAAAAAAAATCAAATGTTGTCAAGTAGTATTCAATTAATTTCTGTATAATACAGTTTTCATGCGGCAGAAATTAAATTCTAATATAAATATTATATATTTACATTAATAATATAATATATTGTATTCTTTAGTGTGTTAAATATCTATGCTCATATATAAAAAGAAATACTTTTTGTTAATTATTTTTTGTCTTCACTTTGCTTATTATTGTACTCTTAATTATATTACAAAATAATAATTAATATTTAAAAACAATTGGTACTCTTTCATCTATTTAATTTAGTTTTTTAGTTATTTTTTATTCTAACCGCTCATTTACTTAAGTTATATTAACATTGCTTTTCTCCTACTTTTCTAATTATATTTTTTTTCTTCACTTTTTTCCTCTTCATAAATAACGCAATTTAGTATATATCATTAATTTAATTTTTAAATTAAAATAAAAATTTCAAAAATATGAAATAAAAAGCACAACAAAAATATTATGATTTTTAAATTCAATACATATTTTTAATTTGATTTAAGATTAAAAATATTAAATTTAGCGTAATCAAAATACAAATACAAAGTCACTGCAATAGTATGTTTCTGCTGATTAATATAATGTGTAAATTCATAAATGTATATATTAAAGATTTAATTTTCATTTGATAAATGCTATAAACCAATAGAAATATTCTTAAGATCAAAGTAAAACAAATCTTAAGATTTAACATTTTTCTATTAATAAATAATAATATGAAGATCTATAATTCATAATACAACAGTAATTAAATTAAAATATAACAATCATAATCATAAAATATTACAAAAATTAAAAATTATATTCAAAATTTTTTTTACCAAACATAACAATTCGTTGTAAAACAGATGTTATAATAAACTTTCACATTAATAAATTTATAAACTTATATATCCTTGTTATTTTTCAAATTTTGTTAAAAAATAATTTTGTTAAAAAATAATGTTACACTAGTTAGTAAAAAAAAACTCAATTTCATTCTCACCCTTATAAATAAACATGAACTTTACATACATATTATTAAATTAATTTATATATATATATATATATATATATATAAATAAGAGATGACTCTAATGAGAATACTTGCTTATACAAGAATATGAGAAGAAATAATAACAACTGTTGAAGATTAAAAATAATAAATGACTAAAATTAAAATTTAATTATAAACATAACCATCAATGTCGTGCCACCCTCACCTCCACCACTACCACCATTGTTATTGTCATTACCACTATCACCACTGCCACAACGGTGGTGGGAGTAGCGAAAGTGGTGAAGGCAACGGCGGTGATGGGACAACAACTATAAGGGCAAAAATGGTAGTAGTGGTGGAGGTGAGGGTGTCACAACAGTGATGATGATATTCATAATTAAGTTTAATTTTAACAGTTTATTATTTTTAATTTTGATCAAATGGTTGTTATTATTTGTTTTCATATTCTTATATATATAAAGCAAGAGAATAATATATATATATATATATATATATATAATGGCAAATATGCCCCTCATTTAAAGTAAATGAAAACTTAAACTGATGGAATGACCCTCATGTTCTACAAGGATACGAATCATCTCTTACACAACAAAATTGTGAATTCTATTTATACTAAATTATGGTGTACGAATAAGCTTCTTCCTCTCTCAATCCCACTATAACATATGCATTTCGGTGAACTCCAAACACCAAATCCCCCACAACTCAACTTGGGTAATTGAACACTCCCCAAGCTTGTAGGAGAAAGTTGTAATGAAATTTCTTGCCTTATCTCTAAGAATCCCACTGCATCTAGCTTGACTATTTCTTCTTGCTACTACTACTGCATTGACATTGATCTTGAATCTTGAGTCTTAACCTCACCTGAGCATGGAGGTTGCCAAGTGATTAATGAATGAGTGTTATCTTGCTACACACCTATAAAACTAAAAAGTTTGAGTCACTACATTAATCTTGTTTGATATAATAGGATAACAATACTCTTGCAACAAGTTTGCTGAAATTTTTTACAATAAATTTTACAATTTAGAAATGAGATAGAAAGAAAAAAATTAAAAATTAAAAAGTGTTATATTTAAAGACTTATTATATAAATAACAACACTTTGTTTAATATATATTAATTAATAGTACAAAATGTTGTTTTTCAAATAATGTTAAGACATTGCAAAAGTATTATTGTAATATGATTTGGATGGTTTATATATATATATATATATATATATATATATATATATGCTACATTAAAAAAGTTTGTTTGTACAAGTTATTAAGGAAATCCTTGTTGTTGGATTCTCCTTTTTGGCATTTGATGTATTAAGAAATTGTACCCATGGAGGGATAACTCATAAACTAGTCCAATCATAGTTTAGAAAAAACAATAGAAGATTAATGTATAAAAATATATGAGATTGTATTGATAAAAGAAAGGTCAAAATATAATGCTTATACCAAGTCTTTGTATAAGCTAACAAACTAACTACTAATATTCAATTAACTATATCACTAATATAATATGTGATAAAAAAAAGAGATCCCTATAATTATGTCTCATATGTCATTTAAAATATAATTCTTCTTAATGGTAGTTATCAATTTTATAGTAATTATAATGCTCTTGATATGTTTTGAGAGCGTTAAAGGTGGATTTTCAATTTGTGATATATTTCTAGTTGGTTTTACACTTTTACATAATATGCCATAACTAATTTTATAATTCCTATTATTAAGCCAATATATCTCTATTTATGATTTTACGATTATATTATTAATGTACAAGTGGTGTAGCAAAGATATTGTATTTTTTTTCATTTATTCCAACATGAATTAATTTTTATTGTTGATATATCAATTGATGCAGATTTCTTGCAATCAAAAGGCATGGTAAAATTTGTTTGGTCTTAAAAGTCTTAAAGTAGTGTCATATGATTTGGCATGATGAAACGAGCTTGATTGAATTAATAGACCAATTATTACATGTATTTGGTCAAGATACATTTATATATTAGCCTAATTACATCAATATTTTCACTATAATATCACAACCAACCAAATCAAAGATTATAATAAGTATTAAACTATTAGTTGTACTACATGTATTCCACTTAATCCAGCTCATCAACAATCTCAATCTCCTCCTTCAATAGTTTAAATGCATCAATCTTTTTAAAGTAGGTCTTTTATTTTTCAATAAAATCTTGCAGTTGGGTATCTTCAAACACAACTTGTTCATGTTGATTCTAAAAACTTAGCAAATATGATCAAACATTTTAGCAAAATATCAAATAATGGTTCAAAAAGTAAGAAATGGTTAGGGTTAATTTAGTATTATTAAGCTTGAATTAGGCTTGGCCTGACCAAAATATATCTAATAATGTAACCATTGTAAAATAAGTGATGAAACAATGAAATAATGACATCATAAATGATTCTACAAAGCAAGAAAACTTTAGTGTCAAATTTTAGGTGAAAAGGAAAATTTTAAAGTTAATGTGTAATTACACAAAATTTATGTATCGCATAAAAATCAATATGGTGGAAAGAGGTTGGGGTTAGAATTGGTGCATCAGAAAGAAGGTTTCGCCTTTGTTCTAAAGCATTAACATTCTTCATTTCAACATTTTTTATGTAGTAAGAGTAACAACAACCTAAATCAATTAATGACACTTGATAAATTTAAAAAATAAAACAGGTTTATTATTGGATGGAAGAAGTTAAAGTATTTGGTGAAAGGTTGCTAGAGAAAGGATTACACATATTGAAATATACATTTACAACTTTTATCGTCACTTAAGGATTAAACGTGATGTCGCTACATGACCCAGTCCAATACCTTCGTCCAGTTTTGGTGGAGCATGCTGACATGTTAGCCACACACTTGCCAAGAATATTTTGCCATCGACAATGTTAGCACTAATGAACTCGTAAATGACACATGATGAGCATAGACACCAATGGTGGAAACAACAATTAAGCACAGAAATCATCAAAAACTTCAATCTTTAACAAAAAAATTTACCTTACAATCAATCATAAATCTCATCCTTTCTTCCATTAGACAGTCATACGGCATAACCTTCTTCCCCCTTTGCCGCTCCTATACAAAAATGCAACCTTCACTCTTTTTGTCATCATTGTTGTCATGATGGATAGCGGTAGACAAGACATAAGCGAGTCAATTAGTACTCATTTTCTCCAAATTGTAGTGTTCAATGGTTACTATATGACTAATAGATTTGACATTACACTTAATCTAAGGGACAAATGCATAAAATACATTATGAAATAAAAAATAATTTTAATTATTTATAATTGAAACAAAAAAAGTTAAAAGTAACTCTTGACCACTCAATATTTTGTTATTAAATCTAGGATCATTACAAAGTTGTCCACCATAAACCACCAAACCTACTTGACCACCCTAGCCTCCACCTAATTAATGATGTTATATATGCAAGCAATAAATTAGATAAAAATAAAAGGTGACAAACACAAAAATCATGATGCCCCAATGTTTGGCAAACAATTGATTCTCAACGGTCAAACATACTTCAATAAAAACAGATTGTTAAGATAATAATAGTGGCATCTAATATGGTAAAGACAATGAAATAAAAACATAACAATAGTAATATCTAATACTTCAAAAGAAATAAAAAGCAATTGATATTCATAGTTTAAAAAACAATTTAGTTTCACAATATGAAACTAAAATTTTAATCTAAAGCTTTAGATTAAAAATAGAATTTTCTTTTGTGTTGGGGCTTCCTTTATCTTTTTCATTGTTATTATTGATGAAATGTGGTTTTCTTTATCTAGACAAGTTGAAACATCGTGGGCACTTCTCTTGAAAAAGTTACAGCTCTTAGTTTTCATTGCTAATTCCTTTCCACCTTATGATTGTTTTGTCTTTGGATAACCTTTTGTTGTTGAACTTTGAGAATTTCTATTAAAATCATCAACCTCATACCCAAAAATATCAATAGATGGACCTTTTATATGCAGATCCTTCTTCATTGACCATAAGAAAAACTTCGAAATATCTATGAAATTTGTCACAACACAAACGTAGTGGAAAGAACCTAACTACACTACAAAAAAAAATGTTATTTGTGAGGGTAAAAATTACAATTTTTGGCGGTTAAAAAAAATGCATTTCATTCTTCTTTCATTTGATATTTAGTGGCGGTTTAAAACCGCTAATAAATGTATTCTGAAAATCATTTTTATTCTTCCTTATTAAATATTTAGTGGACATTTGAAACCACCAAAATTTGAATCATTAAATTTAACATTGAATGTGACAATCCAAGATGAAAATATCTTCTGTCATCCTGGGAAAAATTGTATACCTCTGTTACCTGATATTAATGCACTGCAGCAGAATAAATCCAAATACTTGCATCTTCATAAGAAAAGAATAAACATAGCAGTGAATTCACCCCAGTAAATTCACCCTAAGATCTTTCTTAAACTCACCTTTAGTTATTAGAAAAGTGATCAATATCACACTGAATTATCTTCTAAGGTTTCCCTTCCATAGAGTTTCCCTTTCATACAAACTTTCTCATCCTTTGAATGAACCCTTCCATCCTCATTCCCACTATTTAACTTACCAATCCCCTCCAACAAACTGTCTCTAACTATTTGTCCCTTCCCTTCTGTCCTAACAGAGTGGGCTCACCCTCCACACTCTAGAAGATACATATTTCACATAAAATCCAACTCAATGATCTATCAATTTAAATTGAGTGGCCAGACAAAGTTTACAAATTCATAAATTTGCAATATTAATTTGGACCAAGTTGAACAAACTCATACATGTTTTAAATTGTAAGTTCTTGGCACTTGCATAGCAGGAAATATCAAGGTTGTTGTGATAAATCAACTTATCTTAACCGAGTATTAACACTTTAGTGGGGAATGGGAGAAAAAAATATGGAGAAAGCCTTTCAAACATGCAAACAAAGGAATTGTCTCCACATATCTATTTATGAACCTAAGAAACGAGATACCTCAACCCTACTAATGGATAACTGAACAAACTTACAATAGTGCATCCAACAGAGAACAAAAAATTAATCGATCGTCACTTTAATCCTGCCACAGAGAATGACAATTGAAAACTCCATGATGTATAGACTATTATTCAGATGGCATAGTTTAGCATTATCACAAACATAATAGAATAGACTGGAGTTCTCAAAATTGGTGAAGACAATAGCAGTCTCAACAAACAGTTAAATTCGGCAGGAACATTCGCAGTCTAGCATGTGAACTCAAAAACAAATCCTTCTGAAAAGACTGACACATAGGCTAAGCCAGTGTGAGAGACATGAACCTATTATGGATGAAATCATGTCATTGTAACTTAGGCGGGTATCACATAAAGAAACCAAGAGACTAGTCCCCCCATTCGCTGAAAGTGAAATAAGAAAAATATATAAAGTAAAAATTTGCTAAACCAAAAATACATTGGAGAACATAAGCAAAAGAAAAACAAAAAAGTAGGACAAAAGTAAAATTGAAATATAAAACCTTTTGAAGTTTAGTTGATGAACGTCCATGGAAAGAATCATCTAAACAAAACCAGTAATCATTTCTCATCCAAGGACCCAGTTTTACAGTTAAAATTAATAGAACAAATTAATAGTGATAACATTTCTAGCATTGGATTATCCCAATCCCTAAAGGAATCACACCTAACATGCTAGAAATCAACAAAACCCCCATCTTGAATTCGTAGAGTGCATTAAAAACACCAGCATGGAGAAAAAAAATAAACTTTACATCAAATTCAAAGAGAAACCCCAAATCACGTTTCAATCCCCATAATGAAGAAGAAAAGGCAAACACTACGAAACTATGCGCACACTTCCACTCAAGTTCTCATTATTGCTAACAATGACAAATTGGCATGTCCTAATTGCTAGCATATAACAAAATAAATTTACAAAATAATCGTTTCCCTTCCCCAAAAGTACTAATCATTCCCCACTAAATAAATGAAACTTACCACTTGATATATTAAGATTCCTAATACATCTCTGAAATGCAACGCTTGTGTGTACAGATTCCAGAATTCACCATAACATATCAATGTATAACTATAAAAAATTGCAATCACATAAAATCTAACATGCTAAACGCTTTCCTGAAATCCACTATAACAATCCACAAAAGAAACCAAATAATAGAGAAGAAACAAAGCCCAAAGTGCAATTCAGAAACAGAACCCTAAAAGCGCAATTTTGAACTCCACAAACCGTAATGCGAATCAACACGCACATAAAATCACCAAAGCAATTTCATCAAAAACAGATAATTGTCCTAACAGAAAACAACCGATTCGCTGAGATTGGGATTCAAATCAAATCGTTCAGTTCATCTTTTCCATAGATCGCGCTGAGGCTTGGCAGCGACGGATCACTAGAGGCAGTCCATCTCGACGCAGAGGGATTGGATTTGAGTGATGTCGTTCTTCATAGCGAACGACAACTCTGAGTCGGAGCCGGTGATGACAACAGGAGTGGTTGCAGAGTACTCGAGGCGTTCGAGACCGTCGCAAGACCTAAGCAGGAGCTTCTTCGCAGATTGGTGAACCTCGAAAAGCGTTCCTCCACCTACTCACCGCCTCTATGGAACGCAGTAGCATATGTGCATATACTACTAAAGGCTACATTATTTATAAATATACAATAATTATATCGTAATTGTAACTATATCAATATCCATAAATTTTTTTATAATCAATTTTGATATGGTAAAATCAATTTTAATTTTTAAAAAATCGATTATATATCTGGTTATATATTAATTTTAATTTGTTTTATTAATAATAATTACTAATAAAAGTTATGTACATATAAATATGGTGTTTATAAAAAATAAATATAATTTTAAATTTGATTTATCTTTTGGACAAGTTAAATTGACAAAAGATAAAAAAAAATCAATTAAAAATTTATAACATAAAACATAATCAAAACTAAGTAAAAAAATAGATAATAATATATATCAATTTAAGACAATGTATAACTATAAGAAATAATTAAGCTACCATAATATTAATTTGTGGCGGTTATATCATGTGTCAGAAATTGCATATTTTTCTGAGGATTTATGAATATCCCCACTAATTACGACACTAAATTTTTCTTTTAATTTTTGGAGGTTAAAGAAATTGTCCGTAATTATACCATTTTATGGCAGTTTATAATAACCCACATAAATAAACCTCCACTAAAAATTAAATTTTTTTGTAGTGATAGAATTTAAAAACAATCTTAATGGAAGTATTGTTAATATATGCCAACAAAGAATATCCCAAAATTCAAAATGCTTACAACTACAACCAACAACGTCATTATCCCATAGGATTTTATGCTTTTATGAATGTTGCTCAATTAATTTTTCATATGATTTTTTCATATAGTTTGTATTAAGTTTCCCTCTCAAAAATCTCTTAAAACTTTTTAAAAGCATATTTTGAGAAAATATTATAAACTTGTTCCTTTAATGGGGATAATATTTGAAGTGAACAACTCTTATATATATTCAACATGGTATAATGTAACTATTGTTTCCCAATGTCCTCAATAGCAAGATCAACCTAAAATGTTTTATAAAAAAATCAATGTAGAATTTAAACTAGTCCACATAAAATCACAATTCAAGAGCCATTAGTTGTTATTAAATACATGTAGTATAAAAATAATCTACAAAGCAAGATAGACAAGAAGCTAAAATATCATATGAATACTTGTTAAAAAAAGTTAGGTTAAACATGAGTGATATGAGATAAAGCATTTCACAAACTCATTTATTTTATCAAATCTTCTTATTATCATTATACCCCAAAGAAATGCCCATAAAGAAAATATGGTATTCAATATTACCTGGTTTCATGCAAGCATTTTATGTGCTTATTTACTTCTAGATTGAACTTAGAAATAATGATATATCATTCTTGTTCAAAATCATTAGTATTTCCAAGCTTGTTGTTCAAAATAATGATATAAAAATTAGCATATTATGATGAATATTGAGTTCGAAGAATTAAAGTAAATCAACCACTAAATTTAGTAGTAATGTGTCATATAGAAAAGATATGTTTTGTGAATGACATTTCAATAGCAATTGCTTAGTAGTTGCCTTTGCGGGATTCTTCATGAGAGCAATAAAAGTTTGTATGAAAAAATAATGTACACAAGAATATAGACGAGATTACTATTTAAAAAAGTGAAAGTAAAAATTTATCAAAATTAAGAAGAAAAAAGATATGTGTATATTAAATATAACATTTCTTAACCATTAAAATGTAGTTATTATTTCATTTCACAAGAGTGTAGAACCAAATAATATTGTCCAACCATGATGGTCGACTCTAATGAAAATGTCAAAAGGCATATTATAAGAATTCACCTTATAAGAAGTATCAAATGCAATAGAATCTTCATACTCGGTACATTTCAAAGCAATAAGGAGACAACCACAATATACTTCAGCCTTTTTTGTTCATTAACAGTAAATGTATATTGGGAGTAAGAGTTTTCATCTTTGACACACTTATAAAACCACAAAAGATTATTAGCACCATCACCTATACAATCTTGGTAAATCTTATTAAAGAAGTTTTGAATGTTTTTCTAAAGAAATAGAAAATGCTCATGCTTTACATTTTATTCAAGCTACATAACATCAAGGTTGTCCTGACATTTTATGGGATTATGATGAAACGATAAATAAGGTATCTTTATATATAAGATTTGTTAAAATAAACATATGTTATATAAGAAAAGAAAGACACATGATTTATTAAAAAAAATATTTTATTACATTAAATGAATGACATAGTTTTAACAAATTTCAAAAAAGATGTATATCATTTTTTATTTAATTTACTTTTATGTTATTGTCTATATCATAACAAATTATCATTATTCTCATATTAAATCTTACATATATATTTGTTCTTTATTAATATATGTTAGATCATGCACAAGATGATTTTCCCATGAGTTCTGAATAATAACAAACAACCAAGTTTTTCAAAAATAAAAAACAATAAGTATCGTTTGATGAAAAAGGATGTTGTTTTACTTGCATAATGTTTATTATCTAATAGATAAAGTTTTAACTAATAAAATTAAACATGTTTTTAAATAGCAATTAAGAAACTAGATACATACATATATACCATATTGACTTTGCAAGAATGAATGGGAATGAGTTTTTCCATAGTAAGGTATTTAAGAAATCTCTTATGTAAGGTCAACTTTTATCTAAATATACTTTATCAACATCAAAAGGTGTGCCCATGTCAAAAGTATCTAAAAGGTACTTTTGGAACCTACAACAAGGCATATGCACAAGAAGAGAAAGATAAGTGAAATGTTTTATCATATCAAAGTGATAAGTTGATTAAATGCATTTATTAAAAAATTTATTATCCCAATAGACATTTTATCTCTCTAAAAAAGAAGAAATGTGTTAGGATAGTTACCAAACTCTCACAATGAATATATCTTGAAAGACCTCCTATATAAAGAACATTAAGGACTACAACAAGTAGAAGTGAACGAATCTAAAGAAACTCAAGTCAAGAAAAAGTCATTACTCTCTTAGTGTAACTTGTTGTAAAAGATCTTGGTTGATCTTAAACTTTAGTGATAGGCCACATACTTCATTGTAAATTTTGTTTGAAAGATGATTAAAACTAATTTGTGAGTTTACCCTAAAATTATATTCTTAATGAATTTGATTAAAGCATGGAAGACTTTGTATCCAAAGAATACTTGTGTAGTTTGCCTGAAGAAGCAAATCAGAGACTACTTGGTTGTTGAACCTGAATAGACTTGAGATAAAGAAAACTTGTGACTATGGTTCGGTTAGAGAAAAGCTTGGTGGTGTATTAAAGACTGGACATAGTCTCAAGTTTGGAGACAAATCAAGATAAATCATTTGTGTTGTTTCTCTTTCTCTCTTTCCAAGCCTTCTTCATTAAATAGTTTTTCAAAAGCATTCTTAAAATATATCTTCCAACGAACCAACACTTTCATATATGACTCTTTTACACAATAAAGTCTACTACATCCGTAACCCAAAAGTTTTTAAACACAATTCAACATTTCTTTCTTGTGCTTACTTGTGTTCTATGATATATTAACTTTTAGTTTTAACTAGTATTTTAACATGTATATTACACAAGATAAATATTTATTTTTATATAATTATAATTATTTCATAATAAATAAATATTTTAAATATATAAAATATATCTTAAATTTTGATAAATAATTAACTTATGATATAAAACTATTTTTAAATTAAAATGAATAGACAATTAAGAAAACAAATGTTATATATATATATATATATATAGAGAGAGAGAGAGAGAAAGAGAGAGAGAGAGTAGTTTGAAATAATTGAGAGAGATTTTTTGCCTAATTGTGAAAGTGTGTGAAATACACTTCCAAAGGAGAAGAAAAGAATGTTAAAAATCTCTAATTAAGAGAGTTAGAACTTCATTTTTCAAGTTAGGGATTTTAATTTATAATATAAGAATATATTTATTTATAATTTTATTTTTAGTTTGTGTTTTCTTTATTTCATTGAAAAAACAAAAACTTCAAGTATGAACATTATCATATGTTCACTCCATTTGTTCATTATCACAATGGAGTTAAAAATTCATTTAACATATTAGAAAAAAAATAACAACAAAAAGAATATACTCTATAATCACATATCACATTTTAAATATATTTTAACTACTTAAATAATTACAAAAATTATCACACAAATTTCTTTTTTGGACTTCTCCTAGCCTTGGTGGATCTTGGGTAGTCGCCCCCACTAACCTACCCCACAGCCAACTCTGAATAACACGTATTATTTGCTTGATTAAATGATCATCTTCTTTTAATAATAACATTTGCTTTTAAGCTTCCTTATTAATGTTTTGGTAAGTTGCAAGGAAGCACACTTGCTTTTGGATGTAATAATTTGTGATTATGGTCAAAAATAAATTCTACAGTCTATCATTCCTTTGAAAAAATATTGAAGAAAAGCTTCCTTATTAATGTTTTAGTAAGTTGCAAGGAAGCAAACTTGCTTTTGGATGTAATAATTCGTGATTACGGTCAAAAGTAAATTCTACAGCCTATCATTCCTTTGAAAAAATATCAAAGGATTTCTTCAATTTGATTATCATGACAACCTTGCATTTACATCTTGAAGGTTGTCTATTTCGTGTTCTTTAGATGGGTCATAATTTTTTTTATCCAAAAACTCTCTATGGTGACCAAAGTAATTTCACCTATTTATTATCCCATTTTTATTAACAAATTGACCTTTCTGAATTAAGAACCCACACATTTTGGCATAGTCCTCGTAAAATCTATAAGTTTTTTCTTTAGAAAAAACTATCTAATAAAAGGTTCAAGACAATTTTCAAGAATATCTTGATAAGAACCTTTGTGATCATCTTTATTCATCTTAACGACTTTACACCCAACACTTTTATATGATTCATCATTTGGAATATTGTTCAAATAAATCAAATTTGTGACTCTCAACCTACGTGGATAAATTGATAATTTTATTAGATTTTTAAAAACTTTTGCAATAAAAAATTAGAAGTAATCCACCACTCCAAAAGTAATTCTCTTAGAGTTACTCCTTATTCTCGTCCTTCATTTTCTAGCAATCTAGTGTTCTAACAGTAGCACATCTTTATGTTAGATTGCTAGAAAACGAAAGGTATGAAGAGTAATTCTTTGGAGTAAGTGGATCCTTATACAAAATACTTTAACTGCAAATAACATATTGTTACAACATCGCGAATAGGTTGAATAGATTTACCAATCATAAATAATATATAGTTAAGTTTAAAAAACTTACAACCATATGAAGTTTAGAGTTTTCATAAAATATTTAAAACAAGTAAATTACTCATTAATGTCATGTCTTTCTGCTAGTTTTCCTTGACTTTGTTGTATTTCCAATATTGTTAATTGAATTCAATTCACCCAAAGCAAGCCTATAAATCCATGAAGTATAGTGAAAATATTATTAAAAAATAAATTATTTTAACAACATAGAAAGGAGTCACAATACTGTCTAAGAAACTTGATGATTCAAATAAAAAGGATGACACTTCAAAGGTCATATCCTCAAATTCGAACCTAAAAATCCAATTTATAAATCTAGTCCCGATGTCACAACCTATTAGAGTGTCCCAAGACAAAGCATAAATAAAACCATAAGACACGAGGAAACTAGTCTTCATGCTCTACCTTTTTATCACTTGCAAGTGACATTCAATTTAAACACAAATAATACACAACAAAAGGGAGTGAGAAATGCATCTCACTCAACTCGTGATGTAAGTACAACGTAAGTAGATCTCATACAACACTATAAAAAAACTTAATAGATTATAACAATTAAAATAAGACATTTATTTGAATGCAAATGAATGACAAGGATGCAACTTAGTCACCATATACATGTGGTACCAATCTATCACCAAAAATTGACTGGAAGTAACACGACTCAATCCTTTGGTTAACATGTCCTTTACTAGCATAATATCCTTTAGTAGCATGTCAAGATCTACTCAGCTTGCATGTATACTCTGACCTGTGGGATTAAACATGACTATTGGAGCTTAACTACTAAGTTGCCCCAAAAAGTCTAGTGACTTTACCAATATAGGTTTTTTATTAAATTATGCATGACATAACTTATTATTTATCTTTTCACTTTTCGCACATTGGACACGATGAGGATCATTCTCGCCTCTCTAGATCTAGGTACCTCATCCACGACCAATAACAATTAGTAAGTACAATTCTTGCTCCATTAAACTAGGTCACTCACTTTACAAGTATCGCTCGGACTCATTCTCGCCAGCTCTTGACCTAGGTAACTTGTTAACACTCATTCTCATTAACTTGTTTCTCAATTTATATCTCATAATTCTTGATACAATGCTTCCATATCAACACATATACACAGTATAATTTCAGCATAACTCAAATACATGAATTCTCGATAATACAACTAAATACATGTTATAGGTATACTTTCACAAAATCAACCAAATTCACAATAATTAATGCAGAAATTACTTCCTAATATAAGGAGTTTAATCTCCCCTTTAGATTTACCCAAACAACCAAATACTACAATTAAGGTTCTGGGAGAAACCCCTCAACCCAAGACCACAAGGTTAAAAGTCTTGTACTCTACCAACTAAGACAAACAGACAAATTGAGGTTCTAGGAACAACCTATTTTAATCCACAATCACAAAATTAAAAGTCTTATACTCTATCAATTGACAGAGAAGCAACCACAAACAAATAACCAAACATTCGGTCAATTGACAAAGGAAATCAAAACAACCAATTGACAAATATCTAAACACTCAATTAATTAATGGAGATAGTCACACACAAGCAACCAACAAGCAAACAACTAAACACTCTATCAATTGACAAAGGTAATCAAATACAAGCACCTAATGGGCAAACAACTAAACACTTTGTCAATTGATAGTGTCAATCAAACACAATTAATAAACAACAAACAACTAAACATTTTATCAATCAACAAAGTCAGTCAAACACAAACAACCAATGGGGTCTGGGGCTAACCCCTCTACCCACAATCATACTTACACTGTTGAGCAAGATTTCTCACTCTCCTTACATGGAAAGTGTAAAACAAAAGTTTTGAGATGTCCTTACAAGATTTTGAGATGTCCTTACAAGGTTTTTTCTTCTTTCTCATCTGCTGTAGTAGCACAAAAGAGTTTAGAAGAAAAGTTTCTGATGAACTAAGGGTTGTGCTAGCTCCCCTTTCTTATAGTGTCAAAATGGTTTAAACTAGATTGTTTAAATATCTATCTGTTATTAAATATCTCTTATATCTAAACTAATGTTTTTCGAATATAAATAATATCTTTTTAAATATTCAAATATCTATGACTATATTTGAAAGTTTGTTAAACATAAAGATAATATACATATCTTTTTAAATATCTAAACATTGTTAATTATATTTGAATTCAAATATTACCTAATCTTTAAATAATACCTATTTTCCAAAATACAATATATTTAATTATTCATAAAATAATTATTTTAAAAGGTGATGAAATATAACAATCAATTACTTAATAGCATAATTACAACAACAATAATAATAACAACAACAACAACAATAATAATAACAACAACATGAAAATCGGGATGTTACATCATGTACACCAAAAAAGTCTCACGTTATATAGGAATTCAGACCAATAGTAGTTTATAAACATTATCCTCCTTAACTTACTAAGATGTCTTTTAAGGATAAAATTTTGAAGTACATGCTAACCTAAACAAATAATTCATCTAATATGATGAAGCCTATGTTTAGCACTTCATTTCAATTAGCTTCTAGCTTCTTCTAATAGCTAAAAAACTTATTTGACCTTATTAGTAGTGCTTTGTAAACAAACTTTTTTTTAGGAACTTGTAGTTTTTTGAGACACTACTTGAAGTAGCGTTTTTTAAAATGCTAATTTCTAACTTCTTTATACTTTTTTGTTCTTAAAATATTTATTAAATTTTTTATTCTTTTTCATGTAAATAGGATTTTATGGTTTTTTTTTTTTTCATCTTCCACTCATAAGATTTGATTTTATTAATTTTATCATTTTTATAATAGGAAGATTTTATTAATTTACTATTTTAATATATTGATAATAATAATATATAATAGATTTATTTTGTTTCTATTTTTATTTTTATTTTTATTTTTTGGATATTTTTATATTACACTATTTATTTTAACCATTATACTGTTTATAATATTTATTTTATTATTTCAACATTATACTTCAAGATATCGATATTAATAGGTTATATGTTTATTTTATGTTTAGAATATTTTTTATATTTAGAATATCTTTTATATTGTACTATTATTTTAACCATTAAGTTATTTATGAGTTTTATTCTATTATTTTTAACACTATACTTTAGTATTTTTTTTGTACAATATATTTTTTTGTACAAACACTTCAAGATATAAATATGTCTATTTCTGATATTTCACTTTTATCACTTATAATTCAATAAACTAACATGATGACTTTCAGCTACCAACTACCAACTTTCAACTAATAATTAACTTTTCAGCTTTTAATTAATTTTAAAGCTAATTTTATCAAACATAGTCAAACTTAGCAATGTAGTAGACTCGAGATCAAAAGATTGACACTAGAAAGAGGGCTAGGTGACACCCATGGACTGCAAGGTCCTTTAACCCCTTAGCCATGATTAGGACTATTGTTTGAATACACTAAAATAATCCTCACATCGTTTAAGAATCGATACAAAGTATAATTTATAAATACATTAATCTTTCAATCTATCAAGACATCTTTTAAGGACAAAATTGTGGTGTGCGTGCTTAATATCTTATGCAATGAGCCTAACGATGCAATAGACTTAAAGTCTTTATTAATCATGACAACAAAAAGTATGTGACAAAATATTAGTAATCAATAAAAATAAATAAATTGATGAGACATATTAATTCATGATTTAGGATACAAAATAATAGCTTTATTTTTTTATTTAAATTTACACACTTTTGTATACTTATTTTATTTAAAATAAAATAAGTATTTTTTCTTTTTTTCTGGTGCAGTGATAATTTTACATAAAATTATTTTATTCTTTTTATTTAAAAAACTATTTTTTATTTTTATATTGTTTTTTCATAAAAAAATAATATATAAATAAGACGTAGAAGGCTTAAACTAACCGTTTGAACTAGGTACATGGATTTGAGCTTGCATAGGTCAAGCTAACCCATGAGTCAAACAGCTTAGGACTAATTACAATGTTAATTCATTTAAATAAATATTTATTTGGCTCAAATTCTTTAACCGGTAGGTTATACAAGTGGGGTTGATGGGTTTTAAGAATTAATTATAATTATGTATACTTTTATTGTTCAATATTTTAGAAACAATGATTATATTTAGTGTTTGATTACTTACTGGTTATACAAGTTGGGGTTGATGGGTTTTAGGAATTAATTATAATTGTGTATACTTTTATTGTTCAATATTTTAGAAACAATGATTATATTTAGTGTTTGATTACAATATTTCAAATTTTGATTTGTTAATACTTTATTATTTATAATTTTTATATAAAAAGTAAAAGATATGTAGTTTTTTTTATGTCTTATATTTAATGTTTGAGTAACGTAGATGAATTTTTCTTTTAGATTTTAGGCTTAATTATAATTTTGATCTTTAAAATTTATCACATGAATTATTTTAGTTCTCATGATTTTAATTATTCAAATTAAATTTTTATACTTTTAAAATTGATGAGGTTCAATCTAACACTTAATTTAATATCAAATTCCTAACGATATTAAGTAACATAGATTTCATTTAAACGCAAATTAAGCTTATTAGAAATAATGCAACTTTGACATATTGACGTGGCACTCAAAATTTAGATTTAAAATTTGAAAAAAAAATATTTAAGATGAGATTTGAATTCACTACTTTTAACACCTTGCATAACAATAACTAGAATACTTAACTTTTATTTTATATATATATAATATATATATATATATATAAAATAATTATATATAACTTAAATATGTGAGAAAAATACACATATATTTATTATTAATAAATAATATAATATTATAAAACTTAAAATATAACTTGTATTTTTAATTATTATATATCTTAATTATAACTTACTCACTCTTATCATAAATGTTTCTTTTATAAAATTGTGTTGTTTTTATTTTTTTCTTTCGATGCTTTAGTAATTAAAATAAGATATTATTATTATTAATGTAATAGTTTTCTTGTATTTTACTAAAAAAATAAAATTAAAAGACTTTTTTAATATATCTTAAAAAATTATTTTTTATTTTAATATTTTAATTAAACAAAATAACTTCTTTGATAATATCTTGAAAATTAATACTAACCTTTTATTTATTATATATTTCATACACAAAAATATTATATCAATAATATCATATTTTAGTCACAAAAATAATCTTTTTAATTTTAATATTACATAACTTATTTAATATTAAATTAAAAAAAATTATTAGAGAAAATTGATTACATAAATATAATTATATTTAACAATTTTTTTAGTAAAATATAAAAAAATTATTATATCAATAATAATATCTTTTACTTTCTAAAGTATTTATAATTAATATATATATATATATAATAAATTATGTGGCTCAGTGATTTTAATGCACGGTGTCAAAAGAATGAGTTAAAATTTGACCTTGAAATTTTAGTAAATTAAAATTATAAAGATTAAAATTATTTTAAAAATATTATATATATATAAATTTTTTTTATTCAACCCACGATCCATTAATTCCCCGACAAAGTGAATTTGACGCAAAGAAGACAAAAATAAAGTTGATTTAATTATTGGACTAACTCGATTCTGTTAGTATAAATGCAAAATACTGACGGAGTTAAAGAGAAAGATTAACCCTTATACGCAGTACTATTAATAATTAATATTAATTAATTTTTATGGCAAAATTATAACGTTAGTTTTATATTTAAATTTATACATTTATTTTCATACTTATATTTTATTTAAAAAAACAAACAAATAAAAATATTTTTTCATATAAAGGAACGCATAAATAAAAGGCTTAAAATAATTAAATGCAGGGGTAACATTTTCTTTTCTTTCTTGTAACCACCATGCTCACCACAAGACCATGTCCACCCTAAAATTCAATAAATTAAATAGGTGCCCTTAAATACCTAAGTTCTACACCCTTGATTGTGCCATGTGTATGGTATTCAAAGTTTGAACACACACAACAAACAATCATCTTCACACGTTACACATCCCTCAATTACTTTATTCCTAATTTCCTATACATCATTTCCTCATAGTACTAAGAGGAAAATATTTCCCTTTATATTTCAATCCCCACCATCATTTTCCTCTGGCTTCTTTTTCAATTACCTCTCCACCACCTAATTTCCTCCCAAACTTCGTGTCTCACCATCACACGCTCTCCCTCTCTCTTTTACTCTATATAAACACACCAAAATATCACTCCTCCACATCTCACTTCCATTTCCCTCATGGAGTTTCAAAGACTCCTATGCCTCTTCTTGTTTCTCCTCACTCTTCTCTCAAGCTCCCAAGCTTACAAATTCAACGTTGGTGGAAGCCAAGGGTGGGTTCCAAACCCTTCCGAGAGTTACAACAATTGGGCTGGAAGGAACAGGTTCCAAATCAATGACATAATAGGTAATTGTAATTACTAATTAAAGCTACCACTAGTACCCACAAACATACCCACATAGGTTTAGAGTTTCCATTATACAAAAGATGAAATTTTTGTAGTGTTGTAACGGTTTATGATTGATGGGTGTGTGTGTGTGTTTTTGTTAGTTTTCAAGTACAAGAAGGGTTCGGACTCGGTGTTGGAAGTGAAGAAGGAAGATTACGACAAGTGCAACAAGACCAACCCAATCAAGAAGTTTGAAAACGGTGACACTGAGTTCAAGTTTGATCGATCAGGACCATTCTACTTCATAAGTGGAAAAGATGGAAATTGTGAAAAGGGTCAAAAATTAATCATAGTAGTTTTGTCCCCAAGAACACCACCAAAACCTTCACCTTCACCGTCGCCAAAGCCTAACCCACCAACCGTGTCGCCTCCGGCGTCGCCACCCACCTCACCATCTCCGGCGTCGCCATCCACCTCACCATCTCCGGTGCCCACAGCCCCATCTCCGGTAGCTATACCACCGCCTCCGGCGAACTCCCCTCCGGCACCGGGACCAGATACGCATACTACACCGCCGGCCCAAGGTCCATCTTCTCCGCCTCCGGCGCCGGGGAAATCTCCGTCGCCGTCGTCTAATTCAACGGCGCCGCCATCGGGGAACAGTGGATCATTTGTGGCTCCTTCAATGGTTTTAGTGTATTCAGTTACAATTGTTGTTGGTGCTGCTTTGTTGCGTTATTGAACAACCATTTTGGGTTGAAACTGGAACATACTTTAGCGACATGTTTTGTTCTTGCTTGAATGTTCTGTTAGGATGCCTTGTGATAATTATTTTTGGGTTTGATCGTTGTTCATTTACTTACTTCAATTTGGGTATGATTTCTTAGCTTGATTTGTGATCGTGAGTCTTCCATTGGAAATTTCACTCTCGATATCATTTATTGGTTGTAGCATGATTTTGTGGAACTTTAGTTTTTGGAATTATTCCTGTGTCTAGTGTCTTCGTGTGTGTTGTCATCTCGTTCTTTTGAATATTGGAATAAGCACACAATTCCACGTCTTAAAAAATTTCATTCTGTAAAATTTTGTTTCTGAAGAATATTACTTGCGGTCTTTTATGAGCCATTTAAATTGTCTTAATTATTTTATAACAGTTCATTTAAAATGTATTTTGTATTAATTATTATTTTATAAAATTGTTTTTAATTATAAGTTATTTTTTAAGATCAATAAATAATAATTCTTCTAACCTTAAATATGAGTAAAAATAAAAATAGTATAAATATTGATATCAGTTATAAAAAAATTCCAATTAATTTTATGTCATTTAATATAAATATTTTTTAAATTTCTTTATTTAATAGAAGTTATGTTCCAATATTCTATTTCTATATTAAGTTCCAATTAAAGTTAGTTTAAAATTTTTTATTTTTATGTCATTTAATAAAAATATTTCTAAAATATTCTTTATTTATTAGAAGTTATATTTTAATAATCTTATTCTATTGGTGATATCAACATTCAATTAAAGTTAGTTTAAAAATATTTATTTTTAAAAAAATTGTTATTTATTAGAAGTTATATTTCAATAATTCTATTTTATTTTTTATATTAAATTTTAATTGAAGTTAATTTAAAAAATATTTATTATTTAATAAGATTGAAATAATTAAATAATTTTTTAATTAATGTAATTCAACCCGTTCACCTAAATTTTTCTCTACCAAAACAAAGTTAGCTTAAATCAATTTGTTTTGTTTATATATAAGATTGGTGAGAGCAAGTACAATACATTAATGCTTTAAAAAATCTAACTTGAGAAGGATTTTAAGAATCTTATACTGAATTTTTACGTACATAGTCAATAAAAATTAAAATATTAAAACAAAATATTAAAAAAATTAAAATTAATAAAAAATATTTATAAAAAATAAAAATATATATCATTAATGTTAGAAGTAATTTTAAAAAATATATAAATTTATGAAAAATTTAATATTACTATAAAAATAAACTATTTTTTTAATTTTAGTTAATTAATTAATTGAATCTTCTAAAAAGTGACCGAGTAACCTATAAAAAGAAATAAAATATTTCGCATGCATTTGAAAATTTAAAAACTTAAGTAATTAATTTCTTTTCAGGTTTCAAAATATTTTAATATTCTTTCCGAAATCAATTTGAATAATTACATTAAACGTTATTATTGGAGTATTTGTGCTCATTGATTAAGCAATTGGGAAAACGAACTTTTCAATTTTTTTGCCCATTTATTGTTCCAATATTTTGTTTCCATACTAGCCGAAACATGACTGTTAAATTATTGATCTGATTTTCTTTAATATGTAAAATATTTTTCTTGTACAATCAATTCGTATCAACATATACTTCGTTTAATGTTTTTACATAAAAAGTAAAAATGTATATGTTACTTTAATTATATAAATATACTCATTTTATTAATTTACCTTCTATTAAAATATTCGATTTCATTATTTCATTTTTTTTAATCATAGTTAGTAAAAATAATAATAAATTAGGGTAAAGAAAAATAAAGTGATAATTATTAAAATTAAAATAATTCATTAATTTTTCCCATACAGGTTTATGACTCTTGGGAAATAAAATAAATTTACAACTTTTGAAAGGCTTAATGAGGCAAAATTTGACTCCTCTTAATAAACTTTTAAGAGGAATCAACTCAAACAACGCCTTATATTGATCGTTATCAATGCATATGGATTCGATAAATATTACATGATTACCAAAAACAATTTTATGATACAGTTTTTTAAGCATTTTCTTAGTAAAAATAGTTTTATTAAAAGTTTTATTAGTTTTTATTTAATTATTGTAAAATTTAAGACATGTTTTTTAATTAAAAGTACTGTTTTACAAAATAAAAGTACAAAATAACAGGTGTGCTATACCCAAAAAAAAAATAACAGGTGTAATATTACAATTTCAAAGATAACAGGCATAATAATCAATCTCATTATAAAGTAACAAGATAATATTCCTAATTTAACTTTTAAAAATACAGAAGAAGACAAAGGAAAGTACACTGATACAAAAATTTGTTTGTTGTTTGTTAGGTCTGACCGTCTGATCATGATCACATGATAAAGGAAAAGTGAAAAGTATCATCATTTCTTTCGGAAGATTTATCACTTCAAAAAGACCTGTTTTTAGGTTTAATAAAACAAAATAATATGTGATCAAACTTTAAAAATTATTTTGATTCGTGTGATCTTCAATTAGGGTATATGATCGTTTCTAAAATTTTAAAATTATACAAATGATTTCTGTTAACCATCATCTTTTTTTTTCTACTGCAAAATATTTCTAATATATTTTTTATACTTATATTATATTATATTTCATTTACTTTTTACTTCTTGCTGTCCTGGCTCTCGTCCTGTCAACTTCTTAGAAGTTGTGCAAAATGAAAACAATTTTTTATTATATGTTGAGAGGTACCATGCATTACACGATACTTGAGAACGAATAGCTACACCATGTTTTATGCCAATGGACTATCATAGAGTAAACAATTTTTTTGGGAAACTAGATATTTATAAAAAAAAATGGAAACTAGATGTGATTATCCCCAGAAAATATAGAATATTAGAAGTGAAATGATATTTTTAAGTTTTTTTCTAAATAAAAGATACAATAACAATAATAAAATTAACACTTAACTTTGTACATACTATTCACATGTCCATACTATACTAATCCTAATAATTCATATATTTGGTAAGAAAAAAGTTAAAAGAAAAATTATCCTTAAATATTTTTCAATTATTTACCTAAAAAGACAAAATATAAATAATTGATATAATTAATAGTATTATTGAAGTAAAATATATAATAAATAATATAATTCGATGGAAAGAGAAAAATAATAAAAAGTAAAAATGGAATATAAATGTATGAATAGTACTGTTTTTTGAGAAGTAATTTTTCAGTTTTCAGTGTGGGGAAAAGCTGGGACCTTACCCCTCATCTGAAAATGTAATAATGTTACAGAGAATTAAGCAGATGAAACTGACCCTGCACGAGACAATGGCTATCCAATCCAAATGACCAATCAAATCAATGATGTTCCAAGAAAGTTGTGACTTGAGAGTGAATCCACTGCCTCAATGTGTTGGCAATTTGGCATTGGGATTTTCATCCTTTGTAGGTTTTAGTGGAACGGCTTGAATCCATCCATTCAATTTATTTTATTACATAATAAGTTAATATTTAAAATTAGATTTAAAGGTTAGATTTGCAATTGCAGAACGTGCAGTTTGTTTTTAAATTGTAGACAATCTGGATTTTGTTGGCATTGACCACTAGAGATTACAAACTTGTTCTTTCCTCTCAAGATACTTTATTCACACCAACTTTACTTGATAATGGTACTCGTAACTACATGTGGCCAGCAAAACTAATAAACAATGGTAAAAACTACACTAAAAACTAGCAACATAAGCTTAATTAAGATTTTAATAAAATCTTAATTAATTTAATTTTAAAAATAACATATAAGTTTGTCTTTTATATGATGCACTTCAACTAACAAGGTAAGCTTTTAAAATAAAATAACAACATTAAATTAGTTTTTGGATTATAAAGAAAGTTTGTGACACAAGGCACAGATACACCAAAAGAAAACATAAAAATATTAACATAAAATATAAACATAAAGTTTAAGGCTTATAACAAACTGAACAACAAACATAGATACATTTGAAGAGGGGATGGAGATATAGAAAACATTCTAGGAGTTGGTTCCTACAATGAAATAACAATACTGGGAAGATCACTAAGGAGGCAACAGCGATGTAGACGAAGAAGCTCCAATGCCACTTCTTGCTCTCGTGGGCACAATCTTGTAACGAGACGGACGAGGGCCTAAATGGGGTTGTGGCATTGAGTCCCTACCAACATCGTCGAGATAGACAAGAACATCTCCATAAAGGTGTGAAATGTGATGGTAAATGTTATGACACTAACAGAGACATACTTGATGTTCACCTTTGCTCTATAACACACTTGTTGAAGATCATGATAGTTCCTCCTCCATGCCCTTGCCTAGGCCTACCTAAGTGTCTTGGAAGCGAATGCAAAAGGGCCTCATATAAACTAAAATTGATGAAATATTGGTGAACCTCTATCCTCTCAACAGCCTTAACATCTACTCTCATGAACATGTCATTCAGAATCATTGTAGTTGTACATATATGAAATAGACATAAGGGTAAGCTAATGCAAGAATACACTTATATCTCTACAATTAAAGCAACAACACCACAAACCATACATCATGAACCTCAAATCATTACACAACATTCATCAACAACGAGCTTAAGCTCTTAGTAAATATATTCAACATTCTCAATAGTATAGTTAACAATACATACACAAACACACACAATTATTTTATGGAGATTTATAAGTTGAGTGATCACTCTTATCACTTCCTTAATATATTCTCTACCTTGTGTTAGGGAAAATAGGATGTGATCCACAGATTCGAAAGCATTCGAGTCACGATCAATAGCCCTTGCAAAAAACTACACCAATTTGTGGGAGATCGCTCTACACCTATCCCTAAGGCTAACAGGCTTGCCTCTCCCAATCCAACACTGGTTGTGAACCTCGTCAAGTCATGGTGTTTCAACAACTTACGTGACTACTTGTTAATAACATCCATAAATTGACTCAACAACAATTATGATGCCAAGATCACTTCAAACTTCCTTGAACATGGATACTAACAACCTATATCCACTACCTCAACATGGTTATCTTCAAGATAAGTTGGAATCACTCAAGGAGTGGTTCATCAACCAATCCTTAAGAGTAAGATTAATAACTTACTCCTCAACATCAACAACAAGTGTTTTATCCCTCATGACATCCTACCAAATTCCAATCTTTTACAATATTAATAAAGTCTCTTAAATGACACAATTATTCAAGGAGTTCAATTTTCTAACTAAACAAATCTTCTAACTACCACTAGATCCACCCAAGAAGTGAGATCTTTCACCCAATGAATCCTACCCACAAAGAGTACTTTCTTAGGTACATTCACTTGCCCAACAGGCCCTTAATCTCACTCAGCACGTAGAGGCACAAAGAGCTCCGACTATGTTTAGTTGTCCAGTGAATGCACCATTCGCCCAACGAGGCAAGTCATAATGACTTAAACTTCTAAAATCTCATCCAGGTCCATTCTCGCCCAATCAAATGAGTTATAGAGAGCATCCAACAAAACTCACTTTTAATTCGCTCAACGGGTGTGTTGTCTCGCTCAACGAATGAAGTCATAGAGATTTCACACTCACAACTTTGCTTAACTCACTCGATGAAGGTATTCCTTCGTCTAACAAGAGAGGTCATAAGCATCCCTTTAAACTCTCACTTAATAAAATCCAGGTTTTCTCACTAAGTTTCATGGTTTCGCCTAGCAAGTAAGGTACTCGTTCAGTGGACCTTTGTCTAGTTCATGTGTTGTTGAGCTCTCACCTAGCAAATGAGACACTTGTCCAACGAAAACTCATCATTTTCCAAAAAAAAACTACCCAAAAATGCAAGGTCGCTCATGCAAAAGTCTCTCTTTACCTAGCAAACATTCAATAGAAACCCGAAAAATAAGGATTCGGCCTAGCAAACCAGGGCTTGTCCAATGAAACCTTAGAACAACAACATGCAACTCATCCAAAAATAATCAAAACTTAGTCAAATCAACATGCAATCCAACCAACAACTTCAAAACAACATATAAACAATATCCAAACATGAAAACGACAACAATTTCAGCATTCAACCATAAAATCATCATCAACCCAATATTTTGATAAAAACTTCAAAACTTACAAAAATGGTTACCAAGTTTTAATAGTTTCATACTCATGCATTTCCACACATATATAAAACCATATTAAAAGTATACAACAACAAAGACACAAAGGTAAGCTTCTTTTACTTGGTTGGAGACTAGGATATGACTACTTTAGTGAAAGGGGTAGAAATTTTGATCAACTCTTGATGCTCTCTTAGCTTGAAGAAGAGGTGATGAAGTGAAGGAGGAGGGTGTAGATTTATGAAGTTTCAAATGGCCCAAACTCAACCATGGGGTGGCCTTATATATAGTTTGGGGTGATCATTGGGTAATAAGGGTTTGAAGGACCATTGGTTAAAAGAGTTTATCCGTCATTGTGCGATAAGGATTCTATTGTCCATTGGACAATAAGGGTTTTAGATCATTTGACGATTTAAGGTTATTGGAGTTTTTTGGAACTACAATTGACAACACTAGTTTAATAAACTATACTAGAAAGTATTTAGACTACAATTCATCAAGTCCAAGTGTTTATTCAACTCAAATTACCACTTTCTGGAAAAACTTTGCTTTGGTACACGTACTTTTAGTTATTTTGACCCTTATTTGATATTTTATCAAAAACTACACAACATATTTTATTAGATATTTTTCTATTGAAATTAAATTTAATTATACTTTCAATTATCCAATCACTTAATTAAACATAAACTAAAAAATTTCAATTTACGATATTGTTTTGAATTTTTTAAATAAAATTGAGTTTAAATTTTATAGATAAAAATATATAGTTAAAAAGAAATTTTTCATTAAAAATTATTAGTTAAATTTTTTGATAAAAAATTAATTATTAAAATAATCAATAAATAATCGCCTCTTATAATATAATTAAAAAAACTACCTTATGCACGATGGCAACTTAAGAATATTGTAGTATTTGTTTAATTACATTATAAAAATATAAATATTTGTGAATAAGATTATCTCACTAAATTATATCATTTTTAAATAACATTTGACTTTATAATTTATATGTTTTAGCTTTTTATTTTCAATATTTTAATAAAAAGTCTTTTACTCTCTCTTAATTTAAGAAAAACTTTCACCCTCACTTTAAAGCTATCACCGCTCCATCTCTCTTATTCTAATTATTATATTTTTATAAAAAAATTATCTTTATAAAATTTATAGGTTCAAAATTTACTTAAAATATAATTACCTTAAAATATGTTTTTATTTACAAAATTTAAAAGATAAAGACAATTCGGATTGTATATTTAACTATAAATCTTGTGTGATATTTAATTAAAATGTGATTTTTAATTAAAAAATAATTATAATTAAATATACAATTTAAATAGCCAATTTTAATATAATCATAATAACAGAAAATTCTCATCCGAATTATTTTTTGTTACACAATTCTCACACGATTCGTTCTCTATTGTTTGTTAGCATACATTATTTTTAAAATAAATGTTTATTAAATTATACTTTAATATATTTTTAAAAAATCCAAACTGAGACTTCCTAAAATACTAATTTAAAAACCAAGCAAATATATTTTTTTAGCAAATCCTATAAAAGAATTTACTACATTTTGACACCTACCGTTTAATTCGAATTAGGGTTCTATAATGTGAGCTTATCAAGATAAAATGATATCATATTTACCATTTAATTCTCACAGACACAAAGAAAAATCTATATAATTACTCAATGATTCAAATTAATTTATATTTAAAATTTTATAAACATAAAATACAAAAAATCTGATCCAAAATATTTCTACTAAAAATAAGCTTATTATAAAGTATCATAATTATTTATATATAAAAAATCTGAACAAAATATTTACCGTAAAAATAAGTTCATTTTAGAGTATCATAATAAGTGATAATTTCCTAATATTTGTTTACATAAAGAAGAACTTTCTTAGTAGTTCACATTTTCACCTCTCATTTTTTTACTATTCATCTTTCAATTAACAAGTATTTTAATTTGTACATTTCACATTATAAATATTTATTTTATATAAAAAAATTTATAATAAACAAATTTTCCAATATATAAATTATATTGTAATAAATAAATATTTTTAAAATATAAATTATATTCAAAATTTATAATAAATAATTTATATTATGATGTAATGTTATTTTAATTATTGATATTTTAAAATATTAAATTTAATTTAAAATTAAAATATTAAAAATGATAAATTAAAAAAATTATAAAATTAAAAATATTCTTACAAATACTTTCGTTGAAGAAAAAATAACTAATTGAAAAATGACAATTAAAAATATTTTTTTAATATAATTATTTAATTTATATTTTATATTATATTATATTATATTATATTATATATATATATATATATATATATATATATATATATATATATATATATATATATATATATATACTTAAATATGTCTTTAAGTTATTACATTCTGTCTAGTTTTATTTCTTAAAAAAATTGTTGTTTTTAAATTTCTAACATTTTTAATATTCTTTTAGTCTTTATTATTTACTCTAGTTAGTTTTGTATTCACGTTACTAATAAAATAAATAATATTAATTAAGATAATAAAGAATATTTTAAAGTAAGATAATTATATTATTTTTAGGTATGCAGTTAAATTAATATATTTTTTATTTTATATACTTATTTTTATTATATTATATTACTTTTAATGTTATCCTTACCTTTTAATTCACTAATTTATTTTTAATATTGTATTCTTTAAAAAAATATAATTTATTTAAATATTTATAATTTAATTTAATATATTATTTTTATGTTATTTTTTAATTTATTAATTTTGGCTAATTCTAATATAATTTATTTTTAATATATTTTATTTTAATTTACTTTTATCTTTAGAGATAAGCTCACTAATTTAAATATATTAAAATAATAAATTATATTATCATAAGTCGAAATTAATGAACTTAAATGTAAAAATAATATATTAAAATTAAATTCTAAGTACATAATTAAATTATATTTTTTAAAAGTAAAAATTAAAATTAAATTAATTAATTGAAAAGAAAGAACAATATTAATAATAATAATAATCACTTCTCATAATATATTTAAAAACAAATTATAAAAGTAAATTATATATAACTACCTCATTTATATAATATAATAAATACATTATTTAATTAAATTACACACATAAAAATAATTTAATTATCTTAATTTAAAACATTCTTTGTCATCTTATTTATCTTAATTAATATTATTTATTATAGATTTGATACTAAACTAACTATACTTAGAAATAAGGACTAAAATGGAAAATATCATAAATTTATAAATAACAAAGAATTTTGAAATGATTAAATTGTAGAGGCTTAAAATATATTTAAGCCATTAATATCCTTTAAAGTGAATTTATTCTTAGCAAGAATATTTTATTCATATTATATGTTTTGAAAATTTTAAATATGAATTATTATGAACAATTTAGTAATTAAACAATAGAAATAATCTTACTTTACTCTCTAAAATGACAATAAGCTTACTTTAGAAGATCCTAATCTATTTAGGATTTGACTTCTCCAAAGTGAAGATATTTTTTTGGAAAAAGAAAATGAACAAAAGTTTACAAGATTAATAACCTCTCAAGTTATATATGTCAGTCAAAAACAGAAATGATAAAAAAAAATTAGGTAGTAAATAAAAAACATGATATATTAAGACTATATGTTTTTCTAGAGAATATTCTACTTGATTTGTTTCATGATAGACATGTGAGAAGAGCATCATAAATATTGAATGAATAAGTTCTTTAATATTTTATACTAAGTATAGAAAGATGATTCAAAAATACATACTTGTAATCAAATTGAAGATTACTTAAGAGTTTGATTCAATGTAAATATTGGAAACCCTCTAACGAAAGATTGTTTCAAGGAAGTCATCTAATAATTATGTCAATGAGATAAAACATAATATCATTAATTAAGAATTTTTCAAAAGATTCACATATGGCTACGTGATGCACTACAATTTGTGCTCTTACTCCAATTATCACATCATCCTCCCAACTATCCTTGAACATCGAATTATTCCTATTTTGTCATATATAATCCAATGCAACAAAAAATAACAAGTTTTATTACACTAGAAGATGTTTGTTCAGCTTAAGATTCAAATGAAGTCAATTCATAACATTATCTAAAAACAAACCATAAGGATATCTTCCTCCTAGTAAATTGTACTCTAAAATGAATTATACACATTAATAAATAAAATACAATAATAATTATTGATTAAAATATTAACAATTAAAAATTATGATAAAATTAAGGTTATATATAATAAAATTTAAAATTAATTATAATCTTAATCACTTATTTTTCTAATTAATAACTATTATTATACTTGTATCTTGTAAAATTTTCTAGATGAGCCAAATACAAAATGTAAATGCTCATTCATGTCACTAGAGCAGATAAAGATAAAAAAGTGAATGATATTTAAAGAAGTGAGACTTGAGAATATGACTAACTCTTCCTATCTTAATCACGGTCTTCCAACGTATACAAAGTGCCATTTTGCAGTTGACGTTTAGATCAACTTAGTTTAGGACTGGCTGGGGTAATTTAACCCAGATGAGTAATTACTTTTTTAAATTATTAAAATGGATAGATTTAAAAAAAATTATTTAAAGTAGAATAAGTTATATTTTAGAAATATGACTTTAAAAAGTAAAGTCGTATACTTTTATACAACTTTATAATTTATTATTTTTTAAAAAAAAATTAGTAAAAAAGTCGTAAAATTAAATACGACTTTGTTAATTTTTTGTGCGAAGTCCTAAAAATACACGTCTTCAATTATTTTTTATATTAAAATTTAAAAAACTTCTATTTTAATGATGTCATAAACATACATAAGACTTCTAATTTTCTTTGATTTATAAATTTAGCTTTTATTATTTTATTTTATTTATAAATTTAGTTTTTATTATTTTATTTAATTTTTAATTAATTTTTATTATTTTCTTTCATTTATAAATGTATCTTATATTATTTTATTTAACTTATAAATTTATCTTTTATTATTTTTTTATTTATAAATTTAGAATTTATCATTTTACTTAATTTATAAGTTTTGTTTACTATTTTCTTTCATTTATAAGTTTAGTTTATATTATTTTATTTAATTTATAAATATTTATCTTTATTATTTTGTTTCATTTATAAATATAGCTTTTATTATGTTCTTTCATTTAAAATATAGTTTTTATTATTTTCTTTCATTTATAAATTTAGTTTTTATTATTTTATTTAATTTACAAATTTTGTTTTTACTATTTAATTTAATTTATAAATTATCTTTTATTGTTTTATTTTATTTATAAATTTATGTATATGTTGGAACATAAGTTTGTTTCTAAAATAACTAAAAAGTTAAGAATTGTATGAAGTGTTTTGATGATAACAAACATTATAAATAATTGATGATATTTTATGCTTAACCAATGTTCTTTAGATTTCAAAAGAACTGGAAGTTATTGGATTTAATGATTGAAACACGTTCTTGTAAGGGAAATGTATTTTTGAGTATAAAATTATCTTTTGTGTTCATAAAGAGTTCGTTGTCCATAGACGCATTCATTGTCCAAAGGAAGCTCGTTATTCAAAGGATATAGTCAATGTCCATAGACGTATTCATCATCTAAAGAGAGTTCATAATCTAAAGGACATGGTCAACATCTGCAAGAGAGCTCGTTGGCCAAAGGACATAGTCAACGTCCATAGAAGAGCTTGACGTCCAAAAAAGTAGTTAACGTCCAAAGTAGTCAACGTCTATATAAGAGCTCAACGCCCAAAGACGAGTTCACTATCCATAAGTGAACTTGATGTCCATAGAGAAATTTGTTATCCAAAGAAGAGATCGTCCAAAATAGAATGACTGCACTATTCCATTCATAAAGTATCACTCGGTGTCAATAGAGAAACTTGTTGTCCAAAGAAGAAATTATAAAAAACAAAATGACTGCACTGTTCCATTCATGAAGTATCACCCGAATAGTGTAAAAAGTTGTTTAAGTTATCTAACTTATCATGCGAATTCTTTCTTTCTTATAAATAGCTTGTTATTATAATCCCACGTTAAAATTTCTACATAATGCATTGTTTTCAAAACATGTTAGGTTTTCACAATAACCAAGGGCTACATCAAATATTTTATACTACAAGTCAAGTATGATAAAAAGAATCCCAAATCATGACTCATTTTAGAAGAAACCAATAGAAGCTTTCTCTCTTATCAAACAATAGACAACACGTTAAATTTAGAGAAAAATAGTTTTTCTTTAACACTTTTCTCTGTCTTCAAAAAAAAAACGGGCTTTCGTAGAAGTACAATAATGTAAAAAAAGACGGGCTTTCGTAGGAAGCAATCAAGTAGCATTTAATGTTCACTAAACCACTCCTCATGCAAAAGCAACGTTCAAATTTCTACATAATGATTGATCAATCTCGAACAAGGGACACAAAAAAATAACGTGAACAAAGACAAAAAAAAAAGTTATATACATAAATATTCTCTTACACTTTAAAGTCGTTTTGTATGACATTCTCATTCATTTTATGTAAAACTTACTTTGTTATTTATATTGTAATATGCTCCAAGGTAATATAAAATCTTACAATTTTAGTTTAAAAAAATATAAAAGTCATAAACTAATCACGACTTACATTAAAGTTTTTTTTAAAATAATAATAAATTTAAAAAAAGTCGTATTTTAAATCATGACTTACCCAATTTGGATATTTTTAAAATTTTATCCATTTTTAATAATTTTAAATAAAAATTACTCCTCCAAAGTAAAAAGCCGCCTGGCTGCTTTTCCTAAAATTTTCCGCCTAATCTTTGCGCCAGGAAATTTCTAAATTCATATTTAAATAATTTTGTTGTGGATATATTAGTTTTGACAACATAAAATTTTAAATTAATTTTTAAATATTCTAAATACATGTAATATTATTTTTTATTATAAGTGTAAAAATATCGTCCTGATAACTAAGGACAATAAATATATATTGACCAATTTTTCTCTCACAAACTAATATGTTTATCTTAAAATATTAGTATATAGTTGACACTTATAATTTAAAAAAAATAAATTAAAAGAATTTTGCGTCTCCAAAATTCTATTTCAGCAACAAAATTTCTCAAAAAACAAATTTAATAGATTTATTATTTGGATTTAACTCTTCTAATATAAGGAAATATATTTTATAACATAAAAGTATAATAATAATTAATTAAAAGTTAACAGTTAAAAATTATAATAAATTAAATTTATATATAATAAATTTTAAAATTAAGAAATTGTATTGAATTGAGATTTTAAAATATTTATTGAAAAATAATCTCGTGATATTTAATCAAGACTTTTAAATAATATAAATAAGTCATTAAGATATTCAATCAAAATTATTATTATAATTTTTTAAAGATACATCAAAATTTGGTAATATTCAATCAAGATATTTTGTGACTTAAAAAAAATCTTTTGATATTTAAAAACATATAAATATTGATAAATTGCTTTGTAGATTGAATCATAATATAAATTTTAAAAAACCTTTAGTAATATATCATTCATCCATCAATATCTCCAAAATCCTAGAAATTTATAATCTCTCCAAAATCTTTAAAATTTTAAAAGATTTTTTTATTATTGTCAGACTTTTCTTTTCTTCCATCACAATATTGTCATGTCTTTCTTTCAATTTTATACATCTTCTCTACATTCTCGTAAAAAACATTTATATTTTGTTTTTGTTTTTAATCAATTTGTTTGGACGAATTGATTATATGCATCACAACAGACAACGTAGAAAATGCATAATGATCTTTAGATGATTGACCTTATTTATATACTTAGTCAAAATGTACGAAGACAATCTTCTACTTTTTTGTAGTGTATTTTGAATTAATTTTATTATATAAATATTTGTCTTGGTGTGTCTATTTCTTAATGGAATTACATTGATGTGAATAACCATTTTTCATGTCTTTTCTCTTGCATTTTCCTCCCATTGTGTGCATTTTTCCTATCTTTTTAATCTATTATTATGAAGAAATTAAAAAAATAAATAGAGAAATTTTATTTTAAAATAATACTATTTACAAATATTCGCAACCATATTACTTAATTAGCATGATAGGTCTTCTTGTGAAATTGATTTTTTTGACTGTGATAATTATTCTTACACATGTTGTATTAGTAATTCAAATGAGAAATTCATACTAAAAAAATAACAAAGAAAATGTCAAAGAGTTGCAATAACTCTTGTAATTTTGAAATTTTGCTAAAAATTCATGAGATCCTTTTAAATCTTATAAATTTATAAAGTTATTTCAAATCTTATAAATTTTTATGATATAAATCTAAATTATAAAATTCTTTTAAAAAAATCTTAAGAGTCATTATATTCCTACATAGTATTTTAAAATTTACAAGATTTTTTTACATTAAAATAATATTTTAAAATCTCAATCCAATACAACTATAATTATAATCTTAACTGTTAATTTTTTAACTAATAATTATTATTACACTTTATCTTCTATAGTATAATTTTCTCACTTTAAAAGAGTTAAATCTTTATTATTTTTTATTTATATAGAAAATTTCTAGGACATTCCTATAAATTTGTTTAAAAAGTTGATTTTTAAACCAATAACATTTAAGTTTTTGCCATACCATCATTTTGTTATCTAGTAATGAAATTAATATATCTTTAATTTAGTTTCTATTTAATTAAAATATTTTTTCTTTTAAAATCTTAAAAATTACAGTTATTTTAATTGAAAATTTTGATTATTGCCAATAACAAAAAAATTATATTTTTAAAAATAATTATATTTTAAAATTTTAAAAATTAATTAATTAAAGAATAAAATGAAATAAATAAAATACTTCATTAAATATCAAAATAAATTATCTATTAACCACTTATATTTTCATTTTCTTTCTTATAAATGTTTATAAAAAAATTATCCAAATAAGTTCCACATACATATGGTGATAAAATATCTCATAAAATTAAAATAAAAAGTCTAATTTAAATAGGTTTCATACACCTCTTTCCAAATTATGTAAATAATAATATTTTTTTTAGAGTCGAATAAATTATAATAATAAATAATATAGAGTTTAATAGTTATGTACTGATTATATAAAATAATTTTATGTTATCTTTTAATTATGAATCATTAAAAGTAATTCTAACCATAATTTCTATTTGATTGATGTATATTTTTATCAACAGAAAATAAATTGATTATAAAACATTATTTATGTATGAATGCTACCACGGGCTCCTTTCAGTATACAACTTCAATTAATTTAAGTTGATAAGGATATGCTTCGGCCAGCCCGTCGTGTAGGTTAATTCAAGAACCACGTTCATTCTTTATTTTTTAGTATCTAAGATATATTATTATTAGTACTTTTCAATTAGAAGGTAATTTACTCAATAACGTAGCAACAATGTCTTTGTTTGAAAACAAGACACTTATCATTTTTTTAAATAAAAATGCTTAACCGTCGTCTTCAATATTGTTTTTCTAAAAAAAATAAGTGAAATCATTATCAGTTGTCATGATAATTGCCACGGTAGTAAAAGGGTTTTTAAATATTGTATAAATAAAAATATTAAAAATCCTTTTGTACACTCTACTCAATATTTTTAAACTTATTTTATTTATTATTTTTCAAAATTTAAATTCTTTTAAATAGAGAAATCAAAGTTATTTATTTTTAACAGTGACAAATTTTGGTGTTGACTGTGATTTGCGTATCACTTCAAATTTGGTTAGTGTTTGACACGTAATGAGTAGAGACCATACATTTTTTTTTTGTTTTCTTTGTCGGTTCAAAAACATGTATCCATAATGTTCTTCTATCAAGCCTAAACGACGAGATTTCTTAATAATTGGGGTAAATTGTTTAGCATATCTCTGCAATGAATTGAGGTCAATGGTTGTATTTTAAAATTATGAACTCAGTTGATATGATATCATTTTCATTAAACACGCGTATCTATGAATTGAATTGGACGTACTGCATCGTTGTCCCTTGTTTTTGGAATTATAGACTTATTATATCGTATTTATCACTTCATATGTGATATAAGTAGTTTTGTGACTCTAACCTTAAATATTTGGCGTTTCCGTATTGAAACTTCAGTTACTTGCGTTTCAAAGTTAAGCTTAGAACTAGACTTTAAAACGTTGCTTTGTGATCAATATATACGTCAAAGCAAACCAGGAAATACGCCCTCAATTATCGACCTTAACATTTGAACATATCAAAAGTAAACTCATTCACTTCTAATTGATGGGTAGAATAAATTTATTGATTTTTATAATAATCATCTTAAAAATTATATTAATTATAATTTATAATTAAAGAATTGTGTAAAACTATTTTACTCTTTCAATACATCATTATTAAACTCATAATAAATAATAAAAAAATAGATTAAGTATTGATAGTGTAAAAATATTTTATGATGTTATCTAATTACAAACTATCATATATAATTATTAGATGATGGTGTAAAATTATTTTACATATAATATTTACGATATTATCTTAAAAGTCATACCAACGATGATTTGTAATTGAATAACAATATAAAAATATATTATTATTAAATTATAAAAATTTTACACAGTAAAGAAAATTACTTTTGATATAATTTTTAAAATAATTATCAATCCTCTTTTCTAATCTAAAATCAAATGCACGGTTGGCATTGTATTTGACTATTTGTACATAGCAAACAAGCTATGGGCTTATTATTTGGGCCTGGGATCTATCAGCATTTACCCACAAACTTGAGCCCAGCATGGACAGATGCATGGTTCTCATTGTGTTTGACTATTTGTACACTATAGACCTGATGTTACAGGCCGAGCTATTTGGGCCAAGGATCTACAGCATCAACCCTCCAAAAGTGAGCCCAGCATCGGCAAAAGCTCCTATTATAACTTTTGTTTTTTAAATAAAGAAATATATTAGAACTTAAAAAATGCCTACTATCCAAAATTTCACCACTAAACTGAACTTAGTGATTAGCTCCTATCATAACCAAACTCAGCCATTTTATCTTTAACTTGACCTTTACACAAAGATGATCTATATCTTATCTTTAATAAAAATATTTAGATACTTAGTTGATTTTTCAGCTTGTAAATATAATAAAGGGTGTTTGTTGAATTCGTTCAGTCTAACAAATTCGACTACCTAAACTAAACTAATTAAGTTTGTTTAGTTTTTTTTTTCTTTGATTGAATTCCACCCGAACCAAATCGCTAAGATTTGACCTTTATTGATTTGAATATCAAATTTATATTTTATAACCTAGCCATTTTCATTTTATTTTTATCATTCCTTTTCTTTCATTATTTATTTATTGTTCCTATATTTTTTATTTGCTACGTGCTCTAACTTAGATTTTAAATATTTTTATATTTTTGGTTCTAGATTAGATTTAAATTATTGAAAAAATATAAGAGTTTTTAGATTTTAAAATATTTTTATTTTTATTATAATATTAGACCTGATGCAAGAGAATTTGTAGGTGAAAAAAAAATCCAATAAACTCAAACCAAACTAATTTATTTTTTATCGAAATAGTTTGATTTGAATTTTTTTAAAAATTATTAAAATCGAATCAAATCATTTTGATTGATTTTATTTCTGTTCTCATCTAAAATCGAATCGAATTGACACAAGAACACCATTATGAAAGATAGTTCATTCACCACTATTTACTTAGTGTTATTGATCTCGTCTTTGGATCAAGAATATAGATAGACCATAGTAAGAGTGAACTTGTATAAATAGTCATATAAGACTTCTACCGTGGCAAAAAAAAATAATAATTCAAGTAACAAAATATGGAGGATGATTAAAAAAATTCTCAAATTTGAGACTTGTTTATCTCTATACTACTAAAAAAAATTTAAAAATTTGACCCTTATTCATGAAACACATAAAGAGTTTCCTCCATCATATGTGTTCAACTAAAATAAGACTACTTTTTATAAAAACACCTATAGTTCAAAAAGAAAATATGGATGTTGATAAACAAAATTACAAATCCAACCATAACCATGATTAAAAATTATAAATACAAAAAGAGCATTACAGACTACTAACATGTTTATTAAATAATCATCATTAAAATTAGAAATCATCTTTACCATATAAATTGGTTTTAAAAAAGTTATAAAAAAATGGTATCCTAGAACCCATGTACAAAATACAAACAATTTAAAAGTTTCATACAAAGAGGAAAGAAATGGAAGTGACTAAATGGTAACTCCCATAAAAAAATATAATATCATTCAGAAAATTTGGATTTTGTGGTGTTTAGAACCAATAAATGTGAGAAACATTCGAGGTGGAATTTTAAATTTTTGGTGGTTTTTCGCAAGTTAACCCAAGTATCACCTACAAGGATTTTTTGTCCTTTAAGTCAGATCATGAATTGAGATAGAATTAAAGTTTATGTACATTAACTTTATTGGGCTTACTTATAAAACTCATTGAATTAGGGTAGTGCTTCCTATGATGGTGCGAGAATTGTTCCTTGGTATCGAATTCCTTGGTTCGTAGGTGCTCATTACTAATGACTAAAGGTCATCCTCCCTTACTTCTTGTTTGTACAAGCCCATGTGTAGTGCCAAGGAGGTTCTCAATTGAGGAAAAAAGTTGGGTTAAAGTAAGTGATATGAATATGGAAAGGAAAGTCATGAACATGCTAAAGGGACTCAAGGAACATGGACCAAGGTTAAAAGGGTTTCATAACCCAAAGGAAAACAGGCTAGACTTCAAGGATAAGCCCAAGAAAGCTAGAAGAAGTGAACTTCCTTAAGAGCTAAGGAGAGCCAAAACAAATAAATGTTCATCTTATGAATATGGAAAGACATGAAGGTAACCTTCAGAGGGCTTGAGGACCATGAAGGCTACTATACTTGAAGGCCCCATAACAAATGAGAGGTTGAGGAAAGCTTCAAAAGGGAGCACATAGAGGGATTAGCTTCCTTATGGGCCAAGGAGGGCCAAATTGTGGCCCATTTGTTTACACTTTGTTTGGATTTCTTTGCAACCTTGTATAAAACTTTTTAGGACATGTTAATCTATGTATTAGAGTGAGTATAGTTTACTTGTAATTTCGTTACTTAGCTTGCATTTGGACCCAAAGGCCCAATCTAGTCAATAAGCCCATTTAGAGACCAACTTTTGGTCACTTAATGCTATCACATTTTGGTACATTTTTGTACATGAACACATGAACGTTTTGGGCTATGTTTTGTAGTCCTTTGGGCTTTGCCCAAGACCTTACAATTTAGTTAGTTAATCCTTGTAATTAAGGAGAGAGATATAAGCCAAATTTCCAACTATTCTAATAATTTTTTATGAAATTAATTACTTGTACTGTAAGATTCTTTGAGAATTTTTCTCATCTTGTTCCTAAGCAAAAATACTTAATTCTCATCAAGTTTCCATGAAATTTGTAGCAAATCTCAAATCCTCTTATTTAATTCATAAGGATTGGTGCCAAGTCCTTCCTAATCTCTTTCACTCTCTATTTTCATTCTTCAATTCATTTGTCCTTAACTATTTTTCAATTTTTCTGTTTTGTTCTTAAGCTTGTTGATGTGTGTGGATCTAGAGTTCTATTAGTAAGGGAGTTTAAGTTTTGGGTTTTTTAGCTTTTGAACCAACATATTTACTTTGTTCGGTCATGTAGGTTAAGGTGGGTCCATTAGTGGCCCAAAACACATGGTAATGTGATTAGTAGACTATCACATTATAGGAGAGATGGAGAAATGAAAGCAACACAAGAATCTTAAAGAAGAAAAATTATACATTGTAACTTAAATAGTGGTAACCGCACAACACTAAGACTCAAGATGAACGAGAACTTTTATTTCTTTGCATGCTAGGAAATAAGGGAATCACCAAGGAATTCTTAAAAATTAGTTATAAAGTTCCTAATGTTCACATAACTAGTCCAATTAGAGTCATCAAAATCCTTAAGGTGCATGGAAGGAATTAGAAGGAAAATACCTTCAATAGAAGAGCCAACATCCGAGAACTTATGGCATTTGACAAATAAGAGCAAAAAGTGTAGCCATGAATTCACTTAGTTGCTGTATGACAAAGTTAATATCTAATCTAATGGTAGTTAAATATAATAAATATGACCAATTAGTCATAATTAGTTAGACAATAAATATAGTTTTATCACACAAAAAATATATTAAAAGCTCATAAGTGTACTTTAAACCATAGAAAAGTAAGGTTTCATCTTACAAGGACATTCAAACACAAACGATATTGGTATGATCAACACCACTAATTTATTGATAATATGCTTTAAATACATTCATTCTCCCCCTCCAAACCCTTGATATATTTGATGTTCTCACTAATTTGGTGTAAAGTACATAGTAACTTTTAAACTCTCTTAAAATATGATTCAATATATGAATACTAATATGAAAGAATTTCTTTTCACACAACAAACCATTACTTTGCAAAATAAATTTTTCTTTCAACATTTCTTATATGTTCTTAAAACTTGGTTTCCCAATGTTCACCAAAAAAATAATTTATCAACGCCCCACTCTTGCAAAAACTCAATTGTAATTCTAGCAATCAAATTCTAAAAAACGTGGATTTTTTGGTATAGGTAAGATGATAAAGATAATAAAGGTGAAATGTATGGTTGTCAATGTACCTTCATCGTACATTATGCTACTTGGTTGGTCCTCTTTGAATGGACTGTTATGTCTACTCTACACTTGAAAGTGAAGTTTTCTTACAAAATGACTTAGTGGGGGTGTTAAAAGTAGACTAAGGAGTGGCAAAGAAGTGTTATGAAGACAACGTAAGGGCAAAGAGGAGGTTACTCTTTAAAATATGAGCCATCAAATTCATTTGTTAGATCTTGAACCAAAGGAAATCTTTTCAAATAGAAGGAAGAGCTTAACATTGGTAAGAGCCTTAAAAAAGCTCATATGAGGACAAACTTGATAGTAAAGATAGAAAACTATTTTAACCATCTTGTTGAAGCAGAATGTTGATGTTTTTGTTAGAGCTTGGTTGATATGCTAAGAATCAATTTGAATTTTTTATGTTGTAAGTTAGCCCTTTACCTACAAGCTAAATCAACCTCAAAGAAGAATATAAGGTTTGGAGGAGATTAGAGAAAAACTATTTTGGATGAAATAAAAAAAAAAATCAAGCAGGTCATATGAATGAGGTGAAATATTTGACCTAGCTCGCTAATGTAGTTATGATGAAGAAATTGAGCAACAAATGAAGGATGTGTATTGACTTTGCTGACTTAAATAAGGCATGTTTGAAGGATTCATATCATTTTCCTAACATTGACTACTTAGTAGATGAAGCCTTAAGGTATGAACTTTTGAGTTTCGTGGATGCATATTTAGGCTATAATCAAATCCAAATGCATCCTTGGGATGAAGAGAAGATGACATTCGTGATTGAGATAACTAACTATTATTGTATGCTTATTTAATTTAGACTAAAGATGTGGGCACTACATATTGAAGGTTGATGGATAAGGTTTTGGTCAATTTGCTAGGCTGAATGTGGAAGCATATGTGGACAATATGGTAGTTAAGTCAATTAATTCCAAAATTATATAATATGATTAAGAGTTTTAATTTGAAACTCAATCTCGAAGAATGTCTTTTGGTGTTCAAGCATGCAAGTGGTTCATACCCATCCATACAAAAAATTAAGATAAACCTATATAAATGATCATCTATCTTAAATATGAGAAGCTCGATCAATCTTGAGGAAATCTTTTAAAAAGTACTAAAAGTTTTCTTTGACAACAGTTTAATATATATTATTTCTTTATCTAAAATGTCATTAATTCATATTTCTTCATTATTTCTTAAGTACATACATAACCTTTGTTCTCTTTTTTATATTTCTTATTACTAGTATTGAAGACAATATTTCGACTACAATGAGTTGTTCCTCTAGCATTTTGTGTAAAAGAACCCATTAAAACTTTCCTTTAAAGATAATAAAATTTCCATACATAATTGTTTGACCAAACTACATTGTAGTTAGAAATTGAACAAATGCTCTATAACATGTTTAAACTCTTGTCCATTACACAAGTCTTAGTTAAAAGTAACACAACACTACCCTGAAAAGTTTCAACTTAATGTGTGTACTCTCTCACCCTCCCCACGATATGTAACCAAACATGGTTAATATAAGTTCAAATCCAAATCTAAATTTTAAGCAAGTATATTAAACTCGAGCTATAAATTCAATCAAAATTATTAAAAACTTGTATTAAAAAAGGAAGGGAACACCAAATATCGTTTTTTATTTGTACGAATCAAACACGGTAACAGGAGTTTACAACACTCACATATCATGCTCAACCAACTAAGTTAGACTCTGCCAATAAACACCAAGTATCTAAAACAAAACTTGTATTAATCTCAATATTTGATTTTAAACTGGCACATAGTAAGAATAATTAAATCAATATAAATCCAACATAAATAAATGATATTTCCAAAAAGCTGACTCACATGTTAAAACATTGCTACATAATCTAATCTAAATTAATAAAACCTATTTTCCTTTTTTTAAGGGAATTGTATGTGTAATAAAGTTTCTTTAATAATATGCAATATGCAACCTTGTCACTGTAATGAAGTCATAAACCATGCCAAATTGACATTTGTTTAGTCTAAATTAGGAAATAATTGTGCATGCTTGTTTCTTTCTAATGTTTGATTTTTTTTTTATTTTTGTTCAGATTAAATATTTTCTTTTTATCTCTTAAATTTAATATTTTTGTCTTCTTAATTTAGAAACTTCACTTTTTGTCTTCAAAATTGACGTTGTTCAAAATATCACTACCACTACGGGACAGTTTAAAATATGATTTGTGCCAATTTAAAAGTCCAAAAATTTAGATCCTCATGTGTTACCATTTTTAAAGATGTTCACTATTCCCATTTGCATTAATTGGGATTTGATAGAAGCACGGATGGTGATAAATAATCTTTAATGTTTTGATGAGTTTGAAATTGCTTTAAAAAATGAAACTATGGTGGTAAAAAATTGTTAGTAAGTGTTACATTTGACCAAATTGCAAAATTAAATTTTGAGAATTTTAAACTCTGAGAAATCATATTTTAAACTGTAACAATTAAGATATTGTTAGTCACATCAGTGTTATGTTTAATGACATTAATTTTGAGAAGCAAAAGTGAAGTATTTTTAAATTAAGGAAAAAATAATTAGATTTAAATTTGGGAGACAAAAAAAATTCATCTAAATCCGAGGAATAAAAAAATAGTTAATCCTATTTTTAATCCCTCTAAATAAAATATTATACACTTTAAGTTCTTAAAAATTACATTTATTTCTTGTTTATGAAAATGTATTATATGTGCTCTTTATTTTTGAAAATAAAATATTAAAAGAGACATTTTTTTGTAATTTAAAAAAACACACTTGGCACATTTTTATATAAATAAAGGATAAGAAAAAAGTATATTTGTTTAGGAATTTTAGAAAAATATTTTTATATTTATAAGAATTAAAAACATATATATTTAATCATCTTAATCTGTTTTCGTTATATTACTAGGTATTGTTTACAAGCCTTGCATGAATTCTACTATATTGTGATATACGACTCATTGCTTGCTTCTTTAATAGAATAATACTATTAATTTGCAAAACATATCCAACAAAAGCGTTTCCGTTTATACTATGGGAAATTTTTTTACTAAAATAAAGCATGAATACATATTTTCTGCACAAACATAATTATACAATCATGAATTGTTAATTGAAATTTTGACTAAAGAATTGAAATAGTGTTAAATAAATTTGACAATAAGCATTTATGACACGTAATATATTAATTAATAAAATAAAATTGGAATAAGGTACGAGTCAGTTAAAGATTAAGTTTTTTCCAGAGAATTTTTACTTGTATATTGTTGTTGAAAACCCAATAGCTTAAAGTATCATACCTTCTAATTACTATGTTTGGTGGTGTGAGTTTAAATAATTTGTAAAATATTGTAAATTTAAAATTTATTATTATTATTCTAAAAAAAAATATGATATGTTATGAATTAAAGTGTAGAGAATATATTAGACCGAGATTTTAAAATATTATTAGCATATATATGAAAAATCTCATAGATTTTAAAAGTTTATATAAAAATATAATAATTTATATTTTTAAAAGACTTTTATAATAAATAATTTGTAGTTTATATTTTATTTACATCATAAGAGTTTATAAGATATGGATAAACTTTATGAATTTATAAAATTTGAAAGAATTTTATGAATTTATAAGATTTGAAACAATTTTGTAAATTTTTACCTAACATTAGAAATTATGAGAATTGTTGCAACTCTTTTTAATTTCTTTTATTTTAAACCTCTTATTTGAATTACTAATACAACATATGTAATAATAGTTATCACCAAATATGAAAATTAATTTCATAAAAATATCTAACATATAATTAGGTAATGTATTTGTAAATATTTATAAATAATTTTAAAATAAAATTTTTGTATTTAATTTTTAATTTCTTAATAACAATAGATTGAAAAAGTACAAAAAATACACACAAAAATGACTCGAAAAAATGATAAAAAGAATGAAATGATGATAAACCAATGTTTTTAAGGAAAAAGTTGTCATAAAAAAATTGTTTTTATAACATAACCAATTCAAAATACACCCCTATAAAGCAGAATATTGTTTTTATACATTTGATAGAGCATAAAAAGGTTAAGTATCCAAAAGTTTTTATACATTTTTAGCATTGTCTTAAGTTAACTAAAGCAAAAAAAAAGTATAAATTTTTTTTATCTAATTACTGAAAAAAAGCATAAGATTAGAAGAAAAAAAATGTTTAAGTATTAAGGAGTGTTCATTATTAGGTTATTTGAATAATCTAACCATAAACGTACAATAACCTATGACAATTGAATTTTATAATCATAATCATAACTTATTTCTATTGCTTGTTTTGAATTTGTAAAATCAGTTTTATATAAAGAAATTAGTTATATAACCGTTATAGTCAAAACTAATTAATAATCAATTATATCCTAAAATTGGTTTTGAAAATAAAAAAATCTAAACTTTTTAAAGGCTTAAATATGTTTTTAGTTTCATAAAATGAATTAGTTTTAAGTTTGGTCCCTAGAAAAAAAATTTCTTTGTTTTCATCCCTAAAAAATTTAAAATCATTTCTTTTGGTCCTATAAAATGAATGAATTTTGATTATAGTTCATGAAAATTTTTTTCCTTCCCTAAAAAAAATTAAAATCACTAATTTTTATTCCTATAATTCATTTTAAGGTATATAAATAATATTTGTTTTAGGAATCTAAAAAAATTTAAAGGTGTCACATACTGACATGTTACCATAGATATCACTGAATGTTATGTAGAATAGTCATTTGATCTTTCATTAAATACATTCGTTAACGAGTACTTCATAACAATAGGGACTGGAATAATTTATTTTATATGTTTTAGGATGAAAATCAAAGAAAAAAAATATAGATATCAAAATTAAAACTCACTCATTTTATAGGAACTGAAAACATATTTAAGTTTTTTTAAATTTAAATTCAAAGCCAAGTAAAGAATGCTCGCTTCGACCAAGGTTGAGCCAATAGAATTTTTCCCAAAACTGAGCGAAAGATGCTCTAGCCATGACCGAACCAAAATACTTTGACCATGATCGAGTTAAAGATATGGATGAGATTGAGCCGAAAATGCTAACCATAATCATACCTTATTTCTCATAATAATAATAATAATAATCATAACCATAACTTATTTTTTCATAACTAGTTATCTAACTATATCTAACAATTTTAAAAAATAACCAAATTTTAACTTAAAAATGAAATTATTAAATTTTATAACCAATTTTAATTAACCCATTATTATAAAATCTGTTAAATATGGTTATTGTTAAATTTTTTTATAACCAATTGTTATGATCACCCGTAAATATTGTATTGTTGTATTGTTATTAATGAAAAGAGAATACATTATGGGAAGAAAGAAAAGAATGACAACAATGAAAAGAAGGAATGATAAGAGAATTAGGAAAGTCTAAAGTTCCAATAAAATTATTAGATGAATATCTACTAAGAAGTCACACAAAATATATCAAAATTTATCTTGTAAAATAATCTATTGAAATTTGTATATTTTCGTAAAAAATTTCACGCAAATATTACCAGATTTTAAACCTAAAAAAAAATCTCACAATCCAAATTAAATATCACAAAATTTATTTATATTATTTTTAAAAATATTCATTAAATATCACAAAATTTTTACAAAACAGCCCAACGGCCCATGAGATTACTTAAGCATACTGGTCTCCATCTTAAGCACGTGCGGTATCTCGCACTTGCTTGGTAAAGACATATTGTTAAAATTAAATAAATTGACACCATATTTTCTTCAACAATATCATTTAAATAAATTGATATTAATATTCAAGAATTCAGAAATTAAATTATAAGTAATCAAAAATTATATTATAAAAAATTGGAATAATGAAAATAAAACATCTTACTGAATTAATTATTTCCTATTTTATAAATTTTAAAAGTCGACAATTTCAGTATATATATATATATATATATATATATATATATATATATATATATATATATATATATATATATATATATATATATATATATATATATATATATATATATATATATATATATATATATAAAATTAATAATAAACAATAACCTTGTCTACGTGTTTTTACAGTAGTTTATCGAGTAACAACGTTAACTTATATTTCACATTAAACTCAAATGAGTATTTAAATTAATAAAATAAAAAATAGACTTAAAAATTGTTTTTAATTCTTTTAAAATAAGTGAGTTTTTTTATTTTATTTTACTCTTATAAATTTCTTTTTTATCTTTCATCTCTCAAAAAGTTAAAATCTATTATTATTATGTGACATTCTTTAATGGTTTATGTGTCTAAGAAGGTATTAAGTGACTATTTTAGGTGGTGTACTAGTGTTTGAGGTACATTGTCAACTTGTAATTCATCTAATTTTTTTTTCTAGATCCATAAACACAAATTTTATTTATCTACTTTAAAATGAACACTAGGACAAAAAATTGGATTTTAGAAAAGAAAAATATTTGACTAGAATCAAATCAAAATTTTCTTATTATATAGAAACTAAAAATAGTGATTTTAAATTATAGAGGATTGGAAAGCAAAGAAAAAATTATAAGAATCAAAATTATAACTCACTCATTTTGTAGAAACTAAAAATATATTTAAACTTAAAAATATTATACCTCAATAATCTCTGAAAATATAAGGTAATATTCTATAGTGGATTGGGTCTTACGGAGATGAACATTGTTAATCAAGTATCTATGGTGAAGTTAGTTTAGAGGTTAGTCAATAATTGTCAAGATTTTTGGGTGCAGACAATTTGTTCTAAGAATAATTGTGACTCTGATATTCTTCATCGAATAAATGCTAATTGACTTGATTCTAATACGTAGAATGACCGGAAAGTTACCTGACTCATTTTGAGAGATGATTTGAGCTGGAGGGGTTCATAATGGGAAATTGATTAACTTTTGGATATATGTATGAGTTTCCTCTTATGACATGTTATCGTTATTGATGCTTCTTCCTCCCTTGAAAGCCAAAAGCGTAATGCTAGTAGCTTGCTTCACCAATGAGGCAAACCAATGAGATATCTCTAAATTATAAGTCGTCTTTCATTTTTAGGTTGTTAAATGGATTTAGGCCTTGGTCCCCCTATGCGAAGAAGGAGAATAATGTGGGTTTATATAGAGTCCGAAGATGAAGAATTCTCCTACAAGACAACTTATAATTTATTTTCTAATGTTTTCCATACTCTTAATGAGCTCACATTTAAAATGATATAGAAATTTAGGGTGTCAAAGCAAGTGTGATTCTATGTTTGGAAAGTAGATTGCGATATCCTCATCTCAAGAGACATATTCTACAATTAGCAACATGACTAATTTGTATGAAGAGACCTAAATCTATCATTTAACTTGAGAAATTGTATAAAGGTAAGAAATGTTTTGTGGTGTCTCCTAGGTGAAAGATATTTTCTCGGTTTCTTTTCAAATGATGTCATGGAATGAGTTTATGTGAATCTTAGATCGAGCAAATATTTTTTAGTACAATAAAACTTATTATTTTCTATTATACTAAATTGTATACAAAACATGAATAATTTGACATTCAATGATAGTGAAGAGGATGATGTGACTATTGCAGTAAGAGCACGAACATGAGTATATGACGTAATTATTTTTTATTTTCACCTGATTTTATTATTATTTTTGTTATTATTTGATTTGGTTAATGTAACTTTTTTTTAGAAATTATTGATCTTAGAAATTTATTTATTTTTATTCATTTTTCCCAAAAAATAGGTAATGTTCTTCCTTAATTAATTACTCAATCATAATAAGTAGAAAAGAATATATGATTTGTTAAACAAATTTTAAACCATCAATATATAAATAGAAAACACATTTTTTTAAAAAATTAAAAAATGTTTACAATACGAATATAAACTTTTAAAATTATAAAAGTTTTCCATATTATAAAAAATATAAAAGGAAATATACAATACAATTGTCCACTTCTATATTTAAAAATAAACAATGTCCATTTCTACGTTTATATAAAAAATATAAAAAAAAAAGTTAACAATGATAGTGTCAATTTTTAAAGTTTTTAAAAATATTTTAATTAACTAACCACGGGATTTGTCAACAGTTTCGACAATTCCACTGTCAATTTACACTATTTGAAGAAATATATTGAGTCACACCATTTGTGTGATTTTTTTTTCATTTTACCAATGTGTGTAATAAAGCAGCTGGTTACCCGTGTATTTTTTACTTTTCTCCCTTTTTTAATTTTATTTTAAGATAGTATTAAGTTTAAGTAAAAACCTATATATAAATAATTAATTAATAATTAAATTGGTCAAACTTCATTAAAAATAAAGTAATAAAAATAAAATTATTTATTTTTTAAATATGTAAAGCAAAAATATTATAACTAGGATAACCAAAATTGAGGGAAAGAAAGAGAGTAATTTATAAAATAAATGTTGAAATTCATTCTCTAGATCGGCCACTGAGCCAAGGCAGTCTGTCCTTTGTGCGTGTAGAACCCATGGCTGCTTCTGCGGACGGCGTGGCCTCGCAGGCCTACCTGGAAGGAAAAGCAGTGAAGGAAACGAAAGCTTTGATAACAGAACTTTGTCGCCACTTCTACTCCCTCGGATGGGTCTCAGGAACCGGTGGCAGCATCACCATCAAAGTCCATGATGACTCCATTCCTATACCCCACCAACTCATACTCATGTCCCCTTCAGGTCCTTTCCTCTCTCACCTTCATCACAATTTTTTCCCATTTCTATTCCCCTATGCTGATTCACCTTTTACTTCTCTTGTCATTTTGGTAGTTGTTGGTTACATTCTTCATAGCTTCATTATGTATTTTTTTTAAGAATGAATAGTATAGTGTTGTCCAATCATAAATTGGCATGCATAATAACAAATTTATTAATTTTTATAATAATTGATTTAAAATTTATATTATCGATGATTTCTAAATGGTTGTTAGTTTGTGTGTCTTTCTTTTTTAAAGAGTAAATAGTGTATGTATTGACCCTATAAATAATTTGTATATTCATAGACTGTAATATATGATGATAAGTTTATTAACTTTTATAATAATTATTTTAAAATTCATATTAATATGATGTTACACTGATAACATAGAAATTAAACTTTTTTTTTAATGACAATAAATAAGATGTGCAGGTGTTCAGAAGGAAAGAATGGAACCACAGGACATGTATGTGTTATCCCCCACTGGATCAGTCTTGTCTGCTCCATCACCCAAACCTTACCCTCATAAACCTCCCAAGTGTTCTGATTGTGGTCCACTTTTCATGAAGGTGAGGTTAGTTGATTCTGTACTGAATGGTTAGTGTAAAATGATGCAATTACCTACTATTGTTTTCATGTACGATTTAAATTGTGGTATGCTTTCAGATAGTTTTGTTGATGTCACCACAACTTTGGAATAGGTAGGTGATATTGAACATGTTATTGTAGTAGAAATCGCCAAAGGGGTTCTAGATTTATGCCATTATAATTTATAATTAATAAATAAATGAATACACTCTGTTGATAAATGCTTCAGTGTTCTAACATCTCTGTATCTTTTCATTTCCTGAAGAATATAGTTGTACTTCTATTATTTTGAAAGTTGAAGAGTCTGATCATGAATTTTCATTGGAATGTTATCTTTTGTCAAATCTACAATAGGCTGACCTTAGAAGCTTATTATTCTTGTGCAGGTTATGTTAATTTTTTATATATTTTCCCTCATAAATTAGAAGTTAATTTGCATTTCACCTTCTATTCCAGGCATATGACATGTGTGATGCTGGGGCAGTTATCCACAGTCATGGAATAGAATCTTGTCTTGTAACAATGCTCAATCCTTTAGCGAAGGAATTTCGAGTAAGTACTTGTACATGGATGTTTCAAAGTTTTGTAAAATTAAGTTGTTTTGCGATTAGAGATTTGAATTCAAAATTATGATGCATAATTATCTGTAACCTTTTGATCTTTAAATTTGTATGAAACTGGTAATAGAATGTGAATACAAATCACATAAAATTGCCTCGTTACTTGGATATAAGAATTTGTTGAGTGCTCAGTTCCAGGTGGGCAGCAGAAATCTTTTGAAAAATGTGGCCCTTAAATTTTAATTATAATAATTAGAGAACTAAGTGGAGATGAGGTAATATATGTAGTGCTAAATGCCTACCCATTTTTAGTTTCGCAACGATTCATTCTTAATAGTGTGAACCAGGACTTCAATGATAACTCTTCTTGGTTGCATTTTTTACTCTTTAAATGCACTTACTCTTATTTGAAATTTTAGTTTTGTCCATTTTCTAAACATGTGAGTATCCAAATAATACCTTTAGCTTATGAGAATTCACAATTGGATGATAGGACAAGCCGTTTTATACTTGAGAGCAAATTATGAGGGTTGCACATTGATTATTTCTTGGGAGTAGCCATCAGCTTATATATAGGTATCATGAATATAGAAATACAGAAATTTTAAATGGTTCTGTCCCACCTTGTGTTGTATAACCATAACACTTGATCAAGCATGTGTTTGGACATAGCTTTCATGTAATAATCTTTTCTTGTCTTTTTCAAAAGCTCTGGCTGAAATAAGTTATTATTCTTCCAAAATTAGTTGAACCAAATATGTACTAACCACATTTGCTTCACAAATTAAATTGTATGCTATCTAACTATGATTTATTTTATATTGCTGATCTCATAAGGAGAGAATAACATCCGAGGAGCTTTATAGTCATTTGCATGACACTGTGTCACTTGACTTTTCATAATAGGGTCCCCTAAGATCAAAGGAAAATAAATAGGTATATCTTCCTCTTATATGTTCCACTTATGCATAAATTTGTGCAATCATTATGGCTTAGAAAGAGTTAATTAGGGATAGAAACATTGTGGCTTTGTAGTGTTTTGAGGCAGCTGTAAGGTTAGGGGTGGGGGTAACAAGCAAAATGGAAGGAACAATGTTATCATGATCAGGAATATTGTAATATATTGTGAAAATGCAATGAACGACATGTACCTGTTCTAAGGAATGAAATTATGAACAAATTGGAGAAAACCTAAAGCTGAAAATATTAAAATAAGGTAAGCCTTTAGGTGATCATCTCTATCCTCTTTGATTGGGTATGCTAATTGAGTATCTGCACAAAATTGGTGAACTTTCATGAGACTTTGTGGATGATGCTATTACCTTCTACCCAGAGTTTGAAAGTTCGTCGGCAGTTGTACTTGTAGTCATGAAAAATTGTGATGTGAGGGTTATCCTAACAATAGAGAAAGAATTGATCCAGAATTGCAATAACTTGGGAATTTGTATTTTCTACAAACAAAAAATTTGAATGTGGACAAACTTTTATTTTGAAAATTGAAGATTTCTATTTTCTTTGTAAAGGGCAGATGGGAATTGGAAAAGGCACCTCTCAAACCTTGTTCCTTTGCGTATTTATTTGAGTAAATTACACTAATTCCCTTTGATGTTTCTTGAGATTGCATACAACCTCTTATTTTTTTAATGTTTACAACAATCTCTTTATAGGGGTATACTGTGTAATGTTTTTCAAATAATTAAGGAGGATTAGTGTAATGTATAAGGGGTATATAGTGTAATGTTTTCAAACAATTGAAGGGATTAGTGTAATGTATAAAGGAGTGCCAATGTAATTTTTTTCAAACAATTATGGAGAGCTAATGGTAGGGGTAGAAAAAGAAGGGGTATCGAGAGAAATTTGACGAAACTTTAGGTGTTAGTGCAATTTGTAAGAAAAATCATGCCATGAACAATATACTTTATATGAATTTAGAACATAGATTAGATTACTTGTTGAAGACATAATCAAATCAAATGTACTGAGAGATTGTGTATTCATTTTTAGTGGCTCCAGAGACCAATAAGCTAAGTCTTCCTTGCCTAATCACACGCTCCAAGATTCTAGGTTTCAATGGGGGCAAAGAGTAACTAATGCTATTCATTAATCCTAGGAACCTCCTGTTATGAGGCTAGTGATTAGGCCTATACTGCCTCCCAAATAAATTAGTATTAGGTGTCCAAAGCCCATTACTAATTAATCACATTATTAGTGAGCTTAAGTATCATATAATGAAACATAATATTAGTCTATTTTTAAAAAACAAAATGTCACAATTGATTGTAGCCCACAAGAATTAATAGAAAAATACTAACATTCTCCCACTTGGGAAAAATCAATTGTGTAGTTCATAACCTAAAAAAAGATTTGAAAATGACTCTCAGGCTAATAATATATTATGATCACAAAACATATGATCCTAAGATACACCACTTAATTAAGACTCCATCCAACAAAAGTCATGTAACATTGAATTATAGTGGTAATTGCATCCCTCATTGATGCAAAACCTTCTATAGTTACAAATATCACTGACTCTGATGACTAGTCATCAACGTAGAGTGTAGCAAGAAAATGACGTGTTAATGTGATCAAACAACTATATCGTCATTTTCTTTGTTAGTCCTTAATTTCTCGCAAATGCCTAAAGGCCATAGAAATTACATGGCTTACAACGAAACCATCATGCCTCAACTCCAAAATGGCATCAACTATAGGCACATTAGTCCTTGTGACATGAAGCTTCAATACTTGCCTTAGCTCTAATACAATGTTGACTACTGGCATACCGATCCTAATGACATTGGGCTTCAATATCATGCCTTAACTCCAATACGATGTCGACCATTGGCATAGTGGTCTCAATGATACCAAGCTTTAATAATTTCACATTTGACATATATGTATAGAGATGTATCATAATAAATTCATCTCATTATCAAATTAAATGCAAAATGTCATTAATACATCATTTCCTAAAATTCAAATAAAAATGATTCAACATCATGAAAGAGGAAATAACATAAAACTAAAACTCAACACATAAACAAACTCACAATCATAGTAGTTAATCCCAAATAGTGGGCTGAGCAGACCCCCGAATTGGGATAGTGGATAGCGGGATGACCACTATTCTAATATTATATATATATATATATATGTGTGTGTGTGTGTGCGCGCGCGTGCTAAAAAACATAAATATTACTTAAAATTCATTAACTAACAACCATCATTAATAATAAAAATTCAAAGCTTTAAACCCTCTAAAGCATAAAGTATTAAGTAGACATTAAAATTCAAATAGTAAACAAATAATCAAATATAGAAGTTAAGAGGAAAAAAAATATTGCTATTGTCAGCAAGAAAGAAAGAGGAATCAGAGAAAGAAAAGGGGCAGGCAGAAATAGAAAAAATGAAATTAAAGGAAAAAAAATTGAAACTTGAAAGGTTGAAAGGTTGAAACATTAAAATGAAACTTCAAAGGGGCAGACCAGAAATAGAGCTTGTCGGAGAAGACAGAGAACAGTGCTGTTATGTCAAACTGGAGGTTGCGTCGCTAGATAAGAACGAAAAAACTTAAACCCAAAGGTCGCGTAGTTGGAGAAGAAGGGAAAACCTCATACAACGAAAGACGAAAGAAGGGGAAGAAGAAGAAAGTGTAGTGTAAGAGATCGAAGTTCAAACCCCAAACCTGAAAATGCCCTCACTAACGTTTTAAACGTGAGGGTATTTTTGGGTTTTTGTTTTCGGCAACCAAACACGCGGCCGCGATAGACGTGTTTTCGGAATCGTGTCCCGCTTCGCGCCGTCGCAATCACGGCTGCAACAACTGTGCTGCAACGTCACCTTTGTTGCGTCTCACCGCAGCTTCGTCGCAATAGCGGCCGCTCCAGCTGCGATTGATAAATATGGTCACAATACCCATGTTCTCAACATGTCTTTTGAAAACAATGGGTTTAAGTCCCTTGGTTAAGGGATTAGCCAACATTGAATCTGTGTCAATGTGATCCACCACTATAGAATCATCTTTCACAAGATCTCTAACAGTCAGGTATTTTAGTTTCAAGTGCTTATTGTTCTTTGTGTAGAACATTGCAGCACTGTTATCACAATTTGTAGAAATCAAGGGCCACTAATGTTTGAATGATTGATCTCTAAGAGATCCAAACTTCTAGTTGCACCTTTCTTTTTGGTCTTGGTAAACTTTCCCCCAATGCAATCCAAGCAAGTCATCATCAAAATTCAAGGAAAGTAGAATATTTTCCTTTGTCAATCTCTCGATCCTTTACCTAGAAATATGACCTAAGCGCTTATGCCACAACATAAAGGATTTTTTCTCAATCTTAGATCTTTTAGTAGCGGAATTCTCAACAACTACAGACAAAGGAATATCATCAGAAGCCAAAGACAATTTGTATAAACTATCCACTAAAGATCCACAACTAATAATTTGGGAGTTTAACATCAAATTTATTTTTCTATCACCAAAAGTAAAACTTAAACCAACTTTGTCTATAAGAAACATAAATCAAATTTCTCCTAAAAGAAGGTACATAAAAGCTATCATTCAAAATCAATTTAAATCCAGAACCCAAAACTAGGCTGACATCTCCCACTAATTCGACAACTTCTTTGAGATAAATTCCTAACATGAGTTTGCTTTTCCTTAGATTTGGTTCTCTCAATATTTTGAATTCCTCTAAAGATACAAAAGAATTAGTTGTAGAACAACTATCACCTTATCAAGAGTTAATAGGGACACATAATACGACAATACATAGCTCAAGTGTTAACAAATGATCAATAATGAGTCCAATATAATAATACATTCACCTTTGGGTAGAATGCACTAATTGAGGTTATAGTGTTGGCCAAAACCTCAGATGGGTTAATCCATTAGTATACATTGGATTCAGAAAGTTGTCCCCTTTGGGCAGACAAATGCAGTCCAATGACTTCATCCCAAAAATTTATTGTTAAAACGAAACAAGCTATCATAGTGAGATTAACAACACATTCCCCTTTGGGTTGAATGCACAAACCAAGGTCACCGCTTGGTTCAAAACCTCATATGGGTTAATTCATAAGCATACACTAAGTTTAGAAAATTGTCCTCTCTGGGCAAACATAATTTCGAAGTAGTTGTAATTGTGGTTTGTTTTCTTGAATTGTGTGTTTCAGTAGTTTATTTTTCCTCTTCTTATTTTTATTTGATTCTGGCTTTCTTCACAAATTGCAGATTACTCACATGGAAATGATAAAAGGAATTAAGGGCCATGGTTATTATGATGAACTTGTGGTCCCCATAATAGAGAACACAGCCTACGAATATGAGCTCACAGAATCTCTTGCTAAAGCTGTATGTTTCATGCTGAAAATTATTCCAATTTTCTGATTGTTTGAATTTACACTATTGTTAATATTGAATAAATCTGATTCTGTAAAAACTATCTTGGTTTTTCTGTGACATCCATTTAACCATTGGATTCTGGATTCACAAATCCATTTGTTGTTTAGATTTGTGTGATAGTTTTCTTCATACATAGCATATGATGTTGCAATATTATTCTCTCTGGCTTTCTTTTTCATTTTCTAATTATGCGTGATCCACCTCAATTAATCATTTTTCGAATTTGTAGATCGAAGCCTACCCTAAAACTACAGCAGTCCTTGTACGCAACCATGGCATATATGTTTGGGGAGACTCGTGGATCAGTGCCAAAACTCAGGTTTGTGTAAATTATGTTGTCCACAGGAAGAGATTGGAATCACATAAAAAAATTGTTTATTTGAACTTCCTAGCTTAGAAGTTCCAGAAAATATATTCCTGATGAAAATGTGAAGCTTTTTATGTCTTTGGGATGCTTGTTTATACATTATCACACTTTCTTGTAAATGGGTGGTTTTCTTCCAGGCTGAGTGTTATCATTACCTCTTTGATGCTGCTATCAAACTTCACCAACTCGGATTGGACTGGTCTACTCCAAATCATGGTCCAATACAAAGTATTAGGAGTTTAACGATTGTAGGGAAGTCAAATGCGTTGTCTAAGACAAGGGAGGCTAATGGTGAAACTAATCCATTTCCAGTGAGATGATGTTCTCTATTTATTTAAAACTGTAGACCTCTAAACTTGTCAGTAGTATTATTCCCTTAAATTCCTGAACAAGATCCTTTATACTCAGTTTAATCCAAATGACCAGTTCCTTAGACGTTTGACATATAATGCAGTTGTCTTTCGATGTAGTTGCAAATTCAATTGTTGATTACTCTTTCCCTTTGTATTGCAGCATTGCATTGTTCTTGACATTGAAGGAACTACTACTCCCATATCATTTGTTACCGAGGTTCTCTTCCCATATGCACGACAAAATGTTGGGAGGCATCTATCTGCAACATTTGATACTCCTGATACCCAAACTGATATTATGTTGCTTCGCTCACAAGTAAGATTCTAATAGAATTGTATGATTATGCAATTTATACTTATGGAATGGGAACCTGTGCTGTGAGTTAGACTATGACATGTAATACAATACTTTGGATGGTTGTACCTTATTGACACTGTTGGAGATTCCTTATCCTCTAGGGAGATGGCTTGAATAGAATATATAAGTGGGGAGCCATCCTCACCTTGTAAGTCAGTTTTCTAGAGTTGAGTTAGACCTTAATATAGGCCTAATCCTCACCTTTGTGTTATGCCCATTATTATTAGAAACACTCACTATGAATTTGTAGTTTGTTGTGTTTATTTCATTCAATTCTTCTTCAACTGATCACACTTCATTTTATTTTGGCATTTTTATACATGTTAGTATGTTACTTACATTCAAAGATTTTGGACCACTTAGCTTCCTTGCACCATGACCTAGGTACAAAGTGACCTTGAACAAGGGGTTGCAGGTGCTGTGCCTATTCCCCCTGATGATGTTGGGAAAGAAGGAGTCATTGCTGCATTGGTAACTAATGTAGAAGCTATGATTAAAGCAGATAGAAAGATCACTGCCTTGAAAGAGTTGCAGGTAAATAAAATAATTTGGCCAAACTCTGCTCTTTATTGGATTTAAATTTGAAAGATTTAGCTATGCAGGGTCACATGTGGCACACTGGTTATGAGAATAATGAATTGAAGGGAATAGTTTTTGATGATGTACCAGAAGCTCTAGAAAAGTGGCATGCCTTGGGCGTGAAGGTTGCAATTTCTTTTTCAGAGCTTTGTACTTCTTTTTGTTCCAAATTGCTAATTGCTAATTATTTTCCTTTTCTATTTGTCTCCTATATTTCTATCTCTTCTAACTGCAACAAACATTTTATAACTAATTTCAGCTAAAATTTGAGGGTAGGACAATAATTTTTTCCTGTTGGCCAAGAAGGCACTAGTGAGGAGAGTAGATGTTAGGACTCAGGTTGTAGTTGACCCAGTCCAACTTAGTCATGGGCCTTGGGTCTGGAAGACTAAGGAAAAAGACTGAGGCAAAGGGGGGTAAAAGTGGAAGTGGAAATGAGTGGAGGGAATTAGTTATTCACGTGTATGTCCATTATAGGAGAATGGGTAGTGGATATAGAGGCAGTTTTACAGCTTCTACTTTTTTTGTTAGTAGTGGAAAGGAGCATTGTTCTGGAGTATTGCAGTTTCTTAAGCTGTAATACATCATTTGTCTTCAATATTATGCAATTTCTACAGTGTTTTATTTCTGGGCTTTGACAACAGATCACATGATTTTTATTCTGTGGTAGGAGATCAAGAAGGATATTTTAATTATTAAAAGAAATCTAATGGTGAACATTATCCCTGAGAAGTTAGTTTTTAACCTAGTCCAATAACATTGTGTGATCCATGTATGCCGACCTTATGTAGCAAGATAAGAGTCATAAGACTATTATTGTGTTGTAGTATTAGCCAGATGAAACAAATAGAGAAATCACATTTTGGGATGTTTGTTATGTGATGTATGTCTGGAAGATATGCTTTTATTGCATTCTAATTGCTATTTCTAATTTGTGCAACAGGTATACATATATTCTAGTGGTAGTAGGTTGGCACAAAGGCTAATATTTGGACATACAAACCATGGGGACCTAAGAAAATATTTATCTGGGTTTTTTGACACCACAGTGGGGTAATGTTTTGCTTTATCTCAATGTTGCTTTTCGACAATGCCTCTCTGAAGTTATCTATTTCATGCAAAACTTCTTTTGCAGGAACAAAAGAGAGACACGCAGTTATGTTGAAATTTCTGAGTCTCTTGGTGTTGATAAGCCATCAGATATTTTATTTGTAACTGATGTTTATCAAGAAGCTACAGCTGCTAAAGAAGCAGGTATGTGCTTTTCAACCTGATATATTGAAAATACTAAGTACTGATATTTAATTTCTTATGCAAGCCCTTCCTTATCCTCTTTTCTTGGTGGTTCTAGAAGCCAGAATTCCAATTTGGCATTGCTTGAGTCAATTTTTTACTAAATAACCATATTTGTCAAACTAAAACCAGCATTAAACTTTGTTGCAAGTGTGATACAATGGTGAACTGTAGTCACTGTTTCGTTAGAAGTGTAATACAATGGTGAACTGTAGTCACTGTCACCCTTGGTTATTTCGTTGTTTCGTTTTCATTCTTCTAAAATAAAAGGCTTCACAAAGTTAGATGTACCAGTAGTTTTGTTTTTGAAGACTTGTAGTTAAGTTGTTTTATTTTATCTATTTCTAGTTTAAAATTATTACATTGAACACCATATATCATTGGCGATTCACAATTTGAATCTTGATTTTAGCCTTGGTTTTTTATTCACGTATCATTAATAGAGAATACCCACCATGATTGGTTCATGATTGGTTACTGTTAAGTTCGTGAAGTTTTGTGCTGAAACCGTTTGTTCTTAATACCAGTAGAACTACTGTTTAAAAAGTAAATATTTCTGTTCACATGTGAATTGTTATGAACAATAGACAACAGGGTACAAGGAGAACTTGATATCAATTTTGGCTCAGTAAATGCAATACAACCTTTTGATGTACTTCCACTTCATTTGTACATACACATAATACTTCTGCTAGGTGGCAGATTTATTGTCTCATTGTTTTTTCACAGTACATTAGTGTGATAATTTATATGCACATTGACAATTGTCCATGTTATAATTTACATCTCAAGGTACAAGGAGAACTTCTCCAACTTTTTTTTTTTTTTCAGATTTTAGTTATATTTTAATGCACATTGACAATTGTCCATGTTTCAGGCTTGGAGGTGATAATTTCTATTCGACCAGGAAATGCACCTCTCCCTGAAAAACATGGCTTCAAGATTATCAGCTCCTTCTCTCAGATCTGAGAGTAGCAATCATCTGAGACTATGTTAAATGGGGGACATGGTAACTACAGACATTGTAACTTCCATTTCAAATGAAATATATTTGCTGGAACTAATCCAAGTTGCTGTTTTAACTAGCCTTTTTTTTTTTTTTTTTTTTTTTATAATTTGAGTTGATAAAATCTAGGGTATATTTGATGCTATTTTGGTTTTTTATTATGTAAAATAATTTTGAAGAATTGTTTTTCAGAGCATAATAAGAAAAAATAAAACCTTGTTAGTAAGTATTAATTTGAAAGCAATTTGAGATGAGAAAAATATAAAAACTTGGTATAATTTATTTTGGGGAATGTGTTTTGAATAAAAATAGAAAACTTGTGTTCTAACTTATTTTAGGCCTAAATCACCTTTTAAAATATTAGGATTTAAGAAACTTGAGTCTCACATTAAAAGCATGACATTCTAGTGAGATTTATAAGGGGTCTCTCAATATTCTTTTTATTTAGTATTAGAGTTTTTCATCACGTCTCAACTATGAACAAGTAGTGAATTGTAGTGTTTATTTGAGACTAGTCAAAAGGTTATTGTATAACTAATTTGTGTGGGTGCCAAAGTTGCATAGTGTGGTGGGATATCAAGATTCAATTATGAAACGTGAGTCTTATTGAAAATATGGAATTCTAGGGTGCAAAGAATATAAGTTGACAAGGAGAAAAAAAAAAATCATTAGTGAGAAACGTGAAAGTAGGAAGTTTCCCTTGTAGAACTAAAAAACAAAAAGTAATTTCTTCATTTTCAAAATGAAAATACGTTATTAATGAAAAAAATACTTTTTATCTCCACATTTTTTTTTGTGCTTGGAATTAAAAAATGAAAGTAAAAAGAAAAATTTAGTTTCCCTTTATAATTTTAAAAATAGTTTTTAAAAAGAAATTACTCAAACACATTGTTTTGGTTTTTAAATAAAACAAATTCAAACACAGTTATGAAATAGGACTTAATTTATTTACATTTTCGTTAGCATTGTTATAGGACATAATCAAATTGATGTTACAGAAATCAAAATTTTCAATACTTGTGGTCTTAATGCATGAATGTTTGGATGAACCATCTTTGTTTTTGGTTTTAGGATGAACCAGGGAGATTGATATTTGCTGAATTCCGAAGATAAAGATAGGTAAGTAGGTCACATGTCATAAATCTATTATGAATAGTTGAAGAGAAATTTCTTGCATGGTAGACCCAGCAATTCATGTTGCTTTATTAAATGTGAATTTTGTGAGTGGCAGCAGACATATGTGAAGAGTTGAATTTACCCAATTATTGTAAAGAGGACATTAGAGCTGACTTGTATGATGGATAATGATTGGAGGGGCTGTTGACTGGTCTTCAAGTAAGGTTTAGGTTCCAAGTATGTTATTCATTTTCAGTAATATTGAATTAGGTGTGCTTTCTCTTTCGTTTCTTACGTTTAACACCAGAGTTAGACATGTAGCTGCAATCCTCTCTTGGTTGGTCACACTTATAATTCAACAAATACATGTTATTTGTATGCATTTATTTATTAGGGGTCAAATCAATGATTCATCAATTTAAATAAACTCAAGGAAATAATTTAGCTAGTTTCTCATGTAAGTTAGATTTAGATTTTAAAATTACAAATTCAATAATATTGATATGAGCATTAGAGCTGTGTACATGAAACTCAATTTCATTCTTTAGAAAATTTTAAACTTTTATTTTATAATTATATAATTTTATAATTTTTATGTTATGTATTTTTATAATTATGACTTCTGAAACTATTCATAATTTTTTTATTATGAACTTTTTCTCTTTATTATTTTTTAATAGACTTGACCACTCGACGTAACCAATTCAAATATAATCAGATTAATTTGAGTTGTACAATTTTTTTTTAAAACTCAAACTAATCAAAATTCATTAACGTTGATTGAATTTAAATATTTCTTAAACATTTAAACCCAATGCAACTCAACATGTGTCCACTCTAGTATAAATGTTAGAGATGTGCAAAACTTTTTTTTTTTTTTTTAAATTGAACCAAACTACTTTTATAAAAATGATTTGATTAACTAAATTGTTTTTAAAAAATGATTCGATTTGGTTTTTTTTAAAAATAGTTCAGATTTTTTTAGATTGATTCATATCATTTTAGTTCAGTAACTAAACTAGTAACCAAATCAAACTTGACCACTTTTTTAATAACAGTTCGTTTTTTGAATCAATTTGATTTGATTTAGATTTTTTGTCCATTGGACTTGTATTGAATTTACTTATAAAACTTAACTGAATTTGCTTGCTTTTTAATTTAAATTCATCGTTCTAAATAGAGCTTTGTTTAATCACCACTTTAGTCTTACAATTTTGTGTATGAGAATACTGGCCAATGACCATTAAGACTAGAAGGGTATGTACTTTATGAACAAATCAAAACAAGGCTTAAATAAAAAAATACCTTCATTGACTTGGAGTTCAAATGTGTTGAGTGATTAGAAGTTACATTTAATATAAGCATGTTCATATAACTTGCAAACGACTTCAATGCTCGTAAATATACAGGTTGCATTGATTGATTAATTAAAAATAATATACAAAAGTTACACTTTCTTGAAAAGATGCTTTAGAGATTAAATATATTATATTTTAATTTATTTTAAGGTTTATAAACTCCATTATAGTAGTAAACAACTATTAATAGATGAGCAACGCTATATAAAGCGAAAAGTTTACATAGAAAAGATACGAAACTGTGTGCGTAATTTTTTTATTCCAATAAAATAAAGAAAAAAAATGTAATTACGAAATAGAACAAAATTCATCCATGTAGCTTCTAGCACGGTTTTATTTAGGGGGTATTCATCGGTCTATCCAATAAAAAAATAATAACCGAATCAAAAATTAAAAATTAGAAAATTAATTTTCTTTAATTGAATTAGATTAAATATCGGATACTGTGTTAAAAATCGATCCAATCTAAATCAAATTGAATTTTATTGTGTATTAAAGATTAATCAATATCATGTGTTCAATAATTTTTATGAAGTAAAAATTTGCTACCTATTGCATATTTGTTCTTTAAAAAATTAAAAAAATTATTTATAAATTATAACTTAAATATATACTTTCAGCTATGTTATATGATGTTTGATATTGTAGTAATTTGTATATTTTAATATTTATATACTATTTTTTAAAACTAAAAATCAATCTAATCCAAACTCTAAAATAAATTAAATTTGATTTTAAAATCAAATAAATTGGATGATAAAAAAACATAAAGTGATTAGATTGAATGGTATTTTCTCTTCTCAAAATCGATTTAATCTAATCCAATTGCGAACACTCTCTTTTATCTACATTCTGTGTCATTCAACATCCGTCTAAATGAATATTGCATGAATACTTTTTTCTTTTTGGATTTGAAGTCTTTAGAATTGAAGATGATATGATGTTTTAAATAAGTTTAATTTTTATGTATGATGACCGTAAAATCATTATACTATCCATTAATTAAAAAATTATTAAAATAATTGTTAAGATAGTTATGATAAAATTTATAAATTTACTATAGGCACTGATTTGTGTTTAAATTATCATGTAAAATTTTTTTATATTATTAATATATGTACAGTATTTAAAAGAACTTTGTTTTTATATATTTATATATATATATATATATATATATATATATATATATATATATATATATATATATATATATATATATATATATATATATATATATATATATATATATATATATATATATATATAAACACTTGTATTAATATTCCATCATGTCCAGTGACTATAAAGATTTGAAAGATGTAAAAAGTTAAAAGAAAAAAATTATATTTAAAAAATCAGTTTACATTTAAATAAACTATATAATGTACATGAATATAATGAGAGATATAAGTGTAATTTATCTTAAAAAAAAAAGCAAGAATTATTGACAAGGACTCATTATAAATATTTATAATTGCAAGTTTGGTCCTTATCTTATCTAATAATAATAATTTTTACTAGTATTTCATATCTATTCATATATAGTAAGATGTTGTAACTCTCAAAGTTTTGTTTAAAAGGAAGTTTTGAAGTTGAAAATAAACATTATATGTTTTGATAAAAAAAATTATGTTTTTCATGTAAAAGATGTTTTATATGCATAGTAATCGTCTGTCGAAAATGAAAATTTTACCCTCTAAAGAAATGATAGCTTATACTTAAACGAAGCGTTTCATTAAGTATTTCTTCTAGAAATATTAATATCTTTTAATAAGCGATTTAGGTGATATCTTTTGATGCAAAACAAAAAGTTGTCATATCAAGTCATTTTTCCTTACAACTTTGATCAACGTAACTTTTCAGAAATAACAGAGTTAGAATCGTTTAGCTAAAATTGTCTAAAAGAAGATAAACACATCGTTTTATCATATTAAGAGTGACTAGTTGGTGAAAGACATTTAATGTGTGCATTAAATGACCTATTGTCCCTACATATTTTAGAAGACAATTTTCAGATTTATAAGAAAGAACTTGAAGACTTTTAACGTACACATCCCCTAGAAGTTCTATAAATACTTTAACGATAGAAGAAATAAAGAAGTAAACACAAGAGATAGAATCTTTATAAGAAATATTCTCTTAAGCTTTTATTGTCATCCATTCCTTCTATTCTATGTAAAGTACTTGACTTGACCTTATAGTTTAAAAATATCTTAATAGATGATAAGAGTCAAACTCCTTTAAGCATCTTTCTTGTACTAAGTGTTGAGCTTGAATAGGCTTGTTGTAAAGAATACTTAGGAGATTGCTTGAAGAAGCAATTCAAAGAATACCTAGGTTATTGGTTAGAGAGGCAAGTGAAAGAATACTCGGGATAAGCTTAGTTGGCTTATTATGTTGTTGCATCTATAAGCAAACAGGTCTTTCTTATAGTGAAATTCTTGGTGGAGTAGCCAAGGATTGGATGTAGTGTTGTTATAGACGAATCAGTATAAAATCTTTGTGTGATGTTCTCTTATCTATCTTTTTATTTTATATCGTTTGATCCCCTACTTTTAAGATAAACGTGTTTACAAACAAGTTTTTCACAAGTGTTTATATAATCTGATCCTAACATATGCATAACCTTAAAAGATTTGGGATTCTTCTTGAAGAAAAAACACAATTCAACCTCACCCCTTCTTGTGTTCATTTGTACTAACATTTGGTATCAGAGCTAAGCTTCTAAAGGGTTGAACATTTTGCAATGTTAGAGGAAAGGATCCACAAATGGTAAATCTTGAAGCTTAGTTTATTCCTGAGGTAGCCTCCTTGACATGACCTCTTGCCTTCATAGGAGAATATTATCCTTATTGGAGAGATAGGACAAAAATGTACATGAAGTCCACTTAATACGACGTATGGGAGATCATCACCCATGGAGACAAAGTTGTGAACAAACCCGAAAGAGATTATACTTAAGAAGACTACAATACATTGCAATTCAATGCCAGAACAAGATCTATTATTACTCGTGCATTATCTAAAATTAAGTATAACAAAATTTTTCGTTATAAAACTACAAAGGACATGTGGAATGCTACCCAAATCATGTATGAAGGAATAGAAGACTTTCAACTTAGAAAAGATGTCACTCTTATGAGGCACTATGAGATGTTCACCATGAAGGATGATGAAACCATAGATTAAATGTTTGGAAAATTTCAAGCCATCTTAAACGGTCTTAGTTCTTTAGGCCATGAGTTCTCCAAAGCTTAGAACAATCTCAAAATCCTTTAAAGTCTTCCAAAGGTATAGGAACCCAAAAGCACAACAATACAAGAGGCTAGAAACATAAAGACTCTAACTCTTGATGAGTTAATTAGAGCTCTAAGAGTTCATGAAATGCATATCCAAAAGAGAGAAAAGCTTGCCTCAAAAGATCCCTTGACCTTAAACACTGGAGAAACAAGTTCTAGGAAAGAAGAGAAATGTCTTAAAGCCATCCAAGTGGAAATGTCTGATGTGTTAGATGATTCATCTAGCGAGACATCAGATGATGAGATTTCCCTAATGTCATCAAGGAAGTTTAAGCAGATGCTAAAGAAGAAAGGTAAGTCTAAGTATTTTTCAGGAAAGAAAGACAAGAACAAGAAGTATTCAAAGGAAGAAAAGGAAGCGATATGCTTTGAATGTAATAAATCCTATCACTTCAAAGCTAATTTCCTAAAGCTCAGAAAAAAGGTAGTATCCAAAGAAAAAGAAAAGCTTGATGGTCACCTGGGAAGATTTAGATAGCAAAAGCAACTCAAAAGATGATGAGCAAGCCAACATTTACCAACCCTTGAAAAGTGAAGGTAAACTTTTCATTGTTTGATGACTCATCATCTAATGAATATGAATCAGTGTTTGATGAAGAGGAAATTTCCTATGATACTTTGTTACTTCACTCACATCTAATTTCCATTGAATATAAGAAATATAAAAAAATGGAAAGAAATGATCTCTAATGAAAAACTCAAGAAAGAAATATAATATTTGAAACTTAGTCACTCCCAATCTGACCAAATGGAGCGATCATCTGAAGTTGAAAAACTTAAAGAAGAGATTGCTTGTTTGAAAGCATATTTAGCCAAATTTGCTTAAGGATTGTCCAATCTATATTTACTTTTAAAAAACAAAAGACATTCTTACAACAAATCTAAAATAAGGTATGATAGGAAAAAGGACAAATCTTCTATTAAAAGATGCTTTGTATGCAACTCTACTGAACATGGTGAACAAACATGCATTCATGTGAAAAGAATATTAAAAAGTCTAACCCAAAAGGACCCAGAAAGATATCGATACCAAAATCTCAAAATTTCCCTATTATAGATATCTATGGTGGGCAAAGGAATGATTTCACACTAGTTCTTGAATAGTGGATGCTTACGTCACATGATGAGAGATTGAAAATACTGTCGAAACACTATCAAAACCACTAGATTTCCCTTATATTTGTAGTGTAAGGATTAAGCTAGGTTGAATATCTCAAGGATACAATCTTATAATGTATAATCTTGTTGAACAAAAATTGAATTGAATTCAAAAAGGGGTTTGTATGCATATAATAGACACGTATAAATAGAATTATAACATTATAGAATGTAGGAGATAGTTGTGTATAACATAATTGTAAAATACTAATTCAAGGATCTAATCATGCAGTTTTGTTATCACAGTTCTAGTAAGTATGAAAATTCATATCAACTCAAAATTCATTAGACAATCATCTAACATTCGTCCATACAAATTAAGATCACAATCGCAATCCCTAATTAGCATGGATTCAAGCGCAAGTAATTGGTTGATTGTAGGTAATCAATCGATTACCTATCCTTGATTAGATTGGATTATCAATCCTAACCTAGCACAATCCAAAATCTCAAGTGAAATCATAATCATGAAAATGGTCAAGAATTAGAAAGAAAAGATAAGCATAGCAGAATTCGCATAAAAAAGATTTAAGAACTCAAACCTAGCCACAATATGGAACCTTGAATTGATAAAAGAGTCTAGCCTTCCATGGCAACCACCATATAAAATGTAGCACATGCACAGAGAAAATCCAGAAGAGAAGAGAGAATAGAGGAGAAAACTTGTGCTCTAAGAAACCTCCAAAAACAAAGTGTGAAAAGTTTCCTAAAGTGTCTAATCGAATTCTAACTAACTTAACTAACTAATACATGCTCTGAATGCTAACTTAAGTGCTATGGACCAAAGGTTTTCCCAGTCTAAATATCCACCAACAAAAGTTCCAAAACTGGGCTAAAATATACAAAGAAAGGCCCAATAGAATGGATGTAGAGGTAGAAACTTTAAGAGGACTTTTGACAGTGAAGGATGTCGAAGTGGGTTGAGCCCAAAAGAGAAAAATTGTATATCTTTGTCTTAGCTTTCCAGAGCCACCAGATTGTCCAATTTGGATGCTTGTAGCTCCAAATATGACTTGCACAAGACAACAACGTCATAATGAGAAGTAAATCAAAAAATATACAAAGATTAACAACTAAGCCCAATTAGGTCCAATAACCCAAGACTCAACAAATGTGTCAATATTAACCATAAAATATATCAAATATATCCAACATATGTCATCATTGAGTGCCTCAAAAATTCTCTATCAGAGACATGTCTATGTTCCTTGACCTAAAACCACATAAAGGAATTGTCTCATTTAGAGGCATTGGAAAGGAAATTTTTTTTGGCATAAGTAAAGTTGGCAAACATCATTTACCTAGCATAGAAAATTTTTTGTATGTTGATGGACTAAAATACAATTTACTGAGCATAAGTCAATTTTGTGATAGTGAGTATGTAATATTCTTCAACAAAGAAACATGCATAGTCAAGAGTAAAGATGTCAACATTCTTTTTACTGCACAAAGACATGAAAATTTGTATAAGATTAATCTTGATGAGCTAAACAATAAAAAAAATAACATGTCTCATGTCCAAAGATGATGAAAGATGGATTTGACATAAAAAGTTTTGGGCACATCAATTTGAAACATATTTCAATGTTTTACAAAAAGCATTTGGTAAAAGAATTGCCTAAGACTTTTTGGAAAACTCATCTTCTTTGTGACACATGTTAGAAATGGAAACAAATCAAAAGTTCTTTTAAATAAAACATGTTGTTTCTACTTCTAAACCTCTAGAACTATTACATTTAAATTTGTTTAGACCAATAAGAACTCAAAGTTTTGGAGGTAAAAAGTATGGTTTTGTTATAATAGATGATTATTCTAGATACACATGGGTATACTTTCTAAGCCATAAACATGCATCTTATGAGGTGTTTGAAATATTATATAGAAAAGTTCCTTTTTTAAATGGTTTTATAGAAAATGAAGTTTTTGTAAAATAGCCTTATGGTTTTTAAGACACAAAACATCTTCATTATGTTCTTAAACTCGAAAAGGCTTTAGATGGTCTTAAACAAGCACCTCATACTTGATATGTCAAACTTAGTAGTTTTCTCATTTCAAATGGTTTTTCAAGAGGAAAAGTTGACACAAGTCTTTTTAGAAAAGAGCAAAACAAGGATTTTATTATAGTTCAGATACATATAGATGATATTATTTTTTATGCTACTAATGAACATTTGTGCAAGAATTTTTCTAATCTAATGCAAAGCGAATTCAAGATGAGCATGATGGGAAAACTCAAGTTCTTCGTAAGACTCCAAGTTAAACAAGAAGACAAGGGAATTTGGATTCATCAATAGAAATATGCAAAGGAACTTTTAAAGAAGTTAAGATTGAAGATTGAAGATTGAAGATGACAAACCTTATCCATATTTGATTCCAACAAACCCATTACTCTAGAAAACCAACCTGACCCCCAAACACAAGCCTAACTCTAAAAACGACCCTCAAAAGAAACCGCCTCCATGAATCTACTACCAAGAAAAAACTCAAAATTTCCCCCTCAAACCCCAAAACACCAAACTTCCTTCACCAATCAAACTCCTATTGTTTCATACTCTTGATGATAATGATGAGATGATAGCTCAACACTATCAAAAGAAGCAAAGCTCTACGCATTTTTTTCCCCTTATCGCCCCTTAACAAGAAGAAGAAAAGTATGCAAGGAAATAAATGCTCATGAACTTGCATTTGAGTACAAATTGTAGATACTGCTTAAGTACCACTTGAGCCCCCTTAGATGATTCCTAAACCCTTGACCAAGGATGTTAAGAAAAGAGAGCTAAAGAAAGCTATCAATTTCTCAAAAAGCAAAAAAAAAGAAGAGGAAATGCTAAACCAAAAAGAAGAAGCTGCCTTGGTAGAAGTGTTGTCTATTTCACAAGCTCCTCAAGTTCCTCCCACAAACAAATGGTTCTTGGATGAGATTGAATAGATGTTTGAACCTATCCTTATCAAATAATTATTTTGTTTGATGAGTTTATTTCTGAATTATTTCCACCATCTTGGGCAACCAAAGTTGATGCTTAAGAGAAGTTCTTAGCCTCTGTTAATGCTTCATATACAGAACCAAGAATTCATGGTGAGTTTCCTACCATTGAACAAGTAAATTTATTAATTAAACCAGGAGCACCCTTTTTTTATCCTTCTACATTCATTTCTCGATAAGATGACACAACCACACATACTTTTGCCTTAACCTATAACCCATATTTTCCTATATACCCATATATCAATACCTAGATACCTCATTCTAACCAAAATTTTCTATATAACCCTCTTAACAAACATACACTCCCAACTCATATGTATGGATCTTTCGTGATCCAAAAACCAATTTCAATCACTCCTACCCCTCATTTACTAGAAAATACAATATGCTAGAATACATCACAAGTGCATTCAAGAGCACATAGGATCCAAGTGCTGGGGCCCTCACTTCGCATGGCAACAACTTGTTGATCTTACTTTCCATGCTAAAGAAAGCCCTGAGTTTAAAAGGGTTCTCAATTTGTTTCAAGAAGAGAAGAAGAGGGTGCAACACTCTTACTACATGATTAAGCACAAGTGTGCCAAAGTTGATCATCATGTGCCTTTCATGCTTGGTGGCAAGCTTGGCCGTATTATCCGTCCCAACATTAAGCTAAAGCTAGGCCTCGAGTCTAAGGTAAAATGCACCACTCAATATATTTGTAAGGGAAAAGAAAAGAAAATATATATGCCCAAGACTCATTTCATTTGTGTTAAATGAATGGTTATGACCAAAGAGCAATTTTCTACTCTATGTACCACACAAACAATCATTGAAGCATAACACTTGAAGAAAAGGCGATTGGCACCATGCACCAAGGTTTTGCCCCTAGTCCTATGTGCAAGTGTGCCCTCTTTCTTGCTTTGATTCCTTCAACCCTTAGAATTAAATTGTACCACTCCAAACAAAGTTTATGTATTCATCTCTAGACTCTTCTATTTTTTCTATGGAACTACCATTTTCTACTTTTAGGTTTGAGCTATCATAGTTGTCAACCTCTACTTAAAATTTAAGAGCTGAAGTTGTCTCCCTAAGACAAACAGTTTCAACACTTCAGTCCAAAGTGGAAGAAGAAAGAACAATGCACCAACTGACTTAGAAGACTTTTATGAAGCTTCTGAAGGAAGTTTCAAAGAATATGGCTCTAACCTCAAGTTTAGACTCTGATGCTTGACCCATTTTCTCTTATGCCAAAAGTGGGAGAACATAAATGAAGAAGAGTGAAAAAATAGAAGAAAAAGATGAAGATAAAGAAGAACAACTATAATTTTATATGATTGTTTGAAGGGGAGTATCAAACAAAACTCTATTTTTTTTAAAGATTTTGTATCGTTTGATAATTTATATTGTCTAATATTTTTACTTTAAGCTTTCATCATGCTATATGCTTTATATTGTTATATATGCCTTGATTTGACAGAACATAATCATTTTTCTTTAAAAGATATAATATGATCTTTGGACACCCAAATTTGTCCCCTTTTTAAATTTTATTAAAATCTCTTGAAAAAATAATAAAAAAATATAAAAAGATATAAAAAAATAAAAAAGAAAGGGGACGACGGCCCTCGGGAGGAAGAAGCATGCGTAAGAAGCTTTTTCCTCCCCCCCCCTCCCCATATGGCCTCAAACCCATCAAAGCAGTAGCCGACAACTACTGAACCCCTTTGCTATTCTGGAAAGATGCCTCCAGTGGTCTGTTCTCTCAATAGTTGCACTTCTCGAAGGCACAGGCACTATAAAGGTGATTTTGCCTCAATAGTTGGGGGCAAAAGTCTTGGGGAGAGCTACCACCATTAATGGAAGAGATCTCCCTAGAAGATCTGGAGGGAAGGAATTAGCCTATAAAAAGGGGCGATGACTTGGAGTTAGGGGGACGAAAAAAAGATAGGGGAGTAACTCTGTTGAATTTTCTCTAGAGTTGGAAATTTTGAAAGTGGGAATGCAAATGAGAAAAAGGAGAGGGAAAAACTCTGCTAAAATTTTCTTAAGCTAGAAACTTGGACAAAAAGAGCGTAAGGAGAAGAGGATACGATGTTCGTCTTAGCACGGGAAGAATATAACAAGGGAGAGGGAAAGGAGTCATAGCAATAACGAAAGACCTCATGTTTGGGTAAGTTATTATTTAGCCAGTCTTCTTACCTAAAGAAATAGCTTTGTTACTCTATTGTTTTGTTATGTGATTTGCTGGATTGTTCTCGAAGAGGGCCAGTAGATAGCTCTCCCCATTTTATCGCAATGGTAGTTTGGCTAAATGACACCTAGTTGGTCCCTTTTGTTATCTACCAAATGATCCCTCGGCCAAACACTTCGACCAGACACCTCGACCAAACACTTTGGCCAGACACCTCGCCAAATGACCCCTTGGACAGATACCTTGGTTAAAAGACCCTTTGACTAAACACTCGCCTAGACACCTCGGCCAAAAGACTCTTCGACCAAACACCTCGACCAAATGACCTTGGCCAAATGACCCCTTGGCCAGATACTTCAACCAAATGACCTCGGCCAGACCCCTCAACCAAAAGACCCTTCAACTAGACACCTCAACCAAATGACCCCTCGGCTAGACACCTCGGCCAAAAGATCCTTCGACTAGATACCTCAACTAAATGACTCCTCGGCCAGACACCTCGGCCAAATGACCTAGACTAAATAACCCCTCGGCTAGACACCTCAACAAATGACCTCGGCCAAAAGGCACCTCGACCAAAAGACCATTCGGCCAAATGACTCCTTGGCTAGACCCCTTGCCAGACACATCGGCCAAAAGACCCTTCAGCCAAACCCCTTGGCCAAATGACCCTTCGACCAAACCCTTTGGCCAAGACCCCTTGGCCAATTTTGTTAAGTTACACCTCGGAAAGACCCTTAAGCCAAACACCTTAGTAGGACCACTCGACCAAATGACCTCTCGGCCAAACACCTCAACAAGATCCCTCGACCAAATGTTCCCTCGGCTAAACACCTTGACAGAATCCCTTGACCAAACACCTCGACAAGACCCCTCGACAAAATGAGCCCTTAGCCAAATGATCCCTTGGTCAAACACCTCAGTAAGATCCTTCGGCCAACCATGTTGGCCAATTTTGTTAAGTTACACTTAGCTGGTCAGCCAATTCATAGTCCATCCTTTCCAACTCTTTTGACGTCAATGGACAGTCCACTCCCCTCCAATCATCTTTGGATGCCAATGGATAGTCCATCTTTTTCTAATCACCTTCCAAACCTTCCCAAGAACTACGTAAACTTTGAATTCTTCATTGCAAAAGGAGATACGTAGGAGTAAGAGGCAACTCTTGTCAAGTTCAAAAAACTAAAAAAAAAATACACTTCTTTCCTCTTCTGTTAATAATTTTAATTTTGTCTATGTTTGTAGGGCGAAAATAATAATTTAGAAGTCATAATAATTTCACGTGTTTAATTAAAGTAACCATTTTATGATGGACGTTGTAAGGTACTAACACCTTCCCTGCGTGTAATCGACTCTCAAACCTTAAATCTGATTCCGAAAGACTAGTCTTATCCTTTCCAAGGTTTTTTGATGTTTTCCTTAAAAACGTTGGTGGCAACTCCATTGAATTCATTTTTCTTTCTTCAAAAGAAACTGAATTTCTTTTTCAATTTATTGTTGTCCCCGTCGTGATTACGATTGTGACATGATCTAATCATTTGTTTTTGACAAACTTATTTTCTAAAAAGGATTATATGTTTGTTTGTCATCATAAAAAAGGGGGAGATTTCTAAACCCTTGAAGTTTTGTTTAAAAGGAAGTTTTGAAGTTGAGAAACAAACAAGATATGTTTGGATAAAGAATTATATTTTTCATGCAAAAGATATTTTATACTCATCACCTATTCCATTAAACGATATTAGAAAATATATGGTTAAATGCATCGTCTGTCAAAAACAAAAATGTACCTCTTTTAACATATGATAGCTTATACTTAAACGCAGTGTTTCATTAAATATTTCTTCTAGAAATATTAATATCTTTTAATAAGCATTTCAGATCATATCTTTTGAAGTAAAACAAAAAGCTGTCACATCAAGTCACTTTTCCCAACAACTCTTATCAACATAACTTTTTAGCAATAGTAGAGTCAAAATTGCTTAGTTAAAGTTACCAAAAAGTAGACAAGTACACTGTTTTATCATATGCAGAGTGACTAGTTGGTGAAAGGTATTTAATGCATGCATTAAATGACCAAACATCTCTACAAACTTTAGAAGAAAATTTTCAAATTCACAAGGATAAAATCCTTGTACAAATCTAAAGACATCTCTACAAACATCTCTACAAACTCTCAATGTATACATCCTCAATAAGTTCTACAAATGTCTTAATGATAGAAGAAAAAGAAGTAGACACAAGAGATAAAATATTTATAAGAAATATTCTCTTAAGCTTTCATTGTACATCCATTCCTTCTATTCTTTGTAAAGTACTTGACTTGACCTTATAGTTTAAAAACGTCTTAATAGACAATAAAAGTCAAACTCCTTTAAACATCTTGTAAAGAGTGAACATCTTGTAAAGAGTGTTAGCCTCAAGAAGCTTGTTGTAAAGAATACTTGGAAGATTGTTTTTTCAAGCAATTCAAAGAATATTTGGGTTATTGCTTGGAGAAGCAAGTGAAAGAATACTCGGGATAAGCCTGGTTGGCTTATTATGTTGTTGCGTCTATAAGCAAATGAGTTTTTGCTTATAGTGAAATTCTTTGTGGAGTAGGCAAGGACTAGACGTAATGTTGTTATAGACAAACCAGTATAAAATCTTTGTGTGATATTCTATTCTCTATCTTTTTATTTTATTTTGTCTGATCCCCTACTTTTTAAGATAAACATTTTACAAACAAGTTTTTCACAAGTGTTTATATCATCTAATCTTGGCAGATGCGTAACCTTAAAAGATTTGAAATTCTTTTTAAAAAAACACAATTCAACCATTCTCATTCTTATGTTCATTTGTACTAACAACCATAATTAATTTTCATCAAGGACCTTGAGCTCACAAGATAGTGTGTATTTTTCTCCCAACATTATTTTTTCCATATCTAAAGTCAGAATTTAAATTCCTGACACTTTGGTTAAAATATGAAAAACTTATCATGCTATCATAGCATATTTTCAAACACGAAAAGATAATTTTTAATCTATTCTTTTTTATTTTATAATTTAAATATGGATTTAATATAAACATAGATAGAGATTTCCTTTTGGGTACCGTGGTAATTGACATAATTGTAGTTGGTATTATAATATTACTTATTAGTTAGAATTAGCATATACTCAAGTATAAAGTGAAGCATCTCCTAGTTCTTAAAATGTGAGTTTAGCCGACCACAATCTCATAAAATAGGAATGGTCTCTGCTTATACTAATACTAAATTTTCGTCAAACTCTAATAGAATGCCACACTAAAATTATATTTTTTTTAGTTTTAGGATTAAAGTTTATATGACACAAAATTAAAATAAACAAATTAAAATTTCATCAAAGTGAATCAACCTTAAACTTTCATTTGTTCGTCTCACTAATTCGTGAACATTTTCTCTTTCACAGTTCATCGGGAAAAAGTTAAAGAGCCAAACTAGTTTTGAAAATGAATAATGTAATTAAAAATTATATAATAACAAACGAGAAAACAACCCAATCACTTCATAAAATAGATTAACTATACCGGAATTGCTAAACAAAAATTAAAGTAAAACAATAGATTTAAAATTATTTATACGAAATATTCATATTAACTACAGATTTTCTAAATTGATACATATAAGTTCATTCGACATGTATCATTATAATTTGAAGAAGAATTAGGTGATTTCATCGACTTGCATCCAATGTCATCATATCACTTTATAAATTTGTCACTTTTTTTGTAATTCTCAACGTAATCAATTTTAGTAAATTATATATCAACATAACATTAGATACAAGAGTAGAAAAGAATTGAGCAAAAATGTAAGTCTTTATATAAAATAATGGAATGTGGTCCCTTCTTAGTTTTTGGAGATCTGTGATATGTTGACAGACCTTTTCCCTTTATAATAATGGAGGGTTAAAGTACAATAAACTTACATATTAGAATTAGTTATAAAATGGACAAAATTTATATACAAATTTAAAGGTGTTTTTAGTATTGTTATGCAATAATCTATTTTTATCATGTGGTCTTAGTAGCTTGGTCCTTTTCTAGAATACCTAATTAGCTGCCATATTTGTCAAAAAAGTTATCAGAAACCCCGGAACTAAAAGATGTCCCTAATTGAATAAAACTGCGAGAAAAAAAAATTATTGTCTATTTTTTGTTCAATGCACTGGCCGTTGGGTCCAACCTAGATGTACCTAAATGACAAAACATAGTCTAAAAAGTAGAAGAAAAGAAAAAGGTAGTCATCACAAACTCTCTTCTCTTAAATGGGTTCTTTTTTTACTACCTTAGTTACTTTCTCTAAGTATGATGATTATGTCAAAAGCCCCACTTTCTCTTTCTCCATCTTTTAGACTTTCCTATAGTCAGTTTGTCAATCCTAATTGATTTCAATGCCTCCCACTATAATCTATGGAATTTAAAAAAAAAAAAAAAGGAAAAAGTAATCAGGGGCAAAACAGTAAATTTCCATGTAACCTTGTGAATTCAGCAATTCTTGAATTGCTTTGCAAGGGTACTTACGTTTGCTATTCGGAAAGAATAATGATAGAATGCGAAAATTAGTTGTGCCAAAGTGATATGTTCTATGTTTATATTAGTAGATAATTTTATTCTAACATCTCCTTTGAATAGTCACTGTCTTTTACTGTTTTTTAATACGAGCATTTTCGTGCTTATCAATTTTGTACCGAACAGCATTGTTAATTTGGAAAATGGGTAAATAACCTTTTTGGTGCATGAAAGTGTTATATTAGTATTTAAAATTAAGAAAAATTAAAATAAACAGCTTGGATCTGGATTTTTTTTTTTGCAACTGGAAAAACATGCAATCTTGACGTTTATAAATTTAGAATTCAAACTCAACAAAAATCATGCACCATGATAGGGTTGATATCACACATACTAATCTTCATCTAACGATCTAAATTTACTGACTCTTATGTTATTTATTATTATTATTTAAATATATATTAATATTATCACTTAACCCATGCATTAAATAACTACTAAATTTTTCAAAATTTTATGTTGAATTTCCTTAATTTTACGAAAACGGGCAATTAACACTTTCAAAGACTAAAAGAATAATTTATTTAAAAAAATCTTTGGACAGTCACAAATTACAATTATTAATAAAAGCTCGTAAAATTTTATTGAGTCACTATATATTCTTCTTTTGGTACATTATTTTTGTACGTCTTTCTGCCCAAGTTGCAATTTTGATGAGATTGAAACAATTTAAAACCTTATTATCTTACTTGAGAAACATTTATTCAAACTAGCAAGTCTTCTCATACCTGCTCTTTTTCTGATGTTGTCTCCTTTTTTTGTTTGTTTAATTTCTCTGCACACCTACCATGTGAATTTTCCTTAAATTGTTCTAGAATTTAAGCACAAGAATTGAATTTTGGCTTTATGTTTGTCTAATGTCCGATATTAGTCACCCACAGTACAAGAAACAGAACACCAACTGCAGAAAAATTCTTACTACTTAGATGGCTGCATGGTTTCAGTTCACAACGACAATTAATCAGAACAATCGTAGTGATCAGTACCTACATACATAGGCACTGTGATGTAGCAATTATTACAGACAGGGTACTGTCATTGTCTACACTTTATTTTATTTTATTTTCATTTAAAAACAAAATAAAGATAGTAAGAAATAAGAAAGAGAAAAGAAAAAAGGGTCTCTACTAATAACTACTTGATCTGAAAGGGAACATGAGAGCTAATACATAAACATGGTTTTCCATCCAATAAGAGTCAGACAAGAAAAAACCAAAACCCAAAACACGTCTAAATGTGTGTGGATTTGAGTTGCTTAGAAAAATAAACAATAACGTCAAAGTCTTTTTATTTGACTCAGTTAAAAATCAAGTTTCGTGATATTATTTATCATGAATTGCATAGAAAACTAGTGAGACTAAAATTTACATAACCAAGAGGAGGGACCCCCTTCAACCTTCATTGAGTTGACCCACCCACCTTCCTTTTGGGTACAGCTATCTTTGATGAGAGACATATGATACGGTTAGGACCTCAGTACATACACTGTTGTGCAGCAAAAATGTGTCCCAAGCAATGATCTTCATTTTCTAGCCCTCCCTTTGCCTTCTTCTTATGAGTCTCTTCATAACTTCTCTTTAATGGTTGGTGTGAAATTGAATTGATACACATGATCATAAATTGGGACATGCACCCTCTCTAGTTTATGATTATTCTTTTTGGATGTGTGGTTTAGTAGCATAAATTGGAAGATGAAGAGACAAATTTAAAATTAAAAACAAGAAAAAGAAAAGGTACAAATTCATCTGATTAAAAGGAGAGCAAAATTGTAATATAACGTGTTTAGTTTCACTCTCAAGACATAATTTTTCACATTCCAGACATGAAAATGAAAAACTACTAGTTATAATTTACACGTTTCGAATATAATTTCTTACTTCTCAACAAATTTTAAACAGAGCAATAGTAGCACAACTCAAAGGTGAAAGAAGACAAAAGAGGGGCATCTTCATTTCATCGAAGGAAACAAAGTTTACAATTTGAGCAAGCTATGTACCTTATAATTGAAAATCAAATGATATATAATCATTCTCTAAATCATAGCCTGATGGAGATGGTGACACACAAGAATTTGTTTTCCTCCTCAAGAAGGTGACTGAGAGACTCTAGGGGAAGTCACAGGGAACAAAGACAGGAGCTGAGGCTCAAAGTCTCTTGGAGTTGACATGGGAGAGGGATGCAAGTAGAAGCCTTTTTCAGCTATGGCTTTCTCTTCCTCTGATGAAGTGCTTCCCAATGAAGGTGAGGACTTGTCAAAAGGGTCATCATTCAGTGGAGTAACAGGGCTGAGAGTGAGGGAAGGGAAGTCAAGCAAGCTTGGAGAGAGGATCTCTGGCTTGTGGGGTGATGAAGAGAGCCCTGAGTTGTGTGCAAAATTGGGCACCAAGGTGTTGATCATGAGGGTGTTCTTGAGGTTGCTGTTCCTCCTCTCATAGAGCTTGAACCCTTGCTGCTTCTTTGGTGGGATGTTGAAGTTTTTTGATGGAATTGGATCTTGTTGTTGTGGGTGTGGCTTTGTGGTTTCTGATGAGCCTGTGAGCATTTGAACTACCTGCTTGAAAGTGGAGGTGTCAGCTTGGACAAAGGTGGTGGGGTAAGGGGAGTCAGATCTGGGGAGGGTTTTTGGTGTGGTGGGGATTTGGATGCCAATGCTATTATTATTGCTGCTGCTCATGCAGTTGCTGAGATTGCTTCTTGGAGAGTTCATGGAAGGTGGGGCTTCTGTGTCTTGGAGCCTTAAGCTGATTTCCATTGATGGGAGGTGAAGCCTCAGGGTACTTTGTGGTGGTGCCTTGTACCAAAACCAAGGGAGAGAGAATAAGGGTTTGGTTTGGAGCAAAATTTTAGAAGACTGATGGATGGATATATGGAAGAGTGAAAAACAAGACTTGATGAAAGGAAGAAAGAGGTTAGGCTTGCTTGCTTGCTTATTTTGCCTCTGTTTTTATTTAGCCGGTTCTCTCTTCTTTTCTTTATACTATTTTTTCCATTTTCTTATGCTAATGAAATATTCTTTGTCTATAGAAAATTGTATTTAACTCTGCTCTTTTGGTGGGGCTTGAAAGTGTGGTTAGAGAGATAATGGCCCAAACGGTTTTCGGATTTATAATAAAGACAGAAAGGGTAATGGTAGATTAAAAATTCCTGTTTACAGCTGGGCCATACAAATTGTCAATATTAATTACATAAACTAAATTTATATAATTTTATGAATTTAGTTAAAACATAGTAGAAGTATAAAAGAATTTCATTATTAAAAAATAACAAAAAATGCTATTATATCTAAGTTTATGGTTAACTTAATTTTAAAAATCAATTTATAAATTAAAAATTATTATATAATGGTTTGATAAACTCAACAATATTCACTAATATATGAAATTTATCTCTTTTTACTAATTTTGTTAAAAAATTATATATTAAAAAGATGAAAATCACAAATTTAAATAAAATAGAAAGATCAATTTCATAATTTAAAATATAGAAACTAAAATTAAATTAAAAAAAATGGATCAAAACACAAACTTTTCATAGAATAATTATGCAGCAAAAATTAAATATATAGTTATGTAGTGCGAAATAGCGTCATGTTAATTGGTGATTGGCTTGTATGTTACATCTCTCGTGCTTATGTAACAGAAGAATCTGAGATGGTAGAATTAGGAATTTTTTGGCCACAAGCATGAGTGGCAGAGCAGTGGCAACAGGGCAAAGTTATGATTAGGGAGTTAAAAATAAGAGTGGGTTTGACTTGAGAGGGGAACCGTAGAGAATATGGTAGTGGTGAATGGTTATGATGGGATTGGGAATGATAGCTACACGTTTGATCACAGCACCCATCCATCCCATTCCTAGATTCTGCTTTCTGCACTTTCCAACAGAGAGTGCATTGCACGAACCAATCCTAATCATCTATCACCCAAATCCAACTCTGCCATGCACGACACGGCTACCTAACCTAAGCACTGTTAAGGTGAACTTTGCAACCTCACAACTACAACACGACAAAGGAGGGGGAAAATCGTAAATGTATACGAAATTATAACAAAATTGTTTGAATGAATAATATACTCACACTATATTATTTTATAGAATAAACAACCAACTTCGTTTCTTAAATTAATACACAATGTCATGTTAGTTTCCCAATCAAAATATTTTCTAAAAAGCTTTCGAAACTATAATTTGTCACTCTTTTTACTTAAATGTTAATATTAATATATTTCACTTAACTGATTAAATGTAGAAATTTAATTGAAATGATGTTGAGTTTAAAAGACACTTTTAACATTTTATTAAATCTAAGCACTAAAATGATAACGGGTAGTAATGTTAGAAACTAAATTAGTCATTCATTAATTTTTTTATTTAATTATCTAATTATAGGTTCTCATTTATTGTTGTGTGAACCTATTCACGTAAAATTATTATTTTAATTTAATTAATAATTTTATATTTGAATCTTATTATGAAATTGTGTTAAATATTCAAAATATAACTTAATTATAATTCACCTTAGTGATCGAAGATGCTAAGTGAAAAAGTTATTGTTCATCAAATAACATATATTATAAGGATAACAGGTTAATTATGTTTCAAAAGTTTAGTTATTTGTCCATTAAAATAGTACACGAATTAAGTTTAGAATGTTGTGAGATAGATCAATGGGTGTTAATGCATTAAGAGTATTTTGAAAAAAAATTGTCCATTATAGTAATTTTATCTAATTTGAGTAAAAAATTTTCTTATAAATAATGCATGTGATGTCTATGGACAAAAATTACAAATGACTATATTATAAATTAATTGATTTTTATAATAATTATATTAAAAATTATACAAAATATAATTTTTGATTGGTTGAATAGATAAAAGTTTTTGTATTGATACTTACTCAAAAAGTTTTTTGGTACAAAAAAGTAAAAAATTTACATGGGGTCATGTTGTTATTATTATTTACAGATTCTAGCTATTATTGATAGTATTCATTGTCTTTGTTTATATAAAGTCGTCTCTTTAATATTCTCTCGAAGAAAATGATGACAAAAAGTTAATTTTTTCTTTTCTATTTCAAAATATCATTATCACAATAATACTATACAGGCTGGGCTACACTAAAAGTCAAATATTCATCAAGGAGAAAAATTGCCCGTAGTAGTAGACTTGGCAAAATGCTTCAAGCAAGTTAACTCCACTTTTGCTTTTAATTATCTATCTTATCTCAGTTATATAGCAAATCATAAGTGTTGGTAGAGCTTATAAGTTTTATGAGTCATTGTTCCGTTAATGTTATTAGAGATTCTTCTTTGGTTGCTGATCCTGAACTAGAGATTTGATTGGTTTGAATTATGTATGAAGTTTCAATTAATTAGCCGTATCACCGAATTTTCTTAGCATTAAAAATATAAGATTGAGGTATGATGTTAGTACCTGTGAAATATTTATGGTTGATATACATTGTATGAAAAGAATTGATTACCATAATTTGTTTGAAAGTAACTTCCAAAACGAATAACATGAAGCTTTCCTGAAAATGTAATAACTCTTTTCTAATTTTTTTTATTGTATAAAAGGAATATCTCTAACCATTGGTAAGTGAGATAACCATTTATTTGCAACTCTTTTCTAATTTGAATTCTTTTTAATTTTCTTATTTTAACAAGGAAATTAGTCATAAATGTTTAGTGAATATATTTACAAAACGATTTTGAACAAATATCTAATTATAAAAAGTCATATACAGTGTACAATAAACTTTTTTTTATAAGCTCTGATTAAAAACAAAAAGAAAGTAAAATAAATTGAATTTCTTATGTAAATAAAATTAACTTATATATTTAATTTTTATAAAAAAATTAATTTCTCCAAAAATTAAGACACATAAGTTAATTTATTTGTGGAAAAACTTAATGTAATTTCCTTTCTTATTTACTTATTCTATAACTATTTATAAAAAAAAATCAAACATAATCTAATTCCTTATAAATGAATATTTAAATCCAAATCAAGAAAATATCGATTACTTCATACTGCATATGAAATGTGAGATGTTAAATAGTTTAAATTATTTGGACACTTTAACTCATCTCCACTTTTACTTTGAAGTTAAAAATATATGTAAGTAATTTAAAAAAATAGGAAGTGAACTAATTTTATATGGACATTGATTCAATAACAAAATATCATATATAATAAATTTATTTATTTTTAAAAAATTATTTTAAAATCATATCAATATCAATTTATAATTAAATAATCATATAAATTATTTTATATTGTTAGAACATAATTATTAAACTCATTTCAAAATATAAAAACACTTGGGAGTTTCAAATGTGAAAAAATTGTGCATGATTTGGCTTTTTCACTTTGTATGATCTATTTAAAATTAATTGATTGATTTAATAAAATTAATTTTTATATTATTCAATTAATTTAACTTAAAATAAAAGTGTAACTTAATTTAAATTAATTTAGATATATTAACCTATTATTAATTTATGAACTCATATAGAATATATATTGCATACAAGATTAAACTAACTCATTTAAATAACCACATTTATATTCTGATAGACAGCATTGTTGTATGGTATGAGAGTTTTCTGCGCAAATTCAATGGGAAATCTTGTGTTTATATATCATTCGTTGAAATGTTAAATTTAAAAAATAAAAGATAAACATTTGAGGGAAATCATAAGTGTTACGATTTTTTTTAAGCAGATTTTTTTTTAAAAAAAAAAGTATTCATAAGAATAGGAATTAAACATGATACCAAAAGATTTTACATCATTCACACACCACACCTTAATCAATTGAAGTAGATTTCATTTGTATATATATTTATACCTGAGCCATATCTTCCTACACATCACACAAATTTTAATTAATATGTATTTTAAATTAATGTATATATTTTTTTAAAAAAATTACTAATTATGCAAATTATTATGATAAAAAAGATATTGTTTTACATAAATATCTTTATTAAAAGAAATAGAATACAATTATGAATCATTTAAATAGAACCAATAAAAAAGACATTATTAAAAATTAATTAATATATTTTTTAATTTTTTAAAATGACAAATAAAAATATTTAAAAGTGATAGATAATATAAGACAAAAGATTAGTATTTGAAACTTGCTTGGAAGTGAATTAATTCGATTTTCGAAGCAAACAGCACTTGTGGGAATCTGACACTTTCCATTATAAGTGAATCAGTTCTATAGTTAATAGATAACCATCATAGTTAATTAGTTATTAATTATTAGCCAAATCTTAAATTATTGTTTTCTTTCTCTCTTTGAGAAGTAGTTCATGAGAAGATTCATATTTTTGTAGTGTGTATTAAAAACACAGTTCACCTAACAATTTCTACAAACTGTAGAGAATTAAGAAAGTCTTTTTTAATTATACAGCCATGAATAAAACTCTAATAAACATAATTAAAAACAACCACTTGTCTACCAATTATATGAGGACACAAGAAGAGCCATATTAATAAATGAGAAGGTAGAGGGGAGAATGGTGGGGACTAAGCCAATAAGATGGTCAATGCTTTAAAAATATGGATTGTTTGTGTTTAAAGGATAATGGAAATTTGGATTGTGGAATACGTACCTCCATATGCTATTCAAATTTATTAATTCATTACAAGCTCAAGTGCCGAAGAAGAAACATGGGTGTTAATTTCATTAAATACATATATATACATTCTCACCATTGAGTGAAATGTAAATTTAAATTTTACATGCTTATCTAATTATAATTATTATTTATTTTTAAAATAATTAAGATAAAAATTAATAAATTTATTATATATAATAATTTATAATTAAATAATTATATAAAAGTAATTTATATTATCTGTACATAACATATTTTCTTTTATTATTTTATGGAAAAGAGGAAAAAGTTACTGAGTAAGTCTATTTGAATATGATGACCTGCACTTGCTCAATTCAAATTAAATTGAAAGGAAAAAAATTTCTTGATTTGATTTGAATTATTGATTTATTTTATATTTTTAAATTCAAAATTCAATAATATCAATTTGAATATCTAATTTAAGTGTATAGAATTCAACTTTGATAGGAAAATTGTTTACGTTCGTACATAGATTACTAGCATGATTCTTAACTCTCCTTAAGCATCTATGTAGTGACTAAGTGTGACTTGATCTTTTAGCGTCATCGCTCTTTCTTTTTATAGTCTTTCTTTTTGTCCTATTTCTCGAGAATTGTACTGTCTATCACTGGTGTTTATCTTTAGTGTAGTGTCGCCGATTTACTGAGGCGCGTTGTCAACTGTGCCTTTTGATTCCTAAGATGTATGTGCGGTGTCGTCTTATCCCTATTATAAATGTGTGTTTTGTACTGATAATCTGCATTCCTGTGACGGTGCTGTCAAATGTCCTTGTCAAGTTGAAGTTGGTCATCTTGGTTGGTCGTTCAGCAGTCGATCAATCGGTCAGTCCACAGTCCCACAAGCACCGAGTGAAGACGAAGGGCATTTAAAGTGCTAGGTTGAAGTCGACCATCTTGGTTGCCTGTTTGGCAATCAACCGTCTGTGTCTTGAGTTTTTTTATGGAACTGTTCCTTGGGATTGTACCTTGGGCTTTGCTTGTATCGAGGTGCCAACGAAGCTTGCCCTGTGCAGTTGGGGGTCATTTTTTGGTGATTATCTCTCATAGGGCTTTTATGACCTAGGAGGTTGTTTTGGCTGACTGCTTCTTATGGATTTTTTAATTTGCTTAGGGTCATTTTGGGCGACTGTCTCTCATAGATCTTTTTATTGCCTAGGGGATCATTTTGGCTAACCGCCTCTCACAAGTCTTTGGTTGCCTGGAGGATCGTTTTGGCCGACCGCCTCTCACAAGTGTTTGATTGGTCGAGGGGTCTTTTGGTTGACTGCCTCTCTTAGGTCTTTGATTGGCTGAGAAGCCATTTTTGCTTATCGCCTCTCACATGTCTTTGATTACCTTAGGGACATTTGGGCCAACCACCTCTCATAGGTCTTTTAATTTTCGTGGTGGAGTAGGAAACATAAATCCTTTTTATATTTCAACATTGCAAAGAATACAAACTATGGTCATGCATATTTTGAAATATAAAGCTTAGCTATAATACATACGTAAGCTTGTTGAGTTCCATGTGTGTGGCTCCCTCCTCACCTCAAGTTGCCTTTGAAGTTCTCTTTTGCATTCTTCTGTCAACCTTAAAGCGACAACTTGATGCTCTTTGGTCTGATGGTGATGCTCTTCCGCTTCTTCTTGCCAATGAATGGGCTCTACGCTTAATCGTGCTTAGAATAGACATTGTAGGGTGTCGTCGTTATCTTGATTGTTGGAGATGACTTGATGTTTGGTAACCAGCATGGCTGGTTGTGAATCTGAGTGTGGTGATAATCAAGAATAATTTTCTCACTGGACCTATGGTAGGCGTCCATAGATAGACTATGGATGTGACTCTTAACTTTCTTTAAGTGTCTCTATGGTGACTAAGTGTGACTTGGTCCTCTAGCATTACCCTCATTCTCCTTTTATATCATTTCTTCTTTTCCTATTTCTTAAGGATAGAGATATTTACCTCTGGTATCTATCTTTACTATAGTATCGCTTGACTACTAAGGCACATTGATTATGCCTTCTAATTCATACAACATATGTGCGACGCCACCTAATACCTATTATGCATGTGTGTTTTGTATTAATAATTTGCATTCTTACGTAGATACCATCATGTGTCTTTACTAAGTTAAAGTTAATCATCTTAGTTGATTGATCAACAATCAATCAGTCGATCAGTTGAGAAACTATATAATTTTAGAATTTTTTTATTTTTTAAGTTGTGTAATTTTTTAATTTTTATGTTGCGTAATTTGATAATTTTGATATTTAAAACTATTTATCAAATATTTTTATTATTATGATTTTTATTATTATTTTATTAATAAATTTATAATTCAACCCAAATTAATTCGAATACAAGCAAGTTGGTGCAGTCCGAGTTGTAATTATTTTTAAATCCAAACAAACCAAAATCAATTTATATTAATCAATTTAAATTTAAATATATCTTAAACCCGACTCTTACCCACCTTTATAATCTAGGGAGGGAAGGGAATAGGAAATAAAATTCATTTCTTTGTTTTAAAAATGAAGTGTCTAAAAATGAATTTAGATTTTTTTATATTGAAATAATATAATATGATTTTGTTAATATATATATATATATATTAATTTTTATTAAACAATGACTCGTCATCATTTGGTCTAACCAAAATTAATGTAATCGAGTGAGATTTGTTGTTGTAATGACTCATCATGATTAATTGTAAAATTTATTAATCATATTTCTTTCTCTTTTTAACACAATTATATCCTGCATGCACCGAAGAGAATTCATATCTAAAAGAAAAAAGATATTACATATCATGATGATCTATCGCGTGATAAATTCTGAAAAGAAAAAGAAAAACAGTGTAATAATTTAATTCGGTCATGGAAAATATATTGCAAACACAGAAAAAGTGAGAGATACCATGCCCACCTACAAGTGGAAAATGAGTAAGCTTTGAACAATGACTTCAACTAACAGATGGCAACGTGCAAATACTAGCTTCATGATATATATCTTTTTTTTTTTCATGAAAACATATTCTCCAACGCACTATTTTTAATATATTTTTTATTACTGATTAAAATATTAAAATATATAAAATTAGAAATAAAATCCACTAAATATAAAATAAAATAGATAAAATTATATTATTTTTAATAAATTTTAACTAATAATAAAAATATATTAAAAATATATATTATTAATTTATTTCTTCCAAAATTAAGTCAAGTCATAATCTACTTTCTGAAAATGACCATGTTTTTCTTTTTGTTTGTTCCTCAACAGTAGTTGGTGACAGATGGTTGGAGAATTTACAAATACCAGTTTCAAAATGATCATCATAATAATATTGCTAATGGAATTATCACATTTGGTTACATAAGAATGGTCGATTGGTTTTTGCTTCATTCCTCTAAAATTAGAAAATTTGACGGTCATGCCCTCAAAATCAATATTCTTGAACATAAAGTCTATTTCAAATTTCCTCGTGTCAAAAGAGGAAGAGCTTGCAGAAGGTGCTTAAATGCAAAGGGTAAATATACTAATTGCTTTTAAATTCTCTAATCAAAAGTGTTACACCTGTAAATCCTATTTATTATAATTTATGGGACTTCTTAAACAATCCTTCATATTTTAGGTGAGAATTTAATATCTAACTTTTGATTTAGTATATTTGAATAAATGATGTTTAAGTGACCTTGACCACAGCTCAGTTTATTGATCAATCCCTTCAATTCAATTAATTCAATTAAAGAAAGACACTTTTGCATTAAATAACTAAAGTTAAGGAATTTACATAGAAAATATTAGTAGAAAATATTAGTACTATTTCTTTGCTTTAATATCGCATGTATTCTTTAGGAAATAATTTTACTTGAGTGAGATAAAATTATTATAGATAATAAAGTTTATTTCTTAAATATTTAAATTTAAATTTGAAATCATATATTTAATTGAAACAATTTTATATCTGTTCATCCTCCATTTGAAATTAAACTGCGAATATATTATAATATTTAAATATGTAACAATATGATTTTATTAGTACAATAATTAACCTGCGAGTTTGTGTGAAACAACTTCTGATATAATAGAAAAAAACAAAAAACAGATTTTTTTTTTTTTTCCTTTTATAAGAAATCATTTTTTGTACACTTGGACGTAGTGAGGGAAGAAAAGAATCAAGATACTGAGAAGTGATGATGTTCTAAAATCGCGTGACACAAACACTCATTGCATAGATTTCCATATATTCCCTAACCTTGTGGATATAGAACAAATTAAAATATGTCACGATGCCATAACTTTTTCAAACCTTCAGGTATTTTTTTATCTTGGCAGAGTCATGTGTCTATATACTTTCAAAATTTTCAACAGTATATTATGTGTCTAATGTCAATTGGTCAACACAAATAATTAATCTGTTCCCTAAATACAGGCACTAAGTAAAAAACAACTCTCTTTCATAAAAACAATTATTAATAATAGAAGCAAGATGGGTTTGCTTAAATTAAGGAGATAATATAATAAAATTAAAAGATGAATGAGAGAGGTTATCACTGGCTTGATTAGAACCCCATAAAAATGCAAAGAATTAGGTGTCCTATTAGTGTTGAGAGTGTATACACTGAGTTTTAAGTTACACTTCCCTGATTTTAAATTATATATGTTTTAAAAAATATTACATTTTGTTCTCTGAAGTATTAAAATTAATGGGTTTTATTTGTTTGCATCTATGTTCTGTATTAAACTTTTCCATAAATGTCAATTTTCCTTCTAAATTTTACTTGAAATTACATCTTGATAATCTATTTAGAGATCAAGTTGGTTATTTGTAATGCTTAATTATACTTCATATCCATTTAATTTTAATTATGTTCAATTTTGTTTTCTTAACCAATTAAGTCGCTCTACGATCGAAATTAAACAAATTTGATCCCTTTATCATTTTTCTTTTACTTAAAATCTTTGAATTATCATTTCCTAACCAAAAAAATTATGAATTGAATCGATTAAATTATTTTAATTATTTTTCTTCTAAAAACCTACCAACAAAAACATTAAATTTCACAAAAATACCTAATTTTCCCTATGACAAACCTTAATTTCACATCCTGCAAAACCCTTCAAATTTATTGAATTTTCACTAAATATCTAACTTCTAAAATTTTTAAATTAATTTGTATCCTAATTCCATCACAAAGCCCCAAACATTTTAATAAAAAATGAGAATTTGAAAACTTAAGATATATAGAAAAAAAATAACTTGATTTTAAAAATAAAGAAACTTAATTGAGTAAAAAATTGGAAAGACTAAATTTGCACATGACACGAATTATTGAGATCAAAAGTTAATTTTAAAGACATCATAATTTTCTATTGGCTAATTATTTGATGAAAAAATTAAACTATTTTTTAATATATTCAATTTATGCACAAGTGTTTTTTATATTTTTTAATTACTCATGGTCTTAAAGTATTTTCACAAATATTGTTGAGAGGCTAATTCTTTGAATATAATCGCAACTATTTACCAATAATTAAGAATCGAGTCTCTCAAAGATAATATTTTTATAATATCCAAACTTTAGTCTTCTCATAAGACAGTGACTTGCTCACCACCATGTTGAACCCTTGGTAAGTGTCTTTTGAATATGTGGTTAATTAGATAAACTCTACGGTTGTACTGTGTCATCAATTATTGTTAAGGTGTCGTATATTAGTTAGAAATATATATAGAAAGAATTTTCCTTACAAGAGTTGAGAAATCTTCCTTTCATTCTTAAAATTGTACTCTCTTCAATTATTGTTACTACATCTATATTAACTATATATCTAAAAAGAAATTTCCTAACAAGAGTTGAGTAATCTTCCTTTCAATGCAAGAATGTTGACAGTATCGGAAAAGGGTAGTAATTGTTAATTTTTAATTATTAACTAGTATTTTAGCATGATAAATATTTATTTTTATATAAATAAATATTTTTGAATGTATAAATTATAATTTTTTTATTAATAATATAAATTATATTTTCATCAAATTATAGATTACCAATATAGGATAAATCATTATATTAAAAATCATACTAATTGATATATTTGAATTATAATATAAAACTACTTATAACCTCTATGATGATTAAAATATTTTATATTTATGATAAATAATTTATATTGTGATATTAATTAAAAATTAATATACATATTGAAAAAGATAAATTTTTAATAAAATTAAATATATGAGAGTGATAACAACTTCTAAAAATACTCAATAAAAATACTATTATTTAATATAATTTTTTAATTTATATATCTGTCCAAACTCTATCAATATAATTAATATAATTATGCAAGTAGTACTTTTTTTTTGGGAGAAAATAAAGTCGTCCATGAGTTAGTCCGTACCAATAACCAAAATTATTGTATTTATCAACGGCCATAAATCGTCAGTAGGTATCAACAAACAGTCAAATTTTCCATAGTCTTTGCTCACCACTTGACCATCAATAATTGATAACGTTTTAAAAAGAATTGATAATATTTATTAGTTTAAATTATAGAAAATTTATACCTAACAAGAAATATGATATTATAAATAAAAAATATTATTACAATGTCTAAAAATTACAATATTGAAATAATTATTGTAGTAGAGGTGGTGTCTCCTGTTGTTGCTGCAACTTTTTGCTACATTGTCAATGCATTTTGTCTTAATTGTTGCTCCTCTGCTCCATCATCTTTATCCACACATACACATGAAGTTTTGCAATCTCTTAGGACTATTCTGAAGGGGGCCTAAAGCATAAAGAAGTGCAAAATTCTTGTGATAGGTGGGAAACTTCAAGGCAATAGGATAACCAAATCAAGTTAGTTTTTCATAAATTATTCGAGATCAATTTATTAAATACTTAACTAAGTTGATTTATTAAACAAATTCAAGTTTAAGATTATACTCAATTATTTTAGTAAATCAAATTAAAATTTTATAAGTTTGACATTATTTACTTATGAATAATTTGTTTGTTTTAATTAATTATCAGAATGTTGTTAAAATTTTTTATTTATATATTTATTATAAAAATATGTAGAACTTTATTGAAAGTTTTAAAATTAATTTAAATTTTTTTATATTAATTAGAAATTATGAATTTTTTATTTATAAGGTTATAAAAATGTAATAGTTTATAATATTTAAATTTTACAGCATGTTAAACACATATTTTTATTTGAAGATTATAATTTAATATTAAAATATTTATTAAATACTAAATTGATAAAATTAAAGATAATTTAAAAAATACATAAAAGTAAAAAAATTAAGTTACAAATGAGTTAAATAAATTAAATTAAAAATTTTTAATTATGCTTGTTTTTTTTTAAATTATATCCATATGATAGGTATGAATTATTTATAGTTCGTGACTGATCTTCGCTAAAGACAATAAAATTATTATAAGGATGAATATTCCTCTCTTAAAAGATTTTTCTTATACCTAAAATCAAAATTAAAACTTCAAATCAAGTTTAAACAATCAAATATTTTATAAGTCAGGTCCAAACTTCAAATTATTTACACCTATATTACCCTTCGTCTTTATTCATATATATATATATATATATATATATATATATATATATATATATATATAGTATTAACTTAATGATTCTAATAGAATAATTAGTTTTTATTGTAAATTGAAAGAAGTACTTGACTTTGAAGTCGTTAGTAAAAGCTTGACGTCTTCAGTACACTGTTATCGAGGGTCAAGTTGTGAGTAATATATACTGACATTGTTGTACAATACTACCAATACCATCAGTATAGCTTTTGCTAGGTCATCCATAAATTGTGCATCATCTCTGCGTATAATAAGTAATTACCCTCATAAATGGAATGTGCCCATGACTAAATTTGGCAAAAATATAATTTATACTAATATCTTACATAATTGTCATAATTTTTATCAATATATATTAGCTCACTTTCTTTTGGTGTTTCTTAAGCTAATTTTTGAAAGTAAAATTTTCAATCTATTTCTAATATATTGGAGCTTTTTGAATTCGCTACTCACTTGTCTCTATCTTACAAACTTTAGTTCAAACATTGAATCCTGAACATAAGAAAAATACAATAAGATGTTTTACAAGTAACATAATTAGAATATTTCTTATAAGAAATATGCAATCATTCGTCATTGAGTTGGTTTTATGTTAGGCACCATTCATTTTTAATAATAATTTGAGTAAAATTTTACAATGTTTTAAATTCGAGCTTTATTTTCGTCATTTTATTTTATAAAATAAAAATCAAGATTTCTAAATTTATAATGGGAATTTTGGGAGGCTCTAATTTTTTTTTCCAGGGGAACTTCAGTTCTTGTGAACACTCCATAGCCAATTTTATTTATTATTTTAAGCTTGTAAAAATTGTAGGTTGAATTAATTAATTAACCAACAACAACCCATTATCAGAATCATTAATTTCTTGGTGTCTTTGCTGGGTGCAACAACCTTTGGTTTAATTATCGTCACCCTAGTCTAGACTCAGAGCTACTATTAGGCACATGTGTAGTTCAAATTTCACATAGTAACAAACAAAGGGAGATTCATTTTCCAATCTCAAGTAGTTGTATATGCCGCAAAGTTTGAAAAACTCTTAGAAAGCACAGTTCTTATTGTTAAGAAAATTGCATTGGACTTTTGAAAACATATTATTGTTTTCTTTCTCTTTCTCCTCATCAACTTGCGTTATAATGGCAATCTCGTGTAATTTCATGATATAGGAAGGTTAGTGATGTCAAGTAAAATCGATGTTCCAAATTAAAGAGTATAAATAAGTTATTAGTCAATCATTGAAGTTTGATTGGTTAAATATTGACCAATTATAAAACAAAATATTCAAACATAATTTTAGACTCTATTATATAATTGAATCAAAGTTTCATATTTTATTAATTGATCTAAATCTAAATATATTTTAAATCTTTATAGATATAACACTTTTTAATTTTAGTTTCTATAATTTTGAACTCATCAATATTCACGATCACTTGCTTTATTCTATGTGTGATGATATGAGATAAAAACAAAATCATTGTATATTGTGAAGACATAAAAGCAGGAATTAAAATAAAAAGTTATTATATTTATAAGGACTAAAATAAAAATTATTATATCTTATATGACATAAAAGAAAATTTATAATATTTATAGGGAGGTAAAACATTATTACACATTATTGTTAGCGATAAATTTACAATAAAGATCAAAAGAGGTGACGTGAACATTATTTAGCGATAAAAAAAATCTACAAGGACCGAAAATAAAAGGGTTATATTTACGTAAATGTATGTAAACCTTATAAATTTTACATTAAATTGAAGTTGTGCATAGCTCTTACCCATGTGTGTAATAATAATTATTATTAATTAGTTAAAAGATAAACATACTTAGTAAATTATAATTTTATCTAAAAATTACTAATACATAATTTTGTGTTTAAATATTTTTTATTCTCTTTTTCTTATAATTTTTATCTCATCATTCAACAAGAAAATTTATATTAGATAATAAATTTAAAACATTTCAGGGTAAATTTGATAAATTGAAAGAAAATAATCATGAAATGTTTTTTATCCTCTTTTTCTTATCACTTTTATCTTATTATTCAACAAAAAATGTCTACTAGTTAGATATTAAATTAATAAAATTTAAAATATTTCAAGAGTAAGTAATTTGATAAATTAAAAGAAAATAATCACGCTATAATTGACCTAGAGAAATCAAATTTATGTTTTATAATGGCTATCATTCTAATTCCAAACTTGAAATTTGACTAAATTAAATAAAGCGAGGCCTGTTGAAGTGTATTAAATTCTCAGCAATGATTGACTTGGATATGGACAAGGAAACAGAGTGTATATTAAGGTAGATTTTGTGTGCAAAATGTTTGGCTGCCACAAAGAGGGATATTATATATTTAAGTAGGAAACTTCTTGGTAGGTGAGTCCATTGGTAGGATTTGAGATATTGTGGAGTGTGGAGTAAAACCAAGACCATCATTTTCATCATCATTGATAACTTTATATTAATATATAGAATTTTTGTCACAAAGCATGCACTATATAAACTTTGAAAAAGGATAAAAATAAGAAAAATAGAAGGGGTTTGATGGAATATCATTAAGTTTACTAAGTCATTACAAGTAATAATAACACGGTAAAGTGAGTATTATTGTAAGGGATTAAAGAATGATTATTCACAGCTTCTAGAGACATCTTTAATAAGAACTGCAAAAAGGATTTGGATTTGAATTTTTTTTATAGAGATAAATATTAAAAATTAAATAAGCAATACAAATATATTTCTAGGTTTTTTCTGTAAAATTAATAACACAAAACACAATAAGATAAGTATGGATGCAAATAAGAAAAGCGTTAGGGTCAAGTTTCATTCTATTTTACTTGTAATTTTTTAAATGGGGGTTAATCAATTTGGCTAATTTAATTTGCCTACCAAATTTACTAATTTATTTAGATTATAATTCTTTAGGTAAATAAACTTTTTATTTCAAATTAAAAATTTCGATTACTCAGGTAAAATTAAAAAGGAACAAATATGAAGATTAAGAATCAACAGGTTAAATTAAAGCATGTTCATACATAAAAATTTATTTAACATACAAATAAAAATATAATTCAAAAAGTGGTCAATTCCTAAATTATATTAAGAACAAAAAATATGAGCACAAAATACAAAAAATACTAAATTTTATTAATTACCTAAATAAAAAATTCATAGTATTCATATAATTTTACTCAATCTCAATAAAGGAGGTTTATCTAGACATAAAGAAATAAAAAAAATCAAAAAATAAGATATAAAGGAGAACTTCGTATATTCTTTAAAAGACTTATTCTTTACTATTTTTGCCAATCTGGTGTCAAAAGAACTCATAAAGAGAAAGAGAGAGATCAAGAGTTGATAGTTGTATTCTCCCAAAATGTGAAAAGTATATATCTTTATTTTCTTTTTCTATCTTCTTTTATATGTGGGTTATTATTTTGGGCTAAAAATATGAATTTGTTATTTTTTGTTTCAAATTTGCCACCATATTATTTACATCGATTATTATAGATAGGATGTAAAATATTGTTATAGAATCTATTTTTACATTGGTCTTGACTCAATGGCCCTTAATAAAGTAGACAATGGTTACGAGTGAGCTTCTAGTGCTGACATCAAAGAGAATGAGAAAGAATGTTATTGTAAGGAACATTAGGTATGAGTAAGGAACATTAGGCATGACAACAAGGTAGGACAGGACAGGTTTAGCTCTCTCTGTTCCAATAAAAAGTGGAACGAGTTTGAGATCAAATTTATAATAGGCGAGAATGAAAAAATAAAACTCAACTCCAGTTCTATCGAATTTTATCGAGTTCAAAACTCCTAGTAGACCCATTTAAAAATTTTCTTTTATTAATTATATTTTAATTCAAATAATATAAAAAAATAATAAAGAATAAAGAATTTAAAAATTATTTAAAAATTGAATTATATTTTTAGTTAAATGTATATTTTTAACTTTCTATTTAATTATTATTATTATTACTATAATTATTAACTATTGATGTAATTAATTTATATTTTTAATAATTATAAAAAAAGAAAGTATGAAAATAATTATTTAACTAATTATTATATATAATATATAAAATATATAATTATATAATTAATAATTTTATTTACAGTAGAACGAGTTCAAAAGTTACATCTCATCCTAATATTTATTCTTACTTTCTTGAGTCAGCAAAAACTTGAGTTCAACTCATCCTTAATTAAGGAGAGTTTTCTTCATTAAAATTGGAGTGGAATGGAACAAATATCTGAATTCGATTTTAATTATAGTGGCAGAGGTAAAATATAAATAGAGTAGAGAGAAGAAAAAAAAAACACAAAAGTAAGAGAAAAATCTACATAATCCTCAATTTTAAAGCATCTGTTAACGCATAGGCTAACCCAATGATTATTATTAGTTTGTTGTGCATTTATTATATATTTAAATGTAACATCATCAATTGGGTCGACACTAGTGCAAAACTTTTTGTTAGCATAGACAAAAGTGGACAGAATGATGTTATTTTTGGATATATTAGAAAAATGCTTACTTAATATTAGAAAAATGGATCTGCCTTAGGTCTTTTTTAAGGTTTTGTTTCTTTACATATTTTAAAATTATTTTTAATATAAATTATTAGATAAATTTTATTATAAAATTATAGTTAATTTATTAATAAGATTATACCATTTAAAAATATTTGTATATATATAAATATTGTTAGAGTTTACTCGAGAAGTTTTAAAACCCAATTAAGATGTTATAGGAAAAATTAGTTTCTATTTGCTTGAAATTCATACAAAAAAAATGACATTTATATATAAGTATAAAGATTAAATTACATAAAAATAGTATGATTCATAAAAATATTTTGACATAAATATAGTGATGTGATCGTTAAAGATTGATTTTTAGTTTTGATTTTTTTATACATGTTAAATGAATTTAGTTTCTTTTATTCACAACTTATTCTAAAAAATAAAAATAAAATTATTTTAAACTTTTTTATTTCAATCTCAATATTTGAGAATTTTAAAGGAGAATTGTTTGAAAATATATATTATATTAATCTTGAAATAAATTTAAGTTTTAGTAAACATTAATTTGATAATAGTGGTGGTTTCCAAAAAAAAAACTTGATAACAGTGGTTTTGACTTCTTTTCCTAAATTAAAGGTACTAAAGGAATACTAATAAAAGAAAATAATACTCTATTAGAAGTATTAAATTATATTAAAAGTTTGATAATGTAATATTTATAAAATATTATTAATAATATTGAAAATTGTTGTCATTCTCAACAGAAAATTTTCAAAATTAAAATTTTTAGATTCAATTTCATATCATTATATTGAAAGACAATAATTGAATGAATGTTCACGGAAATGTTAAAATTATTTCATTATTAAATTTTAATTAACAACTTGTTCAAAAATTTAAAAGAATACAATATAAATTTATAAATTATATTAAGATAAGACTCAAACATAAAATTTATCTAAAAATATGTATACCACTAATCAATATAAATGAGGCCATCAGAAATCACAAGACTTTTAATTGAAAGTAACAATGAAGATCAATCCCAAGACCATAGATATATATATATATATATATATATATATATATATATATATATATATATATATATATATATATATATATATATATATATATATATATATATATATATATATATATATATATATATATATATATATATATATATATATATATATATATATATATATTAATTTTTTTTATCTTTGTAAAATTATTATTATTTAAGTTTTCCTTGTACAAACCAAATATGTTATTATTTTTAATTTTTGTAATATATCTATTTCTTATTAGTTTTATAATATTTTATTTATTTTGAGATTATCTTTTTGAAAAAGAAGAGGTAAGAACTAAAAGAAAATCATTCATATATTACAAGAACTAAAAAAATAGATATATTATACAAAATAATAACAAAGGCTAAAATAAAATAAATAAATTTTATAAGAATTATTTTAAAATATAATTTTACAAAAATTAAAAATATTAATATATTACTGAGACCAAAAGTATATTTAAATTTTTTTTTTTACAAAAATTCAATAGGAAGAGAATTGTGGTCCTTAATAATACTGCCCAACTTGAATCTGAGCGTGATAAATCAAATTAATCTGAAAAAAAAAAAAAAAAAACATCCGAAGTCAAGTTATTATCTTCCTTAAGAACAGTGAACAATTAACCATTAACCCAACCAAACGGTTGGTTTAGTCAAAGTTAGTGACCCTATGGGGCAATTTGCATTTTTTTTCTACAATGACATAAATGAAACCTCACCATTGAGGGAAAATTTTTGAAACATGCATCCCATGAAGCATTTTGTCTTCCAACTCAAGAGTTACAATTTTGGCTAATGATTAATTTGGAGTGTTTGTCCAACCACTTCTCGATGAAATCTTTAAGGCGAAATGATAAATGAAAATTTTTTTTAATATAAAATTGATTAAAGTAAACATATATATTATATTAAAAATATAAATATATAAAATTTTTAAAAATTCTATGTTTTATTATATTAAATAAATAATATAATTTTAAATTTTTTTAAAAATATATTATATTTTTTATTTAATTTATTTTTATATTATTGCTTACCATAGATAAAAACATTATTGTCCGAGATTAAATCTTATATCATATTTTTATTAATATATTAACTTTTAGTTTTAACTAATATTTTATTTTATGTATTATACAAGATAATATTTATTTTTAAATAATTATAATTATTTCATAAAAATTTTAAATATATAAAATATATAATATAATTTAAATTTATAAAAATAATTTAAATTGTGATATAAATTTATTTTTAAATTAAAGCAAATAAACAATTAAAAAAATTACATATATAAATTGAGAATAGTTTAAAAAGATTAAAAGAGATATATTTTAATTAATTGTAAAAATAGATAAAATGCTCCTTTCGAAGAAGAGAAAAAAAAATAAAAAATTTATAATTAAGAGTGAGAAAAGTGAGAATTTCATTATATAAGTTAGGAATTTTTATTTATAACCTAGAAATATATTTCTTTATAATTTTAATTTTAGTTTATATTTTTTATTTAGTTAAAAAAATAATGAAAAATCTTGACAATATTACATATTTGCTTTATTTTTTTATATATTACAATAAGTTAAGAATTTACAAACATGAATTTATAAATATAATATATTAAAAAAAATAAAAAAAAATATTTTATAATCACATTTCACATTTTAATTTAAATAAAATAAAAAACATGATATTAAAGATATACAATTTTAACTATTTATAAAATTAACGTAAAAATATAAAAAATTACTACATAATAATATTTTTTTACCCCTATCAGACTGATCCTGTGCGATTGCCCCCGTCCCCTCAGGGCTCAGCCAACGATCTTGTTCTATATTGTTTAAGTTACTGGTGAGAATAATTTCAAACTTTCCTAGCAAAATCTCCAAACATCTTAATTATTAATTTAAATCACAAATAAAAATATTTAATAAAATAAAAACAAATAATATTAAACAATTTATTTTAATAAATATTAAATAATAATTAGAAGTAGTTTAGTGACCAATAATAGTAATGCATACATGTGCTTAACCGTTCTTGTTTCAAGAATATGATAAATTTAAATATAAGTTATACAGTGGTACATGAATGGTCAATTAAAAGTTTTCTCATGGTGGATTACCACTTTAAAAAGTTACATGTATTTTTTAATCCTAATAATCCAAATAAAATCTAATATATATATATTAAATTATTCTAAGAATAACTTTAAAAGAAGATGATTGTTTTAGTGTCGGTAGATGTAGATGCAGCCGTGATACTGAAAAAAATAATTTATAAAATAACAAAATATCATAAAGAGGGTAGAACTTGTGAGCTTCTACAAAATTTAGAAAATTATAATTAATTAAATCAAAAAGACTTAATTAATTTATAATATAAAATATATATTATATATAATTAATGAAGGCTTAATGTGTAAATTTAATTTTTATTTAATAATTTTTATTATTTTATTTTAAAAATAAATATTTATTATTTAATTTAAATATTATAATAACTATATTATTTTCGAAAGTTCTTTACGAAAGTTATTTTCGAATATTATAATACACTCAAACTTAGTTTACTTTACGAAAATTTTTCTTGCAATTTTGAGTAAATTATAAATATAAAATTTGAAGTTTAAATTACAAATATTTTATCGATTGTTATAATAAAATATTTTCTTTAAAATTATGTGTTATATTTAAGTATAAGTTGTTGGCCTCAATATGCTAATAGGGCATATCAAACTTATATAAAGATCATATCAAACCTAAAAGAAAAAAATCTATAACAAATAACAAGTCTTGATTTAAGATATAAAGTATGAAGCAAGCAAAACAAGACTTATACAAAGTTTAATTTGACATAGTTTAGCCCATTTTTACTATTATCTTTCTTTTTTTATAAGGCTTAATTAACTAATTCATCAAAATTAAAAAATTTAATTAGTATCATTAAATATGTCATAAATTTATATATATTTTAAATTATTTTAATGAGATATATTATTATTTTTTAAAAATATTTTTATTATTTTAATTCTTTAATTAGTCTCTTTCCTCGTTAATAATTTATTCCTTTCATGTAACTTTGACCTGCTCATTTTGGTAGGAACCAGTTAGTTTCTTTTCTTTTGGAGGGGACTTGTGTTTGTACTCGGGTCATGCAAGGAAGTTGCCATCATAAAATCCAGTTCAAAAATATCTCCTCGTCTTGTATTAGGTAGAAAACAGGGTTAGTTTCATTTGTATTCATCACATCTTAACCTACTAGCATTTCATTTGAATTTGTATATATTTAATTTATATAGCCATGATATGAGCGGATAAAAATTTAGTTAAAGTTAAAGAATTAGTCAGTGAAATCTGTTATAGTAGGTAACATATACATACAAGCAGGTAATATAGAATGGTTTAAATGTTATTGTTGGTGAAAAATGATGGAGTACACGAGAACCCATACTATCTTGATCCAAATGAAAATCCCTTACAAGTTCTTAGACGGAAAGAATTATCAGGGTTGGGCACGTGCAATGAAGCTATCCCTAGTGGCAAAGAACAAGCTAGGGTTCATCGATGGCACCATACACGCTCCTTCCATAACCTATCCTCTTTACCAAGCCTGGTTCAACTGCAACAGCATAGTACTTTCTTGGATGTGTTCCTCCATATCGGAATCAATCGTGAATTCCATGCTTTGGTTCGATCGAGGGGACGTCTTCAGAATCTCCGACATTCAAGAAGACATGCACAAATTTCAGCAAGGAAATCTTGAGCTCTTGGATTACTTCACAAGATTGAAGGTAATGTGGGACACGCTTGACAACCTAAGACCCCTTCCAAAAATGTTCCTGTGGAGAGGTAGATTCCGTTAGTGCTTATCATGAGCAAGATTATGTTATCACCTTCTTGAGAGGCCTCAACGACCAATATGCTAATGCTAGATTCCATATCATGTTGACTCACCCTTTGCCTAACATCACCGACCAACGTTTTTGCTATGGTCATGGAACATGAAAAGCCAACCAATAATGTGCCTTGTGTTATTAATCCTGAACCACATGTGGCTTTTTCCAATTATGATCCTAGTTTAAGTGGAAGGGTTCAAACCAGTTGATAAAGACTCAACCAACAAAGCTAAGGATAATTTGCGTGACGCTAGAAGTCTCATGACCAAGCCCAAAACTAAAATAATAAAACAATCTTTGTCAGACTCGAGTTTGTGAATTACGAAAAGTTTAGAGCAAAGTGAATTACGAAAAGTTTAGAACAAAGTGAATCAGAGGCTGAACCAAATGAGTCACTTTATTACAAGTTGATGATGATTGAAGCTCATCTTGAAGAATACAAATAAAGCTCAAAGTCATTGTCATGTAATTTGGGTTGAGTTAATTATGATCCATTTACATGTAATTTTGCATAAATCATTTTTTTGATAGTTGGTAGAAAAAGGGAAGATTTGATAGCTAGTGAAAAAATAGGAAGGTCATTTCTGGTGGAAATAAAATGTTAGTGGGGAGTTATAGCAGATGAGATTTTATGTCAATTAAAATATTAATGGGTATTAAATCAATGAGATTTTATGCCAATTAAAATATCAATGAGCATTAAATCCATGAGTTTTATGCATATTAAAATATTAATGGACATTAATTTCAGGGTTGCTTAGCTAAGCCTATAAATAAACTCTTGTAACTAACCAATAGGTCAGAATTTGGAATTTAATAAAATTTATAGTGTTGATTCTACCGACAGGTCACGGTTAGGGTTAGGTTCCTCCTTTTGTCTGCTTTCAAGATGATCCATTTTAAGATCGTGTCATTTGGTACCAGAGCTTTGGCTCTTGAAATCAGGTGTCTCTATCATTTGCATCTTTATCTTTTTCAATTTGTTAAAAAAAAATTGTTCTTTCTTTTGATATTTCTCCTATTTTGTCGTACTGATTTATTTTATTTGTTCGTGTCTATTCATCTTCCTTTGTTTAATTCATTAAGTTTGTCATCCTTCCTTTTCCCTCATTGTGTTTTATTTTTTTTTTCTATAAAAAAATTGTAAAAAAAACACAAAAGAGAAAGGTTAAAAAAAAAGTTAATAGTCAATCTGTTATTTTGCCTTATATATTGCAAAAAAAAAAACCTAAACAAAAAGTTTGAAATTTTGTCATATTTTCCCCCCTTACATCTACAATACTTTTATTGTACGTGTCAAACCATCCATCCAGAGTTTCGTGCTTCTTGCTAATTCTTACTCTCTAAAGTTATTAGATCACCTATATCCTTACTGTTTCTGCTGCTTAGTCTCATTCTTAAAAGTTTTTACTCAAGAGCTCTTAAGGAAAAGTTGAGTGGTAAAAGGCGAGAAGAGTGAGACAAAAAAAGCTAAATTGAGTGATACACGAGTGACTACACATAATTTGAATGTAAACATGTAAGATAGTGTTTGTGTGAGGATTTCTTTTCTTTTTAACTTTATTTTTTGCAGTATTTTAATCATGACTAGAGAAGAAAGAGAATGGGATGTTGATCTCAAATTATTCATCAAGGCTTTTCAAGAACAATTCAAAGCTCTAAATGCCAAGTTGAATGATTTACAACCTATACCCAGGTATAGGAGCCCTACTAGTTGACGCAATGATGAAGAAGAAGCGGAGTATTCAAATGGAAGATATAATGAAAATGAATGGATAAGAAAAGGTGAACCAAGATATGACACTTACTTGGGTAATATTAAGATGACAATCCTTGAATTCCAAGGGAAGAATGATCCTAAATTGTACTTGGAGTGAGAGAGAAAAGTTGAACATGTGTTTGATTGTCACAACTACTCGGAGGAGAAAAAGGTAAAATTAGCAGTTATTAAATTTACTGACTATGATAGTATTTGATGGGATCAATTTGTGATTAATAGACGTAGAAATGGAGAAAGGCCCATTCATATGTGGGAAGATATGAAGTCTATCATGAGAAGGAGATTTGTACCAATTCATTACCGTAGGCACTTGCACAAAAAATTGCAAACTTTGACACAAGGTTCTATGAGTGTGGAGGATTATTATAAAGAGATGGAAATAGCCATGACTAGAGCCAATGTGAAGGAAAAGAGGTAACGATGGCTAGATTCATTGGAGGTTTGAAGAAAGAGATTGCAGATGTGGTGGAATTGCAACATTATATGGAGATAGAGGACTTGTTGCACAAAGCAATTCAAGTGGAGAGGCAATTTAAGTCTAAAAGCTCTTCTAAATTTTCTTCATCTTCTAACTATTCATGGAGATCAAATTGGAAGAACAGTATAGTTGTTACAAATCCTAAAGAATACGTGGTTGCCAAATATTCAAATGCTCTTCTTAAAGGTAAAATTGACATTGATACATCCTATAGATCACACGATATCAAGTGTTTCAAGTGTCAAGGAGTTGAACATATTGCTTCTCAATGTCCAAATAAAAGAGTAGTGATTATGATGGATAATGGAGAAGCAGAGAGTGAGAGCTCAAGTGATGATGAAATGCCACCATTGGAGGATTGTAGTGACATGGAAGTTGCTGAACCTATAGATGTAGTTGTACTTGATACCAGACGTGCTCTTAGCATACAACCTAAGGAAGATGGTAATGTAGAGCCACGTGAGCATATTTCTCATACTAGGTGCCTTGTTCAAGGAAAAGTGTGCAACATGATTCTAGATGGAGGGAGTTGCACCAATGTGGCTAGTACTATCTTAGTGGAGAAAATATATTTGCAAACTGCTAAACACCCTAAGTCTTATAAGTTGCAATGACTTAGTAATATTGGAGAAATAAAGGTTTACAAGCAAGTTTTAGTGCCTTTTGTTATTGAGAATTACAAAGATGAAGTACTGTGTGATGTGGTTCTTATGAAGGTAGGACATATACTTTTGGGCTGCCCGTGACAGCTTGACCGTAAGGTGACCCACAAGGGGTATACCAATTGTTTGTCTTTTATTTACAATGAGTTGAAAATTACTCTTACTCCATTTTCTCTAAAGCAAGTATGTGAAGACCAAATAAAAATGAGGAAAGTAAGAGAGTGTACGTTGAGAGAAGAGCAATTGAGCATTGAAGAAAAAGAGATAAAAGAAAATATGAGTAAAAATAAGAAGAAGAGAGAAAAACATGAAATTAAGTGCAATGATGACAAAAGTAAGAAAATGGGTGCATTTGCAAAAAAAATAAAAGAGGTTGAGAGTGCGTTATTAGTAAAAGAGAAACTACTTCTACTCCTGTACAAGGATGTTTATTTCACTAACAAATATCATTCTTCTTTTCTTTGTGAAGTTGATTCTTTGTTACAGAAATTCACTGATGTTTTTCCAGATAAAGTGCCTCATGGATTACCTCCTTCAAGAGGTATTGAGCATCAAATTAACCTCATTCCTGGTTGTCCAATCCCAAATAGACCAACCTATAGAACAAATCTCGAGGAAACAAAGGAAATTCAAAAGCAAGTGAAGGAGTTACTGCAAAAGGACTTTGTGAGGGAAAATCTTAGTCCATGTTCTGTTCCTTTTATCTTGGTTCTAAAGAAAGATGGAACATGGTGCACGTGCGTTGACAATCGGGCTATCAATAAAATCACTATAAAGTATAGATATCCTATCCCTAGGTTAGATGATGTGCTTGATAAATTGTTTGGTTCTTGTATGTTTACTAAAATTGATTTGAAGAGTGGATACATCAAATTCGTATGAAAGAAGGTGATGAATGGAAAACTACGCTCAAAACAAAATATGATTTATATGAGTGGTTAGTAATGTCATTTGGCTTAACTAATGCTCCTAGCACCTTCATGAGGTTAATGAATCATGTTTTGCGTTCTTTCATTGGGAAATTTGTAGTAGTCTATTTTGATTTATAGCAAGACTTTAGATAAACATGTTCAATATTTGCATGTTGTTCTTAGTGTCTTGAGAGAAAATAAATTGTATGGAAATCTCAAAAAGTGTTCATTTTGTCTTGAATCTGTTGTGTTTTTAGGTTTTGTTGTAAGCTCAAAAGGAATAAGTGTGAATAGATTTAGTAAAATGGCACATTTCATTGCATGTTCTAAAATCAGTGATGCAACACATGTTGCTGATTTGTTCTTTAAAGAAGTGTGTTGGCATGGGCTGCCAAGAACAATAGTAAGTGATAGAGATGTGAGGTTCCTAGGTCATTTTTGGAGGACTTTGTGGAATAAGTTAGGAACTAACTCTTGTTTTCCACTGTTGCACATCCACAAACAGATAGGCAAACTGAAGTTGTGGACACTTGCTACCTTGTTACGTGCAATCATTCAAAAGAATTTGAAAAATTGGGAAAAATGCTTACCCCATGTTGAGTTTGCCTCAGTTCTATTCTACTTCTTATTCTCCTTTCAAAGTTGTGTATGGTTTTAATCCATTGACTCCTTTAGATATCTTAACTTTGCTAACTAATGAGCATACTAATTTGGATAGAAAGCAGAAGGCAGAATTTTTTTAAGAGTTGCATGCCAAAGTTCGAGCTAACATTGAGAATAGCAATGAACAATATGCAAGGCAAGCAAATAAAGGGCATGTTATGACTTTTGAGTCTGAAGATTGCGTTTGGGTTTATAGGTGAAAAGAAAGGTTTCCTACTCAAAGAAAATACAAATTGCAGCCAAGAGGAGATGGAACATTTCAAGTGTTAGAAAGGATCAATGACAATGCCTATAAGCTGGATTTATCAACTGCAAATGGTAATGTAAATTCTACTTTGAATTTTTCTTATTTATCTTTATTTGTTGTAGGTGAAGAATTTGATTCGAGGATGAGTCCTTTTGAAGAGGGAGGGAATGATAGAGATTCAACCAACAAAGCTAAAGATAATTTGCGTGACGCTGGAGGTCCATGAGTAGGCCTAAAACCAAACAATAAAGCAATCTTTGCCAAACTTGAGTTTGGGAATTACGAAAAGTTTAGAGTAAAGTGAATCTGAGGCTGCACTAAATGTGTTACTTTATTACAAGTTGATGATGATTGAAGCTCATCTTGAAGAATACATATAAAGCCCAAAGTCATTATCATGTAATTTGAGGTGAGTAGTTAATTAGGATCCATTTACGTAATTTTGCAATAAAAGGTTAGTGGGGAGTTATAACGTTTGAGATTTTGTGTCAATTAAAATATCAATGGGCATTAAATCTATGAGATTTTACGCATATTAAAATATTAATAGGCATTAATTTCATGGCTGCCTAGCTAAGCCTATAAATAAAACTCTTGTAATCAACGACAAAATTTGAAATTTAATAAAATTTGTGTTTCTTTGTAAGCATTTTTCTTTTGTTCTTAGGTTAAAGAAACGTGTATAGTATTGGTTCTACCGACAGGTTATGGTTAGGATCGCATTTTTTATAATTTTGGTTCTTCCAGCATATCGCTGTTAAGGTCATGTTTCTCCTTTTACTTGCTTTCAACACGATACATTTTAAGATCGTGTCACAAGTACTCCAAACTTGTGGTGTATCCGCTGTCATGGAACTAACTACACCATCGACACCTGCTTCTTCACACCTTGATCATAGATAAGCACTGTGCCATTCTATACACAAATCTATGTATCTCTACATTGCTTCCTTTTATACCATTTTCTCTCTTCATCACAATCATCCTTGCTATTGAATTTTTGCATGCTCACTCACGTATGGTCTCCTTTTTCTCTTAATCAAACCAAACCTTAATTCAAATAAAATCATAGTTGTAAATATTTTTTTAAATCACATTTACATTTTCTCTCGTTTTTAAATAAACACTTGTATCTCTTATGTTTTTAATAACATGGTATTCACCTCATTTATATTTTTAATAATAAAAAGACGCTCACATATTTACTTTATTTAATAAAATGATACTTATGCATTTTTTTAGGAGAAAGGAGTGTTTTTAGAGGGGATTTGGTGTCATTTAAGAAGACTACACGAGGTAAGTGTAATTCTTCCTTAAATTAAAGTAATTTACATTATAATAAATAATTCAGTTAAATAGTTTTAACTAAAAATTAATTTTTAACTAAAATCAGTTCTAAATTCATTTTTTCGTAAAATCCAATGTTGAAATCAATTTTAAATCAGTTAAACATCGATTCTCGTTCAGAACACAGTTTTAAAAACTAAATTTGGTTTTAAATTGTTTTTGAAATTAGATTTGAACTGACTAAAACCAACTATATACCAAAACAAGTTTAAAATTGATTTTGACTAAAATTTCTTATGTCTATAAATCAATTTAAAATTGATTCAATCAAAAATTAAACCAATTTTGAAAAAAAAATCATCTAATTTTATGATCCAATCTATATAATTGATTTACAATTAACTTTAATGTGATTTTACGTCATACCAAATCATATAAACTCTTACCTTTAAATCAATATGATTGGTCTAGTAATGAAAGATTTAAATAATATACATAAGATTTAAGTTTAAATTAATATTTTCTTACCTTTGTAGGATGATATCAAAAAGCACTTTCCTCATATCAAAGGAATCACAAATGAGTACCAAAATTTATAGCTATGTCTTTATATTTTCGTGAATACCCCAAAAAGTTGGGGAGGGAGGGGGATGAAATAGTTTGCATATATAGAAAAATAAAACACTTGGGGTTAAGATAAGCTAACAAGCATATGACAAGAGGGATAAGTGTAGGAGTAATTGCCGTCCACAATAAGACGCCGTTATTATTAATTTTGATTATGTTATGATTGGATTGTAATAATACTATCTTGTTGAACTAGGTTTCTGTTAATAGGAACGAGGAAGAAGAGGTAGGGACAACTTCATAGTGACTTTAATATTTGCCATTTCATAGGTTCATGAATAGTGTTGAGGGCGTCCTTACATTATATAGCTGTCTTTCCTTTTTAATTTAGTGCTGCCTTGGCTTGTTTTCTGTTTGAAGTAATGAATGATGTTATCGTCATGACACACGAAAACATTCAAAAATCCAAAGGGTCATTCATGTCTAGAAGCCTAGGCTTGCATTTTTATAACTAAATACTCACTTTGGTACTTAGAATTTGAAGACATGGTGAATTAGGTGTTTAATCGAAAGAAATTAAAAATAAAAATTTTAAAATATCAAATAAATTTTTAAATTTAATTATTTATTATTATTTTAATTTTTAAATATACGTTAATATTATAGTTTTAATTATATATTTTTTTAATTTTAAACTAAAGTGATTATTGATTTATATTTTTAAGATTTTTTTAATTTCCTTGAGTTAAGGAATTGTGATTGTTGTGTAACTTCAGGAACTAGAAACTCATTACTCCATTTTTATCTTATTGGTATTTGATATTATCATCTCTTGTTCAAAATATCTACCCAAAAGAGCAATAGCTCCATATCCTTCTATTAAGTTGCAAAAAGGATTGACATTCGATTGGCATTTAGCAGGTCATATGAAAGTGAGTACACCTTACTGATCAAGTCAACCTTTGAATAAACTTTTAAAAAGTATATATAAATAAAATAATAAATTTAACTTTATTTAAAATTTCTCATATAATTTTGTCAAAAGTTGAAGCAAATAAATTTATTTTAACTAATGAGAGAAAGTTAATTTATTTTATTTAAGTTTTTTAGACTTTGAAGTCAAACTCTCACATCCCATAAATGCTTCCACAAGCAGGCAAAGAGAGGCTTTGCCCAAGTCGCATTCATTAGATGGGCGTAATACCAAAATTAAGGACCACAGCACTTTGGCATTCAATAAAATACAGGTAAAAGGGAGGCTTTCTAAAAATTGGTATCATGTCACTATTAAATTGGTTAATAACTGCGGCACACTACTTCACAAGCACAATAAATTGCCGAAAGCATAGCCAAAATCTTGGCTCCTTGGAAAGCTAGTAATTACTCTAATCAAAGTAAACGAGCAACGTTTTTAAAATCAGTCAAGCAAGAATGGAGTATCTTCTGACGCTTCATTAGAGATTCTCGTTCACTTTGTAGCACATCTATGGCACCAGGAGCAACAAACATGTCCATGAATTTTTCATCGTTCACAGCAAATAAATCTAAGCCAAGAGCCACGAATAGCCGATCCCGGCTGCACAAATAAGCACAAGAAAGAAGGTATTATTATTATTATTCCATATAAAGAAAATTATAAGTTCCATATATACTGGGGTATGTATCCCATGTAGACCATTTATACAGATTTATAATGCCATCTAATAGCTTGTATAAGTGTAAGTGATCTTAAATATAATTAATGTTGTTAATTCAGGTTATGGTCAGATATGAAGTACGAGTTTAAGAAAAAATAATAATTCAAATGAAGAAACGTGAAATACCAGCAACTGTAATATTTACTAGGAAAAAGTTATTAACAACCTAATTTTTGTAAAACAAATTATATCAACCAAAAAGAGAATATATTCAAGTGTAAGGCTGGTATGAGTGAGAAAATGGTATAATGCTCTTGAATGGAAAAAAGTGACATAAAGTCTTGAATTTGGACAAAGGTGTTAATTGGACTATTACTGAAGTGAGAACATCCTATTTGGGTCATATTTTGACAAGCATATTTATAAACACTAGTAAGAAAAAAACAAAGAATAAAAAACTTGAACATCTCTAGCAAGCTAAAATCAACTTAAGGTTTTTTAGAAGTTAAATAAATAAAAATTATAAAAATTAAATATATGGATTAACTTTAACTTATAAAAATATTTCAATTTATTTTACTTTCTAATTATTTTTTTTATAAATGTGTATAGAAAAAATTATCTAAATATGAACATATTTTGTAGCTTAAACTGAAATGAAAACTACTTTTAAGTGCCGCATTTGAGTATGCAAAATTGCAAACGTAAACTAGTTTCAGAAAAAGCACAGAAGCTTACCAAGGGGTTAGGAATCCAGAATTTAATGTTGATGTCACGCCTCTCTCAACAAGAACTTCACGCATACGTGCGAAATGCTGTGCAGCTGATAAACAGATTTCTGAGTAAGCTGAACCTGATCTGTCCCCATTTCCAAATAAAATGCCACCATTTTGCATTCTAACATAGTCAGAATTTTTGCTGTTCCCTCCCATTCTGGATGCTCTCTTTCTTGGTCCCACGTCATTGCAAATTCCAAGCTCCTTTTTAACCACACCATATGCTGGATCACCTGGCTGATCAGGGGATGGGGTCTCAGGTATTGTTATGTGGCTTTCTCTCAAAGCATCTCTAGCTTCTGCTGCTTTACCTGGTGTGGTTTCTTGTGCATTCTTTTCTGGTGGTATATTTTCCTGATCCCTCATTACATCATGGGAAGCTGAACTAGTATCACTCAACTCAAGGAAAAAGGAAGAGGCTGAAGCCTGGCTGAATTTGTTATAAGAGGGTGCATTTAGGCCAGAACTTGGTTGAAAGTCATTAATGTAGCAGACCTGTGAGTATGGACTAGTAACAGAATCAAGGTGGTGCCTAACAAGCTGCTTGCACTGCTTAGCAAGCTCCCCTATGAAGCGACTGTAAGCACACCTTAAAGCAGCATGGAAACCTACATAGCCATCCATGTTTCCCCCTTTTATCCCACCTTCAAGGAAAACAAGCACCAGTCAGAGTCAGCTTTTGTAATCAGTTACAACTTACAAGGCATGAATACAAAATGTAAGAGATAAAATTTAACAAGATCACCATTCAGCCCTGTCAGGGTCTTACACAGAAATGTATGTTTTACCTCAAAATAGACAAAATATAGTTAGAATCTAACGACAACTGAAGAAAATAAAGGAAATTCCAGGAAATTGACATAAAATAAAAATGAATTACAATCTTAAGAGCATATCACATAAAAGGTTAAAATAATAGGGCAACTATTTTATGGTTGTATATTTCAGTTCTGGAAGGACGATAAAATATTTAATTGCTTAAACAAAATTTAGTGTTTCAACTTCCAATGGCACTTTGAAAGATCTTTTAAACTGAAGAAATCAGACCCCCACAAGGGAATGACATGATGCCTGAATTGGAACAGGAAAAGGAACAACTTTCCAACAAAATTGTAACATTTAATAGTGAAGACAAAGAACCTAGTAACTAAGGAGTTTCACTTACATTCTGAATTATGACTGCGATTTCTTTCTAGAGCCAAATCAAATAAACTTCCTAAGACAAAAGCAAGCCGGTCACAAGCAGTGTCAAGAAGAGGAGCAAGCCATGATTTAGCAGCAGCTCGTGCAATCTCTGCAGCAGCCTCTGTTATTCCTCTTCCCCCACCTCGACCAGCGTGGGCAAGCAGTATATTTGCAACCTGTTAAAAAAGATACTCTAAGAATTTGAAGTTGAAACTTGAATGAAAAAGATAAAATGTTCTTCACACGAGTTTATGGAAGGTAAATCACCTTCTCCCTTGACACTGAGGGGCATTCTATGGAATATGCAGCACAGCGAAATTCATGCATTACCCTCTCAAATGCAGCTCCTCCATAAAGACGAAGAGTGGCATTGGGGGGATTTACATCGGCAATAACACCAGGCCAAACCCCAATACCACTTTGTGACCTCTCTTCTACTGTTGTTTTCCCCCACTGCTCAGGGGAAGGATCTGCTGCACCATCAATCAATGCACCCTGGACAAGTGCAAAAGAAATGGTAATTAACTTGAAATAGAAGTCCATAATCTTTGACACCATTTGCTAAAAGGACGCTTAAAATTGGAAGCCCATTCGTCTACAAAGAAGCTTAGGATACATGCAAATAGTTTACTTTAAACCTGTGTCCAAAGTGAAAGGCGTAATATTATACACGATATTGATACATTATCAATCCGAAGAAAACATAAACCAAAACATTAAGAAACTTTTTAAATAAAATTAGCCATCAATGAAAAAAAGTTTCAATAGATATGAGTGTTATCATAAAAAAAAGTTGTATACTAACTGCTAATATAGTTCATCAGTTCATGCCTAGCTAAATATATTTGACGCGATGATTACTCACCACATGGTTGCTGATAGAAGCCGCATTCAGCATTGCATATTTCCTGAGATGGGAAACATCTGAAGTGGCCTGTATTTTTGAATCCATTCTAGCAAGTTCAGAGGTCACTTCACTGCAGCGTTGCTCGAGCAAAGCAAGGGTTGCCGGGGTGGCTTCTTTGTATTTCTTCTGAAGCTCAGACTCCAAATAATCTCTCAGACGGCCAAAGCCAATATAGGACTTGAACTTTTCTTCATCAAAACCTCCCTTGACACCGTTGCGGAGATGATGAAGAACCTCTGAATCTACCTGAGAAATCTGCCTCCGAAACTCATCATTTGAAACATTGCCCCTATCCTTTGGCAGGGCCACAAAAAAGGGGTGAGTGCCATCTCCAAGGTAACCACTCGCACTCAAATAGCGATCCACTTCCCACCGGTCACCAAATTCCTGCAAGCATTGGATAGCTGATCATTAAAACCAATCTCTAAAATACAATGTACATTGTAGTTTATACCATTATATACTTCAAATTGTGGTGTGATGTGGTTGCAACATCTTGGTGACTGCCACCACTACACAAGCACATCAAGAGGTCATGATGCATACTGCGTTGGACGCAATGCAACCACTGAAAGAGTTCTACTTTCATCTTTCCTTTTCACAAGTGATAATTAGTATTATTTAGATTCATTATTCTATTTGTATTATCTTCCATTATTCTACCAAGTAAAACATCCTTCAAACCAAAGAGCTCTAATGGGAAAAAGCAATAAGTCACATGCAATGATGCAACAACGCAGAAGATATAAATTCCCCTAACTTGCAAGAATCTCTGAAGAGTAATCACAAATAAGAATGGCAACAACAATGAGAAGAATCACACAAGATACACCAATATTTTTAATGTGGAAAAACCCCTCCAACCTGAGAGGTAAAAACCACCGGTCGTCTAGACCAAAGAAATCAATCCACGATCAAATAGGAGTACAAGAAATCAATCCACTATGATCAAATAGGAGTACAAGAGTGTTCAATCAAGAGCACAAATTTGTGCATACAACCAATTAACTCAATCAAGCAACAAAGCTTGCAAATGGAGAGCAAGAAACGATAAATAAGAAAATGAAGAACTCACAAAATCGTACTATTGTACGAGCACCATGTCTCACATCACAGACCTCCAAATCAAGATCCAAATAATCAAGACGAAAAAATATGTGTGTTGAACCTACTGTCAAATTTCTAAACCGATCTAACGGTTAACAAAGAAGATATCATGATTTTAACGTTATGCTCGTCTACGCAGAGATGAAGAGAAAGAGGGAGAGAAAAAAAAGTTTTACTTTCATCTCTACACAGATCAACATGACGTCAAAATCACGATATCTTCTTCATTAACTGTTGGATCGGGCTGGAAATTTGACAGCAGCTTCAACACACATAGTTCTTCGTCTTGACCGTTCGGATCTTGATTTAGAGGTTTGTGGTGTGAGACATCGTACTCGTACAATAACATGATTTGGTGAGTTCTTCATTTTTTTTTGTTTCTCGTTTCTTGTTCTTCATTTACAAGCTTTGATGTTTGACTGAATTTGTTGGTTGTATGCACAAATTTGTACTCTTAATTGAACACTCTTATACTCTTATTTGATCATAGTGGATTAATTTCTTTGATTTGAACGATCCATGATCTTTACCTCTCATGTTGAAGGATTTTTCCACGTTAAAAATATTGGTGTCTTTCTACGTGATTCTTCTCATTGTTACTGTCATTCTTATTTGTGATTACTCTTTAAAGATTCTTACAATATCTTTAAAGATTCTTACAATATCTGCTACGTTTTTACATCATTACTTTTACCCCATCAACCACCATTGCAATCAAAATCACAATTTAAAACTGCTTATGCAACCTAATGGCAACATCTAGAACGACAAGACATACAAATGATTGTTCTCGCAATCCCTTATAGATATTAATATTGGTGGCATGGCATACAATAGTTTTTTTCCTTACCTGTCATAATTTTACGAGTATTGTGATTCAGTAAGCCCCCAACCAAAAAAATACAACAAAAGTCTTATACCACTAGATGATATCAGCTACATAAATGGCACGACACCATTGGACTTTGTTAAAATTCAAATTCTCAGAAATATTATTAACCATGAGACTCCTCTTAACGATTTCAAAGAAACAGTTTATCAAATTTTACTGCCGCAATAATAAGTTACGGTTCATACCTTGAGACGGTTATCAAATTTGGAGACAACAATCACTGTCCGTCTAAATGTTGGGTCAATTTCACGAATGGCATCCAACCACAACGAGGAGCACCACTCTACACTACTTTGCTGAAGGAACACGAGTATGCGATGAGGAGGACTAGCCAAGGACTTCACCATAGAAAGGATTTCGTCAGGCGTGTTCTCTGGCTCACCCTTCTTTGCCTGCAGTGCAAATGAGTTTCCATGAATACAATCCAGCAAGCATAAATGCCAAACCTTCACTTCTCACTTGTCATAAATTCCGAGCTCTCACCTTAAGAACAAACCCAGGTGTGTCAATAATAGTAAGGTTAGGACAATGTGCATACTCAGCTCTCATTACAATTGGCTTAGGAGAAACTGCTGTCTTGGTTTTCTTCAAAAGTGCCTCAGTTCGAGACTTTATAATGTCTGCAATGGCAGATGCCAAAACTACAGGACTTCCATACTCTTCTGAATCCTCCTCCTGTGTTTCCAATACTAAATAATCAAACATATTGGCACACCAAAAATAAATAATAATAACAAAAATTGTAAATTTCAAACCAAAGCTGTCAAAGCCGAACGACATCCACCTGGTCTAAGTCTAATCATGAATCAAACACCTAACCAAATTTAGTTATATACCTTTTCAATCAGTTAAAACTTAATAAAACCATTCAAAACGCCAAAACAAATTTTATACGTGAAATCAATACATTTGATATTTTTACACGTGATTTGTTTTCATAATGTTATGTTAAACCTTAACCCAAAGTCTCACCATATCAATGTTTCGTTTGCTTTTAACAGCATTGTTTACCACCCTAAACTATCTTAGCATGCAAAACAAAACAAAATAAAGAGATAGGATAAAATGGAATGGGTTAAAATATAATGGAATAAAATACACCAGACATTGAACAAAACTCTTGATACATTTCATTCTATTTTGTTTACCAAAATCTACCTTAGGTAGGGCTTGACATGCAAATACATTCTGTCATGTTCTATTCTCATTACTTTTACCCACTAAATTGACAGATAGTTGTTATAGTTAGGATTCAAATTGGGAGACCTTAGGTTATGTTTGTATTGATAGAAAGAAAGAGATAGGATAGAATGGAATGGAATGGGTTAAAATATAATGGAATAAAATTTCCATTCCAGTGTTTGGATATGTTATGATAGAATGAAATAAAATTTCCATTCCATCTCATTCCTCGTAAACTGAGGAAAAAGAAAAACAAAGATAAAATATGAAATAGGTTTCACTGGTTTCCATTACATGTAATCCTCATTTGACCAATCCAAACAACAACAACAAAAACCCTTTTCCACTAGGTAAAGTCAGCTACATAATCACACAACGTCATTCAGCTCAGTAAAAGACCAGATTTTCAGGAATTATTTTTTCCCTCAAGATCCTTCTTAAGTCTTAACAATTTCCCTCAATGTTCTTCTTGACATCCATCTTCCCTTTTCAAAGGACTAAAAACCATACAATCTAATCTCACTTGTGCTTCTCATGGCCTTATTAGTACATGTCCAACTCACTTTTTTTCTTAATCGGTGTTACATCTTCGGAACATAATGTCATTACATTTCATTCTTTCTCGTTCCACCTCTTCTACCAATCAAAAAACAGAGTCAAGGATTGGAATTTTCAATGAGGCACTAAAGTTTCTTTTTCGTAATTTTAGCAACCAAACTCACCAATAGTTAGGATTTTAAGAACAAATTCATTGCACTAGTCCCAACGCCACACTCCCTGTAACTTGTACACCAAACATAACCAAGCATGAAAGAATCCAAACTCCAAAACCGGACCGAACTAAATAACGTCTCTACAAAACTCGAATTACACAAAGAATAAAACAACGACTCGGCGAAATTCAATTCACTAAAATAAACAAAGAATGCAACAATAGAGAGCGAAAATTGGAGACCTGGAAGCGGCATCGCGGGTCGAGAGCGGAGGGGTCGTGAACCATTTGGAGTATGAGGGGTCTGCGAGTGCCCATTTCGACCTCGCGGACGTTGAAACGGAACCCGAGAAGTGCTTCCAGGAGGGAGCTCTTCCCGTCCGACTGGCCCCCGACGGCCACGATCTCCGGTATCGGCAGCGTCTCGCCGAAGGCCACGGCGGCGCCCTGGAGCCGGTTGTACGCCTCGAACCGGGACTTCGAGTCGCCGTGGCTCCTCCGCCCGCTCGCCTTCGATGGGGTCTTCAACGGAGTCTCCGCGCCTGCCACGGTGGAGGACGACATGCTGGCGGTGTGATGGAAAGGGGGAGGGAGGGAGCCCAGTTTTTGAATTTGAATTTTGAGATGGGTTTCATATGGACTCTTTTAAATGGGCTTTCGATTAGATTACCAAACCCAAAACGCACCACTCTTTGTCGTTTCATGCGCCTGTGCGGAGTGACGGCTATTTTTAAGTAATTTACAAAATTACAAAATGCATGGCGTAATTTTATAGAATTAATTTCAAAGTAAGATGTTTTTTTTTTTTTAGATAATTCTCCTTGTTCAAGAGCACTGGTAGTTTAATGTCTTGGTAACTTGTCAAATCCAACCCATTTCATGGGTATCACAAGGTATTTATACAAAGAGGAAGTAAGCTCATGAAGGGTTTAGTAGACAAGTAACTTCCTAACCACTTTGTAACTAACTGACAGCTACATTTACCACGTGGTGAATTCTCGGGAGTGGGTGGCATCTTGGGCCCCTCTTTCTTTTCCTAATTTGGGCCATATTGGGTCAAGGACTCGCTTAATGGATCTGGGCTCGGATAGCCGGCCGATACACAACCCCAAGCTTTCGGTCCTAGGCTGAGAACTTGTTTTGTCTGAGTCATTCGTCCGTGTGTCTCGACCGGTTCGCGCGGCAGCATTGTTGTTTCTTCACTTCTCATAAATGCGTCTCCTAGGTTAATGCGTTTAATCATTAATAATGTAATCATTACACCATATGTGCGTTTCGGCTAGCGTGTTTGCATTAATTGCGTTTTATGGTATCGTTTCAGCTGCTTTCCCTATGATTTAAACGTTCTCTTGTGTGGTTTCTTTTCCAAGGCGCTTTTCAAAAAATCCTTCTGTTTCTCACAATCTTATTTCGCCTTCTCAGAAAATAGTTCCTCGACTCTCTTTGCTCTCTATCGTTCTCTACTTTCTTACTTTCATGCTACTCCCGCACTCTTCCTTCCAACATTTCCTGGTGCTCTCTAATGACGAGGCGAGGAGGTATGTCTTTGCTTTCTTCCTTAATGCGTTCTTGTCTCTGTTTGCTTTGGCTCCTTGTTTATATTTTCGCTTTCCCCTTTTCCCGTGTGGGCTTGTGTTCTGGCTTGGGTCCCTGGCCTGACCCTTGCGCTTGGCTTCGCAAGGAACCTCTCCGGCGGGTTTGCTGAACCCTCCAGTTCCGGTGGTTCCGCAGCTCAAGGGAGCGAATCTCAGCTCTCCACCACCCAAGCGGTGGAAGAGGGGTTTCCCTTTGAGGTCGTCTACCGCGAGGATGGTGTGATGCCGACCAAGGGAATACCCTCTTGGCTTGATCGAGGGGTTGTGACGTCGCATTCTGCTTACACGAGTGTTGAGAAACTGGTGGGGATGACTAACGCCATCTGTCGACGAGGACCTTGGTCGGGCAATGTTTCTCCCTGTCGACCGAGGGAATGCGTATGCGAGGGTGCTACCGACGGGGAAGGACATTATTTTTATTTTTACGAGACACTCTTCTCCAAACTAGGTATTACCTTGCCCTTCACAACTTTCGAGCGATCAGTTTTATATGCTCTGAACATAGCCCCACTCAGCTTTATCCCAACAGTTGGGCCTTTGTCAAGGCTTTCGAACTATAAAGTGAGGATTTGGGTCAAGTGCCCTCCTTGGGTGTCTTTTTCTGGTTTTTCTTTCCCTATCAAACGGAGAAAGTGAGCTGGACATCCCTGGCAGTCGCCACGACGGCCAGCTAATGAAGTCCTTCCGTGAGAGTTATAAACAATTTAAGGAGAACATTTTCCGGGTCGTGGAAAGGGAGGCTAGGTCGAGCATCCTCTTCGACGCGTTTGACAACTCCCTCTTTCCCTTGTATTGGTCCGATAACCGGCCGTTTCAATCACGGTCGATCAGGATGAGCTAGAGGACTGGGAGTATGAGTTCGTGGAGGAGCTCACTAGGATGACTCCTCTCTCTTGTTCCAAGCTTATTAGTGACAAGGGTGATTACTCGTTGACTATGTGCCCTCTCCCTCTTCTTTTTTTTTTTACTCGGTGCTTTGTTGTGCAGGATACTCAGCTAAGGATATCGCTGACATGAGGGCATAGGCTCAATCTTCGCGATCAACCATTCTAGTTGCTAAGGCTGTTCCAATGTCGGTCGCACAACCGACCGATGACATAATTATGCAGGATCGTGTGACAAAGTCCCCAAACCCGGCAGTTGAGGTTGCCGATGGGTCTTCTGCCAAACGAGTTGTCATGGTAGGGGAGCTTCAAAGTCAGGAGCGCCCCTCTAAGAAAGTGGCTAGGGGCGTAACCGGCGCGACATGTGGACTCGCTTTCCGAGTTTGTGGAAACCAACTGAGAAGGGACAGGAGGGAGTTGGGTTGAGGTTGTGGTGAGCTGCCCTCCAAGTACTTTCGTGTTCACACCGAGTTATTTGATCGGCCAGGTGGTGGATAAGTAGTTGATTTGCCCTAGTGATCAGCTCAAGGTTAGAGAGTTGGGGCTGCCGCGGTCTCTGGAGGTGCTGCAAAGGTATAACAGCTACGATCTCGTTCTTGCTAGGGCCATGGAAATGGAGTTTGGGGAACTATCAGTGCATCAGGATGCTTTATCAACGAAGCATTAGAAAGCTGAGGATGCCTTGAAAAAGCTGAGTGTTGAGTATACTGAAGCTCAAGTCAAGATCAACAACTTTCGAGAGGCCAATGCCAGTCTCCAAGCTGACCTCGACCGGGCCGTCATTCAAACCAAAGAGTTGCGGCTGGTTCAAGATAACCTGGAGACTTCCTACAACTTTTTCTGGGCTGAGGCCGACACCTTGAAAAAGGAGAAAGAGGAGCTGGTGTCAACCAAGGCGATCACGGAGGAAGAGGTGTCGAGGTCGAAAAAGGAACTAGAGGCTCGAGATGTGTTGTTCAAGGATAAAGAGGTCACTTTAAATGAACATGGCCTTGCCATTGTCAAGAAATACGAGGCGGGGTTTGCATATGCCATTTGCCTCTACTTCTGGGCTTCCTGTCGTCATTTCTATGACGAAATCGGCTAGTGCTTGGATCTTTATATGACCCCTACTTTCATACGATATGTTGAACTTAGAAAGTTGGACGCTCCATGCTACCATCCTACTCGCCAAATCTGCTTCCTGAGTACTTGTTTTATCGGCAGATCCGTCCTTATAATTACCAAGTGTCCTTGAAAATATGGGTGTAGCCTTCGAGATGCGATTACCAGGGCGAGGGCAGCCTTTTATATTTTCTGGTACCTTCATTTTGTGTCTTGGAGGATTTTGCTTATAAAATATATAAGGTATTGCTTCCTCACTTTCTCCTGCACCATCGCTGCGCTCACTGCTTCCTCCGCTATCGAGATATATATTAAGATGGGAATCTTGGGTGTTGGTTTCGTCAATATCGGGGGAGTGGCTAACATTGCCTTTAATCTCAAGAACGCTTCCTCACTCTCGGCCGTCCAGACAAACACGTCTCCTTTTTTAAGGGTGTTGAATATGGGGACAACTGTCTCCGCTGACCAGGATAAAAACCTTAAGAGTGTCATGATCCTCCCGGTCAGTTGCTGCACCTCCTTGACTGTTTGTGGACTCCGTATGTTGATGATTTCTTGTCATCTTTTTGGATTAGCTTCGATCCATCGCCCGGTCAAATGAAATCACAGATGATGGCTCCTGACCGGCCCTTTCTCTTACCACCATGACGTCGCTTGCTTTCCTTTTTTGTTCCCTCTCTACTCCTAGGGTGTCTCCTCCTCCAAAGATGGTTGTTATGACACCCCAACGCCGGGTGTCCCTTCTTTGGGATGACAGACTCCTCTCTCTTTGCTTCTCCTCTCTGAGCTCTTCTTTTGCTCCTCTTGGCCTCTCCCCCTCATTCGTTTTCTTTATTGCCCTTGGGCTAGTTTGTGTTTTCTCACTCCCCTTCCGGACATACTGGCTTAGGTGTCCCTCCTGTATCAACTTCTCTATTTGTTCCTGCAGGGTGCGACAATCCTCCGTTGAATGGCCGCGTGTTTGGTGAAACTCACACCATTCTTGCATGTTTGGTCCCATCCATCGGCCTTTCATGTCCCTCGGGTACTTCAGCATGTTAGTGTGGTGAATTTCACGGAGTATCTGTGCCCTCTTCTCTCGTAGTGGGGTCAACACTAGGGGGGTAGTCTCTTTGTTTGGTAGGGTACTTGTTTTCTCCTTTCAACCTCCATTCGATCGGATTGATCCTCCTTGACCTCAATATGTTTCTCGGCGCGAGTTTTGATTTCCTCCATGCTTTGGGGCTTCCTCAATGCGAGGGAATCACTGAATTGCCCCGCTCTGAGTCCCTTTTGGAAGGCCTTCACAAAGAATTTTTAATCAGGGTCATTTACTTTAGCTGTGGCGTTGTTGAACCAGGCTAAGTAGTTTTTAAGTGTTTCTCTCTTATTTTGTTTGATGTCGAAAAGGTTAGCTACCTTTAATTGTTTTATCTTGTTGGCTGCAAACTAAGAGGCGAAGGCGTTTGCTAAATCATTGAAAGTTTAGATGGATCGTGGTGGGAGGGTGGCCAACCAATGCATGGCCACTCTCCATAGGTTTCCTGGGAAAAGTTTGCAGCTCAAACGGTCATCGCCTCCGCTTATATTCATCTGGGTTTGGAAAGCTTGAAGATGAGTGTGAGGGTCTTGGGTTTAGTCGAATGGTTCAGTAATCACTTCTCTAAAGTTCTGGGGAATGGGAGTTTGGTCTATTTCTTCGCTGAACGTCTGGGCCCAGAAGGTCGGGGAGCCTACCACCGGCAAAGGGGCAGAGACAGCCAGCTTCTCTACAATGGCCTTCGCTGCTGCTAATTGGTGTCGAAGCTCCTCTTTCCACTCTTCCACTATCTTCAACGTCTCCTTATATCTCTCCTCGGCCAACTTGTGCCTCTCCTCTGCTTCTATCTGACGTTGCTCCACTTTCGCACTTAGCCTGGATTGTTCATCACTACGAGCTTGTAATAATGCCACTGCCTGCACTAACCGCTGTAACGTATCCTCCTCTTCTTCATTGGTAAAACTGGCTGCTTGATTACGTGTAACCTGCATCATCACCGATCCTACACCTTTCTAGCTCTTGATTGTCAACGTCGGTCTCAAAATCTTGAGGTGTCAAGAAAATTTTCACCGAGGTCCCACGGTGGACACCATTGTTCTCGTTCAAGAGTACTGGTAGTTTAGTGTCTTGGTAGCTTGCAAAATCTCACCCCTTTCATGGGTGTCACAGGGAATTTATACAGAGGGGAAGTAGGCTCATGAAGGGTTTAGTAGACAAGTAACTTCCTAACTACTTTGTAACTAACTGACAGCTACGTTTTCCACATGGTTAATTCTCGGGAGTGGGTGACATCTTGGACCTCTCTTTCTTTTCCTAATTTGGGTCATATTGGGTCAAGGACTCGCTTAGTGGATATGAGCCCGGATGACTGGCCGGTACAATAATATATTTTAAAAAAATTGTTTTTTTTACAAAATGTTGTTTGGATACTTAGACTTAAAATTGATTTTTAGTCTGTTTGACTTCTCATCATATCAAAAAAGACTCGTGTAGATGGAGAAGCTATATAATAGCTTTCAATTTCTTATTCTTTCACCTTGATTTAGGCTATGCGATGGGAAACTAATAAGACATTTTGAATTATCAAAATCAACTTTAATGTTTATGAATACTTCTTTTATATTATAATTAACTATTTGATTTATATATTAATAAATAAAAATAAATAAGGTTGCAGTAAGTTTTTCATTTTATATTAATTATTGAATTAAAAATATATTTTACTTTTGAAATAGAACTCGTAATCCTTATAAAAGTATTGAAATTGGATGAAATAAATAATAAAAATTTTAAGTTAGCATTAACTTCAAACACAAAGGTATTTATTATATATATAATTATTTATTTTTACTTATAAAATTGTGCGAAATATTTATGATAAAAAGTAGTGATTAATTTTTGTCGATAATTATAAGCTCACCAAACGGTGGATATTCTCTTCACAAAGGTATTTATTATATATATAATCTATTATTATATATATATATATATATGAAATTTTGGTCTTCAAAGATACATATCACCATTTGTTTTATTTTTTTCTCGTTCAAAATCTCACTTCTTTTCATTTTTTATTATTTTTCTGCTTTATTTTTTGTTTCTAATGTCTTTTATAAGAAACTTTTAAGTGAAGTTTCAAGGTATCATATCTCCTATGATCGAACATATCTATCAAGTTTCAAATACTAGTTTACCCTCTTATGGTCAAGCTTCGAGGTATCTTATTTCCTCTGTTAGAAAATCTCTCTCCCATTCACTTATCTTTTCATTTTCAAACACAAGTTCGCTCTCTTATAGTCAAACTTCAAGGTATCTTATTTCCTCTCTTTGAACATATCTTTCTCTCTCATCCACCTATCTTTTTCATTTTCAAATACAAGTTCACTCTCTCATGATCAAGCTTCGAGGTATTTTATTTCCTCCATTAGAAAATATATCTCTCCCATCCACTTATCTTTTCATTTTCAAACACAAGTTCGATCTCTTATGGTCAAGCTTCAAGGTATCTTATTTCCTCTCTTTGAACATATCTTTCTCTCTCATCCGCCTATCTTTTTCATTTTCAAACACAAGTTTGTTCTTTTATGGTCAAGCTTCGAGGTATCTTATTTCCTCCATTCGAACATATCTCTCTCTTCCATCCACCTATCTTTTTCATTTTGAAACATAGGTTATGCTACAGACCCAAACTAAAATACCACTCACAAATATAAGAAAAACATATTATTGAACAATAAATATAATTGTAATTAAAAAAAACAACAAAATGCTAGGTACAACATAGGAAAGAAATCAGAAGATTACAAGGAAGCTACTGACAGCTACTCCTTGCCCAAGCCAAAAAGCCGAACAAAAAACTTGCCTATTTCTTTTTCTCCCCAGTAAAAACCTTTTCCTCCCTATTCATAACCACCTTTTCTCCCTTTTCTTGCTTTTAGGCCTCATTCCTTTTCCACTCAACATAATTGTCCCACTTAGCATAATTGTCTCCCTCTTAATTTGCCCCACGTGTCCCTTTTTCTTTTTTCCTAGAACAAACATTCTCTATTTTAGGATCATTTCTTAGTAGTTGCTCTATTGGGCCCATCACATTATCACGCTCAATTTTTATGATTAACAAAAAATTGACGTTGTTATAACCCTCAAAACAACCCCAACATGCTCTAAGTGAGATTCCTAATTAGTATTATATATTAAGATGTCATAAAAAATATATCAATACATACCTCTTGAGAAGAGGTCGAAAGATTTCATTTGTTGTGGCTTGAAAAGTGAAGGGTGCATTGGTAAGGTCAAAAGGCATCACTAGGTACTCATAGTGGCCACTATGTGTGTGAAAAGTTGTCTTCTCAGTATCTTCATTCCTCATACAAATTTTGAGGATATTTACACTTTAGGTCAAGCTATGTAAAATAATTTTCTCCGTACAATTTGTCTAACAATTCCTCTACAATGGGAATGGAAAACTTATCTGAAATGATGATATTATTTAAAGCCCAAAAATCAACACACATACACTAAGTGTTATCCTTCTTTTTCAAAAGTAAAACTAGGCTAGAGTAGACACTATTACTAAGCTTTATGATACCTATTTGAAGTAATTTATGAACCTACCTCTCAATTTCATTCTTCAAAAAATAAGGATATGAATAGGGTTAACTCTAGAAAAGGTTTTTCACTATGATCCATATCTATCTATTGGAGATGAATTAATGACTCTCCTGCTTGTTGGCTACCAATTAAGTGATGCAAAGACGACACCACTTAATCTTGATTAACATCCCCTTAAACTTCTACCTCACAACTTTTTCCAATGAAACGCATGATCATTGTATCCCAATTTGTTAGTACATCCCCCTAAAGTCTGCAACCAAGCAACGCTTGAGATGAGATCAAGACCACCCACATCCAACACATATGCATCAACCATACAACTATATACTCCCACTACAATTTGGATTTGATTACAAAGCCCATGAGAATACATTCAAAATCTATCACCTAATTTAACACCCATCATTATCTTTTAAATCGCAATTCCCAAATATTGTATTAGCTTTAGAGAAATGAAATTATGAGTAACCCCACTGTCTACTAAAATTAAAGTAGGAATTCTACCGATTCTCCCTTCAACTTTCATGGACATCAACTCTTCTCTTAGTTTTCCTTGAACTTGAAATAAATTTGCTTCACCAAATAATTGTAGAATTTTTGCATTCTCCTTCTCCATACCCTTCATTCTCTTCAGGTTCCATAACTTTTACCATTATCACCTCTTTTTCCTCATTGATAAATTCATGCTCTCCCAACACCACCACTCTTAACTTAGGGTTAACACATTTATGTAAGAGACTGAATGGTTGTCTACATCGAAAGCAAAGACCCTTCCTCCTCCTTTCTTCGTATTTATGTGTTGTTAAGTGATGCACCCCCTATTTCCTAAAGAGGATTGTTTTGTCACCTCTAACACCAAGCTTTTAGTGTGTGCTCCTTTCATTCGACGATCCTATCACACTTAATGATTGGTATCCTTATCCATCTCACCCTATGTTGATAATAACGAACTATACAGAAGGGTTTGATAAACCCACCCAAAATCTCGATCTGTATACCCACGTTGTCCACCCACTCTAGAATGTTGTCTTGAAGCTTTCTTCATAACCAACTCCACATTTCTAGCTGAATGCATGGCTTATTGTAAACGAGTTTCTTGATTATGAATCTACACCCACCAATGTACATCTTCCTTCAATCCATTAAAAAAAAATTCTATATATTGTTGTTATGATAATAATCTTAAGTCAAGATCTTTATAGGGAACAAGCTTGATAACCTTGACAACTATTGAGCATCACTAGGATCATAGAGACTATTCTTAAACAAAATCTAATGATATGGCTATAAGATGTTGTATTGTGAGTAAGGAATATGAATTTGACCACTTTCCTAAGGCTTTAGAACCTTGACAAAAGGTATCAAGGATAGTATAGGCCTACATATATCACATAATAACTTAGATCAGACCCCCCAAAACCCCTGCATGTATGTATTATTGATGTTTTGTTATAATTTATGAACATAAGTTTATTCCACAAAATCATTTGTGATTTGTAATTTAAGATTAAATCTCCTCACTACTTCTACTTTCTTTTTCATTATTTGCATAGTACGATGTACATAATTATTGTTGATAGTAGATAGAAATGGTGGAATATTCTTACAACGTAGATGTTGAGACTAGAAAGAATATAGAGAAAGATACTTCAAAGGAATAGTTCTTGTCCTCTAGCGTAATCATATCTATGTCAAATAAGGTGAGATAGATTTATAGATAGTAGGTAGTATTATTGCTCTAACATAGGGACCTTTGGATTGTATATAATAGGTATAGGTCAAGATTTTTTTGTTTGTATATACATATCTAACATCAACTAGTGGGAAGTTCTTTTTGAAAAACTATTCTTATTTTTTTGTTGTATCTTGTAAATTTTTTTAACAATGTATGCTTGCTTACTCTTATCTATACGTATATGTGACATTTCTTTTATATTTGTGTTATTTGAATTTCATAGTACTGCATTTAATTTAATGGTGAATTATTTCTTTAATAATGGTACATTTTAATGATAATAAGTAAAAAAAGAAATTGCACTAAGTTTTCTTAAATCATACATTAATTTAGTTATAAATAATAATATGCAAGAAGATAGTTGTTAGTTGAGTCAATGTGATTTGGCTATCACACAAGTCATGTTAGGTTTTACTTAAATCTAGTCTGATCTGCTTTATAATATTGCACCTAAAGTTTGGTCTATTAGCTTATTTAAATTCTTATTTCATATTAAGACTGAGCTTCTAACTATGACGAATCACTAGTTATAGATATGATGCCGAAAATAGACCAATTTTATATCACCTTTCTATTTGAATTGGCAAAAGCAATGTCTCCTTGCATAATATGGATTCCAAAAATTCATGATCTGGATGTGAATGATTACTTATCTCTCGGTCTTTTAATATTGCATTTTTATAAATAAAAAATACTAAATAAAGTAAAGTTGTTAGAAATGGTTCATTGGGGTGATAAACGAATATGTCTGCATTTACTTATTTAAATATTCATAGAAAAAATTGTCACATGTCTTATCTTTCTACCATTGCATATTGTTACTTATTGGGTATAGAATAAATCTATTTCATTTTTATTTCTACAAATATGATTGTATTAAACTTCTTGAAGAGATAAAATAGAAGTAAGATATATCTTTTTTATTAGAGGTTGAACCAATCATCCAAAGAAGAATTAGGCCAAAAATTAGGATACATTATGGGAAAATAAAACTTCAATCAAAGAGAGGCCTAGATCTCAAATAAATGAAAAATTTATTGATAAGACCTTTTTAATTGTAGTTAATATCTTATTACAAATAATTTTGACAACTTTAGGAAAAAAAAAGGCATTCACTTATTACAGAGATGGTGCAATTTGATTATGTTTTTTTTACCGAAATCCGTAAAAAAATGGAAAAAACTTATGTTCGCTGAAGGTGAAATTTGTAAATAAAATGATTAATTCTTTCCGTAGTGTATCCTTGATTAATATGGCCTCATATACTTGAATTTTAGGTTTATAATATTAAGCAATACATGTATCTTTACCAATTAATCAATTTCTAAATGTTGCAATAGATCCCAAAGAGATCCCACTTCCTCATGAATTTATCTTGAATCTGGATTTTTTGACTCAACTTTATCCAAGTTTTGGTAAGGGAGCAATCCTATTTTTCACCTTAAATTGGTCAAAATATGCAAAATTTTTTACTTTTGATTAGATTCAGTAACTGGAGGTCTATGGCTGATCGATATTATACACCATCACAAATATTTTTGGAACACCTCTAATAGATGCACAAATAGTTTATTTTGAAAGAACTTATTATCAACCTCTTTCATATATTAATCTACCTGATTTCATAAGGGAAAAACTTGCATCAATATCTCAATTTTAATTCAAACATAGGTTTGATTCACACTCCATGTCCTAAGAAATATTTCCATCTAAAAAGAAGAAAAAAATTGATAAGTCTATCTTTGAATATGCTAATATGCTTACGAGTTAATGGTTCTATTACTAAAAGGACCAACAAATAAGTTAATAAGCTAATAACTATCACTTAATGGAGACCAAGGAGGCTCAATTGGAGGCCCATATGGCAGTCAAGTGAAGGTTTACAAGAAGTATTTAATCATGCATATTCTTAGTTGATAAATGTCATTGAAAGACCAATTGGACTTTGTAAGAAAAGATGACATATATCTTATGTGATATGATCATATCCATTAATTAAATAACAAAAGATTATAGTTGCAACAACAACATTATATAATTTCATTTGAATATGCAGTGTTGATGATATAGAATTTAACAAATGTAATAATATTTCAAAATATTCCAAAATATTTAACCAAGTGACATATATGAAATAAAAAGAAAAAAATACCTATATTATTGAGAATATGTTTAGAAGAAAATAAATAAAAAGGGCATATGAAATTATTTTGAAAATTAATTAAAATGATCATAACATTAAGTCAATTTAAATAGTAATATAAATATTTTTGTCACATTTATGCAATTTTAGCCATTAACATTTATGTATAAATACATGAGAAAGTAATAAACATATAAGATTGATACTTATACAATAATAATAAAAGTATTTAAATATTTTTTATCTGAACAAAATAGTTGATAATTTGATGATTGGGTCAATTGTTGTACATGTCAATCTCATTCTATTTGACAAATGTGCATATGTGAAATCTTGAAATGGTAATCTTGGTATATTATTTGGCTTGTCAGTGCTTCAGTGTTGTATTATTTGAAATACGTATGCTATATAAAATATTTTCACTTGTTTTATTTTTCATTCCTTTATTTATAATGTGTTTGCATTATAGATAATTTTTGTTCTCTTTGCTTCGTGATCAATGTCCTTCAATTTCTTTAATTTTGCTGTCATATTTCTTGTTGTTGTTCTCGTATTTGTCGACTCCTTAAATATTGTATATTGTTCTATTACTTGTTAGAATAACAAAAATTAAAAATTTAATAATATCAATACTCATTGTTTTAATAGAAACCGAGATATAAAATTACTGAACAAATAATCATTCGGCTAATAGTTATAATCATGGCATGCATAAAAATTAGATAAAAGACACATAATTGTGATATAATTACTAATTTGGTTGAGAAAGGAAAATTTGAAGTAATAAACTTTATAGAAATAAAAACTCATTGATAATGGATATTTTGCATAGAGCTTTTATTTCATCCGCACAAAAAAAAATGAAAATTGAAACCATGGGAAGTTTCATCCTTATATTTAATAACATAGTTTATTCTAATTTTACAATCGCAAACAACAACGTGATTTACATTTATCTTATTCAATATATAAACTTTAATAAAACGAGAATTAAATTATATATATAGAATCATGTTGGTATTACAATCTAGTAAGCAAAGAAAATAATTTTGGGTAAACTACAACCTTGTCTAACCTTTACACAAATTTTAGAACAATTAATTTATATATAATGTGTAAAAACAAAACAAAATAAATGCTTAATTAATTCAAGAAATAACCTTCTCAACCTTTGCAATAAGCTCAATGACTTACATCTCCAAACTTCCAACTTCCCGTCTGATATACTTCTTTATTGTTAGGTATAGGTCATAAAAAATACCCTTGTCCAAGTTTATGCTCCAAATGAGAAATGAAAAAAAAAAATTACCAGGAGTTTGAAGGACTGGAATTTGATAAACCAATAGAAATTTATAAATAAAATCTTATTCTTTTTTATCTAGAGTGTTGGAAGTTTTCATGTTGATATATTTTACTAATATTTAGGGACAAGTTTAAGAAAATTTTCAATACAGCATAATTTCTGCTGCTTAATGAATTATTTATATAATTGTGTTATTTTAGGAACTATTTAAGAGAAATAATAATATTTCTTTTGGTTTATTCTATTTTTCAAATATTAAAGGTAAGTATTTATATATTTATTGAGAATAAAATATATAAGAATCTTTTTTAATATATATCTTGCATGCCATTAATTATCAATTTTAGCATCTCTCAACAAATAAAAATAAGCTCTAATGTCAATTTGATATTCTTTAGATATACTAACTTCAATATGTTACACACAAAAGTTTACATTTGCACCCACATTTTTATTGACTTATTTTGGGTTACCAATGCATCCCTAAGGTACATAAGTACTTGTGTCCCATCTTCCCTCTCATTTTTTTTTTTAGAATAAAGTTTTTGATCCTTTAAAATATGATTAAATTTGATTTTTATCTTTCATTTTTTTAGTTTTAATCTCTATTATTACTTATTAGGGGTTTGTAAATTGAACTAAATTGACTTTGAGTTAAAAAAATTATCTGACTCAAATATTAATACAACGTGTGTTTCATTTCAATTTGGATTGGTTTATTAAAAAATTCAATCTAATATGATAAAAAGTGATTTGGATTCAATAATTTAATCCAATATGATAAAAAGGGATTTGGATTTTGATTTTTATCGACATATACTTACCAACATTTTAATTTACTGATACTAGAAGTCTTTAACTTAAATATTGAACATTACTTTCATATTTAAAAATAAATCATATAGAAGATAAAAAAATTATGTTAATCATTTGATTAATTAGTCTATAACATAATTTCTTTTTTCCAAGGAGATAGGAACATATATATTAATTCAAAATAAAAGTTAAAGAGAACGAGGTATATATAGTTCTACTAAGTTAGTTGCATAAAAAATATAATAAAAATATTGATGAAATACAAAAAATAAAATAAAAAATTGTATAAAAGTTACATAAAAAATACACAATGACCTATATCAATTTGGTTTGAATTTATTGGATTTTGCAATCTTCTTCCAATTTGATTGGTTGAACAAAAAACATAATCCAAATTTTATTTTATTTTTAGATTAATTTACAATTTTATTTTGGATTGGATTGAATATAATCACTCTTACTACTTATTAATAAGACAACATACATCTAAATATCATACATCACATGTTATTTCAAAATAGTCATTTACATGACACCTAAGAGCATATTTTTTTTATGCATAGAAATCACATGCACTACCGAAGAGTTTATAATACTTATACACTCTACTTAATCAATTAAGTTAGACTTCATCAATAAAATATGATTTATTACCACGATTAGTAAAGAATATTTTTTTATTCACCAAATTTAAACATAGTATTAGAAAATTTACACAACTCAAAACCAACCGAGTTGAACACCACCAATAAATAAAAAATATTTAAAAATTTATGAAAATTAAAATTAAAAAAACTAGAGGACCACAATAAATTTAATTATGTTTATATGAATTAAAAATACATTTAAACATTTTTTCTATTTCAATTCTTTTACCAATATGGTTGAGGTAATTACATTTTGATTCGAATGATACCAAAAATTTAAAGTTGAGCTTTCGTCTAAAGTTTCAACATTGAAGTTTTAGAACCCATGACTCCACGTGATTGACAAGTTAGACAGTAGATGGCATATCTTGATAACTCTCTTTTTGTTATTGCTTCGACTACAATCCCAATTATCATGAGAAAGCTGAGTTAAGGCATCTTTAACAGGCATCAAACGTGGCCAATGTTTTTATAATATTATATCATTTTTATTACTTTGAATAAATCATAATTTTTTTTCAAACCCAACAATTCTAAAAATTTGTTTAAATAGATCCCACAATTTAATTCTAAAAAGCATTTCATAAAAAAATTAATACTAGGAGTTCTTCCTTACAAACACTTCACATATAAACATATACTAAGTTATTATTTGAATAAATTTTTTATAAAAAAAAAAAAATATATATATATATATATATATATATATATATATATATATATATATATATATATATAATTGAACTTTTTTTTATATAAATTAAAATCAAGTTATTCACTTAGATTTTTACAAAATTAATTTAGCTAACTTCTCCCAGATGTATAAACTAGAGTAAATTCAATTCATTTACTTTTTATATTCTTTGTTACTTTTAGGCCCACAGGTAGTGGGATGGAGTGCGATTTGGAGATAACAAAAAACTGAAACATTACCTTTTTCTACAGTACTGGATGAGGATATACTTGTTTAATAAATAAAGTTTTGGGTCCACAGTAGTGAAAGGTAACTTTGATCCTACCACTTTAAGGAACTACTTAGTATCCCACAATTCTAGAAACTAGAGTTCTCCCTTCTTTTTCTGTCCACCTATATGCCCATTGGAATAAATATACATATTTCAAAAACAACTTTTCGACCAAAGTTAGAAGGATTTTTATAAGACTAAAGAGTAAAAACTAAATATAATCTCAGTAAAAAAAAATATAGGGTAAAAAAAATCAGTTTTCCTTCATTTTTAATAAAATTTTATCAAAATTCAATAATATATAAAAGTCAACTCATTTTTTTTACATATTATAATTATAAATTAAAATTAAAATAGCATTATATTTTATGTTATATATTGTAAAACAAATAATATTAATATAAATATAATACCATATTCAAATTATTATATATTAAATTAAAAATCTTGTCACTAACATAAATTTTAAAACAAATGACACTAAATTGTTTAAACAACTCGAAATATATCCCTAACATGTTTTCAAAATTGATCTAATTTAATTTCAAAAACTCAAAATCATCAGAGACAAAACAACACTAGTTAAAAATGAATTTGCCTTAAAAAATAGTAGTAAAATAATTTTAAACTCAACTTTTCGTCGAATCCGCAACATTTCAAGCAACTCTGGAGGAAAACAACTAAATAACTTCTCTCCAATCTAAAAAAAAAAAAAAACTTATTTTCAACTTAATAACATAGTGAGACTCCAAGTTGGCAATTAGCACTTGAAGTTAGAAAGTGAACAATTTCAAATACATGCAAGTAGCACTACGACCTACTATTATCTACTACATACCATCCACCCACCAATCCCAATTTTCACCACGTTTGATAATTTTAAATAAGATTTTGCTCTATATAATTCAAAACTAAAAACATATAGAATATCTCAGCACAAAGTTTCAAGTACATCACAGTGCCATTTCCTTGATGAATTAACTACCAAAAAAAAAAAAGATGAAAAAATCACATCCAAATTCCCGGTAAAATGAAATCTGAACAAAATTTAGAGTCAGCTCAGAAAGAGCCATGCATGCATAACAAACACTGTTGTGTGTTTGATCCACTGCCCCCAAGAGGACTGTATAACAGAAAATTACTTACTCAGGCAAACCTCAGAGAAAATTGGTTTAGAGCTCCTTCTAGATCTAAGTTTTCAAGAAAGAAGAAGGTTGTATCCAAGCACCACCGAGGTCAGGACTATGACAATACAAGATGCAGCCCATATCCAGTAATTGTTTGATCTTTTCCTCTTCAAAATAGCTTTTGGGATTGACTCAGGTCCTTTCAGTCCTTTCACACGATTCCTGGACCTAACGTTGCTCTCCTTCTGGACCTTCTCCTTCGCCGGAGGCAAGGCTTCTATGCTCTCATTAATCTTCTGTTCTGTGACCTCCTCAACTTCATCTGCTGGTTGTTCCTCGGGATTCGGAATGGCTCCATTACCAGCCCCCGCCTTCTTTGCTTTCTTCTGGCGTTCCTGAAATATATTGAGAGCCGATTTCTTGTTTCAATACCTAATTTGGTAATTGTAAAACATATGCACCAACAATGCAAGTTTTTTATACTGTCATCCAATCAATAAATCCCCAACTGTGATAAGTTTGTTGAATTTTATAATAACTAACTACCCAAAAAGGTTGAGAGGGTAAAATTGTTACGACAATTAAACTCAAACATTTGCATCAACAAACAATCACCTTAAGCAGCTTCTTCTCCGCTTCCTTTTGTGCTCTGACAGCTGCTTTGGCAGCAGCTTTCTCCGCTTGTTTTTTCTTCCTTTCCAAGGCTTGCTTCGCCTTTGCCATTTCCTCTTCTCTTCTCATCTCTTTCAGCTTTTCCAGATCAACCGCAGGCTCCTTGACAACAGGCTCCTTTGGCGTTTCAAATTCATATTCATCGGCATCTTCTAAATCCTTATTATTCAGATTGGATTTCAAACCCCTTCCTTTCTTTTTGGTTTCTTTCTGAACCTTCTGAGTGGGTGCAGTTTCTTGTGGTGATGATTTAGACTCCTCCTTTGGCTGTTTTACATTGCTTTTCCGTAATGGTAATGTATCAGGTTCTGCAGGTTTTGGTTCTTGCAGCAATGGCTTTTCGTCTGGGTTCCTTATCCGTCCATCCCTACTCAACTGCCGCATGTCCAGCGATGGCAAAAGTCTTTTCTCGTATTCATCCCTAAAGGATTTGTCACTGTTCCAAAGTGACATAGCTTTCTCAAGCTGGAACCCACAAAAGGATAGCAACCACAACCAAGATTAGCTAAGAAAACCAGCAAAAAGTGATCAGATGGATAAAGTACACCACAATACAAAGACTATGTAAACAAACCTCAGTTTGTGTATATTCCTCAAGCGCATTAATATCTTTCTTTGCGCCAAGCTCCCGTGCTTTGTTCAAAATTGCACGACTTTGGTAGAAATGGGAGTTCTGAACAAATTAATATCAATTCATGTTCAGAAATTATTCTGCTTCACAAAATAAGAAAACTGGAAAAGACAACAAATTTTATAAACAAATGAATAAACAATCCAATAGCATGCCCATGAGTCCCATCTGAAGCAGAAGAAAAGGGGAAGGGGAGCTTTGAATAGGTCAATATAAATTTGGATCAGAAGAAAGAGTATAGCTTAGTACCACATATTAAGAATAGGAAATATAAAATTAAAATTAAAATAACAAAACACACCCCCTGATCACGTTGTTTTCTTAGCTGCTGAATGCTCTCATAAGCTTTATCCCTCTTTTCAGTAATAACTCCTAGTTCGTCCTGTAAAGAGATGATATCCTTGTCTGTGGCTTTTATTGCATCATCAAGTTGCTTGATTTTGGACCGAGTTGCTTGCCTCTCTTTTTTAACTCCAACCAAATCAACCCCTATAAGCTACAATGAAAAATAATTGTCAAAGAACTTTTTGCATAACAGTTACAGATTCAGAACACTTCACCAAAACCAGAAGGTTCATAGCAAAAAATAGAAACAAAGCTATCTTACCTTAACCTGATCTTGAAGGTCTTCTTTCGGCCCCATAGAATCTTGTACTTTGGCTCTCATGGCAGCATTAGCAATAACCTTCTCCCTTGTCCCCTCAAGCTGTTTGATTTCTCGAAGGATTTGTTTTTCTTCAGCCAATGGAATGCTCTCATGCTGTATGCGGTATTGCAAGCTATTAATCTGCATTAAAAGCATATATGTGGGAGTAGTGTTCAGATTAACTACATCATAGACAAAGTATGAAGTCTGCATTAAAAAGAACTTGGACTCAAGACATACAAGACTGTCAAGTTCCTCCTCAGATGAGCATAATGCAACACCTCGACCTGCATTATTTGAAGTACGCAGCTTGCCCAGTGCCTGCTGCAGAGGTTCAATCTCTTTTATCTTTTCATCTACCATACTCTGAAATTGCCTATTCTCATCTCTTTGAGATTTAATCTGAGTAACCAACTCTGCTTTTTCTCCCTGCATAAAGATCAAATATACAATTACATAGCATGTTGGTAAATGTGTAGCCTATCGTGTCATGTCATGTCAATCCATAACATAAAAGTTTTAATAGAAGGAGAGCTAATTGTTAAGTGATACACAATCTCCATCAAGATAAATTTCCAGATAAAAGAAAGTCCATATACTAAAAAACCATATTTTCCATTTTAACATATACAGCTTTCTGGCAGTTAATGGCTTCTATCAATAAGCCCAAGGTAATACTGTTGCAGCAGTCACTGCAACCGATATGTTGCGGCCCTATCACATTATGCACTTCACATTTTAAACCATTGACTAGATATTCCAATTTTTACTCGAAAAGGGTCAGTGGATAAAAACTACTAAAATAATAAAGGAGATTCTTTCATACCATTTTATGAGGGTATCAAAGTCTAACAATTAGTGGTGAACATTTAACGTTACGTTCCATTTAATTGAAAAAATATAAATACAAAAAAAAAAAAAAAAAACTTAATTTGTAAATAAAATAAATGAGACAGGAACAAATATTGCCCACTAAGGGTGTGTTTGGTAAAATAGTGTACAAGTTAACTAGAGTTTATATGCTACAAGCTAGGAGTTAAAAAACTTATAAGCTAGCTAATTGAAATAAAAATGCTTATTAAAATTAACTAATAAGCTAGCTGATAAATATAAAATGACGTATTTAGATATTTAATTTTTAAATTGAAAAAAAGGATAAAAAGCTAGTTGAAGTAACTTACGAAAAAACAAGCTAAAAACTACTAAAACAAGCTCGTATATCAAATAAGCTTTAATTGTCAAGGGGTATAGGTTCCCCAACAAAAAGAAAGGGCACCAGATAAGCCTCCTACAATAACAAAGGTTTAATAAGTTTTTGGTCTTTTTTGTGTTCATCTTAGTCCTTACTTTTCACTTTTCCACTCAATTTATCAATTACATCGCTTGTTGTCCTCACGATGATCCTCCATCCAAATCATTTGGGTCAATGGTAACATACCAATTGTTATTCATGAAATAGTCTTAGAACAAATTCCAACATGACAAGTTGCCATTTTACTCAACAATAATAATGACAACAATGAACACAACGTTTTAAGGGAACTAGAATATTGAGGGACTAAAGTGAGCAAATTAAAACAATACAACAACAACAACAAACACATCGATTTAACTGAAATTGGAATAATGAGGGAGTAAAGTGAGCAAATTAAAACAATAACAACAACAATGAACACAACAACACAACGAAAAACATATAGCACCCTATAACTAATTAGATAACGCCTATACTATAATAAATATAAAAATTAGATAATTATGTAACAAAGCCATTATGCCTAGGAATGATGCATACCAAACCTAACACAGACACTGCTTGACAAAGTTGAAAATGACGACAAACAGAACAGGATTATGTAATAACCTCCTTCAATTCTCTTTCCATTTTCAACTCCACCAAGAACAGCACAAATGTTATCAAGCAACCGTGGCAAAAGTATCATCAACTCACCTTTTTTGCCCTTATAGCATCGGTAACCTGAATTCGCTCTTGATTTATTTGGCTAATCTCTTTATCAAGCTTATCAAGTTTTGCTTTAATGTTGGGATCATCATAAGGCCGGAACCTAACAAAATAAAAAAGAAGTATCTGCGTTGGTGCAGGCCACTCTTCAACAGCATCTTTGGGGACATTGGAATCTGAAACAGCATTCTCTTCTGCTTTAACAGATTCATCTCCATGTGAACCAACTTTTATGTGCTCTTCAACTCCTGCTTCTTGTTCCAATTTCCCATTTTCAATTTGTTGTGAAACAGATACGTCTCCTTCACCACCGTTTTCCACTGGCCCTTCAACCATCTCAAATCCCACAACCTCAACCGCCATAGCTCCAACTACAGGACAGCCTCACAAAACCCAAGAGACCTTATTCCAAAGCAAATAATAATAATAATAATAATAATAATAAATTCTTCACGTGAAATAGGGAACATTTATGAGCATCTCAATTCAACAGTTTGATCCACAGGCCTAAATACACAAATGGCAACACATGAATCCAAAAGTAAAAAAAAAAAAAAAAAGAAAATGATTGTAAACCATGATTATTAATTTTTATTTAAACAAAAAATAACACATTCAGGCCAAGGCTTATTTATTAATAAACAAATAAACACACAAATTTGATCACAATCTACAATCTCAACCGTGCATATCAAATGGACAAAGGGATCTATCATCAATGGACTACATCATCTTCACACACATCAAACACGCAAAACAAACGACACAAAAAAAGGACAGATTTTTAAGCCAAGATCAGGCCTTTCTCAACGAACAAAACCATGCATGCAAACCCAAATTCAGGAAAAATGAGACGATCACAAGAGGGGACTAAGAATCAAAAGGGCGTGGTCCGAATACCTTGAATGGCCACACCCACGATTGATACACCCAAAAAGACAGAAAATTTGCAGAGAGAAGAGGATTAAGAGAATGAGAAATGCACAAAGAATAGCAGAAGGAGAAGAATAGCAGTGTGGAAGAGTGAGATGATTACCCGGATTGCAAAAAAAGACCCCTTTGGCAAAGGGCCTCCAAAATCCAATTCCAAATTAGGAAAAGTACCAAAGAATGAAAGAGCGAGAATTGAGAGCAAAACCGGGCTAGATCTCTCCCTGTCTCACAATGTAACGGCTTAATATAAACCAGAGCTAGAGAGAGAAACTCAACTGAAAACACACAGAGATATAACACGTGCCTTTATCCCGTAAACAAATATAGTTTTATTTTATTTTTTATTTTTATGAATTTAAATGTTATATTTAAAAATTTTATATTTTCTATACATATAAATGACAATAGTTGTTTAAGGAAAAGATTTTTATAAAAGAAAATTAACCGTTGTTCTTCAACTAATTATTTGTATTTATATATAAATTTTAATTGTAATATAACTATATATTTAAAATAATTTTTATTATTGTACTGATTAGCCATGACGACCAGATTTGAACCCACATAAATATATTTTCTTATTTATTATATTATAAAAGATCACCTAACATTTGACATTAACATAGGTCACCTAATATTTGACATTGACGAAAAATGACATGTATTCTGGAGGATAGATTTTTGAAACACATTATTCCATTTCTAACACATTTTATCCCTTTATTTAGGACATTAAATAGTTAAGAAATAAAAAAATAGAGACATGAGAGAAAGAGAAGAAATATATATATATATGAAAAAAGGTATATAGAAATAATTTTTTTTTAATGAGAGTAAGAATTTAGTCTCTAATCCCACTTACCATAATAATTATAAATTATATAAAATAAATATTTATTTCATGTAATGCATAAATTAAAATGTTAATTATGATTTAATTGATTAATTGAAGAAAAAATAGATTATACATGATAGTATAAAATAGTTTTACATTATCCTTGATAGTTTAGTTAGATGATTTTTATAATAATTATTTTAAAAATTATATCAATAATAATTAAACTTTTATTTTAAAATTATTATGAAAATTTTTTTTTATAAGATTGCAGGTGAGTATTACAATCGATAATCTCTTCTAAGAGATAAGTTAACACTCATGGTCTCTTCGTTCCCAATAAGATTTTTTTTACACAACAATGGGATTTGAACTTTTTATTACATGCTTAAAGAACTCAAACATAGTATCATTTCAATCAATTACTTGTTGACAAAAATTATTTTAAATAAATTAATAATAGTATAAAAAAATTAAATGACAATATACAATAATTAAATTAAAAAAATATATATTCTCAATAAGTTGGAAATTATTACTATATAATTTTTAAAATAATTATTATAAACATTAATAAATTTATTATATACAAATAAATTATAATTAAAGAATAAAATAAAAATTTAATAAGAGTACATTTTAGTTAAATTTATATTTATATTTTATTTTTCTCTTGACGCTAACTGCAGAGTTTTCCTTTTTTCTGAAGTTTTCTGTTTAGATATATAAAAAACGCTGGACTGCGTGTTTTTTTTTTTTTTGCGCTACCGCCTAACGGGTAGAAAATTTCCCTTATTTTTTTAAGTTTTCTGTTTAGATAAATATAACGGGGTTGGAAAATAAGGAAGAGAGTACAGAAAGAGAGAGAAAATAAATAATGGTAATTAAGTAATATAATTATAATGCATGTATATAATATATTGTTTTGGTATTGTAAAAAATTAATTAATTTTAAATTTTAGACCAGGCTGGTAGCGTCGAGTTTCTAATTTTTATTTTTAAAATAAAATATCTTTGGATAAGATAGTTTTGAAATTATTTTTAATATATTTTTAAAATAATTTTAAATGTTATCTCAAAATTAAGAAAATTGACTTCTTATTAGTGACTATGTGAAGACCACGTTTTTTATTATTATGAAAATTGTTATTGTATAAAAATATTATTATTTGAATTAGTATTATTGTTATTATTAAAATTATTATTACTAAATCTAGTATTATGATTAATTATTATTATGTAAATAAATATTGATGTTATTTTTAAGATTAATTTTATTTTTGTATCGTCATTGTTCCTGTAATTTTTACTAAAAAAGGAAATTAAAAATACATGATTTTTGAGAGAATTATTATTGTTATAGTAAAATACTTTTAAAAAATTATAAGATTGACAATAACCTTTTTAAATTGAAAAATTAAAATTAAAAATTAATTTTAGTTTTTAAAAATTTTAAAATTTAAAACTAAAAACTATCCCTAACAAAGCCTGTAATATATGCATGGTATATTTAGTTTTGACTAAATAGTATATGCCTTTGAAAATTTAAATTTTGTTTACACTATCATTAAATCATATATTTTTATATATAATAAGTTTGTTAATTTTATAATAATTATTTTAAAATTATAATAATAATAAATTTTAATTGGTTGAAAATATAAAACTTTTAGATTCACAATGCATAAATTTTAAACTCCTTTGGTAATTTAGTTTATGGGTGCATTAGTATTTACTTAGTTTTTAGACGATGAAGATAGACTGAATTTACCTAAAAATTATTTAATTTATTTAAAATGTTAATAGAAGGAAATAAAAAATATGTGTATGAAAAAAATGCAATATAAAAGCTTATATGTATAATTTGTGTTTTTACTTATGAAAAAAATATTTATTTTACCTTTTTATTTCTTTTCCTATAAGTATTTTGAGAAATTTATCTAATCTAAAAAATTCAAAAAAAGAAAAGGATGGTTACCGGTAACTTGTTTTCTGCGCTAGAGTAAAGAGTATGTAATGTTTAGGACATGTTATAATGTTACCAAAGTCTTTTATTTATGAGTAGAAAGGTAATTGCCACTCAAACTAATTAAGATTTACTTTGTCATGACTATGCAACTAAAGTGTTTTCAAAAGTTACTAGCTTGATTTTTTACTTTCTACACAATATTCCTTATAATATTTAAGTTTCATGAGTGACGTTCGAGAGAGAATGTTGAGAATAATTGTCATTTAATACTTATTAAATGTAGAATATGCTCAAAATCTCAAAATATTTTTTTTTTTTGAAAATTATGATTTTGCATTTGTGAGTTATTTATTTAACCTATCAAAAGTTCATCAATAATATTAGTATTGTCATTATTTATCATTTATAATTGTTTCAATTTAGTTATTTATCTTTATTTTGTACCAAATATATCCTTCAAGTTTACAAATGTTAATAATGTTTGTAAAAATATCAAACTTCATCCAATTTTGTTACTAACGTGCTTATGTATATATTAAATACCTAGTTGGACTAATTAGGTTAGGTGTAATTTTTTTTGTCTATTATCTTTATTTTTTACCAAATCAATCTCTTATCATTTCAAATATCATAATGTTTGCAAAATCTTCGGACTCCGTCTAACTTTATTATTAATGTGCTAGCATGTTGGTTAAACACTTAGTTGAACTTATTAAGTGTTTTTTTTTATCATTAGTGGTTAGGATTGTCTTCTTCTTCATAAAAAACTAATCTAGAATTCTTGCATTGAGTGTTTATATTCAATCTCTTGCCTTGAAATTGAATTGAGTTCTTCCATAGAGTTTCAAGCTGACAAATTCTTAAAATATGAAAGATTCTACAACAAGTTGTTAGTGATCTCCTGTTTTCTTGAAATTATTTGAAAAAGTAGCACTTCAAAAACATAAACATCACTTGTCTCAACAAGTTGGCCAATAATAATGTGTTGAGGAGGCAAGTAATCCTTTGTTGCACTATCTTTGAGTACAAAAATGACAATATCATTAATAAGAAGTATGCATATGACAAAATTTGCTAACAATAGATTGTAGTGTTGAAAAATGAAAATTTTGTCAAACACAAACACATTAATATGGTAATAACAAAATTGGATGGAGTTGGACTATTTTGCAAATATTATTGACATTTGAAAATATAAGGAACTGATTTAATACAAAATAGAAATAAAGGACTAAATTAAAATTCAAAAATTAAATAAAGGATCAACAGAAATTTGAAAATAACATAAAGAACCAATTAAAATTCAAAAATAAATAAATGACCAAAGAAATAATTTTGTCATTAATTATTAAGTTTCACTTATTAAATAATGGGTAAAATTTGAAGGATGATGATCCTATATTTTCTCATTCTTTATATTAAATATAAAAATTTACTTAAATGTTTTTTTTTCTCTCGACATAAATTTAGAATAAATTTATTTTTTATTTATTCAAATTTAAACATAATATTTTTAGTTATTGTAATTGAAAAATAATTTATTTTAATTCCTCCGCATAAACAAAGTAACTATCCTTAATTGGTTAAAAGATAACATGTGAACACGTACTATTAACTCATGTATATTGAGAAATAGTGTATCTCATGTACATCCTCAAGGGGGAAGATATATAATTCAACCACTAACCTCAATTCTACATATTCCTAAACAATTTTAGAGAATGACTGCTACTACTTAATGTGTCATTGAAGCAACTGAACGTTAAGTAAGAATTTTGATTTATTCAAATAATTATATAGTAAAAAAAAAACATTAAAAAAGTTGACATATAAAATTGACATATAATTATATAGTAGCCTGTACTTTATATAACCACTTAAATATTTATTTGACAATATGTAAGCATTAATTTATTCAAACCGGTGAAATTAAATATTTAAGAAATTTAATTTAATGTCTAACTTCGTCTGTTATTTCTCTTGTCTGCAAAACTACTAAAATGCACTTTATTTTGAGATTAAAATATTTGTTTTTCTGATACTTATTTAATATTTCTAACTTTATTTAGAAAAAGTACAGAAAGATACTATGCATATATAAGAATGTTTTTGGCATAGTACCTCTTTCTGGGAGAGATCCTTCCCAATTTTTTCAGAATTACATTTTGGCCCTTAATTAATTATAATATTGAATATATAAAGTATATAAAAAAAAATGAATGGCTGGATATGTAAACTGGACACTCTCCATATTTTTTGAATTGGAGAGGATCCATGCTCCTCTTTGTGTTATATGTTCTATGTAAAATTGACTTTTTTATATAAAGTTGTTTATTTCGTTATTTGAATAGTAAATAATTGTGCTTAAATTATTTTTTTTCTATTTTAGATGAAAATGATAGACAGGCAAATATCTATTAATTACTAATAAATAATGTGTCGACAGCGTGTGACGTGTGTGACGTATGATATAGGTAATGCACATTTATGAATTTTAAGAAGGACGGATTTCTGTTTCACGTGATTTGTGACTCAAAGGTTTGTCCCCACTCCCAACTCATTTATGGTTTGGATTATATTTATTATTTCTATTTGACTTTTTATTTAATAATTACATTTTATAAAGTAGTATTTATCATGTTTGACTTCCTACCAATTTTTGTTCTATTCTAATTGTTATTTTGAAATGCTATTAGTAAAACAATAAATATGTTTTTTTAGTTTATTAAATCAAATTAGTTTAGTATCGGTGGGATTATCAAAATAAATAATATTAATTAGAATAATTAAGATAATAAATAATATTTTAAACTAAGATAAATAAATTACTTATAAATATGTAATTCAATTAATTTATGTACTTATTTTTAATAAAATTAATGTATTTATTATTTTATGTAATTTAAATTTTATAATTTATTTTAATATATTATGAACAATAATTTTATTTCTTTTAACATTATTCTTATTTTTTAACTCATTAATGTATTTTATAAAAAAAATATAATTCATTTAAAATTTTGTAATTTAATTTTAATACATTATTTATATGTTATTTTTACATTTTAATTTATTAATTGATAGTAATATCAATTTATTTTTTCCTTTATAGATGAAATTATTTTTTGAGATATATTTTAAAAATAAATTATATTAAAATAATTAAAAATTAATAAATTAAAATATAAAATAACATCAAAAGTATAATGTTAAAATATATTAGTCAATTAAAAAATAAAAAAATATTAAAATAAAATTACTGTTTATAATATATTAAAAATAAATTATATTTAATTACATTATTTATAAAAATAATAAATATATTAATTAATTAAGTTAAGTATCTAAAAATAATTTAATTAATTTAAATTAAAATATTTATTATTATTTTAATTATTTTAATTACTATTATTCAATATTTATTTTATTAGCTATCTCAATATTAAACTAATTAAAAATAGTGATGATGATTAAAAAAAATAAAATATCAAAATTCAAAAAAAAAGTTGTAATGACTAAAAATAGATTGATGCATATTTACGGAGACTGAATATATATTTAAACATACTAAATTATATAATAATTTTTTATAAAATTTTCAAATATTAATTATATTTTAAACAAAATAGAATGTATTTATTAATTTTAGGTGAATTTTTCATATCACGTGACTTCTATTTTTTTTCATGATGTACAAACTTAAGTAGTGTCACGGTGTTGTGCCATTTAAATTAGTATTTCACTTAATTTATTTCTTGAGTAACTGTGCAGTGGTAATGTAAAACCTACATATAATATTTAAATATTGTTTTTTTTTTTTTACTCAACTTAAGTTAAATAAATTGACTCATTTGATTATATCACGTCAAGAAAATTTTTGAGCTTTAATTTTAAATTCTAACTTTTAACTTTCTATAAATTTTTACAGTATATGTATTAGACTTTTGTATTATTTTATTTCGCACAAATAAAATTTTACAAAAGTTTTTATTTACTTTTACTCATCATTTATAAAATATTTTAAAAAAATGTTTACATAAAAATCACTCACAAGAACAATTCAAAAAATACTATAAATAAATCACCATCTCCAAGCAAATTTCCAATTATATTTCACGTGTCAATTCTCACAAATACTATTAAAAAAATAATAACAACGAAATGGTAACATTTTTGTCCTTAGAAAAGTGGGGATTTTCATTCAGCATCCACGTTTCTTTCTAAATGTTGTAATCAAATGAGCTAACTTCTTTAAACATTCTAACTTTTTTTTTCTTTTTCGATGGATGAAATTTCTTAGATTACATTGTTGAAAGGTAATATCTTGATATTTGATTCTTCTTCTCCTCTCAAGGGATGTTGGCCTCTCACTCAAAAGGCTTCAATAACTATATCTCATTGATATCTTTCTTAAAATTTTATATTTCTAACTTTTCAATTTTTTTTTTGTTTTACTTTTACCAATTATTTATTTCTTTTATATATATATATTTATCAATTTTCATATTTCTATCCTTTTAAATTTTATTATTATAAATTTTCTAAATTTTTAAATAAAGCATAAATTAAAGTGTATTAATTCTCAATGTTCTAGAAAAATCTATATTTTACTACATATAGGAAAATTTACAAATATACATAATATACTACAAAAATTATTATTGTGTATTACTTATACATTTTTTATCTTTTAATATTATTCTTCCCAGTTCTAATGAATAACATTTAAATAATAAATCTTAAAGTAACTTTTGTATGATTTATTGATGATATAATTTTTTTATTTATACTAATATTATAAATATAAGATGTGTCAAAAATTTATAAATACAAAATAAAAATACTATATAATATATAATGAGATAAATTTTATTTTATTTTAAAAATTTATGGCTCATGTATGCTTCTTATCTATACAAATATAGCGTTTTTTCGTCCCTATTTATTTTTTATCCCTACATTTAACAAAAGAAAGTGTTTTTAATTCACTAACAGGGAATAAAGACACATGATTTTTGTGATTTGAAAGACAAAAATCTCTAGAGTCTAAGAAATCATTTTTTCGGGAAAAATATATCAAGCCAATTTAAAATAAAGGTTGAATTATTTTATTAAATAAAATAATAATTTTTCATGAAAGAACTAAACATGTAGTGAAATATAAGTGTTATAAAACTAATTAAACTAATATTTATGTTGATATTTAAATTTACCTAAATATTATTTAGAAATATAAACTAGTAAACTATGAAAATGTGTGTCAAGTGAGAATGTGAGAATAATTAATTTTTAACATTCAATCTTATATGGATGGTATAGCTGAAAATGGAAGTCAAAATTTGAAATTTATGTTATATACAACTTAGTTCTTATTTGTTTTGACATTGGAAAATCAATTCTACTCTTTTGTAATGAAAACATACCCTATTATAAATTTATGGTTGAGATTAATTTGCACACACATCTCGGTTACATTCAATAAGTCTTATGTATTCAACTAAGATTATTATACATATCCTATTAATCTAAACTTTTAAATAATGTAAATAATTGCAAACTTTTAAATGATGTACATAACTAAGATTGTTATAACTTTTTAAAGAGTCTATCAAAATCTATAATATTTAATTATGACTTTTTACGATATGAAAAGTATTTTAGTATTATAAAATATATAAATTTCTATAGATAGTTTTGTAGGATGTATTTCGGTAGATTTAAAAGATTTTTTTAAAAGTAAATTATTCTTCTAACAATCTCATATAAACCCTTAAGATTTTAGAAGATTATTTTAATCGATGTCAAATTTTTTTTTTCTCATATCATAATACTTTATCATCTCTTTTTTTTAATCTTACATGTCTTCTTTATGATTAATTAAAAGACCTTCCTATTTTATTTTTGTCTTTAATCAATTTGTAAACAAATTGATTATGTGTATAACAAAAAAGACAATGTAAAAAATGCATAAAATCTTTGGGTATATACTTGACATTTTTTTTTCTATATTCGGTCAAAATGCACGAAGACAATCTTCTACTTTATAGGTAGCATAATTTAAATTGATTTATGGGAACATTTATCTTGTTGCATATTTTTTTAGCACAATTACATTGATGTGAATTATCATTTTTTTTTATGTGTCACTTTTTTCCTTTTTTCTAGTGTTTTTTGTGTGTCTTTTGCTTATCTTTTCAATTCATTGTTACGAGAATTAAAAAAATAAATATATAAATTCTATTTAAAAATAATGTTATCTACAAATATTTACAAACATATTACTTGATTAACATGATATGTCTTGTGAAATTAATTTTCTTGATTAATGATAATTATTCTTACATATGTTGTATTAGTAATTTTAATGAGGAATTCACACCAAGAGAATAACAAAGAAGTGCAACAACTTTTATAATTTTGAAGGTTCACTGAAAATTTATGAAGTCCTTTCAAATCTTGTAATCCATAAAGTTATTTCAAATCTTATAAATTCTTATGATATAAATCTATTAAAATCTAAATTATAAAAGTCTTTAACAAAATCTGTATCGGTTCGCTTGGACGATCGGGTGTAGACACGAGTATGTCCATACTACAACATTTATTACCCTGCGTGGGACCATCTGACATGGGCGGAAATCAACTAATGCATCAGGGAATGGAGTTTGAAACACGCTATTTTGTCCCTGGCTTGTCCTTGGTTCATTTTGTCTTTTTGTCTAGTACACTAGGAATTTAGGGGACAGGAAAGTAGAGCCTGATAGGAGAAAGACGGGGGTTGGTATATATATGTCTGGAAGGACACGTAGAGAGGCATGTTGCTGACTTTGTAATCCTATTGCAGACCAGAACATTGACATCCATCGTGACTAAGAATGACACCGGACGATGGAGGAAAGCAGAAGATACCACAAACAGCTATGCCGATGACACGAAACCAGACAATTTCAAGAGGGAGCACTGCAACGTTTGATGCGGGTTGTAAAGCAAACCTATAGGAAAGAAGTGAGGAGCAAGCTCGCATGACCAAGGAGGCAACGAAAAGACAAGAGGAGGTAGAAAAGAGCTACAAGGAGGAACTAAAGCGAGCTTTGGACTAAGAGGTTAGGTTGAAGGAGCAATTAGAGTTACTTCAGGGCTCGGAGGGACATTTTGACCCACCTCCACCCCGAGTGACATGGGGTCTGCCATTTAGCGAACAGATTGATAGTACTCCTATCTCGCCAAAGTTTAGGGAATTGGTGGTCGATCCGTTTGACGATTTGTAGGACCCATGCGTACACCTACAAGCTTTCCAAACCCAGGTCTACATCAACGGCAGAAACAATCTATTAAGTTGTAAGTTATTCCCAGGCACGTTGAGGGGGTAGTGATGAGATGGTTCTTAGGCCTTCCACCATACTTCATAACATTGTTTGTGGACCTAGTAGCCACCTTTGAACCTCATTTCGTAGGCAATAAGACAAAATGTTTGGAGGTAGCAGATTTATTTGATATAAAACAAACAAAAATGAAGACGTTGAGACAATATTTGGCACGGTTTAATGAAGCCATGGTTCAAGTTGATGATCCAAATCAAAAGTATTTTGTTAAAGCATTTCAAAAAGGGCTTTAGGTAGGTCCTTTTAGTGATTCATTGGCCTTGTCTCAGCCAGCTAGCATGACCGAGATTAGGGCTTGGGCTGAGAAGCATGTGGAGGCCGAGGAGGACAAGGAGGACCGTTTGTTGGCGGAGAAGGCAATGCCGGCCGTTGGAAAAAGATCACCCACGAGCCCCGTCGGCACGAGCCACACATGGAATAATATACCCCACTCATGATGACAAGAGCACACATTTTGAAGGAGGTTTATCATCTCCAACTACTCGACATTCCACCTCCCACACAGCATCAACTTGGTCCTTCCCGTGACGAGTGGTGTGAGTTTCACAGGGCTAGTGGCCATTCGACGGAGGAGTGTCGATTGTTGAAAAGTTAGATTGAGAAGTTGATACAAGATGGCTACTTGGGTCGCTTTGTTAGGAGAAAAGAGGACAAAAAGCGAACTACGGAAGATCACAACAAGAGAGATAGGAGTAGAATGCCTGGTCAAGACTGTGATTGAGTGCAAGACCGGTCCAAAAATCCCAGGGGGAGTCAACTGAGGCCCACAGGCCGGACCCCCCTCATTAGGGAATGATAACTACGATAGTGGGAGGGGGCTCCATGGTAGAAATGTTGGCGGCGGCGTGAAAGATGCACTCCCGATCAGTACTGGCCATTCAAGAAAGACCAACCCAAAGGTGGGACCCACAAATCACATTCTCTGATGAGGACTATGAGGGTACAATAATACATTTGGACAACCCCATGGTCATCTCGGTAGTGATAGTTAATTATAAGGTGGAGTGGGTTTTAGTTGATCAAGGTAGCTCGACCAATGTCCTGTTTTGGCCAGCTTTCCAGAAGATGGGCTTCTCGGAATCAAATTGGGAGGTGTGTCAAGGAACGGTGGTTGGATTCGTGGGTGAGCAAGTCGAGATCTAAGAGGTCATTAACTTGGAAACGATGGTGGGGATGAGCTCCATAGCGAAGGCAGTAAAAATAAGATTCACGGCGGTCAATGCATCGACATCTTATAATGTCATATTGGGTAGACCTACTTTGAATTGACTCTGGGAAATCGTGTCCACAACCCACATATGTATGAAATACCTGGTCAGTCAGTTAGTGGGTGTGGTACGGGTATACTAGCACATGACTGATAGTACATATTTTATACCCCTTATAAGGTCTTTAGATGGGTAAAATAGAATATGAATAATAGTTAAGAATCATGTATTAGCTAAGATTTAGATTTCCAAGGTTAAACTAAGGAAGACACAAATCTAGGCTAAGTTATTAATTTTAACTAACAAAAATATAAAGCCTTATTTTGCAGGTCAGAGGAGAATCCAAACGAAGTCAAATAAGCTAGAAGAAGACGTCCAGGCCAGACGAGACTCTCTAGGCCGACTTCGTCTTGGTCAGAATAAACATCCTAGCAGAGGTCGAATGCATCTTGGACGGATGAAGTTGACTCCGTGATGCCAACTCCTGTAGAGCCGACTTCGTGTCCAAGGTGATATCCGCATGCCGACTCTAGAACCGGATGCCGACCTCGAGGAAAAATGCCAACTCCCATCCCGAGACGGATCCATCTCGGCATCAGACGACCGACTCCACTTCGGCAAATTCAAGCACGTGCAAAATTAGCACGTTGTAGTTAGGCAAGTCTGTTAGAGTTGTTATTTCAGTTAAGTCTGTTATAGTCAGGCAGTTAAAATCGTTAACTCAGTTATTACGGTTATAGAGTTAGTTAGGTAGTTAGTTCACGTATAAGTAGAGGTGCATAACGACGTTCATTGGTAAGCAAAGTAGTGCGAAGTATCGAAAAAACATGCACTATACGCATTAACCTCCATTTTCCCCATGTTTCTCTTTGTTCCATAATGCTTCATAAAGTGCCTAGTCGGTTGAGTAGGTGCAAGACCAGTGTCTAGGTAGTAGCCGGTTGCCAAGAGGAGACTGTCAGGGCGCGCTGGCACACTACTTGGTGATTCAACCCCTCAATACTTGGCCACCGTAGGTGGAACACTACAACTACCACTGACGGTTGTCGTGGGAAGCTAGTCACAATCTTTTCCATTGAATCCCTCCTTGTAATCAGTATTTTGACTAATCAACGAATGAATATGTTTCTTAGCACTTGTATGTTTGTAATTCCTATAGTTTAATTTGTTCTTGATTTTGTCACGATTATGCATGTTATGAATAGACCACGCTAGATTAGGGGTCGGTTGGAACCTACCTAAGTAATAATATAGATAATTATGAGATAATCTACGTCAACCACAAGCTTAATCCCTACTAACTCGAGGCCATGATTGCATAAGCCCTCAGTTGGTAACAAATGAACGTTAGGCGGTCGCCTTAGGAAATAGGTTGGCGGGGAAACACTTGCATGCTAGGAATCTGATGTAGAACCATTCCTTGATCCCATTGTACCCGATATGTTAAATATACGTTTTGGTAGAATTAGATTGCTTTACTTTTGTAGCCATTAGTTTACTTCCCGCAAAATTTACATTCAGCACTTTACTTTACAAGCAAAACCCCTAGTTTACTTTTACGTACTGCGTCCGTATTCTACATACCTTGTTCTACCACCTTTTCAGCCTTCTACATACCGAGCGATCACCTCTGATAGCTTCCAGCTTCCCAAATCCTGGTCCTATACCTCCTCGATCGAGAGAGACACCTTACTGAAACTTTGTGTACCACCGTGCTAGCTTGGAATGTCTACAGTTGCTGACGGCGCTAGGTCTAGAATTTCACTGTTTTTTCCACACTAAAGACGTGGCTTGGCATGCTTTATTTATACACAAGCTGGCTAAATCTAAATCTAATCCTACAGAATCGCTAATTCCTTGATTCCCGCAGATTTCCTACTCAGTTACTTGAATTACATATTTCTTGATCTTAACAGATTACAAATTTGAATTACTGATTACAAATTTCTCAATCCTAGGAGATTACAAATTCCTTGATTCTAGCATAATCATATCTATATTACAGATTCCTTAATTCTAGGAAAATCAAATCTACATTACAGATTCCTTAATTTTAGCATAATCATATCTGCATTACAGATTCCTTAATTCCAGAAGAATTAAATCTGCATTTCAGATTCCTTAATTTTAGCATAATCATATCTGCATTATAGATTCCTTAATTCTAGGAGAATCAAATCTACATTACAGATTCCTTAATTTTAGCATAATCATATCTGCATTCTTGCTAGAGTGATTTTGGCCATTGAAGTCGACTTGGGCCGGGATGTTCTCGGCTTCTACTGGGCCGAGATGCTCCTTTTAGGTCGAGATACTCTCGGATTTTAGGCCTACAAAACAAGTCCAATCTTTTGTTAGTTAAAATCCTTATTTTAGCACAGATTTATATTTTTCCTATTTCTAGGCCCATAATTCGAATCTTAACTAAGACAGGACTCTTAATCACTAAACAATCTTAATAATACCCATCTTAAGCCCTTGTGATGTGTATAAAATATGACTTATCATTGAGCCACGACAATTGGCTGAACAGAGACGACCGGTGTAAGTGAAGAGGTGTTGGCTTCATTAGAGGATGCCACAATAGAAGTAGGGGAGCGAGAAGCTACCTTTTTCTTCATGACCTTCAATTCTAGAGCGGTATAGCTTCCTTCAGTTCGAGAGTGGTATAACTTGCAAGAAAAATCACAAGGTTAGTAAAACAAACCAAGGCCATGATTGAAAAGGGAGAATGGAAGGCCGATCACCTTTCTTAATCATCTCAACAGAAGAGAGGGTAGGTAGGCAATAGAGTTCCTCCATGAACTCCAACTCCCATTCCTCTAGATCTTCCTTCTCGACCGTTACCAACACGGCCGGTTGGCAAGTCTAGTGAAGGGGGAAGAAGGGTTCACTAGAGGAGTCTACCAGAAGGTTGGGGCTGACCTTGCCCGGACTAACACGAAAAAACCGGTCCTTAAAAAACTTATAACTTTCGCGGAAAGGCTTCAATAGCTTTTGTCTCGACTGGCTACTCAATGTCGACCAACCAACCTTTTTTGATCGGCAGAGTGAGAAAAACCAAAAAAAGACATTCAAGGAGGGCTCTCGTCGCATGTCTTTGCTCAGAAGTTTGAAAGCTTAAACAAATGCCCAACTATTGGGATGGAGTTGAGTGGGGGCAATGTTGAGTGCGCGAAGGATTGGCCGTTCGAATTGTGTAAATGGTAATCGAATCCCTAGCTTGAGTGCAGGGTGTCATACAAATGAAAGAAAAGACCACCATCTTCAATAAGCCCTTCACAAATGGGCTCGTTCGGCCGACACAGAGAAACTTGCAAGGACCAAGGCCCCCGTCAGCAGATGGCATCAACCATACCCACAAGGGAATATGGTTTGGTATAGACTGAGAAAACCCTAGTAACACCCACATCAACCCCCTTAAAGGACCATTCAACATGAACTTCCTTCTCTGACCCCTCGTCTGAGAAATCACTTTCCTCAAAAGCTGGGTACAAAATACTAAAGGGAAAGCCCACTCCTTTTAAGGAAGTGGAGGAGGTTGGAGGAAGTGTTCCCTACGTAGAGGGGCTGCTGGCTGCCTCGTCGTCAGGAATGGGGGAAGCAGATGACCCTTTGGAGGTATCTCCTATGACAAAAACCACGCGAGGGTCAGACAACAGACTCAAGCCCAAAAGGGAGTTTCCTAGAAGAAGGAACCCTAGGGAAAATCCCCACATAGAAGAGGGGGTGTAAGAAGCTTACCTCGTTTCACCATTTGATGATACACAAGGACACTAGAGACTGGAGATGGAGACGTGCAAGAATTGGGAGCATTGAGAAATTCGATGAGGGTAGAAGTGCAGGAAAACTAACAGAATATTCAAAGTACTTGCAGAAAAGTGAGAGAAGGAAGACAAATACCCCTAAAAACTATCACATCAATCAAAGGGGAAGGGTGCAACAAGTTGCCAGGTGTTGCATCCAACGGATAAAAGCGAAACGATAGGTAGTATTGAATGACAGCCAAGGGAGGAGATGAGAAACAATGCTCAAGTGCCATTATGATATAGGCGCAGGCAACGAAGTGTCTCCCATTGGGAGGCGGCCACACCAACTAAGCTATTTCCCCTCAGACGAGTAGAACAAGCGACAACATTAAGCCCAACAGACCATGGCAATTGAGATATAACTTGGTCGACATTAGAGGCCATCCTACCGAGAATCCTGAGTTGGCCGACAGGTCTTGGGGTTTCATGGAGTATCTTCTCGGTCGCCCAACACATCAAATAATAGGATAAAGCGTACTTCCCTTAGTCAACACTTGAGGGGCTCGGTTGTCAAGATCATCCTGACTGGTTCTCCAAGTAAAAAATGTCTATCGCTCCACTTGACACTTAAGGGCTGTGTACCGGTCAACCTTCAGCCCCTCCCACCCTTCAGCCCCAGATGGTTCTTCGAAAGTGACCGGCTTTGTAAAGTCATCAACATAGTACAACCCCCAAAACGATTATAAATAGAGAATAGAGAGAAAGAACATAGGACCTTAGATCATGTTCACCTCAAGACTTGCGAGAGTCGGTCAAAAGGACCCTCTAGGCAAAAAACGAATACCCTAAGTGAGGGGTTGTATACCATCCAGCATTTAGCCCTATCATATCATCGAACATTAAAATGGTTGATCCTTGAGGCGACCCTAAAAGTGACGGACCCATTGTCCAATGGTTTATCCTGTTCTTTCAACCCAATATGACCAGTCCCACGGAGTCAACAATGTATAGAGGACATCCCATCAGCTTGAGACGGTCGACTCTGGCTTGCACGAAGAGAAAGCTTACTCCCTACGGTTGCCGCTTGAGGGTTATGTACAGGTCAGCCTAGATGACTAGGTGTAGGCACGAGTATGTCCGTACTACAACATTTATTACCCTACATGGGACCATTTGACATGGGCGGAAAGTAATTGATGCATCAGGAAACAAAGTTTGAATCACGCTATTTTGTCCTTGGCTTGTCCCTGATCCATTTTATCTTTTTGTCTAATACGTCAGGAAGTTAGGAGATAAAAAAGTAGAGCCTGATAGGAGAGAGAGGGAGGACTGATATATATATGTCTAGAAGGATACATAGAGAAACCCGTTGCTGATTTTATAGCCCTATTACATACCAGAACCAAATCTTATAAATCATTAAATTCATACCTATTTTTTAAAATCTACACAATTTTCTTATATTAAAATAATATTTTAAAATTCCAATCCCTTAAATTTTTCCTTTAAAAAAGATATATTTCAATCCTTAACATTTTTAAAGTGCGTGTATCAGTTTCTCTTTTAATTTTCTCCAGAGAAGTTAATATAACGTAGCATGTGATTGATACGAGAGTATTTTATTCTAAATTCTGTTTTTTTTTATATGTAAATTTAGCAGCTTAAAGTTTAGGTCATGTGAGAGTCTTTATCCTTTTAAAAATGTATATTTCAGTTCTTAATATTTTCCAAGCATGCAAGATAGCCCTCTATTAATAGATATAGAATGAGTTATGTTACAAATCCTATCAACTAGCGCTATCTTACACATTTTAAAAGTGTTACGGATTGAAACAGCCCTTCAAAAATTAGGGACTAAATTGTACCCAAATTTTAGGACATTAATTTGTATTTTTCATATTTAATATTTAATCAAACTTATCTTGATCATATTGTTTATTTTACCTCTTAGCTTCTTACTTATACATAAAGTTAACAAGAAATGTGTTTAATAACACTACTGTTATTAAATCAATTAGAAAATTAATACAAAGCATTGCGAACTTTTGATAGTTATCCAATCATAATTAAAATTTTATTTTAATAATTTATAAATAACAAATATTTGTATTAAAGGTGAGTGTAAGTTATTAAAGTAAAACTTCAATTCTTATTAAAAAATAATACCAAAACTATATATGAAATTTTTTTCATAAAATTATCATGTGAACAATATAATGTGATTGATGAACTATTAATTATTAACATTAAATGAAAATAATCGGTTAAAAACATATAATTATCCTATAACTTTTTTTAATTATTAATTTTCTGTATTAGACATTATAACTAGGGGTGAAAATAAGTTAGACTATATGACTTAGTCTATATCAATGTTAGACCAAACTTTTTGAACAAATAAATTAGGCCCATCTTTTTATAAAAGTTTATTTGGTTAAAAATATCAAATTTAGGTTAATTAAAAGAAACTAAGGCTAATAGAATGACCTATTTAAGTAAAATTTTGTTAGTATAATTATTATTATATTAAATTTGTTATATTATATTTAAATTATATATATATCTTTTAAAATATTAAACATGTTGATCTATATAAAGAGTTAAGTCTATCCTATTTAGAGGATTTATTGCAAAATATATGTTTGAATAAGTTACCATGAATGTTATATTAAATTATAACCCTATAACATATACAAGTTAGACTCGGATTCGTCTTTTAGAAAGTCTAGCATGTTTGTTTCTAGCATTCTCATGCTTTATTGATCTTCAAATTTTATAGTTTGTTTTGTATAAAGTTTTTTTTATTAACTTATTAGCTAATTAACCTATTTAGAAATAATTTAGATATATATAAAAACTTTAATATGAAATAAGTATAGTCAAAGTATAAGAAAAGCCTATAACAAGTAATAGATTAGGTTTGAGTCTTAAAATTTTTAAATAGGTCAAACCTATTTAAGCAAAGAACTAATTCATTTTCATCCTTAATTTAAAATAATATTAAAAATAAACACTATTTTTTTTAAAAGTCACTTTTTTTTTTTAACGTTGTTACTGAATTTATTATACTTAGCTTCTATGTTGCATTAACAATATTTTGTCACTTAATATAATAGAACTAATTAAGTTAGCATTGGAGAAAATGTATGCACAAACTTAACATTTTAACTAATTTGGATCATATTACTTCTTATTAGGTAGCCATTTGTTACCACTAACTAATCATTATAAATAAAGTTCTAAATACACAGTTACAAAAATATTAAGAAAAAAAAGGAATTAAATGACAATTTATCACTATCAAGGAGTGATTTAAAAGCCTAACGGACTAATCGGATCAATGAATTGGTCAAGTGAGGAATCTAGACAACAAATGAACCGATGAAGAATAGGTTGTTTTCAATTTGTTGAAATGAATCCAAATTAGGTTCCTTCCTCAGTGTTAAGTCACTCTCATCAACAACCAACTCATCCATCCACCCACACAAGATTCATCACCTACACCACTAACGTCCCAAACCCAACACACCTCCTTTGGTTTTCTCCAACCCCATGATCCAACCTCTGCCAACAAACCATCATTTGAACAAATCATGTCAATGGTGATTGTGGCCAGAGACATTTTTGTCAATGAGATAAATGAACAAAATTGCCATTTCATTCACGATTTGATTATGATTAAATCAGTAAAGTGAGAATCAATATTTTTACTAGTTCAATTTTCAAAAATTGACTAACAATTAAAAAAATCCTTAAGAATATTATTGTCTGTTAAGTGAAATTAAATAATCTTGTCCTTAAATAAACTTTGTATGATATTTTTTTATAATTTTAATCAACAATTAAAAAAATCCTTAAGAATATTATTGTCTGTTAAGTGAAATTAAATAATCATGTCCTTAAATAAACTTTATATGATATTTTTTATAATTTTAATAAACAAGATTAGGACCGGTGAAAAGAAATTAGTATTTTATAATGTGATAAATCAAAATTGAAATTTTCGTCGAAAGAAATACGGACATTTAATATCTCATCGTATTTCAAACATAATTAGTCCTAAAGAAGTAAAAAGAAAAAACTTCATAATTTTAATTTTTGAAATCTTAATATTAAACATTTCAATACCATTAATTTTTCATTAACTAGGTGATCTTTCTATAAAAAAAAATTTAATGACTATGCACTATAAAAAAATTTATATTATCAATAAATTAAAATCAACTTTGGTATTACTTTTAAACAAACATTCTATATAAAGTATTTTGTAACTTACATTAAAAAAAAAAAACCCTTCACACTATGCATATTTTTTTTTCCTCTATAAATTTGAATGTGGTGACTTTGGTTTGGTGGTTGAATTTTATGAAATAGAATTCCGAATCATCGTGGAACCGTGTGGAGAAACTGATACGCAAATATTATTACAAACTCCGAATCATAGGTTGTCTGAAATAATGGTTTGCCATTGTTACTGTACTGTTATTATTGCTCTTCATCCAACTAAGTTCAACGTACAAGTAAAAATGCAAGTAATGAATAAGTAATAAATAAGATAGGAATACAAAGCTAAACATGTCTATGCATGTGTAATATAACGTCGATTTTCACTTATACCTAAACATAGAGCACACGATTTGAACGTGCAACACAACACCTTGTGTGTATGTATTAGGTGAGAGCCCTAAAGATTGTATTGAATCCTCTTACTATTCAATATTAAGACTGAAAATGTTTAGGGCATCAATATTACAAGAATTGATTATAACCCTCACAAAGACATATAACCCAAGAGATGGAGGGAAAAAACATTAGATCAATCATCAGGAAAACCAAGGAAATTGTTTATATGCTTGGCCACTGGTGTGGCATCACCTGGAGAGTAATGAAAGAGAGAACTTAAATCCATATCTGCTATAGTTTGATGGAGTGTTTGAGGACTAGCACAATACAGATGTTTTCTATCAGCAAGTTCTTCTGCTAGCTCACTTTGATGATTATCCATCAAATCTTCATTTACCACAACAATTAAAGGTTTTCCCAGCCGCAATGTCTCAAATATGCTACCCGACCCTGCATAAGTTCAGAATAGTTTACTTAACCCTAGCCCCAAACAATAACATCAAAAATAGATGTCACTTAACCCTAGCTCCAAACATCACTAACAATAAAAAAAAGGTTACTTGGAGTTTCCTCTTACTATGCTTTTTAGTCCTTTTTATGTGGATTGATTTTTTCCCAGCTTAATCACAATACAGCACCAAATTCACGTGTTTCTTTTCAATTTCTTATTTCTAAAAAGCAGCTGGTGAATGAAATAGCAATGCTCTCTACCTGGCTAGTAATGGAATAAACTACCCTGCCAACATCATGTCACAAAATCCATTTTAAATAATATACAACAAATTGACTTCATTCATTCTGAGACTCGTCACATCCTTTATAAAGCTTGTGACTAATGAAGGAAATAATGATATTGAATAATGTACAGCAGGTATGGGAAGCACAATTAGGAATAGGAACTCATCTACTAACAGTGTTGGTGTTATGCTTTGGCAATCGTTTCCATTTCATTTGTGGGGCACAGGGGAAGGAATGATAAAGCAAATGGATATATATTATTCTTTGCTCCCTTAAACCAGTGTGTCACAATTGCACCCAGTTACATTCAACCAATAGTTTTCTAATCCAAGTTTGTGATTGAAACAGGCTCTAAATTGGGGAAGCTCACTTCAAATGGGCCCAAGGAATCAAGTGGGCCAGCCCCTATTAATTAGAATGATGAGAATTGAGATCCAAGTGGGTTAGGAAAGGATTCAATGATCCATTAATAATGGATTGGAGGTAGCTTTATTAGGAATATATGTAATAGAAAAAAACTGATCCTGTGTTGGCAGTTTTGAATTAGAAACTGCATGATGGCAGTTATTCATAAAAAATATTTAGGAGTATGTATCTGGTAGAAGGGTGTGTAATTAGACAAGTGTGTTATTATTTGTAGATAGAGAATACACTCTGTATGGGACACTGTCTCTACTCTCTACAACAACCAGTGTAATATTGCCATATTGTGTAATTTGTGTTTATTATTATTATATTTTATTAGTTTATCAATTGGTGCTCTATCCTAGGTCTTGTTAGGAAAGTTGTTTAGAGTAGATAATTAGTTATCCAGTTATAAATAGAGGCAGAGAATATAAAGGAAGACAGTGAAAGGAAGGCCGAGATACTATCAAGGCTTGATCCAAGCTTTTGCTAAATATAAGAGGTGGAATGCTGTTACTATTCAGGCTTGGGTCCAAGCTATTGCTAAGCCTGAAGACTGGATGCAGGATATTATTTCATAGGGAACAGTCACTGAAGGACACTTTGATGTGGGACAGGAATTTGGGGAAGACTTCTTACATACATAACTCAGCAGGTAAAGCTTGATCAGGTAGATACTAAGTTCTGCCCATCTTACACTTGCAGTTTCAGACAACATTAGCAATAAAGATTTGAGAGCAAAAGGACTGAACAACAGCATCAAGCTAAAGAGAACTTGGCTGCTCATTTAGAGAATTAATGTTTCTCCAGCTGCAATGGGTTACCAGCTGAAGATATTTCAACAGTTCAAGGCACTTACCCAATGCTTCAATCATAGCTTGCTCTTTAAGCTTCCAGCAATGGGACCCAGGTCGGGAATTTTATGGCAACAAGGCACTGCTGATCAAATGGCTCGACTATATGATTGTAAGAATTCTTGGAAGTCAACAGCTCCTGAGCATTTACCTAACCCTTCATCTTAAGGACTAGGTGAATCTTTTTGGTGGGAATATTGTTATAAATAGAATCCAAATTGGGCAAGCTTACCCCAGAGAAGCCCAAGAAATCAAGCTCATTAGTTAGGCCTTGTGAGGAAAGTTTTTAGAGTAGTTTACTAGTTAGCAAGCTATAAATAGGGGCAGAGAATGTAAGGGAAAACAGTTAATTGGTCAGACAGTTTAACGAGTAAGGCTGACAAATTCCTGGGGAAGACACCATTCTATATCATCCGCGCTCTTCTCGACCCTGGATACCCATTAGCCCAGACTCAGATGAGGGTATTCATTAAAATTTCCTGATTTTCTTTTGTTGATTCTTATATTTTGATCCAGTATCAATCAGTTTGTTTCAAAGGAAAAAGATGCTCAAATATCAACCAAACACCGTTGGCACGAAATCATTAACCCTGACAGCTAATAAATCTGCATGCCATAGACAAGTTGTAACAAGCATACCTGCATGGCTAATGACAAGAGAAGCTGATCTGAGATGATCTGCAATACTGGATGAAAAAGTGAAGTAGTCTACAGCCAACAATCCATCTCCTTCAGACTACAATTATAAAAAAAAGAACTCAGCAAAAGGGCAAGTATATGCTATAGAAAAAGAGAATACTAAGCTCTCCAAATTGTTATCTCCCTCCATTTTTACAGTTAGTTAAACTCAGTTGCATGTACAGTTTCTTATTGTTAGTTTGTTTCTCCAAGTTGTTTAGTTGTTATTTTGTTACACAAATACATACATATTTATCTAGTGATGAATGCTCTTAGGATGAAGGTTTGCACCTAATTCAAAGGAGAGTTACCACCCATTTATATATTTTATTCAAGCAACTTCACTAGTCGATATGTGATTTCTAACACACCCCTCACATCAAGGACTGAACATCTCATGAAACTTGCAAGATTAGATATCTGCAAGTGATTGAGTAACTACCAATAGCAAGTGGTCCAATAAACACAATAATTATCGATCCAATAACAACCCAATAGCAAGTGGTATGATAAATACAATAATTATCGATAGAATAAGCGCTATGATACAATCTTAGACGGTGGATTTGGACCTAACTTGAACTAAGATGAATTTTTTTTTCAAGCTATCTCTATAGTCGATGTTGAATCTTAACAAATGCAATGTAAAACTTTCTTCAAGCGAGCTTAACTGGATCAGCAAATATTTTTAATGAGAATTTTATATGCCAATGTGAACAGAAATTGATTTAAAAATCTAACTATTATAAATGAAATTTCACAACCAAAGAATGCAGAATTAGACGAGGAAAAGAAAGAATGAGGGGAAAGTACCTTAGTAGGAAGATAGAATCCACGACCCATTTGGATGAGAAGGTGAGTGTAGCCTTTTGCAAACAAGGCTTGTTTAACGTTGTTGGAATCGACGGCTTTCACGAGAGCATCGAAAGAGGTTGTCCCAACGGTCACAAAAACTACTCTCTTTTTCTTATCACCGACCTCGTCGTTCCCCATTTAGCTACACCCACTCGATTCAATACAATTCAATTCGATTATAGTTTCTCTCCACTCTATTGATATCAACAACAACAACTACCCTTCAAGAGAATTTGATTTCATCATTAAAACAAAAACTAAGTGAAAACTGAAACATTACAGTCATTCGTGGAGTTAGACAAAGGAAATGAATTTTCTTTATTTTACAGGGCCCATAGCCCATTGGGTTGGATAAACTGGGCCTAGGTTTTGTTGAGAATTTTCTAAATCGCCCTGTGATCTTATAGGTTCAAATCATGCATGCCTTCCTTTTCTGTTGTTTTTTTCTTTTGGTTTATCTACGTGCCTTTACATGCTTCAAAGGCATAAGTTGTTGCCTTTTTCTATTTCTTTTTACTTAATCTTTAATTTATTTATGTATTTTTTTTTCATGAAATTTTCCTTAATATATTCGAATCTGACGACTATCTAAAGTGTATGTGCCCGAATTTAAAAATGTTATCTTAAAAGTCACTTTTAAGCTAAAGTTGATTGTTAGAATATTTTAACAAAAGTTCTGATTTTATTTAAAATTAGCATATATTAATTTATAATAATATAAGGATTGATAGATCAATTTAAGATTTAAAATTATAATAATTTTGGAGAAATTAATAAATGGGTTATTTTAAGAAAATTAATGAATATTCGTTTTTATAGATTATAAAACTGAGAAAGAAATTCCATTCGAGACAAAATTAAATAAAAAAAATTAGTTATGTGAGTGGGCATCCTTAGTAATATTTTTCTTTATTACTTGTAGAAAAATAAAATAATTTTTTTATAAATTAAAATCAATTTATGCATAAGTTAATTTTTAGAAGTTTTTTTTTATATTAACTTATTAAATTTTTTTTTATTTATGTATAAGTTAATTTTACCTTATAAAAAAATTTATTTATTTTTCTATAAAATTTGTAGAAGAATTTATTTAAACACATCCTAAATTATCTTGAGACAGCAATTTGATGGAGTTGGACCAGGACAATTGAACAAGAATCCAGATAGCTAGATACTTTGGAGACAAAAGCCACGTCCAGAGTTTTATTAAAAGTTATAAGTTATTTAGATGACATTTGTTGTAAAATCAGTGTAAAGATTTTTATATTGTTAGTTAATTAAAAGTTATTCTAAACATAATAAAAGTTAATAAATGTATCATACATTAAAAATTTACAATAACAATACAAAAATATTTACACTATCAATATATTTTAATTAATTTCAAATAAGAAAAGAATAAATAATGCATTTTTTTAAAATCATACTAAGCATAATTTTTAATTAGTTGATAGTATAAAATTTTATACTAACATTACATGTGAATTAAACTCATAAGAAAATTACGCGTATATTTTATTAACTAAGTTTATCGTGGAAAAAGCCATAATGGATACCACGTACGATTCAAAGAGATAAAAGTGTTAATTGAAAGTGTCAAATATGAGTGCAAAATCCAAACATTAGATAGAAAATGTGAAATAGAGTATTATCTTTTAAGTTTTTAATTGGACGTAGGGTCTTTTTTTTTTTTTTTAATAAGTGAAGGGGAAGATAACAAAGCTAGCAAACTGAGTGGGGAATACAATAACCCATAGCATCTTCCAAGAGGTGCATGCATGCAAAGCATATCACGAGCAGAATCTAAGATTTTGTAGGTGAATGAGCATTTATATATGTTCCATATTGGGAAGAAAGTCAACACATGTATTGCCTTCGTGATCAACATGAACAACAGTGAAATGCCATCAACATTACTTTTATCCAAGGAAGAAGGAGGACCCAATTAAAAATTATATTAAATTTAAATTTAAATACAAATTTCATCTCAATCCTTGTAATTTCTAGACACGGAGATGTAAGTTGAAGTGGGTTTGATTACCTCCTTTTCGATAAGACTAGCTTGATTAAGCACCATGTGAGAGAGGTTGTCCACGATATCAAGCTTGCCAGCAAAACACAAGAATTTTTGTCTTTCCAAAGAGCCAAGAGAGATGTTCCAATCAAAATATATGCATGCTACTATCTATTTCCTTTGTATGATTCTCACTTGATATGATAAGTGATCTCTTGGTATTTATTTAACATATGAAAAATCCTTTAATTATTTTGCCTATGCGAAACGAACAAAGGAAGGCTACTAACACTTTTTCTTTAATCGGGAAATGCTTTTAACCAAGGAAGACTATTCACACTTTTACTTTTATATCCTTCGCTTAGTTCCCTATCAGACTTTTGGCCCCTAATTTTGATTTGTTCTACATGGTCAGGGTCTCTTTTCCTTAGTTAATGGCATATCCGTAGTAGGTAAAACACTCTAATCATTATTAAAATTTTCTCTTAATGTTTCATACTAACGAATTTCATCTCCATTTGAAGAAATAGGGTGGCAACATCAAACGCCTAACCAGCTCCCAAGAGAACTACACCTTAAATTATCCTTCTTATTGATGACATTGGTTTAGGTGTCTTTTCATAGACTATTTCACCAAACCCATGGTCTTGGCACTACCAAAATTAGTCAAAATTGTAATGAAGAGGTTAAACGATTGAAATAAAAAGATTTCTTATTAATCAAGAAAGGAACATTGCACCAGTTGACTATTCCTGTTCCCTCCTTTCTTAATAATTTATTGGTTAAATTACTACTTTGGTTTCGGTATTTATTTGTTTGTTTTAATTTGATTTCTCCTTTATTAAAAATTTCAATTTGATCCTTTAATTTTCAAAATCAATACAATGTTATCCTTTTTGTCCAAACCATTAATGGTACAAACGTAGTTGTCTTACGCACTTCCTCTTCCACCATCCGCTAAAGGAAGGTGTCTAACTCCTCCACTGTACTTTCTCTTTTATTAAAAGTTTCAATTTGATCATTCAATTTTCAAAATCGTATAATGTTACCTTTTTTTTAAATCCAAATAGTTAATGGTGCAAACAAAGCTATCTTTCGTGACGCTTCTCAACCGTACTTTCTCTTCCACCATCAGCAAAACGCAACTCCTCGATGTCATTTCGAATTCCAATCCCGATCTCTACCCTCACTCCCTCTTCCTCTACCTCGAATAAATGTACATCGTTCTCCCCAAGATCAAAACCCTAATCGAAGATTGCTCAAACGGAAGAAGTAAGTTCAATTTGCTCATGCAAATCAAAAACATCGCCAACAATTTCCAAAGGCTCACCAGAGAAATCTCCACGCTCCTTAATGTCTTCCCGCTCCAAGAACTCGACCTAAACGATGATGTTAGAGAACTCATTTTCCTCGTGGGAAAATAATGCTTCAAATCTAAGTCGTTCATCACACTTGAACAAATCAACCTTTGAAACAACTTTGTTTCAGTTCTCGACCAAATTAAGAACGAGATCGTTCTTGATCAAGTGCATCTCTCGTCAATCTTCGAGAAATTGGAGATTTGTGACACATCGAGCTGTATAGCAGAGATTGAGAACCTGGAAGAAGAGATTCACAATCAGAGCGAAGAACAATAAAAAATGGAGCTTGTCGCGTTGATGGACCTCGTAAGACAACTCCATCATCGTGAGTTGTCATGACGCTTTGATCGATCAAGTACATTCTCTTCGATGCCTCATTGTTGTTGTACATTATTTTTACGGTTATATAAACTACGTAAACGATTTGGACGAAAAAAGGTAACATTATATCATTTTTGCAAATTAAACGACCAAATTGAAATTTTTAATAAAAGAGGAACCAAATTTAAACAAATAAATAAACACAGATATCAAAGTAGTAATTTAATCTAATTTGTTTTACTTGTAGGCATCGTCCACTTTGCACTTAAGACATTTCGTTTAAGAAAACAAATTTGGTGAGAACAAATTTGATTTTCTTACATCCTTGATTATGGAGAGCAGTAGTGATTGTCAAATTGAAACTTTTAATAAAGGAGGAACCAAATTTAAACAAATAAATAAACACAGATATCAAAGTAGTAATTTAGCTTAATTTGTTTTACTTGTAGGCATCGTCCTCTTTACACTTTAAAACATTCCGTTTAAGAAAACAAATTTGGTGAACAAATTTGGTTTTCTTACATCCTTGATTATAGTGAACAGCAGTAATTGTGACTCATTTGTCAGGTTTTTTTGTTATTACAAGAAAAAAAAAACCCTCTGCTTACTTAAAATTATCTAAGTATACTTAAGACTTTTATAAGCGCGTATAAAAAAAATAAAATAAACTTTTTTATAAATTAAAATTAATTTATATTTAAGTTAAAAATTAATTTTAAAAAAACTAAAAATTTATATAAATTAACTTATACATAAACTAATTTTAACTTATAATAAAGAAATTTATTTTATTTTTTCTTTATTTTTTCTATCTATATGTTTGTGCAAAAATTAATCCAAACTAACTCCTTTATATTTGAAATCACTCCTTATATAATCAATATTAACCATAATTTACAAGAATAGTTTTTTCTTCTTTAATCTTAGTAAGAAAAGAAAGTATCTCTTACATTATTTTACACTCAGTGCGTGTTTAGAAATTTCTTAGAAGGTAAAGAATCATGTCAATTTAGTTCAAAAATATAAAAATTATAACTATTGGCTTCTTATGGAAAATAACCTGGCAATGCGCAATCAAACATGCTATCACTCTATTTTTTTCTTCAAATAACATTTCTCATTCTTTTTCCTTTATTTCTATCTTTCTTCACCCAGTTTCACACCCATTTTAAGGATTAAAAAAAGAAAAAAACTGTTAGGGAAGAATTCCTTTCAAAAAGGGTTAGTAGCTAATTCAATGTTTTAAACAATTTTTTATAGCATCACCAACTATGAACAGGCTTGCACCTTAATGGTTGGGGAAGACTTGCTATAGTAATAAGGAAGACTTGCTATAGTATTCCGTCCCAGGCATTCCAATTACAATAAATAAATATATTGAGTAACTGACGGATATAGAATTCTTTATATACTCTATATATTTTTTCTTTAGCACTGAACATTTTTCCTCTAGTAGTAAGCGGAGAATAGTTTTAATTTTTTAAAACCATATGAAGATAGATTAAATAAGCAAGACCAAAATTCATATATCTCACGCCATAGGGGAAAAACAGTATTAGCATTACATTAAAGAATCAGAAATCAGATCCAGACTTTTCCTCTTTAGGAGGTGCAACTTGTCTGCTAAGACGAGAACGTGTCCAGGGATCAAGGGGTGCTCTCTGTGGTGGCTGAGGAGTTGGTGGCTTTGACTGCCTAAGCTCATTTTCTCTGTCAATAAACCTATTTCAAAGCATATAAAAACTCTTTTTAATACAAAGTTTCAATTTCAACATCCTCATTCTAAGCAACTTGGAAGATTTGAAGGATTAAACTGTAACACAATATATTAGGCAGACAGTGAGAAAACAATCACTTATTTAGTAAAATCAAGAGGGGTTTGCCCAAATAAGAGAACCTGAAAAATGAGTGGAAAACTAGACTACCAAAAAATTAACTGGCAATGTACTCACTCAATATAGGCCATCGGTGCAGCATCACCCACTCGAATACGGGTCCGAAGCAATCTGGTGTATCCTCCAGCTCTATCCCTGCACAACATAATGTCTGGTTAGTGGTACAACTTACTACCATGAACTGACAACTGAAAATATATTGGGGTTTTATTACTTACTTGTACCGATAAGCCAGTTCTGTAAACAGCTTGTGAATGACATCATCTCCTCGCACAAAACTTGCAGCGCGTCTTGCAGCACATTGGGATCCCTAAAACAATTTATAATGTAAACTATAGGTCAATCCCAGCAACCAAGCTAAATGAAAAAACAAAATGGTTACCCTGCCAAGAAATTGCCCACATTTATCTGTTTCTAGTGAACTGTATACTGACAAGCATATTGACTAGCAAAGTAGCAATCAGCAGTGGAGTAAATGGAATATGGCAGCAGGCCAAAAATCAGTATGGTTTTATGGCAAATGGCATGGCAACTAATAGAGGAAAAAGGTGGCAATGTCAGACAAATGTAAACCATAGCAAACAGGCTTGTGGAGGAAATTGATTCATCATACAGGTTCACAAAACCAAGTGTATAATTACTAAAGCAAAAGAAATCACAAGTGAAGACTCCCCTCCCCAAAAAAAACTTGCCATATGCCCTCATTGAGGTGAAAAAACTATAGAATACAGATCTGAAAGGGAAAAAACGTGATGTAAGTGTAAAAAAACAAAACTGAGATAGACCTACGTTGGAAGCCAATAGGTTTAAAAAGACAAGTAATCTCTCATCTGTTGCTGCCAATAAATGTTCGCAACTGCAATAGCAGACATTTGCTGTAGGACAACAATGAGCAACCTTCCACACCCATGATGGCGAAACTAATATTAAAAATTCAATTTTGCCCCTCCAAACCGTATATTCTAGGTCCATGATCCCTGCATACCCAGGAATTTGAATACCAGAAGGACCAAAACCCACCAAGCCATTCCCCCACAATGGCAAGTGGCAACCAAACTAGCACATCAATAGTTGCAACTATAGCAAATTCAGAGTTTCAATAAATTTCCAAGTGCACATTTGAAGTTAAGTAAAAGCACGAAGCAAAAAATGTATCATATTTTCACAATTCCCCTTAATAGACTCATCCCTGCTTTAGACATGACCTTGGAAAACAAATCAAAATAGCTAAATTTACAATGCAAATAAATTAAATCCAACGTGAATTAGAATTAAAATTAAGATTATAAAAGAAAAATGTGTTTATACTTTTGGTCAAATGTTGTCAAAGTCATGTACTTTTATATCAATTATTTTGGTCTTCAAACTTTAAAAATAAGTGGATTTAATTCCTCCTATTATTTTTTAAAATATGATAAATTATCAGAGAAGAAGAACTAAATCAACATATTTTCTAAAGTTTGATGACCAAATTCATCTTTCCTCAATATAAAAATTCAAGGACCTTTTTAACAAATTTGAGAGAAAGTAAAAGTACTAAAAACACATTTATTTTATTTTATTTTTTAAATTATAGAGAAACGCATAGAAACCTCCTTTCCAAGCTGAACCATATTATCCGCGAGTCTTCTGATCTCCTTGGCCTGCGACCAAATTACAAACACGTTGTACAAAATCTGAAATTCACAGACCCGTAAACGACGTCGCTTTGATTGGTACCTTTGCGACAGTAGTTTCGATGCGCTCGTGCTTCACCAACTGCGAGACCATGGTTCTAAATAAATGGGAACCCACGATCGATTCAGCATCTTTGCAAACCAATGAAACATAAAATTAAAATAAAAAAAAGAGAATGAATTGAAAGTATTAACAAACCTGAGCATGGACATTCGGTGACCGGTGGGTCGACCCAGTTTCCGGAGCTTGGTCATTTTCGCTGAAACACGAAAACCCTAACTAGCTAGCTAGTTTTCTACCACTGCACTCTGCACACACTATATAACCTGCGCACCAAATTTTTGTAAGTAATTTCATATATATACTAATTTATTATTTATGATTTGATAATGGTAAAAATTTACTTATAATATAAATATATTCTAATACCTTAAATATAAATTCATTTTATATTTAAGTCATCCAAATTTGTAAATTAATATTTATGCTTAATTTTATTTTTGGTTCCTCTAGTAGTGGATAATTTTGGTTTTTATATTTTTAATTGTTCAATTTTAGTCTATACATTTAAAAATTGAGTAATTTTAGTTCTTATAATTTTAATTATTAGATTTTGTTTCTTATATTTAAAAAAATAGTAATTTTAGCATTAATGTTAACTTGTTATTTAATTTTTAATAAATATGATTACTTGATAAAATTAATCAATTATTTTTTTGAAATTAGACAATTTAAGATATATAAAAATTTATATAACATTAATTATTTAATTTTTATAAACTAAATTATTTAATATATGAACCAAAATCATTTGTTTTTTTTTTCAAATATAGAGATAAAAATAAAACAACTAAAACTATGAGATTAAAATTATTCATTTTTAAATGTGTGGACTAAATTGAAGTAATTAAAATTGCGAGTACCAAAAGTCCTCATGCATTAAACTAAGAGGACCAAAAATGTAATTAAATATAATATTTATTAATTTTAATATAAATCAAATTTAAAATTTAATTGACTGCAATAATACAAAAATTTAAAAATAACATTGACATTGATGATATCATCTAAAGCATATATAGTATGAATAGAGAATATTTGTATACATAAGAAAAAAGATAGAAAAACAACAAAGTTTCTATCTTAGTTCATTTCCAATTTTGAAACTTTATCCAATTCTTAGTATATGGACATACTATTCAATGATTAAACATAATTACAAGCAAGTATTCTTTTCAACAAATTTCTTGACTCAACAATTAATTAGTTTTTACTTTGTCTTTTCAATCATATTTTTCAAGTATTCTTTGAATACAAAGCCTGTATACTTCAATCAAATTCATTAGGGTAGCACAGGGATTACAAATTTCATATTAAATCTATTTAGATCCCTTTAAACATAATTCTTCTGAGATAAGCCAAGAACCCATGTGATTTATCACGATGAATTTAGATGCCCAAAACAAAATAAGCATTACCAAGACCTTTCATATGAAAAAGAGCTATCACATTTGTTTGGTCTCAAGTACGAAATTCATATTATTACAAGCTAGAAGGATATCATCAACATATAATAGAGGAATGATGAATTTGCTTCCACTATTCTTCAGATAAATGCACTTATTTTCTTTAAAGCCAAGAGAGCAAATACTCTCATCAAATTTCAAGTATCACTACCTAGAGGTTTGTTTTAACCCATAAATGGATTTTCTTAATTTACATACCAAATGCTCTTTACCTTTTTCTTTGAAATCATTAGGCTAATCCATATACACATCCCCACACAAATCATCGTTTAAGGAAGCTATTTTAACATTCATTTGGTGAAGCTCTAAATCAAAATGAGCTACAAAGTCATCACAATACAAAATGAGTCTATAATAGAGATGAGTAAAAGTCTCCTTATAATCAATGTCTTCTCTTTTGGTTATATCCCTTAGCAACAAGTCTAGATTTATATCTCTTTATTTTCCCTTTTGCATCTCGTTTGGTCTTAAAGACCCATTTACACCCAACAATTTTATAGGCTACAAGTAAATTAACCAATTCCCAAACACCATTCTTTTTCATAAAAGTTAGTTCATCCCCCATGGAAATCAACCATCAAGAACTGAAATAACTAGAAATAGCCTCTTGAAAATAATTAGGATCAGAGTCCCCAGTAGGAGAAATTTCATGTTCTTATAGATAAACGAAATAATCTCTAAATTTAGTGGATTTAGTAAGCTTGGAAAACACTATCTAACATTCTAGGTGGAATAAAGTCTTCAACTTGATTTTGTTCATCATTAACAACTTGTTGATAAATTTCAACGTCATTTGTAGGTTCAACAACCTTATTATGAAGAAAAACATGTATATCTTCCCTAAAAGAAGGAACAAGAGGTATATGAATAACAACACTCTCATATTTAAAAGCAATGGTGTGTCGCCTTGAGCTCTCACCATACTCCAATTCATTCTCAAAATAGACAGCTCTATCAAATTTGATAACTTTAAGGGTATGAGAAGGACAATAGAACTTGGATCCTCTTGAGCCAATACAATACCCACTGAAGAAACCATTGACTATTTTAAGATCTAATTTCTTCATTTGTGGATTATAAGGCCTTACTTATGCTTTACACCCCAAAACGAAAATGCTTCATACTCGATTTTTTACCTAACACCAATTCATAAGGAGTCTTAGCAACAAATTTACTAGGAACAATGGTTCAATATGTATGTAGTTGTTTTTAAAAGCATCTCCCCACAAGAACTTTAGAAGAGTGGAATGGCTAAGCATGCATCTTACCATATCCATAAGGGTGCGATTCCACCTCTCACCAACCTCATTTTGTTAAGATGTGCCAGGTATGGTATATTGTGCCTAAATACCACAATCCTGTAAGAACCTTGCAAAAGGTCCAAGTTTTCTACCAGTTTCATTGTACCTTCCATAAAACTCACTTCCTTTATCAGATCTTACACACATTATCTTCATACTCAGTTTTAACTTAGTCACAACCTTAAATGTCTTAAAGGCATCCAAGGATTTAGATTTCTCATGAAGTAATTCAACCCAATCATATCTTGAAAAATCGTCAATAAAGATAACAAAATACCTAAAACCACCCATAGTGATAGGAGTAATAGGTCCACAAATATCTGTGTAAATCAATTGTAAAACTTTTTCATTTCTAGCCATACTCTTTCTAGCTCTAGCAGTAAGCTTCCCTTGTATGCAATCAGCACATGTATCAAAATTAGAAAAATGAAAAACACGTAAGATTTCTTCTCTAATCAATCTCTCCATTCTCTCTTAGAGCTATGTCTTAGACGCTTATGCCATAACATGGAAGAGTTTTCAACAACCTTACCACGTTTATATCCAACTATAAAATTAACAACTAAATTTTCTCCAGTATCATAAATAGAGAAAACACCCAACATATACAAACAATCATGTAAAATACCAAAACCAATAACAACAGAATCATAAGATAAGGTAATTATTTTTACTTAAGTGGAAAGAGTAGCCACAATTATCCAAAACAAAAACAAAAATTAGATTTCTTCTTATAGATGGTACATCAACAATATCTTTTAAAGTTAAAACATGTCCATGAGATAACTTTATGAACTCCTATATGTTCAAACAATGATCACCATCTCTCCCTTATTTGGCTTTCGTCTACTTCTAAGCTTCTTTCTTCTTCTCAAGCCAAATTAAACTTCTAATAATCTACTTGCTTATGCCCATGCATGTAACAAAATTTGCATTTCCTATTAAATTTGTGTTTGGAATTATCAAAACCTTCTCTAGAGTGTTTCCTAGAAGAATGACCATATTATTCATAATTACCATTCCCTTTCTTCTTAAACTGAAACTTCTTACCCTTGACTTTAAAGAACTTTTTTTTTTCTTGTTATTGTCATTGTGAGAAACAAACTATCCACTGTGAGACTTTCCCTTCCCCATAATCTCCTCCTCTTGAGTAAGGATGGATATCATCTCATTAATGATTCATTCAACATTTTGCTGAGCATTATAAGAAGTCCTCAGAAAATCAAACTGAGGTGGGAGAGATTCAAACACCTGCCATATAAGAAAGTCCTCTCCTAACTCCATTTTCATGGATTTCAATTTGTTATACCAATTCACCATTTTCATAACATGTTCATAAACACCTCCTACTCCATCATAAGTAGTCTTTACCAACAAGGAGAGATATTGAGCCTTTTTAGCTTTATTAAACATCTTAAATTTCTCACCGATAGCATTAAAAAATTCTTTAGCATTTTCAATATCATGAATGTTGTCCTTAATTGTCTTCTCCATAGTGTATTTGATTATTATCAAACACACTTTGTTAGAGTGTGTCCATTTGTCATATCTTGACCTATCAACAATAAAAGATGTGTCGACTAGGGAGGCTCATCCTCAGAGAGAGTCACATCCACATTAGATAGAACAAGAAACAATTTAGATACCCAACCAAGTCCTCATAATTGGCCCTATTTGACCTAGTCACAACATTCACTTGCCTAGGCAATGTTGGTTAGGTAAAATAAAATAAAGAATTCTTTATCAAGTGTGTCATTATATAAATTGACAAAATTTTTTAATTGAGTACTTGAGTCATTGTAATATTGCTTAAGAGTCCCAAATTACAAAACACAAGTAAATTCCATAACACAAAATTTCCAAAAACATTATGATGCCTTGCAGCATTAGTAGAAACTAATGAATAATTAATTAGATTCACACAAGGTGTTTCCAGCAATTGAAAAATAACAATTGGACCTTCAACTCTCATTAGGGGAACCTTGGGAAAAACAACTATTCCTTTGGGAATAGCATACACCTCAACATCAAAACAATCAACTCCTCTAAGATAGTCAAAGAATCCATCCTCGCAAGAGGCATATAAACTTTCCCTAACGAAAGCAATCTCCTTCTTAGTGAACTTGAAATTAGCTATGAACCTTATGCACTCTTCCAAACTAGCAAAAATAGTATACTCCTCAACAAACAAATTCTTCCAAAAATACAAATCAAACATCATATATATCTACAAGGGCAAGAAAACCATTAAGAAGTGCCAACGCATATGATGTGAATGATGCCAACTCGCTTTGATTGGTCTCACCCAAAACACCATTTGATAATTGAATTTTGCTCAGCCATGCTTGAACTAGACTAACAAAATCATCACACATACTTGACCCATCTTTTCTATAAAGTGAATTGTTTGTAATCTCATCAAGGCTCATGTATGAACTAACGAAGGCATGGGAATGAATACCATGAAAAGGGGACCCTGAATAACTTTCCTTCTAAGATACTTGCCTGAACAAATTATCTATCATTTCAACCTTGGAATTTTGTAAAAACTCGACCCTCAACTTTAGTAAAGCTAGAGTTTATAGAAATCCCACAATTGCGAAAGCATAGACTTGATCCATAATTGCTACTTTTAAGAGTATCAGACTAAACCCTCATCCTCTCTTGTAGCTTTAGCCTAGGCTTCTTAGCCACAGGCCCAAGGTTAATAATCATGGTGGCTAAGACCTCTATGTTGAAAGACAAGTCACTTTAGGTGGTTCTAAAGATAGAATAGAGACCTCTACGTCGAAAACAAGTCAAACAAAAGGATCTTATCTAGTTTAGAACCAAAGGAATGGGAGAAGGAGTCATTCGCCAAATGGCTCCCCGTTCCAGAGTTGTATTAACGAAAGAGTTCAACCAAGCTAGAGGATAAACTAACACAAAGAGGAAAAATGAAATCCACAAGTAACATAAACCAAAGGAAACTAAAGGGTTACCTGAGCAGAATACTCTTCGTTGTTGTAGTTGTAGAATGTTTGGCTCCTTCTTCTCCTCCTACACTCTATGTTTGCCAATGGATACCGAAACCCCAGCTTCCTTGCTCTTTCTTCCCTAATTTCTAGGAAACTTTCTAGCTCTCCTCTATCAAACAGAAATTTTCTATCCCCTTCTTCTTCGTTCTCTTCTCCTTTTTATAGGCTACCAAGGACCGCTCCTCTTGTGCCTTTGTAAAGCTACTGTCATGGTGATGAAAGAGTTGTTGGTGGGTGAGTTCATCTTGTCCCTTCAGTAGGTTGAGGTTACAACAAGGAAGGTTGGGTTGCAAAGAAGAAAAATTGGTTGTAGAGATTAGCAAAGCAGAGTTGTTGGAGGGGAAGGAGTTGTGGATGCAGATTCAGCTTTTGTTTTTCTTCTTCTTCTTCCTCTTTGCTTTTTTACTTTTTTCTTCTTTTGGTTTTTTAGAAAAGGAGGACAAAATCAGGTGTTTACAATCACTCAACTGGATTAATATTTACTCTAATATTTTTACATCTAATTAATCTGAGTTTTAGAAAAATTAATAACATTGATTATAATTGTCCAATATAAAAAAATAATCCAACACTTCTTAATAGCAAAAAGCTTTTGCTAGTTGATAAGCTCTCAAAAGCTCTTCTAGCATGTATCCAAACATGTCTTTAAACATTCTTCTACTAAAGCTTTTGTGAAGATATCAACTCATTAATGATAAGTGTCAACAAACTTTATATCAAATACACTTTTTTGAACATAATCACAAATGAAATGTTTTCTCTTAAATGTTGAATGAGATTTTTAGAAAGCTTTATGGAAGTTGCATTATTACAAAATATGAGAATGTTATGCTCAAAGCTTGAGTAATCTTCTAATTGATATTTTACCATAAGAGTCGTGAACAACAACATATTGTTGAGATGTATCTAGCTTATGCAATTGAAAGAGCTATGAAGTTTTACTTCTTGTTGGCCCAAGAGATAAGACATGATCTTATAAAGTGACATACTTCACTTGTACTTGTTCTTTCAATTTTATCTCCAACATAATCAATATCACAAAATCATACTAACTTGAAATTTGATTTTTCTTATAAAACAAACCTAGATTAGTTGTTCTAGCTAGATATCTAAAGATTCTTTTGACAATAGTCAAAGGTAAATAACTAGGATCAAATCGAAATCTAGCACATTAACAAACACTGTACATAATGTACATAATGTCAAGTCTATTGCCAGTCAGGTTAGATGGAGTAATGATTCAATCATACCTTTATATATCATTTGATCACCAAGTTTACCTGATTCATTTTTTGTGAATGCAATAGACAGATGCATTAGAGTGCTCATAGGCTTGGATTCATCCATCTTAAACTTCTTGAGAAGTTATTTTGTATACTTTTGTTGATGGATGTAGATATCATTGTCTTCTTACTTAATTTGTAGGCTAAGAAAGAATCTTAACTCACCCATCATGCTCATCTCAAACTCACTCTACATGAGTTTAGAAAATTACTTTCAAAGAGTTTCATCAGTAGCTCCAAAATAATATCATCAACATATATTTGAACTATGATGAGTCTTTATTGGATTCTTTTCTAAACAAGGTTGTGTCCACCTTTCCTCTAATGAACCCATTTTCAATCAAAAAACTATTTAGTACACATCACACTAAGCATGTGGTGCATGCTTAAAACCATTGATAAGTATTTTTTTTTAGTTTGAAACGTATTCAAACAGAGTTTTATCTTCAAAACAAGAGGTTGTTTCGTAAAAGTTTGTTCTATAAAACCATTTAGAAAGAACTTTTTACAATCATTTAGAAAGAACTTTTTACATCCATTTGAAAAAACTTTATATTTTTGTGTGTAACAAATGCAAACATGACCTTAATAGCTTCTAATCTACACGTGCAAAGGTTTATACCTTCCTGTTGGTTATATAGTCTTTCGGTTATTAACATTGTTTTATTTCTTACCATTTTACCATCTTCGTCTAACTTGTTTCTAAACATCCGTCTAGTTCTTATGATGTTTTTATTATTTTGCCTTAGAACTAGAGTTCAAACATAATTTCTTGTAAACTGAAGTAGTTATCTAATTGATCGATAATTACAATTTAAAAAATTAAATTAATTGATAATATATTATTTGAAGAATTATTTTACTTATTTCAACGATCAATTTAACATTCTACTACAATTTCATTTCAAGGATCACTTTGATTTTTATTATAATTTCATGAACAAAATTAATTGATAGCTTACTGTTTCAAGTAAGGTTTTCATAATTTTTTTTTTCAGGTAGATGGTTGAGCTGCTAGACCAGAATTTGTTGAATCAAAATTCAGCTAACTTTATGCTACTACATGTATTCTCTTTTATTGACGTGTGTATTTCTTTAAGTATTGTTCTCCTCCCACTTTATTTTTTTTGTTTTACCTTTTATAAACGTAGTTTATTTATAAAATTAGTCACTTAAAAATATAAATTGGCCTCCAAAGAATTTATAAACACAATAGTTTTTTATATGAATATCTTTAATTTTAATTTGTATAAGGACTATGTTTGAATCGTAACTCGTGCACGTGTGAGGGTCAAATTAAATCCACCAATATTCATTATGGCTTGATATATAATCAATATTTTTTTATTATTATATTCGTTTCCTTTGAAAATTACAAATGGAAAATTCACAAATTTATTGTTCTTATCTTTTAATTTATTTTTAACATTTTATTTTTAAATAATATAATTCACTTAACTCTTATAATTTACTTTTAACCTATTATTTTTATGTTATTTTTATATTTCAATTCATTAATTTTTATTGATTGTAATATAATTTATTTTTAATATATTTTATCTTTAAAGACAAAATCATTACTTGCAATAGGATTAAAGAAAGATAAAGGGTTGCAATAACTAAATTAAGGAAAAAAAAACATTTTATACAGCTTGATTATTATATGAGTAACATAACTATAAAGGAAAATTATTAAAGTTATTTGGTGAAGCTATCTGATGATATATTGCATTTATTATGCAGATTTTCTTTACCTAGAACTTTGAAGTTGAACTATGAGGAGAATATTTAGAATAAAAAATTAAAATTGAGTGAAATTTGGGTTAAATAGGTGACTTTTGTGGCCTAAAAAGGTTAAAAGAAAGATATTTCAATCACATGCGGGATAATTCTCATAAATAGACAAAAAAAAGATAAAAACTAAAATTATCTTGAAAAAAAAAATTGATTCGATCACAAAATGAGAGATATTTTATTTTACCATGTAAAATCATTATTTTTTGTTTTATTTTATAGAATTTATGTGTACGTGAAAACAATTTAGGATTTAACAATTCTTAAAATAATGATTTTTAAAAGTGGATTCATATTTGTTATTTTATTTTATAAGAAACGAAAAATAATAAATAATAATTATATTAAATAAAAAAATGGTTTCATCACTTATTAAGAGCCAATCACCAATTCTGTGTCATGACATTTTACTGTCCATGACATTTTACTGTCCATGACATTTTATTGTCCATCACTTTTTTAATTTGTAAATTATATTTGCAAGTTTTGAAGAATAAAAAGCTTAAAGACAAAGTAGTTAATTTGTAAACTATACTTTGCATGTTTTTTAGCGGTTAAAATTTATGTCCAAATGAAGGTTACACAAAATTCTAAAAGAGGTGAACCTTATGAGTTATTTTTTTTAATAAATTATGTATGTAAGTATTCATGTAATATTATTATTTATTTTTTTAATTTTTTTAATAATTTTATAATTTTAACATGAAGAATAAAATTTAAAAAAAAATTTAAGATTATTTTTACATGTTTATCTTGTGCATCACATGGTTGAAGAATCTAGTTATTATATATATATATATATATATATATATAAAGAATTGTTAGAATTTTTTTATCCAAATTAATAATAAAAAAATTATTATTATGTTGTCATCTAATTCTAAATGTCACTGTATTATAAGTGATATCAATAATGATATGTAATTAATAATGTGAATATTTTAGAATGCAATCATCGTTAAGATCAATTTTTTTATATGGTTCTATTTAATAGAAATTCATTTGTCACTTTGAATATTATTATTTTATTATTATTATAATCAAATTCAAAGCGGTTAAAATAGAAATTAAATAAGGAAATAAAAGCTTCCTCGTTTCCTTTGAAAATCACAAACTGCAAATTTGCAAATTCCAAAAAAAAAAATAAAAAAAAATTGAATGCACAATTTCTTTTTTCTAATATTATTTTTATTATATTATTATAATAATAATTACAATAAAATAATCAGATTCAAATAGGTGAAATAACACTAAATAAATACTTGAAAGAGTTGTCTAAATAGGAATTAAAAAGCCTTTATCTTTTCTTTGAAAATATATTGAATGCATTACTTTATCTTTTTTCGATATCATCTTTGTGCGTATGTATTGAATGCATCACTTATCCTTTTTTTATCATCTCTCTGTATTTTTTTTATATCATGTCTGTATCTAAATAGGAATTAAATGAGAGGAAAAAAACTTCTACATTTTCTTTGAAAATATATTGAATGCATCACTTATCTTTTTCAAATAATATTTGTGTATTTAATGCATCACTTATTTTTCCTGATATCATCTATGTGTATTTTTTTCTGATATCATTTGTGTGTATTGTCGATTTTGTAACTATTATTTTCTTAATTAAGATTAATTGTTACATAAATGTATGCATGACAATTTAGCTAATTTAGTGGATTGATAGTTTAACTAATTTAGTGGACTGAAAATCAATTTTGTAATTATTTCTCTTAATTAAGATTAACTGTCACGTAAATGTATATATACCACAGTTTAGCTAATTTAGTGAATTAATAGTTTACCCAATTTGCAAATCTATGAGAACTCTCCAATAAGAGAACTCACAGTTTTAAGCCTAATTCTCTCTAAATTTAACATAGTATTGGTCTAGGATACGTTCTAGAACCCCATCTATTTTTCTTTTGTTTTCTTTCATACTCATCCAAGTTTTACGATTTTTTTCACTTCCTAGACCTAGATTAATCTCTCCTTTACTTCGATTTTCCCCTAGCTTCATGTTTGTTGAAAAGTATGATCTCTTATTTGTTTGCCTTAATGACAAAAAATTTTGAGCTTGAATATTCCAATTCCATATATTTGTCAAAGGAAAAGATTTGTGGGGTCATTTTGATGGCAACTCCAATGCGTGCTGACAACACTAATGCTATATAAATTGTAGTAAATTCACTTTACCACAAACGAATGAAATACATTGAAGTTAATTGTCACTGGATCCGAGAAAAGTATGATCGTAGAGTCATTATCCTACCACATGTCTCAACATCTATTCAAATAGTTTATATTTTCACTAAAAGTTTGACGATGCTTGTTGATTTACCAATGTAATTACAATTATTTGTAATTATTATTCTCTTAATTATGATTAATTGTTACGTATATATATATATATATATATATATATATATATATATATATATTATAGTGGGGAATGCTAATGTACATGCATATTTTTTAGTTGGAGTGCATTAGCCATGTACACCAAAAGATTTGGACAAAAATTCAATATTTTTTAAGGATAATATAGTAATTTTATATTTAATTTAAAAATAAATATCTTATTTTTCTCTCCTGTCTCAAATTTCAATTATGAATAATGAATTCATTTTTTTTCTTTCTCTTCCTCTTCTAGTATTTCTCTCCCTTTCATATTTCTCACCTTACCATCATGTACATAGTACATATACACTAGTTGTAATAACAATCTTAGTGATTTGCATATAAAGAAAATGATAAAAAAAAATTGGTAAAAAATTAATGTAACAAATGAATCAAATTATTTTGTTAATATACATGGAGGGAAGAATTTTACAAGAAGTAGAAAGATTTCTTCAAAAGGGGGAAGAAGAAGAAAAGAGAGAAATAACATGAGAGAGGAGAGAGAAAAAGAAATGGATTTATGCAATGTAGATAAATTGAAAAATAGGAGAGAGAAAAATTAGTAGAAGAAAGGAGAGAGAAATTGAAAAATTAATGAGAGAGAAAAGAGAATATATTTTTATTTTTAAGATTAAATATTAAATTACTATAATAGCCTTAAAAATATTACTTAGGTAGTGTCTCTTAGAGTGGAGTGGAGTGAAAAGAAATAAATAAGAAATATAGTATAATTTAAGTTGTTGGCTGGAAATGAAATAGAATATATATATATATATATATATATATATATATATATATATATATATATATATATTTAATTATATATATGTTAATAAATTATTTTAAAATTACATAAAATTTTATTTAGTCGATTAAATAATTTTTAATTGATTATTTTGAAGTTACGGTATAAAATTTAATCGATCAAATGTTAATTGTAATCGATTACTTTAAGGTTACAAAAGATTTAATCGATTAATTTTATTCATAATCGATTATTTTAAAATTACAAAGACTTAGATTATTTTAATTTCATAATCGATTATTTTCTATCCATAATAGATTATTTTAAATTTTTTTAATAAATTATATATAAATGTTTATATGTAATATTCTTGAAACTAAAAGATTATTTTTAACATAATCAAATTTTAATACATAATGATTTTTATTTAAAAAATAAAAAAAAAATATATATAATACTTTTTTAACAAATTTTAGAAATATCACTTATTAGGTGAGACTTTCATTTTATATCTGAATAAATTAGGTTTGCATAAGTCTTGGCAATGAAGTAGTTTCCAACAACCATCAAACATTAAATAACTAGGTCGATCACTTCAATTTACAGAATATGAGCTCAAACGTGGCAAAAGTGAAACCGATCAAACTTGAACAAATGTTTCGGTCTTCCTTATCAATTATTATACGTCAGATTATTAATTTTAGTGGGTTCTTCGTCAAAGTGCTATAATGCAATGCATTACTAACAGGATCTAATGCAGGTAGATAGTTATCTATATATAGACAATTTAATTGAGAGATAAAATTTATATGCTTATAAAAAAAAATTAATTTTCGATAATAGGTTGGAAGATATTTTGGATGCAAAAGTAAAATAAAATAATGCAATGCATTGAATGACGATCATCTTTAATTTGCTGAGGTGATCATTGGAAGATTTCTAGTTACTAGAAAATTTAAAATTTGCTACAAAATAATTTTGTGGCTAATTTTAAAATTAATAGTTAATTTGTAGTTAATTTCTAGTAAAAATAATTAGCTACAAAATTACTACAATATTGAAATATGGTAGCATGAAATAAATAGCAAATTAGCTAGGAAAATAATCTTAGTTAATTTATAGTAAATTTTTTAAAATTTGTAGTTATTTTCTAGCTAATTTGTAGTAATAAGAAGTATAAATGAATATAACTTCAATTTAGCTAGAAAAAATAATTTTCTAGTTAATTAATAATTAATTAGTTAGGATTTAGCTACTAATTTAAATAGTAGTTAAAATTAGTAACAAAATCAAAAAATTCTTGTAGTGTCTGTTTCGTTATTTATTGGATGTTTGACAAATGATCCACCCACAGAATTCCTCAAATATTTTTGCACATTCATTTAACTCCTTCAGTGTCTTAATTTGTTTGGTTTTCACCCATCAAAGTTTATTAGTATATAGAATTTAAGTGTTAGTTACACTTCTAATTTTTTATTTATTATTATCGAGATTTAATTTTAGTTTCTCTAACTATTTTGCAAATTTGATTACACTTTCATATTTTTAATGTAATAATAATTTTTTTAATAAAAAATATTTCTTTTAGATGTTTAAAATCAATCTTAATATTTTTTTAATTACTTAAAATAAATATTATATATTTTTATATTTACGATCGAATAAACCCATCTTATTTGTTTTCTTAACCATTTTCCCCGCATCACTTTCTATTTTTGGTAAACTTGGGAGTATTTTCTAGTTTGAAACAATGAGATCTATTTAAAGAAGGTTAATTTCTTCCCATAAATATTCTTCTATAGACATCAACTTAGGAAACAAATTAATTTGTCGACATAACGAGATTCATTAAAGTAATAATTTTTTAAATAATATTTTTTCTATATACATAGATTTAAAATTGAACTCCTAAGCACCTATTTAAATAACATAATTATAGGTAAATCATTATACAAGAGGATGGTTTTTCCCACGTCACTTGCCATCATAGAAATGTGTTTTAACGCTGCTATTCAATACGAATAACAGTGACACGAAATATACGAACAGCAACGTGGATTAATACTTTTTTTTTTTAAAAGATATTAATTAAAAAAATAAATGTAATATTTTGACGGAAGACACAAATCATGCTTATTTGATGAAATGGTTTCGTGTTGAATGTTGATTAGCATTTTCCTAAACATTGTAGTTAGCATCATGTGTCTAGAGCCTTGGAGTAACAGAAATGCCTAAGCTCAAATGGAACCACTTTCTCAGTTTCTTACACACGTATAAATAATCATGAAACAGTCACAAATGAACGTGCCCCTTCAACAAAAGAAACCCATTTTTCGTTCCATCAATGAATCATTAAATCTCTCTCTCAATCTTAGAGTTTTATGCTATCTCCCATATATGATTCTTTGTTCTGTTTTCCACCTACAGATACAGGTTCGTGTCTCATGTTCCTTTGGTTTATGTATTGATCAATGTTATATAAATATTGATTATGATTAATCCTATGATTTACACCTTGTTTCATGCATATTTGAGCTTAACATAAGGCCTTGTGTTTATCACCGTGCAGTTTCTGTTGTTTGTTTCAACAAAACAAAAAAGAAAAACAAAAGTTGAATGTTTGATCTGGATGTTTTGTCCATTTTGCCGGTTTTGATGATCATTTTCTTCCAAACCATTTTGGGGTGCATATTCTATTCATTGTTCTTTCCAAAAACCCTTTGAAAACACAGTTAGGAATCAAATTTGTTTGTCATTGCTTGAGCTGAACTGGTCATGATTTTATCCCAACGATTTGTTCTAGATCCTTGCTTTTGTGTTTATCACTTGATAACCATTTGTTCAGTTTCTTTTATCCTTTTTATTAATGCTAAAATAAAATTCGATACTTCATTTATATTTTTTTCTTGTTTTAATTTGATCTCTAAATTTTAAAATTTTACTTTGATTTCTTAAAGTGTTTATATTATTCTAACTGCTAAATTTAACTAACATGATAAACACTTATATAACGCAATATCTTTTCCGATTTATCACATGTCTCCAAGTTGTTAAAGTTAGTGTAGTAACAGAGAAAAAAACCAATTTATTCTAACAAAATCATTTTAAGAAATTAAAGTAAAACTTTTTAAACTCAAGAGAATAATCTAAAAAAAATAAAATTGTAAGAGGGAACTAAATTTTATTTTAACGTTTTAATCATAGCTCGTTGACGAGAACAAGATTATGTAGTTTTTTATTCTTCTGTCATGTTTCGATATTTTTTATGCTCCAATTTGCCTCTTTCTGATAGGAAATGCATGCTGACATCGAATCACAGCACTGATTGCACACGTATTTGCGAATTCTGTTCATTTAAAATGTCTATTTTTTATTGGTGCTTGACATGTTTGATTTTGGAAACTACAATTCATTTGTTTACGTAAACAACTAATATCATCATTCATTTCTTGAACTGAATGAATACATGGTGTTGATTGAACAGATACTATTCAAAGTGTATTGAGAAGATCCATCAAGAGATCTTTAATATGGTTATTTCAGTGGCTGCTAGGTGGTGAATGTTTTAGAAAGAGAGAATTGAATAAGAACTCTTGATGAGTCTCAATGATGGGGTCCTTTAACATGGAGAAGAAGTGGCAATTTCCTCTCGTTATGATGTCAATTGTGTGCATATTCTTTATTGGCACATGCTTCAACATGGGGCTTGTCTCTACAATTCACAGCTTCAACTCAATATTCTTCTCTCTCCCATCTCGTCTAGCCATAAACCAAACTGCTCCAGTTTTTGTGGAGACAAAGATTTCTTCTTCTGCTGCTCCAGCTCCTGCTTTGCCTGCGATTCCTCGCTTTGCTTACTTGATATCTGGCTCAAAGGGTGATTTGGAGAAGCTATGGAGAACTCTTCTTGCCCTTTACCATCCACTGAACCATTATCTTGTTCATTTAGACCTTGAGACACCACTGGAGGTGAGGTTGGAGCTTGCTTCTAGAATTGAGAAACAGCCTGTCTTCAAAGAGGTTGGAAATGTTTTCATGATTCAGAAAGCTAATATGGTCACTTACAGAGGACCAACCATGATTGCTCACACCCTTCATGCTTGTGCCATTATGCTCAAGAGAACTAAAGACTGGGATTGGTTTATTAACCTTAGTGCTTCAGATTATCCTCTTGTGACTCAGGATGGTTAGTTTCTTATCTATATGCTTGTTTCAATTGTTTTACATCTGTTTCCTGTTTTCAAAGATTTGTACAGGAAATAGAGAAAAATGAAGTTGTTTTCACTTGTTCATGTACAAATATTTGAAAACAAGAAACATATAGAAAACAAGGTGACGATTTTTTAACTAAAAGTGAAAACAAGAAATATTTTCTCAAAATAAATAGGTCCTTAGTTTTAGAAATTTTAGTTATTTTTCAAATTTTAGGAAATTGTTTAGATAAAGATAAGGATATATTCTTATTATTAAGGATGTTTTCAGTGTGATTTTAAGATGAATATTTAAATTGTGTTATACTTCAAATTGTATGTGGTTGCAACTGTTTTTGCTCATGATTGTTAGACACGATGACTAATATGGGTATGTGTTTGTGCAGATCTTTTATATACTTTTTCTGATTTAGACAGAAGCCTTAACTTCATTGAGCACACAAGTCGTTTGGGATGGAAGCTGTAAGTTTCTTTTTCTCCCCTTCCCCATCACATAATTAATTTTTATATGTAGTTATGCACATAATGATGAATTGTTTTGTTCCCTTGACATGCAATCTTGGTATATACATAATAATTGACCCATACTGTGCAGGGACAAACGAGCAATGCCTTTAATTGTAGACCCAGGTCTTTATAGGACAAACAAGTCTGATGTTTTTTGGGTTGGTCCTAAGAGAACTTTGCCAACAGCATTTAAACTATTTACTGGTTAGTTTGTCCCTTCACACGTGTATTTCTTCATGATCACTATTCAAATGGTTTCATTTATGCTTATTTGGAGAATAGTCTAAGAATTTAAACCAATCATATGTATCTAATGTAAATTTGCTGTATAGCCATTACTAATCGCTGAAATTACAAGTTTTAGACTAGTCTTCTGTGTCAATTATGACTTAGTTGCTGACATATTTTTGAGGCTGAATACATTATAACAAGGGGACTAATTTTTCATACTTGAGCAATTGCATCAGATTTTCTAGTTTTTCACGTGTAAAACATGATGTAATACCTAGTTTTAAAAAGATTGGCATGTTTATCTCTGTTTTCACTATTTCCTATACAAATATTTAATAACAGAAAACAAATTAAAAACAAGATGACAGTTTTGTAATTAAAAGTGAAAATAAGAAATGAAAATAGAAAACGTTTTCTCAAAGTAAAAAGACAAGGCGTGTTTGATTTCCATTTTCAAAAATTGATTTGTTTTTAAAATGCAACTAAACAAAGTTGCTCAAACAACTAGTGGAGGGTGGTGCAAGGCACACAAAGCAGAGTAAGAAATCAAGGAAAAGGTTGAACAAGATAAAAATAAAAGAAGATGAGAAAATATCTTTGAGCTGATTCTATTTTGGTTTTTAAAACACTTGTTTTTGGAAATAATTTTAAAAGTTTAATAGATTTTGGACGAGAAATTAATTGTTGAGTAGGAGGAAATTGCTTTAGAAAATGAGAAAAGAAGAGAATCAAAGAAGCCCTTATTTTTTCTTTGCCATACATTTTTCCTTTGGTTACTTTGTTAAATCATGGTTGGTAGCTACATTGCAGGTTCAGCATGGACGGTTTTATCTCGTCCATTTGTAGAATATGTTGTGTGGGGTTGGGATAATCTACCAAGGACCCTTCTAATGTACTACACTAATTTCATCTCCTCCCCTGAAGGATACTTTCAGACAGTTGCATGCAATGAGCCAGAGCTAGTCAAAACTGTTGTGAACAGTGACTTGCATTACATTTCATGGGACAACCCTCCCAAACAGCACCCTCATGTCCTCAACATCAATGACACAGACAAGATGATTGCAAGTAATGCTGCCTTTGCTAGAAAATTCAAGCATAATGATCCAGTCTTGGATGTGATTGACAAGTATTTACTTCATAGGAGAAACAAACAACTATTCACCCCAGGTGGTTGGTGTTCTGGCAGTCCCAAATGTTCCAAGGTTGGGAACATTAACAACATTAGACCTGGTCCAGGATCTCAAAGGCTTCGTTTACTTGTAACTAAGCTAACTTGGATGGCTAAATTTGGTCAGAAACAGTGTAAATAGATGTTATTGGGAACTTTCATGGTTAGAGTTGGAAGTGTCAAACAGATGAAGGTTAATTACTTTAATGGCCAGATATGCCACTCCATCATCCAGAACATATTCTTAACTTGTTGGGCACATCAATCCTAGATATATACTTAGCTAAAGTTGCTACTTGCCACCATATTTATTTTCAAAGATGGAAAGAGGGTCATACCTTTTTTGGCTTAAATAGCATTTTGTCCTTGAAAACTTAGTCAAATTTGATTTTAGGCCATTTTTTTCCTTGACTTTTTGAAAATACATGTTTTTAGCAAACAAATCATTGACATGTGCTAACCTAACTATGCCAGATTATCACTTAATGGAGCAAACTTAATGACAGAAACTAAAAACATGTAATTTCATAAAATTAGAGACAAATGAAAAAAAGTTATAGTGACTAAAATTAAAATTGGCTTTTTTTTAAGGATGAAAAAATACTTTACCTATTTTATAGTCCTATTTACACGAGAGTTTTCACAATATTTTGCAGTATCAGGATCCCAACTTGCATGAATTTTGATCTTTTGTTTCTTAACTTCATGTTTTCATGCCCCTTTTTATTCCTACAGACAACAGATATTTAGATGATTAGGTTTTAAGTTCATACAGCCGAAGTCACCGCAAGACATATGAATGTTTTAACCAAGTTTAGTGGTATTGATTGGACTACATGAACAATACAGGGAATCTCAATCCAGAGAGGGTGGATATAATAAGCAATTCAGTTTCCTTTGATTAAAAATTATGAAAGGTTATCAGAAATGTGAAAAATGAACTAGTTTTGTGTGTGGATTCATTTCATGACCAATGCTACAAAGCAGAATTTTCAATTGGACCGAGCCAAGTTAGCATAAGACTTCAACTTTGGTGAGCACATTTTTGAATAATTTATTATGAGTAGTCTTTATCTCTGGATAATATTATTGCATAAATAACATGGGTGGGGTTCAAAATTGATGTTCATTCACATTTGTAGATCTTTGCTAGTTTGCTATATATTAATCCTAAAAAGTGATATGGATGCATTTGTGGGGAAATAATATTAGCAAAGAAAAAACATAATTTTTGGTTGATTAGGATTATTTCTGGTAATTAAGATTTAAATTACTTTCTCTTCTTTTAAAATTTGAATTTTATTTATGGGTTTTGTTTTGATAAGATTCTGTGTATCAGGATCCTTATTACTTCTAGTTTGGATTTTTATTAGGATAACTAGTATTTTTTTTGGTAAAGGATAACTACTATTTATTAGGATTCTTATTTTATTTTTTTGTTTTTCTTCTTCTACTTATAAAGTAGAGTTTTATTATTTTTATCTTTGTTAAACAATTGTTTTGTTAACAAAGTACGTAATTTTGATTGCTCCTTTAAACTTAGGGATACATAAGAATATCTTGTCAAGTTTAGAAAAAAGAAAATTCACAATTTTTTCTTTGTTTCAAAAATATTTTTTTTTAAATAATAAAGATCCTTATAAATATGTTCTCATAATAAATAAATAAATAAATCATTCAAAACTTAGTTTTTTTTCTTAACAGGAATAAAATAAGTATATTCGAAAGTTATTTTAAGTTGTGTACATTTAATTAAAACTAATGGCTTTAAGATGAATATTTCTTGTATGTGTAGTCAGCTCCAAAATTCAAAATCTACTTTCAGATATTATTTTCTTGTTGGTTGACTCTTATTATAGAAGAGATCACATAATATGTATTTCCAGACACAGGAAAGGTCCAAAAGCACATACAAATGCAAACTTCAAGTACAAACTATCCTTACATAATATTGTTTGGGCAGCATTGTTCTCATGTTACACGCCATACAAGTTGCTTAAATGAATATGAAGCATATTTGAGGGTTCACTTAATCGAATGAATTTGACTCCAAAAGTACTCTATGGTTTAAGAAAAAAAAATTCTAATCCACTTGATATATATATATATATATAGTGAACTAACTGAGCTACTCACTTTCCAAGTTATATACTCTAACAAAAACTCCTAAGGACAAAATGGATTGATCAAAGTGTATCCAATTCAAGAAATCAAAGCTTATGAAAATAGAGCCGATACATATTATCTATAAATATGGATCATAACTTGGGATAATTTAGGTTATGTTTCACTCTTCATTTAATTAATTTTGTTTTTTTATTAATTGGAAATTTTGTTTTTATCTTATTAATAGTATTGGTAAACAAAGTTTTTTTTTTTTAATTTTAGCGTTTTTTAAGACATTACTTTAAATAATATTTTTTTAAAACACTAGTTTCTAGTTTTTATATTTATTTTTATTTTATTTTAAAATATTTATTAAATTTGTTTTTACCTTTTTCAACGTAAGATAGAATTTTATTTTATTTTATTTTTTTATTGTCTTCTTCTACTTATAAGATAGAGTTTTATTATTTTTATTTTTTAATATAAGAAAGAATTTTATTATTTCTACTATTTTATTATATAATGTGCTGATAATGATAAATAATAAGTTTATTTTATTTTATTTTTATTATTATTTTCTAATATTTTTATATTACATTTTTTATTTTAATATTATAATATTTATTTTATTATTTTAACATTATATTTCAAAAATTTCCACTACAAGAATTTTTTGATTTTGCTACTAATTTTATCTACCATTTAAATTAGTAACTAAATCCTAACTAATTAACTATTAATTAACTAGAATATTATTTCTTCTAGCTAAATTGAAGTTATATTCATTTATACTTCTTATTACTACAAATTAGCTAGGAAATAACTACAAATTTTAAAAAATTTACTACAAATTAACTAAGATTATTTTCTTAGCTAATTTGCTACTTATTTCATGCTACCATTCAATATTATAGTAATTTTGTAACTAATTATTTTTACTAGAAATTAGCTACAAAATAACTATTGATTTTAAAATTAGCCACAAAATTATTTTGTAGCAAATTTTAAATTTTCTAGTAGTAATTCATAGATTATATATTTATTTTATTTTTATATTATTTTTTAAATATTTTTTTATACTATACTATTTATTTTAATCATTACATTATTTATTCCATTATTTTTAATATTATACTACAAAATATTTTAACAACTATGCTTGTTAACATAAAATAAATTAAAATTTATATAAAAATATCATATAAATATATTTATTTATATCATTTTATATTTATTAATTACTTATCTTAACAACTTTATCTTTTCTTCTAACTTTTCAATTTCTTTTTGCAAAACATAGTTGATGATTAAGACCCTGCAGCAGTTACATCAATGTGCAGATTTGACTCTATTTGAGGGAAATTTGACGGTGGATCATTTTGCAAAATGAACATCCATGTAATTTATAACGAAACAGAAAGCGTTCTGATGATGAACTCAACCTTTTTTCACTTTTATTTTCTTCGAATTTTAATCTACGTAACACTCTTGAAGAGACCAATGTCACTTTTTTCCTTTCACTGCTTCTTGTGATCCAATGCAAAATTTTGTCACAAGTATAGAATCGTCGAATTTATACACACTTTCTGTATAGCCTTTTTATCGCCAAATAAAGCTAACCACGATGATTCTGCAATCTCATGTACAAAAAATTGTATCATTATTTTCAACAAAAGACTAGTTATTTTCAGAATTTTTACATTTCCTGTGGAATTTGCAGTAAGGAAGGTGGAGGATTGACCGCGCCAACAAAGAGAAGTAATGATCATTCCCAAAAAGAGGCAAAATCTGAAAGATAATACTGACATGAAAAAAGCCTTGTGATATATGAACACCTAATTAATATAGTACAATTCAAGAAAAAATACATGAGGTTTGAGTTTACTAGTCCAAAGCCACACAACATAGATATAAGGTTAGTGGTTCATATATATATATATATATATATATATACCATAACATCACAACTATTCATAATACTTATATTAGTGGAATTACTAAATTATATTCTCTATTCTCTTCTCCAACTAATTCCTATATTTCAACAACTTGATCTATAATCTAATGGTACATTTACAAAAAAAAAATAAAAAGGAAAGAAACTCATTAACAATTATATGTTAGAGAGAACTAATAATTCAATGAAAAAGGACAAATGAAATGTCTCGTTTGTCTTTGTTCATGTTTGTAACTTGGGAAGAGTCATAGTGTGAGCTTAATTTGAGAGAGTTCCCTTTTTTCTTCCCTCTATTATCTATTTATAATCATTTTTGGGGTTGTACTATATTGATCACTTTACAGAATTAGCCACTTTCGGAGAGTTAGTTGGGAGCTGAAAGCTAGGAGGGTTCGACTTGGCCAGGAGGGGTTCAACTAGCTGGGAGGGTTGAAGGTCGACCGATACACAGTCCTCCAAGTGCCGAGTGGAGCGATAGACACTTTAAATTAGAGAATCAGTCAGGATGAGTTTGATTGATTGGGAGGGTTGAAGGTTGATCACTACACAGCCTCCAAGTGCTGAGTGAAGTGGTAGACACTTTGAGTTGAGGAGTCGTTTGATATGGGCTTGACTGACTGCTTACTCAGGGTATTCATTTATAAACCATCCTTATGAAAACAATAGCAACAAAGATGGACAACAAAATAGTAGTTTCGAAATGCTAAATAATTAGTAATGTTAAACAATTCATCTTAGGGGGTTAATGGACCACCACCTATCTCAGGGTCTTGATTTATGCTTGAGAAGTCTTTAGACCACTCCTCTTAGGGTCTTGAGTGTTACCTGAGGATTTTTGAACTGCCTCTCTTAGGATCTTAATTTATGCTTGGGGTGTCTTTGGATCGCCTCTCTCAAGATCTTCATTTATGGAGATGGGGAGTCCAGATCCATTTGATTCTTCAAACTTACACAAGATATGAACTTTAGTCTTGAAAAACTGTGCATTTAAAATATGAAGATTAATTATAACACGCAGCTCTGTGTTTTTGTGTCTCTATATCTCCTCTGAGTTTCTGTGTTTCTGTGTAACTTAGCACAGAGATTGAAGGAAAAACTATTAGTAATCCCATCATGGGTCACTTCATGGTTATATTGTCAAGGTCGTCCAAGGAGGATATGTGTAGCTTCCATGGGTGCTACGTCATATAGCACCTCATCACTATACTTCCCCAACGTGAAGGCTAAGGCCACCTATTTGGTAACCACCATCTCTCCCTTGCTATTCAGTCACTACAACTTGTATGGTTTAGAATGCACCTAAGTAAGGAGTTTTAGTTTCTCAACTAATCTCATGCTAGCCACATTGACACGGTTTCCTCCATCAATTATGATGGAACATGATTTTCCCAAAACGTGGAAATAGGAGTGAAAGAAATTCTCCCTATGTGAATCATCATCTCGGTGAAGCATATCTACATCATTAGGTGAATGCTCGCTAGTCTATCTCATTTATGGACAATGATTCATGTCTTGAGCTTTCGTTGTCCATAGTTCCATCCTCCCACAAGATCATCGTCCTCTTGCTAAGGTATTCAAGGGTAGTGTGCCCCTTAACCAAACACTTAAAGCAATTTGTGTTGCTGCTTTTGGATGCTGAGACTGGACCTGACAACTCACATTCTTCTCTCCAGCCTCGATTTGGGGAACTCCTCTTCTTTGGACTCTTATCCTTTTTGGAACATTCTTTCTCTTCATCCTTACCCCGCCAGTTGCTGGGGCTACTAGGGTAAGTTTTCTTTAAGGTTAGGCGTCTCTTTTGCTAAGACTTTACTCGTGTTGCCTAATGCACTAGGGCATCCATAGAGGTGTAGTGGTACAACTCCTCCACATCCCGAATGTCTTTGTTTTACACATGTAGAAAATGAGCCACCATTGCATCATTGGACAATAATCCATTAGCCTTAAACAATGCTACCTCCACTTTAATTTCCTAGTTGAGGTAGGACTCAACATCTCCACCACTTGCAAAGGGGGAATTCAACATTTGAAATTGTCCATAAGGGCTTTCTTGAGGACCTCCACATCATCTCAGTAAGGTGACTCAAAATACCTCATCATGTGTTCTTCACAAGGTTCCTCATATCTCTTGTCTCGCCTCTCTTTGCGAGGCTTTTCTTCTTTCCTTTGACGCTCTTCCTCATATCTCGTTTGTTCTTCTTTACACTCTTCTCACTTTGGTATGAGCTCTAAGGGTCTTTAGACTTTTCCTTTGGACTCCTAGCTCTACTACATGCGCTCTTATTTATGGACGAGGTAGACTTCTCCTTCATGCTCAGCGCCTCCACCTTGGCCTAAACACTCATTGTGTCAGCCTTGACAGGTTCCAAACCTCCTTCTAGCTTAGCCAACTACTCCTCTAGTTTGGCTATTTGCTTCATCATACGTTTGGATTTGGCAAAGTAATTGTTAACGTCATAACTGCTACTATTAGCTATGTTTACACCTGTTTTTTAATTGAATTTTCTAACAAAAAAGTTAGTAATAAAATGAAAAAAACTCACCACTCCTTACGTATTTACACTCGTCACTCGTGAACTCACTCTTGGTAGCTTTTTCTATAATGTGCATTCTTACCTTTTTCCTCTCAACTCTCAATTACGCCTTGAAATAAAACCTAAATTCTACAAATCATGTTCTGCTATGCAAGTGTAAGCCTTTGAATCAAGATAACTCTTATGAAATGAAAACTCAAAGACAAAACTAAAGAACCTAATGAAGACAAGCAAAAAATGTAATAGAAAGAAATATACTCAAATCAAGAATCACACTCAGACAATATGAAGACTCAGAGTTAGAATACTACCAAATTTGTAGAAAAAATGAACAAAAATTTTCTTCGTCCAAGCTAGGTGTCCAAACACTATGTCTGTATAGGTCAATGACAACCGAACAAGTCAATAGACAATCATCCAAGTCAATGGATGACCGTACAGGTCAATGGATGACTGTACAAGTCAACAACATGAAAATAGAAAATCGTTAGGGGAAAATAATAGAAAACTTTTTAAGCATGTATGGTTTGTTTTGGATTTGTAACTAACTTTCTATTATACCTTTTTTCAACATCTTTTTCTTTGTGCTCTATTTGTGTAGCACTGATTTTTGTCATGGATCTAGCAAATCTTACTCAATCTTTTTCAATTCTTTTGATCCAACTCTTTTTTATACAATTACAACAAATCTTTTGCACTAATCACAATAAGTTTTGTAATCAAGGTTCTTAAAATTGACAATAAGTTTTGCACTCAATCGCGATGCTCTAATTTGACAAAATTTTGAAATTGAACCATAAAAATGCAATTTCACTTAGCAATTTGACAATTGAACTGATTAAAACTTGAATTTGACTAATTAGATGATAAACAATAGTTAGGTGAGCATAACCTGAGCTAAAATTTTAAAACACAAGATCATTGAAGCTAAATTATGTATCCGAGTAGATTACCTCTTGTTGCGAGTTTAAAGAATGAAAAATCATGAAGATCACTTTTCAATTGCATAAATTGTGAAGTGGAAACTATGAATTTATATCTAATGATGATTAGATACTAGAGCTCGTAGGCTCTAATATCTCTTAATATGGTTCAATTTCTAGAACTTAGGATTTGGATAACTCTTCAGTGGAACTGCTCTCATGGACTGTCTTAGCTCTACCTAGATCCTCTACACTTCACAATTGTCATAACCGTAACAAAAATTAGGGTTAGGATTTTTGGATTTTAGGGATTATCAGAGTAATGTAAATCGCGAAAATTAAATATAGGATAAAAGGAATTGAAATAGAAAAATGGAAAGAGTTTAGAGATGGTTCACCACAGATTTTTAGGTGAAAATTAGATAAGAGGATTGAAATTCGCCGTAAGCCTCATGGAGAGCTTGATGAGAATAAAGTGTTCTAATCCAAGAACAAACAAGAGTCACTTTCTCAATTGATGAAAAGAAAATATCATTCAAAATGAACCAAAGTTGGTACAAAGAGCCTAAAATAAGCTATATATACAAGGAAAAGGTTCACAAGGCATTCGCACTAGCCTAACTAGGCCTTGGGCCATGAATCATGAGCGAACTCTCTTGAACCTTCCAACAAGGCCTGCCTAAGGCTGTGCGCCCAAAGGCGAGAACTATAAAAGCTAAGTCAAATGGCTTCTAGGCTTTGTCTAAGATCAAGAGTTGTAATGAAGAGTCTTTGTCGAAAGCAAACTCATGCAAGAGGTGCATTTCCTAAAAGGGGTCTTCCATCGTCCAAAGGCTACTAGCGTCAAAGGGAGCGTCCATAGGCCTCAGCGTCCAAATGTGTCATCCATATGGGTTGTCCAAAGAACACCCTTGTCCAAAGGCTTCACGGAATCTCTAGGAGGCTTCACATGTTATATTGAGCCCATTGTCCAAACGAGCGTCCATAAACGTGACGTGCGACCAAAGGCACCATGCATCCAAAGGATCTTATGAGGTCTTCCTATTTATTACGAGTTACATAAAGAACTATACACAAATTCCTAAACTACATAAGGACAACATAAACAAAGCAGATCCTACTTTAGACGCCTTGTGCCATCTAAGAAGGTGCATGTTCCGTTGCACGTTTGCCTTCAACTTCTTCAATCTGCCCTTGGTCAGGGGTCCTTGAAGGTCATCCATTATAGTTTGTGCTATGTACTTTTGTGACTCCTTTTGGTCTCCTCAGTTCGGATCACTAGGGACATATGCAATAAATTGCGGAGGATGTATTAAGGGTACAAAAGCATAGAAGAATATTTTAAATATATAGCAGTTGCCTTGTTGAGAGGTAATGTACTAGAGTCCAATGAAGAAACCGTGGCTTATTTTTTATACGGATTGAATAAAGACATTTAGGATGTAGTGGAGTTGTACCACTATGCCTCTATTGACGACCTAGTGCATCAGGCCACTAGAGTTGAATCTCAACAAAGGTTTCTAGTCTCAAAGAGATCCTACTCTAGCAGTCCTAAATGTTGGAAGGGTAAGGATGAGAGAAAGAATAACTAAGAAAGGATAAGAGTTCAAAGAAGGGGAGTCTCCTATTCCAAGGCTGAAAGGAAGAGAAAACACTATCAGTTCCTATCTGAGTGTCCAAAAGTAGCATCATCAAGTGCTTCATGTGTTTGGGTAAAAGGCACATTGCCTTCCAATGCCCTAACAAGAGAAGTATGATTCTGAGGGAGAACGAGTTTATAAATTCAATTTCAAGTTACATCTATTTTACGAATGCTCACTCAAATGTAACTTTCTGTCCAACGATTGCACACATATGAAAAAAAAAATTAGACAAATTTTGTAAAGAATTATATATTTTTTTACGTGATATATATATATATATGTAAAGTTTCTCTAAATTAGTTAAGCCAATCTTGGTTATTAAAATAAAAATACCCCTCACATCATTTTATATCTTCCTTTATGTTTTAGTTGCTTAGCATAAGAATTTTTTTTTGAATAATTTATTTATTTTAATATCATAAATGAGTTGCAACTTGCAAGGTATCCTTCTTAAGAGCAATTTGAAGGGTTTCTTCACTTACTATGTGTCCTGCATTATGATTGTTGCTCAATGATTTTTCTTTTAATTTTGGATTAGTTTTTCATTTCAACTCAATTCTTATTTACATTAAATAGAATAATGAAGTGACCCGCTTCTAACTTCCATTTTTTTTATATTTTTTTAAGATATTTATTAAAATTCCTTTTACTCTTCTTTACATAAGGAGGATTATTATATTATTTTTTTTCTTCCACTCCTAAGATAGAGTTTAATTATTTTTAAATATTGTTATCTTTGTTTTTTTTAATGTAGAAGAGTTTTTTTTTATATTTTTATTACAATATATATTGATAGTGATAAATAATAGATTTATTTTATTTTATGATTATTTTTTAAATATTTTTATATTATACTCTTTATTTTAATTATTATACTATTTATTTTATTATTTCAATCTTGTACATTAAAATATTGATATAGATTGATATATATAATATTTATTTTATTTTTTGAATATCTTTTATACTATACTATTTATTTTAACCATTATATTATTTATTTTATTATATTTAATATTATACTTCAAAGTATGTACAAACTAACTTAAAATAAAATTAAAATTTATATAAAAATATCATATAAATATATTTATTTCAATTATTTTGAATTTATCAGTTATTTTAACATATAATTTTACATATACTTATAACTCAATAAGTTAATTTAGTAATTTTCAATTATTAGCTAAGTTTTTAATTTTTAGTTAGTTTTTCAATTTCTAACTACCTTTTTCAACTATTTTTTATTTTTTTTTGTCAAATATAGTCTTAACATATATTTTCACTTTTATTTTCTTTCAATATAATATAAAATTTAATCTACATAGCATTCTTGAAGAGGCCATTCTCACTTTTCTCTCTTGCTACTTCCTGCGATGTTTAATGTCAAATTTTGTCACAAGTACAGTAGTCATGAAATTTTTATACACTTCTTTATTGCTCTTTTTACTGGAAAGAGAAAGCTAGTCATAAACAATGATTTATACAAAAAATTGTATCATTATCCCAACTAAAGGACAACCTAAGTCATCTCCAAAATTTTCACATTCCCTATGGAGTTTGCAGCAAGTAAAGTGGAGGACTGACCACGCCAACAAACAGAAGTGATGAATTGTGCAGAATCATCCACTTCATTCCTCAAAAGGGACTCCTTATTGTAAAATTTGAAAGATAATGCTGGCATGGGAAAAGCCTTGTGGTATATGAACACCTAATTAACATAGAATAAGACCATAATTAATACAATTCAATAAAAAAAATGCATGAGGTTTGAGTTTATTAGTCCAAAACCACTAGTATAGATAGAAGTATAAGGCTAGTGTTTCATACCATATAACATCACAATTATTCATACTCCTTACTAGTGAAATTACTGAAATATATTCTCTTTTCTCTTCTCCTGCTAATTCCTATTTTAAATAGCTTGATCTATAGCAAAATCTATCAAAAGGGTATGCAAAATCAATATTCTTCTAACATCATGTTCAGGAACATAAAATGAAAGGAACTAATTAACAATTATATATCAACGAAAACTAATAAATCAATATAGAAGGACAAATGAAATGCCTCGTTTGTCTCTGAACCAGTAGCAATGTAACCATCGAATACAGACAATCCCACGAAGTTCTGCAACAAAAGGAAGATGCATGAGCATACTACCACAGAAATTTAACCACTACATAAAATTTGAAGTAATTAATTACAAATGGCTCAAATTTTGCATTTGTTTAGTGCTTGTATATTCACTACATAGTCACCTACTTGCAAGCCCATTAGTTAATTTTGAACATATATGGATCTCAAATAGCACAACAAAACGAGCTTCCATGAATAAATACAAAATTATAAGATCGAACATCAAGAATGAATGTATACTAGAGAAAGTTGAGGTAGAACTTATTTAGCAAAGGATAATAAAATCTCATCCTAGATGGTTTGGCCATACGAGAAAAAGACCAATGGAGGCCCCAACAAGAAGAATCAAGAATAGCTAAATTAATAGAGCTGGAGAAAAACTAAGGAAAATCACATGCAAAACCATTAAAACAGACCATGATCTAGAAGGTCTATCCTCCAAAAGCTGTATGATTCATATATAAGGATGCTAAATCACCAAATTTTCTGATCATTATCAAAAGAGGTTCTAACGAACCTCTAAGGTATGTTGTCCTTCATGTTACACTGAAATCTTTTTTTACTCCATTAATGAATAAGAAACTAATCTTAAAGAACAAAAGACCAATCCATTTGAGGAACTAACACAACACCAAGCCTTTTTCCACTGAGTAGGGCGGCTACATGAACCAAATGACACCATAATGTTTTATTGTATTCATATCCACAGAGAAACTATTGACTTTTGATCCTTCTCAATGGTTTCGCTTATAGTTCTTTTTCCTGTCTCCCTATACCTGTAGGACTACCCTCCATCCAATCTACTTCCCTACAAAATATTCTACAAGTTTTCTGCACCCATGTCCAATCCCCCAAAAGTGTGATTAGGGACGATAATGGATAGGATATTATGGTTCTCGTCTTGTATCTATAATTTAAAAAAATTCACGTATTCAAACCCATACCTTGTAGGTAATAACTTTAATATATGTGTCATTCTCCATTAAATACCTAAATACTTATACCTATATGTTACCCAGACTTTTATTAACTATAAAATTGATAAATAAAAATATTAATTAAAATACAACAATAATTAAATTAAAATCTAATAAACAATATTTTATAAAACATAACAATTATAATATTAAAACATCACAAAAATTAAAATTCTATTCGAAAATCTTTTACAAAACCTAACAATTAATTATAAAACATTACAAATGTTATAATAAACTTCTACTGTACAAATTTATGAAGTTTACAATTAGTGCATTCTTACTCCAAAATTTGTTAAGAAACAATGCATTAGTTAGTTATAATTATAAAGTAACTAAAAAATAGCCCAATTATGTGATCACAATTATAAATAGACATGAAATATACATGAATACTATTGATTCCATTTCAATTTATGTATATCCGTGCGTGTGTAAACTTTAAATAAACAAAAAAGCATAATAAATGATGCTTTCTATGGATTTGAGAATTAATTTGAACTAATAATGGAGATTCAGAAGAAATAGCCATAAAATTTAAGAATAGTTGTAGGACTCTTTTCTAAGATAAATTAACTATGGACTTAGGGATTTTTGCCTTCAGTGGACGACACGCATAATAAATAGGGAAAGATTGGAAAAATAAGGAAATAAGAATAGAAAGAAATGAAAAAGAAAATAAAGAAATAAAGAAATAAGAAAATAAAGAAATAAGGAAAACGTAATTTACCTCTTAGGTTTTACAATATTAATTAATAATAATAATATATTATTACTATTGTTATTATTATTATTATTATTAATATTATTATTATTATTATTATTATTATTATTATTATTATTATTATTATTATTATTATTATTATTATTATTATTATTATTATTATTATTATTATTATTATTATTATTATTATTATTATTATTATTATTGTTGTTGTTGTTGTATATGAGTATGAGTAGGGTTGGATACTAATGTACTCATACTGGTTAAATTTTGTGGTAGTCAACCTCATGCCTATTAAGTGAGTAATTATCCTATCCTTTATGGGTAATTTTTGTGGGTATCATTGGGTCATCACCCATTGTCATCCCTATATGTGATTTTACCATTGTTTTACAATAGGTTCCACCTTATTTCTTTAATGCATTCATTCTTAGTCCTATCTTGTTTAGTATTAATCATCTAACACAATATTCTCATTAACTTATTCTTTTGTTGGCTTTCTATTGCCCAACAATTAATTCCACACAATATCATGCCAGAATGTAAAAGGGGTAAAATACCAGGTAGAACTCTATCAATGAGTCATGAGCCAACCGCATAAGTAAATTTGACACTACATCTAACCCAAAACATTAAGGCATTAGGTCTATGAGATTTTGTCACTTGTATGTCGTTCAACATATTCATCTTTATCCAATTTAGGACTTTATACTCACACTTACACTCCAACAATCTCTTCCTCAAGTGTGTCTTTCCACATTGTATATACTTCCTTTTATAGAAGCTTTTTTCCTCCATGTTGCTTTAGAGCTTGTCCATTATTGTCAATATGCTTTAGATTCTTGCATCGCTAATGTTGGTCTTTAGAGCTTTACCATTGACACCAATATGCTTTAGATACTTGCACTACCATTAAGGATACACCATCTAGCCTCCATATCACTAGGAAGACTTTCAATACAAGGAATCCCCATACAAAGATCTCGACACGTGGATTCACCTTCGATTTCACTTAATACTTGTTTGAGCTAGTTAGCTGGTCGAACCTCAGCTCCATTACCACTTATTAAGTACATGAGAGGGGGAAATGCACCAAAGAGAATTCTATCAATAGGTCTTAAGTCAACTACACAAGTAAACTAGATTGAGAAGGAAATGAGAACCATACGACTGTGTTTGGCATATGAAGTGATGTATCACGTCATAGATCATGTCATGGATCTAATATATGTCATAGTCCCTTACAAACAAATTGCATTTGAAATATAGGTTATATAGACTAAATATGCAAGTAGGTTATGATTTCCAACAACACATCAATATCTTTAATCAAATAATCGATTATTTATAGAGGCTTGATGACGAGGGTAAGGCAATAATTTTGTTGTGCATTTTGCCAAGTTCTTGCAAACACTTGGTGATTACCTTACATATGGGAAACAAACCATTAGTCTAGAAGAGATCATTGTTGCACTTATGTCTCATTGTTGGAGACAGGATGCAAGGGAATGTATTCAATGCAAAGGTTTGTAAGTTAAGGGGAATAAAGAACGTGGGAGGAAATAAGGTGGAGAAGGCTCTACTAAAAGGAACCCTAGGTTGAAATCCAAAAGTAGAAATGCAATTCAGTGCTTGAGAGGGAGTATACAATATGGAAGAGACACATTTGAAGGAGAGATTGTTGGAGAGTAAGTGTGAGTAGGAAATCTCACATTGGATAAAAATGGATATGTTGAGTGGTGTATAAGTAATAAGAACCATAGACTTTATGCCTCAAGGTTTTTGGTTGGATTTGGAATCAAGTTCACTTGTGTGGTTGACTAATGGCCCATTCACAAAGTTCTTCTTAGTGTTTCTCCCATACGTATTCTTAACACATTGCAAGTTTTATAGTTGAGCAACAATTTATTCCATTATCATAGAATAACCAGTTGAGGCATTCTTCTATTTCATCCACTCCTCTTGAACACTATGTTTATGTCACCCTTTCTTTCCTTATCATTTTATATAAATGGCCTAAGATACTTAAGTGGTGTGACTAGTAAGATATGGTTTTTGTTAACAACTCTCACATTGGCTAAGGAGTTGGCCAAAATACTACTTATAACACTTAGGTAATCCTTCCCTTTGAGTTAGTTGTGATTGAGCTAACCTTGGTCCACTCCTAATATGGTAAGGCCACCTAATTTTAATATTTAGTCCTATAAATTTTATGTTCTAAATGTTTAATCTGGGGGCATGGGAAGTATGTTAAGATCTCCCACAAAGCTTTGGAGTGTGTTCAATCAATTTTAAGAGCATCTCCAATGTATTATAAGTAAATCACTTTATTTCTTTAGGTGGGTTTTATATATGTCATCTCCATTTTAAGACACTTAATCAATTTTTATTTCAATGGGAGTTCCTTTCAACAAGTTGCTTAATTCACAAATATCATCTCTCTCTTTAATATCTGGCATTCTCTCTCCTAAATGTACATACATAAATGCTAAAGAACCCATAAAAAATTATTATTTATATAAGTAATTTTTCTAATTTTAAATAACCCAAAACCACATGTGACACACCAAAATAATATTTTATTGTCAAGCAACCCACATAATGTATCTAAGAAACTCTCATTGGGGATTCTCTAATAGTCTTCAACTTTGACCTCTAAGCTAGGATTGATGCATCTTTTAATAAACTTACATGATATATATTGTCTTACTACTACTTAAAAAAAAAAAGTCACGTTCTTCCAAGGCTTATCTCCATATCTCTAGCTTCTTACTTATTTTCTCTCTTAGCTTTCCAACTAGGATTATATTATGAACCAAAAAGCATGCATCATGGTACCAACACTTGTATACACTAAATAAGTCCATTCATGACCAAGGTAAAAAGATAGGGGCTTGAAGTTGACCTTGATGCAATCCTATAAGCATATGTTTTGACCTTACCTTGGATTCTTAAACTAGTTGTAGCCATTTCATAGATATTATTAATTGCTTGAACATAGGCAATACACATTTCTATCTTCTTTAGGAAGTTCCATAATACTTCTCATAACACCCTACTGTATATCTTTTCCAAATCAATGAAGACCATATATTAGACTTTTAGATTCCTATGGTAACACTCCATCCATCATTATAGCAATTGATAATGTGAATCTTTTTTCTTAATCTTTACTTAATAGTCCTCTCGCATAATTTCATAGTAAGGTAAATAAGCTTAGTCATATTAATAATTTGCAAAATTTTGTATAAACATATCATTTGTTCTTGTAAATAGACATTAAAGTACTTCTCCATTCATCTAGTTTTTTCTTAGATCCTATAATCTCATTAAATAACATTGTGAGTTATTTAATTCCTATCTCTCCTAGACCTTTCCATACCATAATGAGAACACCCAATAACAATATCTTGATTTTAAAGGCCAGGGGAGGTACCATGCGAAGGAAAATCCATAGTCTTTTATGATTGGATATTGTTGAAAGAGAGAAAAACATATGTAAGAAATGTTGAAATTATGTCTAAACTATACAATATAGACCTAATGCAATAAATATAAATAAGTATAAGAGGCAATATTTCTATTTACATGATACGATATGTCTATAATAATTACAAAGATTCTAATTAAATAAGGAAACAAATCATAAAATATAAAAAGAAGAATAAATCTTAATAAATCACGTAAGATACTCTAAAATATTTTAATATATAATTACTAGATATTTCTTAGATTTTCTAACACTCCCCCTCAAGTTGAAGCTTACTAAGCTTTCAACTTGTTACAAGAAAAACAATTCATTTCCTAAAGCAGGCCTAAGATTAACATGACCAAGTCGTTTCTTGAATCCATTTTCACCATCACCCAATACTAGTTTCTCTCTTCCATCTTTTGCGCTAGTCTTGTCAATGTCACTAAGTCTCTAGAACTATGTAGTCTTACCTCTACATTGATATCCTCCCTCAACCCTTTCATAAAGGTCGCCTTCAAATACTTCTTCTTTTGCATGTCTTAGTGGGCAAATATCAACTTAAACATTTCCCTGTAATCTTTTACCTAACGAGCTTGATGAAGATTCATCAAAACCTCTTATGGGTTCTTTGGCGACGCATTCTAAAATTGTCTCTATAATGCTCACATAAATATGAATCATGTAACTTTTTCAATCCATGCCTCCCATCAATGAAACCAATTCAATGCCTTCCCTTCAAGACAAATTGAGATTACCACTTCTCATTATTAAGTATTTGATTAATTTTGAAATACCTTTCTACTCTATAATAGGCACGTATAATCTTCACACTTTCATCCCTTCTTCCTACTACTTTGTCCACATTTTCCTTTTCTGAATTGCTTCCAACTACCTTTTCTTCATCATTCCCTCCTTTATTTTTATTTTGTGTTAACAATGCATGTAGCTGCTACATTATAGCATAGAAACTTTCATTCAACTTTCTTCCCATTCCTCCCTTCTCCATTCTAATGCTTCCACTCTTTGCATCCATTCAAGTTAATACTATAAGCTTTTGAGAAGATATTTGATACCAAATTGATAGGTACCGAAAATGAAAATAAAGATGAAACTAAAAATAATACTAAAATGGAGCAAGAGTAAGTATCCCCAACACAAATATTTTCTATAGACTAATAGAAAAGCACTAAGATGATGAATAAAGGCAAACTCCTTACAAAATGATCAATAATGAAAATGAAAGAAAAGCAACAACCTCATTTCCAAGCTAGAACCCACTTCTATACTCAAGAAAATCACAAAACTTCTTTATTATATCTTTCTCCTGTTATTTTGTTCTCCCTCCCTCCCTATGTTCCCTTCTCTTCTCTATTCCATGATATGCCTAATTCACACACACCCTTTGCTTCAATTTTTTGCTATTAGGTGTTATTTTTGTTATTCTTTCCCTCCATTTTTCTCTTTCCTC